>OU015439.1:12500-4812500 GCA_907164795.1 Hemaris fuciformis
TATGGATTGGCGCGGGACCGCCTCTGCGCGGTGCCAAAAGGCACACCAAAATGTAATGTTAATTACTCCTCGGGGGCCGCCAAGGTAGGGGCGGCGGCCCCGCGTGGCCTCTGGGCGCCGGGCTAGATGTTCACCCGGCGCCTCCTACGTCGCCTGTTGCGACGAGCGGGATCGGTCTGCTCCCGATCCCGCTCGGCAACCTAACCTAACCTAACCTAACCTAACCTAACCTAACCTAACCTAACCTAACCTAACCTAACCTAACCTAACCTAACCTAACCTAACCTAACCTAACCTAACCTAACCTAACCTAACCTAACCTAACCTAACCTAACCTAACCTAACCTAACCTAACCTAACCTAACCTAACCTAACCTAACCTAACCTAACCTAACCTAACCTAACCTAACCTAACCTAACCTAACCTAACCTAACCTAACCTAACCTAACCTAACCTAACCTAACCTAACCTAACCTAACCTAACCTAACCTAACCTAACCTAACCTAACCTAACCTAACCTAACCTAACCTAACCTAACCTAACCTAACCTAACCTAACCTAACCTAACCTAACCTAACCTAACCTAACCTAACCTAACCTAACCTAACCTAACCTAACCTAACCTATCCTAACCTAACCTAACCTAACCTAACCTAACCTAACCTAACCTAACCTAACCTAACCTAACCTAACCTAACCTAACCTAACCTAACCTAACCTAACCTAACCTAACCTAACCTAACCTAACCTAACCTAACCTAACCTAACCTAACCTAACCTAACCTAACCTAACCTAACCTAACCTAACCTAACCTAACCTAACCTAACCTAACCTAACCTAACCTAACCTAACCTAACCTAACCTAACCTAACCTAACCTAACCTAACCTAACCTAACCTAACCTAACCTAACCTAACCTAACCTAACCTAACCTAACCTAACCTAACCTAACCTAACCTAACCTAACCTAACCTAACCTAACCTAACCTAACCTAACCTAACCTAACCTAACCTAACCTAACCTAACCTAACCTAACCTAACCTAACCTAACCTAACCTAACCTAACCTAACCTAACCTAACCTAACCTAACCTAGTCGCAGTCCACGCCCCGAGGCGGTCGGATCGTTTTTAAGCCGCTCCGCGCTCAAAAAATCGGAAAAATAGGTTATTTCGCGTAAAAATACAAGTGTGATACATCAAAAGTTGCGCGCTGCGACCAGCTACATTGTGCCACAAAAAGTTTTAAAATCGGACAAAACCCCACGAAGATATTAGCGAAAATCCAAAATTTTAAAAATTTTCAACAGTTTTACAGCCATAACTCAGTGAAACGATCTGTGACCATATAGTTTTAAAGTGCAGTTCGGTGTGGAATTCCCCGGCCCATCGACTGTGAAAGTTTGGGATTTTTCCCATGAACAGTTTCCACGTAACAGACAAAATAAGTGCCATTTTACCTATTTTTGACAGTTTTTAATCAATTACTCTGTGAAACGATCTGTGACATATAGTTTTTATTATTTCACCGTGTTCAGTGCGTCCTCCTCTACAGGCCCACCGATTTTCAAATTTTTCGACCCATAAACCACAAAGATATTGACAGTGAAAGTTCGCGGAAATCGACCCTTCGAGTTTCGGGAAGTGTACAGGGTCAGGGAGTGGTCACAATCCCTGTTCCTTGGTGCCTCCTGGACCGCCAGCTCATCCCCTAGCTGGAGGCACTTCAACCAGGAAGATCAGACACTTGTAAGTACCACTTTAACACCGATAAGTGAGTGAAAGTGTCAAAAAAGACCTTAGATCTTCGGCGGCGTGGCCCCTGGACTGCCTCCACGCCCAATTTTTGTGCCTCCGGTTAGTCCTCATCCCCCCCAACATCCCTGCCAAATTTGGTGCAAATCGGTTCGCCGGGTCGGCAGATATTCCTGCGGAAGTCCTCGGCCAATCAGAGGTTTTCTGTCTATAACCCATCTCTATATATATATTTTATATTTATTATAGTGCCTTCAGCTCCGGCCTCCCCCTCCCCTCACCCTTGTATAATTATAATTTAAAAATATTACTTGGTTCGCCCCCCACCATACATCGAGTAGGGGTGAAAATCGTCTTTTTCAGTTACCATCTTTTTCACCCTTTCTTTTTCCTATTATATACCCCAGGTCCCACCTACTACCATCACACTAGCCCCATCTCCCTGACCCTTCTGGTCTCCGAGATATAAATTTTTAAAAATTAAATTTTTAAAAATTTTTCTTAACACATTTTCGATCATATCTCAGTATATATTCTATATATCTTAAAAATCTTAAAGCCATCAGCCTCTGACTGGCTTCTGCCACCTCCGCGGATATCTCCGACCCTGATCGGACGACAGGAAGCGAGGAAACCAGCACCCATCTCCTTGGAATTTGGGCGCCTGGTGGTCTCGCAACCGGCACTTAAATTTGCGCACTCCCACCTATCTCCCGCCACCTAAATCACCTCTCTACGACCACGGGAAGAGGCCGAACAACTGCCTAACTCCTGGGTGGTCAGCGACCCCGAAGCAGGCAACATGGAAGACGACTCCCTGGGGCTCCCCGTACCCAGCGGGACAGCAGCAGAACCCGCCCCCGCCACCCCACCCACGCAAACCAAGATCACCCGGCAGAAAAACACCAAAGCCACCACCGCTGCCACAGCTGAAGGTGCAACAAACCTTCCCACCAACGCACGCGCGGACCACGTTACGGATTCAAAGACCCTGCAGGAGTACCTGCAATCCATCTCCACTGTTCTTATTAATGCAGCCGGGGAAAGGAGTGTCACCAGAGAAAGTAAGCAACGGATTGAGGCGATTGGGAGGCAGCTTGCCCAGATCGCTTCCAAAGTTTCTTACGCCTCTAACGTCCACTCCGAAGCCCCGACCAACATCGCCAGCCCACCCACCCCGATCAGCGGACAAACAGGGGACCTTAAGTCCGACATTATGGAGTGCGTTCGAGAGGAGCTCAGCAAGCACCTCACCGCCATGAACGCGCTCCAAAAGAAGAACACCATCCAACAAACCCAACAGAAGCACCCAGCCGGACCGTCTTATGCTTCGGCAGTCACCAACGGGAAGGCTTCCAACCCCACCATCACCAGACCTGCCCCCGCGCCTCCTGCCAACCGACCGGCCATCATCATCACTCCGAAGGTGGCCGTGAAGAACCCTCAGGAAGCCGTCGAGGCCTTCAAGAAAGCGGTGTCCTACAAAAAGTCCCGCTACGCTCCAGCCAGAGTCCAGCCGGTGTCCAACGGCAAACTCAGGGTGGAGTTTGAAAACACCGAACAGCGCGACGACACCCTGCAGCGCCTTCGGGGATCTACTCAGGTGAGTGCCGAAGCCGCAAGGCGTCTTAAACCTATGGTCATCATAAAAGGTATCTCGAAGGAGGTCCCGGCCGAGGAACTGGTCGAGATCATCCGGAACCAGAACCCGGAGGCGGGCCCGGTAAACACGGACGAGGGGGACCTGAAGCTGAGGTTCCAACGTGCAAATAGAAACCCCAAGTTGTACAACGCGGTACTTCTTGTACACCCCGTTGTATGGCGGCGACTCACTGCGGCGGGTAGAGTCTGCGTGGACCACCAAAGGGTCCACGTAGAAGACTTCTCCCCATTTATGCAGTGCTTCCGCTGCTTGCAGTTCGGGCACACTCGTAACAAATGTAAAAACACTGCTTCACCCTGCGCATATTGCGCAGACACCAGTCACACAGCGGACAGCTGTCCCACTAGGGAGAGGAAGGGGGCTCCCAAGTGCTACAACTGTCTCGCACATAACACCCGGTTCAGCTCGGGTCTCAACGCGTCTCACTCGGCCACATCACCAAACTGCCCACGCCTGATAGCCATGAAGGAAAAGATTACGACCAAAGTAGATTATGGGTACTAGGTCGGAACTCCTGGTCGTACAGTGTAATTTAGATCGTTCCAGAAACTGTCTCCAGGAGTTCATTGATTCTTTCGTGGCCAGCGAATACAAAGTTGCCCTCGTGTCGGAACCATATACTGGATCCGGCACGGAGGTAAAACACATCTCCGGTGTGAACATATACCAGTTTCGCACCGGAGAAAGAGTTAAGGCTTGCGTTTTTGTCAAGCCTGACCTCCCTTCTCTAGGTTTCACACAATACTCCACATCGAACCTGAGCGTGGTGGGGCTCAGCCTGGGACATAGGCGCTACTACGTAGCGTCAGCCTACGTGGAGCCCAACCACGACGAGGACAACACACTCCATCACATTGACACATTCCTCAGGTCGGTAAGGGGCAGTCCTGTAATTCTCGGCGGGGATTTTAACGGTTGGCACCCTGACTGGGGCAGCGCCGTCGCTAATCCCCGCGGCTTCGAGGTTGCCGAGCTGGCCCTCGCCAACGACCTATACATTTGCAACACCGGGTCGACTCCCACCTTCGAAACCGTCACGCATGGACGTACTCGTACGTCCATCATAGACGTCACCATGGCCTCACTCAACATCCTAGAGGCCATTCGGGATTGGCGGGTCGACCTCACACTAGGTACTTCATCACAACACAATGCCGTAGTGTTTCGTGTCGTGACCGGGGCCACCGGGCACACCACACACCACACCACTAACTCCACCTTCCGGTACAAAAGCGACAAAGCTCACTGGGGTTGCTTTACGGGCTCGCTACACACCATCTTTGCCGAGTCCGATATACTGGAAAGGGAAATACACACCCTTAATCATGAGGAACTCGAGGCCCTCATTGATGAGATCACGCTCAACATACACACCGCTTGCCGCGACTCCATGCCGGTAAAGCAGGGCGGAGGTAAATACCGACCCCCCTGGTGGACCGAAGCACTGGGGACGCGGAAGCGAGAAGTCATCCAGCTACACCGTCGCCTACACACAGCCACCAGGCACGGGCGGCCGCCGGACTCCCTGGTCGAGGAATTTAGAGCCACTAAAGCCCTCTACGCCCAGGAGATCAAGGCAGCCTCCACCAAAAACTTCAGGGAGTTCTGCGAGCTCCAGACCAGGGAGAACGTGTGGTCGCTCACTAACAGACTCCTCAAAGACACCACACCTAGACGCCCTCCTGTCACACTTAAGGTCGGTGACCGGTTCACCGAAGAAGGGGAAGAAACTGCTGCAGCCCTGCTGCATCACTTCTACCCTGACGACGGCCCGGACACCGAACCCAACCACCACATCCTAAGAAACCTCTCCAACGCCCTTCCCGATACTCCCGAGGATCCTCTCTTCACTGCCGAGGAGGTGCTGGAGCACTTGGGGTCTATGAACCCCAAAAAGGCTCCAGGACTGGACGGTCTGACCTCAGACATTTGCCTGAAGTTCGCCGAACAGTACCCGGGGTTGCTGACGTCTGTTATGAACAGATGCCTAACCCTCGGGCACTTCCCGCGGCAGTGGAAGGAGGCCTATGTCAAAATCATTCCCAAACCCGGCAAGTCGGACTACACCACCATGGGAGCGTTCCGGCCTATCGGTCTGCTGCCAGTCTTTGGCAAGTTGTTGGAGCGGCTCTTTATCAAAAGAGTCACCTACAAGGCATCTAGGAGCGGCAAGTCAAACGACCATCAGTTTGGCTTCAGGGAGCAAACCAACACCACTGCTGCCCTACGCGCCGCCCTGGAGTTTGTCGAGGGGGCCAGAGCACAGAAGCACCAGGTCGTTGCGGTGTCCCTGGACATCAAAGCGGCCTTTGACAACGCTTGGTGGCCCGCGCTTCTGCATCGGCTCAGAGTGACAGAGTGCCCAACCAACATCTTTGGGCTCATCCTCAGCTACATCACTGATCGTAGCGTCACTCTGGATCATGCGGGGGCTAGGGTCGTCAAGAGTATGTCCAAAGGGTGCATTCAAGGATCCACTTGTGGACCCGTGCTCTGGAACATAATTCTTGACGAGCTCCTGGATCGGCCGCTGCCTCCTGGATGTCGCTTGCAGGCTTACGCGGACGATGTGCTGCTCATTGTCTCCGCTGGGGACGTGAGCACACTCGAGCAAACCGCCAACACGGTCCTGGGAGGGATCGCGGACTGGGGGAGGAGCGTCAAACTCACGTTTGGGGCTGCCAAAACCCAGGCCATTGCGTTCACTCCCCGGGCCAAGCCTGCAAGGCTTGCCATGGACGGGCATCCGATCGCCTTCGCCAGGAACATCAAGCTCCTAGGGGTGGTCTTGGACGAGAAGTTGACCTTCCGCGACCACCTGCTCCACGTCATCGGCAAGGCTCAGCGGATATTTAAAAAGTTATCTTTGTATGCAAAACCCACTTGGGGGATGCATACCGAGAATATCCGCACCATTTATGAGCACGTGATTGAGCCCATTGTCACCTATGCCGCTGGTGTATGGGGGCAGGTGGTCGAGAAGAAGTACGCCCGCAAACTTCTTGCGAGCGTCCAACGCGGATTCGCCATCAAGGCCATTAAAGCCTTCCGCACTGTCTCCACCACGGCCGCCCTCGCTCTAGCCCAGTTCACCCCCTTGGATCTCAGGATCCGGGAGGTACATCAAGCTGAGAGCACCCGACTTTCCGGGACCACCAACTTCCTCCCAGAAGACATCCGCCTCGAACTCCCCACTCCCATACATCAATTATTACACCCTGCGGACCGCATCACATTTCCGCTGAAGACCTCCTGCAACCAGGAGGAAGTCGACGGAGCGGTCCGCACCAACACTATCCAGATATTCACCGACGGCAGTAAGCAGGATGACGACAGGGTGGGGGCCGCTTTCGTGTGCTTCGACCCTGGCGGGAAGAACACCACGACCACCAAGAAGCTCAAGTTACACGACTGCTGTACGGTGTTCCAGGCGGAGCTATTAGCCATCCTCAGAGCGTGCCAATGGGCTCTTGACCACAGATGCCCTGACGTTGCCATATTTAGCGACTCACTGTCGTCAATTATGGCAATTCAGAACAGGAGCAACACCCACCCTCTGGTGTCCCAGATACATAAAGTGTTATGGGACTATCGGGAGGTAGGGAGGTTGCAACTGTCATGGGTCAAGAGTCACATTGGCATTGCAGGCAACGAACTTGCAGACAGCGCAGCAAATGCTGCCTGTAATCTCCATAAAGCCCCCGACTATAGTCACTTCCCAATGAGTTATATAAAAGCGCGATTGCGCAGCTCCTCCTCGGACACCTGGCAGTCGCGTTATAGTGCTGCTGAACAGGGCCAACGCACGCGGTCACTATTCCCTAGTCTCGGAGACATCCGCAGGCTATGGAAAGTGACCGAACCCAGCTTCTACCTCACCCAGGTCCTCACTGGACACGGATACCACAAGGCCTACCTCCACCGTTTTCACATCACTCCGGATGATCACTGCCCTTGTGACGACAGCACCATCCAAAGCTTGGACCACCTGTTTGAGCACTGCCCGAGGTTTGCCATGGCGAGGCACTCGCACGAGATGGTCTGCGAACGCTGCGGGGTTTCCCCTTACGTTATCAGCGATCTGATCGAGCGAGGAAAGGAGAGGGCCCTCGCCTCCTACCTGAAGCTGGTCAACTCCATCCTGAGTCAGCTGAAGGACTTCAACGACACCAACACCAACCCGGCTGGATCCTGAGGTCACCTCGTGACTTTTGTATTTTTCTTATATTTTTAACAACACCTTCTTATATTAATTATTGCCATTTTTGTGATAAGAACTTCTTGTGTTATTTCACTTTTGTGCACAACCTAGTTTTAAGCTTCTCTATTTGTAATCATCTTTAACGTGTTTCTAACTAATTTAAATTTTATTGTTGTTTTATATTACTAACCTTTGTCTTCCTCGGCGAGTGCGGACCGTGCATGCACCGTGAGGGGAAGCGGTGCCTGCGCGCCCGAGCAATCCGAAGGAAAGAAGACGACCTTTGTTAATTTTATTAACCTTATGTTTACATGTATAGATTTTTCTTCTGTTTTATTGACGACTGCGACTCATTGATCATTTTTTTAACTTGTATAATTCTCATTTACACCAATTATTTGTATTAGTCCTTAGTTTTCCACTTTTCTGTTATATTGATTGTCAACATATTTTGCTTCTGTGTCCAATTATTTAAATAAATGTAAACCCTTTGTATACCATACCTGACCGGACTCACCACACGAACACACACACCTTAACACACCTCATACAAACAAACAAACTCAGACAAACCGACAAGAAATGGGCTATCGTATCCAATAGCGAAGCCCGTTTCCTTGCCGGCACATGCACATGTACACCATCACACCCCACAGAGAAACAAACATAACCCCCACAGAGAAACATAGGAGAAAAAAAAAAAAAAAAAAAAAAAAACCTAACCTAACCTAACCTAACCTAACCTAACCTAACCTAACCTAACCTAACCTAACCTAACCTAACCTTTTTTTTTTTTTTTTTTTTTTTTTTTTTTTTTTTTTTTTTTTTTTTTTTTTTTTTTCCGCGGGGAAAATCCATTTACGGACCATCCCACCCCCGGAGGGGCGAGGGTGTGTCGGACTCACCGGCGCCTTCCGACCCAGCATAGATGTTACCGCCCGTGATGTGCTCGGGCGGCCGCTGGGCCGGGTCCCTACCAAAATCAATGCGCCGTAATACCGACTAAAAACCCCGCGACGGCCACCATCAGCGCATTCAGCGAGGCGGCCCCGGCATATCCTGAAGCAAAAGCTATGGATTGGCGCGGGACCGCCTCTGCGCGGTGCCAAAAGGCACACCAAAATGTAATGTTAATTACTCCTCGGGGGCCGCCAAGGTAGGGGCGGCGGCCCCGCGTGGCCTCTGGGCGCCGGGCTAGATGTTCACCCGGCGCCTCCTACGTCGCCTGTTGCGACGAGCGGGATCGGTCTGCTCCCGATCCCGCTCGGCGCTCTCCTTCTGCGAAATGACACGTTCGCAGAAGGAGAGCATAGCTTTCCATGACCTCCGGCTGCCGACCATGGCGGCGACCACAGTCGGTAGCGAGAGGTCGCTCCCTACGACCGCTACGAGAGCGCTGCGCTCCTCGTCCCAGGCTGGGCACTCCTCCAGCGTGTGCTGAGCCGTGTCCTCTCGGCAGTTGCCACAATGGTGGCACACGGCGGCCTCCTCCACTCCAACGATGCGACACAGGTACGCACCGAAGCAGCCGTGCCCGGTGAGCACCTGCGTCAATCTGAAGGTCGGCGCACCGTGGCGCCTGTCCATCCACTGCTGGAGGACGGGACGCACTGCCGCGACGGTCGCCACGCCAGCACTTGGGCTCTCCAGCCTGGAACTCCACTCCTCCACGGCGGCGCTGCGGAGGGAGGCCAACATGGCCTCGACCTCTCTGGGGGCTGGTCTCCGCCCGGTTCGCCGGAACGCCTCCTCCCGCCACCAAAACACGGACGAGAGGGCTTGGGCGTCCAGCTGCCAGGGCAGAGTACCCGCCAAAACACAGGCCGCCTCGTGCGAAATCGTGCGGTACCCTCTAACGATTCGCTGCGCCACCATTCGCTGCGGACGATGCAGCAGGCGGACGCAGCGAGCGCCGAGGGAATTGGCCCACACGGGACACCCGTATAGGGCCATGGACCGCACGACTCCAGCATATAGGCTTCGGCAAGGGAAGCCAGGACCATCGATGTTGGGCAGCAGGCGACCGAGAGCGCCTGCTGCGCGGACCAACTTCGGCGACAACATCTCGAAATGCGCACGGAATTCCCACCGACTGTCAAGAATCAGTCCAAGGTACTTCATCTGGGAGCCGATGGGAATCCGCACGCCATCCACCATCAAGTGGGCCTCCGGCGGTGGCCTAGACTGAGGTCCGTAAAAGCACAGAGCCTCAGTCTTGTGCAGGGCCACCTGGAGGCCGAGTCGCCGAATCCTGCTCACCACCAGTTCGGTCCCGAACCCGGCGAGCAGGGCGGCCCGCTGTGGGGTCCTGGCCGTCGCTGTCACCAACGTGTCGTCCGCGTAGCAGACGACAGCGACGCCCCGAAGGTTGGCACCACGAAGAACCCAGTCGTAACCGATGTTCCACAGGAGCGGCCCGAGAACCGAGCCCTGTGGAACACCGCACGACACCGCCCGACGATGCCACCCGTCGGCGCCCGGATACACGACGTACCTATTACACAAGTACGCCTGCACCAGACGCCGAAGGTAGGGCGGAACCTCGTGGTACCGCAGTGCCTCATTGATGCAGGCCCAGGGCATGGTGTTGAATGCGTTGGCGATGTCGAGTGACACCGCCACGACGCACTTGCCCCGGGACACTGCATCCTCCGCCAGTGCCCTGACCCGCAGAATAGCGTGTACCGTCGACCGGCCCCTCCGGAACCCGAACTGGCAATCTGCCAAGTCCGGGCCCGTGCTCTCCAGATGCTCGACGAGGCGCGCGTGCAAGATACGCTCAAAGAGCTTGCACACCTCGTCGAGCAGCACGATGGGCCGGTACGCCGACGGTGACTCTGCGGGTCGCCCCTCCTTCCTCAGCAGGACAAGCTTGCCCGTCTTCCACCGCGACGGGAAGCTGCCCTGCTGCAGGCACGCGGAGAACAGGCTGCGGAGCCTCGTACCCAGCGACTCGACGGCGAGCACCCAAACACGTCCGGGCACCCCGTCGAGCCCCGGGGCCGAGTTCTTGCCCCGCAGCCGAAGCACTGCCGCCTCCAGCTCTTCAGGCGACACCTCCGGGATATCCCTTGCCGAATCCAACGACGATGGCGCCGATGGACGTGGCGCCATCGGTGGAGGAGTGAACTCCTCGGTGGCCGGGAACAAGGCCGCGACGACGTCCTCGACGAGGTCTGCCCGGAGACTCTGCGTAAGCGGGGGCGCCCATGGGCGGAGCTTGCTCAACGCCACACGGTATGGACGCCCCCACGGGTCTCTATCGAGAGACCTCCGGGACTCCTCGTAAGCCGCGGCCTTTGCTCGTGCAATAGCCACCCGCAGCGCTCTCTTCGCCCCTCTGTGGAGGCCGTAGAGCAGCCGCTCCTGTTCGTCGTCGCCAGGTTGACGGACCCGACGACGACGGTGCCTGGAGAGTCGGCGTAGCGCAGCCGCGCAAGACGCGCGCAGCTGCGAAAGTTCCGCCGACCACCAGTACACCTGACGCTTCGCCGGGAGGCGGGTGACCCGGGGCATCGACGCGTCGCAGACGCGCGACATCGCCACCCCGAACCATTCCGCCTCCTGCTCGACCCGCACCGGATCGTCTGGTGCGGAGAGCCACGCCTGAACAAGAGCGGCCTCTTCCGCAGCCTCCACATCGAGGCGCTTAGCGGCCCACCGCCGGCCGCCCGTGAATCGGGTAGCGGGACCACCACCGGACATGGTAGGGGCCCGGGAAGCAGAGACGCTATACCGGATATAACGGTGATCGGACAGCGTCTCCTCATCGACCAGGACCTTCCAGCCCCGGACACGGCGGGCAAGGGCCGGAGTGGCGAACGTCACGTCCACCACCGAACCGCCATTATGCCGCACGCACGTGTCCTCCGACCCCCGATTCAGGACGACCAGCCCTATTGAGATCGCCCATTCCTCCAGGGCCCCACCCCGCGCATCCGTCACCGACGAGCCCCAAGCCAAGGACTTGGCGTTGAAGTCGCCGGCGACTAGCACGGGGTGGGACTGGCTGCCTTGCACCACCAGGGCCCCCAGACGGACCAGAAAGCTCTCGAATTCCGCCTGGGACCTGTTGGGAGAGAAGTACACTCCTACGACCCAAATCCCCCCCAACAAGACCGCCACGCATCCCGAGCCCTTCGCTACTTTTTCGAAGGGCGGGGATCCGGCGGCGCCCCGAGTGATGACGGCCACCGAGCCATCCAGGTCCCCAGCCCAGTCATCCCGGGGAGGGACAAAGTATGGCTCGGAGACCACAGCCACTTGAATCGACCACTGCGCCAGGCACTGAACAAACAAATCCTGCGCCCCGGCGCAGTGATTGATGTTCGCCTGGAGGAAGTTAAGTGCCATATTAACTATGGGCGATCTCCATCATCTCTGAGGTGGGCGGTTTCGGCCGCGTCACAACCTCGGATCTCGCACCGTGTAAAGGTCGGTGCGGGACGGAGGAGGCGACGCAAGCCTTAGCGCCCACCCTGTGCCCTGCGGGCTTACCCGCAGCTGCACAGATTGTGCAGTGCGGGTCTGCCAGGCAATCGCGGGCCTTGTGGCCCTCTTGACCGCACCGGTAGCAGATCCCGGTGCGGTCACACTCCGCGGTGCATTTGATTCTTACGTGCCCCCGGTACAGGCACCGGAAGCACCGTAAGGGCCTCGGCTCCAAGAGCCGGACCCCAGCCGACACCCAGCCCACCAGGATGCGTCCTGCCCTGGTGACCTTAGCCGCCGCTTTCGCCGGGCACCGGAGCCAAACGGCGCCCAGACCCGAGCGCTCGGCCCGAACTTCCCCCACCCGAATGTCTTCGGGCGAGCACTCGCCGAGCCGGGCGACGGCCGCTGCGACTGCCTCGGGGGTGACGGACTCGTCCAGCCCCGAGATGCGCAGCTCCGCAGTCTTGACGGGTCGGGTGACGCGAACGCCCTCCGACCCGGCAAGTACCTCCCTCATCTTGCTGATGAGGGAGTCGGCCTTTGCCTCCGACTCCGGCCCGGGCACCTCAAAGATGTAGGCCCCGGTGGCCCCTCTTCTGGCCTTCATACCGGCGATGCCCAGGCTAGCGAGGTCCACGTGAGTTTTGACCTCGCGCAGTACCTGGGCATACGTCGTGCCCCGCTCCAACGCCTCCGGCAGCACCGTCAGAGTGACGGCGGCTCTCTGCGGGAGGCGGAGCTGGGGCACCGGCTTGCGCGGCGGCTGTGTCGGCTGGGGTTTAGGGGGGGCGGCGGTGTTGTGCCCCCCAGACTTCTTTTTTCCCCGCTTCACCACCTCGATCCATGGTGTGTCCATGGACTTTGGTGGCGGGGGGAGAGGACGCGAAGCTGGCGTCGGCGGGCGCGGTTCCGCGCGCTTTCGGTTCCCCCGCTTCCGCGAACGTGGTTGACGGTCGGGAACCTTCGCGGGGGGCACCGCAGGGGGATGGACGCTGGCCGTAGGGGCGGGCGTTTTTCGTTCCCCTCCTCCTTCCTTTCTCTGGTCGGCAGCCAGTGGAGGCCGAAGGATCGGCGCCGGAGGCAGCCTTAACAGAATCGCCTCGAGCTTGGCGTCGAGCATCGAAATTCGACGCTCTACCTGCTCGAGGCGAACCACGTCTACTGGAGGAGGAGCCTCCGGCGCTACTGTCGGCTGCGACTGCGGCCGAACCGCGGCCAGGTCCTCCAGGACCTTTGATTGAGTGGCCAGGGCCACCTCCAACGCCATCACCTTCTCGCGGAGGCTAGTGTTTTCTGCCTCTACGCGGGCTACCTCCGCCGAGGGTGGCTCATTCGCCAGCTCCATCAGCTCCTCAACGCTGACGTTGACGTCCCTCTGAAGCTCCCCCTTCAGATTTCGGGACGTCTTAGACACGTTGCGGAGCCGATCCGCCATTCTTGTGAGAGCCTCTTTACGCGTGGAGGCTGGCATTTCCGGAATCTTCGGCTTCCGGAATGGGCAGGTCTTCTTCGCCCTGGCCAGCTCCGCCTCCTCTTCAGCTTGCCGTCTGGCTTCGGCAGCGCGCTCTTTTCTAAGAGCCGTCTTATACCGCTTGCTGGTTTCAGCCACAGACTCGGCCACAGACTCTGCGGTGTCTCCACCGCTTCGAGGCCGCCTCTTCGAGAGGCGCCTCCTTTTGGCCCGCGAAGAGTCGCAGCTCAGTCCGGACTCGGAATCGATCCGGGCTGGCGCGGTCCTCTCCGCGGACGTCTCCACTATCGAAGCAGCGATGACCTCCCCTGGAGCTAACGCATCCAGGGAAGGCACCCTGCTCACCACCACTGAACATTCTGTAATTTTATTTTTATTTTTATTTGATTTCATGATTGTTCCCACGAGCCAGCCCCGGGGGAGGGGGGGGCGGGAAGCGTATGTCGGGGTCACCGGTCTTCCAGCCCGGCGCGCGGCGACGTCATGTCCGCGCAGATGTTAGTGCCGGGCTGGGTCCCTAACAAAATTCCCTAAACCGGCATACCGACCAAAACCCCCCGGTGGCCATCTCCGCGCCGAGTGGGGCGACCGCGGTACGTTGGCGAGAAGCGCCAACCGTAATGCCGCAGCCGCCCGGTGCGCCTCCGAGACGTTAATGTCTCGGCCGTCTCGGAGTATGTGGGGGGCGCAGTTGCACCCCCACTAGCTTGGTTCGGGCGCCCCGGTTGTGAATGGGCGCCCGCGACGTACACAGGCCACAGTGCCGCCGCCCCTCTCGGGGTCACTTTCAGTGAGGACGCGCCGCCCCCGCAGCGCGCCCAGCGACCCCAAGGGCCCCTTTGAGTCGCCTTTTACGACAGGCAGGGGATACCGTGGTGGGATTCTAACGCCCCCTTGCCACAGGGCAGAACCTGACCAAAACCTAACCTAACCTGACCAAAACCTAACCTAACCTAACCTGACCAAAACCTAACCTAACCTGACCAAAACCTAACCTAACCTGACCAAAACCTAACCTAACCTGACCAAAACCTAACCTAACCTGACCAAAACCTAACCTAACCTGACCAAACCTAACCTAACCTGACCAAAACCTAACCTAACCTGACCAAAACCTAACCTAACCTGACCAAAACCTAACCTAACCTGACCAAAACCTAACCTAACCTGACCAAAACTTTTTTTTTTTTTTTTTTTTTTTTATAGTAATATCAACAATTCTTGTTTTTAATTGTAATGGTTTTATATCGCATTAGTTGATCTTACATTTGCCGGATAAAATAGATTAAGATAATAAGTCTCTCTATTTATTTACCTAGTTCCTACATTTTCTGTTGTCAGTTCATAAAGTAATGTTGCCATGACAAAAAACTGTTCACGCGGTATCAGATTATCGATAAATAGGAAATCGATTTTAATTTATTTGATCATTTACATTTAAAAAAAAGTGTGTGTGTACTTATGTACACGCGTTAGAAGTTATACTTCATACATAAAGATATATTTTCTTAAATAATATAATAAGTTTTTTACTTAATCTTAAAATTAGGATGAACGAAATTTCCGATTCCAATGTGGCCAATCGATAGCTTACGTCACGCCGGTTCCAATGATACCAAACTCGGGTATCCTACGATTAAAATTGAGGGAGTTAGACAGAGGGGGGGTGAGGTAGAATTCCTGATGGGAAGGGGGGTGCGGGGGGGAAGGTCTCGTGGGGAGTTGATTCCTGCAATAAAAATTTTCAATGGTGGTGGGGGGGGGGGGGGGGTAGGATTCTTGCTATAGGGAATTAGACAGGAAATTAGGTAGAACAGTTTATATGAGAAAATGAAATTGTTGTGTTTACCATATTCCTCGTAATTTTAAAGATAGTTATATGCTGTCGCGGACTTTTTTGTAGGACTTATTAAGATAAACATTTCTCTTATACATTATATACGTGTAAACTCTACAGTTTTTGCAGCGTACGCAAGAATAGCTCGCAGATGCAGTTTTTCCCGACTTACTTGACAATTATCGTTATATTTTGGACAATTCACACACTATCTTAAAAATATATAAAAATGTATCTAATGTCATCTAGGTGCGTATAATGGCACTTAACATCGCATAATGACACCGAGCCCCATAAAAATGCACATGATAACATTTTACTGTACCGGTACCAGTCACCACTACTCCACAGTGCTAAATGGCATTTAACGTGAATTCAAGTCATCCAGGATACTGAATTCAAATAATGGTGCCTTTCGCGATTTCAGTTCCAAAAATGGCACCTAAATTCACAAAACGGAAAAATAGCTCTTCTATTCCTTAAACCTTATGACACTTAACCGCACTTAACTATATTCAACGTAACTTAATGAATCCTTAGAATCTTAAATGGTCTAATGACACCTATCGTCTTCTAAGTGCCCGAAATGGCACTTATTGAATTATTCAAAAAAGTAGCCTATGTCCCTTTTAAAGGTCTCATTTATGTCCATACCAAAATTCATTCAAATCGGACAAATGGTTTAGGCGTGAAAGCATAACACAGGCAGTGTTACTTTCGCACTACAATATATGCTCATTCCACGGGAACCCTACATATTCCCGGGATAAAATGTAGCTTATGTTACTTCATAGTGTCCCATTTGTATTCAAACCAAAAATCATATAAATCGGGCGAATAGTATAGGCGCGATAGCCCATTCAAACGGGAATACTACATTTTGCGGGATAAAAAATATTCTACGTTGCGTCGGTGGGTCCTATCTAGTCCCATACTAAAAATCATCTAAATCAGTCAAATGGTTTAGGCCAGAAAGTATAACACAGGCAGCGTTACATTCGCATTACAATATATGCTTATCCCACGGGAACCCTACATATTCCCGGGATAAAATGTAGCTTATGTTACTTTATAGTGTCCCATTTGTATTCAAACCAAAAATCATATAAATCGGGCGAATAGTATAGGCGTGAAAGCCCATGCCCACGGGAATACTACATTTTCCGGGATATAAAATATCCTGTGTTGCGTCGGTGGGTCCTATGTAGCCCCATACTAAAAATCATTTAAATCAGTCCAATGGTTTAGGCCAGAAAGTGTAACACAGGCAGCGTTACATTCGCATTACAATATATGCTCATCCCACGGGAACCCTACATATTCCCGGGATAAAATATAGTCTATGTTACTTCATAGAGTTCCATTTATGTCCATACCAAAATTCATTCACGTCGGTCAAATGGTTTAGGCGTAAAAGCAGAATATTGACAGAGCTACTTATATCCATTCCCACGGGAATACTACATTTTCCGGGATAAAAAGTATCTTACGTTGCTTCGGTGGGTTCCATCTACCCCCATACTATAAATCATTTAAATCGGTCAAATGGTTTAGGCGTAAAAGCAGAATATTGACATAGCTACTTATACCCATTCCCACGGGAATACTACGTTTTCCGGGATGAAAAGTATCCTATGTTACTTCTGTGGGTTCCATCTCTCCATACCAAAAATCATCGAAATCGGTTCAGTAGTTTTTGAGTTTAAGCGTAACAAACATCCAAAAATCCAAAAATACAAAAATACAAACCTTTCCTCTTTATTATAATAGTATAGATTATTATATTATTTAAGAAAATATATATTTATGTATGAAGTATAACTTCTAACGCGAGTACATAAGTACACACACACACTTTTTTTTAAATAATAATTACTTTTTGCGTTAGTTAGAAAAATTTAGAGCCGCACACGTCAAACGTCAGTTAAAGTTAATCCTTTTGTAAAATTGTTATCTCTCTTTCACTATAAATTGTGTACTGTCAATGTACCTAACAGAAAATTACAACATCAAGCATAACAGAGGTATAGCTTGAATTGATTTACGGCACCAAATGCCGCACTCATTTTTTTTTAAATGAATATATTACTTGACCCTATATGAAGGTTTCCTCACGATGTTTTCTTTCACCGTTAAAGTACGTGATAATTCATTGCTAATACACACATAACTTTGAAAAGTCAGATGAGTGTGCCTAGGGTTTGAACCCGCGACCGCCGGAATTCTTGACCGCACGCCTAAGCCTCAATACCATCACAAAACATAACATAAGTTCACGCATAGTAGTCAATTTTAAGCGTAACTGATTTAACTGGACGGTATTAAACTCCTTTACGTCCAATAAAGGTGTTATATATTTTTCAAAAGTAGTTAACCGTTTCCTAATTGATCCGCGTTGTCTGTTAAGATCATTCATACTTTTAGTTGACATTTTAAATCAATAAACAAAGAAAAAACGCAAACAAGGAATACGCAAGCTTAATAACCACAGCGATTCAAAAATATAACTGCGATCTATTAATAGATAATGCAATGTGACTTACCCGGTCGGAACAGCTGACGCGCTGATAAGAAACCTGTTACAATGCAGCGCAGGCAGCAAACACGATGTGTGTAGGTCGCTGTAATACTCTCCGACACACTCACTTATATATTTTTACACTCACACACAATTGTCACACTATTTACTTTATTATTATTTTTACACTTCAATTAATCAAATCAATCAATTACTTAATTACTTAATAATTAATAAATAATGAACACTAATGTTTCACAACACTTATGAGAGCACTCGGAACAAGGTGTGCGCCGGGCAGCGCTCCGCGTAAGACTGCCTGAGCCAACCTAGTGCACGCCTTTTATAGTAACTTCTGCAGGTGGGGGAAGAGTGAGTGTTGTCAATTTGTTTGTCGCCTACCCGCCGCACATCTTGTTTACAATTCAAAGAACGTAGCCGCCGTCATCTTTATATTTGATCGAAATAAAGTAAATATTATAGGTCAATAACCAAGATTAACTGCAAAATTACGTTAGCTGCCGGTTCCAATGACGCAGCAAAGTACCTACCTTACTTTTTAGAAAATTATGAATTTGTATTAGTTTTTACTGAATAGGGAATGAATTAATACACTATATTAACGAAATAAAGAAATGTAACACGAAAATACGAAGTAAAAGGTTGAAACCTTTATATATTGCCTCCTTTTGTGTTTCTTTGCAATTCCTTTGTCTTCGCATAGTAGCGGCTTACAAGCAGAGTGACCGTGCGTAGTCCAGTTATATCACGTCGGGGTCACCAGATGTAAACGCCGGATTCGGTAATTTATTTAAATTTAAACCCAGGCGTATTTTTTATATAATTTTAATTTTTAATAAGGATGAACAGTTAAAATCATAATGACAGATGTTCTTATCTGTCTACACCTATATTGCATTATCTTATACATAAATACAGGTACACTGGTTTATTAGCTGCAAATGTAACTTTGTAATCCTATATATGTATATAGGATTACAAAGTTATTTATGCAGTTTGTGAAACTAGACAACTAGACCGAAATTGCAAGATATTTTAATTTTTCCTTAAGTTATACACTAAACACTAATTGTGTTCCAAATTTGAAGCTTCTATGTCGGCTAGAAGTGCCTTAGAGTTTTGATGATCGGTCAGTGAGTCAGTGAGTGACAAAACTGCGAAGTTTGACTAGTTATAATTCTTAAACTACTGGTTCAAATTGAATGAAATTTGAAATATACAGAGTTTATACCATTCTTGCTTGGTGACTAAAATTTCAGGTTTCTAGGTTTATCCACAACGAAGATATAGGGTGTCGAAAATGGCCTGAGTTGCTTCGAGAAAAGTATAGTACGGCCGTGCCGCTTTTTCGCTCGACTTGGCGGGGGCACTACCGTGCCCCCAGATAACTAAAAATTGATCTACAATTGGACTGAAATAATAAACATTATGATTATGAATTACGAGATTTTATTTCATGTATTATCCATACTTATTATAATCCTTCTTCTTGAACTTAAACGCCTGATAAAGCTTCTAAATATTTTTGAGGTTTTCACTTAATGCCTGTCAACAGAGTAGATCTTAGTGCACAAAAGTATTAAATGGGGGCTTTTATATTGATACAGCTATTGTTTTAATGTTAGCATTATACGAGTATCTACTAATAATACAATTTCGAGATAATATGATGGAGATAAATGAATAGTCTTTTAAGTAGATGCATAATTGTGGTATTATTTTAACTTATACACATACATACATACATAAACTCACGTCTGTATTCCCCGAAGGGGTAGGCAGAGGTGCATTTTTACACCCACATTTCGCCAGGTATGTATCAGTCCCACGTAATAGGGGGCGAGCCTATTGCCATTTTTCGGGCACATTTCCAGACTCCGTGCTGTTACCGAGAATTTCCTAATGGAAAAACCCAATAACACTTTGCCCGACCCGGGAATCGAACCCAGGACCTCTAGATCGCACGGCACATACTTGTACCGCGAGACCACGAGGCAGTTATATTTTAACTTATTTTTGTATATATTCATGTCTAAACTTTAAAAGTACCTCCCGTAAATTTGACAATTCTGTAGTTAGTGCAATTGTGAGCAACAATTGTTTGTCACCAACATCTGTGTGCGGACAACTGAATGCGGATAGTAATGACGTCACTAAACACAACGTAATACAAACATCTCCGATGTATTGAACGATTAATAATGATAAGAGTTGTAATCCTTGCCCTTGTTTGTTATCACTGATAACAGTTTACAGCGGCTGTTACATATTACTTAATTATTTATTGTGGTGTTGGACAGGAAACAATGGCGGGTTCGGTTCTCGCCCCGAGACAATTTTTAGATACATTGAAGCATATCACGGAAGGGTAGGCAGAAGTGTGTTACAACAATTCTGTTGCGCTTTGCTCGATATGTAGAATTGTCAAAAACTGGGAAATGAATGATTGAATGTTTAGTTATTTCACGAACAATCAAAATTAAAATTGTATGGTGATACATAGAGGCTGTTGTGTGAGGATATTTATTATTGTTTTAGGAATCAGAAGTGGAGTTAATTAAAAAAAAACAATAACCACAACAAAAATGACTTACATTTACTCTTTTTAACAAAATCAAAATCACTTTTACAAAAAACTAGAACGAAGTTAACCGTTTAATTTGAAAACAAGAAAATTACAATAAGCGATCTACAAAAATGCTGAATTAAGCAGATTTACTACCAACACACAGAGGTTCCCCTTAGGCAAGTTGTCCGCTCCGCAAATATAGGCCGAATGAAGGCGCGTACGAGCTTATATAGACTTGTCACCGCCACTCTTTCCTCCCTCCTTGATGACGTCTACCCGCTATTCTCCTGACAATAGAATAAAGAATCCATTTGGATAGCAGAGGCGAATCGTGCATGCCTATGTCGTAAATTGTGGACTCACAAACAATGCTCAGGAGGAGAAACCGACGTTTTCTTCTATGAATTTAGTTCTACAGAGCGATGTAAGGCCCTAGGCGATATTGTCCAAGCATGTTTGAATTGTAATGATTCCTTAAGTTTAAAACTAAACGTTTTATACAACAAATAAATAAAATTGTAGTGTCTGTTTGTGATATTGAAATAACCGCTTTTTAATAAATGCATATGGATGTATACACGGTACATATACCAAAATAACGTTTTTTACAATTTTTGTCTGTCTCTCTGTTTGTTCCCGCTAATCTCTGAAACGGATGGACCGATTTTAACGGGACTTTCACTAGCAGATAGCTGATGTAATAAGGAATAACTTAGGCTATAAAAAAATATATATTAAGAATCGGCTGTTAGGCAGAACGAAGTTCGACGGGGCAGCTAGTTAAAATTGTTTCGATGTTGTTCTTTAAATTATAATGTTGATTACTGTAAGTACAAAGAACTGCTATAACCAGTAAAGACTGTTTGAGAATATAAATCTCGTAATTTACTTCTATATCATAAAGATTACAGTGAGCCAGATTACCCGACGTTACCTAGACATAATGTTATGCAAAATACCTACGTACGCCTCGTCTATTTGTGCGCGATAAACTTAAAAACTACTAAACGGGCTTTCATGTAGTATAATATAAGGCTTTCGCGTGCGTTTCTCTATTTTCAAACGTTAACAACATCATTAACAAACGTCATTAGTATAGAAGTCCCATTAGCTAAACAAACAGGATTAGGAAGGTCTCAGCATTGAAACAAAAACATCATCAGGACGTGTATGGGACACATCCTACTGCTGCAAGGGGCTCCTCTACAACCGAGATGGTTTAGGCCTTAGTCCAACACGCTGACCTACTAGGTTGGCGGACTACACACCTTTTAAGTGTGCAGGTTTCATCACGATGTTTTTCTTCACCGTTAAAGTACGTGATAATTCTTTGTGAACAAAGATACACAAAGATAAGTTTAAACAAAAACACCTCAGTTGTGATTCATATATTGGGTTACACATATAGTTCCTGTGCTCCCTGCTCTCCTGGTCCTCGCTCAGAGCCTCGCCTGAATCCACGGCACGAACGACGAGACGCGGGCGAACCCGCCGGGCATGCCGACGTTGCAGCCGAGAGTGGTGGCATGACGTCACGCCGATCTGAAACAAACCAAACATAGATATACTGACACATTGACATTTTTTACGTTTTTCGTAACTCTGTGAAGTTGCTGAGAATATACTAATGAAACTCAATAAATTTGAACATGCCAAACAACAAGCTTGCCGTTATAGAAATAAGCCCGTGGAACGCGGCGCGTGTTGAGTCAGATCAAATTGTGTTGAATCTTATGAGGACATTCACGCTATGAACAGCAAAAAAAAAACAAGACGCGTTGTACTGATTATGGAATATGCAAGTTTTTAAAAGTGACATTCGTTGAGCTACTTGAAATATTATCTGTTTATATTGATAGGAGAAGTCAAGCCAAAATTTTAGTTCGAAAACAAATTAATTTTCATGGACTCCCGCTTACGATTGTGGACCCCAATTTTTTGTCACGCCCAACGTAGACCCCCGTCGAGTCTTTCGTGGACCCCTGGGGGTCGACCTGGATCACTTTGGGAATTACTTTCTAAACCCTCAGTTGTACAGGAGGCCCGTGCCTAGCTGCAGGACGTATATGGGCTAATGATGATGAGGAGTCGTGAAGTATCTATAGAGTTGGCAGGGACATTGCCGCACTTAGCGTGTTCTACCGTCTGTATCATGGTGAATGCTCAGAAGAATTGTTTAAGCTTGTCCCATCCTCTCCTTTCCTCACCAGAACCACGCGTGCTGGCATGCGAAGCCACGGTGTTGTGGTCACAACATCCGCGGCTCGAACCAAAAAGTTCGCCAATTCTTACCATCAAGCTGTGGAATAGTTTGCCGGCTCACGTGTTCTCTCCTTCCTATGATCCTGGATCCTTTAAGCGAAGCGTGAAGAAGCATTTTTGCAGGCCCGCATGATTGTGTCGACCAGCGGGTGACCATATCGTTTCTCGCTGGTCGGTAGTAATTTTTTGGACTCCACTGTGCTTACCATCAGGTACAGTGGAGTCACTGTGCCGTGCCAGTTTAAAAACAAAAGTTGTAATGCCGTACCAGCGTCCCCTGTCCGCGGAGCGCGATGGCGACGGTCCGCCGGAGTCGCCGCCGGGCCCACGCGGCCGAGCCCGCTCGTGCACAGCGTGGAGGACACGATGGCCCAGCCGTAGATGTTGGCGCAGTCCAGGTTGTTCACCACCATCAGGTTCACTTGCCGGAGGGTCTGCGACGTCGTGATTTGCTCCGCTGGAAAACACAACAATATTCATATACTGTTAATATACAACCGAGAGGGGTTAGGTTAGTCCACCACCTAGGAATGGAGAGGATTGCCGGACTCTTAGAACATTCCAAAAAATATATGTTGAAATGAAAGGAATTATTATAAGATAATAAAATCATGAGGATTTCGGAGATTCGGCTAACAAAACTCTGACTTTTCGAAGGTGTGTATGTATTCAGAATAAATCGTCACATGCTTCAACGTCGATAGCGATTATAATGAGGAAACTTGCACATCTCATAATAAAGAATACACAAAATACACTTTCGAAACCTTATTAAAAAACACCTTACCGTCTTGCGTGACCCCAAAGCCGGCGGCCTGACCCCAGTTGCCCTCAAACGTGAGCATGGTGAGGAAGCCGGTGGGCAGCGCGATCGGCTGGATGTTGTCTGGAACACAACACGGTCACATGTTCTCTCGATGTCAGTGATACACTACACAACACTTGTGTCTTAGTACAATACAAGGTGTATTCAGACCGCGATCGGAAACTAAGGCAGGTAACAGCGAAGGTGATTACAAACCCACTGGCGTTAAAGAAAATCCCGACAAAAAATGAAAATTTTGAAGTTTTCCTAACAGCCATAGGTATAAAATGTATGTGGTCTAAGTACACCCTGTATAGAACAAGTTTAGTGTAATTTATGTCGGCTGGGAAACCACACTCCTGCCTCAACAACCGACTTTGCCCCTAATGCTAATAAAAATGTACACAGGCTTCAAAATTGGATTTGATATTAAATTAGATCGATTGTGTTAGCTTCCAATCACTTTCCCAGTTAAAATAAGGAGGTTTTTTCATCCCAATAATCTGAAATCATTTAGGGCAAGAAAAATTATTTAACTAGAATTGAAGACGTGACGTTACTAAGATAACGGTTATAACTCAAAAATAACGTCATCTTCCATACAGCCCTGTGGCGCAGTTGGCTAGACACCAGCTTGCGAAACGGAAGGCCGCGGGTTCAATCCCCGCACCGAGACAAATGTTTGTGTGATCCACAAATATTAGTTTCGGGTCTGGGTGTTTGTGAGAGCGAAAAGTCCCTCGTAGTTTCTGATACCCACGACACAGGACTTGTATCCTAGTGTGGGGTGAGACCCATGTGTGTGACTGTTGGGTGTATTTAATACACACTGGTGTAGGCCACCCACGGCGTGGTGATGACGGCTATGTCGTTGTTGAGGTTGCTGGGGTTGTAGCTGCCGTGCAGCGCCACGTCCCGCGTCACTAGCCTGGTGCCGCCCGAGAACAGAGACCGAACCCCGCACCACGGTGAGCTCGAACCCTTGGTACATTCTGACGCGCCAGCAGTGCGCCGCTGTCACCAGCTTCGTGTTGGTGAGGAGGGAGGCGCCGCACACCGAGGTCTGTCCTATAGTTAGTGCAATGAGCAGTCCCGCCAGGTGGGGGTGCGCGCCCAGGGCGGCCAGCGACCCGCCGGCGATGCGGCCCCCGTCGAAGTCGGTCGCTGACTCCGCGGCCTGGATGCGTCTGGCGGCGGGGATGCCCTCCTTCTCGTGGTAGTCCACGGATATGGGCTGGGAGGCTGGCAACGCCAAAGCGCCGCACACCTGGGGATTGCAGTATTGTTTTTAAGAAGTCATTCATTCTTTGTTTCGGTCACTCGTTATTTCATTCACTCGGTCAATCATTCTTTCGTTCGTTTGTTCAGTCATTCATACATTCGTACATTAACTCATTCGCCATTCGACAATTGTTTGCTTATCTGTTATTTGGATTACAGGAAGACATTAATACAATAATAAACATTCCCAAAAAGCTGTAATTATCGCACTAAGCAGTACCTCGGACAAACGAGGGATGGGTAAAAGGAAACACACATACAAACATAAACACACACACACACACACGTACACACATATAATTATGATTACTGTTGTCCTTCGATAGGTATTCAAAGTTAATTTTATCTTTGGCAACTTCTTGTCATGAAATATATGTATGGTAATGCTCAGACTCGACTACGCGCATATTTATTAGCTTTACACATAAATATGTACATATAATTGACGACACTGCAAAATGTACTCACGAATACATCATCATCAGCCCATATACGTGCCACTGCTGGGCACGGGCCTCCTCTACAACTGAGAGGGTTTAGACCTTAGTCCACCACGCTGGCCTAGTGCGGGTTGGCGGACTACACACCCAAGAAATTCCTAAGAACTTTTTAGGTGTGCGAGTTTCATCACGATGTTTTCCTTCACCGTTAAAGTAAGTGATCATTCATTTCGAATACACACATAACTTGGAAAAGTCAGAGGTGTGTGCCTGGGGTTTGAACCCCCGACCGCTGAGATTCTCGACCGCGCACCTAAACCTCAAAGCCATCACTTCTTCTACCAGCATACTAGGTATCAAACTATTTTCTATCCAAGTTTGAGGCGATGGTACGACGAACTGGTAAAGGTAGCAGGAGAGAACTGGATACCCTTGGCCAGACACAAAGAAGGATGGAAGACCTTGGAGGAGGCTTTTACCCGTAGGGGGTCCATATAAGCCACGACAAAATAATAAACAAAATTAATTAATTTAATCTGATTATAATGCATTTAAAATTATTTCTAAAGAATTATATTTATTATTTTTACTATCAGAATGTAATGTATTTTGGCCGAAATGGAATTAAAAAAGCTTTATTATTATTATGAGGCGATGGAGGTGGAACTGCTTTCCCGTTTGGACAGCCCAGGAGGTTGGTAGTAGTGTATACAAACATGTAAAGCTGAAGAGTTTGTTTGTTTGAACGCGCTAATCTCAGGAACTACTGGTTCCAATTGAAAAATAATTGTTGTGTTCAATAGTCCATTTATCGAGGAAGGCATATCATCATAGACTGCCTCGTGGTCTCGCGGTACAAGTATGTGCCGTGCGATCTAGAAGTCCTGGGTTCGATTGCCGGGTCGGGCAAAGTGTTATTGGGTTTTTCCATTAGGAAAATTCTCAGTAACAGCACGGAGTCTGGAAATGTGCCCGAAACGGCAATAGGCTCGCCCCCTATTATGTGGGACTGATACTATCTGGCGAAATGTGGGTGCAGAACCCCTTCGGGGAATACAGGCGTGAGTTTATGTATGTATGTATGTATGCATATCATCATATCATATATCATCACTGCAATAAATGGGAGGTGAGCACTAATGAAAAATATGGTAATCGCTCGCAGGGTACCAGGATAACAAAAATTATAATAAGTACGGCGTCAAGAAATACATGTAATTAACACATGTATGTAGCGTTTTGCGTATAATAGTGGCAACTGAAAACTAATAGAATGCCAGTTAGACCTATTTGGACCTGAATTTACTGACTAGTGGCGTTGTGATTTTTTGACGCGCCAGTAAATGTGTTAATTCATCCAAAGTACCAGGATAACAGGAACTCCACAGAGTTCACCTTACACTATGTGTGAGGAGGTCGCGAGTAATGAAACGCCAAGTACATTGCAGGACTATAATACGAGTATCATATCATAGGGTCAGTAGTGTGGAGTGCGGGTTCATAGCTGCGCCTGGATCCAGGCCATGTGGTGGCCCACGCGCGTGTGGCCCGACGGACGGCCCGACGCGCACCCGGCCGAGGCCCAGAATGAGACCACGCCGATCTGTAATGTGCCATTTACATTATCGATTATCTTTGTGAACTGAAATGTATGTTTGAGATATTTTTAATCCAATCGATCGTGTAAATGGGTGACGATGCCATGTAGTGTGTATGTGACTCACCAGAGCGTCGTTGCCGGCGCTGGAGTAGAGTATGAGCGGCCCCCCCTGGTCCCCGCCGCACGCGCCCCTCCCCCCCGCGCCGCTCGTGCACATGTGCTCCGGCTCGATGAGCGCGCCGTAGTAGTCCTTGCACGCCGCGTTACTCAGCACCGGCACGAACGCGTCACGCAGCCGCTGGCTCGTCGTGATGGAGGAGCCTGCAATGACGTCACGCTTACACATCGCTACCACTCCACCACTACCACTACCAGCCCCACCACTCACCCTCGCTGGTCTTGCCGAAGCCGATATCTCCGCGGTGTAGCCCACGTACGACAGGTTGGAGCTGGCCATCGCGATGGGCCGGATGTAGCCTGCAAAGACACGCGCAGTACCGTCACTCTAGAACCTTCTGGAACATTCTAGCACCGCGCGGAGAGGAACTCACTGTTGTAGGAGACGCTGGGGATGCGCAGCACGGCCAGGTTGTTCTCGAGCCAGTAGTAGTTGTATCGCGGGTGCACGCTGATGGCGTAGGCGGAGACGCGCGTGCCGCCGGAGAACAGCGTGATGGAGCCGAGCACCACCTGCACGGCGTAGCCCTGGGACGAGCCATCGAACCAACACGTCGCTGACGTGAGCACGCGGCTCGAGCTCACCAGGCTGCCGCCGCACACCGACGTCTGGCCCGACGTCAGCGTGATGAGCAGCCCGGCCTGCAACACGCCGCCCGTCACTCATTCATTCATTCATTCATCAGCTGCCTTTCTCACGTCTCCTGCTGGACATAGTCCTCTCCTGTGGCACGCCACCGGGCTCGATCCTCGGCCCTCCTAATCCAACCGCTGCCAGCTACCTTGCGACCCCACCTAGCCAGAGGGAGTCTTACACTAAGTTTTCCGAGTCGTAGCCTCCACTCCAGAACTCGTTTCCCCCAACAGTTGTCAGTTCTGCGACAGATGTGACCTGCCCACCGCCACTTCAGCTCACTTCACCTCAGCCTGTACTCACGAAGAACTTGTGCTCGCCGAGGTACGACGCCAAGCTGCCGGCGACCCTCGCCGTGAGCCGCGACTCGGCCTCGCGGATCCTCTGCGCCTCGGGGATGCCGAACTGTTCGTGGTAGCCATGGGGCACGGCTTGCAGCGCGGGGTCGGCGGGGTCCGCGGGGGCGGCGGGGACGGCGGGGGGGCCCGACAGCACCACCACCTCCTCCGCGACAGCGACCGCCAGCAAACTAAGCGCTACCAGCAACATGGCGAGTGATGATGTGATTGGCGAGTTGCCGCGACACTACGTTATATACGAGCGCGCAAACAACTCGAGAGCACTTCAGATATGAGAGCGAGTCCTGCGATGATGCGTCGTCTATATCTATAGACTCAGGAAAGGCACTGAAGTCATTTAAAGGATCCGTACCCCAAGGTAGTCAACAAAATTACATTATAGAAACGACGCTCTCAGAACGATGATGAATGATAATGACAGGTACTTGTTGCCTTCTTCACGCCGCCTCTTCTTTTCCCCTTGTTTTCTACCCTGTTTTCTCTCTCTGTTCCCCCTATCATTCACCGACCACCAGCTTACAGGCCTCAAGTCTGCACCCCATTCCAACAATTCTAATAAACATACATACGTACATATACATAACCTCACGCCTGTATTCCCCAAAGGGGTGGGCAGAGGTGCATTTCTGCACCCACATTTCGCCAGGGTAATAGGGGAAGAGCCTATGGCCGTTTTTCGGGCATAATTCTAGACTCCGTGCTGCTGCTGAAAATTTCCTAATGTTAAAACTCTATAACACTTTGCCCAACCCGAGAATCATACCCAGGACCTCTCGATCGCACGGCACATACTCGTGCGGCGAGACCAATTCTAATGTATAAATAATTCTTCTGTAAATACTGCTAGGAAGCTCAATTTCATTAAATATTTTTTATAAACTCTTTAAGTAGAAATAATGTCCTCCCTTCCTTTGTGATAACTTCTCGTCTGTTATTCCTCTAAACTTATAAGGAGAAACAGTGCTTACACCCAGGCGAAGCTTCAACAAGCTAGGGAATATATAAAGTTATATCCCATAAAAAACAAAACTTGTAAAAAAAACAAGTCTCGAAACTCATTTCTTCTACCGTAAAAAGTTGTGAGATCCATGTTATACCAAGTCGATGAATTTATTCAGTCCCCGTTTAAGGGACCTTCTGTCTTAAGTTATTATGCACTTGAAATATACAGAGTTTATACCATTCTTGCTTGGTAACTGAAATTTCAGGTTTCTAGGTTTATCCACAACGAAGTTATAGGGTGTTGAAAATGGCCTGAGTTGCTTCGAGAAAAGTATAGTACGGCCGTGCCGCTTTTTTGCTCGCCTTAGATTATTTCTTCCAAAAAATTAGGAAGCGACCCAATTACAATTACAACCGGTGGCACATCCGGTACAGTACCTCGGAGTAAACACTTGACAATTCTCAGAAGCACTTCATGCACTTCTAAATAGATAAGGCACTTGGCAGATTACCTCATGGTCTCGCGTCACAAGTACGTTCCGTGCGATCTAGAGGTCCCTTCAATACCCGGCTCAGGTAAAGTGTTATTGGATTTTTTTCAGCAGAAAATTCTCAATGGCAGCAAGGAAACTGGAAATGTATTACATACATCAAAAACGGAAATTCCCAACAAAAACATCATCAGAATCTTAATCAGCCAAGACGATAGATGTGGGATAGTGAGATTCTAGGTAGTGATAACGTAAGAAAAACTTTTAAGCTATTGCATAGCTTCTATCGCGGACCTTGAGCGTGGAGACCGAATCCAGAAATTCCGTAACAAAAATAAAACACGTAACACCCAATGTGCGCATGTCATAAAAGAAATTAACCTCATCTATATTAATAATTTCGTACGGTAGACCCGATCGAAACCATACCTGAATAATAAAACATCAGTTACGCGCGAGACGTAGTGACGAGCGCACGCAACTATTTTTATTCCGTACGGCTTAAGTTTCGCAAAATACCCACTTAGTAAAAAAAAAAAATGCAAGATAATAATACAGATGAAGAAGACGATGATTCTATTCCAAGTTATAGAGAGTTATTGAAAGAGTGTGAATTAGACGTAAATGTGATGAAAACAAAATCACCAGTATTGATGATTGACAAAAGGAATTCTGAGAAGAGACCAAGAGAGAAAAGTGATGAAGGCAGTGAAGAAGGTTTTATAACAGTTGTAAGGAGAAGACCGAAGAGATTAATCAGGAGTGACTCCTTGACAAGTAAAAGTAGCATGGGAAGAAATCAAGTGACAGAAAGTAATGAAAATTTTGAAATTAGTTTATTTGCACAACAAAAACTGCCTAAGCAAATGGCATTGGCTAAGTTGTTGACAAATGAAAATATTCAAAATGTGATGAGAATAAGATATAAAAGTCCATATAAAGCGTTTGTCCAAACCAAAGATAAAGAACAGGCTGAGAAGTTAATTAATTGTAAAAAACTGATAGACCTAGATATAAGAGCTAAATACACATATCAAAATTTGTTATCATACGGTGTTATAAAAAACGTGGATTTAGAAATGACCGAAAATGAATTATTGGAAAATTTTAAATCGCCATGTGAAATATTAGCTATAAAAAGACTTAAACGTTTGGATTTGGACGGAAATTGGGTTGAGAGTGAGACTGTGCGCTTATGTTTCAATAGCCATACCTGCCCTCAATTTGTTTATGCATATAACTGCAGATTTAAAGTGGATAAATATATTTTCCCAGTTACACAATGCTCTGGTTGTTGGAGATTTGGCCATATTAGAAAGTATTGCAATCTGAATCACATAATTTGCCCTAAATGTGGACAAAATCACAGTAATTGTGAAATAGAGAATTTTAAATGTCCGAACTGTAAAGGATCACATATGGCTTTAGATAAGTCTTGTCCTATATTTATAAAAGAAAAGACAATTCGTCTAATTATGAGTGAGAAAAGTATTAGTTATAAGAAATCCTTGGAATTATACAATAACGAAAGAAATAATTATAATAACACACATACGCAAGAATGTGATAATTATGGCAATACCAAACTGTCATCTGCTCAGACTAGAATACAAACATATGCAAATGTCACTCAAAAAAAGAAAACAATCCAAAATAGTGGAATACCAACAGGTGGCCCTTGTGATATGGAAGTGGATAAAATAGAGACTGAATATATAATGGGTAAATCTCATCCTAATTTGCCACAGAATAAAAACAAGAAACAAAGAAGATTTCTGAATCTTGACGCAGAAATCCCTTTCATAGAACATGAATCTTTAAATCAAAATACTACAGAAGAGCCGAATAAGAAACCCAGAAAGTTAATAGATTTTAAAAAAATTATGTCAAAAATTAAAGATATTATATTGTGTGATGAAATATTTGAGGATAAAGTCGTGATGATTATGAAAACTGTCATTAGCGAGCTAAAATCATGGTTTTTGTACTTAATATCTGGTGAAAAAATTATAAATAATTTTATTAACTTATTTAATGGATAACTCCAATAAAGTCTGTAAACTCAAAATTTGCCAGTGGAACGCGCAAAGTTTAAAGCCAAAAATAATTGATTTTGGTGCACTTTTAAATCAAGAAAATATTCAAATAGCTTTGGTATGTGAAACCTGGTTTGACGTTATTTTTGCTTCTAATTTGAATGGCTATAATATATATAGAGAAGATCGAAGTGATGGCTATGGCGGAGTGGCCATTGTAGTACGTAAATCCTTCAAAGTACAGGTATGTCCGATTAAAATAAGGAATAGAGGAATAGAAGCTATTCACATTAAATTATTAAATTGTAATGAGCTTGAAAATATTATATGTGTTTATTGTCCTTCATCAATTCGTACGCGAGCAGAAGATTGGGATGACATCTTCTCATTGGCTTACAAAAAAACTTTAATTGCTGGTGATTTTAATGGACACCACACAAATTGGTCCTCCAAAATAGACAATCGTGGGACACAATTATATAATTGCTCCATAGAAAATAGTTTTATTTCTCTCAACTCAGGTGATGCTACAAGAATTAAGTTAGTAAATGGTGTAGTTCATATAACGTCACCTGATATAACCTTTGTCTCATCCGATATAGCTATGGGAATAGAATGGGAGGTATCTAAAGAAAGTCTGGGTAGCGATCACCTTATAATTATAGTGTCTTTTTCACTTCAAAGTAATTCAACTTTCATTAAAAAGCGAAATTTAAAAAAAAGTGACTGGAAAACTTATGCAGAGGATCTTATTACATCATATAATGGTTTTGATAATAAGTGCATTAACAGTAATAACATCCAATTGATGTACAATTATTTTGTAAAGCAAATAATAACATCCGCAGATAAAAATATCCCCTTCATAAAAATTTGTACTGACCCAACACGTAAATTTAAGCCTCAAGTATATTGGAATCCAACTTTGTCCAAAGCAGTGGCCAAACGTAGACTTGCTCTTAAGAAATTCCGCAAAAATCCTACACCCGAAAACTTACGGATATTAGAATCCAAAATTGTAGAAGCAAGATCATTAATATTTCGTGCTAAATCACAAAGTTGGAACAATTTTTGCAACAGTATAGATGAATCTACAACAGTTTCAGGATTATGGCATAAGATGAAATGGTTAAAAGGGTACCGACAAGTGAGACACTATCCAGATACAAATCAACAAAAAAAGCTATTTTATTCCTTAACGCCTTACTATGTTCCAAACATAGCTCCAACTTTCTTATCGAAGAATGAATTACTCGAGTCTCCATTTACCATAAATGAATTGAATTATGCTTTAAAAAAAAAGGATAGCAGTCCAGGTAATGACGAAATAACCTACTCAATGTTGTACAATCTCCCAACCATTGGCAAAAAGTTCTTGCTAAATATTTATAATGCTATTTTTGAATCTGGCATAGTCCCATATCAATGGAGAACAATCATAATCCTCCCCATCCCTAAGCCTTACCAAGATGCCACTAAGGAAATTAAACTCAGGCCTATTTCATTATTAAATTGTTTGTGCAAAGTTTTTCACATTATGATAGGAAAGAGAATTGAGTGGTTTATTGAAAATAAACATATATTATCTCCTTTTACAACAGGATTTAGAAAATCTACTTCCTGTTTAGATAGTGTTTCTAGATTGGTGACATACATTCAACTAGGTTTCTCCAAAAATTATCAGACAGTTGCTTGCTTTTTGGACATAGAAAATGCTTATAACAATATATTAATTGATAAAGTTATTGGCACACTTGATGAATTAGAAATAGGCTCAAAGTTTTGTAATTATTTGTGGAATTTTTTAAATGAAAGACACCTTAAATTAAGAGGTAACTGTGATGACATACATCATAATTTTTACAGGTGGACCAACAAAGGTCTAGGACAAGGGGACCCAATTTCTCCGCTACTATTTAATATTGCAACTTATAAAATATGTCTACAGATAAAAAATGTCATAGTTACTCAATATGCTGACGACTTTGTATTATATTTTCATCATAAAGATTTAAACCACAGTGAACAAAATATACAGATTGCTTTAAATATTATGGTAAAGACGCTAAATGATTTAGGATTACAACTATCAAGTACTAAATCAAATTATTGTATCTTTAGTAAGGGGCGGATTCAAAAACAATTAAATTTAAATATACATAACAAAAGATTAACCCATGTTCTGTGTGCTAAATACTTAGGAATTTGGTTAGATAGGTCACTTTTGTGGAATAAACATATAAAAGAAATTTGTCAAAAAATATCAAAATTATTTAATTTGTTAAAAGTTTTGGCAGGACCTAGTTGAGGCATGCACCCAAAATACTTAAGAAAATTATACATTTCTATTATTAGAAGCAGAATGGACTATTGTTCTTTCTTATATGACAATAGTGCAAAAATACATTTAGTAAAGTTAGACAAAATTCAAAATCAAGCGTTAAGAATCATAGGAGGTTTTATTAAAAGCACACCTATTCACACTATGGAATGTGAACTTTGCTTACAACCATTGTTCATCAGGAGATTATATTTAGCATATAAATACTTGATCAAAAACAAAACTAGGGAAGATAATATAATTGTGAATCAGATACAGGAACTTAATACATTTAGTCATGTTAGGTATTGGCATAATAAGAGAAGACCATTGCTCTTGCAAATTTTTGAGGAAGTAAATAGTTACGAAATTCATTGTTCTAATACTCTAGAATCATTTTTATTTCCATTTTGGACTAATTACCTAAATATTAATGACATTATTAAAGCTGGATTAGACTGTATGGTGGAAAGCAAAAATAAATATAATATTAATAATCTTAAAATCGAAATAACACATGAACTTAATAAAAAGTATCTTGAATGGATTAAATTTTTTACTGATGGGTCTAAAACTGATAATGGCTGTGGAGCTGCTTATTATTGTCCTTCTCAGGCAAAATCAGCAATGTACAAAATACGTTCAGATGTCTCAATTATGACGGTGGAATTGATTGCAATCTTAGAGGCACTGGATTATAGTAAAAAAATAAGTCATAAGAAGATTGTTATCTTTTCGGACTGTAAAAGTGCCTTGCAGCATATAGCTCGGTGCGCCTCTGGCTGCAGAGGGGTTCCGATAGCTTATGCTGTTTTAAAGGCTATCTCAGAAATTGTTCAGGATAATAAAATCCTGAGATTGCAATGGATTCCATCTCATATAGGAATACAAGGAAACGAGAAGGCTGATCATTTAGCAAATCTAGCACTTATAGAAGGAAAACATTTTGATATAAAACCAGCATTCTCGGAAATATTACCTAAATTTAAAAATATTTGTCATGAAAGATGGACTCAAAATTTTAATGAAGCTACAAAAGAAAAAGGAATTTGGTATAAAATTATTCAGAATAATCCTCCTCGTTTTCCTTGGTTTAATAACATTAATATAAATAGATTCTACATTAAAATTGCTCATAGGTTACGTACAGGACATTTTCCAGGAAGAAAATTTGGATTTATGATGAAAAAAGTTAACTCTCCTTATTGTGAATCTTGTAACTATATAGATGATGTACTCCATTTGTTAAAGGAATGTATTAGAAATGATAACAAAAGGCAAGAAATTATTGGTAATATGAAAATAAATTGTCTAGATGTAGGTACCATAGTTTCTATTTTAGCAATCCCTACATCTGCTAAAGCTAAAATGCTATACGACTTGGCTGCTTTGCGTTGTTCCACACAATAAAATTAATTGTAAATTGTAATTTTAAGCGTTTTGTAATTTTAAGTGTTTTGTTACGATGGGACTGACATGTCTATTTTGGACAAAAGTCCTAAAAAAAAATAAAGAGAAAAAAAAAAAATAATAATAATAAAACATATTAAAATAAAGATTTCGAGTCGACAACATATATCCGCAAAATTCGGATTATCGAGTATTTTGATAAAATCTAATGGTGCTGACTGTTGACAGATAAATCGCTGTCGCCATATTAACATAACGTCACTGATGTTTTGATTACAATACAATGAACTGTGACACATGAGTCATGACACGCCCTGATATATTATCCAAAAATAAATATATTTTACTCTTTCTTTCATGTCGTGTCAAAAAAGGATACATTAGACAAAAGCTAAAGATATGACGTGAACTGTGGGGTATACGGAACATCTACAATAGCTGTCAATGTCAAAAAGATTATGCAAACAATAGAATTTAAGTTATAAGTACATTGTTACGTCCGCCTGACGGCGGGAACAAATAAGAACACAAATTCAAGATTACAATCGATTTATTGAAAAATACATTTAAAAAAAAAACTATATTTATGACTACACCCAGGGTATTGATTCTTGGCACAGGAAAGTTTTCTGGTCTTAATAAACCCTATGTGCACTGGGGGACTTAACTTTGGTCTTTCGATCCCGTGACGCGTGGGGGGGTCTTCGGTGATACTTCGGAAGGCCCTCAGCCGCAGAGGTCAGCTGTAGTCGATGGGCAGAAGCGTTGCCTGCTCTCCCCTGCGGTGGACGTGCAGCTCGTAGTTCTCAATCCAAGCGGTGGACCCCCAGTTTCCTGGAACGCGTCGAAACGACACTTGTAGCGCGAAAGATCCGACACCCAGGCACTAGACGAGACCAGGAATGGGCGTCGGCATCTTTCGCGAAGCAATTAAAAAAATAGCGGAATGGAGTGGCGACATTTAGGTCCAGTTGAAAAAAATAAAATAAACGATATATAGTTATAATTCAAATGCCAATATAATTAATAATTATTATTTAAGTTACCCAACCCAGGATCAAACCTCAACTGATTATAATATGCCGGACGATCACCATTCCATTACGCGATGAGTACAAAAGAAATAATTACACTTAAACTTCTACACAAGTACAGGTAGTTACATATGAATACAACGAGTGAAGCAATAACCTTTGAAATTTATTTCGCCGGTACATCGAGAAATTTCTCTTATCTTAACATCACGCTAATCTAGAAAATAAATCTCACAGCTATGTGTTTGTATTACATTATATGAACTAATAACAGGAAATATAGTTTATGTATAACATTACAACAATTATAAAAATTAACTGGCTTTAAAATCTAAACAAACTAATACAAATTTTCGGTGGCAATTTTTAATAGAATACTGATTACACAAACTAAAAGCTTATTATTTACAAGTATGTATTTAAATTTAGAATTTTTACGAACAAAAAATATATTTTAGGATATAAAGTTCGTATTAAGATAACACACAAGCCACCGATGTTAACAATATACGCGTGGAATGCGGGCTATTTCCCGGCCAATCCAACAGAGGGATATTTTGCTCTTCCAAAAAAGCTTTAACAGATCATGCTGTGTGGCAGGAGGCTCCATCTTGCATAAAAATGAATGGTTCCCCATTTGGAAACCATTCTCTGATCTGGGGAATCAACTGATTTCGTAAGAGTTCTTGTACTGATCTTGTCTCATCATTCTTTTTACCACGTACAGACGCCCAGTACCCTTTCCACTGATGACTGACCAAATCATCACTTTTATAGGGTGCTAGGGTAGTCGGAACGACACAGTCAGGATGAAACTTTAACTCCATGACGACGACGCACAAACTCAGCATTATTCTGCAAAATTTCGAATGTGCTTTCATCAATGAAGCAGACCTGCCAAAAGTAGAATTGTAAACTAGAAAAATCTGGGCTATTTAGTATAATTTTTGATAAAATATAAATTATAAAATAAACTTACCGATCTCCAGAAGTCCACATCTTATTGGCCACTGTTTGGCCCAGTTCAGACGCTTTATTTTCATTGCAGCTTTTAACTTGGGCTTCCTGGCGGGGCTGCAGGTTTTAAAACCTAATTCTTTTAATTTTCTTCGCACAGTGCGCTCAGAAGCGTTCACGTTAGCACGAGTCGCGATTTTATTAGTTTTGTCGTAGCAAATCTGTTTTACAGGCAATTTTTGTTTTATACTTTTCTGAGCTTTGGTGTGATAATCGGCTTTCTGCCGCATTTTTTCTTTCGTTTCTAACTCAATTCATCCCCTAACTCAATTTCCTTCTTTATGCGTCATACACTAGCTTCAAAAACCTTCAATCTTCGTGATATTTCGCGGTTTGATAATATTTTGACATTCACCAGGGCCTTTACTTCAGCTATTTTACGTGGTGAAATATCACCTTTTTTACACATGATGAAAATGTTCCAATATATTATTTTAACACTGGATACACTAAAAACAAGTAGCTGGAAAACCAAGAAACACAGCGCATAAAGTCACCGAAACACGTTCGCAATTGAAACAACGGCGAACGCGACTGAAACCGTTTTAGACTTGTTTACGTTTGCGTATCAATTGGTTAGCATTGTATTGTCATACGTTAAAAATAAATACAAATAGGTAAAATATATAAATTCTCCTAAATAAAAATCCATTACATGTAAGTTTAAATATATATAACTGAACATAAACTCATAAAAACTTTGAATTATTAAAAAAAATACAGTGCGTCTAATAATTTGGCCAGGGACTGTATATTTAACCAAAATAAAATATGATCTATTCTTTCAACAAAAAATAAGGTCCGCCCAAACATCTGGGTTATTGGTCAAAACAAAAGATAAATTTATTTCCGAAGGATTAAGGATTGCCGTCACTAAAGAGCTTAACTCATACAGTTTTATTGTCCCGGCATGAACAGATAATTACAATTAGAGAAGTTAACAACTTTTTATTAGTTTACAACAGCATCATTTAATATTAGGCAATATGGTACATAAAAAATCTTTTAAATAAATTTTACGACTTGCAGTAGGCCTACCATGACCTTTTAACAAACGATTCAATTGCAGAGCAGTTCAGTTTAGGTTCTTAAACTGAATCGTTTATTTTGGTACCATGACGTGAATGAACGAAACTTAAAACTGAATCGCTTTGATTGAAAGAGACAACGCTATACATTTATCGTTTCTTTCATCCACCATAGTAGAGTGCGTTCTGAAACTCAACATTTTAAATTGTCGGTATTTACCATTACTATTTTAATCCTATTTTTATGTTTATTTTATTATTTTTATATACTTAATTTGTAAAAAAATATATTTAGTGACGTATAAAGGCCTTTATAATTATTTTGATTGTAGTGAAATAAATGATATCGGTACTTAACTCTTTAAATAATTTGACATTAAAAATGGGTTAAAGTTTCAAACAAACATTTAAACATGTGTTATTCAACATTCGCAATTCGCATCATCAAGTGGAGGTTGACGTGGCGGTGGATTTGATTTGTTAATTCTACGTTTTTAATAAATTTGAATTAAAATAGTATTAAACAATGGGGTAATTGATATTTTGAACATTCATATTTAGCATTATCAATTTATATATTGAGTTCTTATAATTTTTACCCCGTTTCGCTTACAAAACATTTGTATCACCATTGGTATTTCAAGTGCTTTTTTTTCAATATAGTAAAGCTGTACGGTGTACAGTTACTTATGGCGAACTGGAACACTTATGGGAGTTTCTTTATAAGCACAAGGATATAGCCGTGGGCTATAATAAAAACATCACAAGCGAAGGAATTGCGGAAACCCAGAAGCAGGCGAAACTTCGAGTAAATAACATTTTTAAACTTTTGTTAAAATAAATAAGAGAAATTAAAGAAATAATGCGAGGAAGGTACTGAACATATTTTATTTACAACTATAAAATATGAAATACAAATAAGGTGGTATATAAAAATACATTAAATTATATGTATAGTAAATAAAATATTATTTATTATAGATGCTGCCACTCTTGGTTTGTAGTACAACATTGTGCACCAAAAGGCAACAATAACACGTTTAGAGACGCCTAATTGTTCTTTCTATTATGTTCCTTGGCCAAACATGAAGAGCTGTATAGTGGCTGTCTGTTGAACCTGGGACTGCAAAATTAACTGGAGTCATCATATATTTGTGTAATGGATACCCAGAATCTCCTGCAACAAAACAAGTATTATTTTTAGAGCTTCATGGTAATTAACTTAATGCAATTTAAAAATAAACTGTTTTGGGTTACACCAATGAAGTGTATAAATACATTGCTTAATGTTCTAAGCAAATTATTTATAACTAGCTTTTGCCCGCGACTCCGTCCGCGTAGACTACAGGGTTGGGTTCAGAATGAAAATAAGTTGTAGTCTATTTTACTCCACAGAGTCCCATTTATGTCCATATCAAAAATCGTTTACATCGGTCAAATGATTTAATCGTGAAAGCGTAACAGAAATACTCGTATAGTTACAGTCGTCTACACGTCGTTTCATCATTCTAGCTTCAAATATGACGAATTTCCACACAAACTTTCACCCCTATTTTTATTTTACCCCCTTAAAGGTACATTTTTTTTACATCTTTATATCTAATCAACAAAAATAAGTTTCAAGCTTCTAGCTTTAAAAATGACAATACTTCCATACAACTTTTCATCCCCCCTTAAAACCCCTTTTCCTTGATAAAAAGTAGCCTATGTCCTTTCTCAGAGTCTAAACTATCTGTGTACCAAATTTCATTTAAATCAGTTCAGAAATTTTAGCAGGAAAGCGAGACAGACAGACAGAGTTACTTTCGGATTTATAATATTAAGTAAGGATAAGGATTTAAAAAATAGCCTATGTCCTTTTCCGGGATATAAAGTATCCTATGTTTTTTGGGTGGGTCCCATCTACCCCCATACTAAAAATCATCTAAATCGGTCAAATGGTTTAGGCGTGAAAGCATAGCATAGGCAGTGTTACTTTTGCATTACATTATATGCTTATCCCACGGGAACCCTACATATTCTTGGGATAAAATATAGTCTATGTTACTTCATAGGATCACATTTATGTCTGTAAAAGACTTCATTCATATCGATCAAACGGTTTAGGCGTAAAAGCAGAATATTGACAGAGCTACTTATACCCATTCCCACGGGAATACTACATTTTCCGGGATAAAAAGTATCCTATGTTCTTTCCCAGGCTCCAACCTATCTGTGTACCAAATTTCATTTAAATCGGTTCAGTAGTTTTAGCAGGAAAGCGAGACAGACAGACAGACAGGCAGACAGACAGAGTTCAATCGCATTTATAATATTAGTAAGGATGTTTATAATGTTTAAGGCAAGTAGCGCCTACATAGCATCTACACTGGTGATTTGCATGTCGGCATCACATATCTAGAAAAAACATGACACACTCATATGGATAGACAATTTTTTTTATTACAATGATTGTTAAGTTATAGATGATCAATCTCACCAATTGGACAATAACTTAATAAGTGATAATATTTCCTACAATAGAAATGTTCTTCATGTTCAGTAGGCTTTATTATAGCTATTTGTGTACAGTTTATACACCGCAAAACACCTGGAAAGTTTAAATTGTTATAAAACCTGCAACAATTTTTTTTTTTCTATTTATTAGAGTTTATTCGCTTAGCGAACATGTCACTCTTGTGTACAAAGTAAATATAAATGTATAACCTTAATAACTAGTACAAACATAATGTAAAGTAAAAACAAATAGGTATGTGTATTTAAAATAAACTCACTTAATTTCTAGCAGCAATTGCACATTTCACCATACGTATAAGGGACATTGCTAAATCTGAAAAGGGATCGGAAAGTATTGTGTTACAAAATCCAACTCCTAAAAATTTTATTTTGCTACGTTGATCTTCGTTCCGGACACACTCCATCAGAATATGATATGTGTCCTCTGGTATATTACATGCTCCACAATTAGGTGTCACATTCTTCCCCATTAGGAACGCAAATTTGTTCAATGGAATGTGTCCAGTACGGAGACGCATTAGTATTACTAAGTCTTCTCTGGATAACGTGCTTTCACCAAACCAAGGCGAATTCAGAGGATGAGGTTGTATTGTTTTATACCATACCCCTTTCTCCTTCGATCTCATGTCAAAATATTCTTTCCACATATTATAGCATTTTATTTTAATAATAGGTAAACAATCGGTATAAAATGGATTTACCGTATAATTAATGCCCTCACTGATTGCCTCTCTGGCTAAGGAGTTTGCTTTTTCATTCCCTCTGATACCCAGATGCGAAGGTATCCACTGGATTTTAATTATTTTGTTTTTAATTCCGAGGTCTAAAATTAGTTTTATAATATCGTAGGCTACCGGAGTACCTCGAAGAGTCGAGGTGCAACGAGCCAAATGTTGGAGAGAACTCTTGGAATCAGTAAAAATGACAAATTTTTCTTCATTAATATCGTTTATATAACCTAAGGCTTCGGAAATTGCAATTAATTCTGAATACATTATCGAAACATTACTAGCAATTTTGAATTTTGCATGAGTATCTAATTTTTCATCATAAAAGGCTGAACCGCTGTTTTGCATATCCTTAGAACCATCAGTAAATATTGTATAGAATTGAGATCGCCTGTATTTGTTAGTCGTTTCCGTACATTCCAAGAGGTCTTGAGCATAAAATTATTTTTTTGGTTTATTAATAGAATCTATTTTCAAACTCAGAATTTTGTCTAAATTAATATTTGTAACCCAAGTGTTAAGAGAAAACATTTCTAACCCAGTTGAGATATGTATATTTATATCTTTCAAATTGTCGTGAGTTACAGCCAACAGAGGATTTTTTTTGTTAGACCAATACCGCGAGGTTTTACATAAATTATTTAGATTATTTACTATAGGTATAATAAATGAGTTCAATGATTTAGATTTTAGCCAAAACTTACTAGCCAAGTATTGTCTGCGTATATCAAGAGGAGGGAGGGCTAATTCAGATTCCATTGCATGAATAGGCGTAGTTTTGATAAATCCGCCTATGACCCTCATGCATTGATTTTGAATTTTGCTTAGTTTGTATAAGTGAGATTTACAACTATTATCATAAAGAAAACTACCATAGTCTAATCGGCTGCGAATTATTGAAATATATAGCCGTCGAAGGTGTTTCGGATGGACTCCCCAGCCAGGACCTGATAAAACTTTGAATATATTCATAAATTTCGACACTCTTTGGCAGACTTCATTTATGTGTTGATTCCATCTTAAATTACGATCCAACCTCATCCCTAAATATTTACAATTATCAACTACTTCTAAAGGTGAAGAATAAATAAGAAGCTCAACTACAGAATTAAGAGCCTTTCTAGATTTGGTGAATACACATACCTTACTTTTAATAGGTGAAAGGTCCAATCCTAGCTCTATGAGTAATTTAGTTAGACTATTTAAGGCCGATTGAAGTTCTTTACAAATATTATTAATATTTTGAGCCGTATCAAAGATAACAAAATCATCTGCATATTGAGAAATGCATACATGCTGACTGATCCTTTTACATATGTTCATGGTAACAACATTAAAGAGCAAGGGAGATAAAGGATCGCCTTGAGCTAGTCCTAATCCAGTTCTTCTGCATACATTTGAATCATGGTTTTGTATAATTAAATGTCTTTCGTGTAAAAATATATATATATATATATTGACAGAACTTAACACCAGCACCTATCTGATCCAATTTTTTAACTAATACAGGAATGTCTACATTGTTGTAGGCATTATTTATGTCAACGAAACAACAAATTGTATGAAGGTTATTTGAGAATCCCGATTGGATTTTTGATACTAGATAGCTTAAATTTTCTAAACATGATCTTGACCTTCTAAAGCCTAATGTGTACTCTGAAAATATATTATTTTTCTCGACATACCACTCTAAACGCCTATTAATAATGGAGTGGAATATTTTGCAAATGCACGACATCAATGATATGGGTCTTAACGAGTGAGACTCATGTTTGGGTATTGGTATTATAAGAATCTGCCGCCATTGTTGAGGTATAAATCCAGTATTTAAGATTTGATTATACAACCAAATTAATATATTTATTCCACTATCCGGTAAATTTTTAATCATCGAGAAAGAGATTAAATCGCAACCTGGTGCGGTGTCTGAAGATTTCAAGCATTTAATCAATTCTTGTTTTGAAATAGGTATCTCTAAATAAGGGTTAGAAGAACTGAAAATAGGACAATTATTGGTTACGTACATAGGGGCAAGGCTATTCAAAAGTTGTTCACAACAAGCACTATCCAAATAAGGTTTTTGAAATTTCAATCCTTTGAGCCATTTCATCCGCTGCCACATGTCACTGGAGGAGGTAACATTATCTATCCCGGAACAGAAACTTTGCCATGATTCTCTTTTAGCTTTACGGAGAAGCCTTTGTGTTTCTGAATTATTAAATTAGCTGGGGTTGAATTACGCCGAAATAGACCAAGAGCTCTTCTTCGTTTAGCCACTGCTTTAGATAGATCTGAATTCCAGTAGGGTTTAGGAATAAATTTGCTCAGTGGATTTTGATTGATTTTGGTGTAAGGGATATATTTGTCAGCGGAATTATTAATCTCGGCTTCAAAGTTATTGTACGTTGCCTCAAGATTATCCTCGGCACATAAAAAGTGATAAAATTTTTCATTTAAACATTGCGTGTACAAATCCCAGTTGGCCTTTTTATAGTTCCTTTTCTTTATAGGTTTGGCAAAAAAGTTAGTATAGGTACTTATCTTGATTATAAGATGGTCACTTCCTAGCGACTCGTTCGTAACACTCCAATTATATTTTATTGCAATATCTGAGGTACATACTGATAAATCAAGGGAGGATTTTTGCAGAGCACCATTTACCATCTTAATTCGAGTAGGATCACCATTATTCAACGTCATTAAATTGCAGCTCATCAGAGAATCAAATATTTGATTTCCTCTAGCATCAGATCTAAGTGACCAGGTATTATGATGACCATTTAGGTCACCTAGAATCAACGTCTTTGAGTCTGCTAAGCCAAAAATAAAGTCCCAATCTTCTTGGGTAGTTCTTACTAAAGGGGGGCAATATACACACACGATCTTATTTAAATTAGTATAATTAAAAAGCTTTACCTGAATAATCTGAATTCCTGTATTACGACTCTGAATAGGTATAATTTGTGTTTTAAGAGATGAATGGGATACAATAGCGACTCCACCATAACCATCCTCCCTATCTCTTCGATAAATATTATACCCACTTACTCTAAAATCTTGATGGATATTGAGCCAAGTTTCTGTTAAAGCTGCAATGTGTATATTTTCAATGTTTAAAAAATTTTCAAACAATACAAACTTGTTCTTAATACTTTGAGAATTCCACTGTATTATGTTAATGTTATTCTTTTTATTTTTATGTTCCATGATGTGAAGTGAAAAATGATTTAAGAAACGTTAACTCTGAAATATATTTGATTATCCAAGATGTGATCCACTCAGTTGATATTTTCCAAATATTTTTTAATAATTCCAGTATGGATGTCGAATCTTTTCTCTCAGCGATTACTTTCAAAATTTTTTCAATTAGAATTGTAAAACCCTTATCTTCTCTATCTTGGCTAGTAAATTGTGTTGAGTTTTTATTAGGTAATTCTTCATTTTTATGAATATCCGTTTCTGTATCCGAGCAGTAGCACTCCCAGTCAAAAGCCACATTATCATTAACTTGTGTCCTATGCTTCTTTTTACTTTTTTTCTTGCTTCTAGTAACAGACATTAGACTATCATCCCTGCATAAATTTTCTTTTGATTTTTCTCTACTTATCAGTGTAGCTTCTGCAGATGCATGTGGAGGTGTTCTAAAAGTACTTGGTGACATATAATTGAAACAGGTAGAAGATTCTCTGGTTTCTAATGCTGATGGAAAATTGGAAACTTCACGTACTGGTGTTGAGGGTGGAACATACATTGTCATCGCTTTTCTGTAGGTGCAGTTAAATTCAGACATTATTTCCCGTATTCTTTTTTCTTTTATGTAGACAGGGCATTCTTTATTTAATGCTGTGTGATTCCCTCCACAGTTATTGCATTTTAACGTTGCAGATTCACAATCTTCATGATTCTGTCCACATTTTAAACATCTTGCCTTGGTGGATGGACATGTCTTTTTAGAGTGTCCAAATTTCCAACACCTTGAACATTGGGTTACCGGGAAAGTATAGGGGTCAACTTTCACTCGGAGGCCATATAGATATATATACGGAGGTATAAGTGACCCTTTAAAGCAAAGCCGCACTGTTTCACTTTCCGTCCAGCCAGACTCATATTGATTTCTTTTATTGAGACGTTTCAAAGAAATAAGTTCAGCTTGGCAAGTAATACTTTCAAACAGCTCATCATCCGAACAGTCCAATTCCACGTGTCTGATTACTCCATATGATATGCCGACTTCAGACGTGCGTTGTATATTCCAACCTTTATCGGTAAACTCCTTGCAAGAAATGAATTCTATCATTTCTATCAACCAAAGCTTGTACGGGTTTCCGTCTCAGCCCGTACATCTTTGTGGTCCTTCGAGCAATTTAGATTCAGTGACTTTGTGGTCCTTCGAGCATTTTAGTGTCCTCACGTGTGATCTGTGACTGTAAATGTGCTTCGCGAGTGAGGACTGAACCAGAAAAAGAAGCGAGCTATCAGTGGACATTGATTGTTAAATCATTATCATCGGAAGGCAGTGGGCAGATTTGTTGCAGTCAGTAAGCATAGACCAGCAGATCTAAACAAGTAAGATCTTTCCATTTTTTCATACCTCATCATGTCAAAGCCTCAGGTTCCTCTAACTCAGTGCCAGGGAACGAGTAGCAAAACAGAGGAAATGCTACGTAAGCAACAGAGTAATTTTAAGGCATTCGAGCATACTGTAATTAATATCAGTATGAGAATCAGTAAATGAAAAATGGGAATTCGATCATTTGCTACGTGCTTTGCAATCGCGTTGGTCTATCATCGACACTATGCATTGGGACTTAGATAGTGAGCTGGGGGGTAGGAACCCAGATTATGAAACAACTTTTTTTAATTACGAAAGAAAGTACAATGATATAATCAAGGCGATCAATCGCAAAATGTGGGCTGTATCTCACCGAGAACAGTCGACACCTCATGTAGAAATACCGACGTTCGGCGGTAACTATCATCAATGGAGTTCTTTTAAAGATTTGTTCACTGAAACTATACATGGAAATCCTTCATTGTCTAATGCCCAGAAAATGCAGTTCCTCAAAACTAAAGTTAAGGGTGAAGCAGAGAGGCTAATTCAACATTTACCCATAACATCGGATAATTATACAACATGTTGGGACATTCTCAACAATAGATATAATAACAAACGTCTGATTTTCCGCTCGCACATCGATATATTATTAAACATCCCATTGGTGCAGCATACTTCCATAAACCACATAAAGCGGATTCATGACACAACATTAGAAACACTGAACGCAATCAAAAATTTAGGCGTCGACATTGAGTCCTGGGATCCACTACTTGTTCATATTCTAACCCAAAAAATGGACACAGAGACGCATAATGACTACGTCGCCTCAGTAAAGCAACCCCGAGAATTACCTGTCCTACAAGAATTTTTATCATTTCTAGAAAGCAAGTTTACAAGTTTAGAGTCTTCTAGAAAGAAATCTGATAATTCTATCAAAATCCAGCATAATCATAACCAATATTCGCCACAACAATTCAACAAATATAATCGAAACTTGATTAAGCAATCATTTCCAACGCATAATAAAAAATTTCCACAGCAACAAACTAAAAATAATAATTCATGGAAGTTTTATAAATGTGGAATTTGCAAAACCAATGAACATTGTCTATATTATTGTCGGCAGTTTTTAAATATGACACCACACCTTAAGCGGCAAACGGTATTGAAATTGAGTGTTTGCGAGAATTGCCTTTATTCGCATAACGGTAAGAAGTGTATTTCAGAAAAAAGGTGTATTGAATGCAATGGAAGGCACAATACCATTTTGCATGAAGCATTTATAGATCACAATATCAATAATCGTATCACGGCAAAGATAGCAACCGACGGAAATACCTCGAAATCGGAGCCTTCGCCGCAACTAAGGAGCACCTCGCACGTGTCACTGCAACGTGACATCCCTGAAGTACTGCTGGCGACAGCAATACTCAAGGTTCAAACCTGTGATGGGACTTTCGTTAACATGCGAGCTTTAATAGATCAGGGGTCTCAAACATCACTCATAACCGAACATGCTGCCCAACTGTTGGGTATGCCCCGAGTTCGATGTCGTGGAGTGATATCAGGAGTAGGAGCCAAAGAAAGCAATTGCAAGGGAGCTCTTTCTATCAAGTGTGTAGCCACAATCAGCAATTTTGAATTTGAGACAGAGGTGTATATCATGAAAAACCTTATCAAGAGGCTACCTAATTATAGTTTTTCTAAACCAGATTGGACTTATTTAGATAACATTACGTTAGCAGATCCTGAGTTTAATATAAGTCGCCCTGTTGATCTACTGTTGGGGGCCGATATTTACTCTTTGATACTACTAGAAGGAATCTGCAGAGCCGGCGATAACGTACCCATAGCTCAGAACACTCGTTTGGGCTGGATATTAACTGGGAATGTAAAAACATTGCAATGCAATGTTATTATTAATGATTTAGAGGAAATCCATAAGTTTTGGGAAATTGAGGATATAAGTGAGGAGTCGAATCTATTCATATCCATAGGTCGCTGGTTCAGATCCGGCTCGAAGGACCACAAAGATGTACGGGCTGAGACGGAAACCCGTACAAGCTTTGGTTGATAGAAATGATAGACTTTTAAATATGATTTTATTTGATAGAAATGATAGATTAATGATAGAATGATAGATTACAATTTGATAGGATGAGTACGCGCGACCGACCGCTTTATGTTCGTGTGACGCACTGCTCAAAACGCATCGGTGTCGCGTAAAATGCTGAATATGAAAAATGTACGTGCTAGCCCGTACATCTAAACTTGATTCTTTGTCAAAGTCGATTAGAATTTTAAATGAATTTAAGTACTTGATTTTCAAAATACCGGTTATATAGTGCGATTTAAGTAATTTCGCCATGGCAAATTGTTTCGGTAACGCATCTCTAGACGACACGCTAATTTGTATTTTATTTTCAGGGTCATTCCTTGAATTACGTGCTAAACGTTTTCCTGATCTTGAAACTAACGTCCAAGTCTCATTTGTATCTCCTTCTCTCGGTCGTTTATTTCTCGATATGTTTAAATCAACGTCCATAATTAATGGTATTTGTGTACAGTCCTCTTGTTGTGTTGTAAGTTCCTCCATATTGTATTAATTATAATCTTTATTGTTTGGTCGCTTATCTACTCCGTACGCGCAGGTAGTCGAGCGACCGACCCACGCGCACATATTCAAGCGATAACAAAAAACAAGATAATTGCACAAATAGACACAGTAAAACACACGTATTACTCAGTCCGCTTCCTTTAGAACACTGACCAACAAATTATTGGTTTTTATAATAGATTGTAATAAAAATTTACCAAATTATTATTGTTTACATCAATAAAGGAAAAAAAATTAAAGAAACTTGTACATGTAACAGCTTTTTGAATAAAAGGTATAGGTTTAGGTATTACAACACCAACCTGCAATAAGGCAGTGTGGTGGACAAGTCCTTACAACCCTCAATTTTAAGGTGTCTGATCAGCAGTGTAATGCACATAAAAAGGTATTAATATTTATAAAAAAAAAATTACCTAGCCCATGTATTATTTCTTTCAGCCAGGGTTTTAGGATAGCATACATATTTTCTTGTCATCTGTGGAGAAACAATGTAGGCGGTCCCTTCTGCTATTATGGATGATACTGTCTGCTGTGCCATTAGGTGTCTTTTGATGTCTCCCATGGGTCTTTAATCTGACCCAGTTGCATAAAATTACAATGCAGTTAATATCTTTAACAAGAAAACACACATATTAATCTATTTTGTACATAGGTACAAAATACTTATGAGTTGTTGGAATTACATGTATGAAATAAAATCCAGCATGTAATGAAATGTCTTTCTTTTATTTAATTCTAAAATGTTTCTTACCTCTTTATCCACAGAAAGATCGGTAGATTTTACCCGGCACCTTGAACAAGGGTCTTAACTCCTCACACAAACTTAAAACCAAATGTTTAGAAAGCCGATATTGGTAAATTCAGTACCACCGATGACCGAGGTAAACAAATGGATCCGTCAGTCGAATTCCGACTGTTCCCTAACTTTGCATCTTTCTTTACGGCTTGACGTGCTGGCTTCATTGTCACATTCCATAAATTTGAAAAGAATCAAATAGTCAAGTCATCTAAAAACAATTTAGGAACGTCTTTTACAGCAGCTTCAGACAACTTTGTTATTATTAATGTATAAATGAATATTGCAACAATATGATCACAGAATCACAATTTTACAACAATTTAATTCAATATCACTTATTACCATAAAAAGTTAAAAAATTACACAGAATTCCTAAAAGATACAGAAACTATTAAATTCTGTTGAAAAAATAGTAACTTAAAATGGATCGCTAAATGTATTACTTTTTGACAGTTATCAGTTAAGCGATTCAGTTTAGGTCGTTTCAGAGGGTCATGGTACGAAAATGAACGAACAATAATACTTTACGAACCAAATTTCATTCAATTCTTAAACTGAATTGTTACAAAGCAGTTGAGCCTATACTGGATCGCTTTATAGATGTCATGGTACGAAATAACGATTCAGTTCAGTTTAGGTCGTAAAATGAATCGCAATAAGAGTTGATGGTAGCCCTACAGATATTTTATAATTAATTTCTGCAGTCATATCTTAGAATTAAAACAATGCATGTTTAAATAAAGTTAAAGTTATAAATATAATAAGCAAGTAAATATAAAAAATTAAATCTAAGTTGGTGCTATGGCCACAACAAATATGTACCAGCATGCTTACGAAAGCACTGAGTGTAAAATGATGTATAATATTTTGCTAATGTAGAATGTTAACCCATCAACACTTTGCAGGACAGTAAATATCTATAGACACTATTTATTAACAATATTTTTTTTTTATTGTATTTTAATGTCAAAAGATATTGATGGCCATAAATGGCATGCATTTCACACCTTTTCTCAACTAATTTTGATTTAACAATACAACTTTAAAAACTACTTACGTTTCAAAATAGTTGGTCTAGCTGAGGCAATAAGGCGACTTCCAGTGGTTTTATTTGCTGAATCAAAATGATGGTCACATATTCTTTTATTGTTATAAATTTTCTGGGTGTCATGTTCAGTCAATATATCACCAACACCTGACACCCAAGCAGCAAACATGTCAGGTCGCTTGTCGGGGTTTGGAAACCGGTGAGAGGTACTCGATGTGACACTGAAACAAACAATTCATGTTTATACATGAAATAATAATCTTGATGTGTTAAAGATCATCATCATCATCCTAGAATTATCCCGATTGCATGTCCAGCTTGCGCTTCAGAGCTTAGGGTCTGCTATTACCGGTCCACCGAGATTTGGCTGAATATCAGTTTTAATACGGAGCGACTGCCATCTAACATCAACTGAGCCCGACCCGGGAATCATGTCCAGCAGTCGTAAACACTGCCGTTAGGCGTTAAAGTTGAGCAATGTATACTTTTAAAGTTATGTACTTACATGTAATATCACATCCAAAAACACAGTATCTACGCCGGAGTCCACTCATAATTACGAAGTCTTCAAATACTATACTAGCTTTAAGCCGTGATTTCGTTTACTTGGCCTTGGGCTTTAGAATTTAATGCAGAATACTAGTACACCAGGATGACAATATAATGTTCATACAAGTACGTTAAACAACAACAATATTACAGCGAAAATTGATACAAATCTCGAAAACCGCATCAACATCCGAAAGCCAGAGTTGACAATGAGATTGACGTAAATAAATTGAAAATTCTTGACAGTTGAGAGTTAACGCTAATATGGCCGCCATTTTCTTGTACTTCCAATCCAACACCCAGAGGGCGTTATCGTCTTCGAAAAAGTACTTTATTCTAAGTGCGCCCCCCCCTGGGTACAACTTCTAACGCGTGTATGTACATAACGTGCAGGGCTGCCAAATTGTATAATTGGATACAAAATATGTATAATCGGATGATGTATTGTATCTGTAATGTCCTGGTGTCTGAGGTGGTTTGTATAAATAATACTAATAACACTTAGTTTCAATAGCGTCTGGCGCACCCACTCGGTCCGGTATCAGGCGTAGTAGTGAACCGGTTCGAGTGGGGAACAGCGCTTATATTATAATTTATTTTCACATCTACCTACATACACTACAGTATCCATGACCATTTCGTATAGGTAATACGATACAAAATCGGTGAAAAATATAAGCGGGTGAAATCAAACTGTCTAAAAGCTAGGGTAACTGAAATTAAAAAAAAAACTCTCGTAACTCGACTTTTCGACCATTTATCTAGCTAAGTATATACCTATCAAAAAAAATAAGAGCTAAATTACAGAATACAGCATGGTTATGTATATTGCGATCAAATTTCGTATAATTGCAGATACTAAACCGTATAGTCACGGTAATACTATCATACAGTAGTTTAACTTCATACAAACGGGCGAAACGCGAGTTATACCTACGCGCCTCGATCGCGGCATGCGCAAGGCATGCAGGCAGTCGCGAATGTGCCGCAGTGACAAACGGGCGGGGTTGTTTTTTAAGTAGTAATCGCGCGATTTTTATACATAATAAGTGCAAGTGCCTATTTAATATGACAAGTATATATTGTGTTTACATATTGTGCTGTTTTTGGTTGCATGAAATCTTCCAATCAAAAAATAACATGCATTTTTATTGAACACGTCGTTTAAATGAACAAAATAACACGTTGTTTAAATAAAAATATTTACCATCACAAAAAAAATATAGAAAGTCAAAGTAGGCAGATTGAATTAAAATTCTGCAGATTCGCAGCATTATCGCATGTTTACGTACCGCGCGGCTGTAGGTATTTATTTCAAAAAATGCGGCCGAGTTAAACTACGGTAGGTACTGTATGATAGATACTATTACCGTGGTATAGCTGAGATTTATTTGCTGGCAGCCCTGATAACGTGTATGCGTGTACCTACACACACACACTTTTTTTTATTTGCCATTTTATCTAAAATTTCAAAAAGTAAAAATAGTGTTATAGATTGGATTATTTTTGTATAGAGGGCCGCACTGAGCAAACTCGGGCAACACAGCGTCAGGCCGTCAGCCATCGCGGATTTTACATGAATAATGTCATTGTCACGTTTCGCGGCTGGTGTATTGGTTCCGGTTTGCCGGTCGATAGTAAGAGGGTCGCGCGTGGCAGTTACGCGTGTACGTACACGGAATAGTTCTTCTTTCAATACAAAGCAAATCTCTCGTCCTATCGTAACGTCCAATATGTATATCGCGGAGGAGAAGGGATCACCGTACGCACCGGATTACCGGGTCTATTTCAGTGAGTATATCTTTATAAATGAGCGTTGATCGTGGGACCTACGGCGCCGTTAAAAATATGCGCCGCATGTCACCTGCTTCGGCTTTTAAATGTATACTATAATCATGAACTTCGACCCTTAGACCTGGTCAAACCGACGGAATAGGAAAGGATCACCACCTAACTCTTGCACATCACTCGTAGTAAATTCGTGGCGATATAACAGTTTGGTCTTATTTGAAAAACATTGTTTATAGAGCAGTGCCCTAGTGAATACGGGTTTTTAGATAACCTTTGGCTGTCCAAGTGATTTTTAAGAAGTTCATAAGACAAGTGTAACAATGCCAGGAAGTGTTCAAACACAATGGTCACCTTGAATGGGTCCATTAGAAAGGGAAATGCAGCGTAGAGCTGCCACATGTCAGCAGTGGACTAGTCACAATGTAATTTTGTGGTATTAGTTCATATCAATATTACCAATATTCATTTTGTTGGGAATAGAATGCATATGGCTATTGTCACTGCCTTGGGTGCTAGTATCTAATATATTATTTAATTTGGATGAAAGTTTTAGACTTTTTGCTTTCAATTATATTTTTATATAATTTTAAGTTTAAAATAGTACAGGAATGACAGAAATGACACGCATGCCACCCTTGGCATGAAAACAAAATAGTTCAGGCACGCCAAATGATACAGATTAATCTACTAGTATAGTAGTGTAGAATGTACCTACTAGTTGCAAAAATAGGTGACAAAGTTCAGAGTACTAGACAAGGAACTTGGTATATTTGTTCGATAATATCAATAAGCCTAAATTACATAATGTCATAAAAAATGGCATGTATATCATTAAGGTTTGCCATCCCTGAACTAGTTACTATAATTAATTATTTTTAACTTAATTTGGGGACGGGCCTGCCCAGCTTTTGAGTTCCCAGAAAATGTTGTTACTGAACCCACATTCAAGCTTATTTGTATTACAAAATAAACTTTAAATGACTGCTGACAATACTCTAGTTTGTTTTCACAATGTGTTCCTTCATAGTTAAAGGACATGATAATTAATATATATTTAGTCAGAGTTGTGTGCTTGTGGTGTGAATCTGTGACTACCAAGATTTTATTATGACCATGCGCCTAACCTATGTTTATTGCATTACAAGTATGTGAATGACATTGCCACAATATGGCAGCAATGAAAACGAAAGTTGTTTCCAAATTTTGTATGCAATTATTGAAATTGGCAAATACTTAAACTTTATATGGATCTTGTCTTGTCTTGATCACTGAGTGATATTATAGGCCTGTAAGTTGATTAAATAGAAATACACAAATGCACCCAACAGTCACATATATGTCCTATGTTGCAGGTATCAGAAATTCCGAATAACTTTTCAATGTCACAAACACCCTGACACTATGCAAATATTTGTGTCTAGCCATAAGTGCCATTGGGGCTGTAAGAGTTGTGTTTTGAGAGAAAATTAGGAGTATATGGTTGCATTAAATAATAGGTATAACTATAATAGGTGCGGAAATGATAATGCGTTGTTATAACTGTTAAAGACAGTTTACAGCTAACTGATATGGATAAGGCGCTCGGTCAGATATCACTGACGTAACGCCGCATCGCGCCGCTTTCTGTATGCTCGCTGACCTTGGCTTTCTGTGTGGACTGTGTTGTAATAATATAACATCAGTATTAAGAATCGCCTTGGATCTGATATTTACATATCTACAAGCAGGGCTGGGCAAAATACATGCTTTGCTTTAATTGAAATACCAATTACAAAATACTGTATCGCAAGTAATTAAAATACGAAATACAAAATACATTTAAGTAAGGTATTTGAAATATAAAATACAAAATACAGTATTTTAGCTATTTTTAATTGAAATACAAAATACAAATTACAAAATACAATATAATGCATAATTATTTGTTTTGGAATAGTTTTTATTTTGAAGGCGGTTTTTGTTTTGTTATTGCAGGTCCTGATGAACACAAAGCTAATGGCCAATATTATAAAAGACTGTAATTTTCGAGGCCTAATCTAAAACTGAGAGAATATAAAAAAAACTGTAGGGCTGGCTACACTGCTTGACATTGACAATACGACGTACATTTTTATACCTGCTTTACCATCATTGCACTCTCGCCTCGCACTCACACTCATGATCGCTAAATGAAGTCTAAATGTATTTTAATAAATGTATTTTGAAGCCTCGAGTATTTGAAATACTATTCTCAGCCTATCGCCGTCCACTGCTGAACGAAGGCCTCCCCAAGTAGGCGCCAACCATCCCGGTCTTGAGCAGCCCTTATCCATCCGCTACCCGCCACCTTTCTCAAGTCGTCGGACCATTTGAAATACTATAATAAGAAAATTTGATCAAATGGGTTTCTTCGCAAAATAAAAAATATTGTGCCACATTTAAAAAATAATGTAGCAATTGGTATACCATTATGGATTCCTTATTAAATGCGCCAACTTTTAAAGTTACTTGCCAAACTCGTGTAGTACATTTTTTTTTAGGATAGTCAGTAAATTTTGGCGTATGATTAATTTTAAATATGCGGTTTGGTAAACAATGTCATTTTCTTCTGAAGTATAGCAAGGTGGCTCTAAATGTTGGATAACAGTTAGCAGAGGAATTATTCAGGATTACACAACAAAAAAAATAATTTAAAAATGTAGAGATTTGCAGCAACAGTAGTGAAAAAACCGTCACAGGGTGTAGATTTTCTAGATTTTTTTTAAATCTCTATATTTTTCTAAATACCTAATTATATTTTTAAAATATTTTTCTGATAACTATTACGACTTGGGCTATTCCCCGTTTCCGGGTTATCGTCGACTTCTGGGACACCCTGTACATATTTTTTAAAACTAAACTAATATAACTAAGCGTACTAGAGCGTGTTAGACTAGATGAGCTATAATGATCCGCGATTAGATTTTAAGTTGATATTTGTTAAATTGTTGTGCACGTCCACAAACTGTGGTGCGTGTGTGGTTGGTGCGCGCGTCCGTGACGTGTGGTTTGCTTGCGCAGAGGACGAGAGCGGGCCGATATCTCCGCTGCACGACATCCCGCTGTGGGCCGACCGCGCGCGCAAGCTCGTCAACATGGTGGTGGAGGTGCCGCGCTGGACCAACGCCAAGATGGAGATCAGCCTCGGCGAGCCGCTCAACCCCATCAAGCAGGACGTGAAGAAGGGCGCGCTGCGGTTCGTGAGCAACGTGTTCCCGCACCGCGGCTACATCTGGAACTACGGCGCGCTGCCGCAGACGTGGGAGAACCCGCAGCACGTGGACCCGGCCACGGGCGCGCGCGGCGACAACGACCCCGTGGACGTGATCGAGGTCGGCGAGCGCGTGGCGGCGCGCGGCGACGTGCTGCAGGTCAAGCTGCTGGGCGCGCTGGCGCTCATCGACGAGGACGAGACGGACTGGAAGCTCATCGCCGTGGACGCGCGCGACCCGCTGGCGCCGCGCCTCAACGACGTCGCCGACGTGGAGGCGCTGCTGCCCGGCCTGCTGCGCGCCACCGTCGAGTGGTTCCGCCTCTACAAGGTGCCCGACGGCAAGCCGCCCAACAAGTTCGCCTTCGACGGCGAAGCCAAGAACGCAGAGTTCGCGTACAAGGTCGTCGACGAGGTGAGCCATCGCGCCGACATCCACGCCCTACTACAATTTCAATCCGTACAAATGGTGATTGCGATGCGTCCTTGTGCAGGTGCACGAGTTCTGGCGCGGGCTCGTGGCGGGCGAAGCGGCCGACGCCACCGACATCAACAAGTGAGTAGCGCGGGGTCGCGGGGTCGCGGGGTGGCGCGGGGTGCGCGCTACATGTGTACTGTGTGTGTGTGTGCAGGATGAACGTGAGCGTGGAGGGGAGCGCGGGGCGCGTGGAGCGTGCGGCGGCGAGCGCGGTGGTGGGGGCGGCGCCGGCGCGGGGCGTGCCGCAGCCGCTGCCCAGCGCGGGTACGTACATACTACATAGTACAGACACGTGTCTCGCGGCGCCCGCCCGCCTCACTCACCGCTCTACTCTTGTTTCAGTGGACAAGTGGCACTTCATATCTAACCTGTAAGTCGAGCAATGTGCTGGCGAGGTTTTCGCCAGAAAGAAAGGTGGGGGGGGGGGGGGGGGGGATGCAAGCTTTTCCTATACGGATGCCGTGACTCGAGTCATCTGCAACTGAAAAAACTAGATAATTTAAATCGAATATTATTTCAATGTGTGAAACGGGACTGTGTCGTGAAGCGTGGGTTCAGTTCCCGGCCCAGTATGCACGTGAGACGGGCATCTCTATTTCTACGGCACAAGTTGAAATGCGCCGCGGACTCCTCACATTGTCCTTGTCGAGGTAATAGTGCAGTATGACTACGAGTACCCTGTGTTGTAACACTACAGTGAAGATTGTAGTAGAGTGAAGCGAGTTGGCGGAGCGCGCCGGTCGGCAGGCGCCGCAGGTTCTTTACATCCATAAGATGCGCTCCAGTTGTGAATTTAACTCTTTGTGTACCTATAGTTATTTATATTTATATGTGAATAAAGTTAATGTTGCTGTCATGTTGTTTATTTTCAATGGATATCTCGAACGTGACAAAATCCGCGTACTTAGAGTGTAGCCCTCGCCTCCTATTCCTTCACTCGGGGATGCAGATTCTTTTTCGAATTCGCCACGTGGAACAATAGTAAGCTAGGCTGAGTTGGAATTCTAACCGAAATAATGCGTCAGCATGCTAAACCTTGAACCTGTCGGAGTCGGTGGCCCTCACGCGTAATTGAGGTGGTACGAGATATCACAGGGCGATAGGCGTCATTATTTAGCTATCCAAATAGTGGTTGGGATGGATTCCTCATTATTAGAAGAGCTTGAGATTCCCCTTACTTAACTCCATTTTAGATGCTCAAGCTGTCCGCGAAAGTCATGAAAGTACGCGCTCTGTCGCACATATCAGGCTGACTTACGATGAGAACTTACTACCATCGCGGTATCCCCAGCTACCCTATGGCCCCTTTTAGTCGCCTACAATACAATACACCATTATAAACTAGACATTACACAATTAACGTGTAACGCTTTTGGGCTTCTATGGAAGTACCGCCACTGGTAGCAACCCGTTCAGTAGATTCTGCATTATTGTATGGCCTTCAAATGCCTTCACTTAACCTTAATTATAATTAGAACGAAGTTCCTTATCGCGCGTTGCGAAAGAGGGCTAGACGCAAAAAAATAAGGCTAAAAGTTGTAACGACACTTTTTGCTATAGTTAAAATTAAACAAATCACAAATACCAGGAGTGCATAAAGACAAGAAGATAATATTGAAGCCGCAGCGTACCGACGACTCAACGTTCCCAGCTGTACGTACGTACTTCAAATTATTAAACAAAAAATATTGTTGCATCGAAAAAAAAAATAGACGGCAATAACAACAATTGCATTTGTCAAAAGAGGACGAATATATTCGTATTAGCCTAATCACTTAAGACAATCCATACTACACCAGAGAGGTCAAGTTGTGCTGGCGACCAAAGATTTTGTACTAATTCCACGATCGACGACCAGTAAGTTGACCCCTATTGAAATAAGTCCATTGAACACTGCCTTGTGTGTGCTGCTTTCCTGGTACCTAAGTATATATTTTAATAGTGAATTTTGCTTACAATTCCTTCACTAATTAATCGAAAGAGACTTCGTTCCATCATTCCATCCCTTTTATTTTTTTTATTTCGAAATAAGTCATTAATGGCCGAATACTGAAACGCTACTTAATCTGAGGGCGACTCATATTGGTATTTTCGATTGTCACCCATTTCCACAGTGCATGATGATGAGTCATTCAATGATAACGTGTAACAGTAATTTCAGCAGCATCCCAGACCGACGTGACCACCCCGTGGAAAAAGTCTTACAAATTCTGATACAATACAGCTAACTGGGTATCAGAATTTATCAGTTAAAAAATATTTATAAGATTGAAAAAAAATTCTGATACAGATTTCTATAAGAATCTATCAGTTAAAATTGAGAGCAGTTTTGTATCAGGAATTACTGCTTATTTCTTTATAAGAATGATTAAGACTGAATAAGTCATGAGATTTTATCGGGTACCTAATACTGCGGAAACAAATAAAAGATTCTAAAAGAATATTCGATTAATTAAGTAGGTTATAATTAATTAATTAATTACGATATTCGCAAGGTGGCTGGCAGCGGTTGGATGAGGAAGGCCGAAGATCGAGCCCAGTGGCGTGCCATAGGAGAGGCCTATGTCCAGCAGTGGACGTGAGAGAGGCCGGTGATGATGATGATAAGAATATTTGTTTTCATAAATTTATGTAAGTTTATTTTAGGGCAGTTTTAATGAGATATACAAAGTAAATTCACATAGGATACGATTTTTTTACTCAAATAAGAAAAAAATATAATAAGTTTATACAGGTTGTTAGGTAAAAGACCGTACATACTGAAGGACACGTTAGTCAATGGCTTCAAGTAACCATTAAAAATATAATGCAAGAGTAATATAAATATACGGCACAGTAAACGATACGAAATTATTGTAGCACAAATGCAGAAAATATGGACACCCTACATACATCGAGACTTGAATAAAAAATAATAACTAGGTACCTACCTCGTAGTGTATGCAGCGTCCACAATGGTAGAATATGTAGTATTTATTTACACCGATTCACTTACATTTACTAAGTATTTACATTTACACTATTTACATAAAATTAAACGTATTTTAATAATTGTTCAAAATGATCGCCTCCTCGCGCAACGCAGAGTTCGGCGCGTTTTCGCATATTGTTTTTCACCCGGCACAACACAAACGTATCACTTCGAACCTTATCAAAGGCGGCTAATATTCTAGCCTTTAGTTCATCCCGGTTCGAGTATTCTGTAGCGTACACAAGCCGTTTCACTTCACCCCACAAGTAAAATCTAACGGTGTAAGGTCAGGCGCCGGCCACGGAACGGGCCCACCGCGACCGATCCAGTTATTGCCGAAGTGACAATTTAAAAACTCGTACACTGTCATTAGCTCGGGCATATGCACGAACCATTTCCCAGTATTCTTCGTTTGAAAACGACATTGCACTTGACACAAAACACACTAACAGTTAAAAGAGGTTTCCGCAAATAATCAAATATTGCATCACGGGCGACTCGCGACCTTTGACTGGCGCCCGCGCGTGCCGCGTGCTCGGCCGGCGAGGCGACGCACGGGCATGAAAGGGAGAGTGCGGGGAGGGGTGCGGGAACAGAGCGCTGTTTGAAAACAGCTGATCGCCGATGACCGCACTTACGCAATACTTAGATTTTTTTTGGATAAATTATGTAAAAAATAAGGTATTTTTTTTTTACAAATTCGGGGTCAGAATTGAGTGCCTTATATTTGACTTCAGTATGTACGGTCTTTTACCTAACACATTGTATAAGAATTTTCACTTGTTGAAGTATCTGATAAAGTATCGAAGATCAGTTATCATTTTTTATAAGAAATTTCTGAACATTCTTATTTTCAAACTCTATAAGATCAAACAAGGAATTCAGAGGACAAACGCAGACCAGTTTCTGGTAAAAATATTATCAGATTTGATTAGCAAGTTCGAATAAACTTGTGAAACCTCGAAGCATGTATTATTTGATTCAATAACTAAGTACTATAGTTTTTATGAGGTTTTTCAAATTTTATCTAATATTTTTGATAATTTAAAGAAAACTTAAAGTAATTGTTTCCCGACTAAAGACGGAATTTAGATTCGTATATGTTACATTATTTATAAATTTTAAGTTGTTTTTTGAACACCTTTGTCATTAAAAAAAAAAAATGCTTTATGGAAAAATGGTTATGAATTTTATTGCTTTTAATAACAGAGTTTAAAATATAATTATCTACCTATTGTAACTCCTACTAATACTAATTTTGATAATCGATTATGAAATTAGTAACTAATTTGTTTTCATAATCGAATGACGTTACTAATTTGAACTACTAATTTCGTCGGGACTGAAGTGGGTCTTGTTTTTTTTTTGAAGTTATACTTCTTTAGGCGCGTTATGAAAAAATGATGAGAGTGAAATTTTAAGATCTGTGACACAAAATTAACAGTATGAAGTTGTCTGCTTAAATTAACAGTGAAGTTGTCTGCTTAACCGCTCATTAAGTCTCGAAAAAAAATGTAAGTGTCAAATGGATCAGGAAGGTTTTCATATGTTTCAGATCAAGTATTTTTTCAAAAAAGTTTATGTTTTAGATTTTTAAAATGTAGAATAGTGACAGTAATAAATTAAAACTAAAATTGAAAATAAGAAAATGTCAATTATGTTCTACGCAACTACCAGGACATCATAAATCAGCAAGGACAAAGTACTAGCATTAAAAACTGTATACTCGTATAATTCCTTCGAAATTTAAACCACGATGAATTAAAAACAAAACTTATTAATGATAGCATTTCACCTCTCTAGCTTTCTGAATGCCTAGTACCATTATGCCTAGTTCGCATTGGGCTAGTATTTTAGTCGAGTAGAGATTAATTTAGTGGCTAAACTACTCGCTACTGCCCAGAAATCGTTCACATTACGGTCCAGTACAGTACACAAGTGACTGGTGTTTTGCAAGATGAACGACAAGTCGTGTTGCTGAGGGAGTTTCTTGCCGTTTCTTCTCCACAGCGATAACACGTTTCGAAGCGGCAATAGTTTAAGAATATTAAAAAGTGTAAAATTGACGATTCAAAAGAACTTGTAGAAGTCTATTTGAATAAAGATAATTTGACTTTGACTTTGACTTTGACTTACTTACACTTTTTTTTTTATATATATTAATGGCTTCGCACTTCTTGTACATTTAGCCAGTGTCAAGTAGACATTACTTACACTTATTACTTAAATAATAGCCCAAAACTGGGGGTTCGATAGAGGTTCTTGTTTTTTTGTTTTTTTTTTTAGGAATTTTATACCTCGCGAATGCAAATTACTAATTGGAAATATCTCGAGACATGTTCATAATCGAATGATTTCATTAGTAATTACTAATTAGTAATTTTCATAATCGAAATCTCGAGATATCTTCACAATCGAATGATTCCATTAGTATATCTCATAATCGCCCACCGCTAATGTCTATGTATGCGTACGTGAAATTAATAAGCAGTGAAAAATTTACTACTGTTGGCATTACCATTAACCAATTAAGAAATTACAAGCCGAATCGTTCTAGCAAAGTCTTCGAAGTAAAAATAAAAGGCGAATATCATAAATATCTGATTGAATTAACAAATGGTGAGTTTTATATTTTACATTTTATATTATATTCCATGTTCCATGTATTTTAATGTTTTAATACGTTAAACTTGCAAATCATGTATCTAAACTAAAGTCAACATGTTGTTCTTTCTTTCTGTTGTTTTTAAAAATGTTTATTAGAAACTATGAGAAGGAATAGTAGGAGAACTAAAGTAACCGACATAGCCCAGCGGATTAGCAAGTTGAAGTGGCAATGGGCCGGGCACATAGCGCGGAGAACCGATGGCCGATGGGGCCAAAAGGTTCTCGAGTGGAGGCCACGTACCGGAAAGCGCAGCGTAGGTCGTCCACCCACAAGGTGGTCTGACGACCTGGTGAAGGTCGCGGGTCGTCGCTGGATACAGGCTGCCTCCAACAGGTCACTATGGAAGTCAGTGGGGGAGGCCTATGTTCAGCAGTGGACTTCCTTGGGCTGATAATGATGAAGATGATGAAGAGAAGTTTATTAAGAATAAGTTTCTGGTAAACATCGATAGTTACTAGCATAGAATTTATAAGTATACTAGCTTTTGCCCGCGACTCCGTCCGCGTAGAATACAGGGTTGGGTTCAGAATGAAAATAAGTTGTAGTCTATTTTACTCCACAGAGTCCCATTTATGTCCATATCAAAAATCGTTTACATCGGTCAAATGATTTAATCGTGAAAGCGTAACAGAAATACTCGTATAGTTACAGTCGTCTACACGTCGTTTCATCATTCTAGCTTCAAAAATTACGAATTTCCACACAAACTTTCACCCCTATTTTTATTTTACCCCCTTAAAGGTACATTTTTTTTTACAAACTTTGAATGTCATATTTATTTATATCTAATCAACAAAAATAAGTTTCAAGCTTCTAGCTTTAAAAATGACAATACTTCCATACAACTTTTCATCCCCCTTTAAAACCCCTTTTCCTTGATAAAAAGTAGCCTATGTCCTTTCTCAGAGTCTAAACTATCTGTGTACCAAATTTCATTTAAATCGGTTCAGAAATTTTAGCAGGAAAGCGAGACAGACAGACAGACAGAGTTACTTTCGCATTTATAATATTAAGTAAGGATAAGAATTTAAAAATTTGCCTATGTCCTTTTTGAAGGTCTCATTTTTGTCCATACCAAAAATCATCCAAATCAGTCAAAATGGTTTAGGTGTGAAAGCATAACACAGGCAGTGTTACTTTCGTATTACAATATATGCTCATCCCACGGGAACCCTTCATATTCCCGGGATAAAACGTAGGTTATGTTACTTCATAGTGTCCCATTTATATTCATACCAAAAATCATATAAATCGGGCGAATAGTATAGGCTCACGTCTAGCAAGCCCATTCCCACGGGAATACTACATTTTCCGGGATAAAAAGTATCCTATGTTGCTTCAGTGGGTCCTATCTACCCCCATACTAAAACTCATCTAAATCGTCAAATGGTTTAGGCGAGAAAGCATAACACAGGCAGCGTTACTTTTGCATTACATTATATGCTCATCCCACGGGAACCCTACATATTCCCGGGATAGAATATAGTCTATGTTACTTCATAGGGTTCTATTTAAGTCCATAGCAAAATTCATATAAATCGGGAGAATATTTTAGGCGTGAAAGCCCATTCCCACGGGAATACTACATTTTCCGGGATATAAAGTATCCTATGTTTCTTGGGTGGGTCCCATCGACCCCCATACTAAAAATCATCTAAATCGGTCAAATGGTTTAGGCGTGAAAGCATAGCATATGCAGTGTTACTTTTGCATTACATTATATGCTTATCCCACGGGAACCCTACATATTCTTGGGATAAAATATAGTCTATGTTACTTCATAGGATCACATTTATGTCTGTAAAAGAGTTCATTCATATCGGTCAAACGGTTTAGGCGTAAAAGCAGAATATTGACAGAGCTACTTATACCCATTCCCACGGGAATACTACATTTTCCGGGATAAAAAGTATCCTATGTTCTTTCCCAGGCTCCATCCTACCTGTGTACCAAATTTCATTTAAATCGGTTCAGTAGTTTTAGCAGGAAAGCGAGACAGACAGACAGACAGAGTTACAATCGCATTTATAATATTAGTAAGGATAGTAAGGATTAAATTTCGTATGTGTATTTTACAAAATTCGATAAGAATTTATAAGATCTTTACTTTTTTATTGTTATTAATTAAAAATATGTTATTTTAGAATCCAAAGATGGACTGGCAGATCAAATAAACAATGGCGGCGAATTCCACCAGCAGCTCTGTTATCAGATTTACCTGAAATTGACGAGAAAACTTGTTCTAAAGAAAAGAAACCTTTCGTTGAAGACAACACCCGTGACATTTTAAATAAAAAGTTATCAGCAATAAATAAGGTATTATTCATAATTTTAAATGATTAATGACTTTAATTAATTAAACAATTAAACTAATTTTTTTTATTAAGTGAAAATCACCAATGAACAACAACACTAAATGCTTAAATGAAAATTAATAATTCCCATCAATAGTTTTTTTTTACTTTCAGTTGTCCATATATACAAGACATTTTTTTTTCTAAATCTAGATTATTGCTGTCTTTGCCTAATTAAATTGACTATACATGTCACTGTAATTTCATACTTTTATGGACATTTTTTTTATTCTCTTCATTCTTGCTATATACAAGATTATAGCAAATAAATGGTATAGTAATTATTATAAATATTAGCAACAAATTTTTATTTTATGGTAAAAAAATCTCCTAAATACTGGGATCAATAATTATTTGTTTCAACCTATTAAGATGAAAAGATTAAATAACCATTTGCTGAATTCATTGTGCAATGAAAGCAGTGTAAGCAAACAAACAGTATACCATTGGAAAAAATATTTGCTAATAATACTAAAAAAAAATATAGGTAGGCAAAACCATTCTTTCCAATAAACAAATTATCTGCAATATATACAGTATTAGTCTACTTAATTCTGAATAAATTCAGACAATTTCTCTTAATTTATTTGTTTACTCCACAAGTGATGGGCTTTTGCTCCCCAAACATTCAATTTGAATTTGACATTGTATAATTTAAGTTATTTTTAAATCTCTTCAATGATTTTTTTGCAATAACAGGTATCAATCAATTCATGATTACCGATTCAGTACACCTTAAGAAATATTATTTACTTAATACAGTCAAATATTGACATTTTTTTTTTTTTTTTTTTTTTTCCCGCGTGGAAAATCCATTTACGGACCATCCCACCCCCGGAGGGGCGAGGGTGTGTCGGACTCACCGGCGCCTTCCGACCCAGCATAGATGTTACCGCCCGTAGTTGTTGCGGGCGGCCGCTGGGCCGGGTCCCTACCAAGAATAATTGCGCCGTAATACCGACTAAAAACCCCGCGATGGCCACCATCAGCGCATTCAGCGAGACGGCCCCGGAATACCCTGAAGCCAGAGCTATGGATTGACCCGGGACCGCCTCTGCGCGGTGCCAAAAGGCACGCCCAAGATGTAACTTACTCCTCGGGGGCCGCCAAGGTAGGGACGGCGGCCCCGCGTGGCCTCTGGGCGCCGGGCTAGATGTTCACCCGGCGCCTCCTACGTCGCCTGTTGCGACGAGCGGGATCGGTCTGCTCCCGATCCCGCTCGGCGCTCTCCTTCTGCGAAATGACACGTTCGCAGAAGGAGAGCATAGCTTTCCATGACCTCCGGCTGCCGCCCATGGCGGCGACCACAGTCGGCAGCGAGAGGTCGCTCCCTACGACCGCTACGAGAGCGCTGCGCTCCTCGTCCCAGGCTGGGCACTCCTCCAGCGTGTGCTGAGCCGTGTCCTCACGGCAGTTGCCACAATGGTGGCACACGGCGGCCTCCTCCACTCCAACGATTGACATATTGACTCAACCTAATTTGAAGGAAATGTTCATTGGTAATTTGTTTATTCTTCAGTTTAAGAACAATAGTATGGGTGTTGTATAATATTTTTTTTAGGTAAAGCCGGTGGAAAGCAGTGACACTGAAGATATTTCAGACATTGAGGAAGATACCATAGCCTCAAATGGAGAGGAAGATAGCAGAGAGTCAACTGATGAAGCATTTATTTGACGCACTTTTTATGTAAGAAAATGATCTTGAAAGTTGTTATGAGATTTAGAATAAACTCATTAAATCTCATTTTTTTTTTGCAAGAAATATATTCCATTTATTCGAAATTCTTTAAAAACTACTCATAGAAATAAATCTTATTAAAACTGATGCAGATGTATGTTCAGAACTCATAAAATCTTATAAAATTATTTACCATTATAGCATTCAAGTTCTCTGAAGTTTTTCAAAAAATACTTTTAAGCATTAAGCTCATTAAAATAATGGAAATATAATATGAATTAACTGATTCAATCTTATAAAAGTTCGGTTAGGTTCGCATTTAATTAACCTTGAATGTTGTATCAGTATACAATCTCATACTACCACTCCGACAAAGTTCTCCTAAAATCTCATCTGTTCTCGTAATTATTATAATCCTAAAATAATTCAGTTTCCCGAACTTATAAATACTCATAGCTAAACAATTTTATAACTCAACTCTTATAAATTCTATTTAAAGTTATCAGAGTTTTGCCTAAAAATTGTTAAACCCTCTATTGCTAAGAGAAAATAATTGTATAAGAATTTTCGAGGTTTTTCGTGGACAAATGCAGATCGCTTTCTCATAACCATTTTTTTTATGAGAATTTAGGAGACCGTTTCCACAGGGCAGGCTGCGGCCTAGATATTTTTGTCGAATGTTTGTGTTCTGTAACACTAAAAAGTTGTAGTGTAGTAAGTTGATTTGGTGTAAGATATGTCCCTATGCATATTGTATGTATGTGCCGAATGTGTGTCGCGACCGTGGCCAGCAGCAAGCGGCGCGGTCGATGAGCGTGGCGCCGGCGGCCGCTCGCCTCGGCCAACCCGCCGCGGACCCTCCGGCGCCACTCCGTCAGCAGTCAGTTGTATATAATCAAATCAAATCAAATCAAATTATCTTTATTCAAATAGACTTTTACAAGCTCTTTTGAATCGTCAATTTTACACTTCTTATTTTTTTAAACTATTGCCGCTTCGAAACGTGTTATAGCTGTGGAGAAGAAACGGCAAGAAACTCCCTCAGCAACACGACTTGTCATTTTTTTTTCTTAAAAACAGCAATATTATTATTATTTATTAATTCACATTGTTTCATTTTTACATAATAAATGTCATAACTATACATGTCATAGAGATACATGTCATAGCGATACAAACTGTAGCAACACGATACAACTCCGATCAATTTACTTACTCCCAAGGCTTATCTTCAATAAAATCTGAAATTTTATAGTATGCATTTTTGCAAAGTTTATCTTTAATTGATTCCTTAAACTTATTCAGGGGAAGCTCCCTAATAGCCTTCGGAAGTTTGTTATAGAAGCGTATACATTGCCCCATAAAAGAGTTACTAACTTTCCGGAGACGAGTTACGTGTTGTACAAGATTACATTTGTTCCTAGTATTTTTATTGTGTACATTACAAATTTTATTAAATTTATCAAGATTCTTTTGGACGTACATTAAGTTTTCGTATATAAACTGACAAGTGACGGTAAGAATATTTATTTCCTTAAATTTTTCTCTAAGTGAAGCCCTGGGACCTAAATTATAAATAGCCCTAATGGCTCTTTTTTGCAAAACAAAAATAGTGTTAATATCCGCAGCAGCTCCCCACAAAAGAATACCATACGACATAAGGCTATGGAAATAGCTAAAATAAACCATTCTTGCCGTTTCCTCGTCAGTCAGACGTCTGATCTTTTTAACTGCATATGCCGCTGAACTTAATTTGCTTGCCAATCGTAGAATGTGCGGTCCCCATTGGAGTTTTGCGTCTACCGTAATGCCCAGAAATGTAGTAGACGCAACAGGATCCAGTTCTTCACCGTTAATTTGTACAGTGGTTTTTAATTGCTTAACATTGGGCATTGTGAATTTTACACATTTAGTTTTATTTGCATTTAAAAGTAAATTATTATTATCAAACCACTGAACAACTTTACGAAGTGCATTGTTTACTTCGTCAAAATTATCGAGACGTCTTTTTACATTAAATATAAGAGATGTATCATCCGCAAACAGCACTATATCGTTTTTATCCCCTACGTAGTAAGGCAAGTCATTAATGTACACGAGAAACAGAAACGGCCCAAGAATTGAACCCTGTGGGACTCCCATGGTAACCGACGATCCTGGAGAAAGTTTTCCATTAACGTCAACCCTCTGGACTCTATTATTCAAATACGAAGTCAGAAGATTGAGAGCTCCGTTTCTAATGCCATAATGATGAAGCTTCCTGACAAGAATGTCATGTTTGACGCAGTCAAAGGCTTTGGACAAGTCGCAGAAAATGCCAATAGCATCCCGCGACTCTTCCCATGCCCTGAACACAGTTTTTAAAAGTTCAACTCCTGCATCGATAGTTGATCTACCCTTAGTAAATCCGAACTGTTTCCGATGAAGTAAGTTATTTTTATTGAAAAAGTTCAGTAATTGATTAAGTATAATTTTTTCAAATAACTTACTAAGAGTTGGTAAAACAGAAACAGGTCGAAAATTTGAAGGGTCTGAGGTATCACCAGATTTAAAAAGTGGTATTACCTTACTAAGCTTCATCAGGTCAGGAAATACTCCAGATGCGACGCAACGATTGAACACAGCTGCCATGTGAGGTGCTATAATATTGATAATAGAGGATATAGTAACTACTGATATTCCCCACAAGTCTTTAGTCTTTTTTTTACTAATTTCTTTAAAGGCTTTTATGATATATAATATACACATAATGATATAATACTATGCTCTTCGCGAGGGTGTTTGACGTCTGCCTTATTAACCTCACTATTGAGTTCGTTACGACAAGAATCATGCGAAAACTACAAATCTAAACACCAACTCAAAAGTGTGTACTGTTTTGTATACGCGGAGACTGCACTTTGTGTAACCGGCAAGCGAGGACAACATGAACCTTGTTCATATCACGTATGATTCGGACAAGAAATGCAATTTATCTACACGGGAGCGCGTATGTATGTATGATTATTGGGGGGAAGGTGGAAAAAAAATAAAACTGCATCGTGTGACATATCAAATGGAAGGTCTGGTCGTGGAGATATATTTTTATCCTTCCCTTATCTCCGACATTACTTAATTTCTTATAGATTATAGAAAAACCTATAACAAATCCATGATATTAAAATGGCAAATCACTCAATATTGTGCGTACCAACTTACATTTGCAGGTGGAATTTGTGGGAGAACATAATTTTCAACTCCAATGTTAGGTTTTGTTGAATCGGTTTGTATATAAATATTTAATGAAAAAAATAAGCCCACAATGTAAAAAAATATTCTACGGTCAATATTTTAGGAGATATTGATTTTCAATTTAATTCCGCCCGCGGTTTCACAAATAAATGCTTAGTAAGGTGTAGACCCTCACTAAGGCATTGTGCGTACAGAACCCTCTTCACGCGACTCAGACTCACACTTGGCCGGTTTTTAAGCTAAAGTTCAATCTGTATCCTGACTATAGTCATAATAACATAATAGCAACCATATATGGTTGCCAACCGTACTATAATATATAGGATTGTACTATATTTCGGGTCGGCGTACTATATAGTGTTGAAGAAATATATAGTACGCAAAGATACTATATTTTTAACAACGAACGAAATTTAACAAACAAATATTTATTTAATAAAATTATTAACTCGCCTTTTCATTAAATTTTGACCGAAGCGAGTTCGTGTAACCGAATTCCGGACTCCGAATGCATCTACAATATTTTGTCTTTGGCTCCCACTTATCTCTATTTTCTATACTAACTGGAGGCGCTGGCGCTGGCAGCACGTCAAAATTGTCAATATCAAATTGACAACATTGAAATAATTCTTAGTCTGTTTTATTTTTGTTCCTGTTTTTCCATAAAATACTATATTTTTTAGACGTGTACTATATTTTTTTTATAACTTATTTTGAAATATACTATATTTCGCTGAGAAAATGTTGGCAACCCTAATCCTGACACGCTAAATCTTTTGAACAGCAGTTAAAGTTGTAAAGTGCTCATACGCATTGTTGCGGACAGAATAGCCGCCTCTAACTTTGTGTATAACTGTTTAGTATTAAGATAGGTAATTGCCTCATAATTTATTGTTTGTTTGCCACAGAAACCGCGGGAAGCATTTCATCATTGGATCCCGTGACGCGCGGAGGTCTTCGGTGATACTTCGGAAGGCCCTCAGCCGCAGAGGTCAGCTGGAGTCGACGACAATAGCGATGCCGGTTGGTGCAACGATCAGTACTTGTACGTTCAGCCGACGTTCCAAATGGTACTGTGACTCGCAGCCCGTGGTTCACTCAAGCCAAAGGTGGACGTGCGGCTCGGAGTTCTGAATCCGAGCGGTGGACCCCAGTGTCCTGGAACGCGTCGAGACGACACTTGTAGCGCGAAAGATCCGACACCTAGGCACTAGACGAGACCAGGAATGGGCGTCAGCATCTTTCGCGAAGCAATTAAAAAAATAGCGGAATGGAGTGGCGACATTTAGGTTAGAAAAAAAATTATACGAAATATAGTTATATTTCAAATGCCAATATAATTAATAATTATCATTTAAATTACCCAACCCAGAATCAAACCCCAACTGTTTATATGCCGGACGATCACCATTCCATTACCTACGCGATGAGTACAAAAGAAATAATTACACTTAAACTTCTACACAAGTACAGGTAGTTACCTAGTACATATGAATAAAACGAGTGAAGCAATGACCTTTGATATTTATTACGCCGGTACATCGAGAAATTCCTCTTATCTTAATATCACGCCAATCTAGAAATTAAATCACCCAGCTATGTATTTGGGGTTTATGTATAACAATTATAAACATAAAACTGGCCTTAAAATCTAAATAAACTAATACAAATTTTCGGTGGCAATTTTTAATAGAATACTGACTACACAAACTAAAAGCTTATTATTTACAAGTATGTATTTAAATTTAGGATTTTAACAAACAAAAAAATATTTTAGCATGTAAAGTTCTTATTAAGATAACACACAAGCCACCGATGTTAATAACATACGCGTGGAATACACAGTGGGAATTAATTATCGCGGCCATATTGAATTGGACTAAATTAATGTAATAAAAGAATGTTAATGAAGAAAAATACCGCGGCGAAACATACTCAAAACTTATCGGAAAGATTAAATAGATAAGGTTCTATTTCACTAATTTTAAGATACTCGCTGTCACATTTCGTTACATTGTTGAACCACTATCCTTACTATCCTTACTTCCTTACTAATATTATAAATGCGATTGTAACTGTCTGTCTGTCTGTCTGTCTCGCTTTTCTGCTAAAACTACTGAACCGATTTAAATGAAATTTGGTACACAGATGGTTTGGAGCCTGAGAAAGAACATAGGCTACTTTTTATTGCGGAAAAAGGGTTTTAAGGGGTTGAAAGGGGGGATGAAAGGTTGTATGGAAGTATTGTCATTTTTAAAGCTAGAAACTTGAAACTTATTTTTTAGGCTGTTGATTAGATATAAATAAATATGACATTCAAAGTATGTAAAGAAATTATCTTAAGGGAGTAAAATAAAAATAGGGGATGAAAGTTTGTATTGAAATTCGTCATTTTTGAAGCTAGAATGATGAAACTTTTTTATATGGCTTTTATTACATCATATATATATGATATATATATACACAATATAAGAATTATACTAATTAAGAAATAGTATAGCCATAACAACGATTTACACTATTAAAAGGTTGAAGAAATCACTTGTTGAACAGAAATCGAATTAATTCAGACACGAAAATTAAGTTAACAGCAACCAAAACTATTGGAATTAATTAGGGATGTTATGGATATGATATTTCGGATCTGGATACGGATAGGGATGTAGGAATAAAATTATATCGGTTTCGGATACGGTTACGGATATGTAATTATTTCGGATTATCCGTAATTTTCGGATAGTTTCGGTTACGGATATTAGATTAAAGTAAAATATAACTATTTTATAAAGGTGTCAGCTGTTTGGATGTTTTTGGTTTTGTTGTATATTTTGTTTCAACAATAACTGTTTTTTGTACTTATCAGAATGTTTTCATTTAAGACGAAGTTTCAGTGAAGTAGTGCTACTTAACACAAGACTTTCTTAAATTAAGAATCGACTCTTAAATCAGAAACTAATTAGTTATGAAAGAGGTTGTTATGACTAGAAATAACGAACAAACGGTGAAACAAAAACCTGTCGAAAGTCGAAACATGCCGTTTTTTTAGACTCCACCCTTATACAAAACTATCCGAAACTATTCGAAACTTCTGAAACGGATACGGTTACGGATATATTTTTATTTCGGATATCCGATAGTTTCGGTTACGGTTACGGAGCTCCATAACATCCCTGGAATTAATTATATTAAACTTACCAAGGGGGTTGAAAAATGATGCAATCTGCTTTTAATTTCCTTTTCTTTTAGTATAATATAGCACTGATTTTACCTGAACGACCTTCAAGTTTGGCTTTCCAAGTGGAGGCTGAGCGTGAATGTCGTGAAAAAACGCAGGCAATGCTAATTCGCCGGAAGAAATCCATAGTCAGGAGTCATCTACCCCTGAAGCAACTACAGATGTACGGCCAGACAATTCCGTGGCGTTTAAGTGCAAAATACCTCGGGATCGTAATAGACAAGAATCTTCGCATGGCTCGCGAAGGAAGAGCAGCCGCCAACTACGCACAGGCCGCAGCGTGCAAACTATGGCCCGTGTTCACATCGAAGCTCCCGCTGAACGTGAAGCTGAGCGTGTCCAACTATACGTACGCACTCGCCTCACCTACGCGACTCCAGCGTAGTACGCTTTTGCCGTAATACCGACTAAAAACCCCGCGACGGCCACCATCGGCGCAAACGAGACGGTCCCGGTATATCCTGAAGCAGAGCTATGGATTGAACCGGGATCGCCTCTACGCCGTGCCGAAAGGCACGCCAAAAATGACTGGTTACACCTCGGAGGCCGCCAAGGTAGGGACGGCGGCCCGGTGTGGCCTCTTGGCGCCGGGCTAGGACGGTGCAGCTCGCCTGGCTGAGCTTCCCGAACGGGTCCCACCCGGCCGGGTTCGAGCGCCCGGGCGGCACTCAAGAATCACCGGGCTAGCGGGTAAACTCATTCTCTCCACGCGTCTGTTTCTTCGCATCCGCCATGATCCTGACTAGCGGGACATGGCCTTCTCGGTCTTCTTGCCTTAACCACGCCACCTTGCATACCCGGCCCAGTAGAATTCCCCCTTCTCTCTATACCCTACCGTGTTGCTTGGAGTTTATTGCGCCGCTTCTTCTCAACAGCCATAACACGCTATGAAGCGGTGGTAGTTTGTCTCGTATAGGTATAAGAAATAGGGCTTTCTGAATTCCCACCGAACGACCACTTGTAGCAGTGGTCACTCGCGCGTCCCCGTCTAACGCGAGACCGCTCGTGCCTCATTCGCACGACTCTCGCGTTTCGCGGTCACTATCGTCCATATATTGGACGCCCTCAATCATCGACTTGTCTTCACAACGTCGTTTAGAATTCCACATTCATAGGGCCTTCAACCATAGTCAAAGTCAAAATCACCTTTATTCAAATAGACTTTTACAAGTGCTTTTGAATCGTCAATTAAGTTTTTTTTTTAAACTATTGCCACTTCTAAACGTGTAGTATGGTAATGTAGCCACCGTATTTCTCCATATCTGTGTTTTTCCTAAAACACTGAGGGATGATGTGTGCTGTCCACAGTGATGACAAATTACGCAACCACCGAGGAAGAAATATACAGTCTACATTTTACCTATTTGGAAAGAGGAGTTTTATTTCTTGAACAAGAAACACACGCCCCTTAACACGCATATTACACAAGCTATCGAGCAGAGGTTGGGGAAGAAGCTCAGTTGTCACCGTGCCCGGCAAATACGGTAATGTCTCAACTATCACACCACTTCACAATTTTGATCTCAATGCGATAATTACATTGATGGAACACTAACAACGACACTATGGGGACGAAAACTAAAGTTATTAAATCGAGTTGTATGTGAAACGTGCTAGAGATATATCATATATACCTACGTGCCAACAACAAACTAGTAGCATGTCTTCCATAGGTCAGTCGGAGCGCGCGACCTGGGCTAGCGCGAGCTGCGCGAGTATCCCGACTGCCGATAGGGGCGTACATCACACAACTCGTGTAGGTAGGAGTAGTAGGTGCTAACAGCGATGTGCCTCCCGGGGACGCGATGCCGAGCTCACGCCGTGACCTCGCTTGCTTTGTAAATACTTCATTCAAAACGTTTTTACGTTAAGCAACATACCTTGTTATCCGTTTTAATACCAATATAGCTAAAATAAACAAGATTTAGCATTTATTCATGAAAGGTGCCTATTTATATTTACAACAAAGGCAAAAAAATACAAATACATTACCTAAACATTAACTAGTGTTTTCACCAGTTTAAAAAATATATGGAAATGGCCATATTTCCGACGGGGGGTGTAAATATGGCCACATTTACTATGTGAATTTATGGTTTAAAAAACTTCTGTGCAAATTAATTCTCTTATTCAGGGTTAAGAAGTGGCTATCGGCATTAGACTGCGGATGTTGGCACATTATACCTAATGCTTTGCAGCCGTATATATTTTCATCCTGCCGCTTTAGACTGTAAAATATAGCTGGATTTATCAATGGTCAATCACCTCGTAACCCTTTAGTTTAATAGCCTGCTACGGTCCAAAACAAAAAAGAAAGTTTCGTTAATTTAGTACCGTAAATTTAGCCAAACTGTGGCTATATTTGCAGTCATCCGTTTATTTTGTTTTCATAGTCACGAATGAAAAACATGCAATTTCTTTGATAATTAAATAAGGAAATATCAAATAACAATCGTCACACAATGTTGTAATGTGAATAACAAAGATTCTTATTAAAAAAATAACAAAATACAGGATAATACTTCATGTTTTTATATCTTCATCAGCATGTTTAACTTTATTGGACACTAGGCGGTTAGTGGGTGCCCAGTAAAGGTGATCCCATAAAAAACAAAACTTATAAAAAAAACCAAGTCTCGCAACTCAGTTCTTCTGCCGTAAAAAGTTGTGAGATCCATGTGATACCAAGTCGATGAATTTATTCAGTCCCCGTTTAAGGGAACTTCTGTCTTAAGTTATTATGCACTTAGCCTACCCGACACCATCTTATAGTGACCATACCAATATTAAAAATCTATTTTGTTTCAAATAAAATAGTTAGACTTGGCAATCGCATGAAAACACAATGTATACCTATCACTTTTAGTGAGTTCGTTCCAAGAGGAATCCCAGAGAAGAAGCGACTGGAATTCTATAACCTTCATTACTAACTAACGAATTTCTTAATACTATATTATAGTAAAACACACTTCCCGTATGGGTTGACGCCACAAAAGCGCTGCGGGCGGATCGTTCAATTACAAGCTTAATTGTTTTACATAAAAAATATTTTGGGATGGCCATGAGAAAGTGTGCGCAAGGGTAGTGAAAATTTCACGTTTAATTTGTGTTCGGCCGCTCCGGCGTGTTTTTACGGTACGAAACGAGCTCATCACGCGAATTTAATAGTTGCGAAGCGTGGGCGTAGAGATGAACTTCTGCTTACCGCCCCGGGAATACCCACGTCAGGGTACATATGCATGCATGATGCACGATACATACGGCTTGCACATATAATACGTATTAATATTATTTACAGTGTTCTCATTAGAACGCAGAACAATTTTACAAATGACATCCTTGTAGTTACAATATTTAAAATTGGTTATTGTGTTTGCTTTTGAACTACTCGCAGCGGTGAACTGAAACTCTGAAGCTTGCGTTCAGTCTGTATACCTACACATTGGGTCAGTGGCGTAGAAGCCGTTACATGTTAACTGTTAATTGTGTAATGTCAAGTTTATAATTATTTATTGTGGGGTCAGCATATTCTCATTCGTATGTCAAATTACTTTTGTTAAATAAACATTTAAAGCTTAAAGTTTATTATTCAGAATTTTGTAAGGCGAGGTGGGCTATTGGGCTTCTATGGAAGTAGGTACCGCCACTGCATTGGATTCGTCATCGTGGCAATTGACGGTAACGACTTATATGAATCCAATACGGCGTAGTTCCGAATGCCTCCTCTTGGAAACACAGAATCAAAAGGGATAAAACGATGGATAAGAAGCCGCGGGTCGAAAACGAAAGCGACTTTGCAATACAAGTTTAGCGGATGATAGCGGGTCGCGGGTGGCGCGCGGGGCGGAAGGCTCGGCCGGAGGGCGCCGCGCCGGGCGCCGGGCGGCAGTGCGCGGCGCGCGAGGCTGCACGGCGGCCGGTCCTTCTGCGGAGATCAGTGGAGCAGCTCCAGGTGCGTCCCTCCTGCCCGCGCCCCCCGCGCCCCGTGTCCCGTGTCCTGCGGGTGCACGCTGCGGCACACGAGCCGCATTCGCACGAGGCGGTGTCAACGCGCCAGTGCGCTGTTCGGGCGTGGTGCGACGCGATGCGCTGGTACGTGTGGGCTGCGACGGCGGCGGCGCTGGTGGCGCTCGCGAGCGCCGCGGCTCGCCGCACCGACCAGGACTTCGAGTTCGACGACGACGTGGTGAGCCCGGCCGCGCCACACGGCGACACGACGACATCGCGCTCGCTCTCGCGGCTAAATGTTCCACTTACACACGATAAATCGATATAAGTTCACGTGCGACTGTGCACGACGCGACCGTTTCACAGCCCGAATATTGTCTACATAATTACCAACTCACTTCACATTCGCTTAGTAGTAATAACTTGGACCTTTATTTCTTGAGGAAGTATGATTTCAGTTCAGCAACAATCTCTGAAACATGATGATCTAATGTTAGAAACACACAGTGATGTAAGATAATGTATGTGGAATAATTTAATTAACTAGCTTCTAGTCACATATCAATATGTTGGCAATACATTTTCTTGGGATAATAAGCTTGACTAGAAAGATTACGAAAAGAATAAAAATTGAACATATTCGTATACTTATGTAAATAGAATAATCATATCTTGCTGCTAGTTCTTGACTCTAATCAGGGACAGAAATTATGTTGTCTGGGTCGAACTATAAAAATAAACATAATTGTTTTTGTCAAAGCTATTATTAGATTCACATGTATTGTCGTAGTATCAAGAGTAGTGCCATCAATATACAGCGGAGTATTGTATGATGTAGGTACCCATACAAGACATTGATCAGTTGTCCCTGCGCTCTCAACAACCCGACCGCACCATTCAAATTCAAACCAACTGTTCTTGTAGAGTTCAGAGCTCACGTAAATAATACTCACCTTAATTCAACAAAATGACCTCATTTGTGAATGAGTGGCGCTGATACGAGGCAGGGTCGGACGTTGGGTGACAAGAAATACCTTAATCTAACTTATAATTACTTTGGAAAGAAATGTTACGTTTTCCTTTGCTTGGTTGAAGTTGGGAGAAATAGTGGAATGTGAATGTGGGGTACCAATGAGTGCAATACCGACCTTTACATTGATTTGCTTTTGTAATTTTCATTGCTTGCACTTTCCTTCACCCATCGGCATATTCAATACTACATTCCACTGCACGGATCAGTAGGTGATATTAATTTATATTTATTACACAGAGCGCTCAGCACTGTAATGATCTAGGTTACGAACACTATTGCAAAAAAATCAAAACATAGGTATTACGGAATTCCTAATAATGTAAATGTTGAAGGAAATGTTAATGTTGAAGCAAAACATAGTGAAGAAATCTGCAGAGTTCTTAGGAAATTCTTAGGTGTGTAGGTCGCCAACCCGCCAGCGCGGTGGACCTTAATTCTCTTAGTTGTTGTGGAGGCCCGTGCCCAGCAGTGGGACGTATTTATTAAATTTGGTAATGATACAAACAAGGTGGACTGCCTCGTGGTAATCTAATGTAAACTCGTCTCCGGAAATTTAATAGATCTTTTATGAGGCAATGTATACGCTTCTGTAACAAATTTCCAAAGGCTATTAGGGAGCTTCCCTTGACAAAGTTTAAGAAATCAATTAAAGATAAGCTTTACAAAAAAGCATACTATAAAATTTCAGATTTTATTGAAGATAATAAGCCCTGGGAGTAAGTAAATTGATATCGGAGTTTTGTTTTGTTGCTACAGTTTGTATCGTTATGACATTTTTAATGTAAAATTGAAATAATGTAATGAAAAAAAAAAGACATATATTGCTATTTTTTAAAGAAAAAAAAATGACATGTCGTGTTGCTGAGGGAGTTTCTTGCCGTTTCTTCTCCACAGCTATAAAACGTTTCGAAGCTGCAATAGTTAAAAAAGATTAAGAAGTGTAAAATTGACGATTCAAAAGAACTTGTAAAAGTCTATTTGAATAAATATAATATGATTTGATTTACCTTACTTGGCTATTCCTACTGTTCCATGATGGCCACAGAAAGGCGTTGAACATGCTGAGTCCTTCAACTGACACCAAATCAAAGTCGCTTGTGTCGATATTATGCCTACAGTGTAGTGAGTGTGCGACGAGTCACGAGAACATATTTGACGAGAAGCTCGCGTGTGCTTGTTGCAGGAGGCGGTGTCTGGCGGGGGCGGCGGGGGCGGCGGGGGCGGCGCGCGCGCGCCTCGCCGCTACGTGTACGAGCCGCACAGTGAGTACTGAGTACGCTACCACTACTGCTAGCAGTAGCGAGTGGGGCGGGCGCAGCAGTGTGTCACTGTGTGATGGTGGCGTTGGTGTGTTGCAGACTCGCTGTGTCGCTCGCTGGTGTGCAAGAAGCGCGAGGTGTGCGTGCTGCGCGACGCCTTCACCGCTCTCTGCGCCTCCAAAAAGGACATTCTACGGCGAGGGTCAGTACCACTTACCGCGCGCTGCCGCTGGGCGCCACTCTAACCGCTTACCATTCATACATACCTACATACATACATGCAGGGCTGGGCAAAATACATGCTTTGCTTTAATTGAAATACAAATTACAAAATACTTTATCACAAGTAATTAAAATAAAAAACAAAACTTGTAAAAAAAAAACAAGTCTCGCAACTCAGTTCTTCTGCCGTAAAAAGTTGTGAGATCCATATGATACCCAAGTCGATGAATTTATTCAGTCCCCGTCTAAGGGACCTTCTGTCTTAAGTTATTATGCACTTAGCTTACCATCTTATAGTGGACCATATCAATATTAAAAATCTTTTATGTTTTTAATAAAATAGTTTTGACTTGGCAATCACACTAAAAGTTTTTTTCATGCACATGAAAACACAATGTACTATCTCACTTAAGTTATACACTAACCAAATTTGAACCTTCTATGTCGGCTAGAAGTGCCTTAGAGTTTTGATGATCGGTCAGTGAGTCAGTGAGTGACAAAAATCGGGAAGTTTGACTAGTTATAATTCTTAAACTACTGGTTCAAATTAAATGAAATTTGAACTTATACAGAATTTATACTAATCTAATAATCTTACTGTTGTAGATTGTAATTAAGCATGACTAGGACATCACTAATGTACAGGTACATCCCTAATAGATAGACATTAAGATGGCGCATCAATAAAGTAATCCCGAACGTACCCTGTGTTTAACTATCATTTAACTCGGACATAAATAAACATTACACAATATATAACATGGCGCTTTAGACAGGATTAGTCAAAATATATGGTGGAAAAGTTGCAAAATAACAAGAAGAAGAAAAATATAAAAACGTGTGCCCACCAAGATGCCACAGGTCGAAGGTGTATACGGATTAAAAACCCCAAAACCATTGGTGAACCTAACGGCAGAATCATATAAAAGGTGGAAGCAACAGTTTGAAATATATAGAATTGCGTCAGGTGCAAATGGTAACACAGGGCAAGTACAAGTCGCATTATTGTTACATTGCATGGGTGAAGAATGTATTGAAATATACAACACATTTGAGTTGTCTAGCGAACAACAAAATAATTATAGTGAGGTGATAGCCTGTTTTGACAAACACTTCATCCCAGCAAGTAATGAAAGTATTAGTACACACTTGTTTAATAAAAGGGATCAGCATCCAGAAGAATCTGTTGATCAGTATGTAACAGAACTAAGAAGGTTAAGTTCAGAATGCAAATTTGGAGAACTGAAAGAGAGAATGTTAAGAGATAGAATAGTCGCAGGAATATATGACAGCCGATTGAAGGAGAGATTATTAAGAGAACAAGACTTGACATTCCAAAAAGCAGTAGCAATATGCAAGGCAGCAGAAACAGCAAGAGAACAATTAAAGAAAATGGAAAATAAACAAGAAATACAGAAGATACAGTACAGGAAAAAAGAAGAAAATATATATGATAAGAAGGATGGTAAATACAGAACAAAGAAAAAAGTATACACAAAACCAACAGAAAATAGAAGCAACTACATAGCTCAAGAAAAAAGGATAGTAGCATGTACAAGATGTGGTTATAATCATAAGTTCTCGAATTGTCCCGCTTTTGGCAAGAAATGTTTGAAATGTGGAAAACTAGGACATTTTGCTATCAGGTGTGGAAAGAAAAGTGTAATAAAGAGTGTGAGTGAGCAAGAAGAAGACACTATGGAGAAAAAAGAACAGTTGTCTATAAACATGGGACAAGTAAAGTTGAATAAAATTAGAAGTAGAGAAGATGGTTGGTATGAATCTGTCAAATTTAAAGACTGTAATGGTAAAATAATACAATTTAAGTTAGATAGTGGTGCAGACTGTAATGTAATGTCACATAATTGTTGTAAAGAAATATTGAAAGTACAGGAATATTACCCGTCCTCAAAATTAAGTAACTATAATAATACATGTTTGGAAACATTAGGTAAAATATATTGTGAATGTGAAATTGTAGGAAAAAATTGTGAACTTTAATTTCATATAACAAAGGGTGACTATGAACCAGTGTTAGGTTTTCCAACAATCAAAAAGTTTAATTTACTTCAAGAAACTAGATCTAAAGTAGAATCTATACAAGGCAAGTTAATTAAACATTGTTTATTAAGAGAGTATGCAGATGTTTTTAAGGGAATTGGTAAAATCAAAGGATATGAATATAAAATTAAATTAAAATATGATGCAGTAGGAAAAATAGAACCTTGTAGGCAAGTTCCATTTAAATTAAAAGACAAATTAAAGATTGAGTTAGATAGCATGGAGAATAAAGGAATTATAAGCAAAGTAAATACAGCTACAGAGTATGTAAATTCATTAGTTATGACATTAAAACCAGATGGATCAATTAGGGTATGTTTAGATCCACAACATTTAAATAATCAGATTTTGCGAGAACAATATCCATTGCCTAGGTTAGATGAGATAACAAGTAAATTAAAGGGCTCTAGATATTATAGTACTCTTGATGCTACTACAGCATTTTGGCAAGTTTGTTTAGCTGAAGAATCAAAGGAACTCACTACATTTAACACACCACATGGTAGGTATATGTTCAACCGATTACCTTATGGTTTGAATTCAAGTCCAGAGATCTTTCATAAATTGTTCAAAGAAATATTTTCTGAAATTGAAGGAGTAGAAATTTACATTGATGATTTGTTAATACATCATGAGACAATTGAAGGTCATGATAAAATATTAAAAAAGGTATTAGAAAAAGCTAGAGAATATAATATTAAGTTCAATGAGAATAAAAGTCAGATACAAGTTGAGCAAGTTAAGTACTTAGGTCATATTTTATCAAAGAAAGGAATTGAAGTGGACCCAGATAGGACAGAAACTATTATAAAAATGAAAGAACCTACTTCAAAGACTGAACTTATGAGATTTTTAGGTATGACTAATTATGTATCTAGATTTATTGAAAATTATTCTGAGATTACAGGAGTTCTCAGACAGCTTACGAAAAGAGATGTTCCTTTCATATGGAGACAGACGCAACAAGAATCATATGATAAATTAAAGAAAGTTTTATGTCAACCACCAGTTTTAGCATATTTTGATGTTGATAAACCTATAGTACTCAGTGTTGATGCTTCAAAAGATGGTTTAGGAGCAGTAATATTTCAAAATGATAAGCCTATAGCTTATGGTTCCAGAGCATTATCAGAGACAGAAAAGATGTATAGTCAAATAGAAAAAGAAAGTTTGGCAATTTTGTTTGGATGTAAGAAATTTAATCAATATTTGTATGGACAGAAGTTTATTGTTGAGTCAGATCATAAACCATTAGTTTCAATATTTGCAAAGTCATTGAATAAATGTCCAGCCAGACTACAAAGAATAAAAATAGCATTACAACCTTATAGTTTTACAGTAACTTATAAACCTGGTAAAGAATTAGTTGTAGCAGACCATTTAAGTAGATCATATTTAGATGATACAAAGGAAGCATGTGATAAAGATATAGAAGCTCATGTTGCAATGATTATGAGTAGTTTTAAAGTTACAGATAGTAAGTTAAAAATTATTGTTGATGAGACTTCTAAAGATGAGGAATTGCAAACATTGTTAAAATACATTAGAGAGGGTTGGCCTCAAAATAAAAACCAAGTAGATTCAATAGTTAAGCAATATTACAGTTATAGAGAGGAAATTAATTATTGTAAAGGATTGATATTAAAAGGATGTCAAATAATAATACCAAAAAGTTTAAGGTCTGATATGTTAAGTAGAATACATTATGCTCATTTAGGAATAAGTAAATGCAAACAATTGGCAAGAAGGTCTGTGTATTGGCCTACAATGAATAAAGAAATAGAAGATAAGATAAATAATTGTGATACATGTAAGAGATATCAAAATGCTAATAGAAATGAACCTATGATTTGTAAAGAAGTTCCAACACAGGCATGGCAAATAGTAGCTTGTGACATATTATTTATTGGAGGAAATCCTTATTTGCTAGTAGTAGACACATATAGTAAATTTGTAGAGATAAAAAAGTTATTTAATATGTCAGCTCAAACTGTAATTAAATACTTAAAAGAAATATGGGCTAGATATGGAGTGCCAGAAATAGTATATTCAGATGCAGGTACTCAATTCAGTGGATTTGGATTTAAAAACTTTAGTTCAGAATGGTGTTTCAATCACAAAATTATAAGCCCTAGACACCATCAAGGAAATGGTTTAGCAGAAAGGCATATTCAAACAGTTAAAAGAATTTTGAAGAAATTAATAGATGAAAATAAAGATATTTATAAAGGTTTGTTAACTTATAGAAATACCCCTGTTTCTGAAGCAGGTCAGACACCAGCTGAGTTAATGTTTAATAGAAAAGTAAGGAATATGATGCCTGATATTTCAAAGTTTAAGAAAAATAGTAATTACAAACATGAATTGTGTAAAAAACAGAAAATGCAGGAAAAATACTATAATAAAAAGACTAGGAAATTACCTATGTTAAGTAAAGATAAAGTAGTAAAAATAAAAGAAGAAGGTAGCTCAGGACCACATAAAAGTGGAATAGTAGTAGGATATGGACAAGGTCCAAGGTCTTATAATGTTAAAACAGAAGAAGGAGGAATAATTGTAAGAAATAGAAAGAGTTTAATTCCAAATGGTAAATACACTAGAAATAGGTTAGAGGTAGAAAATGATTATAATTTTGATTTGGAGAATTGTGATAAAGATACAACAAATAATGAAAACATTGTAATGAATGAAAATAGGAATATTGGAATTAGACCGAAACGGATTATTAGAAAGCCAGCATATTTGGCAGACTATGTAACAGATTAATAGTGAATAGACAAACAGTGTATTGAACATAACATAATCTTTAACCCATTTGTAAAGAAGGGAGATGTTGTAGATTGTAATTAAGCATGACTAGGACATCACTAATGTACAGGTACATCCCTAATGGATAGACATTAAGATGGCGTATCAATAAAGTAATCCCGAACGTACCCTGTGTTTAACTATCATTTAACTCGGACATAAATAAACATTATACAATATATAACACTTACTTGGTGACAGAAAATTCAGGTTTCTAGGTTTATCCCCTACGAAGTTATAGGGTGTCGAAAATGGCCTGAGTTGCTTCGAGAAAAGTATAGTACGGCCGTGCCGCTTTTTCGCTCGACTTGGCGGGGGCACTGCCGTGCCCCCAGATACGAAATACATTTAAGTAAGGTATTTGAAATATAAAATACAAAATACAGTATTTTAGCTATTTTTAATTGAAATACAAAATACAAATTACAAAATAAGTAATCTAGACCAGCACGGGCTGAAAAATAGAGAATAACAAAATTAATTAATCAGTAAAACCAGAGTTTCCTTTCATTAACACTAGATTTTTAAATGTAGTAGGTACTGTCAGACAAACAGCCTCTTTTTTTTAATACATATCTCTTGTTGGAGAGTGAATAAAACCTGCTAAAGAAAATATTTTTTTTAACCGACTTCAAAAAAAGGAGGAGGTTATCAATTCATCTGTATTTTTTTTTATATATTTTTATATTATATAAGTAGTGATTAGATAAGTAGTGACGGCCTCGAGGTTTAGATGCGCGGTCGAGTTTCTCGGCGGTCGCGGGTTCAAACCTCAGGCACACACCTCTGACTTTTCGAAGCTATGTGTGTATTCACAATGAATTATCACTTACTTTAACGGTGAAGGAAAACATCGTGATGAAACCTGCACACCTAAAACTTCTTAGGAATTTCTTAGGTGTGTAGTCCGCCAACCCGCACTAGGCCAGCGTGGTGGACTAAGGCCTAAACCCTCTCAATGGTAGAGGAAGCCCGTGCCCAGCAGTGGGACGTATATGGGCTGATATAATGAATGAATGAATTATATTTACCTCCGAAGTTTCGACTTTCGGTTGGTCATTTTGTCAGAGATACAATATTGAATTGAATCTAAATTAAAATTGCCTCCTGGTCTCGCGGCACAAGTGTGTGCCGCGCAATGTAGAAGTCCCGGATTCGATTCCCGGGTCGGGCAAAGTATTGAGTTTGATAGATACTTGGCGAAATGAGGCTGCAGATATTACCCTCTGCCTACCCCTTTGGGGAATACAGGTGTGAGGTTATGCATGTATGTATGTATCTAAAATATTGTGCAAATAATATGAATCAAAAATACATAGCCATTCACATTCACCAGTATAACGGGATCGATCTGCTATCACCGGCAGGAGTATTGCTCCAATACAATTGATATTTGGTAGTGGATCGAGTGGTGCGCCGGGCAATTCCAAATATTAATGATCTCGTTAAAGAGATCCTCGTTACAATTACGTGGGACGAAATCAATAGGTGAAATATGGTTGCAGAATTACACGTGTGTCTGCTTACATACACATACATAAACTCACGCCTGTATTCCCCGAAGGGGTAGGCAGAGGTGCATCTCTGCACCCACATTGCGCCAAGTATGTATCAGTCCCACGTAATAGGGGGCGAGCCTATTGCCGTTTTTCGGGCACGTGTGTCTGCTTCTTCTGGGAATATAGACATGAGTGCGTGTGTATTATGTACATATGTGGGATGGGGAATCGACCATTATTCTCCCGATAGACGTCACTTCTACTGCCAATGGCTTGATACCCAAGAAGCTCGACCAACGTCTTCAAAGACTCTCAATCGGTTTTTGAATTAAAACCAAGATAGAGAAAGCGGTGTTGTTTTTGAAAAAAGTAGACACACGAGGCAGCACCTACTATTAAATGTAGCTACATACGCCAACACTCCTGTATTATTATTGAATGTATAATCTTAAGCGATCGCTACAGTGGGGTGGGGCGCATATCCGCCGATTTAACTTTAAAATTTATTGACCGATTTGAATGAGTTTCGGTATGATCATACGAGTATATGGGTCTTTGAATTTCCTAGCGCGCAATTTCGTGCGATTTTGACTGATGCCGGAGTAATGCATTGAAATGTAGATGTTCCGTGTACAGCGACGTGATCGTGACGGCATCGACGAGTGCATGGGAGGCGCCGGCGCGTGACCGCGACGACGACGAGGAGGACGTGTTCTACGACAGCAGCGCGCGCGACCCCCGCGACCCCCCCGCCGACGAGCCCCGCCCCGACCGCTGCGTGGGCTGCGGCTCCCGCACGCGCGGACAGTTCCTGTGCGGCTCCGACAACCGCACGTACTCGTCGCTGTGCCGGCTCGACCTGCACAACTGCGTGCACCGCGGCCGGCGGCCCGTCACGCTCGCATGCCGCGGCTTCTGTCCGTGCGCCGAGGCGGGCGGCGCCCCCCCGCCCCCGCCGCCGCCGCCCGCGCCCGCCCCGCGCCGCCCGCACCGCGGCCGCCTGCGCGCGCCGCAGCCGCACTACGAGTACCAACACTACGACGATGTGAGTGCCGCGTGTGTGCGCCGCTGAGCATGGAGTTGCGCCGGTCTCCCGTGACAGTGCGTGTGTTGCAGGAGTGGCGGCGCCGGCGCCCGGACCCGGCGCACAACGAGGTGGTGCCGCAGCGCGCGGCGCGGCGCCGCCCGGCGCACGGTGGGCCAGGTGAGCGCGCGCCCTCGCGACCCCACACTGCACACTGCACACTGCACTCTGCACACTGCACACTGCACACTGCACACTGCACACTGCACTCTGCACACTGCACACTGCACACTGCACACTGCACACTGCACACTGCACTCTGCACACTGCACACTGCACACTGCACACTGCACACTGCACACTGCACTCCGCTCACTCACGTCTCTTGTGCTCCAGGTGCAGAAGGCTGCGCGCTCGACAAAATGGCCAACAGACTGCTCGACTGGTTCTCCGTACTGATGGATGAAGCAGGAGAAATGGCACCTCCAGAAGACGGTAAGCTTGTATGAAATATACCTTGGTGTATGCACAGGCAATTGCGATATAGCCTGTGTTCCGAAATGCTTGAAAAATTAAAAGTTGCTGCCCAGTAACACTGTGTAGTGTAGGTATAGTATCATTGAGTAAGTGGGCTTCCAACGAACATTTATCTGAAGTTGAGAGGGCTATCACCTCCAGTCACTATTGAGTGAAGCGACATGTTTTTTAATGTTTTTCGAGTTATGTTGTTAATGTTAAAAATTAAAAAAGAAAGACGCTACATTCCGAAAATTTGCTTTAGATGACATTGATAACTCGGCGTCCGCGACATAATCGAAGGCACGCATTTTAGCGCTCGTCTCGTTATATTTTTTCATAAGAGCTTGACGTGATATTATGATTTGCCAAATTTAATGGTCGTTTGCAGGTTTCCCAGAAGACTGCAAACCGGAGATCCGCTGGATGTTCGTTCACCTGGACACCGACGGGGACGGATCTCTGTCGCCCGCCAACCTGTACTCTCTCCGTGAGTAGCGCCGCCGCATCGCGTTCCAACGCGCCGGCTAGCTTCACTAGTGATGGCCGATAATGTATCCACACCCGATATGTCGAAAAACGGAACCCCGCGGTCATCGCCGAGGGTGAGCGTGCGATATCAGTTGCTGCGGCGACGTATCGTTCGCGTGCTCACTTCCAGTGCCATTGGTGATTGTGTGAGGAAGACAATCAACAACACAATCGTTATAAAGCGAGCGGCGCAACTGTTGCGCTTGTTCAACTTGAATCTGTTTAACCTTTGATTTATTATCTAATAATTTTCAAAAATTCCCAAAGTAGAATTTATTTTGATAAACTTGTAAGTATGCATACCTTTTAGCAAACTATAGTGAACTACGCAACGAAAGTTATTATAATGGCACCGTTACCGAGTGACGCGCGAGACAACGCAGTCATTTTGTGAATTCGCATCCACCGACGACTGGTTTCTGGATCAATGCGGCATCGGGTGCAGCTTACATAATAACGACGTACATCGATGACAAAGGTAAATACGTATAACTTTCTTTAGTTTTTATTCACTTTTCGGTACCGCTCCGGCAGGGCACGACGAGCGCGAGCGCTGCCTGCGGCCGTTCCTGTCGTCGTGCGGCGGCGGCGGGGGCGGCGGGGGCGGCGGCGGCGCGGGGGGCGCGGGCGTGTCTCGCGCCGCGTGGTGCGCGTGCCTGCGCCGCGCCGCGCGCCCCTGCACTGCGCTGGCGCGCGCGCACCCCGAGCCGCACGCCGGTGAGTGTCCCCGCGCTCCGCCCGCCCGCCCGCTGTACTCGGGCGCCGGTGCGTGTGCAACTGTGTGAGTGTCTGGTGGCAGGTGCGTACGTGCCGGCGTGCGACGCGCGGGGGTACTACCGCCCGCGCCAGTGCCACGCGGCGCTCGGCGTGTGCTGGTGCGTGGACCCCCACGGCGTTGAAGTGCCCGGCTCGCGCGCCAAGGGTTCGCCCACTTGCCCGGGTGAGTCGTGTGGAAACTTATTATATAAATAAAAACGAATTCGGTCAGATTTAATGTGATATGATACTGTGTTCCGGTAGGCGAGAAGTCCAGTGGCGCGCGTGAGCGTGACGACCCCGTGGCGACGAGAGGCGCGGGCGCGGGGGGCGCGGGGGGCGCGGGAGGGGTGCCGGACGACGACGAAGATGGCGGCGCGAGTGGCGACCGAGAACTGCGCTACTAGCCGTGACACTGAGTGCGGACAATGAGCCGGCACACGATGGCGTCTCGTCGACGACGGATGATTGATGTATTCAACAATCGATATAGCCAATAGCTTCCCTATAATTTGCATTCAGAGAGAATATAATGTGTAGATATTCATGTAGTACCTAATGCTAAACAGTTAGCCGTGAACCGTACGGGTGAGAGAAGCGCTAGCGGGCGCCGCGACACTCACGCGTCGGAGCGGAGTTGGCAATAGTAAGGGCGCACAGCAAAGCTCCCTCGAGTACTTGTGCCCGTAGCTGCACTGTGGAACAGTTGTCTTTTCTATGTTTAGTTTAATTAGTATTTACACCACAAACGTTTAAAACAATGGATAATCGTAATTCGTAATGAAAGTACGTTCATATAGTTAATACAACTCACATAAAACGAAAAGTGAGACGTCGTCCAGGACAAGCTCAGCGAATGCAGCGGTGCGCCGTTCGATAACGTTATTGCCATGCCATGGATGGAGGTATCCGTTGCATTCGATGTTTAGATCAGAGCATCTGCTGTTGAGTATCCAGCGCGTCAAAAGCGGGGTCTGATCACTATTGTAGAAGATTGCCGATGAGGAATCATAGTGAGCGCCTGAGAGCAAGAGTGTCTCAGGCGTGAGTGAAGAGTACCTATCCTTTAGCAATATGTATGTACGTATATATAATGTATGTGTAACGGTAACGGCAAAGTGAGCCAGTCATATAGAAGTGTAAGTGAGGCTCTCGCCCGTCCGCCTCAGTACTGTGTTCACTTACTGTATTCCACATCACGTTAATAAAGCCGAAACATTAGTGCATAAGATATTTATCAATTGGGAGCATATAATCTACAAATAGGGCACTGAGACGTGGCCTCTCACTATGGGCCTCATTAGACGGCTCAGAGTCACTCAACGAGCTATGGAGAGGGCTATGCTCGGGGTTTCCCCTACGAGATCGAATCAGAAATGAGGAGATCCGTAGAAGAACTAAAGTAACCGACATAGCCCAGCGGATTAGCAAGTTGAAGTGGCAATGGGCCGGGCACATAGCGCGGAGAACCGATGGCCGATGGGGCCAAAAGGTTCTCGAGTGGAGGCCACGTACCGGAAAGCGCAGCGTAGGTCGTCCACCCACAAGATGGTCCGACGACCTGGTGAAGGTCGCGGGTCGTCGCTGGATGCAGGCTGCCTCCAACAGGTCACTATGGAAGTCAGTGGGGGAGGCCTATGTTCAGCAGTGGACTTCCTTAGGCAGATAATGATGATGATGATGAATCTACAAATAAAATATACACAGTACTGAACAACGTATCTACTTATTGTGATTATTTCCTATGACATTTACGGCACTGTCCAAGCTTGTGGTCTGTTGTCTGCTCTCACTACTGGCAGCGAGTTCTTTTATCCGTTACAAGAAGGCCTAAAAATAAATTGAATGTAAAGACAAATGTATTTATAATACTAATGTTACAAGATTGGAGCCTTGATGAGTTCTGTACTATAATTTAATGTTTATTCTAATACATACATATATTTAATAGCAAATAAGCTTATGAATGTTTGATATTACTAGTTGAATAATTAGATTTAATAGTTGCTCATACAGTTGTGTCTCTGCCAAGTTCTGTTCAATCCCATGTCTAATACCCTACACCGTTGTCATCCCGAGGCATGTGAGACGCGCGCACACACACACGCACACGTGTCCAGTGCAGTGTGGTTGTGTGCGTGAGTGTGCGTGTGTGTGCGTGTCAGCTCGGGTGGCGTGTGTCGTGTTGTAAGAGAAGCAACTGTAAGTAGACATTGTATACAGGTACGTCTTATGTGTAGCGACCAACACATTGTTAGATACATTATTTGCACTTTTTTAAATTTCACAGAATTTTACAAATAAAGCCTGTATGTACCTACATGTATAACTGTGTTTTTATTTAGGAATAAAATCGTCGTCCATCATCATGGTGAATGAAGTCAGATTACCCACTGCCGGCCGGTGCGCGGCGACGTCATATCCGCGTACATATTAGTGCCGGGCTTTGTCCCTTACGTAAAATCCTTGCGTCGGGTTACCGACCAAAATCACCCGGTGTCTCTCTGCGCGCCAAAGAGGTTAGAGGGCAACAACGATGTGTACGAGAAACGCCACAGCGGCCGCACAGTGTGCCTCCGAGACGAATAGCATTATTATTATTTGGGTACCCACTGACTTGGTTCTGAAGCCCGCGACGGACACAGGCCACCGTGCCGAAGCCTCATTCGAAATCACTTTCAATGAGTAGGTACGCGCTGCCCCCGCAGCGCGCCCTGTGATCGTAAGCCACCCTATGAGTCGCCTGTTACGACAGGAAGGGAATACTGTGGTGGGATTCTCATAGGTGTTGTCCTAACGATTGATTCTTGTCTATCTTACATGAAACTCAAAAAATTGTTTCCATTCTGCAAGTTAGAACCAGGCAAATCGTCTTGTATAATGTATATGTCGCCGCGAAGATGTTGATATTTGATATATATAAGGACGTTGTTTTCCGCCCCACTTTGTGGTGTGAGATCACGACGCAGTCAAGTGTAACTGTGTACATAATAATATAATTATGTTGGGGTATCGCTTACTATTTCTTCAAGATTCAACATTCAGAACGAAGTCTCAAAATGTGTCGTGTTCAATAATACATAACAATTAGCAGCGCGGAAATACAATAACACGTCATCGTAGTTTTGACTTTTGAGAAAGATCCGTGAATTTAAATATGCAGAAACGAGACAAGACCAGTTGACGATCTACCACGTGACAGTTTGGTCTTGTGGCGGCACTGAGTGTAAGTGTGTAGATATGCACCTATAATAATCGATGTCGTCGAGTGTGCCATTTTGGAAAATCTCCCATTAGTGGTTACGAAACCATTTTGAAAAAAGGAACCATTCAATCATTAAAGCTTTATTCATATTATCGATGTATAGGTCCGATAACCCGCATTGGGCCAGTGTGGTGGATTGATACCTAAACCCTCTCAGTTGTAGAGGAGGCCCGTGCCCTGTAGGCTGCACAGGGACGTTTATGGGCTGGGATATATGAGTGAAGGTCACGTTAATATGATATTTGGTCTCGTGGCATTGCGTCTGCGGAATCGATCAATTTCATTTTCCCGTGCTTGCTGCTGTTGTGATCGATGTGCCCGAACCCGTTCCATTCTATGCCCTATCTACTTGATTGTAATTTACTCTAGAACGCAAATCTGCCATACCAATACGACTGTTATCATTATCAGTCTCTTGCTGGTTATCAGTGCGGTTAGCGCTTGAGGTACTTAGCTCGTCGCACATTTGAGCGACTTCGACGACCTATGTTATGCCTTTTTCTCCTCGGCATTGTAAACTATCAGATAATAATGTTTTCGTGCACTAAAAATGGTAACTATAATGGAGACAGAATGACGAATCAAGTATTTATTTTGTTTTGACGTTAGTATTTTGCAGTGGCACTGTATATAATTATAAATTTTCTATATACAACCAAGGAGTTTAAAAATTCTGTTGGATACTTAGGTTTGATATATGTATATATTTTCCTTAGTTACACAAAATACATTTCTGAATGCGTGCATAAATATTTGACAACCAATAAATATCACTAATCCTGATTATCCTGGTAAAGATAACGGGTCAAACTATTTGAAATATTGAATTGTCATCGGTCCTTAGAAAGGATGTCAAATTTCGAGTTAATCCGATGTCTTGAAGGGGGTCAAAATCATGTTCAAAGATTCCGTTACATACTAATATACAAACATACGTATGAAGCTAATATAAAGCGTATAAAAATTAAAGTATCTTGCAATTTCGATCTAGTTTTCTAGATACACAAACTGCATAAATAACTTTGTTATTCCATATAAATATACATATAGGATTACAAAGTTACTATATACTGAGAGCTGTGTCATCACTCTTGCATAAACAAGAATGACTCACGGGCGGTCGTCCCACTGCGGTGTCGATCGCCCCTCTCCAGTGTCTATAAAAACCCGCCCGCTGCAGCGAGGCATTCGTCCGTCTGCGCTCGGACAGCAAACATCCGATGGATTGGGAAATAAAAAGGAATTTTGATTGAAGATGATTGTTGAAATCGCTTCTCAAAATGAATCCAATAATAACGATGTCACTGCTACTATTCTTTACAATACTGGGCTATCAGCCTTTGTCAGTTGTAAAGTTTTCGTAAAGAAAATTCAAGATATGAATAATAATCATGAAAATAATGTTTTCCTAAGGAAAATCCACAATATTCATAATAATAATGAAACCAACAATTGTGACGTCAGAGTTGCTGACGTCACACATGTCAAAGCCGGTTTTCCTCCGATATATATATCGGAGAAGGAGAGGCTGACGTCACATTGCCGACGTCACAACTGTTGGTTTATGGTGATAACTCATACTTTGACGTTTCTTAAGTAAACTTTCACAATTACTGACGAGGCAGATAGCCCTGTATCGTTATGAATAGCAGTGACATGGTTATTACTGGAGGATCCATTTTGAGAAGTAATTTTAACAACTAACTTCAATCAAAGTTCCTTTTATTTCCCAATAAATCGGATGTTTGCTGTCCGCGCGTAGACCGATGAATGCTTGCTCCGCCGCAGCGTGCGGCCTTTTATAGACAGAATAGTGGGGGCAATCGACACCGCAGAGGGGCGACCGCTCTTGAGTCATTCTTGTTTATGCAAGAGCGATGACGTAGCTCTCAGTATATGGTTTTACGCCGTTATATAAAATAATGAAATAATAGGAGTAGAGATATAAGTAGTGATGGTATTGATGTTTGGACGTGCGGTCGAGAATCCCGGCGGTCGCGGGTTCAAACCCTAGGCACACTCATCCGACTTTTCGAGTTATTTGTGTATTAGCAATGGATTATCACATACTTTAACAGTGAAGGAAAATATCGTGAGGAAACCTATATGAAAAGGGGCAAGTAATTTATTCATTATAAAAAAAACTTTGAATGCGGCAGTTAGTGCCGCAAATTAGTTCAAGTTATACCTCTGATAAGCTTGATGGTGTAATTTTCTGTTAGGTACATTGACAGTACCTATTTATAGTGAAAGAGAGTAAACATTTTTACATTAGGATTAACTTTAACTCACATTTGACATGTGCAGCCCTAAATATTTCTAACACAAAAAAAAAAATTATTTTAAAATAAAGAATACCATGCGGATGATCTCGTCTAGTATGGAGAAGAGGAAGACTACCTACCTACAAAAGTAAGAAACACTCATAAGACAGAGAGTGGGCTTTAAGAAAATCCATTGTTAGTATTCAAGAAGTAGAAGGTACCGAAAAGTAAAAAGTAGAACTATCTACAAAAAGAAACGAGATCCCATAAAAAACAAAACTTGTAAAAAAAACCTTGTTTGACTTGGCAATTGTACTAAAAGTGAGATAAATTGTGTTTGCCAAGTCTAGCGATTTTATTTAAAACATAAAAGATTTTTAATATTGATATGGTTACTATAAGATGTTGTCTTGTAAGTTAAGTGCATAATAACTTAAGACAGAAGGTCCCTTAAACGGAGACTGAATAAATTCATCGACTTGGTATCACATGGATCTCACAACTTTTTACAGTAGAAGAACTGAGTTGGGAGACTTGTTTTTTTTTACAAGGGTTGTTTTTTTATGGGATTATATTTTCTACGTGGTATTTTGTAACATGTTGTATATATATACTGAACAGTCACATACATAGTAGTGAACCCAGACTAAGGTACAAGTCTAGTGTATATGAGAAACTTTTTGGTCTCACAAATATACAGACCCAATAGCCAATACAAATATTTATTAATCACACAAACATTTGTTTTGGTGCAGGGATGAAACCCACAGCCTCTTGTTTCAAGTTAGTGCTAATTCAACTTTGGCACAAAGTCTGTCTAAGCTAGATCTCTTCTAAGTTAAATGAACTGAATACATAATAAGTTGTAGTATAACTTGTAACACATACTGAGCTTTTATGTTATTAAGCTCCATTTATGAAGAGTAGGAATTCAAGTCATGATGGCCATAAGGTTTTAGCACACTATAAGACTAAAATCTTTGCTGCGTCGGTTTCAGGCCTCAGGATAACATCTCTGACTTTTCATAGTTATGTATTTATATATATTCAATATAAATTCTGCCTAGAGTAGAGGACGCCCAAGTGGAATAAATGATTTGTTATATGTTAGGAATGTATAGAAATAAAAGACACAATTACTCACTGCTATAACTTATAATAAATACGCACACAAAAGTTACCAACAACATTTTAGACTAGTGAACGGGAGTGAAAAATCGTTTCACTTTTCTTCTTCTAGTCCCTCGAACTTGCCACGGTAGAAAGGGATGTTGGCAACGAAAACCTTCCAGTCAGTGAAGTACAGCAGTGTTAGGAAGCCAGCGCCTCCGAATCCAGCCGCCGTCGAAACGTACGACGCTGCAATTTCCATACTCTTCCTGCCCAAGGGGAACATTTTGTAGCTTTTACTGCACTTATAAAAATTTTTTAGGCGTTACGTAAATCGTGCGAACTGCGAACACCGAACAATTGAGAAACAGATGTCAAAGTCAAATTACTTTTTTTCTTTCTTTCTTTGTTCCGCAAGGAACCGGCTAAGGTCGAAGACTATGCTGCCAAGTCTTCAGTAATTTAATTTCAATAGTATAATGAATGATGATGATGATGAATGATGAAAGAAAAAGGGCGGGAAATCCCCAAACTGAAAGGCGCGCCCCCCGTCCCTCCCACATACAACCCTTAATCCCTTCACTAAAATAGTGAACAGAAAATCAAGCTCCACTCGTCGATATTGCACACAGCGTATCCAATTCACCCCTCGCCTCCCCCCTCCCCGACCCACCGCATCGATTGACCGTCCCACCTGGGTCAGGAGGCTCAACAAACACCAGAGAAGACTTACCAGAAACAGCGAGACAGGGAAGAAAAAAGGGAAAACTAAATCAAATACACCACACACAACATCGATAAGCAACACTTAATACCCTGTCCACCATTATCAAGAAAAAATAAAAATTATATGTGAGAAAAACAAAAAACGCACCCCCCCAATCCGAACACTTCCCGCCCTTTTGCAGTCAAATTACACATGAACATCATATAGGCTGTCACTTGAGGACTGACAAATCGGTATCGTTTAGAACTAAATAAATCTTTGTTTGAATCCATAGGGTCTTAATATTTTCATTAAAAATATTTCATTTTATGGTGTGCAAAAATAGCTATATTTATTACAAGATTACGTATTATAAAACGTATTTATGGTTGTATCATGCTCGAAAATGTATGTATCTCAAGAACAATTAATTTTTAATTTGTCCTTTGAGTATCGTCACGTGAATAACATTACTTAACAGTTTTCCTAACACCAAGCACATTCCATTGCATAGTTGTGGGTGTTTTAGATTTCGAAGCGCGATGACTACCGAGTCCGCCTTCGTTTGTAAATCAGGTACAACCAAGGAGTTTAAAAATACATTTCTGAACGCACGCATAAATATTTGACAACCAATAAATATGTCAATCCCTTTTCATTACTGATTATTCTACATTTTTCAAATGTAAAATACGCAAATATTCGAATACTAGCTTTTGCCCGCGACTCCGTCCGCGTAGACTACAGGGTTGGGTTCAGAATGAAAATAAGTTGTAGTCTATTTTACTCCACAGAGTCCCATTTATGTCCATATCAAAAATCGTTTACATCGGTCAAATGATTTAATCGTGAAAGCGTAACAGAAATACTCGTATAGTTACAGTCGTCTACACGTCGTTTCATCATTCTAGCTTCAAAAATGACGAATTTCCACACAAACTTTCACCCCTATTTTTATTTTACCCCCTTAAAGGTACATTTTTTTTACAAACTTTGAATGTCATATTTATTTATATCTAATCAACAAAAATAAGATTCAAGCTTCTAGCTTTAAAAATGACAATACTTCCATACAACTTTTCATCCCCCCTTAAAACCCCTTTTCCTTGATAAAAAGTAGCCTATGTCCTTTCTCAGAGTCTAAACTATCTGTGTACCAAATTTCATTTAAATCGGTTCAGAAATTTTAGCAGGAAAGCGAGACAGACAGACTGAGTTACTTTCGCATTTCTAATATTAAGTAAGGATAAGGATTTAAAACAATAGCCTATGTCCTTTTTTAAGGTCTCATTTTTGTCCATACCAAAAATCATCCAAATCAGTCAAAATGGTTTAGGTGTGAAAGCATAACACAGGCAGTGTTACTTTCGTATTACAATATATGCTCATCCCACGGGAACCCTTCATATTCCCGGGATAAAACGTAGGTTATGTTACTTCATAGTGTCCCATTTATATTCATACCAAAAATCATATAAATCGGGCGAATAGTATAGACGTGCAAGCCCATTCCCACGAGAATACTACATTTTCCGGGATAAAAAGTATCCTATGTTGCTTCAGTGGGTCCTATCTACCCTCATACTAAAACTCATCTAAATCGTCAAATGGTTTAGGCGAGAAAGCATAACACAGGCAGCGTTACTTTTGCATTACATTATATGCTCATCCCACGGGAACCCTACATATTCCCGGGATAGAATATAGTCTATGTTACTTCATAGGGTTCTATTTACGTCCATAGCAAAATTCATATAAATCGGGCGAATATTTTAAGCGTGAAAGCCCATTCCCACGGGAATACTACATTTTCCGGGATATAAAGTATCCTATGTTTCTTGGGTGGGTCCCATCTACCCCCATACTAAAAATCATCTAAATCGGTCAAATGGTTTAGGCGTGAAAGCATAGCATAGGCAGTGTTACTTTTGCATTACATTATATGCTTATCCCACGGGAACCCTACATATTCTTGGGATAAAATATAGTCTATGTTACTTCATAGGATCACATTTATGTCTGTAAAAGACTTCATTCATATCGGTCAAACGGTTTAGGCGTAAAAGCAGAATATTGACAGAGCTACTTATACCCATTCCCACGGGAATACTACATTTTCCGGGATAAAAAGTATCCTATGTTCTTTCCCAGGCTCCAACCTATCTGTGTACCAAATTTCATTTAAATCGGTTCAGTAGTTTTAGCAGGAAAGCGAGACAGATAGACAGACAGACAGACAGAGTTACAATCGCATTTATAATATTAGTAAGGATAAGGATTGTGGATATATGTTGTCGATTCAAAACCTTTATTTAAATATTTGGTAGAACGGTTTATATGAGAAAATGAAATTGTAATTTTACCATATTCCTCGCAATTTTCTTATCTTTTTCGTTCATAAAAACCTTCTACTGATAATAGCAGACAAAACAAAAAAATTGTTAGCGAAATCGGTTCAGCGGTTCTCGAGATTTGCGCTTAGCACATTCAACGATTCATTTTTGTATCATAGATTTTTATTGTATTCATGGTTTATTGTTTTGGCGATAATAGCTTAGGTACTCATAAAAGATAGATATATGTTGTCGCGGATTTTTTGGTTGGAATAATTAAGATAAACATTTCTCATATACATTATATACGTGTACAACTCTACAGTTTTTACAGCGTACGCCAGTATAGCTCGCAGATAGCAGATTTTTCTCGACTTACTTGACAATTATCGTTATATTTTGGACAATTCACACACTATATTTAAAAATTATAGCCTATGTGTTATTCTGATGTATAAGTATTATTGTGAACTTTCATTAAAATCCATTCGGTAGTTTTTTGCGTGAAAGAGCAACAAACATTCAGACATCCATACATCCATACATACAAACTTTCGCGTTTATAATATTAGTAGGATATTTTTCTTGATAATGGTAAACAGGGGATTAAGTGTTGCTTGTCGGTGTTATGTGTGGTGTGTTTGATTTAGTTTTCCCTTTTTTCTTCCCTGTCTCGCTGTATCTGGTGAGTCTTTTCTGGTGATTGTTGGCGAGAGGATGGAGGAGCCTCCTGATCCAGGTGGGATGGTCAACGGAGAGGGGGGAGGTGACGGGTGAATTGGATACGCTGTGTGCAATATCGACGAGTGGTATTTGATTCGCTGTTCACTATTGTAGTGAAGGGATTAAGGGTTGTATGTGGGAGGGACAGGAGGCGCGCCTTTCAGTTTGGGAATTCCCCCCCCCCCTTTTTCTTTCATAATTCATCATCATCATCATTCATTAAACAATGAAATTAAATTACTGAAGACTTGGCAGCATGGTCTTCGACCTTAGCCGGTTCCTTGCGGAACAAAGAAAAAAAAATTTCAACTGTGAACTGACAGTTGACACTGACACTGACAGTGACATCGAAAACTAATCAATACTAGCGGCTTGAGGATTGAATGTAAATAATGCACTTATTTTATTGGTTAGTGATTTACAAGCGTATGGTTTAACTGTTATTATAAGACAGCTCTCGGAGCGTCAGTGTGTATGATGTGGGACTCGGGTGCTTTCCTTGGCGCACTGACGCCTAAGTTTTATGTGGCACTGACGGGCACGTCTTCGTTGATATCAGGATTGATCCTCATCTTCGAATGGTGGTATTACCGCAAGTACGGAACGTCGTTCATTGAGCAAGTGTCCGCAGCACACATAGGTCCGTGGCTAGGAGGTAACGAAGCCGAACCGGCGACGGGCGAATGCAAAGTATTGCGAAATCCAATGGCATTATTACGCGGTGCTGAATACGGCCGTTTGTGGAGTGCTGCGCGCCGCGCTCCCCTGACATATTATGACATGAATCTCTCGGCGCAGGAGCACCAGTCTTGGTTCGGTAGCACCGGCGAAGTGAGTTTTTCATTGTGTGATCTTGTATATTGTAAGTCGTGATGGCCTCGAGGATTGGGCACACGGTCGAGAAACTCGACAGTCGCGGGTTCAAACCCCAGGCACACCTGTCTGAGTTTTTTAAGTTATGTGTGTATTTACAAAAAATTATCAACAATGTACTTTAATGGTGAAGGAAAACTTTATTTATGAATTAATCTTAATTCACCTACTGATATGGCACTTACTGAATAGAAAAAAGTACCTTATATCCTTTTTTAAGGTCTTGTTTCTGTCCATACCGAAAATCATCCAAATCGGTCAAATAGTTTAGGTGTAAAACCTCAACGCTCAATGTTCATTTCGCATTACAATATATGCTTATTCCACGGGAACTCTACATATTCCCGGGATAAATTGAAGTCTATATTACTTCATAGAGTCCCATTTATGTCTATACCAAAATTCATTAAAATCAGTGAAATATTTTAGGCGTGAAAACATATTATAGGCAATGTTACTTTCGCATTACAATATATGCTCACCCCACGGGAAACCTACATATTTCCGGGATAAGTGTAGTCTATGTTACTACATAGGATTCTATTTATGTCCATAACAAAATTTATTCTAATTGATGAAATGGTTTGGGCATGAAAGCATAACACAGGCAGTGTTACTTTCGCGTTAAAATATATGCTCATCCCACAGGAACCCTACATATTCCTAGGATAAAAAGTATCCTATGATGATTTGGTAAGTCCTATCTACCTCCATGCTAAAATTCATCTAAATCGGCCAAATGGTTTAGGCGTGAAAGCATAATACAGGCAGTGTTACTTGCAAATAACAATATATGCTCATCCCACGTGATCCCTACATATTCCCGGGATTGAATGTAGTGTATGCTACTTGATACTTCATAGGGTCCCTTTATGTCTATACCAAAATTTTATTCAAATCAGTCAAATGGTTTAGGCGTAAAAGCTGAACATTGACAGAATTACTTATACCCATTCCCACGGGAATACTACATTTTCTGGGATAAAAAGTATCCTATGTTACTTCGGTAGGTTCAATCTATATCCATACCAAAAATCATCGAATTCGGTTCTGTAGTTTTTGAGTTTATTCGTAAAAAACATCCAAAAATATAAATATCCAAAAATACAAACCTTTCCTCTTTATTATAATACTAGCTTTTGCCCGCGACTCCGTCCGTGTAGACTACAGGGTTGGGTTCAGAATGAAAATAAGTTGTAGTCTATTTTACTCCACAGAGTCCCATTTATGTCCATATCAAAAATCGTTTACATCGGTCAAATGATTTAATCGTGAAAGCGTAACAGACATATAGTTACAGTCGTCTACACGTCGTTTCATCATTCTAGCTTCAAAAATGACGAATTTCCACACAAACTTTCACCCTTATTTTTATTTTACCCCCTTAAATGTACACTTTTTTACAAACTTTGAATGTCATATTTATTTATATCTAATCATCAAAAATAAGTTTCAAGCTTCTAGCTTTAAAAATGACAATACTTCCTCACAACCTTTCATCCCCCCTTTCAACCCCTTAAAACCCCTTTTCCGGGATAACTATAAACTCATCGAAATCGTCAAATGGTTAGTTAGTTCAATCAAATAGTTAGGCGAGAAAGCATAACACAGGCAGCGTTACTTTTGCATTACATTATATGCTCATCCCACGGGAACCCTACATATTCCCGGGATAGAATATAGTCTATGTTACTTCATAGGGTTCTATTTACGTCCATAGCAAAATTCATATAAATCGGGCGAATATTTTAAGCGTGAAAGCCCATTCCCACGGGAATACTACATTTTCCGGGATATAAAATATCCTAGGTTTCTTGGGTGGGTCCCATCTACCCCCATACTAAAAATCATCTAAATCGGTCAAATGGTTTAGGCGTGAAAGCATAGCATAGGCAGTGTTACTTTTGCATTACATTATATGCCTATCCCACGGGAACCCTACATATTCCCGGGATATAATATGTAATATTTTTTTTTTTTTTTTTTTTTTATTCTGGCACGGCAAAGTGACCCCATTGCACCTGATGGTAAGCGCAATGGAGTCCAGAAAAAGTGCCGACCAGCGAGAGATGATGGTCTCCCGTTGGTCGACACAATCACACGACAAATATGACTTTCATTACCGCACCACACGCCTGAAATTGGAGTTTCATCCCTACCATCTGGATGAATGGCGTTCCTCAACAGTGCGGTTCAAACGGTGTTTCCTTCCTCGCACTACATCTTTATGGAATCAGCTTGCCTCGGCGGTATTTCCAAACAGATACGACTTAGGGGCCTTCAAGAAGAGAGCCTATATTTTCCTCAAAGGCCGGCAACACACCGATGATTCCTCTGGTATTGTGGGTGTTCATGGGCGGTGTTGACCACTTAACATCGGGTGGCTCACTTGCTCGTTTGCCTCCTTTTTCCATTAAAAAAAAAAATAGTCTATGTTACTTCATAGGATCACATTTATGTCTGTACAATAATTCATTCATATCGGTCAAACGGTTTAGGCGTAAAAGCAGAATATTGACAGAGCTACTTATACCCATTCCCACGGGAATACTACATTTTCCGGGATAAAAAGTATCCTATGTTGCTTGGGTGGGTTACATCTATCTCCATACCAAAAATCATCGAAATCGGTTCTGTAGTTTTTGAGTTTATTCGTAAAAACATCCAAGTATCCAAAAATACAAACCTCTCCTCTTTATTCTAATATTAAAGATTGTCTGGACCGGATTTGACTAGACAACCTATGTGCAATAAGTCAATGTGAATATTATCTATCATTTATTTCTTATCACTAAAAAATAACAGATGAGGGTATATATTTCTTATACCGAATCTCGTACTATTATGGAAACTAAAGTATGAAATAAATACTTTGGTCTTAAAATGGTCAATATATTTTTGGAATACTGGGTCAGTTACTGTTTTTGATATTGTGCAACTGCTGCACATTTTTAAATTAAATTTGCCGTCCAAAAACTCAATCAAAATTTACATTATCTCTTAGAATCATAGGAATTTTATCATAATTTTTTTTAAAAATTTGTGATACTTCTGCACTGTTGTGTATTTAATTAAATTTTCATGAATAATCGTTTGAAATTCAAATACATTCGAAAAAAAAATGTATATAGTGGCCAAGTATATATATATTCAGCCTATCGCCCTGTCCACTGCTGAACGAAGGCCTCCCCAAGTAGGCGCCAATCATCCCGGTCTTGAGCAGCCCTCATCCATCCTCATCCATTTTTTTGCTAGTGTATTCATTAAAATTTTACTACTCCACCTCAACACTATCATTTCATCATACTGCTCGTCAATAACTTTTCTCCTCATCATTTATATTGATATCTCGGCTTGGATATCGAGCACTCAAGTCGCGCGAGTCCTCCGGCATGTACCTACCTACGGACGTCGGCACTCGCTTGCAGGGACCCGTCGAGCGAGAGATGAACCGCGCGTGGCGCGAGCGCGAGCCCGCCGCCCGCGTGGCCGCCGCCCGCGCCGCGCTCGCCCGCGACCCCGACTGCGCCGCCGCGCTGCTGCTGCTCGCCGAGGAGGAGGCGCCCACCGTGCAGGAGGCCGAGCGCGTGCTGCGCCGCGCCTGGCGAGCCGCCGAGGCGTCCTGGCGCGCGCACGCGTCCGCCGGCGCCGCCGCCGCCGCCGCCGCCAAGAGGGACGCCGCCGTGCTCGCGCACGTCAAGCGCCGCGCCGCCATGTGCGCGCGCCGCCTCGGCCGCCTGCGCGACGCCGCGCGCCTCTTCCGCGAGCTCACGCGGGACGCGCCGCCCGCGCTGCAGGCGCTCGCGCCGCACGAGAACCTCATCGAGGTGCTGCTGGAGCAGCGCCTGTACGCGGACGCGGCCGCCGTCGTGGCGCGCTGCGAGGACGCGGGCGCGCCGCCCTCGGCCACGCTGCTGTACACGGCGGCGCTGCTGCGGGCGCGCGGGGCCGCCGCCGCCGGCGCGCGCTCCGCCGCCGAGCTGGCCGCGCTCGAGGTGAGTGGTCTCCGGCCGCGACGCTGGCTCGGCGGGCGGCGACACGATGCATGCCGACTGTGTGCCGTGTGCGCAGACGATCCGGCGCGCCATCGAGTTCAACCCGCACGTGCCGGAGTACCTGCTGGAGCTGCGCGCGCTGACGCTCCCGCCGGAGCACGTGCTGCGGCGCGGCGACAGCGAGGCGGTGGCGTACGCGTTCTTCCACCTGCGGCACTGGCGCGCGGCGGAGGGCGCGCTGCGGCTGCTGGCGGCGGCGCGCGCGGCGGCGGAGCGCGCGGGCGGGGGCGCGGGCGCGGGCGGGGGCGCGGGCGCGGGGCGGTGCGCGGGGGGCTGCGCGGCGTGCGCGGACCGCGAGCTGCTGGCGCCGCACCACGCGGGCTCGGGCTGGGCGCGGCGGCGCGCGGCGCTGGTCCCGCTGGCGGCGGCGCTGTGCGCGCTGACGGCGGTGCTGGCGCTGGCCGCACACCGCTGGCCGGCGCAGGCGCACGCGCTGCTCGACCCGCGCCGCCTGCACTCGCTGCTGGCCGCCGTGTGATGCGTCCACGAACTTTAATTTATTTTTATTTTAATAAAACTTATTTCCTGACTATCAGCCGCAGTTTTATTGTAACCTTAAATGACCTATCGGCTCCCAAGTCCCAAAATGGCACTTACTGAATTTAAAAAAATTCAATGAGTATCATAGAAGATATCGCAGTTTTAAAATAACACCCCAGCAAAAAAATTATCAAGCGCGCAATTATGATGTACAAGTACAAGGCGCCGGCCGGCCGGTGCGCGGCGGCAAACGTTTCACATCTATTTGACCGATTTGAATGATTTTTTGGTACGGACAAAAATGGGACTCTGTGGAGTAAAATAGACTACTACTTTCTCTCTGAACCCAACCCTGTAGTCTACGCGGACAAAAGCTTGTCTACTATAAAAGTACTCGTCAAGACGAATCAAATGAGCCCAAACTCGATGGGGTTGTGACGTTTAATTACGGAGTTCCTATGGCCACCTTCCAGCTCTATCATCAAACCATGGTTACCATATAGTATCAAAGTACTAGTCAAGACGAATTAAAGGAGTCCAAACTTGATAGGGTTGCGACTTTTAATTACGGGGTTTCTATGGCCACCTTCCAGCTCCATCATCAAACCCTGTTTACCATTAAGTATCAAAGTACTCGTCATGACGAATCAAATGAGCCCAAACTCGATGGGGATGCGTCGTTTAATTACGGAGTTCCTATGGCCATTATTGTACCCATGTCCATATGGTACAATATTGGTTATTGAGGTCATAAAGCATCTTATTTTACATGTAAAAATAAATAATAGTAAAAATTGTAGAGTGCACTGCGTAGGAAGGGCTTTAGTCCTATACCGATCCTGCTTTTGAAGTGAAACTTCTTTAGAATCGTTGTGATTTCAAACCGGTAGCAACGGAAAAAAACGACAGGTACGAGACACAAATACAATAATTAGTGAGCCAGAGCGAGAGAGAAAACGTCGGTGTGTATGTATATTGCACACTGTTTAATACTTGCTTGTATTTGAGTATTTAACGTGTTAGTATTTTTTTTAAATAGTTCAGCAAAAAACGCAACCCGATCGAGTTTTTTTGTATCCATGTCTATGATAATAAAAGCCTTTTTGCTTTAACTTTATCTAATTTAGCTTTATTTAACCAATTTCTGTAAAGTTGTAAATAGTAGATCATTTTTCGAAAAATGATGTCATAAAAAAGTTTCACTTCTTACGTGTGTACATAAGTACACACACACTTTTATCTTAACAATAAATAGAAATTGGATACCTACTTGATCATACCTTGGGTGCGTCACAATATCAATACCTCAGCGACTCATTATTATTCCCACTCACAACTGTTATCTATTATTGAAGTTATACTTCTTTTGGCGCGTTAGGGAAAAAGGATGAGAGTGAATTTTTTACGATGCGCGCGCACACCGACACCAAAAAGTTATTCAGAAAAAGTTTGTTTTAAATTTTAAGAATGTAGAATAGTGACAGTAATAAAAAGGGATTGACATATTTTTTAATTTTAAGTAGTTTTGATTATTTTATTTATTTATTAGTATATCTATATTGTTAGAAACTAAAATTTAATTATTCAAATCTTTTAAAATGACTGTTATTTGACCTGATGCCGTAACTATAGTAACCAAATAATGAGGCGTAAAAACTTTCAGGCCGATCAAGAAAATATACGATCTGTGTCGTTTTCCCGCGCTTGCTCTATATTCGCCAATGCAGTGTTGCCACCCACACCAACTTATTTCTGACAATCCTTACTAATATTATAAATGCGATTGTAACTGTCTGTCTGTCTGTCTGTCTGTCTGTCTCGCTTTCCTGCTAAAACTACTGAACCGATTTAAATGAAATTTGGTATACAGATAGGTTGGAGCCTGGGAAAGAACATAGGATACTTTTTATCCCGGAAAATGTAGTATTCCCGTGGGAATGGGCTTTCACGTCTATACTATTCGCCCGATTTATATGATTTTTGGTATGAATATAAATGGGACACTATGAAGTAACATAACCTATGTTTTATCCCAAGAATATAAAGGGTTCCCGTGGGATGAGCATATATTGTAATACGAAAGTAACACTGCCTGTGTTATGCTTTCACACCTAAACCATTTTGACTGATTTGGATGGTTTTTGGTATGGACAAAAATGAGACCTTAAAAAAGGACATAGGCTATTTTTTTAAATCCTTATCCTTACTAATATTATAAATGCGAAAGTAACTGTGTCTGTCTGTCTGTCTGTCTCGCTTTCCTGCTAAAATTTCTGAACCGATTTAAATGAAATTTGGTACACAGATAGTTTAGACTCTGAGAAAGGACATAGGCTACTTTTTATCAAGGAAAAGGGGTTTTAAGGGGGGATGAAAAGTTGTATGGAAGTATTGTCATTTTTAAAGCTAGAAGCTTGAAACTTATTTTTGTTGATTAGATATAAATAAATATGACATTCAAAGTTTGTAAAAAAAAATGTACCTTTAAGGGGGTAAAATAAAAATAGGGGTGAAAGTTTGTGTGGAAATTCGTCATTTTTGAAGCTAGAATGATGAAACGACGTGTAGACGACTGTAACTATACGAGTATTTCTGTTACGCTTTCACGATTAAATCATTTGACCGATGTAAACGATTTTTGATATGGACATAAATGGGACTCTGTGGAGTAAAATAGACTACAACTTATTTTTATTCTGAACCCAACCCTGTAGTCTACGCGGACGGAGTCGCGGGCAAAAGCTAGTATATATACAGGGTGTATTCAGACCGTGATCGGAAACCAAGGCAGGTAATAGCGACGGTGATTACAAACCCCCTTTTTTTTTTTTTTTTTTTTTTTTTTTTTTTTTTTTTTTTTTTTGTTCTCGAGGGGAAAGCTGTTTATGGCTCTACTTCCCACCAGCCCCGGGGGAGGGGGGGGCGGGAAGCGTATGTCGGGGTCACCGGTCTTCCAGCCCGGCGCGCGGCGACGTCATGTCCGCGCAGATGTTAGTGCCGGGCTGGGTCCCTAACAAAATTCCCTAAACCGGCATACCGACCAAAACCCCCCGGTGGCCATCTCCGCGCCGAGTGGGGCGACCGCGGTACGTTGGCGAGAAGCGCCAACCGTAATGCCGCAGCCGCCCGGTGCGCCTCCGAGACGTTAATGTCTCGGCCGTCTCGGAGTATGTAGGGGGCGCAGTTGCACCCCCACTAGCTTGGTTCGGGCGCCCCGGTTGTGAATGGGCGCCCGCGACGTACACAGGCCACAATGCCGCCGCCCCTCTCGGGGTCACTTTCAGTGAGGACGCGCCGCCCCCGCAGCGCGCCCAGCGACCCCAAGGGCCCCTTTGAGTCGCCTTTTACGACAGGCAGGGGATACCGTGGTGGGATTCTAACGCCCCCTTGCCACAGGGCAGGGCGCCGGGTCTAGTTATCTCTGTCGACCCGGCGCCTCCTTCTCTGACGTCTTTGGCGGGCGGGATCGTTGATCTCTCGATCCCGCTCCGCGCTCTCCTTCTGCGACATGACGTGCTCGCAGAAGGAGAGCATCGCTCGCCACGACCTCGGACTCCCGACCATTGAAGATACGACGGCCGGGAGCGAGAGGTCGCCACCAACAATAGCGCGGAGAGCGCTGCGCTCCGTCTCCCAGGCTGGACACTCTTGTAGTGTGTGCTGGGCTGTGTCGTCCGGGCAGTTGTCACAGTGGTGACACACGGCCGACTCCTCCTTCAGAGCCACCCGACACAGGTAGTGGCCGAAGCATCCGTGCCCCGACAATACCTGCGTCAGGCGAAACGTCGCCGCACCGTGGCGCCTGTCCACCCACTGGTCGAGGACAGGACGCACTGCCTCGACGGTCCTAGCACCAGCACTGGGATCCTCCAGCCTGGTTCGCCATTCCTCCACGGCGGCCGTACGGAGGGAGGCTTTTATTGCCTCAACCTCTCTCGGGGCCAGTCTGTCCCCGCGACTTGACGCCTCCTCCCGCTGATGATAAAGACGCGAGAGGAATTTGGCGTCAAGATCCCACGGCAGGGACCCGGCCAAGACGCAGGCCGCCTCGTAGGAGATCGTGCGGTAGCCCCTGATCAGTCGCTGCGCCAGCGCACGCTGAGGCCTGCGCAGAAGAGCGACGCAGCGCCTGTTCAGGGACTCGGCCCATACTGGGCTTCCATACAACGCCATAGACCGCACGACTCCCATGTACATCCTTCGGCAAGGGATGCCTGGACCTTCCAGGTTGGGCAGCAGGCCAGACAGAGCGCCTGCTACCCGCAGCAGCTTCGGCTGCAACGCCTCAAAATGGGCGCGGAATTCCCACCGACTGTCGAGCAGCAGCCCCAAGTATTTGAGCTGCTTGCCGATGGGAATTCGCACGCCCTGAACCTCGATGTGGGCCCCAGCCGGTGGTCCCATCCGAGGCCGGTGAAAACAAATGGCCTCGGATTTGTGGAGGGCCACCGTGAGGCCCAACCGCCGAATCCTCCTCGCCACGTTGCCAGTTCCAACCGCGGCGAGGTCGGCGGCCTCCTGGAAGGTCCCGCCCGTCGCAGTGACGAGCGTGTCGTCGGCGTAACAGAATACGCCGACGCCCCGGGGGTTGGCACCACGGAGCACCCAGTCGTAGCCGATGTTCCACAGAAGGGGCCCAAGAACCGACCCCTGTGGAACACCGCACGACACCGCTCTTCGGTACCACCCGTTGGCGCCCGGATACACCACGTCCCTGTTGGAGAGGTACGAGTGCACCAGACGCCTGAGATAGGGTGGCACCACGTGGTACCGCAGTGCTTCCTCGATACAGGCCCAGGGCAGGGAGTTGAAGGCATTGGCGATGTCCAAGGACACCGCCACGACGCATTTGCCCCGGGCCACCGCTTCCTCCGCTAGTGCCTTGACCCGCAGAATCGCCGAGATGGTCGATCGGCCCCGCCGGAACCCAAATTGGCAATCGGCCAGGTCCGGGCCGACCCTCTCGAGATGCTCGACGAGGCGCGCATGGACGATGCGCTCGAAGAGCTTGGCGACCTCGTCGAGCAGCACGATGGGCCGGTAGGCCGATGGCGACTCAGCGGGTCGATTGCCTTTCTTCAGCAGGACCAGCTTCCCAGTTTTCCATCTCGATGGAAACTGGCCCTGCTCTAGGCACGCGGAGAACAGGCCGCGGAGCCTCTCCCCCAGGAACTCGACTACGAGCACCCAGACACGTCCTGGGATGCCGTCGAGCCCCGGGGCGCAGTTCTTGCTCCGCAGCCGAAGCACTGCTGCTTCTAACTCCCCGGGCGACACACCCGGGGGAGGACCCTCCGGGGTCTCCCTTGCCGAAACGGACGACGACGACGATGCCGCCGGAGATCTCGGCGGCATCCGTGGAGGAACGACGACGACATCGGTGGCCGGAAAGAGAGCGGCGACCACGTCTCCCAGGAGCTCCGGACGGAGACTCTGGGTGAGGGGGGGCGCCGGCGGGCGTAACTTGTTCAACGCCAGCCGATACGGGCGCCCCCACGGATCGCGGTCCAGAGTCCCCAAGAACTCCTTTCTGGCCGCAGCCTTCGCCTCTTTGATGGCCACCCGCAGCGCTCTCCTGGCCTCTTTATAGAGGCCGCGGAGCAGCCGCTCCTGGTCCAGGTAATCTGCCTGCCGTGTCCGCCGGCGCCTGAGTCTGGCGAGTCGGCGGCGCGCCACCTCACAACAATACTTTAACTGCGCGAGCTCCGCCGACCACCAGTATACTTGGCGCCGCGGAGGGAGGCGTTGGACACGGGGCATCGCCGCATCGCAGATACAAGTTAGCGCTGCCCCGAACCATTCGGCCTCCTCCTCAACCCGCACCGTAGATTCCGGCGCGGGGAGCCAGGCTTGGACCAGAGCGGCCAGTTCCAAGGCCTCTATATCGAGGCGTTTTTGTGCCCATCGCGGGCCGCCCCCAATCGGGGCGTTCGGTCTGCCGCCGGACTGATTGGCGGCGGGCGCGGAGACATCGAACCGTATGTATCGGTGGTCCGACAATGTCTCCACGCCCACGAGGACTTTCCAGCCCCGGACACGGCGTGCGACGGTGTCGGTGGCAAACGAGATATCCACCACCGAACCGCCGTTGTGCCTCACGCACGTGTCCACCGACCCCCGATTGAGGACGATCAGGCCGAGGGAGGTCGCCCACTCCTCCAGGACCCTGCCACGAGCGTCAGTCGCCGATGAGCCCCAGGCCAGGGACTTGGCATTAAAGTCACCGGCGACGACGACGGGGCGAGGTTGGCTCTGCGACACCAGGGCCCCCAGCCGAGTGAGAAAGGCTTCAAACTCGACTAAGGGTCTGTTGGGAGAAAAGTAAACTCCTACAATCCAAACTCCTCCCAACAGAGTCGCTACGCATCCCCGGTCCTTCGCTACTTTTTCGAAGGGCGGGGAGCCTGCGGCACCCTGGGTAATAACGGCCACCGAACCGTCAAGGTCTCCGGCCCAATTGTCGCGGGGCGGGACGAAGTACGGCTCGGCGACCACAGCCACGTTTACCAGCCACTGCGCCATGGACTGAAGGAGCAGATCTTGAGCTCCGGCGCAGTGGTTGACGTTCGCCTGGAGGATCTTGAGGACCATTATTGGGCGACCTCCATTGGCTCATTCTCGGCCTGCGATGGGCGGACGGACTGCGGCTGGGCCGTGGCCTCAGCGGCAGTGCGTCTCTTCGACTTCTTATTTCGGCGGCTCGACTTGGCCACGCAAGCCTTGCCGCCGATTAGATGCCCCGCAGGTTTGTTGGCCGCGGCGCACAGAGTGCAGTGCGGCCCTGCGGAGCAACCTCGCGCTTTGTGGCCCGGTTGACCGCAGCGGTAGCACAAGTTGCTACGGTCAACCTCGGCGGTGCAGCGCTCCCTGACGTGTCCTCGCTCGAGACACCGGAAGCACTGCAGGGGCCTGGGTTCCAAAACGGCGACACGTGCCGCCGACCACCCGACCAGGACACGTCCAGCCCTGGCCGCTTTCTCCGCCGCTTGGGCGGGAGCACGAATCCAGACCACGCCCAAGCCTGAGCGGTCTGGCCTGACCTCGCCCACTTTCAGGCTCTCGGCCGAGCACTGAGTGGCCGCGGCGAAGGCCTGTGCGACCTTCTCGGGGGTGACAGACTCGTCAAGCCCCGAGAGTCTCAATTCCGCGGTTTTCACGGGGCGGGTGACGCGCACGTCTTCCGACCCGCGGAATACCTCCTTCAACTTAGTGGCGAGGGAGTCGGCCTTCGCCTGGTTTTCGGGCCCAGGCACCTCGATGATGGTGGCGCCCGTCACCGCCTTGCGCCACTTGATGTTGTCGATGCCGAGGTCCTTCAGCACAACATGCTGCTGTGCCTCGGCAACGACGCGGGCGTAGGTCAGCCCCTTCTCTTGTGCCCCGGTAGCCAGCGTAATGGTGACTGCGGCTGACCGAGGCGGTCGAATACGCGGCAATGGGCTGCGTTTTGGTTGCAGTGGCCTCGACTGGACCACTGCTTTCGAAGCCGTTTTGCGCCCTTTCTTCTTTTTACCGACGACCTCCCAGCCGTCGGGTTTGTTGACTGGGGCTGGTGGTTGTGGGCGAGGCTCCCTAGGTGCGGCCCTAGGTGGCGCGTCCCTTTTTGTCTTCCGCCCCGTCCTGGGCTCTTGAGGTGGAGCCGAGCGTACCGCAGCTGCGTAACTCTGCGCAGGCTTAGGTTTGGCCACCTGTGCCGGCTTCTCATTTAAAGTGCCCTTTGTTGGTTTGGGCATTTTTCCCGCTTTCTGTTTGTCCCCAGCGAGTGGCGGACGAAGGCCAGCCTCGGGGGGCAGCGCCAAGGAGTCGAGCTTAGCGTTAACTATATTCATAATTCGCGCTTCCTGCTCCTTGAGCAGCCTCTTCATTTCCTCCTGCTGATTGGTCGTCAGCTCTTGCAGGCGGCGGATCTCCGCCATGCGTCCCTCATCGACTGCACGCAGCCGGATGATCTCGGCTTCGAGGCCAGCAACTTGGCCCGCCGATGGAACTTCGGCAAAATCCAGGAGTTCCTGGTGCACGTCGTTCAGCTCCCGAACGAACGTGCCTTTGAGGTTGCCAGATTGGCTGGCAACCATCTTCACTTTTTCTGCGAGGCGGTGGCAAAGGTCGCGTCGGAGTACGACCGTGTCCACCGCCTTCGCAGCCGCTGTGCGTCGCTTGCCCTTGCGGCTCACAGCGCTCACTTTGGCCGCGGGCTCGCTCTCGTCACCGCTGGTGTGCGATGCACGAGAGCGGGAGCTATCCCGCGACCAAAGCCTTCCTTTCAAGCGAGTTTGAGGACGACTCTGCTCGGAGCCAGAGCTTGGCTCCAAAGCAGTTGCCGTCCTCTTCTCCCCAGCAACTTTCGCGGGCGTCGCACCCGACTTCTCCTCTGCGTCTCCAGACTCCGCCTTCCCGGTGTGAGCCGGGGAAGGCAACTTCGTCAATACAATTTTTGGGGTTTTAAAATAAGAAATATCCATTAGAAGTCCCACGAGTATGGGGGAAAGGGTAGTCCGCCCAGGCAGTGCCCCCTGTACCTGGGTAAGCCTAGCGTAACCCGCCAAGAGGTTCGGCCGGTACTCTGGCGGGAGTCGCACTAGAGACTGAACCTCCCATCAGCCATGCATCCCCTCACGGTGCGCCGCCGCTTGGGATTCGGGGTAACTTTTTATAGAGGTTTTCTCCCTCGCGGCCCGGGCGGTTAAGCCAAGGCCCTCGCGCCGGCCGAACTGCGAGACATGACCACAGCTTCGACCGGATTACGAGTTCGACGGTGGAAACGGGATCCGCCCATTTCCTGCTCGGAAGCAAGAGATTGCTAACCGAGCCCGCCAATGACCCGGGACAGAACCGGGATGGCCCAGAAGGGGCCCCAGCACCGGTGGGGGACACAACAAAGAGATGGCAGAAATCGCCAGTCCCCCCCGACAGGAATTAGCCGCCGGCAAGCATAACTTGTTGCAAACTGCAACAGCTTATGCTGGCCGTCGTTGCCCAGGGTGCACCACGTGGAGGTTTCCTGTTAAAGCACCCCGATTACAAACCCCCTGGCGTTAAAGAAAATTCTGACAATAAATAAAAATTTTGACGTTTTCCATACAAACCGCGTACATTTAATACCGATGGTTGTATGGAAAAAGTCAAAATTTTTATTTTTTGTCAGACTCCGTCCGCGTAGACTACAGGGTTGGGTTCAGAATAAAAATAAGTTGTAGTCTATTTTACTCCACAGAGTCCCATTTATGTCCATATCAAAAATCGTTTACATCGGTCAAATGATTTAATCGTGAAAGCGTAACAGAAATACTCGTATAGTTACAGTCGTCTACACGTCGTTTCATCATTCTAGCTTCAAAAATGACGAATTTCCACACAAACTTTCACCCCTATTTTTATTTTACCCCCTTAAAGGTACATTTTTTTTACAAACTTTGAATGTCATATTTATTTATATCTAATCAACAAAAATAAGTTTCAAGCTTCTAGCTTTAAAAATGACAATACTTCCATACAACTTTTCATCCCCCCTTAAAACCCCTTTTCCTTGATAAAAAGTAGCCTATGTCCTTTCTCAGAGTCTAAACTATCTGTGTACCAAATTTCATTTAAATCAGTTCAGAAATTTTAGCAGGAAAGCGAGACAGACAGACTGAGTTACTTTCGCATTTCTAATATTAAGTAAGGATAAGGATTTAAAACAATAGCCTATGTCCTTTTTTAAGGTCTCATTTTTGTCCATACCAAAAATCATCCAAATCAGTCAAAATGGTTTAGGTGTGAAAGCATAACACAGGCAGTGTTACTTTCGTATTACAATATATGCTCATCCCACGGGAACCCTTCATATTCCCGGGATAAAACGTAGGTTATGTTACTTCATAGTGTCCCATTTATATTCATACCAAAAATCATATAAATCGGGCGAATAGTATAGACGTGCAAGCCCATTCCCACGAGAATACTACATTTTCCGGGATAAAAAGTATCCTATGTTGCTTCAGTGGGTCCTATCTACCCTCATACTAAAACTCATCTAAATCGTCAAATGGTTTAGGCGAGAAAGCATAACACAGGCAGCGTTACTTTTGCATTACATTATATGCTCATCCCACGGGAACCCTACATATTCCCGGGATAGAATATAGTCTATGTTACTTCATAGGGTTCTATTTACGTCCATAGCAAAATTCATATAAATCGGGCGAATATTTTAAGCGTGAAAGCCCATTCCCACGGGAATACTACATTTTCCGGGATATAAAGTATCCTATGTTTCTTGGGTGGGTCCCATCTACCCCCATACTAAAAATCATCTAAATCGGTCAAATGGTTTAGGCGTGAAAGCATAGCATAGGCAGTGTTACTTTTGCATTACATTATATGCTTATCCCACGGGAACCCTACATATTCTTGGGATAAAATATAGTCTATGTTACTTCATAGGATCACATTTATGTCTGTAAAAGACTTCATTCATATCGGTCAAACGGTTTAGGCGTAAAAGCAGAATATTGACAGAGCTACTTATACCCATTCCCACGGGAATACTACATTTTCCGGGATAAAAAGTATCCTATGTTCTTTCCCAGGCTCCAACCTATCTGTGTACCAAATTTCATTTAAATCGGTTCAGTAGTTTTAGCAGGAAAGCGAGACAGATAGACAGACAGACAGACAGAGTTACAATCGCATTTATAATATTAGTAAGGATAAGGATTGTGGATATATGTTGTCGATTCAAAACCTTTATTTAAATATTTGGTAGAACGGTTTATATGAGAAAATGAAATTGTAATTTTACCATATTCCTCGCAATTTTCTTATCTTTTTCGTTCATAAAAACCTTCTACTGATAATAGCAGACAAAACAAAAAAATTGTTAGCGAAATCGGTTCAGCGGTTCTCGAGATTTGCGCTTAGCACATTCAACGATTCATTTTTGTATCATAGATTTTTATTGTATTCATGGTTTATTGTTTTGGCGATAATAGCTTAGGTACTCATAAAAGATAGATATATGTTGTCGCGGATTTTTTGGTTGGAATAATTAAGATAAACATTTCTCATATACATTATATACGTGTACAACTCTACAGTTTTTACAGCGTACGCCAGTATAGCTCGCAGATAGCAGATTTTTCTCGACTTACTTGACAATTATCGTTATATTTTGGACAATTCACACACTATATTTAAAAATTATAGCCTATGTGTTATTCTGATGTATAAGTATTATTGTGAACTTTCATTAAAATCCATTCGGTAGTTTTTGCGTGAAAGAGCAACAAACATTCAGACATCCATACATCCATACATACAAACTTTCGCGTTTATAATATTAGTAGGATATTTTTCTTGATAATGGTAAACAGGGGATTAAGTGTTGCTTGTCGGTGTTATGTGTGGTGTGTTTGATTTAGTTTTCCCTTTTTTCTTCCCTGTCTCGCTGTATCTGGTGAGTCTTTTCTGGTGATTGTTGGCGAGAGGATGGAGGAGCCTCCTGATCCAGGTGGGATGGTCAACGGAGAGGGGGGAGGTGACGGGTGAATTGGATACGCTGTGTGCAATATCGACGAGTGGTATTTGATTCGCTGTTCACTATTGTAGTGAAGGGATTAAGGGTTGTATGTGGGAGGGACAGGAGGCGCGCCTTTCAGTTTGGGAATTCCCCCCCCCCCTTTTTCTTTCATAATTCATCATCATCATCATTCATTAAACAATGAAATTAAATTACTGAAGACTTGGCAGCATGGTCTTCGACCTTAGCCGGTTCCTTGCGGAACAAAGAAAAAAAAATTTCAACTGTGAACTGACAGTTGACACTGACACTGACAGTGACATCGAAAACTAATCAATACTAGCGGCTTGAGGATTGAATGTAAATAATGCACTTATTTTATTGGTTAGTGATTTACAAGCGTATGGTTTAACTGTTATTATAAGACAGCTCTCGGAGCGTCAGTGTGTATGATGTGGGACTCGGGTGCTTTCCTTGGCGCACTGACGCCTAAGTTTTATGTGGCACTGACGGGCACGTCTTCGTTGATATCAGGATTGATCCTCATCTTCGAATGGTGGTATTACCGCAAGTACGGAACGTCGTTCATTGAGCAAGTGTCCGCAGCACACATAGGTCCGTGGCTAGGAGGTAACGAAGCCGAACCGGCGACGGGCGAATGCAAAGTATTGCGAAATCCAATGGCATTATTACGCGGTGCTGAATACGGCCGTTTGTGGAGTGCTGCGCGCCGCGCTCCCCTGACATATTATGACATGAATCTCTCGGCGCAGGAGCACCAGTCTTGGTTCGGTAGCACCGGCGAAGTGAGTTTTTCATTGTGTGATCTTGTATATTGTAAGTCGTGATGGCCTCGAGGATTGGGCACACGGTCGAGAAACTCGACAGTCGCGGGTTCAAACCCCAGGCACACCTGTCTGAGTTTTTTAAGTTATGTGTGTATTTACAAAAAATTATCAACAATGTACTTTAATGGTGAAGGAAAACTTTATTTATGAATTAATCTTAATTCACCTACTGATATGGCACTTACTGAATAGAAAAAAGTACCTTATATCCTTTTTTAAGGTCTTGTTTCTGTCCATACCGAAAATCATCCAAATCGGTCAAATAGTTTAGGTGTAAAACCTCAACGCTCAATGTTCATTTCGCATTACAATATATGCTTATTCCACGGGAACTCTACATATTCCCGGGATAAATTGAAGTCTATATTACTTCATAGAGTCCCATTTATGTCTATACCAAAATTCATTAAAATCAGTGAAATATTTTAGGCGTGAAAACATATTATAGGCAATGTTACTTTCGCATTACAATATATGCTCACCCCACGGGAAACCTACATATTTCCGGGATAAGTGTAGTCTATGTTACTACATAGGATTCTATTTATGTCCATAACAAAATTTATTCTAATTGATGAAATGGTTTGGGCATGAAAGCATAACACAGGCAGTGTTACTTTCGCGTTAAAATATATGCTCATCCCACAGGAACCCTACATATTCCTAGGATAAAAAGTATCCTATGATGATTTGGTAAGTCCTATCTACCTCCATGCTAAAATTCATCTAAATCGGCCAAATGGTTTAGGCGTGAAAGCATAATACAGGCAGTGTTACTTGCAAATAACAATATATGCTCATCCCACGTGATCCCTACATATTCCCGGGATTGAATGTAGTGTATGCTACTTGATACTTCATAGGGTCCCTTTATGTCTATACCAAAATTTTATTCAAATCAGTCAAATGGTTTAGGCGTAAAAGCTGAACATTGACAGAATTACTTATACCCATTCCCACGGGAATACTACATTTTCTGGGATAAAAAGTATCCTATGTTACTTCGGTAGGTTCAATCTATATCCATACCAAAAATCATCGAATTCGGTTCTGTAGTTTTTGAGTTTATTCGTAAAAAACATCCAAAAATATAAATATCCAAAAATACAAACCTTTCCTCTTTATTATAATACTAGCTTTTGCCCGCGACTCCGTCCGTGTAGACTACAGGGTTGGGTTCAGAATGAAAATAAGTTGTAGTCTATTTTACTCCACAGAGTCCCATTTATGTCCATATCAAAAATCGTTTACATCGGTCAAATGATTTAATCGTGAAAGCGTAACAGACATATAGTTACAGTCGTCTACACGTCGTTTCATCATTCTAGCTTCAAAAATGACGAATTTCCACACAAACTTTCACCCTTATTTTTATTTTACCCCCTTAAATGTACACTTTTTTACAAACTTTGAATGTCATATTTATTTATATCTAATCATCAAAAATAAGTTTCAAGCTTCTAGCTTTAAAAATGACAATACTTCCTCACAACCTTTCATCCCCCCTTTCAACCCCTTAAAACCCCTTTTCCGGGATAACTATAAACTCATCGAAATCGTCAAATGGTTAGTTAGTTCAATCAAATAGTTAGGCGAGAAAGCATAACACAGGCAGCGTTACTTTTGCATTACATTATATGCTCATCCCACGGGAACCCTACATATTCCCGGGATAGAATATAGTCTATGTTACTTCATAGGGTTCTATTTACGTCCATAGCAAAATTCATATAAATCGGGCGAATATTTTAAGCGTGAAAGCCCATTCCCACGGGAATACTACATTTTCCGGGATATAAAATATCCTAGGTTTCTTGGGTGGGTCCCATCTACCCCCATACTAAAAATCATCTAAATCGGTCAAATGGTTTAGGCGTGAAAGCATAGCATAGGCAGTGTTACTTTTGCATTACATTATATGCCTATCCCACGGGAACCCTACATATTCCCGGGATATAATATGTAATTTTTTTTTTTTTTTTTTTTTTTTATTCTGGCACGGCAAAGTGACCCCATTGCACCTGATGGTAAGCGCAATGGAGTCCAGAAAAAGTGCCGACCAGCGAGAGATGATGGTCTCCCGTTGGTCGACACAATCACACGACAAATATGACTTTCATTACCGCACCACACGCCTGAAATTGGAGTTTCATCCCTACCATCTGGATGAATGGCGTTCCTCAACAGTGCGGTTCAAACGGTGTTTCCTTCCTCGCACTACATCTTTATGGAATCAGCTTGCCTCGGCGGTATTTCCAAACAGATACGACTTAGGGGCCTTCAAGAAGAGAGCCTATATTTTCCTCAAAGGCCGGCAACACACCGATGATTCCTCTGGTATTGTGGGTGTTCATGGGCGGTGTTGACCACTTAACATCGGGTGGCTCACTTGCTCGTTTGCCTCCTTTTTCCATTAAAAAAAAAAAATAGTCTATGTTACTTCATAGGATCACATTTATGTCTGTACAATAATTCATTCATATCGGTCAAACGGTTTAGGCGTAAAAGCAGAATATTGACAGAGCTACTTATACCCATTCCCACGGGAATACTACATTTTCCGGGATAAAAAGTATCCTATGTTGCTTGGGTGGGTTACATCTATCTCCATACCAAAAATCATCGAAATCGGTTCTGTAGTTTTTGAGTTTATTCGTAAAAACATCCAAGTATCCAAAAATACAAACCTCTCCTCTTTATTCTAATATTAAAGATTGTCTGGACCGGATTTGACTAGACAACCTATGTGCAATAAGTCAATGTGAATATTATCTATCATTTATTTCTTATCACTAAAAAATAACAGATGAGGGTATATATTTCTTATACCGAATCTCGTACTATTATGGAAACTAAAGTATGAAATAAATACTTTGGTCTTAAAATGGTCAATATATTTTTGGAATACTGGGTCAGTTACTGTTTTTGATATTGTGCAACTGCTGCACATTTTTAAATTAAATTTGCCGTCCAAAAACTCAATCAAAATTTACATTATCTCTTAGAATCATAGGAATTTTATCATAATTTTTTTTAAAAATTTGTGATACTTCTGCACTGTTGTGTATTTAATTAAATTTTCATGAATAATCGTTTGAAATTCAAATACATTCGAAAAAAAAATGTATATAGTGGCCAAGTATATATATATTCAGCCTATCGCCCTGTCCACTGCTGAACGAAGGCCTCCCCAAGTAGGCGCCAATCATCCCGGTCTTGAGCAGCCCTCATCCATCCTCATCCATTTTTTTGCTAGTGTATTCATTAAAATTTTACTACTCCACCTCAACACTATCATTTCATCATACTGCTCGTCAATAACTTTTCTCCTCATCATTTATATTGATATCTCGGCTTGGATATCGAGCACTCAAGTCGCGCGAGTCCTCCGGCATGTACCTACCTACGGACGTCGGCACTCGCTTGCAGGGACCCGTCGAGCGAGAGATGAACCGCGCGTGGCGCGAGCGCGAGCCCGCCGCCCGCGTGGCCGCCGCCCGCGCCGCGCTCGCCCGCGACCCCGACTGCGCCGCCGCGCTGCTGCTGCTCGCCGAGGAGGAGGCGCCCACCGTGCAGGAGGCCGAGCGCGTGCTGCGCCGCGCCTGGCGAGCCGCCGAGGCGTCCTGGCGCGCGCACGCGTCCGCCGGCGCCGCCGCCGCCGCCGCCGCCAAGAGGGACGCCGCCGTGCTCGCGCACGTCAAGCGCCGCGCCGCCATGTGCGCGCGCCGCCTCGGCCGCCTGCGCGACGCCGCGCGCCTCTTCCGCGAGCTCACGCGGGACGCGCCGCCCGCGCTGCAGGCGCTCGCGCCGCACGAGAACCTCATCGAGGTGCTGCTGGAGCAGCGCCTGTACGCGGACGCGGCCGCCGTCGTGGCGCGCTGCGAGGACGCGGGCGCGCCGCCCTCGGCCACGCTGCTGTACACGGCGGCGCTGCTGCGGGCGCGCGGGGCCGCCGCCGCCGGCGCGCGCTCCGCCGCCGAGCTGGCCGCGCTCGAGGTGAGTGGTCTCCGGCCGCGACGCTGGCTCGGCGGGCGGCGACACGATGCATGCCGACTGTGTGCCGTGTGCGCAGACGATCCGGCGCGCCATCGAGTTCAACCCGCACGTGCCGGAGTACCTGCTGGAGCTGCGCGCGCTGACGCTCCCGCCGGAGCACGTGCTGCGGCGCGGCGACAGCGAGGCGGTGGCGTACGCGTTCTTCCACCTGCGGCACTGGCGCGCGGCGGAGGGCGCGCTGCGGCTGCTGGCGGCGGCGCGCGCGGCGGCGGAGCGCGCGGGCGGGGGCGCGGGCGCGGGCGGGGGCGCGGGCGCGGGGCGGTGCGCGGGGGGCTGCGCGGCGTGCGCGGACCGCGAGCTGCTGGCGCCGCACCACGCGGGCTCGGGCTGGGCGCGGCGGCGCGCGGCGCTGGTCCCGCTGGCGGCGGCGCTGTGCGCGCTGACGGCGGTGCTGGCGCTGGCCGCACACCGCTGGCCGGCGCAGGCGCACGCGCTGCTCGACCCGCGCCGCCTGCACTCGCTGCTGGCCGCCGTGTGATGCGTCCACGAACTTTAATTTATTTTTATTTTAATAAAACTTATTTCCTGACTATCAGCCGCAGTTTTATTGTAACCTTAAATGACCTATCGGCTCCCAAGTCCCAAAATGGCACTTACTGAATTTAAAAAAATTCAATGAGTATCATAGAAGATATCGCAGTTTTAAAATAACACCCCAGCAAAAAAATTATCAAGCGCGCAATTATGATGTACAAGTACAAGGCGCCGGCCGGCCGGTGCGCGGCGGCAAACGTTTCACATCTATTTGACCGATTTGAATGATTTTTTGGTACGGACAAAAATGGGACTCTGTGGAGTAAAATAGACTACTACTTTCTCTCTGAACCCAACCCTGTAGTCTACGCGGACAAAAGCTTGTCTACTATAAAAGTACTCGTCAAGACGAATCAAATGAGCCCAAACTCGATGGGGTTGTGACGTTTAATTACGGAGTTCCTATGGCCACCTTCCAGCTCTATCATCAAACCATGGTTACCATATAGTATCAAAGTACTAGTCAAGACGAATTAAAGGAGTCCAAACTTGATAGGGTTGCGACTTTTAATTACGGGGTTTCTATGGCCACCTTCCAGCTCCATCATCAAACCCTGTTTACCATTAAGTATCAAAGTACTCGTCATGACGAATCAAATGAGCCCAAACTCGATGGGGATGCGTCGTTTAATTACGGAGTTCCTATGGCCATTATTGTACCCATGTCCATATGGTACAATATTGGTTATTGAGGTCATAAAGCATCTTATTTTACATGTAAAAATAAATAATAGTAAAAATTGTAGAGTGCACTGCGTAGGAAGGGCTTTAGTCCTATACCGATCCTGCTTTTGAAGTGAAACTTCTTTAGAATCGTTGTGATTTCAAACCGGTAGCAACGGAAAAAACGACAGGTACGAGACACAAATACAATAATTAGTGAGCCAGAGCGAGAGAGAAAACGTCGGTGTGTATGTATATTGCACACTGTTTAATACTTGCTTGTATTTGAGTATTTAACGTGTTAGTATTTTTTTTAAATAGTTCAGCAAAAAACGCAACCCGATCGAGTTTTTTTGTATCCATGTCTATGATAATAAAAGCCTTTTTGCTTTAACTTTATCTAATTTAGCTTTATTTAACCAATTTCTGTAAAGTTGTAAATAGTAGATCATTTTTCGAAAAATGATGTCATAAAAAAGTTTCACTTCTTACGTGTGTACATAAGTACACACACACTTTTATCTTAACAATAAATAGAAATTGGATACCTACTTGATCATACCTTGGGTGCGTCACAATATCAATACCTCAGCGACTCATTATTATTCCCACTCACAACTGTTATCTATTATTGAAGTTATACTTCTTTTGGCGCGTTAGGGAAAAAGGATGAGAGTGAATTTTTTACGATGCGCGCGCACACCGACACCAAAAAGTTATTCAGAAAAAGTTTGTTTTAAATTTTAAGAATGTAGAATAGTGACAGTAATAAAAAGGGATTGACATATTTTTTTAATTTTAAGTAGTTTTGATTATTTTATTTATTTATTAGTATATCTATATTGTTAGAAACTAAAATTTAATTATTCAAATCTTTTAAAATGACTGTTATTTGACCTGATGCCGTAACTATAGTAACCAAATAATGAGGCGTAAAAACTTTCAGGCCGATCAAGAAAATATACGATCTGTGTCGTTTTCCCGCGCTTGCTCTATATTCGCCAATGCAGTGTTGCCACCCACACCAACTTATTTCTGACAATCCTTACTAATATTATAAATGCGATTGTAACTGTCTGTCTGTCTGTCTGTCTGTCTGTCTCGCTTTCCTGCTAAAACTACTGAACCGATTTAAATGAAATTTGGTATACAGATAGGTTGGAGCCTGGGAAAGAACATAGGATACTTTTTATCCCGGAAAATGTAGTATTCCCGTGGGAATGGGCTTTCACGTCTATACTATTCGCCCGATTTATATGATTTTTGGTATGAATATAAATGGGACACTATGAAGTAACATAACCTATGTTTTATCCCAAGAATATAAAGGGTTCCCGTGGGATGAGCATATATTGTAATACGAAAGTAACACTGCCTGTGTTATGCTTTCACACCTAAACCATTTTGACTGATTTGGATGGTTTTTGGTATGGACAAAAATGAGACCTTAAAAAAGGACATAGGCTATTTTTTTAAATCCTTATCCTTACTAATATTATAAATGCGAAAGTAACTGTGTCTGTCTGTCTGTCTGTCTCGCTTTCCTGCTAAAATTTCTGAACCGATTTAAATGAAATTTGGTACACAGATAGTTTAGACTCTGAGAAAGGACATAGGCTACTTTTTATCAAGGAAAAGGGGTTTTAAGGGGGGATGAAAAGTTGTATGGAAGTATTGTCATTTTTAAAGCTAGAAGCTTGAAACTTATTTTTGTTGATTAGATATAAATAAATATGACATTCAAAGTTTGTAAAAAAAAATGTACCTTTAAGGGGGTAAAATAAAAATAGGGGTGAAAGTTTGTGTGGAAATTCGTCATTTTTGAAGCTAGAATGATGAAACGACGTGTAGACGACTGTAACTATACGAGTATTTCTGTTACGCTTTCACGATTAAATCATTTGACCGATGTAAACGATTTTTGATATGGACATAAATGGGACTCTGTGGAGTAAAATAGACTACAACTTATTTTTATTCTGAACCCAACCCTGTAGTCTACGCGGACGGAGTCGCGGGCAAAAGCTAGTATATATACAGGGTGTATTCAGACCGTGATCGGAAACCAAGGCAGGTAATAGCGACGGTGATTACAAACCCCCTGGCGTTAAAGAAAATTCTGACAATAAATAAAAATTTTGACGTTTTCCATACAAACCGCGTACATTTAATACCGATGGTTGTATGGAAAAAGTCAAAATTTTTATTTTTTGTCAGACTCCGTCCGCGTAGACTACAGGGTTGGGTTCAGAATAAAAATAAGTTGTAGTCTATTTTACTCCACAGAGTCCCATTTATGTCCATATCAAAAATCGTTTACATCGGTCAAATGATTTAATCGTGAAAGCGTAACAGAAATACTCGTATAGTTACAGTCGTCTACACGTCGTTTCATCATTCTAGCTTCAAAAATGACGAATTTCCACACAAACTTTCACCCCTATTTTTATTTTACCCCCTTAAAGGTACATTTTTTTTACAAACTTTGAATGTCATATTTATTTATATCTAATCAACAAAAATAAGTTTCAAGCTTCTAGCTTTAAAAATGACAATACTTCCATACAACTTTTCATCCCCCCTTAAAACCCCTTTTCCTTGATAAAAAGTAGCCTATGTCCTTTCTCAGAGTCTAAACTATCTGTGTACCAAATTTCATTTAAATCAGTTCAGAAATTTTAGCAGGAAAGCGAGACAGACAGACTGAGTTACTTTCGCATTTCTAATATTAAGTAAGGATAAGGATTTAAAACAATAGCCTATGTCCTTTTTTAAGGTCTCATTTTTGTCCATACCAAAAATCATCCAAATCAGTCAAAATGGTTTAGGTGTGAAAGCATAACACAGGCAGTGTTACTTTCGTATTACAATATATGCTCATCCCACGGGAACCCTTCATATTCCCGGGATAAAACGTAGGTTATGTTACTTCATAGTGTCCCATTTATATTCATACCAAAAATCATATAAATCGGGCGAATAGTATAGACGTGCAAGCCCATTCCCACGAGAATACTACATTTTCCGGGATAAAAAGTATCCTATGTTGCTTCAGTGGGTCCTATCTACCCTCATACTAAAACTCATCTAAATCGTCAAATGGTTTAGGCGAGAAAGCGTAACACAGGCAGCGTTACTTTTGCATTACATTATATGCTCATCCCACGGGAACCCTACATATTCCCGGGATAGAATATAGTCTATGTTACTTCATAGGGTTCTATTTACGTCCATAGCAAAATTCATATAAATCGGGCGAATATTTTAAGCGTGAAAGCACATTCCCACGGGAATACTACATTTTCCGGGATATAAAGTATCCTATGTTTCTTGGGTGGGTCCCATCTACCCCCATACTAAAAATCATCTAAATCGGTCAAATGGTTTAGGCGTGAAAGCATAGCATAGGCAGTGTTACTTTTGCATTACATTATATGCTTATCCCACGGGAACCCTACATATTCTTGGGATAAAATATAGTCTATGTTACTTCATAGGATCACATTTATGTCTGTAAAAGACTTCATTCATATCGGTCAAACGGTTTAGGCGTAAAAGCAGAATATTGACAGAGCTACTTATACCCATTCCCACGGGAATACTACATTTTCCGGGATAAAAAGTATCCTATGTTCTTTCCCAGGCTCCAACCTATCTGTGTACCAAATTTCATTTAAATCGGTTCAGTAGTTTTAGCAGGAAAGCGAGACAGACAGACAGACAGACAGACAGAGTTACAATCGCATTTATAATATTAAGTAAGGATGTATGAAGTATAACTTCTAACGCGTGTACATAAGTACACACACACATTTTTTATTTATTTATTTTTTTATTATTATTTTAATAATGTGATTGGATAAATAAAAATATTGCAAAAAATGTCGATGATTGTCTGTAATTTGATAAAAATACTCTTACAATATTGTGAACTCATTACTGTGAGAGACGAAACTGTTTGAACCGGAATTATATACTCGTATATAGTACTTCCTACTTATGTATAATGCCGTAATCTCGCCTTTTAATTCGTGTTTCGAAGTTAAGTAAAATTATAATGCAATTGCTTTTCTTACTTCGAAGCTTCAGTTTCTAAAGCAAGCGTTACATGAACGATCGAGGATTGGAACAAAGACGTGTGTGTGGCTATAATCTTACGCTGATTTATTTTTAACAGTTTTTCAGTTCCCACGTAGCGTAAGTGTTCTGCTTGTGGATTAAAGAGACGCGAACGAGTTGTGCGGCGCGCGGCAAGTGCAGGTCCGCGCGGCAAGTGCAGGTCCGCGCGGCGGCGGCGAGCAGCGCTGAGCGGCGCCCGGCGGCAGTGAGAGGCGCGCGTCCGCCGGAGCACTGTGCCGCGCCCGCCTGCTCTCCACACGAGCCGCGCGCGGGAACTACTCGCGACGCCGCACCAACTTCGTGTTCCAACACTTGTGCGATAACATTTTTAAACATTATTCGATTTATACGATCACTTCGAGAAACTTTAACTGAAAATTATTTTGTGACAGCGCGTCCAAATTTATTCTGGCCCTGTCTATACACAAGTTTCATAATATTGTGGTGAATGGTCGCGATGCACGAAGATGTGTAAGAGTGCGCGCGGTGTGGTTGCGGGCGCGCAGTGTGCGTGGCGAAGTAGCGGCGCGTGCGGCTGACGCGGGCGGTGGTGGTGCGCTGGCGTGGCGGTGGCGCGGCGGTGGCGCGGCGGTGGTGTGGTGGTGGCGTGGTGGTGGTGCGCGTGTGCGCGGCGCCGCTGTGCGTGCGGGCGGCGCGGATGCGCGGGCGCGGCTGCGAGCGGCGCGATGGCGGCGCGCCGCCTCGTGCTCAACGGGCTGACGGCCGAGGTGGGAGGAGACGCGACGCCGGCCTGCTCGCCCGCCGCCGACGGGTCGCCCGACTCGCTGGAGTTCTACCACGAGCTCGAGCTGTACCGCCAGCTGCTGGCGCTGCCGCCGGCGCCGCCCGCGCCGCCCCCGGCCGGAGGCGCGAGTGTCCCGGGCCCGCGGCGCCGCGCCCGCACGCCCGACCCGCCGGCGCCGGAGCCGCGCCACGGTACGTCCTCGCACCACGGGGGTTGGTGTCTCCGGACACGTACAGTATACAGTATATATGCTCAACAGGTGGCTTCACTACACTCTTCAGTTTCACGTTACCTGAGCGATATGTGATACCAAATGTAGTAAAATAACAAGGTACATAAATATTATGAATTATTTAGTCAAAAGTAATAGATGGTAAAATAATGTACTTATCCATCATAATGGGAAAAAATATCATCATCATCATCAGCCCATATACATATGTCCCACTGCTGGATTCAGGCTTCTTTTAAATTGAGGTTAAAGTCTTAGTCCATCACACTGGCCTAGTGCGGGTTGTCGGATTACCATCTAAGAACTTTTAGGCGTGCAGGTTTCCTCACGAAGTTTTCCTTCACCGTTAAAGTACATGATGATCCATTGTAAATTCACAATGTGTTCCTGGGGTTTGAACCCGAGACTCGACCTCGCGCGTACACCTCGATGTTATCGGGTGAGGAAGTAATGGATTAATTTAAGATTTTCAGTCAAAATTATTTTGAATAAACCTTAAAACGGATCGAAACGAATAATCTAAATACATACAAAAGTTCAAAAATGATTCAAAAATTGAGTTATTCCAGTATTAAACGGTCCATGTTTATGATTACAAAAGATTTGTTTCATGCTGGCACGGCAAAATGATAACATTAGAAAACAACTATCATTTGATGGTATAAGTGAAGAGAAAGTAATCTCTAAGAACATACAAAGGATGATCTCAGGACGCGATTCACATGCGTATGTTGATTAAAGCACGCCGTGTGCTTTACAACGTATAGGTACATGGTGGTTGGTGTCCCTGCAGAGTGCAGACACAAATGTACTAGCACCAGTAATGTTCTAGCGAGTACCGCTACTGTTTTCAACAGCATTCAAAACGGGAGGAACAAACTATCGTGGCGATTGGGTTTAGTGTCTGACAGTAGTACCTATCGACTAACTCACGGCACAGATTAGTGAAACGTTGTGTCGTTGTTTGTGCCAGAAGCGGCGCCGCGGCGCAGTCGCACGCCGGGCGCGCCCGTCCGCGCACACGCTGCACCTGCGCACGAGGCGCTTGCGCAGTCGTGCCCCCCAGCCGCCAGGCCAGCCAGGGTGAGTACTTACACTGCACTCTACGCTTTCAACCAATACCATAATAATTTCAACCACAAATAAATATTTAGGATGAAATACTCGTATAACGTTTTACCTTATTTTATTGATGTTGACGACGCGCATGTACCGGGCGCGAGCTGAACGTGTTGTGAACATGTGTTTTGGTACGTGGCGGTGTGGGCGGCGAGCCGGCGCGGGCGCACACCTCGGTGTCGGCGGTGTCGTGGCCCCGCACGCGCGGCGAGTCGCAGACCATTAGGAGCTTCACGGCCAACTTGAAGCGTCGCCTTATTATGATGAGAAAGCGCTGCCAATTATATTCCGTTGTATCACTTGTTATTATACATCGTATACATGTTACTTTTGTTATATTTGTATCTATCGAGAAGTGTTTCTGAGACCAACAAAGCCTCTCGTAGTAAGTGAAACACGACCTAAGACTTGTATCGTAGTGTGATGCCTGATTAATATGTGTTGGGTATATTTAAATAAAATGAGGACTGCTCGATTATTTTATATTTCTGAACTCTGTATGTGACATAAATAAAACAATGGGAAAAGTTTTATACATTTCAAAAAGAAAGTTAAAAGCAATGTTAAAAATCTTTAAAACTTTAAAGGAATAGTAAAACCAGCAGGACCAAATTTAAACTAATGAAAATATAATGTCAATATTATACATATATTATATACAATATTAGACATATGAAACAAGTTGTTTTTTTTTACGCAAAGTGGTGGGCTGGTGGCGTGAGAGGGTCGCGCCGCCAGCACGCCTGCAGGAGGTGCTCATCTGAATAATGTTCGCATTCGTAGAAGTCCGGTGTGGCGCGGACCCCGTCGGCTCGCGATCACATCGTACAGACACCCATAACTTAAAAAAACATGATGACTGTCTTGCTAAGCTATAATACTGTTCATCATCATCATCATCATCAGCCCATATACTTCCCACTGCTGGGCACGGGCCTCCTTTACTATATTGAACTTTTAGGTGTGCAGGTTTGATCACGATGTTTTCCTACACCGTTAAAGTACGTGATTATTATTATTATTATTACACACATAACTTCGAAAAGTCAGAGGTGTGTGCCTGGGGTTTGAACCTGCGAGCGTCGAGATTCTCGACCGCGTGTCTAAACCGCGAGGACATCACGACTAATACTGTTAATTGACATACCTGATACTGTTAATTAAATTTATTTTTTAATAAAATTCCTCGACTGCCTCGTGGTCTCGCGGTACAAGTATGTGCCGTGCGGTCTAGAGATCCTGGATTCGATTCCTGGGTCGGGCAAAGTGTTATTGGGTCTTTTCATTAGGAAATTCTTAGTAACAGCACGGAGTCTGGAAATGTGCCCGAAAAACGGCAATAGGCTCACCCCCTATTACGTGGGTCTGCTGCATACCTGGCGAAATGTGGGTGCAGAAATGCACCTCTGCCTACCCCTTCGGGAATAAAATTGCGCGAGGCGAAGCAAGGCCTAACCACTAGTATTAAATCAAAAGTCACCAATCAAATCTTACTCAAAATGGAAAAATGTAGAGTGATAAAATTATTACATTTTACATTCAATTTTCAACTTGTGCTGGTCTTCAAAATAAATAATATGAATAGTTTTGCTAACTGTTTTATGAGATGTAAAATACAAGCTCATTGGTTAGAAAACTAAAACATAAAAATGTATTTCAACAAAATCAAAGTATCAATCACAAAAAAAATTGTTTTTATTACTTTTTAAGCGACTCCAAAAAAGGAGGTGGTACTCAATTCGTCTGTTTTTTCTTTTTGTTTGTTACCTCAGCACTTTCGACAGGGTGAACCGATTTTGATGATTCTTTTTTTCAAATAAAGTGCTTTCCGTGTGGTCTCATTTCAATTCGGTCTAGTTGTGACAATGGCATCCATGAGAAAACCATATAAGTCTTAAATTTGCATTAAGTACATTGTGCGCAACAAATGGACGAATAACTCAATATTATGCCAACCGATTTGATGATTCATTTTTTAATGGAAAGGATGTACTTCAAGGGTAATTTGATGAGTTAAGGTTAGATTAGGTTAATTTGTGATTATGGGATCCAAGACAAAGTAACCGAAGTCTTCAATTCTTGGGAGCAAACTAACAATACTCGGCCGAATCTTTTATAGGCTATCCGGATATTTGAATGATATTGATATTTTAATACGCAATTATTCGAATATTGTGGATATAAATATGTTGTTGACCTTTATTTAAATACGTTGTTTATTTTGAGCGGTTTAGTGGCCAGCTTCAGAGGATGAATTTTGTGTTACATATGCGCGCGCATCTTAAAATTTCACTCTCAACAATTTTCATAACGCGCCTAAAGAAGTATAACTTCAAAAAAAGTTGCGTATTCTTCTATAACTTAATAATCTTAAACTTACTTTTTCTCTTCATCAATGTGTTTACCACGTAAGAAGGTGGGTAGGTTCACCTATTCACTTCAAATCCAACTCAACACATACTCGTACGTGGTAAATACTTCGATCATACTACATATTGATGAAGAGAAAAAGTAAGTAGATTATTAAGTTATAGAAGAATACGCATATATTTTTTACTTTTTAGTAGGTACATATAGTAGTTTCAGAATAGTTTTTTTTGAAGACGGTTTTTTTCTTCTGTCGTCCCGTCTTTGATTTATTATGTACTAGTTTTTGCCCGCGACTCCGTCTGCGTAGACTTCTGGGTTGGGTGCAGAAACTAACTAAGTGAATCTATAAATCAAAAATTGCGCTAATTGTTGCAGTAGTTCACCACTGGAGGTCATTTCTGTCTTTGAGAGTCGTCTCAGGTGACATTATGACATTTTTCATAACCTCAGATCGTCTCATAAATTTATCGCGAAAATGTATCTAATGTCATCTAGGTGCGTATAATGGCACTTAACATCGCATAATGACACCGAGCCCCATAAAAATGCACATGATAACATTTTGCTGTACCGGTACCAGTCACCACTACTCCACAGTGCTAAATGGCATTTAACGTGAATTCAAGTCATCCAGGATACTGACTTCAAATAATGGTGCCTTTCGCGATTTCAGTTCCAAAAATGGCACCTAAATTCATAAAACGGAAAAATAGCTCTTCTATTCCTTAAGTTCCACTAAAATTCTTCTAAAATTGCCATAAGTGCCAAATATGGCACCTGTCGTCGCGTGATTTCCAATAACGGCACTTGTAGCCTTATAGATTCGACTAATGGAATCTGATGTCACTTCATCCGATAATGGCACCTGACGTCACTCACCATCCACTAATAGCACCTAACGTCACTTAACATACACCAATAAAACTTATCGTCACTTAATTGTACATAACCGCACATAATCTTCCTTAAAGTTACTTATGAGTAAGCTCTTCAAAATCATATATCACATAAGAGAACTTAAAACTACCCAGTAGCAATACCAATCTAATAATGGCAAGTAAGTAACCTAAGTGCGTTTAACGTCACCTAAGTAAACTTAAGACCACCTTATGACATTTAACCGCACTTAACTACACCTATTCAACGTAACTTAATGAATCCTTGGAATCTTAAATGGTCTAATGACACCTATCGTCTTCTAAGTGCCCGAAATGGCACTTATTGAATTATTCAAAAAAGTAGCCTATGTCCCTTTTAAAGGTCTCATTTATGTCCATACCAAAATTCATTCAAATCGGACAAATGGTTTAGGCGTGAAAGCATAACACAGGCAGTGTTACTTTCGCACTACAATATATGCTCATCCCACGGGAACCCTACATATTCCCGGGATAAAATGTAGCTTATGTTACTTCATAGTGTCCCATTTGTATTCAAACCAAAAATCATATAAATCGGGTGAATAGTATAGGCGCGATAGCCCATTCAAACGGGAATACTACATTTTGCGGGATAAAAAATATTCTACGTTGCGTCGGTGGGTCCTATCTAGTCCCATACTAAAAATCATCTAAATCAGTCAAATGGTTTAGGCCAGAAAGTATAACACAGGCAGCGTTACATTCGCATTACAATATATGCTTATCCCACGGGAACCCTACATATTCCCGGGATAAAATGTAGCTTATGTTACTTTATAGTGTCCCATTTGTATTCAAACCAAAAATCATATAAATCGGGCGAATAGTATAGGCGTGAAAGCCCATTCCCACGGGAATACTACATTTTCCGGGATAAAAAATATCCTATGTTGCGTCGGTGGGTCCTATGTAGCCCCATACTAAAAATCATTTAAATCAGTCCAATGGTTTAGGCCAGAAAGTATAACACAGGCAGCGTTACATTCGCATTACAATATATGCTCATCCCACGGGAACCCTACATATTTCCGGGATAAAATATAGTCTATGTTACTTCATAGGGTTCCATTTATATCCATACTAAAATTCATTCACGTCGGTCAAATGGTTTAGGCGTAAAAGCAGAATATTGACAGAGCTACTTATATCCATTCCCACGGGAATACTACATTTTCCGGGATAAAAAGTATCTTATGTTGCTTCGGTGGGTTCCATCTACCCCCATACTAAAAATCATTTAAATCGGTCAAATGGTTTAGGCGTGAAAGCATAACACAGGCAGTGTTACTTTCGCATTACATTATATGGTCATCCCACAGGAATCTTACAAATTCCCGGGATAAAATTTAGTCTATGTTACTACATTGGATTTCATTTATCTCTGTACAAAAAATCATTTATATCGGTCAAACGGTTTAGGCGTAAAAGCAGAATATTGACATAGCTACTTATACCCATTCCCACGGGAATACTACGTTTTCCGGGATGAAAAGTATCCTATGTTACTTCTGTGGGTTCCATCTATCCCCATACCAAAAATCATCGAAATCGGTTCAGTAGTTTTTGAGTTTAAGCGTAACAAACATCCAAAAATCCAAAAATCCAAAAATCCAAAAATCCAAAATACAAACCTTTCCTCTTTATTATAATAGTATAGATAGTATAGATTACATTCGCCGCGCCAGCAGTACAAACTGCTAAACGTTCACACAGGTTGTGTGAGTTGGCCACTTGACCAATCGTTCTCGCACGGCAGAGGCGCGAAGCCTCGTGTTTCATTACAATCATGGCCATTATTACATGTGAAGGTTTTTATCGGCGGGCGCCACGCGCCACTAAATATTAATTTCTTAGGGAGCGCTCTGACTGGCCGTCACTGATCACCGTAATCGCATTAGTCGCTCCGGTACTGGCGGGTGTTCTGTGTCCGCGCGCGACTCTCTGCTCACTGCTCACCGCTACAACATACATAGTACGGTATGTACGGTAAGTTTAGTTGGTTCGGTGAAGTGTGCGATTAGTTAAATAGTCGTTGCGTTTTGGTTATAAAGTGAGCAGTGTGTATCGGGAGAGCGCGCCCGCAGTGACTGCCAGCTCGGGCTAGTGTGTTGGACAGTGCAATCCGACGCTGTTGAGTACTGAGCCCCGGCGAGCTACTATCCGCAGTGCGAGGGAGCGAGCCCCGCGATAGCCAGCCGTTAATGAAGCGCCGCTCGCCGCGCTGTGTCCGCTATCACACACGGATCTATCGCCGGCGCGCGCCAGCCGCGCCTTGGATTTATTGCCTTCTAGATTTGTCCGTGATATTTCTTTAAACGAAAGCTATTATCTGGTGATTACTGATCGTAGAATACACAACACATTCGACTAGATGTGTCGCGGAATCCAACGATGGGCGTTACTGGTTCTAAGGGACGTAGTTTTTAGACGCAAGTGAGATTCGGAATACAACTCAATTAGAATGTTATTTATTTCCTTAGTATAGAACATTCGATTTGATTTAAAACCAAATATTATCAATAGATTTGCAGCTAATATGTTACAGTATGATGAAGCAGGTTAGTAATCACTTATTATAAACAGTGTTTAGTCATTTAGAAACCGGATTAGGAGCTTAATTGCTTTTAATGATTTGTTCTAAATTAGAAACATGACTTTATTGAATAATTTTTGATACGATGTTTTATTATATTAATTTGCCTTGAGCGCTATATAGTGAGATAATGAATGAGCGCGGCAATATAGTTATCTAAAAATGGTTAAAACCAACATGATATTCCGTAACCTATATCGGGTGATGAATGCCTAGATGTTTATTGTACGTACACACCACCGAGAACGGATTAATAACAATATTGCTGACCGACTGACTACGGCAAGGTGTTACGTTGTGGTGCTACGGCGTATTGCTACGTCGTAGTACATGTTACGTAGCGACGGTGTGCGAGGCGCGAAGATAATCCGATGGTGCGACGGCTCGTAGCGAACAATAGTTAGCTAAACAAGCTGGAGGGACGTGACGGAACACATCATTACCCGCGCGCCGTTCCAAGGGGGGGGGGGGGGGGAGACAGGGGCTGTCACCGCGGCTCGTTGAACTCCTTATTGCCTTACTTATTACGGCAGATGTTGGGTGAATTTTGGCCGGTGTATTTTTTGACTTGTAACAGATGGCGTGGTGTGTTGCTACATAATGTTCGCCGACCCAACGCCCCTACTCACTGCCGTGTCGCAGACTCGCCGCCACGTGTCGCCAAGTTAATACGCAGTGCGCACTAGTTTGCCCACTTTGAGGTTCTGAGTTTGGAGTGTTCGTGTGCATCGATGATGTTGTCAGTAGTATGTGTGGCTGGCGAGTGCTACTCTGTTCACGGTGATTGGAGAGATCGGCAGATGTGTTTGCAAAAACTTTACAACTACATACGTACGCCTTCCTGCCAGTTCCCCGAAAGGGTAGGCACATTTGCACAGGTGTATTTCTGCAACAACATTTCGCCAATTGTATTTGCGTCCCACGTAACAGGGTGCGAACTGCGAGCCTATCAACATTTTTCGGTCACTTTTCCAGACTACAAGCTTGCTATTGAGAATTTCCTAATCGAAAAACACATGAGCCGGGTATCGAACACGGGATCTCTAAATCGCACGGCACATACGTACCGCCAAATCACGAGGCAAATCCAATCCAAATCATAAAAATAAACTCTACAACGCTGGACACGTTCAAAGTGTAGTGGATCCTAGCGTTACCAATGGTTGCACGTTTAATACTGGAGTAGTAATGTGGCGGGACTGCCATCCGGCAAACATCATTATACGTACACCGGTATGAAGTTAATACGGTATTATTTTGCGAACGTTTCAGTGCCTCGAAGCGACGCTTGGCAACATTGTACAATGTACGGTATAGTTAGTTTACGAACCGTTAGATGCAACCACCACGCATATATTCTACTAATAGTAATAGTTCATTAATAACAGCAAGATCCACGTTATGACATATGATTAGCACAAATAATAACAAACTTTTCGTCTCCAAAAACGCACGGACTCAAAACAAATATTTATTTAATGAGTCCCGCTGTTATCGACCCCACGTCATCTTTTTCTAATGCGCTATGAATTCCAAATAGTGCTAGACGGCTGTCGGTTCTTCATGTCACCTTTGGTTTAGTTCGACTTTTGATGTTGCATGACGTGTAGTTGATTCATTAGAGCTCCTCAGTCGGCGATGGCGTCGGTGCGAGTCAGTGGCCGTTAATAGATCGGTGCAAGGCGTGTTGTGTCAGTGGCGCTGCTAGTTAGTACTGGGGGAGCAGGGGCCGGCGCTCGCTGCTCGCACGCCACTCCGACACCAACCAATACTGTGGTGGCGCTCCTACAGCCACCACTCTGTCACATGTGTACTCGCACATATGTTGTTTTACGTACTTACAGAGGTGAATACATTTCACTGTTAATTTAGTCTGGCAAGTTGAACTTTATATTTCAATATTTGTGTTAGTACTCGAATATCATTAACTAGTTCCGCATAGTGGTTTCACCCGCTACCAATATGATCAAAGCAATACACGATATACTTTTTACCAATCTCATTCAGCTCCTAAGCCCTGATTATGTAAGTGTTCATCGAGTCATGTATTACCGCGCTTCCTAATATGTTATCATTCTATTAACTCTTTAATTATTATTTAACATAGGCGTAATGTCCACACACAATGCCCTTGAGCACCGAGTTGTGTACTCCATGGGATCAGTGGTATAGTGGACTAGGTTCAGTCCATGCAACTATAGTCCCCGCCTCCCCCTCCTCCCTCCCGCACGGCAACTTGCACTTTCAAAGAAGCGTGAACTTTTCCATTAGAACGCGTGGACATTAACTGGTAGAGTCGCGTGTCGGCACACGTTCCTGCCGTCACTGTACTCACATTGATTAGCTTCGTCGGGTTTATCGTTTCTGTTTACGAGTATTTAACAAATGCATGATACTAGGAATGGGAAGTTTTAAATTTTATTGACCACTGTACTACGAAGACGAGCGTCGAATAAAAAAAATATTATGTATTTTTGCAATCTATGTAGCTTTTTCATTTCATTGTATTTTCATCGCATTCATTTTATTTTTTTCTTTGGACCAAAATAATGCAATAATCGGGCGATTATACGCGGTGACACAATAGTTGAATAGCGCAGATAATGTACTGCCTTGCGTGTAGCTCGTAGCTCGTCGCCCGTAGGTGAGTGATATAGCTAAAACTAAGTAAACTAACGCAAATTGTAATTATTGTACGAGCACTTGTTAGCTGTTCTGCCTAATTGAATTCATATTTGGAGGATGGATAGTTTTTTACAACAGCTTGTTTTTACAACCGGCACTCAGGCTCGTTCACGCCTAATCGTGGTGCACATACATAACATACACCATTTTGTTAATTGTTACTTCTGTTTAAAATTATAGGCAACTTGTCCGCAACTTCGTTTACAGGTATTTAATAATTGGGCCCAGAAACAAAAAAAGTGTCATTAACTAGGAGCAGCGAGAATGCAGGTTTTTGAAAATGTACACCTGTCATTTTTTTCTAGTAATCATATTATTTCCCGCGTCCCACTAATCTCAATCGGTTCAGCGACTGTGCCGTAGTGACCTCATCAGTATACGCGTATATCGTTCTGGAATTTATATTGTTAGGACATTAACGAATTTTTTGACCCAATGTCCGACACCGTCAATTATTGTGTGAAATAGTTTAGTTTGTTCGTGCGTATGGTTAGTACGGTTGGCGTGGTGCAGGTGGTGCAGGTGGTGCAGGTGGTGGCAGGTGGTGCGGGGGGCGGGACCCACCGAGCGGCGGCACATACTCCGCGCTGGAGCCCCAACATTATAACATACCGTCCGCGAGCACACGCAACACGCGGGCAGGCGCTCCTCGCCGCGTGTGCGCCTGAGCCCTGATTAAGTGTCTCCGGCTCCCCCCGCGCTCCTCCCGCGCTCTCCCAGACAACTGTACTTCATCCGCATACTTTGACTGTAATCACTTGCAGGTGCGCCACAGCCTGCTTGTAAGGCTGTGACTAATGCTTTAAAAAAATGTTTGTTTACATTTTAAAATATAATGTTTGTATCGTTAGGTGAATTGACAGTTGAATACTAAACATGAAATATCTCATCAGCACACGAATATTGGTACCTCACCATTACTAACATTACTTAGAACGTTTCAAATATATTTAACAGCATTTTTTTATTTACGACGTATCTTTAGATATATTTGATTGCACCGACTAAGGACTAAGGCCTAACCCTCTCAGTTATAGAGGAGGCCCGTGCCCAGCATTGGGACGTATTTGGGCTGATGATGATGATGATGATGATTGCACCGAGCCGAAATGGTAGAATTAGAAGAAAAGTATTATAAAAGGTGCTTAATATGTGAAATGAATATTATTAGTGGGGTCGACAGTATACGAGTATGTATACATACATATTATGTATGTGTTGGTCCCGATGTGCTGCGGTTGTAGATAATGACGTGCAGTAGATTTAGCGTGAATTATTATCGTCGGAGCGGCTCTGATGGCGCCTTCATTTCCGACCCGACCCGACCCGCCCTTATTAACCATTATCGAGATACGAAATTAAAACCTGGCGATGGCGACCCGCGACAGAAGGCCCCGCCTCCCGCGCGCCTCCCGCGCGCCTCGCATATTTAATGCTAACCTTACATTATCTTTAACTTGATGCTCAACTTTATTATAATCGTATAATAATATTCAATTCCAAGCGGCATATTTATATCTCGTGAACATCTTTAAGCACGAATGTGTAAGTGACTGCCAGCCGCGACCCTTGCGTGAGCATCATGAGTTAGCGCGCAATGATTGGGTGCCCAAAACTTTGCTGACTTTGAGGTGTTTCTTTGTATCACGCGTCATAAGATAACAATCGTATCAGTCGCTCGCTCCGTGTCGTGATAGTTTTTACTCAACGGTGTGTTATCTGCACCGCCCTTGTTGATTGTAACAATGAGCAGCAGTAACCCAACACTGGGTGGGCTCGCGGTCGCATGGCGGTTCGCAGCCCGCCCGCCCTCGATGCGCGCTCACCTTTACGTTATCCGATGTGCGCGTTCGAGCGCCGGTGTGTGCGCTGACACTATTACGAGTATATTTGTTTAGAACAACAAATATTGGCACTGAGCTGGTTGGACGCGCGCGGAATATTTTCGTGTATGAGAATTACACGACGGCACAGACGCCTCGCGCCGCGTGTTTGTGTGTGAGGAGTGGTGTGGCGGTGCGCTCACACTACACGCGGAGGATAAATATTCGTGCCACATATCGTCAGGTTAAAATGATGACCTCAGCTTTTATGTTGAATGGTGCAGCAAATCATTACCTAAAATGTAAAGCGTATTTTGTAAGGCGGCGATACCGCCGTAACGGCCGCACGCACCGTCTAGTGCCTGATGGTGCCACATTGACAATCTGTGCATTGAGCACAGATCTGCGGAATGCATGCGCATACATTTAGTGGCAGTAACTAGCAATTTGTTGGACAATGAATGCAATAACGACATCCGGCGAGCCGGCCCGCTGCGCCACCGCACCGTGTCGAGCCGATATTGACTGCTCGCGCAGTTCATTCGGCCGCACATATTGGGTCGCGTCCGATTGCGGAATGCAATTATAACAGTCTGTAAACACGACCCATTTTATTACGTTTGCTTATTACCTTAAAGTACATTCATTTCACATTGAATGCCCACAGTAGCGTTTGAAAGAGCGACCTCATATAGTGCAGACATTGTTTGTGCGACGTCTATAAGGAATCTGAAATTAAATTAATTAGCTCCCAATCCCGATGATTTTTTCACAGTATTCAGTACAATTGGGGCGACATTACAATAATTAATATGTATTTTCTGAATTATTGGTACGCCAACATACAGAACTTGTGGTAACTATTGCTTCTCGTCGCAAGTAGAATACATAAATAAATACACCCAACAGTCACATACATAGTTCTGATCCCACACTAAGATACAAGTCTTGTGTCGTGGGTATCAGAAACTACGAGAGACTTTTCGGTCTCACATACACCCAGACCCGAAACAAATATTTGTGGATCACACAAACATTAATTTGTCTCGGTGCGGAGATCGAACCCGCGGCCTCTCGTTTCGCAAGCTGGTGTCTAGCCAACTGCGCCACGGGGCTGTCATTTAATGAATGTCATTGAGAGTATTTATGCTGCATGCTGCTATATTATTTTTGTTACAGCACGGCACAGTTCCTATCAGAACCGATTGTTCGTGCCTCCAATGAACCGTCTGTGTAATACTTCCTGTGAATAAAATCGCGAGTCACGATGTAGTAAGACAACTATTGTGTCACTTGATGGAGTGTATGAGTGCGCGAGTGTTGTGCGCGTGTCGCGGCCGCCGGCTGTGCGAGTGGGACGCCGCTTTTTGCGTCATTAAATCGTGGCGCTCGTTTTAAGAGGATTTTGGTAATCCCGCGGTGCGGCGCTTGTTATACTGATTGTTGTTACGTAATACGCACTTTGTATTCATAATACCATAACACGCCGGAAACGACAACAATATCTGTGACGCGCCAAGAGTTAGAGCCAGTGCTGCGTTTCAAATGTAATGATACACCTCTTGATAGGTAAAGGAGTATGTCAATATTTTGCATGAGGTAAAGCTAGTGAGCCTCCCGCTAGCTCCCGAGAGCTCCGCTCCGAAAGCGCCGACGCTTTGCTAGTTTAGTGTTTGGAGGAGTCTTTGAAATGCGCGATTGCTTTTATCCTTTAGGTGGTATGCAGGATGCAGTAATAAAGTTGAGTAAATAAAATATCAAGTAGTACCTAACACGTGCACCTACTACTACGCTCTACTGATGCAACAGTTGTACGAACATCAATCAGGAAGTAGTGCGGCGTAGCGACAGCAACCTGCGTGCGCCGGCATTCCCGCACGGGGCGACATTCACAAGGGCCGATGTTACAAAATGAGCCATTGTGACGCGCTTTCTTATTAACCACTAAACGCGGTGAATTTTGTTCTCCTCTCCGACGGCAACGTCCGACGTAAAGATAGGAGGCGTGCGACGCGTCTCACACTGACTGACAGCTCGCTGTAATTATTGCCGCATAAATTGAGCAAAAGAAACAAAATTTATGACTAGTGAATTGTTGGTAAGATCGTATTTGACAGCCCCGTGGCGCAGTTGGCTAGACACCAGCTTGCGAAACGAGAGGCTGCGGGTTCGATCCCCGCACCGAGACAAATGTTTGTGTGATCCACAAATATTTGTTTCGGGTCTGGGTGTTTGTGAGACCGAAAAGTCTCTCGTAGTTTTTGATACTCACGACACAGGACTTGTATCCTAGTGTGGGGTCAGAACTATGTATGTGACTGTTGGGTGTATTTATTTATTTATTTATAAATATGGTCATCATAAGTAATGAAACGCGTGTCCACGTCACACACAATGCGAATACGTACTGTTGTATTGCAACATGTCGGGTGGGTGTAATATGTATGTACATATGTTTCATTAATGCTACTTTCCGGACTGAGACGGAATTCCACGATCCATAGCTCACCCGTGACGCAAATATGTGATTGTGTGTTTGTTATTAAACTCTCCTCCTCGCGGAATATGTGTGGAATTCCGCGCTGAGCTCACTGCGTGTCTTACAATGCAATTGTAATAACTGTTGTGTACGTAACCGACTGCTAATGAAACATCATGACTTTCCGATACTGAACATGGAGTATGGGCGGCGTTGTTCGTCGGTAAATTCGACGTAAAAGCACGTAAAAAGCTCTTAGTTATTGTTTATTGTCATAGTATTGGCGGGCGATGCTTATCGTCGGCGCACGAGTGTCGTGTGGTGTGCCCACCAGATAACGCTCCACTCGCGTTGTGTAAACAAATCGCACGCTCCCCCTCCCACCCCGTATCCACCACCACTCCCTGGCGCTGTCGCCACACGGATGGTGGCGCGACGCCAAATATTTCACCTTACGTACTTGCTCCCCATTAAAACCGGTTGAGCACCTCACTCTCACACTTCTTTCGAGGTAGTTCATTAAAACACATTGTACAGGTCGGTGCGGTAATGGTCAATTAGTAGGTGTAGCAACGTCTTTACGCAGAAATAATGTTTTGTGTATACCCCTACAGACAGCGTATAAGTAGTCCCAAGCCAGCATTGTGGATTCAAGATTAATCGTTTCAGAGGCCCGTGTACAGCAGTGTGACCTGTATAGGCAGATCAAGTCAATTACTGTGAAAATCAAAATCAATTATCGATAAACTTTACCCCATCATATCAATGACCCTCACGTGAATGCATTCTCCGAGAGTCGTTTAGTAATAAATGTATTGTAACATAAGTGGCGCGCTCGGCATGAGTGAACTGTTGTGCGGCGGCAGTCGGCAGTAAGCACTTGAGTGTGGCCCGCCAACTTGTCACTGTGCCCGCCACGAGTCGCAGAACTGACTGACACACTGACGCACTGACGTGCTGACAGACGGGAAGCTCACATGACACCACACGAACCATTTGAACCTATTGTCGTGATTATTCCCTGTGTGAGCACGAATATAAAGCGTTCCCACCTCATACTACATAACTGTGCACCATTTTCTTACACTTATATCTCCCGCAGTTGGTTGAACATATTATGGTTCTTCAATCCTCGCATTAGTATAAATGTTAGTATGATACACAAGTATTGAAAATTGTTGATCTAAAAGCCTCTCTCAGTGACAAATATCCACGATATACAAGTCATATCGTCCTAAAATTTTTCCTTTAAAGGAGCATCCTACTTCTGAACATGTACAAACTACAAAGTGTGACTTCTGTGACGCCTGTTATATAAAGTGTACGAATCACAAGATACGGACTAGTTCTCTCATTGTGGAAGCCTTTATCAATCACTTTTAATAAAATTCTAGTAAGCGGTGCTGCTGGCGCGGCGAGTGGAGCGCTCAGCGCGGCGTCGCCCACACGTTATGCCGATGTAACGTGCAGCTCTCATGAGTGGCCGAGCGCGGAGACCGAGCAGATATGCTTATTTCCCATTGAGCCACCGCGACATCTTTTTGTACATTTATTACAAGTTAATTTCCGTGTAATACCGAGCTCAGACTAACTTATTGCCGTTAGAAGGATAGCTATGGGGGAGCAAATCTGATCTCGCATTGTCTTTAAGTAGTGATACATTTGTATGATGTGGTGAATGGACAAAGGCGTAAACTGTTTTGTTACTCAGTCACGTCTGCGGTGCTCGATGAAAAAACTAACGTGAATAAATGATTAAAAGAGAATAGTGACAATGGAAATGTTACATGAAGAGGCATAAATCATGCACAGTAAACGACTCAAATTGATACTGAAGTGGTCCAAGTATGACATACATTGATGGGTACGTGGCGGTCAATCAGCGCGGCCACGTGTGGTCACTACGACAGAGGGTATTTGTATTTTGCGGAGTGTGTGGGGTGCGCGGGGGGTGCGTGGGGCGCGGGGGGCGGGGGGGGGGGGGGGGGGGCAACGTGTTGCGGTTCATTGTCGGCGCCCATTGTAATGTGATTAGGTCGCGGCGGAGGGTCCTCGAGCGCGCTGTCGCGAACACTCGCCGCTCACGCCGAGAGCGACTCGAGCGACCACCAGGGGGCGCCACTGTTGCACTACTATATTACTACCCGCGGGACGACGAACACACAATGGAGCACCAGCTTACCTACTTGATGAAAATATTCAGTTCGAAGGCTGTATACTATAGTATAAACAATTAAGTCATCGTTATTCTGCGGATGCACGCTGAGGCCAGTTCTCATAGATGCAAGGAGCGGCGTTGATAGCAAACGTTAAGGTACTGCGCGCATAAATCCAGGGCTCATATAAAAGAGCTCAAACCGTGGTTACTTGAACCGATGTCACGGCAATATCTGAACACCAAGATGACGTTCAGGACTACTAAATTGATGACGTGAATAAATTTTGATAATGATTTAATTTACGTTTAATTTAGTCCAGAGCTGTTGTACTGTGAGCACAAAGTTGAGCAATATCTGTATGCAAATGTATGAAGTGCAAGTAGTAGCAAGTCGTGCGGCGGCGAGCGCGAGGCACTCCCGCAGCTCGGCGCCGGATCGCAGCGCGCCCTTCGCAACGCTTAATTAAACTCAGTGCAGCGCGGGGCATAACACTAATTTCATTAAACACTTGTTACACTGAATAAAACCGTCAGCTGGCGGCGGCGGCGTTCACATCATTCATTATTACATGATGCACACACACGTGCACGTGTTCGTATGAATGAGCGCCTCCCATACAAAAAAATGTTTGAGCTCCAATTTACTGCATTCGTCGGTTCTCGGTATATGATGATCCTCGTGACAGTTTTACGAGGTGATTGGATCAGTATCGAGTTACAAGTTGCCAATAATGGCCAAACCTGGATAGATAAATAGAAGAGGAGTTGTTTGCAACAAGGCATAATCTCTGGAGCATTCGAATGTGTTCTGAGTTTTGTAAGAAGTTACTTCTTGATTAAGTAACATGAACCGTGTTTAATACCTGTATCATGTTAAGTGGTTGAGCGTAGAGGCGCTTTGTGTGTACAGTGGTCGTCGGTTCGAATACACACCGTTGTTGATCGAGCGTCGGATATGCAAACTGATATGTTGTGACCCTCTGTCTGATTACTTAGTTTGGCATGTGTGGCGTGCTACATTCTCAGTTTTGTTCTTGAGGCGCGCAACGTGTTTTTTCTTTAGAATTTTCTTAGCGACGGAAGAACTTAAAGAAACGTGGGAGTAAAAGTAGTAAAGTAGTTCACCTTTGCTAATTATTATTGGGAATACGGTGTAGTATGTATGTTGACTTTAGTGTATTCATGTCAATTTAGGTTGATTTATTAGTTTTCACCATGAAGCGTAAGCTTTGAGTAGATATGATTATTCACTGAGCGCCATAATAAACATAATATCCGTCGCGTGGAGTGGCCACGTCTCCTCCCGAGGCGTTCTGTCGCATTAAGTATTCACGTTTTTGTGTTTGGTTATTTCCTCCGCGCGGCGCACTGATGAGTTTTCAATACTACCGGTGGTACTGTGAGGAGTAGAAGGCGCGCGGCTCCGGCCCGGGACGACATTTAGCGCTGTGGCGATGTTGCGGCGCGTTCACAGTACATAGAGCGCGGCGGGGCCCACGGCAGCGCTGCTATTGCTTATTGTGTATGATTAAAGCGCGCCGCGTCCCGCCGCGTCCGCGAGTCTCGAGCGCCGCGCCGCCAGCCCACACTTAATTGGAAATGGAGCCTTCGATATCCGCACGTAGCGCCACGGGACAACCCGCCGCCGAACATACGGGGCAGGGGGCAGGGGAGGGCGGTGGGCTAACTCCACGGTGATTGCGGCTTGAACGGTTCCACGTCACATTATAATTTAGTGCTTTGCTTATTTATTCCAATTTAAAAAAAAAACAAATATTAAATATAGGTACATAGCAATTTAAAAAAGATAATGTCCACAAAACTGTATTTCAGAATAATTTGTGTGACTAATCCTTATCCTTACTAATATTATAAATGCGAAAGTAACTCTGTCTGTCTGTCTCGCTTTCCTGCTAAAACTACTGAACCGATTTAAATGAAATTTGGTACACAGGTCTCTCCACCAGGGTTCGATCCCGGCGAGTCGCGGGCAGTTCTGTACGCTCAGCATCACACTAATACCGCTAAACTTATTTTTTAGGCTGTTGATTAGATATAAATAAATATGACATTAAAAATTTGTAAAAAAACTGTACAATAGTAACACTTTGCCTGAGCCTAAAGTTTTACATCGCACAGCACACATTTGTATGTCTGGACCATGGAAGCTACTGTTGCTATACGGGGATGTTAAATCGAAATATTTTTCATAATACATTTGTGAATAGATGCGGGGAGCCCCTACTTCCGAGTGGAAAACTTATTTGTATGGATACACTTGGCTGATAGGCTCCCGACGTTGTTATAAAAGCAATGAGTTGCAATACGTGGACAGACGGAGCGTTGCCCCGCTTGTCCGCGTGCAGTGGCGCACGTAAGGGGTTCGTCCGTCTCGCCGGCGGTATTAGTGTGATGCTGAGCGTACAGAACTGCCCGCGACTCGCCGGGATCGAACCCTGGTGGAGAGACCTCTGTCCGCAAGTGACACACACATTAAAAAATCTATTGTTGTTCGATCCGCGGGTGTTATAATAAATAATAATTAAATCAGCACAGCGTTTTAGGGATGAAATCAAACTGCCTGCCACATTCAGGATATTAGCAAACATTCTTGACGCGCTGATTTTCTATAGTTGGTTCTGCAGTGGTCGTTGTCTGATCAGCTTCAATGTAGTAGTTATAAACAGCAGAATCACCCACATCGAGCCGATCCATTCGTACCTACTTCACTTCAGAAACTACTACCGGACCTGTAAGTAACATCATCATCATTCACTTGCCCTGTTCCCAATTTTATTTGGGGTCGGCGCAGTATGTTTTATCCTTCCAAACATCCCTATCAGCCGTCATGTCTTCAGTCACCCCTTTTTCTTTCATATCTTCTCTCACGCACTCCATCCATCTTTTCTTAGGCCTTCCTCTGTTTGTCCATCCTTCGACTTTCATACTCATTACTTTTTTACCAATATATGTTTCGTCCCTTCTCATAACATGACCATACCACGACAGACGGTTTCCTTTCAACTTATCTATCACAGGAGCCACTTTCAAACTTCCTCTAACGTATTCATTCCTCCCTCTGTCAATCCGTGTTACCCCACACCTGTAAGTAACATGACACTCTTTAAACGAAGTGCAGCACTCGTGCCGTAGCGATTTCCGATGGGTTGGTGCGAGGATGTTCCGAACGACTCGCTGTTCGTATATCATGTGGCTTAAAGTCAGGTGCAATAAATTATGACCGATGCCGGACTCCCGCGTCCGGTTACACATTAAAAAACATTAAAACTTACATTTTCAATAAACCTGATTGTATGTGCTTGATATGACCGGGGCTCGGCGGGGTGCGGGGGAGGCGGTCATGGGCCGCGCAGTTAAACGGCGCGGATAAATATATTATCGGAAATTGAAATTTAATTTATTTTGATATTAACACACAAATGCACATAATGATGTCAGGGTAGTCTCATTTCAGAGATTACTCGGTCCTGTGTTTTGGCTCACGCCCGGTCGCGCGCAGTCTGGCGAATATATTGCGCGCGGGATTACGTGGCTGCAACGCACGCCGGACATCAGGCATGACCAACATTATATTACGATTTTATATTTTATATTTATAGCACTGCTGATATGATCGCTTAGGTTCTTTAAACGCGTGGAATGATGAGTACGCATGTGCTTATGGTGGAAAGTCCGTGTATACACCCAACCTTGAACCCCCGAACGGGTAAGCTGAGGTCCAATTTTGCACCAACATTGGCTATATTTTTTTCTATGGGAAAGGAGGTAAACGAGTAAGTGAGTCACCTGATGTTAAAAGGTCAACATAATATCATAGGAATCATCGGTGCGTTGCCGGCCTTTGAGGAAATTGTAGGCCTATTTTTTGAGTTAAGTCTTACTTAATAGGGGGTTTATTGTCGTTTTGAGGCACCTGTTCTAAACTCAATGCTGCTGCTGAGAATTACTTAATGGATAAGTTTCAGTAAGCTCGCCCAAGTATGTGACTCACGTTGTCCAACGGAACGCGCCATTGCTTGCTAAGTTGTTAGTGCTTGTCATGTTTTTAATTTTTATTTCGGCTCTTGCCGCGTTCCTACATATAATTTATATGGAAAGGATGTAAAGTAGTTTTGTTCGATATTATTCTCGTTATTGGTATAGTTTGTGGCGTAAGTAGCGGTAGGTGTTGCACATTAAGTAGCTAGTAGTAACAAGTTTGGCATAACTTTAATGAATTCGTTGATTCACACTGCCTTGTAAAAGGTAAAGTGTTAATTCTTTAGTTAATATTACTTCAGTAAAAAACGTAATAGGACCGACATTGAACGTTTATCGACAAGTTAATAGGTAATGTGGTAAATGTCCCGGGACGTTGTTAGATTGAGGCCGCTTCTGGAGGGTTGCCATAAATGTACATACATATCTTTAAAGGAGCCCACGTCCAGCAGCTATCGATTCCTCTCCCAATTATTGTGATAAAAATTTAGAATCTCTCAAAAAAATTCCGAGGAAATTACCCGACGGTCTCTTCGTCGCTGTCGGTAATGTGATGGATTCTGGACTTGGCTAGTGTTATTACATATTTCTAGTCACCTATAAAGCTAGTGAGTTGGCTTAACGATCGCTGCCATTCGGCGCCGGCTGTGATGGACGGCTCCATCGTGTACATATGTACGGCGGACCACAAGTACGTGTGTACGCGGTGCAGTGGCGCGTGTTTCGTCATCAATCACGGACACCAACGCATTAGTGCACACCCCTCCCCGTCCCGCTCCCCGCCACCCCTCGCGCTCGCACCAGCCCTCGCCGCAATCCACAATTAAACACGTTACACGGTGTTGTTCACCGCTCGCTTCCACGGCGAATATTCCCTAATCCATTCATAGAGCTTTAAGATATTTGATGTGTGTAATGAAATGTGGACGGACCGCACAACGGTTGCGCACCAAGACAAATCAACGGCATACATCACGGAGCTGTCAACGGCAAACGTGTGGGGGCGCTCGCGTCAGCAGCACGCGAATCAGTTGCGGGCTCGGGGCGCATCATGCGGAAAGAACTGCCATTTGAATACCAACCTCCACTAATTGGAACATGAGAAAATCAATCGTAATTCCGTGGCGGGGCGGTGGCGCATTGCGAGTTCAAGTGGTTCTACTTATTAAGGTGACTTTATCGCGCGAAGTTCTGAGCATAGTTTAGGATAGACGACCCCCCCACCTCGCCTTTCGTTCCTCCGCTTCCGCCCGCGCCACAAATGATAATCGAATTTGATTATGTTTCTGTGGAGGCGACTAATACAGCGCTGCATTAGCGGCTCAGGGCGGTAGTTAGCTGTCGTGTTCAGTGAACTGTTAACTCTTTGAAACCGTGGCGTCGCCGCAGACACCGGCCATAACAGTTTACTGAGTTGGTTTAATGAGTCCCACACACGTTGGCCTGTCATTAGAACCATCTAATGTCGGTCCTCGGACATGTTTAGATCAAAGGGTAGGTACTGGGCAGGTGCATTATCAATGCAATGATATGGAAAAGGACGACATGATACAGAAGGGCGGCCAACAAAATGAAGTAGGTACCTACGTTGCACCAAACTATTACTACTACTACAGGACTAATCAAAGATAGTTATTATACATGTAGGTGTTAAATCCATTATCTTCTAATGAACATAAACACAGAGAATCCGTATATTCAAAGGCTGACGGAACTAAATGCGTCTTACAAGACGTCATGGTGATCGTTAAGATCACTAAGAATAAGGTAGATATGTCATTTTAAGTTATTTTATAATAAAGGAGTTAGAATTGTTATTGCATTATTCTAACAATGATATTCAGCGCAATCAGCGTATCTAAACAGATTAGCAATTTAGTATTTAGTATCACTGGCACGAATTCAAATGGGGCGTGAAGCATTCAAAATATGATTGTGATAGTTTGTGTAACCGTGTTGGCATTCCATCGCGCGATTAAAACAAATTAGTTCATTGTGTGGCACGTAACCGGTTTAGCAGTGGGCGCGTGGCGCTGTGTCGCCGTGCTGTGTCGCCGTGCTGTGTCGCCGTGCTGTGTCGCCGTGCTGTGTCGCCGTGCTGGCTCGCCACGTGAATACGTAAGCGATGAGTTATTGCAGCGCGAGCGTCGGCCCCGTGTCGCCACGTCCCGCCACATCCCCGTGCGTGGCTCAATAAGCGCGTCCCCGACGTGCTACGTGCTACGTGTCTGCTGTGGCCAACACACCGCACATAACCAACAACTCTAGTCCATGATCAATACAAAATTATATAGGGACATAGTACATCCTCATAAACACGGCTTTATACTTGAAGGAGTAGGGTAAAGGTGCACTTCTGCACCCACATTTCGGCAAATGTGTGTAAAGTCCACATGATAGGGAGCGAACCTGTTACAGTTTTTCGACCTCATTTTCGGATTGCGTGCTACTAAATAAATTTTATTAGCTTAAAATTATAGATTAGGGACAGATGTACAGCGCACAGCAATATTAACACAATGTACTGAAATCAAATTTGTTTTTTTTATATAGCAATTCTCTGTAGCATACCGGTGTATAGGAGTGCTCGTGGACCTGCTATGGTTTCCTGTAGAAATTTTTTCATCGACAATCAGTGCGTTAGGTAATAATTTAAATTCGAACTAATTGATTATGAATGTAGGTATGCATGCCGTGTGTGTAGCTTTTAGCGCTTGGTCAAATTGTAATAATAACCTTGGTAACTTTCGACGTGAGGGGTACAAGTAGCGCGCCGCACTAAATGCTAATGAAACCAGTAGAACGCTAAAGAGTTCCGAACAGGGAGGACCCATGTAAGGAGTAGGCTTATCTGTAAATGAAACGCTCGTCGAAAAGTATTTGTTCGTGTTAAAATCACTAAATGTAGCTAATCTCGACGGAATTCCCATTTATCTGTCACTTAGCCGTTAGCGTGTATAGTACAGCGGCGCTTTATTAAAATAAAGATTGCCCGAGTTGGGACTTGCGGGAGCGCTGCGGGGTGAGGGAGGAGTAGAGTGCGGGGAAAGGGGGCGAGAGGGTATTGTTTCTAGTTAGTAGTTAGCTCCGGAGTAGTATCTGTAAGTAGGTAGTGATGCGATTACAGCCTCACGCTTGGAAGGCTCATGCGACGCTCACGCTGCACTCAACACGCCGCTGAGATGGTTAACAATAATTTACAATAATTAGTGCATTGTACTTTGACATATTTTATGTTTCCTATACTACATTTATAGACCCCAGAGCATTCGGAGAAGCTACATGTAAAATTACTTCAAACAGTTTAATCTTTTGATGATTCATTTTGAATATAAAAAATTATATTTCCCTTAGTTGTAGAGGCAGTAGAACATAGTATATGGGCCAATGATGATGATAATGATATTATATTCTGCGATATCACCAGTGCCCCGCAACCGAACTGGTCGGAGGCTGGTTGGTCGACAATAAATAAATACACCATACAGTCACATACATAGTTCTGACCCCACACTAGGATACAAGTCCTGTGTCGTGGGTATCAGAAACTACGAGAGACTTTTCGGTCTCACAAACACCCCGACCCGAAACAAATATTTGTGGATCACACAAACATTTGTCTCGGTGCGGGGATCGAACCCGCGGCCTCTCGTTTCGCAAGCTGGTGTCTAGCCAACTGCGCCACGGGGCTGACAATTACAGTGTTGGTCAGTTATAGAGACAGCATACACCACTGGCGCCACACAAAGAATCGAATCGATGTTGAGGTCACAAATCACAATAGATGTGAAGTTGTCTCTATTAATATTTCGTTTGGACTACACATTAATTAAATTCGTAGTTAGTATAGTTCCTAGTGTGGGGTCAGAACTATGTGTGTGACTTTTGGATGTATTTATCTATTTATCTAAGCCAGTAGCCTCACACTGGTGACCTCCGACAACCGACTGCTTGTTATCTTTATAGCTTCGTCAGCCCACTCATATATAATGCTTGTGCAAAAACGATAGATTTAAAAAAGAAATGTACGTTCTACCCCGCAAGTAAAGGATGTGTTAAGATTAATGCCTTTTGTAGGATCGAATATTTGAAAAGAAAGAAATGTAAAAGTCGTTAAAATCATTTTTCCAGAACTTTAAGCTTTCATCATTCACAGTGATGAAATTTTCAATTTATATCTGTAATGCTCTTACAGAAACTATAGGTATTATAATTCTAGTTTATAAATTGCCAAGGTCAGTGTAGTAATAGTTTTGGACTGCTTTAAATCGACACAAGATTTTGCAATAAAATACAAGGTTATTTGTTTTTATTCATTATTGCGGCGGTGCGGTGCTCACACAACACCTAAAGAGTTGTGTGTAACGTTTGAATGTTTAGTACATCAACGTCATCGAGCACCCTCACGGTCACCCCCCTCCTCTCCCCCTCTATCATTCCCTTGAGTACGTGACGCGAGACGCGCCGCTTCCCTCCGAGAGGGTACAGTATTGGTATCATTTCCATTAAGTGGCCCGTTAGCAGTGTGTCTGCTCTAATGTTTTGTTCTTAATTAACTCGATCAACTGGGTAATGCTAACGCGCCGGCTTATGGTTATGGTTCACTACACAACTAATGGTTTTTTAATCGTTTTAACAACGGCCCCCATGTACTTGTTTCCCGGCACTAATAAAATAAAATGTAAATTTGCCCATTTTGCTAGTGCGTAGTTTCTGTAAGAATATAATTTTTTCGTTTAAACTTAATGGTAAAATCCATGACCAAACTCATTTAATCTTGCTCAAGGAAACCTCACTGGAAATCAATAATCCTGCTATTACTTCTCGTTTCTACCTCTTCCTTTCACCCTCTGATTTTCTTTCTCCTTAGGATCAGTCGCGGCGTCGTAGGTGATCTTGGGCGAGTCTTTATATTGGCGGTGTAATAATGTGTTCACGCAATTGTCAATTTGGAGTCTTTTCTTATCCAGTAACACAGTTACAATGCTCCTAACGACATCAAAGGTTTCTTACCCGTATATCCTCATCCCTCTCAAGTAGTCCCTCAGCTCTGACCTTAAGACTCCTGAACATCTTGACAAAGTGATCATCACGTTGATTGCGTCGTTTTTAAAATGTCAATCAAGTCATTAACTATGAAAGATGTTCTTACTTTTGATAACAGCAATGTATTCTCTGAATTCCAAAAAAAATAATTTCATAACAATTTGTGAGAGTAAATATAGGCTTGTTTGTATGGCGACCAATGTAGGCAGGTTAATAAAGCGGGCAGCGGTATCGGATATGGCCGAACAAACAAGTGCCGGTACAGCGCTACACTCACACGGAGCGCGCGGAACTGATGTTTGCGGCGCGACAATCTGCCGCACACACTGTGCTGCGAGATTGTTCACTAAAAACATACAACTTTGGGAATAATATATCATGCGATGATAAATTAATACAAAGAGCGGTTTTTCTGTAAAAATTTCACTGGGTATAGGTTTTTGATACATTGCAGCAGCATAGTCTTCTAGCCGTATGTTACTTAATGAAATGAAATGAAATTGCTTTATTTGGTCACGTAGGCAATCAAATAGCACTTATGACAAGTCAATACAGAAAAGAAAAATCTTTTATTATTACATTATAATTTAACTATGGTTCATTTTATATAATTTGTACAAAAATATTTACGGTTTTTTTTTATAATTTATTTTTAGTTTTCATCAGGAAATACATAATATCTTATTATTATTATTTTAAAGTAAATAACGAGATGGACCTTGTGTATTTCCGAAACGTCACGTATTATTTTAATGGTACCACCGGATCCAAACGCGACCCTGACTGAGAAGACCCGGCGAAACAAACTCAGCGGGCTCACTTTACTACTGGAATTTACGCGGCGCGACCCACACCTGAGTAGATCCAGCGAGTCCAACTCAGTGGGCATGTATTTGGTCCAGTAAGGATAACATAATTATATTATATGACCTGCCAAATAAAAATTGCCTTCTTATTATTTATTTGCTCGAATTATTTACTCGATCGGTCGTCATTTTATTTTTATTTTATTTATTTTGTGCACATTTTATATTAGATATCAATTTGTATTTGATGTTTTTATAATGGTTTAAGTTACACTTGGAGCTTTGGGTTAATTTATATTTACTTATGTATTTATTCAAATGATTTGGTTTAAGAAAGAAGAATGTGAAAGGTACTGGGTTCCAAGATGTGGTGATGGCGATGTGCGGGAGAGATCTAATGCCAAATTTCCTTATCCTCTAAATACTGATTTATATTGTAGTATCCCCTTGTCATCAGAACACGTTTAATGTGCACCTTAAATGAATTATCTGATAGGTCAGTTACAGATTTGGGGAGCTTATTGTAAAATTTAACGCAGTTGCCTATAAAGGACTTACTGGTTTTTTCTAATCTTAATGAGGGTATCACAAGTTTATGTCTACCCCTGGTATTTACATTATGTATATCACCAATTTTACTAAAGCTAAATACATTCTTACGTACATACATAATATTTTGATAAATGTATTCAGACGGCACGGTCAGTATATTACAGTCCTTGAATATGGATCGTAAGGAATCACGGCTACGTAGATCATAGATGGCGCGGACTGCTCTTTTCTGTAGTATGAAAATGCTGTTAATATCAGCCGCCGATCCCCACAATAGAATGCCATAAGACATTATACTGTGAAAGTAAGCAAAGTACACTAACCTAGCCGTTGAAACATCCGTGAGTTTTCTTATTTTACGAACCGCAAAAGCCGCGGCACTCAGTTTACTAGATAATCGCTCTATTTGCGGACCCCACTGCAGTTTACTATCTAGAGTTATTCCTAGATAGTATAACTAGTTATAATATCATGTTAGAAAGACTAAATGTTTTTTTACGGGCACTACGAAATGACACACTATGCCTAGAAACATCTAAATATTTTTTTTTTAAATAGTACATATATTTGTTGGTATGAAGTGTATATGTACATATTGAAGTGTGGTACTTCACAATAAACAAACAAACATTGAGGAGTGTTTGCTCCTCCACAATATGTATTAATAACGTTGACATAACTCCATCTTATCGCTTTGTTAACTACTGCTTCAAACTGGTAGTGTCGGCTGAAATTGAAATTTATTGTTCACTCTGGACCCGCCCGAATTCAAATGAAATGGCCCTTTATTGTATGTCTAGCAAGGATATTTGGCAAAGGAGTTGAAACATAAGAGCTAATTGAATGTTGGGTAGAATTATTCTGCGCGCCTCCGCAGGCCAGTGTCAGCAGCGGTCGATGATTGGCCAAGTTTTGATGTGGTAAAGCCGGGCGGCTTCTATCTTGGCTTACCGGCTCCAATATTTCCCCTCGTCAATAACCGGCGCGGCTTAGTCTCGTGTCCAGGGCGCGCCCACTGCTTTATTTGTCACGTCCACGTCGTACTCATGATCACGTACACACAGCTTTTGTGTTGCACATACATACATTTAATCGTTACACGTGACTAGCGATAAATTAGTGCTTAAAATTTCCGCATAATTTTACAGTTCTACTAATTAGTAGAAATTACCAATTGGTAATGAGGGTTCGCTTTGATGTTGGCATCGTACTCGTTTGCAGACATGCATTACAGCCTGTGTAATTGTTGTGACAACACAATTTGAAGTTTACTTCAACTACTTTGTTTAAAAATTTAGATTTTATTGAATCTTTTTTGTGATTTCCAAATAATATAGGAATAAACTGTGCAAGTATTATATAAATACTGTCGGTACAAAGAAATAATTGGCAGCATGTTCATACTGGGCGGGTCGGTGAGGGCTGGAGAGGATCGCCGCGATTCTATGTGTTTCTACTAATATTTGACCGGACATAAGTATTTCCCCACTCGTATCGCACGTAATTGGCGTGGTCGCGGCGCGAGTGGCGGCGAGGGGTGACGCGGGGCCGGGGGAGGGGGAGGGACGACCGCCACTGTGAATTCTTCAGCCACGAACAAATATTTTCATAGGATTACACAAATGACTGCGCGGCTATCTGCCATTGCTGTATATTGGTAAATCTGTTGGAAATGAGTCGGTCTGTCGGTGTGTCGGTGCCGTGCGCGGATATTACCGAGTGATATTGGCCGCTGGGTGCCGGCCGGTGGCGCGGGCGGCGCAGGTGTGGCTCGCGAGCGCCTGCACTTTGGCACACTCTCTGTGGAACTTGCGTCTGGTACACTATGAGTACACGATAATTTGTACTTGTAAGCTGCAGCACTGATTTATATACCGCATGTCGTATATACATATGTAGTTGGGTAGGGATCGCAGCGGGAGTCCGCCTTTCACTACAAATTGTGGTAGTTATTTAGTTATCCGCGGCGAGTGCGAGTTTCAATAGAAAACTTGGCCACTCAGTACGCTTCCAACAGAATATTATTTGGTGCATATTTACATAGCGCAAGTACACAGAACTGTGTTAGTAGAATTTGGCGTTTCTGTGTGCAATTTTTATTTCGTTACGACTTCACAATATTTCAACCATTCTAACCAAAAGAAGTTCCTTTACAGTTAAGGAGACATTTAACTACGAACGCGACGGTGTCATAATAATGTTTGGCTTTGCTCTCATTCGAAAGGTTCAATAAGTGTTGTTGTCATAAGTGAGTGCGACTCTTTTACATACATATAATACGAATACTTAGGGACACACACAGAACACGGCCTAAACAGACGAATGTATTATATATAATTTTTCGGATAGCCTTTTAACCGTGTTGTATGAACGTGTCTTGGTCTCTACATACACAAGTGTACAGTACGGACGGCACCTGAAGGGCGCGCGGAGTGACTCGACGGGTCCATTTCCTGAGGCCTGGTGCTCGCATATCGAGTTATCGATTACAGGCGGGGGGTGGCGGGCCAGTGAGCGTAAATAAACACCTATTTTTGGATATGACTGGCTGATTGTTGACCGCGCCGGCCGCTCGCCGCCGGTCCTTCATGCAATATATATTTCCTTTGTGCCGCCATTGTGCACGAGAGGCCGGCGTCGAGTGTTCCTGAGAGGGCCTACGTGTGTATCGGCTGTTGTGTCGAGACAACATCGTCCGCGGCCCGCGCTCCCAGCTCCCAATAAAGAGTGAATAATCCCGCGTCGCTTATCACTGCCGCTGTTTATTGGCGCTCCGTCAACGTCGCCTCTTCTCCTGCAATATCGAGGATTCTCGTCTTGTCGCGTGACGCATACCACGGGACCGAAATTTGCTCCAATTACGAGGTATGGCGGAGTGTCTGATCAAATGGTTTCAGCACGCGATACATTTGCGTACTCGGTTATTCCCTGTGGTAAAACTGATTCAGAAACAGTCATTGAATAGCTGATATTGAGGCTCTTACTCGAAAAAATGTTTATATTATAAATAGCATTTACATCGATACTGTGGGAGCATCGTCAGCATAGTCGATGAACTCGAATTATGTCAAAATCTGGTATATAAAGCAATAAAGTTTTTATATGCACTGAGTCATCTATTAGCACGCATCAAGACCGGTCGTTTCATTTACGTCGCTGCTCTTACCCTACTCACGCAACTATACACGTGTATCACAGGTTCACGTACATCGGTGACTCCACGTGAACAGATACACTTACAACTGGTGACCCCGACGTGATATGAACACGCAACCTTCTGATCTGTTCACGTACATCGGTGACTCCACGTGAACAGATACACTTACAACTGGTGACCCCGACGAAAAAAAATACCCGACGCAAAACCGACGTTCGAAGCAAACTTCATTAAATTGTGATAACTGTACTGCACAGCCTTATCAGCCTTCCACCAGCGGATCTCCCTGATTTGGCTTTCAAGAGGCATATAGTTATCCAGAAAATGAACCCAATCGCAGGTTGTGAGTACGCTAAATCCAAATATGGAATAACGGACGTCAGTAACATCGACATCGCAGCGCTGAGTGTTTCCAGCAGTCATTCACAGCTCATGGCACAGCTAATGAACCAAATGTGTAAGCTCACCACGGAAGTCGCAGCACTGAAAGCAAGCTCATTCAGAAACGGACATCGTCACCATAGACGCAATCGAAGCCTAACGCATCAAAGATTCCGATCGCGAACGAGAATCACGCCGGAAAGTCCTCAATGGTTATGTAAATATCACTTGCGCTATAAGGATCGAGCTTGGAATTGTGAACAACCGTGCAATTGGAGAAAGCCGTCGGAAAACTAGAATCAGCGTTGACAAAGGCGGTCGTCAGCGCTGTTGTACCATCAAACCGCCTATGCGTTACCGACCGAAAAAGTGGGTATCGCTTTTTGGTTGATACTGGCGCTAACATCTCAGCAATACCGAGAAGAGGTAACAAATTAAAAACCGACGGCACTTACAAAATATATGCCGCAAACGGCACTCCAATAAAAACATACGGCGACAAAACGCTGACGTTAAATCTGAATTTGAGACGACCGTACCGTTGGACTTTTATCGTCGCTGATATTACACAACCAATACTTGGAGCCGATTTTTTGGAAAAACACAACATTTTGGTCGACATTAGAAACAAGCGTTTGATAGATGGTACGACTGGACTTCAAAGAAACGCAAAGTTGATGAAGTCAAGCACACCAACACTTCGGACCGTTGATTTAACCGAAGATTACGCAGATATTTTAGCAGAATTTCCAAATATTTTAAAACCGCTCGACACTCTGTCACCACCAAAACACAACGTGGTTCACCACATTATCACTGAGGGACATCCTGTGTACTCCAAGTCAAGACCTTTGCCGGCCGACAAATACCTAAAGGTGAAAAAAGAAATAGAGGACATGTTACAGACAGGCATATGCAGGCCTTCCAAGAGTCCTTGGGCTAGTCCACTACTGGTGACAAAGAAGAAAAACGGCGAATTACGACTATGTGGCGACTACAGAAAATTAAACGCCATCACTGTACCGGATAGATATCCGATCCCGAGGGTATTAGATTTTACATACCTGTTGCCTGGAGCTACTATATACTCAAAAATTGATCTAAAACGAGCTTACAACCAAATACCCGTCAAAGATGTTGAAAAAACCGCAGTAATTACCCCGTTCGGTCTATTCGAATTCACTAGAATGCCGTTCGGTTTACGAAACGCGGGCCAAACGTTTGTCCGATTCCTGAACACAGTACTAGCAGGATTAGACTTCATTTTTGTATATATCGATGACATATTAGTGAGGTCATCGTCACCCAGTGAACATAGACAGCATCTACATGAAGTGTTTAAGCAACTCAACGAGCACGGCATCACAATAAATCGCGCCAAATGTGTATTTGGACAACCCCAAATAGAATTCCTCGGATATTTAATTACTCCAGAGGGTATCAAACCGTTACCTGAAAAGGTTGAAGCAATCAAAAAATACCCGACTCCAACAACGGTGCAAGAGCTACGCAGATTTTTTTTTTTTTTTTTTTTTTTTAAACTGGCACGGCAAAGTGACTCCACTGTACCTGATGGTAAGCACAGTGGAGTCCAAAAAATTAATACCGACCAGCGAGAAACGAAGGTCACCCGCTGGTCGACACAATCATGCCGGCCTGCACAAATGCTTCTTCACGCTTCGCTTAAAGGATCCAGGATTTTTGGGCATGATCAATTTTTACCGCAATAACATACCACAGGCAGCCCGACATCAAGCTCTTTTGAACAAATATCTCATAGGCTCAAAGAAAAACGACAAAACTAAAATACAATGGACTTCCGAAGCACTAGAAGCATTCGATCAATGTAAAGAAAGTCTAAGCGACGCTGTTACATTGACGTCTCCGGATCCGCATTCTCCATTATCACTCATGACAGATGCTTCGCAAACTTGTATTGGCGCCGTTTTACAACAGTACGAAAACGACACGTGGAAGCCACTTGCATTTTTTTCAAAGGCACTGAGTGAAGCACAAACTAAATACAGTACATATGATCGAGAATTGCTGGCAGTTTACATGGCTGTAACGCATTTTCAACCTTACATCGAGGGACGAGAATTGATAATATACACCGATCATAAGCCATTATGTCACGCCTTTACTACTAAACAAGACAGTTCAAGTAAATCAGACGTAGGCACATGGGCGAAAACATGCGAGTCATGCCAGACAAGTAAAACATACAGGCACAACTCAGCCCCAATTGGAAGTTTCACGCCAACAGCACGTTTAGACCACGTGCACATAGATATCGTCGGTCCATTGCCAGAATCCAATGGAAACAGATACATCGTGTCAATGATCGACAGAGCAACAAGATGGCCTGAAGCCGTACCAGTACCAGAAGTAACAGCAAAAGTTGTAGCAGAAGTTCTCCTGAATACCTGGATAGCAAGATTTGGATGCCCAACTACCATTACATCAGACCAAGGACGACAGTTTGAGTCAGACTTATTTATCGCCTTAACCAAAGCACTCGGTATCAAGAAAACCAGAACTACCAGCTATCACCCACAATCAAATGGATTAGTTGAACGCTGGCATAGATCAATGAAAACCGCACTAATTGCGCGTGGTAACACAACTAATTGGTCAAATGAGTTACCCCTAGTCCTATTAGGGTTGCGAAGCGCCTTACGATTGAAAGAAAACATCAGCCCAGCACAAATGTTATACGGAACAAATATACGTCTACCTGGTATGTTTATCGAGCCGAAAAAGCAAAATACATCACCAGAAATTTTTACACGGACACTACAAAGGACAATGGCCAATCTAAGCCCATTTAACAACAGTCACCACGCTACAAACCATAAACCATATATACAACCGGACATGAAAGATTGTGAATACGTATTCGTCAGAACAGATGCTGTAAAGAAGCCCCTAACACCATCATACAAAGGACCATACAAAGTGTTAGAGAAATATGAAAAATATTTCAAAATACAAATGCCAGAAAAAACATCCATAGTAACAGTGGACAGATTGAAACCTGCTTACATGGTAAATGAAGAAAAGGCAAACGAACCTTTGGCACACTTAAAAAGCACATGCAGCAACAACGTCAACGACCGCAAGAGTGCTGAGCTCGCGGAAAAGAACAAATCCACGCTGACGGCAACACGTTCGGGTCGCGTCATACGCCCTGTTGTACGATTCGCTATAGAGCCTGATCAGCGGAAAAGCAAGAACCTATAATTAGTTGATTTATGTCATATACATTTACATTTACTTATTTTTTATTATTATTATACATTTATTTATTTTTAAAAAAAAGGGGGGAACTAATGTGGGAGCATCGTCAGCATAGTCGATGAACTCGAATTATGTCAAAATCTGGTATATAAAGCAATAAAGTTTTTATATGCACTGAGTCATCTATTAGCACGCATCAAGACCGGTCGTTTCATTTACGTCGCTGCTCTTACCCTACTCACGCAACTATACACGTGTATCACAGGTTCACGTACATCGGTGACTCCACGTGAACAGATACACTTACAATACGTATTATGATTGATACTATTCGATTGCGTCCATTGTCAATGTACGACGACACACATGTTGAACTGAAGTAGTTACAATGAATTTCTTTGAACGCTTTATGATAAGCTCACAAATAAATCAGCACCGATTCGTACTTTATAAAAAGTAGTTCAATGACATCAATATTTAACCACTGAGCTTAATTCTATTCAAATAATTGAATAGTGAACTGTTTTTTTATAATATGAAATCATAGAATAGAAACAAAAAAAATCATTTTGTATTCTATACTTTGCGATTAAAGCCAGCACATTTGAACTATAATGTATTAAGAGGTCCTGATTTAATTATGTTGAAGTCGTGGAAAGAAAACTACTCGTAGCTTAAAGTATCTATAAGGTAGACGCTAATGTAATATTTAAAATTAATATGTTATAACGTATTGACAGTATTCGTTTATAAGGACGAAAGAGACTCTGAGAATTGTGCGATAGCCGTGTTAATAGTTTAATGTTTGCATGATTTCCAAATAAATAGGCCCTGGATAAACACTAATGTATTGAAGCGTATTTTGTGTGGTGCATGTGAGAGGAACTACGGAGATGTTTACAGTCCAACACACACGCTCGGGAGAATATCTGTTACTCTACAAACACTTGTCTTTGTGTGGGAGCCTAACCCAATGCATATTGAAATTTCAACCATTAATATTGCGCTACCATTGAAAGCACAAGATATCTTACTATCGAATGGGCAAATATATAAACATATGAAATATTATTATTAATGTGGCATTACGATTCGGTTAGTTATACTGTCATCGTGTTTGGGTTGAAGAAACGACGCAAATTGTAATTACAGCAGGTTTTCCCGGTTGGCAGGCAACACTGGTGTTCCTGTGAACTACAAGCGTCTGTGGGTAAGTGTTCCCCGGAGCCCTGCACACCGTACACGTGGCAAAGTGCTGCCAACATAAAACTATTATGAGTTAAGCGTCGCACTCGGAACAAGCGCCACTACATAGTCCAGGCTGCTCGGCCGCTTGCGACCTACATCATATTTTTATATAGGTACCGATGTTGGTAAACCGTTTCCACCTCCTGTTTCTGAACCTAACTAAAATACGAAGCTTTGGTATATTGTTGTACTTTACAGGAGACTTTCCGACGGCCATCAAGAGACTTGAAACTGCCTCGTAGTCTGGCGGTACAAATTATTTATTTTATGGAAAAAGGAGATAAACGAGCAAATGACCTATCTGATGTAAGTGGTCAACACCGCCTATGAACACCCACACCTTTGAGGAAAATATAGGCTCTTTTCTTGAAGGCTACTAAGTCGCCCCTAAGTCGCTCGCCCTACCCTTTCTTTTACGTGGGACTTAAAACTTATTTGTCGAAACATTGAGTGTGAACGTACACTATTATTCTTATGTTACATTGCATTCTATTGTGGACTGAACTCGCGGTTTCAAAAAGTTGATGTGTGGCTAAGTGACTCTAATCACCCTACTGCCATAGTTATTACAATGCAAGCTGGTGTCTAGCCAACAGCGCCACGTGGCTGTGAGGTAGGTACGAGTACATTTATGTACCCAAGGACAAGACATTTAAAATCTTTGGGCTTAAAGTTATGATACTAATGTAGAACATTCTGTATCTTTGATGTTATATGAATGGTTCAAATGAATAAGCTAAGCTGATACTTGCCTGCAGGCTGTAAACCGGTGCCTAAGAGCTTATTACTAAAGGAAAATAGAACGCGCTTTTCATGACAATAACGAGTGTTATCTTAGGAGTCGGGAGTTAAACTGTCTCGCTGATGTACGTCGCACGCGTGTGCTCGGGTCGACACAAAGTTAATTAATTTTTTACCGTTCCGCGAAGATGATAAAGTATGAGACACAAAAACTTACCGACGTTTTTCACACGAATAAATGCGGCGTTGTCGCTAAGCGAATTACGCGGCGAAAAGCTCGCGAGTAATTTGGAGCGCCCTCCACTTGGTGGGCGTTTTGTTTCGACACCAAATAATTAAAGTGACACTCACAAGTAGTCGCCAGCTGACAGCTGTATCACGCCAACATGGTCGTGTCGACTGGGAGAGATAATCGATGCTAATAGAAAATACAAAACAATTACAACGCCAAATACAAGAAATGACAGCCTCGTGGCGCAGTTGGCTAGATGCCAGCTTGCGAAACGAGAGGCCGCGGGTTCGATTCCCGAAGCAAATGTTTGTGTAATGCACAAATATTTGTTTCGGGTCTGGGTGTTTGTGCGACTGAAAAGTCTTTCGTAGGTTCTGATACCCACGACATAGGACTTGTATCCTAGTGTGGGGTCAGAACTATGTACGTATGTGACTGTTGGATGTATTTATTCATCATCATCATCATCATCATTATCAGCCCAAAGAAGTCCACTGCTGAACATAGGCCTCCCCCAATGACGTCCATAGTGACCTGTGATCTGTATTTATTATTTATATTTATTTATTTAAATCATCACGACTATCACTTATCAATCGATACAATCGTATCATGACCGTATTCGTCGTCAAAGTCTCGGAGTCTACGCGCGTGTTTGAGTCAAAATCGTGGTGATTGCTGGTTCATACCCCAGGTACACACCTCTGACTTTTCGAAGTTACGTGTGTATTCACAATGTAGGTACATATATTTCGTATTTTACCAGTGAAGGAAAGCATTTTGAAGAAACCTGCACAACTACAAGTGCTCAGGAAATTTAGATGTGCAGTCCGCCAACTCGCACTAGGATTGTGGTGGACTAAGGTCTGAACCCTCTCAGTTGTAGTGGAGGTCCTTGCCCAGCAGTGGGACGTATATGGGCTGATGATGATGACGATGTATCGACGCGCATATTTGTGCCGATTTCGATTATGTACAACTTATGTACGGTGGTCGCTATTTAGGCTGATGCAATTTTTTTGCTACTACTAACACAACAGGGTTACTTTCAGGGCTTTGTGAGACAGTGGGTATCTTCTTCACACTACACACAGTCGGGCCGGGCCATTTTTATCATAACTGATTTCGGCGACAGTCTATAAATTTTAAATCACTTTGCTGGGCCCGCAAAAATATATTTCATATATGTACATACAGGTACAAGCATATAACTGATAGCAGTCCGTGCGTCTCAGATCCTTCTTCGAAACATGAGAGTAAAGAGGATTATTATTCCGAGGCGGTCACGACAAAAGGTATCGTTAGTGCTCCCCTACGATATTATTATCCGTATTCTTCATATATTGCTAACGTGGTTATCGCAATAGCCATACTGTCTCCGGCGCCCGCTCCCCGCCGATTCCCGCTCAACCCATTGACTTACTCAGCCATTATATTTTAGGACAATTGAAGTGCGGGGGCAGTGCGGGGGTGTGCGGGGGTGGTGGTCGCAGGACGTGGCTTGTAATGCGATACACGGGGCAGATATTACAGGACTCCCCGCCGAGGCACTTTTATTGTTTGTAATGGGCTTATTGCGCGACATTTGTTCACTATTATTTGTCGGTTTTACGCTTTATAGCCATATCATCTATATCAATATCATATTTGGTACATACTTATTCCTTTGGACTCGACGATATTGGTCTATATCATCAGCCCATATACGTCCCACTGCTGGGCACGGGCTTTCTCTACAACTGAGAGGGTTTAGGCCTTAGTCCACCACGCTGGCCTAGTGCGGGTTGGCGGACTACACACCTAAGTATAGGTAATTCCTAAGAACTTTTAGGTGTGCAGGTTTTATCACGATGTTTTCCTTCACCGTTAAAGCAAGTAATTATTCATTGTGAATACACACATAACTTCGAAAAGTCAGAGGTGTGTGCCTGGGATTTGAACCTACGGTCGCCGAAATTCTCGACCGCGCGCCTAAACCTCGAGGATATCATTGCTTTTTTTGCATTGGTCTATATACAAACATGATTTTAGTACAAGATTTATTCTCCTTTACAATTATGTAAAATTGAATTGGTATATTTCTTATTCAAATGAAATATAAACATATAAATTTTCATTATTTTAAAGATCTCGTTCTGTTACTGAGAATTTCTTAATAAAAAAACAACGATAATACTCCGCCCGACATTTGTGTGACACTTGAGGCATTTGGACAATCAAATTAGGAGTAAAAATCGCGCGATTGGTGAAGATTCTCTATGGCGGGTGTTGTGTAAAGCAATCTTTGTTATTAAGAGAGTACTGGAGCGGGCAGGCGGCTCGGGACGCTAAGGCTTCAGATACCCCACGTAGCTCATTCGGCGACGTCACTTCACTTCCGCGCAGACACCGCTTAGCGGACGGTAACATATGTGCGGCCACCGAGCGCGCGACATTCCAGCTTTCCTGCTCATTACAGGTATGCGCTCATGAGCTACTTCTATTTCTAGATGAGGTCACTTCGTCGACGTACTACTGGATTTATCATCATAATAGATGTGCTGAACATATCGCCAGAAAATCTGCATACCTTCCTTTGATTTTATATGAAAATTCTTAAGTGTGCGTTGTTGTCAATTGATTGATAGATTCGTATCAATGTCCAAGCTCACTAGCGTGGCATTCACCACTTGATACTTTTTCAATCAATCGATGTTTTTTGTCGCATTAATTTCCATGACAACTATGTTGTAATTTGTAGGAAATGTTACACCTATAATACATTTGGTAAGTTGGCCCAAATTGATGCTCCACTAAGTCACGTTTTGTCACTTTAAGTGTGAGTAATTAGGTGAATTTTTCCAATTTTCCGCTTGTTGCGCGCCGCCTGCCAGCCCGCGCGTTTCGTGTCGGTGAGCGCGGGCTCGCTCACCTGTTTATAAGCTCAGTGGCGACGACACGGGTATATTAATCATCGTCCGCGCGTCGGTTCCCGTACACCCCCCTCCCCCCCTCCCCGGCACCGCGCCGCGCCGCGCCGCCCTCACTCGGACTCGTGCCTTCATAAATCACACTCCGCCACTGTTACTGTATAATTTTAAAACTATTTCGCTTAAAACGAGCTCGCCATAAGTACAGTGTACACGAGTGCTTGCTTTTGAAATTTCATTTTTCTCAGCTCACGTTTCTGTAGACATTAGTGGTGTGGCGTGGTGCCGCACCGCGCGCTCCTCAGCGCTCCAATCTTCGGTGGAGTCGTGTTAAGATGGGCTTCTATTTCACCTTTCGAGCAAACTATTAGTACCACAATTAAAAGGTTTCGTAGTCAAGCAGTGAGTTCAATGTTTTATCTTTAAAATATTTTATTTTGTCTTTTTATGTTTACTCCTTTAATGAATGGCTCTTGTGCGTTGTATGTTGTTCGTGTTGCTAATTATTTGCTGCCGCACACAGTACTGTTACAGATATGAGAGTGTGCGAGTTTCTGAACAAAACCAGCTTTTCCACGGGTCCGTTCAGTTCAGTAATAGTCTGTCGAGTGCAGATCTCATGCTAGCTTGGACTGCAGCATTAATCTGTTTTAAGTAATATGTAGTTATGGAGGCTGTGATTACGTCGGAGGAGTTTTAATTAATCATCACGAGCGCGCGTTCGATTGTTTTTCTGGTTGAAGTCGCGACTCTTTTGAGACGCCGCCGACTCGTTATGGACATGTGTGCGGGACGCAGGCAAATGTCCCGCTCACCTATAAACCCTGACAGAGAGAAGAGAAACCTCTGTGTGCTTTCGATTGGTGATTCATTAAGTAGCGCTTTTGATGACGTTATTTGTGTACGGTCAGAACACTGATCGCACAGCCGTCTCTCATTTATCTATTTATGTATATGCTGGGAACGGATTCACTACTGGGCCCAGTCCTCCTCTTTGGCTGACAGTGGTTAGGCCTTAAATCTCTACTATCTCTCTTAAAAATATCCTTATTGAGAACTTTAAGTTGAGGCAGATATAATCTTTAACAGCCCAGGCGTCGCGAATTAATCGGTTGGATCAGGATAATGTCGGCTTTCGATGATTTTAGTGTGAGCAGCGTGATTGGTGTGTGGGATGGTGTGGTTGTCCGCGAGCACGTTATCCCTCGCGCCGCACATGACTGGCCCGCGCGGCGCCCGCCCTCGGAGCCGCGGCAGCGCTCCACGATAAATGATTGCTTTCGTAATCCCGATTAATCCGGTAGTTCAGTATGCGTTTATACAACAAATTGCGGTTGAATGAAATAACGAAAGCATTGCACCCCTTTTTTATTTCCAAAACTCTAATAAACTGTACATATACATTGAGATGTACTATGCAGAACCTACTGTAAAATATTTTTTGGAATAATTTCAATTTTTATTCAACTATTGTCAAAGTTATTCATGCCCCAAACTCTCATGAAAAATGTTTTTTTTCTGTATTGTGCAACTAAAATTAACACCTTTTAGTGGTTAGTTATTCATTAATAATGATTTAATGTTCAGAATTGGTGCATAGACAAACTGATTCCTTATGATGGATGAACTAAATTACCACAAGGAACGGAGATACCGGGATTATCATCTTCACGATATTGAATTATTTCATTTATAATTGATTAAAAAAGACATAGTGAAATTCAGCTGACTGCCAGAGGTCATGAAGAGCTATCAGTCAGCATTCTCGGACACGTCAGTGTGTAGAGCGCTGTGGTTGTCGCTACCTGTGTTCCGGCGCGCGTCATATTAACGCCACACAGGCGAGACAGCACGCAACTTGTCGCGCGCAACTATTCATATTACGAACATTAGTGTTGGCAGTGTTGTACTAATAAGTTTAGTGGCAGAATCTAATAGTTTTATTTTATAGTCCAAGTTTTGTTTTAAAAGTTGTAAATTGCCTCATTGGTATTACGAATTAACTTGGCACAATCGATAGAGAAGTCCTGGGTTCAATTTCCGGACCTGGCAAAGTTCCATTGGGTTCTTCCGGTAGGTTGTCGTGAAAAGCAAGAAGTCTGGAAAAGCGCACTGTAAACGGCAATAGTCTTCTCCCCTATTATGATTGACTCAATAGTTGACAAAACAGATGTGTAGAAAAATATATCTACCTAATCCTTTCATGGTGTAGGTCTTATAAGAGTACGTATGTATGTGTGTGTGTGTGTGCGCGCGCGTGTGTGTGCGTGTAAGAGTATTAGGTATAACAAAGTAGTTTGTAAGTAGTAATCTAAGTGAATTGCGAAAGATATCTTCTAATTTGAGTTTATAAAGTAGTACCAGAAGTGTTGAGAGAGAAGACATTTTATTATTAAATAAGTAGAATTACACAAGTAGATAGCATGAAACTAGATCAAAAGTACTGTGGAGTGTGCCATTAGGCTAATTTTAAGTTATATTTTTATTTGGAAAATATATTTTCTCGGTTGGCGTCGGCTCCCACTCGGCCGCCAGACAAAGGACATTGCTCCGCGGGATCTTTTGTGTGTTTTTCAATAAAAGCCAAAGTTTAAACGTTTGTACCCCAACGTTGAGAACAAAAATACAGTCATTTTGTCCGTCGTTGGCTTTAGTTTTTTTTTAAATAAATACAAATAAACAAACCCAAAAGTATATATTCTGACCATATACTAACATACGAGAGACTTTTCGCTCTAACAAACGCCCAGACCCGAAACAAATATTTGAGGATCACACAATCATTTGTCTCGGTACGGGGATCGAATCCGCGACCTCTCGTTTCGTAAGCTGGAGCTAATCAACTGTGCCGCGGACGCCGTGTTATGTGCGTTCATAACCTACCGATTAAACATTGGTAGAGTCAGAGTGCAACATCTTTATATCAATCAAGTCTTTGCTTGAGCGAGCTGATTAGCATTGAAAATATAATAAGAACTTTATTCAAAATAGCCGGATCTTGTAAGTGGCTTCGATAATTTGCTTTGGTTGTTAATTTTTTTACAAAACTTCAACGCTACAAAACTTAAAACGCCAAATAAAGCATTGTTTCATAGACAATGATGTTTTTAAGACTATTCGTGGACAGGACATGTTTTTCATGTTAACGATAATATTTGTTGATTAAAGTCGTTGGGTACCACAGAAATCAACATTGCACCTGAGTGCAACACAAAAACAAATTGTTCAGTATTTACTCGCAGAAGTGAGCGATGCACGAAGTGTCCTGTTAACCCTGTTAACACCCTGGTACACAGGTTGTTAAGTGCAGCCAGTTAAAAATTAACCCTGGTTGTAGCTAGGCGGGGCGAACACATCGCGCCTCGGCCACCACTCGGGCACTCGCGGCACTTGATACAACAAGCACATGGGGCGCGGTGTTTAGTGCAGTCTTGAAGCTGTTAACTGCATTCCCTTTTTAAATTAACACTAACACTGTAATACCCACTACATCTGATGCCTAGAAAAAGTATTGAACTACAAACAAAAATAATCTTATTATTAAAACTACCATTTGGTTTGATTCAAACTTAATCGATTAAATTAATTTCAAAGATAACATAATGATCGAGTTAAAAAACGGATTACTTGACGAATATTCAAAGATGTGTGGGTGTTCAGTACGCGCGTAAGGACCGTACATCACTGCATAGAAACCTGTTGCTGAATATAAGGATAATAATACTGACATAATTTTGTTTATACCATAAGCTAATGCAACTGTTGAGTCATGCTACAACAGACTATTTTGTGATATTATCGCAGTTCATAGCATGCGCCAATACTGTAATGGATCGTTTATACACTATTAGTAGTCAAGTACGAGAAGGGAAGGTTATTTCAAACAAATCGATATAAATTAAACGGACCTATTTATCTATATTAAAAAAAATGATACTACAAGGTGTCTCAAAAGAAAGTTTATATTTAGTGGATCGATTAAAAAAAAATATGCCAAGTAAGTAAGTGTATTAATTCGACAGCCCCGTGGTGCAGTTGGTTAGAGACCAGCTTGCGTAACGAGAGGCCGCGGGTTCGATTCCCGCACTGGGACAAATGTTTGTGTGATCCACTAATATTTGTTTCGGGTGTGGGTGTTTGTGAGATCGAAAATTATTATAAAATAATAAGAAATTTATTATAAAAAAAAAAAACAAGAAAAGTCTCTCGTAGTTTATGATACCTACGACACAGGACTTGTACCCTATTGTGGGGTCAGAACTATGTGTGTGACTGTTGGGTGTTTCTTTTAATACTATTTATTAAAGTACGTAATTTGGCAATTTATTTTTTAAAAATAATGTGTAGCGTTGCTCCATCCTGCTGGAACCATGTTCTTTGGTTAAAGCCAGGAAAATTTTGCAGTTCAGGCACCAAGACGTCCTCTAACATTTCTACATAACGCTCTGAATTAACTGTAACTGCACGCTCCCTTTCGTCTTCAAAAAAATAAGAGCCGACAACTTCTCGCACCGACATCGCAGACCATTACAGGTCACTTTAGGAGAATGAAAGGGTTTCTGATGCTTGTGTTTCGGATTCGTTGCACTCCAGTAGCCGCTATTCTGCTTATTTACGTCTCCATTAAGATGAAAATGAGCTTCATTGGCGGAAACCTCGAATACTGCAGAATGTTCTACGCGCTACAGTCACCAAATTACCGTTTTTGTAAAACTCTCGCACGCACAGGCGCGGTCTGCTCCTGAGAAACGCTCTATAGCGACTGAATTCCCAAGAGCCAGGCTACCGATTCACATAATCACCACGCTCCTCGGATTCGTTGCGTTCACGCAGTAAGCTACATAAATTTAAACTTTCTTTTGAGACATCTTGTATAATCTTAGACTAATATCTGTAGTTGAAGAGCGCTGTGTGCACAACGCTGTGCATTTTACGAACAAAACACATGTTTTCTTTGAAGTTTTCGCTGAGAGAAGTTCGTAACAAAGATTTTAAAAAACAATGAAAAAGTTTTTAATAAATGTCCAGAGCAAACTTTCCTCCACGTACAAACTGCTGTGTGTGTATGTGTGTGTGTGTGTGTGTGTGTGGCTGTGTATGAGTGTGTGGTGCAGGTGGCCAGGCGACGCCGCGGGGCGCGCACTGTCGCGCTGGGTGTCGAGAATTTTTTATCGCTCGTTTTACATTTGCCATTTTTATGACACAACTTTGGAAATTAATTCGTGACGCGAGAAAGAATGTCCGGTATAACTGGTGCGCGACAAAAACGCCCGCCGTAGCTGTTCTGCTGTACGCCCCCCCCCTCCCCCGCACGCCTCTCACCGCCGCCCCGCTGTCCGCGACACAGATGTGCGCTGCTTGTTTGTCCACACTTTGCGAGCACTTGTTATTGTTTTGTGAGGACGGAAGCGGCAGCCGATCCACTTTATATTATCTCACGTAAACACCAGCTCCAGTGTCTCCGTTCACATCTCAGCCAATTAAATCGACGTAGTAAAGATTGTTAGAGGCACCTCCACAGTGCTACAGACTATGTGGGAATTTAAGTAGGTACAAGACGCAAATGTTATACAGACGAAGCGTAACTAACGTAGGTACCCTACTTTATAGTTCTTTGGCACCCTACTAGGCATTTTTTATTGGTACATCTTGGTAAACTGTCTAGGTCTTACGAGAGTGTCACTCAAACTAATGTACACTGATTATAATTGAATTTGTAATAGGTAATTTATGTTAATTTACATACATACTGCATGTAAATTGGTTGCTACTGCGACAAGCGAGCTTCGTCATGTATACAATGTTTGGAGTAGAAAGGTGTGGGAACAGGAGCTACTTGATAAACTAAGAACGAAGGTGAAAGTCAAAATAAATTTGGTGGAGCATCAGTCAGGGCTAGTTGTGTGCCCCTCGCCCCCCGCCCGACGTCCCGCCGCCCCGCCGCCCCGCACGCGGATAGCGCGTTATTAATGAAGCGCCGTGAGTCGGCGGCGTGATTAATCGAGCGGGAACCGAATCTGCTACCTGACGCCGCGCCGTGCGGGCGGCACGCAGCCAGCGGAACAGCCACCGCTGCGATCATTACTCACTGTATATTTTCATGTAAATTATTATTGGAATAACTGCAGTTTCTCCTGTGACGTGACAGCTACGAGAGCGCGCCACACCCGCGCCACACCCGGGCCACACACCAGGGACGCGTGGCAGCATGCACGCGGTGCACCAACTAATAACTAACTTGGGGAATATTATTTTGGATTATGATTTTAAATCGTGTTTGAAAGTTGTAAAAGTTAATATCTAGTTGAAACGGAGGTCGTGAGGATCTGTGTGGGCTCGCAAACTTTGTAGCCGCGACTCTATGAATTTTATGCCACATTTGTCGGAATGCCGCAGTTCTATTCACTGCGCTATTTGTAAACTACATTAATGAAGGATGTTGAATGTAAGGGTGCTAAACGAAGCCTCGCGACGTGATGAGTAGCCCTCGGTGTAGCAGCGTAGTGTAGGTGTGTGGCGGCGCGGGCGGCGGGTACAGCACGCGGCCGCGAGGATTAGCCGCGCTTGTCGCCGGCGCGGGTTGTTACAAGTGTACAATTACATCTCATTACTAGTTTACACATCGTTTTAAAAACTCTTTATCACCGAGTATATATGTAGGTACATTTTATGCAGTGACAAACATCAATTCAAATATTGGAATTTATAGATTGTTGCTTCCTTGCCTTTTTAGTTCTATCTTATTTTGCCTAAGAAAATAGACGAAATGGTATTAAAACCCTGTAACCTCGAGGTTTGTAGTAGCATGCGAGCGGTGTCGGGCGCCGCAGCCCGCGCTCAGCGCTCGCCTCTCAGCGCACAGAGCTGGCAAAGCGGAGATTCCGAAATGAGTGGGCGAGCAAGTTTTAAGTGAAATTCTTACAGAGGATCCTCTCAGACGTCGCAATTTTCCCTTTAATTATATTGAACTCGTGTCGGGACTCATAGACGATTTGCTACGCTTTGGGAACACGATTTACAACGATCGTATAGAGATCATATATGTATATATGTATGTACTGTACACACGACGCCGCGACTGATTGTACACTTGAGCGGAGTCGATGTTACACTCGCGCTTGATTTTAATGTGTGCCAATATCTATTCAGTCAAGAATTAATGTCGCGTCGTGTGCGTTTACTCGGATCATCGGGTTAAGTAGTACCTAACTCAGGCTAGGCGGTCCTAGCGTGGATAGCATATCTACTATAACCTATATTGTGATATAGGTTATTCATTTCTCAATTAAGTATTGGTTTGGAAATCGGTTACTTTGCGAGAGGAAAGGGAAACTCGTAAAAACTACAGACGTTGCCATGTGGTTGGATTAAAATGTACAATCAAAATGACAGTTGACAAGCACGAAAAATGACAAAGTTGTTGCGTACAACTTTATGACTAAAAAGAAACTACTATGAAGAAATTAAGATATGTAGGCGCATTATTGTTGAGCGGCAATAAAAATGATTTCCCGTAATAAATAAAACGGTTTGACATATCTGGAGGAGCGTCCAAGAGATACGTGTCTCAATGCAATTGCCTCATATCTGGGTTCGAACCCACATCTTCCACGTGAAGTTATCTCCCGGCACCTTGCGAAGTAACTCTAACATGCTGATTAAATAGTGAGATATGAAGTCGCCTTTATCTCCACACATAAATATGTATTAAGTGGCGCCGTAGGCCCCTCGCAGCGCCACCAAAAAGGTTGAGAAGTATGTTGATAGAGCGGGCTATAAGATTAAGTCGCGAGATAAGTTTACGATCGTTCTCTATCCCCTTCATAGACTTCGCGCCGCAGATTGAAAACTCACCGGGTGCGTGTGTATTTAGTGAGCAGTCATAAAACTAACAACTAACTAGAGAAAACACATAAATGTAAAATTGTAGTTAAATTTTATTTTAAGTGTTGGCATACGGGGCGCGCTGTATCGCTCGATCACTAACATCAGACTGGCTTCATTTGATATTGCATATAAACTTGTTTTAATTATGAATACCCGCGAGGTGTAGCGCCAACTACGAGTACAGTGTTTGTGCGTTATTTATGTTCATATGCGTGATGAAGTAGAAGACGGCGCCGCGCTCCTGTAATTAATTAGCATTCTTCACAAAGTGCGTGCGCGCATGCGCCGGTGAGGCGAGGCTCCTCTCACACCGCTCATTAACATATAAATCAACTAGCGATGTGCATGTGTAGTTATGTTTTGTAATATGTTTCTTCCGTACCGAAGCGCAAGTTTGTTATTGTTAGTTACTCACGCTCTCGCCGGCATCCTCAAAGTCCCGCGTTATAAGGAGAGATCTCGGAGCTGTTTCTGGGCATGTTACTAAGCTCCGTGCTGCTATTGTAAACAATCTGATGAAAAAACACTACGCCTTCTGAGGAATCGAACTCAACCCAACTTGTAGAACCAACAAGTCAGTCAAAGTTTGACAGCCCCGCGGCGCAATAACCTACATACAAGCATGTAAAACGTGAGGCCGCGGGTTCGATCCCCGCACCGAGACAAATGTTTGTGTGATCAAAAAATATTTTTATCGGATCTGGATGTTGATGAGACCGAAAAGTCTCTCGTAGTTTCTGATATAAGACTTGTATCTCAAGTTCATCATCATAATCATCATCAGCCCTTATACATTCATCTGCTGGGCACGGGCCTCCTCTACAACTGACAGGGTTTAAGCCTTAGTCCACTACGCTGGCCTAGTGCGGGTTGGCGGACTACACACCTAAGAAATTCCTAAGAACTTTTAGGTGTGCAGGTTTCCTCATGATGTTTTCTTTCACTGTAAAGTAAGTGATAATTAATTGTGAATACACATTACACATATAACTGGGAAAAGTCAGAGATGTGTGCCTGGGATTTAAACCTGCGACCGCCGGGATTCTTGACCGCGTGCCTAAACCTCGAGGCCATTACTATTTCAGTGTATCTTAGTGTGGGCTCAGAACTATGTATGTGACTGCTGAGTGTATTTATTTATTTATAAATATCTTAATTTTTTTGTACGAGTAAATAGTTTAATTATCCTGTTTCTGGGTTCCCATCCCGAATGTGTTGATCGCCTTTGCAAATCGTGAGTACCAAAGTTGCTCATTTGCACTGGGAGTGAACAAACACTAATGTGTCTGGACAGTCGGGGCTCTGTGACCAACCGATTGCTATTTGAATGTTTCCTCGCTGGGTTTATGCCGCGGTCACGCGCGGCGCCACACGTCCGGCTCTGGTCCGCGTGCCAACAGGGGCTACGTGCGGTCATTGCGATTTCGTTTGCTGCGAGAAAACCCCTTATTTCACCTTTTTATCACGTATTACTGTATTATTGTTGCATAAAATTCCCAAGTTATATTAAGAGTCAGAGATCAAGACTTATAAATAAAATCCAATTAAAACAATAGGTACATCAAAATACCTATATGAATTAGAATCTAGCTGCGATACGTGTGTAAACATATTCCTGTGCCTAATTTTCTGGGATGGAGGGTTGCCAGTATGTGTGTATGTCCGTATGTTGTTTCGGTGGCACGATGTTCGTTGTAAACGGGTTACAGCTGTCCGCCCACGAGAGTTGCGTAACAAGCGCTCCCAACAGACTGGCGTGCGATTGCACTACACGTTCTACTCTCGTCCCTTACTTCAGTCGATGTTGAATAGAATCTTTATCTTAAATTCCTCGGAAACCAATCATTTCCTGAATAAAATATAACCTATAGCAGTTTTCAGGGTCCCATCTATTCCTGTACCTACTAATTACAATAAATCCAGCTGTATAGGCGTGAAATCATAAGAAACAATAATTGACTTCTACATTTAATTTTAGAATATTTAGCATGTAGACAATAATATTGCATAAGTATTTTTTGACATTGCCTTTGCTTTATAGCTACTCGTATTTAAATGAGTTCTTCTATAGCATAAATAATAACTCTACGCTGATCTATTAATTATTGAAGAGGATGGTCCCGCTAAAGTAGGGCAGGCTTGGTCGCCCCGCAAACTATTATTGGCCGCCACGATGAGCTCCATGGTTCTACCGCGTCAGTTAGCAGCAGGCGGTCTATCGGTTACAGATTATTGTAATGTGCTATGATGCTTGCATTATTAACTGAGCTGTAGATACGGAAGTTTCTTTAGGCTTTGGGGTAAAACAAGCTATTATATACTTAATAGAGAAATAATCATGATTTTTTAAATATTAAATTAAAGAAATATTCAAATCATCACCGTTCGTTATTGTTTCGGGTTTGAACCGATGACTCCGAAGGTTCTATCTCGACATTTGGATTAACCAAATCGTCACCCAGTTTAATATATCTCTCAGTTAGAAAATTCGCCTTAAAGTAGATCGATATACGCGTCTAGATACCGAGTCACGAGCGTTTTAGAATTGATGATTTAAATGTAAATACAGACAATATTTTGTGGCGTACGATGGAAATCAGATGGTGTGTTGTCATATTTGTATATTGATGTGTCTTGATGCCTTTTTTTTTTTTTTGTTCTCGAGGGGAAAGCTGTTTATGGCTCTACTTCCCGCCAGCCCCGGGGGAGGGGGGGCGGGAAGCGTATGTCGGGGTCACCGGTCTTCCAGCCCGGCGCACGGCGACGTCATGTCCGCGCAGGTGTTAGTGCCGGGCTGGGTTCCTAACAATATCCCTAAACCGGCATACCGACCAAAACCCCCCGGTGGCCAACTCCGCGCCGAGTGGGGCGACCACGGTACGTTGGCGAGAAGCGCCAACCGTAATGCCGCAGCCGCCCGGTGCGCCTCCGAGACGTAAACGTCTCGGCCGTCTCGGAGTTGTAGGGGGCGCAGTTGCACCCCCACTAGCTTGGTTCGGGCGCCCCGGTTGTAAATGGGCGCCCGCGACGTACACAGGCCACAGTGCCGCCGCCCCTCTCGGGGTCACTTTCAGTGAGGACGCGCCGCCCCCGCAGCGCGCCCAGTGACCCCAAGGGCCCCTTTGAGTCGTCTTTTACGACAGGCAGGGGATACCGTGGTGGGATTCTAACGCCCCCTTGCCACAGGGCAGGGTGTCTTGATGCCTGGGTGCATCACAGGTTTTCAGAATATTATCAAATTAGAAAATTAAAATAAATAAATAAACACCCAACAGTCACATACATAGTTCTGACTACACACTAAGATACAAGTCTTGTGTCGTGGGTATGAGAAACTACGAGAGCCTTTTCGGTCTCACAAACACCTAGACCTGAAATAAATATTTGTGAATCACGCAAACATGTGCCTCGTGTGCGGGGATCGAACGCGCGGCCTCTCCATTCGCAAGCTAGTTAGTGTGTAGACAACTGCCCCACGGAACTGTCAAATAAACAAAAGTAATTCCTTACCTACTAGTATTTAGCCAGTGAAGAAGTATTCGAACAATGTGTGTTGTATAATGTGAGAGGATGTATTTGACGGTACATTTAGCCAAACTGTTTTCGCTTCTAAAGCAGATCTTGATAGCCATTAAGAACGCGGCGAACATATTATGTTTAAAGGAGAAATTGTTTTTAGCTCCACTTGGTGCTGCGTTATAAGTATAACACCTGCGACGGTAAATCATTGACGCAAAACCAATGCGATCATAGCTTCCTTTGTGCACATATTCCACTTCGCCACACCGTAGACAACAAAGAGACGTCGGACCAACCAAACATCCAAATAGTACAATGTGATTCACCTAAAAAAGTGTCTGGTTTTATTTATAAAATGACGTAAATAAACAACAATGTTGTGTGTCTTTTGTGAGACCTAAGTATCTCTGCTTCAAGTTCAGTACCTAGTTATTTCCTGGATCTCACGTTTCATTCATTTCACGAACATTTTACCGAATTCAATCATAGCCATACGTATTCGTACTAAGACATAAATAGTCAAAATTGTAGAAGGAAACAATACGTGTCTGCCAAATAATTCCACAGCATTTCCACCGCAGTTAAGTGTGCAGTAAGATATTATTTCCATAAAAATGGGTAGAGTTGAGTAGTGAAATGATGGTCGTGTGAGCGGCGCCAGCGGCGGCGACGGTGCGGGCCGTGTGTCGGCGGGCGCAAACACGCTGACTTACCGGCGCTCGCTGTGTTATTTACAGCCGGCCCGCGCTAGATATATGCGCTGTTTTTACCCGGTGCCCCACCGCGTTACGTGCTAATAGCCGGAATCACATTTGCCGCCACCTCTTGATATATGGACGATATAAAATGTTCAATTACATACGAGTTGGCGACAGATATGAACAAACAAGAATGCTGACGCGTGCGATGTTGCTCTGCGCGAGCTCCGCCGCGGGAACTAATCTCGCTCGAGTGTTTGCTCGTGAGCCCCGCGCTACATTGATTTACTGAATGATGTGTACACCTCATTACCAGTGTAATACACATATTCAGCCGTGTGATGTTGTATGTACTTTTATAAGCGATGAGGGTTTTCATCGCCCCGACACAGACGGCTACGTGACTAGATGTCGGCAAGGGTCAATTATTTGTGCACCAATGTACACGTTAGGCGATGTTTGAACCCCATGTTCTTTATACGGGTAATATAGACCTTCGCAGCGTCAGGATCGCGAAGCATCTGGATGCAAATGGTGTGCCGCTCGTGCAAATGTGGGCGTGCGGCGGGGGTGCGGGGCGAGGGGGAGGGGATGACGTGCCTGCTCAGTGTCGCACAATCGTATTATGTAGAATTAATGCTCTTGATCTTATTAGAGTGCGCTCCCGCGGGGTTTGTGGCACCTCGCTCATTAGATTTGGATGTAACACCAAGAATTAAACTATTAAAATCTTTACGGCTGTCTCCGTTTCTAAAAACTCTTACCATCACTCTTAGTCGAATTTGTAATCGGAAACTCAACAGTAGGAGTATATGGAGCGATGATATATTCAATGTCCCGAGTAGCATCATTCTAATCATTAAGATTTTAGTTCATAGTTATTCTTATTGATAGCCGTAGCTCGTTGTATGGCTTCATCCAACTACCTATTACCCGTGTTACGTCACTGCTTCAAAGTAAAGATCGCCCACTTTGTCTGGCAGTTTCTACACCACATACGAATATCTTTACAATTTTCAGCTTCTCTGCTTCCATTTACATATACAGTGTGTTTGAATGTAAAAAACCGTGATCGAAATTTAAGATAGGTAATAGGTATGGTGGTTACACATTGACGATAAAAATACCGGAAAATAAGTAAAAATATTACGTGTTTTAGCCACGATAAGTATTAAAACCTAAGGACTAAATTATTTGAATGTTTCTTACTGTTATACAGAGTATAAATAGACCGTGATCTAAAACTAAGACAGGTGGTTATGGTGATAAGGAAAACGTCAACATTTTTAATACTTTTTTGGATTTTTAGCGTCAATGTGTTTGTAATCACCGTAACTGTTACTCGTCTAAATTTCCGATGACGGTGTGTTTACATCCTGTATAATTGTTGTTTTGTGTTCAGGATAGTGACGTTTTTATATCGTGTCTGTGATGGCAAAACTTTGTGTATATCGTCTCATAATGTCAAATTATAGTTGGCAGCGCGTCTCGGGCGCGTTATTTGCCATGTTCGGAAACTCGCGGCGGGGAAAGCTCGTTTATTGAGCTATTATATCATGTCATGCTAATATTTTAAGTTTTTGGCCTTTGTTTGATTTCGTAAGGCGTTATTAGTTAGTAATTTTAAGGAATAAAATTGTTAACATACATCACATACTTATACCCAATGTTCTTTCTTGTGTACCAGGAAGATTTTATATACGTACTGTAAAGTGACAGGCTATGAATCTTTATATCAACTTTGACTAATTGATACAATTATGTTTAAAATCGCATATTCACAGGTTGTACCTACTAAAACGTAACACGTCCATGGAAATGAAATTCAAAGCGCTTACCAGTAACTCAGTGGACCCCCCACAAAGTCGGTTCCACCGGTTGTAACTTGTACCGCAGTCCCAAACGACTGTTGTCATTAATAGGTGTCGTGTGCGATTGCTTCTTAACTTGCTTGTGGAACCGCAAAGCAACCGTAAACAGAGTTCAAATCGGACGTCTATTGAACCGCAGTTTGCTTACGTTGTGACGTCACCATAGAGGTGGAGTGCACGACGAGATGATTGCTTTGTCGTTACTTCAGTCACGAAATTAGTTTTAAGTTTACTACTGCATTCAAAGCGCTTTTCTTTGTTGAACAACAGCTTGTATTCATTTTAGTATTTACTCAACCTTATTACACAATGAAATAAATAGAACACAACAACACAAACGTTCGATCTCCGAGCGGGTAGGCAGAGGTGCATTTCTGCATATAAGTATGTCGAACTTGCTGCCGTTTAATGTACATTTGCTGCTGCTGCTGAGTGTTTCTTAATGGTAAATCCGAAAGCAGTGGCCACATGGGAATCGAAAATACTAGTGCCGCGATACCATCACCAGTCGATGGCGCGGGGAGGCATGACGAATAAACTCACTATCAAAGTTATATTAGCTGGTGTTGAATGAGACTGGCACGCCGGGGTACGTGAGTTACGATATCAGTATTCAATATTCGGTTTGTCAGCGGCAGGTGCACTGGTGCAAGTACTGAGGGTAATATCCGCGGGCGCACGATTTATCCGCGCCGTTGCGTCTCCGTCGCGTTTCAATGTGAACACATCTGAGTTTATAAAACTTGCAACGAATATAAATTGTTCTCATAAGAACAAACTTCAGTGTCGTACATTGTTTGTACATTAAGCATATCATTGAGAGGCAGCTACATTATTTGTTATTCATTATCAAAAGATTTGCATATACACTCTACATTGATGTTTATTCTCATCTCATATGTTTATGTTGTGTTCTTTGTTTAAAATTTAATATTTATTATTTTTAAGGCTAATGGCAAGAGCCATGTCACCTTTTACATAGGTCTTAAGAATTAGATGACGAAACTTTGGTGGTAAAAAATAGGCGGGGTTGTATTTTCAGTGAAAACACTATAAACGAACGGTCTTGCTTAACGACTGTCTAGCACCGTTTTCAGGAATTCCACTTGAAGCAATTGCTTTGCTGTTGCATAAGCAATCAATAATTATTCTCTTTTTGTTACTTTCCTTTCACCGAATGAATGAAAATCCCACTGCTGTTGAGAACCCAAGATGGAGAGGAAGAAACACAAATTAATGAATTACATTTCCATTATGGTATTAAATAATAGTTATAAAATGTCTCATATACAATTCAGGTAGCAAACGTGCAAGAAATTAAACGCCGAAAAACATAGAGCAGTATCGTTTAAGTGTTATCACCGACGCGGCGCGCGCACGTCGCGTCCATCTGAGAGACACCACTGAAAACATTTGCTCGTGAAATACGAACACATTCGACGAGACAGTATTCCAAACATTTCCGAATAACCCGTCGCATCGCCTCGCAGAATATCGTGAAAAACAACTGCACGAAGCAGGCTTTTAAATGGTGCAACGTCGGCACTGCCGGCCGCGCTCACAGCTCACTCGCGGCGCACGGTTCAGTACAAATACAGTAGCAGGGAAACAGGACCATCCTTCTATTACCTGCTGGACTCGGAATCCTTCGACTACTCAGTAGGGTTGAGATTTATACCACAACCTTGGCCTAGTGACTTCGCATATGTAAGGTCTTTGTTGTTCTTGTTCTTTTTGAATAAACTATTTAATAGGTATAGATTTTGTTCAAGTAAAAAGTCTATGAGTTTCTGACCATTTATGCTTCTTTTCCCTCGGGATTCTGTTTTGTACCAACTTGTGCGTTAAAGTCTCCCATTAAAATGATATAGTTGTTTGAAAATGATGTTATTACTTCTGACAGTTTGTCATAAAATTCTTGAAGTTGTAATTTATTTGCTTGTTCAGTTGGTGCATAAATCTGTATCATGGACCAGGTCTTCTTATAGCTGGGTATATTGATATTCAGGATCGCTATTCTGTCCGATACTCCAATGAAATCTTTCACATGGTTTTTCAAGTGACTTTTTATAAGAAAGCCAACACCTCGTTGTCCTCCTGGCTCTCCTTTTGAGTAAAGTATATAACCTGAGCGTTCTTCTATTGCCTCTTCGGCTCTTCTCATTTCACTTATACCTATGATATCCCATTTTATATTTTCTAGCGCTAACTCTAATTCTAGTAAGGATTCTGGGGTTCTAAGTGTTCTGGTATTCAATGTTGCAATATATAAGCATTCTTTGGTGTTTGTTAGAGGGTGTTGGTCTTGATCTCCCTCGGTGACCAGCCGTGGTAATTAATATACCTACTCAATAATTCTATACTTACTATAAAGTTTTTTGTATAGAGAGGTCGTTGAGAATTCTCTTTAAATGCGGTGCGTTGGTATTTATATGGGTGAAAGATGTAGTAAAATTTACTTTGAGTCGTTACATTATGACCTAATTGTTCTATTTCAATTTTTTCTCGCAATTAAACAGCAATCACTAAAGCGTTTCAATTCACGCAAAATAATATCAAGGGACCGGTACAGATTGTTGATGGCAGCTTCATTGTACGAATCGAGACGGCAAATTTGTTATTTACTTCACTTTGCAGACAATGAAACCACCCAGTCGAACCATCCTGATTATGAATTAGTGTAAAATGACTGCATTACACCGCCACTATGTAGTAAATAAGTCGTGATGGTCTTGAGGTTTGGGCACGCGGTCGAGAATCTCGACGGTCGCGGGTTCCAACCCCAGGCACACACCTCTGACTTTTCGAAGTTATGTGTGTATTCACAATGAATTATCACGTACTTTAACGGTGAAGGAAAACATCGTGATGAAACCGGCACATCTAAAAGTTCTTAGGAATTTCTTAGGTGTGTAGTCCGCCAACCCGCACTAGGCCAGCGTGGTGGACTAACCTAAACCCTCTCAATCATAGAGGAAGCCCGTGCTCAGCAGCGGGACGTATATGGGGTGATGATGATGATGATGATGTAGTAAATAATAAGGAATAGTTTTTTCTTGGTAACGAATTTTTATGTGTTCATCAATCTTTTTTTTATTTCAATGTTGTAAGTTTTATATTTTAAGTATGGTTCACGGTGCGTAGTCGCGGCGCCAATTTAAGGATGCCATTTAAATCTGTATGTCGGTTTGTGTCGCCGCGCCCAATTCCAAAAGCTATTCCCAGAGGAATGTTCTTATATAATTGTTTCCAATTCCGTGCGGTTTATTTTGACATGTGCATAAAAACAACAGCATCATATTTACTATTTCAAATCAATCAATCAATACAACAAAGGATATATAATGCACATAACATTAAAAACTCATGTTGTAGTCTCATGTTGTATGTTTTGGAAAAGCGAGTACTTGCATACTTGATGCATGATTTAATTACGGCTAATTAGACCCGAATAGGCGGGGCATATTCTTTTATAATAAGCGTACATTGCAATTTAATTACATTTTACTGCAAATGTGCCATCGCTGCTCGACGCAGTGCTTTCGGACTTCGAGCGTGAAATAAAAGTTGGAATTTTCTGAGAATGAATGTCCATCGTGGAGATTTTCTTAATATTCTTAATAAAAAAAGGAAACACATTTTACAGGTTTTATTCTGTTGTGGGTGCGCTGTGCCTCGTGATAGTGATAGACGGGACCCCAGGCCCAGACAGATCTATTTTGTCGCGGGATTAGGACCGTCATCAAATAACTAAGGCCAAGACAAAAAAAGCAATTCCTTAAAATGCCACCCAGTAAAATGTTTGCGTTTTGAATAAGTACAAACCACAAGCGCTGACGTCATATTGAAAAGACATAAACTTATTTATATGGTCGGAGTTCCCGAGTTAAAAGTCAGCTGACGTACTCGTATTTTTAAATTGAACTTTAAATGTACGTAATGAATCCATATTTACTAACGCACTGGCGCAGTGATCGAGAAGTTGGTTAATATCCCGGACGAAAACGCACATACATATTTTTTTAATCGATACACACTTTTCTTGATCTAATAAAAATAGCAAATACAGTTGGAATTTTTCTCTGATACCATATTGAGATTATATGAGCGATTTTCGGGTGCGCCTTATTCAGATGTCCTAAAGCGGATCTGTTTGTAATCTGCCAGTGCAGCAATAGAATATTCCCAGTATTAGAGCGGCACGAACTAGTGTGTCGTGTCGTGTCGTGTGTCGTGTGTCGCAGTTAATGGCCGTTTCGGGCTCACATTTCTGAGTTTGCATTTTAGGGAGCAATATGAAATGTGTGTGGCGCACCAACTATGCGGACCACTCGCCGCCGTAGCATCCCGTAGCACCGCACACTGGACACACGCACACACGCTCTCTACGTGCTACGGTGCTATGTTGCTACGACTCTTTACGTAGACGGCGGGACAATAAAACCGCTGCTCACATTCCACGGCGACATTTCAAAGTATAATTTAATCGTTTGCCGCCGTAGTGTCGTGGACATTTTTGTAAAGTTTAGTAGTTGTTGAGTCACGCTCACGGGCGCGCCATCCGCCGTCCGCCGGGGATTACCACATGTTTTGCCACCGATTTATATGATAACGATGTGGATTCTGGAACGTATCGTTACTAAAACATCAGCGAAGTAATGATAAACAATACGTTCTTCGGCAGTTCGTCGAATTTCTTGGATCTACTTCATTTACTCGATCATTTTAACTGATACTGAACTGATAATCTCATAGTAAGGACGATTAGGAGAAATTAATTAATCGCTGGCTAAATGTTTCGATAAACATAATATACATATATTTTAACACCAATTAATGCCTCGTGGTCTCGCGGTACAAGTATGTGCCGTGCGATCTAGAGGTCCTGGGTTCGATTCCCGGGTTGGGCCAAGTGTTATTGGGTTTTTCCATTAGGGAATTCTCAGTAGCAGCACGGAGTCTGGAAATGTGCCCGAAAAATGGCAATAGGCTCGCCCCCTATTACGTGGGACTGATAAATACTTGGCGAAATGTGGGTGCAGAAATGCACCTCTGCCTACCTCTTCGGGGAATACAGGCGTGAGTTTATGTAAGTGTATATACCAATTAATTCTACTCTTGCTAATCTATAGTTGGAAGGAGATGAGAACTCATAAATTAATAATATAAAAAACAAATCACCTATAATTTTTTAATCCGAAACAGAACTTTAAAGATACATATATTTAGTAAAGGAGGTTTGACCACGTTCACAAATCAGCTTGTTTGATTTTCATTGAGCACGTTTCACGCGGAACCATTATGAGAGTGGTGTGAGGAGATTAGTCGTGTAAACTTGGCAGCCGCGAGCCGCTCAAATTGTTTTTTAATCTCCGTCTGTGGACGCGGGAGGTTTACTCGTGCAGTTATTTCACAGCTTATGTAGACTGTATGTAGCGCGAGTTTCATTCAGTGGCACATCTGGCTCGCCGCGCGGTATCAATCGCTCGCGACAGCCGCACGTGGTCCGCACTGCTGCGCCGCTGGTTTACTTTGGACCCTGCTCGGCCATAACGGACGTCAGAATTTATAGTATAACATATAATGATTTAGTCATAAATGATTTCTGAAAAATGTAATGTAGCAAAATAAATTAAAAAGTAAGTAAGGTACAGAGGAGATGCAATGCAAGGTATTGCTCTCAAAGCATACAAATATATTTTAATGAAAGGACGCAATAACAGATATTTCATATGGAAAATGCACTTAGCCTACCAGACACCATCTTATAGTGACCATATCAATATTAAAAATCTATTTTGTTTCAAATAAAATAGTTAGACTTGGCAATCACACTAAAAGTGAGATACATTGTGTTTTCATAATAACTTAAGACGGAAGTTCCCTTAAACGGGGACTGAATAAATTCATCGACTTGGTATCACATGGATCTCACCACTTTTTACGGCCGAAGATCTGAGTTGCGAGACTTGGTTTTTTTACAAGTTTTGTTTTTATGGGATTCTCTTGTTAGTAAGAATACGGGTAACTTCATGACGCGTTTCGAAAATCGAAGTTTGTTTTCATGGACGGTCAGCTCGTCGCTTATATCATGGGATTGGGAGTTTTAAAGTAAAAGACAAGGTGACATAGAAGCCAAGTGAAGCGCGGGAGTGATTGTGATAGATCTCCTTTCGTCGACTCGCCGCGTGTGCCGTGCTGGTGCATAACTACGCAAACAGCGCTCGAGCTCGGCGATGTGAGCACTGCATGAGATTACACTCTTGTAGAGGCTAATATTCTGCTTGGAAAAATATAACGTGTTTTTGGAACTAAGTTTCACAAACAAAAAATGATACAGTGACGGCTTTTTTCAGTTGAATGTGTCATATCTGGCGTGTGACCGTGCATGTTGAGCGTATTTTTTGTTACTCAAGGATTATTTCCAACGTTGAATTTGAAAAAAAATGTTGTCATTACTTGTGTAGCAGTAGATGTTTCACGTGATTTTTTATTAACGATTTACTATACCTATATACTTCAAGGTTTCTAGTGCTCACATGCCTTGCATACTGAATGAAACCTTGTATGAAATTTCACACTTCTAGAACCAGTTTTTTATCTCAAGGTCTGCCAGTCAATGACACTATTGAATTTTATATATGTGATCTACAGTTGTACAAAGGGATACTCCATGTCGCAGGCGTTACCTGCATTTACCTGACTGTAAGCGAACATTGTTATCGCTTAACAGCATACATAACAGGTGAGAGGCTTGTGCCGGTTGTCGTCGCCTGGCACCTGATGTAAAGCCCCGCGTCACACGCGACTAATTCTGCTAATACTGCGGTAAGCACATGCGCTTGTACATGGACTAAGGATTAACCGCGTAGAACTAATGTCTATCTGTATAAATTAAACTATTTAAAGACAAATATTCAGTTACTGGATTATATTAAAGTTTCGTGTGTAACAAATATTTGCTTTGGTCAGTATGTACACAGAAAAGTTGCACGTTTCATTTGGTTATCATTATACATAACCATTGTTACTGCTGTCCTACCTCTGTAGAAGCGTCGAAGTAATCCATCTTCTTCATGAGAGTTTTCAAAATATTAGATTATGCCTTGTAAGATTTTATTAGTATTTTTATAGCAAGTTTCGTGTTAAGTAAAGGGGATTCAATTCCGTCTAGAGGATGATCTTACAGTTTCGGCTATAATCCTTGGAGGAAAGAATTTAACCCAGTTTTAATTTGTGTATGTGTTGTGGAGGATCGCTCACGCCGCAATTACTGCATGAACCCGCGGGTGGTTCTCGGCCCGCGCGGTTTCTGTGTGAATGGTTAACACGGCTCTAATTAGAAAAACTTCCAGCTCACGTGTTTACTTGGTGCGTGCGCTGCTCGCCGCCAGTGCTCCACCAGTGCATCTCAGACACGGCGCGGCGGCGTCTTTGTACACTTGGCGGCGCTTTTGGGCGGCGGTGAGACGACGCGCCGCGCACTCGCGCTCTTTTGTCGCAACGGCGCCTCTTGCGATGTGCATATTTATTTAGTACCGCAGCTTGCATAATTTTAATTTCACTAACAGTTAATGTATTTGTGTATACCGAAACGTGACTCCACATACTCGGCATGCTATCGTATTTACTGAGCATACATACACAGTTAATTAGATATAATAAAGAGCGTGCACCATACGATTTACTTTTAATCATGTTAATCAGATTTAAAAAAAATAAAATTATGTCTAACCGGGAACAATGACAGAATAACAATTTATAACCAAAATAATTTATGACCGTAAACACCTAAGAAATCCGTGAAATCCTCAAGTTGATGTATTCGTATAACAAATGCAGAAAAGCAAAACTATTGTGAAAATTATGCGGTGTACATGATGCACGGGCCGATTCATTCGAGTGGTGATGTGCAGCTCACTGTAGCTACCGAAGCGAATTTATCGCGTTCCAAGATTCCGAGACTGTAATCGGTCCTTGTACAGTCGTACTGCATTCCAACCACCGTGCCGATCATGAACTAACCGTCTTTAAAATTTGAATCGAATTATTTATTTTTTCAAATTATAGAACAGTATGGTGTAATCAGACGCTAAAAGCAGTAGTTAAAATTTTAAATACGCAATCAGGAACACCCTCCGTTCGATGAATATAAAAAAGATAATTGATCTTTAAATGAAGGTACTCAATGAAATTTCTTTTATGAGTGCACGTCAGGCTCGGGCTATTGTTCCACGCCGAGGACAATCGCTTCCATTGACGACGAGGGACGCTGGCTTTAGTCCTTTATCCAATTGAGAGTTGGACATTAGATATTGCAGTACGCAGAGTACGCACAGAAATACAGCTTGCTGACTTTGAACATTATAGGCACGGGCCTCCTATACAACTGAGAAGCCTAAGACCATCAGGTTAGGCAGGTCTAGTGGGGGTTGACGGACTATATACTAAACATCTTTCTTTACCATTAAATTAAGTGATAATTCAATGTGTATAAACACGTAACTTCGACAAGTCAGAGGTGTGTGCCTGGGGTTGGAATCCGCTAGCGCCGCGATTCTCGACCGCGCGCATACACCTCGAGGCTATCACTACTTTGACATCGATATTGCTGAGGAATACCTCCCAACATGACTGTATTGATTGTCGGGTTGTACGCTTGTGGACGTGGTGATGCGGTTAACAGTATTGTGTTATAATTGAATGCCGTTGCAGGTACGAACGGAACGGGCCAGTGAGCCGACAGTGTTGCTCCTACACAGCCCTGCTATTGCATATCCTTTTGTATTTGGTGACTGGCAATTATGTCGTGTGGCCAGTAGGCCGTGGTTGTGCGTTTCATATCTGCAACACACACGGAATGTCACAATATTCAAGTTTAACAAACATGTGTTTGCTTAAAGTGGATTCAATTTTTCCGTATGTTTGGTAATATTTGTCCACTGGAAATTTACTCGTGTATTAAATTTACATTGAACCTGCCACCACCATCAACGCATAAAATGTATCGTTACCATTATTTATTATTTTCCGTAGTAATAATAAACGCATCTATATCATTACTTCTACCCTCTCAGTTGTAGAGGAGGCCCGTGCCCAGCAGTGGGACGTATTTGGGCTGATGATGATGATGATGAATATCATTACTTATAAATGGGAAAGTAAGTCGATTGTTTGTTACTTCATGACTAAATTTATTTATTTAATTAAAGAAATTGTTAAATAAATAAATATTGAATCGATTTTTATGATTTCTTGTACAGAGATAGGACTCTTTACGTAGTTAAAAGCTGTTTGTTAAAAACATTAGTAATATAAGCGGGAACCTTTTAAAGAATTAAATAAATATATATTACTCGTAAACTCTATAAGGAGTCAGTGTATCGCGTTTTTCTTATAAATCACAGAGCTATTCAGACGTAATAAGTACGATTAGCCGGGTATCTCGGTGCCTGTGGCGTGGCGAGTGGAGCGTGGCGTGTGGCGTGTGGCGTGTGGCGCGTGGCGCGTGGCGGAGTGTCGGCGCTACACGAGGGTGGCGAGAGACCCTCGGGCGCACTTGTTGCGGTAGTGCGCCCGCCGCGCGCCTCCCCAGTACATTCTACAACGAGCGCCTTCACCCTACGACCTTACTTTTGTCTAACAAATTAGCTTTTATACTTTTAGTCAGAATAACTATTAAAAGTGATATAGATTCTCCTGAGCTCCTCGCCAAAATATGTTTTAATGTCCCTAGTAAGCCGCTCCGTGTTAACCCACCTCTTCGTGTTCCGCAAGCCTCAAGTAACTATAGGCAAAATAGTTTCTTTTTGCGAGAATGCGCTAACTTCAATAGACTTTGTAAAGACCATAATCTAGACCCATTTTCGGTGAGTGTTGCATCTGCAAGGAGATGTTTGAGCCGTAAATTTTTCCAAAAACCGGATTAATATTATAATGTGATCGGGTTCTTTTAGTAACCTATTAGTGGTAGTTTTATTCGACTTTCTACTTAATTTATTATTATTATTATACTTTAATTGTTATCTATCCTTTATTGCACACTTTTTTATTTTTTACTGATCTGTAGCTATAAGTGAAGACTTGTTATTGGCTTTATGTTAATTGTTATGTTTTTTTAACCTAGTTGTATTGTAGCTGTTAGTCTTCCATAAATAAATAAATAAGAGATCTCACAGATTACCGGCCAAGTAACTACTATTGTAACAGTGACTGCTCACGTGTGTATGCAGGTTTCATAAACACAGGTGGTAATAGACTGATTGAGTCACATTTAGTGTTATTATTTAGCTTGACTAACAGTTGTTAGAGCGAGCTACACTCAATTTACTTTGGTCTTTATCACACAGCCAGAAAAAATAAAAGACACATTAGAATGGCAACTAATTGCTATGTCATGGAGATAGTGCATGCGTGTCGATGTAGCGTGACGAAAACTAGAGACAACATAAAGAGCGCAGGTCACAGCGTCCGTGTCAAGAATCTATACACTGCGTTAATTTCCCTGTTCTTTTTGTCGCGGGAATCTGTTGTATTAAACCCGTTCTCTTTGAGCGACTTAATTCAGTTTCTCATTAGCAATATTGCTGGCCGGGTGAATTTATTTGATTACAGAATTCAATTATTTTAAAGTACAAAATGAAAGACGAGTTGAGTTTACAGAACGATTGTTTCAATTTTATTTTATAGGCGCCCTTCTCTGTCGCCGCGCTGTATTTAAACACATTATGAATATTTCAACTGGCTCGCCGGACGGCGGACGAGTGTTTCGTTCGGGAGCTGCCGTCGCATTTTTAACATCAAACACATAAAGCTTTGCCCTTTGTAAAAACATTACAAAGCGGCGTTTTACTTCATCAAAAACAATTTTGTTACTAGTTAATTTACAGTTACGTGGGTAGTAAAAACGTTACTCAAGTGATACATAAAAGTTCTGAGCATTGTGTGTACTTCTAAAACTATTGAATTAATAATTTATATAAACGGATGAATTAATAGTTCACTAATGATGTGTGGATTGTGAATAAAAGCTATAATATAAATGTAATCCTACGCAGACGCACAGGTTTCCCTAGCAGCGACTATAAAATTTATAATTTCAGTTCACGAGCCCTAGTATTAATTTTGCCGAACTTTGATTTATCCGGAGCCACAGCATTGTAAGTCCGTACTTACATATATTTGTTGTATGTCCTAACGCGATCTTTTTGTTTAACTTGATCACTAATCTATGGATCTTACTGTTCTCGCCATAATTAGCCAGTTTGGTTTCTTAATAACATACACTACGTAACATTAAAATCTTTTCATTCGTAATATTGAGTTCAGTCACAGTATTCCAGCCTACATGCCCCGAAAGGGGTAGGCAGAGGTGCATTTCTACACCCACATTTCGCCATTTGTGTTATCGTCCCACGTAATAAGAAGGCGAGACAATAGACGTTTTTCGGACACAATTCCATACTCCGTGCTGATACTAAGAGTTCCCTAAAGGAAGGAACCAATAACACTTTGCCAAACCCAGGAATAAAACCCTGGACCTCTAGATCGCACGGCACATATGTACTTGTAATGCGAGATCACGAGGTTAGTAACACCAACATAAAATAATACATACTCGTACAAATAACATGCCACTTTTGTTAATATTTGTTTCTACCAGATAATTGCCATTTACAATTTATTAAATAATATTAAAAATACTTAATTCATCTCGGGTTTGATTTTAAATTGTTATTACCAACACGCAGTCTGAAAATGTTCCTGAAAAATGACCACCACCTAGCCACCTATTGTATGAAGGAATATAACTCAAATTCTTCTGGAATACAGACAAAGTGAGTATGCCAGAATAGAACAAAAACAGTATTTAATAAGAGCCACCTACAGGAACACCATAAACCAGCGGTACCTATAATAATATTAACCGCACTGCGCGAGTTGACAAAGCCGCGACAGAATATTTGAAATATGTTAGTTTGGTTCGGAAAAGCTATCGCGACCTGTCCCGCTCCCAATACACATGGAAATATTTGGAGACGCCGCCTGTTATTGAGTTTCTGAACATTGTGTTTAAATATTGCTTGCTTTTCATAGGACGTTCGTGTCACTGGTGGGAGCTTGTTATTTATACCGGCACGGCTGAGCTACAGCACTGGGACCTGGGGGATAGTGCAGTGCCGTCCGAAAATAGAATCGACTGGTGAAAGACAACGTTCTTTTTCCTCCAGTGTAGAACTCGTGACATTGAGAGTCGTGTTTTAGCATAGGATTATATACACCGAATTTCGTAGAGGCAAGTTAAAATGTGTCCACTAGTGAGAGATAACATAAATGATTTTTCTATCGTCCTGCGGTACAAGTATCTCGGGTCTCAGTCTCGAGTTGTGAATAGTGTTATTACATACCTACATACATAACATTATGCCTGTATTTCTCGAAGGGGTAGGAAAAGGTGCATTTCTGCACCCACATTTCGCCAAGTATGTTTCAGTCTCACGTAATAAAGAGCGAGCCTATTGCCGTTTGAGGGCACACTTCCAGACTCCGTGCTGCTACTGAGAATTCCCTAATCGAAAAACCCAATAACACTTTGCCCGATGCAGGAATTGAACTCGGGACCTCTAGTTCGCACAGTATACATTTATGTCGCGAGATCACGACGTGAAACGTTATTGTGTTTTTCTAACTGAAACCTGTCAGCAACAACGCCGACTCTGGAAATGTGTACGAAAAATATCAAAAACCTGCTAGCAAAATGTATGCATCTCTACCTCCCCTTCGGTGGAACAGCGTGATGTGAGGCATTGTAATTGTTCCGCCAAATATATCCACCAAATACCAGCGCGGCCAGTTTAATACACTCGTATTAAAAAGTCAATCAAAAACAAATGTAGGAGACAAAGCACCACGTCTATATTAGAGCAAGGTCGTGTCACCTCATCTTTAATGTATGACGTCATCAATTTTGTCGACTCTTCGGGGAGTGACGTGGCGCGGCTACTCGGCGATCTTTTCTATAATTACGGTATAATGCACGTTGTTATATATTTGTAGTTTGTAAATGCTTACTGTGTAGTTGAACTGTTTTTATTAATTTTTAATTTATTTAAACATTGTGGAATAGTGTGGTATGATAGCTGGTCATTCGATATCAGAGGCTTATATAACTGTATGTTGTAATACTATTTATTGGAATAGCTTCACTCCGTACTACTGTTTTTAAAGCGAACTGTTTGTATATTTCCAAAAAAATATAAACAGCATATGATTAATGAAAATTATCAATGATATACACGTTATTAATTTTAATTATTATTATTAATTTCAATCCCAAAAGTAATACTGAATTTATATTTGATTCTCTGTTAAGAGACATCAGCCATTTGAACACTAGGCTTTGTAATATTGTGTAGCAATACAAAGAGAGCATACAGTCGACGCGGCGAGCGTTTGGAAGCACTATTATCTCGGTAGGAAGTGGAGTGAGCCGCGATGTTGTACCGTAACACCTACACTGGCCGTATGCCTAATTGACACCGCGCAAAACACCCGCCATCACCGAGCCTTAATAACACTTTACACGAAAGCAGAGACAAATTCCGCCGCACAGTCCACACTCATGTTATTAATGCGGGACGTTGTTAATTCATGGATAAACTATAATAGTATTAACGTCTTAATCTATTTGAGAGTTGACATTGAACTACATGTCGGCGTCAGTTTAAATTATAATCCACGCTAATGGATTAAATTTAATTATGGAATGTTTCAAATGGATCTATAATAGTAACAATAGCTCTATTATGAAGGCACTGAATTCCAGCATTAAGAGAAATGAGATAATAATACAGCGCGCAGGCCAAGTGGCGGGTGAGAGAGAATTTTCTTTATTTATTTTATTTCATTATTTCATTAACGAAAAAACATACCTTATTCTTATTATCTTAAGTTTGGATAAAACACGCAAAATATGTCTTCACTTTTCTATTATTTATATGAGGTAATTCGTGAATGTTTTAGTTCGTTCTTTATTTTTATGAGCATGAAGGCAAATATGTACTTACAATTCTTTCCAAAGAAATGGTTTAAATTGTTAAGTGTCAGTTTCATTACCAGCCCATACACGTCCTATTGCTATTGAGAGGGTTTAGGCCTTAGTCCACCTCGCTGGCCTAGTGCGGGTTGGCGTACTAGTTATGTTAGCTTAAACTCTATTAAAATGCCTAAAACAAATTACCAGCAAAAGTAATTTACTATTAAACATCGAATTACTTGTGAAAAAACTTAGACAGCCCCGTGGCGCAGTTGGCTAGACACCTGCTTGCGAAACGAGAGGCTGCGGGTTCGATCCCCGCCCCGAGACAAATGTTTGTGTGATCCACAAATATTTGTTTCGGGTCTGGGTGTATGTGAGGCCAAAAAAATCTCTCGTAGTTTCTGATACCCACGACATAAGACTTGTATCTTAGTGTGGGATCAGAACTATGTATGTGACTGTTGGGTGTATTTATTTATTTATTAACTGATGACCATTTTGTTGAATAAAAGTCACTTTGTAACCAGTTTCCACTGAGATCAATTTCTCCATACAGGGATGATTGTTCCACAAAGTTTTGTAACGTAATGATGACGAGTGTCGAGAGAAGTCGCTGAAGGCGCAATAACTGTCACATCACGTCAACGCTTTTACAATCGTTTTCGAGTCCGTGTGTATGTCAATAGGACTATGCACGTGGTTATTTATTCACCTACTACAGACACAACGAGCTCGGGATTATTCCTCAATCATCCTTTGATTAAAATCCGTGTAAATTATTGGTAGTCCTAGTAATAATATGTATTATTATTATTATTATAATAGAAAACACTGTTCTGTCGTTTTATTATACTTTAAACTCACGCGCTTTACATTGTGGATGATGTTTTTTAAAAAAAACCTTGGAACAAATATAATTTGAAATGAATTTATATCGATTATAAATAATATAGTTGTGGGCCCCCAGTATTGAGATGATATAAATAAATTAGGTACTGCGAGTCGCGGCGCGCTGTTTAAAAACATCCCGCGAGTCGGCGTGTCGGTGTCTCGGCGTCGCGTTATGTATAATTCAGCTTATGTTATTACACCTGCGAGCGCCGCCACTCGCGACACCCTATTTATTTGTTTCAACAGGAAATTTCAATCTTTGCGCCAGTTTGTAAAAAGCTACATTTGTTTCCCGAGAGGAACATTACGACACTCGCACCAGACACACGCTTTACATAATAAGTAAGCTTTTATTTTTATTAAATTTACACAAACAGTGAGCACATGTGTAGTCGTATATAAACCGCTATTAATAGCAACCACAGCTACTCATTAATATTAAAAGAGTGAGTTTGAATAGTACTCAACATATTATATTGTGAGAATTCTCGCGTCAATAATAAATGTTTTTAAGTTTGCACAGAAATATATTCGTGAATAAATTTGATGACGTAGAGCGCATGCAGTAAAACACTTAAATTCCGTTTTGTACGCGCGGCGACTGCGGCTCCAGTTTATAGTTGTTGACTATTTGAAGTTCCTCTCCCAAACTAAACATTTAATTAGCGACTCGACAGTTTCGTGTCGTTGAACGCTACTGTGCCGATATTCCTTTCGGGCATATGAAAATCACATTAATTTTTGCTGTGTTGAGGTGTTGTGCAATAAAAGATCGTACTCGTATTGTTTGATTTAAAGGTTAAAAGTAGTGATGGCCTCGAGGTGTAGGCGAGCAGTCGATAATTTCGGCGGTCGCGGCTTCAAACCCCACACCTCTGTCTTTTCAAAGTTATGTGTGTATTCTATCACGCACTTTAACGGTGAAGGATAACATCGTGAAGAAACCTGCACACCTAAACACAATTTAGCACAAACGTTACTTAAATAACTATTCAGATATAAATGAAATATAGTGTTTATCTGCGTGGGACCATCGAAGAAGATATCTGGATACGTTTAAGTGCATGGCAGAGCCGGCGCAGTCCTCGTGGGAGTTCGTAAGGTGGACGCATCGGAGAGTTTATTTACATTGGCCCCTACTACCCGCGGGGAACTACTAAACAAATGTATTAAAGTTCTCATTTATCTTACAACAGCATGGATCTAAGCGTTTTTCTTAAGGTATTGTCGTGCGTGGTATTTGCATAAAACAAGTTAATCTTAAGTGAATGTTATTTAACGGCTAAAAATATCTTTATTTGCTCACTCCCACTCGACACCCGGAGTACGTGCAAACCGTTTCTTACTGTTTGATCGCTCTACATGCGTAACAGTATTCAAGGTGTGAGTGACGAGCGCGCTTAATGTCTACGCGATAAGGTTCACATTCGCGGCGTGTGGCACCTTAATGAACGAGTAATTAGACACGACACGCTCCGAGTGCTCGCGCGTAAAACCCCAAAACGGTTCGTAAACGTGGAAACTCTTGATGTGCGAAGTTTCCGCCCCTGTCACCTGCCCCACCCCCGCACTCCCAGTATTACAATTCTTTTATGTTTTAATCACGAGTTAGTTACAATCGGGGCGCGGAGCTCGCTCCCTCAATGTTTCCGTGCAATGTTAATGAATGCTGCACTATACGTGCGCCTTGTATGTGCTGCAGGTAACCCGTGCGTGGTGTGTCGGTGCGCTAGTAAATAACGAGAACTTATTGTACGTGCCCGCTGCTGGAAGCCCCCCGGAATATCGTATTACAGCATGACAAAACACTGACAGTGCATTGTGCGGGCTTTTATTATATCTGGTTTCCGATGAAAGCGGTGAGTCTCAGCAGTCGGCGGGCCCGCACCATTGTGTCGCGCCACATCTGCTCCATTCGTGAACGGGCTACGCTGGTACGCCACTATTGCGCTACGTCTCCACGTTCCGCTACGGGCTGCTACAGACTGCTACCAGCTCCGGTGGAGCGCGTACGGCGTAACTGGGCGCTACGAACTGTATACTTTAGCTCGACTAGCCGGCGCTAAAGTTAGCGTCCCGTCTTTGTATTATTCCGTATGAACTCTGCTCAACATTCCAAGTTAGGTTTGAAATTAATTTCTTGTAGCGAACAAAATGCTTACTCGGGACGATAACGTCTTTTTTAACAAAAAATAACACTTTACAAGTTCGCGTATTATTTAGCTCGTGAAGTTTGTTTCGGAAGATTTATACCGACGTAATGCTCGTGCTTTAATAAGGAGCAGCATTTTACGCGATATAATATATTCTTAAATAATTTTTGTTGTTGCAAAGTACAGTCCATAAGTTGAGTGCGTTAGCTCGGACGGTAAGACGAGCGAGTTTGGTGTGAGGAGCGGAGGGGTTCAAGGGAGGAGGTGCGGTAATGAATGTTATTTACATGAATATAGTGTAATTTATGCTATTTTGAAAAAGTTTGTCGCAATAAACATAAACCGCTGAAGTTTTAATTAAACAAGTTACTGTTTCTGTGTTTAGCATTGCAAAGCGTGTTGCAGCGCACGGTGTCGGGGAGCAGCTCGGGTGTCGCGAAGAAGGGGGGCGGGGGCGGGGGTGTAGGGCGGCGGTAAGGCCAGTTATAGTACATGATCGTGAAATTGCCGATCGGTGTCGCTCGAACTCAAAATCAGAGGGGGCAATGCATGCGGTAGTGGTGGGCGCAGTCTCTCCGCGACACTCGCTTATCTGTGGGTCTTAGTGCCGGCATTATCTCGGCGCTGCATGTGCACGGCCTACTTCCTTGCCCATTGTTTGCGTTATTGCTGTGGGCGAGCATCCCGGTGCTGACGCTCGTGACGTCACTACAAATATTTTATTCCACGTCTCTTCTAAAAAAAAATTCTACAATTCCTTAAAAGCAAATTGTAAGATCTGCGAGTGTCTTACTGAACTTTTATTATAATGCGAAAATTTTAAGTAAATTTTTGACTTAAAATCCGACGTTCGTGTATAATTAGCATCTTATGCTTATGCATGAAACTTATTGAGGTTACTGTTACATAGGCATTAACAGGAGTGTAGCATAAATACTAGATGACGTTCAGAGCAACTAAGGATATTAATATATTTAAAGTATTAGTGAACCACAAAATATACAGCTCTGCCATAGCCATGACCCAGTACTTTGTGTGTGGAAACTATACAGCATTCTTGGTCCACTACATCTGAATCTCGAACAGGCTCTTTTTGTTTCACAGGAAAGTTTTATATAATCGTTGTCAAATATTTCGTAGTTTCCCTGAAGGGCTACAATGGTGAGAGTATTGACAAATTATTGGATACTAGCTTTTGCCCGCGACTCCGTCCGCGTAGACTACAGGGTTGGGTTCAGAAAGAAAATAAGTTGTAGTCTATTTTACTCCACAGGGTCCCATTAATGTCCATATCAAAAATCGTTTACATCGGTCACATGATTTAGGCGTGAAAGCATAACAGACATATAGTTACATATACAAAGTTACAGTCGTCTACGCGTCGTTTTATCATTCTAGCTTCAAAAATTACGAATTTCCACACAAACTTTCACCCCTATTTTTATTTTACCCCCTTTTAATGTCATATTTATTTATATCTAATCAACAGCCTAAAAATTAAGTTTCAAGCTTCTAGCTTTAAAAATGACAATACTTCCATACAACTTTTCATCCCCCTTTTCAACCCCTTAAAACCCCTTTTCCGGGATAAAAAGTATCCTATGTTCTTTCCCAGGCTCCAACCTATCTGTGTACCAAATTTCATTTAAATCGGTTCAGTAGTTTTAGCAGGAAAGCGAGACAGACAGACAGACAGAGTTACAATCGCATTTATAATATTAGTAAGGATATAGTATTGTTTTTATAGAGAGAGACTAGGTAGGAACTTAACAAACTTGCTCGAGTTCTAAACCCTATTGTCAACTCAATACAGATAGACAGACAGACAGAGTTACTTTCCCATTTAAAATATTAGTAAGGATTCGGGAACCTTTATAGCTCTCATGTTTTATGTAAGTGTGGAGCGATGCGTGGTGTGCGGTCGCGCCTGTCACGTGCACTCGATGCCTCCATGCATTAAACGATTTGCAGGCCATTTGCTTGCTGTCCGGATCGTGTTCTCATAAAACCGTGATAGTTTAAGATTTTATCAGTGATGGCATCTTGGGTAGGCGTGCGGTCGAGACTCTCTGCGGTCGCGGGTTCAAACCCCAGGCACACACCTCCGACTTTTCGAAGTTATGTGTGTATTCACAATGAATTATCACGTACTTTCACGGTTAAGGAAAACAACGTGAGGAAAACTACACACCTAAAAACGTTCTTAAGAATATAAGTGTAGTCTGCCAAGCCGCACTAGGCCATTGTGGTAGACTAAGGCCTAAACCCTATCAGTTGTTGATGAGGCCTTATCCCGGCAGCGGGACGTATATAGGTTGATGATGTATGATGAGTGTAAGATTGTGGCATGTTTCCTGCGTTGGTTAATAAACTCGTACAGTATTTGTTGGTGGGTCCATCGAGAGGTCCTCGTCGGAAGCGGCGGGGCCGAGTCACAGTCCGCGCACTGACCCCGATCCCACTGATAGTACCACGGAGCGCGGACTGCTCGATACTTCAACGGAATGAACGAATTCACAACTTTTATTCACTTTACATTTTTATTTCACTCTGAAATTTGTGTTTGGAATTTTTAATATTTATCGGTTGGATAGCGCTGCACCGAATTACATGTACGCAGTTGAAAAATGACGCCGACCGACAGCGTGGAACCTTCCTCCATTACAACAGGGTTTGTGGACATGAAGCTTGTTTCACTCTTGCATGTCATTATCTGCATATCAGTCTTTGGAAAATACTAAAGATAAATATTATTACGAATAATTTAAAGTGGTAGTGGCAGTTTTTGGCATTTACCAGCGTCTCATTGGCCCGGTCCTTTTAAACTTTCCTCGCAAACTTTGAACGCGTTTATTTAAAATTCGTTATGTCATTAGGCGCACGTTGGCTTGCAATGAATTTATTTTCAGTACATTACACGAAATCAGCACTTTCTATTTTATAAATAAAGAGAACAACTGAAACGTGGGAAACAAGGCGGGTTCTGTCAAATGGGCGTAAACAAAGTGGTGCGGGGCTGTGCGGCGCAGGGCCAGCGAGCCAGCTTTAGATTTAGAAGCTACAAAAAAACTTATGTAGGTATATAATGCAGTAAAATAGTCTACGATGGAGCTTGAATCGATTCTGCTCTCTTGTTTGGTTATGAACCAAACGTGCATGTTTATTACGTTTCTATTAATTAAGTAACCTTTAAGCCCATTTTATGACACTTACGGTCACTTTTTTAATGCTAAACAAAATTTTTAATTTTGTTCGCTTCCACGCCTGCCCCACTGTGGATTGTCGGTAATTTGCGGGCGCGAAGTGCCTGTGGCGCGGCGCGGTGGAACATTTGTGTTGTGTTCATTTAAACGGCGCGCCGCTGCAAACACCCGCTCGCTGTTTAATTGTTGTCCCCAAACAACAAACAACACACTCAGCCACGCCGCAGTGCATACACACACACACACACACTCACATACACACACGCACTCCACTCAGTGACGGTCACCGGATTTCTATTAGAAATATTGGCACACGCTTACCGAGCCGCGACCTCTCGGTAGTTCAGACTTAATTCAGGTAGTTAAACATTTTTATGGTGAAATAATCCGCGCTGCACCGAGCACGGCGCAGTGTGTCGCGTGGAGTATTATGCGAGGTAAAATGTTCATTTTATAAAACTACTTTTTCATTAACGTTAACGCTATCGTAACGAGACTGCATCGACTATTTCAATACTCTCTAAAAGTAGAAAGTTCATGCCCTTTGATCCAGTGCGATAAATTTGTGTAAAAAATTCAAAAGTCTTCAAATAAATTGTCGAGTTTGATTTTTACGTGAACAATTTCTCAGTAGAAGTACGTATTGGGTATGTCCCTGCTGAGTAGAACTTCAAAATGAAACAAAAATAATAAACAAATTATGTCCATGGAGTAACGTATTTCTAACAGCAATGCACCAATATTACGAATTTTAATAGTATATTTTTCGTATACCCTCTCAGTTGTAGAAGATGCCTGTGTCCAACAGTGGAACGTATATGGGCTGGTGATGACGATGATTTTTTGTATTATGTTAACAATTTAGAAACATTTGAATAAGTAGTTTGGTCCTTGTGTAGATAAAATATTTATAGCTAATTAGTGAGCGGGGCGCTGAGCTTTGTAAGAGCGCTCAGGCCGCTCAGTCCGTACAGACCGCTCAGCCGCCCGAACACGAAATATCAATTAAAGGAGCGGACTCCTGTGTGATCCGTCCCGAGGCGGAGCGTTCGTCACTCGGCCCGGCCGGGAGGCAGCGCCCGCTCACTGCCGCGCTAATGATGCTATCGCGCGGTTTTATCTGATAATGTATGCGCGCGGCTGTATCGCGGCTGGAGCGCCGCCGCCCTGATAAACTTTCATACGATTATAAACATCTCGCCTGCGGGTGATGGCGTCGGTACAGGGACATTCAGCGGGAATGGCGGCGGTGTTAGCTACAAAGGCGGCGTCGGCGGCGCTCTGTAATAGAATCGGCCGCCCGCCCGCCGCTGTACTATAAGCAATTATCCTCGAGAATGATTTACAATTTCCCGCAAGAAAATCGCTTAAGCGGCTTAGTGGGGCGTGCCTACTCATTGTAACCGCTCCTTCGATAAGTACGTGGGATGGCGTCGGTTTTTAATTTCCCCCGGGAATCGAACCTTAACGAGCGGCGACCGGCGACCGACGCGCTTGCAGACATTGTTTCTAATGTGTTTTCCGATAGCATCAAATTGAAGCATGAAGGGTTACAAGTGAATGTGAGCGCTGGTGGCGGCGTGTGGAGGCCCCGAGTGTCGGGCGGAGTATAGTGCTGGCGGAGGCGATGTGTATCAGTGCTCCTTACGAGAGCTCGTGCAGCCGTTGATCTGCGGATTATAGTTCGCTGCGAGTAACGGGCGCACCACACACTTCACACTACTCGCCAGTCTAATAAAGGACACACGACGCATGTTTTTAATTTACTTCGTTTTGTAGACTCTTGGAAGTACTTTGTTAAGCCCTTGTCCATTTTTACGGAACATATAGTGATTTAAGACAATAGATTTGTGCGTAAGTGTTGGCCAACAAACCTTAATTGACTATAACTGATTTTCCAGTCATAGTATTAGGCATTAGTATTATACATAAATATAGTTATTCTCGAATATTTGCGTGTTTATCATCCAAGCAACAACTGGTGCTGTTATTTTTTAACGTTAGTACTAACTGTTTCTTTTTGCAAAGACATTTCTTCATCATTGAATACTTAACGCGCGTTAAAATACTTATGTTGACTTCAGTTCTCAATTTATTGGATTAGAAAATGTATTTTTCCGTCGACAACACTTCTTGTGTCGACTTAAATGAATTCCAATGTCTAAGCGACGGGACGACGTCGACAGTTTCTAAGCACATGTGACATACGGAAAGACACACACCAGCCTTATTTGTGTTAGCAACTTGGTATATCAGCGGCGAAGGGTTAAGGAATGGAGGAGAGGCTGGGGGGGGGGGGGTGTTGATATCTTTCTGTAGTTACACGCGGTAATTGATGGATGGATGCCAACCTTGCTCGAACTAACCCCACGACAACCGCTCCGTCACTTAGCAATAGTGCCACTATATTTGGCTGACTAAAATACAAGTATACCTAAAATAAATCGCAAAAATGGTGACAACATGTATATATTAAAAATATATAGATAATATTTTATTAAATAGCTTCAACAACAAGAAAACAAATATAACTGATCTCTTATTTTACTCACTGCCTTCGCTACGTATAAATTCGTCTATTGCTCGGGCAACCGACTTCAATACACATGATAGAAAACGCAGTGGCCTTTACATACACTGTCGATAAGACAAAGCATACATTCCTATTCAATATATTATGTCATTCTCAATTATTTCTTCCCGCATCATTAAAGAACCCAAGGTTTTACAAAGGACATTAGCCATCAAATATGAGAATAAAATAATGGTAAATATTAAATATATATATATAAGAATTACCAAACTTGATGTTTGGGCCGGAATGGTGCCCTAAAATAATGTGTTAATATAAAAATTATTACAGCATCAGGCGCTGTTGGCTAGACACCAGCTTACGAAGGCCGCGGGTTTGATCTTCGCGCCGAGACAAATTTTTGTGTGATCCATAAAATATTTGTCCCGGGTCTGGGTGTTTGTGAGAGCCAAAAGTCTCTAGTAGTTTCTGATACCCACGACAAAAGACTCGTAGCTTAGTGTGGGGTCAGAATTATGTATGTGACTGTTGGTGTATTTATTTATGAGATTCCATAAGTAAGGTAAACATGTATATGTACGTTCCTTTACAATGTGGTTTTGATTGTCGCACGTGCGCGCGACACATTAATTAACAACCCACCAATGCGTTAATCATATACTTGACATAATCGTACATTTCCCTACATAAACTTTTTATATCCATAGAAACGGAATTCAAGTTACCAAGACACTTTATTGGATGTGATCACCCAAGATAAACGTATTTTTTTCAATTGAAGTGCTAAATTCCTAAAGTTAAATTAAACTAAACATAAAATACACACTCAACAGTCACATACTACAAAGTATTGACCCCACACTAGGATACAAGTCCTGTGTTGTGGCTATTAGAGACTACGAGAAATTTTTCGGTCTCACAAACACCTGGACCCGAAACAAATATTTGTGGATCACACAAACATTTCTCTCGACCAACCCGAGGCCTGCGCCACGGAGCTGTCGACTATAAACATAAAAATTTGTTTCCTGTAGGATACTGTTTAGCCATACTACAAATCAAGCTGATCAGCTCGTGTTTCGTCACAATGAAAATAATTGCATAGATTATAAAGGAACAGGAACTTGATTGTACACCGCATGAGGCAGACTGCATGCTGCATCGTGCCTCCTGTGATTAGGCACATATGAAAATTGGTTCAGCGATGGGATGGTGGAGGGCCTAACCGGTTAAATGACAGCCTCAGTGGCGAAGTAACTACGAGTAGACATTAGCCTGTGAAACGTGAGACCGCGGGTTGGAGAATCGCACCGAGAATGTGTTAGTGCGATCAACAACTGTTTGTTTCGGGTCTGAGTGTTCGTAACGCTGAAGAAACTCCGGTAACTTTTAAAATATATTATGTTTGTGACTTTGAGTGTATTTATTTATATTTTGTTATATTTTGAGTCACGAGTGTATAACACGTAGGTATATGTCACGCATAATAAACACTGAAATTACTGGAAAAACTATGCCAAGCGCAGTGCTTTTTTTAAGCTAGATATTTTTTTTTAGTTATATACAGCAAAGCAGCAAGTTGCTACAAATATGACCTGTCATATTAATGTGACTCTACTTCATCATGGTTAGTATGAGTAGTGGCGCACCCCGTCGCGACTCATTTGTACATATTGCGCTAGTTAGCAAGTGTTAAGCTAATAAATAGAGGAGTCGCTCGCGGCGCACTACGCTGGCTAGCTGAAGTGCTTTCGTGCTATAATACTGCCATTATTCAGCGGCTGACAGGTATTTCTTTAAAGCGCTGGCTGCGTTAGGGAAGCGTTTAAGTGAACAATACAGCGAGGCGGAGGGTGTCCATATATCAGCGCGGGGTGTCGGCGCGTGCTGCGGGCTCCGCGCCGTATTGTACACCGGGTTATGAGGAGCGGGCCCAGGAAATGCGGACAGTGCGCATAATACACTTTATTATTTACCATACATTTTATTGCTTAGCTTTTTGTCGCATTTGAATAAAATGGTACGTGGTGAAAACGATAATTATAATTGGTTCATACGCTATGCACTCGTATATATCGCGTATAAATATTTGTGTTTCATTGCCGCAGTTGCGAAAAAAATCTTAGCCGTGAGGACTCCTTTAATGTACAAGTATGTATGTAGCCTTCGTAACATTTGTTGTTGGATATTTCATAACCAGAGTCCAACGCGTAGGGATAGCAATCTCCATACAAGCCGTAAGATATGGACGTGTTTAGAGAGTGCGAGCATGCGGGTGGCGTGTGGGCTCGTAAAGTGCAGCGTCAGCGGCGGCCGACTATCAACCATAAATATTTCACGCTTGGCTCGGACGCGACCCAGCCGCACGACACGGGACCACTAGACGGGCCTCCGCGCCACGCTGCACTACCTACTCCGCAAACACACAGTACATGGCCTTATACGACTCGAAAACTGATAGACCGTCAGGAGGCGTAAATAATGTTGAAATAATAATATATCATCATCATCATCATGATATATGTTAATAATGTTGAACGATATCACTACCTATCATTTTATTATAATATTATCAACGGACATTTTCACTCATCCAACCAAGTAGAGAAATAGTGCTTCTTGTAATCGCTTACCGCCTTCGCTTATTCCTTGCCTTACTTCAAGCTGCCCATTCATTCTGCAGTCCAAGTTGGCTACACCAGCGCTACAAGGCAAGCGGGCGTTGAAATCCTTACCCCTATTTCGAGATCTCTTATTCTCTTATTAGTTTAAGTTATTTCAAGCATACTATACTGGACTCCTAATTGATTTGGTCACCAACGCTCCCTGGTACTTCTTCTCTTAATCAAAGCCGGTAAACTATAGCATAGTTAAACAGAAACAAAAGAGTCAAATTGATATACATACATACTCGTAGTAATAGATAATTACTATTTTTGTGTGTATTGATATGTGTAAAAATAAGATTTAGTAATTAAATACAATATATAAAATATCATGATATTAATAGACTGAAAAGTTTAATCGCTACCTGATAACTTTCTTAAAGTATAAGTTTACAGGCCACGGGACCTGGTTGAAAAATATAATATACGTCATCATCAGCCAATATACGTCCCACTGCTGAGCACGGGCCTCATCTACAACTGAGAGGGCTTAGGCCTTAGTCCACCATGCTGGCCTAGTGCGGGTTGGCGGACTACACACCTAAGAAATTCCTAAGATCTCTTAGGTGTGCAGGTTTCATCACGATGTTTCCCTTCACCGTTAAAGTACGTGATAATTTATTATGAATACACAAATAACTTCGAAAAGTCAGAGGTGTGTGCCTGGGGTTTGAACCCGCGACCGTCGAGATTCTCAACGGCGCGCCTAAACCTCGAGGCCATCACGACTCGTAATATACGTACTTATATAAAATTTAATACAATGTAAAAAATTTAATTGGGATGTAAAAAAATAATATTAAAGAGGCACGCGACAAAGGTTCTCTTGCACACACACCTTCCGCCCCCGTCGCCGGCCGCATCGGCCGGGGCCTGGAGACACTTTCAACTAAAAGTTTCCGAATCTGAATATTTGTCACGTATTGCACGTTACACTTTAGTAAGAATGCACGCGCCGCACACTCGGTGCCATTCGCGCTGTTCACACAATGTCGCATCATATCGCTCCAATCACACTTTGGGAGATTTTGTTTGTGTGATATTTTACGTGATGACATAATGTATAAGAAAACATGTATTAAAGCGAATGAAAAAATATTGTTTTGGATAAACATTGATGTGATAAAGTTACACAGGCATAAAATTATATGGCGGGCGGATATATCCCTCCAAACAGCCGCGGGCGAGCGCCACACACTGCCTTTGTTCTATACCGTACAAAAACCCGCGACAAATCATGCAACAAAGGTATTTCTTTAACGCGCTTTACACCCGGTTATGAACCGGTTGGCATACTTGGGTTTATTGGCGAGAGATATCAGTACCTATCGTTGTTATCGTCATCAATTTGGTAATCTTACATTTATCAATAGGTAGACCGTTAATAGTATCTGGTGCAGGCTCAAAAGATTTGATAGATATTAATTGCAATAAGCCAGATAAAAACCGTAACCTACGGTTAATTTGTTGAAAGCTATGAATCATGTATATGAACTGAGCATAAATACAATAAATGCGTTAGTGTCCGTTTATTTGTCGGTACGTGAGTGCGCAGCCGAGCGTCGACAAATTTGTTTTGCATGTAGTTTGGCTGACGCGGTCCCTTATCGGATAGTTTTTATTCAAGGAAAATGAAACGCTCCCATGGGCCGCACACGCCGCGCGCAGTAACTGCGGCTAACACATGCGAGCGTTTCCGATGTGACTCAAGAATAAGACTATTTCATATTGTTGTCGGGATCTTGGAAAATCAGTAGTCGTTGGGGGATTTTTACCTTTATTTATGCAGTGCCGAGTGCGATTGTCTTCACTGCGACACGACGGGGCGAGCGCGGTCTTAGTTATCTCTATTGAATATACTTTAATTAATTACTATTAATTGTAAATCGGGCTTAGTGTTTTTCAAATAGCGTCTTTAATAAAGGAGGACTTTTATATAATTTGTTTTAGTTTTTGCGTGAAATAGGTACCTGTGTATTAATTAGTGTTAATTTATTTAGCTCTTTGTTTTATTGTTACTTTACTTTTAAAGTAACAAGAAAACAAAGAGCTCGATAAATTAATTAGTTTGTATTTACTTTATATACAAATGTAATACTAACAATTGTAATACCAAGATGAGAATTATTTAATTAAATTGACGAGGCACCAATAGAAGGTACAATGTTTCAATGCAAACTTATAAATACAGATACAGATTCCTACAGATATTACAAAAAACATACATATACTATACATACATACATAACCTCACGCCCGTATTCCACAAAGAGGTATGTACATTGCCGCACCCACATTTCGCGAGGTATGTATGAGAACCGTGTAATAAATAAATAAATAAATACACCCAACAGTCACATACATAGTTCTGACCCCACACTAGGATACAAGTCCTGTGTGATATCAGAAACTACGAGAGACTTTTCGGTCTCACAAACATCCAGACCCGAAACAAATATTTGTCGATCACGCAACCATTTGTCCGTGCGGGGATCGAACTCACGGCCTCTCGTTTCGCAAGCTGGTGTCTAGCCAACTGCTCCACGGGGCTGTCCGAATAGAAAATATATATAGAAAACGCGCCTAATGCCGTTTTTGGTACATTTCCAGACTCTGTGCGGCTACTGAGAATTTCCTGACTGAAAAACCTAATAACACTGTGCCCGACCCAGGAAATGAACCCGGGACCTCTTGAGGCATAATCTTGAGTGGTACGAGTACAAGGCAGATACAAAATACGTATACGTAGTAGGTATGCCTATTGATTGTTACTCTGCAATCTTGACACCTTGTGTTCGTGTCGGTACGTGGGTGGAGTCAGGAATACTGTCACTTGAAATGAGAGGCTTATTGAGAAGCACTACGTGACGTCACGACACTCCTAATTACAACGTCACATCTACTCACACTGACATGTACGTATAAACCAGTGGCGGTACTTCCATAGAAGCCCAAAATTGTTACACGTTAATTTTAATGTCTAGTTTATAATTGTTTATTGTGGGCTCAGGATATTCTCATTTATGTGTCAAATTGATTTTGTTAAATAAATATTTAAAGCTTAAAGATTTTTATTTGTAATTTTGTAAGGCAACCTGGGCTTTTGGGCTTCTATGGAAGTACCGCCACTGGTATAAACATACATACATGTTTTAAAATTTGAACCACAAACATGCTCTAATGATTAACCAGTACAGGAAATCCCATAATTTCCGACTTTACAGCTCTTGAGAAATTATTCTAATTTAGAATAACATTTGTATAGCGAAAATTTCTCAGTTTCAGCACCGAGTCTGGAATTGTACCCAAAAAACTGCAATAGGCTCACCTCTTTAACATGGGACGAAAATACAACGAGCATATAGTAGGTGCAGAGATGCACAGATGTGCATAGATATTAATGATATTTCACAGATCCGATAACGTAATCACAACTATAAAGCAGTGCATTAGTAGAGCGCCTCATTTGTCGTTTTAATGAGCGTAATATTTGCTATTTACGCTCCAGATATTAACATATTAGGTCCGCTGCACTATCGGTACAATATCAGATGCAAAACGTGTCACAGAGGTGAACCGTCGCAGTAAGTCAATTTAAATGCAGTTTTTGCAACTATTCAATCATCTCGTGATTAAAAATATTTACTTCGTTACGCGTTTTTTTTTAAGAACCGAATACATATAGCGACCTAGGTTTCGTAGAAATTTATTAAATAATCCAAAAGAAACAAAAATCCTGGTGCACTTTTGTATTTCCGCAATAATGTTAATAAACTGTTCCCTAATACGATATTAATGTAGAATTATCATGTCATTAAAAACACTTTAGCTGTTAGTTTTGTATCAAAATTATGATACCTGCCTGCAACTCCGTATGCGATCCAAATAGAAATATCCATAGCAATCAAAACCAATATTTACAATTACATCTGCAATCAATGAAAAGTTATTATAACAAAACAAACGGATACTTCAAGTTTCTATACCACTCACTAGCTTAATTATAATGGTTTGAGCGCAATGCTTAAAATCACAACCAAGAGATGGCGCCACCACAAAATTAAATCGCGGAATGGTTTACACGACGAGTAGAGTATATAAAGGCTGGCCATCTCTGTCATTTTAACAATAAAGGTCTGATAACTTATTTACAAAATTAGGTAATGTTTGTGTAGTGTCCCCCACGTTATCGGCGTGCGTGAGGCGCTCATTTATTCTCAAATCTCTCAATTTATTTATATTATTAAACATCAATAGTTAAACGATATGAATAAATCTAATCAATTTTTGACAGTTTCTTCTAGGTGGTTAGTTTCACGAGATCCCTGAGTTCCATTGATGTTTTAGCCCGCAAGAGTCAAGCCATTGTTGCCAACCCCAAGAAACTAAAAAACAGCAGCTCACTAATAAAAAAGCAGTAGAAAACAGTAGCTTAAGAAAAAAAGGCAGATTTCATATTTTTCTTTTATAATTAAAACAATCACCTACTTTTATTACTGACATTGTTATTATTATAATATTGATTCTAAATTTTCAATCTCATTTTCCTTCTTAAATTCGTACATATTTATATTAAATCTATTTATGTGCCTTTCTGTGTGTGACTTCAAATGAGTTGCAATCGGTTATTTCGGATTTGTGTATAATACTCCTTTAGTTGTAGTGGATATTCTGTTGCGTAATTTGGTTTTCATAACATTTATAGCTGAAAATAATCTTTCCACGGTAGCGCTGCTGTGTGGGTAGGCAAGTTTTATTATGTGGTGATTATTAAGAAATACTTTCATAGTCTAATAGGTAGCGTTGAACGCTCATTGAAAAACAGTAAAAATGAGGAATAAAACAGAAAACAGGGTCATCAACATGAAAACAGCAAATCTACTGTTAAAACAGTAGGGTTGGCAACATTGAGTCCAGCATACTCAGTTTGCCCTCTCTAAGGCAGACGGGGATTCAAGAGGATTTCCCCCATAAAAATTATCAAATACATAAAATTTATTATGCAACGACACCTACATTGAGAAATACATTTATTTATTTATTTAAGTTTAAAAACGTTCGTTAATTGATCTACTTCTTGAACGTGCTTTGACTCGTTTCTTTTTACGCACAGGTCAATAATTAGAGCAGGTCAAAAGTATGCTTAATCAGTGATAATAACTTAGGGTTACCTATAAGGAAAGCAGTAAGTGGTTACTATGTGATGTAACAATTATATTCATCATCAGCCCATATACGTCCCGCTGCTGGGCACGGGCCTCCTCTACAACTGAGAGGGTTAGGCCTTAGTCCACCACGCTGGCCTAGTGCGGGTTGGCAACAATTAGATTATGTATGTTTATTTGGCGACTCCTAGTTTTTACAGAAAGCTTGCGCAATTGGTCTGCAGGAGCATATATATAAGTCTCAACAGGAAAATAGCGAACTCCCCACGGAACGGGATAACTGCTGCTATTAGAATTCTTAACAAGTTTAATTAAACTTAATTACATTACTATGAGACGCAAAAAGTTCGCTTCCTTAACTATGTATGGGACGGCGCTGAACGTTCGCGCGTTGCTGTCGCCGCTCGCGCCACGCTTTGTGCGGAACGACATTCTATGAAATTAACTGCGTGCGATGCACCAAACGTTAATAAGATTTTTGTGCCCTTAATGTTGCTTCATTTCGTGTTGTACTCCTTAATGGGGGATTTGTTTCAATTAATTTTTGTTTTTTGTTAAGTTGTATGATTGTTTACTCGGCTCTTTCTGAACCCGTTATATTAGTGAAATACAATACAATATTTTGTCGTAGGTAATATAATTCACAAATACTTCGACCTAGAACTGTGCGCCGCCTTGCCATGATTAAACTTAAAGAATTATAAGTAGTGATGACACTATTTCGAAGGTTCAAATCCCAAGTACGCATCTCTGGCCATGGGAAGTTATGTGTGTATTAATCCCTCTTGATTTTGGGAAGAGGAGCTTGCCCACTAATAGGACGTATATAGGCTGTTATAGATGTGTGTAGATGTAGATTACACCGTAAACTTCAAATATACCCTATATTTGACTTTATGGATGACGTATGCAGCCAGATGGCACAAGTGTAATGTGTATGTGTGATGTATTATGCACGGTCGGCGAGGTGTGTGCAGTGCGAGGCGAGAGCGCGATAAACTAGGATTTGGTGCGCGAGGTGAGCAGCACTAAGCAGGATTAGACGACGGAACACTCGGCGCGTAAATATCACGTGGCCCTCTATACTACGGAAGCGGTGTTAACTCTAATATCCTTCCTTTTAAATATTATAATATTTTGGCTATCTAGTTGACCCTCAATATAAAATATAAATGAAACTAATGAATTTAAAAAAAAAGCATATTAACAAGGCTAATCTATTTCTTTCACTAATCCATACGAAGGACCTGGACATGGATCAAAGTTACTAATGAACGATGACTCTTCCTCGTACGGTTGGACCTGACACCTTGGAAAAACACAGATTTCATATCGGAAAATTAAATTTACGCTGTTTAACTGCGGAGCTCAGGAAATAAAAAACAAAATTCTTTCCACGGGTGCGGTGCTAATGTGAAGCATGAGTGTGTGTCATACGTGACGCTCCAACAGGTCGGGCAGTAGTTGTGCGGCGTCACTACCGCGCTGTGTGTGCACGGGCCGTTCTCTCTACGTAACAAGCTCCTTACAGTCCCTCCGAGGATTCGCCGACAACGCCAAGGGTTAATGTTCTGCTCATTTTTACAACGACACGAAAATACGCTGTGAATTTTATACAACATCGTGTTGTTAGTGACGCCGAGCCGAGAGATTTTTCTATTATGGCGAAACCAAATGTTCTTGATCAAGTTAAATGGCTGCGCTGTTTTGCTTTTTTGTGTAAGTGAATAAAAGGAATTGTGGGTGAACTAATATCAGCCTCGTGCTTGGATAATATTATTCTGTTACTAATAGAATAAATACGAAGTTGTTATTACCTTAAAAATTAACTACTGTGCTCGATTTAATGTGCTTCGATCAATAAGCCCTTATTTGTTGGCATCATTAAATAATCCTCATTGTGATCAGTTTTTTAGAATATATCTTTTATAGGACAGTTACATCAATGCAGAGTGTAAGACGACATGAATGTTGAGGGATTTTTTCTTCTTACCAATGTAGCGGCTAATCATTACCGATTGAGCAGAGAGATATTCGTTATAATTCGTCGCTGGATTACATAAGCACTGTGAAGGCTGCGGCTTTGTCACCGCGCTATCAGCTATCTGTAGTTTATAAGAAAGATTAGCGAGTAATCTTGAGTGGTTGCTCTCACTTCAGATACTGTCGCGTCGATGTTTATCAACTTTATTCCAAGATTTCATTTACCATCATTCAAACACAACTGAGGTGAAATACTATTCCTTTTTTTATGTTTTTTTTTCTACAGTTAGAGATAAATATATGTATGAACGTGTTGGAGGACAATCTCTTTCTAGTTGTAGACGATTAGATGTTCTCGGACACCGGCATCCCCAGAAAAAGTTAAAGACTGTCCCAGAAATGGGTTTAGGTGGCATGTCATTTATGACATTTTAGAGTTTATTAGTGAAGCCCTGTAAATCACGATAGAGATGCGTAGGGCTTTAATGCTACTCTGTGGCGACGACTAATACTTGTACCGACAGAGAAAAAATTATATTAAAATACAAACTCCTGAAATATTTTTAACATTTCTCATAAACTTATGTACCCCTATCGCATTAGAGACTGATAGTGCAATCTGAGTACGTACATTGTCAAATACATATTTTTGTTAAAAACATCAGGTTTGACGATCTCGTTTCATTATTAAAAACTTGTACAGCACATCGCTGGCACAAAGCAGGTCCAATCTGTAGGGTAGTTGTATCTCATCATGTCTGCGTCAGTTTAGTTTGTAAACGTAATATCTGCTCGTAAAAGTGAACGTGGGGAATTTATTAAGGGCTCCGCGGGATGAGATCGGCGCGGCTCTGTTGTGTTTTTCCATTACAGCGAGCAGTTTCACTAACGATTATGTTATGTTCGGTCCGCGAGCCGTGACGCTGCGCCCAGCACGCAGATGAGTTAAGCTCAAAGTTAATACGCAGCGAGTAGTGCCAAACTCGGCTAATTATTTTTTGTTTATCTCGTACAAAATGCAAAAGATACGAGGGGAAACTCTCGCACAGTGTTCAAGTAAATTGCCAAGGGAGTACAAAAATTAATTTGGGAGAAAATCTAATACGCTAACAAGCCAGGGGCACGGAACGCTTGCGAATTTTTCAGCCGAAAAACCTGAAGTATTTGCATAAAATATGTTGTAAAGTTTATCGGACAAATGGTTCATGATGCCTGACTTCGGAAATCTGTTTTGTTGTTGATAGTCAAATGTTGTGGATGTGGGATTTTATTATTTTATTATTTTTAAGACTCGTTGGTCCCGCAGACGTCAAGAGAGATTTGTAGGAGAAATGTGTTTGTATAATAGATCTTTCTTTAGAAATGTTTAAAAACAGTGATGGGATTGTTATACGTAACACACATAACATATATATGGGTGTAAAGTCTTTGGCTACATTTTTGGGAATAAAGGCATGAATTTGTGTATGTATTATGAACAATTTTAAGACGAGAAGTTGGCAATTCTATTTTTCGACATTTGACTCGAATATTTTTATCATTTGATAAGGTTGCGTCGAGGGAGTAGAGTTGAAATTCAATACACTGTTTCATAAGTACCGCTCTTATCATTAGGATTTGGATTGGTGTGTGTGCCTGGGGTTTGAACCCGTTGCCGCCGAGATTGTCGACCCCGCACCTAAACCTCGAGCTCTCACTACTTTGTTTAATTTATTTTTCATGGATTAAATGTTTAATATTACGTAATAAATAAAACGCACGATGCTTAACCTATTTTTATAGGTCACCGAATTAGAAGGAACATGATATTTAAATTCTGCCTCAGCTTATCGTGAGATATATTAATATAATTAAGTAGGTTTAATTTACAAGGGGTAGGAACCGCAAAAATGATATGAAATTAATTAATTTGAACAAAGCCTTGGTTGTAATAGGACGAGAGGGTGTCGCGCGACCAGCGCTGCGCGGGACAATCCTGCGAATTAATAAATGTGAGTCAGTTTGCGATGTTAATTAAATTATTTTGTACGGCTCGCACTAAACTGAGCGTGTCCTCTCTAATTAAACAACGGATACACAGAGCAGACATAGTTTAGCTTGTGTTTCTACGAGTTATAAGGCACACATTTGATAAAAACAACTGAAACTTTTTGAATCATAAGCTTTAGCCCATGTGATGCTCCCACAGCTGGACACGGTCCTCATCTATGAAATGAAATAGTATTTATTGAATCTATAAAATGACAAATACATAACTTAGATTCAGTCATTTCGAAATATAGTTTACCACCCTGTTCGGAAGGCAGTCATCACTAGAGAAGAACGGGTAAGAAACTCTAGTGTTGCTCTTTTCCAATCAAGAAATAGTTTACAAAATTGATACAAAGATTACACTGATATAAAGATTTGCCGATACACAGAAGCCCGTGGTTATGGTATGATTGAGAGAAATTAGGCTGCCGTCCTTCACGTGATCCTAGTGCGCTTTAAGAAACTTCAAATACCTATAAAATGCCTTGTGAAGAACTCTTAGGCGAAACGTGCCAGTGGTGTCGTTACAGATGAACCGGCGTTTTCATTCCACAGTCCTAGGCGACTACGGCGTAGCATTACCATTTCTAAATTTGTGAATAGTTGCGGCTGGGTGCTTTCTGACGGTTTTCTGCGAGAAAATAATATCAGCAGCAGACCAATTTCTTGTACAATCCCAAATCCGCTACGGCGTAGCCCTTAAGATGAGATTCCACACTTATTGTGAAAGCACTGTCCTTAAGAATGATTAATTCTTTATACCATACATCGCATATTTTACAAGCTATTCTATACTTAGTATCTCAATTGCTAAGGTAAATGGTATAAGTTTAGGACATTAATTTACCTAGCAAGCCGTTTCGATCGGATCCCAGGCAGTAGCTCATTATTCAATCGTCAATAACTGTAATCTGTTTCCTTCGCTTTGATTATAATAAAGTGCTACATTAAGCGAGCACCTGTTTCAGGTATAAAGTTATGTTACACACTCTTCATAGCCCTCCCCCCCTCTCTAACCCCCCCTCCGCGGTACTCCTCGAGGCAGCGCTTGCTGGGTGAGTGAGCGGGCGCCCTCCACCGGCCGACAATTACGGCTCTGTGTTATTGAGATTTATAGCTTGAGATAATAAAACAATTTGAATACTTAACAAGTTAAATCGTTAAAATTTATAAGCGTAACTGGTATTAACTTTGACAATATTGACTCGCATTTAAATATTATCTCGCTACGTTTTATAATTAAATCGTTAAGCCGTGATTGCCTATTGTGTGCGATGGCAGCGCACTGTTCGCGTTATATATTTTACTCGTAAAATGATTAGCAAACGATGTAACACGCTGATTGTTTGTAAGATTTCCAATTTAAGTGTACGGAATCGAACAATAGAAAACGTGTCATTGTCATTCTTATTCACAAAAAAATATTCCACATGGCTGTTTGACGAGCACATTGTTCGACTTAGTGCTGCTACTAATAATTTCTAATGTATAAAGCCCAATAACATTTTGCCCATCTCAACACAAGTAGTCTATCAGTTATTTCATCATCATCATCAGCCCATATACGTCCCACTGCTGGGCACGGGCCTCCTCTACAGCTGAGTGGGTTTAGGCCTTAGTCCACCACGCTTACCTAGTGCGGGTTGGCGGACTACACATCTAAGAAATCCTTAAGAACTCTTAGGTGTGCAGGTTTCATCACGATGTTTTCCTTCACCGTTAAAGTACGTGATAATTCTATGTGAATACATACATAACTTCGAAAAGTAAGAGGAGTGTGCCTGGGGTATGAATCCGCGACTGCCGGAAGTCCCGACCGCGTGCTTAAACCTCGAGGCCATCGCGGCTTGTCATCAATTTATTTTTTAGTATTGTTTCGGGCTGACGAAGGAGACACCGCTGTGGATAAAATGTGACCAAATAAGAAACAAAGTTTGTGCCTCATCAGCGCGTCGTTATGTAAATGCGAGGGATTTTTTATTATGTTTTGCTCGACACAATGGTTATAGCTTATTTCAGCGACAAACAAAAATAGCGCCGGATCCTAGCGACTACTAGCTACTTACGTTATTAAAGTTCAAATAAGACAACACAATAATGAAATATCTCATTATTCGGTAAAATACATTTATTTTGGTATTGAATGATATAAGCTATTAAATATTAATTATGTGATCTTGTATATCTTGTATATCTTGACAGCCCCGTGGCGCAGTTGGCTAGACACCAGCTTGTGAAACGAGAGGCCGCGGGTTCGATCCCCGCACCGAGACAAATGTTTGTGTGATCCGCAAATATTTGTTTCGGGTCTGGGTGTTTGTGAGACCTAAAAGTCTCTCGTAGTTTCTGATACCCACGACACAGGACTTGTATCGTAGTGTGGGGTCAGAACTATGTATGTGACTGTTGGGTGTATTTATTATTTATTTATTTAATTTCCCCATGGCCGACATCTTCATACTGACAGATTTAATCGTTTCTAATTGTTTAAAAGGAAAAAACTGCAAAAAGTGTATTTTTAACAGCACGAGCACAACACAAAGTATGTGGAAAACAAATTCACGAAACTGACGGGCAGGTGAATGGCGAGAGCGGGGCGAGATGTGCCGAGAGAGGGGGGGGGGGGGGGGGGTCCCTCAAAGTTATGCAGTAAAAGTACACGCTGATAACACGCGACGAGTTATCCGCGTCCGATGTGCCTCAACTACCAGTTGTAGTGTCGGGTCACTTGTGCGTGAGAATGTGCCGCGACATCGACTGTCAAACTTGCACGCCCCCAACTACAACACGCTAACTTTGTTTGCAGTTTAAACGCTGCGTCGCTTGTGAACGTGGTGAGAATTGAGTTTTGGTTAACCATGGGACCTAGTTTGATCAGTGTAAAGTGTTGAAATGACATTAAAACAACTGTTACAGTGATAAAGTCATGCCGTAATGAAATGTCTCTGCCAATCCAATACATCGTCTCAATCGAGGTAACACGTAGTCGTAACAGTTATCAGACGGCATTCTATTTTGACAACATTAGGTACACTTAAAACGTAGGTTCCAGCACTATACACTATTAGTATAAAAAAGATGATTTTGGTTTTACCTAGCAGCAGGTTTTAAGTCTTATTATTATTGTACAATTGAATTTCATTAAAAAAAAACTATTTTTATAAATTAAGTGTTTACATTCGTTCTTATTTGCGTGGAAATAATTCTATTTTTTTAACCAAAAAAAAAACATTTGTAGATATTTTTTAGCAGACTTACACTTATCAACAAATCAGCACATATACATAGGAATGTACATCGCACTTCTGGGCATGGGCCTCCTCTATAACTGAGAATTCCTCACGATGTTTTCCTTCGTCACACATAACTTCGAAAAGTCAGACCTCCAAGATTCTCGACCACACGCCTATACCTCAGGGCCACAACTACTACAAAAATCACACGAAATACTCATAAATTCGTAATATGTACTTATATAAAAAAAAATTGTATTTATGTCTGGATTATATTACATCTGTGTAAAGTTTGAGCACCGCTGTGTAGTGAATGGTCACGTGGCGCGTGGTGGCGATAAGGTGCGTGTTATTGGCGACGCAACGTCTCGCGCTCGGCCGCTCGGGTGCGCCATCTGAACGGGATACAGGGCGGGCTTATTGACAACATGGGATGAGATAAAGATAACCAGTGTATAAATATTAAACTATACGGACACACCAAACTGCAATATCTACTGATGATATGGGTAGTTGTCTGAATTGTGACCGTTGGGGAGAATAAATTAAAACTATTTTTCATACGTGTTCTGGGATTTTGGATATCATATTTAAACAGGCTGATATCCGTACACCTTAGTAAATTGGTAATATGGTTTCTATTCTGGTAGAGCCGAATATAGAACCACTAGTGAATTGAGTAACCGAATGAGGTCATAATTAATGAAATAATAATTACCAGAATATTTAAATGGCAGTGGAACTGCCCCAGTCCAAGAATTCAAACAGTACAGCCAATTTTATTTACCAAACTTTATATGAAAACCAAAGTATGTTTAAAATTTAATAATTTTGTATTTTTTGTGAAGCAGTGAAAGGTACGATCCGGTCGCCCTGTAAGTAATGTGGCTATATAAACCGATGTGAAAATATTTTCGTACACTATTTAGATTGCATTTACATATTTTCTGACCTAATTTGACTCCATCGAGGTCATTGTTTCGCTTCTCTACTTTAATATTCTCTACTAGACTGCTAACCTTCAAAAAGTAAATAAAATATAATTCCAATTTTAAATGTCCCACTCGCAACTATCATTCCGACAAAATTGGATGAAACAGAGCAAAAGTAGGCGCAGCAAAAACTTTTCAATGGCTCTACTCGAGGTCGAGTTACTGTTCGCGAAATAAGTCAGCTTGCTAGTGGTATTTAATTTTGTCCAGCTGTTATTAAATGAAAAGTATTTGTCACTGAAAATATATGCATTGCTAAAATGAGAAGATCAGCTCTGCAGCTCTAGAGTAGCTCGTCCATAGTGGCGACACGTGCTCGCCTGCAAATCGCGCAGCTCGGAAAGATTTAATGGATAAAGGGATAATAGTAGTGCACGTCGCTGCACTCAACTCCCCCTCCCCGCTCCTCCTGGAAGCTCCGGTTTTGTCCAGCTTTTTAAATTAACGGATTCAGGGAATTCTTTCATTATTGCGTCACGCGTGCTTCGATAATCGCAATTCACTAATGGTAATGTGACGTTGTTTCAAATTAGGATAATGCAAATGCTATGCTTCGGATGTGAAGGAATAGTAGATGGTCACGTAGTTCGCTAAAGGTTGAAATTTGGAAAAGAATTTAAAAGTAGTGCTTTTAACAGAATTGAATTCAGTATCGATAGTATGTCCATATTGTTTTCATTGTATAAATCAATCCTATGGATTTTCGTTGTGAATGGTTTATTTTGTCCGAGAACCGCGAGTTTTGTCAAAAACAATAGGCACTAAAACCGCAAAAAACCCACACGGCCGTAACACAGTAAGCCATCGATAAATGGTAACAGTTCGCGCGGGTATAACCGGGGATCGTGCGGTATTGTCAGAGCGTACAGCGCGCCGCACAGGCCGCGCCCCTCGACCCTCCGTGTACACACACCACGCACTCGCACTGCGCTGAATACTGATCGCGTGATGGAGCGGCATTCGGTAGCTCGCTCGCAGGAATACGGGGCTTAAAACTCACTTACGGAGCGTATGTCGAGGACTGCTAAACGATGCTCCCTATAATGACTGGGTTTTAGATGTACGCACTCAGAAAACAAGGGATTTCCAAATATTGACGTGGAGTGAGCGGTAGTTTAGCTGGAGGGAGTGCCAAACTGGTAGACCCGGTTTCACACAGCTAAGTTAATTTATTATTGCTCTTAGGTTAAAGTTCTCGACATGGCGAGGAACTAGAAAATCCTTGTACACCGGGTAATTATTTACAAAAAATCCGTAATGTCAAGACATTTAACGGTTATACATTTTTAAGGTGTTCAATATTTTGTTTTCAGAATAATGTACATACATACATAAACTCACGCCTGTATTCCCCGAAGGGGTAGGCAGAGGTGCATTTCTGCACCCACATTTCGCCAGGTATGTATCAGTCCCACGTAATAGGGGGCGAGCCTATTGCCGTTTTTCGGGCACATTTCCAGACTCCGTGCTGTTACTGAGAATTTCCTAATGGAAAAACCCAATAACACTTTGCCCGACCCGGGAATCGAACCCAGGACCTCTTGATCCCACAGCACATACTTGTACCGCGAGACCAATGTAGTATACAATTATACACATATCGTAATAAGGTCTACCTTTATTTTCTATCTTTCTCGCAAAATACAAAACAAGACGATATTCTCCGTAATAGAGACCTTCTTTCATCGCAATCATACAGTTTGACAGCGGTAGTTACATTTTCAAGGTTTTGTGCGTCACAAAACCCCTTTTTCACTACACAGGCGGCCATTACCCGTGACATTTGAGCCCTAAACCTCGATTATCCCGAAACTATTTGAATGTGGGCATTGTTCGATCCCACGCGCGCCGCTGCAGGCCGGCCCGGCGCGGCGATGTGTTTACGGGCCGCTCATAAAGAGAGGCTCGCGCCGACTTTACTGCCGAATCTTTATTCAAAGTGTTCATAAACAAGTATCAAACGCGGCGACGATTACCGCGCATAACGCTCTCTATATGGATTTGTTTTGCAAATAAACCGCTCCGAGGAAATCCCGCTTAAGTGGCGAGAACAAACGACCTCGGTACCAAATGGGCGAGTGGGGAGTGTGTACTTCATGCGTATTGTTAATGACTACGTGGTGATATTATTAAAATCCATACAAGTGTTGAAGTCACGCGGTGGTCGAATCGGACAAAAATACATACATGTGAACAATGCTACGGCGTTGGCTTGTGATAGCTTATTTTTTAGGTGTAAAAGCCGATAAAAAGACTCAGACAAGTATGTCAGGTCCGCGATCAGTCTGTGTAACCTGTTTAAGGCAAGGAGACCAGCATAATTGCTTTTGAATTGCTAATCGTAATAATTACTATTCTTGATAGTCGAGACTCTACTTGGACCGCATTTACTATAAGTACTTACATAAACATATTGGCCAGCTAGTATGAAAAAGTACGTCACGTAACTCTGATAACTAACTCGCTGATGCTGGCAGCATTGTGGATTTATGAAACATCGAAATTGCTAAAATGATATGTAGAGCGTAAACAAATAGTTTTCCTGCTTGCTATTGCTTTTTCCTCTTCGGGATTGATATAAATACAAAAACGAAAAAAGTGGTTTCCTTTATTGAATAGTACTTAGAAATAATTAAAAGAACCAAATAGTATAGATGTAAAACACAAACACCCAATGAAGGCGAATTAATTGGAGTTAGGTTTACAAATAACACTGATTGTGTAGTGGTGTGGCGTTTGAATTGCTAAATTAGTTCCAAAAACAATTAAAACTTGTGAGTCACAAGCGTAATCGATTGTCTCTGCCGCGGCCCGTCCGAGTTCATTCTGATTTGAATGTTGCACTGAACGTGGAACACACTCGTACATCTGGATGAACCGAACCGACTAGCGGCTCCAGGATGTTGCTGAATTGAGGTTGCTTCTAACAGTGGATAAACCAGTGTAAGTGGACATTGAAAAGAAGGTTGTTTCTTGTAGAATGCGCTAAATGTCTGATACTGAAGATAATAACAGATTAATCAAGTGAGTCAATATTCCATCAAACCACCATAACATTTGTATTGGTACACGTTATCGGCTTTTGTCTATAACGAGACTTAAGAGTTCTCTGAGTAGACCGGACAGAAAGTTGATAAATATTCTTTGTTTAGTTGAATATACCTACATACATACATAAACTCACGCCTGTATTCCCGGAAGGGGTAGGCAGAGGTGCATTTCTGCACCCACATTTCGCCAGGTATGTATCAGTCCCACGTAATAGGGGGCGAGCCTATTGCCGTTTTTCGGGCACAGTTCCAGACTCCATGCTGTTACTGAGAATTTCCTAAAATGGAAAAACCCAATAACACTTTGCCCGACCCGGGAATCGAACCCAGGACCTCTTGATCCAACGGCACATACTTGTACCGCGAGACCACGAGGCAGTCTTAAATATACTTATATATACCTAATGCCACTTCAATGCAGTAATCTTAAGCGCTAGCCTGCTATGGTACTTTACATACAAAACATTTTGTAAGTGAACATCCGACACAAGGGAGATTTCTACGAAAACTGTCTCTAGCAAACAAGTACATAATTTAATAAAAAACAAATTTCGTAAGTTATTCATTTATTCGCGCAGCGTGGTCGCTGTGTCGCTCGGTCGCGCGGCGACAACCGACACGGTTCAGGGCCGATATTGGCGCCGCTCGCTCACTTAAACACATCTTGTAAACCAATTCTATTGGTGCTACCCGCCGTGCACTGAACCCGGGTTATCGCCTCCGCAGTATGTCACCCCGGGACTGTCAAGTAACAAAAGAGCCCGGGTAACTACCGGCATCCATATAGACTGGAGACCTTCTAAAGCTTGACATATTACGTTAACGTTAGCGTTAGACTACGTGACTTCTACCGAGAAAAATTATGTCCACCTGGTGAGTTCAAAGTGAAAGAATCGCTTAAATTCCATTACCGGCGGAGTATTGATTTACAGAGCGCGCTCGCGATCACGCGCACCGATTTATTGTACCGTAACGATAATGTCGCTTGCCTGATGCGTTTTACATTCGGAAGGAAATTGTTTTACTGTTAGAAAGAGGTACGGACATACGGGCAACTGAATACGAATCATAAATCTACTCAACTCTGTTATATGCAAATGTTTGAATGTTGGCTACGTTGTGGAGCCAGTGAATTGATAAAGTTCGAAGAAGGAAACTACTACTCAATGGTTATATTCAATGCGCGATGAATTACGGCTACCAATAGCATGATCGTGGAAGCATCTCTTCTAAATTCAAGCAAAACGGCAGAACCATTAATCGAATGTTGGCGTCAATATGCGCCGAGGGTATAGCGAGGTATTTCATTTAAAACACAATTTCCAATATCCGAATCGGTCCCTTGTGCCGAGTGGATTGTCGACGGCAAAGCCCGACACATCTCGCGGCGCCCGCTGCACTCTTCACAGACAAATACTTACTCGCAGCGCATCACTTGAAGCGTCTTTCATGGAGCCAGTCACGAGAAAATCTTTTATACTCTTATGTCGCTAGATAAGGCTGTAAACAGCGCGTGTAATGCTTCGAGATAATATGTCACACGCAGTAAATTCGCTCGTTAGTTCCTACATGCACCATAAACTTGATACATTGTGTAAGAAAAGCTAAGCAGTTATTTCTGAACAAAGGTATTTACAAGAAAATGATTTTTTATGTTGTGAAAAACTTTGACAAGTTTTTTTAAGCATACGGCATTATGCAATTCCTTTTCAATTTTTTTTATATTTACGGAGAGCGGAGAATAATCTAACATTAAATTTTGTTGCACATTTTTTCTATGATGTCTTTTGTAAATACTTTCTGAAAACGAAACTCATGAAGTCAATGAGAGCATAATGTTTACTATTTATCTTTTCTTTGTCTATACTTTATCTTTTCTTTATCCCTCCATCGACGTTGCGGACATTAGTAGACGAACCACTTACACCAGCTTTTCTTTGTAAATCGAATTCAGTTTCTCACTTCCATTGTTAAGCAGAAAGGAGACTTTCAGGCGTCGAAATTCTGGGGTAAATATATGACCCGTTATTTTGTTAGTGAAGTATGAGGACATAATAAGCGAGATATTTTTTCCAGCACATAAGAGTTGGCGCGTGATGCGTATGTGCGGGTATATGAATTCCGCGTGCGTAGGTGTTCATATTGGGCCAAGTATTACATTCCGGGAAGGGCGGCGTGAGTGCGGGAGCGCGCACATTCCGCCGCTCGCGACTCGTAAAAAGGTAGTGGCGAACGCACGGAATCACTACACGTGGATTTGTTTTTTAAGAGAGTTATGCTATTTTATGATGTAATAGTCCATTACCGTCCCTAAGACATATCAAGTACCAAAATTCATAACATCATCATCATCATCATCAGCCCATATTCGTCCCAACTGATAGGGTTTAGGCCTTAGTCCACCACGCTGGCCTAGTGCGGGTTGGCGGAATACTCACCTAAGAAATTCCTAAGAACTTTTAGGTGTACAGGTTTCATCACGATCTTTTCCTTCCCCGTTAAAGTACGTGATAATTCATTGTGAATACACACATAGCTTGGAAAAGTCAGTGGAGTGTGCCTGGGGTTTGAACCCGCGTCCGTCGAGATTCTTGACCGCGTGCCGCAACTTCGAGGCCATCACGACTTAATCATAACAATTGGCTGGATTGGAGTGTGAATCCGAAACAAACCAATAAAAATCACGTTTGCATTTTTAATAATAACAAGGATTATTCTCAAATAAACAGCTCATAATAGCAACTTCTCTATAAAATTAAATTAAATTAGAATAAAAAATAAAAGAGGAAGCCTGCGTCCTCTCATGGCGTGTATTTGGTCTGTATTTAATAAGAAACGAGCTTCCTCTACTGTTGGCAAATATTTTTCAGTATTTTCTGAACGGACAATTTCGTATTTGGAAACTTAACATCTAAGGAATTCTTTGTAAAAAAAACTTTTTAAATTTCGATTTGCCCGTATTGTGTTTTAGTCAATTATTTTATTAGTTGTTTTAATCATTTTTTCTTGTCGGTTGGTGTCAGAATCTTTTTACAATAAATAATTCTGATTAAAGATATAAAAGTACGAACCACAGTGGTGTGGCTTGATGGCTTTTGTCTATGTGGTCCATTTTAGCCGTACTCTAAGCTGACTACGGCTACCAGTTCAAAAAGGGGAGCGTAATATGATTCACGCTAGATTCAGAACGATTTATATTACCGCATTCTATTATAAAATGAGCATTTCGTTTATCCGAGCGAAAGATAAATGCGCAACAGATACGAAACGGGCATTTTCATTATAAGTTTGTATGGCGCGGTATCGCTAAAACATTTCACACAATCACACGGGCCATATTTCACGGGTCGAATGGATCCACTTCAACAATGCGCTATGATTTAAAACAAATTATTTTCTTAGTGCAGTATCTGCGGCGACCCGGACGCACATTTATCTCGATCGGCGCCTCACTTCGCCGCCCTTGTAGGAACACTGCTTGGGGGCAATTTGACATCAGTGCGCCGTAATCTGTCCTTTATCCCGCTCGCGAGACCCGCTTACATAACTTATTTTTTAAGTGAACATTGGATATGGGTTGCGACCTCTTGAGCCTTTTCACAAAAACATGAGAAAATTATATTCGCGGCAGGAATTGGCGAGTCGACTTTCCGACATAAATACTCCGCTGCTTTATGTGTTGTGGCAAAATGCTGTGAACCGTAGAAATGTAGGTTCAGTACTCAATTCTTTAGAGCATTTGTTTAGGTTTCCAATTCAAGAATTATAATTTTCTGGGCATTGAATAAATAGGTACGCTAAACAGCTTAAGGTAAATAAGGTCGATGTTGGTATCTAAGCCGTTTTGAACATCCTAATGATTTGCCTCAGGAAAGTTATTACTTACTACCCCCCTTCTCACAGTTGTAGAGGAGGCCCGTGTCCAGCAGTGGGACGTTATATAAGGTGATGATGATGATCAACATCATCACCAGATAATGTTATTCTTTATAACTATTATATTACTTTATCATATCATACGCAATCGCATATCATATGACATAAAAATGATAATTCGATTAATTTGTTGATCCCAATATATGAGTATTTGTGCTGTTGATAATGTCGATGACTATTAATATAAATATTGCCGTATAATGTGAGGTCGTCGGACAAACGAGAATAACATCTCATTAACCTTTGTTATAAAGTCGGAATATCTTCATTAAACGCGTAATTCGAATAATTGCCTTGCTTTATTTTGGGTATAATTGTGTTTTATTAATTAATTTAAACAGATATTGTACAAATATTATATCATTCCGGCTATAGATCCAAGGACCTCTTGCTCGTACGCCCTTGTTGAGCCGGGACAAGGACCACTTGAATCATCCATCGTGCTGCTACAAAGAAAAGAACTTATGAAAATCTTATGCTATTGTGGGTAGTGTACGGTGAATGATTGAAGGGTGCTGGGTTCGATCCCCTGGTCAGACGAAACCAGTTGTTAGTCATGACTAACAAGGCATAATCGTTTGGTTTTAGAGAATAATGTGAAATCATAGATTTCGAATTGTGGGTTGTAACCTTATCCTTCTCAAGGACACAGAAGGCTTGTATCGAGCAGTGGAATTGATCAAGATGATGATGATGAGTTCTGAACATAGCGATTCTGAAAAATGTACCATTCTGTATTAGTTGTTAAGCCATATGCCGGCCATGAGATGCAATTATTATCTTAGTGCAGATCAAGTAAATAAGCATGTTAATGGAGTGCATAATGAAAATGATTCGTTTAATACTTAATCTTTAGCAAGGTCATCACACATGCGTTCGTATGTCCATCTAACTTTATCTTAAAGATCTCTACAGGTTACCTTTACGAGTAGCAGCAACGATAATTTTTGTGGAGATTTTTTTACATTATAATTAAATTTTAATATTAGTTCCTCAGCGTGTTATCGCGGAGTAGTAATAATTTTAACAATGATGTCCCTTAATTCGGCTGCTAGTGGGAATGCAGCGGCGGCGGCCGTGAGCACGCGCTGCGCAGACGCCGCGCCGGTCGGACCGGTCCTCACACAGCCTTCCCCTCTCTATCCCCCGCGACCCTCACCCTCCTCTCCCCTCCAGCATGCACGCAGGACCTGTTCCGCTCGCCGGGGGATAGCGCTGCACGAACTATGCGATGCGTGTCCAATGTTCATAATTACCACGCAAAATGGTGCAATGGTTTTTATAAGGACGCCGGTATGACACAATCGCTGTGCAGGTGCCATAAATAATATAGCGATTTAGTTACCTGTCGTTGGTGGAATTGACTTTATTACTTCAACACTACTTGCGTTTGTTAAGAATATTGTATAAGCTTACTTAATTTATGTTCTACTGAAATCTTGATCTAATATAATCTACGTCGAGGTTTTTTATTAGCATATTTCGGCAGATTCTTTGATACAGAAAAGATGGTTGGACATTACAAGTTATTTTAGAATATAATTCTGCACCTGCCGCTTCAGCTTAAAGTTTAAGCTTCTACAATTTAAGCACTTAGAGGGATAGCGTTAAACTGGTCGGTGCGGGTTGGCCGGCGGAACACTGAGCAGTAGTGTGTCGCGCGGAGTGTCGTGGGCACGTGCTGGGTGTCGCGTGGCTGCGGCGGCGCACTCGCAAAAACCCCGCACGTGTGGGCGCATGTGTTCACTGTTTGGGTGAGCGGGCGCCGGCACCAGCGTCGTCGGCCCCTACCCCTCCCGTCGCCCCCCCCATTGTCGCGTGTCGCTTGTCTGTGCTGTGTGCGTGGTGCAACATGTAGATGCCGGGAGATGTCGCCGCGACACATCGCAACATGCTCGCCGTCCGCCAAGCTAAGGTACCATCGTCCTACACTAATAACCTTTTTACAAATTTTCGCATCAAAGACAACGGTAGCTTTAAGCGGTCATCGCGTATCTCGTAATGTTAACTGTATATGTTTAAGTTAAACCTTTGTACATAAAATATAGGTACAGCAAGAAGAAAGTCCCGATCACTGATCTTATAACCATTGTTCAAGCGCACTCAGCAACTTATTGTTTTCGAAAATCGTTACTTTGAGTTCAGTTACCCTTTTTTGTTTTATTTACTCAGAAAATATGTGCCTCTTATGCGTTTTTAAAAGAAAATCTTCTAGATATTTTATAGAAACTGAACTTAGGTGTAGTTAGTAACATTGGGCCAGTACAGTGATCCTAATTAAGCGGATGTAGTGCAGGATACGTCTCGTTTAGACGTGTCTGTCATTTAGTCGAACAGTTGGCCGTAATTGTTCGCAAAGAAGCTCGCGGCCCAACTAAAACTTTTAGATTGATGTGTTTGGCACTAACCTCCTTCAACCGATTCACTTGCTCCAATTAATTAATGAATTACAAGTAAATGAGTATCGGATGGATAAATTACGAATCTCGTTGGTGCTAATCCGATTTGGTAGATACGAGTTGTGTTGCGTGGTGTAGTGAGCAATCAATTAAGTAATTATGAACATCATCATCATCATCTTCAGCCCAAATACGTCCCACTGCTGGGCACGGGCCTCTTCTACAACTGAGAGGGTTTAGGCCTTAGTCTACCACGCTGGCCTAGTGCGGGTTGGCGGACTACACACCTAAGAAATTCCTAAAAACTTTTTAGGTGTGCAGGTTTTATCTCGACCGCCGCGCCTAAACCTCGAGGCCATCACTGCTCAATCATTATGAAGACATTTAGCATTTTTGCTAGGCACACTACCCCATAACACGAGAGAGGTACATAAGTCACTAAATTTCCTAATTAATACAATTTTTATATCTCTACTAATATATAGGTAGATGGGATATTTGTACAATGTGTATAAAAGGTAAAATCTGCAAAAGTTTTCATGTGTCTGTTCCATGTTCCGGAATCAACATGTGTATATTACGAGCAGGTCGGTACAGCGGACCGGTATGACTGTATCAACTGATAACTATACTATATCAATCAATATAGTAGTCTTATCTAGCCAATTTGACACTCTACACTAATCGTACGGCGCTTACGATCGGTCACTTTGCCGACCCAGTATAAAAAATAGAGTAGGTATAAACTGCAATAGTTTGTGTCAGTTTTATAGTTGCTGCTAGCCAATTGGAGTTTACTGCCCCAGTTATTGGTTTTTAACATTAATTGAATGCGTTTGATTGCTCGGTGGTGGGAGAAGACATAACTTTTATATTACTGGGTAATATTGGACGGTAGTTTGTTAACAAAAGCGTTGAAATGAATTGGAAACTCTTGCTTCATTAGTGTTGTGCTGGGAGGACGGGCGCGGCTCCCACGGCTGCGAACTGTTTATTCCAATATTTCACTCGCTCCCCGCGATGTCTCGCTTTTATTGAATGCTTCCAATCGGTGTCGGACGAACGATGCTGATATTAATTTCGTATTACATTCAACTATCTAGATGTTGGACGTTCCAACTTTGTTCAGTGACAAATATTGTATTTTATGATCAAGAAAAAGTTGTTCTTGGAGATCGCATTATTGTTTACATAATTATATTAATGCAGCCAAAAAGTAGATGGACCTGCCTTTCTTCACCCACGTTTCTTCCTTTGTGTTTTAAAAGGGTGATCTAAAGGTCGTGTTTTGAGGCACATATCCAAATTTTATGTTATCTATAACAACACTTTGCTCTTGCACGATTATATTGTACTAGTACGATGCTCTCGTACTAGCGACTTCCGTCATCCATTTGCAGGTAGTGTGATAATCGTAGGAGCTTGGTTTTCTAAATCAAAGTCAAAGTCAAAATACTCTTAATTCAAATAGACTTACAAGTTCTTTTGAATCGTCAATTTTAAACTATCGCCGCTTCGGAACGTGCGTGCTATCGCTGTGGAGAAGAAACGGCAAGAAACTCCCTCAGCAACACGAAATGTCATGTTTTTACGCATTAATTTACTCTTTCAGAAGATCATGCAATTTGTACCAATATAGTATGACATTGTTATATTATAATGTTGTATCCGTGAATATAGTGAGGTGTAGATGGCTGGACTCGTCCCGCGAGTGGATCGCGCACATTCGTCGTTCTGTCCCGCGGGCCGCCCTTAAATCACCGCGCAGTCAACATACATTTCGTGTAAACCCATACGATAATTGTATACGACGTACCGACCACAACGCGCCAGTGAAGCTGGATCTCAATTATTTTATTCCTCTTTTTACTGCAACCTTCGCTTACGTATATATTTTGTGGAAAAAAACAATGTTAAAAATATTTGCGGCCAATAGTTCATTCGTTGTCTTCAACTTCTACTAACATATAAGTGTTATGTCATGGTATGAAAAACCACAAGTTAACGTCTCACCGACACCTGAAACAAACATTCGCTAATAAATTAATCTCGGTGCCGAGATTAAACCCGCGGCCTCACGTTTCACGGGTTGGCTTCCACCACCTACACCACGGTGATTGTTGTTTAGAACATTGTGTTCTTTATGGTGTCTCAGTAGCTACGAAATCAATCACGAGTTCGCCACCAACTAGACTTAATTCGGAACATAAAAGTGTATATAATTATGTAATTTATTGGCCTTGGTTGTTGCAATGTATTTAACTGAATAATCCGTATGTATATAGCTGGTGCTACATTGATGATCTTCAAGATGAGTCTGTCGCGGAACGCTGACCTACTTTCACTTCACCGTTATGTGTGTAAGTTCCGTCTCCCCATACGCGTGTGCCTTCAAATCCGCGCCTTTTCACTTGAGCCCAGCCTTAAGCCCATCAGCCTGCACTTCACATCAAATTAGCATAAGATTTGAAACTTTATAGATCTTACGTCGAGGACGGAAAGTGGTCTTAGCTTTTGCATTTTTAGTACGTCTTTGTATGGAGAGATTTTTGACAAAACAAGGATCGGAGTGTCTGATGACGCGTCGTCTGCGTTTGTTTTTTCTCCTATGTCTTTATGGACGTTTTTTCATGTCTGCGTTGTTTCATCTCTGTGTTGAGATGCAAATGCGAGGCCCTAAAAACAAAAAGAGTTTGATACTTCGTAGTCTGCCCCTTTTTATGACTGAAAAGTCTGGAAAAGACATGGCATTGTTTTTTAAAAATGACTCAAAAAACAACAAAAACTCCTTCTGTGTTTGTAAATTGACCATAAAGCAGTTGAATAAGTGCGGTGCCATCTAGATAGTGTTGAGTAGCGTGAAACGAACGTCTCTCGACACAATTGAATGTCAAGTTGGCATGCTTCAAATGCAATTGTGTGCTGTGTTTCTTCAAGACGTAACGAATAATGGACCCAGGGCTACAGATATATACGGGAGAATATTCATAGTTATGTTAGTATACTCTCGACTATGTACAAGTTACATAATATAGAACAATTCATCACTTTGGCTGTCAAAGAGACTTCTGCTTTATTTGTCAACAAATATTTGATTTTGTTCAGTACTGATTTCAAAACCACATGTTAGGAAGTAAATACTCGCTTAGTCACTTAAAAATCTTAAATAAAACAGAATTTCTTTTGCACTTACCAAGCATTAAAACTCCTTAGATTCAGAACTTTGAGACATCGAAACACGTAATTTGAATCTGCGTTTGCTATATATGTATGTGGTTGTAATAGCAATAAAACAAATGTGCGGGCACCATTGTGCGCGTGTACCGTGTACTTGACAGTGGAGAGTGTCGCGGAAATTGTCGTAAAGGGAAATGGGAGTGTAATTGTGGAGTGAAGTGAAGTGCCGCGTTTCGGCAACTCACTTCACATCGCTCTCGTTGTGATGCCTAATGTGTCTCCAGTTGGGGTGCTGTAATTGTCATACATGATTTTATCGTGCGTCGTCGGTCCCGCGGTATATTGCGCAGCGTGCCATTGAGTAAATTAAAACTGGGTTTTTGTATCAAAATTAACAATTCCAATCATCATAGGCCCATACACGTCCCACTGCTGGGCACGGGCCTCCTCTACAACTGAGAGGGTTTAGACCTTAGTCCACCACGCTGGCCTAGTGCGGGTTGGCGGACTACACACCTAAGAAATTTCTAAGAACTTTTAGGTGTGCAGGTTTCATCATGATGTTTTCCTTCACCGTTAAAGTACGTGATAACTCTTTGAGAATACACACATAACTTCGAAAAGTCAGAGGTGTGTGAGGTTTGAACCCGCAACCGTCGAGATTCTCGACCGCGTGCCTAAACCTCGAGGCCATCACGACTTAACAATTCCAATACTAACTATTAAAATGTGTCCGAACAACGGCAAAAAGGTAATGCCAAATGAAAACAGTTCTGTGTTCTGTTAAATAATATTTTAATTTCTAACACAGTTTTACATCACAGAGGAGTACGCAACACGTAGGTTGTAAATGAATGCGCTACCGGATTCCGAACCCGCTACCGTTTATCGAGTTTGGCCCGCGCCGTGTAATCATGTGGGCGGTGCTTCCGCCACGTGGGCGGACGTGAAGTCGTGCTCTGGGTGAAAGCTTGAGCTTGCCGATACATACACGTGTTACGCTTCTAAATGTAATTACGTTATTTGCGCTTAATAAACTATGCCAGTATACTATTTTTTTTATCCACTTGATTAAAAACATAATTAATTTTAGTGAGTGACGTTTAATAACAGGTTCATAAACCTACGTTTCTTATACATATGAATCTTTATGTGATACTTTTATCGGAGAGGAAATAAAGTATTTTGTTCAATTTAGTTCTCTTAATTTTCACATGACTATCATTTGAAGTGAGTTTACGTTTTGTCTTAGAAAAAGCAAAGATTGGGATAAGAGATGATGGTAATGATTCGGATTATCGTAATAAGTACCTATATATAATAAGCGTTATTGGATTAAGTTATAAAGATTTAAATTAATAAAACCTCCGAAGCTGAAAGCCAATTTTGAACTTGTATTTTGACAAGTGAGTTAATTTTAACGATGCACCGTTTTGTAGATTTTTATTTTCAGTTTAAAAGCGCATACTGGAGCGCTCAGTGGGCATGTGCGTTGCATTTTTTAGCAAGAAGCGCACCGAGTCGCGTCTTTGTGCCTCCAGCTTTCTTTTGTCTCTGGCGACAATGCGACAATGCGACAACGCGACAATGTGGGTCGACGCACGCGGCGCTCACAATGCGCTGCTTTAACATTACCTTTGTACACGTGAAACTTGGCCAAATTCGGAGCAGTTAAAAATGTACTTTGTAGCGACGCTCGGGTTCAACCGGGACGTCGGCACGAGGTCAATGCCTCTCATCGCGCTAGTTGTAATAATTTGCATTCGCTGTGTACCACACTGTTTATTTTGCGATGACTTTTTACTCGCTGTAGGCGTTCGTTTAGTCTTCTCGAGTAATGTAGTTGGGTGAGGAAATTAATGAGCTGTCAGTCGCGAGACAAAACTAATAGTGAGCTACGTTTTTTAAAGCTAGACTTGTCTTCGTTGTGGGGAAAAACGTTTCGAACCTTAATTATTTCGTTCATTTGGAACTAGTAGGTACTAGACTATTTGGCGGCTATTTTCTTCTGGACGAACCGTGACGTTGCATATACGACTCAAGCAGTTGTAAATCGCGTTTTAAATAGACTGGCATGATTATATTAACTGATAAGAAATATGTTGCCTGTTACTTCACCGGGACCGCTCTACACCACTGGGAAAAGTTAGGCCAGCAAAAACAATTCTGCTAAATTCGAAGTAGGAACCACAGCATGATTCGCAGTGACTACTGCAAATCATACTATTATTGACTTACAAATAAGTTGAGCAGGATCAAAGTGACGACACAATAGACACAGCTCAAAAAAATCCTTTCTGCATTCATACATTCACAAGATATTGGGGTACACGAGTTAGTACGCAATAAGAGCGGCGACAGGTGTTTGTGTCGGGAATCTTTTTACATTTGTACGAATCTGTATGAGTGTCGCTGATATAGTTTGCGGTCATAAAATTTTACGTCCCGTGAACGTCACGGCGCCGTCTCGCACGATACACAATAACATAACAAACAGCTTGTCGCTACTGAGCCTCCCGTCTCCACAATAAGCTCATTGATGACATTTCTACAATATTGGATCGTGTAAACAAAGCACGTAGCTCGGTTGGTGGGAGGCATTTTTGCGGGGTTTGAAAGAAAGAAATAAGCGATCATATTAATGCAATAAAGTCATCCATGGACTAATTTGGATTAAAACTTTACAGTGGGTCTATTACGGCTATTACGATACATGACGCACAATTTGTGAAAACACATGGCGCTCTTGAGTGAACATAATACGAGTACAAAAACGAGGCAAGTACTTTAACTAAAGGTATTAGATTCTACTGCCCTATGGGCTCGCGGCACACATGTATACTATGCAACCACTAGATATTGGTCCCAGGTTTGACTCCATAGTCGGGCAAAGTGTTGTCACTACAAATTCTTAATAGCAGCACGAAGTCGTTAATGTGAGAAAGCACCTCTGGGCAGAAATGCACCTCTAATTACCCGTTCGGGGATACAGGCGTGAGTGTGTATTTATTAGATTTTATGAGATTCTAACTGCTAGATATTTTTGATTCTTTGGAAAATGATAACAGTGCACCTGACGGTAAATATATTTTTATTTTTCCTATTAAGCATCAAGCCAGTATGTATGAGAAATTTCCATGAAAACGTTTGTAAATATGAGAACAATTCTGCCTGTTTAACGTATAATATAATATTCTCGTGTAAACGTGTACGCACTTTGTATTTCCGCAGAATGTGAGTGTATGAGTGAGCTCGCGGGCGGCGTTTGAATGTTGATTGTGTGCGTAGTGGCGACAATTAGCGCTCACAAAGCGGGCTCGGTGGACCCGGCGGCTCCACACGCCGCGGAACTTGTGCAAGTACGGTGTCTCCGTCTCTCGAGCTTTCCTCTAACACAGCTATGGACGGTTCCGATAGATACATGTTATATCGAATATTATAAATAAATTTCTCACGGATTGGTAATGAATGGTATGCCGAGAGGGGTTGTTATTAATTCTATCTCATCATCATCAGACCATATATGTCCTACTGCTGGGCACGGGCCTTTTCTACTACTGTGAGAGTTTAAGCCTTATTCTACCATGCTGGCCTTGTGCGGTTTGGCGGACTAAACACTTAAGAAATTACTAAGATTTTCTTTAGATATGCAGGTTTCCTCGCGGTGTTTTCCTTCACCGTTAAAATATGTGATAGTTTACTGTGAATGTATATGTGTATAATGTATACATAGCTTCGAAAAAGCAGAGATGTATGCCTGTGGCTTAAACCCGCGACCGCTGAGGTTCGAGACCACGCGTATAAGCCTCGATGCCATCATTATTTTTATTCTATCTCATCATCATCATCATCATCATCATCAGTCCATATACGTCCCACTGCTGGGCACGGGCCTCCTCTACCATTGAGAGGGTTATTCTATCTGTTAAAAAATAATTAACAAAATGTTTAATATTATATTTCTTTAAATATATTCGATCAGAGGTGTGTGCACACACCTCTTACTTTTCGGAGTCATGTGTGTATTCACAATGAATTATCACTTGCTTTAACGATGAAGAAAAACATCGTGATGAAACCTGCACACCTAAAAGTTATTAGGAATTTCTTAGGTGTGTAGTCCGCCAACCCGCACTAGGCCAGCGTGGTGGACTAAGGCCTAAACCCTCTCAGTTGTAGAGGAGGCCCGTGCCCAGCAGTGGGACGTATATGGGCTGATGATGATGATGATGATATTCGATCGAGAGTTTTCACGTCGATTCCCAGATCAGAAAAATGTTAATAGACATTTGCGTTTAGAAATTTTCAGTAGCAGTACAGAGTCTGGTGTTTCATGAGTGTGTGTGATTTTTATTTACTTTTGGGGTGTTAAGGTGTGACAGGAGCGCGTCAATCGAACAAGCGAGTTGCGCTAAGACTGATTTTATTATATCCTTTTCTATGTACCCACATTCTAATTTATATTTATACTGACATGGGGTACTCTATTTATAGTAAAGTTGAACACTACTAATAATGTCTTCCATTCTAGGAGCGTTAGTATAGTGAATGGTACACAAGTAGAGTGCTTAATCAGTGGAAGTAATGAGCGAGCAGACACAATGGCGCCAGAATCCATTGGTAACAAAGCGGGAAGTGCAAAAAGTTAGATGAAGCGGCCTGCGTCAAACACTACGAGCGACAGCGTGTTTTGAGCTATTGTAGCGCTTTCAGCATTGTTCAGCGCTTACCGCTTGACACTCAGTATCATATCTATTATCTTCTGTTAAAACAGAAAGGATTTCAATATGAATACAATATGTTTGCTTAAAATAACCACCCTGCCAACCGCTGATTTATCTTCGATTGTAGGAACTTCAACATACATACATAAATTTTTGAAGTTGAAAATGTATGAGATAGATATAGAAACACCACCAAGTGCAATTTCGCAATTTTAAAGGTTTTACACATATCCTCCATTACCTCTTTGTGGTAAATGAAAGCCAAAATGCTTTTCCTTGAAGCGTTCTTGCGTGGTGTTTAACCAATGAAAGTGTAGGATAAAGTCAGGTAGAATATATTCGTATATATGTCTTATTCTCTATGTACATACTCCTGAAACCGAGTATAACTTTTTTACTAGAAGAATTCGTATTAAAAAATTCTTGACTATATTCTTGATTAGAATGATCATGATTTTAATGCATATTTTACAAGCACGTCAACGGCACAAAATGACATGTAAAATTTTACTTGTAAATTCTTAAAGGATAATAACTTATGCAGAAGTTCTTTGGTAACGTAGGTGAGAACTAAACGGGAATTTAAAGTATTCCCCGAGGCGAGTTGAATGGAACACGAAAGTTTATATTGAATTCCGTATCCTTTTAATTTAAAAGTATGAGGAATGTTACTTAATGCGAAATATTCTATAAAAACCTTCAGCGGGAATGGTGCTAGGTAATAGAGAATACTCGTAATTAATTTGTATAAAATGCAGGTTGTTGTTGTTCCATGCGTGCTTCGAGGCAAATATTTGCGAAACTAAAACGTCCTAAGCGTTATGATGCTCAACTTGCGTCCTTACTCCTATGTCATAAAAGTTATGCATGATGAATGTAAATAAAATTAAATTGTGATACGCCCTATCTATTTACAAAAGCAGCGTACCTGCATATCGATGTGTATTAGTGAATGAGTTACGTAGCTGTTGTGTGCACTGCCACGGATATTGGATACGTGACGATTCACCAGAACACACTGTGGAGGTGCTAGCAAACAAGCCATCGGACGGTGCCAATCACTAGACTTGTGACATATCCCAATTATTGTTATGAGAGAATGAATATCAGTGCTATATATATAATAGGAACGTGAATACCTAATACGCTGGCCTTGCTAACACTTCCAAGAATCTATTTCTTTGATCTAACACACAATGTCGAAATAAACTTGTGGACTTGCGCCTGAAGTTGAAACTTTACTATGGGAAGTTTCGAACGGTTTTTTTGTTTACTCTAACACGGAACAGCGACAAAAATGCATCTGATGGTAACTGTGGCTTACAAAAAGTATCAAGTGGCCCAAAGTAGCAAGATTCGAATCCTTTTTATAATGCAGGGCAAAATGACAACACTGCACAACAACAACAACAAGTGATGAGAGACCAATACCTCTCGTCACTGTGCATTCATGTTTGCAGGGACGCTTTTTAATACTTCAATTAAAGGGCCCAGGATCATAAAATGGAAGGAAGACATGGTCTGCTAAATTATATCCCAAGTTAGTATGTTCATTATTATTGTGCTGGCAACACATAGTCGTAATATTTTTTTGCCAGCTAACATTTTCGTCATAGCGGTAACTTTTCTGTGATCTTATAAAAATATTCCAGAATTTTTTAAGAATTTTATACTACGATGTTTAATAAATGGCATTCCCTTGTGGCTGATTCCCCCCAGCTTGATACTCTATTCGCTCCGAGGAGTATCAAAGCCAGCCAATTTATTGAGGATTATCATTTTGTTTAAGTAAGGACAACGCTACCATAATAATTTAGGATTGTATAATTTTTAAAAAGAAAAAGATATTTATATAATATTAACCATATTCGGGCGCTATTCCATTTTTGGAAAGGAAGAAAATTGGTTACTAAATAAATTATAAGTAAAATACTTTTTAAAAAAACGCGAGATTTAATTACTCCTATTTACTTAGTTTGAAAATTTAATAGTCAAATTCTTATATTAATTAACTATATATCGTTATAACTTGAATGAATTCTAAGGTTCATTTTGTGGTTTCTTACTCAAGAAGTGGAAAAATGGATCAGTACAATTCTTTTAGGTAATATCGTTCAATAAAAAATAGGGAGGCGAGATATTAAATTTTTTAGCCACTGTCAAATTGCCGCCATCTTGCGGCACATGTGTGAACTAGTTTTTGCCCCGCACTCCCGGGGAAATATTAGGAATTAATGAACGTGATCGACAGTAGTATAAGCGTTGAATCGCGACACGCAGTAAAACACATGATTTCCATGGAGACGCAGTGGCGGCGGCGTATTGTTCAGTAACAGGGGCTCCGAGATACGCATAATAACTCTGGGGAAATCTCCACATAATGATCTCGTGCCGTGTGTAATAAGCTTTAATCTATATTAAAATCTAATTATGCGACGTGAAACAAAAATACTCGCGACATGCGAAATGAACCTGCCCTATTGTTTGGTACTTTGATTATTGTTACATTTGCAGGAATTGTCACAGTTAATTTGTTTCTTGTGGCATTTATGTATTCACATGTTGCGCTGTATATGCGAATATATTTTAATAAGTCTATAATTCTTTAAAATATTCGTATTTTTTTTATTACAAACCAACGCTAGAGAAATAAGCCATCATAACTCATCACAAAAGGTGACTGTCGCAACTATGACAAAGTGTTGAAACTGAGTAATGTCACATCAAAACCATATTCTTTCCATTGTAACCGGCCACAGAGCGTCTCAATGTCAAGTGAAGTCGTAGGGCTCATAAATTAAACTGCCACGTCCGGGTGACGTGCTCAATGCAAAAACTTAATCCCGCACTCCTTGGGGAACTTCGTCGAATTAAATGGTAGAACAGTAGGCTGGCCATGGGGCTGATGGGAGTCAGCGAAATGGCTGAGCTGGGTAGGTGACGAGTGGGACGCGTGCGATCAGTTGTCTATGCGGAACCATGAAGAGCGGATGTCCCATAAGTTCTTTGATTAAAACTTATGCAAATCGGAAGACGCGATTCAAGTGGTTTTGCAACTTACGAAACGATAGTTGGGCGGCGGCGCGAGCGGGGAGCGCCGCGCGAACTACTGCTAAACCTTAACTCCACTTATTCTGCTCGGGGGAACTACTAACAGTGTTCAATTAATAAGAAGAGCTGCAGCCTCTACAATAAACAACATTATAGCTTACAGTTCAATAGGAATCAGTTAGATTTGTATTTTAATAACCGACCGTGGCGCTGAAGTAAAATGAAGAAAGTTTGTAAACAGAAAATTTTAATAACTTGTAAGGACGTTGAGGGTATATTTACGTTCTTGTTGAAAAGAGAGGAATCCTAATTGTTTGGTAGTGCGCTAGTAAAAGATATGACCTTGACGACAATAATTAAGTTTACGTCAACTACTAGAGAATCCTCAAAGTATTAAGTCCGCCTTTATATATGAAGCATAATAAACAATTTAAAAAAATATTCACCTGGTTTGGCAACTTATAAAAATATGTGTGCTAGTATGTGTAATAAAAATATGTGTGTATAGAGGCATCATAAATATAAATCTATCTGGCCATCTATCGTTAAGAAATAAAGTTTAGCTACAAACTATATGCTTCGCAGTCTCCAACATGCTTGTCATAGCCATCGCTTATAACTGGAGCCGGCACTTAGAGCGAGCGTGTTCGCGTCTCAGCGCGTCTTGAGGCGCTGTTTGTGGTGATTTTAATTAAGTTCGCGGGATTTGAGCGTGTTGAGTGACACGTCGCGATGCCGGCGAGCTTCCCCTGCCCCGTACCTCACCACACACCCTTCCCACGTCCCGCCACTGAATATTGCTCACTATTCAGTCACTAGCACGTACTCACTCGCTGCCGAGTGCTGATGCACTCATAACTGTTATAATTTAATTTGAACAATTTCATTTCAGTGCGGGAATATTTAATTCCATATGACTGATGTTTTCACGAGTCGTCAGCACGAGGCTTCCTTTATAAACTGCAACCGTCGGAGTTTTATTTATAAGGTTTGCTGGAAGTTCTTAGTGCACATTTCAATAGCGCGTTATGCAATTCAGTAGGTAGTTGTGAGTATTATAATAATATCCACTAGCAGTCGAGATTTTATGTCTTTAACCATACCACGTCATTACAGACCGGTCTACATATAGTTGTTCATTTCCTGAAGTCATTTCTAACCAAATAGTTTCCTTTCTACTCATTCTGTTCGTCATCGGTTCAGCCGCACAGCGACGGACTAAGAATATCAATCGAAAACTTTGAATAGCTAACAAGCTAACTTCCCTAACACAGTGTTACTCCCGAATAGCCGAAACACAAACACGCGGCCCAATCATAAAAATAACTCGAAAACATTTTATTTATAAAGAAAGTATCGGTTGTGAAGTTCGTCGGCGAGTTTTTAACAAATTTAAATGATTGAGTTGTGCGCTGCGACCCAGATGGAATCTCTTCAACTACTAATTCATTTAACTACGAAATCTATTGGAGTAATTCTTGCTGAAGCTTAACCGATTATATTATGTTCTTTGGAATTCTTGATTGCTTAATATTATTCCACAAAAGTAAAATGTATATTTTTTTTATTGAAACTATTATTTCTTACATACATACATACATACACATACATAAACTCGCACCTGTATTCCCCGAAGGGGTAGGCAGAGGTGCATTTCTGCACCCACATTTCGCCAGGTATGTATCAGTCCCACGTAATAGGGGTCCAGTCTATTGCCGTTTTTCGGGCACAATGCCAGACTCCGTGCTGCTACTGAGACTTTCCTAATGGAAAAACCCAATAACACTTTGCCCGACCCGGGAATCGAACTCAGGACCGCGAGACCACGAGGCAGTTATAACATTATTTTTTCACAGGCGACGTTGTATAGTTTTCTAGAAGTAACCGTCTGCAGATTTCATATCTTTCTCTGCACTAAAATTCATCTAAAATAGTTGAGTAGTTTAGGTAAAAGGGTAGCAAACAAAAAATGAATTTTCGCATTTGTAATACATAGATCTGCTATCAATACTATTTATTGAAGTCTTGGCAGATGATCATTAATATCTGTTTGTATGTTTGTGTCGAGTTACAAACAGCCGTACATTAACTTCGCGAACTTGTGTGTCCAGCAGCTGGTGATGCGATGTGTCACGACTCACGAGCCACTGAGAGATTACATTGTGTTAGACAAGTTATTACATAACAAATGTTCGCCGTCGCTCATGTGTTCCAATGTTGGCTCAAATCAATTTGTTCGCAAGTTCAGTAAACTCGTGCTTGTCTTGTTCGTAATTTGTTGCGGCGACTTTGTCACTCTTATTTACACACATTTACAAATTAATCACCAATGTTGGCGTATCTTAATGTAACGCTCTGCTTCAGTCGTTGCATTACAAAGTGTACTGTTCTAGTAAGCATAACTTAACATTGATTATTTAGAATACAGATTTTCATTTGGTTAAATGTTCTCTCAGCCCTGCGGACCCCACAGCGGGCCGCCCTGCTCGCCGGGTTCGGGACCGAACTCGTGGTGGGCAGGATTCGGCGACTTGGCCTCCAGGTGGCCCTGCACAAGACTGAGGCTCTGTGTTTTCACGGACCTCGGTCTAGGCCACCGCCGGAGGCGCACCTGATGGTGGAGGGCGTGCGGATTTCCATCGGCTCCCAGATGAAGTACTTAGGTCTGATTCTGGACAGTCGGTGGAAATTCCGTGCGCACTTTGAAATGTTGTCGCCGAAGTTGGTCCGGGCAGCGGGTGCTCTCAGTCGTCTGCTGCCCAACATTGAGGGTCCTGGCTTCCCTTGCCGAAGCCTTTATGCTGGAGTCGTGCGGTCCATGGCCCTGTACGGGTGTCCCGTGTGGGCCAATTCCCTCGGCGCTCGCTGCGTCCGTTTGCTGCATCGTCCGCAACGAATGGTGGCGCAGCGAATCGCTAGAGGGTACCGCACGATTTCGCATGAGGTGGCCTGCGTTTTGGCGGGTACTCTGCCCTGGGAGCTGGACGCCAAGTCCCTCTCGTCAGTGTTCTTCTGGCGGGAGGAGGCGTACCGGCGAACCGGACAGAGACCGGCCCCAAGAGAGGTCGAGGCCATGCTGGCCTCCCTCCGCAGCGCCGCCGTGGAGGAGTGGCGTTCCAGGCTGGAGAATCCAAGTGCTGGCGTGGCGACCGTCGCGGCAGTGCGTCCTGTCCTCCAGCAGTGGATGGACAGGCGCCACGGTGCGCCGACCTTCCGGCTGACGCAGGTGCTCACCGGGCACGGCAGCTTCGGTGCGTACCTGTGTCGCATCGTCGGAGTGGAGGAGACCGCCGTGTGCCACCATTGTGGCAACTGCCGTGAGGACACGGCCCAGCACACGCTTGAGGAGTGCCCAGCCTGGGACGAGGAGCGCAGCGCTCTCGTAGCGGTCGTGGGGAGAGACCTCTCGCTGCCGACTGTGGTCGCCGCCATGGTCGGCAGCCGGAGGTCGTGGAAAGCTATGCTCTCCTTCTGCGAACGTGTCATTTCGCAGAAGGAGAGCGCGGAGCGGGATCGGGAGCAGACCGATCCCGCTCGTCGCAACAGGCGACGTAGGAGGCGCCGGGTCAACACGTAGCCCGGCGCCCAGAGGCCACACGGGGCCGCCGTCCCTACCTTGGCGGCCCCCGAGATGAAGACGCCACACGCGTCAGGTCGGTGTGCCTTTTGGCACCGCGCAGAGGCGGTCCCGGGTCAATCCATAGCTCTGGCTTCAGGGTATTCCGGGGCCGTCTCGCTGAATGCGCCGATGGTGGCCGTCGCGGGGTTTTTAGTCGGTATTACGGCGCAATTATTTTGGTAGGGACCCGGCCCAGCGGCCGCCCGCAAACACGGGCGGTAACATCTATGCTGGGTCGGAAGGCGCCGGTGAGTCCGACACACCCTCGCCCCTACAGGGGTGGGATGGTCCGTAAATGGATTTTCCCCGCGAAAAAAAAAAAAAAAAAAAAAAAAAAAAAAAGCCCTGCGGCATGCTATATGTTTTTTAGATATCTGGTATGGATCTTAGCTTAGTTAAGACAGCAATCATATTTAGGGTAATTTTAAATCTTACCTCGGCTCCAAAATATATTTTTACTTTTAATGCATGATTAAATGCAAAAGCAACTTTTTTTCTAAGATATTTAGGAACTTATAACCAACAATGGTATGTCACTCCCATCGTATACTACACAATATCTAGCTTAAAACTACAATTCAAAAACAAGAAATTAAGTTAATTAAAAAAAATAATGCATTAACATATTAAATAGCATTCCAGCGTCTTCAAAAGTTGGTTGAGAAAAAAAATTGAGTGAAAGTGCCAACATCATATAAATTAAAGTTGTATTTTACGAATTAAATGGTCTCTTTTAACTTGAAATTTGGCACAGTCTGTCAAGAGGTGCTGTACATCGTCCAGAACCCCACACAAAAGCTACTTAGTCGCGATAGAACACAAATATTGTGTTAGATTGACAGCCCCGTGGCGCAGATGGCTAGACACCAGCTTGCGAAACCAGAGGCCGCGGGTTCGATCCCCGCACCGAGACAAATGTTTGTGTGATCCACAAATATTTGTTTCGGGTCTGGGTGTTTGTGAGACCGAAAAGTCTCTCGTAGTCTCTGATACCCACGACACAGGACTTGTATCCTGGTGTGGGGTCAGAACTATGTATGTGACTGTTGGGTGTATTTGTATTTAGATTGCATTAGATTATCTTTCGTACATTGATACGTATTGTAGGACAACCGGAACAGCGATTACTATCAGGTGTAATGTGGCAGTTATGTCGTAATGGCATGTTTACATTCTTTTGTTTTCTTCTTTTATTAAGCAGCCAATTAAATCCATTCTGTCCTATAATGTTTAAAATGATAGTCGTATTGTGCCATCTAGAGGTCCTGGGTTCGATTCCCGGGTCGGAGAAAGTGTTATTGGGTTTTTCCAAATATAAATTTTCAATAGCAGCACGGAGCCTGGAAATGTGCCCAAAAAACGGTAATAGGCTCGCCTCCTATTACGTGGGACTGATACATACCTGGTAAAAAATGGGTGTAGAAATGCACCTTCTCCTACCCCTTCAGGAAATACAGGCGTGAAGTTAGTGTGTATGCATGATAGTTGTGTTGGGATTAGCCAATTAGTTGTCGGTCGGGCGACCTGCGCGGTAACTGAATTAGTGCCAAATTGTTCACAGCAACGCTTGTTAGTGGTTGCAGTCATTGCCGGGGAAATCTCATAATACCGAGCTCATTGCAATTGGGAGATTAGATTCAAACACCGCCAACGAGCATAACAAGAATTTTACTGCTGCGATATTAAATTATCTTTCGATTAAGTTTGTTCATATTATTTTCAGGCACATCTGTATCCTACAGGCATTGTAAGAATGTTCTACTCTGACAAATCTCTTTTGCTTTTTAGCCAATAATCCTCGTTTCATGCACTTCTATCGGCTATGGGTGTTCCTGATTTAATCTTGATTGAGAAGATCATTTATATGTTCGCCCTTATTCGACCCTTTTATTTACTATCTTGATAGATTCTCATGTGTCTTGTCCACGTGTAATAGCCATCATAAGAGTGAGTAGCGGACTTAAAGTTGAGCCTTAATAAATAAAACCCAATATAAATAAAAACATGAGGATAAAACTGTACTAACAGCAGGGGCGTCAAAAATTTGAACTCTAAAGTATAACAATCAATTTATTGTTGAGAACAATTCTCAAACTCCCGACGGGTTGTGTCTAAAAAATAGGAAATTGGACATAAAACTTGTTGGAAGCGGGCGGCGGGCGGCGGGCGCGCCGGCAGACCGTTGACTCGCTCGTTGTACCCAAGTTGTAAATTAAACGCTTATGAATAATAATTAAGCATTCTTCGCGAATTATAACTGGCCGAGTTGTTGGCACCCCGTTCTTCACCCCGCACCGCCCCGCACATACCCCGCACTCGCCCTCAAACAAGCAGTATTACACGAATTAATTTACTGTTTTGTCAACTTTTTGTTCCGCGCTTTTTATAAGTTTTAATAAACATTTTGTAATGGTATATTCTTGATAATTATCGGGCGCACTTTAATAATACGCATAAGGGAGTATAATGGCATTACTAGTTTCTGTAATGTACTGTGATTTAAATCGTAACTTAAACAAATTATATGTTCATATTTTGAATGAACCAGGAAGGAATTATTGCCTCGACAATATTATGTATAATTGCGTTTCTTTAATCAATCATCATTATCAGCCCATAAACGTCCCACTACTGGGCACGGGTCTCCTCTACAAATGAGCGGGTTTAGGCCTTAGTCCACCACGCTGGCCTAGTGCGGGTTGGTGGACTACATACCTAAGAAATTCCTAAGAACTTTTAGGTATACAGGTTTCATCACGATGTTTTCCTTCACCGTTAAAGTATACGTGATAACTCTTTGTAAATACACACATAACTTCGAAAAGTCAGAGGTATGTGCCTGGGGTTTGAACCCGCGACCGTCGAGATTCTCGACCGCGTGCCTAAACCTCGAGGCCATCACGACTTTAATCAATAGCGTGTACAAAACAAAATTACTATCAAGTGCATTTCCACGTTAGTGTGGAAAAGCATTTTTCGTAAAACGGAGTATTATATTTACAAATATTTCTTAAAAACGGCTTATAATTAGGGCAAAAGTATATGAGAAATTCATAAAACATAGTAACTTTTGTGTATGTTAACAATATTGCTCGCAGCAATTTTACTGCAAGTAAAAAGTTAGTTGCAAACTTTGTTGGAAGTGATGACCGCGTGTTTACTGCTTTGTGGGCGTTAAGTAAGTGGGATATAGCTGGAGCAACACAAACAAGATTTCTTACATTAGGAATTCATGAAGTGGCAACTACTGGAAGGACGCGGTCTCAACTCCGCCGAACTTCGCAGTCTTAGCTCCGTACATACTCAGTACTGCGCCCCGCGAGCGGAGGAACAGTACGGAAGCTGAAAACATCGCAGCAATACAGCAAGTATCGGAAAATTAACTCTTCTACTTGACTTGTGCCAGAAAACTTTCTCCAACATTTAGTTTTATTTCTAACGTGAGTTGGAACAAACTGCAGCTCCAAAGTATAAAGTTTAATGCAGTTTAACAAAGACGAAACTATTATTAGCTGGTGTAGAGAATAATGTACATTAAGTTCAGAGAGTCTAAACGTGTTTATAGTGGCGATTGCTATTATTATAGGACAGCTTATCATTATAACATTTTAATTCAGGACATACGGGAAAGGTGTAAGCCCATAGTCCAAAAAGCGATTTTATTATTGTTTATTCGAAATATTATTAAAACCTTCTGAGTATAGAGTGCGCATTGATTAATGTGTCGAAAACATTACTTGCCAAGTTTAATGTTGAATTAATGCGAGTAGGCTAGTGTTAACTTTTGAGTCCGGCACTAAGATTTATGCAGCACCATTAACATAAAAGTTCCATCTCTCTTGTGATCTATGATCTTAATGTTCCCAATGATAGCATGAACATGTTATACTGTATCTCCGTTTCGAGTGTCGTGTGGAGCGAGTTGCGGCGGCTAGTTAAGTTAGTTGTTCGCCGGTGTCGATGTTGGTATAAAACACTTAGCACTGTGCGACGTTCGGCTTAACACTGCTCAGTAACCCCGCCCGGACGGTGACTTGCGTCCACTTGCGGCACGGCTTAATCACTCACCACTAACTTATGAGTTAGTAAAATCTTCTTAAAGTGACAGTTGTACACACATACATACATAACCTCACGCCTGTATTCCCAGAAGGGGAAGACAGAGGTGCATTACTGCACCCAAATTTCGCCAGGTATGCATCAGTCTCACGTAATAGGGGGCGAGCCTATTGCCATTTTTTGGGCCTATTTCCAGACTCCGTGCTGCTACTGAGAGTTTCCTAATGGAAAAACTCAATAACACTTTGCCCGACCCGGGAATTGTACCCAGGACCTCTAGATCGCACGGCACATGCTTGTGCCGCAAGATCACGAGGCAGTCAAGTCAGTAACAGATGTATTATGAAAAATTAAAGAAGAAGTCATGCCTTCGTCAACTTGAACTACGAATGGACCACCTCGGCCACAAATCCCTCTGAAGACTGATGTAAAGCAAAGCTGTTGTGTAACGTGATAATGCCGGGTCAATTTGCTGGTATTAATGTTCGTATTCGCTTTCACAGAGACTATAGTATGAGGCATAAAAGCAGTCATAGTAACCAACACGAGTGTGCGATGTTTAGACAACCTCTTTGATCATTAATCCAGTTTCTAAGATGTTTAGACTAGTATCAGTGGCGGTACTTCCATAGAAGCTCAAAAGCCCAGTTTGCTTTACAAAATTCTGAATAATAATATTTAAGCTTTAAATCTTTATTTAACAAAATAAAATGACATATAAATGAGAATATCCTGACCCCACAATAAACTTAAAATTTTGGGCGGCATTTACATGAGCGGATTACACTTAACATCATGACAACGGATGCAAGTCGCACCGTAACGGACGTGCTTAGTATATGATGAAAATTTAAATGCGCAAGTTTATGTTCATGCTCTTTAAGAATGTTTAGAAAATTTATATACCTTCATTTCATAAAGAGCATTTTGCTTCAAACAATATAAAGTATAAACTAATGTTGAACCCGAGCTGCCGACTAAGTTCAGAATCCCCATCCACAACATTGGGCTTCGATTAGCTGACACACTGATTAATGGCGCCGCACTTAAATGAATACTACCGCGCTAGAAACTCTAATGGAATCTAGGTTTTTTCTTTATAAAACCACTACAACAGTTCTTTGTGAGTACTATAAAGGAAAAATACATTAATGTATACACCATCATGGGTGTATCGCCGAAGGCAGAGGTGCATTTCCGCACCCATATTTCAAAAATTATGTTTTCGTACCACGTAAAAGGGTCGCGGTTACTGTAGTTTTCTGGGCACAATACCAGACTCTGTACTGTTATTAATAATTTACCAGTGAAAAAATATTAACAAATTGCCCGGTCCGTGAAACCAGGGCCTCTAGATCGCACGGCACACAATTTTGACGCGAATCCATGAGGCAGTGAGTCATAAAATAAGTGGTCAATATAACATCTGGAACATTCGTTATCATTACATTATCATTATAATTATAAGTATGGCTATAATCTTGATAAGGCGCATAAATTTAGTTTTCACTCTTCTCGCAAGTTTAACTGACAAACTCGTTATTTCAATTTATTACATTACTTAGGAATTATTACAGAATCTACATTGTTTCTACTCAAGTCAGATGCGTGATCCGTACGAGCGCACTATCGGGGAGCCATATAAAACAGATTATTGTAAGTGCCAAAACAATATCGCCAGATATGAATCAAACTACCCTTTACTCTCCAACACAAATGGCATGCAACTTTGTTCTTCACTTTAACTATTCGTTCGCAAACAAAACTCAACTGTGGCACGCTGTGATAAAGTTTGTTTTCTATTGACAAGCTGTTGACCTCGGGTAGCAAGTGGGCTGGACGGCAGCTGTGGACCAAGTATCGACACGACGTGATAAGAGACAAGTCCTAAACAAACAGACGGTTGTTGTCCAAGATAGTTGACTTTAGGAATTTGTTTGTATAAAAACAATTTATTGCTTTTAACACGTTAACTGCCACGCTATATTTTCAAAAAACGTAAAAAAAAGTTATTGGTTTTATTTAACTTAAACATGTTTTTAATGCCTAAAATACACATACATCATATTTATTTACTTATAATACATTATATACAGCCTATTTACACTTGTAGGACATATAGCCCTACAAGGCCTGAATGTAATAATTTATCACATTACGCCGCGCGGGTCATTTTGTCGGACATACTACATCGATAGTTAACGCCCCTGTACTATTTAAGCAAGTTACTAGAAAGAAGATGTCTATAGTGGATTTTAGGGCGGCCATCGTAAATTACTTATTATTTGGGAATAAAGAAAACGAGCTTCCTACAACTGGCACACCCAGACCAATAAGAGCAAAACATCGCCTTATATCTAAGGAAGGGATAGCCAAGAATGTTCGAAGAAATTGCCAGCATTGTTACAAAAACAATGTTAATACGATGGGTAGATTACAGGCAAGAAATAAAACAAAAAAGGTTGTCACTTTCTGTCCTGTTTGTCCATCACAGCCACATCTCTGTCTTAGCTGCTATAATATATCGCATCGCTAATTTTAATAGCAACAGTTTATATTAGTATTTTTCTTTTGTATTTCAATATATGTGACATTTTTATGTATAAACTACATGTAATGTTACTATTTGACTGATTTCTTTGATTAAACAACAATTACAATTTACTTTGATATTTTTATTTTCACTTCTACCTTATTCATTGTGAATACAAAGGTAACAATAAACAAAAGTTATGTTGACACAGTGATTCTTGTGCTCTACGGGGCCGCGCGGGTCACTCTAGATAGCCGAAAGAGTAATAACCATGGCCGACAGGCACCAACGAGACGTCGAAGTTGGGTACGGTAGGATTTTGCCCTCCAAAATCCTACCTTACGCCCGAGTCGACCATCAGACCTCGTGGGGGGCGGGCAACGTGTACAACGGAAACTTACACGGCTAACAAGGTAAAGGTGACCCATTTTTACTGGTGGTAGGGTTTAGTGTTAATTGGCTTTTTTCCACTTAATGCTGAACCCGGTCGGGTTGGTACCACCGCCCAGCCTATTTCTACCGTCAAGCAGCAATGCGTTCCGGTGGAAGGGCTGGGTAGCCGTTCCTACCTTTCCCCAGGGCCTGGTGGGTCAAACGTTGCCCGTACTTGCGGAATCTACGTCTTGGTTGCTGCGTGGGTTTAGGGTGGCTGGGGTGGGGTACAGGGAGACCCGATGGGAACGGTTCCGTCGGCCGCCTGCCGGTCAGTTGGGGACCTGAACCCGGGGACTCTCTTTCAAACTCCCTCCCCGGGAAGCTGTCCCGCCAACCGGCGAAAATCCCGTTGTGCAGGCGTCATGCCAGAGTGGGAGACTGGGGTGGATCCTGCCGTCTGCACGCGGGGGGGCATCGGGGGCCCTTCCGTGCTCCACACCTCATCCTCTCAGAGATCGCGCAGCCACCTTGCACTACGATCCGCACACTTTTACGGGTGCCGTTTTGGCAACGCCACAGCCCTCTATACACTCCAATCAATATGAAAGGAAAAAATAAAAGAAGCAGGCTTTCTACGGCGGTCAAAAAATCCACATTCAAAGTGGACTTCTGTAATGTCAGGGGTCTACACAGCAATCTCGACGCCGTTCATCACCACCTTGAAACGGCGCGGCCTGCCCTGCTCTTTTTAACGGAGACGCAAATATCTACCCCTGATAATGTTTCGTACCTTAACTACCCCGGCTACGTACTGGAGCACTCATTCCTACGTAAAGCCGGGGTGTGCGTCTTCATCAGGGGTGATATATGTTGTCGCCGCCTTCGGGGCCTCGAGCATAGGGACCTGTCAATACTATGGCTCTGTGTTGACCATGGGGGACGTACCCGTGTCTACGCATGCCTCTACAGGTCCCATGCCAGTGATGTGGGGTCTTCTCGATTATTCGAGAACGTCCAAGTGGGGACGGACAGAGCTCTCGAGCAGTACCCATCCGCGGAGGTGGTGATCCTTGGTGACTTTAACGCTCACCATAAAGAGTGGTTGGGGTCCCGGATCACTGACCTCCCGGGTCGGTCTGTTTACGAGATGGCCTTGGCTTATGGCTTCTCGCAATTGGTGACACAGCCCACCCGTGTCCCTGATATTGACAGCCATGAGCCCTCCTTGCTGGACCTTCTGCTGACCACACACCCGGATGGATGGACGGTGGTGGTCGATGCTCCTCTAGGGTCATCTGACCACTGCCTAATCCGCGCGTCAGTCCTTGTGGAGAACCTCAGTCAACCTTCAGCGACTGGGTCTCGCAGGGTCTGGCGGTATGGCTCGGCAGATTGGGATGGACTTCGCGAGTTTTATGCGTCCTTCCCATGGAAGCGGTTTTGCTTCTCCTCCGATGATCCTGACACCTGTGCGGACTGCGTCAGGGATGTAGTTCTTTTGGGGATGGAGTTGTTCATTCCCAACACTACAATACCGGTGGGGCGCCGTAGCCGGCCTTGGTACAACAGTGCCTGTGCCGATGCTGCGCGCCTCAAACAGTCCGCATACTTGGCGTGGCACGTTGCCAGTAGGTGCCGGGATCCTATTGCCACGGAGGAGAAGCGGAAGTTTAATGCCGCTTCTAGGTCTAGTAAAAGGGCTATTGCCAAGGCCAAGGCAGAGCATATTGCCAGGATTGGCGAGCGGCTAAAGAGCTATCCCTCTGGTAGCCGGGCCTTTTGGTCGCTTGCCAAAGCGGTGCAAGGCAATTTCTGCCAGTCCAGTCTCCCGCCACTGCGTAAGACTGATAACAGTCTGGCCCATAGTGCAAAGGAGAAGGCCGATCTCTTGGCTGAATCCTTTGCCTCAAACTCGACTTTGGATGATGGGGGAGCTTCTCCACCGATAATACCCCGGTGTGAGTGCTCCCTGCCTGGAATCCGCATCACTCAGCGTGCGGTCAGGCGGGAGCTCCAGCTCCTCGACATCCATAAGTCGAGCGGGCCTGACTGTATCCCCGCGGTGGTTCTTAAGACGTGCGCCCCCGAGTTGACCCCTGTCCTCACGCGTCTCTATCGACTTTCTTTTAAGACTAACCGGGTTCCGTCTTCGTGGAAGGTGGCTCATGTCCATCCTATTCCCAAAAAGGGAGACCGGTCGGACCCCTCCAATTACAGGCCGATAGCAGTCACGTCCTTGCTCTCCAAAGTCTTGGAGCGGGTAATTAATACTCAGCTCCTGAGGTACCTTGAGGATTGCCAGTTGATTAGCGATCGTCAATACGGTTTCCGTAACGGTCGTTCAGCTGGCGATCTTCTTGTGTACCTTACGCACCGTTGGGCGGAGGCTGTGGAGGGCAAGGGCGAGGCTATTGCCGTCGGCCTGGATATTGCGAAGGCGTTTGACCGGGTATGGCATCGAGCTCTTCTGTCGAAGCTACCATCCTACGGAATCCCCGAGGGGCTCTGCAAGTGGATCGCCAGCTTCCTGGATGGCCGGAGCATAAAAGTCGTCGTTGACGGCTGTTGCTCCGCGACCAAGACCGTCAACGCTGGTGTTCCACAGGGCTCGGTGTTGTCGCCGACGCTCTTCATCCTGCACATCAATGACATGTTGTCTATTGACAGCATGCATTGCTATGCAGATGATAGCACGTGTCATGCGCGATACATCGGCCAACGGAACGCCTCTCGGAGTTCAGTAGAGGAAAGTCGATACAAACTTGTGTCTGAAGTCGAAGGCTCTCTGGGGCGGGCTTTTGAATGGGGAGAAAAGAACTTGGTTCAATTCAACCCATTGAAGACACAAGTTTGCGCGTTCACTGCTAAGAAGGACCCCTTTGTCATGGCGCCACAGTTCCAAGGAGTCACTCTCCATGTTTCCGAGAGTATTGGGATACTTGGCGTCGAAATTTCGAACAAAGTGCAGTTTAGGAGTCATTTGGAGGACAAAGCCAAGTTGGCCAGCAAAAAGTTGGGCATCCTGAACAGAGCCAAGCGGTACTTCACGCGGGACCATATATTGACGCTTTATAAAGCGCAAGTCCGGCCTCACATGGAGTACTGCTCTCATCTCTGGGCAGGGGCTCCCAAATACTTGCTCGACCCACTTGACTCCTTGCAGAGGCGTGCATTTCGCATCGTCGATGATCCCAATCTCACGGACAAAGTGGAGTCGTTAGGACTGCGGAGAGACTTCGGGTCTCTCTGTGTGTTCTATCGACTCTTCCATGGGGAGTGTTCTGAGGAACTGTTCAGCATGGTACCGTCGTCACCTTTTTACCATCGCACTACCAGACATCGCAGTGGAGTTCATCCATACTACCTGGAGACAATCCGTAGTAGTACGGTGCGTTTCCAGCGTTCTTTTCTACCACGCACGTGCAAGCTCTGGAATGAACTCCCTGCCTCGGTGTTCCCCGAGCGCTATGACTTGTCCTTCTTTAAACGAGGCTTAAAAAGAGTGTTAACCACACGGTAGGCAGCGGCTGGGTTGTGCCCCTGGCATTACTTTAGTCCATGGGCGGCGGTAACCGCTTACCATCAGGCGGACCGCTTGCTCGTCTGCCTACTGAGGCAATAAAAAAAAAAAAAAAAAAAAAAAAAAAAACGTGTTGTCGGCCACATGGTCCGACAAGGCAGTTAACGTGTTAAGGACATATTATTTTCTTTTTGTTATGCGAAGCCACCTCGCTGATCAACGTCCTCAATATACATTTTTGCGTGAATTTAAGAGGTCCAAAGGTCAATTTCTCGGGTCAGGCAAAGTACATACATACATAACCTCACGACCTTATACTTCGAAGGGGAAGGTACAGGTAGGGGTGAAATTCTGCACTATTATCTTTTTTCGGGCACTGAGAATTTTCTAATGGAAAAACACAAGACTTGGACCGACCCGGGAATCGAACCCGGCTCCTCTGCATCGCACGTCATATACTTGTGCCGTGAGACACAAGACGCATTTCGGTTAGAAAATTCGTAGCAGTAGCACGGATTCCAGAAATGGGCCGGTGAAGAACAATAATACGTTTAATAGCCACATCGACCGTTGTGGCCCCACACCAACTTTCAAGTCTTGTGTCGTGGGTATCAGAGACCACGAAAAGTTTTCGGTCCACAAATATCCGGAGTCGATATTGATATTTTTGAGTCAAATATTTGTATTGGTGGAGGAATTAAGTCCACAATTCAGCTTTTATATATAGTTGGCTTAAGTTGGTCGTATAGGTAAATATAACTAACACTGCCTGTTCCTATGTATATACAAGCGAAATATATGAATAAGGAGAGAAGTGATTCAACACTTTTTTCCCTATACAAACACTTGTCAAAGGCGTATTCAATTTCCCCCATAGCTTTGATGTGATTCTCAAAGGCGGCCACAATATCTCGTTTCTAAGGTGTTGTGGTCGTTCTTGTTCATGAGTGGCGTTTACCATTATCCATTAGGTGAGTCGTTTGCGGGTGGCTGCTTGTGAGGCACAAAGAAAAACAAACGCCCTAGAAAGATGTGACGCAATAAAAAAGCAACTTTAAAGTAAACGACCCAAATGAGACGCGAATAATTAGATTTTAATTTAAACTCCTTTCCAAGGAATAATATGAAATCATGATTTTTCTTTGAAATATTGATGGCCTCGAGGTTTAGGCGTGCGGTCGAGAATCTTGGCGGTCGCAGGTTCAAACCCCAGGCACACACCTTTGACTTTTCGAAGTTATGTGTGTATTCACAATGAATCGGTAATCACGTACTTTAACGAAGAAGAAAAACATCGTGAAAAAACTTGCACACAAAAAAGTTTTTAGTAATTTCTTAGGTGTGTAGTCCGCCAACCCGCTCTAGGCCAGCGTGGTGGAATAAGGCTTAAAAAACCCTTTCAGTTGCGGAGGAGGCCCGTGCCCAGCAGTGGGACGTATATAGGCTGATAATGGATTATTCTCTCCGAAGCTGGGGGACAGACAATGTTGCAACATTTGTTTTCAGTTTATTCTGAACTTCATAAATTTCAAATACATTTTTAATACTGTACTGAATTTGAAATATTTTATATTTGTAAACTTTTTGGCCTAGTTAAGGTTGGTACATCTTAGCGACATCTATTGCATTATTACGGAAACACAATGTAACACACGCTACGTACCGCGTGAGAGGGCTTTAAGCTTTACGTTCCAAGTAAAAGCTCGCTGTAACAGAATGTCGCTCCTTAACCACCCGCTAGATGGCGCTCTGTAGCAGTTAGCGAGTAAGTGATTTAAAATACATATGTACATACATACATAACCTCACGCCCGTATTCCCCGAAGGGGTAGGCAGAGGTGCATTATGATTGTGATATAAAGTGTAAGTTTTTAATGTTATTTATTGGCAGAATGCCTGATCTTGAATTTTCAAATCAAATTATGTAGGGGCAGAATATTTAGTAGAATTGGTTTTACTTTAATGACTTCATGTTATAAAACTATTATTATTATTTATAAAAAGCATATTACTGATAAGTGTGTTTTGCTGAAAACCTGAGCCTAAAGGTCCATATGTAAATTAAAAATAAAAATTACTGAAAAAAAATATCTAAAAATATTTGTTTCTATACTAATTGTTATTGTTTTTAGTCTTCGAATATAATTTAAAATGCTATTATTTTTATAGATGTAGTTGTTACGACATGTTTATATACATGCAAACGTCCCACTGCTGGGCACGGGCCTTATCAACAACTGAAAGGGGTCTTAGTCCACCTCGCTGGCCCAGTGCGGGTTAACAGAAACACACTTAAGAAATTCTTAACAACTGAGGTGTGCAAATTTCCTTACTATCTTTTCCTTCACCGTTGAAGTATGTTATAATTCATTGTGAATTTACACATATATTTAAAACAAAAAGTGTGTGCCTGGGGTTTTAAACCCTCGACCACTGCAGTAGATATTGTCTCGATTGCGTACTCATACCCTGAGGTGGTCATGGATTTACGTACAAAAACTCATGCCTGTCTCGCATTGGGGTAGGCAGAGCATCATCTTCATGCATGCACGTCGAGCACTTTTTATATTAACTATTTTAATAAATCATCGATTACATGTTTATACATGGGTGCGTCTCGGAGTCATGGTAATTCTACAATCATTCATCTTTTCAATGTGGCCAGGCCATTTAACCATTCCTCCGTATATTTTGGGTAATACAAACCACATTTCTCCCTCGCAACACTATTCCTCGCGTTGTCTAACATGACATTAATTTGGTATCATTGGGCAATAAATAATTGTTTTTGACGGTCGAAGCTTTGCCTAGAGTTCATTTCACTCACTGTCAAGGTTAATATTCATATTTCAGCGTAAGCACGAAATAAAACTAAAATTATGCAGCAATGCAGATATATTAAATGTTTTATTACAACCTTAAAACATTTGCTGGAGTTAACAACTACAAAGCGAGGACAACGTATTACGCCCACAAAGTATTGGTGCACAGTTATCAAGTTTTATAGTTAAGATTTCTAAATCATCTATATATTGTGCGAGATTAAAAATTATTGTTAGGTTTATAGATATTACATGATTACAATCAACATTTGAAACGAAATGAAATTTATTTCAGAAAAACATTTACATATTTGAGTATCGATAGGTCCCAAAATAGGCAAGCACATAGCTTGGGTACCTGTTTAACACACAGAAAAAATAATGTACTAGGCTCTCAACAAAATACTATAGTTTGCTATTTCACCTTCAACTAGCTGTCTTAGCATACAGGGGCTTGGTACAATGTGCACATCACAAACTTTTAGAAACTTTGTGCGTATTATCAAGCAATTAATGGTTTAGAGAAACTTCATACAATTGCTACTGATGAAGGCTTGATTTTATCGAACGCCTTAAACTTCCCTTGGCGGAGAACCCTGGTATAATTATGTTGCGATGCGTTCTCTTGTTCAATTCCCGTGTCAGATAAAATATCATTGAGTTTTCCAATAGGAATTTCTCGGTAGCAGAACGGAGTCTGAAAATGTGCTTAAAAGCCCCCCTTGCCCTCTCTATTTCGTGGGACTAAATGCAGCGTGTGAAACCACACACCGCTGTTTACTCTTTCGGTGTTAAAGGCGTGAGTGTACTAGTAGAGCTTTACTCGACTGCATACGGTAAAGCTTATAATGTTGTTATGAGGTAAACTCGACCCCTCAGATTTGCGCGCGGCTCCGTCGGCGCGACAAAGGGAGCGAGAAATCTGAGTCGGTCGCGACGATGTTGCGGTCGCGCGACTTCTATGTCATCATCCTTTACACTGCACGGACGTATACACAGTTACTTTACACATATGCATTGCTAAACTGCAACTGTTTCATAAATAATTTAATTTTTATTTGGCAGGTCATATAATATAATTATGTTATCCTTACTGGACCAAATACATGCCCACTGAGTTGGACTCGCTGGATCTACTCAGGTGTGGGTCGCGCCGCGGAAATTCCAGTAGTAAAGTGAGCCCGCTGAGTTTGTTTCGCCGGGTCTTCTCAGTCAGGGTCGCGTTTGGATCCGGTGGTACCATTAAAATAATACGTGACGTTTCGGAAATACACAAGGTCCATCTCGTTATTTACTTTAAAATAATAATAATAAGATATTATGTATTTCCTGATGAAAACTAAAAATAAATTATAAAAAAAACCGTAAATATTTTTGTACAAATTATATAAAATGAACCATAGTTAAATTATAAGGTAATAATAAAAGATTTTTCTTTTCTGTATTGACTTGTCATAAGTGCTATTTGATTGCCCACGTGACCAAATAAAGCAATTTCATTTCATTTCAATATTAAATTAATAATTTGTGTGAAGAAAAGAAAATACACCCTACAGTCGCTTATAGGTCTGACCCCATACTTAGTTACGTGTCTTGTGTCGTGGGTATCAAAAACAACAAGAGACTTTTCGGTGACACAAGCGCCCAGACTCTTATATTTTTTGATCACAAAAAATTGTCTCGATGCGGGGATCTAACTCGTGACTTCTCGTTTCGCAAGCCGGTGACTAACTAAATGCGCCACGGGGCTGTTAAACGATATTACGATTAAATGTCACCAGCTACATAACATCGGTATGTCCAATCCAATCTGTTTACTGTCTACCCTTTGCTAATTGTTATTGAAGTTTTCTGTGAATATTACACGCTTTTATTTATACATATTAATAGTAGATTTTTGTCGTAACACCATTTTTTGTCTAATAGCTCATTTCATAATCACGAAACAATGCCTTTGCCGAAGTTAAGCAGCAGTTTATTTAATTATCTACTTATAAAGCAGAGTGTAAAATGAAGATAATTAAGAGTAAATGAAATGGTGTAGTTGAATGCTTGGTGCGGTACATGCACAGGCGCTGTATTCAATTTCCGCGAGCACCGAACTGCCGAGCGCGCCCTCCGCCCGGATACACGACGGAACACGCCACGACACACACGACATTTTGAAGTAAAATTTAAAACATAGGGACAAGATTATTAACAAATATTGTTTTCGCAGTGATCACCAAGAATTGTTTATTAAGAGATAAAGAGTGAATGTTCTTGGTGTGTAGTGTTTGTGTAGTGATAACATTGGCGTAGGAGTTTGTACGAGTTTTGTAACATGTACATAGGGACCTAAACTTATGCCAAAATACACCATGTATTGACCACCCAAAATTACCAATAATGCAAAATAATATAAATTGTCAGGTGACATGTCTGTACATATGCCTCCCTCAAAGATGTACACAGAAACCTGTTAGAAGGGGTGCGCATCCAGCATCGTCCACAGTCTAAATTACATACATACATAAACTCACGCCTGTATTCCCCGAAGAGGTAGGCAGAGGTGCATTTCTGCACCCACATTTCGCCAAGTATGTATCAGTCCGACGTAATAGGGGGCAAGCCTATTGCCGTTTTTCGGGCACATTTCTAGACTCCGTGCTGTTACCGAGAATTTCCTAATGGAAAAACCCAATAACACTTTGCCCGACCCGGGAATCGAACCCAGGACCTCTAGATCGCACGGCACATACTTGTACCGCGAGACCACGAGGCAGTCTAGTTAGTATTCTAAATTCTAAGCTATAATTTTGTCCAAAGAAGTGGTTTTCAGTAGTGTATGCCTTGTATGTTCGTTCGTGCACTAGCGGCGGGACAGGCGTGGCGTCGTATGTACTACGTAGCCACGTTAATTAAACACTAAATCTAGACGCAGGACGCGGTCGGTTGCAGGCTGCGGTGAGCACATGACCACGCCACACACACCTAGCAATGGCCCACCACGCCACATTATGTGCGAGACAACTTATTATATATAAGAAAAACATACTGAATAATAATTTGCCCGAAAAACAGCGAAAAGCTCGCCCCCATTACGTTGGGCGTATTAACATAAGAGGCGATAAGTTGTTGCAGAAATGCACTTCTTCGTACTTCTTAGGACAATTCAGGCGTGAGTGCGTATGTATGTATATACATAATTTACTGTACGGACTCGGTTGGTTTAAGGTAGATATGTATATACATAGGTACATACATAAAAGCTTAGTTTACTTAAAATTAATTTCTCATAAATGTCTCTCTAGGATGCAAATGCTCAGTCGGGAGAGAAGAGTATAACTTATAACTTACACCTTATTTATAATTATAACTCTGATATGAGGTACAGGGGAGTCCTAACGGGGAGTTGTCTAGCGAAAACGTTTGAGAGTAACTCTTATCTGTCGACATTTGAGGGATGATGTTTCTTGCCAGTTGACTCACTATTTGGGTTACACTTCATTTAACATCAAATGCCAGTAGTTATTTTACCTTAGCGTAAAAGAAAAATTAAACAAGAAGACAAAAAAAAAACACGTGGGTATTTTTGGTTTAAATACACTGAAGGTATCCCACGGCCAATTCTTATGCTATGTAAATCATAGTCATGTATACAGTGCATATAGAGTGTACAGTTGTTACAATAGCCACTACTAGGTGATTAGGATGTGATTAGAGCGGCAGTTGTGCTGTGGAACAGTTTAGCGTCGACATCTGCGACACACATTACCGCCCCGTCCCACTCATAACACTACGTCCCCCTCTCAACGAGTGTTACTCATTACCCGGGTCTTGTGGCTTCCGCGGAGGGTCTAATCATTTAAACGTGGGTTTAGTTTTGTATAAGCATAATTGTTTGATTAACTAGTTCATTTCATTTATAGGACTTTTATTTTCATGTGATATACGTTTGCAATTAGCCGAGATGACTACCAAAATGAGCTGTGATGATTATTTTTATATTTTTGTGATTTAGTCCTGGGTTATCGACCTTTGTGAGTTTTATGTTCCCTGAATTGAAATACGTAATTCGAAACTAACACCAATATAAATAATAAACATGAAACTTAAAACAAAATTATTCAGCCAGTTAATAATAATAATAATACACCCAACAGTCACATACATAGTTCTGATCCCACACTAAGATACAAGTCTTGTGTCGTGGGTATCAGAAACTACGAGAGACTTTTCGGTCTCACATACACCCAGACCCGAAACAAATATTTGTGGATCACACAAACATTTGTCTCGGTGCGGGGATCGAACCCGCGGCCTCTCGTTTCGCAAGCTGGTGTCTAGCCAACTGCGCCACGGGGCTGTCAGTTGTAAATTAAATGTTGATATTTTATTAACAAGCCGACCGGTATTGTTTCAACTGGAGTGATATTGAAATCGTTTGAACTACTCTACACTTTGTTTGGGCTTCACTGCGTTTGTCATCAGATGCCAATGCGTATTTTATCATATTAGTCTACACTAACATAATATAGATAACAAAATTGTATTTTTGTATGTTAATAAACATTGGTTAAGCGGTTTGAATGATTTTGGCATGGAAATAGATGGAAACTTGGGAAAGAACAAAGGCTATTTAAGAGCTAGGCGGGGTCCAACCTAGTATAAAGTATAATAAGATCTCGTTTGTCATTCTCCTCAGTAGTTCTTATGGAAATATGTTTCAAGGACGACCTATCGTAGATTAAACTTGTATGAAAACATAAAGTGCCATATATCCCGCTTCGGATCATTACATCCGACGTCTGAGACAAGTGCCGTACATTATCCTAACTAGTTCGTCGTGTTCGTTCGAGTGATGAGAAAGTTCTCGTGAAATATATTTTAAGAGTAAAGTATACCTACTTCATTCATCAGTGGAGTCGATTGTGTTGCGTTAATATCGAATAGATATTAGATCAAATCAAAAAGCCGTTTTGGCCGGGAGTTGTTTGGTGACCTTGGGGTCAAATTACTCTTGCTAAAAGGGTCCCTACCACGATCAGGCGGATCATCATTATAGCACGACATAGTTTAATAAATGAACCTAAAGATAATTAACGGTTTATCAAGCCTACCCACAAAACAAAATAAAAATGACTTACCGATGAAAACTGGCAAAATCTATTAAATGCAACCGAAAAACACTAAAATAACTTACGCGTCGTAAAGCACAAACCAAAACAATACAACCAGAAACACACACAGCCGGCAATCGAACCCGAAACACGACAAACACAATTTCAAAACTCACCGCGTAAAACCATGTCCGCACAGTACGCGTGCGCGGAGGGAGGTTATGATGATAAGTCAGTGTTATAAAAATTCAAAGCGGGAATAGAAAAGGCATAAAACCACCACGTACAGAGCGAGATCTTCAAAGTTTTCAAGTGTCTGAGAAATAGAAAGACGAAACGGCTCGAAGTTAATGCGTAAGTTTGGTCGTTTCACTTATTTATATGTGTGTGAAAATAAATTTGACATTATTATCAACAACATAAGTCCCTAACATTAACGTACGCGACATATTTAATCACCAATAAATTGCATCAAGCCGACCTAATTCTTTCGACTGGTGACGTATGATTCTTGCCTGTCGATACTGTGGAATAAACTTACTATTAAAAATATTAGACTACTTAAAAGTCAATGTATTTATTACAATAATATCATGTAGTTACAATTATTGTTATTTTTGCATTCAAATAAAAATCATCAAAATTGGTTCATCCAGTCGAAAGTTCTGATGTAACAAACCTAAAAAAAATCAGACAAATTGATAACATTCTACTTTTTTTGAAGTCGGTTAAAAATGGAGTATCGACTTAGTAGTTGCAATAGTCATAAGACCATGCCCCTTGTCCCATTGTCAAGCATTCCGTGCCGCTTGAGTATAATGTGTGTAATTGTGGCGGCACAGGGGGGTGAGCAGGGTAATAGCTTGCTTTCTTGTGCGGGGCGCTGATTGGTATTATTGTCATTCGGGACAGGGAATATTCGCGGTCACACGGACATAGGAAATCAGTGGCTGTGAATACCTACGTGTGAAGATACTATAATAATGCTAACGTTATTCGATAGCAGCCGATAGTGTTTCAGCTATAACGAGAAACAATATTTAAAGACGATATTTCACATGAAATAAATAAATTATTGATAAGGCATTCCACTTCACATTAAAGGTTACTTTTCGATTTTTTACATAAAAAATGTGGTAAAGAACCCCGAGGGAACATATAAATTATAAAAAAATATCGTTATACAAAGTATAACATATTATATTTCTTGTTATGATTTAGTTTCATCCGGGGTCTCATAATTGCACGCCGCACAAGCAATTCCAACAAAGCTGTATAGTAAGTATTTTAAGTGCATCTTAGGTAGGTACTATATAGGTTTTGTACCTTAATGTGTTTAAAAAATAATAATTTAAACAAAACAAATGAGAAGACAGCATGTATGTGTACCAGAAGCGCCCCAGTAGTTCAGGCATGACGCCGTGTGTTTGTTGCAGTACCTGGGCTCGTTCCCGGTGGCCGGCGGCGAGCACGCGCATGCGCAGCGCGACCAAGCCGTCTCACAACAACTCCTGCTTATGAAGGTCAGTGCAGTCAAACAAACTATAAATAGTAAACTATAGTATAGGATTTAGAAACATTCCTGTATACTCAATAATTATACACGTACTTGTACTTCATTGTGATCTGTGTATCTTTCAATAGCAATAGGCGTCAGGTTTTCACGAACAGAAGTTTTGCATTAAGAAATATTAACCAAAAGGCTATTTATAGATTTTTAAAGACTGATCCATGCTACAACGGAAAATGCATAGTAATTTTTTTATAAGAACATAAAACAGAACCGCCATTATTACTTTAGATACTTGTACCGGAATGCAATGGAATTGATAAGTTTTTTAGATAATTTACGCGAAGCTGAAAAAACGATTTTCATTGCTATAATTACTGTAATCCTACAGTTTCACTTATCAGAATATGTCATTTTTTTTTCTGATTGCCTCATGGTCTCGCGGCACAAGTATTTGTGCGATTTCCGGGTTGGGAAAGTTTTCTGGAGGCTGGAAAAACGGCAATAGGCTGATACGACTGATACGTACCTGGCGAAATGTGGGTGCAGAAATGCACCTCTGCCTACCCATTCGGGGAATACAGGCGTGAGGTTATGTATGTATTTGTTTTCTATGTGTTGACTCTCCGCTTGCAGCATATTATTGATGATGCCGCTATTAAAAAGCCATTAGATCGATTCGTAGTTTTTGTTAGGCTTGATTTTACAAAGTGTTCTGAATAGATCGCGGCGCACAGATCGCTCCGACTTGATTGATGTGGACTTCGGTTGCGAACATCGCAGCGGTTAATTCTAGTGATCGTTTTGTAGGAGTGTTCCGCAATCGCATATTGATTATGTTTTCCGTGTGGTATGGTCTGTCGAGAGAAGTAATTTGCCACTAGATGCTCTGTTTGGATAGCAAAATGCTTCCTATTAGTTGTGGTGTTGCCATTTTGTCGTTTAAATTCGTAGAAAAATAAAAAGTCGGATAAAAAGTAAATATTGAGGTAGAATGAGACCGAGATACTCAAGCCTGTATCACTAAAAGTTAGGCAAAGGTATATACATGTGTGTTTCAGGGCTACATGTAATAGGAGGCGAACCTATTTCAATTTTTCGACCTAGTCTTCAAACTCTGCAGGAGAAGTTCCTGATAGAAAATCCAATAACGCTATAGACCCCGGAATTAAACCCGTGACTGCTCGATGGCACGCCGTACAGTACACCGGAGGACCAACAAGGCAGTTATATGTACCACGAACACATAAAGCGTTGGATGCTATGTCCAGTAGTGTGTTATACGAACAGGATTATTCTGAGAGCATACCGAGTGCGACCACAGCTGGCACATTTACTCGTAGTTAGCTGTTGCATTATGTTAGTTGGCTTGTTTACCGGCGACACGGTTAAATATTTATCATAATTATGTTCTCGTTGGCGGCGCTCAGCTGACTCGCTAACTACAAAATGTGGAATGAGCGTCGCAGGAACGAAACACTGTTTACACATAATTATTTTTTTATGCCAGTCTGTTTTAAAAGATAAGTAATTTTATATTAAATTTTACAATGTAACATCACAAACCTTGGTTTTAAATGCGAATAACAGAGTTCATTTGTGCAAACTTGAAAACCTATTACTCTGAACTAACCATGATGAATTAAAATAGACGGATGTGACCTTGGGGAAACATTAATATGAGGATTACCCACTGTTATTATTATTATATACATACATACTTATGCCTTTATTTTTGCGAGGAGTCAAATGAACCGGATTAGAGACCACTGCGCTTTATAATACTTAGACAATATTTTTCTTATTAATATTTTACCAAAGGAGACTTAGATTTTTTTCTATGTATTTCTGTTTTCCTGGCATTGCCAACACCTCATCTCTCCTTTCCACTTATTGTATCTTTATGGGATCTTAAAAACACTGCAAGTTTTTTTCTTGTTTTACTTAATATAATCGAGATTATAGGAACTACAGAACAAACTAAATTATTTGGCATCGATATCACGAACATCTAATAGATAGTTTACTTTTCGACAATAACACCTTTAAGAATTAGATAATCATTATCATTGTGGGCTGTATAAGCCGCATATTTTCTGTTTATAATAAATTATCGTCAACGAATGCCCTCGAGGTGAGTTTACCGAACTTGGTCACTATTCGATCACAGCTCTACACTATTGATCGTCATTACGTCAGAAGACAACCATAACCAAAAGCGCAAGCTCCTTTTTCGCGCCGATTTTACTAAATTTAGTCATTTCAATATACTCGTATGTGCTGAAATTGACGGTAGAAAACTTTAGTATTTCTTCATTTTATCATATAGCTGACAATGTATTTGTCTACATACATATAACATAGGCGGTGCTCGGTGCGGGCCGCGCCACGTGATTTCGGCGCGCTCCCGGCGGACCATCTACTACGGGTTCAAAGATGTTCCGAGCCTCCTACATGCGACGAATGCTACCAAATTTACGACACGCCGAACAAAGACGAACATTCGTTCGTTTTAGCTACTTTTAACCAATCGGTTAAATTTACAAAGCCTTTATATTGGTGATCAAAGGTATTTAAGATACAAGTCTTGTAAGAACTTTCACAAAAGCTGATAAACATTACGTATCACTCGATTTCCATGTAATCTATTAAACTTTAGATGATAATTATCAATAAAGTTTATATGTCCAATGATGAAGTATTTAATAAATTCTATTAATATTTTTATGACACTTTGCAAACTTAAAGGATGTAGGTACCTATTATAAAATTAATTTAAAGTTTTAACAGCACTTTTACGAGTACGATGACGGCGGTAAAAAATACATTAAAACAGACACGTAAAGTTGATTTATATTTTTCTACAGTTTTAATAAGTGCTGTGTTTGGGTCATGAAACATCAGATTAATTCAGGTGAGGAGTGAAATCGGTGTACGAGAAACATTTGTCGTGTGTAGTCGGCACATGTTTTCTCCGAGTTCATGCAGATTTTGTCGCGCGACATTGCAGCCTGGAAATTTATTCATTGGCTCATGTGTCCCCCGCGTTCCTGTATCCGCCCGCCTCCTCCCCCCTCCCCTCGGTGGCCTCACCCCCTCGGTCACGGTGCAGGTTAGCTAAATCGGCGGAAGCAATAGTCGGATGCAATATGAGGTTCTAACCAAGCCGCAAATGGGTCTCCGACCTCGCCTCATTTTACTAACAATACGCGGTGAGAAGAAATTGCGTACAATGTGCTTCGGAACTCGGCGGTTCCGTTGTTTCAATGTTGTGTTTTTATTCAGTGGATATTGTAAATAGATGAAAAAATTACATAACAAAGAAAGTCAAACTGTTCATGGTTTTTTTATTGGAAATGCTCAGTAGTAACACGGAGTCTCGTATTGTGCCTGCAAACGGCAATAAGCTGAGTCACCGGTGTACTTTTGTGTTTGCTTCACCAGAGGTTCGAACCCGCATCATCCAACACAACATCTCTGTTACTAATTCAGCCAACCACCACACATAGAATCATTAATCAACCCCACAATACGTACATAAAACGCGGATCGTGCAAAGCAAGCATTGAGATGGGGCTCAAAGCAGCGCGCCCCTCCGCTCTGTGCGTTGACATAAAAGTAATAAAGCACTAGGCAGGTCGAAAACGCGTGAAATAGGCACCAAAGCGACAAAGAGCCCCTCCGTGACGCTCAAACCTGCGCTTTTTCATATCTCCTGCGAGGGCTGAGGGGACTGGACGAGAACGGTAACTCGAAACACAGACTTGTGCGATTGTGGAATGTCGAGCGCTCAGTGTGTGATCTTTGGGTAACTTCATTTGTGCTTTTATATGTGTTATAATTATGTAAAGTGTGAGGAAGATCTTAAGTTTTGTTTTTAAATTTGGGAAGATATTTTAGTAAATTTTCTTTGTGTGACATTCTTATTGATTTTTTTTACGTTTTCTGAGATGAAATTATTATTAGTAAAAGTTCATGTTTGATTTTTTTTTATCTTTCATGTTAATAAAATTATGTGAATTACATAGCTTCATTTTAATTAAGCGGTAATAACTGTGATATAAAAATTCATTAAAACAGTCTTTAAACACCGTACGTACGGAATACAACTAGAAACTATTCCCTCCGCTACATTAGCCTTTGTATGTCACAGCCCTTCACCAACCGCACTATTACAAAACAGCGCAACAATACACATTTTAATTCCATTAGTCGTAGATTTGAGAAGAGTTTTCATTAAAATATTCCACGGTGCGGCGACAATAAGCCGGTATTAACTAGTGAATGCGGGGGTCCTACCCCCCAGCCCCCCAGCGTGGCGAGGCGGCGGCGTGGTGCACAACTGAACCCTTTCACTATTACATGTATACTAGCATTTTTATTTGTCCTAGACCCTCAGTTGTTTGCCCTTTCTTCCAGCCGCACTCTTGGCAAATACTTTAGTTTCAACCCTATCACTAATATTGACAGAACTTACATGTGGTCATACTTCGAAAATTATTAATATTATTTTTATTCGCTGAAACGAAAGAAAAAACCTCACTCATACTTTTGTATACTCATTAGGCGTTAAAAAAATTACAAACAGCGGATCTTTATGTTTTTATTTTTTTTATGTAAAAAAGTTACCAAAAGACCTATTACGATTATACAGATTACCGGCAGGTATTGCAAAAACAAAACAGACTAACAAAGAACACTCCGACACTTTAACAATCAAAGCAATTTATTTACACTCAAAGCATTATCTTAAACGATTTCTTTTTAAGGTGAGCACTTATCAAGCGCAATAAACAACTTCTTAGCCTAGCGATAATCTGTACATTAATTGTCGGAGGTCGAATCTCGGAGGGAGAATGCGAGCGGCCCTCCTGGCGGCTACATCGAGATTAATTCCAGGGCCCGTTGTTCGCGCAAACAGACAGACGGACGAATTAAAATAAAACGACACCGGACCGGAATCAGCGGGGACTTTGCTTTGCAACAATGTAGTGCGGTTTGTTGTGCATGTTCGGGGAGACAGGCCTTTTGTGCCGCTTCATTACGCACATTCGGCTAATGAAAACAAAATATACGCATGCGAGACTTGGCTCCAAATCAAAATCCAATGATGAAACATGAAAACGATGTATTTTGTATGAGATCGTTGTTACCTTGTGCTCGACTGTTAATAATTGATTTTGTACCTATACAAAATTCTACGACCAGATTTAATATTTCTGATTATTCTTTGATAAAGTGACGAGTCTTATGCAATTTACGTCCCTCTCTGCTGTTGTTAAGAAGACTTTTGGATGCAAACACTAAAAATCCTCAAACTTATCTTCTCAGTACCTACGGCTTTCTAAGTCAGCAGTATTGAGATTATAAGACTTTAGAAATAATTCATGATAATGGAAGGTGTCCTAATCAATACTAATCTAAGTAGTAGAATTCCATTCAGGCGATCTTGTCTAATGCTATTTGGCTACCTTTTAGACAAATGAAGGTAGCCCTTCATTTAGTCATTTACGTACACAACCCAACTAACAAACGATGAGAATATTAGGTATACGTTTTGCATTCAATATTCAAAAACATGTAATTGAATGGAATGAAATTAAAAAAGTGGATTATTTCTCGTTATGTAATTTTAAGCTATGGGACAAATGAGTATTAAACTATTAAGGCATATTTTTTAAATAAATACAAATTAAAAATAAAAATAAAATGTATTCGATATGACGCCGCCAACCCGCACTAGGCCAGCGTGGTGGACTAAGGCCTAAACCCTCTTAGTTGTAGAGGAGGCCCCCTTAGTTGTGGGCACGGGCCCAGCAGTGGGACGTATATGGGCTGATGATGATGATGACGTTTTAGTTTAAAATATCTATAAACTGGTCAATTACATTTAATAAGAGAGTTTTTAACATTAAAAATAATGAAACAGGTATGCTTAAAATTAGCCTCATTATTTCGCATTATTACGGTAAAATATTCTTTAAAAAACTATTGTATGTTTGTTTAGGCGCGCGGTCGAAAATTTCGGCGATCGCAGGTTCAAACCCCAGGCACACACCTCTGGCTTTTCGAAGTTATGTGTGTATTCACAATAAATTATCACTTGCTTTAACGGTGAAGGAAAACATCGTGATAAAACCTGCACACCTAAAAGTTCTTAGGAATTTCTTAGGTGTGTAGTCCGCCAACCCGCACTAGGCCACCGTGGTGAACTAAGGCCTAAACCCTCTCAATTGTAGAGGAGGCCCGTGCCCAGCAGTGGGACGTATTTGGGCTGATGACGATGTTTGTCATTTAACCACACTTCCGCATGAACGCTCCACCCTAACCATACATTAAGTGGCAATAAAAAACTTATCAATCATAATTAATTTGTGTTTTTTATCATTTTCTCCAAGCTATGTTCTACGAGATCCGTCATCGTCGCGTCGGCGCACTATCAGTAACAAACGGCGCGATGTTTGCGTCGGATATCGAGTATCGGCGCACCTCGGGCGGTAATTACACCGAGGAGTCCCGCTTCCCTCACATTTGTTCAATGCTCAGCCCTCTATTAAGTTACAATGTCTGTGCACGGAATACATCTGTTAATTGGCTACAGTGCTGATGAATATTTATTTGATGCAAGGATATTTTACTTTCAGTTATTAACTTTCAAAATACATTGTATGTTTAGATTTATAAGACTATTGGCCGAATACTGAAACGCTACTTAATTTGAGGGCGACTTATATTCATGTGGCTGTTATAATTTAAGCGGTATATACTTAAAAAATGTCATGTAAAAGAACTTTTTGTGGTAATGTTGCCATTTATGGAAATTTACGTGTGCATTAGTTAATCACAGTCTTAAAACCGATAAATGATGTTTCAGTTTACCGCTTAAATTATAACAGCCACTTAAATATAAGTCGCCCTCAGATTAAGTAGCGTTTCAGTATTCGGCCATATATTTATTAGTATCCTACCGACTGCGAATCTTTTGGTCTCGCGGTACAAGTATGTGCCGTGCGATCTGGAGGTCCTGGGTTATTGGGTTTTTCAATTAGGAAATTCGCAGTAACAGCACGGAGTCCGGAAATGTGCCCGAAATGCACCTCTGCCTACCCCTTCGGGGAATACAGGCGTGAGTTTATGTATGTATGTATGTATTTATTAGTAAGTCCTTTGACCTTAACCCTTCTCATTATCTTTCTATTCATTTAATAAAGCTGCAGTAGCGTACCTATATAACTTTGTAGTACTAACTTCAAACTGAATTTTTGTTAAATAATAGATTTGAATTTAACAAAGGCAACCCTTAATTAGACAATAACATATGTAAATATTATTTATTACCAACTTTACTCGTATACCAAGTATAGGATACACTTATTTATTAGTTTATGGTAAACTACATGCTTTTAAAAATAATTATCATTGAGTTATGAACGTATAATAAGTAAATTATGAGAAAACGCATTTTCTTCAGCATTTAAACATTAAGATTTTCTTGCAAATTAAACTCCAATTAGTGAGTACACTCGCGAGTTACGAGTACCATAGAACGAATTACACAATACCGTGCCTCGCTCTCCGTCCCTCGCAGAAAGCTACCTACAGTAGTTCGCTCCATCCACTTCAAATAGGTTTACCCTTTCTTTTGTTACCCGTAGGCATAAACATTTACGCTCACTTTCAATCTACCACAGAACACTGATTCCTTAGTCTGCCGCCCACTCAGTTCCGAACGTCGATGTACCAAATGGGCTCTTTTACCGACTCGCCAAAAATTTGTAATCTAGATCAGCAATAAGCGGGGTTCGGCGACGCCCGGCCAGGCCTGCGAGAGGATCCAATCTAGGCGATCGGCCCCGGAGGGCCTGCTTACGTAACGCAGCTGCAAAGTTCCGCCGCCCTATCTCGAATGCTTCAAAGATACTTCCAAAGTATTTCTAATGACTAATTTCAGTGTCTTATTACGGAGCTGTTCTTGCGCTTCAGGCGAGAGGATCATAATTTAGTAACGGATTTCTGCAACATTTTTGCTATGCTTTTGTAGGCTGAATTTAGAAGTTAAGACATTTTCTTTAGTAATATTATGAACGCCTTGATTTAACTTTTTACGCTCAAGTATTTTACGCTTTGTAAGGATAACATTTGCATGAACAGTCAATTAAGAATAACTTTTTTCCAGACATTTATATTTAAAATTTTATTTTTGATGTCATATGAGTGCATTATGATATGATATTACGTACCTATATTATATGCAGTGGCGGTACTTCCATAGAAGCCAAAAGCCCAATTTGCATTTAAAAATTCAAAACAATAATTTTTAGGCTTGAAATATTTATTTAATAAGCAGTTTGTTAATTAAAGATCCCATAATAAGCAAAACTGCACGACTGCCTCGTGGTCTCGCGGTACAAGTATGTGCCGTGCGATCTAGAGGTCCTGGGTTCGATTCCCGGGTCGGGCAAAGTGTTATTGGGTTTTTCCATTAGGAAATTCTCGGTAACAGCACGGAGTCTGGAAATGTGCCCGAAAAACGGCAATAGGATCGCCCCCTATTACGTGGGACTGATACATACTTGGCGAAATGTGGGTGCAGAAATGCACCTCTGCCTACCTCTTCGGGGAATACAGGCGTGAGTTTATGTATGTATGTATGTAATAAGCAAAAATAAACTAGACATTACACAATTAACGTTAAACGCTTTTGATCTTCTATGTAAGTCCCGCAACTAATTATATGATATTACGATTGATAACAAAACTTTTAAAACGTTAGTTTGCTGATGAAAGATTGTGATTGTCGTAACATAAAAATGTATCCGTTGTATTCAATATCGACCGGTATTGTTGTAACACTAGCAACTTACTTATGGGTCAAAACATGATCATCATTCACATCTGTCTTCTCACCCAGTTCCAAACCAAGCTGTCGTAGTTCTGTATGGAGTGTAGTAAAGTTTACTACAAACTATCGTCCCCAGAAAGTTTATGTACGTGACGACATTATCCCTACAGGAACTTACAATTGTACGCAAAAACCAGCTCTGCTGAAGTTTTTCGTTTGCTACTTTTTAGCACAAAACTAATGAAAGATCGATTTGCAAACTGTGCCGCTTCGAAATCTGATTTTCAGTTGTAAAAAAATTGAGCTATTGAAGACATTGTGTTGATAATTTAGGATTTATACAAAAATGTTTAGATGTGGTATAATCTTATATATAAAAATGAATCGCAAAATGTGTTGGTAAGCGCATAACTCAACAACGCCTGGACCGATTTCGCTAATTCTTTTTTTGTTATGTTTGCTATTGTTAGGAGAAGGTTCTTATGAAAGAAAAAGTTAAGAAAATTGCGAGGAATATGGTAAAAACAACAATTTAATTTTCTCATATAAACTGTTCTACCTAATATTATGTCAAACATTTTATGTTTATCCCGTCAATATGGTTAATGGTCCCCTCAAATTAAAGAACGTATTTAAATAAAGGTTTTGAATCGACAACATATATCCAGAATATTCGAATAATTGCGTATTTTAGATTTTAAAAATGTAGAATAATGTCAGTAATAAAAAGGGATTGACATATCTATTGGTTGTCAAATATTTATGCGTGCGTACAGAAATGTATTTTTAAACTCCTTGGTTGTACCTGATTTACAAACGAAGGCAGGTTCGGTAGTCATCACGCTTTGAAATCTAAAACACCCACAACTATGCAATGGAATGCGCTTAGTGTTAAGAAAATTGTTGAGTAATGTTATTCACGCGACGATACTGAAAAGACAACTTAGAGATGAATTGGTGCTTGAGAATTCATCAATTAGATTGATCTAAGATTTCATTGATCCTAACGGGTATGACCATTGAGTTCAAACGAATTCAGTTCCCGATTCGTCATGCCTTCGCAATGACGATTAACAAAAGATGTTTGTGATCTTTTAGACAATTAAAAAATATATTAAAAATGTATTATATCACAAGGTGCATCATCATCATCAGCCCATATATGTACGTCCCACTGCTTGGCATAGGCCTTCTCTGCAACTGAGAGGGTTTAGGCTTCAGTCCACCACACTGATGCTTCAATGAAGAGAATTAATACCGACTACATCCCATCCCATATGTACATGTTTAATTAAATCATAACTTGCGGAGACACGATTGATGCATTTAATTTTCGTACTTATTTATTTCTGTATTTTTATCTCAATAAAGTGCTGAACTTAATATTTATTTCCATACAATCAAAAATAAAATTCAGGTAATATGTAAATATGTAACATTCAATGACTGTTAAGGGATACGAAGTTTTCCGGGTCAGCTATTATAAATGTTAATGTTTTGTTTGTTACGCTTTCACGCCAAAACTACTTAACCGATTATCATGAAAATTTGTACACATAGTCTTCGAGATATAAAAAAGGACATAGGATTCTTCTTATTAAAAAAAATACGGAGGATAAAAGAATTGAAAAATGATTGAAAAAAGATTTGAAGGACTTTTGGTATGCAGATAGGTGGGACCCACCGAAGTAACATAGGTGGGAATGGTTATCCTTACTAGGTATTATATAAATGTGAATGTAGGGATGTTTGTTACGCTTTCACGCAAAAACAAAAATTTTGGTATGACCATAAATGAGACCCTGTGAAGTAACATAGGCTATGTTTTATCCCGGGAAAATGTATTTTCGTATTTTTAACAATTTGATAAACATATTATTAAAAATACGAAAATAACTGTCAGAGTTTTACTTTTACGCCTCAACCATTTGAATTGATTTGACCTTTTTTTAAATTTAGTAAGTATGTGCCGAGCGATCTAGAGGTCCTGGGTTCGATTCCCGGGTCGGGCAGTGTTATTGGGTTTTTCCATTAGGAAATTCTCAGTAGCAGCACGGAGTCTGGAATTGTGCCCGAAAAACGGCAATAGGCTCGCCCCCTATTACGTGGGACTGATACATACCTGGCGAAATGTAGGTGCAGAAATGCACCTCTGCCTACCCCTTCGGGGAATACAGGCGTGAGTTTATGTATGTAGTAAGTGCCATTTTGGGCACTTGAGGGACGATTTATAGATTCACTTATTATCTTTCTGCGCCCAACCCTGAAGTCTACGCGGACGGAGTCGCGGGCAAAAGCTATAAAAATATAAAAATTGCGATTACAAAACAGGTGTTGTTCGTAGAAGGGTGAAAATTTGGAGTTATATGTATTTTTCAATGCTAAATCATAAAAAAATAAAAACAAAAAATGTCCACAAAATAAAATAAAAAAACTTTTCGGGTTGGACCACCCTAGGGGTATAAAAAATAGATAACCTCAGACTTACTGAATATACATATAAAATTTAATCAAAATCGGTTGAGCCGTTTCGGAGGCTGTTTCGAACTGTGACACAAGAATTTTATATATATATAGATGTATATGTATATCTCACTCTATACAATTTTGACCATATTTTTTTGTTTAATTTGTATATCGATCAAAGCAATGACTGTTATACGTATCATTATAATTTTTCAGTGCTATTATCATTTATTTACATTTTAATAAAAAAAAATCAAATTAAAATGGTCAGTATAAGATAGAGGTTGATCGTAGAAGTGAAAATTTATGATTATAATATTTTATCAATGCTGAATCATAAAAAATAAAGAAAATAAAGTCAATAGAAAAAAAAACATACCCCTAAATGTTAAACCCTTAAATGTTGACCGATTCTCAGACCTACCTACAATATACACAGAATATTTCATAAAAATCAGTCGAGCCGTTTCGGAGGAGTTTGCCAAAAAACACCGCGACACGAGAATTTTATATACAGGTTGTTAGGTAAAAGACCGTACATACTGAAGGACACGTTAGTCAATGGCTTCAAGTAACCATTAAAAATATAATGCAAGAGTAATATAAATATACGGCACAGTAAACGATACGAAATTATTGTAGCACAAATGCAGAAAATATGGACACCCTACATACATCGAGACTTGAATAAAAAATAATAACTAGGTACCTACCTCTTAGTGTATGCAGCGTCCACAATGGTAGAATATGTAGTATTTATTTACACCGATTCACTTACATTTACTAAGTATTTACATTTACACTATTTACATAAAATTAAACGTATTTTAATAATTGTTCAAAATGATCGCCTCCTCGCGCAACGCAGAGTTCGGCGCGTTTTCGCATATTGTTTTTCACCCGGCACAACACAAACGTATCACTTCGAACCTTATCAAAGGCGGCTAATATTCTAGCCTTTAGTTCATCCCGGTTGGAGTATTCTGTAGCGTACACAAGCCGTTTCACTTCACCCCACAAGTAAAATCTAACGGTGTAAGGTCAGGCGCCGGCCACGGCACGGGCCCACCGCGACCGATCCAGTTATTGCCGAAGTGACAATTTAAAAACTCGTACACTGTCATTAGCTCGGGCATATGCACGAACCATTTCCCAGTATTCTTCGTTTGAAAACGACATTGCACTTGACACAAAACACACTAACAGTTAAAAGAGGTTTCCGCAAATAATCAAATATTGCATCACGGGCGACTCGCGACCTTTGACTGGCGCCCGCGCGTGCCGCGTGCTCGGCCGGCGAGGCGACGCACGGGCATGAAAGGGCGAGTGCGGGGAGGGGTGCGGGAACGGAGCGCTGTTTGTAAACAGCTGATCGCCGATGACCGCACTTACGCAATACTTAGATTTTTTTTGGATAAATTATGTAAAAAATAAGGTACCATTTTTTTTACAAATTCGGGGTCAGAATTGAGTGCCTTATATTTGACTTCAGTATGTACGGTCTTTTACCTAACACATTGTATATGGCAAAACAACGTTTGCCGGGTCAGCTAGTTATTAATAAAAAAAACCTGTCCGGTGGTGTAAGGTCTGACACCATCTCAGCGGTTGTGGGTTCGAATCCCAAGCATAACGGCTTTTAAAAATTGTGTGTATTCTTAACGAATTATGTGTGTATTATTTAATCAATTATAACGAACTTTAACGGTGAAGGAAAACATCGTGAGGATACCCGCATGTCTCAGTTTACATCATAAGGCATTGCCCAACTGTTCGAATGCACTATCTAAATATTTGAAATTTAAACAACAAACATTATTATACTACTAAAATATCACTTCATGAACGCTTCAAGCATTAGAGTCGACTTTACTCGGAATATGACGATCCAAATTTTTCCTTGTTTCCTTTTTAGAATCCCTTACTGTATTGAAAAGGGAACAAGGTTGTAAGTTGCGAGCGTCTGTTACGCAACGCGAATGCTGTTTCACGGTCAACTAAATCGCGGGATTCCCTCCGGCCCTCCCGACGATTGCCCTCCAAGATACACTTTAAATATACAAATACTGATTAAATTCTCTCCCTATACTTAGACAAATTTTAACGACACAGCCGGTTCTATGTTACCCTAATTTGAATACATCAGGTCGTTTCCTTTCAGGATTTAGTTTCGTATTATTTCTGTTTTAATTTCAAAGTTTGTATCTTCGGGTGAATCTATATTGCCTAAAGCTTAAGCTTAATCGTTAAGTGATTACTTCTGCCCTTAAAATAGGTGCTATTTTAATTAATTTTAGGATTTGTAGATTTAAATTAAAATAATTGTTGTCGGGTAACGCGTGTTAATAAAAACAAGAGCCGATTATCAAAATGGGAATGATGGGAATATCTGAATGAAAAACGCAAAATACAATATCAATTGATTAGACACCGACTCGGAAATTAGAGGCTGCGGGTTCGATCCAGCTGGCCACGGAGTTTGTCAGACAGAAAAGTATCATCTTTATTGTAAACAGAGAATAGGTGATCTATTTGTGTATGGGGTGTATAATTTTTGTTTATAATAATTAATAACCTACTTTTTGAACTTAAGTAGGTATATTTATAACGCTACATCCAGGAATTTTAAAGATGTTTGAAATGTTGGGATGGATGAAATACCCCTAGACTAGAACCATCAGTACGAAGCTTATCAGTACATTGGGTAATAAAAGTGATGGTAGTGTCGAGGCAGAATTTACAGCCAGTATTCGTGCGAGATAAAACTTGGATGATTACGCAGAAGTATAATGTGACAGTAATTTGGCATCTGAGCAAGACGAGCAAACTAGGTTCTCGGTGACATTGCCGCGCGGAGCCGTGGGACAGCCGTAGTTTTATCTCGAATGCTTGGAGGTTTTCAGCAAAGTTTTACACTGACCTCGTTTCATCCAGACATCTTCGTGGTGACAGACGCGAATGGATAGATACGTCAAGGAAATTGTAAGACAAAAAAATAATGCAAGAAGGTAAATGAATTCTAAAAATGTGATTGTTGAATGTTATTTGGTTAAAAATCTATGAAATATGACAATGGGGGTAGGCTTAGTATCAAAAGCAGCTGACAGTACTCAGATTTTTTCACAAATATTTTTGTACAGTCTTCGTGAAGCAATTTACTAGACACCGGCTTTCGTATCGTATGTTACGGGTTCGAGCCCCTTACGGAATTTGTGTGATCTACAAATAGCTGTTTCAAGTCTGGATGTTTTATACTAAAACTCTTTCGTAGTTTCTAAAACTCACGGCACAAGGTTTGTATATAAGGTGAGGTTAAAACAATATGTTATTAGTGTGAATTTCCTCATGCAAGAAAACAAAATAATACTCTTGTGTCGCGATACCACAACGCAGTCAATATGTGAAAATCATTTCATGTAATATGCGTTATTGTTAAAATTACTCGGTCTGTAGGTGTTTAAACACGTGAGGCGGAGCTTTATTGCGTCCGTGATGTTGTTTGTTGGCGCAGTAAATTGAGCGCAGACCTGTTCAGACCGTCGCTGATGATGTTTGAACATCGCTCGTCAAAATATTAACGATTGTACACAGCGCTTGCAAGTTGCAGCACAGAAGGTAAAAAACCTACTAAGTAAATAGAACATTTTCCACAAGTAGTTGCACTTATATTTCGGTTGTGAAGCTAGAGATTGGCTAACAATATATTAACTTGAAATTTCTTATCTCTGTTAATCATGTAAGATCTTTGGATACTTATTATTTTTTTATTTACCCTTCATACAATACATGTCAAATGCCTGAGGCATTCTCTGACGGTCGAACCTTATATGGTGTAGAGATGATAGGCGATGATAGGAGATGATGATGATGATAGGGATTTTTAAACTTTAAGATTTCAGTCACTTAAAAACAAAAACAAAAAATTGCCACCACTACCCCAGTCGAATCGTACCTTCCATTCTGTAACAAATTGATAATAATTTTCCATTAGTTATTTACTTACGTCAAAATTTCACTTACTACTTCTTATACCTAAATAATCAGAATTTCTCTATACATTAGTTCGTGTATTGATCGTGCTGTAATAAAAAATATTCATTAGTTTTTAAGTCTTCTGTAGTGTGTCGTGTCTGTGGCGTGAGGTTGGTGGCGCTGTGTGTGGATATGTCCCGTTGCATCGTGATTAAATATCGGCCGACTCGCCGAGCGCGACGCTTATTAGCCGATTGTACTGTTATCTTACCCTGCGCTCCATGCATATTATTTCGTATGCAGAAGTTTCCACCAGGTTTCGCTCTAGGTAATGCAGTACTGTGAGTTTAAGCTGAAATTTTTGATAAAATAATTGAATTTCTATAATAGTTTATTTATAACGAAAAAAACAAGACACACTAAACGTGTCATCAAGATATTTTCTTTATGATGGAAATAAATGTAAAGTACAAAACATTGACTTATTCAAGTGACTTCGTATGCCATACATCTGTAAAGTTTCATGTTTTGGAAATAATTATCAATTTGTAGAAATAAATATTGAGGATTATTCATTTTGTCGTATTAAAAACGCCATTTTTTTTAAAGAATAATTTGGAAAGGTAGTTTGGTAGTATTCAAATGTCCGTGTGAAGCAATAGATTGTTGACGCAAGATTATCATCGAGTGTTGTTATATTTAGGAGAAGCAATCCACATTCATAACCAAATTAGATGCAGGCTTTTTTCAAATAAATAAATATTCTATTGCATTAAACTTTATCACTCACGTTCAGAAACGAATTTATAAGATGTAATGTATGTTCTCGTGGCGCGGAATCAGTCGGTCCGATACCCATCCGCCATTCGGAACACGTTTAACATTAAACTTTCGCAACGTTCGAGATGTATTCCCAATAAATATTTCTGTAAAGGGCCATCGTACATATTTTGTTTCAGTTTCGGTATTGGATAGCTAACAGAGATGCCCTGATAGATGTCTGTTATCCGACCCGGGTACGCTACATTAACTACGCATGGCATAATATCGTATTTATAATTTGAAATTATTATTGAGTATGTTTTTAATTTCTGGACATAGGGTACAACATGCCTGTATCACTCGAGGGATGGGAAAAGTTTTAATGAGTACATACATACATACAAACGATACTACGCCGGTAAATGATGTTCCATAAGTCAAACAGCGCACAGATGTCTCGCTCTGTCCCTTGCCAAAATTTTAGTATAAAAACAAAAATAACACACATACATACATAACCTCACGCCTGTATTCCCGAAGGGGTAGGCAGAGGTGCATTTCTGCAACCACATTTCGCCAGTATGTATCAGTCCCACGTAATAGGGGGCGAGCGTATTGCCGCTTTCCGAGCACATTTCCAGACTCCGGGCTATTACTGAGAATTTCCTAATGGAAAAACCTAATAACACTTTGCCCGACCCGGGAATCGAACCCGAGACCTCTAGATCGCACGGCACATACTTGTGCATCCAGACCTCGAGTTTTAATAAGTATGTATGTATATTCACTAATTAAACAATCCAATTTTTTGTAATCAGTCAAATCAAATCTTAGATGAAATTTATCCACGAAAGGAAGATTCATATTTGGTGAAAATAGTTGTTTGATATTCTGATTACCTGTATTAAAAAAGCAGCCTCTATAACAAATCAACTCTCAATAACAGATCCCAAACATGGACAAAACAGCAAGCCATGTGTACCAGCTTTTTCATTAGATGAATTCTCGTCAAACACAGTGGAAGTAATCATAGGGCCTGTTTGTGTAAGTGTGTGTGACGGTATCAATGGGCGCAGGATATCGGGCGGGCTTCATATGCCCGAGCCAGACGGAGCCTCGCCTTATCTCGCCTTTACATTTCTGCAGCGAGCCTATCCAATGCACCAAGCAATTTCTCCGAAATATTAAAGGTTTGTAAGCGTTGGCTTGACTTCAATGTTCAATGGTTCTCCTCGAATCATTTTTTCTTTTCAAGCTACTTTCAAGCAAATCTGGATACGACTGACTTACAGACGTTGAACACTGAAAAATACAATGCACGGCTTTTTTTATACTCTCACATCAAAGTAACCGCAACAATACTTGATGGTAAGTGTAGTGCAGTTCAAATAGGGCGTACACCACTGCGACTATTTTTCAGCCGTCAAGAGATTTATGTATTCTTACTAGAAATCACATGTACATACATGGTCATACATGGTCTAGGTGTTTATAACTTTTATATCTAAAGCACCGTTTTGGCTATCCGGACTGATATTTATATCCTATTACCAGCAAAAACGTAAACTCTTATTTATTTTTATTTTGTTAAATTCGGTGCGGGTAAACGATGAACCAGGATCCCATAGAGACTGGCTGAACAAGACCGCTAGATGTTAATTCTGTGCTTGCTGCTGTCGATACTGGCGTGCAGGAGTTGCAATAGCCCATGGTGACATAGGGAAGATTACAAGCAAAAAAAATTGCCTATTATAGCAATTTTAGCTACTGTTTTTTGTGCTATAATATGATTGGGCTGACAATAGGGCTAATATCATTGCATCTACCCTGTCTGTATAAAGACTTTCCTCGCTTCACACATCCCGTAATGACTATTGACGTCGTAAACTTTTATGACGTTACATCAACAAGTGTGATGTAGCATCATTTCGGTGCAATTAATTGGCCAGCGCGTCAGCTCTAGGGAAGCGGGGAGGTGCGCGCGGGGCGAGGGAGCTCGTAAAAACCTAATCAAAGTTTCATGTACAAGGGAACATAATTTTTCGTGAGGTACTTACTCAGGAGCGTGGTGTAAATTCAGCTCTGTCGGTAATGGACTAATCAGTACCGAGTAACTACGGCCAGTAGTCTTAAGGAGTTTACTGCTTTGAATGATTAGAGCTTTATGATTTTGCGGAAGGGCTTGGTATCCTAGTAGCTGTTTTTGGTTCTCCGACTGCCTAAAGATAAATAGACCTTATAATTAACGCATGAAGAGAGGATTTTAAAGAAAAGGTTTCTTTGTGTTAGAACGTAATAGAAACAAGGAGCACTGTACAGTAAACCGACAATTGCGCTGTCGATTTGCATTATTAGGAACTGAATTAGGTACTATGCAATTAGTAGGTAAATGACGTCGAGTTCGATGAGTTTTCAGTGGTTAGATTTATTGCCCAAACAAAGCGTAAGATTTTTTTCGGTTGTAATATTTTTTCAGTATGTCCATTAGGTCACTTAATCAAGTTAATAGCAAGCCGGGAACCGACAACTGTGATCGAAGAAATCGACTGTAATGATATATCGAGGTTGTGTTCATTTTTGCACAAATATAAATATACGATACAGTTGGAGATCTCAATATTTGGCGGAGTTCGTCTGCAGGAACCCTTTCAGCTCGATTGGCGCGCCAGACGCGATACAGCACTCCCTCCTTCGCGGCCCGCTCTCCCCTTTTATATTTTACTCCTTGAACGCTTACAACTAAAATATTATCTTAGAAGCGCATAGTAAACATGTTCGCTGTTTCTTGAGAATATTTTTAAATCATGTTGGTATTTTTCTTAAAAATTGTGATGTAAGCGTAGCATTGTTTTAACTCATGTACGATCCAGTAATAGAGATAAGGACTTATGTTGCAGTGAGTAGTCGTCTTTTCCCATACTGGCCTTATATTAGTTGGAAAAGGTACTAGATATTCTCGATCATGCATGTCTCATCACGATGTTTTCTTGGATCTGATATAAAACTTTTAATAGTTGTTTCTGTAGAGACGATCATACGAAAGCTCGTTGGCAACTCCATTCCACATCAGACTGATCGTATGATATGTTTTTAAAAATTTTACGCTTATTCATCTCCATTTAATTGCCACTAAGTTGAAGCAGTGTATCGTCGATGGACTTCTGAGTGTCGCGTGTGATCAATCGCCATTCTGTAAAGTAATGACTCAAGCACTTGAGCAGTGATTAAAACAGTTTTAACTCCTTGAGTCCCGACTATTCGACAAATGTGGTCTGACGTCACGTACATTACAGTGGCACTAATGCAAGTGGACGCGACGCCCTCGCTGCATTCCGTGTAATTAACTCGCACTCATTAAGAGATTTCCCGAACTTTCTCATAAACAACACTCAGACGCTTTGAGTGACTCGTATAAAATTAATATGCTTTTAGATGTTGTCTTTACGGCTGCAGTTTAGTCGGCGCGCTCGCTTTCATTACGACGTACGGTCACGGCACGTTGAAGAACATTGTCTGAATGTTGAACGCTATGCACACATTAGGCTTGTTGAAAAAATATCGATACATCGATATATCGATATTATTTTTTCAATATATCGATATTTTTGAGCGATATTTAATAGTTCGATATATCGATGCATCGATATAAAATTCTAAGTATCGAAAAGGTATAAAAATCGATATTTTTTTCAGACCAATAAACATTTATAAGTTTTAAGATTAAAAAATCCCAAAAAGAAAATACTTTTTTTATACTAACATCTTTTAACAAATTATATTTTATGTATTTTTTGTTTTTGGTCGACTTGATTTGCTGTTTTATAATTTGGTTTTTATGTTGGCAACTCTGTTAGTCAATTTCAATTTCAATCAACTGCCCGTCCGTATTATTACCACGACTGACTTATTACTTATATAATATATATTATAACCTCAAAACGCGCGTATTTCTGTACAGAAAGAAAATAATTTGAGCATTGCAGTAGATTTCTGTTTTATATGTCATGTCTAGTGTTGTATGGAACTTCTGAAATCTGTGTGGAAAAACATATAAAACCAGTGGCAATACGACGAATTTATCTGCACATCTAAAAAATAAGCATCACCATGCGTTTTTGCAACTTAAAAATGCAAACGCAAAGTCAAGTGAAGTGAATATTACACCAAGGGCTTCAGAACCTAAACGAATGTCAACAAGAACCAGTTCACCCATTTTGTCGACTAATTCAACTATTACCATTACTAATGAACCTGCTGAGATAGAAAATAACTTCATGGAGTTGTCTGAATCTGCGATTTACGATGATACTGGTGTAAGTATTTTATTTGTGCAAGACCCAACATAGCTTTAGAATCTAACTATCACTTGTTCATAACATAACTAATAACCAGTCAACTAATAATGTGTAATTAATTACTAAAAATATCGATATCGATAAATTTATATTTTAGTGTTTTTATTTAAACTTAATACTATTTATGAAGACAAGTGTAATAAAATATGTACTAAATATTCAATGATTTTTTTTTAGACTGAATCCTCTAAAGATGGTCAGAGTAAAAACTTGAGGAAACAGACTACACTTATAGATATATTTGAAAGAAGTTCAAGTTATGAAGGTATTTTTTACTGATATCAGATTACTGTATTGTTTATATTTTAGTTCTAGGAGTATGTTCTAATTTTATTATTTTCCTCAATTTAGCAGGGGGTCAAAAAACTAGCCAAATAAATCAAGCTTTGATCTACATGATTTGCAAAGACAACATGCCTCTATCTTGTGTAGAAAAATCTGGATTGAAAAGATTTATCAGTGTAATTTGTCCACGCTATAAGGTTCCATCACGAACTACTGTAAGCAAACTATAATATTAATTATTATCTTCGCCTTTTTATTTTTAAATATTATTTTATTATTCATTCCTCATTACAGATAACTGGCTTAATGGAACAACGATATGCCACTACCAAAGCCATTTTAAAAAAACAATTAAGTGAGATAAATAATATTGCTTTAACAAGTGATATATTAACTCTTACTAACTCTACACGAAGTTTCATTGTAATGACAGCACATTTTCTCAACACTGCAGATAACTGTTGTCCTGAGCAAGAAACGGTGACATTGATGGCACGGAGAATGTATCAGGTAAGTAAAGTATAAAATAAATGCATTAAATTATAAAAAATAAAATAAATAGTAAGTTATGATAAATCTAATAAAGTGGTCTAATATTGGTCTTCTTTTCTATAGGCACACACAGCTGATTATATAAAAGAATGCTTTGAAAATATTACCGAAGAGTTTACAATAGAAAAAGATTGCATTGTATCAATTATCACTGATGGTGGTGCTAACATGGTTGCTGCAGTGAAGCAATTTTTAGGAGATGGAAAAAGAATTCCTTGCATGGCGCATTTGCTGAATTTAATAGTGGATGGCGCAACAAGAGATAATGCACCAGTTCTACAAATTGCCAATCGCGTCAAAGCCATCGTTACATATTTTAAACAATCTGTTAATGCAATGGACGATTTACGAGCAGAGCAAGAAGGACAAAAGAAAGAGGGACAAGTGTTGACACTTATACAATCAGTAAGCACAAGGTGGAATTCATGTCTTGATATGTTGGAAAGATTCAATACATTATCAGCTATTGTGGCTAAGATTTTGGCAACCAAGCGGAACGCACCTGACATGATTACTTCATCAGAGTTAAGTGTGATACGAGATCTAATAATATTGCTTACCCCATTTAAGGAAGCTACTGAAGAAATTAGCGGCGATCAGTACGTGACTGCTAGTTTAGTGATCCCCATTGCAAATTTACTTCAGAAAGGACTTGAACAAGTAAAACCTTTCACTGAACTTGGTATTGCTGTTCAGAAGAGTTTGCTAAATTTGGTTATTGCCAAACTAGAACCACTGGAGCGACATTTACATCTTGCTAAAGCAACTATTTTAGATCCTCGCTTTAAGCGTATTCATTTTAATTCCGCACTAGCTGTTTCCACTGCAATAACCGCATTGTCAAAAGAAATACGTTTAGAACATAGAAGTAGAGGACAACTTTCGCCTCAACTCAGACCTACTACTACAATTCTCTCAAACTCAGAAAATTCTTCGCCGTCGTTGTGGTCTGGACATGAAAAAATTATGATAGATATTGCTGCAGCTTCAGCAAACTCCAGTTTACTGTCAACCAGTGATGGTATGCCTAGCGAACTGAAGCAATATCTAGATCAGCCTATAATACCCAGAAAAGAGAATCCAACAAAATTCTGGTTTGATTGTCGCCATTTTACCCCAGTCCTTTCCGACATAGCTCTTAAGTACTTGATATCGCCTGCGTCCTCGGTTTCCTCAGAAAGAGTGGCATCTGCTGTAAATCTCGCAGTACCCAACAACAGAAGTAGGCTTACAGCCGAGCACGTAAATCAAAGAGTTTTTCTTATGTCTGTATCAGATAAATATTGGTTTGATTAATAAATAATAAATTTTTTTGAATGGTTGTTTGATTTATTAAAAATTATGTATATTAATTAGTATTTATCTAGAAATGTAAGATGATTGAATTAAATTTGACCAAATAAATTAATTTTTAGAGCACGAATATTCTCTGTCAAATCATACCGATATATCGATATATCGATATTTTTTAATAAAAATATCAATATCGATATCGATATTTTTAAAAAACATCGATACGATATATATCGATACTTTATTGCATTTCCGACATCCCTAGCACACATCTTTTGTGATCAATTAACGGTGTGGAAGTTATATTGTTTTATAAGTATTATTATATTTTACTTACTGACTCTCTCGCGGTGCCTGTGTGTGTCCCGGGTTCGATCCTCGAGTTGAGCAATGTTTGGCATTTTTGTATTAGGTAGTTCTCAATAGCAGAACGGAGTCCCGAAACATAGGTAAGTGCCTTATTAAGGGAATTAAAAAATAATGGTTATCGCAAAATGTGAGTTTAGACATGTATTTTCGTTTGAAGTTAAGGGCGTGTTTGCGTGAGTGTCATATTTTAATAATCAAAGATTTTATTGGGAAAAAATTAAAGTAAAAATAAATAATGGCGCATACATACTAATTTAAAGTATTTCTTCTTGGACAATAGTTGGTGCGAAGTGTTGAAGTCCCTGTCACTAAAATTTTAAGCGTCTGAAGAATAAACACGATATTTCTTCGGAGAAGTTAATAACTCGCTCGCCGCCTTCACATCCACAGACTTAATTTTCATGAAGCCACTTGTGCCACTATGCGCAAATTTCATCATGACATCTTCTCCTAAAAACTAAATTTTATTTTTCGAAATATACAACTTGCCAGGCACTTTAAAAAATATTTGCGAGTTCAGGAAATCAGATGTGAAAATATTGTGGATTATGGATTCTGTGGCGTAAATATACGAGTATTCGGCCTTTGCGTGTTAGGTATCCGCGGCCTAATAATAATTTTTTCTATGATACAAATATTTTATTATTTAATCATTGGAATATTTATGTTGCGCATATTTTATGAACATATCTTCTTTGGTATTTAGGGGAATTAGAGTTTCTTCTTTGACTATTTTCTTTGTAATATGTAAATTAAGTTTCATCATTTCGGTTTAATTTCACTTTGTGGGATCAAAAAGCTTTACTTCTTAGGGCTGTTATACGATACATATTTTAGAAGTTAAACACATAAAGTATGTATAATAGACTAACTAGGTTGGTAATGCTAGTTGCTAGGTATTGAAAACAGTAACACATTGTAGTCAGCTCGGATTATTTCTTTCTTCTTACTTCGTATCTATTCATTAAAAAAAAATTAAGTGAGATTGCGATCATATTATTGTGTTTGATTATTATTATTCCTGCCTCGTGGTATAGCGGCACAAGTATGTGCCGTGCGATCTAGAGGTCCTGGGTTCGATTCCCGGGTCGGGGAAATATGTGTGCAGAAATGCACCTCTGCCTACCCCTTCCGGGAATACAGGCGTGAGGTTGTGTATGTATGTATTATTATTCCATTTGATTAATAATTTACCACGTACACGGTTTCATGAAACACAAGCTCGATAGTCGCAAGTATAAATTCGAATTACTCACTCCTGAAATAGACTTAAGTGACCATAGTTATGTGCGCATATGTTATACTTGATTGTAACAGACTTTAAGGAGAAAATGTTATGTAAAACATGTATACTTTAAGAGTTTTCCATAAGAAAGATTTTACTAGTGTCATGGTCACCCATACTTGGATAACGTTGTACACTGAGGAACCATCCAAGTTGTATAAAAAACTTATGCCAAGCAGTTGTTCGAAATGATATTTACATTAGCTAATCAACCAAGTAAATATTAGATTCGCTTGAGATATAAAATTGCGAATTCATCGGATATTTTTCCAGATCCCAATAGTTTTGCTTTATCAGATTGAAAGAAAATATTTCATATTGAAAGTGAGGGGTGCGTTGGGTAATGGGTCGGGTAGTATATCTGAAGTGTGGCGCGATAAGGCTTCCGAGCGGCCCGCGCCGAATGACCCAAAGGGCGGGTATCCGACACCGATCCGGCCCTTCACAAATGTTTTTACGTCTGGATCATCGCTGCCTCGGATTTTAATGCTTTTTCGATATTCAAATAATCGCGACAGTGTTTTTACTCTAGTACTATTTGTTTTATGGCAGCCAATTCGTAGAATAGGTTTATTAGATACGAAATTGCCAACCCGCACTAGGCCAGCGTGGTGGACTAAGACCTAAACCCTTTCAGTTGTAGAGGAGACCCGTGCCGTGTCCAGCAGTGGGACGTATAAGGGCTGATGTTACAATTAACAATTATTTCGAAACTTTCATGAATGATAACTACTTATTAGGCGTTTTAGGTGAAAAACAACGTTTAGTGATGAAAAGCATTGTAGAAACAATTGTGTCAAGTGATAATAGATAGCCATGATCGGTTGCCGTTAATAGACTAGATTTTAAACTAAAGACATCGCATTATGTTACATTGCCATGAGAGTAAAATATTTACAAGCTATTTGTACTAGTACAGTTGCAGAATCGCGGAAATAAATTGAAATATGTCGCAATTTTTAGACTTGATAACAATCACAATAGAGACTTAGACCAAACACAAATTGAAACGTCAGCGGAGAGTTGATGGGGTCGCGACAACCAGAACATTATGTTTGCGTTAGTGCTCCACTCTTTTGTCCCTTCACTGCAGATCAGTAGTCTGGGAGTTCGTATTGCAATAGTTCAGGATTATGGCAATATTATAGGTAATTTTACCAAAACTCATTGCGTTTATTGGGCATAGTAATTGTACGTCAACAATATTATAGAATAAGGTGATAAATTTAGAATATTATAAAGTGATGTGTAGCATCGAAAGTTCCTAGGTTCGGTTCCCCGGATCAGATCTCGTACTTTCTTTAAGTGGAACAAAAAGAACTAAAAACGTCGATGTAAAAATAACTTGGGTATGTTTAGAGATGCTTTACTCCGTCTATTACATAGAAGTAATATTCTCAATATGGATTACTAATGTATCTTTATGTTATCTTTGCATTTATTTATTTATTTACACTTTCTTGCTTGAACAAAAATATATGGAGAAAAATATATATATAAAAATAACAAAAACAAGAGGCGGTCTTATCGCTCTAGGCAATATCTTCTAGACAACCTTTGGATGGATAATAGAACAGGAAAAGTAAAGAGGGTAGCATAAAGTGTATAGGACAAAATAATAGTAAAAATAATAATACATACATACACATACATAAACTCACGCCTGCATTCCCGAAGGGGTAGGCAGAGGTGCATTTCTGCACACACATTTCGACAGGTATGTATCAGTCCCACGTAATAGGGGGCGAGCCTATTACCGTTTTTCGGGCACATTTCCAGACTCCGTGCTGTTACTGAGAATTTCCTAATGGAAAAACCCAACAACACTTTGCCCGACCCGGGAATCGAACCCAGGACCTCTAGATCGCACGGCACATACTTGTACCGCGAGACCACGAGCCAGTCGTAATAATAATTAGATAATTATTGTGCATTGGGATATAAAAAAAATAATTTTGCCAAAATGTCCTGCGAATTCATTTAAAGGACATTTTGTATGTTCCGAAACTGAGTCCAATTAAGGAAGGTGTGTTGGAGCGCTCCTCGTGTTGTAGTGCGCCTGGTACGGTGAGTGGTGAGTGCGAGTGGTGAGTGCCGAGAGTCCACCGCAACGACGACCTAACAACGCGCCGCATGCATCGGAGACAGCGCGCTCGCATCCTGTACTTAGTGTTTTTCAAGATAGATTTGTGACCTTAATTATATGAGTAATGTTAATGTCCGCGTTTGTTTGGTACTTTTACCAATTTCTTTCCAATTCTTAATTAAAACAACCATTCAATATTTTCATTGACTGTACTCATTACCTACTGTATACCATTTTTATATACGCCCGCTTAGACACATATAAATATCAAAACTTTATGTGGCTCTAGCGGTGCTACATAACCGATTGGTCTAAGAAACTCAGTCATACATTTTTTCTTATCTTTTTTTATCCTTTATTATCCTCAAGAAATAGTTTACGAGGTTTGTGTCTGCGACAAAAGCGTCGCGGTCTAGCGAGCCCTGAGAGCTCCCTGAGTGGCGAGAGCGGCGCGAGTGTCGGCTCGAGTGCAAGCTGGCGCTCGCGGACGCTCGCCCGCCTCGGCCACATTAAATGTACCACTATACTTTGCCACTACTCTGTACTCGCGCTACACACGGTCTAATAAACTGATCAACTCTCAATCACAAAGACGCGCCCCGGTCGTTTGAAATTCATTAGGAAGATTATGGCCACTTACAGAACTATATAGGGAGCTTTGCTTGATATTTCTCTACGAAAGCAAAATTAAAAATCAGAAATCATTGGTGGGATCATATCATGGCAGACTAGCAAAATATGCTGCTATCAACCGCACATGACACACAGAACCAACGCTGCATGCTGGGGTGTAAACATTTTTGAATAAAGTAAATACATACTTGTAAATCCGGGAGTGTGTGTTCGTTAAATAAAAAATATATAAATTGTTGTAATTTTTTTTCAGTGTTGCCTTTCTTAGATAAATACGCACATTTAAGGATGTTGGCCATTCTGCTCGCCATGCAGTGTAACATTGTGCAAGCGCAGTAAGAAACGAAGACATATTTACTCTTGGCTCGTCGGCAGTCGAACTTGGGCGCTTGTTCGCTAAATTACGCTCTCAGGCCCTAACCGGTCATTGTCGAGTGAGTTTGTGCAAGCTGTGCACCCCTCCGTCCCTCTGTACTCATCCCCCCCTCCCACTCCCCGCGAGCCCCTAAGCTTCGCTCCTTGCCCCGCGCCGCGCCGTGCTCCTCGCGCACGTACCATTTTAACTACCTCGTGTTTTTGCCTTAATAACTGTAGCGAGGCGAATATTTTGACTTTTGTGGATGCTTCCATCACGTACTCGTGTAAACATTGTTGTGAGTTTGTTTTGGTTGTGTATTCGTGGCTTAGGTTAGCGTGGCGATAGTAAGTACTGCGCTTGAGCAGCATAAGAACGGGACATACTGTATTTGTTTGCCGGTTTTTATTAATTTCGTATTCTTGAATCTTGATATTCACTATCCTTTAAAAAAATACGATTATCCGTCACCAATAAAATTTATTGGACAAATCCTTGGTCCTGAATCCTAATTTAAAGAAGGGAGTTGATCTTTGCCAAGCATAAACTATGCAGACATAAAAGCGTTTGAATGCTTCATACGCGTAAAAGTCACGGGTTCGATTCTCGAGTTGGAAAAATATATTTTGTTTTTTGTTGAGAAAATTCTTCGCCAAATCGAATTATTTTTTTACGTTTCCAAAATTACATAACGAAACTGTTAGTACAAGGCCCAATTGTGCATTTAAAGTGTTCATAAGTTGATACAAAACAAAAAAAGGTATCTCACAGCGTTTTCACGGTGTTTAATTAAACCGGCCATCGATTGTGTTTGCTTGAATTATGCATAAGCCTCGACACAAACCACGCGACGCACAGAACACTCACTTATTATTGTTAGCCTCGACAAAATTATGTTTTCAGTAAATATAATTAAAATGAAATATATTGAAATATATCAGTTACAGCAACAAATATAAGTTAAGAATTATTGTATCACGCCTTTACTTAATAAATTATTCCATACCAGGGAAAAAAACTTTCTTGTATTTATATTTTTTTGTGATAATACAACTAATCTACACAATAGTTCCACATAAAAATTGGCCTGATATTGTCTGTATTTTGTATAAGAAAATAAAAAGCACCCGGAATCAAAAATAGCGTATAATCAACTTAACGATTTTAAACATTGCTATTGAACTATGTGAAAGTTTAACAATTTGTAACAAATTTTTACATTATCAATGGATAGTGAAAATAATATAAAAAATGACGATGCCAATCAAAGCTCTGAATACGTTTTTGCTACTAATTCAGTATTTTTGTTACATGTATGTATGTAATTACACAGCAGATTTTAATTACTAACTAACACTACTAATTACATAGACACTGAGCCTGAAAATGTGCCCGAAAACGGTAATAGGTTCGCCCCCTATTACGTAGGACTAATACATACCGACCTGGCGTAATGTGGGTGCAAAAATGCACCGCTACCTACCTCTTCGGGTACAACAGGCGTGAGGTTATGTATGTATGTGTGTTATTTTTGTTTTTATACTAAAATTTTGGCAAGGGACAGAGCGAGACATCTGTGCGCTGTTTGACTTATGGAACATCATTTACCGGTAGTATTATTTGTATGATAAGGAGACGATGTTGCGGCCTCTCGCGCCTGCCGTAGTTCATTCATTCCAACTTGTGTAATATGCGACCCGACTTGCCGGAATCAACTCGCATTTGAATATTGTATTGTGAGGATTCAAAAGGATTTTATGAATGTGTCATACCATTGTGCTATGATCTGGTAGACCATCTTTAGGTAAGGAATAAATGGGTTCTATCAGGATACTTGTTGTTAATCATTCTGTCCCAACCTCTTGACATATACACGAGATCATTTAAAGTCGCGGTTCTGTTCAGTTGTTATGCTGTTTTAGTAGCACCTAATAAGTATCAAGGCTTTGCAAGGCTATTCCTCAGTCATAATTTACTTCTCCCTAGTAATTGGAAAACGCAAATTAATTGACCTTATTTGGCACCGCAGGCTATTTTTATAAAAAAAAGGTTGGTAACTGTCCGTTATCCAGGAGCTACCATTTGTCACAATGTAAGGCGCGTGATATGAACGAGATTAAGTTTTTTACGATCCCGCCATCGCGTGGGGGGACAATAAACGGTCCCGGGATCATCGATCACGCACACGCTGTTTGTTTCCAAAAATATTTATCCAAGATAAAAGGTCTATTTTAAAAAATAAGCCTTTATTAAAATATGTAAGCTTTAGATAATCCCTTTATTCTGTTTTTTTTTTTAATTCTATTATTGACCGCAATTCCATCTAAACAGAAGATCAGGCAGGTCCAAAATTATACTGGTCTCTTTGTAGCCGGACGCACCTAAGACGCAACACCAAGATCGAAGGAATTGATCTAGGTACCCATGTCGTCCATAGTCGTGAGTTTTAGGAGTCAATATCATACCCAACACTAGTGTATGTCACGTTTTTCGATGGTTCGTTTTTTCTTTTTATCACGATAAAAAGCCTCATGATCCAGATCGTGGAGTCCCCCGCATCATGTCAATGGGTTGGCTCTGGGACTCCTCTGCGGTTCGGTTTATACCTTACGTGGTACTCGTATAATGTACTTGCTGGTTTATTGCGAATTTATAGAATCTATGATTTTTTTTCAAAAATAGATCTAGCTTTAATTGTTTTCTATTTCTTTCAATGGTTTATTGGGCGATAGTTATTTACTTAATGCACAAGTGACTTACGATGTACAGTCGACTGTGTATGCTCTGGACTTGAATTCGATTATTTTCGTTAGATAATATGTTTAAAATATAACTGATTACCCTAACAACTTTTTAAATATCCATTTTGTAAAATAGGTTGTCGGGAAGAGATCGCAGTTAGTGATAAGACCGCCTATTGTTCACTTAATCTTAAGCTTAGATATTAATATTAATTTTGTATGTATTCATGGTGTACAATAAAGTATATAAATATAAATATAAAATACTCGGAGTTTAATCTGTACAAATATTGTAACGAGAGAAAGAAATTCATTTTTAATCGTGACAACTATAAAATGTCGGTACCTAACCTAGTCGCTTAAATAATTTACTTTTATAAAAAGTATATTTGTGGTATCTAAACTAAATTTATAAAATAAACAATTACAAAAAACGCAATAATCTTATATATAAAAATGAATCGCAAAATGTGTTGGTAAGCGCATAACTCAACAACGCCTGGACCGATTTCGCTAATTCTTTTTTTGTTGTGTTCGCTATCGTTAGGAGAAGGATCTTATGAAAGAAAAAGTTAAGAAAAATGCGAGGAATATGGTAAAAACAACAATTTAATTTTCTCATATAAACTGTTCTACCTAATATTCTGTCAAACATTTTATGTTTATCCCGTCAATATGGTTAAGGGTCCCCTCAAATTAAAGAACGTATTTAAATAAAGGTTTTGAATCGACAACATATATCCAGAATATTCGAATAATTGCGTATTTTAGATTTTAAAAATGTAGAATAATGTCAGTAATAAAAAGGGATTGACATATTTATTGGTTGTCAAATATTTATGCGTGCGTTCAGAAATGTATTTTTAAACTCCTTGGTTGTACCTGATTAACAAACGAAGGCAGGTTCGGTAGTCATCACGCTTTGAAATCTAAAACACCCACAACTATGCAATGGAATGCGCTTGGTGTTAAGAAAATTGTTGAGTAATGTTATTCACGTGACGATACTGAAAAGACAACTTAGAGATGAATTGGTGGTTGAGAATTCATCAATTAGATTGATCTAAGATTTCATTGATCCTAACGGGTACGACCATTGAGTTCAAACGAATTCAGTTCCCGATTCGTCATGCCTTCGCAATGACGATTAACAAATTAAAGATGTTTGTGATCTTTTAGACAATTAAAAAATATATTAAAAATGTATATCACAAGCCCATATATGTACGTCCCACTGCTTGGCATAGGCCTTCTCTGCAACTGAGAGGGTTTAGGCTTCAGTCCACCACACTGATGCTTCAATGAAGAGAATTAAAACCGACTACATCCCATCCCATATGTACATGTTTAATTAAATCATGACTTGCGGAGACACGATTGATGCATTTAATTTTCGTACTTATTTATTTCTGTATTTTTACATTGAGACAGCCCCGTGGCGCAGTTGGCTAGACACCAGCTTGCGAAACGAGAGGCTGCGGGTTCGATCCCCGCACCGAGACAAATGTTTGTGTGATCCACAAATATTTGTTTCGGGTCTGGGTGTTTGTGAGACCGAAAAGTCTCTCGTAGTTTCTGATACCCACGACACAGGACTTGTATCCTAGTGTGGGGTCAGAACTATGTATGTGACTGTTGGGTGTATTTATTTATTTATTTATCTCAATAAAGTGCTGAACTTAATATTTATTTCCATACAATCAAAAATAAAATTCAGGTAATATGTAAATATGTAACATTCAATGACTGTTAGGGGATACGAAGTTTACCGGGTCAGCTATTATAAATGTTAATGTTTTGTTTGTTACGCTTTCACGCCAAAACTACTTAACCGATTATCATGAAAATTTGTACACATAGTCTTCGAGATATAAAAAAGGACATAGGATTCTTCTTATTAAAGAAAAATACGGAGGATAAAAGAATTGAAAAATGATTGAAAAAAGATTTGAATGACTTTTGGTATGCAGATAGGTGGGACCCACCGAAGTAACATACATAGGTGGGAATGGTTATCCTTACTATTATATAAATGTGAATGTAGGGATGTTTGTTACGCTTTCACGCAAAAACAAAAATTTTGGTATGACCATAAATGAGACCCTGTGAAGTAACATAGGCTATGTTTTATCCCGGGAAAATGTAATGTTCCCATTGGGATAAACATATTATTAAAAATACGAAAATAACTGTCAGAGTTTTACTTTTACGCCTTAACCATTTGAATTGATTTGTCCTTTTTTAAATTCAGTAAGTGCCATTTTGGGCACTTGAGGGACGATTTATAGATTCACTTATCATCTTTCTGCGCCCAACCCTGAAGTCTACGCGGACGGAGTCGCGGGCAAAAGCTATAAAAATATAAAAATTGCGATTACAAAACAGGTGTTGTTCGTAGAAGGGTGAAAATTTGGAGTTATGTGTATTTTTCAATGCTGAATCATAAAAAAATAAAAACAAAAAATGTCTACAAAATAAAAATAAAACTTTTCGGGTTGGACCACCCTAGGGGTATAAAAAATAGATAACCTATTCTCAGACTTACTGAATATACATATAAAATTTCATCAAAATGGGTCAAGCCGATTCGGAGGCTGTTTCGAACTGTGACACAAGAATTTTATATATATAGATGTGTATGTATATCTCACTCTCTATACAATTTTGACCATTTTTGTTTGTTTAATTTGTATATCGATCAAAGCAGTGACTGTTATACATATCATTATAATTTTTCAGTGCTATTATCATTTATTTACATTTTAATAAAAAAAAAATCAAATTAAAATGGTCAGTATAAGATAGAGGTTGATCGTAGAATTTATGATTATAATAATTTATCAATGCTGAATCATAAAAAATAAAGAAAATAAAGTCAATAGAAAAAAAACATACCCCTAAATGTTAAACCCTTAAATGTTGACCGATTCTCAGACCTACCTACAATATACACACAATATTTCATAAAAATCAGTCGAGCCGTTTCGGAGGAGTTTGCCAAAAAACACCGCGTCACGAGAATTTTATATATATGGCAAAACAACGTTTGCCGGGTCAGCTAGTCCTTAATAAATTTTGTTTTTATCTTAAACGTTTGATTAAATAGGTCGGATTATAAAATTAACTTCTATTAAAGTAGTTTAGTGCTATTGTGTATTCGAGTAAGTAACATAAAGCCTACTCTAATCTTGTGTACGATTGCGCTCCATACACTAATAACTGACTGAACCATTTAACAACAACACGCGAGATGTGGTGAAATACAGCCGTTAGTACTCCAAATATGTATATTTAAAACAATAAAAAGGAATTAAAAGAATTTAAGCGTGATAAATCACGTGGATGGATGTGTAGGGCGCACGCACGACACTGTTGGGCGGGCGGACGACACACAACACACGACACGGCACGCAGCGAGCGGCGACAGTCGCCCCCGGCGCGTCGCGCGAACTGCACGCGCTGTGTCGGCCGCCCGCCCTCGCGCGCTCTGAGCTTACGAACTTACTCAACTTTGTTTCGTAGTTATTTGGTACTTGATACAAACTTTTTCGTCGCAGTGCCCATTGTGAGTTTATTTTGTAAGTATATTTCAATTATTTTACGTTGGAATACTTATTACTTTTATTTTGAGTATATGATAAAAAAATTACTAAATGTAAAATTGTCAATTTTTTATTAGAAAAGAATTAATTAGACATATTATGTAAATATAGAATATTTGTAAGAAACTCACAAAGTGTTGTTATAAGTTTTTATTTACTGTTATGTTTTTTAATTAAACTTTATTAGTTTTTTTTTACTACGAACACTTTTAAACGTTTATATTTTATTCTATAATTATATTTTTCTATATTTAACACAAATATTTTACCCAATTATATCTATTTTTCTTAATATACCTAATAATTATTATAAACATTTATTTAAAATAAAAATAACTCCGTAACGAAAAATATTGCTATGATTTGTTAACATTCATGATTAAAATTTCACCCTATGTCTCTGTATGGTCTAGATCCATACAGTCAGTTGGCAGCATTTCAGATTCTCCTGTTTGCATTTATGATTTACGTAATTAGTACACGTCGGATTGTCACGCGCGTCGCAGAATATTTATTAATAATATATATTAGGTTGCGTGTACATCACAAAACACAATGATTTCCGGCGATTCACCAAGCTAAATAGGTCACATGTAAAACTATAATTCACAAGCGGCTTATCACGTCTTTACTAACACGCGTAAAAATCCGCTCTATAAACAAATTCCGTGTTTCCTTACTATATTTGGACTGCCTTGGCCACTTGTTCTCAAACTAATAGGACTTTGTTGGTTGACAGAGGTTACACAAATGTTCATATTTTTTCTATAAATTTTTGAAGTGAAAGCTTCTTTAGCGGCACTGTGCACTTTTTGGGATGGGTAAACAATGTTGAACTCGCGTCAGATAACGTGACCCTGACCGAAAATGCGGAAGACGCATTATGTAATAAAAATTGCATGTTTGTGTAGGTACGATAGCGCAATAAATATTGTATTTTCCCACGTAAATGACAGTACTTTTATACTGACAAATAAAGCAATTATTCCTTAACTATTCTAAAATATTCAAAAATGCACAACGTTGATGTTGAAGTTTTCACTTTTGCCGGCATTTTCACATATGATTTGACGATCATGGTAAATATCGTCATTATGACTCTTACACCGGCGCGGCGGCGTGATGAATCTTAATATACCAAAGAAATTTACACACGTATTGTACATATATGTATGTACCTACATCGCTTGTTTACGTCGCTTGAAATGACAGACGGAGACGAATGGAGTCGTCTAGACCCGAAACAAATATCCTGAGGCGATTAGTGTATTCATCTTTGTAGGTACCTATTTTAAAAGGTTTTGCGTAGGAATGTATTTAGTTGTACGGACGATAAATCTTGATATAAACTGTGAAGTACACTCTACTTATGTTCAAAAACAAATGGTTTTATAGTTAAATGATTTTTTAACTATATTGAGGACTAAAAATGAAATATAGTTCTACTATAACAAGCTTCAATAAAAAATCTTAATTGAAAAAAAAAAAACAAAACCACAATATTGGTTCTATAAATTACGAAAAATCTAATAATACGTCACGTGTTATGTGTACCATCATCTTGATTAACAAACTGAGTCGTCAACCCTATCAAAGGCAAAAACTATCGGCAAAATGTTGGGAGCAGTTGGTACATAGGATTAGCGGGAGGTTCCATCCGTACGGAAACGACACACGACACGTAACTCGTGTTTTATTCACATAAATCTAACGCGGCCGCGCGCCAATACATCCGGACGGATTTGGCGCGGAGCTTCCAACCCTACTCATTACACTATCGCAATTACACTAGCCAACTTATTACACAGATATGGTGATGAGATATGTACATTTATGTAAATGTTAATATGGTGACTGTTGCTAATTACAATTTTAATAAAGGTTACAATTAACAATTATTCGTTAATAATTAATTCTCTCTCAACATTAGAAAATAAAAATGGACATATTAACATCATCAGTTAGTAGTAGGCGACCCTCACAGCATGATGGGTTAAGAGGTCACTGCTTTTGAAGCCAAAAGAGGTTTGTGTTCAGCAGAGAAAAGTATATAGGATAACACAACGTCGTGGCCACATAAATTGTGGAAGTAAATACATACATACATACATAAACTCACGCCTGTATTCCCCGAAGAGGTAGGCAGAGGTGCATTCCTGCACACACATTTCGCCACGTATGTATCAGTCCCACGTAATAGGGGGCGAGCCTATTGCCGTTTTTCGGGCACATTTCCAGACTCCGTGCTGTTACCGAGAATTTCCTAATGGAAAAACCCAATAACACTTTGCCCGACCCGGGAATCGAACCCAGGACCTCTAGATCGTACGGCACATCCTTGTGCCGCGAGACCACGAGGAAGTAAATATTGTAAAAATATTTCTGAGGCAGGCAGAAATTACTTCTATCACTTCATTCCTATTTCAATGGTCGGAGGTTTGCAAATCATTTGCAGCTTTAGAACGGCCAAGTTTTTCTAATACTTGGGTAATATCATATTGTGTAAAAAGTTAATGATCTAATGAAGCATATAAAAATACATAAGTATCAATTAAGCAAGGACTATTGAATTGACACAGTGTCTGACTCTGAGCTCACACACGTCAGCTGAATTCCGGCAAAGTTAGCGAGCATGGCACCGGGCGGCGCCGGGCTCGCGGCCCACGGGCCTTATTCCCACAGATAACACTCTCTTATTACACAACTTTACTCATTGTAACGTGTCACCAGTCACCTTACTCCGCCCCCCCCCCCTCCACCCTTCCCCTCTCGTCTCAACCCCTTTCTGTCCCAGTGTCTCAACCTGTAATTAGCCCCGAAGGGAAGCATTTTAGCGAAAGTAGCTGCCGTACTTTCGAGTTTGTGTAATTTTAAGAAAAATAACCCGTCCCCTGACAGGTTTAGTTAAGGCCAGTTTATTCCACTTTTGTGATTTTGTCATATTAGTTGGGGATAAGTTGGAAACTCACAACTGCTAAGCTAATTTAGAAATTCTGTATTCCAGTTTCTAACTTTGTTATAGTAGTTTGAGAAAATGTTCAGAAAGGCTCTTTTAAAATTTTAATAATTATAGTCATCTTAATGTGCAATTGTGTCACATTCTGTGTTTTCTTTTTAGTAGTGATGGCCCCGAGGTTTAGGCGTGCGGTCGAGAACCTCAGCGGTCGCGGGTTCAAACCCCAGGCATACAACTCTGACTTTATGTGTGTATTCACAATGAATTATCACTTACTTTATCGGTGAAGGAAAACATCGAGTTGAAACCCGCACATATAAAAGTTCTTAGGAATTTCTTAGATGTGTAGTCCGCCAACCCGCACCACCACGCTGGGACTAAGGCCTAAACCATCTCAATGGTGGAGGAAGCCCGTGCCCAGCAGTGGAACGTATATGGGCTGATGATTATGATATTAATTGGCTCAACTGATCAATTATAGGATCCGTTTTTATTTTTCATCAGTCAACAGTTTATTTAAACAAAACTTAACATTAGCAGCCATTGCATTTACTTAATTATTCAATATTTTCTTTACGAACTGTTAAGTATATATTTTTGGTATACGTTTAAGGAAAAACGAAGGAATTATTTTTCACTTTCCTCTGTTGATACAAAGTTCATACATTATACACACCACACGTTTCACTTTGTAATTCATAATCCCTGGAAGAGGTTGTTTTGGTGCTCGCCGCAGCTGAGGCCGCACCAACGTCCCCTTAACAGCTTCAAGTTTCCGCCTCCACTGATTAATCTACTGGCTTTTCACTTCATTTTGATGCATTCGGTACATTTTTCAGGAGAGCTTGACTAATGAGGAAATAAATGTAACAGACATTTAGCCACTACATTCACTAATTAAGGTGTAGTTCCTCTATTAAATGCATTTATACTAAAATCATTTTGGTGTAAAAAAAAATTCAAATCTCAGAAGTGAAGCACGGAGTTAGTGCTTGCAAAATGTAGGTTGCTGTTAGGAGTACTTGAAGTTTTTATTAAGCCATGTCATGGAATATGAGTGATTTGAAAGTTTTATCACCAGGCTATTTAGGTGAAGGCACAAATACGAGTAGGTATATACGCCAACTGGGAGTCTTCATTTGTTTTTATTATTAATCAGTTCAATATTAATCAATATTAATCTAGTGTAAGTGTAGTGTAGTGTGTGTTTAGTGTACATACAAGCTTTCTACACAAGGTTATAGCCCGGAAGGGTAGGCAGAGGTGCATTTCTGAATCATCGTTTCGGTAGTTGTGTTTGAAGTCTTACGCAAAAGGAGCTTAGCTTGTTGCCATTTTTCGGGTACATTTTCAGGCCCCGTGCTACTGAACATTTTCTTATGGAGAAAACTCAATAACAGTTTACGGGAATCCACGTGGGCCCTCCAGACCGCACGACATGTATGTATGTACATTTGCTGCGGGTCTAATAAGGAAGTCGAACATATATCCTCAATATAATATATATAAAATTACATAAACTCACGCCTGTATTCCCCGAACGGGTAGGCAGAGGTGCGTTTCTGCACCCACATTTCGCCAAGTATGTATCAGTCCCACGTAATAGGGGGCGAGCCTATTGCCGTTTTTCGGGCACATTTCCAGACTCCGTGCTGTTACCGAGAATTTCCTAATGGAAAAACCCAATAATACTTTGCCCGACCCGGGAATCGAACCCAGGACCTCTAGATCGCAAGGCACATACTTGTACCGCGAGACCACGAGGCAGTCGTAAAATACTACACAACAGATATAACAAACAGAAGCCATGTTGACGTTAAACATCTAAAATGTCGATAATGAGTAGCTGGTTGAAGAGCGCTGAGTGTAGCGCAAACAGCGCGGCTCATACACCGAGCGTGTGTAGCGCGGACGAGTGCTGCCGATTTAAATGTTATCAACTTAATACGAACGAGAGTGTTTGTGCAGCTCAATGTGAGAGCACTCCACGCGTGTGTCTATTTAAATTTATTGCTTCTATTTGTTGAGGATAAGTTAATATAGAAACGTTTGTCATGTACGCACCTAATTTATAGGTTCAAAAACTATTGTTCCTTTAAGTCTTAAGTCAAAGGTATTAATATTAATTCAATGAGATTATTTTGTTTAACGGTTTAATGTATAAAATTCTAATGTTGGGAACAATCGGCTGCTATCTTACGTTGCAGTATTAATGTTATCTATGCCTCGAAACTGAAAAACGCAGAGTTTAAAAATACTCAAATTAAATTATATTGTGAAGACTTCATTAATTTATGATTGTTAAGTAGCACGCTTCGGTTAATATTCAATTAACGCTGTTGTAATTTTTCTACTAACCAGGAAATATGTGCTACTGATGGTAAGTAGACTAAATATTAAGGACTAGAAACGACTACGATCTTTCCTCGATAATCGTCATGCCAGCCTGGTGCTAATTAGATGTAAACAGACTGATCCCGGAACTTAAATGAATAATAATAATGATGTGTCTTACTATGGCCTCACTATAGTTAACATAGACCTTATATTGATATTACCTATCTGTATAATCGACGCTCGAATTCACTCCACTTCAACTTTCAATAGCCAACCGAGTATTGTGAAAAAGGAATGAACTCTTCATGCGTTCTTCTGTATTCAAAAATAATAAGCGATACACCAGAACCTAAAAAAATACTGTAGCCATATATAACAATAGCTTATTGTCTGTCGCATGTGACTGAGTCCTAGTCATGTCACTTGTGCCAGTAACAGAACAGCGGGGTTGGAGTGGGGCGGAGGGGGGCCCATATCACTCGTGCTTGTAAACTAGGTTCGGAACTCGGCGTGGCCCGGAGAGCCCTCGCTAATGGATTCCCGCGGGATAATCGATGACGGGTGTGATGAGCGCGGAGCGGACAACAAGCAATGTAAATAGGATTTTTGAGTAACAGATTTACTTCCGATATGGCTGGGTCTGGATTTCTAAGCCTAAGCTAGCTACGTGGTTCTTTTCAAAAACGTGTCGTATATATCACAATAGAATATATTTTGGTGGGACGTTGAGTAAGCCTTCCAAATGACCATTTAAACCCATATAGGTACACTTTTCATTTTTAAGCTGCTTTCGTTGTTACAGATACCAATATGTTCTTACTTTTGAAAAAATAATATTTAATAATAATAATAAAATCTTTATTTACCACAACAATACAATATTTTCTTACATCTATTACTATACATATTTACTTATATTTTGCGCATAAAAGTTTTTGTTGTGTACAATCTTTGCCAGAGGGCCCCAAACTAGGATAAGCCTGTATTTTGGGGACCAACAAATATTACTTATTATAATTCGTCGTCATGTGGGTATGTAAATCTTATTAATTACTAAACAAACTAATAACAGCTTATATCTAGTATTACTATTTCTAGTATTTACTAACTAAGATTTTTAACATAGATTTTCATACAAGGTGTAAAAAGAGCGTGATTAAAAACTAAAATAGGTAATCGTTACGGTGATTACAAACACATAGCCATTTTTTTGGGGGATTTTTTTATCATAAATGTGCTTGTTATCACCATTAATATCACCTGGCTCAGGATCAAAATCTTTTTACACCTTGTACGAGTATAACTATTCTAGTAGTTATGTGTTCTTAGCAATCAAATATATCAGCGTTCTTTGTCAAGACGTATAGTTGAGATCACCACATGTCGCCTAAATCCGCGCATCGCTTGCAGTGGCACCCCACAGTAATTTCTGTCTCGGGAGTCCCGTCGCACAGTATGGTTAAAAAGTGGCTGCCGCACGCGCTGTCGTTATTTCCTACCTCACTACTGTTGTATTGTTTTTTGCTGCTCCCATTGATTAAAAAATATGTCTAGTTTATCGTGTATTGTTATTTTTACTACGTCCAAAGTCAAACATTCTTACGGTAAGTTTATGTAATTTGGAACCAAAGGAACACAGAATATGTGCCTTTTACTTTACGGTTGAGTGTGTTAGGCCATAGTCCAGCACTCTTGCCAAGAGAAAGTGCGGTCACTATATGTCGTGTTGTGTGATAAACCTTATGATTTAATATGTGTCTTCTGCGATGCTATGACAGTAAAGTACTGTGGGTTGACGATTCCTCATATTTCCTGACAAGTTAGAATTCCAGATACCTACTATTAACGTCGCTTCTATGCGTCCACTGTGGAACCTGTTTTACAGAAGTGGCGTTTGGGTTTGCGTGCCGTGTTGGTATTTAGTATCTTCGATGAAGTAAAACTGCGTTTTTGGCGCTGCGACATATTTACATATGCTGCGCGCGGTCGAGTTTCCCAGTTCAAATCCCCGGTCCGGTTATTAGGTTTATTCACATACATACATAGCCTCACGCTTTTATTCCTCGAAGGGGTAGGCAGAGATGCGTTTTTGTACCATTTCGCCAGGTATGTATGAGTTACACGTAATAGGAGGCGAGCCTATTGCCGTTTGCCAAGATATTACTGTGAATATCCTAATATTAAGAGTCAACAACACTTTGATCGACGCGGAAATTGAACCCGGGACCTCTAGATCGCATGGCACATACTCGTGCCGCGAGACTACGAGGCAGTAGTCGGTTTTTCCATTTAGAAAATCTCAGTATTTAATCAGCGTTTAAAACTGCAAAAACTAACTATTTTTTTACATGGAAATTAAAATAAAGTTGCGAAATGTGGGTGTAAAAATATACCTTTATAAAAGCAGCGGAGAGTGTATGTATATTAAAAATATATTATATATGTTGTTTGGATCACATCTTACTTACATGGTAAGTCAGAATTTATTTTTATCAGCTAGTTCCAAAATTTCCATACGGTGTGTAGGAAATGTGGTACAGTGTGAAAGCGTGTTGGCTCCGTAAAACCCTTTTAACCCGATTCTTGCAAAGTGGGTTTTAGAAGGCTTATGGCGATGTCGGATACCTGCTATGACGTAACAAATACGGATAGCTATAGGCAATCATATCGATTGCTTATGAAAAGAACGATAGACTGTTTTTTTTTTAATTCTGGTTGCTTATTTATCTAAGGTCGAGGAATAAGGCCTAAACCCTCACAATTTTAGAGGAGGCCTGTGCCCAGCATTGGGACGTATACATTTATACTGATTGTTATTATAATATTATCCAGTTTCGAATACAGTGTACTTCTGACTTTTCAAAATAGCGTAAGCATGAAAAAAAACAATTTAATTGCATGCCGATATGAAGATTTTAGGGTATGTTAGATCCAGTGGGGCTATAAGTATTAAAATGAAGAGTTTTTTATCGATCAAAATTGTTCCTTTAACCTGCCTTATATATGATTTTTTTAATCGTCAATTCCAAAACCTTGCCTATCCAAACTTCGCCATTGGTATCTGTGTTCTAGGTTATGATAGCCAAAGAGCTGATATCGATATCGATTACAAATCCAATCTCGGTAAAATTGTGTTTTTCGAATAGATCGAAAAAATCCACGAAGAATTGCCTAACGGTTTTGGTGTCTGATAGCCGCAAGATCGACGACGCATTGTGGCATCATTACGTAAAAGCATTGTTTGTTAGTTAATTTATTTGTCCTTTTTTATTTAGATCAAAGTATATTTGACAAAATATTCTTCTTATTAGGAAAATTGTTTACCGGTAGAACATCCCCGTGGCTTGTGATGGAGCGTAATAAAGGCATGACAAGATGAATTAATTTCGCTGCTTAATACCTGACAGTGGAGCATCAATAGAGGCTGTAGATAAAGTTACATTCTACAATCGTAATCGCAAATAAAGACTGCCAAAATGTATGGAATCGACATAATGTATAGGAAAACCACGCGATCATTTATGTATGTTAAGTTCATACATTTTTATGTTCCTTATTAACGGTTACGATTTTCAAATGTGACATTGTCTAGGATCTCCGATCGTCATAGGTAGTTCTGAGCATCCCTTTACGTTTTTGTCTACCACACTTGAACAGTATGTAGTGGTTGAATTGATACATTAAATTACCTAAAATTGCTAATAGAAACCCTTCAAAGATCAGTCTCATTTTTTCTTGATCGATTCAAACTCCCCTTCAATCAACTGTGAGGTCCCGCGTGTACAATCGAGCTAAGAGCCAAAATAAGTAATAAAATAAACTTTTGCAGTCCCGTCTGCGGACAAGGATTGTATGGAGTGGAGACACTCGTGGCGTCTCGAGTGTCCATCACCGGTGACCACTTACCATCCGGCCCGCGTGCTCACAACCTTCTGTATTACTTCATTCGGGATGACTTCAGTAATAATAGATGACGTCACAGTGTCATTCAATATACATTAATAATTTCATTTAATTGTTAGTATTACGCATTATAAATAGGTATGTGTGTACATATGTGTTTTAGATATCATGACATCTTGTAGACGGACGTTCATCGCTACAATACTCTTGAACTTTTCAGCCCAATTGGACATCGGTCCTGTGCACTATGTATGTACGGGTATAGATAATATTTTTAGTATCAGTACGCATACAAAAATGGCTCAAAAGTTCAAGAGGCTCGTCCTCAAATGCGTGGGATTTAAAAAATTGGCGAAAGGTGCGCTTAAAAATAAACCTTTCCGGATAATTAATCTATAACAAAACACAAATTGGTAGTGCACGTCTACACTATAACCATGTTGGTCATTAACTAAGTGATTGAATAATATATGTATTATTGAAAGAAATATAGACACACGGGATGGGATTCGCGTCTTTTCACGTAAAATATACCATACTATCTTTTCTTTTTGTCACAAATTTTAAAGATGTGTACAAATAAAGAAAACGTGACCGACTGACAAAACACTCGTTTTGTTCTCTACACCATTTCCTTATCTCCTCCTCACTATATTTAATTTATAGACACAGTGGGCGCTTCCCCTCATATTATAAAAGATATAAATGAACCCAACAATTACGTTGAGGGTTCTGACCCCACATTAAATAAAATAAATTGAAATATAATCCGTACTGCTACAGAGTTGAACGACTTTTTCGTTGGTCATACCGTATAAGTGTGTTGTGTTTGATTTGGATGCTGGATTCGATTCCCGAGTTATGCAAAGTGCAGTAGGGGTTTTCCCTTAGGAAAATTTCGAAAACGGCAATAGTCTTGTCTCTATTATATAAGACTTGAAAAAACTCAACTGGTGAAACATGGGCTTAGGTACTTCCTTTCTCTGCCTACTTGTTCGGTGTTAATCATATTATCATCATCATCATCATCATCATCCATCAGCCAATGGAAGTCCACTGCTGGACATAGGCCTCTCCTAATGACTTCCACAGGGACCTGTTGGAAGCAGCTTGCATCCAGCGACGTCCCGCGACCTTTACTAGGTCAATCATATTATGCTTATTCATTATTAGATTCTTTTGTTTTATGTATATTCGACGCAAGTAAACCTCTCGTTCTAAACGCTCCTTTTACGGTAAAACTGCCAAAATGAGAGCTCCACCCTTTAGTTGTACAGTGCCTTGTGTTCCCTCCCTCGCAACAATCACACCCAAAAGCTAAGTTCGTCTCAAATAATTATATAGTAGGGATGTTACTATAATAAAATTCCTATTTACGCATAACATTTCTGTAATTTATGACACCAAATGACTGCCTCGTGGTCTCGCGGCACAAATATTTGCCGTACGATCTTGAGGTCCTGGATTCGATTTCAGGTCGGGCAAACTGTTAATCAAAATGTTCAGTAGCAGCACGGGGTCTGGAAACGATCCCGGAAAACGCTGAAAATTGCTTACGCTTACAAGCCTAAATAGCTGGAAAAATTAATGGATAATGGTACATATTTAGGGCCCCACTGCATTTGGTGCGTTATTGTCACGTTGCCGTGCCTGAATGTTAAAAGTGATAAAATCCTGCAGATGTAATTGTCTACTTTATTTCATTACTTAGATACTAAATAATTGTGTAGACTAAAGCTTGCTAATAATGAATTCATTAAACATCATCAGAAATGAAACGAAAAAACAAAATAATACAAAGTAAAGATAAATATATATTTGCCATAATAAAATCCGATCATCTGAAACATTCTTGCATTTTTATAATTAATTTTACATTGTCGGAACGTCCCTAATACAAGTGTGAGAGAGTTGCCACTACGCGTGGCGCACTTAGCTTTAATTATCCTTTATAAAGCCTAAGCGGGAGCCGACTTCAAGAACCTGGGATTTGAGAAATAACTTTACAACAACTTATTGCTTGAAAGAGATTACTTTTTCACTAGTTACATAAACTTTGCCACGAAAGAGAAATAATTCAGGAAGAAAGTTTGTTTTAGCAGCTTTTTCTTAGCCGAATATTTGACTTCTGAAATGTTCTAGTTATTTAATATACAACTGACAAATGTATTGTCGATGTGAGTTATTTATAAACCGTCTAGTGTTCAAAAGTGGCAAGAGATTTACTTGATGAATAATATAATAAGTTTATCAGACTTTTGACGTCAGGCCCCAGAATAGCTTAATAGTAAAGTATTTATACCATTTTGGTACTACGTTCGAACATCGGTCGAGTATGCTCATTTTTTGTATTATCCACATCGAAAAAAAATAAGTTGAGCTTGGTGCGGTGTAGTCTTAGTCCATTAAGCTGGCCCAATGCGTGTCAATGGACTAGCTATTTCTAAAAATCCCCATAAAATATCTTCCAGCTATAATCACTTCCAGCTATAAGCACATATTAAATACACATATAATCTAAATATAATTTTTGTGCCTTAAATTCAAAGCTGCCTATACCCAGATACAGTAAAATGACGTATGTGCAACAACTTTAATAATAATTAATAGCACGTGCATAAATCGAAATATGATGCTACAAACATCTGGCTAATGTAACAAAAGGTTACAATCAATTCATTTATCTACGCTGGCTGGAACCATCGGAAATCAATTGCACTCCCCCTCGGAAAACAAATTACTGCTAACAACAATTAATACGGAACTAATAACATTTGTGGTTCGTCCCACGCAGTGTCCGTGAGAGCGCCGCGGACTCCCACACGCCGGCCCACGACAGCCCACGACAAATTATTCATTTACTTAATTGATTACACTAAATTCATTTTTTGACCGGTAAATGTCAATGCGCTCCCTGTTACGTGGGAATTAAAAGGTATTTACACAAATGTGGGTGTAAAAAGTAATCTATAACTACCCCCTTGGGGGTAGCTGGTGTATGTAAATTATGTGTTTGGAAGTCTTAATAGTGTTTTGTTTAGATACTAAGTTAATATTATTTTAGGTTTATTGTTGAAGATTAATTTTTTTATGGCATAAATTTACCCGCAAAACGGCTTTTCTTAAATTTAATTTAAGATAAGTAATTGTTATACTAATAATAAATATAGTATTGAAAGGATGAATGTTTGCAGAATGACGAAAGAGATTTACTGTGCGGAAGTGAACGGTGAAGTCGGTCGAGGACGGCCCAGGTGCACCTATAAAGAGCATATAGGTAAGTTACTGAAAAAGGGCAATATAAAGAGTCCTCGAAACCGACGTGCATGCATGAAGAGGATAATGTCAGTGGAGGAAGCGAAAGTGGTGTGTTTGGACCGTGGCATTTGGCGCTCTATAGTCTCTGCCTACCCTAACGGAAGACAGGCGTGAATTTATGGATGGATGGAAATATAGTAGTGTCCGAACATGTCACAATATTAGCAAAAGTTTAAAGTAATACTAAGGACGTAAACGTGAATACCTACATAAAGCTCTATGTAGAGCCGTTTGCACCTGCGCCATACATGTTCATGCGCCATAGTATAGAGTGGCTGTACCTAAAGATCGTCACGCGGGAAGAGTTGCCCCTTCCGCTAGTCACGTAGAGTCTTAGTAGAGCGGCGACGACGTCGTTGTGCCGCTAAATCGCCTCTCTACTTGTTCCCAGCTCAATGACGACACAAAATAACGGAAGCAGATCATTTAAAAATACTTAAAAAAATATTGTTCGAAGCAATGTTAATATGTCTTTCTTTCTAGACATTTTTTTTATAAATCTTGAATTAAGTTAAAGTACAGTACAGTAATTTTCTTTTGGTTCTAATCGTAAGTCTATAATTTAACACTTTACTTTAAATCACTAATTGTATATTTGTTTTATTATTAATTTGATGAATACGACCCTCAATAATACAACCCTCTCAGTTGTAGAGGAGGCCCGTGCCCAGCAGTGGGACGTATATGGGCTGATGATGATGATGAAACCTCAATAATAACAAAATACTTTGCATAATTTTATTTACCTTTATCGCGAAATTCGATTTCTTTAAACGTACAATAGTAAAGTGATAAAACCAAGCATTCTGTACGCTACTGTGTTGCGTTGTTACGGCGCAGCAAGGTCGCAATATCAGTGCGGGCAAATAATTCAGCATTTGCATACAAACTGGCCGCCGCCCTTTCTGCACGGAAATAAGGGACTGAGTGCTTTGAAGTTCTCCGCTCTGACATTTTGCCATCTGAGACTGTTGGTGTGAATGTGCGTTCGTAAGCATAAGAGGGGAAATGACTTTTCTTTTCAACTACATTGTTACTTATTAAAAAATCTCGTTCATATTTAACTGATATAGAGATATAACCATAATACATATGATTGAATAATTTCTATTGCTATAGTAATTGTTAATTGTAAACCTCCTTATTACTTTACCTCTTCCTCATAAGTGGACAAATAGGAAACATCAATTTGAATTAGCTGGATAACCGACGCATCGAGTTACACAGTGATTGAAACCTATGAATATTTATCAATCTATTTTCATTGGGAAAAAGAAAACTATTCACACTACAATAATTAATTTTGGTCAACGGTAAATTGTCAATTTAATGTATGTCACGATGAGAGGAGTTGGTACTTTTAATTTAATTAGGTATTGCCTCAATACAATGGTTACTCGTCTCTGTACTACTTCTTTAAAGACTCCTGCTACAGTTACTTTCATGTGAGTAAAATCACTTCATGTGGAGTTTGCAGGTCTTCAACTATAACATTATCTCTTGCATAATCATCTTTCAAATCATCACACAAGACTTATGCGTGAGATAGAAGGGCTCAGGTAAACGATAGTGGTCTTCAGTGGACCCCAGAGCTCTTAATTAAAACGGTTAATGAGTGACGCGTCTGCCCCTCTCCACCGCTCCCCCGCCCCGCCTGGTCCCCTGTTCCGTTCCTGCCATTTTGTTTTATGGGACGAGTCGAGATGTGACGAGCGACGAGGGAAGCGATTTATGATTATGGTAATAATACCAGCCTATCATAACTGTTATATATGGCTACATGACATAGCGTGATTGATAATAGGATGATACTTTCGTGGATAATATTACTACGTTCACATTGCAAAAAAATAATGTCACATTGATATCGAATCACAGTTCAAAGTTTATCATTTTATATTAATATATTGTTTTTTGTTAATCTTGCTTTATTTGTTTGGTAAATAATCATTAAAATAAAGTAACATCTTTGCCTACACCTGTACTTCGCGCCTGAGGTTAATAACACCAAAGGTTAAACAAAAATTGCTTTTTAGACGAAGTATTGTTTCAACACCTTTAAGACAACCTTCGTATTTCTGACGTGTCCTGTTGCTGTCAATTTTTATTTATGTCCTTTTAGTCGTAATACTCATATTGATAAAAATGATCTCTAATTAAATAACATGCTATACACCATAAGGCAGATGCCTATACTTACGACATACTGACACGATATCCCGTTTACGAACACCTTGCTTTAAACAAAACATGAAGATATGTACATTTGAATAGTCCATTTGAATTAATAGTACATTTGAATAGTAATAATATATTATGTAGATTGATGAAAAGTTATCATTTTAAGATGACAGCTATTCAATCTGGATTGCAGTGTTCTTTTATTGAGCCCAGCGTAGTGTGAAGTAAGTACAAAATTCATTAATTGCTTACTTAAGAGAGCTTCACGCTATCTCCCACAGGGTGCGCGCACCATTACAATGTGAATGATTAAGTCGGGACTGGGGGCGCTGTTTTTGCGTGTTCGCCGCAACAATGGCTCTTAGCGTGGAGTGCGTCGTTTATATAGTGCGGTGTAAGAGCGGCGCTGCACTGGGTCACCGCCAGTCATTACGCACCCACATCCACTGGGGTACCAGGCTTTTTGTATTAAACGCAACACTTTATTATGCATACTAGCGGGACTGCGTCTGATGATGAGAAGCTGTCTAGTTTTAATTGGAGAAAGATAACCATAGTTTCTGAGCACAGTCGTGCCGGCCTGATGAGGTGCTTCATTAGGCTACGCTTAAAGGACCCTAGATTACAGAAAAGGTGAAATAGGGTTAAAACATTATAAGGTTAAAATATTTGTAATCAAACAATATGATCGTATTGGCTGATGCGAGATATTTGTGATCTTATATCGCCAGGTAGAATTCTATTTGGACACACTGGATTACAGTACTACAGTGCGGTCACTTTGCAGCGGCACAAAGAGATGAGGGAATCAAGAAAAATGTTCCACAATTTGAAAGTCAGATAACAGTCACTTAACTTCTAGATGGAAACTATAATTTGGACTTATAAAAGAAGATAATGCGAAATTTCACAATACGTATGATACTTGAGGCATAAATGTTGAATGTATTGGCCTTCGGGAAATATAGTAGGTACACAATTTTTATTGTGTTATGATAATTGAAATATTTTAGTGTTTATTAAAACTTCTACAACTCCTACAATGTTATCTCCTAAATCTATGGGGAAAAGAGTTATATAGTTGAAGAAAATTTTGTATATGCTTAGATATAAGTAAAATGTAAATCTAGCCATAGTAGCCCGAGACAAAGCGTTGTAGTTATTATATCAATTGGTGTAAGATATTAGTCGTGTTTCCTCAATCTGTATTATATTTGTACTAAGTTCATTGCATTATCCATTAAAAAAATCCGTCAACTGTATTTGCTGTCTATGCCATTTACCATAAGAAATACGTCATTTATCTTTTCCTATCGTCATATATAAATATGGTGTAAAACACACTAGTGTTGCTGTCATACCCAGAGCTTTAATAGCCATTTATTTTTCCGAATTTTGTCGTTTTTGCCATCACAGGGCTTAGGTTTCGTCTCCGCATATTGTTTTTTGAATACGCCAACCCTTCATCCGTCCACATCATAACCACTCAATAGATGCCACCGGTCTTCGTTCTCACAATGTGTGTGTACCTGTCGTCCGCCATTTCTTACACCTGTCTGGTTTGAGGCGGCCGTATTTTTTGCGTGCCCTCGGCTCCTCTAATTATTTCGGCTGTAAAATACCCCTTAGTAACAACGGCGGTAAAATTTATAAAAATATCCGGACTAATTAAATTTAGTGAAACAATTTATTCTTCAACTATTTTATAAGTGTTGTTTAGTAGACTTTTTCTAAGTGGGCTTGAGGTTAATTTATAAAATTCATCTCGGTCGTTCAGTCTGAGCTAACACCTGGTCTCGGGAGTATATTTGCTGAATTTGCTTAAAAATTCATTACACTTTGCTAGTAAGAATATTTTGACATAGGATAATAAAGTTCATAATTGTACAAAAATTTTACAGACATTTCTCAGCCAGTTTATGACAAAAGTTAGACATTTTTAAGGAGATATATTTGAGTGACCAAAAAAAGTTATTTTGTATTTAGACGTTTGAGAAAAGAAAAGCCCTTGGCAAAAGAATGCACTCACAATTAACAGCATTATCTTTATACCTCTGTACCTATAATATATGTTACATAGGTAGTGTTACCTACCTACGCTGTCTCAGTATTCGTTTTCCCGTTACTTTTTAACACCGGGACGGTCAAGCGAAAACATCGCACTGAAAAAGTAGGAAGACTCTTCCATCTTTCGCTACTCAATAAAAGAATACTGATCTGCTTCGGGCAAAATAATCCTTCAAGTTGTGCATAAAAGGCTAAAGTTTCTAAAAAAAGAGGAGTTAAATATATCAAGTTTAAACCGAGACGGCATTGGACATAGGGTTGTGATTTTAGTTATGTATCCGTCAGGAAAGTAAAAGATGTGAGGATCAACTCAAATAAAAATATCAAACTATATGCAGCATTATGCACATCACCTTCCATAGACGACTGACTAGGCAAAAAATCATCTTAATTATGCAAAGCTCATCAAAAGTCTGAAGTGTGGGGCTGAGATTCCACCTACGAAAGCCGAGATAGTTTAAGTTGGATCGAATGAGCGTCTTTCTTCCGTCACGCCTTTTAATAAAACTATTATAACAATGCAATTAAAAGTCGTGATGGCCTCGATGTTTAGGCATGTATCTCGACTGTCGCGGGTTCAAGCCCCAGGCGAACACCTCTGACTTTTCAATGTTATATGTGTATTCACAAAGAATTATCACGTGCTTTAACGGTGAAGGAAAAAATCGTGATGAAACCGGCACATCTAAAAGTTCTTAGGATTTTTTTTAGGTGTGTTGTCCGCCAACCCGCACTAGGCCAGCGTGGTGGACTAAGGCCTAAACCCTCTCAATTATAGAGGAGGTCCGTGCCCAGCAGTGGGACGTATATGGGCTGATGATGAATGTAATTAAGCCCCACCTACTAATATCATAAGCGTAAAGATGAAATTGCATATAATATGTCTAGATGTTGGGTACTACATAAGTGCGTTGGTTTGTTGCAGGAGAGCGGGCGTGCGGTCCCCGTGCTCGTGGTGGTCGCGCTCTCCGGGGTCAAGGTATGCGACCCCGACGACCAGGTACGTGCTACCATCTATTAACATTCATTCATATTGCTTCTGGTAGATCTTAGGGGCGGTCTATAGTCGAGATTGAAAATTGTGGCATATGATGGCTATTTCTATTATGGTTAGTCAATGTCTGTGTTACGTGGTGATCTAGTACTTGATTTCAGAATAGGTTTTCATAGTTAAAATTAATGTCAGTTATTGACAACCTTCTTAATACAAATAAATATTTGGGTATCGGACCTATAGCTGCGGTATTTAAAACATCGGTTACTCAGCGATAATTATCTCTTCCCAATATTAAGAAGTAAAATATCGATATGAATTTAGTTTCAGTGAGGTAGTTGATTATTGTTTTTTTTAAAATACCTAGATCTTTCAATTGAGGCAATGTTAAATTTTTATGAAGTAAAGAATGCATTACAGTTTTAAATTCAGTGGGAGTAATACCTCATTGATAACGAAATAGGAATCACGTTCGTTTAATTATTAAGCAAAATGCGATGCTATTAAAAGTAATGTTATTCGACACCATCAATGTGTATATTTAATTAACGTAGGGTACTAAGTATGCAGTTGGCCAGTGAAACAGGTACATTGCGCGTTGTTGTCAGTGTGTGCGTGTTGCAGAGCGTGCGCATGTCGCATGCGCTGCGCCGCATCTCGTACGCGACGTGTGAGGCGGCGCGCGCGCTGTTCGCGCTGGTGGCGCGCCAGCCGCGCTGCGAGACCGCGCACCACTACTGCCACGCGTTCGAGACCGACACGCCCCAGCAGGTCAGTGCATACCATAGCTTATTTATTTTTGGCAAATGAGGTATAGAAAGACAAATATAATGATTACACAATAGACTATGAAATATTCAACTGCCAACAAGTATGTGCCGTGCGATCTAAAGGTTCTGGGTTCGATTCCTGGGTCGGGCAGTGTCATTGTGTTTTCCAGTAGCAGCACGGAGTCTGGAAATGTACCCGAAAAACGGTAATAGACTCGCCCCCTATTACGTGGGACTGATACATATCTGGCGAAATGTGGGTGCGTGGGGGCGTGAGGTTATGTATGTATGTGTGTACTATGAAATATCATCATCATCGTCAGCCCAAATACAACAACTGAGAGGGTTTAGGCCTTAGTCCACCACGCTGGCCTAGTGGGGTTTGGCGAACTACACACGTGAGAAATTCCTAAGAACTTTTTAGGTGTGCCGGTTTTATCACGATGTTCTCCTTCACCGTTAAAGTAAGTGATAATTCATTGTGAATACACACATAACTTCGAAAAGTCAGAGGTGTGTGCCTGGGGTTTGAACCTGCGACCGCCGAAATTCTCGATCGCGCGCCTAAACCTCGAGGCCATCACTGCTTCTACTACTATGAAATATATTAAATCCTAAATTTGAGCGCCGGTATTTAAAAAGGTAACCCTGAACGTTGTTCACCAAGATATTGTAAGATAACAATGTAAGACATTCTCTAAGTAGGTTATCATAATTTTTATATGTGAAAGTATTGTAGATACCACCATACTTTAAAACACGGATGTACCGAACTAGTCATAGAGAAATACTTAAATGAATATTTGTTGGCAGGCATTGTTTTTGCGTGGGAACACATATCTCTGACTTAGGCGCTCGTTAAACGGAGTTAACTGTCGCTGTGATATGTTGCTTACGCCGTTTCGTCTTCTCAGACATAAAATTTTGAGTATGAATGGCTTCCACACAGGAAAAATATTTCGGTTAGCCTGTAGGTACTAATGAAAATAGTTTGTTAATATTTGAGGTAGAAAATTAATAAAAAAACCTGTTGATCGACTAATATGAGCGGACGTTTATTCAATTATACTAAAGTCTACACAGTGTTGCCAACATAAAGAATATTATGGATACGTTCTCATTTACTAACACAGTTCCTGTCGTGTTATTAGTATGCAACTAAACTAGAATATTGAAATGGGCTGGTATCCTCTTTAAACGTTCCGAGTAGTTTCAACACGAATACTACACCACATCTATTGTATTCAAGTTATTCCTAGACTAAAAGTTTTTCAAAATGACACGATTAATTTTCACTTATCATTGATGATAGGTTACATAAAGAAATACTGACACAAATCGGTTCTTTTCCATGTGGTAACAATCCAAGCTGCATTTATTTAAAATACGCCGCACAACACAACAGCCTTTTGTAAAAGTTTCGGATGCATTCTGTGCATGAAGTTAGACGGAACAAGTGTTAGACAAAGCGAATCAAATCCGTAGGCTTACAAGACAATGCACTCGGGGCGCCGCCGCGCTCACAATGCCCACATTATTGACTCGCAACTTGTTGACGAACAACGCCGAGTCTGGATACTCGATTTAGACTCTCCGTTCAGACTGGGGTGCATAGTAAATAATATTGTACCAAGTGCTCGAGTTAGGGAAGAAGTAAATAAACCACAGTGAACCCAAGTCTTGAATCATCGCATAAATTCAAGTAATATCTTACTAATATTATAAACGCGAAAGTTTGTAATAATGTATGGATGTCTGGATGTCTAGATGTCTGGATGTCTGGATATTTGTTGCTCTTTCACGCAAAAACTACCGAATGGATTGTAATGAAAGTTTACAATAATATAGCTTATACATCAGAATAACACATAGGCTATACTTTTTAAAGATAGTCTGTGAATTGTCCAAAATATAACGATAATTGTCAAGTAAGTCGGGAAAAATCTGCTATCTGCGGGCTATTTTGGCGTACGCGTCACGTACGTCAAACATTTTATGTTTATCCCGCCAATACGGTTAATATCCCCTCATATTAATGAACGTATTTAAATAAAGGTTTTGAATCGACAACATATATATTCACAATATTCGAACAATTGCGCATTTTACATTTTAAAATGTAGAATAATCAGTAATGAAAAGGGAGTGACATATTTGTTAGTTGTCAAATATTTATGCGTGCGTTCAGAAATTTATTTTTAAACTCCTTGGTTTTACCTGGTATGTTATAAATGAGAAAATAACTATATGACTGTTACGCTTTCACGCCTAAACCATGTGGCCGATGTGAACGATTTTTGGTTTGGACATAAATGGGACTCTGTGGAATAAAATAGACTACAACTTATTTTCTTTCTGAACCCAACCCTGTAGTCTACGCGGACGGAGTCGCGGGCAAAAGCTAGTCATTTTATAATTATTTGACATTTAATGATATGTCATAACTAGCTTCTAGAAGATTATAATTTATTTTAATCTTTTAAGAAGTCTATGAACTAATCATTATCGTTTAATTTTCCAAATATTACGTCGCAAGTCTTGTTTAAGTAATCAACGTAACTTTCGTGTGCTTCTCTCATTTTTAATGACTAACTCAGGTTGTTCTCATGGGTTCTGAACGATCGTTAACTACTTTATAAACAAACGCTTCATAAACTGCTTGCACATGTATGTAGGTATATATAAGGAGACATCCATAGATTAATTTGAAGAGAATGTAATTACTGATTTATCAATCCAAAATTGAATGATTATTTTAATTATGAGAAAATATATAAAGCTCATAAGCATGCAAACTGCACATCAGCAAGTGAAATGAATATAAAAGGTGTGTTGGATAGACTAGTTGGGAATATAAACTAGGCTCCTGGATAAACAGAAGAGTTTCCTTTTAAAACCACCATAAAGTAGTATATTCAAAATATATCAGCATTAATAGGCTCATCATCATTTCCTTGCCCTGTTCCCAATTTCATTTGGGGTTGGCGCAGTATGTTTTATCCTTCCAAATATCCATATCAGCCGTCATGTTCTTCATTCATCACATATTCTTTCATATCTTCAGTCACGCCCTCCATCCATCTTTTCTTTGGCCTTCCTCTGCTTGTCCATCCTTCAAATTTCATATTCATATGGTCTAGAAAGTATTTTAACAAAAATATAATTTGTGGGAAAAGTAAACTGATCATGCGAAACTCATCTCAACTTCAGCTAACAGCACGTAGCTATACACAATAGCTTCGTGACTCGTGCTGCGATCGAGTGGGCCGAACTAATCCGTCACACTCAATACCATTTGTCGCCGCGTCAGAGAGACATTGTCGCCTCGCAACGTTCAACAGCCGTAGACGAGTTGGTTACCGACACTTGGACGATTGTCGCGGGAATATTTTATTTATTTTCTGAGTACGAGAATTGTGAAATTTTTATTTGTAAAATATATTCATACTAGTCGTGATAGCCTCGAGATTTAGGCACGCAGTCGAGAATCTCCATGTTCGCGGGTTCAAACCACACACATGCACACACCTCTGACTTTTCGAAGCTATGTGTGTATTCAAAAATAATTATCACGTAACGGTGAAGAAAAACATCGTGATGAAACCTGCACACCTAAAAGTTCTTAGGTGTGTAGTCCGCCAACCCGCAGTAGGCCAGCGTGGTGGACTAAGGCCTAAACTCTCTCAGTTGTAGAGGAGGCCCGTGCCCAGCAGTGGGACGTATATTATGCCACATATTATGCCTTTACCGCTTTCATGTCAATCAAATCACTGAACCGATGTCGATGAATATATGTATAGAAATAGATAAGGAGAAGGAGATTTACTACACTTATGAATTGTCCTAGGCCGGTGAAAAAGAACAATGTTTAACTAATATAATGTTTTAATAAATACTAGTATACCATTTAAATTCAAAAATAATTATGAGCGTTGTAATGGAACATAAAGTTAAAATTATGTAACAATAAAAAAGACATTAAAACTTTACGTTAAAATAAACTACGCAGACTAAACTGGGTTGCTGTAATTAACACGAATTATAATAAAATTTATTTAGCATAACAATATCACGTTTATTAACTTCAATTGTGTATCTTTAATTTACATTAAATTGTTTAATCTACACTTACATTATTCGTTTGAAAGTAGGTCTTTATGTCCGTCACCTTAATCACTGGACAAATAATCATAATTTTTGGTATGGTGATAGAAGAGAATTTGGTAAAAGACATACACTAGCATAGCTGGACTCCACAATACTAGTTATAAAAATGAGTGTAATAACAATGATTAAAATATTTTTTAATGTTCTCCTATGTAAAATTTAATGAAAAATATTAAGTAGACTACTTAAAAGTCAATCAAATTATTACGATAATATAATGTAGTTTTAATTATTGTTATTCTTGGAGGCGGTGTCAGCCAAGGTAGGATTCTCGTATTATTATTCATCATCATCAGCCCATATACGTCCCACTGATGAGCACGGGCCTCCACTACAACAGTGATGCTAGATATGCACATTGTAGTATTTCCTTGGCTGACACCGCCTCCAAAAATAACAATAATTGAAACTACATTATATTATCGTAATAATTTGATTGACTTTTAAGTAGTCTACTTAATATTTTTCATTTAATTTTACATAGCAGAACATTAAAAAATATTTTAATCATTGTTTGTTATTCATAGGTATGTGTTGAGTTAGATTTGAAGTGGATAGATAGTGGATAGATATAGAAGAACCTACCTAGCTTCTTGCGTCGTAAACACATAGATCGTACCTATATATTGATGTAGAGAAATAGTAAGTTGATTATAATTAAGTAATAGAAGATACGCAATTTTTTTTTTCTTTTTAGTGCATTTAAATTTGTTTTGGAATAGGTTTTTTTGAAGGCGGTTTTTGTTTTGTTAAAATTTTTGTTTAGTTTTAATTTTTAGTGAAGCCACACCCGGGATCGAACCTGCAACATCATGCGTTGCAAATCGGTTACTTTGCCACTCCGCTACCACCAGTCTATTATATGGTTATAAAACTTATCAACAATACGCAAATGTTTCTACCACACACTCGGCTACCACCGCTTCACACATTTAATACACCTTAAGTAATGCAATTAGATCGTTTGCTTCATGTTGCAATGCAGCAACAAACGTAAGCGCATTACAATTTGATTCAAGACAGTTAGAAATTCGGCCACAAATCGCATCCATACTGTACGCCGTTAACGAGTTCCATTGACATTATATTATATTTGACTAGGACAATTACTTGACCATAAAGAGGTTACGGTAGGTGACTCAAATATCCGGATAGCCTATAAAGATTCGGCCGAGTATCGTTAGTTTTCTGCTAAGAATTGAAGAGTTCCGTTACTTTGTCATGGATCCCATAATTAGAACTTAACCAAACTCTCATGCAATTACCCCAGAAGTACATCCTAACCAATAATAAAAAGGATTCATCAAAATCGGTTGGCATGATATTAAGTTATTCGTCGATTTGTCACGCACATTGGTCAAAATTTAAGATTTTTGTGGTTTTCTAATGGAAGCTATTGTCACAACTAGACCAAATTTAAATGGGACCAATCTGGAAGCATCAGCTTTCAATTAAAAAAAGAATCATCAAAATCGGTTGGCATGATATTGAGTTATTCGTCGATTTGTCACGCACATTGGTGAAAATTTAAGATTTTTGTGGTTTTCTAATGGAAGCTATTATCACAACTGGACCAAATTTAAATGGGACCAATCTGGAAGCATCAGCTTTCAATTAAAAAAAGAATCATCAAAATCGGTCCACACAGTCAAATAAAATATCTAGAGAGCTAATCTGTCGTCAAATTTTTTACGAAACACTATTCCGACAAAATGTTGCGATTTCATCGTGTTTTGTCTGAGAATGTTATTTCGGTCGTGGTCGAACCCCCTCCCCGGCGGTAGTGTGGCGGTGTCACGCGGCGCGTCATCGATCACCTCCTTCTATTGTTTGTGTTTCATCAAGTGTGTCACATTGAGGGCACATTGGGTTTAATATTTATCAATTTTATATAGTTTTATAGGAATTCTTGAAGAGTCAAAATAGAAGAAAAGACTGCCAGTGGTTGTTCTTTTCACTTTCCAAATTGTACTTAATTGTACTATACTTCAATTTTGTTGGTTACTGAAGGATTCTATAATAACATTGAGTAAAAATGTCTATATGGGTGCGAACGAAGTCGAGGGCAAAGCTGTAGTAACTTAAACTATTAATATAATGCTTATCATCATCATCATCATCATCATCAGACCATATACGTCAAACTGCTGGGCACGGGCCTCCTCTACAACTGAGAGGGTTTTTAGGTCTTAGTCCACCACGCTGGCCTAGAGTGGGTTGGCGGACTACTTACAAACCTAAGAAATTCCTAAGAACTTTTTAGGAGTGCAGGTTTCATCACGATGTTTTCCTTCACCGTTAAAGTACGTGATAATTCATTGTGAATACACACATAATATATGTACATACTCGTATACCTACTCGTATAATGCTTATACGTCTATCAAATATACTCGAGCACATCACCACATGCCATGGAATCTCGTCTTAATATTTGCTATACAAACAGTGGAGTATGCCCGCGGAGTATTGGCTCGCGGGTCGTGCGCATTCCTCCGCCGAGCGACCTTGCGCCCGCGCACCTTAGGAGGGGAAAGCCACTCTACAGGGCCGCATTTATATTAGCGCTGTAGGAATCTTCGACCCCCCAGGCATTAGTTATATATAGTTTTTACATACAAAATCTTTGAACTTTGCCAAATAAAGATAGTAGATATATGATAGCTCAATAAAAATTCTTGAAACTGATTCGTAATCTAATTCATAATATTATTTATTTTTTATGACCATACCATGGTTATTAAGGAAGATGAAACCATTTTCTCACAAATAATTAGAAAAAAAACCTTTGAGCTAAGTTTTAAATCTATCTGATTGCTTACACAATACAGTGCAGGTTACTGTAGTCAGTCAATTAAAATTCCACGTCCAATTATAATTATTGCGCTTGTAGTTCTGTGGCGTATTTAGTTTGAGGCAAACCTATAAATGTTAAGTTAGCGTTTTGGATTTCCACAAAATGATAGATATTGTGACAGACGTAAACTTTTTTTGGGTATTGGTGCTTGAGAATTCACAATTATACTTTTTAATGTGTTTAACTCCGAAAGCAAGCATACATAAAAAAAACACTCATTACTTTTTACACTTACAATCCAAGACTTGTATCTCAGTATATAGTCTGTTGGGGGTCCAAGCTTCTGTTACTGAAGTATGTGCCCTTTTGCCTAGCCACAATACGCACAAACATGCGATGCATCGCACCACGTCTCATTCATATGTCGTCGCCGTGAATGGAAAAAACATCAGTTGACGTATCTGAGGGACATCACACGGACCGGACCGACGCGCACATTACCATTCAATGTGGAACTATCGCATTCTTTACATACATACGAGGGCAGTCCGATAAGTACTTAGCCTACAAAAGAAAAACGAAAATTTTGGAAAAGTGGCGATTTATTTCTCATCACAGTCTTCTTTCAACTCGATTCACTTGACCCAGCGATGCTCCAACTTCTTTAAGCTGTCTGAAAAGAACGTTTTCTGGAGGTCTACAAAGTAGGCCTCCGTGGCGGCGATAACCTCCTCATTCGACTCAAATTTCTGTCCGGCGACGGACTTTTTCAAGTTTGGAAACAAAAAGAAGTCACACGGGGCCTAATCTGGAGAATACGGTAGATGGAGCAGCTGTTCGTAGCCTAATGTGACCAATTTGGCCGTTGCGACGGCGGAGGTGTGAGCCGGTGCGTTGTCATGGTGGAAGAGCACTTTTTTCTTCGCCAAATGGAGCCGTTTTTTCTACAATTCAGCGTTGAATCGGCCCAATAGTTCGGCATAGTAGAGCCCTGTGACCGTTTTGCCCTTCTCCAGGTAGTCGATGTAAATCACACCTTGTGAAACCTAGAAAACGGTGGCCATCACCTTTTCGGCCGATGGGACAGTGTTCGCCTTCTTCGGAGCACATTCGCCGGGTAAAGTCCACTGTTTCGACTGTTTATTGGTCTCTGGTGTGTACCAGTGAATCCATGTTTCGTCGACGGTCACGAAACGACGCAGAAACCCCTTCGGATTGCACCTAAACAGTGTCAAACACTGCTCTGAAGTTGTGTCACTGATGCGCTTGTCGTCCGAAGTGAGCAAACGCGGCAGCCATCGAGCCGACAGCTTTCTCATGCCCAATATTTCATGCAGGATATGACCCACGCGGTCTTTTAAGATGCCTACTGTCTCAGCTATCTCGCGCACCTTCAATCGGCGGTCTGCCAATACAAGATCGGGACTTTTCTCACGTTATCCTCCGTGGTAGCCGTTTTTGGGGCACCTGGGCGTGGCTCATCAAAAACTGACGTGCGACCACGTTGAAACTCGTTAAACCAATTTTTGACGGTCGCCATTGAAGGAGAAGAGTCACCGTAAACAGCATCCAAGCGCTTTTTGATATCGCTGCGCGATTTCCCTTCCAAAAACAAGAATCAAATCACCGGCCGATATTGCTCTTTTTCCATTTTTCGAAAATCCGCGGACACGTCCGCTTACACACGCGGTCAAAACAAAACTACAAATCCAATTCGGCTGAAATTTTGACAATAGCCGTCTACGAAGATGTGCTACATGATGGTAAATTTATCTTACGATAGTGGTGCCATCGGGCGGTGAGGCTAAGTACTTATCGGACTGCCCTCGTACTTCGACTAGTTAAATGGATTATATCACATATTTCTCTGTCATTAAGTAATGGTCTATACAAAACAGACATAATTGAAATGTTGAATAAAAAAATAATATGATTGATACCTTTATTTTATAGACTGCCTCGTGGTCCCGCGGCACAAATATGTGCCGTGCGATCCACGGGTCCTGGGTTCGATTCCCGGATCGGGCAAAGTGTTATTGGGTTTTTCCATTAGGAAATGCTCAGTAGCAGCACGGAGTCTGGAATTGTGCCCGAAAAACGGCAATAGGCTCGCCATCATGTGGGACTTATACATATCTGGCGAAATGTGGGTGCACAAATGCACCTCTGCCTACCCCTTCGGGGAATACAGGCGTGAGGTTATGTATTTATGTATTTATGTACCTGTATTTCATAAAATAAGAAAAATATGTAATGAGGAATTGATAAAAAGGGTGCATGATCGCCCAGTTTTTGTTTAAATATTTCGCAAGTCTAAGACGAGGTTTAAGAACTCTTAAGTGTTAGTAATTAAAAAAAAATGAAACAACTTGCCAAATATTGCAAAGGTGAAAAACATCCAACAATCTGGGAACCAAAAAACAATGTATGGAGCAATTCAAAAGTTATGAATAATCGTCATTATTTTTTAGCTTCCGAGCATTTCAATGGCGCGGAACTTTTTGTAAAGGTTATAGATTCGGAACGAATTAGTTCGTGAATTTATAACACAATCGATAAATTTAAGTAATTTATGTGTGGGAATTTGCATACAAATCTATTATGGAGAGACGTGAAAGATTTGGTTTAAGAGAAAAAATTATAAAGTGGTATTCATTTATCAACAGGTTATGTACGGCACCCGAGAGATTGGTGCGTGGGCGCGTGAAATGTATCGCGTTTGAGATTCGATACAAATTTGCATAAAAACGTTAAAATATAGATTACGTTAGCAATTCGTCATGAAGAAACACATTTGTCTGTGTACGTACGTATGTGATTTGGACTAGAACTATGAATAAGAATATGACTTTCGATTAATATTAACATAGGGCGTTGAAGCATTACTACGCTGTATAATGAGATCTAGTGGTCTCAGGTTCGGTTCTCAGGTGGTATTTTTTTTAAATAGGCTCTCACTCTACTCCGTGGGATATAACAACTGTAGGAATTTTCCTCTTTCGACATAAAATTAGCAGATTAGATAGAATAAAATTAATAAAATGGAGAATAAATAGCAGTTAAAACTAACTCCATTTCCACAAGTTAAACACCCAACCATCAAGGAAATATGCACATTTACTCACGTAAGTGTGCATTTACTGTGTTGAAATGCAGAATCTTAACAGTGGCTAAGTCAATATTGTACATCGGGCAAAAAACATGTTTTTTCTATTGTTATGTAATATTAAGTGTTGTTATATTAACGATGTTATTTTTTGCTAGTGGCAAAGTATTCCTATCTGCCTAGAGACCACAGGACATGAGGTGAAAAACCCACCACACTGATTTTCGATACAGCTTCGTGTTCCGGGATCAGCCTTTAGGAAATACAAGCTAACGAGCGCTCCCATAATAGTGTCAACTACTGAGAGATCGACGTAATAGTTTCTCGTTTGTCGACACTTGGTAAAAAAGTAACAGAAATCTCACTATGTTACTTATATTGATAATGTAGACATATGTACATAGGTTTTTCAATAAAACAAATATGAGATTTAATTTATAAAATCAGCAAAACAATAATGAACATTGTACGGAGGCATAATTTGTGGCGAATGCATTAATCGGCCATTTATCATGCGTTACGAGGTTCGGACGTGTGCCCAATGTTGTGCGATAAAGCATCGGTGATCGGGTCATCAACCGGCCGGCGGACATGCAGAAAAGTTCGTCGCCTTTTTTAACATTAAAAAGAAAAAGATCAGTATAGGACACAGGTGCGCGGGCGCTCGCGTTACCCATTGTGCCGCCACTCCGCGCCGAGCCTTCGGAACCCGTTCTGAGATCGGCCGCTGAGCTCCGAACTCAGCAGTCGCCGACCCGCGCTCCGCTGAGCCCCACGCGTCCATAATCAACAACAATACGTGTGTTATTGTGTATAATCACAGCAATTAGTGTGTAGTGTCAGTGTCGTGGTAGTGATGTGTTAGTGTGTTTTATCACTTGCCGTGGGACCTCGCGCCAGGTATGCGCCCGATTGTCTACCCTTTGTATAGATGTTGGTTAATGAAGTATTGTTTGTATAGAACATGAGAGTAACAAAATTAGCTTAGTTTATGTAAACTTGTTTAGAACCGGCAGCTTTAATGTTTCCGTTCGGAAACGCCATGTGTGTTTCTCAAAGCTGGATTTTATTTCCAGCGGCGGCTATTTTAAATGGCCCGTGAGGAGTTTATGATTGGAGTTATATGGCAAGATGATTAAAATTAAATAAAATACAGCTCATAACATTAATATCACATGAAATAAGTTTTAAGTTTTAGTTGCGGTTTCGAAGCTATCAAAAGCGCGTGCGCATGTTTGCAAAAAAATGATTTAATAATTCGAATAGATATAGATTTGTGTGTTGTTGCATTTGGTTTGTAGTAGACTACATCTTTTTCATGCCGTCATTTATTTATCATATGATTAACTCAAAAGGCTACCATTTGGAGACTGTTTAAGTTAAGCTGTGATACTTGCGGATTACTTAACGTTGTGTAACAATCAATTAAAAAAACTTATTTTAAATTTTTAGACCCTCTTTTATAAGTTCCATTAATTATTTACAATTAGTTCGTAACGGATTTGAAACCTGAGATAAAATTTATTACCATGTTCAAATATATTTTCTGTGCGGTTAGCGCTTTTGTGAGTTCAAGCTTTTTCGCAGTTTTTGAAATTCATGACTTTTAAGCGGAGGTTAAAGCTATGTACATATATATTGTGATGTGTGTTTTGATTCATCAGTCATTTTTAATTTTCTAAACTGACTCAATTATACCAATAGCTTGAAAACTAATTAACACAGCTTCGAACATACATACGTATACTTATAATTATTGTTTGCTCGTTAAGGTGAGAGTTGAGTTCTTTACAACCTAATTAAACTGTAGATTAATTAGAAAAATGAAGTTACGAACTGCCACTTATTATCTCGTTAAATGTTTAGTATTAAAAGTAAAGTATTACTGTATGTATCTAAAAGTTAAAAAATTAACTAAACCTTTACGATTTAGAAAGTCTATTGCATACCCAACAATGTCGTGTTGTACCTATATTATTGTGGAGGAAATTATTCAAAGTAATAAACAGAAGACTGCATATTTTCATTGTTAGCAGTTTGTCCATAATAAAAACGAATACTTAAAGTTTAGACTAACATATCGGAAATTTCACAAATCGCAAATAATTATCTCAACAAAGAAACATCAAAATTTTATATTATGAATAAAACATAAATACGTAAATAAATATTCGCCCATCGGATTCCAGCAACATTTAACAATAACTCTGTGGTATGTCTCCGTGGCGCGGGGTCCTCGTGTGCGGATGCGCTCCAACGACTTTCACATTGATACATTTGCATCGATGATTTTCTCCATGCGTTTTGGTACAAGGGACTGTGACCTGCACGAAGGCCTTCTCGTGGTTTTTGTGTCATTCGTGCACTGCGTTGGTGATAATTATATAAATACATAAAATATTACTACATAATTCTTACCCTTCTGAAACTGCAATTAATCTTGTCTATAATAAAGTCGCTGTCATAGGTGTTCGCATGCTATGATATTTTAATTAAGCCTATAAATGAGACGCTAAAACAGTGCGTGATAATCCTGATGCCATACTGAGATACTAGTATAGTATCGTTGATATCTTACTTTGTATATATAAGAAAAACTTTCAAACCTAAAAATAATACTTGTGAATAAAATTTGCCACTGTTTGAAGATCGAAGGTGTTGACTCTCATTACAAAGGCTGACTTATAACCAAATACATAACTGTGACTCTCTAAAGAAATGCTCATTAATCTATAAAAGAAATTAAGAGAGCCTCGAATAGACAACTCAAAATGGAATGAGATCTATAGAAGGTTTTTCACAAATAATAACAAGGTTCATTATTCATGGATTGAAATCGGAATGTACATTCAACTTGATTGTGGTGTTCGTTATTGTACGTTCACACACATCAATCAATTATTTGAGCTTCAATAGTACGAAGACACGCAAGGTCTATCTGCATTCTCTCGTTACGCTTGTTGAGGCAACTTTTGAATCTATTGTGTAATGCATGCAAATTAATTTAATTGTCTCACTATTCGGCCATATTCCCGCTTCGAAACTCAAGAATACGCGTCTGTTTTTAATTAAGTAGATTGGTTGGAGTTTATTGTGACTGCATTGTTATTATCTGCCGTAGCGGTTGTTACTCAGCCCATTATATTAATGACGGGAGTGGGCAAAAATGGAGTTCGTTCGGGAGCATGGTTGTAAAAGATATGTCCTTTTCCAAAGGTAAGTTTGTCTTCATCTTGCATAGTTTTTAGATTAGAATTTCCGTAATCAAACACGCATTCTATTCACCTATCTATACAAATAAATAAAAGTGGAGTGTCTGTTTGTGATATTGAAATAACCGCTTTTTAATAAATGTATATGGATGATATATGTACCGTATATACCAAAATAACGTTTTTTTACAATTTTTGTCTGTCTGTCTGTCTGTTTGTCCCCGCTAATCTCTGAAACGAGTGGACCTATTTTAACGGGACTCTCACTGGCAGATAGCTGATGTAATAAGGAGTAACTTAGGCTACGTAGGTACATATAAATAAAATTTGAGTGTCTGCTTGTAATATTGAAATAACCATTTTTTACTACATATATATAATTGAATATATGTGGTATATATATAATTATAGTGGCGTGCCATAGGAGAGGCCTTTGTCCAGCAGTGGACGTAAGAAAGGCTGCTGATGATGATGTATATACGGTACATACACCAAAAAACATTTTTTTACAATTTTTGTCTTTCTGTCTGTCTGTTTGTTCCGGCTAATCACTGAAATGGCTGGACCGATTTTGACGGGACTTTTATTGGCAGGTAGCTGATGTAATAAGGAGTAACTTAGGCTACTTTTAGTTTATAAATTTTCTTATTAAAAAATTATTTTCCGCGCGGACGAAGTCGCGGCCACAGCTATTAATAATATTTATCATGAATTTCGTTTGCATAAAGTAATCTATAATTTCTAATCAGACAGACACGTTTCATACATGGGCTGATGTAGTAGTAGTAGCATAAAAATAAAATAAAATAATAAGGCCGCATCTCATCATCATTGGGAACAGTTTAGTTCCCTGTACCCTAAGTTACCTCGACAAATACTTGGAGATCGTAAAAATATTTTATCTCTTCCAAATTAAATCTGTCGACAAAAAACAAATAGTCGATAACAACGTTTTTTGTGTCCCAGTGTGAAATAGTTGCGACAATAGCGGGGGGTGGTCCGTCTCGCTACCTGATCTTTTAATTACTCGCCCTTTGTGCTTCACAGCCGGAGTTTTGTTTAACTGTTTATTCTCGACTCCTTTGTATTTCGTGTCCAATGCCGGATGAGGATTTGTTATCTGAGCCTTTTTATTGGAGTGTTCTGTTTGTTTTATGATTTGTTATGGAAGGTTCTATTCAGAATGTTTTTATTTTTTAATGTCTTTTGCTGGTTGCTACACGAGATGTCGCCATTTTGGCCTCAAAAACTATTTCGTTTTTGATTATGATAGATTCGCAAAGTCCTTCACTGTATATCTTAACCAAAATACTCAAATTACTCTATGATTGGATAGGTATGTATATACATATGACTGATTTTAACTAAGCTCAGCCAAGTTACTTTCAAGTATACCTAAAAGCTCTTTAGTAATGTATAGTTAAATTATTTTCAATCCTAACTATTATCCTATTACAATACAACTATTATGTTAAAAACAGCTAATGCTGTAGTTCGTATATTGAAAAGGCTCAGTTAATCCTCCTCAAGTAAAGCTAAGGAACGAACATTATTCAGCAAAAGCACTTGTGTGTAGTGAGAGCGCGCCACGTGGCTTGTATATTTTCATTTTACAGCGGTCGTCACCATTGTTTCCTGATAATGAATTTTTACGAGCCGACGCACAGACAGCACAGTTCTAGCCATGTTTACAATGTCATTCATAGTTTTTAATGGTTTTCATTTCCTCTGAGTGTGAGAGCTGTTTTATAACAACCGTAGTTTTGTTAAAACATTTATGCATTGTGGGAATGCTTTCTGTTAATAAATGTCACGGAGCGGGAGAAGTAATGTGTGAGTTTGTGAATTGTGAAGTAGACTTTTATTTACAGAATGAATAATAAAAAAATATGATGGCTAGGTGACATGACGGTTACGAGTAATTTTGCTACAGTTTTAACAAAATTAAAAACCTATGTCAATGTTTTATTTTAATTCAAATTCGGTCTTGAAGTAAACTCAAGATATGACGAGTTTCAGTACCGTATAAAATAATTTGTTTAATTTTTATATTATAAAATATCCATAATTCCTGCAAAGTTTGTTTAATTATGATTAATATTATACAATATCCATACTTCTCGTAAAGCCTGTAACTGTTGGTTTAATTTCTTCTCGCATAAAATTCGATGAAAACTGTAATATTTCAAAAACGATTTGGATTCCTGGTTGTACACATAGAAAGCCAGCGATTCGATATGTGTGGTCGCGTCCCACACAGCTAGTACTCGCCAGCTCTCGTGGAAGCTTTCTCAAGTGATTGGCGCCACCGCGGCAACTGGCACTGGTCAGTTCACTTGCCCTCTCGACTGGAACTTGCGCACCGACTAGTTTTTGTCCAGTACGTAGCCTAGACTGTCCTGTATGGCTGTACTATCAATTACCTTAGTAGTTGCTCGGTGTCATACAGTCTGTTGTAATGGCATTCCCTGCTGTTGTTTTTGTACAGGTACAAGTAGAATTGCACCGTCTTTGTGTCTTGGATTGTTGATTATACGGTTGTCGTTTGTGTCATGCATCAATTTCAAACGATAGCTTTAGCTCGTAATCATACGGCATTTTCTTTAGCCTGTATTTGCATTAAGATTCCAGCATGTTCACTTTTCTAGTAAAAATAATTCTACTTAACAAGAAGTTTGCAAAATTTAAGATTTTCTAATTGCTTAACAAGAACAACAGTCGCGCAAACAAAAAAGAAACTTTATTGATATACATACATACATACTATACTTCTGACTCCTGTATTTTATTAAAAACACATATGAACATGAATGCAAGTTTGTTGAACTAATTATAGGTATAACTTTGATGAAATTTGTCGTAAACATATCTCGTTCACCACAACAGTCGTTCCAGCGTAGTAGTTTATCACAAAATGTACTTCCTTACTCCGCGCACATATTCTCTAACGCTGATTAAGCGCCTCCATCCCGTTGTATGATCTCCTCATTTACGTGCGCCCATAAAGCGAACTCATAAAAAATGTTTATTATCCCCACTTTATTGGCAACACAAAGTAATCGTTACGAGCCAAACGATATTTATTCAAATTAAAGGCGAGAGATTTCGTTTTTTGCATTAACTTTGTAAACATCGTTTGAGAAGACCGCATTCGAATTTGCATGTTATTAAAGTGTTAATATTAACTTTTAGCTTTTGTTTGTGACCTTTCTTGTACACAAGACATTTAATGATGTTTCTTTTCAATGTGCCCTTTAAATATATAGCTAATGTTACGACTACAGGCTTCGATTACGTTGGTACTACTGTTTCATCAGCCTTTTCAAGCTATCTCTTATGTTACAGCTACTTATGTTACTGCTGTTATTAGAAATCTGACCTACAAGCGTTGCCTTGTCGAGGTAGCACGACAATGAATTAAACTTCTCTGTTTTGCTCATCAGTGTACCTTTTTACTCTTTACTCTGTTGGTTAGAGAATTTAAAACCCTTTTCTTTTGTATTTATATTTACTCGTGAGGTAATGTTATGCGTAATGGATGTGATTTAAAAAAGAGTTTGTACTAAAGCGTTTTGGAAATGACTGGTACGATTGACTTAAATTAAAAAAAAAAATATTTTTAATTATTTCTGCATTTGTTCCTTCCTTGAAATATTTTTTATACTGTGATACTAAAACGTATACACTATAAATTAGGTTCTAGGAATATAAACCAAAAACCTAAGGTTTAAATCGTTTGATTTGATAAAAAAATATAATAACACTTAACATAATTTTGCATGCCTCCACATACGAGCACTTAGTCATTAATCAATGTTTTTTTACGAGAGACAGCCTTACATTACATTTAATAACTGATTTTTATATAAAGATAAAATTGAATGTTATCAATTAACATGAATTTCGTTCAAGATATGTTATTCCCGAAGGTAATGAACCGTTAAACGCGTGTAAGGCGATACCGCACTGCTGACCTCTTCCGAGAACTGTCCCGGACAAAACACGCCCATGCACAAAATTTCCAACAACTAAACTGCTCGCTAATTTATTACCTGACTTTAGCATCGCGATCGTAAGGAATGAACTTTTCTGAAAAATATTGTACTGGGATTTTTAATGTTAATTATTATAAAAAAATTGTACTCTCAACGCTGTTCATACTACGATACTTCTGATTGCGTGGAGCATCGCGAACCACAAACTGACGCTAACTTTCAGTGGTCACTATTATGTGTGTTCTTCGAACTTGATTTATTGATGTCTTAATTGGAATTTAATATGAATAATATGGTATTTATGCTTGAATTTAGATGGGCTAGCGTGGTAGACCTATTCTCTCTCGAATGTTGAAAAAGCAAGAGTCCGTGTTGAACTTATTGTGGTTACAGATGTTGTACTATTAGCAAGATAGGGAAATTTCACTCATCTGGACGCAAGCTGATCCGTACGTCAAATGTTGGGTTCCATTAACGACTAATGACAATTACCGTATAGTCTAAACTACAAATACTAATATTTTTATTCGTTCGGTTCAGTGATTGTATTAAACTAGAACCAGTTAGACGATAGCATCGTGTAATTGAACAGTGCAAGCTAACAATCAAGTCTGCGAAGTTACGCAAGTCCATCGGCCCGTCTAGTGTCAGCTCTTTGGAGTTGGCGCGACGAATGCGCCCGCTTGACACACATCTGCAGCGCTTGACGACCGCTTAAGACGGAGTAGCGAAGATTTTGTCACAAACCGCTCGTCTCAGCGCATTGTTATGGTATTAGTTTGGTTATAGACATGCATTTGTAGGGAAAAGGTATGGAGTAAGTTAAACTCCGAATAGAAATCAGTCATCCGTTAAATCTGGTAGCAAACTGGCTGGCATAATTGTGGCGACTGATGAAAGATACTAAAAACTCGCCAGCTGGGATCAGCCCAAGATTTGCTTTTATCACCAAGAGTATTTTTTTTTAAACTATCAAATATTTACTCTCGCCACAACTTATATGAAAGAGATAATGTACATGAAACATTTCGTAACAATTCCGTTCCAAGTCTACTGGAATTAAGAACATCGAAATCAAAGTTTATTGAAACTATGACTCTTATCTTTGAATTTCTATCGAACTTTAGCATTATCTCATGGGTTAAGAAATCCCACTACCAAAGATTCCCATGTAATTGAAATTGTCCATATCAGGCATGTGGTATCTCGACGGCGTAACAAATTGAATAATGACTCTATCGGAGTTGAACCCCGTACCTCGGCGCTCTCTAATTGCCCGCCTTCGTCTGTGGTTGCAAGATTACGCGCCCATTACCCGATGTTATGATGCTGATGGCGCCTTTCAGTTCCGGATTCGATCCCAGCTATGTTTATATTAAGTATCTGCTTCACGTTTGTTTATCGTTGGTGAGCTGGTTTCGAGTTGGTATGGAAATATAGCAACTTTATACTATACACGCAAAAATTACTGATGCACAAGATACTAAGTAGTCAAGTCAAAAGCACTTTTTCATTGTCTTCTTAATTTTGCTTGTACTTATGGTGTTGTTGGATTTTTCCATAAGAAATTTTTAGTAGCGGAGTCTGGAATTGTGCCCGAAAAACGGCAATAGGCTCGCCCTCTGTTATGTGGAACGAAAACACAATTGGCGAAATGTAGTTGCAGAAATGCACCTCTGCCTACCCCTTTCACGGAATACAGGTGAACGGTATTTTGCATGTTACATACTGAGATTTTATGTACGTTTTGTGTATCTGTTATCAATCGTCTTTAGGTCGAAAATCTATTTTAGTGCATCTTTGTTCGCTATAAAAGGTCGACGTAAACAGATTCACACATCCATGTAACCGACAGAATTTCATGCCATTTCAGAGTATAATTCATTTTTGAGTCGACTGAGGCTGAGCTCGGAATTTTTAATCCGCAACGCTTTTGACACAGTGAGAGGGCGAACAAAGTAGAGATGCTTCCGTACTAACCACACCGAGGCTTACGCTGTCTTAGATACTAACCCTGCACTTTTGAATGCATGGTTTTAATGCATAGTTTTATAGTATGTTACACGCATATTTTGCTGTGTTTATAAAACGCAGACACTAGAGAATATGCTGAAACTTCAACAAATAGGCAACATTTAATGTTCTGTTGGGATAACGCTGTATGTGTCACTTTACCGTGTTAGTTTAAAAAACTTAAACCACCTGACCTATTTTTGTGCACAATTCAATCCATATGAAGAGACTATAATCTTTTGTCAGACGCGACTATTATAATAAATAAATAAATACACCCAACAGTCACATACTCATTGGTATATAGTTCTGACCCCACACTAAAATAAATGTCTCGTGTTGTGGGTAACACCCAGACCCGATATAAATATTTGTGGATCACATAAACATTTGTCTCGGTGCATTGATGGAACCCGAGGCCTCTCGATTGGCACCTGGTGTCTAGCCAACTGCGCCACAGGTCTGTCAATTATTTTGGCCTCCTCAATGATACCTAAGTGGCCCAGGTATATAACAAAGTTACAAGACGTGGTACGGTAACCTCATATAAATATATAAGGGCGAAAGGGGAGTAAAAACGTCAGCAGAACATACGAGTAAGAGGTACATAAACACAACAGCTTTTCGATCACAAATCCACACTACTCAAGTAAATTCATGTTCTTTTGATGTCCAACTTTTTTATGAGTTCGTCTCTTGTTCGGAATTTATGGAGTGGACAACCGTCAATAAATTATATCTGTAAAACAGTACATGGCGCGAGTTAATAGTTGTCACGAGCGGAAACAGTGGGACACGCTACATCAAACGTACCACTAAAATGGAAATAGATTGGACAATGTTCCAAATTAATCCGTCAATTTTGATTAACTTCACAACTTTAAAAACATCTATACTTATCCTCACGTCTTGGTCTCGTTGGGGTAGGCAGAGATAATATTTTTTTGAAATCCTATGAGAAATTAATACTGCTGATAGACGAACAGCCTTTTTTGTATAATTAAGGTATCTAAAAAAGTAGTGATGGCCTCGAGGTTTAGGCGTGCGGTCGAGAATTTCGACGGTCGCAGGTTCAAACCCCAGGCACACACTCAACTCTGACTTTTCGAAGTTATGTGTGTATTCACAATGAATTATTACTTGCTTTAACGGTGAAGGAAAACATCGTGATAAAACCTGCACACCTAAAAGTTCTTAGGAATTTCTTAGGTGTGTAGTCCGCCAACCCGCACTAGGCCAGCGTGGTGGACTAAGGCCTAAACCCTCTCAGTTGTAAAGGAGGCCCGTGCCCAGCAGTGGGACGTACATATATGGGCTGATGATGATGATGAAGGTTTCATTTCTAACACATTGTTTACCAAACAAACGAATAATCGATTTGCATAAGTATCGATTGTGTGAATAAAATCGAATTCCTTTGCTGGTTAGCGGGCGGTAGTAAGCCCAAGCCAGCCCAGAGGAAGTGCTCAATAAACCGGTCGCAACACACACAACACATCAAACATGCCTGCCGGTGGTAAAAATACATTTTATTGCCCCGTAAATATATACAAAGAGGTACAAATAGATTACTCGTCGTTTGAGATTTGTCGTCTTATTGTGTTTACAGCTTGATAAAACATCAGCCTTTACTTTTACCGGAAATTCACTTTATCGGCTGGTAACGCTGTGGAGGTTATGTTGAGAAACTTTGATTTTATTTGATGTCATTAACATGTTATACTTTGATTCATGCGGCAAAATATGAAAATATTTCCTTTAGAGAAACTTAGCTTTATAAAGTCTGCGATTCAAAGAAATCGTAGTGAAATTACCTTTTTTTGGTTGCAAAAAAACTGTTGACTATTAGATCTACTAAATGGTTGATGTTAAAAAAAAAAATTACAAAGTTTAAGTAATTGCTGTTTATAAAACCTCGTTCGTTTAACAGCAAGGAACAGCATTTAACCCTTAAATGCATGATTTTTTTTATTAAAAATATATTATAGGTAGTATAAGTAGTAAATACATATAGCGAAAAGGTTATAATATAATTTTTTTTTTATGGATTGTAGACATTTGGCAACAAAATGCATTTAAGGGTTAAATGTGTTATGATTTAGAATAAAAGGAGACGTTGAAATAAGTGAAATATTTTATTCTATACTAACTGAAAACTCGGAACACAAAATAAAATTCTATGGACTCATGACAGAAGTCGGTGCAACGCAAACGTAAACCGTTTTATTATCGTCGCGGGTCGGACCTACTTCGGGTACTAAATTTTCACCAAGCATAAAAGAGAGCTTATATTTTGCTTTCTTTGGAATAAAATCCTTGAAAATGTATATTAGATTTGAAATAGATGTAATTGTGATAAGTCTCTATTAAAACTCTCAGCGATGAGATCGTATATTGTCCACATTTTTTGTTTATACTTACATTCCTGTGGATTCTTGTATGTAGGTAGCAGTACAAAGTTGTATATCTATGTATATACATACATGCATACAAGTTGTAAGCAGACCGTGATCGAAAACTAAAACAGGCAATAGTTGTGGTGATTTGGAAAACGTATTTTTTTGGGATTTTTTTACCGTTACCAATTGAAAAGCGAAAAATATCATAAAATTATTCGTTATTTTTAAGATATAAAACGGTTTATGGGCCATAATAATATTTCTGTACATCAACGAAACCAAAAAGTAAATTGTATTTATTTTAATCAAGTTGAAGATACGATCCCTATACCATACTCGTAATTAGTCGCAAGTTTATTACTTTTTTAAAAGAGGATTATGCGAGTTGTTCACACATTACCGGTTAGTATTTAAAGCCACATGACTGAATGTGTAAATTCTATCTAAAAAAGTAGTGATGGCCTCGAAGTTTAGGCACGAGTTCGAGTATCTCGGCGGTCGCGGGTTCAAACTCCAGGCACACACCTCCGACTTCCCGAAGTCATGTGTGTATTCACAATGAATAATCGCGTACTTTAACGGCGAAGGAAAACATCGTGAGAAAACCTGCACACCTAAAAGTTCATAGGAATTTCTTTAGTGTGTAGTCCGCCAACCCGCACTAGGCCAGCGTGGTGGATTTAGGCCTAAACCCTCTCAGTTGTAGAGGAGGCCCGTGCCCAACAGTGAGACATATGTACCTATATGGGCTATGAATGACATTCTATCTGTATTATTTAAACAATTATTTCATAATTGACAACCATATAATTATATTAATTGTGTGTGATGTAATTATTAACTTTACCTATATCTTTACTAGACATCATAATTTTATGATGTATTTGTGTTTTTTTTTCAAATTTCATCATTATCATCATAATTATAAGACCATATACGTCTCCCTGCTGGGAACGGACCTCCTGAAAACTAACTTTTTCACACTGATTCTTTTTAAAATATCAATAACTGGTTAACTTGCTTTTTATCCAACTTAATTTAGAACAAGCGAGAGAAATATCCTTGCCTTCGCACCAAAGTGTTATTGCTACAGGGCTGAGTTTCCCCCGACGCTTATTAAACGCGCTTCGATTTTATTAGCATGCATATGTAAGCGCATGTAGGCTAGACTTTGTGTGGCTAGCATCCATCACGTGCACAAAGCTGGCTCGTTGGATCCCAGCTTAACCCCTCAATATGGCTCGGCGAGACGTGCGGGGATAATATTGCTATATTACTGGAACACCCCTATTTGCATATAACATTGTTTCGGAATTTAGTCAATTAGAGATGGGGATATGCGGTCACAACATGTGGAGGAAACGTACGGATATTTAAATCGATAACTTAAGTTAATATGGAGTATTAAAATTATATTAATTTTATGATTTTTGTTGTTGGTTGTTTTCAAACAATGCTAACAGCATTTTGGAGAGGTAATAAAAGAATAGAAGTATTTTTTTGACAAAGTGACCATACAAACACTTCACAGTAAGCGTGGTCCCATCCGAATATAGTATCGGCTTCCCGATAAAACTATATACGGGTTTTTTTCCTTGAAGCCGAAAGCGAGTATACCAATGACATATTTAACTTCGTACATTAATAATACATACCTACACACAGATAATACGAGTTCTGTAAACGATATGACCGCAGCAGTATCAATTCCAAGAACTACATTTGTAAAAAATGCATGGATTATATAATATGAAACAGACTGTATCGATTTGTACATGCCTAGGTGATGCTCATTTATGTCTAGACAAACAGGGATGTATCTTTATCGATAAATTTATTTCTATTTTTATAGTAATGCATAACTTTACATACAATTCAATATATGTACATAGTTAATTAGCACTAAATAGCAAGCAAGTAACGGTTGCGTGGCTGCGAACGGGACGAAAACGGGTTTGAATTTGAAACATGTATTCACAAGCATATTATATCCTATATATTATCTTTCTTTAAACCCACGACATATCTTCTTCATCATCAGCCCATATACGTCCCACTGCTGGGCACGGGCCTCCTCTACCATTGAGAGGGTTTAGGCCTTAGTCCATCACGCTGGCCTAGTGCGGGTTGGCGGACTACACACCTATGAAATTCCTAAGAAGTTTTAGGTGTGCAGGTTTCATCACGATGTTTTCCTTCACCGTTAAAGTACGTGATTATTCATTGTGAATACACACATAACTTCGAAAAGTTAGAGGTGTGTGCCTGGGGTTTGAACCCGCGCTCGTCGAGATTCTCGTCCACGTGCCTAAACCTCGAGGCCATCACGACTTCATATTATCTTCTTAAATAATATTAATTGGGCATATTAACAAACATAGTATCACTGTGTGTGTGTGTAAAAATTGTGAATAAATAAATAAAAAAATAGCTATCGTTGTATGCTATGGAACATTCACGGATGGATCCTTGATAGACTTTTGTAGGTTTCGACATGTGGCATCTACACGTTAGCAAAATTTAATATCGCTATTTTATTTATCAATATCGATCACTATTCCTCCACACGCAACAGGAGCACGTATATTAGTAATGACACTAAGCTGTAAATCCTACGCGATCCTAGATTGTTTTCCTAATCCAAAAAAAATTGAAAAAAAAAAACAGAACCGGCAAGATAAATACACCCAACAGTCACATACATAGTTCTGACCCCACATTAAGATACAAGTCTTGTGTCGTGGGTATCAGAAACTACGAGAGACTTTTCGGTCTCACAAACACCCAGACACGAAACAAATACTTGTGGATCACACAAAAAATTGTCTCGGTGTAGGGATCGAACCCGTGGTCTCTTGTTTCTCAAGATGGTAAAGATACAATTAAAAAAAAATAGGATTTAGAGTTAATCGATAGTAGGCACATCACTGGGCAGTGTGTGTGTCCGATCCCGCGCGTCCCGGCGCAGCGTTACGTTACCAACGTTCCAGGAAGGCCGCATTCTATCCAGCCTCATTCCACATCGCTTCACACATCCACATTAGCAATCTGAACACTGAACACTCCATCGATTCAAATATCCATAATTAATTAATATATAAATTAACCGATTCCTAGTTTTAGAATTTTAGTATTGTTTAGAACATTATTTGCATATATTATTTACATTGCACTGTAGGTAACATAACACTTTGGCTGTGAGCTGTCTGCCACCAATGGATTTGACCTCGCCAGATAAAATTGGAGTACAGTAGACTAAATAAGTACAAAAGGCGGTCTTATCGCACAAGGCGATGTCTTACAGACAACCAAGGATGGTAGGGATGTAGGAAGTGAAATAAAGGTACTCGTAAGTGCAAAAGGTTAAATTAAAAGAAATGTATTAAGTACCAAACCTTTGCTCCCTCAATGTACAGCGTATATTTCAAAAAGTGATGTGGGAGGGGATCTCATACTCTCCCAGCTCTACTAGACGAGCCATAAATCTGTTGCTCTATGTACACTAGGGCACCAAGTTATGGTTATGAACTATTGATCTCAGAGATTAATGTGTTTGGTTTCTGATTACATCTTAATGGATGTAAGAATTTTAATGACTCCAAATCGGTTTATGACTTCAGATTTTATTATATGTATTAAGACTTTGTATACAATCTGGACAAATTCAAATCTAATGTGAATAAGCTGCTACTAGGCAGGCATGCTCCATCGTCGACCGCATCGTCGCTTAACACCAGGTGAGATCGTGGTCAAATGCCTGCACTAGATGTTTAAATAAAAAAAAAGGTAAGGTGTAAATGTAATGAGGTCATAAAATAGTGTGGAATAACTACAACTTATGACTATCTATTGCTAGTCGGCACAATTATGCTAGCTTAGTCGTTACCACATATATACAGGCTGGTAACTATGTAGAATTTTGCGGACAGTGGTATCTGAGTGGACATAAGTATCCTATCATTAGCCAAATTGTCCCATTTTAAAGATTAACTTTGATAAGTGGTCTCGGTAAAAACATATAAATGCGATGAGATTAAATACTGTCTGACATCGCGCAAAAAGCAAACGTTCCCATACAAGGCTGACAAGGAGTTACGTGAAACGAATATGTAATCGGAATTAGTGTAAAAACGGCATTCATTATGAACCCTGTATAAATTTGTTTTTATCATAGCTTAAATTTATTCGTTTTGTAATCGCGTTTTAATATGTATTTTTCATTATTCCTTTGACCTCAATCTGGTAAAGGATCTTCTTTAGGTATAATTTAAGTGCGTGCCCTGAAGTCTTGAGGTCCTGGATTCGAGCAACGTGTTACAAAGCTTTTCAATAGAAAATGTGCCCAAATAACTAAACAGTCTCTCTGTAATGTGGGACTCGACATCACAACTGGCGAAACATGTGCCAATGCTCCTCTGCCTTCTCCAACATTGATACAAGCGTGAATTCATCATCATCATCATCAGGCCATTTGCGTCCCACTAATGAGCACCGACCTCCTCTACAACCGAGAGGGTTTAGGCCTTAGTCCACCACGCTGGCCTAGTGCGGGTTGGCGGACTACACACCTAAGAAATTCCTAAGAACTCTTAGGTGTGCAGGTTTCATCACGATGTTTTCTTTCACCGTTAAAGTACGCGATAATTCATTCTGAATACACACATAACTTCGAAAAGTCAGAGGTGTGTGCCTGGGGTTTGAACCCGCGACCGTCGAGAATCTCGACCGCATGTCCAAACCTCAAGGCCATCACGACTTAGCGTGAGTTAGTGGGTTATTTATACGACCACGTGTTCCCTTCTATTGTCTTAGTCCTTAAGTGTAGTGTGAAGTATCTCAGCAGGCTGACATAAGGGTATCGATAGAATAGAGTTGGAGTTTCACGCCGAGTGGCTTCCTTTATCCGCTGTTGTCTCTTCGCCGTGGGAGTAATAAGCATACGGGGTGTAAGGAGCTCTTGATGTTATTAATCTAAATCAATGTTTATATGGTGATTTGAGGCACACACCTCTGACTTTTCGAAGCAAAATATCTAAAATTTCTTAGGTGTGTAGTCCGCCAACCCGCACTAGGCCAGAGTGGTTGACTAAAGCCTAAACCCTCTCAGTTGTAGAGGAGGTCCGTGCTCATAAGTGGGATGCAAATGGCCTGATGATGATGATGGTGATGATTTGCTAACACTAAAGTTATCCTACACGGGGTAGGTAAAACTGCACTTATGCACGAAGTAGCGAGCTTATTGTCGTGTTTCGGGCAATTTCCAGACTGTGTGGTGCTACTGAGTACATCCTAATGGTCGAACCTATGACCTTTAGATCGCCCGGCACACAATTGTACGCGAGACGACGTAGTAGTCGAGCACTTAAATATCCTACCACTACTTTTGAGGAAAACAAAGATAAGATTAAGGCATTCTGCAAGTTGTGCATGTGCACGAATTCATTATCTATACATGTAACCGGAGGGCGCGGCGTCACGTAGCGACAGTGAAGCACACCAGGCCTCGCAAGCACATATACTACGTCTTGTGTTCCCACGGGTATTGTTGTGTGGAAAGACTTCAGGGCATATTTATGAAATGTAAATTTTTTCTTGATTGGAAGAAAACAACACTAGAATTTCTTGCCCGTTCGTCTCTAGTGATGACTGCCTTCCGAACAGAAACTAAGTTTTTAAATGATTAAATCTAAGTGATGTATTTGACATTTTTTTTATTTTTTTTATATAGTTTAAATGGAATAGGCGTTTGTCTTCCATCTCACCTGATGGAAAGTGTAGATGAAGACGAGGTTGGTACACGCCCATCCAAAAGAAACCTGTTCACTCTACTCTTAAAGGCTCCAGAGTTCAACTTATCTGGAAAAATAGACCCAGGCAGGTCGTTCCAAATCTTGGCGACTCTCACCAAAAATGATCTGTCAAACCGTTTAGTTCGACTTTTGGGTATGTCAACAACATATGGATGAAAATTTTGCCTGCGCCTAGTAGTCCGATAAAGGAATGGAGATGGCTCAATAAGTTCGAAAAGAGCCTTCGAGCACTCTCCAAAGTGCATCCTATAAAAAACCGATAAGCTGGCAACTCGACGACGATGCTCAAGGGTGTGTAGTCTGCTATTTGAGAGCTTTTCGTTGTTAATTAACCTACGGGCTCTTCGGTCAACTGAGTCCAAAGCTTCCAGATGATATTTAGCTGCACCGTCCAAGAGGTGACTGCAGTACTCCATGCAGGATCGAACTTGGGCAGTGTAAAGATTAAGCAGCTGTTCAGAGCTGAAGTACCGCCGAACCTTTGAAAGAATTGATAATTTCTTGGACGCCGTTTTTGCCATAGACTCAATTTGTTGGCCAAAGTTGAGGATAGAGGTGATGGTAATACCTAGAAGCCCTAGATGGTTAGTAATCGGTAAGGATACACTTTCGAAAGTGGGTATTAAATCGAAGCTACTCTTTTTCGCGGAGAAAAGACACGCCTGTGTTTTGGAAGGGTTGAACTGGACAAGATTAGCGTCACCCCAATCGGACACCCACTGCAATGTCACGTTCACCCGTTCAATCATGGACTCTCTCAAGGACCGTATTTCCTCAGGACTAGCTCGCGAGTTGGACATGTACCTCTCAATAACGGTGCTGTCATCGGCATAGCTAATAATACCGGGTGTTAAAAGATCGTTAATGTGCAGCAGAAACAAGGTTACAGAGAGAACAGATCCCTGAGGTACCCCAGCATTGATTGCCATTAGATCTGAAGAGCAGCCATCCAAGACAACTCGAATCGACCGTTCCCTCAGGAAGTCACATATCCAGTCGCAGAGCCCAGTAGGTACGCCGTATGCTGGAAGCTTACTTAGAAGTGCCTCGTGCCAGACCCGGTCAAAGGCCTTTGAGATTTGACATCAGATATTCAGTCATTCATTAATTTATAATTATTGTAGATAATAAAATAAATAATAATAATAAATACACCCAACAGTTACATACATAGTTCTGACACACTAACATACGAGTCTTGTGCCGTGGGTATCAGAAACTATGAGAGACTTTTCGGTCTCACAAACAACCAGACCCGAAACAAATAGGTACTTGTGGATCACACAAACATTTGTCTCGGTGCGGGGATCGAACCCGCGGTCTCTCGTTTAGCAAGCTGGTATCTAGCCAACTGCGCCACGGGGCTTTCATGCAATAAATAACTTACGAATAATAATACTTAAGGCCTTCCGTAGCCATCAATAAGTGTAAACTACCGCTTGCTTATTTTCTTACTGTATAAAAAACCTGGCATTAAAGAATGACGGGACTTTTTCGTTCTTCCTGTCAATTATCCAAATGAGCAATGTGTTTGTAATGGTTCGGTTTTTCTTCTATTGACTACAATAATATAGCATTGATACAGTGGCGGTACTTCCATAGAAGCCCAAAACCCTAGCTTGCCTTACAAAATTCCGAATAATATATAATCTTTAAGCGTTAAATCTTTATTTAACAAAGGCAACTTGATATATAAATGAGAATAAACTGACTCTACAATAAACAATTATAAACTAGACACTACACAATTACCGAGTTATGCTTTTGGGCTTCTGTGGAAGTACCGCCACTGCATTGATACTATAAGAAGTTACTTATTAAAACTGTGATCATCATCATCCGCCCATAAATGCGTCTCACTGCTGGAAACGGGCCTCTTCTACAACTGAGAGTGTATAGAAATTCCACCACGCTGGCTTAGTACGGGTTTGTAATCATCAAAATGAAATTATAAATTTATCAACTTGCATGATCCAAGCTGTAACATTTAATATTTGATAGTACATTTTAGTTAAATATTTAAGCTTAGGAAATTGGTTGGAATATTGAACTAGAATTCGCCAATACCGCTACCAAACTATTACAGGCAAATATGAAATATTCACTTCCAAGTAATTTGTCTACGAAAACACGTACACATAATATTATTGTAAAACGTATTTACTTTCGCCCGCAAACGTTATTACTAGCGTTATCAAAACGGTAGTCTGTCTGTGCGTAACAGATCCGCGGCTCGCATAACAACATTCCGCGCAGCCTTCTGTAAACAAACGACGGAACAGACGCTCTTGGAGCGCGCCACACGCAGCGGGAAACTAGTAGATATTTCATTAAATTGTTAAAATTATGTGCCGTGCGACCTATAGGCCCTGGGTCGATTCCCGGGTCGGGCAAAGTGTTATTGGGTTTTTTCCATTAGGAAATTCTCGGTAACAGCACCGAGTCTGGAAATTTACCCGAAAAACGGCAATAGGCTCGCCCTCTATTAAGTGTGACTGATATATACCTGGCGAAATGTGGGTGCAGAAATGTACCTCTGCCTATCCCTTCGGGAAATACAGGCGTGAGTTTATGTATGTGTATATAATTACTTGAAATTATTTTTTAATTATATATTGTTTATTAGCCAGAAGTAAATTAATTCAAGCAATAATTTTCTCTAAGGCCAAAAAGATCCAAGTAATTTTTAATTTAAAATGTGAACAGAAATAGTCGAGTTTTTATTGTTAGATAGAGTTAATAAATTATACTTCTTAGTAAATGCATATAATTAAGTCAAACATTTACGTAACATATATAAGTATTATTTATTACATTAACGCGAAGATTGTGACGATCTAGTTAATGAAATATTAAAATCGTGCAGCGGCGACCATTCAATTATTGTGTTATAGAAATGTCTTATGAGATATATGTAAAACATCTAAAAGTATGTAGAGTTACATGAAACTTAGGCTGACACAAATTATGTGAGCACTGGCCATTACAGATAAATAAACGAGTAAAACCGAATCTTCAAAAAAGGTCGTAAAAGAGAAGAGGTTGGTGTCCGCTGGTCGCGCGCACGCGGCCGCGCGATAAAACCTCAGTATCAATTCGCACGCATTTCTATTGAATTACACTCCGCTCTCGAATAAAATGTAAATGAAACGATCGCAATCCTATTCCGCCGCGACAAAAACACGATTTGACGACTCGGCCTTCCGCTAGGCTCCTCGCAGCGGCCGTATTTTGAAATCAGTTTTGGATATGTTCCAGCGCGGTCGAGTACCGAGACCCAACCTTTCGTGTAAGCCTCCAAAGTGAAGGAATATTTAAATTTTCCATTCTTTCTGTTGTTCAATATGCAGTTGAAATATAAAGCTCATTACACCAGAATCATGATTATGTATTTTACGTACACACCTGTCACTTAAACATTTTGGAACATGCAAGTACCGAGTACGTTACGTATGGGTCTGTACATAGCCGTTGTTACAATTTTGTTATAATATTTTTTACATGAAGTAAACTTAAATTTGTACAATTATCTTGTAATATATACGGTATTTAAAAAAAAAGGGCCATGCCTTAAAAAAAATGTTAAATACTTTTACTGGTCTACACTGAATTGCGACGGTATGTGGGTTTAGGCCTTAGTCCACCACGCTGGCGTAGTGCGGGTTGGCGGACTACACACGTAAAAAGTTCGTATGAAGTTCCTTTAATTGTGCAGGTTTCCTCAAGATGTCTTTTTTTTACCCTTAAAGTACGTGATAATTCATTGTGAATACACAGTAAACGCCAGTAGTCTCTTTTGCGTGCCAATATTAAAAAATGAAGACTCAGACACTGCTATGCCTCATTGTAGTATTGGATCTCGCAAAGAGTAAAAAAGGATTGGGACACTACCCGTGTTCTATAGTAGAGCGTAAACTTAATTAATTTAAGTAATGAACTGAGTTATAAACAAACAGCGGCGACGTCGACTTTCATATTAATTTCATGATGTTTTTAGTGTTAAACACATGCAGATCGGCGTCGTGATAGAGTCGCGATAGAGCTGCGATGTGAGTTGAGTGTTTAATTAAGTAATTAAGATGTAGAGATAGGCGACGCCACGGCGCGTGCTTGGAGAGTACCTGGCCGAAGGGTTCCACTTCCGTTGTGTGACGGTCGTGTGGATTTAGGACATCATTTAGTAATACAAAAAAAACTGGTATACCTACTCTACGTTCAAAATGTTGTCATTCAAATCTGATCATCATCATCATCAGCCCAAATACGTCACACTGCTGGTCAAGGGCCTCCTCTATAACTGAGAGGGGTTTAGGCCTTAGTCCACCACGCTGGCCTAGAGCGGGTTGGGGGACTACACACCTAAGAAATTCCTAAGAACTTTTAGGTGTGCAGGTTTTATCACGATGTTTTCCTTCACCGTTAAAGCAAGTGATAATTCATTGTGAATACACACATAACTTCGAAAAGTCAGAGGTGTGTGCCTGGGGTTTGAACCTGCGACCGCCGAAATTCTCGACCGCGTGCCTAACCTCGAGACCATCACTGCTTATCAAATCTGATCAATAGTAATTATTTGGTTTAGTTTATTGATTTCTATGTAATTATATCAATAACAGTTCAAACTTTATCACAAATTGCTTTGCGGATATACTAGATTAAACTAACAGATACCTTTAGTTCTTTATTGTGTAATTACCAAACAACTTTAACAAGTATTATTTGATAAATATAAATTAAAATAAAAAAGTTTTTCTTTAACACATATACATATTTTATTACATAATGATTTTGTACTCTAGTAATAAGAAAACGGCGTTATATGAAATCACAATCAATGTCATACAAAGAAGAAAGAGCAATGTTTTCTACTCGGCCCGCAGATGACGCCAAGCTCTTCGTATTATTTTCGATTAAGCCTATTTCAAAGTTTTTTGCAGGTCAAAATAATTCTTCTCTCTTTCTCTTCTTTCTTGTCTTTGTGCAAACGGCACCTATTACGTGAGTTTTTAAAACATTGCTATTGAAACATATTGCCTATTCCATTAAGGATGCAATAGTAAGAGAGGGTAAAATGTAAAAAAAATACTTAATGAACGCCTTAAGACGAAAGTCTTTAATCAGTGCGTCCTACCCGTAATGACATACGGAGCCGAAACGTGGACACTCACCAAAGGCCTGGTCCACAAATTCAAAGTCGCTCAGCGTGCTATGGAGCGGGCAATGCTTAGAGTTTCTCTGGTGGATAGAATTCGTAATGAAGTCATCCGCCAGAGAACCAGAGTCACTGACATTGCCCGCAAGATTAGCACGCTAAAGTGGAAGTGGGCCGGCTATGTCTGCCGACGGTCCGACGGCCGATGGAGCAGACAAGTGTTGGAGTGGACCGCGCTTAGGCAAATGTAGTGTAGGACGTCCTGCAGCACGATGGTCCGACGACTTGGGAAAGGTGGCGGGTAGCGGATGGATGAGGGCTGCTCAAGACCGGGATGGTTGGCGCTTTCTTGGGGAGGCCTACGTTCAGCAGTGGACGGCGATAGGCTGAGTATATAACTTAATGAATGGTACTTTCTCAGAATATAAGAAGTTAAAAAAATATAACTTAATTTTTAAACAAGTCGTGTTATGTCAGTAAAACAACGGCACGTACTGGCTGATGCAAAATAAGAGCGGCCTGGTTCCCCGCCCATCTGACTCATTGCCCTCATTCGGCTGCCGCAAATTCTCTATAAAAATTTAATGAAAAAGTACATGCACCCCGGCTGCTCCATTGTATGAATGAAGCTACATCGCTAAAAAGCAAATAAGGGTAAGTAAGCTGTCGCTCTCACATTTATGTCACGGAGATAATTAAAAACGAGAGTGAAGATCAAAACAACCTCCACACTAATATTTTAGCGTAATTAATGAGAAATATTAACTTGTTTTCACAGTTTACTTGCTTTTACGTGGTAATGTTACACATAAGCGTAACAAAGACACAAACTTACCTTTGTATTAAGGATCTCAGTAAAATATTTTCATTAGGGATATGGTTATCAATTCAATCCAAATTATTTAGTGGGTAGTATCGAAAATAAAATACTATATATATTGAATGAAAAGAACGTGTAGCTTAAAAAAGGAAGAATAAAAATAATAATAAATATAGTCTATTTATCATCTTGTCATTTTGAGTTAGCTCGATGAAGTATATATCACTGAAAATTTAGCCCACATCACTTCACTTACAAAAACGTCCTCTATTCAACAATAGAAAACTATAGACGATCAAAAAGCCGAAAGCATTGTGGTCATTGTAAGTAGCACTCAACGTTTGGCACATTTCAAACTGCATCAAACCCGTTGATTAAATTAAAATCAATTTGCAAAGCAAGAGCGATTGTCTGTCGGCTAGCCCCCGGGGGCAGTCCACAGCAGTAACCGTCAGTTCCGACCCGGAGCTACAGTACTTTGTAATTACCAAGCGCACTGACACTGTTGCCTGCGGTCATCAAATATTGTAATTTGTTACAAATTCCCTGGCAAAGCGGTAGTTAATTTCCGTACGGATCTATTGCGGTTCTTTAACAATCGTTTGAATGCACTGACAGCCTGCAGCATAATTCTATTTCATCACAAATTTCCTTATTGCTATCGAAGTAAAGTTCGTTTTCGCTCGCATGCATGTGACAAAATTAATTGCTTGGGTATTGGATTCTTTACAGATCTGATTCAATAGTTCTACGATATGAGATAGATAAACGGCGGCCTCTAATTCTAAATTAATGGAAATATAAGATATGATCAGTTGGGGTGCGGAGTATGTTAGATTTAGGGTTGATAATACGACACTGATATGTTTTTTCGTTGTTCGTTCGCGGTAAGAATACAATTCCACGTCTTTATTAGTAAGGCAATGTTTTTGATAATACAGTAGAATCCGGTTATAACGACGGCCAAGGGACTGGTGATATTACGTCGTACTAACCGGACGCCGTACTAAACGAACATACATTTTTATTTATTATTTTAAAACCAAACATAATGCCTATACTTACGTCGCTAAAAACGGTTGGTTGTTAAATGCGAAATCGTATTAAACGGACTACACTGTACATACATATATCGTTGCTGAAGACTTTGAATTAAAGTAAGCACTTACATTTGTGATGGCGTAGATCGCCGAACGTCGTCTGAAACAATAAAAATATATATTTAGAAACAGTAAAATGATTGTCTAATAACAATCTATTTACAAATACAAACAATTGCTGCACGCTATGAAGTATTGACCTCACAAAAAGACACAAGTTCAATGATGTGGATATAAAAAAGAGGAGAATTTTTGGTCTCATAAACATACAGGTACGAACCAGCAGCTTCTCATTATGCAATCTGGACTCTTAAAAAACTTTTTCAACTATGTTTTGTCCTGATGTAGACTCGGTGTAATAGGGTTTGCAGTGTGGTGTTGTGGGACAGTCCCTAACCAACGCCACGGAGACTGTTTTCTTTACAATTCCAAGACGAATCCTGCTAGAAATGCAAAGACGTGAAGTGTTCATTCGATCCCCTCATTACTTGATCTGCTACCGTTAGTGGCAGGCGGGGCGGTCCACTTCCCACAGTTTTCTAAGCCATGTAATTATATAAATAAACAGCTCGGACGGACGCCGCCGTCGCTCGCACTGTGACGCCATATTTCTCTTGTAAACAGGAAATTGGACGCTACCGATATGTACCGTTGTGTGCCTCGTTTTTCTCCATGGGTTATGTGTTAAAATTAGTTTGCGTGTCAGTTTGACACCCGGAGCGTTAGTTTAATACCCGTTCGTGCAGTATTTAGTAAACGACCTAATAGTACTGGCAATTTTATTTCTATCTAGAGCTATTTTATTCTCATTTATTGCAGTAAGCTAGCTATTACACAACATTTTGTTGCAATTTACTTAAAATTATCTCCTGGTGTTGTGATATAAGTGCATAAGTTTGTGCCGCCTACACGTCTCGGGTTTGAATCAACCTAAAATCATAATCATCAGTCATAGTCAGAGTTAAGGCCTTAGTCCACCACGCTGGCCTAGTGCGGATTGGCGGACTACACACCTAAGAAATTCCTAAGACCTTTTTAGGTGTGCAGGTTTCCTCGCGATGTTTTCCTTCACCGTTAAAGTAAGTGATTATTCATTGTGAATACATAACTTCGAAAAGTCAGAGGTATGCCTGGGGTTTGAACCCGCGACCGCCGATATTCACGACCATGCGCCTAAACTTCGAGGCCATTACTACTTAGTCTTATACTACTACCTAATATACTCGTATAAAACTTAAACGTTTTAACATAATGTATGTATAAATAAATATACGTATGTATATTCACATTAAGAACTTCAGCCCAGTATGTACATAAATTGCCGCACAGTTGGGCACAGGTCTTCTCTACAATTGACCGGGATTTAGCATAAGCTCACCAAGCTAGTCCAGTAAAGCTGTGTATACACCGTAACTATACCTATCAATATTTCGACTGCCTCGTGGTCTCGCGGTACAAGTATGTGCCGTGGGATCTAGAGATCCTGGGTTCGATTCCCGGGTCGGGCAAAGTGTTATTGGGTTTTTCCATTAGGAAATTCTCAGTAACAGCCCGGAGTCTGGAAATGTGCCCGAAAAACGGCAATAGGCTCGCCCCCTATTACGTGGGACTGATACATACCTGGCGAAATGTGGGTGCAGAAATGCACCTCTGCCTACCCCTTCGGGGAATACAGGCGTGAGTTTATGTATGTATGTAATATTTGTTATATTTATGTCATAACTTGCTTTATTGTACAAAGCATTAGCACAATGTTATTGTAGAGCTTTACTTAACTGCAACTTTAAGCGATTATAAACTATATTTTATAGTTTCTAATAATAGTGTATGTGACTCAAATTTTTACTGATGCCATAAGCGAATCTAAAATATAAGCATCGAATAATCATATTATGGAATTGCATACACCGCTTAAATTCAACTACATAAAGCAATATACTAAAAATATAACTTGCTAAGTCGTACAAATTTACAATTTGAATATATTTTTGCTATCTAGGTCTCAAAACTAGTGCCTAGCTTTCAACACATTGAAGTCTAGACTGTAGGTGTGCGTGATTCACGGCGTCACGGTCGGGCGCGCATTGGCGTTACGTTTACGTGCCGTAACAATAAATACCTATGTATAACAATTGTTCTCACATTTCTCTTGGCGTGTCACTCAGTAAGATCGCGTCTTTTGGGAAACGGGTATGTTGCACGAGCTGAGGCGGAAAGTATTTTCTGTAACTTACACACATTATCAAGCAGCTTGAGATGGCATATTATTAATTGATTGAATGATTGATTACATATTCATGAGGATCTACAGTGACTGTAGTTATAGGTTGTCAAATAGACAGCAATAATAAAATCTGGTTTACTAAGACTGGATTTAAATTCCAATCATACAATAGTCAATACTATTGGGGTAATAGTATTATTGGACGGCAGTTCTATTTTGTATTGTATTAACTTAATTGTTGAGAAGTCAGCGCTAAAGGAGAGCTGCAAATTATTTCTCATAATGAGACTAAAGTATGTGGCTAGAAAGTTATTCGCATATAGTCATATTTAGCGTTGTCTCGCTAAATTTTGCTTTTGTCTTGCTAAAACATCGCTTTGCTTATGAATGTAACCGCATCACAAGTACGTCACGACTATACGTGGGCGAGTGACGGCTGTCCTTCTCACATATCACTTACACCCACTGCACACGGGCCAACTTATTCACCCAGACGCACAAACCAACATACACCTTTAAAATCATTGTCATAAAGTATAAAATTCCTCGTCAATCAGTTTAGGCAGTAATTGTTTCAGTTTGTTAATGTGCAAGATAAAAATTACGACATTCGCCTTAAGAACATATTTGAAATTCCATAATAGTATTGAATAAGACATTGGCTTTTGAATGCCACGTCCTGAGAACTTAATGCACTATAATGGGTCGTTTGAACGCTCTTCAAAATTCACGAAGTATGTCTTCAATTATAGGTACTAAGAATATCGTGGTATATTTTATACATCTATAATTGAAGACGTCTGTACTAATAATGTTTTAAAATAGGAATAAGAATATCGAATGACAAGAGTTGGGAGTCTCTCGGTTCTATTTGGACAGCTTCGTGCTTACCATTAGGTACGGCATTTTCACATTTTAATGACGCACAAAAAGCGTTTTGTAAGAGAGAGAAATTGTATGACGGTCAATGTGTTTCCAGAATATTATATCAATCTAGAATTGGTCAGGTGGTTTTTTGACTGTCTCTGAGTTAAATGGCCCCAATTCAGGGTGGAGGAAAGTCACAGTACAGTAGTTCTTTAAGCCTTAAATCAAAGACCTATATATCAATAAAATATACCGTGAATGTATTTATGAGATATTTTTACAAAGTGTATACGTAATTAGTATTAAAATATATTCTTCAATAATTATGGGCCATGTTAGGGTATCTAGTTAGCAGTTGTTACAATTGCTGTGGTAAATACGCCGCATATTACAAATTCTACCTTAAGAAGTAATTCTGAAACACGCTAACCTTTGTCAAGCATTTGACATTTGTTTTTATCTAAGTGTAAAAAAATAGAAATACATCTGTCAAGCTCGTCATTTGAAGTTTAACATTTTTGTATTATCTATAGTACCTACTTTATGAACCGTTACAGAGCGGCCTATTTCTGAGCTGATGCAGCCCGTCCATTGTTACAATACCGTGGGTGATCGACTGCTTACATAATATTTAATGGCTTCAAGGAAATACGGAATTAAAAAATATATTTATTTTGGTATGATAATTTATCCTACTTTTTATTACAAGCTGTAGAAATTAGCCATATTATGTTAAAATTCTATGAACATAATCTAGATAAAAAAAAAGCAGAAAGTGGCAGTCGCTTTCTTTTTGTGTCACTTGTGAAAAAAAATGTCGCCTGGAAGGAGGGACTACGATCATTGCTAGTCGGCACAATTTTGCTGGAGTAATGCTTTATAGTAACATACTATTTGCTTGTCGACAGGCGGAGGAATTGAACACGCTGGTGGGAGATGCTTTCCGAATGGCGTTCGCGTCGCAGCTCCAGCCCTCCGCGCCTCTCTGGGTAAGTTTAATAAAAGAGTGCATTGTTCCCTTAGCACTATTATTATTTTATTATAAAACACTAAACAATGCGTAACCAAGCTGTTTGAACGTCCGGTCATGGCTAGGTTAAAAATATGACATCGGATTAAAAAAAAAAACATTATCAACCTGTTCTACACATAATATAATGTAATATTGAAAAAATCAAATCGAACAAAAAGCTCATCAAAAAATTATTACAAACAATATTCAACTGTACAAACAAGTCATAAATAATACTACTAATACTTAAAAAATTCGAACCGCCTCAACACGGCTCTAAATTTCGGCACGACGCTTAAACACAGCCATAACGCGGTAATTTTCTAATAAACGCTCACCCGGGATTCGGGTGTGATGGATGAGCCGTTAAATCTATTACACTATCATTAAACCACAGAAGCCGTTCATATTTACCGGGGGCCGATCCATGATTTAGCTGGCTACTGTTGGCGCCTCTTAATCGACAGGAAGCTGCCCATTACACTGGACACGCTGGGTTATTTGATGGGTGTTTGTGGATAAAGAATACTTCGTCTTTTTTGTTTATATGTTAACGTATAATTTGGCCCGAGAAACCAAAATGTCGGGGATTCATTGTAAGGTAAAAGCGTGTATTTTCTGACTTATGAGCCAATTTATAATGAATTATTACGCACGGAAATGTAGACTTCATAAATCGGCATGCATGTCTGAGAATAGTCTACAAGGTAATCTGCCTATCTGTAGTTTAAGTACTACTTATATGTTAAAAAATATATCTCCTTTCTGATTCGCCGTGACATAATACGAGTAGGTATATAAGCAACATCAAATAACTTGTGATTATCTGCTTACCTTTAAACAATTTATATACGTATGCTACAATTTCATACTATAAAGATTTATTTCATGTAAATTAAAACTCATTTGATTCAAACGAACCGCCATTACGTAGTTACACAAATAGCCGATATTACAAAGCGTGTATTAAAATAGTAGCGTTTATAAGTACAGGTTGGGGCCGGTCTATTTGTACCTTTGATGATACGTTACCTCCCCCCCCCCCCGAACCCCTCCCTACCTCACGCACTTATCCACCATTATACACATACTATTATTAATTTTTACCGCACTTTAAATACGTTAAATTGTTGCGAGCGGCAGAGTTCGTCATGTTTTAATACTTTTGTCGTGAATGTTATGCTGCATACCAATAATTAAAGTATCCGCAATTATACCTTTAAAATACATATTATATGCGAATGAGTTATTAATCTGCCAATTTACGAAGAAGAATTATATGTGGGAGATAATATGAGGCTCATTTCCAAACGAGAAGTGGATGAACGTTTCATGTCGTGTAAGGAACAATGACATTCATTGGATAAACTGTCCTTGTAGTACCTATCTAGGAAATAGAAAGCGTGGCTAGAACGTAACAGAATTTATTAATATACAGAGAAATACTCATCAGCAACTCATCTCAATACAGTCTATATAAATTTTACCTGATTTTACCTAATACGCAAACTACGGGGTAACCCAAGTGGGTTTTTCAGTACATATATACAATATGGCACTTTTATCTCGGGATAAAAATATTATACAAAATTATTTCCCAAGTATTTGAATCCAAAAGAATCACTGCATAATAAAGAACTGATTAATGTGTACAAGCAACCCCAGCGTCCTTTACATATGAATTTATTAATAGACATAACAAAGATTATATTTGTACCATCACAGTTTGGGCTTTCCGAGTTACAAGGTCGCGCGTAATGTTCCGAGTTTTCATTTGTTTTATATCTTCTAATGCGATACATTAAAGTGAAGTATTAATATATACCGCTGGGGACATTTAATGCGACCTGCGACGAAAGTTCACGGTTTGTTTTGTCACGAAAATACAAAGTTGCTAAACCAAAATACATATATTCATATGTGCAGAATATGCAGTGAATGTTCTTTATTCATAGAGAGACATTCTATGTACAAAATATTTAATACGAGGCAATATAAGTAATGAATCATAAATTTTTCTAAGATTTATTTATATTATGGTCGTTTTAATATATAATTTAATATATAATATAAAAAATAATTCAACTTATTATTTAATATTCCAAATTCAACTGCATTTTGCCCGACTCGGAACCTCTCGACCGTACGTCGTATACTTACGCCATGAACAATATTTAAGTAACATTGGTCAGTCCCTATGTTCATTGGGAAATAAGTTTAAAGTAAATAATTAAATTATTATTAAGTCTATAATCTATTGTGATTCGCTAACTTAGCTTTTAAACTAATTAATGAACAACATAACCTGAATGTGACTCCACATACCCAGCTATATTAACTTATCTGCGAGATAGTTGAACCCACATTAGGCTCATCTCAGCAATTCCGTGGCCCCTAATAGTGCAGGGTCACCGACGGAACCGCCCCTCTGATTTATCACCGCCGACTACCCACTTATGACACGCGCGTGATTTGTGGCGTTTCCAAACTTTATTCCTGCGTATATTCCGACAAAATATGCCAGCCAAGGAACTTAGTAGGCATATTTCCTAGAATACGTTTATTCCATAGTTTGATGTGTTGCGATAGGAAAAAATATTTTAATGGCCTAAAGGATTTAAAATGCTATTCGAATGGCCAAAAAAATAAACTATAATGAGGGTTGAATTTAATTAGAAATATTTGTTGAGAGGACGAAGGGTTTTGTGTTTATAAGTAGGTTTACAATATTGAGTGTTCTTAAGAATAAGGGGTAATTATTGTTTTTTTTGTCGCAGACCGTCCGTATAATTAAAAGTTAATTGACTAATAGAATTATTGAAAGCCATGACTGTTCAACGGGTAATGGTTTTGTTAAGAAAGCAATAGAGCTAAATGTAGATATTGAAAAGTTTTTTTTAGCTATTCTTTATATTTCAAAAAGTTAAGATATAATTAACGTTGAATTGATTTTTTTTTATCTAAAATCTATACTCAATTTTACATTTATAGAGTCAAAATAATCTTTATTCAAATATACTTTTATGAGTACTTTTAAATCGTCAATTTTAACCTATTGCCGCTTCGGAACGTGTTATCGCTGTGGAGAAGAAACGGCAAAAAACTCCCTCAGCAACACGAAATATCATAATATTTTTACTAGAAAAATCGAATACGTCATCCGAATACGGGGCCTTTCGATGGCACGTCACACAATCATGCTGCTACCACGCAGTCAAACATGTTATTGCGAAAAAGAGGACGCATATCATGGCGTTACCAAATATATTGTAGAAACCTAAAGTCTTAAAGTACTAAGTGAATTTTCGCCAGCAATACGAAGGTCGTATATTGTTTAAACGTAGAACAATAAAAGTTTACGATACATTTTATTCATAGTATTTTTGTGAAGCCGTCTGCGTTTGATGGCCCGCCTTTCTTGTACGGAAGGGCTTTGTGCGAGATTTGAATTTTTTATTGCCTTCTAGTTTGTCCGTTTTATGTTCGCCTGTCTTTGTCGCTGCACTTACGTAAGCCAGCGTCTTTGCTCGCCATACTTCAATTAAATTCGTGTATAAGTATAAGAAGAATGATGAGGGCTCGCGTAATGAAAGAATAACGTATAAAACGTTCTACCGTCTGTATCATGACGAATCCTTGTAGAGTTTTTTAATCTTATCCTCCTCTTTCCGTATCAAAACTTTGTGTGCTGGCTTACGATGACCTATCTTCGTGTTCGTGTTCGTTTCATATTCTCTATATGGAGTTATTGATGATACAAAAAAAAGCCTATCAAGTGAAAGCCGTCCGTATTATCAGGTGCGGGTTGTAACTTTTGCGTCATCATCATCATTCACGGCCTTTTTCATCATACTGCTGGGCATAGGCCTTACTTTTACACTGCCATTCGGAACCATCCTGGACCAGTCCTTTTAAGAGATATTATAAAAAAAGCTACGTGCTTCTAATGACAATTTCCTAAGGGATGAACACTTTGCCGCGGGACCAATGAGGCAGTTTTAAATTTGAGTATTTTTTTAAGTCCTGAAACCCCTTTGCAACCAGCAATCAACAAATTACTAAACTACAGATTATGTAATTAAGTCATAAATATGATTGCAACTTAATTACCGCCTGATGTCCTAAGTAATGAGTTAAGTTATGCCCTTCTGAAACTTAGATTATTGTGGTGACGTGTGCCCGGTGCCGTACCCTTCTGCCGCGTGACGTCAGTTTCCCAGTGTCCTCGAGACCTTTGATTGGTGGGTGTACTTAATTTGTTTCCTTAAACAATTACTTTTAAAACGTACGAGCATGATTCTTTATGCCATCTCTATTTAACAAAAAAGCCTTTAAAGGTTTTTAATTTTATTTATTGAAAACTTATATTTCTCCCGTCGAGTCTCGTGCGTGTAAAACACAAAGATCACCAACAACATATAATGCGCTATTGGACAAAAATCAGTATAAACTGTTTATATAAAATAAAGACTGACGAAGCTTGGGATTGGGACTCTTTAACGCCCTATAGAAACATGTATTGTGACATTATCGCATGCAAGTCACTGTACTTAGTCCACAAACTCGCATTACCTAAGCGAAGAACGGCCTTACATTATTCAGTTGTAGAGAATAGAATTGCCAAGCAGGGGGATCTATATGATCTTGACCATATTATCCCTAATATCACAAGTTTGTTTTTCTCATACGAGACAACAAAATGTTGGAAACCACACTAAGCCACTATTTGATTAAACATATCAACTAAAGTGAATATGATGCTGTAATAGAGATAATATAATTTGGAAATTATACCAACAACTGAATTATTGCATCATGATGAGGTCAGCGCCGGTCAACGCCATGGTGCATTTATTATTATACCTCCTATATTATTTTATGTAGCGAAATTATATTGAATAATAAGTTCTACATATACCTAATATAAATATGAATAATATAAATGTTACATTGAAGTATCAACATCATTAAGAGTTATAATAACTATTAACAAAAGAAATGTTAAATTTTGTCCGTCCATTTCGATTCCTTTAAAAATTTTAGAATGTATTTTAATTAATCCCAAAATGATGGCAAGGCTTGCCTGGTTTAGATAAGCCGTAATTTAAATCAATTATGCCGATCAACATCCATATGTCAGTATACAACTTCACTGTCAAGTCCGTCCTAAAATGACATGCCATTATGATCGTTTTGTCATGAAAAGGTAAAACTGTCTTCAAGACATGTCAATCCGCCATGTTGTATTCATGTCAAGTGTCTTAAGGCGAGTAAAGACGGCGCGTCGCGGCGCATATTTATTTCGTCAGCCAAACTACAAACAAAATGAAACACTTTCTAAACGTGGAATCCGTCCCTCTGTCTCGATAATTAAATCCGAATTATTTCGACTCCACGGCCGATGTTTTACTGCCGTCGCTCACGCCAAACCCTTCGACCTTGTCGTCTGTCCCTTTCGCACTTATGCAGGTATGCCATTCCTGTCCCTGTCGTACAGCGAAAGTGACTTCCAGACAGTATTACCGTTACGACTTACTAAATTATTATAGAGCACGCTCGCATTTTTACAAATGTTTTAAATATTTCCATTTGCTTTTTTCTCTCCATTTTAATTTGTTTCTTTTTGTGGTGAAATTGAATTGGATTGAAACTATTGATGCCACTTACGCAACTTTCGTTTAATTTTCAGGGCAACTAGCCAAGGCATTTAAATTACCTAGGGCAGAAATCGCGGTTAAATGCCTAAGGTCTAATTGGGTCGGATCTCTAGAACTACAATTAGGTTCTTTTGAAGTAGGTATATCCCGTTTAAATTGTATTCGTATTGTTTGATGTTTAAGATTTGTTTTAAGTTGTTGAATTATAGGATTATTTATTATACCACTTAGTTTAAGAACATTTTAATATAACTTGTATCATGAAATTTATTATACTGTCCCTAGCAATTCTTAAGATTCAAGCGATGTTTTCTTTTAACGTTGAAGCAATCATTTATCCTTTCTATTATTATAAAAAAATACTAACATTATATATACGCATTCACGCCTAAAACAAAGAACCTATTTATTATGTATATGTGGTATAGAAATTGATTAGTTTTTAAAAACGATTATATTTCGTTTATGGGATTAATTTTTAATATACCTTTATCTGAATCGATTCGTAAACTACTCTACTTATGTATTCAGCTGCTTAAGCGTTGAAGCGATTATGATGGTCATTCCACAGTACATAAATACCAATAAATAGACCATAACGAGTTCAAATACGGTTTTATTACGACTCGCTGAGACATTTATGGAACACTTAAATTGAATGTAAATTCTAATGCATTACATTATGTGTGACGTTGGTGACCAAAACCAGTATAGGAAATACCTCGCTGTCCCACCAATTAAATATTCGTTGTGGATTCGACGTGAATCCCACACGCGACTGTATTTATCCGGGACATTGCAATTATAAATTTGGCAGTTTTAATTTGTGTAACTTCGATTTGTATATTAAGATTAAATAAGCATTTTAGGTCCTGTGCCAAAACTAAACCGTTTTAATCGGCTCTTTGCTGCAGTAAAGTTTAAACTGTATTGCTAACTCTTTTAATAAAATCCTTTAGATTTTTTTACCATCCAATTAGAAAAAAAATAATTATCGTAATAACGAAATAAAGGGGAAAGAAATTGTAAAAATATATAATTGTAATGTATAATAAATAATTGTATGACGTCTAACTATTCGCCAAACTTTTTTCTCCCTTAGTATAGCATCGTGTGACGCGCTTCATTACCTATATACCAAATCTAGCCCTAAACAAAGTTCTAACTAGTACAAAAGTTTTCCTAGCTACTAAAAACTTGGATGCGACCTCATAAGGTCGTGGGTTGGTATCGACAGAACTGAGTAGGCGTGTCAGCGAGCAGTAAACCCTGATGTCGTGGCACCGAGCACTAAACATCAACATAAACTATTTGTCACGATAGCCCGAGCTTGGTCGTGTCCCGTAGGTAATGTTACGTCTAGTTATGCTATGAACTTTACCAAGGAGTAGAGGTCCTGGAATGTATATTTTTTTTTTTTTGACGATCGAGAGCGTTGTATAATCAATAAGCCACCAGCTTGCGAAACGAGGTGACGCTGGTTAGATCTCCACACCGAGACAAAAGTTTATGTGATCCACAAATATTTGTTTGGTGTCTGGGTGTTTGTGAGACCGAAGAGTCTCTCGAAGTTTATGATACCCACGAAACAGGACTTGTATCCTATAGTGTGGTATCAGAACTATTTATGTGACTGTTGGGTGTATTTATTAATAATGTTATAATTTTCTATCTAATCTTTGATAATGTTATCCAAATACTAAAGTGAGGAAATATTTTTTTTGATTATTCAATGCAAAAAGCGCGCAATCATTTTAATCGTAAATACAACCATATCTATTGCTCTTGGGGGAATGGCCCTGCAGACTGAAATACAGGTTCGTCCTAGTTTAGCTGCAGTTGTCACCTACCTCACGCATTGGTTACTCTAATTTTTCTAGGATTAAGCATTTCATTTGTATGTTATTACAATTGTAACCATAGTAAGTGAATAAATTTATTTATTTATTTATTTATTATATTATTAATATTGGGCAAACTTCTATACAAATTGAAGTAAGAATATTAGCCACAATAAAAGCACTTTTAATATATTACAATACAAATGGTATTATATATTGTAACAAGAAGTGAAAATAAAGTTTATTCGGAACTAGGTAAACCAACTGGTAAATATAGGTCGCCGACAATCCCACAAGGATTCATTGGTAGGAAAAAGCTACTAATGGGAGAAAATACTGAAGCTTTGAATATTGGGATGGGAACGTGATTTTTTAATGGAAAAACAAAGATTCGGAATAGTAGATATATATTAGATACCATAAAGGTTTATTACGAATGTACTGTACGCTTACAACAGCCCAATCGATGATGTTTGATAGTCAGGAATTAATGTAATAAGAAATCTTGGGGAGACTATACATTTATAATTATTTATCTCCCCGCACAGGTTTGAAGCGGTGAGTAAATATTTAAGCCCGAGTTTAACGCATGGTTAAAATGTAAAGGGGCAATCTTCACATTAAATACTTCATACATAATAAAGCGGTTTTATGGTCGATTGCGGGTAGTTGGGTCGCGGAACCGATCAACGATCTCACGTACCTAAATATTCAACGAATGGTGCTGAATTTTGTAACTTATTCTCCAATATGTATGGAGCTTGTCTCTTTCTTTCTGCGAAGTGACCACACCAGCGAAGACACCAGATAATAAGTACGGTGAGGCCGAAGAAGAAGTAAGAAGGGAGTCAGAAGCGGATACTGTTTTTTTTTTTCTAAAATATGTAAAATGTGCTCGAAAAACGGCAATAGGCTCGCCCCCTATTACGTAGGACTGATAAATACTTGGCGAAATGTGGGTGCAGAAATGCACCTCTGCCTACCCCTTCGGGGATTATAGGTGTGAGGTTATGTATGTATGTATGTAAAATGTTCGGCCTTGTCGTCTCGTCGGCCCCACGCCACAGGTCTGCTGCAAGCGATATATTTATCGCATATCAAATACTATTGTATCCTCCTTGATTGATCCTCAGGTCGGATCGGAACACATCCAGGATGTCGATATCTTTTATGTCAGTCTTAACGTACTGTTTGCGTCAGTAATCACCTGTGTAAACTTGGCATCAGAATTTTACAATACCCAATGATCATCATCATCATCAGCCCATATACGTCCCACTCCTGGGCACGGGCCTCCTCTAGAACTGAGAGGGTTTAGGCTTTAGTCCACCACGCTGCCCCCTAGTGCGGGTTGTCGGACTACATACCTAAGAAATTCCTATGAACTTTTAGGTGTGCAGGTTTCATTACGATGTTTTCCTTCACCGTTTAAGTACGTGATAATTCATTGTGAATACACACATAACTTCGAAAAGTCAGAGGTGTGTGCCTGGGGTTTGAACCCGCGACCGTCGAGATTCTCCACCGCGTGCCTAAACCTCGAGGTCATCACGACCTATACCCATTATTTGTATAAATTGTGTTAGACATATTAGTATTCGTGCGACTTTCATGTTAATTTTGTTGCCAGAATCGCCACCGACAAAAACTGTAGGTAAATGAAAAAATCATTTATATTTTCGAGGTTGTACTGATTCGTCATGTAGAACAAAACCCAGCGACATTTGTGCGATGACGCGACTCAATATTCAGATGTTCCGTACCATTGGTTCTGTAATGGCCAAAAAGTTAAGACGCTCACGCTACATTAGCTCTTTATATATATTTCCAGTTGGATTTCAATCAAAGCTATTTTGGGTTATTCGTTCCAGATACTATATACATTCAATACAAGGATGAAGGACATTCACAGAATAGAAACGTAGAAAAGGATATATATTTTTGGCTGCTGTTGGTAGGATAATTGTATCCGTCTAATAACGTACATAAAGTTCTCATAACTCATTCAAGCATGTCCTTTTTCTGGATCTGTTAGTGCAACCACTTTGCCATGACAGTAAAAATGTAAATAGTTTATTCAATCTACAAGATGTCAAACATATTAAGTACTTCCTACTACAGCCATTTCCGAATTTAATTTACCCCTCAGTAATTGACACTAAAAATGCAAATAGAAAAACAGAAGTTCATTTATCCTAGTTCAGTTTATAATAGTGACGAAAGTACTCTTTTATTATAAACTAGCTGTGCCCGCGACTTCGTCCGCACTGAAATTTATTTTTAATAAGAAATATTATAAACTAAAAGTAGCCTAAGTTACTCCTTATTACATCAGCTACCTGCCAATAAAAGTCCCATCAAAATCGGTCCAGCCATTTCAGTGATTAGCCGGAACAAACACACAGAAAGACAGACAAAAATTGTAAAAAATATATATTTTGGTGTATGTACCGTATATACATATATATTCATATATACATGTAGTAAAAAATGGTTATTACAATATTACAAACAGACACTCAAATTTTATTTATATGTACGTAGCCTAAGTTACTCCTTATTACATCAGCTATCTGCCAGTGAAAGTCCCGTTGAAATCGGTCCACCCGTTTCAGAGATTAGCGGGAACAAACAGACAGACAGACAGACAAAAATTGTAAAAAACGTTATTTTGGTATATATACCGTGTATACATCCATATAAATTTATTAAAAAGCGGTTATTTTAATATCACCAACATACACTCCAATTTTATTTATTTGTATAGATAATAATTATTAAGTGTAATAATGAACACACCTGCTGGAAATTTAATTTCTTCGTTGAAGAGTTCATTAGTGTATAAATTGTTGAATATATTGTTGTAAGTCTTTCTTAATGATTCTCTAGCATGCGTTTAATAATTCTAACAATTATCTACCACGTCTTTGATGAATTTATGTTCATGTTGATGAGGTTATAATTGGTTTTTCTACATCTGCTGGTTTAAGTGCAATATTTCCATATTTTATTACGTAATGTTACTTCTGTGCGGCATTCAAATGTTCCGGTATATTATTATAGAGATGTCTAATTTATTTTGATGATAATTTATGATGATTTTCAATTATTTTTGTTGAAGGCTTTTATATTTATTTAATTTGAATACTGAAGGTCAAGCAAACGAGTAAAAATTTGCAAAATGTAATTATTATGCGATGTGTAATAAGAAATGAACCGAGCGTATATTTTTGGAATAATTTTCATTCGAACTTCTTGCTTAAACGAATTTCACCTTAGACATATTATAAGTCACGGTACGGCACGGCAATAGGCTCGCCCCTATAACGAGGGACCTAAAGCGAAAGGTGGGTGTAAAATTGTATCTTTGCCTACCCCTTCGGGAATAAAGGCGTATGGATATTTATGTTTATGTATAAATTTTATTATAGATATTAAAAATAGTATTTGAAAACAAGGGATAAAATGAAAACATCATTGAAAAATACAGAAGGCTGAAGTTATTTCCCCATGAAATACCTGCATCATGAACCAGTGTAAAATACAAGAATCAATGATGAAAAAATCTCGAACAGCGCTCAGAAGGTTCAAAGAGCTCGTCTCATTACCTCCCCGTTTTAATAAAGCGGAGGCGTGATTTGTCGGGGGTAATCTGGCGCCCGTGTAGCGCAGTACAAGCGCGGCCTGATGGAAAACGTGCGGCGTGAGGCTGATTGGTTCGGCGTTTCCACTCGATGGACGCACAATGCGAGACGATCAAATAGGGCTGGCATGTACTTAATAGACAAATGTTGTACCGTAGTCAGTTTTTTATTTAATAAACTAGCTAATCGAGTGAGTAAAAATTTGTTAGGCATTTGCTATCATGGGAAAAAAAGTTACTAGGAATTTCTTAGGTGTGTAGTCCGCCAACCCGCACTAGGCCAGCGTGCTGGACTAAGGCCTAAACCCTCTCAGTTGTAGAGGAGGCCCGTGCCCAGCAGTGGGACGTATGTACATATGTGGGCTGATGTTGATGATGATGATTGTAATATATTATAAGTGCTTTTAATGTATCTAATATCCTTACTTCAATTTGTATAGAAGTTTGCTCAATAGTGAGCGCTTTTTTCATTGAATAATCAAAAAAAATATTTCCTCACTTTAGTATTTAGGTAACATTATCAGAGTGCCCAGCAGTGGAACGTATATGGGATGATGATGATGATCATGGGATCGCGGGATTATTTAAGAAATACCGAATATAGGAAAGCGACCTTTGTATTATTGTTTCGCGCTTAAATTTTGATGAATTTTGTTAGAGGATTCATGGACAGTTTTTATCCTGAACACAACAATGACTTTGATGTTAAATTTTCATTAAATTGTTAGTTATTATTTTATTGGTGCTCCATTATATTTAACGATACATATCAATTTTACGATATTATGTCTCGGTGCTGGCGTTGAACCCGCGGCTTCTCCTTTCCAAATTGGTTTAAAGCCAACTCTGCCACGGAGGCTGCCAAAACATAATTGTTAACAAAAGGGAAACTTCACTTATTCCTAAAGGAAGAAAGCATTGCCTACCCAGGCCCTTATACCGATGCAATCTTGTAAATATTTTAAAATGTAGTTATACGAGTATATTAATATTGAAGCGGCGAGGTTGCGTCGCAGCCCTATGCTGAGGGGAGCGGATGCGTAAGGCCCCGCTACCGATAAGAGAAAATTTGATGTCCCGATTGGGTGTCGCCTATCTCGCCAAACTCTTTGCGCGTCTTACTTCGTCTTTTTGGATCGCAGAACTCACAAGTTGTATTAACTATAGATCGTTGTATATGTAGTTGGTCTTTGAGGTGAATAAACAGTGAGTTTTTAACTAATGATTTTGTTGTGTAGGTACTTCCGCTCTTTTATTATTTTTGTGACATATTTAACGTTACAAAACGTTGGGGCTGAGGTGACATGTTACATCACATTAAAAAATCTATGCAATATCTTAAGTCAAGATAGAGGAAATCGGGACCTGAAATTGTCTTAAAATGAAACATGTCTTTTTTCATTATTAGTTAATATTGTTACGTCTCAAATAGACTGAAAGCACATAGCCCATATGTATAAAATACGCTGTGGGTCACAAAAGTAATTAACAGTAAGTAGAAAGTTTACGCCAACGCCATAACAATAACATAATAAAACAATAAATAAATCAACTTAATTATAATTCACGCTCCATTTCAACCGCAATCACAAAGTAACAGTAAGTTATAAAAAATAATTACTATTGCATACGTATAGGCAACGAGCGCGTGAGCGAGTCCAATTATTAATTAGTGAAAAAACCGCTAGCCTTCATTCCGTACAGGCATAAAGTACATTTGCTTTATTAGACCAGTAACTGATCCACTACTATTAGAATTTGCATGTCGCTAACGTTTACCACTAGCATATGTTTTGAAACCCATTATACAAGGTGTATACCGACCAGAAGTCGTGATGGCCTCGAGGTTTGAGCACGCGGTCGAGAATCTCGACGGTCGCGGGTTCAAACCCCAGGCACACACCTCTGACTTTTCGAAGTTATGTGTGTATTCACAATGAATTATCACGTTCTTTAACGGTGAAGGAAAACATCGTGATGAAACCAGCACACCTAAAAAAAAAGTTCTTAGGATTTTTTTAGGTGTGTAGTCCGCCAACCCGCACTAGGCCAGCGAGGTGGACTAAGGCCTAAACCCTCTCAATGGTAGAGGAGGCCCGTGCCCAGCAGTGGGACGTATATGGGCTGATGCTGATGATGATGATACAGACCATGATCGAAAACTGACACAGGTAGTAGTTACGGTGATTACAAACACATTGACACTAAAAAATCCAAAAAAGAAAAAAAACTTTTTGATGTTTTCCTAATCGGCATAAATATTATTTGTCTTAGTTTTCGATCACGATCTGTTGCCCTATGGTTAAGTGTTCAGACCTTAGGGAAGGCATTTCACCAGATTAACAAAGCTATAAAAAAATCGCGAGGAAATTTGCCAATCACATCTAATTAATCAATATATTTAGCATATAGGTACTAACGCTTGGACTGTGTGGATTTACCTGTTTTTTTTTTACATATAATTAAATTAGTAAAACTAATTAATTTTCTTTTAGTTGAAGAGAGAAAGAGTGTTAAAATAAAACATTAATTACGTTATTAATTTGCAGACTCAACAAACATAAAATACTAGATTACACAGTACTATAGTTCTTTTAACCGCCAATATTAGCAGTTACAGAGTTAACTCAACTTTGCCGTCACATAAATTCCAGTAATACACCGTCGTATTTTGTCTAAAACTATTGCTACAGTAGCCGATAGTAGGGGATCATTGGTTCAACTTCTTTATTGTTACGTACCCGCACTACTGCCTGCTGACACGCCAACTTCATAAATTGAAATTATACCCGACTGAGACTCCTTATCCACTAATGAGGAGATTAATGTTTGACTCCTAGGTCACACTGTTGTATAATTTATTTTTCTCTAATGATTTGAAATATCGTAATACATAAGAAATAAAATCTACCCGACAGCTTCTTAATAACTAATATGTTGTCATTACCGCCTATAAATATTTTAGGTTGGAAGGAAATTCCAGGTGCATTACATTCATTGTGGCTTGCCTGGAGAGGTGTTTGCCTGGGGTTTGAACCTGTGACCGCCGACCTAACCTAACTTAAACCTCGAGGCCATCACTACTTCGATAAAAAAATAAACTAAATTTACATTCAAGTTCCCCTTACACTTAGAAACTATCTCAATACATACATACATACATAAACTCACGCCTGTATTCCCCGAAGGGGTAGGCAGAGGAGCATTTCTGCACCCACATTTCGCCAGGTATGTATCAGTCCCACGTAATAGGGGGCGAGCCTATTGCCGTTTTTCGGGCACATTTCCAGACTCCGTGCTGTGACTGAGAATTTCCTAATGGAAAAACCCAATAACACTTTGCCCGACCCGGGAATCGAACCCAGGACCTCTAGATCGCACGGCACATACTTGTACCGCGAGACCACGAGGCAGTCAAATAGTTTTTCCAAATGGCGAAAACAAAAGACTGGCGCAGTAGCCATAGTTCAATTTGTTTTTAGTGTCCTTACACTTCTCAATGTTGGCACATTACGTCGCTACATCCGCTGACCTGTAAACTGCACCACTAAACCCTTCTTGGGTTGTTGACTGAATATTTCATATTGTACGGGCCCTTCCGACCTGGATACGAGCTTTTGATGATGCCTCAAAGGGTTAGAGTGAGAGCTCGTTACCCACTTGCAAGATAGAACCGTTACTTGATCTAAAAAGGTTGCCTTTATTGTGCATTGTCTGATAAAATGATGCATCTTTAATGAAGTTATGGGCGATTAGATCACGATATTAAAAACCATTCGAAATTAAAAATGGGTGGAACTCCAAATCTCTTAATAGTTATGAAAATTGTGTTTAATTTATTTTTGTTTGAAAAAAGTTATAAGCCCGCCCTCTTTTATGCGGTAAACGATAACGAATAATTAAAGATAGAGGCTTGAGAGCATATAATTGTATTAGCGTTTTATATTTTGTAATAGGGTATTATTTTTAATTTCGTAATGTTTCTAAGAGACCAACGTTCAACGATCTTGTAACATATCAATTTAAATTAAGACCATAACAATAACTATATTTCTAATTCTATCAGATCAAATACTTACCAATTGCATCAAAAACAAAACTCTTGAAAAACTGACAGCAGAGCAAATTCCAAATTCACCACGTAAACGAGCTGCTATCAAACACATTTGCCGTGACAAAACGTTTTGGGATCGGAGAACATTGCGCGGAGACCTGCAATGCGCTGTGACAATGCTATCGCAATATCCAATACCCATCGCGTCTCCAAAGAGCCATTCCTGGCAAGTGTCAAGAATATAGAGGGCAGTGAATATATTACATGAGTAATCTTACACGTCGACTTGATTACCTCCGGGATCTCAGCAATCCGAGGGATAATGAAGAGTTGTGCTTTATGGTTTTAGCAAATGAGATCACAGCTTGATGGCTGTATGAGAGTGCTGAGTTCAGGAAATTACGAGAACGCGAGTTCAATATTTATTTTACATGAGCAACTATCATCTCAGGTGATTACACTAAATTTATTATCTCATTACACAGCAGTGCTAGATTTACGAGGCCTAATTCTATGGTTCGTCTTTTAACGGGGTCGTATTTTCTTTGTTTTCATCATAGGTCGAAACATGATTTACTATTTAAATTTCTCTATTGCTATAAACTTAACGGAATGGAAATATATATCTCATTTTATGATTTAAATTTATTGCCACATCACATTTTGATTATGAGTTTATTAGAACTTTGCCTCTTTGAATAAATGTTTCACTATTAAACCCGCCATAGTGAAAAACGGACCTATGTTGCGTTCTTGTTTCAACCTATGTACTCGTTGGCTAGGCTGGCATAATTTTTTCAACTAGTAAGAACCTAACTTTCTTATTTAATGACAGTTGACACCTTGTTGGTCCGCATAGCTTTTCTCATCAGATATCAGCATGGTCACTTTGTAGTTCCGGTATAAACTAAATAATAAATTACTACCTACTTTAGTATGAAATAAAAGCTGCGAATGAAAATGGAAAATAATAGGGTATGTAATTGGTGCTCCAGATGGACTTCAAGAATTTTAATAGCACTTCCTCAAGACATTATCCTCCCCACAACGATTTATGTTAATGTGTATCATTTTAACAGACATCGAGCCAAAACGAAGCAAACTATTCATTGATTATTTCCGTCCGCCCTTAAAACAACGTTTATATCATTCTGACACGCAACTCTCCGTCTACCTCCTAATTCAACCGCGTAAGGTTCAATTTAGAACGATTGTATTTGTGTTAGTAAATAATATGTTCCAATGTGACAGGACGTTGAAACAGTATTGTTATTGTCGTAAAACAAACGGAGTGGTCGGAGCGCATTCTGTCGCGTGGAATGCGGATTGATTTAGTTTGTGTTCTGTGGAAACATTCAAATTGTCTCACGGCCTTCTAGATGACTTACTGTTACGACGGCAATATTATAAACGATTTGAACGCTCGCCCACACCACTGGGTGATTCATTGTTGTCGATGATAAGTGGCTTGTTATTGTCGTAATTTGATGATCACAGCTTCTGATTTGTATTGTCTAATTTATCTTTGTCACGAACAGTTATCGTTGCAATCGATTAATCAGTTCGTGCGGATCAATACTAAACATAACAGATCTTACAATAGTAGACTTATATTTTATTAATGCTGTTAGTTTTGGTTAATTTTTCTGATTAGATTTAGTCAAGCAAAGTGGTGGTCCACACTACCATCTTATGGAAATTGACATGAAAAAAAAAATAGTTTTCCCTTCGCACAATGCGCTAGGTGGTCGTACAGACAATAATTCCCTTTAATTCACTCCTCCCTTATACAGGGTGTATTCAGACCGTGATGATCGGAAACTAAGGCAGATAATAGGTAAGGTCATTACAAACCCCCTGGCGTTAAAAAAATCCCAACATTATTTTTTTGTATAAAACAACCATAGGTATAAAATGTATGTGGTTGTTAGGAAAACTTAATTTTTTTTATTTTTTGTTGGGATTTTTTGCCTGCCTTAGTTTCCGGTCACGGTCTGAATACATCTTGTATTTCCTGTCGTTTAATAGGCAACGCAGCACTATATTTTAATGTTGCAAGCCTACCTGTGCAATGTTGAATACTTGCAATTCCTGCAGTAAAAGATTACAGAATTAATGAGTAAATAATATGCTTGACAATAATATTCATAGACATCTAGATGGCATACAAGACCTCATTTGCTTGGATACTTTCAGATATTTCTCGATGTCTCATAAGACTGTGAATTTGTTTTCAGAGCAAGGAGCTAAGCAACGAGTGCAGCGGCATGGGCGTGCGCGCGCCCGACACATTGCCAGGACTCACGCACCACTATCCGCATTGTGGGGATAGGTAATACATTTAACTATGGATGTTATGTAAATATTAGTTTCTTGATTGGAAGCATGATAAAGATAAGAGCACACCAGAAAAATATTTAGATTATCAGAAGCAACAGGTACCTATAGAAGTCATTTTGTCTACCCGAAACTTAGATAGATTTATTGAAAAGACAAACAACTCATCTGTGGGAGCCTGCTAGAGAAAACTCTTAACATTCTACCATCGTCATCATTAACCGAAAGACGTCCACTGCTGGACATAGGCCTATCTCAAAAACTTCCAAAGCGCTTTGTCGGAAGCGGCCTACATTCAGCGGTTTCCCGCGATTTTCGATAAATCGTCGGTCCACCTTGTTCTCATATCATCATCATCATCAGCCCAAATACGTCCCACTGCTGGGCACGGGCCTCCTCTACAACTGAGAGGGTTAGGCCTTAGTCCACCACAGGGACCCGGCCCAGCGGCCGCCCATCCACGGGCGGTAACATCCATGCTGGGTCGGAAGGCGCCGGTGAGTCCGAAACACCCTCGCCCCTCGGGGGTGGGATTGTCCGTAAATAGGATTTTCCCCGCGGAAAAAAAGGCCTTAGTCCACCACGCTGGCCTAGTGCGGGTTGGCGGACTACACATCTAAGAAATTCTTAAGAACTTTTAGGTGTGCAGGTTTTATCACGATGTTTTCCTTCACCGTTAAAGCAAGTGATAATTCAATGTTCTCATAACATTGTGCATAATGTATAGCTTTTTCAAGTCTTAACTATTTACTATATTATATCCTATGCTTGTTTTAGTTACAAAATACAGATTATAATGGTGATGTTTCCAGGTCCCCAGCGAAATGCGACATAATGGGCGTGACAAAACTGGTGAACGAGGCCAGCCCCAGCAGTTCGGAGGAGTCCAACTCGCCGACGGAGATCAACTGCTACCGGCGGCTGGGCGACCGGCCGCCACTCATGAAGCGTCTCGCGATGGGACTCAGCGGCGCGTTGCTGCAGCCTTCCGACGATGACTCCACACCGCTAGTAGCTGATACTCCCACCACGTCAGTATTCATATGAGATATGTCTCACCTATAAACACGGGCCTCCAATACCTACCCAGATATGTCTAGGCTAACATAGATAAGTAGATAAATGGACTGAAATAGGTAGTGCACATATTAGGTATAATATCTAAAAAACCAAGAGTAATACAGAGCGTTCTATTTGGTTAATTCTAGCAACCTACTCGTCGCCTTTCTTTCTTTATAAGACAATTTATACATTCCACATACGAGTGGATATTTGGCCGCAGTAAACATATACGGCTCAACTTAAATAGTTGCTTTGTGAAGCTATCGTCAGTTTTAATTTTCTGATTTCAGCCCCACAAACCTTCCTCTGTGCCTCAATGGAGGATACATTAACGAGGCTTCGGAGGCGGAGGCGCGCACCCGGGAGAGCAATAGGGAGCACCCCACCGTTCCACCTGCCCCGCGCAGGAACGATAACTTCCTGCAAAACGATATGGATGTCGACTTTAGAAGATGTAATAACGCTAAGTCTGGGTTAGTTTACGATACTGATTTGATTCCTATATAGAAAGAAAGAACCAATTATTGCTAGCACAACCACAAATAACATATATCTTAAAAATAATCAAAACACCTATTGCGCTAGCCTTGATACCTCCCATTCGAGCGATACTGCAACGCTGATTTTCAACGGGAGGCCCAAGCGACGTACGGACGCTCATTCGGCGTTGTCATCTATACTAATATATAAAGCTGAAGAGTTTGTTTGTTTGTTTGGTTGAACGCGCTCAGGTATCTCAGGAACTACTGGTCCGATTTGATTAACTCTTTCAGCGTTAGAAAGCACATTTATCGAGGAAGGCTATAGGCTATATAACATCACGCAACAACCAATAGGAGCGGAGCACCAATAAATAATGTTTCAAAATCGGGGGTATTTTTTCCTTTTGAGAACTTCCGCTGCGTGCGCTGCGGAAACGGTTAAAGTTTCGCTAAAATAATGTATGACAGAATTGTTCCCCTTTAAAAGTTCTAAAAAAAAGTCCGCGACAGCATATGTCTATGTTTTAAGGTTGGCTCACTATAACCTTTTTTATGCTAACCAAATTTGTTCTAAAATAAAGCATTATTTGTGAAGGTGTTTTCATAAAGATGATATTAATCCTTATCCAAATAAATACGTTATTCATCACAAGTATTTAATTTAAAAGAAATTTGCCCTTTACATCATTTGATTTTAATAAGTATCTTATATGATGTCACAGTTTTAAAATAATACCGCAGCGAAAAAATTCTAATCAAGCGCGCAATAATGATGTACGAGTACAAGGCGCCGGCCGGCCGGTGCGCGGCGGCACACGTTTTACGTCTACTTAACCGATTTGAATGACTTTTTGGTATGGACATAAATGGGACTCTGTGGAGTAAAATAGACTACTATTTTCTTTCTGAAACCAACCCAGAAGTCTACGCGGACGGAGTCGCGAGCAAAAGCTAGTATATTATAAAAAAATATATATATATACTTAATTATAATATGATCGAGCTTGATGAGATTGTGTGTGTATTTATCTTCATGTCAAAGGCTTTAAGAATTAACAAACAAAATATTATAACAGAAAAACTGTTACTGAAATGAAATGAAATGAATTATATTTTGTATCTTTAGAAGCAGTGCATCAGGTGCGTGCAGCGGCAGCGGCGCGACGTCGTCGTCATCGGGCGCGTCGTCGTGCGGCGCCGCTCCCCCCGCGCCGCCCGCCGGCCCCCCGCCGCGCCCCGAGCCAGAACTACGGCACGCTCCGTGGTTCCAGCACGGTATACCACGAGAGGTAGGCCATATTTACGAACACCTAAAGAAAAAAGTCTGACTTTTCAGTCTCATGTAATGTTTAAATTTAACATGAATTATAATTAATTTGAAGGTCATAGAAAAAAATTGCATATTTACGGGGTCCCCATGATGAATTTCTTTGGCACCAACGCGTAGTAGGTTAGCGTGTTGCATTGCAAATGCAGGTCTAATTCATCCTTAACCATACAGTAGAAAATACCCTATTAATGGCCGTGAAGTCGTGATGGGCTCGAGGTTTAGGCACGCGGTCGAGAATTTCGACGGTCGCGGGTTCAAACCCCAGGCCTTCAAACATACCTCTGACTTTTCGAAGTTATGTGTGTATTCACAAAGAATTATCACGTACTTTAACGGTGAAGGAAAACATTGTGATGAAACCTGCACACCTAAACGTTATTAGGAATTTCCTAGGTGTGTAATCCGCCAACCCGCACTAGGCTAGCGTGGTGGACTAAGGTCTAAACCCTCTCAGTTGTAGAGGAGGCCCGTGCCCAGCAGTGGGACGTATATGGACTGATGATGAATGTACTGGTAGCCTCATAGATAGGTCTCCTCTCATCACTAATAGGACTGAAAAGACGTGAGTATTACAGAAGTGGCAGCTCCTAATTACCAAGCTATTTTTTCAGATCGCGCTGGAGGTCCTGAGCGGTGAGCCCGTGGGTTCGTTCCTGGTGCGCGGGAGCACGACGCAGGCGGGCTGCTACGCGCTGTCAGTGCGAGTCCCGAGGGACTTCCAGCGCGCCGGCATCGCACACTATCTCATATTACGCACACCCAAGGGGTATAAAATAAAGGTGAATAGTTTGTTTTTTTTATGCAGTAGTGTTAAGGACCTTTTTTTTTTTTTTTTTTTTTTTTTTTTTTTTTTTTTTTTTTTTTTTCCTGCGGGGAAAATCCTATTTACGGACGGTGTGTCGGACTCACCGGCACGTAATACCGACTAAAAACCCCGCGACGGCCACCATCAGCGCATTCAACGAGACGGCCCCGGCATATCCTGAAGCCTGAGCTATGGATTGGAACGGGACCGCCTCTGCGCGGTGCCAAAAGGCACACCTAAAAGATGAACTAGTAGTGTTAAGGACCTAAGTGTTAATTTTGCCGCCAACATTAAACAAAGGCAAGCCGTTCAGACTTTTTGAAGTTATATGTATTGTACATACATACATAAACTCACGCCTGTATTCCCCGAAGGGGTAGGCAGAGGTGCATTTGTGCACCCACATTTCGCCAGGTATGTATAAGTCCCACGTAATAGGTGGCGAGCCTATTGCCGTTTTTCGGGCACAATTCCAGACTCCGTGCTGCTACTGAGAATTTCCTAATGGAAAAACCCAATAACACTTTGCCCGACCCGGGAATCGAACCCAGGACCTGTAGATCGCACGGCACATATTTGTGCCGCGGGACCACGAGACAGTCGTATTGTATGTATGTATGTATATGTATTGTATTTAAAAGAAAACTGGGTTTGAGATAGTCCCATCTACGAGTACTTCAAAAGTTTTAAGGAAATTCAATCCCTATCTCCTCCTTGTTTCTTTTATTCGCGGAAGCATTTGATAGTATGCATAGTATTTTAAGAATTAAGTAATATTTTGTTAGATAATATTACGATCATTATTGCGATACTCTCGAGCGCCAACCTGCTCTGGATCGTATTCGACGAGAACCCATCTCCCTAATAGCGCGAGCACCGACGTCAAGAGTCGTCATCGGCGTATTCTACAGCGGGCAGCGGTTCTTGCCACAGAGCAGATCAGTCGGCGACCAGCTTATTCGTCTAACGAGACGCGTTAATGAAGTTTCACTTCGGTCTTCTGTAACACGGAGCAGGCCAGTCCATTCCAACAAGAGTATTATTTACGGCGTCGCTCTACTATTAAATTTTGCCTTAAAATTGTCCACACTAGGTGTACTGATGGCTAGCAGTGACGTGAACCATGTGTGATTGCAGGGTTTCACAAAGGAGTTCTCGTCGCTGAGCGCGCTGGTGACGCACCACAGCGTGATGCCGGAGCTGCTGCCGGCTCCGCTGCGGCTGCCCCGCGGCCCCGCGCCCCGCGCGCCCCCCCGCCGCCGCGACCACGCAGACCTGGACGCGCTCGCCCCGCGCACCCCCGCGCGCGCCCCCCACCCCGCACACGCCGCGCACCCCGCGCCACACCCCGCGCACGCCCCCCACCCCGCACACCCCGCGCACGCCCCGCACGCGCCCGCGCGACACCACGCGGCGCCGCTCGACGTGTAGCACGCGCGGTACCTCTCCACACCCGCCAGCGACGCGTATTTCAACGTCGACTGACACCTCTTTGCTGTTCTGCTAGCCTAGTCTTGAAACTCGGCGCTGACTTGGGTTGTTAATTGAAAAATGTTAAATTACTCTAGTACTCGTACAACTAACTATCTTGATCTCACAATTATTACGCTAACATTACGTTCCATTTATATTTACAATCTCGCTATATCTATTTGTATGTAGATTCCGACTACATGCTTGACTTAGATTCGCTCTGGCCCAGTGTAATTAAAAAAATATATCTTTTTCGTTAAAATTTAAAGTTCCCTTTAATTTCTACGAAACTTCATAAACAATAAAACAATGGCGTACCCGGCAATATGTTCCTTTTCCATTAATATGTATCATAATTTAAATGCAATAAAAGAAATGGAGTATTGATATCCACCGATAGTTTCGAGTTTTGAGGGTAGGCCTACTCTTTCGAGCTCAGTAGAACTAAACCAACTTCTACCAGCGAAACGCTCTATTGTAGAACCATGCAGACTCGTTTTCAAAATCATATGCTCTTATAGATTTATGTAACATCTACCAGCGAGATCGGCTAGAGGCTGTACCATAGTAAAAGTGTTGAGAGAATACCAATGCGAGAGCGTGTGAGTTATTGTTTGACATCTTGCAATATTAATCAGTTGTTTAAGCTTGTGACTTTGTGAGCTGCGGGAGTAAGTGAATCTGATACTGTGAACTGTATGTACGCGAGCATATCCGTAACATAATCATGCGCTAAATTGTAGTGATTAGTTTTACTGTGGAATTTCAGTATTGGTAAACTGAATACATCCATTCATACTAATCCTTATGCAGTTTCTTCAGCAGTGTTTCCTGTATATGTTTAGTCTAGTTGGTTTTAAATCTATTACTATACTAAACATAAGTTGGTCATCATAACAAAATGTAAAAGAGAATTTACCAGTAGGCACATGAAACATTGCAAATTTAAAAATTGCGTGTTTATGAAATGCTTTGAGTAAGTGTGTATACCTGAAAATTTTCTCAATAAACTCAAGGATATTTCAGAAATCAAATACAATAAATGGTGATTATAAAATGTAACATTATATAACAAACAAGTTATGGAAGAATATATTAGTCATCGTTAAGTCATTAAATTATTGTACGTTGCGTAGTACGGATAAGTGTAGTTCAACTTTATATACATATATAATAAAATAATGTGATAAATATCGTTCTAGGTACGTGTAAAAACGATTATATTTGTAAAGAGATGAATGGAATTAATAAATTGTATATGGTTTGTATAGGCGTTCGGTGTCACTGTCGTTAGTTATAAAACATAGTTGAAATGGAATTGCGCACACTTGATTTTCGCGCTTCTTTGTGTAGGTATTTTTCTAGTCTTACAAAATTCATGTACAGCTATCGATCCGCCGGATAATACCACGCATTTTATATTTTTCACGTTTGTCATCATAACTTTTTAATATTAACGCGAATGGGTACAAATTATTAGAGCGACATCTGTGTTTTGTGTTTGACAATTTATTTTTCTAATCTAACAACGAGATGGCGCTATTTAAATTTCATTAAAGAAACAAATATTTCCAATTATTTATAGTTTCCCACCGAAATCTCATCAAACATTTTATTATTTATACAGAAATCGAGAAATAACTCGTACATATTTTTGGGTTGTAGGTGAATAAGCTCTTGTAACCATTTGCGTTGATCAGAGTAGCGGATGTAAGATTAATTTTTAAAGCAATGTATATCAAGTAACGCGGTGAATATAAATTGTTATTGTAAAACAAGTTGCCTTTTAGCGAGTACCTACACTTTGGCTTTCGCATTTGCTCCAGACTTACAGTACAATGTGGAGATGAAACATTTTGTGATATCGGTGTTTAATCAAGTACTTAGGTACTTTTTGATATTATTGGTGTTGTTTTCTAACGAATATTTTTTTTCATAGATTTTTGTTGTTTAGTTTACTTAAAGTTTTGTCAATATAATCAAAGCTACATAAATTCCACTGAATAGGCCCCTTTTTTATTATTGAGGAATACATTGTGCGTAGGTTTGTTGCAAAATAATGTTGATTGTTAATCACTGCCTTAGAACGTGAAAGCGTGTTGTATTATAACGTTACAATATCAGTAGAGTTAGTATCTGTTGATGTTTAACGATAATGTTTACTTGCCATTGTGTAATGAAATGTTTAAAATGCGTTTAATATAGTTGAGAATGCTCTTTGACTTGGTCAAGTTGTAACAACAAAGTTTAGGAAAACTAGTATTAAATGTTCTGTTTCTTTATCTGTGTGAAGATCTTCAGCTTGTCTATGTTAGGGCTCATTTAAATATACTATACTCGGCTTTAGTCGTGGTCTATCCTCCTACTTATCTTTGTCTCATAAAGCTGATTTTAGCCACCTTCTTCAATGACATTACAACCATCATCATCTCCTTTAAAATTCTTCAATACTATTTATGTAAGAAAAGCAATACCAATAAAACGTCTAGTTCATCATCGTCTTAATCATCATTAAGTTTGCCACAAACACTTACTATGAATCTTAAATCTGGAATATTTCATATTCCATTCTCGTTGATTGGAAATTAATTAAAAACCATAACATGTCTTGAAACTATTTATAATGTTAAGGATTTACTAATCGTTTTCTAGATTACTGTCAGTTTGGCCCGCATTAAGATTGAACTAATAATAGTATCTTCTCATTCGTTCCGAAATCCGTTCATGACAACTACTTAATGAACTCATTCTTGTCTTATCATCATTTCTTAAATATACTGTTTATGGGAATGTAATTGTAAAATGTATTTTTTATATTATTAGATATTTGACGAAGTTGTCTTCATTTTGTAAGATTTTCGCCTGATTGTGTAAAAGTTTTATTTTCGTTCTGATACTCAAGTCATTATGATAAATTATGTTTAGATAATAGTGTTTGGGATGAATATTTGTCTAGTTTATTTCCACCTCGAATGTTTTTTTTTGTAATAAACAACTGTGAAACTATTAATTTATTTACATTATAATTGAAATAAATATTATGGAAAATACCATTGTTTTTATTTTATCAATATAAATCAAAATTATTATTAATATCTTGCTGAATAACTATAATGCTGGAAATATGGACTTTACCATAATACATATTATGTAGTTTCTTTTTAGTTCGGTACGTATACGTCGTTGAAACTGCGGATATAACTTCTAAAACAAAAGTGTTAAAGTATAACAACGCCATCTGTTATTCGTTTTCCGAAACGAGTTATTACTGTTAAGGTCCTGCATTTTAAAGTTGTTGAAGTTTTGTTTATTGCCACAGAGGGTGGTAAGATACATTTCGCAATTATACGGTAAGTGATGACAAAAATAAAGAGATGTCGCCACATGTCGCGGAATTGCCTTCCATTTTAATTTAAAACTGCAATTTTGCTTACGACGTTATATACAGGTACCACCTATAGTTGTGTTACATCTTACTATATTTAATACATAATGTTATATTATCGTTAATTTACGTATTAAATTAATGCATTATATCAAGTAACAAACGAAGTAATCCCAGCATTATAGTTTATGAAGATAACGATTTCAAATGCATTAGAAATTATATCATTGTGGCGTACATAATATGTTGTGTTATTTAATTTATTAAACATATTTATGTAGTGTATACATATTTTATATATATTCTATATTAACAATTACACCGCACACCCATTCTTACTAACACACATACATTACACCTACAGAACCAAACAGATTTAATCAATTTATTATTAAGTATAAATGTGGAGTGCATTGGAGGCGCGCGATACCGCGCCGGTACTAACCGGTATCTCATAGTGACAGAGCGAGCGATGCGCGTCACCGCTTCGACGCACGCGCCGGCCGCGCCGACGCGGCCAGTCGGTACACCTCTCTCGCTCGCGAAGCCCGTGTCACCCGCTACCTCGCCGCCTTATCTTGTCCGCGCTTAACAGCTGATTATTGTGAACATTCTCGTACTGTAATATCTGTCTCATCTCCTTCTGTAATTTTTACTTCTTGTGACTATATTGTGTGTGTTAAATTTATCTTCTTGTGTCGTGTATATACTCTGACTGTGTCTATTGCTATATATGTACTGTGTGTGCAATTAAACGCCATAAACTGTTTTATGCTTATCATTGCGCTTGCACCCATCTACAAACTAACCAAATCATAATTTTTATTTTCTATAATTAAAATAAAGCAGACCGACTTTAGAAAGAAATTATCTATAGGTATTTGGAATATGCGAATATATTACGATCACGATCTTGTGTAATTAATATATTACTAATATGTACCAGTACAGAGTAATAATATGTATTTAAGTTTTTATGACGCCTCAAATCGGTTGTATTCACGCTACGTATTATTAAATGTATAAGTATACGGTAGGGCTCCTCAAAAATTACTTCGAAGTATTTTACTTGGTAAAACTTCAGCAATTAAGCACTTCGGTTTGTGAGTCCTTATATTTGAGTTGTGAAGTTGAGATTTGCAATACAAAGCCGCGCTCATTACATTCGACGAGACCTTTAAGCAATTAGGGGTTTTATATATTTTATTATCGTGGAATTATTTATTAGGCAAGCTCGAAAAATTTATCGCTCACATTGGCTTATTAGGGTTTTGGTTTAGTAAAAATAATCATCAGCCCATATAGGTAGGTACGTCCCACTGCTGAGCACGGGCCTCCTCTACAATTGAGAGAATTTAGGCCTTAGTCCACCACGCTGGCCTAGTGCGGGTTGGTGGACTACACACCTAAGTAATTCCTAAGAACTTATAGGTGTGCAAGTTTCATCACGATGTTTTCCTTCGACGTTTAAGTACTTGATAATTCTTTGTGAATACACACATAACTTCGAAAAGTCAGAGGTATGTTTGAAGGCCTGGGGTTTGAACCCGCGACCGCCGAGATTCTCGATCGCAAGCCCAAACCTCGAGGCTATCACGACTTAAAAATTATCACCTCGCCTTGGAATTATGCTAATTCGTTATTATACTGCCTCATTTATGTTACTGCAAGTACCTGAGTTAAGTTCACTGGATTAGGCTATGTATTATTGAATATTATTGGATTTCATTAGTAAGTTCTCAGTACGAGCACGGACATAGGCATGAAAAAAGGCTCGCTCCTCTTTGTGTGATTCTCAAACACGGTTCGCGAAACGTAACTGTACCTACGTATTTAAGTATGGCACAGGTTTTGTGTTTTAAATTAATAATTAATTTTAACGCAAATATAGAAAGGGTTTTACATGGTAATAATACATTGATATCGAGCGTTTGGCGGCTGAATGTAAGAAATAAATCTTTGGACCTGGCAATTCCGCGAACGAATGTAAAAGGCACATTTGATTTTGAATATTTCTCGAATAGGAAGAAAGTTATGCAAAACTTTTATATTGACGTCATTTTACATTCTTTATAATAAGAAATATGTCTCATTTTAAGTAAATTTCAATGGTATTTCAACAGTTAACATTTTTATATCATATCTATTGTCCTATAAAATATTAGTTAAAAATTATTATTATTGAATTTTAATGTATGAATATAGACATGCAAAATGCTATAATTTTATAATAGGATATATGTATATTCGAGAGATATATTCAATACGCTGAGGCTGGTGCCACAAACTCATTGTATTACAAGTTCATTCGCATGGAAACATCAGGGCTTAGAACTGTTCTGGATCTCAGCTCGCAAACTCAAACAAAGTTGTGCGGAACACAAGTAATGTACTAATGGAAGATTATTGTAGTGTTAACACGCGCCGTAATACACGCGATTTATGTTAAATGAAGCTGCTGGCGTAAAACACAAAGAGGAACACGCACACACACAAGCACGCACACAGGGCCACTCGTGTCGGGCGCATCCGAGTAAATATTCTAGTTTGTGACCCTCGGCTGCTACTACGGGTTTATACTTGTTCGTGTTGAAGATCGAATGTAGAATTCACTAGGCTTTGTAGAGCGTAAAATACTCCATACATTTGCTATTATTATTCTTGAAGAAAAGACGAAAAGTGCATTTTTTCACCCATGTTTTGCCAATTGTTTTTTTAGTCTATCGTTAGACCAACAGATAAAGGGGTCTATTATACTGTCTTTCGGTCAAATTTTCCCACTCCGTGCTTCTGCTAAAAAATTCCTAATAAAATAAAAACAATATTTTTTTCTTGTCCCGAGAATCGACCCAAAGACAAATAAAGCAGTCATTTGTGAACTGTTTCAGTATTTACCTGTTCTAATAAAATTATACAATATGATATATATTATGATGAGTTGTATTACCCAAACAATTGATAATAAAGCTACAGTCCACACGATGTGCTGTAATGTGCCAATTGCGGCAGAACTGGCAACATTTCGTATAAATGGTTGGGCCGGCTAATATTCTCAGTTAATATATGGGCCTCTATTTGAATGACTTGTTATTAGGTTATATGAATGTTTGAGTTCGAGTAATTATGCGTATAAATATTTTATGCAGGTATGTTATACAGAGTGTATTCAGGCCGCGATCGGAAACTAAGGCAGGTAATAGCAAAGGTGATTACAAACCTCCTGGCGTTAAAGAAAATTCCGACAAAAAATAAAAATTTTGAAGTTTTCCTAACAACTATAGGTATAAAATGTATGAGGTAATGACCTTAGCTATTGCCTGCCTTAGTTTCCGATCACGGTCTGAATACACCCTGTATAATACGGGCTTGAAGTAGAGCTTATACTTAAAAATACTGGAAAGTTTATGAGTATATTTATTTAAAAAAAATCAGTGAGTGTATTCAAAAGTCAGAGGTGATGTGGAATTATGTCAATGAAAGAAAGAGGAGGATCAAACAACCATACATCTGAGCAATAACTCTTTAAAGCCGTCCTTGTGCATGTTTAATCAAAATAATTACATGGCTTAATTTAAAGTATACATGAACTCAAACGAAATGCACATTAATCTCCTTGTAATTAAAACACATGCTATTTTCGGTTGACGAACACATTGAAATGTGAAATGTGTAAAACATTCATCGCTATGGAAATCTGCCAGACCCGTAGTACTGGATAATACAATACAAAACTGCAAATGGTAGAAGCGCGGAAACCTTCGCCCGTTTCCGTAGCAACCCCTTCACCTCAGTATACTTAGGTTTTAAAATGTAAAGCGAATGGACGGAGCGTTCGGCGCGCGGCTGCCTGTTTCCACTGTAATAGCTTTGGGATATCTCAAAGGAGCGTTTAGCGCGCGCCGCCGTACTGAACAATAATGCTACGTTTGGTGCACGGAACGCGTAGCTTATGGTAATATTAATGGTAAGGTTAATATTTGGCTATTTTGTACGCAGTAATGGTGATTTGACTGCGTTCTATTGATGTTTATTGCAGAAAACAGTGTTTTATGTATTGTATGAAAGTCAACAGAGTTAAAACATGAATTATTTCTCCCAATTTGTTACATAGGAGAATCTGTAACTTTATGAAATACAGTGAAAGTACGGGAAATGTATTATTCCCAAAACGAACTATTTGCACCTTATAGCCTTTTGTAAGTAGTTCTAAGTAGTATTGAGCTTAAATATATGATTTTTTAAATTACATTTACAGACATCGTGCTGGAGCAGGAATCGAATCTGGAAGTACTCGATCGGAACCCAATTATACGTTGGTACAATATTATCACATGATAACTAATAATTTTAGATGAAGTAGATACCGTTTATTTATCAATCGGAATCTATTGTATACGGAAACAGCACTATAATCAATTTCACGTGTATTTATTTAGATGTGTTGGTTTAGGCGTGTTTGTATCGCCGGGTCCCGGGTTCGGAAACCAGGTCAAGTCTTGTTTGGGCTCGTTATCTTGCGTAATCCCTCGGGACGATATAATCACTGACCTCCTTGTCTAGTTGCAAAAATAATTTTGCACTCGGGAAAGTACGGTGGCAGAAAACTAATATTGCTGTTTGACGCTTTGATTAATAGTAATATTTAAAACTATAGATTTCAGATATTATTAAAAAAACGGGTTTTAACATGAAATTATACTCTTGGATTCTTATGGCGTCAAAGTTTTTTTTTATGAGTGGAGAAAACTCTTTTACCTCAATGTGACAAAAGTAATGTACTTAACCTAGAGAACATCAAAAATGCCTTACTTGTGTGAATTCTACCCAACCTTATGCCAGTTTAGAGAACCGAGATTCTACGCTATTTTAAAGTAGAACACAGCAAATGGGCTATGACTGATAAAACAATATTTCAAATATGACACATTTCGTATGTTGGTTCAACGGAATACAAAAATAAAACATGCACACTTCAGTAAAGCTATAAGCGGCGCTTTTATTTGACGTCACGCCAAACGCCTAGCAAATGTACATCCGGCGCGCGGAGTCGCTCGCAAATGACGTCATCACGACGCCATCTTGCACACACATTACCGCCTCATCTTGAGTTGCCAGGCACAATGGCTTAAGAAATGTTCTAGATTTAAAATAAATTCCAAATAGGATTCACACCATCCGTAGCCGAGTAGGGACCTCCTTTTTAAACACGTTTTGCTTTTTGAAAAGAGAATACTACTGTCAATAGTATACTGGGTCCTTTAAGAGTACGTCTTGAGATTAAAGAAAGCAGGACAATAGGAATGACGAAGCACGTGAGTTAGCAGTGCATCAAAGAAATGTAATTTAGAAGCAAGCATGAGAGGCTAACTTTGGTTTGTTATGTGTGTATTGGCACTTAACTGTTACGTACTTCAACAGTGAAGGAAAGCATCGTAAGGAAACCTGTACACCAAACAATTAATTAAGAATATCTTAGGTCCGCCAACCCGTACTAGATCAGCGTGGTGGCCCAAGGCCTAAGCCCTCTCAGTTGTAGAGTTGGCCCGTGCTCAGCAGTGGAACGTATATATGTATATGGGCTGATGATGATGATGTCGATGACGGGTGTTTCCGTCACTTTAAAAATATGCTGCTAGTAAAGTAGCCGTCGAAGTGACTCACACAAGAATAACGTGTTCATCATCATCAGCCCAAATACGTCCCACTGCTGGGCACGGGTTGGTTGCACCTAAGAAATTCCTAAGAACTTTTAGGTGTGCAGGTTTTATCACGATGTTTTCCTTCACCGTTAAAGCAAGTGATAATTCATTGTGAATACACACATAACTTCGAAAAGTCAGAGGTGTGTGCCTGGGGTTTGAACCTGCGACCGCCGAAATTCTCGACCGCGCGCCTAAACCTCGAGGCCATCACTGCTTTTTCATCACGTGTTATGAGATGAGAAAATTCCATGGTGCGATGAAAACAAATTTAGAAATAGTGACAGTTCTGAAACATTTGTTAATTTAATTAGAGAGTTTAACACAGCTGTAAGTCGCTGAGTATAATTTTATTGAGAGCACACCGCCCTCGCATGATTTCACGCGCCGCGAAAATCTGATGAGCATTTTAACTCGTCTCATATGTAATGAAAATAGGCATAATGAGGTGGATTTTTTGCGCCTTCTGAGAAGTGATGTTCCGGATATCCGTATCCGCAGATATCCGCGGGAGAAATAAGATATGGACCTTATACGGATATGGATCTGTATCTGTCACTTTTCTCGCAGATCTTTCATTTATTTTCAAATTCAATTGACAGGATAAAATATAAGTTAGGATTGTGTGATAAATTAGTATAATTAAAAAAATAACATTCAGAGCACCTTTTTTTAGTCGTAAGATGTAGGGCCTGTAACCCAAAGATACTAAATGAGCTACCTTATGACATCAATATTACATATTTAAAGGTCACGCGCCGACACCAATTAAGTAAGAAAATAAAGATCCGTATCCGTGTCCGTATCCGCAGATCTTGACACTAAATATCCATATCCGAATCCGTGTCCGCGGATATACATTTTTGACGATCCTTCACATCACTACTTCTGAGTACAGAGGGCCCATACATTATGTTTCTTTAACAGTAATTTCACATTATAATGAAACGGAGGTCTGTAACAAGTTTCTTGAGGTTTTTTATTCGAGTTAGGAGACTTGTATCTCGGTGCGGATCCATTTAAAAAATAATACATGCCTATATAAATAACCTCACGCCTGTATTCCCCGAAGGGGTAAGTAGAGGTGCATTTCTGCACACACATTTTACCAGGTATGCATCAGCCCCACGTAATAGGGGGTGAGCCTATTTCAGGCTCATTTCCAGACACCGTGCTGCTAATGAGAATATCTTAATGGAAAAATCTAATAGCACTTTGTGGACTCGAGAATCGAACCCCGGACTTCTAGATCGAACGGAACGTATTTGTACTGCGAGACCACAAGGAAGTTGTACCATATCATTTAAAAATAGTAATAAATATTACTATTGTCATTGCGGCAATTATTACCCATTAGTTTTCTTAAACATTCTTCGCCAGGAATTCTATATAAAATGTTCTGTCTCTGTCTCTCTGTCTTGTGTACTTATTTAATATGGTGTCTCACAACACAAGTTATAGTGTAATGCACTCAGTGTATTTCTACGGATTTCTTCTAATAGTATTACGAGTATGTGATGCTATTTACCCGAGAATAGAATGGCTTACTTAGTCGCTACGTTTGTTTGCTCCCAAGTAATTACAATTAAACATTACTTTTGTTTTATAGAAAGAACGTAGTTGCCTTTCTAATCATGATTTACGATCTTATTCCACTGATTTTGTTTCAGCTTTAATACGCTTTTTTATCTACATAGTTATTTGTGTATTTAAAATGAATACACACTTACTTTAACGGTGAAGGAAAACATCGTGAGGAAACCTGCATAGTCACACCTAAAAGTTCTTAGGAATTTCTTAGGTGTGTAGTCCACCAACCCGCACTAGGGTAGCTTGATAGATTAGGGCCTTAGCCCTCTGAGTTGTAGAGAAGGCAGTGGCAAGCAATGGGAAATATATGGATTGATAATGATGAAGTAGGGTAGTAGTATTACACATACGGGCGCAAGCATGTATGTTTTTTTTTTTTATTTATTTTTTATTTTTTTTATTCTGGCACGGCAAAGTGACCCCATTGCACCTGATGGTAAGCGCAATGGAGTCCAGAAAAAGTGCCGACCAGCGAGAGATGATGGTCTCCCGTTGGTCGACACAATCATGCCGGCCGAATACCTCTTCACCTTATTGTGAAGAAGTTTGGGGGACTATCAATCATGGCGATCAAAGGACCGACCGCGACAAACCGGCCAAAAAAATTGCCGGCAGGTCATCCTTTCACATGATTGAAGCCTCCCGAAAACCGGATATACACTGGCTGATCCCGGAACGCGGCACACTTGCATGTGCCACTATGGCGGGTTTTACGCCCTGTGTACGGTGGTCGCCATCCGGGCGGATACGAATATCCTACCACCAGCAAATGTGTATGTATGTCTGTGTGAGTGTAAAAAAGCAAGTCTTAATTATTAACTAACGCACACAAGATACGGACACGTAGGTAATTTAGTTGTGAAACAATGGCGGACGTACAAAAGGTGGTGGGGTTCGAGTCCGCGCCCGCCGGAGGTAGAGACGGTTGTTGTGCTGAGGTGCTCTAGCTTCCGCTCTACTTCCCTATTGCGCCAATTATTTCATTACACAAGAGCCGCGAACGAGGTATCTCGGCATCTCTAGACCTTGTTTTAAAACAATAATGAAAATATTTTAAATATTTTAATTGAATTTTGGTAATGTAGTGGCGAAAAGCGTGCGCAGTTATATTTTAAATTTATGATTTTAAATTGATAACATTAATTTTTGATTGCACTGTAAAACGAAACAATAGGAATTAAAATGTCGGTCAACATTGCAAATTGTTATTCATGGTGACGGCAAGTGAATTTTTTTCGAAAGCTTTGCACCGATGGCTCTATTTTCCCAGATTTAAAACATTTTGTGTCAATTTCCAACCCATAAACCACAACTTTTGAAATAAATGCCGATATGTTGCAACGTGAAAGGATAAAAATCTGTTTTTACTGGATTTATTGACTGCGGTAAAGCAAAACTATTCATAGCAGTTATCTACATATAATACATATGTCTATTCATTATCATCATCATCATCATCTTCATCACCAGCCCATATACGTCTATTATATATTTATTTCTGAGCTAACCTCTCGTCAGCTGCGTTCTTATATCCCACTAAATAGAGGAACAGCCTTTTGCTCGTGATCGTGTACATTTTTAGATTTTTTAGATTTGTTTACTATCGAGAATTTTATAATAGTAAATATTGGCGATATTTTTCTTAATAGTTCCCTGGATATACATATATTATTTGTATCATTTTAAACTCTTATAAATATAAGAAGTATACTAAATGAGAAAGATAACAAAAGTGGATTTTGCCGCCGTCTGAAAAAACAGTAATCTTTCCACTTTTAATTTACAATTTAAACAAATTATGTGCGTGAAAATACGATAAGCAAGTTAATTGAGAGGGCGCTGCTCTCGACGCCATTCAACTTTCGTACAATATATTGTTTATTGGTTGTAAATCCAATTAAACATTAGTTTTTAATCTGCGCAACTTTTGTGGCGCGGACGGCATAATCAATTTTACTGATGCGTGGCGTATACTATTTAGGGACTTGGAGAGATATCAAATACAATCTAGGTTTTGGTCTTGGGGGCATATTTAGAAGGCTCCGTTTGGCTTTATACCACAAATATTAAGAGTAAATAATTATTATTTGAAGAATACAAGGTAACGATCCCGAGTCTATAAATGTGGAAACAGACATGTCGCAGTTTGCTATACGAGCTACGAATTATATGCAATATACCAATTCTCAATTATGAAAATATATACTGAAATGATTAAATTATTCGTTTATTTATTCTTAAGACACTTTAAGAATAAATTAACATGTCAGCTACTTTATAGATTAAGAAAAGTTAGCACGCACACAGCAAGCAAGCACGAATAATAGTGTGACGAGAAATTATCGTCTATTTTACATGATTTTCTCTAGCTTTATTTAATCCGATACTATGGGATATATTTACACCCCCCTAGTGTAACCTCCCTTGTCTTGGAGATGTAATAATAGCTCCCTGCCCACGACACTTCGTCCCTATCATTAATCGTGGTGACACACATATCGTATGTTCCACCTGAGTGAGCACCGTGTTTTGTCTCTTCCGTCGATAATTATAGATCCGAGCTTGTAGCAAGACCAATCTGAGATCATTCCCCTTCGTCGCCTCATTGCCGTCAAACTGTCAATAATGTCTGAGAAAATACTTGGTTGTCTCCTGTAGATGACTGCCTCGAGTTTGGAGCGTTTTGGAGGTTCCACAATAAATACCCGGGTCGGGAAATGCGTAATTGGGTTTTCCCATAAGGAGATTGTCATTAGTATCACAGTCTGGAAATATGTCCGAAAAACGGCAATAGGTTAATTAAGTGGCACTTAAAACACTAGTGAAACGTGGGTGTAGAAATGCGCCTAAGTCTGGGGGGAATGATTGTGTATATAGGTATTTTGTAGTTAAATTAGACTACAGAATGAACAGAAACAGTACCTATGTCTGATATTTGGTCGATATCAGCCGATATAAGTACAGCTGATGGGTACAAAATGTTTTAGCTTCCAAAATATAAATTCACCAATTCCAACAAATTTTCAAGTTTCTTAATCGGTTGAATGTTGGATTTCTGAGAAACATTACAAGTTTAATATGAAAATGAAGGCTGTACCCGAAAATATGTACATCACTTAAAAGGTTTTGACGTTACACGTGTATTTTCAAATTTCACAATACCGTTATACATGGATAAATTGAAGTTATTGTGAAACTTGAAAAAAAAGTGTGTGTGTGTACTTATGTACACGCGTTAGAAGTTATACTTCATACATAAATATATATTTTCTTAAATAATATAATAAGTTTTTTACTTAATCTTAAAATTAGGATGAACGAAATTCCCGATTCCAATGGGGCCAATCGATAGCTTACGTCACGCCGGTTCCAATGATACCAAACTCGGGTATCCTACGATTAAAATTGAGGGAGTTAGACAGAGGGGGGTGAGGTAGAATTTCTGAGGGGGGGGGGTTAAGGTGAACAGAATGGTTTCTGTGGTAATTTGCGGTTTTCTATGGGTGAAGGGCCAGGCGGGGGGGGGGGGGGGGGGTAAGAGGAGTTGCCAGAGGCAGGGGCGAGTTTATATTGCTAAAAACGATTTAAGCCTGACCATGCGTGACGTACATATCATATAAGTAATAAATTTAAATTAAGGAAATTAAAATTATAATTAATTCTGACGTCACGACTCGGTCATGACGGCACGTGACGTGAGCAGAATTTTAAATTATTTTTTACTGTCACTATTCTACATTCTTAAAATTTAAAACAAACTTTTTCTGAATAACTTTTTGGTGTCGGTGTGCGCGCGCATCGTAAAAAATCACTCATCATTTTTCCCTAACGCGCCAAAAGAAGTATAACTTCAAAAATGGTTGAGCTTTCGTTGTTTATATTTCCTCACCTGTATTTTGTAGGTCTTCTCAAAAATACTTTCAAAGTAAATTTTATTATAATAACACAATTGGATTCTTGAACAACTCGATATTTTATTAAGTCTGCCTCGTTTACTGGTGGCTCTCTTAATGCGATCGAGAGGCCCCGGGTTCGATTTCCGAATCAGGTAAAGTGTAGTTCATTATTTCTACTAATAAATTATCACTTAAACAAGACATCTGGAAATTATTATTAATTATCATAGTTTTTGGAAGTGAAAATTTCTTTAGCACTTGGGCACTTTTTGATATGGGAAAATCTCATGGGTTCGCGTCACCGACATGCTCATGACTAGCGCACGCGCAGCGGCCGTGTGCTGTGCGTGACAGACGCATTTTGGATGCGTGAAATCTCGTGCGTTCGCAGTACAATTGTGAATCATCATCATTATCAGCCCATATACTTCCCACTGCTGGGCACGGGCCTCCTCTACAACTGAGAGGGTTTTAGGCCTTAGTCCGCTACGCTGGCCTAGTGCGGGTTGGCGGACTACACACCTCAGAAATTCCTAAGGACTTTTAAGTGTGCAGGTTTCCTCACGATTTTTTCCTTCACCGTTAAAGCAAAAGATAATTCATTGTGAATACACACATAACTTCGAAAAGTCAGAGGTGTGTGTCTGGGGTTTTAACCCGCGATCGCCGAGATTCTCGACCGCGTGCTTAAACTTCGAGGCCATCACGACATACTACTTACAATAGTGAATACTAAATAAATTCACTAATATCTTTAAAATAAAAAAAAATCAAGCACATTGAAATTTATTTGAATAAAAATACTAACCATAAATCTGTGATTGTATATTAATTGTTATTTCAATACAAATATTTAGTCATGATGTTGTACAGCCCGTTATATATTTGAATAATATAAAACCATATAAACATGCATATAATTGTTGCTCGACGTGTCAATAGATGTGGAAACCAGATTGATGTTGATAATTTTAATTCAAACATTACGAAATTTCAATTTTTTATATTCAAAGTTCCAAGTTTTCACTTCTATCGGCAGTGCCTATAACTGCCATTTTTTTATGTCATCATTCTTCGTTAACTTTGTTAAATACACGTTCATTAATTACAGCACTATCCAAATATTTATCGTATTTGTATTTGTAAGAAAAAAGGCGTACATCATAAAGATAAGTTTAAATAGCTTGTCAGTGTCTAAATTTATATTTCGGGGTAAAGCCTGAAGCATTAAAAATATCTTTACATACCCAAGTCTCAAAGTTAGTGGCGATACTTAATGATAAAACACATTTTTCATCGTTATAATGAAGTACAAAACACGATGGGCGTGAAGTTTTGCACATTTATTTTGTTTGTAGAATATGCTAAAAAGTTTTTAATTATAATGGAAAAACTATAACCATATTTCTTTAAAAGTCATTTCTTTTATAAAATATATACTTCCACTGAAAACTTTTTGCGTTAATATATTTATTAATATAGTGTTATTTTTCTTGCGATAAATTTTTAATTAATGGCTTGTAGTTTTGACTTAACTATCTTGACTTGGCTTGCTTGAATTTGTATAGTAAAAATAAATTGGAATGATTAAACTTTTATACACCCTCATGCTTGTAATCCCGAAGGAATCGGCTGAGATTTTGCCAATTGTGATTTCATACCACATAACAGGAAGCCAGCTTACCTACTGCTTTCGGAATTGTTTTCCAGACAATAAGCTGCTGCTGAGAATTTCCAATGGAAAAACCCAATAACACTTTGCCCGATTCGGGAAACTGGGACCTAAAGATAGCACGGCATAAACATGTGATATTGTAGGCTTTTTTACTTAAAAAAACAATAGTCTAGTCAACACTGATTAAACCGAATCTGGTGAAACCAATGAATCCGTGCTTCAACCCTACAGTTATTGATAGTACAGTTGCCATACGGAAGTGCGCTCCACTGTGTTCAGCATGATTTATTCAGCCATCAAACAGCGCTATATAATCAATTAATCAAGCGGGCGCAGCATTGCGTTATTGTTGCATCCTCCTCATCTTTAGCCCCCCCCCCCGTGCGTCCCAACCCCCCGCCCCCATCGAGTTAGGAACGTGAGGTGTCAAGTTAGATTGTGTCCGCGTCTAACTTAGATGACGCGGCCCCGCGAGATGTGTTCCGGATGGAGCCGAAATATTGCAGTGTTGGGTAGTTACGAGCGGAGAGATGTGAATGGAATATAATTTTTAAATGTCATGTCGTAATAGATGAAATTTTTTTTTTTGTGTTTTTTCTTTGATCTGTGTCAATAGTAGATGTTTTTATGGAATGGCACAGCGCAGTAAAAATGCCATACCTAGTAAGTAATATACTGTAAGAAGAAACAGCAGAAAGATGCGAGAAAATTGTTTGGTATTATGTAATAGAATACTGTATTATGAAATAGACTCCTATATTTACAATGCATACATACTCGTATACCTATATATATATCAGTGGCGGTACTTCCATAGAAGCCCATGTTACATTTTGATTGTGTAATGTCTAGTTTATAATTGTTTATTGAGGGCTCAGAATATTCTCATTTATATGTCAAATTTCTTTTGTTAAATAAAGATTTAAAGCTTAAAGATCATTATTCGGAATTTTGTAAGGCATGCTGGGCTTTTGGGCTTCTATGGAAGTACCGCCACTGATATATGTATATATGTATGTATGTATGTACGTACCTCACGCCTGTATCCCCGAAGTGGTAAGCAGCGGTGCATTTCTGCATCCCCATTTCGCCGATTGCGTTTTCGTTCCACGTAATAGGGTGCGAACCAATAAAATTTTGCCCAACCCGGGAATCGAACCCGGGATCTCTAGATCGCACGGCACATACTTTTTCCACGAGACCATGAGGCAGTCATATTTTAAACAATGATAAATTTATATTGTTGTCCACCCCTTGGGTAAGCCACCGCAGAGATACGTACTATCAGTGGCGGTACTTCCATAGAAGCCCAAAAGCCCAGTTTGCCTTTCAAAGTTCAGAATAATAATCTTTACACTTTATATCTTTATTTAATAAAAGAAAGTTGATAAATAAAGACCTCACAATAAACAATTATAAACTAGACATTACACAATTTACGTGTAACGCTTTTGGGCTTCTATGGAAGTACCGCCACTGCGTACTATGTAGTTTCAATAATAATCTCGCAAAGCTTTTAATAAAAATGAGCAACTGACTGCGGGCGTATAATTAAACAACTGTTTAATGAGACACTCATTTCATAACTATTATGCGAACGAGCCCCTAGAGATGCGTACATTGCGCGCTTCTGTCCACTTTTTGTATTTCACAGACAATACTCATATACAGGGAGTAAATAGAAAGCTTCTGAATACGAAAAAGATAAAAATACTCCTAAAAGCGACGCACATACATGTTAAGATCTACTGTCTTATTCTATGACTGAGACGGTTTAGGCCTTAGTTCACCACGCTGGCCTAGAGCGGGTTGGCGGACTACACACCTAAGAAATTCCTAAGAACTTTTAGGTGTGCAGGTTTTATCACGATGTTTTCCTTCACGGTTAAAGCAAGTCATAATTCATTGTGAATACACACATAACTTCGAAAAGTCAGAGGTGTGTGCCTGGGGTTCGAACCCGCGATCGTCGAGATTCTCGACCGCGTGCCCAAACCTCGAGGCCATCACGACTTTTTGTATGTATGTAAAAATCAGAAAGACCAAGACAGAGATGTGGTAAATATAAATTCGTAACATTAATTTCGCGATGAACTTCATTCACACGCAATAAGTTCTAAATTTACCCCCAATATAAGTTATTAGAGGCTCACCTATTAAAACGAAATTTGATTAATGTGTTTTGGCAAATTGATCGTTTATTTTGATAACATTGTAATTGATTTACATTTAATTAAATCACCACAACCGTGTGTGCCGGACATTTTGTACAACACGAAATACACATGCTTAAAATTAATTTTAGCGGTAGCATGTTCCTGGAACGTTCAAAGTTCGGGAAATAATAATTGTTAACCTTTGTGAATAGGGCTTAATAAATTACGCGATACATAAAGAGGATATTAAAAATGAATAAACACACCAATCATTTACACTCATAGTTCTGATCTGATAATACAGGCAGGTAATAGCTAAGGTCATTACAAACCCCCCTGGCATTAAAAAATAAAAATGCAATCAAAAATCACGGTCTGAATATGCCCTATATATGATATACCTTTCTTGGATTGTGCATATCAATGACTTTTCAATCTCACAGCATTCAGAACTAGCACTAAGTAATGGAACGCATACTTGAACATATAAAAATAAGTGAGTCTCAAAACATCATCATTATCAGCTCATATACGTTCCACTGCTGGGCACGGGCCTCCTCTACAACTGAGCGAGTTTAGGCCTTAGTCCACCACGCTAGCCTAGTGCCGGTTTGCGGACTACACACCTAAGAAATTCTTAAGAACTTTTAAGTGTGCAGGTTTCATCACGATGTTTTCCTTCACCGTTAAAGTACGAGTACGTGATAATTCTTTGTGAATACACACATAGCTTTGAAAAGTCAGAGGTGTGTGCCTGGGGTTTGAACCCGCGACCGAAAGATTCTCGACCGCGTGCCCAAACCTCGAGGCCATCACGACTTATATAAGTAGAGCAATTGCGTCACACTTCTTCAGACTCGTCGAATTTCAGTTATAGGAACTCCAAAACATCCGCTCCTCTCGTCACAAGGCACTAACCTCAATGTTACTTTTACAAGTGTAAATTTACGCGGGCCATGGAACACTACCATCAAACCATTTCACCGCTCTACCATCTATCGAATTCTACGCAGGATAAGTTTCACTCGGCACCAGATTGCCCCTTATCTTTGAAGTTGTAATGAAATCGGAACAATTGGATCGAGAATTAACAAGTTTTTAATCTAGATACGGTCGTTCGCGATCGACTCTCTCAAGAATTTCTGTTCGATTTGATGGTGTACAATCTGGCCCAAGTTACAGCTATCAGCGATCATCAAGCTACTGTTAAATTAATTGTATAATCGAGAATAAAAACCATTATCAGTTGAAATTTCTAGTTTCACTGTAAAATAAAATTATTTGTTTTATCCTTTTTTTGTGTTAAAACAACCAAGGTCGATAGGTTTTTACAGCCTGTATTATGCAATTGTGACCATTACACGTCCATAAGATTTTTAATTATTTTACGTATCGTATCGTTGTTTTTGTTCATTATATTGAAACAACTACGCCACTCGGCTCTTACAATTGGATTAATGTATTATGTAATATATTTATTCATCCGCAAGAGGCTCCTTTATAAGGAATAATTACATTTTATGTGATAGCTATACCACAGAACAGTTCAATAAGATTAGAAGGGAAATAGACAGTATTTTGTATGGAGACGAGTGACACCGCTGGTCTGTCATCTCTTCATTCTATTGCGTCTAATGATAAAAATTTCAAACAAAAATAAAGGGCTTGTTATTGGTTGTTACACATTTATAAAGTCTTAATATTACACGCAACTCGAATTACTAAGAAGCGGCCGTGAAACATATGATAGCCTAATCGTAGGTTCGGCACGTTTGGCATGCTGACATTTTCTTTCTAGCTAATATAGATATTTATAATTGCGAATAATGTATCAACATGTGATAACTTATAATGCTTTCCCGCTTATTCCTGTAACTTTTATCCCCTCTGTAACTTTCCAAAAAGCAATAGCAAACGTTATAAACGGTGAGCCAGTAAACTATCAGCCAATAAGAGTTACAATGTTCGGTGGAGTTGAGAGCTCTCCTCATCAAATATTGATGCATGCGATACGAGCGGGGCGCGTAATAAAACCCCCAGCGTGTCACATAAAACGCTCTACGTGTTATCAAACAATAGCACTTATGTTGCTTTCATTATTAAACGCTCAGGTATTTTTACATATATTTTTTTGCCTTGAGTTTTTGTGTCACGAGTTTAATAAAAAATATGTAGTAAAGATTAATTACCCTTTAAATAAACTGTAGGTGTATCAAGTACAAACGACGGTAAAAAATTGTTAAAGATATGGAATTAAGAATAATAAATAGACAGAAAAGTCATCATCAGCCCATATACGTCCCCCTGCTGGGCACGGGCCGCCTCTACAACTCAGAGGGTTTAGGCCTTAGGTCAGTATCTCCATTCAAGATGACTGTGTTATTCGCATATTCAATACAACAGTCTGAGATTGTATCAATGAGTTGCTCTAATTTGGGAAATTCATTCTTTGTATTAATATTGTAAACTATCTCTTGATTGGAAAAGAGCAACACTAGAGTTTCTTGCCCGTTCTTCTCTAGTGATGACTGCCTTCCGAACAGGGTGGTACACCAAATTTTGAAATGACTGAATCTAAGTGATGTATTTGACATTTTATAGATTCAATAAATATAATTTCATTTCATTTCATATCTAAGAAATTCCAAGAACTTCCAGTGTTTAGTTAGTGTGCAGGTTTCATTACGATGCTTTTCTTTACCGTTAAAGTACGTGACAATACTTTACAAATACACACATAACTTCAAAAAGTCTTCGAAAAGAGGTGCGTGCCTGGGGTTTCAACCCGCGACCGTCGAGATTCTCTAAACCTCGAGGCCGTTACGACATTAAAGTTGTTAAGACAGGAAATTATTAAGATTTATTAAGTGAAATTCAAACGAATTTTGTTAATATACATACATACATAAACTCACGCCTGTATTCCCCGAAGGGGTAGGCAGAGGTGCATTTCTGCACCCACATTTCGCCAAGTATGTATCAGTCCCACGTAATAGGGGGCGAGCCTATTGCCGTTTTTCGGGCACAATTCCAGACTCCGTGCTGCTACTGAGCATTTCCTAATGATTTGATTAATTTTTTGTTAATATGTTTTGGTAAAATCAAATACTCGGTATAAAACGACGTTCAAGCCAATCAAAGTTTTCTTACTTAAGATAACACGAAGTCAAGATAAACACTGTTGCGAACCGTCAGTGCTTGAAGTAGTTATATGGATCATAAGGTCACTAAGATGGTATCGATGATTATTCGCTCGGTCGAGCCTAAATCTCAGCCACGATCTCCAAATTTTCGAAATTATGTACATGTATTAGGAATAAATTATTACGATCTTTAAATGTAATAGAAAACAAAATGTTGCTTAAGCCTTTTCACTTGTAAAGGAAGCTAAAGCCCAGCAGTGGTATCGTCGCAAATCAGTATAAAACTATGTTATTAAATTGAAGGCTTAACAATATAAACAACTACTAATTCACTTACATGCTAATCTGAGATAGCTCAGACCGCTACAAATATGCAAATATTTTGTCTCACAAGATACAAGTACAAAAACGGCACGATAACAAACACAGGATTATTAAAAAGCGATTGGCGTGGCAGATGTTGTCGGCTCGCACGCATTACCGTCGTGAGCCGTCAGCCGGGCGGTAAGCGGCGAGCCCAAGCCCGCCAACTTGAGAAAATTTCAATTTAACTTGGCTCAAACTTTGCGTTCGGGCACTCGCGCGGCAAACCGAAAACAATTACTTACTGCAACATAACACGATATTTACATCTACCTAAAATAACCATGCAATGTTCAAAAATGTTGTAACGAGCTGCTTAACTCGCCCAATATGGGGTATATTAACGCAAAAATATCTAAAATTACGTATACAAGGTTTGGACCATACCGATTCAGCTCTACTATATTAAGTACGTTTGGGGCACTTGCAGTTGCGTGGGCAAATGCTCTGAAGAGTTGTTTAATCTTATCCGACCATCCACTTTCCATAACAGAGCAACACTTGGTTCCTTACCATCCCGGCTGGAACCAGAAAGATCGCATATTTTTATTATGGCTGTACCATAAATAGTTCGTCAGCTCTTCTGCTCATTACCCTGGGTCCTTTAAGCATAACGCGAAGAAGCATTTCAACATGGAGATATTGAGTAACTAAGAAGGGTCTCCCTTATGACTTGATGTTCTATTTAGTCATCATCATCAGCCCATATACGTCCCACTGCTGGGCACGGGCCTCCTCTACAATTGAGAGGGTTTAGGCCTTAGTCCACCACGCTGGCCTAGTGCGGGTTGGCGGACTACACAACTAAGAAATTCCTAAGAACTTTTAGGTATGCAGGTTTCATTACGATGTTTTCCTTCACCGTTAAAGTACGTGATAATTCTTTGTGAATAGACAAATAACTTCGAAAAGTCAGAGGTGTGTGCCTGGGGTTTGAACCCACGTCCGTCGAGATTCTCGGCCGCGTGCCTAAACCTCAAGGCCATCACGACTTCGATTATTTGGTCAGCATCATGCTAATATTAATAAAGAATATCCAGACACCATTAACAGTAAAGACCTTGTCTGGCTTATAATTTTCCAAGAATAGAGTGGTGGTGTAAAATAAATTCGTATATTCATTTTCCGGTTAGCGGGTTTTAATAAATGTAAAGAGGGCGACACACGCGCCATTGCCATGCGGGCAACCTCCGTAATCAGCTCTGTGGGCGCAGCCATTGCGTGTTTCAACATTTCCGATTTATTTACAACTATATTAACTGGAGTAACAATATTTATTAAGCTCGTGCAATACTTTTTAACTTATTGCGAAGTAGAGGGCGCCCGATTGCAATTGCCTTGCGAAAGTTGGCGTGTTTGTGTTGGTTTGTTTAATTATATAAAACAATACATGTGTGACCACATATACTTTGACAGCGTCCGTCGCAAAGTTGCCCAAATGCCAGCTTGCGAAACGTAAGGCCCTCGAGACAAATGATTGAGTGATCCACAAATATTTCGTTTCGGGTCTGGGTGTTTGTAAGACCGAAAAGTCTCGTAGTTTCTGATACCCACGGCACAAGACTCGTATTTTAGTGTGGGGTCAGAACTCTGTGCATAATATGTGACTGTTGGGTGTATTTAATTATTTAAACTTCTCAAAGGGTAGATAAAAGACTTGTACTAATCATATGTTTTAAGAATCACGTGATAACAGAGCAGTCTACTGGGCCGCTTCTTTATGTTACTGAGAATTCAAAAAAGATGTCTTGCCATTTCTGCTTTCAAGCTTTTAACTAAGCTTCACATAAATAAAATTGATTATTATTTAATATTTAACATCATCATCATCAGACTGCCTTGTCTAGTAAGTATGAGGCTTGGGGTCATGAGGCTCCGAGTATGATTTCCGGGTCGGGCAAAATATTCGAACCCAGCAAGGGATATGTGGGAACCGTACATGGCCCAGTATTTGTATGGCCTATAAATATTTGTCTAAAATATGTCGTGTAAAATAGTCGTGATGGCCTCGAGGTTTAGGCACGCGGTCGAGAATCTCGACGGTTGCGGGTTCAAACCCCAGGCACACACCTCTGGGTATTCGAAGTTATGTGTGTATTCACAAAGAAATTTCACGAAGGAAAACATCGTGATGAAACCTGCACACCTAAAAATTCTTAGGAATTTCTTAGGTGTGTAGTCCGCCAACCCGCATTAGGCCAGCGTGGTGGACTAAGACCTAAACCCTCTCAGTTGTAGAGGAGGCTCGTGCCCAGTAGTGGGACGTATATGGGTTGATGATGCATGTACATGTGTATTGAGGCAAAGCTTTGAAGATTTTAAACATAGTTAATAAACAAAAATATGATATATTAATATTTAAGTCAGTACTGAAACAATTTTGATCCCGGCAGCGGGCCCCATGTGCGTTTGTTAATAAATTACCAAAACCAATAAAACTTCCTAAGTTATGGATTTAGAAGCGATTTTTCTCGCCGTCCACGGATTTCTGCGGAATTACCCCGAGACAGAACAAATTAATGGAAGATTTGTTGTAAATTTAAGAATTAGGTGTCCAGGGGATATTTCTGGGTAAGCTTTGGAAGAATACGATCACGGTAAATTTCATCCTAATTTTATTGTTATGAAAATAGTTTGTATAATATAAAATACTAGATTAACTCAGCCCTATGAGCCCAGAGGGGTGGGCAGAGGTGTTTACCTCAGTTTGTATGTTATTTTAAGTCCTAAGTAATAGGGGATATTATTATTGCCGCTTTTCAAACACATGTACTGCTAATGATAATTTATAAAAGGAAACGTTTTAAAAACTTTTTCCCTACCGGGTATCGAACTCAAGTTCTCTCTTTTGCTGCTGCAAACTCGTTTATATATTATGATATCACAGCATATAAAAACAAATATAAACAGGCCAAACAAAAATACCAGTCAAGAATTTTCAATAAGATTTTAGTATCTACAATACACCAAATACTCGCATTGTGACGCATCAATGACTTAAAAGGCCTTGAATTAAAAGACAAATAACTCAGTCGTTGGTTTTAAACGTTCTTATAATTGTTTGTCGCAATATTGTTTCACTAAATATATTTCTACTCTTATTTCTCCGGATAATTGGGACAGAAATATCACTAAAATGTACGATAATTATATCTTGTATGTCAGTAGGTTTATGATGAAATTTTCATTCTAGTTCAATGTTGAGTTATTAAAAAAACTTTTCTAAGAATACTAACATCACTTGATCTACATTGTATGATTGAAATAAAAAAACCACGGCCAGTGTTACATGACATCTCACAATGAACGGGCTATCGGTAAATGTTTGCAATATGATGCTATGAAGAAGGGAAAGACGGCTCTAGTAACACTGGACTCTTAACGACTGTAGAGTGAAAGGACTCAAGATGCCCAGTTTTACGAGTTTCCACTGGGAATAAAATTTGTAAGAAAAGAATAAAAGACGGACGAAACATTGTCAACTTTGTGATGGTATAATGCGTAACACTATTTTCCCGAAAAGTAGTTGAATATAGATGAGAAAACTTTTGATAGAATAAGATTTAAAAACAGGGTAAGAAGAATGATTTCTGACATAAACGTAAATTTTATAAAGGTTTTTTCTTAAATTTTATCTTGTTGTGACTTAAGAAATAAGGTTAGTTGGCAAAAACTATTGTTTCCTAGTATTGTTTGCTTATAGCTTCATACTGTGCTGACCGCTGTTGTAAATAAATGAAATGCTGTTTACGTTATAATTAGGCAATTGCTGTTTGCTTCATTAAGGTCATGGTAATTAACCATATAATTGTGGGCACTCATTTATTATAGTAAAGCTATACATGGTCCTTTATATAATATAGTTTTATTATAATAATTGTTTGAATATTAATCTAAAAAGTTCACTGAAAACATAATATAATTAATAAAACTTTATTGATTTGGAAATCATAATCAATCTTGAAACATCTGCTGGTGGACCTTGACATCTATTAAACATTTTGAAAGTGACCAAAGCAAGCAAAGTCAGTCCTTAAAGTCTCCCCTTGTCAATATTTTTTTTACAAATGGAACAGTCTGTTAGTTTTACGTACCTACAATAAAAATGAAATAATTAGGTAGTATATTTCCTTGTCTATTCAATTAGCATCACATTTTGTTTAAGGCTCCTAAAGTGACAAAGTATGGAGAGTCAACAAGCCGTTGACGAGCGAATTACTTACTGTCGCAGCTATCAACCGATTGGCCATTACTGGGTTTGCGAGTGACTGTTTATTACGTGATAAATGCAACATTTTAATGGAAGAACTTCATAATAATGCTTACAAAGTTCCTTGGGATAGTTTTTCTTACACTTAAGTACTTCTGGCATGTTATGGAAGTACAGCATAATCCAAACGGAGTGCTGACCGGAGAGAAACAATTACGGTTGTCTTAACATTGTGTTTACACTTGTTGTTGGTTGGTTGTTGCTTTCCGGGAAAATACAGACATACTACCAACAGCCGATGGGGTTCACAGCAGCGTCAATCACGGAATAAAATACAACTGGGTTGTGTCACATGGGGTTTTCATTGATACAATTGCACACCAGTCATTCTTTTTGTATTGCAGTTCCATATCTTATATCGTGTATTTACTACTTTAAATCTTTAAACAACCTGTTCCAATGGCGTTCCAGGGAAAAAACAAGGATTAAATTCCCTTAAGAATCGGACCCTTTCTTATGTTAGTAAACTTAACAAGAGTTGGAAATATAACACATTTATAGCGAAGATTCTGTAACAACTTTGAAGGGTAATCTCTTCCTGTCCTGACTATGACCTAATTGTCCAGACTTGATTACATTTTCCCGAGTCTGGCGGGAGTTCCTGCGCTGTAATTTCACTTCACGTCGACTCACATTTGCCGAAGAAATACTTCTAAAAATTTTCTACACAAATTGGCCATGTGAGCTTTATCTAATTCTCTGAGGGCTACAGTAGGAACATATTGAAATTGATTTTGTGATGGATATAGCGACATAAAATAGTGAATAAAGGTCTTGTCACATTAAATTTACTTAATCAAAATCCGCATTGTAAGCTTTTTTGGAACTTGATGAGAACGAAACCAGTGTCTAGTGTTGTCTGTTTGTTATTCTAGAAAACAGCATCGAAAGAAAAACACAAAACATTGCCATTCTAGACACGCGGCAGCGTGTCAAGCCAAGTTCAAGTAACTAGTTGACTTTAGGATATTATCCTAAGTTATAAGAATAAATGATATTTTATCATACATACATACATACGTAAACTCACGCCTGTATTCCCCGAAGGGGTAGGCAGAAGTGCATTTCTGCACCCACATTTTGCCAGGTATGTATCAGTCCCACGTAATAGGGGGCGAGCCTATTGCCGTTTTTCGGGCACAATTCCAGACTCCGTGCTGCTACTGAGAATACCCTAATGGAGAAACCCAATAACACTTTGCCCGACCCGGGAATCGAACCCAGGACCTCTAGATCGCTCGGCACATACTTGTACCGCGAGACCACGAGGCAGATATTTTATGTTGTTATAAATGAATGTCAGGACAGACCATTGAACTTGGCATCTATTTAGATCTCACTTCTTTTCTCGTTGAAGTCAACAACCAAGGCATATATCATAATATTGAACTTAGCTCTCATTTCACATTTATGTTTTTGATAGGGTTTTATTAAGTGGACCAAACATTTCGGCTTCTTTTCTATTCAACTTGTCTTATAATATTTCGGTTCGTTTACAAATGTACGTGTCAAGAATTTTTACTATATAAAGAATTGTATCAGATATAAGACGCTGAATTCATTTTTTTTTAATACAATTATATAGCATTATTCATTCAATAGCCGGCGTGCTGGCTCCAACACCGAATCAGCTTCGATAACGAAGTACACTCGGTAAAAATCTGCATATCTGATTGGATCCAAAGAATTCGATTCACTTAATGTGAGAACTTCGTGATTTCGCTCAGAATAATTAGGTGATAGTTTTGGCTGGAGACTGCTAAACGAGTTCCTGTTGAAATAGGTCAACGTGGTAGCGATACAATATGTTGTGAACTTGTCAAGGTGACTAATATAAGATGTGTCCGTGGTGCGTTAATTGCGTCTAATTTGACTAATTGTAATTGTCTTTCTTTTTTTATGTGAGGGTAAAACCTCACAGCTTAATGTTTTTTGTCACCCGCTTTGCTATGGAGAGAAGTGGACAACTCTTTGTTTTCCAACTCCTCCTTTATTTTGTCTTTCTGATTAACTTCGTTGCGGGATTATGACAAATTTAGGTCCCCTTAGATCCGCTGAGCTTCATTGCTCAGCGTCAATACTGTGCGTGCCGCTGTTGATCCTGGAGCACAGGAGTTACAGTGGCGGGTGTGTGGTGGGATAGGGCCCAAGTAATATAAGATGTGTGTTAATCATTAAAAGTGTATACGTCTTTTGACCAGTTTATTCTTTTATTTACGGACTAAGGCCTCAACCCGCTCAGTTGTAAAGTTGGCCGGTGCCCAGTAGTGGGACGTATATGGATTGATGATGATTCAGATAATTAATTTAATAATACTTGTAATTTTAAACTTTGAGTCAATCAGGACGATCTCAATTGTAATAAGACAATGAACATATTTTTCAACGGTGGGGAAATTATTTTTAGTTGAAGGGAAATAATTTTTATCATCATCATCATCATCATTATCAGCCTAAAGAAGTCCACTGCTGAACATAGGCCTCCCCCAATGACTTCCATAGTGACCTGTTGGAGGCAGCCTGCATCCAGCGACGACCCGCGACCTTCACCAGGTCGTCGGACCATCTTGTGGGTGGACGTCCTACGCTGCGCTTTCCGGTACGCGGCCTCCACTCGAGAACCTTTTGGCCCCATCGGCCATCGGTTCTCCGCGCTATGTGCCCGGCCCATTGCCACTTCAACTTGCTAATAATTTTTATATTAATTAATAATCATATATTTTTTTATTTAAAAACAATGTATAACATTGCTGAGGATTGATTTACGAAGATAGAAATATGATTACGATATGTTAGTATAAAGTATCTAGAAAAAATATTCATTTGTTTCATATTCACGGAATATGTATCCGATATTGAGGGTAGTCAATGCATTGTTGATCATTTACATTATTCCATGAGGCTTAGCTTACACTCTGTAGAAACAACGAACTAGGCTATCTAGTAAAACAACAATCGGTAGTATAACATTGATTTTTTTTTACTTATACAACTATATATGTACTTTCCCCGAAGGAAAGACAGAAATGTATTTTTGTGGCTACGGATAAGTTTTTGTGCCTTTCACCGTTTGTTACTCTACAATCCACGCGACGATTAACAACATTGTACCAAAAGTTACTGTAATCAAAACCGGGACCTCTCTTTCGTACGTGTCAGCTGATAACAAGGCACCAGTCTTTTAGTGCACGCTCTTAAATAAATAAAACAATATTTATTATTTAGATGATTCTGCTTAATTGCCATTAAAGTATAAAAGGCAGCAAACAATTCAAAATAGCTTTAAATAAATTGCAACAATATTTTAACATTATTTCTTATCAGCATACTGAAACTGCTATATAATGATTACGCTATCGTTACGAGAGCTTTTCATATTGAAGATAGAGTGCGAGTTCAAAAGCACTTTAGAAATATTATGGAATAACTAGCATTTTAATAAGGTGTTGTTCGTGTAGCCAGATAAGAATTTCAGCATTAACGATGTACAATAAATAGATCTACATATATATGAATAATTTATTGAATGAGTAATATTTTACTATATGAAATAATAAAAATATAGGTGTTTTTTCGTTAGTTAAAATTTTATATTTGCTTTGTAATTGATCTCATTTTCACTAAAATTCACATTTAAAAGCTCTTTAAATCTTGTGTACTGGAAGAGGAAGGCAGTGGATTATTCCTCACGTTGAGGTCAAACCTACATATTCCTAGTTTTAAATGTTTCGCAATATACCATAATGAATTTTTGTTTGCTGTATAATAAATATAAATTAATTTCATGTTGTTTTAATATTTTTATAATGATTAAAATATTTTTCTAAACATTGTATTTTTTACACGAAAGTAAGTATTATTATGCTTGTCATCCATGTAAGCTTGTGTATATACTTGCGCTACTGCTCACAAAAACTGTGTGCTATCCGTATCGCTACACAGGGTGTGTGGAGTCGCGACGCGATGGCATGCTGGTCACGATCGCACAATATGCGATCACGTAGCGCTTGCGACACTGGAGCCGGAGCAATCGTCCCGTGCGCCCGGCTGATTGCCACCGAAACGAACGCCGTGTCGCGGCTCGCCCACGCTTAATGCCATCGATTATAGCACCGTCTTTATTCCCAATAGGTGTTAAAAGAACTTTTTAATCAATGTCTTAATTTGAAGGTTGATTTGGTTGTATTGAACCAAAAACATGTGTTTTTCTATTGAGATGTTATGAGACAGATGCTGATACTTATGTTTCCGGTTAATTTCCTACAACTTGCTCTATTTGTATTGAGTCTGTGGGACATTGTTCGAGGTAACAATAAGATAGTGTCCACAGTAACTCGTCAAACTTCGATGCTCTATGTCATTTTGATGTTCGCTTCAATCGTTTCTTTTAAACATTAGTTGCAATATCAGGCCAGTGTCTATGTTTGATTAGACAATTTTAAAGATTATGACAAATACCGTCGAAGTGTATTGATAGCATTTTTTGATCACGTCACGACAATGTGACGGCTCCATACCTGTTAGTAAGCAAATGTTGTCGAAATCTGTACTGGAAGCCTGGGAGACGTCACAAGATGCTCTTGGGGTTTTCTGTGACCTCTCGAAGGCTTTCGACTGCGTTGATCACCAGACCCTTATTACGAAGCTGAGTTACTACGGCATAAGTGGTTCCTCTCTTCAACTTATAATGTCCTATTTATCGGGTCGTGAACAAAAAGTATGTGTGGACGGCGTCACCTCAGTAGGATCAACAGTCAAAATAGGGGTTCCACAGGGCTCCATTCTGGGCCCCTTTTTGTTTCTAGTTTATATAAATGATCTCCCTTACATGGTACAGAAATTTACAGACATAGTTTTGTTCGCTGACGACACGTCACTAATATTTAAAATAAATCGTAAGGATAAAGATCTAGCTGTTCCAAATCATGTACTTAATTTAATTTTGAATTGGTTCTCATGTAATAATCTTCTACTCAATGCAGGAAAGACAAAATGCATTCGATTTACATTACCAAATGTTAGGAATGTAATGTCACCTGTTACATTAAACGCAGAAACACTTGACTTGGTGACTTCAACTGTTTTCCTAGGAATAACTCTAGATAGTAAACTGCAGTGGGGTCCGCAAATAGAGCGATTATCTAGTAAACTGAGTGCCGCGGCTTTTGCGATTCGTAAAATAAGAAAACTCACGGATGTTTCAACGGCTAGGTTAGTGTACTTTGCTTACTTTCACAGTATAATGTCTTATGGCATTCTATTGTGGGGATCGGCGGCTGATATTAACAGCATTTTCATACTACAGAAAAGAGCAGTCCGCGCTATCTATGATCTACGTAGCCGTGATTCCTTACGATCCATTTTCAAGGACTGTAATATACTGACCGTGCCGTCTGAATACATTTATCAAAATATTATGTATGTACGTAAGAATGTATTTAGCTTTAGTAAAATTGGTGATATACATAATGTAAATACCAGGGGTAGACATAAACTTGTGATACCCTCATTAAGATTAGAAAAAACCAGTAAGTCCTTTATAGGCAACTGCGTTAAATTTTACAATAAGCTCCCCAAATCTGTAACTGACCTATCAGATAATTCATTTAAGGTGCACATGAAACGTGTTCTGATGACAAGGGGATACTACAATATAAATCAGTATTTAGAGGATAAGGAAATTTGGCATTAGATCTCTCCCGCACATCGCCATCACCACATCTTGGAACCCAGTACCTTTCACATTCTTCTTTCTTAAACCAAATCATTTGAATAAATACATAAATAAATATAAATTAACCCAAAGCTCCAAGTGTAACTTAAACCATTATAAAAACATCAAATATATACAAATTGATATCTAATATAAAATGTGCACAAAATAAATAAAATAAAAATAAAATGACGACCGATCGAGTAAATAATTCGAGCAAATAAATAATAAGAAGGCAATTTTTATTTGGCAGGTCATATAATATAATTATGTTATCCTTACTGGACCAAATACATGCCCACTGAGTTGGACTCGCTGGATCTACTCAGGTGTGGGTCGCGCCGCGTAAATTCCAGTAGTAAAGTGAGCCCGCTGAGTTTGTTTCGCCGGGTCTTCTCAGTCAGGGTCGCGTTTGGATCCGGTGGTACCATTAAAATAATACGTGACGTTTCGGAAATACACAAGGTCCATCTCGTTATTTACTTTAAAATAATAATAATAAGATATTATGTATTTCCTGATGAAAACTAAAAATAAATTATAAAAAAAACCGTAAATATTTTTGTACAAATTATATAAAATGAACCATAGTTAAATTATAATGTAATAATAAAAGATTTTTCTTTTCTGTATTGACTTGTCATAAGTGCTATTTGATTGCCTACGTGACTAAATAAAGCAATTTCATTTCATTTCAAAGCAATTTCATTTCATTTCATTTCAAATAGAGCACCGTGTGGCTATAGACTATATTATCTTGTCACTTAATATCCTCACACCATCCCCTGCTAAGATGTTTTTATTTGCTACGGTTAAAGTGGAGTGCGGTTCACAGCTAGACGAACAAGAGCCGATTTTACTTTTTATTTCGAGCAATTATAATTATGTAGATTTTGCTTGATATGTGCTATAATTTATTTTACGTTTGTGCTCTTTAACGAAATGAGTTGCAGAAGTTTCTTTTTAGATTCTAATAACTTTAACCTAAAAGAAGATTGTTGTAGTAATATTTTTTTCATGTAATAAAAGTAGTATCAATAAGTATGCGTTTTCTCTAAGTCTAGCGTATCATTTTTCATTTGAATGTCTACAGTTGCTACGAGCTCCTTGACTGTATGTAATGCATTTTAAATCGTTTCGAATACACTAAAGGGAAAAATTTGCGATCAAAAGGAACGTCTATGAACGGAAATTACACTTGCTTCTTCATAATATTTCTGTCACACAACTGCAGATACATTTTGAATACAAGCTTCTACTACTATACTATCAGTAAAATGATGGTAAAGTAACACGTACCTGTATGCGAATTTTAATAACTTATTTTCCAAGTTTGTAGTTTAGTGAATAATTATTTATATTAATAATAATTTCAGAATCTTAAGAAATTCCTTGTAACGGAACTGTTAATTATGTAGGTTTTTCATGCTATTTTCGTTCACCTTTCAAGGGAGTGATATTTAAAATAATTTATAAACGAATACTTTGAAAAAGTATGACAATACGCGAAAAACTATTACAATATCGTAAAAAAAACTCTATTATTTATTCCATTCGCAGGAACTAAAATGTTCTCAGAATCTTCTGATCGCAAATTTTTATAAACCTAGAGGATCGTAGACTATATTTATATAGATGCTCATTTATGAATAATTTGAAGTGCGACATAAACAAGAGTGTCAAGTACACTTTTTGATTTATAGAAACACTTTTTTTCCCCTAAAGAAAACAAATAGCAAATTCTGTGTTTAGATTGCTTGATATGGTGCCACATAGGTATATAAAAAATTTGCCACAGGGAAACCATTATAATATTTTCATATTATATCTTTTTATGTACGAGTATATGAATAAACGCAGTGGGTTAGACAATATGTGTATTTTTTATTGTCCTGGCAATCTTCATAATATGAAACATTAATCTCTAATTTGAAAATTGGAGAAAATATTTTAGGCCTTTTTTTAAAACGTCATTCATTAAAACTAAAACAGTTAACCATGTATCTAAACAAACTATACCTCATCTCTATACATCAAAGAATGGAAAAAAATCAACAATCATTAATTCTTATCCTACGTGATCTTTCTGAAGCAGTAAGGCTAAATTTGGTAATTCTTTCGTTGCTATGGAAATATAAAGACTATCATCGATGTAATAGGGGCTTTACGTACCGAATTTCCATAACCAATTTTGTGAGGCTCTAAGAATACATGAAACGTAAAAAAATATTCTTACAGAGGCAACAAAGTTAGCGAACGCGATCAGCAAATGCGCCTAAGTGAGTAATGCAATAGGCAAACATGCTGTATATGTTGACACAGTGGAGCAAACAACGGTGTACACACAACAGTTAACGGAGACAAGTTCTATTGTTGCAGATAAATAAATATTTGCTAGGTAGAATAAATGTTAGATTACTAAAATGTGTCATATAGAGGACCTGGATTCGATTCCCAGGTCCGACAAGGTGTTAAAAAAAACTAGTATCAGCACGGAGTCTGAATGTCAAAACAACGGTAATAAACTTGTCCTGTGCTACGTAGAATAAAAAAATTAGCTGAGCAAACGTGGTTGCAGAAATGCAACTCTGTTTTCCTTTTATAGGATTCAGATATGAGTGTGTATCTGAACTATAATATTTTTTTATCTATAAACTCTAATAATGTAGTACTAGTTATAAAATTAAATAATATGGCAACTAACATTTCGGGGTAATATATTCCAAGTATAATTACTATAACGTTTCCCTTGTGGGCTTGTAGTTTGCAGTTTTACACATTTCTGAAGGCTTAATCTATTTTACATGAAACTTTATACTTTATACAAATAATAATATGAACAGATGGTTAGTGTGTTTCTCAGGAATTTGTATCATCGCGGAAACTATAACATTAATAAATTGTTAGAGTAGAAAATGAGTTTTGTATTAAAGATTTAAGTTTTGACCAAAGTCATTAGGTTGGATATGGTGATTGGATGGAGAAAACTACATACATGTATGAAACTGCTTAACATAGTACCTTATACAAATATTTTAAAACAATTAGTGCGTAATCGATTTTCTGCAGGCCAACCTAATGGTACTAAATGATACGAGATTATAATTTAACGCCTGTTCATAACCACACACCACGTCCAGTAGCGGTACTTCCATAGAAGCCCAAAAGCGTTACACGTTAATTGTGTAATGTCTAGTTTATAATTGTTTATTGAAGGGCCAGTCTATTCTCATTTAAATGTCAAATTGCTCTTCTTAAATAAAGATTTTAAGCTTTATGATTATTGTTCGGAATTTTATAAGGCAATCTGGGCTTTTGGGCTTCTATGGAAGTACCGCCACTGACCACGTCTCACCATTTTAGGTGCTTTCTTGCTTAGTTTCTCTATTTTATTTATTGTTATTTTTAGAAACATGTACCTACACATTTAAAAAAAATATTTTTATTATTATAAAATTCCCTCATAATAGAGAATACATACATAAACTCACGCCTGTATTCCCTGATGGGGCAGGCAGAGGTGCATTTCTACACCCACGAGCGGCGAGCCTATTGCCGTTTTTCGGGCACATTTCCAGACTCCGTGCTGCTACTGAGAATTTCCTAATGGGAAAACCCAATAACACTGCCTGACTCGGGAATCGAACCCTGGACCTCTAGATCGCACGGCACATACTTGTACCGCGAGACCACAAGGCAGGCAATAGAGAATAATTTAATAAATTCTATCTATATATCTTAGTTACTCATCTGCTTCGGTATCGACTGCGTCTCGATACAGTATGGAGCGTGTATTCCACTCACGAGCTGCCGATAAGCGATCACGTGCGCGCCGTGAGCGTCCCGGCCGCGACACGACCCCCCCGCTCCCCCCGTACACCCCGCACCACGCGCCCGCATCCCCCTACATGCAACTGTTGCAGACCTCGTTTACACACTTGATTTTACGCTATCAACTACTTTTGGACGTGGACTTACTTCAGAAAATAAAAATAGCGTGAAATTCAGGTTAGATGCTGATCACGCGATGTTGACATTTGGAAAAAGGAATGAAAGCAGAGTTATAAAAAGTAAAATTATAGTTTACCAGTTTATACTAAAAATAGGGTAGTAATAGTGTCATTGCAAATTAATGTTACGCCCTCATAGTTTCCACTATTAATATTTTGTACCTCTTTTTATTCTTTCCGTGCTTTTATGAAACATTTTTCCTTAGATGATTTAAGAAGAATTAGCATGCTAAATTGAACCCCCATTTGGTGAATGTTTTAAATTCATCTAAAGATTTTTTTAAGAGACTAAAGACCCAAGGTAGCAATAAAACTGGTATAATTGTATGTATAAAATAAGTAAAGTTGAGATTGGCTAGTAATCCAAACACGCGCCTCCCGAGCGTCGCGTCGGCCACAATTTCATGTTCGGATTTCTGTTTAATACTAACACGTTTTCATTTGGTTTGCCCGTTCCCGGATTAGGCTATATATTCTATTTACATTTATACTCACGCTAGCAGATCTGAAAGTGTAGCCAGAGCACTACGGCCACTTTTATTTATCTATTTTAAACTCTATGTATGAAAGGATATGTACTGACGTTTGCCTTGCACATTTCCAGATTGGATACTGGTTCTTATATTCTTCTAATGGAATAAATGACCCTATCCATTCTAGGAATAGTTACTATAACTATTATATAGCACTAGTTTTTACCTGTACTCAAAATGTTATCCTTAGAGGGCACAGACATTATGTAAGATTTATGCTACCGCGGGCCGCGGAAAAACACGTAATGTAAAATTTCTTAAGTTCTCGCAATTGATATTTTGATTAAACATTTATGAATAGTTTCTCGCGGATGATTTTTTTTATTTTTTTTATTTTTTTATTAGCAGTCATATGGTGCTGCTGGTCGCACAAAAATATACGTAATGATTTCTTAGGTCTTTCCGATTGTAACTATATTAGTCAACTACAAATGGATACAAAGTAGTAGCAAATTGGCTTACCCCAAAAGCCTGGCAGCACACAGAACGCCCGCGGGCTGCGGTTAAAGTACCTATAGCTGGTCTAAGCAATGTTTAGGCGATTATTAATGGTGCGTGCTTATAGTAACAGATTACTCCTATATGTCCACATATTTGCACAGATATATTGGTGTCAAAAAGATGATGTGAAAGTAAAAAAAATCATGGAACGCTATCTTCAAAATTACTTTTTTGCATTGTTTAATAATTAGAGAAACAAAAGAGCAAGTAGGTACTAGCAAGAGAATATTTATATTTTTTAATTTATGTATTTTCTTCGTTTCATGCGTGTTCAACTAAAAGAAAGCTAGCCATAATTTTTTATTCCTACATTTAAGTGTTCATAAAAAAGTCAAACGGCAAAGTTATTTCACTCCGGCATCCTTAAACAAACTCAACTCCGTAAACAGCTCCATAAACGTGTTGCAAGTAAGCGATATTTAAATACGCCAGCCACTGCGCGGTTCCGGGTTCGCTTCCCGTGTAATAAATGTTTGTTTCTGTCGGGTGCAGCGCTCTCGCATCCTTCCGGCCCGCACAAAGCTACATTTGTTCCAAGCGGAAGTGTTGACTTTTTTTGAATAAAATACAAAAGAGTTATTTTATAACTAGGAATCGGACGTTTTGCGGTTTAATTACTATTTTTTTACATCTGCAGTGCTTTTATTATTTTTTAAATGTTTTGAAGATCGAGTCAATATTAAAATTTAAGGCATAAAAAAGTCGAGAAAAAATTGCATAATATTTGAAATGCTTTATTCAAGTATAACAAGGACTCATGATGATAAGGTGACGTGCAGATTATACAGATATGTGATTTATCCATTGAGTCAATTGAGAAGCTTGTTCGAATCCTGCATCTGGACAAATAGGTACTTTTATTGTTTTTTATTTTTGACTTTTGTGTCGCTTTATTTATATCATTTATATACATTCAGATAATAATTGCTTCCATGAAACTCTCGAAAATAATATTATTACGAGCAGAACTTATACAAAAATAGCAAATACAGAAATATGGCACTCCCAATCTTGAATTCACGGTGACTCTTTCCGAGCGGAATGACGTCGGTAAAGGCCAGTATTCTCGGAGTGTTTAATTAAAAAAACTTGTAATTGTCGGCCGGAGGGAACAAGGGGCGCGGACGGTGTGACGCTGCAACTAATCTACAAGTACCTTCGTATTACTCCAACTTTGGACCGCCACAGTGGATAAAGGACAGTAATGTAGGTTAAATTCGCACTGAGAGGTGGCAGCATCTCAATTAATTAATTAATTAATCAAGTAGGCGTAGTACGGTGTCCGCTATAAATAGATACGTATTCACAAAGAATTATCACGTACTCTAACGGCGAAAGAAATCATCGTGAGGATACCTACACACTTTAAAAGTTCTCAGGAATTTCTTAGGTATATAGTCCGCCAACCCGCACTAGGCCAACATTGTGGACTAAGGCCTAAACCCTCTCAGTTATAAAGGAGGCTCGTGCCTATGTATATGGGCTGTTGATGATGATGATGGCGGTGTCCTCTAACATAGTATAGTACATAACGGAAATCCATTTATACATACATTCGTAAAAAAATATTAATGGACTACTTTTAGATGTCCTCAGGAAGTTTTCTTTACGGTTGAAGTTCGGGATAATTCTTGTTGATTACATACATATCTTGGAAAAGTCAGATGTGTTTGCTTGGGATATAAGACCAAACAACTCGTACGATTATTTTTTAAGACCATAACGACTTTCAATAAAGTATTAAGAATAAAATCAAGAAGGTAAACATACTGTATCTACTTTTGAAAAGAGTTAATTGTTACTTCTTCACATATAAATAAGAAGGTACTCCATCCTTCTGAGCCCACACTAATTTACATAAATTCTTATATCGGGGGTATCACACGTGGGAAACTACTATAGTTTTTGATAATTTCTGATTCTTACACTTTTCGCTCTCAAAACACCCATACCCATACCCGAAACTAATAAATGTGGATCAAATTTGTCACGGTGCGAGGATCAAATCTACGGCCTTCCGTTTCATAAGTTGACTAGTCAACTGCGCCGAGGCTGTTCAATTATAATTAAATAAAACAAACGTACCTACTGCTTAGTTTTTCTACTACATCGCGTACTAAAGGGCGCTCGGTCCAATGAAATTAAAACGTTAGCGCGCAGTGGAGCCAACTTGCGGAATTATATTGCCGGCCACCCTGATATTTCGCCGGATCAATCAGTGGCCTCCCGACCCTCTGGTGCATCCACTCAAAATCCACCCCATAGTGAATTCGGCGGCTAACTCTACGTGAAAATGGCATTGAGTGATTTTTTAACGATGAAAATTGGCTTTAGATGTTCGTTGGTTTGTGTTTTATTTCATAGTGCGTATGCATGATTGGGGGTTCTACAAGAATTTAAAAATAGCTAATGTCTACTCAGCTCTACTGGACTAACTTGGTGAAATAACGCTATTATTGTGAAACGGTTATGAAAATATATAAAGTGTTATTGGGTTTTTCCATTAGGAAATTCTCAGTAGCAGCACGGAGACTGAAATTGTGCCCGAAAAAGGGCAATAGGCTCGCTCCCTATTACATGGGACTGATACACACCTGACGATATGTGGGTGCAGAAATGCACCTCTGCCTACTCCGTCGGGGAATACAGGCGTGATGTTATGAATGTGTGTATGGAGATGAAATTATGCCCAGCAGTGCGACGTATATGTGTCGATAAAGGTCATATTTTTGTAGCAAATTTGCAAAATACATACTTACACACTCACTGCTGAATCCCACAGGGTTAAGCAGTGACTATAAAGTGCTACAAGCTAAACATTCTGACAAACCATTTTTGCTTCTAAACATCATTTCATCATTCACTATATGTGTTTATTTCCTAGCTTTTGTTATAAAAGGTCGTGAGTTAGGAGTTTCCTTATCAAATCGTTTGTTTTCTGCTACTGGCAATTTTATTAAAGGATAAGGGACGGATTAACGCATTTTTATCGCGGTTAAAGCTCCTCGGGGATATATAAATTACGCCTTCAGATGTTTTTACAGTAATTTCCATAAAACGGCCCATGGTATAACACGATAAAATATAATGCATTATGGTAGTAAAATAAAAGTAGTCGTACTATCGAAAAATACCGTGGAGGAAGTGAATAAGCCCTGGCTTAAAAAAATCTTTTGTATATAAGCCTGAACTAGTTACATCAAGACCAAATCTCATATGTGTAAGTTTACATGATGGCATAGTTATATATATGTCCGCCAACCCGCACTAGGCCAGCGTGGTGGACTAAGGCCTAAACCCTCGCAGCTGTAGAGGAGGCCCGTGCCCAGCAGTGGGACGTTTATGGGCTGATGATGATAGTTATATAAGCACTCGATCGGAATCTCTGTTGACGCGGATTCAAACTCTAGACGATATAAAGGTCTACAATTGTAAAATTAGCAAATTACGTATGTGTGTAAATTTTAAGCGATAAGGGTTCAATACATTAACCTGTAAAACTACGAGTTCTTCAGAATAAAGTAGAGAATAAATTGTGTGATCTGTTTAATCAGATTAAATGGGATGTTAACAGGGTAATATAGTTAAGAGACACCAAAACTGAGACAACCACTCGGCTACCAATCACTAAGTCTGGTGGTGTAAGAAAACAGAGCAATAAATCTCCAAGGTATCTCCCACACGAAATTAAGGAAGCGCAAGTTCAATCTGCCAGGCAAAATCGCGTGTAAAACTTAGTTCGCGATAAATCAAATCGACCGCCTTTTTTCGGGTCGGCTAAAAACAGGGCCCGTTTTCGCTTATAACGCTCGGAACGCTCCATTTATTTCGCTCGGCGCTCGTACATAAGCGCGCCCGTTTTTCCGTTCGTTTACCGTCGGAAAAATGATTTGTTGAATAGGTACTCGGTGTATGGGTATTATGCAAAAACTCCTTTCAGGGCGGTTTTTAGCCAGATGTGCTGAAAGCCGAATGTTTTCGCCAATGGAGCGGAGTGGATGATTTTTCGTGTGTATTTATTGTATTGGCCCATGAATAGGTGTTTTGTGAGAGGCATGCACCCTCAAAGGGTTAACTAGAGCCCATAATGGCGCTATGCGTGCACAGACGCACATGCAGTGCGTGGAATTTTGTGAAAGGAAATTTTCTACCTCTTTGGTTTTTAACGCGGCCGGAAAAAATATTAGTCTAGCTGGGAATGTAAAATTTAAAAAAACAAAACGTACGTAAGGTAAGTTGTACAGAGAAGGATAATTAGGATGGATAACTTGAAGTACGACTCTATATTATGTGTTGAAATATCGCGTCTTTTTTTTTAAAGATACACGTCATTGTTGCATTTATAACAAAAACAGGTTTATGTTTAAAATTTCGAGCGCTATAAAAGCTAAATGATAGGATTTGAATGATTGAATATTCTTTTTTACTTTATATGTATGTGACTGTTGGGTGTGTACTTATTAAGTTGTTTGTGAATTTCTGAAGAGAAAAACCAAGTAAACTTTGCTTGACTCGGAAATCAAACCCCAGACTTCTATTTCGCAAGGCACCTAAAAAATACAGTTTAATGCGATTTTAAAATATTTTATAAAGTCACCATAAATGATAGTTCTGCAAAAGTCTACGAAATAAATCTTTTTCCGAAACAAAGCGGCGGTATTTGACAAAGTCCTGCGTCACGTGTCTCGGGATGAGTTATCGTACGTCTGTGTGTTCCGCTTGGCTGCTCACCCCTATATGAGTGAAGGCTTCACTGCGTTCTGACCTCTTCACGGATTTGTTTCATTGATTTTAATTTGAAAAATATAGCTATAAGGACTTTATTCACCCCTTTGAACAGGTGGTTAACGCATTGAGAATCCTTGAGCCGCCTTGTTAGTCGCGGATATAAGTGTAGTGTACGAGTATATATGTAAGTGTGACGTATTAAGGGGAAACGGCTTTTATTCCTGGATCGTGTGAACTGCTTTGAGTGTTTGATCTCAAAATGGTATGGAGATTATTATATTATAACATTTATGTTTTGAGGGTTGTTTTTACCCCACGTGATATTATATTACATACATATATACATAACCTAACGCCTGTATTCCCCGAAGGGCAGAGGTGCAATAGGGGCGAGCCTATTGTCGTTTTTCGGGCACATTTCCAGACTCCGTTGTGCTATTTAAAATTTCCTAATCGAAAAACCCAATAACATTTTGCCGGCCCCGGGAATCTAATCCAGGACCTCAAGATCACACAGCACATACATATCTACATACATATAAAAGTACATACTTATGCTGTGATACCACGACCCAGTATTATATTATTAATACAAAAGTAAACCTGACTCGCGACTCCATCAACAGTGAATATTTAGTTTGGCATATATTTTCCCAAGAACAAAGTGGTGATGTAAAATAAACTCACGTTATATTACAGTTCATTTTCCAGTTAGTGGGTTTTAATTAACGTATAGAGGGCGGCACACGCGCCACACGCGGCTGTACTGTGTAATTAGCGCGGATATCTTACAACTGATAATTTTCTGTTCAGATGACCGTCGACCTGGGAATCGAATCTAGAACTTCTCATTCACATCATTCACTTATACTATATTGCTATGGTGACATCATCAAAAGTCGTGCACTGTTGGATGTAAGCCACCCCCAAAAGTTTCCAGCTCGTACTGTAAAGTAGGCCTAAATGCAGCCGTTTCCTGCTTTGGGGTCGGCGCAGTATGTTTTATCCTTTTTTTTCTTAATTTTTATTTCATATCTTCCCTCACGCACTTCTTCTCTGCTTGCCTCACTCAGTCAATCCGGGTTATACCACATATCCATAACACTCAGATTCATACAGTACGACAGGTCTTATTCTGAACTTAAATATATATTCTGCCCTTCAATTTGAGTGGCATTCTGGGATCGCATATTGTGGATGAGATCTGACGCCATTTCATCCATCCTGGGTTGATCCTCTTGATTTATGAGATCGCCTTCATTATCTTTAAATTCTGACCTTTTCTTCATTTATGGTTATACAAAAACTTAATTTTACATTTTAACGTAGCCCCAAGAGTAATGAGATAAAAGCAAGTTCTTTGGTAACTTGGTGAGAACGTAATATTATAACTATATTAATCTGTGCGAAGGGTGCAGCGTTCGTGAGGTCTGTGGAACTTGGCGGTCGCATTCCCGTGCAGAGATCAGTTATATCGCGATGAAAGCACTCCTATATGATTGTAAACGTGATATTTTTGTCGACGTCAGTGGGACGTATAAGGGCTGATGATGATGATAATGATGAATTTTATGTATGTCTATTAATGGCGTGTACAACATTCACTAAACAAGGCCAATTAAAAAATAAAAATGGTGAAACATAGAAATATGTTTGTACGTTCATGTATGTTATTGTTCACCTTTAGGAATTACGGGTATGTTAAAAACATGTGCATATAAAAGCAATTTTTGTTTATTTTACGCCTAAAAATACCTACATCACAATCGGTCAAAAATTATCAGTTTTTTAATTCCCAAAACAAGCTTCGTCAAAACTTGCGCGAATTTAATTGATCTATAGTTCCCGAGAGTTAGTCGACAAGTTGGGGGCCGCGTTAGTTAATTAAAATTAATAGTAGTCGGTACTGTGCGACTGTTGAACTAGATTCCACCTTATTAAAATCATCGAGTTGAAATTCCAACCTTTTTATTCGCAAATAATTGTTTTGTTTCTACCTCTTTTTATCGAATCGCGGGAATCAGATTTTAATTACATTTAGGTCTGCTAGGTTTTATTATTTATCGGACGAAATTCTCTTTCTAGAGTCGGCACATTTATCCAGTCACATTAAACAGTCATTTTTATCCCCACGTAAAATATCAGAATTATGATCAACAGCCCATACCTTGTCATTATTAAATCTTAATCATTTCCTCGTTGCATTCTTAAAGATGCCAAATATAATTCTGGAAAAATAGGGTCAACCCGATGATATAAGCACGAGTATAGAAGCAAAACTTAATTCAAATCATATTATCTTTTATATCCAAGGGAAAATTCTACGCAACTCATATGACATAACCAGGTTCCGGAAAAAAAACGAAAATGAGATAAAAATAAACCCTGTTTAAATAAACATGCTGCAAAAATACCCCAAACAAAACTAACTGGAACTTAACCCTCTCGCCCCTCCCCTGTTAACCCGTAACACGGCAATTTATCAAATAAACATGTATCTCCCCGTCACGAGCTGTCATGCTATGAGAAGAGGATCCCGGAATAAAGTGCTAGAGTTTATCGCCGCCGAGATAATGGTCGGCGGAGCCCCGACGGCAAGGGTTGAGGGAAAGCTTTAAATGTTTGAAAAAGCGGGATTTTCTCATATTTCCAGTGGTTTTAGTTATTTTTATATGGATTTGTTTATTATATATATATACTTTTAAAATGAATTATAATAAGGGGCTATCTGTGAAATAAGAGGCTCCGGTTTCTATTCAGGCACCGAAGCAAATGTTTTGTTTCTGATCTGCGTATTATGAGACTAAAAAGCATATTTTATATGTCGGTGCCCACGGTATGATATTTATACTTCATAATGAATTAAGGAATACTAATAAACTCCGCCAGAAGTCATCCGCCGGAGAACCGGAGCGAAAGTGGAAGTGGGCCGGCCATGTCTGCCAACGGACGGACGGCCGTTGGAGCAGACAAGTGTTGGAGTGGAAACCGCGCTTAGGTAGACGTAGTGTAGGACGTCCTGCAGCACGATGGTCCGACGACTTGAGAAAGGTGGCGGGTAGCGGATGGATAAGGGCTGCTCAAGACCGGAATGGTTGGCGCCTACTTGGGGAGGCCTTCGTTCAGCAGCGGCCTGCAATAAGCTGAGAATAATAAACTAGTCTTTATTCACCGGTACTAAAAATGTACAAGGGGGAAGGGGGGTCCCCGTATCGTTTAATTCATTCGTAAATCAACTGCGAGACCATTGAATCCCTTTTGACCATTTATACCGCGGAGTTAATTCCGGTTGTGGAATAATTCATAAATAAATATTGAGTCTCAGAAAATCAAGATACGTTAATTTGTCTTAATATCAAAAGTCTTGCGCAAGCGGCCCGCAGTCCGTTTAACATGAGAAAAAACAAAACACTAGGCGACCTGGTTAGCCAACGTACACAATGGCGGCTCACTCATTTAGCCTGCAGCTTGGTTAGTGCCTGGTTTTACATTTAAAAACCATCCGGTATATTTAATGAGGTTACCTACTAACTAAGTACTAACTTGGAATTATTATTATACAGTGTGTGCGGTGCCAAATGGGATAATATAATATATTTATAGAAATTAAAAGCATTTAACCGATCAAATTTGGCCACGTCCATTCACAATTTATAAAAATATGGAAATATATGGATATAATATATCGTCAGGTAGAAGTTACAGACAACGGAAATACAGCAACCGAGATACAAATTAACTAATAATAATAAATTATAATAATACTAGCATTTTCCCCTAAGGTTGACTGGTAGAAAATGCCTTAGGCATTAAGTCCGCTTTAATACATTCATTGTATATATATAAAGCATAAATAAATAAATAAATTTTTCATCACCGCTCCGTTTTAACAATTAATTCTACTGTTATATGATTACTTGCATATTTCATGAATTGTGTGAAAAAAACCTCTTAGACCCATATAATTTAACTGTACTCTAAAACAACATGATATGTTAAAAAAGTTTCAACTTACCGCGTTACATTTTTGTTATAAAGCTATTATACAGATAATAGTGTTACAGCTCACAGCCAATGTGGAACTAGGCTGTCTGCGGGCCATACTTACAGCACAGACAGATTTGCGTAGGAATTTTAGTTTTATTCCGATTCTTGCATAGACGCGATTGACTTATAACGTTGCAATTTTGTCACAATATTTCTTGATATTATATTTTGATATTTCCATTCACATGTTCCAAATTTAGAACTAAAAAAAATCTTATACTAATTTTGATTTTGAAAGAACGGAATTGTTGATTTGCAGTTTGATTCCTAGCTCGAGGGTTTACATTAGTATAAACCTATCAGAAGGATTAATAGTAATTATTACTGTAATTACATAATATATATACATATATTATATACATACATACATATATTTGGCCTACTTTATTTAGCTATTGACTTTAGGAGGTGGACTGCCAGAGAATGCCTTTGGCTAATGCCACCTTTACAATTACTGCACAAAGTGTGAATAAATAAATAAATAAATCGCATCAAGTCAGTCACGTTTCTGGTATAAAGTCATAAGGCGGATAAAACGCAAGGCAAACACTAGGCACACGTTGGGCGCTCATTCAGACCAACGCGACGCTTTATTGATTCCAAAGCGCCAACCGAGTTTTTATTACCACACACAGGGCGATGTTGGTTCACAAATATTGCACTCGCGTGTCTTTTAATATGTTCTGCTTTGTGGTGCCTTTTGTTTTGTTTAGTGAGCCTATGCCTTTGCCACGTATTACGTGTTTCTGGCGTTCTTATTTGTGGCTTTGAAAAAACTTTATCGGCCTTTATTCAAAGTTTCTAATATTAAACAGTGACTTTTAAAGAGAAATTAAGTAGTAGGCAGTATAGTAATGTTTTTTATTAACAATAAATCATTTTGCAAATTGTAATTGAGTAAAAGTACAGAAAACAAAGAATATACTGAATATCAATTAGTTTTTCATAAATTTAAAACTAATTTGGCGCAGTTGGATAGTTACCAGCTTGCGAAACGAGAGGCCGCAGGAGATCCTCGCACTGAGACAAAAGTTTGTAATGTCCACAAATATTTGTTAGGTCTGGGTGTTTGTGAGACCAAAAAATTTCACGTAGATTGTAATACCCACGACACAAGACTTGTATCTTAGTGTGGGTTAGAATTATGTATGTGTCTGTTGGGTGTATTTATTTATATTAATTGGTATATAATTGTAGGTATTAAAATGTCTTTTATCTTTACACTTTTACACGTAGGTAGGCACAGGTTCATTTCTACATACAGGGTGCGCTAAATACGTTTTAAGACCAACATAGTAGCAGGGAAGCTTAATGCTGTATTTCGGGTACATTTCCAGACCCGGTTGATACTAAAAAATTCCAAATGGAAAACCCAATAACACTTTGCCCGACCCTGGAATCAACCCCGGAACCTCTGGATCTCAAGGTATCGACTTACTTTTTTAATATATTAGTGAAATCTACCCTGAAATTCTTAATAACTTATACGCCATTACAAATCTCTTGATTTACCTCGTCTTATTCACCTTAAATTTAAAATTCTATAACGTATAATAATAAAGATCAGTATCTTTAAAATGCATTCTACTAACCGAGAACTGACCCCTTTCGTTGAAGAAATATAAGTGGAGAGAGCTAATATTATTAAAAATACCCGAGAGGCGGACTGGATTGCAGCGAGCGGCGGAAAGATCAAAAGCGTAAGTAGTGATCTCACCAAACACTTTAGCGAGGGCAAACTCCACGACGGAATGTTGAAATACGAGGCCGCTGGATTTTATCGACTCTCTGAAAACTGACTTGGAAATGGCTTGTTGAATGTAAGTAGGTACGTTACATGAAACTAGGTTCGGAAATACTAAAAAATGTAGATTGATAATATTAAAGTAACTGTTTCTTTTTTACCGGTCAGAAATGAAATGAAATGAAATGAAATTGCTTTATTTAGTCACGTAGGCAATCAAATAGCACTTATGACAAGTCAATACAGAAAAGAAAAATCTTTTATTATTACATTATAATTTAACTATGGTTCATTTTATATAATTTGTACAAAAATATTTACGGTTTTTTTTATAATTTATTTTTAGTTTTCATCAGGAAATACATAATATCTTATTATTATTATTTTAAAGTAAATAACGAGATGGACCTTGTGTATTTCCGAAACGTCACGTATTATTTTAATGGTACCACCGGATCCAAACGCGACCCTGACTGAGAAGACCCGGCGAAACAAACTCAGCGGGCTCACTTTACTACTGGAATTTACGCGGCGCGACCCACACCTGAGTAGATCCAGCGAGTCCAACTCAGTGGGCATGTATTTGGTCCAGTAAGGATAACATAATTATATTATATGACCTGCCAAATAGAAATTGCCTTCTTATTATTTATTTGCTCGAATTATTTACTCGATCGGTCGTCATTTTATTTTTATTTTATTTATTTATTTTGTGCACATTTTATATTAGATATCAATTTGTATATATTTGATGTTTTTATAATGGTTTAAGTTACACTTGGAGCTTTGGGTTAATTTATATTTATTTATGTATTTATTCAAATGATTTGGTTTAAGAAAGAAGAATGTGAAAGGTACTGGGTTCCAAGATGTGGTGATGGCGATGTGCGGGAGAGATCTAATGCCAAATTTCCTTATCCTCTAAATACTGATTTATATTGTAGTATCCCCTTGTCATCAGAACACGTTTAATGTGCACCTTAAATGAATTATCTGATAAGTCAGTTACAGATTTGGGGAGCTTATTGTAAAATTTAACGCAGTTGCCTATAAAGGACTTACTGGTTTTTTCTAATCTTAATGAGGGTATCACAAGTTTATGTCTACCCCTGGTATTTACATTATGTATATCACCAATTTTACTAAAGCTAAATACATTCTTACGTACATACATAATATTTTGATAAATGTATTCAGACGGCACGGTCAGTATATTACAGTCCTTGAAAATGGATCGTAAGGAATCACGGCTACGTAGATCATAGATAGCGCGGACTGCTCTTTTCTGTAGTATGAAAATGCTGTTAATATCAGCCGCCGATCCCCACAATAGAATGCCATAAGACATTATACTGTGAAAGTAAGCAAAGTACACTAACCTAGCCGTTGAAACATCCGTGAGTTTTCTTATTTTACGAATCGCAAAAGCCGCGGCACTCAGTTTACTAGATAATCGCTCTATTTGCGGACCCCACTGCAGTTTACTATCTAGAGTTATTCCTAGGAAAACAGTTGAAGTCACCAAGTCAAGTGTTTCTGCGTTTAATGTAACAGGTGACATTACATTCCTAACATTTGGTAATGTAAATCGAATGCATTTTGTCTTTCCTGCATTGAGTAGAAGATTATTACATGAGAACCAATTCAAAATTAAATTAAGTACATGATTTGGAACAGCTAGATCTTTATCCTTACGATTTATTTTAAATATTAGTGACGTGTCGTCAGCGAACAAAACTATGTCTGTAAATTTCTGTACCATGTAAGGGAGATCATTTATATAAACTAGAAACAAAAAGGGGCCCAGAATGGAGCCCTGTGGAACCCCTATTTTGACTGTTGATCCTACTGAGGTGACGCCGTCCACACATACTTTTTGTTCACGACCCGATAAATAGGACATTATAAGTTGAAGAGAGGAACCACTTATGCCGTAGTAACTCAGCTTCGTAATAAGGGTCTGGTGATCAACGCAGTCGAAAGCCTTCGAGAGGTCACAGAAAACCCCAAGAGCATCTTGTGACGTCTCCCAGGCTTCCAGTACAGATTTCATCAAAGATGTTCCTGCGTCTTGCGTAGACCGACCCTTTGAAAAACCAAATTGGCTACTATGTAATATCCCATTTCTATCAAAATGTTCCTGCATTTGAGTGAGCATGATCTTTTCGAAGACCTTACTAAGAGCTGGTAGTATTGAGATGGGTCTAAAGTTTGATGGATTATTTGGACATCCCGACTTAAATATGGGCACAATTTTACTGATTTTCATTAAGTCGGGAAAAATACCGTCACTTATACAAGAATTGAATATAACCGTCAATATTGGAGCAATATTAAATATAATAGCTTCAATAGCCTTAACCGACAGTCCCCATATATCTTCAGTAGCCTTAATTTTAAGATTTTTAAAAGCTTTTATTATTTCGGAACAAGACACTCTTTCAAAACTGAAAATGGGCATATTTCCAACAACATTTTCTTTTAAAAGTGATTCAGCCAAGACTGCTGATGATTGCAAGCATTTAGTTGTCTCTAAAGGTATATTTGTGAAAAACTTTTCTAGGTAATTAGCAATACTAACTTTGTCTGAAACCAGGTTGTTGTTTATAGCCAAGGTTATCTTGTTGTCAGTAACCTTATTTCTCCCAGTTTCTGTATTTATAATTTGCCAAGTTGTTTTTATTTTATTGCTAGATAATCTCAGCTTTTCACTAATATAAGCTGCTTTAGCTTGCATGCATACTTTTTTAAATATTTTAGAATATTGCCTGACATAGTTTATAAAATTGACATCAGGTGTATAGGACCTTTTGTCATACAAGTTATATAAAATTTCTCTACTACGTCGGATGCCTTTGGTCGCCCAAGTACTAAATTTAATGTTAGAATTAATTTTAATTTTTACAGTTTTAATTTTGCACACTTTGTAGAATTCTTTGCAAATTGTATCAAGTAATGAAGAATATATATCGTTGGGACTGTCAGAATTAGGTTCTAAAATATTAATTTTTGATTTTAGGTTGATATTAAATTTACCTAGGTTATGTCTTGTCAATGGCCTGTACTTAATTATTTTTTTTATGTTTTCAATTCTATGTTTCAATTTGACTAACAAACATTTATGGTCCGATCTAACTCCTATTTGTGTATACTTTTCAACCACTTCGAAATTGGTTATGATATTATCAATGCAGGTTGCTGTTTCAGTAGTTATTCTAGTGGGTTCAGAAAACAAACAAGTATAATTAAATGAACTAAATAATGACACAAATTTACATTTATCAACTGAATTAACCATTAAGTTAATATTAAAATCCCCACATACTAAAACCATCTTATTATTTTTAATTTTTTTAAGAATATCCTCCATTGTGGATAGGAAAATATTAATATTCGACGAAGGAGGCCTATACACACACAATATTATATATAAATCAGTTTCCGCACATGCAACCTCACACACTCGTTCAACAGAGAGGCAGGAGATGTCCTTCCTTTCTTTGAAGGTAATGTGATTTCGGATAAGAATTATCGAACCACCACCTTCCGCCGAGGTTCTATTAAACGAACTAGCGACCCTAAAACCATTCACATTAAAACTCATAAGGTGTGCCTTCAACCAAGTCTCAGTAAAACACAGTATACTTATATTAAATGTATCACTAAAAAGTTCTATTTCTAATATTTTGCCAGAGAAACGGTTTATATTTTGATAAGATAAAACTAAATATTCAGAACCGTTTCCTTTTGTCACATCTAAAAGTTTAAATTATTCACCACATTAATTTTAGTAACATTACTAATTGTGGGGGTACAAAGGGACTTAGTCATACTACTTATGACTGTGTTAATATAGTTAGCTACAGGTGTAGCAATAAGTCTTAAAAATCTAATTGGTAGATACAATGTATCTCTTGTCAATTTACAATATTTTCCAATAAATATATTGGTGTCAAAAAATGAAAATTTGTCACTATAGTGACTCGTTAAAAATTGCATATGTCTATTTAACATATGAATATAATTATTTAATTTATCTGATACATTATTTAGGTATGGGAAGGCACACAATATGATCCTAGGTAAGTTGAGTTTTAACATTTTTTCAGAAGCTGGTAAGTACAATTAAGTGGTCTTGGGCTCGATTCCGTCGTTGGAAAAAGTTATATTGGGTTTTCCAGCATGTAATTCTCTCTTTTGTACACACTGCCCTCCAAAAAATCCCCTAAGAACATCCTTCCTTTGGTTGTCTTGAAAAGTTCATGCGCGTTAAGGCCGCCATTTATATTCTTTCTTTTTGTATTATATTGTTATGATTTAAAACTGTTTTAAGTGTACAGTAAAGTTTTGTAAATAAATAAAATAATTGTCAGTACAAACACAGAGTCTGAAAATGTGCAAGTAAACGGGTATGAGCTATTAGAAGGAATGTGAAATTGTGAATCAACGCAAGTGTGTTTAGACTTTGTATATCCTGTAAAGACATCCAGAACATCGATTTTCGTGGTTCAGTTTACACTAAGTAATACATCATCATCATCATGATGTACTAATACAAGCATGCGAATATACTTAGGTACTTAAGCAATTGTTACGACATGAAGCCTAAATGCTATTAAAGGTCCATAAAAAGACATAGATTACGTTTCAGGCTGTAGAAAATTACTCCTTCTAAAAGATAGACATCATTATTCTTATCTATATTAAATTAGTATCCTTTAAGTTATAACTCAATATGCTCCAAACATCGATATTCAAATAGCATTACAAAAACTCCGAGTCCAATAAGCAATTCAACTAACGTATTCGAGTGAAGAAGGGGGAACCTTTCAGGCGGGTCGAGAGCTCCAGGTCTTGAGTCCTCAGTGAGGAGCTACAGTCTCCAGGTGACGTGATTGGCACTTTAGCGATGGACCCCGCGAGTGGTGCTTGATTGAAACAACGCTCTAAGATATTTGGATGCGCTGGTTTGACTGTATTTTTTTCATATACGCCTATTTTGATTGCCTCGTCCATTCCATTGACAGTAGAAGTAAAAGGTTACATTAGTAGTTCGAGCAAAGTGTTGTATTGCAGCATAGCGTGGGGAAATATAGCCGAAAAACGGCAGTTATATAGGCATTTTATTTATGATAGGTTGTCAGCAAGGATAATGTCACTATAAACGAATCAATTTGTTGTTGCGTGTATTTGGTATATAAGATATGTTTATAAATACATATGCCATGACATAAAATCCAATCTTAACGGTATGATTTCAACTTATACTCCATATGGAATATAGTTTAAGTAATGAAAGAAAATTAAACAACCCGCACTACGCCAGCGTGGTGGACTGAGGCCTAACCCTCTCAGTTGTAAAGGAAGCCCGTGCTCAGCAGTGGGACTTATTGGGCTGATGATGATGATGATTAATGAAAGAAAAACAAAATTACTTAGGCGAATATTATTTATGCGGGATGGGATGTCACACAACTAAAGTAATTCGTTAATATAAAGTCTAAAAATGTAACTTTGTAAGTATAATGTAATTACATTTTATGGAAATACAATTTAAGATCTTCGTCCATTCTCTTTATCAAATAAACTACACAACGCCACAAAAAAATAAAGAAGTCACGATAAAATATAAATCGTAATGAGAACCTCTACTCTAAAAGTAAGTCACTTTGTTTATCCACGAAAAAGAAATGTTTCTAAATTTTAGTAGTTCAAATCGCCGCATCCATTAGAATTCCCACATCGGTTCGTATCGCCGGGAATTTCGCAGTTTGTTCATTAATAATTCGTTAGTTGGGAAAGCTCAGCCGTCATTGGCTTTCCCTTCTGGGGATAAAATATTCACAAACGAAAGTAAATAACACTCGAACAACTTTAAATAAGATAATCGAATAAATTATACACAAATGCCCTGATGTATTTGACTTAGTTATATGTTACTTTTAGATCTGTAATGAAATTTCTACATATTAAACAAAAATTACCTACCTCTGAACCAGCATGAAGTTATAATTCGTCTGTTTTCGCAGGTACCCGAGATTTCAATATCGTCAAACATCCAGATTTAAATAGGTATATTTGTGGGTTACAAAATTTGATAGACAACCGGAATCGTACCTACGGGGTCACATTTCACAGGCTCATATGTTGTAAATTCCACCAGACGCTGTATTAAAAAAAAAACTTTATATTTTTGATTATCACCATCATCATCATCATCAGCCCATATACGTCCTCTACCATTGAGAGGGTTAAGGCCTTAGTCCGCCACGCTAGCTTAGTGCGGATAATTCAAACTAATATTATACAAATATAGGGTACATTTGATCCCGGTAAAATGCAATGTTCCTGGGGGTTGAGGAAGTAAAATTGCGCCTGGGCTGAGCCGGGCCCTACGGCTACTAGTAGTAGTCAACTAAGCAGAGTTCACGAATTATTGTAGTTAATCGACTTTGGCAAGACGGTATATTTGCGTCAACATGATTTCATTCGTCACTAGGCAATAGCTTTATCTACATAGTTCTCATTCTGTGGTTCAAATTCATAATTAAAAAAAATATTTTTCTTTATTTTAATGTATTCGTAAAGGCTCTTTTGATAATATTCCTTATTACAAAGCAATTATGTAAGAAAAACCAACCAAACAAGTATTGATGAAATTATTTCAATTACAGCAATTCGACATCCAATTTTTAATTCGAATGAATTAACTTAATGAAATGTATTCCCTTAATAAAACTAAAAGAAGGCCGTGTTGAGTACGCAATAAAATTTACTCAGCAGTTAAAACTTTAATCTCGCTTCTCCATCAAAGTCCATATTAAAATGCCTAAGCGTTTAATTTAGCGCTCTGTCTAGATGGCCACCCGTCCGACACGGGGCCGACACGGCAACGACGCGACAGCGAGACGACAGCGCGTCGGCTAGTGCGAATTTAATTCAAGACGCCTCCGCGGACTCATTAAAGTGCCTGAGACAAAGGAAAAAACTGTCAACTCGCGCCAAGTTTAATTGCCTTAATAAATCTGGCGGAGGATTGATTGGGGCGCGAGAGCGAGCGACTCGACATCAACCGAAACTATATTCTAAGCCTGAATGAGAAACAAGAATTAGTAACTATTAATTATTTTACAGCTTAATTCGATTCGGCACGACTGATCAAAAGGTAACTTATATACGGAAATATACTCTAAAAATCTTGAGTTTAATTTGAATTTGTATCATAATTTGTACAAGCTTTGTTTATGACTTCGTTTGGGTTAATATAGGCTTTGTCAAACAGCATTACAAAGAAAAAATATCGTGCTAAAAACAATTATTTTCACGAGATAAAAGTTATAGACGTAAAAACGCAACACAACTGACTTAAAAAAACATTCGTATATGTTTAGACGTAGTGGGGGTAAATGTTGTATTTCTGGGAAATCTGCTGCGACCATTATAATATTTCACCTCCTGGAGCTAATTTCCCATCAGACATTTGTACAAGGCGCGTCACAAGCACGTTTCCACTGACCCCTTATTTAATATGATAATGTCATTAAAATTATTCCAGTTCTTTTCTCCCGCCGACTGCGTGGCCCCTCTCCGAGGGATCTCACTCCCAGCTAAGATGCAAATGGAACTCTTTGTAACGAATCTTAGGGGATTTATTCGTAAAAATTTTCGACCGGAACACGGCCCACTCGACAAAAGAAAATAAATTGGAGGGAGCCAACTTTTTGCCAAATATATTTATTATACAGGACGTAAATGTTTCCAAAAGTAACCTTTAAAGGGTTATTATATTATTTTGTGAGAGGCTTTTCCTTTCTGTTGCTTATTTTGTGGGCTTTTTACTTTAATTTACCGTGTGTTTGTATCCATGGTTTTATTCGCGGGTTAAGAGGGTCGCATCTGAAGTATATATTAAGAGTCTGGCTTTTTATTTCAAAAAAATGGCATATTTATGTATATAAATATTATCTTTATTTTTAAATAAAGTCGTGGTGGACTAGGGCCTAAACCCTCACAGTTGTAGAGGGGGCTCGTGCCCAGCAGTGGGACGTATATGGGCTGATGATGATGATTGATTTTTAATATAGTTAAAAAAAAAGGTTATAACAGTAAAATAGAAATTATTTGCATTTGATTTCTGAAATCAGACAGTAGTCAATAACAACTCTATTATTAATCTATTATTAATCTAACTTATTATTATTAAAACACGTAAACTCATTTTTGTCTTTAAACATCTCAGGAATGTTGCGGAATTAAAAGTTATAAAAATGGTTTATTACGCATTGTGTCAATCGGTTTTGAGTTACTGTATAACCGCATGGGGTGGTTCTGCAAAGACGTCACTACTAAAATTGGAAAGAGCCCAGAGAGCAGTACTGAAGGTCTGTACATTCAAACCTTTCCGTTTCCCCACCAAGGAACTGTATGAAAATTGCCAGTTATTGACAGTGAGACAATTATTTATTCTGCAAGTTATTTTAAGACAGCATAGTACCGCCCTTAGCTCTATTTGCTCCTCTTCCACCCAAAGTAGTAGACGCTTAAACTTAGTTCCTCGTAGTCATATATGCAGAACCCAATTTTCACAACGTTTTTATTATTTTTTGGGACAATATTTATACAAAAAAAAAATTAATAATGTTTTACGAATAATTTTTCTTAATAAAGTCTTATGTAAAAACACAGTTTTAAATTGGCTCTTAAAACTTAGTTACGATGAAACGGAAAAACAATTAGTAGTAATACACTAAGATAATTTGCACCCTCATTCACATACGCTCACAATCACACAAACACAAACTCACATACGATTCATACATTCACACACTTTTATATTTAATTAGATCTAATTTTAGAAATTAGTTTGTTACTAGATTTTTATTTTAACTCTTTTTATTGTTTGCAAACTTAATTTTCTTTATTATTGTTTTTCACTTTTAGTATTACTATTTTATAATTTTTACTTATACTCAACTTGTACAAATGGAAGGTTGCTGGTGCTTAAAGTTCAGGGTTACCTTTTTTAAGTACCGGCGCTCAATTTTTAGTCTTTAAGTTAGTTCATAAGATAGCTCATAGTTCATTGTTTTTGTCAGAAATTTTGCTTAAATAAATAAATAAATTTTATTTGCATTTATATCTTTCTTTCTGTACACACTGCCCTCCCAATAAATCCTATTTATAATCTTAATCTTAATAAATCATCTTATGGTTGTCCTGAAAAGATCGCCATGTGCGATAAGGCCGCCATTTGTACCTTTCTCTAGGTTATATATATATTTTTTGTATGATTTTGAATGTGTACAATAAAGAGTTAAATAAATAAATAAACTCTCTTACAGCGTTCGAAATATTTCATGAAACATTCTGAGGCTCCTTGTATAAAAGCACAGCGAGGGAAATTAAAAAGTTTGACATCGGTGACGTGGCCGGCGCGGCGGCTCGCCGATCGGCACGCGATACAATCTTACAAGAATAATTTGTTTTGTATATGGTGACGTGTTTCTTCGGAAATTTTACGCCCTGGTTAATCTGTTTTGCATCGCGTCATTGCTTCGGTGTTTGGGTTAAAGTTATAATTTTCCTTACATTGGTTAGACCTGAGAAATAATGTTTATATTTCTACAGTGTGCAAAAATTACCAGATGACGATATGTGGTATGAGAACAAACATGTTTTAGCACGTCAATTTAATTGCATACATAATCTTTATAATTTTATAAAGATCATCGCACTGCCGAAATGACTAGGCTTGGGAGCGTGAAATTTTGCTCAGAAATTCAATATGTGACAAAATATGTTTTTATGTACATATGTACATGGTTATAGTAGGAAGGGAGTTTTGAAAAATTTTAGTCAGTTAAATGTGGAAGTATACTTATAGTTTGTATGGAGCAAACAAATTTGACGCGGGTGAAACATAGCATTTTTTTTATACTTTCGCAACAAAGTGACCATTATGATGAAACATTTTTTAAAGAAAACGTGATCGAAAACTAAGACAAATAACAGTTACGATGATTACAAATACATTTGCGCTTAAAAAGAAATAAAAAAAAATTGTTTTGCTAATCACCATAACTATTATCTATACCTACTATTTTTCGATCGGTCTGTGTACACCTGTACCTATAGTAACGTATATCCGACAAAATAACATATAGCCCACTTAATAATTGTTTATCGTCGCAATAAATCTTTGCAGTCATTGCTATTGGCCGAATGAATGAATGAAAACACTTTATTGTAAACTAAAATTCTATGCTGTAGTACATTTGTTGATTGTAAGCTTCAGGCTATCGTACTTATCGTATAAAACATACTAGCGATGTTTTTTTTATTGTTATTTCCTTTCATATAAACAAATAGGTTGGAATAGTTACCGATTGTTAAATCACCGCTAAGATTTATCAATGAAATTAATGCTTAAAAATCATATTTCATCGCCTCGCTTAGACTATTACAACCTAACTAACTCATTGAAACATTCAATAAAACGGTTCATAATTTCATCTCGCAGCTATCAACGCTCGAGGGTTTTATTAATCAAAGAAGTATCTGAATGATATCTATTAAGGATTGAATGGGCCGCGCACTCGTGAAATGGACGAGGCGTTTGCAACGCTTTAGACACAGACAAGGGTTCAATTTATCCAACTCTAATTGGGTATACTCGGTGTTCGGGGCGGTTCTGGCGAAAATCAATGTTTTCCTGTCTTTTGTTCTTCATTTCATAAACCTCATTATTAATTCACTTACAATATGGTAAATAATTTTATCTCCTACAAGGTCAAACGTCGATCCGACCGACGCTTGTTGTCAACGCAAACGGCACAACACATGTATGATGTCATTTCTTTATAGAGATTTAGCGTTATATTTTCAGCTCCGTAAGATTATGTAACTATGTATGTAAGCAGTGATGGCCTCGAGGTTTAGGCGCGCGGTCAAGAATTTCGGCGGTCGCAGGTTCAAACCCCAGGCACACACCTCTGACTTTTCGAAGTTATGTGTGTATTCACAATGAATTATCACTTGCTTTAACGGTGAAGGAAAACATCGTGATAAAACCTGCACACCTAAAAGTTCTTAGGAATTTCTTAGGTGTGTAGTCCGCCAACCCGCACTAGACCAGCGTGGTAGACTAAGGTCTAAACCCTCTCAGTTGTAGAGGAGGCCCGTGCCCAGCAGTGGGACGTATATGGGCTGATGATGATGATGATGATGAAGATTATGTACCTTATATAAGAGTATTGCTTTAAGAAAATGACATTTCTTCACAATTCTAGTAACAAAAAAAAATCAGCACTGACTATCTAGTGCCGATGGTGTCTTTTGTACCTACAAAGAAGAGAAAGCTTGAAGTGAATGACTTTGGATTCTACTCTGCGAATATTAGACCTCGATTTTTCATCATCATCATTGTCGGCCCATAAATGTGCCACTGCTGGGCACAAGCCTCCTCTACAACTGAGAGGGTTTATGCCTTAATCCACCACGCTGACGTAATGCTGGTTGGCAGTCATTTTTATTAGTTATTTTTCTTAGAAGGCTTAGAAAATTCTAAGCCTTCTAGAAATGTGTTAAAAAAGTAACTCTTGTTATAAAGCCCCTAATAGATGGTCCTAACTGCTGGCGAATGCTGAACTACGAAATACTTATTTGCTTTCACTTTTTGTGTAATTATATTAAAAACATAATATTAATAGTATTTAATCTACAAGTGACGTGAAATATGAGCGAAGCGTATCCTAGGTCCATGTGACGTACACGCTCATGAAAAATTAACACACCATTTTAATAACGAGGTCGCGCCAACAAAGCGTTATTATGCAATTTGAAAATGCATGTAAGTTTAATATTCATCGCTCGTCCGCGAGCGCGATCAATAAACCGTGTTTACGACTGAGAGGCCATGTAGAGCGAACGTGCACCCTGTATTTGTAACGCGCGATAAAATCAACCAGTGTATAGGATCTGTCCGGTGGGAATGCGGCCGTTTTATTTTCCAACTTGCCTCACGTTAAACTGTCGGATGACCGCTGAAGTGGAAGTAATTTATTATACATTGATTTCTCGTACAGCTTATGAATTTTAGTATCAATAATACAAACTTAAACCTAAAGTTAAATGCTGGAAAGGGGTAGGCAGGGGTAGGAATACCCTATTCCTAAACACACACACACATTACGACCGGTAAGTTTTAAGTTTTATATCGTGGGTGGTAAGCATATTTTTTAATGCTATAATAAAATTAAACTATGTTTGGGAATGCAATGAATGGAATGACTGCCTCGTGGTCTCGCGGCACAAGTATGTGCCGTGCGATCTAGAGGTCCTGGGTTCAATTCCCGGGTCGGGCAAAGTGTTATTGGGTTTTTCCATTAAGAAATTCTCAGCAGCACGAAGTCTGGAAATGTGCCCGAAAAAGGGCAATAGGCTCGCCCATTGTTACATGGCACTGATACATACCTTGCGAAGTGCAGAAATGCATCTCTGCCTATTCCTTCGGGGAATACAGGCGTGAGGTTATGTATGTATGTATGTGTGTTCTTAAATCGAATCCAGTTTCAGACGATTCACTAATGTTATACACCAACGAGGCAAAAATAGAGCTCTTATAGCTTCGTATGTAATTTAAAATAAATCAGGCGAGAACATAATATATAGCCTAGTATGCATAGCGGAAACTGTAATCATTTAAAATATTTTTAAATTTTATGACAAAATTCAACCACCTTTAGATCCGCATAGGGGTTCTCAGCATGTTTTAAAACAACAAAAAAAAACATTACTGGCACAATACAACACACTAAAATTGAGCAAAAATAATTAACAATAAATGCACCTATTATTGTTGTTTTTGAATTAATTAATTTATTTATTTATACAATTAGAATGGTTGCATAGTTTACACTAATTGATAAAACCATAAAAATACAAAATACCTATCATAAAAATAAAGAACACAAAAAAAAACCAATTAATATGTAATAATAATAATACTATTTTTTGTGAGCAACTAATTGCTTTAACGACACAACAGCAGATGGCGTTGTTAAGTAACATCTTACTAATATTATAAACGCGAAAGTTTGTAATAATGTATGGATGTCTGGATGTCTGGATGTATGGATGTCTGGATATTTGTTGCTCTTTCACGCAAAAACTACCGAATGGATTGTAATGAAAGTTTACAATAATATAGCTTATACATCAGAATAACACATAGGCTATACTTTTTAAAGATAGTGTGTGAATTGTCCAAAATATAACGATAATTGTCAAGTAAGTCGGGAAAAATCTGCTATCTGCGGGCTATTTTGGCGTACGCGTCACGTACGTCAATCATTTTATGTTTATCCCGCCAATACGGTTAATGGTCCCCTAATATTAATGAACGTATTTAAATAAAGGTTTTGAATCGACAACATATATCCACAATATTCGAACAATTGCGCATTTTACATTTTAAAATGTAGAATAATCAGTAATGAAAAGGGAGTGACATATTTGTTAGTTGTCAAATATTTATGCGTGCGTTCAGAAATTTATTTTTAAACTCCTTGGTTTTACCTGGTTTACAATTTACAAACGAAGGTGGGCTCGGTAATCATCACGCTTTGAAATCTAAAACACCCACAACTATGCAATGGAATGCGCTTGGAGTTAAGAAAACTGTTTAGTAATGTTATTCACGTGACGATACTCAAAGGACAACTTAGAGATGAATTAGTTCTTGAGAATTCATCAATTAGATTGATGTATTTAATTTTTGTATTTTTTTATTTCTGTATTTTTATCTCAATAAAGTGCTAAACTTAATATTTATTTCCATACAATGAAAAATAAAATTCAGGTAATATGTAACACCCTACGCTACCTTCTCAATTGTAGAGGAGACCCGTGCCCAGCAGTGGGACGACTTATATGGGCTGATGATGATGATGATGAATATGTAACATGACATTTAAAGACTGTTAGGCGGTACGAAGTTTGCCGGGTCAGCTATCCTACTAATATTATAAACGCGAAAGCTGTATGTATGGATGACTGTTGCTCTTTCACGCAAAAACTACCGAATGATTTTTGGCATGGACATAAATGGGACTCTGTGGAGTAAAATAGACTATAACTTATTTTCATTCTGAACCCAACCCTGTAGTCTACGCGGACGGAGTCGCGGGCAATAGCTAGTTATTCATATTTCATCATTTTATTAGTGATTTGTACTTAAATATAATTTCCAAAAAACACAATTTAAAAAAAAAATCCGAGCAAAGCTCGGTCATCCAGGTACTGTAATATAAATTGTCATATTTGTTAATGATAGCGCAATAAATATTGTATTTGACCAAATGATACTCGTAGTACTTTTATATTGATAAATAAAGCAATTCGTACGAATATATTCCCTAGCCATTCCAAAATATTCAAAAATGCACAACGTTAATGTCGAAGTTTTCTTCTGCCGACACTCCCGTAGTGCCACCCGTTGTTTTTTTTTTAAACACTGATAGACTATCACAGGACATTGACGTATAGTTCTAACGTACTCCGCTAATTCAAAAGACATAAAATAAACAGGTCAAATAGTTTCGAATTCAAAAGCAACATTCCAAAATGACTTACCCAAGTTCAGCTCATGAAGTTACTTGACCGGCGTTGACATTTGAACTGGACACATGACACATCACTTATCAACACATCACACGTAAACACATATACATACGTCCCACTACTAGGCACGTGCCTCGTCTACAACTGAGAGAAAACTCAACAACAACCTCTACAGCACCTCATTACACCTAAGAAATTCCTAATAACTTGTAAGTTATGCAGATTTCCTCATGTTGATCACATACACACACTCAACACACATCACTTTGCACAAAATTTCACTTATACACATGAATCACTCGAAAATCTTACTCAGAGGCGAAATACGCGCTATGCCGTCGGAACCGCGCACGAGACTAAATCATGAGACATCACGATCTACCCTCCATTGGATAATATTTGTGATAAAAATATTATTTAATTTCAAATAATATATTTTAGTCGATGGACGATTTCTGTGTTTTAGTGAAAACTTAAGACGAAAAGTGTCGATGATATTGATTGTGAGACAATTTTTTACGTGATTAACAAATATTTGCGCCTGTTATTAGGGCTGAGCAATTGAATACTGTGTCTAATACGTACAATTGGCCTTAAAAATGAGGCAACAACAGAGAAAGAATATTTTATTTTGTTTTGTGGGCAGTTTCGAATATATTGTGAAAATGCCTGGTGGTTTCGCGGCTCAAGTGTGTGCGACTTAGAGGTCTCGGGTTCGATTCCCGGGTTAGGCAAAGTGTTATCCGGTTTTCACATTTGGAAATTCTTAGTAGCAGCACGGAGTCCGGAAATGTGTGAGAAAATTGCTCGCCTCCTCTATTACGTGGGACTGATACATATACATACATATATCCTTACTAATATTATAAATGCGATTGTAACTCTGTCTGTCTGTCTGTCTGTCTCGCTTTCCTGCTAAAACTACTGAACCGATTTAAATGAAATTTGGTACACAGATAGTTTGGAGCCTGAGAAAGAACATAAGCCACTTTTTATCCCAGAAAAGGGGTTTTAAGGGTTTGAAAGGGGGGGGGGGGATGAAAGGTTGTATGGAAGTACTGTCATTTTTAAAGCTAGAAGCTTGAAACTTATTTTTTAGGCTGTTGACAAATAAATATGACATTAAAAGTTTGTAAAAAAATGTACCTTTAAGGGGGTAAAATAAAAATAGGGGTGAAAGTTTGTGTAGAAATTCGTCATTATTGAAGCTTAAATGATGAAACGACGTGTAGACGACTGTAACTATGGATACGAGTATGTAACTATATGTCTGTTATGCTTTTACGCCTAAATCATTTGACCGATGTAAACGATTTTTGATATGGACATAAATGGGACTCTGTGGAGTAAAATAGACTACAACTTTTTTCTTTCTGGTTTTAAGGGGTTGAAAGGGGGGATGAAATTTTGTATGGAAGTATTGACATTTTTAAAGCTAGAAACTTGGAAACTTATTTTTAGGCTGTTGATTAGATATAAATAAATATGACATTCAAAGTATGTTAAAAAATTACCTTTAAGGGAGTAAAATAAAAATAGTGGATGAAAGTTTGTATGGAAACTCGTCATTTTTGAAGCTAGAATGATGAAACGTTTTTATATGGCTTTTATTACATCATGACATCATATATATGATATATATATATATATATATATATAAGGCGTGAAAGCGTCACAGACATAGTTATTTTTTCATTTATAACATATTAAGGGGAATTTCACGCCTTAATCATTTGACCGATGTGAACGATTTTTGGTATGGACATAAATGGGACTCTGTGGAATAAAATAGACTACAACTTATTTTCTTTCTGAACCCAACCCTGTAGTCTACGCGGACGGAGTCGCGGGCAAAAGCTAGTTTTCCCTAAAAAAAGAAGATATTATGCAATCGCTTCATAAATTGATACTGTTATTGACTAGACTTGGCTGTCGAAATACGAGTCTTCCTAACACTAAGGGTGTATGTTACGAGACTATTCTCGTTTTACTATTTGGATAAAATAATTATTATTACCGCGAAATGACTTGTTTGCGTCTGGTCTGATTGACACATGTCTGCACACGCTAGTAGTTTTTCTTATAATTTCATGACTAATTTAAATAACCCTTTGCTATTTATAGACTTAGTTATAACCGACAAAAGTCTAAAGGAATTATTGATTATTATTTTGTTGATACAAGTTTTATGTATAATCATGATCATGTGAGGCAAATATTTTATTGTGCTTTAAAGCCAAATAGTTATATTGAATCATAATATTTAATCAATTGTCCAAAAAAATAATTTGGGATTTCAAAAAATAATATAAAGCGCATCATTAACTAAAAACAAAGAAAAGAAATCCTAAACTTAGATAAAAACTTTGAAAGCAATTTCCGTTTATATTTAAAATTATCGATATTATCAGAAGTAGAAATTAAAGGCGGGACAAATCAATACTATTGATACAGTACAATGTTATTAACATATAAATGATGAGTTGGTGTCGTGGACACCAGGTAGGAACGAAGTTCCTTCGGCTAATGTAGAATCGACACAAATTGCAAATAACCAATGTAAAATATTTTATATTTATAAATATATATTTATTAATAAAGAATAAACTAATACTTACGTATTTAATTCTTTTGCACTGAATAATTTCCCACTATTATCACTGTCAATTGCATTCAAGTCACTTGCTGGTTCACTTGCCATGCGCACGCCTGCGCACGCCTGCGCACGTCTCATTTAACGGTTTTATTCCACGGATTTTTTCTTACGGTTTTACTATCACATTTTTTTCAGTTCGGTCGCGCAGCAAAATCCCTATCCCCTCCAAGCCTGCCGTAAGGAACTTCGTTCCAAAAATCAGTTAAAAAAATCAGTGAAATAAGAAAATTAACATTATATAAAATTAAAGTACAATCGTAGTGTAGGGCGCCCTCTGGCTAGGTGGGGTGACGATATTCGCAAGGTGGCTGGCAGCGGTTGGATGAGGAGGGCCGAAGATCGAGCCCAGTGGCGTGCCATAGGAAAGGCCTATGTCCAGCAGTGGACGTAATAAAGGCTGCTGATGATGATGATGAAAGTACAATCAACAATATAAACCATCCAAAAAAAAATATTGATAATATAATTATAAACACATTCATTCATCACACATTCATTTCACAAAAACGCAAACATTCCGACAAAATCGCCTTAAGCAACCAACACTACAATCTCTTGCCTGTTCTTCCTGTTCAACACTGCAACAATATTTTAAATAAAATAAAATATTTATTTTTATTTTCGATCCCCTTAAGACGTTCCCTCATCACTCATAATGAAAAATTAATTCCCATAGAAACGGCAGTTTTTAAATTAGTCCATTTCACCTAATAGCTGAACCAAGCTGCTTTTTATGGATACGTATAAATTTTATCTCACAAAACGTTATTTTCTCGAAGATAGCAAGATCTTGGAGCTACCGCCGGCTGCACGAATAACATGTTAAAATTGTGGCTATAAAATACTTTAGAGGGCGTTTAAAGCTACTGTACCGATATGGCCTCCGGGTCGGCTCCATCTAATTTTTCACAATTTTTATTGCACAAAATTTTTCGATACTCACAGGATTGTAGTAAATATTTTCGATGTTTAGTGAGCGAGCCCTGGGTATTTCTAGTGGTCGGCAGTAATAACAATTTCGCCAAAAGTGTGTTGAAATTGCAAGCAAAGGGTTCCGTGTTTATTTTAGTTATTATTTTTCTTATTGTACCGCATGGGATTGGAAGTGAATATGGATCTTCACAAAAGAATCAGTATAGTTGATTGTTAATTCTCGATACACTCTGATGTATTTTTCAGTGATGTTTATTTTTATTAGTCATCATCATTCCCTTGCCCTGTTCCCATTTTTTATTTTTTATTTGGGGTCGGCGCAGTATGCTTTTTCATTCCAAACATCCCTATCAGCCGTCATGTCTTCATTCACCCTTTTTTCTTTCATATCTTCTCTCATCTTTTCTTTGGCCTTCCTCTGCTTGTCCATCCTTCAACTTCAACTTTTTATGGTAAGAATAATAATATAAACGGCGACGGGTTCATTGTTATTAGTATCAGATTCAATATCCGGATGACAAATAGTTGCTCTAATATGTTGTATATGGTATCAAAAATACGAGAGCATCGCATTCCTGGATCGGCTTGTTATAATTCGATACCAAAATCTAGTATTGTCACGTAGTATTGTCATTAAAATATAATAAATTTATTTAACAAAATCTTGATGGAATAACGATTGCACCAACATTTACGATTCGACTTTCAAGGCGTTTAAATCAAGATTCTGCTTGAAGTAGCGCTAAGGCCATTAAATGAGCGATGTAGGTCACTTGGCGCACGCTTAGCGCCACTGACCTAGACGTCTTCCTCGGTCAGGAAAGCTTTTACTATATCACGTAAAGCTCTTCATTTGTTTGTAGGATAATTAAAAGTTGTTTGTATAATGGCTTAACGAGATAGCAGGATAACTTTTTTTTACATGGTTTTGCTTTTTACGGGAAATTGCAATAACAAATACACACTCTCCAAAAATTGGAAGTATTTAGAAAAAATCTAGAGTGCTGAACTCCTTTTGATTAAGGATGATTTCTTTGGTTTGGAAACGTGCTGGTAAGAGATCACTCGTGGCACTAAACACTATTGGATGCTTAAAGAGCAGCAGAAATAGGAAAAGGACACTTGACATAAGACTTGTTGCTTTTGGGGTAAATTTTAGTCATTACTATTCACTTCGTAATAGTGTGAATTAACCACGTATAAAATCAATGCGATTTTCCAGAAGTTTCATTAAAATTCTTTTTTTTTTCAGAGTAATGATGATTATAAGTGGAGATACTATTTTAAATAATTACTGTTAGTTACATGACATCTACAACGGGACATAAGACACATCAAGATTTCGTAAGTTTATTGTTGAAAGCAGCATTTATCGAGAAACCTTCCTTAATTAGTCAGACGTCAAACACTGCGTTGAAGAGTCCATAAACATTGTTAGCCCCTCTTTATCCGTCACTTCCCCTGGCCAGCCCTAACTGAACTAAATTTACTATTTATTCCTTCCTAACGATTCCAGGAAAATACCGAAAGCACATTACATCACGCTTTAGAAATCTTCGTTCTCCGTATGCACTAGAGTTGTTCTCAGAACGTTCCATCACAGGCCATTAAACGAGCGTTGTGAGGCACTTACTGCGCGCCGCCGAGCACCGCCTAGCGCCACTGAACCGAACCGCTTTAGCGTTGCGTCTGTGTCTGAGTTGCATGTACTGAATACATCGCTCATTTACCAGCCAAGGAGTAGGCGAAGGTGTGCTACCTCCACGCTGACCTACTGCGGTATGAAATGAAATATATGAAAAAAAAATACACCCAACAATCGAATAGTAGCTTTAACCCTACACTTATATACAAGTCCTGTGTCGTGGGTATCAGAAGCTACGAGAGACTTCTCCGACAAACTGACACCCAAACCCGAAACAAATATTTATGGATCACACATACATTTGTCTCGGTGAGGGGATCGAACCCGCCACCAACTGCGCCACGGGGCAGTCAATGATGACCCCAGTGATTTCGTTTCAGCCGTGCCGTCTTGCCTTTAAAACCACCATGACTACTCACAAATGTTTATTCTACCTAAAATACATGAAGAAATTTCCATAAAATATTAAGAATACGCACCCGGGTAACTGCAAACTGGTGTGTTTCACACGCCATTAGAGGGGCGCGCGGCGAGACGCAGCCGCTGCTGCAGATTGCTTGAAGCGCCTCATTGCACAGCTTGCGGGTACGATGTGTGCTGTAGCTCTTATTATATGTCATATATAACCTTACATAAAACTATACGCATGCAAAGTGAAATACCAAGTAAGAGAGCACTTGGATAAATACACAAACTTCATGACATCACGACGTCATGATAGTATCTAAAGAACTACGCTGTTGTTACTTTTAGATATGGAAGAGCGAGGCGTTCTGGCACAAGTATTTCATACTTATTAAAAAGTCTCAACCATGATCTCATATATTGTACCTATTTGTTGAATAAAGATTTTTATTATTTATTATTATTATTTATTTATAATATATTATTATTTATTTATATATCCTTCGAAGGAAAAAGCCGGCAATGCGCTAGCTACGTTTAAACCTCACGTGACAAGAGGTGACCTTATTGACGATCATAGAACTTATCCATGTTCTTAGCGAGAATTTTCTGTTCGAAAATCACGAATAGCAATTTGGCCATCAGCCGCACCCTGGTGAAAGTGATCGCATGCTGGGGGCTATGTGAGATATGAGTTGGCTTAGTCGTTGAAAAGCTTATTAATATTTGTTCTTGTCTAAATGTTTGCGAATGTACATATTTGAAAAGCATGCCTGTGACACAAATTAGAAAGAATTTGGAATAATATGTAAATTAAAAAAAAAAAAAAAACGGAAAACTAACAGTCTCTTACAAATCTAGTTATACTGATTATATATTGCATACTATGGTATTATCTGGCTATCCATTTTGGACCTCGTCAAATGCATTTTTATGATGACATTCAGACTCAGAATAGAAAGGGAACATAAACGGACAAACTGTTCCACAGCTTGATGTTCGCCACAAATAAAAAGTGAATAAACTGCCGACAAAGCCGCGGCTCCGCAAGCCGGCACGCCTCGGATTGTCTGTGACGTGCAGCCATGATTGGTAAAAAATCTAGCCCGACAGATATTCGGAGAGAATATTTAGCAGTTACCAATTGTTTTTTGGTGACTTTTATTGTTATTATACTTAGAACTATTAACATACAAACATACATACATAAACTCACGCCTGTATTCCCCGAAGGGGTAGGCAGAGGTGCATTTCTGCACCCACATTTCGCCAGGTATGTATCAGTCCCACGTAATAGGGGGCGAGCCTAATGCCGTTTTTCGGGCACAATTCCACACTCCGTGCTGCTACTGAGAATTTCCTAATGGAAAACCCCAATAACACTTTGCCCGACCCGGGAATCGAACCCAGGACCTCTAGATCGCTCGGCACATACTTGTACCGCGAGACCACGAGGCAGTCTACTAACAAATAATTTAATTTAAGCAATATTTTGTAATTGCATCTATAATCTCGACGGTCGCAGGTGCTACTCCAGGGGACACCGCCTCTTAACCATAGAAGAGGCCCGTGCCCAGTAAATGAACATAAATATGTGCTATTGGCAAGGATTCTTCATAAATATGGGAGCATGTTATATGATGCAATGACCAAGGAGATACTCATCCAATAAAGCTCTCGTATCCAAGATCGCAATACACGTAAACTGAATAAATTTAATTTTCAAAAGTACTCATAAAATGCATTCCAAGAAATATTTTAATATGTTTATTCGCGGCGCTGAAATGTGCAACGTTTCCTCGACGCGGTGTATTATAACTTCTTGTAAGGATGCGGCATTTCTCCGCTGTGCACACTATAACTACGAATGTGCTCGCTCGCTCCTCTGTGCATTATCATAAGGACATGTAATGAGATCTGTTGGAACTTCCCGCATTTCGCGTGTAACTTTGTGGTTTTGTTTGTTTCACAGTGGTGCCATTTTAGCAGAAAATTAACACACTGGAGGTGGGGCAAAGTAATTTGTACAATGTGGATTAGTTTTCAAAGGTATTGTAAAATGAAATGAGTTTTAAAGATAACACATTACAGTTTACCTTTGTACAATAAAATTATTACAAAATGAATAATAAACTATAATGTGTTATCTTTAAAACTCATTTTATTTAAGATCAACTCAGATAAGCAAAGGCTTATCTCACAATAATAAATTAAATAAACAAAAAAATATATACCGCAGGTTTTGTTAATAGCATGGAAAATTAAATTGTGAGAAACAGACGTCATAATAACCTTGAGGAATAGCGAGGCTGTGAAAAAAATACGATGGTCATCGGTTCGAATCCCGGATGCGCACCTCTGGCTTTGAAGCATTTGTATAGTGGCAATGAACTATTATGTAATAAGAGTTAAAGCAATATAATATGAGGAAGGGTGTTCCGCAAATAATTTATTCCCTATTTGAAATCAACCAACCCGCACTAGGACATCGTGGTAGAATAGGGATAAACGTATTTCCGATTTTCCAACACATTTCCTAATGTAAAAACCCAATAACACTTTGCCCTACCCCGGAATTGAAACGCCTCGGTCGCACGGAATAGTTCATGGATCTTGTCGCCTTGTTGCAGCAAATATATTTATCCTTACTTAGCATTATTACCATAGGGGCCGTCCATTAATCACGTGATGTTTTTGTAGCATTTTTTAACCCCCCCATCCCCATTGGTGATACATGGTAAGGTTTAAGACTAACCCCCCTCCCCCACGCAAAATCACGTATATTTTTAGTACCTACAAAGAATCATATAAGTTTTAGAATATCTCTTTAAATACAGGTATAAAGTACCTAAAATCTAATTTTATTCTGAAATTAAGGACCATGATAAAAATGTCTAGACAGAAAGGTTGCAGGTTGTTTTTGACTGGCTTTTCGGTTTAGAAATCGCGCGTTTGACGAAAAAATTAATACACGCGATATCTTACTACACTCCCCGCCCCCTCTGGCCCTCTTGTGATATTTCGTGATTTTTGCCAAACCCCTCCCCCTTTTTTGAGCCTCTCGTGATTAATGGACAGCCCCATAAGTTCCTTTTACGTAAGAGGAGTGAAATGTGGTTGCACAAATCCCCCTCTGTCTACGTCTTTGGGGAATACGGACATGAGGTTATTTATGTATGTATTACTACCAAAATATGTATGTAAATTCGTCCTGTCCGCGATATCGGATTACTTACAAGTTCCTGCAATTTGCATAATTTGTGCACGAGCAACTTGTCAGCAGCAATACGTTAGTTCTACAGTACACAGTGATCCAATTTTATATTGTGTAAGATTATACATACTATGTTAAGTAATTAAAAGTACTGTTTATCATGCCGTTTTCATACAAATAGTTGAAATACAGTCTTACTTATCGTATAGACATATTTAGAAGTAATGTTTTTTTATTTCCTTCTGTAATTGAAAAACAATTGTTTTTTTTTTTTTTTTTGTTTTTTTTTTTCTCTCGAAGTCATGACAAGATAAACCCACTAACGCTAACCTATGGTCTAATATGGTCTTAGGTCTGTAAATTGTATATCAGTTTTAATAAGACAATTTGACTGGAAAGTACATAAGTACCACTAACTCAAATTTTCCGAATCAAGTTGCGAAGATCGATCCCGCGACCTTGTTTCGACCTTTAATCGACTGCGCCATAAAATTTCTCGTAATAAGAGTCTCGTTTTATTTGATTTTATAAATAAAATAAAATTTAACTTTCAAATTGTAGATTTGTTTGAATGAGCACTAGAATCTCAGGGTCTACTTGTACTAGTTGGATTATACATATTATTTGTATGTATATGTTATCATCTATTTATTAAGATACCTAAATAAATGAGATTTCAACGAACGAGAAATCATGTTTATTTAATAAATTAATCTAGGGGCAGGAGTGGTGGAATTGTCTACAGCGGACAAAATAACTTTGCCCACGAGCCACCGGCCGCTGGTACATAATGAAACTACAGATAATGATGGTAGTCGAGTCGACTGAACGTCGCGAACGAGACTAAACAAGTTATTCAGTTAGCACGTACATTCCAAGTTTGTTATGGAGTTAGTCTAAACACACGGGTGTTGGTGGCGCGTGTAGGTATGCCAATTTATCGTTTACTGGCAGTTTCAACAAGTCTTTTTGTTGGCGCGACCATCCATCGGATATTGCGAATAAAACTGTGCCGGACGCCAGCTTCTGTGCGTCGTCACAGATGAATGCCGACAGTGGTGCAAGTCTTCTTAATTGATTGCATCTTATGTGACGTAGTGATGTAGAAGTAAGAAGTAGTGATGGCCTTGAGGTTTAGGCGCGCGGTCGAGAATTTCGGCGGTAGCAGGTTAAAACCTCAGGCACACTCCTCTGATTTTTCGAAGTTATATTTGTATTCACAATGAATTATCACGTACTTTAACGGTGAAGGAAAACATCGTGATGAAACCCGCACACCTAAAAGTTGTTAGGAATTTCTTAGGTGTGTAGTCCACCAACCCGCACTAGGCCAGCGTGGTGGACTAAGGCCTAAACCCTCTCAGTTGTAGAGGATGCCCGTGCCCAGCAGTGGGACGTATTTGGGCTGATGATGATGATTATGATACTAAATATAATATTGTCAAGACGCAAGACGAACAGATTTATTCAGTGAATATTATGTTGGTTCGCAATGTACGTTATGAAAAAAAATGAGTCGTTCCCGCGTGCGCAAAACTTAACACGACAAAGTAATCGGCTAAGTACATTAAAAACATAAAATTATCACAACAATCGTAAAAGCGAAGTGTTTTACTGCCGCTTTAATGTAATGAAACACTTTTTAAACGCGATAAAAAGGCATTTATATCAAACTTTGTTGGCACGACTTTTACAATTACCTTTTACTTGACAATTTTATAGTAACGAATACTTTATTTTTATACAAGGGACAATTTGCACTTCATTATTTGTTTGGATGCAGTAATACTTATTCAACTGTGTTTCCACGTGGTCTGCTCGCGGTCTTGCGGCACAAGTATGTGCCCTGCGATCTAGAGGTCCTGGGTTCAATTCCCGGGTCGGACAAAGTGTTATTGGGTTTTTCCATTAGGAAATTCTCAGTAGCAGCACGAAGTCTGGAAATGTGCCCGAAAAACAGCAATAGTGTCGCCCCCTATTACGTGGGACTAATACATACCTGGCAAAATGTGGGTGCAGAAATGCACCTCTGACTACCCCTTCGGGGAATACAGACGTGAGGTTATGTGTTGAGCATTGGCACATAGGAGGTTATGTATGTATGTATGTTTCCACGTATTATACTAGCATTATATTTGACAGTAAGAATTCATCATTATCATCATTAGCCCATATACGTGCCACTGCTGCGCACGGGCCCCCTCTACAACTGAGAGGGTTAAGGTCTTAGTCCACCACGTTGCTGATCTAGTGCGGGGTGGCGGACTAAGAATAAGAATTTCCTAAGAGCTTTTAGGTGTGCAGGATTCCTCAAGATGTTTTCCTTCACTGTTGAAGTACTTGATAATTCATTTTGAATACACACATAACTTCGAAAAGCCAGAGTTGTGTGCCTGGGGTTTGAACCCGCTGCCGCCGATATTCTCGACCGCGTGTCTAAGCCTCGAGGCCATCACTAGAGTATATTTGATAGAAAGAATTAGACCTTGATTTAAAGGAATGATAGTCACACCAAGTTTTTCTAAAGAAAAGTTGGTAGGAAGTAACGTCTTCTACCATCAATTCAAGCTCAAAACTCTGGTTCAAACTAGGTCACAGAGCGACAAAAGCTGTTGTTTAGTCTAATATCATTACAGTATGGTACTACTTGCTACCTAGCAAACTTATTCCATTACTTCACTAACTAATATACATCCTTCCATAAATGCATGAACCAGTATTTACTAAATTCAAATTCCAGACATAACCCATAACTTTCAGACAAATGTGCAACCCTAATGAATTAGAAAAATACATATTTTGACGATGAAGTAAAATATTGCGAGCAATAAAACTTTAAGAGTCTCAATTGTAGAAGAAAGCCCGAATTCAACAATCGAAATGTGTATTGGCTAAAGCAGATGAACTGTTTCCTCTAACCGGGTGTTAGTTGGTCAAAGTGTATCTCCCAGAAAATAAATACTTATTGCACCACTGATTTCTAAGCACTGTGTACCCGCGCGTCCAGTAATTAACTTCGTCCATGTTTGACTTTTACGCCAACTCTGTAACAAACCGCCTACTTTTTCGCCCCCCTCCCTTCCCTTTTTGTGGATTAACTCACCGTGCTATATGAGAATAGTGCTAAACGAAACCAGCTTGAAATTTGTCCCTTGTAAACTAAACCCAACCAAACAATCAAAACTTGCGTTGAAAACTAAAATTGATTCCCTGCGTTGAGTTTCCAGTCGGAATTGCTAACTGGTTGTGCGAATTCGACAGTTTTTTACCAGTTTAGGTTCGTATTTGAATTGTAAAATAGAAATTTGGTGGGGATCTGTACTTTGATGTTTGTTCCTTCAAGAATACATATTCGATTGGTCAGAAGGTTGTGATTTGTTTCAGCTTTGCATATGATGATAGTTACGCGTTGTTAGAACTATTGATTAAGGAAAAGATTAGGTCATCTAGATGCAATCACATTAGATCGGTGCCGGTACTTCTATAGAAGCCCAAAAGCGTTACACGTTAATTGTAGTATGTCTAGTTTATAATTTTTTCATGTGGGGTCAGGATTTTTTCATTTATATGTCAAATTGCTTTCGTTAAATAAATATTTAAATCTTAAAGATTATATTAAGTTTCTAAAATAAAAAACAAAAAAAACGCAAAGTGGACAATAAAGAACTACAAAGTTTGATGAAATGTATAGGCCACCGTAGCAGTGCGCAGTGGAGAATTAGACACACAACTTTGGAATCACAATTACAATAGACCTCAAAATTTAGGAGGATATTATGTTCTTTCGACATCCTATACTAGAAAAAGTGGAGTTTTGATATGACATTGCAAAACACGTTATCATCTAACAATTAACTCCACCGTACACAAGTCAACAGCACTTTCTGTAAGCGTAAAATCTAACATTGAATTATAAATTTAATATCCTTCAAACACGCCGTGAAGCGCAGTGGATTTATTCACAAACTTTCATATGTGTAAAGACAAGTTAATGTGCGGCGTAAAGTCTTAAGTGTTGGCAACTTGTCGCAGGAGTTAAGAACTAAGTTAAAGCTTAATACAATATTAACTGAGGGATTGGGGACGGAGTTGTGGCCGCGCATTGTGCTGTGCGGTTGAGCAATCTTAACGCTCATGGATCAATTTGTTCTCTTAGATAATCTGCATTATAGTGGTGATAAACTCAGAAAAGTTGGAAGCTTTGAAAGAACTAGTATAATACAAGCGTCATATAGCCTGTTGTAGAGAATTTCGGCTCGAGTCGCGGGGTCAACGTAAGCCCATCCTAAGTATCGGATAACCGTCGAATAGTTCAAGTAAGGCACCGCAGATTAAAGCTATCTTTATCCTAATGCGGATTAATTCGTCGCCTATAAAAACTATATACTTAATTGCATATAATTCTTGATTTATCGTGCTACTTCACCTTTATTCTTCCTATTCTCATTTTATTTTTACATGTATCGCAACGTCAAGATCTTCACTAACAAAAATATCCATTACAGATTATCATCCCATATAATTAAGATTTTATATACATTGTATGTAAAATCTTAATTATAACAACCCTACTGCCTCTCACGCTCTACATGTAGATACATTCATCATGGCGGGTCAAGACGATGGCCAATCAAACTCCAGACACTTGATAAATTGCCTCGCGCCGTTCGTTGAGTTAATATTCGTGTTTTCCTCATGTTCCGCCGGAAGTTGTTCACTTCCGGTTAACTTAGAGTTAAGTTGAATATTGATGTGTAGAGCTGTACTGTGGACTTCACGCTCCATCTGATGCAGTTTGAAACATATGGTGCAGTTAAAGTTAATTATATTTATTAGTTTTTCGCGTGTGGCAGGTTAATATAATCAGAATATTATCAGCTGAAAGCTAAATTTTTTAAAAGAAAATAATACCGTTGGCTTATAAGATGTTGCTCATTAAAGGCCAATTTTCTAAAGCCTATTTAGTTTTAAGTGACTTTATAATTATATTTCAATCATGAACAAGTCGAAATCCCCCAATAAAAGATTAGGTAACTTTAACACTGATTAGACTTTTAGAATTGGATTTAGCGTGTCACCGATTTTCTTGTTAAGTTTAAAGATTCTTAAAATAATTGCTTTTGTAAATGTATAAACTCAATAACTGCTTGGTTGTCTTACGATAAAAGTATAATATGCTGTCCTATCTACATACATAAACTCACGCCTGTATTCCCCGAAGGGGTAGGCAGAGGCGCATTTCTGCACCCACATTTCGCCAAGTATGTATCCGTCCCACGTAATAGGGGGCGAGCCTATTGCCGTTTTTCGGGCACATTTCCAGACTCCGTGCTGTTACCGAGAATTTCCTAATGGAAAAACCCAATAACACTTTGCCCGACCCGGGAATCGAACCCAGGACCTCTAGATCGCTCGGCACATACTCGTACCGCGAGACCACGAGGCAGTCAATGTCCAATGTCAAGTCAAATGTCCTATCTAAAGGTTAAAGATTCAATTTGCGGGTCGAGCAAAGCGTTATTGGGTTTTCCATTACGAAATTCTCAGTAGCAGCACGGAGTCTGGAATTGTGAACGAAAAATGGCGATAGGCTCGCCCCTATTACGTGTGACGAATATACAATTGACGTGGATGCAGAATACCTCTAATAACCGCTCAGGGGAATATATAATATGTAAGTGGATAAATATGTAAAATATGTAGTCTATAACATTTTCGTGAAACATATAATTATTAATACAGATATAGACACAATGTTCGCCTGCTCACACACCGGGAATATAAATAATTTGAAGAGATATCGTTGAGTAGGCGCATATCTAATAAACACGGCCATTAGTGCGTGACGGTATTGTCTGTCGTTGAGCATTTGAAACGTAATGAAATGGAGCTTAAGCACCGCACACACTAGGTAGGTAGTCAAAATCATCTTTATTCAAATAGACTTTTACAAGTTCTTTTGAATCGTCAATATTCAATTATTTTTTAAAACTATTGCCGTTTCGAAACGTGTTATCGCTGTGGTGAAGAAACGGCAAGAGACTCCCTCAGCAACACGAAAAGTCATTTTTTTAAATCTTATATATAAAATTCTCGTGTCACGGTGTTAGAAGTTTAACTCCTCCGAAACGGCTAGAACGATTTTTATGAAATTTTATGATTTTTATGGAGACCGCGCTTAGGCAAACGTAGTGTAGGACGACCTGCAGCACGGTGGTCCGACGACTTGAGAAAGGTGGCGGGTAACGGATGGATGAGGGCTGCACAAGACCGGGATGGTTGGCGCTTTCTTGGGGAGGCCTACGTTCAGCAGTGGACGGCGATAGGCTGAGTATATATATATATATATAATTTAACGGTGAAGAAAAATCGTTCTTAAGAATTTCTTAGGTGTGTAGTCCGTCAACCCGCACTAGGCCAGTGTGGTGGACTAAGGCCAAAACTTTCTCAGATATAGAAAAGGCCCGTGCTCAGCAGTACGTATATAGGCTGATGATGATGATGTTCTCCACTCAGAGTACGCTAAAGTCACTATCATGATGATATTATATTTTTCAACCTCACCCAGTTCTTTCCATTTCCATAAGAGTGGTACATTCTGGCTTGCGATAACCATAACCATGCGTTCATCACCACCCAGGCTCGTTTAAAACGAATTGCAAATACTCAACTTTGCCATAATTTTAGTTGCGCTAAAGTTTCTTTGTATCAAATCTAGATTCAAGAAACTTTTCAAATATCATTTGTATCATTAAGATTATTATCAAGTGAGCAACACCCTTAATTTCGCTACTTTTACGCGTCAGGGCCTCATTTCGACATATCATCTGACCCGAAACAAACAAGAACAAACCTTATGTCTTTGGTTTTGATGTTGAAATTCCGTTGATAATTCCTTTAATTAAAATTATAACGCTTTGCTTTGAAAGCCGAATCGGCAGTAACATTTACAGATGATCTGCTCGCTGTGACGACGACCGGTTGTTGTGTACTAACAATACGATACACAGTTAATGTTCACAAGACACGTTCCAGCTCTTATATCGCATGGCTTTGCTGGAAATGATTCAAGTATTTGCGGTGACTGGTTATATCTGTTTGAATTTTAATAAATATCTCAAGACCTGATGTTTAAAATTGACTAATGAATGTACAAATGATTTGAGAATTAATCTCCAGTAAACTTTATTTTTGGTTTAATTTAATTTACGACAGAAGTATTTTTTTAACCGAAGAGAAATAGAGAATATCAAAAATCGCGACACTACTCCATACTCCTATGAAAGTAAAATTGGCTCATTATTTTCGCCACAAATCTAGTTGCTCCGAAACCGTGCCATTAAGGTCTGTCGGCAGTAAGTAGCCGCGGAGTATTAAGGCACGTACAACTTGTCACGAATGTCGCTTAAACAGATATCTTGCACAACACCACTGTGCCGCGGATATTACTATAAAGGTTTCCGCTTATTTCCCACGAGCTGCGGTCTCTTTGCTTATTCAGATGTATTATTTGCTTTTCTGCTAAATTTAGCTCTGTTGAACATTGCATGTAGCCTGAGATGGAACAAAAATGCTTCTAAAGATATTACCATTGATTTGTTGATAAGGAATGAAAATGGGTATTAAAAATAATGAATATTTTTATTAATAGAAAAAAGAAGTGATTAGGAACATTATTTTTTTCCCTGAACAAAAGTAGCGCATTACTATCTCCAGGGTACTATTATTCCTGATCCAAAATGATTATAGATGATTATGCGGTATAAGTTTGAAGGTATAACTGGTAACTGAATGGTTTATGGTTGCGTACTACGTCATTGTCACAATACTTAATTTATTACTTTAGCAGTTCTAGGTGACGATGTTAGAAGTCTGTGACAACTTAGTTCAAAGGGTTAAAGGTAACACGCTTTTGACGCAATGAAATACGTTCCCATTTTACATATTGGTCCACAAGATAGGTAACTATTTTTTTATGCTTACAGCAAAGAAGCAATAATTAACTTAATGGTAATAACGATCCATACAAACAGAGTATTAAGTGGGAAAAGACTTCTATCACTCGTGTAATGCTACATTTAAAAGACATTACGAAAGAGCGAACTCTCGGGCTGGAAAGCTGTACTTCAGGATTGTACGGTAACAAATTTACGAACACTTTGGTCTGCCAGTGTATTGTCATTATAGATTCCCACCAGACAACACTAATTTGACCACAATGCATTAACTAACAGCTGCCAGTAAGTCTATGTGGCTTTCTCAATAATGAATTTTATAATTTTAAAAAATATATAGAAAAAAGATACAAGAAACTTTATTGGAGAAATGGCGATATTCCCGCAGGACTTAATATGCAATATTCATGCAAACTAAGTTTTTTTTTTTTTTTTTTTTTTTTTTAAACTGGCACGGCAAAGTGACTCCACTGTACCTGATGGTAAGCACAGTGGAGTCCAAAAAATTAATACCGACCAGCGAGAAACGATATGGTCACCCGCTGGTCGACACAATCATGCCGGCCTGCACAAATGCTTCTTCACGCTTCGCTTAAAGGATCCAGGATCATAGGAAGGAGGGAACACGTGAGCCGGCAAACTATTCCACAGCTTGATGGTGCGGCAAAGGTAAGAGTTGGCGAACTTTTTGGTTCGAACCGCGGATGTTGTGACCACAAAGCTGTGGCTTCGCATGCCAGCACGCGTGGTTCTGGTGAGGAAAGGAGAGGATGGGACAAGCTTAAACAATTCTTCAGAGCATTCACCATGATACAGACGGTAGAACACGCTAAGTGCGGCAATGTCCCTGCGCAACTGTAGCGGCTCCACGTTGGCTGTGACGTCTGCATCATCCACAATGCGGATGGCACGCCGCTGCAATCCATCCAAGGCATCGAGAAGTTATTTGGCGGAACCGTCCCAGAGGTGCGAGCAGTATTCCATGCCCGGCCGAACCTGCGCTTTGTATAAGCGGAAAAGCTGACCGGGCGTGAAAAACCGGCGCACCCTGTTCAGGATTCCGACCCTGCGTGAAGTGGCGGATATAATGCCCTCGATGTGAGTCCTTGGATTAAGATCGCAGCGGATATCCACACCTAGGATATTAAGGCCGTTCCGCATTGCGAGTGAAATGCCCTGAAAATTGGGGAGAGGAGAAAACGGGGATTTTTTTGCACGAAAACGCACAGACCTGGGTTTTCTTGGCATTGAACTCAACCAGATTCCGGGTACCCCATGTGGAAATGAGCTCCAGGGTCCGATTGAGCTCAATGACAAGCTCCTCGCGTCTACTCTCAGTATCCGCCCGGCAACCTGGTGGCTTACTGCAGTACCGCCCATGGACCGTGCTGTCATCTGCATAGCAATGAATGTTGCCAAGCGGCAACATATCATTGATATGCAGAAGAAACAGGGTGGGCGATAGCACAGAGCCTTGTGGAACCCCGGCACTAACTGACATGAGCTGTGAAGCGTGCCCGTCGACGAGGACACGCATTCTACGCCCATGCAGAAAGCTCGAAATCCACAAACACAAGTTGCCGGGAAGACCGTATGCCGGAAGCTTGGAGAGAAGGCCACGGTGCCAGACCCTATCAAATGCCTTGGCTATGTCGAGACTCACGGCAAGAGCCTCGCCATGCCGATCAATCGCCTCCCCCCAGTGATGCAAGGCAAACGCTAGAAGATCACCCGTTGACCGGTTACGGCGGAAGCCGTATTGCCTATCACTGATCAACGAGTGATCCTCCAGGTAGCGGACCAATTGGATGTTAATGATCCGCTCCATCACCTTGCAGATCACAGAGGTTATGGCGATTGGGCGATAATTGACAGGGTCTGACCGATCACCCTTCTTAGGAATCGGTTGCACATTAGCCTCTCTCCAAGATTGAGGCACCACACCTGAAAGATAAGACGCGCGGTACAAGCGTGTTAGTGCAGGAGACAACTCGGCTGCGCACTTTTTAAGGACAACCGCCGGGATACCATCAGGACCACTGGCTTTTCGGACGTCGAGTGACTGCAGTTCACGCCTCACATCACAATGCCTGATACGGATATCAGGCATTGTGTGGCCACAGCTAGGCAGCGTAGGTGGCTGAGAACCGCAGTCATCGAGCCGAGAATTGGCCGCAAAGAGGCGCGCCAGTAGACTGGCTTTCTCCTCCGGCCCATGGGCCAGTGATCCATCCGGATATCTCAGCGGGGGCAGCGAAGGACGACAGAAATTGGATTGGACAGCCCTAGCAAGACTCCAATAAGCACGGCTGCTCGTCGGATGGTCTGCCAAGGCACGTCCAATCCTGGAGACGCGCTGAGCATCCGCTCTCACATAAGCCTTCTTGCAGGCCTTGACGGCACGGTTATAAGCTGCCTTGAGTAAGCTTAAATTGGGATCCTTTATTGCGCGACCCCTGATCCAAGCGCGGTACGCCGCCTGTTTATTACCAACAGCGTCGGCGCACTCGCGATTGAACCAGGAGCGTCCGCGTCCTTTGCCGGCGATCTCAGAGGAAGGAATATAGTAATCCATTCCTAATCTGATCTCGTCGGCAATGGCGTCGGCACTCGCTGAAGGATCCAAGCCCTCAAAGCAGCGCTGCCGCCAAGGGATGGATGCGAAGTATTCTCGCATACCATCCCAATCTGCTGACGAGTAGTGCCAGACTTTGCGCTTAACCTTCACGGGTAGTGGAGGTGCAGCGCGCGGAACTGACGTCCCAACCAGGCAATGGTCGGAGGAACCCAGAGGGGCACCAACCGTCACCTGATACCCGGCTGGGTGACTCGTCAACAGAAGGTCCAGCAGAGAAGGCACATGACTCGACACATCTGGGATCCTGGTAGGCTGGTTCACCAGTTGCGCCAAATCATGAGTAAGAGCGAACGCGTGGGCAGCCCTTCCAGCATGGTCAGTCTTGGAGGAACCCAACCACAACTCATGATGTGCGTTGAAGTCCCCCAAAACTACCAATTCCGCTGTGGGGAACTGCTCCTGCGCGGCGTCTGTCGCCTGGCCAAGGTAGTTAAATAACCGGGTTGTCTCATCATCCCCGTTATGAGATCTGTAGAGGCACACGTAGACACGACTTTGACAGCCGAGGTCAACGTGTACCCACAGAGTGGAGAAGGAAGGATCCTCCATGCAGCGCAGACGGCGACAACAGACATCCGACCGAGCATACAAACACACCCCGGCCTTAGGCTTGAAGTTCTCTTCAAGCGAATAGCCGGGGTAGTGCAAGTACGATAGAATACGAGTTACTGCGAAAAGCTAGATTTTACATAAAACTACACATTGGATCTTAAAGAGCACTACGCGGGTCGAGAAAAGGCACGATTTATATTCTTTTTTTTAAAGCAAATTTATCGAACAGCTTTTTGCTCCAAGCAATATTTTTGATTTTATATTTTAAAGTTACTTTATAATGAAGATATATGAACGTACAAGAAGGCGAAAAAGGTGCATACATCATAACCTCACGCCTGTATTCACCAAAGGGGTAGGCTGAGATGCATTTCTGTACCCTCATTTGGACAATTGTTTTTTCATCCCTCGTAATAAGCGGCAAGCAATAATAATTCTAAGGTAATATTGTTGAAGATCTTCACATGAGGTAGTTCTGCGAATAGTGCTAAAATTACCGTCATCACCTATTTAAAACTATAAGAGCTATAAGCACACCACAATTAAAATTAATGTATTCGTATGATTTTTTGCTGCAACTGTACTGTCCAAATAGTTATCATTAAGCGAGAGACTTCCATTCTACAACCCTCTTGAAAATCATGCTGATTTCTTCACATTCATTGGTTTTCGGGGGGGGGCTTCAATCATGGTGAAAGGATGACCGTGCCGGCAATTTTTTTGGCCGGTTTGTCGCGGTCGGTCCTTTGATCGCCATGATTGATAGTCCCCCAAACTTCTTCACAATAAGGTGAAGAGGTATTCCGCCGGCATGATTGTGTCGACCAACGGGAGACCATCATCTCTCGCTGGTCGGCACTTTTTCTGGACTCCATTGCGCTTACCATCAGGTGCAATGGGGTCACTTTGCCGTGCCAGAAAAAAAAAAAAAAAAAAAAAAAACATGATGCTTATAAGCTCGAGGTTAATATGGACATGGTTAATAATAAAACTATAATCTTGTAATTTAGTCACTACAAACTGCGTTTACTATTCCAGAATATTCGAGAAAAACACAAAGAACGGCGCTACCATTATGAAAACTTCCGTGACCTGGAATCTGATATTCAACCTCCTTTATTAATTTACCATTTGCAATAATGTTTTCTACGACATATTTCCTATAATGCATCAAGCAGAAAACACATTAAGTAAATTGCAGTGTAACAAGCAGTTCCAGCATATATACTCCGGGTTGGAAACTAGATCGACGGGGGCTGACTCGACTCGTTTCTCGAACAAGTGAAACCTCTTTGCGGCGAGTCGTGGTGTCGGCGCTCCCGATGCAGGCTCCCGGCATTTTGTTCGCGGAAACTGGAATTTTATAAAGGTATCCTGTTGCGGCATGTGGGTCGAGCTGTTATGAAGCATTTTGAATGTTTGCCCGTTCGTCGTCGGGATTCAAATGTCTGAATATTATTTGAACATGCTTTAGTATATGACGTGTCATATTTTAATTGAGGTATTGCATATATTACAGCTTTAAGAATATGAGGATCAGTTCTTAGGCTGTTTTCTTGATTGAGGTAAAGAACTATTAAAGTACCTATATTATAACTTTAACACTATTATAAAAATGCTAAGTTCACTTTTTTCCATTTTATTTGGTAAAAATTAAGCATGTAAAATGAGTATGGGTGCAATTTTTGCACCGAGACAAAAAATAATAATAAAAAATAAATAAAATGAGGCCATAAATAATTATTTTGTATGGAATTTTGGTAGAATATTTGTCGCAGTTTCTGATACCTGTGACACAAGAATTCAATCTTAGTATAGAGTTAGAACTGCTGGCACGAAACAAAAACTCCACTTGCATTTTATGGTACAAAGAAAGGCCAAATTAACTGTATTTATTACTATATTTGCTAGACATAGCCCTGCCCTATACTTGCTAGAACCGGTATCCAGGGGTAAAACACCAGCAGCCCCTTTACACCGTTTGTATTCTAAAAGCTTACAAGCCGTCCTAAATTCACTTATAAAAACCGTCTTAAACGCCCATAAAAATTCCACTCCATCGAAAAAAATAACATAAAGAAGTGTATCTGCCGAGTGGTTATTTGCATAATAGCGTCTGGTGGCGGGGACGTGAGCGCACGGCGGAGCTCGTTCGCAGCATCCGTGCGCGATCATCGCTGAATTATGCCGCCGATAGACAATTTACTGGAGAAAACACTGCTTCTACTCCTATGCATTTAGAATGAGATAGGCGCCATACTGAATAATTGAGCGTTTGATTCGTATTTCAGACGTAAGTGGCCTCACAGCATGTGTATGGCGTGCGGTCTAGGGATCGCGGGTTTCATTGCCGGTTCAGGAAGTGTTATTAGTTTTGCCATTTGTGAATGCTCAGTAGCAGTCAAAAGGGCAAAAAGGGGGCAAAACGGTTCTCGATTGGAGGCCGCGTACCGGTAAGCGCAGCGTTAGATGTCCACCCGTAAGGTAAACTGACGATATCATCAAGATCGCTGGAAGCCGCTGGACGCAGGCTTCTTCTGATAGAGCGCTCTGGAAGCGCTCTTTGTGAGAAACACGCCCACTAATGGACATATCGAGTAGTGGACGTGGTTGGGCTGATAATGGTGACGATAATGAGTAGCAGTACAAGTATATTAGCAATTCGGCTCCCGACGATTTTACTCATCGAACAAAACGCAACAGTATAGCTTCAAGTCGGGACTCAATACTATTACTTTCATTGTAAGACAAAGGTATATTGTAATCTATCAATATACGGTACCTATACTTACAAGACATTGAAGTAGAATATTTGTGGTAGAAATTCAATTTAATAACAGTTTCCTCAAATATAACACAGGGTATTTACTGTGAGGTTTGGCAAGTTATGTAATACTGCAGAATCTAAGTACAAACCAACTACTCGCTTTGTTTTGCCATTCACGAAATTCTTTCACGCTTCAATGAAATCTAATCAAATTAGGAGATTTAGTGTACGGCCACTAAAGTAGACGCCGACTGTTATTCAAAACGGCAAAAGTTTCACGATTTGTAGCGCAATTTACACAATTTATTTGGCACTTTATTTTTCCCTTTTTGCGCTACAATCAGACTTGGAAATATTTGACTTTTAATTTTTAAGGAAAAATGAGATCTAACTAGAAACAGTAATTTTGGAACAATTTAAATATCCTAAAGGCTTGACAACACAAATATGGTAAAATAACCTTTCAATACATGTATGACCAAAAACGGTCTTATTCAAAAATCGTGTGTAGTTATGTAAATATTCTCTACTATTGTTCTACCAACTCACATATTTGATGGCCAGACATCAAACAGCCGGACTGGGCTTTATCCGAATTAACATTTGCAGAATTGAATTTAGACGTTCGAGTACAGGATCCATCTCACCAAATTCCAGCACTTCATAAAACTAGGCTTTGAAACCACACAGAAGCAATCTATTTAATAGTGACTTAGTTCTTCATAGAATGATCTTTTTGGTAGTTTAAACTAAGTGTCTCGTTACACTAATCCAGTGTGCGATCGAAAGACTTAGGGTCCAGAGTGTTATTATATTAGGCAAATTTCAGAAGAAACAGTCTTGGAATGTACCAGGTGAATGGTCATTCTTCTAACTAATGTTATAATAATGCATATTAGGTACCTATGCAGGTTTCCTCACTATGTTTTCCTTCACCGTTAATGTAAGTGATAATCAATTATGAATACACAAATAACTTCGAAAAGTCAGGGGTGTACCTGGGGTTTGATCCCGCGATCGCCGAGATTCTCGTCCGCGTTCTTTAACCTCGATGCCGTCGCTACTACAGCTTTGGAAAGTATTATCGTTGTGTTGGATAGAGGTATATTGAAAAATCCTTTACTTAATGCCCTGTTGTCTGTACTTAATTTTATTAACTCTAAATTACTGTAATTTTAAAAGTGCGACTACTATTTCCTACTTTTCATAGAATCTATACTCTAGCAACATTTCGTACGAGCGTACAAAGGCTTAACTTCATCCATAGTTCCGTTTCAATATTTCAAACAGCAGTACATACATGGGAACGTCCCACAACTTCCCTGGCGGAGTCCACTGCAATGAACGATATTGGAAGTGTTTGGAAGTTTCGAGAACGACGCCCCCGGGCGTTGTTCAAACGTTCCCACTTTTGATGGTTTTACTTACGACTTAGCCTCGTGTGTGGATTCTTTTGCTTTAGAAACGTGTTTACACTTTTACACTTTGATGGTTTATTAAATTCTTTGATGTTTTATTGGATTTCCTGTTTTGAAATGTGTCGGGTTTTGATCAAAGAAAGATATTCGCAGCAGCAGCACGGAGTCTGCATATATTTAAATGAGTTAATATACATAATATGTTGTTACATCAGTGACTGCCTCGTGGTCTCGCGGTACAAGTATGTACCGTGTGATCTAGAGATCCTGGTTTCGATTCCCGAGTCGATCAAAGTATCATTGGGTTTTTCCATTAGGAAATTCTTAGTAGAAGCACGGAGTCTGGAAATGTGCCCGAAACACGGCAATAGGCTCGCCCCCTATTACGTGGGACTGATACATACCTGGCGAAATGTGGGTGCAGTAATGAAAAAAGTCTCATTTTCATAATAAATATAGAATACACTCGGGTAAAGCTACGAGTTCCGATGACATTTTAAAAGGCATGGACATTATTAAGCACAAATATTTTCTGTCGGCTCGTAGATTAGGTGAATAGGACCGCTAACCACCCTACAGCCGTATGTAGATAGAATTGGTTTCAATTATGTATCAGTGAACGTTCAGCTCGGAATGTGGTTGTTCACATCAAAGTACAATTTCACAGAGCGCGTTAATAATCGCACGCAATACGCTCCGCAGCGACGGCTAAGCGTATCAGTTGCACCGCTAATGACTCGCGCATCGGTATCAACATTATCACATAACTATATTATAATCTGATGATTATAACATAAGTCGTGATGGCCTCAAGGTCATCGCGGTCGAGAATCTCAACGGTCGTGGGTTCAAACCCCAGGCACACGCGTCTTGACTTCGAAGTTATGTGTGTATTCACAATGAATTATCACTTGCTTTAACGGTGAAGGAAAACATCGTGATAAAACCTGCACACCTAAAAGTTCTAAAGAATTTCTTAGGTGTGTTGTCCACCAACCCGCACTAGGCCAGCGTGGTAGACTAAGGCCTAAAACCTCACAGTTGTAGAGGAGGCCCGTGCCCAGCAGTGGGACGTATATGGACTGATGATGATGATGATGACGATGATTATAACATATATTCAGGTTGACTGTGACATAAAAACATAAAATATTTATCGATGCATCAAGGTAATCCGGCTGTTTAGGTAATAGGTAATAGTTTATTTTCATTGAAAACAACAAATTCAAATACATAGAACAAGCGTTGACCCCTGCAAGAGTATTTTTAATGTGTCGAAGACATCAAGCGCCCTTCTAGTTCACGATACAAACAAATATCCAAACTAACAACTTAATAATAAGACAACACAATGAAAACAGTAACAGAGTGATTCGCATGTTCCGCGGCGTAAAATGATGCCCTATCGAAAAATCTCGTCTCTCATTCCTGTATAAAACAAGGCCTGGGTCTTCTCATTAAAAAAAAAACAAGTCAGTCATTGATCTTACGTAAGTGCGCGGCGTGCGATCAAAAGTTATTTTCGTTTCTCGGATCTGGCAAAGTAGGAAGCTAGATTTTATTCGGGAACAAAGAGGCTTAATATGGTTAAACTGGTCCCGAGATTTTAAGTGGTCACGATACCAATGGAAAAATCCTTAAAAAAACAAATTCAGCTCCCTAAATGCTTTAGGTAGTTCTTAAGGTAGGCATTTTGACCTTAAGAACAAAGGAGATTGAGGTTAATAAGATCTTTTTTCCATGAAACTTAATATTGCCACTACAATATTTTCTTATTCAGGCAATATTTATTTACTGCTCAATACCCGAAACCAATCAACAAAACCATTAGTGCATGATGTACAAGATCTAATAAATATCTTAGTCTCTCTTAATTACGAGTATGTACACAATTGTTTTTATCCCGTCTCTAGTTCTTATTTCTAGTTTCAGTACTGCTACTACGTGTTTGCAATCACGAAACAAACTCGAAAACTTTCGATAGTAACGACTTTCAATGGTACTTTGGATGTTTTTTGAAAGAATTTTTAATGAGTTTAACGTGACTTTGTAGCAAATGGTAGTTCCGTTTCATTCTGATTTTTCGAAATTTGTTTTTAACTCTCTTGAAGAGGAATAGTGGATGTCCGTAATTTTTAAAGCGTATTTTGGAAGTTTTAATGTTTTTGCTAGTTGTAATAATTTTTGCATTTTGCAAAATTAAGTGACTTTCCACGTCTATTGAGTGGATAATTTCTCATAAATCAAAGCAACACTTTAATTGGTTTAAACCATCATTTTTATATATTTTTACCAACAGTATGATAAAACCCAATTAACTTATAGTAAAATAAAGAAAGTAAAGTGGCATATAGTGAAAGTTGTACGAGAATCATGTGAGATACAATACATGACTTACATATTAAACAAGAAGACATATTATGTCAAATTATATTTATCCAAAACTAAAAAAAACATTAGTTTAATTTATATAACTACCCAGATCAACATATCAATAAAAAATGGAGCTATACAAAAGATAGATTACAATAACTCACAGAACGATCTGAATGATGGCCATACGTCTTGGAGTTATGGTAGCGGGTGTAATTTGCGTGCAGCGCGGCGTCAGATTCCGCTACATATGGCATCGCATTAGATTTACGATGAGCCTGTGGTGTCGTGTGGTTCACTCCTGTTCCCACCCTAATGGATGTGCCGTAAATATATAGGGCAATTTGGAACCTCGACGCTTGTGGCACAGTGCCCTGTTTGACATCGATGCGATGTGATATAAATACTTCAGTAGTAGGACATAACTCTTAAATAACAGTTGAAGTGCGTTTCTGTCTCCACAGTTCGCCAATTGTGTTTTTCTTCGTACATTATAGGCGCGAGCCATTGCCAATATTCCAGCAAATTTCGAGATAGAGAATTTACGAATGTAGAAACCTAATAACACGCGACCGCAAAATCACACGGCCCACAATTGTGTCTAAATGCTATAAGGCAGTTAAATCGTTGGTAGGCATATAATTTCAATCAATCCATCAGCCAATCGAAGTCCACTGCTGGGACATAGGCCTCTCCCAATGACTTCCACAGGGACCTGTTGGAAGCAGCCTGCATCCAGCCACGTCCCGCGACCTTCACCAGGTCGTCCGACCACCTTGTCGGAGGACGTCCCACGTTGCGCTTTCCGGTTCGTGGCCTCCACTCGAGAACTTTTTGGCCCCATCGGCCATCAGTTCTCCGTGCTATGTGCCCGGCCCATTGCCACTTCAACTTGCTAATCCGCTGGGCTATGTCGGTTACTTTAGTTCTCCTACGGATCTCCTCATTTCTGATTCGATCTCGTAGGGAAACTCCGAGCATAGCCCTCTCCATAGCTCGTTGAGTGACCCTGAGCCGTCTAATGAGGCCCATAGTAAGAAGCCACGTCTCAGTGCCGTATGTCATCACTGGTAACTTTATTTATTAAATAAATTGTAATAAACAAAAAAATACAAAATCTCATTAACGGCCAAAGTAAGTTTATTGTAGTCTTAAGAGAGCAAGAAACCAAACATACACACGATGATGTCTAGTTTGTTTCTAAAGCGTCTAACGATTGCACATTTCAACCGCGCGGATACGACCAACCAACAATTTAATTTGGACTTGCAATATCAAAACGCGAGATCTTATAGCCGGATAACTGCTCCTGTAAACGATTGCTCGGCATTACTGCTCTAGCACCTGGAAAATCCAATTACAAGCGAGACGCGAGTGCCGCGTCGACGGCAACTGTTTTTGTACAATTTGAAACATTACTCCGGCATTTGTTGCTTGCAAACATCACGGAACAAGTGCTAAAACGGATTGCCACCGACGCACTCGCCGTGAAAATTGTGCCGCGGAATTCACTTTGTGTTCACCAGATTATGTTTCATATTTTGTTACCGCTTTTTTATTTATGTAGAATAGTCTCGGTTTTACGGTAGGGTGCGTTTTAGTGTGAGTGATTGTTGTCATAAACCGAGCGTTCTTTCGTAGAGTTTTTTATTTATAGCTAGATATTGCCTGCGTTATGTTAGCGTTTTGGCTTCTGAATTGGCTTTTGCGAAAAGTGAAACAATCTAACAGAAAAAACTGCTGAAGCATAAGCTGTTCTTTTTGTTAATTCACCAGGATACTATTGTAAGAAATTTCTTCAAAATCGCTTAAGCATTTCAACAAAGCAGAATAAAGTTATTTTAGAAATGAGGTTAAATAGAGCTTTGCTCAATATTCAATATAATCGGAATTGCTACATCATCACAAAAACCATCATTATCAGCTACAGAACGTACAATGTGTACATAATCCTCACCCAAAACTTCTGTAATAACCCCTTGGAAGCGGTTTGTATGCAGCAACATCCAAAAGCCTTAATAAGATTGTCTGTATACATGCTATGAAATATTTAATAAATAAAAATAGTGTATTTTTGTAGACCATCGATTATGATTAATATGAATGTGGCAATGACCCATAACTTTAAGCCAAAAAATATAAATCCAAATGACCTATTTTAGCGGAAGTTGGCGTAAAAATATCCGACATTCAGAATGAAAACTAGGTGAAGATCAGAGAGCTAACTCCGTAACACCCTCCCCGCGCGTTCAACTTCGTTGTGCAACTGTTAATAGAATTTGGGACTATTAATCACATTCCCTCACCTGTGTTTGTTCCTGTTATCGGCCAACCGTGTTTACTTTACACCGATATTAACTAAGTACATACATACATAAACTCACGCCTGTATTCCCCGAAGGGGTAGGCAGAGGTGCATTTCTGCACCCACATTTCGCCAGGTATGTATCAGTCCCACGTAATAGGGGGCGAGCCTATTGCCGTTTTTCGGGCACATTTCCAGACTCCGTGCTGTTACTGAGAATTTCCTAATGGAAAAACCCAATAACACTTTGCCTGACCCGGGAATCGAACCCAGGACCTCTAGATCCCACGGCACATACTTGTACCGCGAGACCACGAGGCAGTCAATATTAACTAACTAAGTCTCATGAATTATATTATATGTTTGGAATTTGTGCCTATAAACGTACCCACAATTTCAAGCCTGATGTTGTGTCTCGTCAGTTGTGTTTTAATTCCCATGTAATATTATGTGGCCAGCCTAGTTTCATTTTTCGGGTTCATTTCTAGACCCCATATTGTGAATTTCCTTATAAAAAAAACTTATAACATTTGCCCTACTAGGGAGTAGAACTCGATACTTCTAGATCACACGCACACACTTTTCTCGCAAGGACCAACGATTGTGGCGCAATAGTAACCAACCCTTTTCTCCAAAGATCTAAATTATACACGAACAATGCTGCGAATAAATGTGATTTCAACCCTCCATATGTGATTCGTGTTTGAAAACAATAAGTGCAGGAAAAGTATTTGTTTCACGTGCGCTCAAAACCCAGTTGACAGGTAACTTGAACTCTTGTGTAATGCACAACGCTCAGTGCTCGTAAAGGTCTGTGTATTACACAATGCTACAGTAAATATCATTTTCTAAGGTTTGCTCTCATTTATTTTAATACAATTTGATGTTTCTTTATTATTAAATGTTCACCTGCAGCATAAAATAACCATAGTTATGATGATTAATAAAAAATACACCCAACAGTAACATAAATAGTTCTGACCTCACACAAAATTAACGTGTCTTGCGTGGTTACTATCAGAAACTACTCGAAACAAATATTTGTGGATCACAAAAACATTTGTCTCGGTGCGGGGGTAGAAACTGCGGCCTCTCGTTTTACAAGCTAGCCAAATGCACCATGAGACTGTTAATATGCATGATTATTAGATCGCCTTAAGACCACTTTGATGGTAGTTTCATATTTGGCAAAACCGACTTAATTAAAAATTTCAAATTCTCTGGATAAATTTAATGGAAAAAGAAATAATAATTATTTTATTGCAATTACTTAAGTAACATTAAAATTGTATAAAAGCATCTTAGATGCGACTTAATTGTAAAAGTCAAGTTCTCGGAGTATGTTTTCTTTAATTTAAATAATGGACCGACGTAATAAAAACAACTTCCATTGCAATAATGCTATCGTTAACTTTTTTATCCACTCTTCCTCAATGAGTTATAGTTTTAAATAACGGTCGTGATAAATGAGCAAGTGGACAAGTCTAAAGAATGCATTTTATGTTTTAAAGCTACGATCTTCTCAATAATAAAAAAAATAGCAATGGCGCAGTCATGCCTGTCTCTAGGGGTTTAATTTGAAGTAATGATTTAATTTGAGGAACCTTAACCTTCCACGACGTCTGGTAGTCCAAGTGTGTGCCAATTGATCTAGAGGAGCCGAGTTTGATTTCCGGTTGGACAAAATAGTACCTATTGGGATTTTTATTAGGAAATTCTCAGTAGCAATACGGATTCTGGAAATCTGCCCAAAACTTTTTCCTTATTACATTAAAATCATGATTTTTAACCCAGCATAAAAGCACCTCCACTTACCCCTTCGAAGATATTGATAACAGTTTTATGTTTCGCCTGCTATATTTTAATTACCATGTTAAGAGGGTGAACCAACTGATTTTTATGACACATTTATAGGCTCTGTCTTCGCCGCTATTAAAAACAAATAAAAAACAAGTTAGTAAGCATGTAAGTTTGTGTTAAACCCTAAAAAACTGAGTGATCTAACCGAGTGACGTCACAAATCCCGAGCGATATTCAAAAGGACATTTCACTTGCGAATATTAAAAGTTTATTTCCTGGTCGTAAGATAGAAAAAAACTTGTTTACGAGCTTACTTTATGAGAGCGATAAAAGCGTGCGTGAAGTGGAATAGGCACCTACATTTTTATTGCATGCATGTCAACTTAGATAGAAGAATTACTGCAGTTTAATTTATTACTTTAAGTTTTATTTATTTCAATAATCTTCATAACGCCTCATTGGTGTTGCGTCATAAAAACTATTTATTTTAAAATTACAATAAATACATTTAAGATAAGATAAGATAAGCAGTGATGGCCTCGAGGTTTAGGCGCGCGGTCGAGAATTTCGGCGGTCGCAGGTTCAAACCCCAGGCACACACCTCTGACTTTTCGAAGTTATGTGTGTATTCACAATGAATTATCACTTGCTTTAACGGTGAAGGAAAACATCGTGATAAAACCTGCACACCTAAAAGTTCTTAGGAATTTCTTAGGTGTGTAGTCCGCCAACCCGCACTAGGCCAGCGTGGTGGACTAACGCCTTAACCCTCTCAGTTGTAGAGGAGGCCCGTGCCCAGCAATGGGACGTATTTAGGCTGATGATGATGATGATGACATTTAAGATATTCACACCAAATTTCAACTTAATCGGTCTAGTAGATTCGGAGATAATTGACTGTGACGGACGGACAGACGGACACTCGTGAGTGATCCTATAAGGGTTTCGTTTTTTTATTCGGACGTACGAAACCCTAAAAAGCGTGCGGTTCACTGTCATTTGCGGTTTCAATTCTCGCGTCGTGCAAGAGTCAAAGCGAAGTCTGATTATGTGCTCACTTAACGGCAATAGACTAGCCCCTATTAAATTAGACTTAAAACATATCATTCGTGTATGTTTTTGTCTATATTTATTATGTAAAAAAATCCAATATTTTCTTTCTTAAATATCAGTATAGAAGCAAGTATTGGACGACAAAAATATAGATATTCACTCCACCAGTTCCAAAACCGCATTTATTATGCAGTCGCCCACGTTCTTTCAACAAAGAAGCGCAATTTGGTCGCGTGTTTGTTGGAAAATGTTGAAACTGTCCAGCTAGATACGAAAAAAATCATTCAGAGATATGCGCCGCGCGAACGTTGCGTTTATATGAAAGCTTAGGGAATTAGAACTACAATTTATTTCATTTCATTTCAATAGAGTAGGGAAGAAGCGTAATTGTCCCTTGTCAATCGACAGCCCCGTGGCGCAGTTGGCTATACACTGGCTTGCGAAACGAGAGGCCGCGGTTTCGATCCCCGCACCGAGACAAATGTTTGTGTGATCCACAAATATTTGTTTCGGGTCTGGGTGTTTGTGAGACCGAAGTCTCTCGTAGTTTCTGATACCCACGACACAAGACTCGTATCTTAATGTGGGGTCAGAACTATGTACATATGTGACTGTTGGGTGTATTTATTTATTTATTTTATTTATTCTATTTCGACTGCATTTATTACAACATAAATGAAACATATTATATAAAAACTTCGTAAAATGTTTTCAATATTAAATACAAAAAATGTGTTCTACGTAGTTACCGTGTGCTGCGACGAATCTGTCACGCGATGTATTTTTCACTATTTCGTAGACGCTTTTTAGGAGTCCCGGGTAGTAAAACTAGGTCAACTATTCATAAACAACGAACACAAAAAAACAGTGCAGGATGTGCATCAAGGAATATGCAAAAAAATATATATATACCTATAGTGTAGAATCTGAAAAACAATTATGTGCGACGACCCTTAAATACGGCTTTCCTCGCCCCATGGGTTTCACGACCGACATATTAAAATCCCTGTTGTATATAACATACAAAACAATTCATCGGTATTTTCACAAGTGTATTCCGGTATTCATTACAAATCCGACTTCGTTCGGTGTGTGCTGTAGTAGTCGAATAACTGTAGTTTATTAAAAGCGGTATTCAATTTTAACAATTGTAACAGTGCTGTCGATCTTCTAGTCATTTGGTTTACATATTATGTTTGTTGTGTGTCGTGATGGCCTCGAGGTTTAGGCACGCGGTCGAGAATCACGACGGTCACAGATTCAAACCCCAGGCACACACCTCTGACGTTTCGAAGTTATGTATGTATTCACAAAGGATTATCACGTATCTTAACGGTGAAGTAAAACATCGTGATGAAACCTGCACATCTAAAAGTTCTTAGGCGTGTAGTCCGCCAACCCGCACTAGGCGACTGTGGTGGACTAAGGCCTAAACCCTCTCAATTGTAGAGGAGGCCCGTGCCCAGCAGTGGGACGTATATGGGCTGATGATGGCTGTACATTCCTACATATGTAGAGAGAGAGATATATATGCACCGATATATCGCCATTTGTATTTTAAGCCACACGTTATAGGAAGTGGGACTATTGCCATTCTGCGGCACATTTCCAGACCTCGTGCTGCGACTGAAAATTTCCTAAAGGAAATATCGAATCACCCGACCCGGGGCGATTAGATCACGCGATACACTACGCAAGATCACGTGGCAGTAAGTTATAACCAGTTATCCAGCTGAAAGATGAATCATGAAATTCTGAGTTTTCTTTAAAACAGATTTGCAATATTTCATATTGATCAGTTACTCTTTACTTAAATTTATTTATCAAAAGCAGTTTAACATAAATGAGAATATCCTGACCCATAGCTAAGCCCACAACACTCTAAACATAAATAACATACTAAAGAACAAACCCGATTACGAAGTGACTAAAGCCATAACAATTCGAATCTAAATTTTTATTGAAACTTTTATATTCCACTTGAATTTTTCATAACGAACAGTAATCTCAGACAGTGATTTCATACAGCGAATTAACACGAGTCGGCTTCAACAAAAAGTTCCATCGGACAAACACAAATTGAGTCTAAAATAATCCGTCCGATTGCACGGTTAGTGTAAACGCATCGTTAGCGAGTGAAACTGAAAACATTTTTCAGTTACAAAACTCAGTTGGCCTTTGTGTACAGATTTTTCAGTTTGTCCGAATCAAACACTTGTTTGACTTGGATACGGTCTGTTTGTGTTCGATTTTCCGTGTTGATTTAGCCGCGACAATGTTTTTGATTAATTTTCATACATACATACATAAACTCACGCCTGTATTCCCCGAAGAGGTAGGCAGAGGTGCATTTCTGCACCCATTCGCCAAATATGCATCAGTCCCACGTAATAGGGGACGAACCTATTGCCGTTTTTCGGGCACATTTCCAGACTCCGTGCTGTTACCGAGAATTTCCTAATGGAAAAACCCAATAACACTTTGCCCGACCCGGGAATCGGACCCAGGACCTCTAGATCGCACGGCACATACTTGTACCGCGAGACCACGAGGCAGTGATTAATTTTCGAAATTAACAAAAGCATTACTGTGATTCCAGTATACAGCCATGTTATCTGCCAAATAATTACGAGATGATTTTTTTAACCTTGATTATGGTAAAATGTATCTCAGAAAGGCCATCAGGGTCACACACTATGCCCAGCGACGTTCCGCTCTGACTAACTCATGTGGATGGTAGCTATTGAAAGGTATTAGTCAGTAAATTAGCCTAGTTTTCTAATAGACACCTATCCCTAACCTTTGATTAAAAAAAGCATGATCAAAAACAATCAATTAAAATTATCTAAATATATATGTGTATAAACACACAAATTAATTCATTATATACATACATACACAAACACTTGTATTCCTACATAAATGAACATACTCAATATATATACGAAACGTAATAAATAAAGAGGAGTATATAATATGGAGATATATAATACATTAGTATTCAACTATTGACAAATTTAATACAAAAATAGTTCATAATAATTAAGACAAATGAGCAACATTTTAGTCCATTAATGACCTAAGGATGTAACTTAATTTTTCCAGATTTTTAGTCAAATCCCACATCCATTTCAAAGGAAAAAATGCTAAGCTCCCGACCCGTCATAAAGGTAAAGTCGGGAACAAATCCGGAACAGGAATAGGCTGAAACAAGTCGGATGAACTTGCGGGTTTCAGGACATGCAGAACGACTACCGCTAGACTTTTATAACGTTTTTTAGTATTTTAGTAAAATTCTCATTTTAGTGGCTTCCAATTTTAGGAGTTTTAAATTTAGTAAACCAAGAAATCTACTAGGCTCCAAACGTGGACATTCATTTGAAGAGAAATTCGCTTTCCTAAATGCGAAATGTTTTAGAAGGGATTTCTCTTCAAAATGATTCAATTTCAATGCGCTGCGGAACTGACGAAGCAGTCGCCCACTAGCTATATTGCGTGCTATCAAACCTACGCACACTAAATTTCTGGCATAAGAATTTTGCCTAGATTTCGTGGAAAGTAGAGTATTCCAATACCAATAACATTTTAACTGCCTTATTTTTGGTAGTACCTATATTGTGAAATACAGGCGAGGTTAAACATTTACAGTAAGATAAAAGGGTAGTAAAATGAGAACAATAAACGGGTTTGTAGCCCATGTCCGCTGGGGAAGTGGGGTAAGGAGGGAAGGGGGGGGGGGAGCACAGGCCCTCCCAATTGGTGGGGCAACATTTTTTTATCACTTCATCTCGCTGAAATATTCAGGTTGGTGCCGTAAAAACCGATTTCGTGTAACGACTGCTTAATCGGATGGTGGCACAATGAGTATTTCAATATAGCAAGTATACTCACTAAAAAATATACACAAAAATTGACACATATGTATATAGGTGGCTAGGTTAGACTGAAATTCAGTACAGAACCTTCATTACAGTAACAGGCATACAGCTCACTACATCAACAACAACAACAAGTCGCCCCGACTGTCCGAGTATATCAGTGTCGCTAGCCTTCTAAACTTGCTCGCACTCAGGTTGAATCCTACGCTACTAACTAAAATCTCTCTCAGGCCGTCGTACGCATGGAATGAAGCGGTATATACCAGTGGCGCTCCGAGTTTTTCACCACTATCACCTATCGCACTATCCGCTTCGGAGTATGATATAATTAATTAATTTTTTGTTGCATATAATCCCTACTTCACCCTTTTCAGGCACTCATCGTGAGATGAGCGTCCGCGTCAGAAATTTTCCTGCCATTCATCTAAGAGTCGATTCCTTTCTGTAGAACACCAAATAATTTTGATGTCCCTCACAACTGCTATTAACGACTGGTAAGGGACACAGCGGTGAAATTCCAATAACCACTAGGTGAAATGGATATAAATAAGCAGTCCAATACACAGTTCTGACCTCACAATGAAATACAAATCATATGTCGTTGGTATCAAAATCTACGAAAAACTCCTCGGTCTCACAAAGACCCAGATCCGATACAAATAATTGTGGATCACACAAACATTTATATCGGGATCGAATCCGTGGTCTCTCATTTCGCAAGCTAGGTCTAGCCAACTGCGTCACGGGGCTGTCGAAAAATCTAAAATAATATATCCTATAACGCTCAAAAATGTTGGTTCACAATGATACACTTTATTTGCCAAAACTACAATCCTACAAAGTTACAGCACTACTCTACAACTCAAATAATAATTTAAATATATGCTAATCGTTTACAACATGCCAACCGCTAGCCCAGTGTGGCTCCACCACAATTTCCCTATCAGAAGGCGTACAAGCATTCAGGTGTATTCAGTAAACCACGTTTACGACATCTGTACAATGGTGCTATGAATTTAACAACAATATCGGGCCGGCTCGGTGCCCCGCGCGCTTTAATTTCAAAATTGTCTGCATTTTTAACGGATAGCCCTTGAATGTGTGCGGAAGGAACAAGGTCAAGTGCACAAGCATATGATTATTTTAGTTCAGCGTTATGCACATACGTATCACGCACTTTTTACTTTTCTTTCGTATGTTTATTCGACTCGACAGTCTTAATTTACAGGTTATTAATACGGTATAAATTATCTCGAATTTATCGATGAACAAAAATATTGTAACGAAAGCTGACGGTTAAAAACTTATCACGAAAACATTATGTTAGTTTTTCCAGTACGCATTGGTGACTATTTACAGAAGAGATTTTCATTTTAGGACAAGAAAAATAGTCTGAAATCAATAAATTATTATAATTATTAGTAAATCGTAAAGGAAGAATTTAACTACTACTTTTTTTGTTGCTTAGAACTTTAGTATTCGTGGAATTCACATAAATATGGTAATAAAAACTTACGAAAATCAATTCAATTTTATAATCATCATTTTAGAATAAATCAGTTAGTTATCAGCTTTCACAAAAATACAATAATTCATTTATTTATAATAGTAACAACAATGAGGAAATCTTCACGCGAGCCAACCAATACCTATGTTTGTAGTTAATTAACACACCCAATTCCAAAGTCGTGAACATTACCACCCGCAAAACAGTCCTTAATATGTAACTACCCGCTGATTAACCTGCGATACCGCGCGCTCAATAGATGCGGCTTTATGCCCAACCTTAACACACTTTCGTTTTGCCGTTCGGTTAATGAACTTCCCCCGCGATTCTAAGCTAAATTCATTATTTGCGGCAGCACCGGTAAATTTGTTATAACAGAACTGCTAACATCTCTGTTCTGTTGGGGCAGTGCAAAATAGACCTTACCCCTTTATGATAAGGTGTTATAGGGTGTATTTGTAAGTTTGTGGTATTAACTAGTACGTGCAGGACAACAGCGGACATAATGGGCCTCAAGGGCCTCATAATATGGCGCTATCCATCCATGCGAGCCTATTCACATTCCGTGAGACAAGCTTCTCATGTTGCAAAGATCCCGTTTGCTCCTACCGTCCCCTGAGGCGGTTGGTCCGACTTTAGTGACCTCTTGATACAGTTATTTGAGGTGTAAATATTAGCGATATATTACTCATCTGACATTTCCTACAACTACGTTGGATTATCGGTATTTTATAGAATGGAATAGCGTAAGAAAAAAAAATATATTATCAAATATTATATTATTCATAGCTATTTTAAAAACTTTGCATAAAATGTTTACTAATTTAATTTTTAAATGTTACATGATAAACTATCAATCCGCACTAGGCTAGGTGTGGTGGACTTAGTCTAAGCCCTTTCATATATGGGCTGATGATGATGACATGAAAAACTAATGCGTTGCTATGCGAGTTCCTTGCGCCGTTACATCATCGTAGCGATAACACATTAAGAAGAGGTAGTAAAACTCACAACTCATAATAATAGTTTGTGCGATGCGACCTAGAAGTGCCGGATCCGGATCCGATTCCCGGGTCTGTTGGGTTTTTCCATAAGAAAATTCTCAGCACCGCGTAGCCTGGAAATGCGCCAGGAAAATGACTATAGGATCATCTTTTATTACGTGGGATGAAACTCTGGCGAAATATGGGTGCAGAAATGCACTTCTGAATACAAGTGTGAGTGTGTATGTATGATTCATTATACATTATATAAAATAAAAAAATAATAAAGTGTCTTTAAATGGAATGCCATCTGATGATGCAATAATACTTAGTGGTTGATCCATTTAATGTTTTAGACATTGCTTAGATGTCAGCAGCTGGAGTAATAACCACCTAATCTAGTAATCTAGTCTTTTAGTTTGTCACTAATGGATCATAAAGATATTCCACTATAATACAGCTTTTATAGTCGAAGTAAAAATAATTTAAAGTGACGTTATCGCAACCAACGTTATGGAAGCGTAAAAACATCAACATCAGCCCATGTACATACGTCCCACTGCTGGGCACAGGCCTCCTCTACAACTGAGAGGGTTTTAGGCCTTAGTCCACCACGCTGGCTTAGTTCCGGTTGGATGGACTGCAAACCCGAGAAATTCTTAAGAATATTTAGGTGTACAGGTTACCACACGATGTATCTTCACTCGAGATTTAGGCGCGCGGTCGAGAATTTCGGCGGTCGCAGATTCAAACCCCAGACACACACCTCTGACTTTTCGAAGTTATGTGTGTATTCACAATAAATTTATCACTTGCTTTAACTGTGAAGGAAAACATCGTAATAAAACCTGCACACCTAAAAAGTTCTTAGAAATTTCTTAGGTGTGTAGTCCACCAACCCGCACTCGGCCAGCGTGGTGTACTAAGGCCTAAACCCTCTCAGTTGTAGAGGAGGCCCGTGCCCAGCAGTGGGACGTATTTGAGCTGATGATGAATCTAAATTTCAAGTTTAATAGATTGATTATATCTTAAATAGCATTTAGTTTTAACAGATTAAACCCTTATTTCAATAGTTAAGTTTCCAATTCATCTCATTTGTATATACGATACAGTCACAAGAAACACATTAGCACATCCCCGAATCGTGAAGAGAATTAAAAATGCATTCAAATGCAATCATTTATACTGCAACAAGCGATTTGTTGACAGAGAGCGATGGATGAGCTGAGGGGGCGGTGGGGTGCGGGACGCGGGGGAGGGACGGGGAGGTCCATTACCGGTGTGTAGTGAACGCTAGCCATCGATTTGTCAGCCGGGAGTCCTGCGCGAGCGCCTCCGTCATGGATTGTGAACGCTAAATTGATTTGAGTTTTTACATTGAGTACAAGGTACGAACTTATGTCTTAACTTCGTGTTAAAAATTATGGTGATAATTTAGGTGGATAGTCTAAAGTTAAATACATACATAACCTCACACCTATAATCCCCGAAGGGGTAGGCAGAGGTGCATTTCTGCACCCACATTTCGCCAAGTATTTATCAGTCCCACGTAATAGGGGGCGAGCCTATTGCCGTTTTTCGGACACATTTCCAGTCTCCGTGCTGTTACCGAGAATTTCCTAATAGAAAAACCCAATAACACTCTGCCCGACCCGGGAATCGAACCCAGGACCTCTAGATCGCACGGCACATACTTGTACCGCGAGAAATCCCGTTTTTAATTCTAAGATTATTTATTGTAACAAATAAAATGATAAAAATGTTCGATTATAATCGTAACGGATATACCGGATCCTAAGAACCATTAGTACACAAACCGCATTATAGCAAAATGGTAAACACATGATTAAACTATGTTGACTTTATCGAACAGGCTGTTACACTGCGTTTATGTACATTTCTGCCTTTTAATTACTCCGCGACTGAGAGAGGCAGAAAATTTACTCTGACCAGCTTTTTCGAGATATGTTTGTGTTCAGAGTTACGTCCCGAAAAAAATATACGAGCCATGAAAACAATAAATCTTTTTGTCTTTCGATTATTGATTCCAAAAATCAACATTCACTGCAATTCATCAAGTTGTTTCAGCGATTTGAATTTGAAGGCCTGATAAAAAAGCAACATTTTGTATTAATAAGATAGGGATTTAGGTTAGGATTTAGGTTACTGCCTCGTCGTCTCGTGGTACAAGTATGTGCCGTGCGATATAGAGGTCCTGGGTTCGATCCCCGGGTCGGGCAGAGTGTTATTGGGTTTTTCTATTAGGAAATTCTCGGTAACAGCACGGAGTCTGGAATTGTGCCCGAAAAACGGCAATAGGCTCGCCCCCTATTACGTGGGACTGATAAATACTTAGCGAAATGTGGGTGCAGAAATGCACCTCTGCCTACCCCTTCGGGGATTATAGGCGTGAGGTTATGTATGTATGGATTTAGGTTAGTAGCAAAATAAGCTTAGGCTTTATTTAAGCGAGAATATATTTAATTTCAAGGTCCATAAGACGCTAACATCCAATACATTGTACCACAAGTTAATCTTCCGCGAGAGTCTCAGAGCGTTCGGAAGAGACACGTTCGTCGGACCGTCTCTAAATTAATTTGCTTGGATCCGTTTAGCAGTCGACACACGATACGACATCGCCATCACCTACGTTACTCTACAACAAGCGTGTGCTTTTAATTTCAAACATCCTCTGGAGTACGCCGTATACACAATAAAATATCCCACACTTAGCAGACTAACTAGATAGAAAGATTCGGTCACTCTCAACTTCTAATTTATTTAACTCTTATTCAATAAAATACAATTTTAAACTCAAGGTACATCGTGTTCTCGCAGTACTAGTGTATGCCGTGCGACCTAGAGGTCCCGGGTTCAATTGGTTCGATTTGCGGGTCAGGCAAAGTGATATTTGGTTTTTCCATTAGGGAATTGGCGAAAGGTGGGTGCAGTAATGCATCTCTGCCTATCTTCAGAAATACAGCTCTAATTGCTAATGTATATATACAGGATGTATTCAGACCTTGATCAGGAACTAAGGCAGATAAATAGCAACCATAGGGATAAAATGTATGTGGTTGTTAGGAAAACGTCTTTTTTTTTTTGTCGGGATTTTCTTTAATCATCTTAGCTATTACCTGCCTTAGATCCCGATCACGGCTGAATACAACCTGTATGTATGTATGCACAATCACTCAACACATTGTTAACAGATAAAATACATTTGCTTTGCAAATAATTATTTCAATGAAACGAGTATGAAACATCTACGTCTGAACGCGGCGATAACAATGTAATCGGCGTAACGGCAATACTAACTCAAGTACAGCCGCTTCGCTATGTCATAGTTTAGGAGCCGGTATCCTTAATTAATGCAGTATATCAAAAATATATGACGAACAATAGTTTCTGATATCACACAGCACTACTAGTATAATCTATTTATCTCGCTCCACGTGAAGCTTATTCCTCAAGGCATAGCGGATCCCGAAAGGACAATACGAAACATTTATAGGATTACTCGTGTCATTCTGTAACTTTGCTCCAAATTTAATTGATCAATTAAATTCTAATTTATGTAGGTATAGACATTAGGCATAGCAAATTGGAAAACAAAGTATCGAATGAACAAAAATAATTACATATGTACGTATATGAATCACGAGTCGAAACACTTATGCCAGTCTCCTCAGTCGAGTTGAGGAAAAAATAAAAAGTCATAACTAAGTATGTATATGATTCAATTCACTTCGACGTACCGAATGTTTTCCTAATAAATTCGTAGTCCGTTTAAAAAGGGTGTTTTTTTACAATTCATGATACCAATTAGAATGTAGAAGAGACGTAACGGGTAGGTTATGTGTTTGTGCGCAAATTGACCCCAATTCATTTTTGAATTAAGCCCCGTTTTATGAGGGCGTAAATTAAATTGGGGTACTTTTGTTACACGATTGCCGATGTTGGAAAATGTCACGTTTTTACGTTGAAATACAGAGTGGTAATTTTGAATAAATTCCTCATTGTTCTTGGCGTACAAATGTGTGCCGTTTGATCGAGATATTCTTAGGTTTGATAACTGAGTCGGAAAAAGTGCTGATTTTTTTTTCATTAGGAAATTCCCAGTAGCAGCACGGAGTACCTATGTATGTGTATTCTTCTGAAAAAAATAAATAGACTTGAAAACACTGCAAACGAAACGTGGATGTAGAAATAATAAATTATATTAATAAATTTTGCGTACCGATACAGTAAGAAGTTTATCTTACAAAAAAACCTTAGAAATAGAGGGTTACATCCATATGTAGCACCATTGCTACTGTACGAATATTTTCCGCTTTTCCGGGATTTTGATAATTTCTAATTTTCTTGAATACCAATTATGACTCTTGAATATTGAAAGTACGAAAGGCTTACCCATATTTACCCAGTTAAGAACAGAAATTACAAAAATTCTAGCCAAATTAACCCCTACGCTAAAACAATTATAAATTTCCAGGATCATTTATCGTTGGCTATTCACAGCTGCAACATTTCGCCAGTGGGTGCTAACTGCCGTACTGCGAGGGACGGCGGGCCAATCAGGTGATTGAATTGGATTGCTCACATAATGGAATGGAAATTAGATTTACTGAATCGGTTCGTGCGTATTTATATCGTGCTTATTGAGATGAGAAATTAAATGATAACAGCGGGGCAGGAAGTCGCGCCGGAGCAGATTTCCGCGCAGTTGCCAGCTGTGGTTAATGCTAATGTTTGGCGCGATTGAATATTATTTCAAAGTGTATTTTAAATACAAGTAGAGTGATTATTGTTATGTTATTGGAATGTTACAAAACAATTCGGTTATATTGTGTCCATTGGACCGGTGATCGACGAACAAAACCATGACGACAGAAAATCAATTTTAAATAAATATCAAAGTCTTTTTATTCTTATATACATAGATGTTGTTTTCTTGCTCAGGTTTGACTTAAACAATAGGTTTATTGTAGATTGATGAATATGTGTCGAACTTTGATGACTACTTATTTGGACCCGAAATAAATGTGATAATATTAGTTGATAATATCAATTCAATAAACTAAACATAGAACTATTTATTTCTCCACTATCATATCGTAAAACTATCCCAAAATTGTATTCTACCCTTGTAATCTCGGTATATATCAACCCTCGGATCAAAGTAGAGCCACTTTTAACAGACCGACTAATTTCGTACATGCGGTTTAACCCTAACAATGTTGATGACATCACGTGGTTAAAATCGGGTGACACGTGGCCCGGTAGAGTGGTAGAGTCACCGGCCGGATCAGTGTAGCATCGTATAAATTGTGTCACCACCCGGGCTGGCTTATAGCGGCCAATCTCTCGGCTTCAATTAAACTGACACAGAAATTCATTTGGTAGAGCTCTATTAAGTTTAAAGTTTGATGTAAGTGCGGCGATGTTCATTATATTACATAATGCATGCGAACTTTAGGCTAAGAGGTAGAGTGGCTCTACGTACGGGTACGCTCTGCCTAAAAGGTAAAGTTATGAGTTAATAATGTCTCGGTAATCGTATTGAAAGTGGAATAGTCTTTACTTTAAAATACAAGCAACTACTCTACCCGCCTTGGTATGTTTCCATATTTTGTTTTCTACAGTAAACATTTTCTTTGTTGTAACGGTGTTTGGCCCTGCCCAAATTACTAGTCGACGTCGGGTATAGATAACTTGAACTAATATTTAATATATATTTATTTGGCCCGCGACACAAGTGCGTGGCGTACAATCTAGATTTCCCAGGCTTGATCATCGGCTTAGGAAAATTTTAGGAATCATTAGGAAATTCTAAGAAGCGGCAAAGGAGCTGGTAACAATAATGGTTACGCCGGATTTTATGTAAGACATAATAATTAAAGAAAGCTGAATGTAGAAGGTCCCTCTGCCTGTCTCTATTATTGAATCGCGAGAAACCTACATGTCTTCAAAATAATCACTAAAATGCTTGTATTTGCATGGTTAATAGGTGTCAATGAGGTCATTACTTTGTTGATTATTTTCAAAAGTGCTTAACACAAGGCACATAAATTCGATTATGTTGATTACATTATGAAGCTCTCACAAAGTGCTTTTATAACAAAGCGCTTTTTTCTAATTTAATTTCCAATAAATCTTATTTCTGTTCGATCTAAAATATTTTTTTACAAAAACTCTTTTGTTGTCATAATGCAATTAATTAAGCGTTAATTTATCGAAGATATTTTTTCTCGCGTCTAGACTCCGTGGGGAGGTCCATAACTTTAGTATTTTAAATTGAATTTAAGAAATTGAATTACGTCATGCTGTTAAACTTGGCTGTTTTTCTTCTTTTATTATTGAATATTGAATTGATTTTCACATTTTTATAATCTGTAAAAAGATCTTTTTGAGTCCTAAAATACAACGCATACGAGCAAATGATGATTTTAGTTCGTGTCTAAAACGAGCATTGATGAGTAAGACACATTTACATCTTGTCACTTGAAAAATACTTTAAGATGCTTCTATGCTGTAAACTTAACCAAGTCCAAGTTTTAAGAAGGAAGACGTGGGGTTGCAAATTGTTCCAGATTTTCATAGTACAACAATAATAATAAATTGTAAGTTTTTTAGTTCGTGACAAATGGAAGTAAAGTATGATTGTTATTATATTACTTTATCTATTCGTTATTATGATATGTTTACTATATACTATATAGATTGAAGATATTAAAAATAATAATAGAAACATATAGTATATAAATTTTAATGTACCCTTACAGGTCAGAGGCCTCATCTACTTTTGGGGCATTTACATCAACCATTACCAATAAGCCTATCAAAACCGGTTTTAGCCAAAACAGTTTTAATAACAACTATGACAATGAAACAAAACCCTTCTACACACTTAAGGAGGGATTGAGCTAGCAAAACCATCAAAATCACTGCAAACATTTCAGAAATAACCCTTTTTGGTATCAGTACCGTGTTATCATTGTATGACTAATTGCCAATCCAGTTTAAGTTCTTTATACATCTATATACAAAGTCTAAATCAATATATTATACAATGAATGCCTTTAGTAAGTTGCTTTTATTTATAAATCACAACCGCACTTTGTATATACGTTTTGTGCAAATAAACGAGAGTTCTTCCAAGTAAGTGCAAACTGCAAAAAGAAAATTGTTGCGAGCGAAGATACTTAACCGCGGAGTTGGAGCGATGAGTTGCGGTCGCTGCTACTGGCTGAATTCACAAGAATAATGCTCGCGGAGCCGTACACGACGGCTTCGCGGTATCCAACAAACTAGGACGACTGTGCACGGTTCACTGCCTCAATTTGTTTGTGATCCACTGCCTGTGTGCTCTAAGACTTTTTATGCACGAAGTGATAACTCCTGCAAGATCGCTTCGCTAGCTGTATTTAGGTCCAATGTAATAAAGGTTATCCTATTGCCTTTTTTCCAATTTTTTATGGAAAATTCCGAGAACACTTGCCCGACCAAAAACGCAAATAGATATTTTTGAAAAATTCAGTCTATCTCATCAGACAAAGTTATACTACCATAGATTTATAGGAGAGTCTAATAACGTTTCCAGAGACACGGAAAGAATAGAAGAAGGATGGAGTCGAACGAAAAGTAGTATGAGTAAAACTAGGTCAAGTCTAAGTTAGTAAAAAGGTGTTCATGCTGAATCTAGGCCAAAAATATTCCTACTTTAAAAGCATACGCTTGAAAGCGTCTACATACTATTTCTCCCAGTATAATTCCCTAGAGAATCATCAAAACGTAAGGCTGCCGGTTTAAAAACCTAAAGTATTGGACGCACGCCAAACTGCTCCCGCGGGTATTACCCGTGGAGAGAGTACTTAAGACACTTCTACTGACGGCGACTACTAGCGCCAGTCCAGCAAGCCAGTAGGGCGGCAAGTAACTCGCTCGACAGCTTGCATTAAAAACTCCGTGGAAATAGCTCGTGTAACATGTATGACAGTAATAATTAAAAAGTAACATACCGTGAACAGATCGGATTTTTCTTTTGTTACCGGCAGCGACATTGTGTTAACTATGCCAGGCAACATGCGGCGGTTATAATGCTAATGGATTATTAATATAATGTAGTTTATATAATATAGTATGTGGTGGGCACTTAGTTAGAGTACATTCAAAAATACTTACTAACTTTTGTTAATGCGTGCCTCATGGTCTCTCGCAGTACAAGTTTGTGATCTAGAAGTCCTGGACTCGATTCCCGGCTCGAGCAAAGTGTTGTCGGGTTATTTCATTAGAAAAAATTCAGGAGCAGCTTGGAGTCTGGAAATGTGTCCGAAAAACGGCAATAGCCTAGCCTCCTGTTATGTGGGACGAAAACACAATTGGCGAAATGTGGGTGCAGAAATTCACCCCCGCCTACCCCTTCATGGAATACAGGCGCGTTATGTATGTAGCTTTTATGTCTGTTTGCATATGCAAACATATATTTAGGCTATTATTACTAGTCCATGAAGGGCCGAACCGATTTCTCAGCCTCGAGACCAATTTAGTCGCCATGGAAGAGCTCTGTAGCATGGTTACCTTCATCAAGAAAATATATTTAATATTCAACAGCTTTTTTATTAAGGTAAAACCGAAATTTACAATTTTCTCATGGGTATGTCCAGAGAGCCGTACTTCAGTGGGTTACGTCGTTGTAACTTTCAAAAGAGTACTATAAATGTGTTCGGTAAATGGTAATAGGATAAATTACGTGAGACATTTATAAAAAAAATACGAGTCGTATTTCTTCCCCAAAATTTTGCCCCGAAAGCCCCACTAACATTTTGCCTACCCCGAGAATCGAAAACAAATACCTCGATTGCACATCGCAAACTCATCGCCGGTTCAAAGAAGCAGTCATATCACTATTTTAATAATTCTCGAATGAAACATATTAAATGGAACACATACAAATAGCAGAGGGGAAACTTTAGCATAATAATTTTACGCAGATTTCAGAGAGGTTGCTATTACCTGAATGATAAATTTAATGGAACGTCTACTCGCGACGTGAATCCGAACCGTGGAGTCATATACGTTGAGAAATATGTATAACATTACAATTATTGTGTTCGATAGCGGGGAATGGATGGCAAAGTCTGGCATTGAGTTATTGTTGGAAACTAAAATAACCTCACCTAAGTTAAAAGCAGCTAAGTTTAGTACTTAAGGCTTTACTTATAAACATTGATCAAGTATTTCGAGTTTAGTTATGGTTATATTAACGTGATAGGTTATTTAATTGTAATTGGCGCTTCTAATTACAATAATTTGATAAAAATAACTCTATAATATAAATAAATAAATAAATAAATAATAAATAAATACACCCAACAGTCACATACATAGTTCTGAACCCACACTAGGATACAAGTCCTGTGTCGTGGATATCAGAAACTACGAGAGACTTTTCGGTCTCACAAACACCCAGACCTGAAACAAATATTTGTGGATGAATATAAAGACAAAATTTTGTAAGTGTATAAGTGTTAGCAACGTAAATTTTCTAAAAGCAAGTATTATTCGAACGTTGTCATATAAAAAGGGGTAAAACACGAATAAGTTGCGTTCCGGAATCACTCTGTGCATGTGTATGTGTGTGTATGTACATACATACATAACCTCACGCCTGTATTCCCCGAAGGGGTAGGCAGAAGTGCATTTCTGCACCCATAGTTTGCCAGGTACGTATGTATCAGTCCCACGTAATAGGGTGCGAGCCTATTGCCGTTTTTCGGGCACAATTCCTGACTCCGTGCTGCTACTGAGAATTTCCTAATGGAAAAATCCAATAACACTGCCCGACCCGGGAATCGACCCCAGGACCCCTAGATCGCACAGCACATACTTGTGCCGCGAGACCACGAGGCAGTGTATGTGTGTTTATGGTATAATTCAGTCCACTATCCACCAGATTTCCCACCAGTGAAGATTACATACATATATGTATGTAGTTTATATATACTTGTATATGTACTACTTATCGTTAGTTTTTGAGGCCTATGATTAAAGGCAAAAATAAACGATTAATTATGATATTTGAGCATAAATCGTTTGGTTTAACAAAATGGACAGTGCAAAATACAAATGCATCGGATACATATTGGCTGTTGGTGATTATAATTTGTGACACATTCGTTTTCAATTATTGAATCAGCAAATATGTTTCATTGGCTGTCGATTCATACACTTTAATTTATTTGGAAATTTGGCATTTGTAAAATAATTAGTAACGTTTTATGTACCTAAATGCTTTCAGTGGTGATTGGTTGATTTCAATGGTACCAGTAAATCTATAGCCTTTAAAGATTTTAATTATTTTCAAAATGACAAGTAAAACAAGACATAAATTATATTTGTAGCTGGAAATGGAAATATATTAACATATATTACGGCTAACGCCGGTAACACAACATTATATGATTTCACCATCATAATCAACTGGGGATTTTATAACTTGCAATTAAAAATGAACGTAAGCCATGAGCATTGCTTTTTTTATGAGATAAACAAGGCGGGGATGGATGAAAGTTTAGTAAGCGAATAAAAAATCTCCGCAGCTGAGTAATTTGAAATTATAGTGGAAAATAGTTGAGTGTTAATGAAATCTCATCACTTTTTCAATAACGTGCGGCCATTAAAACAAATACTGTTTTGCCTATCATATCTGTTTTAATTAATCTATTGGCTATGTCAAGTTATATTTCTAGAATTTTCTAGTTTGTTTGTAGTTGTTCTTACCATCATATCCTTATATTTAAATCATCATCAGCCCATATACGTCCCCCGTGCTGGGCACGGGCCTCTTCTATAACTGACAGGTTTAAGGCCTTAGTCCACCAAGCTGGCCTAGTACGGGTTGGTAGTATTTGAACTTACAAAGTAACTGTAAACGTAAACGTCAATGATATCAATAGGCTAATTTTAAACTTTCTCTTCTTTATTCTCTATGAAAGAGCGTCAGTTCATATAGTTTTTTGTATACTGGCACTTTAAATAACTAGTGACAAAATTGAGTCGTCCTATACATACGCATATTTCGGATCCGTAACACACTTACTCTGACTATGGAGGTATTCACACCTTCTTTAAAAATATTTATTATATAAAAATGATAATGCAACAAAACTAGGGGTCGGATAAAGGTAGTCATCATCAGCCCAAATACGTCCCACTGCTGGGCACGGGCCTCCTCTCAATTGAGAGGGTTTAGGCCTTAGTCCACCACGTTGGCCTAGTGCGGGTTGGCGGACTACACACCTAAGAAATTCCTAAGAACTTTTAGGTGTGCAGGTTTTATCACTATGTTTTCTTTCACCGTTAAAGCAAGTGATAATTCATTGTGAATACACACATAACTTGGAAAAGTCAGAGGTGTGTGCCTGGGGTTTGAACCTGCGACTGCCGAAATTCTCGACCGCGTGAAAAAATAAAGGATAAGATAGTCAGTACGTAAATAGGAAACGCAATAAGTGGTTCATGCCATAATATCACAGTTACAACAAAGTCACCGCTATACAAGACAGCTGAGAGGAACACCGGCTGTTTGCCCGCGTCGTGGCCCGAGTTGGTTCTTGGAAGAACTTCCCAATAGTTAGTTTGCAAGTTAATTACTCGCCACCGCTGCCCCAACAACGAATAATTGACTGATGAAACCTATACTTAAACTGGTGATTTTTTTACGTCACTATGAAAATTTATGATTTTAGACCTTGTTTTTGTAGTGAAGTTTCACGACTCATGAATCGCATGTTATGCAAAAAATATATAATTTGTGAAGGTGAACATTGTTGACTGCCTTGTCTCGCGGTACAAGTATCTGCCGAGCGATCTAGAGGTCCTGGGTTCGATTCTCGGGTCGGGCAAAGTTTTATTGGGTTTTTCCATTAGGAAATTCTCAGTAGCAGCACGGAGTCTGGAATCGTGCCCGAAAAACGGCAATAGGCTCCGAGAGTTTCCGAATGGAAAAACCCAGTAACACTTTGCCCGATCCGGAATTATTATCAGGAACCTCTCAATCACACGGCATATACGTATGCCACGAGATCACGAGTGCGTCTATTCAAATACAAGTATATAATTTACTTTAACGTACAAAACTCGCATCTCTCTAAAGTATATATAGCTAAATCTATAGAGTTCTTCAAAAATCCCTCGTTACCCCATTTCACGTGTCGCCGAAATCTCACTTTGGCAGAGAAACTCTCTGAAATATTTATAACAAAAGTCAACATAAAACGCGAAGTATAATCCAATCCACCGCTCGCTGAAATATAAACTTACACACTTAAACTCCAGGGGAGATACGTTGGAAATATTTCTCAACGGCGAGCATTCCAAATCAAATTTTTATTTTCACTCGTTTAGAGAAAAAGGATCTCGAACGGAATTGTCGTACTCGCAGCCAGGTGTGTATTCAGAGTGTAATAAAAGATTATAAATAAATCAAACTACCATTTATTGATTTAAATTCCCTGTTAACATACTTTTAAGAATGAGTAATAAATATTCTCGCAATTTCAAAAAATATTTATACACATAATAGTACGGGTATAACCGATATCAGAGTACCTGATACCTCTATTCTGGAATGCATCAAACTGGTTCAGCGGCTTAAACTTGAAAGCTAAAGTAATCATGGAATAAAGTAAACATTTATCTTTAAATAGTATTTAGAAGAAAAATCTCTTATTAAGTTCACTACCAATGTGGAAGACTATTGTTTCTATTTTAAAAATAAAATAGCAGTAGTTCATGGTACAGAACCTTTAAATGCTATAACATCTTAAACATAATTTGAAATTGACTGCCTCGTGGTCTCGCGGTACAAGTATGTGCCGTGCGATCTAGAGGTCCTGGGTTCGATTCCCGGGTCGGGCAAAGTGTTATTGGGTTTTTCCATAACAGCACGGAGTTCGGAAATGTGCCCGAAAAACGGCAATAGGCTCGCCCCCTATTACGTGGAACTGATACACACTTGGCGAAATGTGGGTGCTGAAATGCACCTCTGCTTACCCCTTCGGGGAATACAGGCGTGAGTTTATGTATGTAATTTGAAATTGAGATTGTGACCCCCGTCGCTGCTCTCTTAGTCCGAAACCGCCTTCGTAACTCGATTAGAATGATCGATATAGAGGGAGGAATCAAGGGCGAGGCACTGATGATTATATTACCTGTACTGTCGGCAGGTGACGAATACAAACGAGAATATTGGGATACCGTGTTTTTCTTATTTAAAGATAATTATCATATAGAATTGCGACGGTTTTATGTTAGACTTTTTCTTTTTGGATTAATATATCTCGTGCACTAGAAACCAAAAGACTTGGTGAAACGTTTTCTATTCCCAGTCGTGTCTGCACTTAATATATGCATGTACCCAAGGCACAGCAATAAGTGAGAAAAATCTGCGAATCCTGTTAAAAATTCAAATCGACTTGAAGTGCCACAGGTAACAGCCTTACATTGTATCTATCTATAACAGCCCATATACTCCCCACTGCTAGGCTAGGGCCTCCTTTAAAAATGAGAGAAGCCAGGCTGAGTTCTAAAATTAATTTTTAAATATTGGGTACTTTAACCGCTCGAAGTATTAAGTATTGAAACATGTTATAAATCATTAGTTAGAGTCATTAAAATATTTAGTAGAGCAAGTATGATCATGTTAAATGACAAGAAAAAATTGCCTCTATTAATCGACCCTTCATATAGGCATCCCTAATTAAGATTTACTCATCATAATATGCTATATATGCATAGTCGTGATGGCCTCGAGGTTTAGGCATGCGGTCGAGAATCTCGATGGTCGCGGGTTCAAACCCCAGGCACACCTCTGACTTTTCGAAGTTATGTGTTTATTCACAATGAATCATCACGTACTTTAACGGTGAAGGAAAACATCGTTATGAAATCTACACATCTAAAAGTTCTTAGGAATTTCTTAGGTGTGTAGTCCGCCAACCCGCACTAGGCCAGCGTGGTGGACTAAGGCCTAAACCCTCCAGTTGTAGAGGAGGCCCGTGCCCAGTAGTGGGATGATGATGATGATGAATATGCTATATTAATGTCCTCGTGTCAATAGAAACAATGCCATTTCTAAACAGAGAAGGAGAATTTAGCATAAATGCCACGCTTAGTTGCAGTAAGAAATTTCGATTAAACAGCCATTAAGAAGCAGTTCTGTTGTTGTGTACAGCGAAAGAGTTAAGTTGCATTGAATGGGAAACACTGGAAGCTGGGAATGCCGTTTGCAACGCGCATTATGTGTGGAGAAACAGAGAGTATGAAGCGATAACGTGGCATTCCAATGGCTTCGGAGAAAGCCTTGTGGCTTAAGGTATAAGCGACAGCTTGCAGCTTTGTTTAAACCAAGTGCCATCAGATTTTACAAGTGTGAATACAATTTTCTGCGTTTTCATATTCTTTTTACTTAAATTAATGACTTTGGGAAATGTATATGTATTTTTCTTCTAATACTAGCTCGTAAAAGTAACAAACCTGCTCGTAAATCCTGCCCAAATACAAAATCGAATGTAAAGAGACATCTTACTTAGTTACCGGAAACGAACATGCTGGCATGATGGGATTTTTCATGATGGTACATTAAAAGACTCAGAATTATACCACTTAATTAGAAAGGATCACTTCAACATCATCATCAGCAGTCTTTCTTACGTCCACTGCTGGACATAGGCCTCTCCATTGGCGCGCCACTGGGCTCGATGTACAGCCCTCCTCATCCAACCGTTGCTAGCCACTCTGCGAATATCGTCATCCCACCTAGCAAGAGGGCGCCCTACCCTACGTTTGCCGAGTCGTGGTCATTTAAGTTAGTAAATTGTTTAACAGCTATTAAAATATGTTAGCTCTAGCCTGGTTGGATGTGAGCACAAAATTCATTTTAAGCTAATATACATATGTACGGAAATAATTTCCGTATTGTCACTAAAAGTTAACGCTAGTATGCTACTATGTTCGTTGGTGAAAGCCTTTAAAAATGTTTTAGGGAGATCGTCGCGTTTTTGTGAAATATTCCCGTTTAAAGGCGTTTAATTAAATAGTCGGTAATTAAATTGATATTACGTAGTTGTTACAAATTCGCCGGAGAGCCCGATGAATTGGACGCCAGGGGGGTCGCGATCCGTTCACGCGAACACTGCGCTCTCTCCGCTGCGTACAAGGCACAAGAGGTCGGCTGTCCGCATTTCTAGAATGCCCTCAGTAGATTTTGTTGCTTACGGAAATACGTTGAGTTAAAAATATGTACATTCCCCATATTGAAACAAAAAGGAATAGTTTTGAACAGTTATCAGATAACACGGAATTTTCTATCGTCGTCGTCAGTTTTCTCAACATTCACATATAGCTTGATTTGCTTGGCTAATGCTCGTAGATCAGGCTTTTCTTTGCCCTTGAACAATGAAAATGAAATGAATAAGAAATAATAATATAATCCACTAAGAATGTAAGCTTTTGTAGAATGGATGACCAGTAGAATACTAAGATGTTTCAATGGAAGCCAAGGAAATTGGATTTACAATCAGACAAGCCTAAAACAAGAGCAGCTGGTATGTCCCGTTAAAATCAACTGTTGGTATAAAACCGCCGCATCGCTTGTAGCTCAAACCACGCAGTTAATCAGAAGCCCACCGTAACTGGCGTCTCTCCGCTGATTAATACTAGCCCGCGTAGCGCTGCGCTACACTGCGCTACGTCGGTGCTACGATGCTACGCTGTTTGGAAATTGCAATTGGTTAATACCACAGCGATTGCGTTAACCGTTCCGCTCCGTTCTCACCATATTATTACGTGGGAATGCAAATTAAACTTAAAGAAAATATGAAACGTGCCCAGACACGAAAATTCTAATTCGCCCGACAGAATTAAATTGGAATTAAATTTGTGTAGTTGCTGCAAAATGTATGGAACTGCATAGATTATAAAAAAAAAAATAAGTAGGTATGTCCTTGACGATGTAATTTATATATCATTGAAAATTTACATTCAAAATGTTTTTTAATCATAAACTTACTCAAAATTAAAATAATGTTGAAATATTAAAAATTCTTATTTTAAATTAAATATCAGCACAATTGCCAAAGTTTAATTTCGTTTTATCCATTCACGCGAACCGTACGTCGGAGCTTTCACAGACAAAGTAAACAATTAAAAGTGAGTTTGGCAACACAAAGCGCGCATCCATCAACATCGCAATACCGTCCACTAGTTTATTAAATCAGATAAAAACTATACAAAAGAGAGAGCGCTTGTTTGTGCGTCAACTCAGCACAAAGGATACGTTTCAGAGAATGCTCTATGATTGGATTTGTGAGTTGCGGTCGCCGCCCCGGCCCCGAAATATTGCATTCCCTTGAGCTTAATATGCAGCTTTTATCTTGAAAATATTGATAACACTCGACTGGGATGGCATAGTTCTGCCGACTGGGGAGACAATCATAATCTATCCTTGCTGGTCTTCGCTCTATTTAAATAATAATTACTTTTATAATAAGCAAAAGATAAATAAATGTATATGTTTTTCATCTTCTATAAGGCAGCGGCTGGGTTGTGCCCCCGGCATTACTTTAGTCCATGGGCGGCGGTAAACGCTTACCATCAGGCGGACCGCTTGCTCGTCTGCCTACTGAGCCAATAAAAAAAAAAAAAATACAAACAACTTAAGCCGATTACATTTGGTACCTAAAATGCCTGTATTCGTATCACTTAAATTAAGATAAAATAAAAACATAATACAAATTTAAAGCAATGTAACTAAGAATAAGATACATAAACGATATTGTAAAAAAAAATCTTCTACAAAATTAGTTCAGTTTGGCATTATTTAAGCGAGAACACCCAAATTAATTCTGTTAATCCTAAATAAATCTCGTTTTGTGAACCTAAAAAATCCAAGAGGATAGCTCGGTTTAAGAGCCAGTTTCAAAGAGCTTTAATCAATGAAGGCTACATAACATAATGTATATATGGGATCGTTCCATCCTTAGCATCAATACACATGTCTGTTCTGCGATACGATGTAATACCAGCGCTGCAAATTGTCTGCATTGTCTTGATACGCATCGGACACTAAAACCATAACCTTCCAAGATTATTGCCAGGAAATACGCAAATACCCTCAGCTGTTCTATTTGTTGCAGCAAAATGAATTGCAATACTAAATGTATGAAGTGGCGATTGTTTTGGTGATTAGAAACGTGTTACCAAAAATATTGAATTCATTTATCATGCCAGTATTCCCTAAAGGGATAGACAGAGGTGCATTATTACGCCAGGTATGCATCAGTGCCACGTAAGAGGGTGAGTCTATTGCCGTTTTTCGGGCAAATTTCCAGACCGAGGATCGAAGCCGAGACTTCTTCCTCGCACAGAACATACTATTCTATTCTATTCTCAGCCTATCGCCGTCCACTGCTGAACCAAGGCCTCCCCAAATAGGCGCCAACCATCCCGGTCTTGAGCAGCCCTTATCCATCCGCTACCCGCCACCTTTCTCAAGTCGCCAGACCATCGTGCTGCAGGACGTCCTACACTACGTCTACCTAAGCGCGATTAGCACGCTAAAGTGGAAGTGGGCCGGCCATGTCTGCTGACGGACGGACGGCTGTTGGAGCAGACAAGTGTTGGAGTAGAGAACATACTAATAATACAAAAATATAATAAAATTAAGACGAAGGTTTGTTTTTTTAATGTCGTATTTTGGCACTATTAGTGGAAAAAATATAAAACAAGGAGAAACAATAGAAAAGGTATGATTACCATCAGATTATAATCATTACCATCAAACGCGAATGGGGTCACATTCCTGTGCCGGTATGTATAGATAAGTTTTTATCATAGTTTGAAGTCGGCCATAACAGAACAACATCGTACAATGACGTCCTATGTACTCTACATCGCCAAAACTAAAATGTTTACCATGATTTAAAGTAAACATTAAAGTACAAAAATAACAAAAGGTCTACATTATTATTGCTACGAATACGTTTCGGCGCAAAAAGTATTGTACTTGAATTCCAAACAATGTCCGACTGGAGCGCTTTGTGTTGCCACCGTACTTGTGCGTCGGATCAAATTGTCCGGCATGTTGGCCACACTGCGCACTGTTCTGGATTCAAATCCTTTGTTGTATGCACACAATGAAATAGTTTAACTTATATTTGGGAGTTAGGAGCATCCAGTGGTGGAAATTGGGGAGTAGGTATGTGGGATATATGTATGTGAGTTACTTATACCCATTTCCACGGGAATACTACATTTTCCGGGATAAAAAGTATCCTATATTACTTCGGTGGGTTCCATCTATCTCCATACCAAAAATCATCGCAATCAGTTCAGTAGTTTTTGAGATTAATCCACACGTTTTCTCTTTCTTTAAGGTTTGCCAAGACAGCGACGATTAGATGAGATAGCGACATTAGTCCAATTTTCACATCTTAAAATACTTTTAAGGGCATGCGAGCTAACTAATCATCTAGGCTATTATGTGCTTACTTAGTGTATTATACAGTGTATATAGCTCAAATCTTCATCGTTATTATTATAAGCCAAAATATGACCACTGCTAGGGTTGAGCTCCTCCAAAGTGTCCTGTTAAAAATTATTATATAGAACAGGTATATTTATTTCGTAACAAGTATTTCAAATTTGGAAATCTACATGCATGCATTTTTTAATTTGATCAATTTTAATTTGTTCAGGGATTGAATCAACAGCCATTAATTAATTAATCTAATTACGACGAACGAAAAATTAAAAAAGTCATAATTGAAAAGAAACACTAAAACACTGACGACACAAACAAACAGTCCCCAGCGGAAACCACATTCGGCGGGCGAGTAACATCCGCAAATGCTCGCGCTTCCGACAAATTAAACAAAATAATGCACCGAGCGCGCTGCAGCGACGCGACCCTCTTGTGAATTATACACATGCTCTAAATACATCGCTGGAAATTGTTTTGGGGTACTCTTTATACGTCTCTTGTGAGAGGCTATTAGCGGTCATGTGTACAGACTACGACTACATACATACATACATAAATTCACGCCTGTATTCCCCGAAGGAGTAGGCAGAGGTGCATTTCTGCACCCACATTTCGCCAAGTATGTATCAGTCCCACGTAATAGGGGGCGAGCCTATTGCCGTTTTTCGGGCACATTTCCAGACTCCGTGCTGTTACCGAGAATTTCCTAATGGAAAAACCCAATAACACTTTGCTCGACCCAGGAATCGAACCGAGGACCTCTAGATCGCACGGCACATACTTATACCGCGAGACCACGTGGCAGAGATATATTTGGATAAGAATATCCCACAACTGTGTCTCCTCTATATAGGAGAAGAGTAAATGTCAGATGTACCATCTCCGTGATGATGATGATGATGATCCTACAACAACTAAACGAGACGAAATAGGATTATCCGGGCGAGTCACATCATTGATACACTAGTTTTTAGTGTTATTGCTTTTCAATGTATAATATTCACATCCGTAAACCCTAACACTAAGTTACAAGTCTTGTGTCATGGGTATCAAAAACTACCAGAGACTTTTTGGTCTCACAAATACCCAGATCCGAAACAAATATTAGTGGATAACACAAACTTTTTCGAACCCGCGGCCTCCCGTTTCGCAAACTATTATCTAGTCAACTGTGCAATCGGCTGTCTAAATATGCTACTAATACTATCCAGATTATATCAATATTAGACGTTGACATTTATATCTACATTGTTATCATGAAACCCCTATTTTACGATCTATAAAATGTTACAAAACTTGTCGCATATAAACTTATGGGGTAAAATAACACAGGATATCTTTGTGTCGGAAAATCGAAAGTTTCTTAAGAATGGCCGTAGCAGCTGTGTCGACAGCTGTTTAAGAAATTTATGGAAAGCCCGCACAGTACTACGTCTGTATCGAGCTGTATGATCTATGTTTTTTGTCTAAAGGTTTTTTTAAATGCTTTTAGCATACCATAAATATTTAAGGAAGTAAGCATTTTAAGTTAAATCATAAACTACAATGTACCAAATACTGGATTTAGTTATCAATTTCAAGGGAAAATAGTGGGTTATAGCTGCTTCTTCGGTCTATTTTATTTAATAATATAATACATAGCATTTTTGAAAAGCGGTTATAACGTTACTAACAAATATAATCATAACACTTCGGACACTCCTAATCTACACATACATGCGTACATAACCTCAGGCCTGTATTCTCCGAAGCGGTAGGCAGAGGTGCATTTCTGCGCCCACTTTTCGCCAGGTAACATGTAATAAGGAGCGAGTACATTTCCAGACTCCCAGTTGCTACTGAGAATTTCCTAATGGAAAAGCCCTATAACACGTAATATACTTGAGCCGCGAGACCACGACGCAGTCTTCTAATTTAAAATATATATAGACATTTGGCTGATTGTAGGATTTAACCCGTGGCTTCTAGTTTCACAACCTCATAACAAACACCACAATAAATAACAAATATATCTGGAATAAAAATAATATAATCAGTAAAAGTCAAAGGTAAAAGTATTCAAATAAATATAGACTTATTTCAGCATATTCGTTAAGTCGACGCCAGCCCAGGGGATGTAGTCTCGATATGAGCAAACCTGTCTTTCGGCACGTCGTTTTTGCTCGGTGAAGCGAAACGCAAACATATACCAACGTAACCCCTCACCTACCTACGACATTGACACACATACACGTAATAAACTCACGCCTGTATTCCCCGAAGGGGTAGGCAGAGGTGCATTTCTGCACCCACATTTCGCCAAGTATGTATCAGTCCCACGTAATAGGTGGCGAGGCTATTGCCGTTTTTCGGGCACATTTCCAGACTCCGTGCTGTTACCGAGAATTTCCTAATGGAAAAACCCAATAACACTTTGCCCGACCCGGGAATCGAACCCCGGACCTCTAGATCGCACGGCACATACTTGTACCGCGAGACCAAGAGGCAGTCTAAAAACACATACACGTGTTTTATACTATTCGGGAAAAATCAGAATATCTTTTTTTAGAAGCAAATTACTATGTATCATACACAACGTCGTGATGGCCTCAAAGTTTAGGCGCGCGGTCGAATAAAATCTAGGCGGTTGCGGTGCGAAATTGACTGAGGCCTGAGCCTTCTTAGTAGTAAAGGAGACACAGGCCCAGCAGTGGGACGTATTATGAGCTTATTACTCATGTTATTTTTATATCCTACTCTTGCTGCATTATCAGTTGCATAGTTTTACGTTGCGGGTTAAGAGGTCTTAGGAAATTTTGGTGGGTAGGTTAGAGAATAAAGGTTTGTATTGGAAGTCAATCATTTCTGAAGTTGGACATAGAATAATTGCGTCTGAGCATGGTTGGTGTCCATCACAGATGCATTTTGTCCCAAAAATATTTTAGACGTCATTACTTTCGTGTAGTTTCCATCTGTAGCTTTATTAAGCATGTTTCTAAGATATTCAATACACGAATAGATAATAAATAATTGTACCCCTTCGCGTGTAATTACAAGTAAACAGGAGGCGTGGAAGGTCGCGAGCTAATTTTGAAACAATGTTACAATTATATACTGCGCGATTCATGATTAAATTTGTATAGGAACTTGTTAATACGCTTACCCCGTTTGTATTTAATTAGGTAACGTCATCGCGACGAGTAGACTTAATGCTTGCTGATGGTATTGTTCAATTAACTTTAATTGTATGTACTTTAGGCTCTCTAAAGATTCATTTGTATAATAACAAATTAGTTCTAACTCAAATACAATTTTTGATTATAATTGTTGCTTTGTCGATCAGAGTTATATTCATTGTCATGCCTGTACAATAGGAGAGGTAGTCAAAGATTTATTTATAAACCCAAGATACCCATGCTACGATATTAATAAATTTTATAGGAACAATGAAGAAAATCATCGTAAAACTTGTTCATCATCATCGTCCACTGCTGGGCACGGGCCTCCTCTACAACTGAGAGGGTTTAGGCCTTAGTCCACCACGCTGGGCTAGTGCGGGTTGGCGGACTACACACCTAAGAAATTCCTAAGAAATTTTAGGTGTGCAGGTTTCATCACGATGTTTTCCTTCACCGTTAAAGCACGTGATAATTCATTGTGAATACACACATAACTTCGAAAACTCAGAGGTGTGCCTGGGGTTTGAACCCGCGACTGTCTAGATTCTCGACCGCGTGCCTAAACCTCGGGGCCATCACGGCTTTTTTAAACTTGTTCATCTTACGACTCATCACAAATAATTTTAAAGATAGTCTATAAATCCGTAATACAAAGTTAACAGGGTCAAATACTAAGTTTACAGGGTGAAAAAAGGTTTCAGGTGAAGAAGACCTATCTCAGCGGACATACAGTATATAAAGGCTTGGTGATGATAATAACACAGTAAAGACGCTTATAAACCGTTCCAAACATTTCTTAAAATACAAGTGACTTTACAGCAACATTGTACGTTTTAAATTAATTTGGCCTCAACACAAGCCATTTAAGCCGTTATATAACATAAAAGGACGTCGTGGCGCGTTCCGGGAGTGCCATTTTTCTCCCAGATATAGTTGTAATTTGGCGCAACAAATGTATACGTCGTATTTCAACAATCACCCAGTTGGCACTCATCCCGTACAGGCCTTAATGGGATTAATATGGGACTTAGACGAAAAATTATTAAACAACTAGCGATTGTTCGTGCCTTCCAACTTCGCGCTACATTAATTTGTGAAATTAATGTGTTTGTCTATTATATTTCTGGGGCGCGGACGCTGGATCCGAGGTTTGCTTGACCTAGTCACAGCTTTATAGTTATTTGTTAGTGGAACTGGTGAATCAAATCGTGTAAATTAGAAGTTTTCCTGAATAGTTTGGCTGTGAATTCAGTATTCAATTAGGGGCATAAGTTCTAGAAAATATATAAAGTCTGCCTTTATTACGTGTCTTATTGCTCTAATGGAATAAATTGGAAGTTAAGAAATTAACCTAAGAAATTCCTAAGAACTTTCAAGTGTGCAGGTTTCATCAAGATGTTTTCCTTCACTATGTAAGTGATAAGATTCTTCACAACAATAGTTTGTATGTATTTACTGTATTTCAAACTTTTTTTTTATGTATATATATTATAATTTTATTATGTATTTATGATATTTATGTTTTATATATTGTATTTATGTATTAGCTTTAATATCATGTGTTACATATCATAATTTAATTTACACCACGCTTTTCATCTCTGCACCATCTAAGGTTCGACTGGAAGAGAATGCCTCAGGCATTAAGTCCACCTTTACATCATGTATGTATAAAGTGTAAATAAATAAGTCATTGTGAATACACTCATAACTTCGAAAAGTCAGAGGTGTGTGCCTGGGATTTATTACCTACTGGGAGTTGATGTACAGTTTCTAATAATGACTTTTTAGGTAGACTTCTATTTTTCATTACTGTACACAAGGATTTATGAAGGATTTCAATATTAGTTATGTAGCTGATTCTATAAAAGACATGATTATAATTAATTCAATATTCTCCAAGAACTATTCAGAATTTTGATTCTCCTGATATAGAAAAAAAATTGGAATAAAGAGTACTCGATGCCTTTTTTTCCTACCCTCACTTAACTGCTGTCAAATTTACAAGTAACTAGTGATATAAACGTCCCGATACAAATTCCAGAGCTATATCGAAGTGTTGCCCCAATTAGCACCAGTTAGCAAATCAATTACCAATGAATCACCGATCGCCATTGAATTATGTACGAGCCAACACTCAATTCGACAGCAGTATTAACATTGCATAATGTTCGAAAATCTTCAACTTGAATCTCCAGTACTTGGAAATCTTGAGAAATAGCAATATCAAGTGCATCTGTTGTGCCGTGTTAGGAGTTTGCTTCGCCATTAATGCGAATACTATTGTGGTCTGGTTTGCCTTGTACAGTAATGTTGTTTGTTTTCACTGTTGAGAATTATGCAGCTACAACGTTATAATGATAGTTTATTTTTGAATCAGTATTCATCATCAGCTCATATACGTCCCACTGTTGGGCACGGGCCTCCTCTACAACTCAGAGGGTTTAGGCCGTAGTCCACTACGCTGGCCTAGTGCGGGTTGGCGGACTAATTTTGCATCAGTTATTGTAACTAAAAGAAACTAAGTTAAATGTTGAATAGATATATCATTCGGCAACACCGAGATTAGGGAGTAGTGTAAAAAAAATTGCCAGATTTTAACCGAATCTCTGTCTATCTCAGTTTGAAATACATTAACAAAACTGACTTTATAGATTGGTGCAAATGTAAAAAGAAATCATGATCTTTTTAACTAACTGTAGTTCATTATAGCGATGTTAGACGAGTAAATAAAGTCAAGTAAATGTAAAGAAAAAAATATAAATATATATTTCATTTTTTCTTAAAGAGGTTTCCTACATATAGAGTGACAACATTAACATAGTACCTATGTCAGTGGCGGTACTTCCATAGAAGCCCAAAAGCCCAGCTCGCCTTACAAAACTCCGAATGAGCTTTAAATCTTTGTTTAACAATAGCAATTTGACATATAAATGAAAATCCTGACCCCACAATAAACAATTATAAACTAGACATTACACAATTAACGTGTAACGCATTTGGGCTTCTATGGAAGTACCGCCACTGACCTATGTATCTATAGGACACCGCTATCCTTAATTGATCAAAGTCAAGTATATATCTCAAATCTCTAAACCATTACTCTATCAAATCGCATCATACATAGCATGATTAACTAGTTCGACTGCTTGCCTCAGATAATAGGTGATTCTACAAGCTTAAGACAGTTTAGACTCAATCAATTTCAATCCGGTTCATCTGCGAGCGTTTCACAACAGCTCAGACATCCATGAGCCCTAATTATGTTTATTAAGTAGGAAAGCAGACGTATTGGAATACTATCTAAATTCTAGGCGCCACGAATGACGGGATTAGACTAACTACATTTTGTTAGTAAATCATAATGGCTTCTAGGCACGCGTGAACACAAACTTGGCTGCCGTGGGCTTAAATTAAAGTTACACATACGAGTATTTAACATTTTGTAAATAAATAAATAAAATAAATAAATACACCCAACAGTCACATACATAGTTCTAGTTAAGTATAGTACATAGTTGTAGTTAAGTATAACGCGGTTTATAAAGATCGATCTATAACGATATACGCGATTACGATTAGTGCCTACTTAATGCTGTTGTGTGTTTTTATACTTCGTATTATCATAATACGAGCTCAAAAAGTGTAACACGTTAATTGTGTAATGTCTTGTTTATAATTTTGACAGCCCCGTGGCGCAGTTGGCTAGATACCAGCTTGCGAAACAAGAGGCCGCGGGTTCGATCCCCGCACTGAGACAAATGTTTGTGTGATCCACAAGTATTTGTTTCGGGTCTGGGTGTTTGTGAGACCGACAAGTCTCTCGTAGTTTCTGATACCCACGACACAAGACTTGTATCTTAATGTGGGATCAGAACTATGTATGTGACTGTTCGGTGTATTCATTATTATTTATTATTATTATAATTGGACAGGGTATTCTCATTTATATGTATGTCAAATTGCTTTTGTAGAATAAAGATTTAAAACTCAAAGATTATTGTTTGGAGATTTGTAAGGCAAACTGGGCTTTGGGGCTTCTATGGAAGTACTTGTTACGACCGCCTGACGGCGGGAACAATAAAAAAAAACAATTACAAAATAATCAATTTATTAAAATAAAATAAAATAAAATAAAAATTCTATATTTATGACTACACCCAGGGGGGTGGATTCTTGGCACAGGAAAGCTTTCTGGTCCCAATAAAACCCTATGTGCACTGGGGACTTAACTTCGGTCTTTCGATCCCGTGACGCGTGGAGGGGTCTTCGGTGATATATCGGAAGGCCCTCAGCCGCAGGGGTCTGCTGGAGTCGGTGGGCAGAAGCGTTGCCCGTTGGTACAGTCCGTACTAGTACGTGCAGCTGTCGTTCACAAACGTACTGTGGACTTGCAGCTCGTAGTTCTCAATCCGAGTCGTGAACGTGCAGCTCGTATTTCTCAACCCGAACGGAGAACCCCCAGTTTCCTGGAACGCGTCGAAACGACACTTGTAGCGCGAAAGATCCGACACCCAGGCACTAGACGAGACCAGGAATGGGCGTCGGCATCTTTCGTGAAGCAATTAAAAAATAGCGGAATGGAGTGGCGACATTTAGGTCCGGTTGTAAAAAAATAATAATTAAACGAAACATAGTTATATGTCAAATGCCAATATAATTAATAATTATTATTTAAATTACCCAACCCAGGATCAAACCCCAACTGTTTATATGCCGGACGATCACCATTCCATTACGCGATGAGTACAAAAGAAATAGTTACACTTAAACTTTTACACAAGTACAGGTTTAATTTTATACACATGAATACTACGAGTGAAACAATGACCTTCGATATTTATTTCGCCGGTACATCGAGAAATTTCTCTTATCTTAACATCACGCTAATCTAGAAAATAAATCTCACAGCTATGTGTGTGTATTACATTATTTGAACTAACAGGAGGAAATATAGTTTATATATAACTTTACACAATTATAAAAATTTAACTGGCTTTAAAGTCTAAGCAAACTAATACAATTATTCGGTGGCAATTTTTAATAGAATACTTATATTTAAATTTGGAAATATATTTTAAGATAATAAAGTTCTTATTAAGATAATACACAAGCCACCGATATTAACAACATACGCGTGGAACACAGTGGGAATTAATTATCGCGGCCATATTGATTTGGACTAAATTAATATTAGGTATAATAGAATGTTAATGAAGAAAAAATACCGCGGCGAAACATATTTGAAACTCATCGGAAAAATAAAAAGGTAAGTTATATTTTACCAATTTTAAGATACTCACAGTCGCATTACGTTACGTTGTTATACCACTATCAAGAAATATATATAGCCATAGCAATTTTTGCACTATTAAAAGGTTGAAGAAATCACTTGTTGAATAGTAATCAAATTAATCCAGACACGAAAAACTAGTTAACAGCAACCAAGCCAATATTGGAATTAAATATATTAAACTTACCAAGGGGGTTGAAAATGATGCGATCCGCTTTTAATTTCTTTTTCGTTTTAGTATAGCACTGATTTTACTACTGTTTAAAAAATGCGAACTAATCACAACTCTCTGGCGTCGGAATTTCTCATTCTCTCTCCGCGAATTCGTCCTTATATAGGTACATATCGGTTCGGTGGTGGGCCTATTTCCTTCCTGAGGCGACAATGCGTACTGTCAGATTCTAGATTGTTCCGTATGACATGAGACAGAGATATGGAAAGAACGGTACAACCGAAGCAAGACACGCCACGACTACCCTCTATATTTTTGTAAATCCCTGTGGGACTGAGATAGTAATTATAGAATCGAGCGAGATGGAATAGTTCGTAGGAAGTTGAACCGTCGATCGCTATTGTATTTTTTCTCGAAATTTCTGGCTGTGGCGTTTACTATCCGATGTTCTAGAAATAATTTGATTTCCGGCACCGACGAATACCTTATATGGTCGTTGTGATGATATCGCTAGTTAAAGCGCGCGGTTTGCATTCAATTGTAACAACGGGTTATTTGTTTGTTTGTATGTAGTTATTATTTGTATTTATTTTATGTTTATAAACTTGTTACAACGTAACAATACCCCCTCTCCCAGAGAAAGGATTTTACGTAGTAAAATCCGCTGCGGCAAGCGCCTAAGAAGGATAGAACCGCCCAGTAACTGTCTCACTTTCATACATCCACTAACAAATACCTACCATGCGACCTTGCATACGACCTGTCACATTTGTCTGAAGAATTCTATAATTATCAACAGACTACCACACAACTAGAGTACAAATCTATTATAAGATTGGACTCAAGAACAGCACTGCATGACAAAGAGCATCTAAGAGGGAAAATACTGTAACATGAAACATTCGGACGAAATCGGCACTGTGGAATACATTTGGTCTTTGATGAATTTGTTACAGTCACGACCCGCTGTAACGAGAAAATTAGTGTAGGCTTATTTAAAGAGTCACAACCCGCTCTAACGAGAAAATTAGTGTAGGCTTATTTAAAGAGTCACAACCCGCTCTATACGCGCAGAACGCAAAACAACAAAACGAATCAGACCTATACAAGAGGTCGCAACCCGCCATAAATGCGCAAAACGCAAAAAAATAAAAAATATCTCCCAACTAAACATCAAACTCCGTGTAGGCTTATTTTAATTCATCAAAGACAAACGTAGACAGAGACCGAAACGCAATAACTTTTTAATAAAAAAATATTGTAAAAAAAAAAGGAAAAAAAATTAACCAATGTTCCGAAACACTAGGTACGTATCAAGGTAAACAAGTATTGAACTGTTAACGGTGACGACTATGATAATATATGAACAATTAATAAAAACAAAATTAAATAAACTAAGCGGCATTGTGAGTATGTCTAGTCTTTAGCGAATTTGTTACAGTCACGACCCGCTGTAACGAAAAAAAAAACAGCAGACGAGTAGACCTATACCAAGAAACTGTCATACTCCGCTAAAAAAAATTGCAAAACGCAATTAAAATGTTTGTAGACCTATAAAGAAGTCATACAACACTAAAACAAAACTCCCAAACAAAACATCAAAATTCGTGTAGGCTTATTTTAATCCGCTAAAGACAAACATAATCGATTAACGAACAGACTAATATTGAATTAATTATTTGCCGATACATTATAAAATAAACGAATGCTAATATAATCATCATACTATTGATTAACAACTATAAATAAAATAAAAAAAAATATATGAGTCGAACCCGCGAAACATAACACAAATGATAAAATAAATCCAACGTGTATAATCCGCGTGAATATAACATAACAAGTAACTTTATAGACACTATAAAAGTGTGATATCATACAAAAAAAAAATTACGAAGGAGAGGAGTGTAGCTTAAAATCCTTGATGTGCCAGTTTCCTAAATTATTCCCAGACATATCTTCGACGGTGTAGACTAATGGGGAGCGCTTGGCTACTATTTTGCATTTCAAGAATTTCGGAGCTAGTTTTTTCGCGAAGTGAGCATCCTTATCGCTTTGGAAATAGCACCGTTTCCATACTATGTCTCCTACGTTAAAGTCTACGGGTTTTCTGCGTAAGTTATAATGTCGCGAGCTTTTGACATGGCTGTTATACAGGGACAGTTGGACTTTGTCGAATATTTTTGCCAAACACCCGAGGTTTCCCGCGTATTCGTCGCGTGGCGAAAGCACCAGATCACTTGGGTCTACATCTGTAGAATAATGCGACCCGCATGGTACAAGTTCTCTGCCGTACACTAGAAACGCCGGTGTGAATTTGGTTACCTCGTTAACGGCACTATTCATAGCAAACTGTATCTTTGGTAAGTTTACATCCCAAGTTCTGTGGTCATCTTTTACAAAAGTTGATATGGAGGTGATTAATGTTCTATTATAACGTTCCACAGTGTTTACTTGGGGCGTGTATTTAGGCGTGAATTGCACTTTTGGAATTTTATAATATTCGTATAGTTTAGCTAATTCACGACTAATGAATTGCACTCCATTGTCCTGCAAAACCAACTGTGGAATGCCATGCACTAGGAAAACGCCTTCTTCTAAACATTTGACGACATTTGCTGCCGTAGCTCTCCTTAGGGGGAATAGTAAACAATATTTAGAAAAACAACAACAAACTACTAATATATAAGCGTTCTGCTTACGGGAAACTGGTAGAGGACCTACTAGATCTACAGAGATCATTTGAAATGGCCTGCTACACTCCTTAGGCCTACCTAGTGGACCAAGGGTAGTATGGGTAGGAGATTTATATGCAGTACATGTATCGCAAGCTGTCACAAATTTAGCAGTATCGCCGTACATACCAGGCCAATAATAGCGTAACTTAAGTCTTTGGTAAGTTTTAAAAATTCCCATATGTCCCGCAGTGGGGTCAGAATGGTTGTTTTTAAGTATCGTTTCACGATGTTCTTTAGGAACAACTTCCTTCCATTCGAATTCGGATGTAAGTGGGCTGTTACCCTTCGAGAAACGATACAATTTCCCATTCGTCACCACGTAGTTCGGGAAACTAGTAGGCGAACTTACGCAACCGTTTAAGATGTTAAGATACCAATCGTCCTTGGTAATGTAACTGCGATGACTCGTGGCACTAATTTCTGCTACTGGTACTGCTCTAGATAATGCATCTGGAATTACATTATCTTTACCTTTACGGTGTTTGATAAAGAAATTAAAGGCAGAAAACCTCAGACCCCAGCGGGCGAGACGACCCGTAGGGTTGGACAAGGTTAAAAACCATTTTAATGCTGAATGGTCAGTGTAAACCGTAAAACACTTACCATTCTCTAAATAACAGCGCCAGTGCTCGAGAGCGTCCAGCACAGCCAGAGTTTCCCTCTCTGTAACGCTATAGTTACGTTCAGGACCCGTTAAAGAGCGGCTCCTGAATGCTATAGGGCGGTCAACGCCATCTATATTTTGGGTGAGCATAGCGCCTAACCCAAAATTACTGGCGTCTGTGTGAACTTCGAAAGGAAGGTCGTAATTAGGGCAGCATAAAACCGGTGCTGTGACCAAACATGATTTGAGTGTTGTGAATGCCGCTTCCGCTTCCGCTGACCATCTGAAGGGTGGAGCACACTTCTTAGTTGATGTTAGAGAGTTCAGAGGGCCCGCAATGGTGCTGAAATTTGGTATAAAACGTCTGTACCAAGACGCGGTTCCTAAGAATCTCTTCACATCTTTTTTCGTGGTTGGTGTTGGGAAGTTGAGAATGGCTTCCACCTTCAGTGGGTCTGTACGGAGACCTTCAGCGTCAACCACATAGCCCAAATACTTTAAGCTATCCCTAAAAAGTTGACATTTTTCGAAGTTAACTGATAAATTAGCTTTTTTAAGTTTTTCCAATACGCGCAGCAGTAGGGACACGTGATCCTGGAACGATTCGCTAATTACTATAACGTCATCTAAGTAACAGAAGACTTTGTGCTCGAACTCCGGTCCAAATAAGGTATCCACTAATCTTTGTTGTGTAGCTGGCGCATTGGTCAACCCAAAAGGCATTACATTAAACATGAAAGTACCACGACCCGGAACGTAAAAACTAGTCTTCTCTCTGTCCTTTTTATCCAATGGAATCTGCCAAAAAGATTTTGACAGGTCAATCGAAGACAGGAAACGAGCGTCTCTAAGATTGTCTAAGATCTCGGATATATACGGTAGGCTATAGGCGTCTTTTTTGGTGACTGAGTTAAGTTTCCTACTGTCTAGGCATACCCGAGGTTTACCCTCTTTTTTCTCTACTACTATGACAGGGGAAGACCACGGACTCTCGCCTGGCGAAATTACGCCGAGTTTCAACATTTCGTCTACCTGCTCTGATACGATTTTTTGTTTTTCCGGCGACAACCTATACGAGCGCTGCCTAATAGGAAGTGCGTCTCCTGTATCGATCCTATGGGTAATTAGGGATGTTCTGCCTAAACCTATACGTTCAAAAGAGATATTTTTAAATTGTTCAATTACGCTGTTCGCGATTATTTTTTCTGATGGCTCTAACGTGTCGTAGGAATGAAGACCTAGTAAGGAAGTAGAAGACGTTGTAATATTATAAACTTTAGGGTCTGTGTGACTGATAAAATCTAAGTTAGGTAAATATTTTGGACAAATATTAAATTTTTTCCAAAAATCAATGCCAAGAATTAAATACGAATCTATTTCTGGTATGACGTGAACGTTTAAATTTTTAACTATATTTTCGAAAACTATAGGTAACAAAATATTTCCAATTGAACGATAAGACTGACCGCCTGCAGTCGTAACTGTTAATATATCAGCAGAGTTCAACATGAACCCTGCTTTTAAAAGTTGTAAATGGGAATTATTCCCTAAAATGGTAATAGCTGAACCCGAATCTAAGAGACCTAAATATTTGAAGTTAGGATAATTAGCAATTGAAACCGTAACATAAGGACGAGGATCTTTGAAAGGTAATTTATTAAAAATAGTAGCGACCTTGAATGTGCGAAAGAAATTTTTTATAGTTGTCAGCCAGTTGGCCCAGTCTTTCTGGTCGAAGTTAAACTGACTGCAACTTTCCATAGCTAGTTTTTTGGGTTATTTATATTTTTATTATTACTATTAGTTTTTGTCTGAAGGACTTTAGAAGGTGGGCTATATTTATCCTTACATTTGGGGCAATCTGTAACTTTATAACCGCGTTCGCCGCATCTGTAACACTGGAAAGGACTCACGAACGGTTTTTTCTTGGAATTGCACCTAGGGCAAGTAAAAGTAGTGTGGTCCCGAAGGCCACATTTAAAACAATATTTTTTATTTGAATTTAACGAAGCTAACCTATTTGGATTATATTTATTTTTGTTTGTTCGAATTGAAAGATAATTAAATTCTGGTGCTAATGAACAACCAGGGTTACAAGAAGGTTCTTTGAAGTTGGAATACCGAGCGTTAATTCTTTCATAGTTTCTGCAGACTTCTCGTAATTCGGAAATGCTAGAAATGTTCGGATTCGTAGCCAAAACTCCCGCGTAACACGGCCTAATATTGTGAAGAATTATTTCTAGTTTATCCGCCTCTGGCACCGGTCCGGAAAGTCGTGAAAACATACCGTGAATAATTGCTAAGTAAATAGTTATGTTTTCCTCTTCGCCTTGGCTTCGCGAACGGATCTCGTCCATCATTTTATAATCGAAGTCAAAAGTGTCGAAGTCCGTTCTCAGCAATGATAGCAGTTCATGCCACGAACCTATGCCATCCCTTACGCTTCTAAGCCAATGCAAGGCTTCCCCGGTGAAAATTTCTGGCGCTAAACGCATCATTCGCTCGTCCGAAATATTTCGTGCTAACTTGAGCTCTTCTAAGCGAGCAATAAAAGCGCGTACGCAGGATTTGCCGTCATATTTTGTCTTCAGAATTTCTGAAAGCGAAGTCCTATCGCAACCTACTTCCGTGTTTGTAAGAGTTGTTTCCCTGCTCTCGTACGGACTATTTGGTACATTTAAACTATCCTGAACAGAAGTTTTTACTACTAACGGTTTGTTTTTTAATTTATTAAATCTAATTTGGAGGTCATTAAACTGTTTAACGGTATCTTCAAAAAGTGTTAATAAATTTTCTTTTGTTGGTTTTTCTATTCTTTTTAAACGGAAGTAAATGTGATTAATTAACGAGCGAGTACGATCTAAAACTGGTTTATTATCCGGGTTATTATCTAAAGTATCTAAGTTTGTTAATATTTTGCTAATAGTTGCGTTAACTTCTTTAATGTCTGTTTCTATGTCATAGCATGAGTCAAAAACCGCGTCCGCAGGATATTCCGAAACAATTTTATTAATTTGCACTCTAAGATCCTCAACCTTTTCTTTAGGTTCTAAACCGCGTATGGCTACTTCATACGTGAGCTCCGATTTAGTTAAATGTAAATATTTAATGTTACGGTCCATTTTAAAGGAAAATTATTTTTAGAGAATTGACTAAGTTCAAAAATGAAGTTAAAATATCTTAATATATTGTGGGACAGCTATATGTATGTAAGTTAATTAATTAATATTTTGTAAGACGATGTATTTAAATTAAAATAGTGAACTGAAACAATACGCGACGGAATGTGACACGATTGTGGGCAATGTTATGTTAAAAAAATATATATTAAGAACGATGTAAAATAATGTGCGTAACCGCTATTATCTATTCAGAGCAAAAAAGAATTAAAATTACAAAACAATAAAGATATGCAACAATAAAAAATGAATGCAATAAATGCACAAATAAAAAAAAAAAATCTCTGAAAAGAAATGTGAATTACGCACAAACACAAATGCAAAATACAAATGCTGACATAAAATGTAAATGCACAGAATGTATCTGAATGGAATGTTATAAAAAAAATGACACAATGTTGTAGAAAGAAAAAAAAATACTTGATGTTGCCCGACTGTGCAAAACAAAAATGTCGGAGTCAATAATTTGTATAATGCCCACTGTGAAACACACGCGTATGTGTGGGTAATCTGAGATGGTATTTGATTACCCGGCGGAGCCAGAAGACAAGAATCGGCTACCCGTTCCTCTTTAAGGAGAAACGGGTCGGTGGTACCTCCCCGTTCAGCCTCGTCCGCAAAGGCTTACCACCTGGAGTTGAAAAATACCGACACCAAAAGAGTACAAAAAAACTTCCCTGTGCCTTGCCTTTTATATAGTGGGCGCCACTTGTTACGACCGCCTGACGGCGGGAACAATAAAAAAAAACAATTACAAAATAATCAATTTATTAAAATAAAATAAAATAAAATAAAAATTCTATATTTATGACTACACCCAGGGGGGTGGATTCTTGGCACAGGAAAGCTTTCTGGTCCCAATAAAACCCTATGTGCACTGGGGACTTAACTTCGGTCTTTCGATCCCGTGACGCGTGGAGGGGTCTTCGGTGATATATCGGAAGGCCCTCAGCCGCAGGGGTCTGCTGGAGTCGGTGGGCAGAAGCGTTGCCCGTTGGTACAGTCCGTACTAGTACGTGCAGCTGTCGTTCACAAACGTACTGTGGACTTGCAGCTCGTAGTTCTCAATCCGAGTCGTGAACGTGCAGCTCGTATTTCTCAACCCGAACGGAGAACCCCCAGTTTCCTGGAACGCGTCGAAACGACACTTGTAGCGCGAAAGATCCGACACCCAGGCACTAGACGAGACCAGGAATGGGCGTCGGCATCTTTCGTGAAGCAATTAAAAAATAGCGGAATGGAGTGGCGACATTTAGGTCCGGTTGTAAAAAAATAATAATTAAACGAAACATAGTTATATGTCAAATGCCAATATAATTAATAATTATTATTTAAATTACCCAACCCAGGATCAAACCCCAACTGTTTATATGCCGGACGATCACCATTCCATTACGCGATGAGTACAAAAGAAATAGTTACACTTAAACTTTTACACAAGTACAGGTTTAATTTTATACACATGAATACTACGAGTGAAACAATGACCTTCGATATTTATTTCGCCGGTACATCGAGAAATTTCTCTTATCTTAACATCACGCTAATCTAGAAAATAAATCTCACAGCTATGTGTGTGTATTACATTATTTGAACTAACAGGAGGAAATATAGTTTATATATAACTTTACACAATTATAAAAATTTAACTGGCTTTAAAGTCTAAGCAAACTAATACAATTATTCGGTGGCAATTTTTAATAGAATACTTATATTTAAATTTGGAAATATATTTTAAGATAATAAAGTTCTTATTAAGATAATACACAAGCCACCGATATTAACAACATACGCGTGGAACACAGTGGGAATTAATTATCGCGGCCATATTGATTTGGACTAAATTAATATTAGGTATAATAGAATGTTAATGAAGAAAAAATACCGCGGCGAAACATATTTGAAACTCATCGGAAAAATAAAAAGGTAAGTTATATTTTACCAATTTTAAGATACTCACAGTCGCATTACGTTACGTTGTTATACCACTATCAAGAAATATATATAGCCATAGCAATTTTTGCACTATTAAAAGGTTGAAGAAATCACTTGTTGAATAGTAATCAAATTAATCCAGACACGAAAAACTAGTTAACAGCAACCAAGCCAATATTGGAATTAAATATATTAAACTTACCAAGGGGGTTGAAAATGATGCGATCCGCTTTTAATTTCTTTTTCGTTTTAGTATAGCACTGATTTTACTACTGTTTAAAAAATGCGAACTAATCACAACTCTCTGGCGTCGGAATTTCTCATTCTCTCTCCGCGAATTCGTCCTTATATAGGTACATATCGGTTCGGTGGTGGGCCTATTTCCTTCCTGAGGCGACAATGCGTACTGTCAGATTCTAGATTGTTCCGTATGACATGAGACAGAGATATGGAAAGAACGGTACAACCGAAGCAAGACACGCCACGACTACCCTCTATATTTTTGTAAATCCCTGTGGGACTGAGATAGTAATTATAGAATCGAGCGAGATGGAATAGTTCGTAGGAAGTTGAACCGTCGATCGCTATTGTATTTTTTCTCGAAATTTCTGGCTGTGGCGTTTACTATCCGATGTTCTAGAAATAATTTGATTTCCGGCACCGACGAATACCTTATATGGTCGTTGTGATGATATCGCTAGTTAAAGCGCGCGGTTTGCATTCAATTGTAACAACGGGTTATTTGTTTGTTTGTATGTAGTTATTATTTGTATTTATTTTATGTTTATAAACTTGTTACAACGTAACATACTGCCAATGGTATTATGTGCAGTAAATTTATCAAATTCAACAATGTTTTATAAAAAACAGCCAAACAACACTCACCGATCAATCAAAAGTATTAAAAAACCGCGAATCCTGAACAATTAATAATGGCGGCGGCAAAAACACGGAGGTCGTTTTGTTAAACAAATTATGTACATAAATTAGACGAATCGCGGCCGTCGGCTGGAAACCCCTCCCTCGCCCCCCTTGCCCCTCTATAGGCGGGAAATTTTAAACCAACATGCCTTTTTAGTGCTAAGACTCTTATTATGGCACAATTGCTGAACCATTATTTCACAGATCTCGCTTAACGGCCTTTGTTCTTTTATTGTGGCTGGAAATGAGCACAGCGATCTTAATAGCGTCAGCGTATTTTAAAATAATGCTGATAAGTGTGTAAGTTAGTTGCAATTGTTGTGTCGGATATTATTATATTATATTTTTTTGCAAACGGCAATAGGCTCGCCCCCTATTACGTGGGACTGATACATACTTGGCGAAATGTGGGTGCAGAAATGCACCTCTGCCTACCTCTTCGGGGAATACAGGCGTGAGTTTATGTATGTATGTATTTTTTTGCATAAATATAGATTTAACAAACATTTTGTATTAAAAATACGCTAAGGAACTTTACAGATTTCCGGGATAAAAGTTGTCAAAAACGTCTCCAAGGTACTATCAATCTTTGTTCCGAAGTTAATTAATCAACAGAAAAATATAACAGACTTTGATTTTTTAATACAAGATAACTTTAACTGCCTGCTGGTCTCGTGGCACAAGTGTCAGCAGTGTTATCCAGAGGTCCCGTGTTTGATTCACGGGTCGGGCAAAAGTATTATTGGGGTTTTCCATCAGGAAATTCTCATAGCAGCACGGAGTCTTGAAATATGCCCGAAAAACGGCAATAGGCTCGCCCCCTATTACGTGGGAAATGTGGGTGCAGAAATGCTCCTCTGCCTATCCCTTCGGTATGTTATGTATGTAGATACAACTTTATAATCCATCTATCCATCCATCAGCCGAAAGAGGTCTACTGCTGGACATAGGCAAAGGATATAGGACTCTCCCAATGACTTCCACACACTTGACAGGGACCTGTGGGAAGCAGCCTGCATCCAGCGACATCTCGCGACCTTTACTATATCGTCCAATCACCACTCCAAAAACTTTATAATGCGCTTATTTATTCATCTTTACCTAATATACGTAATTGTGCCAGCCAACCATTTCTTTACGAGTTTGACTAAGTATAAACTAATCAATACCTGGCGGTATGAAAGATCTTCTGATATACCAAAATGAAATAGACATCTTTTGATTAGACTTCACTTTGACTCTGAAATTATCTTGCCACATAGTGATACATGGAGACGAAGCACCAAAAAACCATTCAACGAGCCGTCACTTAAAATAAACTTAATTATACACAGCTCAGGTCATTAACATTATTTATTTAAATACAAAAGATTATCGTGCGTAGGCGATGTAGTTACATACGGCTGAATTTCTTAACATCGCACGTCTTAAGTATTAGACTAAAAACGCCGCTTTTCATAGCGGGTTTATCAAAATACCAAAGCAATCGCAGGTTCCTTTGGAAGAGTCCAAGTGGATTCCTCCAAAAGGTTATGTAAAAAAAGGATCATCCAAAAATTATGCCGTGAGACGGAAATGTCTCTCGTAGTTTCTGATACCCACGACACTAGACTTGTATCTTAGTGTCGAGTCAGAATGTATGTGACTGTTGGGTGTATTTACTATTATCACTTTGTTCAGGTTATAACAAAATACTGATTTTGTGTCGTACATTTTAAATACTTCAGTATATTAATAAGGTACGAGTTACAATAAACTCGACAATTAGAAAATTAGAATACATAAAAAGAATAATGCCTATGTCCAGCAGTGGACGTCTTTCGGCTGATGATGGTGATGATGAAGAATAATTTTTCTTTCGCGTCCCTCCTAAAATGGAAATTAAAAGTATTAAGTGTTTTACAAAAATATTTTTACTATATTTAAGTCACATAAGAACAAAATGCAAAAATTTATGAGAACATAGAATACTAACACGTTACAACATCATTCACTTGTATGATCTACCTGTGTGTGCTGGATGTAATTATGATAAGTGAGACTTAAATAAGTATTAGAAGAGAAATAAACTTTGTATATGTATTTCGCAATTATACCGCTTAATCTAAGATAAATAAATTTCATGGAATCTCGCAGAAGAAAAAAAAGTATGTGTGTGTACTTATGTACACGCGTTAGAAGTTATACTTCATAGATAAATATATATTTTCTTAAATAATATAATAATATATTATAAAATAATATTTTAATAACTTCATGGTGTCGGTTTTTCATGACAGTGTGCGCGCGCATCGTAATAAATTTAAAAAAACTACTACTGTCACTATTCTACATTCTTAAAATTTAAAACAAACTTTTTCTGAATAACTATTTGGTGTCGGTGTGCGCACGCATCGTAAAAAATCACTCTCATCATTTTTCCCTAACGCGCCAAAAGAAGTATAACTTCAAAAACAAAGACAGAAACCGGATGATACTATTTATTCTACTCTATAATATAGTACAATGTGCAGGGGACTTAAACGCACATATATTTTTATTACATAACGCTCAGCCGTGGCGATACGATCCGATGGTACAATACAAAACCAAAAGAAAAATCTTTATAAACAAGCTGACAAAATCTGCGGCGGATATAAATCCAAAGGACACAAACAGTTTCGGGCAGTTTATTTTCCGGCGCTCGCGGCTCCGTCCACAACAACAGCGCGTGTGTTTACATTGGCCGACGCACACCTTTGTCAGACGCTATCGGGCCGCAACGTATCGGCGTCGATTGATGGACTATTTGCATATTGGCCAAATATGCAAATCTCCCGCGGCGAATATTAAAACCGTCTGAAATCTCAATATTGAATGTAACAGGTGAAGTATGAATTATGACGTTTGCACAAAAAACTTTTTAGAAAGTATTTTTGAACAGCATTTGTGTTGTTGAGTCGTATTGCATTTGTTCAGCTTACATATGGAACAGTTTGCTACAGGTGGCGCGGACTGCAGGTTGGATGGATATATGGATTTGGAAAACACATTTTAGTACTCGATATTACGCAAGATACATACATACATATTATGTACATATATTGATGTTCAAATTATTTTAACTTTATTATTTATTTATGTTTAATATTAATATTTTAATAACTTTTTTACATATTAGGGATTATAAATAATTGTCAAAAACTCAAAGGTTTGAGCTTGTGATATTGTACATACATAGGACATATTCGTCGCTATTTGCTCATAACAAAATCCCAAGAATCACAGAAACTTAAAAAAAATATCCATATTATTTATTAAATTTTATAGATTTTTTTAAAATTAGATATATTTAAAGGATTGTAGCAACACATTACGTTGGATACAAGAGGGCGGCGATCAGTAGATTGAGTTTTACAATCATGATCAAATTTAATTGACATTGCTTGCGGCTGTACTTGGTGTTTTTTGACGTCACTTCATCAAAGAACCGGTAAGATAGGATAGTGGAGGAATGGTTGGGGGGCGTAGAGGGGGCGAGCCAAAACGAATTACGCCCACCTCGAGACAAATCGAAAATTTTGTGTATTTCATTTATAATTTTTTCTGATACTTTTATATCAGAAAAGCGTTTTCTTTTCAACAAGTAAATCTTTTTAGTCATACTTATATATACAAATATATATCTTTCGGCTTTCTTCCTTATGTGCTTACTACTATAGCTCCTTTTATCATGACGAAAAAACATCATCATCAGCCCACATACGTCCCACTGCCGGGCACGAGCATGCAGTCGTCTAGACCAGCAACAAATATCCTGAGGCGATTAGTGTATTCATCTTTGTACGTTCTGTTACGGGGTGGGATGATGGAGACTTTTTAAAAAAACACTTTTTACTGAACTGGAAGAAACTTGTTTTATTCTAAGAAAATACACGTTTTGAATATGTGTCCACGACGAAGTGTAAAACCGATCTAAATTTCTATGCTAACGGAAATGCTGACGAAACATTTGATTTGCGTCATTACTTACAAACGAAGTAAACAACTGAGGCTGGGTCAGCAGTTTACTTCATATTGACCATGTCGTAATAGAATATTATAACAACCCCCCCGATAAGATTGATCATCACGAGAGAAAGTGATGAGAAATTTATGACGAAACTTCGACGTGGACATTACAATATTTAAACTTAGCCACTTAATGTAACTTAAATTTAAGGATATAGAACTATTAGATTAAAAGAATAACATAAGCTTAGGAAATTAATATTTATCTATCTAACTATAAGTACTAGAATATAGAAATGCTTGATCTTTATATATCTTAATGAATAAAATACAATTTTATTTCATATAATTGCGTTTGATAGGCACCGGTAGAGACTTGATTGACATATTATCAATTTCGGCCTCTGAGGAATCTGAAGTATACGTGACATTGGTAACAACATGTGGTTTAGATTTAGTAATATTTTTATTATATATTTTTATACAACAACTTGAAGGTTTAGGTAATATATATCTACGAACTTTGAATAGTAAACATATTAAAAACATTAGAGAAAGTACATATGTCAATGAAATATAATGAGTGCCATATTTATCTAAGTGAGAAGGTTCTTCAATTTTGTTTAATTGTTTTTCAAAATCGTTGAGATGAACACTTGCTTTTAATAAAGAATCAAAGCTATTAAACTCATTTAACTTTACAAGAGGGACTCGGTGTAATGACTTGTTCATCTTAAAATTATCGCAACAGTCATCATTTAATATATTGAAGTTGGATACAGTGGTTGTTAGATTTGAAGTGATGCTATCACTTGGTATAAAAGTTAGAGTCTTATAAAAAGCTTTGCAAGATTTAGGAATATGTAATATTCCTGTGCCCAACAAGATTTCAACGTGGTCACTGGCATCATTGTTACACATGACATGACATTTGTTAGGTTCTGACTGTACGTAAATCCAGCGGTTATTAGATATTTTATGAAATAAGTCCACATTACCACGTAGAATTCTAGTTTGGCAGGAGTTCGGTAATTTATCGATAACATCTGTTAACAAAGTAGTCTCACAAGAAGGATTTGCAATTGTTGAATACACATTACTTAACGCACATACAAAACACTTATCTTTTATCACTTTACACTCACTGACACTGTCAAATTGAGAGTAAAATAGACGATCTAATGATATTGCCAAGAACTGTTTATTTGGAGCAATTAAAATATAGGTATCAGGAGTTTTATTATCGTAAGATATAGGTAATGGAATATTTTGAAATAAATTGTAAACTTGCGTAAGAACTAGCGGTATTTTTAATATAAGTATCAGTTTGCTTTCATGATAATAACAAATGATATCTGATATATTTATTATTTCATTTACATTATAAAGTGTTAACGGAATTGGCAACTCAGCATGTCGCGGTAAGTGATTCGCGTGTAACTCGAGCTCCTTGTACACTTGTATAGGACTAAGTACTGTCGGGTGCAAAACATTCATTTTACTAAATAATATGGCGTTATTTACGTCATCAATATCGAAAGATAATGTTATGATAATACTTTCTAGAGAGTTAAGTAGCAAAGATAATTGTGTTTTGATTTGTAGTTTATCATTAGTATTTAAGATATTCGCGAAGGCTTTCTCTATTTTGTTTAGATTTTCATTTAAACGATTCTCATTTTCTTTAACCTTGGACATAGTATTATTAAAAGTAGAAATAGTAGATTTGATTACGTGGATATTGTCGCGCATTAAAAGTGTTAATTGTTTTTCATCTGACTGTACTTTATTTATAGCATTAGTGAATTTATTCGCGTCATCTGAATCTAAAGTCCCAAAGAAAGTTTTTAACAGAGATCCCCCTGCATCAATTAAACCACGCTTAGGACGTTTGATTTCGTTTACTTGAACTAAATACGAAATAGACGAGAATTTCTGAACGTTATTGTTATGTTGTAATTTTAAAGAACTCAGTGAATTTATGCAATCAACTTTTACTTGAGATGAAACCACAGAGTCACAATATTTGGAAATTTGATTGAATAATAATTCGACATTTTCTAGGTGTGGTTGGATATGGCTTAGGTCTACGTAGGTTATAATATTCCAATGGTCGTTAGTAAATTTTACATCTAATAATTGATCAAAATACAATCCAGGACTGTTTACAACTTGCGTGATGAATCTGTCCGCGTAAGTAGACATCGAATATCTGAAAATAAATAGATTTAGAAAAGTATGTTACTTGCGTATTATTATTAGAATGCTGGTTTGATTTCGTCATAATGATGACGAACATGTTTACGTTGAATTTGTAATGTGACGGTGTGGTTTCCGTTTAACTTAATTATTTTATATGGGCCTTTCCACACTGGTGATAACGCTTTGTTTTGTTTATGGTGACACCGAATGTATACCATATCACCGACGTTATAAGTTATAGGACGTGAATGGGAATCATAGTAATGTTTAGACCGCTCTTTGGATTGTTGAATATTTTGCATCGCTTTTTGTCTACTGTAATATAATCTATGATTGAGAGCGCGTATATAATCAGTGTAGGTATTATTTTCGAGTGTGTCAATAGATTTCGGAATGTAGGGTTTATGTCCAAATAAAAGTTCAAAAGGAGTAAAACCTGTAGTCGAATGTATGTTTGAGTTGTATGCTAACATTGCTGTGTTTAAATATAAGTCCCATGTGTGCGAGTTTTCGTTTATGTAAGAACGTAGGTATTCTTTAAGGGTTGAATGACTCCGTTCTAATGCACCGCAAGTTTGAGGGTGATATGGTGATGCAAATATGTGTTTAATTCCGAAGAGTTTTTCTAATTGTTTGAATACTTCTGAACAAAAGTTAGTGCCTTGATCTGTTACTATAGTTCGCGGTATTCCTAGGTGAGAGATAAAATGTACCAGACGCTGTGCGGTTTCCTGAGCAGAGCACGTCTGCAAAGGATAAGCTTGAGAGTATTTTGTTAGGTCGTCCTGTAGGGTTAGAATAAATTTGTATTGATCGATTCTGGTTTCCGGAAGTGGACCTACAATATCTAGGAATAATTTTTCGTTTGGTTTAGTGGCTGTTGACGTAATTATCATCGGAGCTTTATTAGTGTGGCGTAAAGGTTTATTAATTTGACAGGACTTGCAATTCTTAACATAGTTTTCTATGTCTTGTCGCATGTTTTTCCACCAGTATAAAGACTTTAACCTATCATACATTCGAGAGATACCTGGATGTCCCGCGGAGGCCGCGTCGTGATTATCTTTTAGAATATGCGGAACTTCGTTGGGAGTTGGAAATAGTATGTTATTATGGTAGATATGAATTTTTATTCCCGTTTTATGGAAAAGAAAACTTAATATATTGTAAATTTTTGTAAATGAAATTTTAGTAAATGGATCTTGGAAATCGGAAATTGCAAACTCTTTTTCTTCTGAATACCAAGTTGTAATCATATCTCGATAATCTCTTAACATGTTGAATATATCTTTATACGTCATTTCATCGTAATGATGAACACGTAAAAATAAATGTGTGAATATATGTTTTTCATTTGAAGTACTTTGGAATGTATATAACTCGCGTTCTACATTACGTATGTCGGGTAAGTTTTCATCAAATTTGGACATTTCTAGGATTTCTGAGCAGTACGGGATTGAGTCATCTAAATCAATAGCAGAGGGGTAAGTAATCATTTTAGTTTTTGTTTTTAATAACGATTCGTTATGTTCCTCTATTAATGTGTCGTAGGTAGAATTTTGTTGTTGATTAATTTCCAGATATTTTTCGTATGTTTCAGATGTAGAAGGACTCTCGGGATCTATTGCGAGTATCGGGTTACGAGATAAGGAATCTGCATTACAGTTAACTTTACCTTTTTTATATACGATCTCGTAATCGAACTCCTCAAGTTTTAGGCGCCAACGAACTAATCTGGAGCCAGGATCCTTACAGTTAAATAACCACTGTAGTGGTTTGTGATCGGTTACGATTTGGAACTTACGGCCATATAAATAGGGACGGAAAACCTTTGTACCGAAAATAATAGCGAGGCATTCCTTTTCGGTTGTAGAATAGTTACCCTCAGCCTTATTTAGGGTTCTAGATGCATAAGCTATGGGGAGATCTCTATTTATTTCGCCCTGGGAGAGAATAGCAGAAACGGCATAGTTGGACGCGTCTGTGGTAAGTAGAAACGGTTTAGTGAAGTCAGGGTATTGAAGTATTGGTGCTGTTGTTATTTTATTTTTTAAAGTCTCAAAGGCGGATTGTTGTTCGGTAAGCCACACGAATTTAATATCTTTCTTTAAGAGACTAGTAAGGGGTTTAGTAATGTGTGAAAAATTCTCGATAAAGCGTCGATAATATCCGACTAGGCCTAGAAATGACTTGATGTCTCGAGGGTTTTTAGGAACCGGAAACTTTTGAACGCATTCGACTTTCTTGGGATCAGGTTTTACACCGTCTTCAGATATTACGTGTCCTAGATATTGTACTTCCTTACAAAGGAACTCACTTTTATCTGGCTGAAGTTTTAAATTATGTTGGCGTAATTTTTCAAATACTAATTTAAGTTTTTCTAGATGGGAGGTTAAATCGTGTCCGAATACGACAATATCGTCTAAATAGGTGAAACAATGGATTCCCTGAAGGCCAGATAGTACGATGTTCATGAGCCTTTGAAAGGTAGATGGCGCGTTTTTTAACCCAAAAGGCATGCGATTAAATTGATAGTGTCCTGGTTGGCCAGAGACACCCGGAACACTGAAGGCTGTCTTCTCGGCATCCGATTCTTTAGTGCGAATTTGATGAAATGATGACGCTAAATCTAGAGTAGTGAAGTATTTACTATGTCCTAGTTGATCTAGTATGTCTGTAATGTTAGGAATCGGATATGCGTCACCGATGGTAATTTCGTTAAGTTTGCGATAATCGATTACTATGCGCCATTTTGGTTTTCCCGAGGCATCTTGCTTTTTTGGTACGACCCAGATGGGTGCTGACCAAGGAGAGATAGACGGACTAATGATACCTTGGTCCAACATGTTTTTTATTTGTTTACTCACTTCTTCTTTGTGGCATTCAGGAAAACGATAGCTTTTAACATGTATAGGAGTCTCGGATGTAGTGCGGATTTCATGTTGAATAGTTTTAGTGGCAGTTAACAGATCTCCTTCTAAAAAAAATATATCATTAAACTCTGAACATAACTTCCGTAAGCTAGATTCTTCTTCTGAATTTAAATGATCACATCTTAATGCATTTTGGACCTTTTTATCGTGATCTAAATCAGCGAAGGTTGTTGGAAAGCAAGGGACAGTTTCCTCAGCTATATTTTGAGAAACATCAGGGTTGTTTTCTAATACATATGACACAGGTTCTAACGTTAACTTGATTGGCTTTAAAATAACTTTACTCGCAGAAGTGTTTAAAACAGATATATTAATTTTATTATTTGTTTTTACGCGTGTGAGACATTTGGAAAAAAGAAGTTTAGGATAGTCACTTAAATAAGTCGTTAGGCTTAAACCTTCTTTTAAATCAGGATTTGTGACATGGCATTCAATCATCATTTCTGTGCGACCCGGAATGACATAAATTGGTTCAGTGTTAATTTCAAAATACACAGGTGTTTTTCCTGGTAATTGTAATTGAGACGTAGAATAACATATAGAAGCGCGGTAATTGGAAAGAAAGTTCGTTCCTATAATACCGTCATAGTCAAGGTTTACTTTGTCAACGACATGAAAATAAAAGGGAAATTCTATATTTTTATTATAGAGGGTTAATATAAACCTACCCCTTGTTTCGGTGTGTGAGCCAAAGTCATTTATACCTTTAAATTTGACCTTATCCGAATCAAGACATGGAATATTTGATAAACTTGTATCTTTTATTAGGCAAATAGAGCTACCCGTATCAACTAGCAGTCTTAAGGGATTTTTTGAATGAGATGTTTGAACTTCGATGAAAGGCAACGACGTTTTCCTATTCTGAGATATGTCGTATATCATGGGGCATTCTTCGGTGCTCTCAAGTAGGTTATCTATCAGACTTTCATTGGGACTAGTAGAGACAGAGTCATTAGAAACAGTGGACTGCACACATGCAGGTTTAGTTGAACTAGTAATTTTATTGCCAGTGGGACTTTTGTCCGAGATAGAAGGCAATGACCATTTACAGTTATCAATGACTTTTTCCCCCGAATTGGAAGATAACTGTTTGGAATTAGAAATATGATTTGGTTTAGTGGAATTAGTATTAGAATTAGAAATAATATTCGACTTGGTAGATTTAGAATTAGTATTCGATTTAGTAAGTTTAGAAATATTATACGATATAGTAGATTTAGAATTAAGATAAGATTTAGTAGGTTTAGATATAGAATTTGACTTGGAAATGTAAATTTTATTTGCAGTGCCCTTGTCAATGAATTCGCGTCGGCACTTATACGCGAATCCAGTATTTAGTTTAAATCGTTATTGTTATCAATTTCTTGAACATGAGGGGGCGATGACATAACCGCGTCACGTGTTTCGACATGATATTGTCTTTGATAGGATGACTTTAGTTGTAATTTTCTGGAATTATTAAATTGTCTCTTTCGACACTCTGATATGTCATGGCCAACATTTTTACAATATCTACAGATAATAGGAGACAGATTATTTGTAGGTTTATTTGATGAAGACGGCACAATTTCCTGGAATCGAGTGTTGTTACCCCTGTTATTAGAATAGCATTCCGATTGCAAATGACCTGTTTTCCTACAAATATTACAGAATTTTGTTTTTACGTGTACTGTGGTGTTCTTTTGGGTGTTCAAAATTTTCTCCTCCTCTATTGCGATATTAACGGCAGCGTTTAATGTTTTTGGGTCACGACAGCGAACTATATTACTTATATTAGTATGTAACCCGATTGTAAATGTGTATAAGGCTAGGTCCTCGGTCATAGCAATACGGCCAGGTAATTCTTTTTTTAATGTATCTGAATTATGTATTTCCGCTTGAAGGTTTGTGAGGCAAGTTTCGATTCTAAGTGCATATTGGGCGACAGTTTCGTTGGTGTTTTGTTTGCATGACTGTAAATCTAATAACAAATGGTTATAATGTTTACGCTCTCCGAAATTTTGTCTCAGAAATTCTTTTAAACTGTCATAATTATCAAATATTCTATTCGAACATGCAATTTGAGCTTTTCCTCGGAGCTTTGAAACAATGAACTTTAATAGGAGCTCTTTTTGCGACTCCGAAGCTAAGTCGAGAGCATTCTTGCAGTTAGTTAGGAATGCAGGCAATGTATCACGTTCTCCACTATAAGTATCTATAAAGTCACACAGGACTTTCATGGGGTATTGTTCGGAGATAATTGGAGTGCGTTTACTTTCGCTGGCGGAAGTAGACATTTTAATTTTGATGTTTTAATATAGTAGAAATAGCAAAGAATAAGTGATAGTAATGGTAAAAATAGGGGGTATTAAAATAGTAATAAACTCCAACAAACAGTTATGGCAATAAAAGCAATCAGAATATTTTACTCACAATAGTATAAGGAATAGGCGTAGCATGACTGTAGCACGACGAGACAGGCGAGCCAGGGGATGAAGAGTTGAGCCGGCGTAAACCTTTCTCAGGTCTCAGGAAACCAGGAACGAGCTGATGCGACGGTAATGATGGTCACGTTGTGATAATGTTACCACGAATCGGATACAGCGGCAGAATTCGCAGGATATATTGGTCACGAACAATTTTGATAGAGTCTGTTTTTGATACAATGAATTTCTGGACTCCGGTCGATAGAGTTTTGTTTTGTTCAGTTTTTAAATAAATGTTCACAGTTTTTACACAGGTGTTCACAGTTTTTATTTTATTTATATTTTTTACACACACAAGAGTTCACGGTTTTACTTTGGTATGGCAGGACTTTGTACTTTTTATGTGAGATGCGGCAACGTGGACACGTGTTTAAATTTGATGTTCGCGAGTCTACCACACCATCCCACTTCTGACACCACTGTTACGGGGTGGGATGATGGAGACTTTTTAAAAAAACACTTTTTACTGAACTGGAAGAAACTTGTTTTATTCTAAGAAAATACACGTTTTGAATATGTGTCCACGACGAAGTGTAAAACCGATCTAAATTTCTATGCTAACGGAAATGCTGACGAAACATTTGATTTGCGTCATTACTTACAAACGAAGTAAACAACTGAGGCTGGGTCAGCAGTTTACTTCATATTGACCATGTCGTAATAGAATATTATAACAGTTCCCTTTTTTAGAACACTAACTTCAAAAGTCAACGCGGTGTATTTAGTGTATTATGCACCCATTTTTATTTTATTTAATGGGAACTATCGAGATAAGTTGGTAAAGTGATGAAGTCAGAAGAAGAAGTACCTAGTAATAATTTGAATCGAAAAACACTTAATGCTCAAGATTTTTGAAATGAACATTATTTATTTTTGTTCAACGTTTATTTTAATTCTCGTTAATTGTACTCGTTGTAAGATCTTACAGTTAATACCCTCTTTCAAGGCCAAGATAAGAAAACGCGTCATTTGCTTAGCATAATAGCTGGCCTGAGTTAGCTTTGGGAATGAACTTACTGTTTCTATTATGCCAATGTTAAGTTCTGGGTCAGATTGAAAGAATTTGAAGTAAGGAGATATAAAAGGAGTAATGAAAAAACTATCTTCGGGTCCTGATTTTACTTTAAGAAACGAGGACTTTTGTATGACTTAGCGGCCTCACTAGCTAATAGGTAAGTATGGAGTGTGAACAGTGCAATACATTCATGCCAGCAGACGGAAAAAACCGTATAGTTAGACCCATAAAGTAACCTCAATAATACGAATATTCTATTACCAGAAAAATTGTTGTCGATAAGAGATGGCTAAAACCGTTACATTCATTGTTGTACTCAGATAGCTGGCACTTCGATCATACTTCAGAAAAAAATTAGAGTTTGTTTTCCAAAATCACATTTTTATAAAATATGTGCTCGTATTTTTGCTTGAATGGTTAGCGTATAGCGTTTGAAAAGTGAATAGATAGCCTCTAACAGGCTATTGCAGTGGCTGGATGCACACGGCATCCAACTGGTTGCTCTGAAGTTATTTGAACATATTTTTTATCTGATGGTCGTGACGATGATGGGTTTTTATTGGTATTTTATTGAAGTAGTAGTGATCGGCAAAAAACTGCTGATAAGCCTATAACTGCTGATAATATTGAATACGCCTGTTTAAAACCAAATGTTTACCTAATGATATTTAAAACAAGATATATGTAGATTATTTTCATCTGCACTATTTATTATTTTGCTACTAATAACGAGCGACCACTTTAAGTAAGTTGGTATGATATCATAAAACCGCTTCAATTAAAATACGATCACATGACATCGTACTCTCGTAATAGTCAATCTTGTTTATTTGAAGCGTTCGAAAACAACACTCCGCTAATTATTACCTCGAGCAACATCAAAACTCAAAGTGCACTTTCCACAACGGACGATGAAGAACTCTATCTCATTCCGCCCGAGGCGCCACCTTAATAATACTTTAACGGCTTTAATAAAATTTCCATGGAGCAAAATTTATATAAACTCAAAGAGCAAAATATTTGTTGCCGTAAAACGAGCCGGGCTGCCGGAATTGCGACATAAATCACGGCAAATCGCTACAGACTCTACCCACCTCTCCCTGCGGTATCACTGTCTCTACCAAATCGTGTTTGCCCAGGAATATTGAAATTAATAAACGACTCTACATTTCATACGGAAAGAGCGATTTTTACTTTCTTAAACACAAAGTACCTATTAAATATAGAGACGGTTGTGATAGCTAAAGTTTATTTAACACTACCATTGTTCCCATATATTATTGAATCGCAGGAAGAAATCCGAAGGGTAAAATAGGTTAAAGCTTTTATTTAATGCTACACTAAATCTCGCGCTCAAAGTTTTACACACGAGTTTTACCTTTATGACACAGTATTATCACCCTGTGTACAAAGTTACACTCAGTTCATAAAAGACGACTCCTCACACGAGCAAAGTACGTCTTAAACCGGCGGATTCCAGCTTTGTCATGAAATAAATCTAGATTTTCTCCGAGAAAAACCTAAACAAGTAAGGAAGATGAATGTGCCGAAAAACGAGCGACACTACCTCATCCAAGTATTCATTGTGAAGTGGTTTTTGTCCGGTGCACTTTATAGCCGACCTATCTGGAGAATCGAACCGACGACTACTAAATTGAATAAGTCAAACATCCTAGTGGGGTCGAAGAATAATTCAGTTTGTGGAGAGCCACGAACCGTCGGCTCGTTGCAACAAATTTACGATAAGGTATTGGATACGATTGAATTTATACCGCTAAACAACAATTTGTTTTGTCGGTAGGGCCATGAACTTAGGTGCGGTGTAAAAAGCTGAACATTTTTTGCGACCGACACAATGTTTTTGACTGTAATCTAACCTTTCTAAAGTGGCCTTTGAACTTGAAATACCAAATTTTCCATAGCGAATATGATGATTGTCAGAAATAAGGGCATAAAATATTTAATAAAACTACATATTATTCTTCCAAAATCAAAATTTATGTTGACATGTTTACGGTCACGCAGTGGAGTTGACGATACGTGAGGAACAAGAATTAAATGGTTGGGTATGTTTTGGACAAATTGTAGAATGTTAAAATACAAATATAAAACCTGCCAAAACAGAAGTTAATATTAAAGTTGACGTTTTATAGATCTAATATGACTAGACTAACGAAGCATAACTGTAGTTATGAAGTTTTAGCTCACTATCCTTATTTAATTCCATCGTAAAATATTATTGCGTCACCTAGGTCCCCTCGTCACTTACAACAGTAATAAAGATTTACTCGGCACAGCTATCCGGCGAGCTCTTCTCAGCTCAGAATGTCAGGATTAAAATAAAAATAAAACATACGCGCGCAAATCGGATTCTCTTTGAAACTCCCGAGTGTTTTGACCTTTCTCACCGACTCCTTTGTACCCCACATTCGATGCCATTTGAGATATTTTCTTTTGCGGGACACATATCAACGTTTTAGGACGCTTGGAGAGAACAAAGAATTGTTGGTTTTTTATTTACTCTGTTTGCTGAAATTATTTGTTTTTGTTAGTTCTTTTTGTGTAAGTAAGTGGGTAAGAAGTCAACATTTGTTAAAAAATTTGATAATACCGACTGTGTATTTTTTTTTAATGATGACTAGGAAAATATAAATGCTATCGATAAGTTTTCTTACTAAAATGCAAGTCTAGTGATATCAAAATCTATGAGAGACCGAAACAAAATGGATATTCTGTGGATCTAATAATTTATAGAAACAAACAAACTCTTGATCTAGTGTCTAGCCAGCTACGCCACGGAAGCTTTCTAATGTCTCCTTGAATTGAAAGTTTTTTGTGACACGGGTCGAGGAGTTTTTCAGATATACCGCTCGTTGCAAATATAAACCCTTTAGTGTAAAAATGCTACGTATTATATAAAACTTTACTTTATGTAAAGTTTTCTATTGCTAAGTCATTAATCGTATAGACCTGTAAGTTAATAATAAACTTCATTTCGACTGTTGGTAAATACAATTTTAATTCAGGATATCAAGTGGCGTGGGACTTCAATTTCTCGTCACTCAATAAACCCCAAAATTACTTGTCAAGTCCCTCTCGCCGCAAAACATTTATGGATGGAAAATCAATATGTTTCGGTTGAAAATTGGTTCGGTTGTGGAATGTAGCGAGTACATGAAGCCGGCGGCGGAGCTACGCTTGCAAATTGTTCCGCAGTGACTGACCGAGCGCTCGCTCCACACTCCACTTTTTCACATCGATTACCCAACTTAACTGGCATTTGAAGATTGTTTTGTGTGGATTTGGGTGGAAGTGCTAGTTTTTGCGTTGGGATTTCGTATTGGCCTTTCCGGGGTAGATCTATTTTGAAGAACGGTTTAGGTATTCTACTGGTTATGGCTATTTATTCTATATTCCCACCCAGGAAAAAAATATTGCAAATAGTGATTAGTTGCCGATATAACTGCCGGATTGGGCTTAGGGATTGGTTTGGATAGGGTTTTTCTGTTAGTTATTTCCCACGGAGTCTGGACATGTAGCCGAGAACAACAATAGACTCACCCGTCTTAACGTCGGTGTATGTACCTACGTCTCTCAAAAGAACTGGCGAAACGTGTATGTAGATACATACTTCATTATCAGCCCATATATGTCCCACTGCTGGGCACGGGCCTCCCCTACAACAGAGAAGGTTTTAGGCCTTAGTCCACCACGCTGGCCTAGTGCGGGTTGGCGGACTACACACCTAAGAAATTCCTAAGACCTTTTTTAGGTGTGCAGGTTTCATCACGATGTATTCCTTCACCGTTAAAGTAAGTGATAATTCATTGTGAATACACACATAACTCCGAAAAGTCAGAGGTGTATGCCTGGGGGTTGAACCCGCGACCGCCGAGATTCTCGACCGCGCGCCTAAACCTCGAGGCCATCATTGCTTTTATTGCTTGTAAAGTACATACATATGTGTGTTGAATTATGTGTTTATATGTATGGATTATACCTTCACATTCCTATATCCTTATGCTCGAATTCGTTTATGCAATTTTGCCATTAATCGTGTCCACGTGAACCGCACAATAATGACACTTGACCTAAGAGCCACGTCGGTGCTAATTCGATTGAACACGATCCGGTTAACGCGCTAATGTCACAGTTCCGCTGCAGAATTCCTATCCGCCTCATGAGTAACTGCTAAACGTTTGAATTTCTGAGGGTTTTGGGACATTGAATTGAATATTTTAATTTTAGTGGTGTCCGTACGATTGTTAATAAATCTTTCTAAAGATATGAAATATTATATGAAGTAAAAAGGATTTGATAACTTATGAGAGATCCTAGTATAAGCAGTACCTAGTAAGTAGTATGATAAGATGAGTTCTTAAACATTATTTGTGTTTTTTTATTTGTGCTTGGATAAATAATTTTAATGATAATTTCCAACATGTATAATGTACTTACAGACATAATCTCACGCCTGTAATTCCCGAAGGGGTAGGCAGAGGTGTATTTCTGCACCCACATTTCACCAGGATTTTATCAGTTCTACGCAATAGGGGGCGAGCCTAGTACCGTTTTTCCGGCACATTTCCAGACTCCGTGCTGCTACTGAGAATTTTGAAATTGAATTTTGCAACTGAAAATTGCTTTGCCCGACCCGGGAATCAAACCCAATACCTCTAGATCGCACCACGAGACCACGAGGCATAATGGACATTTCCAAACTAAGTAATAACCGACAAATAACGATTAAGATTAATTCTCCTGTTACAATTCAATCCACTAATGCCGCTCTGCTCAGTTACGCTTCCCCGTTCCACGTAAGGGACCACATTTTGCGAATGCAGACTTATCGGGAATTAACCCATTCCTTCCCACTGTCCTATTCATAGGACACTATATTAAACTCTTTTTTTAAGTTTTTAGGGCTCTTTTTTTATTGTTTCTGATGAAATTCGTAATTTCACAATATTTTTCGAATAAAATTTTATTTTTCGCTGTAAAAAAAAAATTAAAGTCATTTTCATCAAAACTTTCTCATAAAATTGTTTCTTAATGTACTAAGAACTTAATTTATAAATTTCATCTAAAAAATTCCAACGTTTTCGATGCTTGGGGCGTAATGGGTTAATTTAAAATGCCTTTCCAATGAACAAATTGCCGAAAACACTTAAGATTAAAATCAAAAAGCCAATGAATTCAATTTGTCTGCACCGCGCTTGTGTTGCAAAACGGCTGTTTCACGTGAAAATATTCCTTCCAAAGTTTTCATATATCCTATAACAATTATGTCGGCCGGGTATACGAGGACGCTTTTTTCCCATGTTATAATATTTTATGAGGTGCTTGCTGCGTCCGTCGACTTTCATGTGTAGTACAAGTCACAAGAGAAACATATATTTACACACACACACACACATAAGCGGAGGATAATTTCCACCCCCACGTTTCATACACATCACTCCCAAAGGGGTACGAAGAGGTGCATTGCTGCCCCTTTGACCAGGTTTTTTTAATCCCACATTAAAGGGGGCGAGCCAATTGTTTAAACACATATTTTGCATTATACACAACGTTTATTTGAGTAATTTATAATCGATATAACGTTCACCTAATAATACAACCATGACATTGGAAAGTCATATGTGTGTTTTGGGATATGTATCTTAACAGCTGAGACGCTGTGTCAAAACTTTCCTTTATATTATGGACCATACTTATTATAATTATTTTCATCTGACTTACCTATATAATATTTCATATGTTTCTCTCAGAAGTCGTGCTGGCCTCGAGGTTTAGGCACGCGGTCGAGAATCTCGGCGGTCGCGGGTTCAAACCCCAGGCACACACCTCTGACTTTTCGAAGGTTTGTGTGTATTCACAATGAACTATCACGTACTTTAACGGTGACACCTGCACACCTAAAAGTTCTTAGGAATTTCTTAGGTGTGTAGTCCGCCAACCCGCACAAGGCTAGCGTGGTGGACTAAGGCCTCAACTCTCTCAATGGTAGAGGAGGCCCGTGCCCAGCAGTGGGACGTATATGGGCTGATGATGAAATGATGATGATTAATGAAATGTTTCTCTCGCGACAAGGTCACGAAACATAGCAAGATATCTTAAGTTGATTTGTAAAAAAAAAACTAAATAAAACATTGAGGTTAAAATTCATTTGCCTCTCATCACTTAGGCCAGCCGTCCCGTTCAGTGGTGGTGGTGTATTGTCGCCCCACGCGTGCCAACTGCTCCCAATGTTATTATTATTATCTTTTAGCTCAACTAATGACCTCGCACGGGACTGCGATGGACGAGATCCCACAGGCGCCGCGCAGCCGCTGTGTCACAGCTTTATACCAACAGAACTTTGCAGAATTTTTTACGTTTCGTGTCATTATGTCACTATTTTATATGTTTTTGTTGCATCTACATAGCCTTTAGTTATTATACAGGGATGGCGAGAATATGATACACAGCACATATACAGAACATATAGATCTGTTTGTCATATTATTTCACACATTTAGCTATTTGATGGAACAATATTGACCAAATAGAGATTCATTTAACTGGGGTCACCTCTTGTCACCCAACATACATAACCTCATGTATTTTCCGAAGGGGTAGGCAAAGGGGCGTTTCTGCACCCACATTTCATCAGGTATGTATCAGTCCCACGTAATAGGGGCGGAGTCTATTGTTTTTTACACACCACATTGTTTATTTTTATAAAAGTTAAACTTGCCAAATCTTTTAATAAACCTACAAGCAGTGATCTTTTACCCAAACTATTTTCTAACATCCACGATATTTATTTGCGATATTATATTACGTAATGCAATTGAAGTCTGTGCATTCACTATCTGAAAACTACCTGGTTTAATATCGTGGAATTATTTTCAAATTCCCGACTCGAGAGTCAGCCCGGGAGGTTCAATAAACAAAATTGATCCTTGGAAATCGCACGGACACAAATCCAGTACAATTGATTCCCGTGGGATCCGGCAATTTGTTCCCGGTGAAAATAAACCAGAAAAACTATTCTCATTCTTAAAGCGATGCCTTGGAGAATATTTGATACAGGAGGTGGCGGTGGAACCGAAGTGATTGCGTAATTTTAAGGGAGGAAAATTTATGTTATTAACTTTACTTTAGTGATTTTGAATTAGATGGCATATGCCATCTCGTCATCATCGAAACTATATAGTTTCGACTGCCGAGTGATTCAAGTGGGGTTTCAACCAGCTGAAATTCCCGACCGCACGCCTAAACCACGAGTCCATCACTGCTTAGTAGAAATATCTAATTTAACTACTATTCAATTAAGAAATAGTTAAATCTACAAAACAATACGAGGAGCATCCGGAATACGAGCCCAAACAAAACGTCACGCAGAGGCCCATATTTGATTAAGCCGTCAGTTAAAATTGGAGCAGACAATAATTTGACCCGAACCCGATATGAAACACGTGGAGCGTCCCATTAATGACTGGCTCGCAGGTAACACGAGTCCCGTGTCCCAGATTTAAGTGGCCTTAAGGTGAGCATTCGGTGTCGCACTTCGCTTGGATGACTCCTTGTAAAGGAGCTTTGGGACTGTGTTCGAGGCATTGATTTCGTAAATTGTTATGGTTGGCTGCATAAAAAAAGGCTTTTGCATTTTTTTTTATTTTAGAATGTGGGGTTTAAAACCGTGTACAGTAGATTTATGATCAGGTTGATTATTCACAATTGTTAAAACAAAAATGTAGTTAATAAAAAACCAAACCTAAAATATCGCTGAAGATGTTCTTACCTATTAAAGTTTATTTTATAAATATATTTTATTTCCAAAAATAATATCTAGAGATTAATTTTATAACTTCTAAAACTACTTTAGGTGTGTTTTTAAGAAACATCGCAGTTACTTTTACAACACTGGTTAATCAGTAAAAAAACGGTTCGACAAAAACTCCTTAAATTATGCAATAATTAATTGAATTTCAGTAATAAATTAATGCCAATACATTTCGTCAAGTTTGTCGCGTCCCAGAATCGGCCTGTGCTAATTTGGTTACGAACACGCCAGCATACATACTTCCGTCGACTTATGATCGACGCTCTTAACATTTAAACAACTTGAAATATGGGAGACTCACTGCACTTATTTAAATCTTTACTGTTAAAAATACCCTTAACAGATTTTGGATGACTCTATTGACAGCATTTATTACGACTTGTACGGCCTATAACAGACATATTGATATCAAGCCACCAATGATACCGTCAGTTTTACCATCAATTCCGTCCATCATCAGACAGAGCATTCATTCACCCTACCGAGGTGCTCTCGTCCCGTCACGCTACACGGTTCGCTCACGAGATAAGTGTAAGTGTATCAGTTCACGTTGGAGTCACCGATGTACGTGAATCTGTGATACACGTGTATTGTTGCGTAAGTAGGGTAAGAGCGACGTAAATGAAATGACCGTCTTGATGCGTGCTAATAGATGACTCAGTGCATGTAAAAACTTTATTGCCTTATATACAAAATTTTGACATAGTTCGAGTTCATCGACTATGCTATGTGGAGCATCCACATTAGTTCCCCCCTTTTTTTTAAAAAAAGTAAATGTATAACAATAATAATAAAAAATAAGTAAATGTATATGACATAAATCAACTAATTATAGGTTCTTGCTTTTCTGCTGAGCAGGCTCTATAGCGAATCGTACAACCGGGCGTACGACGCGACCCGATCGTGTCATACGCTCGAACTAAGCTGACTATGCTCCACATAAGCACTGGAACACGTTTTGACATACCTATTGTATTCATTGAAGCGTTGCGTGTTTTGGAAATCAATTAGCCTGTACATACAGCGTGTTCATAATCGCAGGGCGGAACAGATAACAGTCACTTTGAACTGGAAACAATAGGTGTTTTGTAGCGAATAATTTCGTTAAAATTTGGAGGCAAAAATTAATTTCAATTTCCGACCATACGGGTACGAATGGTGGCTTGTGACAAAGGCTTTATATTTTGTTATATTTCCATACAAATACATACAGTGAATAAAACAGAGATCGAAATTTGGTAATGTTAGATTTTCTGCTACATTTTTTTTAAGGATAAGTTTGATCTGGCGGACCAAAAGTTACATAAAACGAACATCTTAATGTTTATTTCTCATGGTCTGCCACAATTTGTCTTTAAAACTGATTTACGCATTGAACTTTTGATCCCAGTTTATAATTAAATTTCTCTCTAAGGTCAAACATACGAGTATTTGTCTACAATGCTAATGAGATCGCCATACAAGGTAAGTTGATTAGTGTATGTCAAGAGATATGTTATTCATAGGATTATAGCGTCAGCACAAGGTATATTAACCGATTACAATCACGTAGTTTCTCACACCCACGACACAAGACGCGTATTTTAGTGTGGGGTCACAACTATGTATGTGATTGTTGGGTAGATTTAAAAAAAAATGTCATTGTTTAATAATGTATTCGGGTTGTAGACTATTTTTTAAATTTCGTGAGAATTAATAACATCCCAACATAAAATTATTTGCAATAAGTTTATAGATAAAAACAATTACGTTATTAAAGTAGTAAAGAAGAATAATTAATTATAGCTTTTGCCCGCGACTCCGTCCGCGTAGACTACAAGGTTGGGTTCAGAAAGAAAATAAGTTGTAGCCTATTTTACTCCACAGAGTCCCATTTATGTCCATATCAAAAATCGTTTACATCGGTCAAATGATTTAGGCATCAAAGCATAACAGACATATAGTTACATATACATATGTAGTTACACTCGTCTACACGTCATCGTTTAACACAAACTTTCACCCCTATTTTTATTTTACCCCCTTAAAGGTACATTTTTTTACAAACTTTTAATGTCATATTTATTTATATCTAATCAACAGCTCAAAAAATAAGTTTCAAGCTTCTAGCTTTAAAAATGACAATACTTCCATACAACGTTTCATCGCCCCTTTCAACCCCTTAAAACCCCTTTTCCGGGATAAAAAGTAGCCTATGTCCTTTCTCAGGGTCCAAACCATCTGTGTACCAAATTTCATTTAAATCGGTTCAGTAGTTTTAGCAGGAAAGCGAGACGGACAGACAGACAGAGTTACTTTCGCATTTATAATATTAGTATGGATTACATAGATCATAGAAAACAAGTATCTAACAAATATACAAATTTATGTTTAGTAATATATTTTAAGCCACCAAGGCCCTTTATACCGCTGAGCGGTGCAAGTCATCAATAACTGAGCTCGTCAATAACTCGGTATGGAGGTTAAACAACGAGTGCCTGCTGATACGGCGGAATCGTGATGTGGCGGTGTGGTGTGGTAAATGGGTGTACCTATATGTAGATTTTTATTTTTGTATTATACATACGAAGTCGTGATGGCCTTGAGGTTTGGGCATGCGGTCGAGAATCTCGACGGTCGCGGGTTCAAACCCCAGGCACACACCTCTGACTTTTAGAAGTTATGTGTGTATTCACAATGAATTATCACGTACTTTAACGGTGAAGGAAAACATCGTGATGAAACCTGCACACCTAAGAGTTCTTAGGAATTTCTTAGGTGTGTAGTCCGCCAACCCGCACTAGGCCAGCGTGGTGGACTAAGGCCTAAACCCTCTCAGTTGTAGAGGAGACCCGTGCTCAGCAGTGGGACGAATATGGGCTGATGATGATGATGATGATATAACTTTGCCTGACCCAGGACCTCCAGATCGCACGAAACACAGTTGTGCCATGAGGCAGTCCCAGTCAGCTTATATTATACCGCTCTAAATTTAATGTTCCTAGTTTAATAATAGGTATAATATATTTCACTGCCGTATTTGTCATGGTATAAATTCGCGTGTGGGATTGAGAGGTCCCAGTTTCCATTTCCTGGGATTGCAATGTAATTAGGTTTAAATTCTCAAAAATATAACGCAGTCATTAATTCTATACAGAGTACTGGAACCTTTGCTTACTGAGAATGAAAAAATCCCTAAATCGGAAATTGGCTTGGTACGCAAAAAACTCAATTGGCGAAAAGTAAGCTTATATTTACACCTGTTTAATTATAGATATCATTTTGCTGTGGCAACGAGTGCATGTTGTACAACCGCTATCTCTCCAAATATTTAACATTAACGCGTATAAGGACGTAAATAATTGATTTAATCGATATGCATAATATATTTTCATTCACGGTGCACATGATTTGTTCACAACTTAACACACGCGCCACCATAAACAATTGCGCGTAATCCGTTCCCAATCAACGGGGGACCAGACAAATATAATTAATAATGCGTTGTGTGTGCACGGCGTCAGGGTTCCTTGTTTGATTGAGGGGTTATGGGATTTTATTTTATACTTAATAAATTTACAATGTTGTGTGAAAATTTTGAGTTTAAGATATTTTTGTTCCTTTTGAAAAGGTTACGTAGAGCCACGCTAATTTAATGCAGATTCGAATAATTTAATCACGATAAAATCCTTGAATTATTGAATGTTGTCAATGAAAAAACGTCTGAATTCTTGATACGACGCGGAGAAAATAGTTTTAGAGGATAGATGTTAATTGGGCTACGATTTTTTTTCAAGTGTTCCATTTTATCCCAATTTTATCCCGGGCAAACTTTAAAATAATACTCCTTTTAAGAACGGCAGCCTATGTCCCCGTCAAGTTTTTCTGGTTACATATCTGATGGTCGTGAATATTGTATATTTGTTTGCGTGAGCTCAGGCGACGCGCGGTGACACGCGGCTGTACTCGAATTAGCGGATTTTGCATTAATAATGATTGTTCTCAATACGAGTATGTACACAACTATTGCCACGTACCGGAAAGCGCAGCGTGGGACGTCCTCCGACAAGATGGTCGGACGACTTGGTGAAGGTCGCGGGACGTCGCTGGATGCAGGCTGCTTCCAACAGGTCCCTGTGGAAATCATTGGGAGAGGCCTATGTCCAGCAGTGGACTTCGATTGGCTGATGGATTGGATTGGATACAACTATTGATGACAAGTTATTCGCGATTGTCTCTCCATATGTTGCTTTGTGTTCTCTATAGTACGCACACGTACCGCAAGATACTTTTTTACAATACACCCAATCCTACCAGCTCTTACCCGATGTCAGGATAGTATTGATATTGTCTTCTTTCATTCCCTTAAGAGTGAATTATGGGAAATCCTTTGTAAGTGTCAAAGTCAAAGTCAAAATATCTTTATTCAAATAGACTTTTACAAGTTCTTTTGAATCGTCAATTTTACACATCTTAATTTTTTTAAACTATTGCCTATTTAGTGGATACCTAGTACGTTGTTATAATTATCTACATGTCAAATTTTAGCGTACTACCTTGAGTAGGTTGAGCTGTGTGTTGATAGCAGTAGCGATACTTCCTTAGAACCCCAAAAGCCCAGTGTGGCTTACAAATTTTCGAATAATAATCTTTACGCTTTGAGTTTTTATTTAACAAAAGCAATTTGACATATAAATAAGAATATGTTGATCCCACTATAAACACTAATAAACTAGATATTACACAATTAACGTGTAACACTTATGGGCTTCTATGGAAGTACCGCCACTGGTTGATAGACCAGTCTGTCAGTACCGGTTGCATTATACATGCACACCTAAAAGTTCTAAGGTGTGTAGTCCGCCAACCCGCACTAGGCCAGCGTGCTAGACAAAGGCCTAAACCATCTCAGTTGTAGAGGAGGCCCGTGCCTAACAGTAAGACGTATTAGGGTTGACGGTGATACAGTTTAATGTAAAACCCATCAAAAGCTCAATAATTTCATCCTTGAACGAATATCATCCAGTGATTATTCACGAACAGCCATAAATTGTCTCCGGCGCCAAGTGAAGCGTCGCAGTTAAGTATTCATCCTGACAAACACCCCGTAATTCATTTAGGCGAGAATAATTAATGCGCAGAAATTGGGAGGAGATCGGCGGCGCTCACCTACAAACTGACGGCTAATTTATTATACAAATACAAGGAGAGTGCTCAATTTTCAGTGAATACTGTGAGCAAAGTAAGTTAAAAAAAAAAAAAAAGTATTTTTATTATCCAAAAAGAAATGTAGTTCAGTTGATTTACAAGATATAAAATAAAAGTACCTGGATGACCGGTTTTTTTTTTTTTTTTTTTGTGTTTTTTGGAAATTATATTTAAGTACGAATTACTAATAAAATGATGAAATATGAATAATGTTACTTAACAACGCCATCTGCTGTTGTGTCGTTAAAGCAATTAGTTGCTCACAAAAAATAGTATTATTATTATTATTCGCCAATAGATGTCAGGAAGAGTCATGTTTTTCAGTTGAGACTACTCAAACGCCTCCTTTTTTTCTTCCAAATGACATTTTGTGAAAATGATTCCTAGCTAGATCGATTTATCGCCCCCGAAACCCCCTATATACTAAATTTTATGAAAATCGTTGGAGCCGATTCCGAGATTCCAATTATATATATATATATATATACAAGAATTGCTCATTTAAAGATATAAGATAAGATTGATAAACTCAATTGTAAAAGTGTTTGAATTATTTTATACACGGACCAACAACGATGATGTTTTAAGACAAAAATGACACCTTAAGATAAATACAAACAAAACCTATCTGGTAAGAAACTTAACGTATACTTTTCGTTTCTGGAATTCAGCACACTTTTATCGGCCATCTTAAGGTTCGTGCTAAGGTGAATTTAACCATAAAACTGCGGTTTCCGCGTGTAGCGATTTTTATTGATTTAAGAGAATAAAGTAGGTCTTTCGCTACATGATGATGCCTGGTCATCAAAGTCAAAGTCAAATTATCGTTGTTCAAATAGACTTTTACAAGTTCTTTTGAATCGTCAATTTTAAGCTATTTTATACTAAACTATTTCATCACTTTTCCATGCCAGTCCAAAAAATTACCTTTGAAGCATGATAAGGCCAGTAAAATACGTTAAGAGAGGTGAGATCAAATGAAAACATTATATGGATTATCAAAAGAAAAGAGCTAAAACGCGAAGCTTCACCTGACAACTAGACAAGATTACGCTGCGAGATAAACCAATCAGTGTCCAGCCGGGTCTCGTAATGGGACGCGCAAACTGGACAGACGTACCAATGTTTATTAATAATGTTCCGCTTTAGCCCTTGGATAGAACTAGTTTACCTATTTAAAATACTAAAAGTGATCTGAAAATATAATCCCATAAAAAACAAAACTTGTAAAAAACCCAAGTCTCGCAACTCAGTTCTTCTACCGTAAAAAGTTGTGAGATCCATATGATACCAAGTCGATGAATTTATTCAGTCCCCGTTTAAGGGAACTTCTGTCTTAAGTTATTATGCACTTAGCTTACCAGATACCATCTTATAGTGGCCATATCAATATTAAAAATATTTTATGTTTCAAATAAAATAGTGAGACTTGGCAATCGCATGAAAACACAATGTAGGTATCTCACTTTTATACTCTTGTTTTTTTTATTTGTTTTTTACTTGTGTTATATTTAATTTAGGTTAAGATTTCATGCAAGTCGTGTTTTAGATTTATATATATGCGGAAACATTTTATTAGTCCTTAAGCAAATTATGTATCAATATAACTAGATTTTTAAGTGACTGTTTTCCGAATAAAATAAAATAAAAATATTCTGTTCTCTTCCTGGTTATGCACTGTAATCGAGTAATTGTGGTTTAGCACACTTGAAATAAAACGACAACTTTGAGAGGTATGTAGGTAAAAATCATTACATGAAACCTTGAAAGGCAAGCTTGAAACATTACAAGCTATCTTAGATATTTATAATACACTAGCTTTTGCTCGTGACTCCGTCCGCGTAGACTACAGGGTTGGGTTCAGAATGAAAATAGGTTGTAGCCTTTGATTGAAGAAATTCGTATATTTTAAACTGAAAAGTTACTAATCTTATATAGCCTGCATCTCAAAATCCTTTCTTAGGGGATGCCTACGTCATAGTAGCTTTATGCATGCAAAGTCTCAGCCCGATCGGTTTAAGATTGACAAAGTTTCATACAAATTTCATCCCCTATTTTATCCTCTTGGGGGTTGAATTAATCAAAATCCTTTCTTAGCGAATGCCTACGTCATAACATCTACCTGCGTGCCAAATTTCAGCCCGATCCGTCAAGTGATTTGGACTGTGCGTTGATAGATCACTATGTCAGTCAATCAGTCTTACCTTTGAGCTATATACCATAATTATATACAGATTTACAAAATATGTGCATAATTGAGTGAAAATAAAACAATAACCAGCATGAAATAAACGAGGGGTAACATTAAAATCCGATTTATCCGCTTTAAAATACCGTAAAACTGCGTTATTGAAATAATGTGGGCAAATTGTGCTTTGTTCAGCAATAAAAGCGCTTGTTTTGCAGTATGAATTTATGTCGGGAGTAAAATAATGGGATCATTTAATTAATTGATTGCGCGCCAGTTATCAAATTAACACTATTATATAGAAAATTTACAATATTTAAAATAACATTTCATGACAAATTCGAAATTGCTTCTAAAAGTTTTTACAGTGATATTATAATATTCCAATATAATATTATATATATATATATATATATATATATTTAGTTATTACATTAACTATGAAAACACTTGTAAAACGTAATTTTTTTTAACATTACTAACTCTGACTTCAATGAATTACATTCCGCATTAATCTTGACCTGCTAATTCACAGACTTTTCGTACTATAACACATCATCCATTAAACTATATTTAGAGGAATAAGTAGATGGGCACCTATAGTTCTATTTCGAGTAACGTCTTTGTGGCTGAAAATAAGGCCGTCCTGCCGATCTATTGTGTTACTGTGAGATTTGAATTACTTGTCTCTATGATAACCACTACTCTAATAAATATACGGTTCGTTGCACCCATATCTACACTAACAAGATCCTTTTGGACCACTTTTAGATATAGTCTGATGTGGCGTAGACATAAGTTGGTGTGTATACCTTAGATGTAAGAACATATATTTGGTAAATATCGAATAAAAAGTCAGTATTATATCGTGCCTCGTGGTCTCGCGGTACAAGTATGTGCCGTGTGATCTAGAGGTCCTGGGTTCGATTCCCGGGTCGGGTAAAGTTTTATTGGGTTTTCCATTAGGAAATTCTCAGTAACAGCACGGAGTCTGGAATTGTGCCGGAAAAACGGCAATAGGCTCGCCCCCTATTACGTGGGACTGATACATACTTGGCGAAATGTGGGCGCAGAAATGCACCTCTGCCTACCCCTTCGGGGAATACAGGCGTGAGTTTATGTATGTATGTATTATATCGTCACTCATGCGCTTCATTACTCTCGTCCCTACACTTATATCTTTGTGCACCTTGTAAAATTGTGGGTTTGTCTTACATTTAACTTTCGCTTATTATTTAATGTCGTTTCAAGGAGATGAACTATTGGCAAGTAGTTACTATCCCATAAACTACCACAAACCACTTACATACTTAACATAAAAACACGTAGACTGCCTCGTGGTCTCGCGGTACAAGTATGTGCCGTGCGATTTAGAGGTCCTGGGTTCGATTCCCGGGTCGGGCAAAGTGTTATTGGGTTTTTCCATTAGGAAATTCTCAGTAACAGCACGGAGTCTGGAAATGTGCCCGAAAAACGGCAATTGGCTCGCCCCCTATTACGTGGGACTGATACATACCTGGTGAAATGTGGGTGCAGAAATGCACGTCTGCCTACCCCTTCGGAGGATACAGGCGTGAGTTTATGCATAAAACACTAAATTACTAATAATTTTATAACGATAACATTTCCAAGAACATCTATATTCACAGTATTCTGAGCCCGTTAAATATAACAAAAGGACCATTCTAAAGATGTCATAAAAATCATGAGAACAATGAATACGTTCCCAAACGACGGAGGTCGCATTATGGCAAAAAATGTCGGAAGCGAGTGACCCGCGCCGACTCACCGCGCCGAACAAACAAACCTATAATGACAATGCTTTTGTGAAATTAACGACGTGAAAAGGATGTGGCGGCCGCGGAGTTGACACCACACGACACGACCACGATACGACGTAATGACAATTACAATAAAATATATATTTTAAATTTTGTTTAAATATCATCCACTGTTGTTCACGTTTATTTTGTTAAAATACTACGGGCTTTTACAATTTAAAAAAAAAAGTGTGTGTGTGTACTTATGTACACGCGTTAGAAGTTATACTTCATAGATAAATATATATTTTCTTAAATAATATAATAATATATTATAAAATAATATTTTAATAACTTCATGGTGTCGGTTTTTCATGACAGTGTGCGCGCGCATCGTAATAACTTCAAAAAAACTACTACTGTCACTATTCTACATTCTTAAAATTTAAAACAAACTTTTTCTGAATAACTTTTTGGTGTCGGTGTGCGCGCGCATCGTAAAAATCACTCTCATCATTTTTCCCTAACGCGCCAAAAGAAGTATAACTTCAATAACCCAACAGTCACATGCATAGTTCTGACCCCACTCTAAGATACAAATCTTGTGTCGTGGGTATCAAAAACTACGAGAGGCTTTTCAGTCTCATAAACACCTAAACCCGAAAAATATATTTGTGAATCGCACAAATTTGTCCCGGTGCGGGGATCGGACCCGCAACCTTGTTTCGGAAGCTGGGGTCTAGCCATCTGCGCCACGGGGCTGTGGGCTTATTCAGATTTTATATTGTGCGTTTCAGTCTCTTAGAGGCGTAGTAAGGTAATTTTGCGATAAAAACAGTATCACCTATCCAATTGTATAGGTGCGGGGAAAAAATTTAAACTCATTCATATAGCCTCTAACTCTATGCAACAGTGTAACGTTCAAACTGAGTCTGTCATCGATAGAACCATCTATAAAAGAGTCGTATAGTGTGAATGCTAACGTAATACCGGAACGAATCGGTTTTAGTGACGTTTGATGTCACGCGATTCGACTCCAAGGGGATAACTGGGATAGAAATAATATGAAATCTATGTACGAGGAAGTGTTTTTGTAAAAATCACGTTTTGGTTACAGAAATAAAATTTTCTCATCAAAACATGCTCATTGTGAGCTTATATTACCGTTACAGGTTCTTTCCGATTGTTCTCGGAAAAATAGCAAGACACCGGTATTGTTCAATTAAAAAAGTATGCTTAATGATTTGAAACGAATAATGACTGTTAATAGAAGAGTAATATGAGATATTTTCTTTCTTTAAATTTTCATTTGCATAGTTCCTTTGTATAATTTTTTAAATGGAAACAAACTAACAACATTGCATCATTATTTTAAGGTCATTATTAAATTAAAGTATTTGGGAATAATCATTTTAGTCTACTTATTAGGGATGCAATTTTCTTAGTTTCTGGAGTCAGTGTAGACACTTTTCCGTATCTGTATAAAAATAGGCATCGTTAGGAGGCTATCATTCTCAATGAATGCGATGGTTAAGTATGTTCATTAGTGGAGTCTAAGCTAACTACGTCTACCAACTTGTAGAGCATCATAGTTCTGACATAATGAATTGAATGAGCCGCGGCAGAAAACATACGTCTTTCTTCTAAAACTACCTTTTTACTATAGTCGTATAGCTTCAGATACTGCTATTCGACTGTTCACCAATTATGCTTTTATATTCAACTCCATCTGACTCCAACTTCAGTGAGCAATAAAATAAAAGTGATATTTAAATCATTTCGCCTGCACAAAGCCACAAACAAAACGGGTATAATTCTTCGTTGTCCGTGTATTTATGGTAATCGGCGCGACTTTGCTCGCCCTCGGCTATAAAGCAGCTTGAGGAGTGGTCCTGCCGCGACCCGAGGTTCAAACTAGGCACTGTGTACACTACTACCGGATTTTTTCACTTCTAATAGTTTCATTGTAAATGTAGTTTTTTTTATGGAAACAGGAGTAAAACAAGCAAGTGAGCCACCTGATTTTAAGTGATCAACACCGGAGGAATCATCGGTGTGTTGCCGGCCTTTGAGGAAAATATAGGCTCTCTTCTTGAAGGCCCTTAAGTCGTGTCTTTGGATCATTAATATATCGTCGATGTTCAATTTTATAGTTGATTTTATGAGAGCAGGAAATATGATATGAAAATATATAAAAGTAACTACGTGCAAATAATGCAATAGTACCTGCAAATGTACCGATGGGCGTCCATCAACAAAGTGGACTGACAATTCAATACAGGTTGCTATACGTCACCGAATTTAAAGGTAGCTGGATTCCAGCAATATTCAAGGGGCTGATAAAGTTGTTGAAGCTTACCTGAAACAAAAACAATAGTAGTTAGCATAAAAAAAAAGGTTGACTGTTAAAGAATGCCTTAGGCATTAAGCCCGCCTTTATACGCAATGTGTAAAAAGCATTAATAAATAAAGACTACAAAGAAAATGGAGTCATCATCATATCATCAGCTCAAATATGTCCCACCTCAGAGCACAGCCCTCCTGATGAGGATATGGAATAATATGCAATAATAAAGAAAGCAGTATACTTGAACATAAAATTAAAGCGTTTTAATATAACCCTATCATTCACATCATTAGCCTTTCATTTGCGCGTTGATTGAGATTTTGATTAAATCCGTTGGTAATGCGTTTGATTGAAATCATTTAGTGCACATTGAGGTCACATTTACGCTCAATGTTTTACAGGTGAATGCCTATTAATTTTAACTAAATCTCACACATTTTTTTTTATAATTCTAAATTTTTTAATAAATTTAATTTTTGGAAATACAAAGGTATAAGCAGATATTTCAATAAATATGTCATATACTTTTAATTTCAAGATCGTTTTAAATTTCTATTCTTGCCTGTGTTTAACTAAAATACAAACAAAAACAAAAGAACCAGCAATTCCCAAAACTTAACTTAAAAAGCAGAAAAATGTATTTTCATTTAATTGTTGACTGTTTCATCTTCATCAGCTCAAACAGTACGTCCCACTGCTAAACACCGTCCTCCACTACAACTTAAGGCCTTAGTCCACAACGGGACTACACATCTAAAATAATTCTACAAACTAGGTGTGCAGGCTTTCTTACGATTTACTTTAACGCTAAAGGCAAACATCGTTGACAGCCCCGTGGCGCAGTTGGCTAGACCCCAGCTTGCAAAACGAGAGGCCGCGGGTTCGATCCCCGCACCGAGACAAATGTTTGTGTGATCCACAAATATTTGGTTCGGGTCTGGGTGTTTGTGAGACCGAAAAGTCTCTCGTAGTTTCTGATACCCACGACACAAGACTCGTATCTTAATGTGGGGTCAGAACTATGTATGTGACTGTTGGGTGTATTTATTATTATTTATTATTATTATCGTGTTACCTATTTAGTCGATTCTATCTCAAATCTACGACAATCTACATTTAAACCGATAGAGTCGTCAATCAATTTATTATCGTCGGTCATAAACCAGCGTTGCAACAATGATAGCATACAGAATGTACGTTTGAGCATGTAGAGTCCCCCTAATCTATCTGTCGCAATAATTCCGGGATGTCGCGCGCTTTACTGCCGACGTCTCGTGTTCCGCTGGCACTTTTGTTAGACGCCATAAAATATTTATAGTTTATAGAAACAAATAAAATATTTACAACGTATTGAACAAACCCACCGCGATACTGGACTCGTTTGATATAGCGATGCGAAGTCTAGAGACCGTTTGTCATGTTTCCGCGTCAGATTATTTTACGTAATTATATATTCATATACCCATACCTATATCCTTGAAGTTTGTGCATAGGGTGTATTTCTACAGCCTTTTTCTTTCCATTACTTTTTTTTGTCCATTGTTATATGTATTTTTTATGGAAAGCTTTTTGCACTTTCTTGGCACATTTCTGGACACAATGCAACTTCTAAGAATTTCTTATAAAATTACATTATACCCGATTCATTCTTTAAGATGAAATGTAATGCTCTGAAATCCTGAGGAATTCTGCAAGTTTATGACAATGGGTACTAAACATCTCTCTAAAATGTATTGTTGTATTTCGATAAAGAAAACATAAAACATCCCATCAAATTATCTTGCGGATGTAAATAAACATAAAAAGGAAAATGCTTGTAATAAAATTATTTCGCCTCGGAAAATATTTTTTTTTTATAAACACACAAAATTTCCCCGAATAATCCCCGGAAGCGGATTTGTGTGAAATACTAAATGTATAAACGCTTTAATAGGCTTCAATATTAAGCCCATGTTGCGTCATTGGTTCATCAATTTATTGAATTAGTACGTACATTTATATGTAAATCCATTGCACGAGATTCTCTACAACTGAGACTGAACATATGCATGTCTATATCTAATAATTTACACGTGATGCCAACAGACTTGTGACCTAGCAGTTTGGATATAAACATCATCATACCTAGTCGTCTAAAGGTCGAATTTCAAGAAATCGCTTAGAAAGGCGTTCCAATAGTCAGTAGACGAAAAGCTGTTGAAAACTATGTATGCAAATTATGAAATATCGATTATATAGAAAACTAATAAACACTGATAAAATAGTTATAAAACCTGCAGTCTGTTATACGTTACTCCATAATAAATTCAACAGCAAATTAGCAATAAATTTACGACCATAAGCCTCGTAAAAAATTGGATGTTTTGACCAAACATCACACAACAGTATCCACGAACAACTCACAGAAATTCATGAGTCGCGATCGTGTCCGCAACCGAATTGTAGACAAATAAAAGTGAGTTTATCGCGTCACGATCACTAGAGCGATTACTGGCCGGGATAGCTTGTAACGCGTGATTAAACACCTTTCGATGTAATAAACGAGGAATAAAAACCAAAAACTGAGGATTTTGCAAGTGGGACGTATTGATGGGCTTTCTGATATTTGAGCGGTAAGTTCCTTTATTAAATTGGGTACTTCAAAACTAGTAAGTAATATGAATAAAATCATTATCAGCCCATATACGCCTAATGCTGGGCGCGGGCCTCTTCTACAACTGAGAGGGTTTAGACCTTAGTCCACCACGCTGGCCTAATGCGGTTTGGCGGACTACACACCAAAGGAATTCCTAAGAACTACTTTTTTAGGCGTGCAGGTTTCCTCACAATGGTTTCCATTACGGTTAAAGTAAGTGATAGTTCATTGTGAATACACATGTAACTTCGAAGTCAGAGGTGTGTCTGGGGTTTGAACCCGCGGCCGCCGAGATTCTCGAGCGCGCGCCTAAATCGAGGCCATCACTACTACGTAATATGAACATGCATAATTATATACATATAATGTCACGTTTCAATCGTGGATGTGTATATAGAAGTGTCGCAGACTGTTTTATAAGTATCAAGTTTAATTCCTAAGAATAAATCAGTAAGTATTTCCTAAGGAAGAAACGTGCTCTTAATCACACGACGCTCATTTAGGTATGCCGCAGGACTAACAACGCAGGCTTGTTATTAATTATAATTAAATACTTGGTAGAAAAAATAAACTTATACAATAATCTTTGCACTTAAGATCAGAAGTTATATGAATACGATTCACACAATTAAACTTATTATCGGCCATCAGAACAAAAAAAAAACACAATACTTTTGGCGAAATAAATAATTTAGAATTCAATAAAAAATTATCAAGGCATATCCAATCACATCCAAAATTCTCCACTTATGTTAACTCAGTAATAAAAAGCCTTTAGTTAAGTTGTTCCAAAATGAGTACAACACTCATCCAATACGGCTATGTCGGAATACGAGTATACGTTACCTTATCTAGCTAAAATGTTTGGAACAATTTCAATTAATGCTATCTGCTCTGGAGATTTAATTCAAAATTTCCAGGAATAGAATTCCATTTCGAAATGAGCAAACACGTCCTGTAATGTGTGTGAAAGCGTGTTACAATTGTAATGAGACAAATGAGGAGACGTGACGTAAAAGTTAATTATTCAGTAATCCTGATTTTGAAATTAACACATTTCAATTTGTAATTTTGGTAACATGAATGTCATCCTTAAATTGACAAATGTTTATGGGGGTCTACGAGTATTCGTTAGGTTTTGAGTATTCTGAGAAAAAAAAATCGTAGCTACTAATTTTTACCTCAAATACACTTACTATATTGCGTCAGTTATAAGGGTATGATGAGTATAAAGTCAAATTCATAAACGTACATTCCTAGGATGCTACCCCAACCCCGAGAGGGGCGGCGGCACGATGGCCTGTGTCCGTCGCGGGCGTCTACAATAGAGGCGCCCGAATCGAGTTAGCAACTGCGCCCCTAAAAGTTCCAAGGCGGCCGAGACGTTTTCGTCTCGGAGGCGCACCGGGCGGCTGCGGCACTATTGTGGGCGTTTCTCGCCCACGCACCGTGGTCGCCCCACTTGGCGCAGAGATGGCCACCGGGGGGTTTTGGTCGGTATGCCGGTGTAGTTTAGGGACCCAGCTCGGCACTAACATATGTGCGGACACAACGCCACCGCGCGCCGGGCTGCAAGGCCGGTGACCCCGACATACGCTTCCTGCCTCCCCTCCCCCTGGGTTGACGGGAAGTAGAGCCATAAATAGCTTTCCACTCGAAAAAAAAGGGTGCTACCCCAAACAATGATTTCGATTAAATCGTCATCGTTGTAGTGCCGAAACATACACCGAACGTCATCGTTTGTTGCTGATTTAATTGAAATTGTTGTTTGCATGCTACCTGCAACACTTGAGTTATTCAATTTTTCAACCAAGATCACGTCTATGCTCAACGAAAGTAATTTAAGGCTGATTATGACGAAGGAAATGTGCCTTTAAACAAGGATGAATAGGTGAGCTTATTTCATTGAAAAGTGAAAAAGAAGTAACAATTTGAAATAATATTTGGTACCATAATACAAAAACATTTTTAAGGCAAATTACTCTAATTTCGCGTGTAAAATAAATTATACTAACGTTCGGTACACCTCACGCAACATTTTCAGCAGCTTTACCAACAAATAAATTACCGCTGCAAAAAAAATACCCTCGTAAGTGGCGCACGTTATCGTTAAATGAGTAATTAACGTCTAACCCGGGTGCAGCGGCGGTTAATTGTACAAACATTGCTTTAAGCGCCACAAGCGGCGGCACAGTTTGGAGTGGTGCCAGTGCCGCGAGCGCCCCTGAATTTTAAACGTGTATTTATTAGAACTTAGTGGCTTTTGGCAAATTTATTGCATCTTCGCGGAGTTTTTCCTTGGCGCAAATGAATTTTGAACGGAAGCTCAAGGTTTACTTGTGTGCAATTGACCAGTGCCAAGTCAATTCAAATTTTAACCATGTACGTGTGGCGTACATAATATGTTGTGTAATTTATTTATTAAACATATTTATTAAGTGTATACATATTTTATATATATTATATACTAACAATTACACCAGACACATATACATACTAACATACATTACACTTACAGAACCCAACACATTTATTATAATAATATTATTAATATACGTGGAGTGCATTGGAGGCGCTCGATACCGCCGCGCGGACGCTAACCGGTATCGCATGGTAACAGCGCGGCGTCATCGCTTCAACTCACGCGCCGGCCAGTCGGTACACCTCCCTCGCTCGCGAAGCCCGTGTCACCCGCTACCTCGCCGCCTTATCTTGTCCGCGCTTAACAGCTGATTATTGTGAACATTCTCGTACTGTAATATCTGTCTCATCTCCTTCTGTAATTTTTACTTCTTGTGACTATATTGTGTTGTGTGAACTATATTATCTTCTTGTGACTTTTGCTGTATATGTACTGTGTGTGCAAATAAACTCCTAGAACTGCTTAATGCTTATCATTGCGCTTGCGCTTTTATCATCATCCGGCATACATCATCCACACGCAACATCAGGCGCTGTCGCCACGTGCCCACAACCAGGCACACCGACGCCGCCTATATACATTAGCCATACACTACGATAAACTAGCCAACATAGCTAAATACGTAACTAATACTACTGTATTTTTGTACTTCAAATAATATCTCTACTGTTAGATATGCATGTATAGCTCTAGGAAAGAATAAGTAGTAATGAGTTAAAAGCATTTCTTTCAATACTGCCATTTTTCATCATTGCTAAGATAAAATAAACAGTATACAGTTTCCCAGTATCGAAAATAAAAAGCCCTTCTCATTAAGTATAAAATAATTAAACCAGTAATCACTATAGTTCTCCGAAATGTACCAAAACAGTAGTTAATACACAGCTATCGGAATTCTCTCAGCTAAGGTTCATTTCATTAGTTCGTGTCGGCGACGTAACCACCCGCCTCCAACATAAAGGGGCTTGAGACCTACGTCTTCACTCTTCATCCGTCTTTGCATCTGCATCATTAAAAACTAGTCTGGATCATCGAGTTGGTTATGAAGACTGAGGGTTTTACATTTTGCCTTATGAAGACTGCCTCGTGGTCTCGCGGCACAAGGATGTGCCTTGCGATCTAGAGGTCCTGGGTTCGATTCCCGGGTCGGGCAAAGTGTTATTGAATTTTTCCATTAGGAAATTCTCAGTAGCAGCACGGAGTCTGGAATTGTGCCCGAAAAACGGCAATAGGCTCGCCCCCTATTACGTGGGACTAATACATACCTGGCGAAATGTGGGTGCAGAAATGCACCTCTGCCTACCCCATCGGAGAATATAGGCGTGAGTTTATGTATGTATGTTTGTATGTGGTTTTACATTTTATATTGGCTTATTTTTATCCTCTAGCTTTAGGTGCGCTGTCGAGAATCTCGGCGGTCATAGGTACAAACCCCAGGCACTCACATCGTGAGGAAACAAGCACACCTAAAAATTCATAGGAATTTCTTAAGTGTGTAGTCCGCCAACCCGCACTAGGCTAGCGTGGTGGACTAAGGCCTAAACTCTCCTAGTTGTATAAGGACTGATGATTGACTTTTTTGGTCACGTGACTTACCAACGACATTGAAAAAGTCATTTTAAAATGTACTCCAATATTTAAACCTAGCAATATTTTTTTTTTCAAGTAAAATGCAGGCTTCATATGAAGGCATAGACATCATTTAGGCAATGCGCTTGAGATATTAATGTAATTTCTTTGCTTGTGGAGCGGAGATAAAAATGTCTGAGACAATGAAAGATTCTCTTAACTACCTGTCAATTTTATTTTGATTAATAATATTACATAATAGTTTTATTTATAGTCATTCAGTCCTTATTCGTGCAAGTCCTTCCTAGATCACTTTTTCATAACCATATTATCCTTTCTTATAACGTGAACGTACATGCATTTAAGTATCAACTTTGCAATGTTTGTTTGCAATATTTGTGGTCTCGCGGTACAAGTATGTGCCGTGCGATCTAGAGGTCCTGGGTTCGATTCCCGGGTCGGGCAAAGTGTTATTGGGTTTTTCCATTAGGAAATTCTCGGTAACAGCACGGAGTCTGGAAATGTGCCCGAAAAACGGCAATAGGTTCGCCCTCTATTACGTGGGACTGATACATACTTGGCGAAATGTGGGTGCAGAAATGCACCTCTGCCTACCCCTTCGGGGAATACAGGCGTGAGTTTATGTATGTATGTATATTTTTTTGCTTTATTTAAAAGAATGCTTTCAACAAAAACTAACTAGCCTTCAAAAGCAAAATACTTTTGCACAGAGCCTTAAATTCAATACTATTACAGAACGTAAACTATTAGGTACTAAATTCTCCCCAACTAACGTAAAACTCAATAATCCATAACAAGCGTAGAGTGAACATTGCTCATTTCATTTAGAGGTAAGTTGATAAGAAGTTGTTCCTCCGAGAGGGTCGCAATCGACTATCGGAGGACTTTCGATGAACTTTCTTCGGAGTCATCCCACGCTCGTTGTTAATCCCGTAATCCCCGAAACTTACACGCTGCTTTTACGGCGTACACAAATACATTTCACTGAAACAGTTTCCAGGTTTTCAGTCAGGTCAGTTTTCGGGGGGGCTTCAATCATGGTGACAGGATGACCGTGCCGGCATTTTTTGGCCGGTTTCTCGCGGTTGGTCCTTTGTTCACCATGGTATTAGTCCCCCAAACTTCTTCACTAGGTAGGTGAAGAGGTTTTCGGCCGGCATGATTGCGTCGACCAACGGGAGATCATCATCTCTCGCTGGTCGGCACTTTTTCTGGACTCCATTACACTTACCATCAGGTGCAATGGGGTCACTTTGCCGTGCCAGTATAAAAAAAAAGGTTTTGAGTGCAATTCTGTCTACAAAAGCAACACTGACATACTTCAATCCTTCTTTTTATATTCAAACTTTATTTTACCTATACCTATCTTAATAAAACTTTATATCGTTAACAACCTAACTTCTTACGGCTGAATAGCTCTAAGATTATGCATTATAATTACGTATAACTACTTAAATAAATAAATTAATACAACCAACAGTTACATACATAGTTCTGACCCCACATTGAGATACGAGTCTGGTGTCGTGGGTATCAGAAACTACGAGAGACTTTCTGTCTCACAAACACCCAGACCCGAAACAAATATTTGTGGATCTCACAAACATTTGTCCCGGTGCGGGGATCGAACCCGCGGCCTCTCGTTTCGCAAGCTGGTCTGGCCAACTGCGCCACGGGGCTGTCTCATTAGGTAGTGCAGCGATAATATGTTTGGATTTATGTTTAACAAAATAATCATAATTAAGTCTTATATTGACGTACTAATAAGTTTTACGTAATTACCATTACAAATATAAAATCAACGTATTTTTCTCCTAAGAATATTATTTAGTAAAATATTTTGTAATTTTAAAATATCACTAAATTTGAGTCATTACAGAAATATACAACAATAGTAAAATTAAGCATACATACATAAACTCACGCCTGTATTCCCCGAAGGGGCAGGCAGAGGTGCATTTCTGCACCCACATTTTGCCAAGTATGCATCAGTCCCACGTAATAGGGGGCGAGCCTATTGCCGTTTTTCGGACACATTTCCAGACTCCGTGCTGTTACCGAGAATTTCCTAATGGAAAAACCCAATAACACTTTGCCCCACCCGGGAATCGAACCCAGAACCTCTAGATCGCACGGCACATACTTGTACCGCGAGACCACGAGGCGTATTTATTAGTAATAGTGAAATTAAGAAAGAAATTAAAAGCCAGCTTTTTTTTTTACTCCTAGTCCTAACTGACGAAAAAAGAAGTGTTAACTGGCAAGCCATTGTTTTTTAAGCAATCCTCCGTAAAAGTTGTGTCAGCGCCCCGCAGACACGCGAAGTGAGTGAATAAATGTCGTCGGTTAACCACCGAGCACAATTCAGCCAAGTTGCTCTTTTACAAATGTTCTGCCATTAGAAAGGTGGGCGGCCCTTGAGGGACCGTTCCGGATCTATAGTGGTCTATTATAAAAGTTATTCGCCAAGTTGCTGCTTTATGGTGGAATTCGCCAAGTCCTTAATTATTACATACGGGCTGCTATCAGCGGTTCCGCGTGGTATTGTCGCCTCCGCGGTCTTTGTTGGTTTGTTACGAATCTCGGGGGAAAGTTTTGATTATACACGAAATTTGTTTGAAAAAGATTTATTGCTGGGCTTTAGTGTGTTCGCTCGGTGTTATAGATTTCTATCGATAGTTCTGACATTATTTTTTCACGATTGGAGGGGAAAGTTTGTGATTATTATGTCTTTTAGCAATCTCCATACTATTACTCTACAATCAAAAATATATACCAGCGAAAAAAAAGTCACAAAAAAGTCATATCGTGATTGGCATAAGTTACTCATGATTGATAAAAATAAAACTTGTTATTTTATTGACATTATTTGGCGTATCTAAAAGATAGTTGCAATATTTTTTCCTAAACTAGAACGTGGGTTTGTTTGTGACGGTTTTATTATGATAATGATATATAATCTACTTTTCCGGAAAAATACTATTTTAGATAATGTTTTTAAACAAGAGCAATCTTATCAATACTTGTGTAGAGTAATATTTGAGTATACTAAAAACCTTACTTAAATATTCACAGCCGGGAGCGCTAGCATTTCGCCTAAATAAATACTATTATATTTTTTTATTACTTCTCTTTCATGTTCAAAGGACGCTTGTATTATGTACGCTACTTGACGTTATAAGTTAACCCCTTAAAGATTGTTCCCTCAATCCATCCCTTCCTCTTTACTTTTTATATTAAAATGGAACTTGAGCCGTGGGCTTTTGTCCCACGAGTTCATAATGAGTGCTCTGTAAACCCTAGCACTTGGAGTGTACGAGATAGCGATTAAGTATTACTGAACTTTGTTTTTAAGAAATTTAATCCATTTTTTAAAATTCATGATCTGTGATTTTGTTATATCGATGACGATTAAAATCTTTGTATGTCGACATGTATTTCCGATTAACAATTGCATGGAAAAACCTACTTATCAACAGCGTAAGCTTAATTATTTAAAAATATTTTATATACCTACATAATTGAATTATTCTTTTTTATCTGAAAATAAATAATTTTTCGTCAGTCAACACACTATAAATATCACCTGTACTTAACACTATAATTATATATACCTAGTGTATATGTGTATATGCGTGTCGCTATGTTGTAATAATTAAATTTTACTTAATCTATTCGCCACACATATTTTTTTACCCATCACTAGTGTGATATTATTATATGTTTGTCAATTTATTTTGTAAAAAAATATCTCTTAAACAAAAGAACGTGTATTTTGCTAAATACTTTTGTTCTTTTTTCAATTCTATCACATTACGGTAGTTTGATATATTTATGTACATATATGTATGTATGTTGCAGACACTGACTCCCTCTCCTCTATCCATTCTATAGTTATCTATAAAAGATCGCCTTGAGTGATAAGACCGCCAATTGTACTATTTTCCCCCTGTGTTCTTGTTCTGTTCATTTTCTCCGTGTGTACAATATAGTGTTAATAAATGAATAAATATTAAGCACGATGGTTGCTAAGTATCCGGGCTAAAAGACGCAGCACAGTATAAAAAAGACCTAAATAATGAAATCGCTGTCTCCTATGCAGTGTGATGGTGGCCTGCGGTTTATTGTAAGTACACCGCGTGAGCGTATGAAATGTTTCTCGTTAGCGGAATGCCCCTGAACGCCACAATTCGTTTGTATTTAAATTTACAAACGTTTCTATCCATGTATCCAATTTATCCGTGAATTTGTTTACTCTTACTGCCTCGAGCAAGGATATATTATTACAATCAAGTCGATGTATTGACCTCAGTTTGTCATTTAATTGTATAAAAATATGTAGCTTTTTTAATGGAAACACGGTGTAATGTAAGAGCCTGTGATATTAACAGGCTGCTAATATATTACACGGTTTGGTAGCCCACGGTGGTAAGTATGCGGTCGACAAATATTTGTTTCGGGTGTTTTTCATCATCATCATCATCCTTCATCATCAGCCCAAATACGTCCCACTGCTGGGCACGGGCCTCCTCTACAACTGAAAGGGGTTTAGGCCTTAGTCCACCACGCTGGCCTAGTGCGGGTTGGCGGACTACACACCTAAGAAATTCCTAAGAACTTTTAGGTGTGCTGGTTTTATCACGATGTTTTCCTTCACCGTTAAAGCAAGTGATAATTCATTGTGAATACACACATAACTTCGAAAAGTCAGAGGTGTGTGCCTGGGGTTTGAACCTGCGACCGCCGAAATTCTCGACCGCGCGCCTAAACCTCGAGGCCATCACTGCTTTTGCGCGTGTAAAACTGGTAGTTTCTGATATACATGATACTTGTATCTTCGTGTCTATAAATTCTTACACAAACATATTTCATGATACATAAAAAAAATCCCTTTCTTCCACATTAGTAAAAACTGTATTGTAGAAGTCAGTGTCTTCCCCTTATATTACTATCGGTACCTATCTGTTTTATGTTGAGTCCTTTGAAACTAAACCAATAAATTTTAATGTTTGGAAATAACTTGCTATATACATTTTTAGTTGTACATAAAATATGTATTTCAGTGGGTGTGTGTGAATATATTTATACAGGGTGTATTCAGACGGTGATCGGAAACTAAGGCAGGTAGCTATTACCTGTATATTATTAGTAGGTATACTTTACTGTAACTAAAAGATTTTCTGTATCATAATGTTCTAATGTTCTAACCAGGAAAGTACAATAGGTATGCTTAATTTTTTCATTATCTGATGTTCTGATGTTATGACAGCCCCGTGGCGCAGTTGGCTAGACACCAGCTTGCGAAACGAGAGGCCACGGGTTCGATCCCCGCACCGAGACAAATGTTTGTTTCGGATCTGGGTGTTTGTGAGACCGAAAAGTCTCTCGTAGTTTCTGATACCCACGACACAAGACTTGTATCTTAGTGTGAGATCAGAACTATGTATGTGACTGTTGGGTGTATTTATTTATTATTACAATTAGTGGATTGCATTTGTTAATATATATTTTAGGGGTAGAAACTTTTCAGGACAGAAAATATTTATTTTTGTAACAGATTAACCCCTTGGCAAACCCCTAAACTGACTCGACTTGACTGCCGCGTGGTCTCGCGGTACAAGTATGTGCCGTGGGATCTAGAGGTCCTGGGTTCGATTCCCGGGTCGGGCAAAGTGTTATTGGGTTTTTCCATTAGGAAATTCTCAGTAACAGCACGGAGTCTAGAACTGTGCCCGAAAAACGGCAATAGGCTCGGCCCCTATTACGTGGGACTGATACATACCTGGCGAAATGTGGGTGCAGAAATGCACCTCTGCCTACCCCTTCGGGGAATACAGGCGTGAGTTTATGTATGTATGTAAACCCCTAAACCTCATAATTTGGTAAATATCTTAAGAAAATCAAGTGGCCCTTATTTTGTTTTGACTAGTATATATTAATGTTAGGTATGTTTTATATTTTGATACATAATTAATTTGGTCAATTGATCAAATTAATAACGTTATAAGTTTCTTTGGAAACGATAAACGCAGTAATGTAAAACGGTGGGTAAACTTTGGCTCAAAAACAGTTACAATGTCTGTAATTAACTAGTTAGATCTGTCCAATTTAAAACGGTGGGCAAATTAAACTTTGGCTCAAAACAGTTACAATGTAATTTACTAGTTAGATCTGTCCAATTAATTACACGACTCACTCACAGAAATACGATACTAACAAAAAAATTAAATTAAAGACTACTTTAATATAACTATTATGGAATACGTAGATACAAACATGCAGTTGGAATTTATCACTATCTATACTAAATCTGGTTCCTTCGCAAACGGATAAACTTTAGTTATACGGCGAAATTTAAAATGTAAACAAGAGTATTCAAAGGGGTAACAAATAACGCGTGTATATCAAGTTGGGGCACGCCCTCCCCTCCCTTTCCCCCCTCGCCCCTCTCCAGTCCGTCGTAAATCTCCCCTGAATACCAATCGGGATTGCTGCACACTTGAAGACACTGTCCGCGGAACCCTTACCATGAATCACGTAAACGATGATATAAGACTATTGTATGGGGTTGTTACCCGCGGTTTATAGATCACTAGCAATAATCTTGCCTTTTTTCCGGAATAACTGTAGTAGGATAATATTGTCCACAATATTATGTATAAACATTTTTGACTAACAAAAGTAATAGTTAACTTTGCCTACGAAATTAATTAGTAAATCAACTCATTTCTGAATGAACGCCAAGGATCATGAATTCCAAAATTATCGTTACATATTTTCACATAATTCACCATTATCATCAGCCCAAATACATCCCAGTGCTGGGCACGGGCCTCCTCTATCATTGAGAGGGTTTAAGCCTTAGTCCACCACGCTGGCCTAGTGCGGGTTGGCATTCTTACATAATTATACACAGTTAATTAAATGAAATCAAAAATTAATTATTGACATAGCTCACAAGATAACAATCATAGAACAACTTATATATTTATTAACAGTAAAGTATGAAAAGCTTTGGAATAAAAGCTGAAACCGCTAGAAAATAATCAAGGTCACTCTTTAAAGCGTCAAGTATAATCATATTTCTGATACACATTGAAGTCACACATCATGAGCCTATGAAATGAAATGAAATTGCTTTATTTGGTCACGTGGGCAATCAAATAGCACTTATGACAAGTCAATACAGAAAAGAAAAATCTTTTATTATTACATTATAATTCAACTATGGTTCATTTTATATAATTTTTAAATTTTTATAATTTAGTTTTAGTTTTCATCAGGAAATACGTAATATCTTATTTTATTATTTTAAAGTAAATAATGAGATGGACCTTGTGTATTTCCGAAACGTCACGTATTATTTTAATGCTACCACCGGATCCAAACGTGACCCTGACTGAGAATACCCGGTGAAACAAACTCAGCGGGCTTACTTTACTACTGGAATTACCTATTATTATACGTCCCACTGCTAGGTACAGGCATTCTCTACAACTGAGAGGGGTAAGGCTTCCGCCACGCTGGCGGTTGGCGGCTGAAGTCATAATAATAAAAAATTAAAAATAAAAATACTGCGTTAATCTGTGTAGACGAGCGTCCCGCAGGATGCAACCGTAGGTCACAGGTGCGGCGATTGATTGCACACACTCAACCCGCTCCAACTTCACGCCACGGGCTGTCAGCGAGCTATAAAAAATCTATTACGAGATTGATCAATCGTCGGATGGCGATAGTTTTACTCGTATGTGTGATGCTCGTTCTTTTGGGAGTTTACTTATTGAATTTAAACCAAATAATATACAATATAGAAGTCGTGATGGCCTCGAGGTTTGGGCACGCGGTCGAGAATCTCGACGGTCGCGAGTTCAAACCCCAGGCACACACCTCTGACTTTTTCAAGTCATGTGTGTATTCGCATTGAATTATCACATACTTTAACGGTGAAGGAAAACATCGTGATAAAACCTGCACACCTAAAAGTTCTTAGGAATTTCTTAGGTGTGTAGTCCGCCAACCCGCACTAGGCCAGCGTGGTGGACTAAGGCCTAAACCCTCTCAGTTGTAGAGGAGGCCCGTGCCCAGCAGTGGGACGTATATGGGCTGATGATGATGAATATACAATATAATATTGTGTGTTCTTTGACTGCCTGGTCGCTCCCACAGCTTACGATCAAGAGGCACCCTATTGGATTTCCGGGCATACCAGATATATCATGTCTGCCGCAATGACTATTAGTTCAGTTCAGGATTTCTCAAACATTCGGTTCCACGAACCCCTATTAAAGTTTCCAGGTGACAGGGAACCCTTTAAGCCGTAAGTAACGAATTAATAAGAAGAAAATAATGAGAAAAACTGATCCAGTTGGTACCATAGTGTTTCAGTGATTTCTCAGTCTTGAAAAGTATTTCTTAGTGGTAGATGTGCGTATCCCTTTTGTGGTGAGCTAGATTGTGTTTATATTTATAAATGAATATGGTTACTTAAAGTTATGGAAAAGGGACACACGGGTTTTATACCTAATCTCGGTGATCGTTATCCAGGTGAATACAAATCCAGCAAGAGGATAATGGGCCTCTGACGATCTAACTTACTGAAAAAAACGTAGCATAATGTTGTACGTAACTTTGATTTTGTTTCAAGCAATTACACCAGCCTGATGCCTCGAACTGACAGCCCCTTGACTTAGTTGCGAAACGAGAGGCCGCGGGTTCGATCCCCGCACCGAGACAAATGTTTGTGTGATCCACAAATATTTGTTTCATGTCTTCGTGTTTGTGAGACCGAAAAGTGTCTCGTAGTTTCTGATATGACACAAGACAGGATTTGTATCCTAGTATGGGGTCAGAACTATGTAAGTGACTGTTGGTTTTATTTATTTATTTGTGTTGTAGAACTCAGGGCTATCTAAAAAAGCTGTTTACAAGTAAAATCCTCTTAAAGGAATACTGCCCATATATGTACATCCAAGAGTTTATACGCCATTGTGGGCTTTTGGCTTAGCTTGTTCGACGAGGCCCGGTGAGACTTGAAATGCTGACCATTAAATCGGACGCAACGTTCAAAGGCTAAGCCGGTTACTCGGACGAACACGCCTTTCATTGTATTATGGGTATCCCTACGCTTACCTAAGAGTACATACGGTTAAAAATATTATGCCTTACTATGATTGCCTCGTGGTCTCGCGGTACAAGTATGTGCCGTGCGATCTAGAGGTCCTGGGTCCGATTCCCGGGTCGGGCAAAGTGTTATTGGGTTTTTCCATTAGGAAATTCTCGGTAATAGCACGGAGTCTGGAAATGTGCCCGAAAAACAGCAATAGGCTCGCCCCCTATTACGTGGGACTGATACATACTTGGCGAAATGTGGGTGCAGAAATGCACCTCTGCCTACCTCTTCGGGGAATACAGGCGTGAGTTTATGTATGTATGTATGTAAAAAATATTATATCATAAAGATTCAAGTCTATATAAGGCCTCTGTCTCTGTCTGTTGCCTTTTTTTGAAGTCAAACTGGGCTTAGTTCTGCTACTGACAATTTCATAGAAACACACTTCATATACCCGGAAATCAAACCCGGGTCCTCTAGTACATACGACGCTCGCTTGTGTCGCGGGATTGGTAAGGATAATTGCGTCAACTTGCAACGCATATTTTACTTTTCGGAATATTATTTAGATATCACACAAACACAACACACACTGAACACACCTGAAGATTATTTTTTACTTGGAGTAACTACAGACTCACTGACCCAAAAACTTCCAGAACGCTATTCACGTAAATCTTAGTCCAGCTCAATCATCAGAGGAAATGGACTAAATCAATCGGCGCATTATTCGCGATGTCTGTCTCCGCGCACAATACATAGCGTCCACCTCATTTGCCGAGCTAATGGCCTGGAACGCTCGATATGAAACGATTATTTTACCTCTGAATACTGTCTGCTGGCGCCACAGACTACGTTCAACACGCTCTTTGGTGTAATATTGCGCAGATGTTGAAAACTTGCAAGGAGTAGTCGACAGTCTGTGGCTCAGTTGAGAGAAAGTTCAGAGCCATTTACTTGCAGGTATTGCGTACTTGACAACGTGTGCTAATGCGTCGCAATGATGAAATGTTTCAGTTTAAAATGCTGCTTCAATATTTAGCAAGATTGTAAGGTGAAAAAGAGGGAAACATTACTACAATATAGTAGAAACTTTGTAGGCACAATGCATTGTGACACTATTTTTTGTAAGATTCCAAGACTTCTTGAGTCTCCTTTTGTCTAGCCATATCCCATTTCAATTGAGGTCGGCTCTCCTAATCATTCTTCGCCAGATAGTTCTATACCTATTCATTGATGTAGGGTTTCATTGGCGTAATTTTCTCGTCCATTCAACTTTTCTATGCTCATGAGACCATTGTTTGTCGTCATGGTAGTGTTTTATAGCTGAAAAATATACCTAGCTGGAGACCGCGTGTTCAACTTTTAGGTTATGAAATATTATGTTCTTACTTTTTACGACAATCACTTTGTATTTTACTGCGAAAACAACTTGCAAGTATGGGACGGCCCATAACCTGATAGAATTAACCCTAGATTACTAAACTATCGTAAAATTTACGACGGCAAAATCATGATTCCTGGAAAAAACAAAGTTTTCGTCATTCCCGTGTCCCCTGCTTCACTGTACCTTCCTAATTGCGTCTATGGGTTTGCTACGCGCTGTCATTGTGGTCGGATGTGATTTGTATAATGAGTTATAACTAATGTGTCGTAAAATTTACGAATGTTTAGTGTTTGCGCGAGTTTTGAGCAAAGGTAAGTGTACTTATTTTTATCACTTTTCACAAAGATTTTGTGTTGATTATAGTATATATACATATATATGTTTATGTTAACTATTTATAATAGTAAATACATATAATATAATGTTATATATTGTATTTATATATATATACAATAAAATAATTGTTTTATATGTCTCGAATTCTTGGATATAATGAAATTTGTCAGTTATGTAGGTGGCTGAAGATGAAGATGAGAGCGCACAGCATCAAGAGATACTGAGTGAGTCAAAAGAAAACTTAGAAGTGGAATAGCATCAATTGACCGATAGTGATAATGAAGAAGAATACACAATTATGTCGGATATCGTGGAAAGCACTGATTCTGATGTTCCTATTTTTCAGTTACGAAAGCGATACCAATATAGGCATATAGAATCTAATTCTTCACACTCTGAAGATTCTATGAACATTAAAACTGATCAAACTATCAAAACAAAACGCTATATAATCCTAGGGTTGTCACAATAAGAATATTCGAGGCAAAAATAGACATAAATGGACCACGACTGACATTGTTTGTTTTATAACATGATTAATATTATAATTCTAAACGCATACGTCATTATGTTAGCATCAATTGCAAAAACAAACAAAAAAAGTAAATCCAGGCGCGACTACATTTTCGAAATGGCTGATGCTCTTATGGAATTTCACCTAAAAGATAAACCAACATTGCGGCGAGATATCAAAGAGCTCATAAAAGATATCTTAGGTATTGAAGCTATTCCTAAAGCGGCAATTATGCAAGAATTAAATTCTAGAAAAACATGTGCCTTGCGTCCGTCTAAGGCTAGAAAAAAGACAACTAACTTTTGCATAAAATGTAAAAGAGCCATATGTAGGGCGCACAACATCAAAATGTGTTAAAACTGTGTAGAGTAAAAAAAATTAAATTATTTTTATTATTATATGATCTCTTAAACCCAAAGAATAAGTAATTGTAATTTCCAAAATAATTAAAATTTATAATTCATAACTTTATTCTGTTTTATTTTGCTGTCGTATTTTTTACGAATGTTTAGTAATAACGTCACTTGTAGGTAAGTTTAGTAATCTAGGGTTAAACGAGCTTTTGACAATATTATATTATATTTTAATTAATTTGTACAGAATTCAGACAACAGTATTTGACGTGGTACACTTCTCGAGTAGCGGAACCATAGAGAGAGGAAATGTCAGTCAGTGTTGCCAGGCGTTAAGCGCCATCTGCGTTTCTAATTTCATCAGTTTCTTTAGGTCGTTGTTGATGACGAAAATCGAAGTGAGGGGGGATCTACCGCGCTTCATCGGTTCAGTGTTCATAACCAGCTCGCTTCTTCGCTTCCAAGGGTACTTCAGGCGACTGTATCTTTTATCATATTACTTACATATACATATAAATAGTTTTGTTTTTGTTTATTTGGGCGTAAGAATCTCGAGGAAATACCACTCGGATTTAAAATATTGTTTTTGTATTTATTATCAATGAAACTAACGCTTAGACTCTCAGGAGAACAGATACCATAAACAATGATAATTGAGTATTATTTATAACAAAATCAATCTACTTAAAAACATTTAATAGTTCACTTAATATTCAACATTTAAATTAAATACTAAATAGTTATTTTAATAAAATCCCACGTCACAAGCTAGCACATGATGAAACATGACGTTCATAAAGCTCGTGGTTTCAAGCCGTATAAAACATAAATAAAAACTTCATAAATCCGAAAGGCTTGTCGAGGCTCTCGCAGTTCTGGCGTCAAAGCGTATAAACATCAGTGTTACCAATAAATAAATTGTATTTTGTACCACAAATATAGTTTTTACGGTTGCCAGAGTGTGTGCCAAGCGATGCAGTTACATTTGGAATCGGGGCCTCGGGGTAGTGGCGCGGAGGATAGACGACAGCGGGTAAATGCTTATAAATAAAAAACTCTTAAAAACACGACATACACCACTATAGGTACTATTAGGAATTTCTTAGGTGTGTAGTCCGCCAACCCGCACTAGGCCAGCGCGATGGACTAAGGCCTAAACTCTCTCAGTTGTAGGGAGGCATATGATAATAAATACATTGTTCTTCACAAGTTTCTGCTTTGAAATTCGGAGCTGCCGGGCTCGAATTCCGGGTTGGGGGAAGACTTATTGGATGTTTTTCATTCGAGTGATTCGATTTCGAGTGAGGCGATCCATTTGGGTTAAAAGAGACATTTTTATAAAAATCGGAGTTGTAGTATTTTTCGACGCCAGCGACTATCGTAGTAATAACGAACAATCATTTTAAGCAAAGTGCTTTTTGCTTTTTATAATAATGTATTTTTTAACCTCCATATTGTCTCGCACGCACCTTATAATGTGTGTGTTAAGGACCGGAATGTGGCAAAATAAACTAAAGGCGGCAAAATACAAAACTAAACTTGTGATATTTACCCTAGATTCTACGTAATAACTATGTATAATTGGTCATATCCCATAGAAAAAATGAAAATGCTAACTAATGTTATAACATTCACGGGCCGCAAGACGTGGGCCGCGCGTTACCGACCGCTGCTATACAATACGAGTATTATAAGATAAATAAATAAAATCTAATAATTATATTTTTTATAAGCAGTGATGGCCTCGAGATTTAGGCGCGCGGTCGAGAATTTCGGCGGTCGCAGGTTCAAACCCCAGGCACACACCTCTGACTTTTCGAAGTTATGTGTGTATTCACAAACAATTACCACTTGCTTTAACGGTGAAGGAAAACATCGTGATGAAACCTGCACACCTAAAAGTTCGTAGGAATTTCTTAGGTGTGTAGTCCGCCATCCCGCACTAGGCCAGCGTGGTGGACTAAGGCCTAAACCCTCTCAGTTGTAGAAGAGGCCCGTGCCCAGCAGTGGGACGTATATGGGCTGATGATGATGATTATATTTTTTATGGGAAATTAGGCAAATGAGTAAGTGAGCCGCCTGAAGTTAAGTGATAGTTTTTTTAATTTAATTTAATTTTTAATAATCCCGCTAATCGCTATATGTTTAAGTCGGCCATGCTTCAATGTACGCCCCTCACCACAACACAGACGTCTTTTTCTCATGTACTAGTAATCCTGCCAAACTTTGCACTGTATTTATGTATATACAGACAGTTTTATATGTGTGTGTCTGTGCGTGTGCGTGTGTGCGCCCGGTCCCGTGCCAGAATGAATGGAAAATGGGACGATACAGCCGTTTTGGCCGTTTCACGGGTCATTTAAAATTTTTACGGGAATAATTTATTGTTGAATATGACGTTCTGGCCTTTTTTGAGATTGCACTGGCTTATTAACTTTATATTCACGCGTGTGCATTCTCGCGTGCAGGATGTTTATGTGAAATATTAAAATATTCTTCATGATAAAAATTTTTTTTTTTTTAAACTGGCACGGCAAAGTGACTCCACTGTACCTGATGGTAAGCACAGTGGAGTCCAAAAAATTAATACTGACCAGCGAGAAACGATATTGTCACCCGCTGGTCGACACAGTCATGCCGGCCTGCACAAATGAATGCGTATGAATAATATTTTAGTTGTTGTTTTATGAAACAATACTTTCGATGGTAGTAGACCGAACGTTAAGAGGTTTGCTATCCCCGTTACCTATGGGTTCGATCATGCGCTGATCAGATAATTTGTGTCAAGATTTTTTTTCAACTTTGTCATGAAGGCCTCGAGGTTTAGGCGTGCGGTCGAGAATTTCGACGGTCGCAGGTTCAAACCCCAGGCACACACCTCTGACTTTTCGAAGTTATGTGTGTATTTACAATGAATTATCACTTGCTTTAACGGTGAAGGAAAACATCGTGATAAAACCTGCACACCTAAAAAGTTCTTACGAATTTCTTAGGTGTGTAGTTCGCCAACCCGCACTAGGCCTGCGTAGTGGACTAAGGCCTACACCCTCTCAGTTGTAGAGGAGGCCCGTGCCCAGCAGTGGGACGTATTTGGGCTGATGACGACGTCATGAAGGAACTTAAGAAATAAACTGCCGGTTTTGGAAATGATGTGACTTCGTTGATGTACCGATGATCAAGTTTTCTCCTATGACTTTATAAAAGGAAATGTCTAAAGGATACTGTGGGAATCACTGTGCTAGTTGCACCCATCCACTAAATTACGAGTCTTGTGAATCTTAAACTATGAGAGACTTTACGGTCATCCGAAACATAATGTACTTGGGCTTTAAACATTTTTCTCGATGCAACCCTCTCAGTTGTAGAGGAGGCTCGTGCCCAGCAGTGGGACATATTTGGGCTGATGATGATGATGACGATAAATTGAATCCGCATTCCACGTTTTGCAGCCTGGTGTCTAACAAAGTGTACCACGGAGGCTTAATAAACCTAAGTTCAATTTCCTGGACCTTTGGTACCCTCATTCAGTTGTTATTTTAGTAAGTCATCAGATACATTGGTTCATGTCAGCATGACTGTGCAATTCCAATTCAACAAATTACATTTCTTTGAAAACTAACAAAAAACTCACTTTATTTTAAAAAATAAACTTAATTTTTATTACATTGCACTTAACTCGGTTGTTTGACGACTATTTAAAAAATATATTTTAAACGACCAGGATTACAGAATAGTCTAGTGCTGGCATCTCCATTATTTTACATTAAAATTATTAGATTTCGTAGTCCGTTTATTTCGCTTATTCGTTTCTATGAATATGACATAGGTATACATATCTAAAGCTGGGTTATTAAAGTAAATTCATATATGTTAAAGGCTTAAACCTTCATATGTCAAACTTCTAAACATCTGAAACAACGATATTCGTCTCCACAATTACTTTCATTTACATAGTGAACTATGCAACTATGACGCATTCCGGGATCATCTTTTGTATATTTTGGAATGCATTGGCTGGAATAAGTAAGTCGTATTGTGAGGAAAAATCGTTGTCTTTTTTAACTGCATTACACTTACTATCAATGATTGTGTCGACCAGCGGGTGACCATATCGTTTCTCGCTGGTCGGTATTAATTTTTTGGACTCCACTGTGCTTATCATCAGGTACAGTGGAGTCACTTTGCCGTGCCAGTTAAAAAAAAAAAAAAAGATTGAATAACGTTTTCTTTTGTATTTTTTAGTTTCAATCTCAGAGTACCTAAGTTTAATACTAGTTCCTTGCTAGTAAAATTTTTAGTCATTAAAAATTTCAAAAGATTTTCAGTCCTCAGTTTCCTAACGCGAATTCCTACAGTATTATTGCAGAAGAACTAATAATAAACCTGTAAAGTAAATTACCTCAAAAGGGTCGAGTTCGTGTCTGTGTAAATATAGTGTTAGATGTCTTCCATCGGATTGAATGGCCGGATTGCGACGCGGGGAATGGAAAAGACGAAGCTCATTTAAAAACATCCTGTTTACATTAACCGCTATTAGAACATTGGTATATATTTCAATAGGAATCACGGTATCATTCCAGCCAATATTTATAAAAGCGAGTATTTTTTCCTCATTCGCGCCTAAACTGCAATATTAATCGCGATAAATTATATTCAAAGTTAGAGTCAAAATGTTCTTCATTCATCAAATTTTTGACAAGATCTTATGAACAGTTAAGATATGTTATAAAGCACTTGTAATGGGTAATCACTGTGGAGAACAAGCGGCACAAGAACCACGCATATTACACATAAAAATCAATCATGAAATACCTACATTGTATTTTCTACTTTAGGTTAATTCTTAGAACTTTTCATCGGCTAGATACAGTTTTGAAAAGTCGTTAGGTTCCTATAGGTTTATTAAAAAACGAAAAACATGCATGTTCACCAGGCATTATATTATTATTATCCCTTTTTTTAGAATTCCGTAACTCAAAAATAAAAAAGCGCAACCCTTATATGAGAATGTGTAGAGGCATCGAGTTGAGTTAATTTGTGCCGCAATAAAGGCATGTTTCGACATTCTTAAACATAACAAAAATTCATAAGGTACTTCCCGTAGACCTAAAATTATGAAATTTGCCAAGGTTTGTCTTATACTATAAATACAGAGAAAAATCTAAAAATGTAATTTGCAATAGAATCATAAAAATGTCATATAATATCTTTCAAGTTTGAGTAACCTTACGCGCGGCCATATATTGGTTGGGTGACCGATCTTTATAATAATTATCATGTTCCTACACACCTACGGAGTACCGAGCCCTCGGAGGGCGAGCCCAGCTTGTCCTATTATTATTTTTATATTTATTTGTCGAGTCAATTTAATGAATGAGTGAAAGTAGTGGAACAAAGCTAGCATGCCATATTTTTGATTCCAATTTCAGCAAATATATTATTATCATCTACCAGTGAGCAATTCGTGGTTATCTGAACATCTTCAGCAGCTCTCAATACGAAACGTTCTCTGAAATAGTTATATTCCATACTGCGATGTTCACGTACCGCGTGACTGTACATTAATCTCGGCGCGATCCTTTAGATAATAACATGAAATTGCTTTATCCAAGTTCCTCTGAATATAGCACTGATGAATTAAGGTGTATTGACACGCGATATGATTTATAGTTGTTTAAATATAGACATCTAGATGAAATCTAGATGAAATGTGTCTATTTCAGGATTTGATTAATCTGATAGATGAATTCAGTAATTTAGGAACTGAATTATATATTAGACTTAGGCTATAACGACGGAAAAATAACACTGTATTGGATTTCTACGAATTAAGTATAATTACATACCAGATATCGACACTGCTAACTATAGACAACAGAAGACAAAGTATAGTAGTATCAAAAAAGTCGTTATGGCCTCGAGGTTTAGGCACGCGGTCGAGATTCTCGACGGTCTCGGGTTCTAACCCCAGGCACACACCCCTGACTTTTCGAAGTTATGTGTGTCACAAAGATATATCACGCACTTTAAAGGTGCAAGAAAACATCGTTATAAAACCTGCACACCTAAAAGTTCTAAGAAATTTCTTAGGTGTGTAGTCCGCCAACCCGCACTAGGCCAGCGTGGTGGATTAAGGCCTTAACCCTCTCAGTTGTAGAGGAGGCCCGTGCCCAGTAGAGGGACGTAAAATGGGCTGACAATGATGATGATGTTTCCCGCAACAATAGGAAGGCAGCTTCCCTATCGTGAAATAAGGACTATGTGGTAATTACACTCTGTTTATCCAGAATTCAACAAAATTGAAGCTGCTTGAGAATCTTTAATTAAATGCTCTTCTTAGACAAGGAATGAATGGAAACTAACTGCCACATTCATACAATTTGCAACTCCTAGTACCACTCCATTTACTAAGAGAGGAGACCGTCTTACAACTGTCCGTCCTGAACTCTTAATTAATTGTTAATTCTTTAGTTTCTTTGTGAGACTCCACCGAGATGATTACGTCTTGTTTAGAATAATGAAGTAGCTACTTTAAAAATGAACAACGAGTAATTTTGTTCCCTTTAAAAGCATTGTTTATGTAACGATGTAAAAGTTAATTAGTCCATAAAATATTCTGGAATTTGAAAAATTATTACCGACGTTATGGTGGTCCATTGTTACGAAATGTTTTTTGGAGGAAATGCTTTTATTTTAATTAAGGGATTAAGGGATGATAACAAAGAGAAACGGGCATGTTAAGTATTTATTCTTGACAGCTATTAGCATAATTTGTGAAAGGTTTGCCCTTCAATAGAAGAGAAGAGAGTATGATATTGAAATTTGCATTTTCTTAAGATTTTTATTTCGGGACGGTACAGTGACTTCACTGAAAACGATTTTGAATAGCCAATGACAAATACGATATCACCTGTTGACAAAAATGTACCGAAGTGATTGTGATTGATGAGTATCAATGACGGAGTTTTTATCATCCACTACCCGCCGCCAGCAAATTTCAGCCTCAGCAACCTTACTGCAGTAGTTCTTTAACCAATACAACCACATAATTTATAGGCAAGTTAGTCGTATAGGAGAATTAACCTTGAGCCCGTGTCGACTACTAACAAATGACTGCACTGACCACCAAATTTTAGTATTCATCATCAGTCCATATACTTCCCACTGCTTACCACGGGCCTCCTCTACAACTGAGAGGGGTTAGGCCTTAGTCCACCATGCTGGCCTAGTGCAGGTTGGTGGAAATGTTAGTATTATTGTGAGTCAAGTCTAGAGCTTACGAGAAGCCAGAAAGAACCGATAGAATGCTACGGGATGACTTTGATTGCTTTGTAACGAGTTTATTCCAGGTACTTTGGCTGGAGTTTTTCTAAATAGATCCAGGACGGCATAATTGCGTGGATTTATAAGGGATCGTAATCATCTCATCGGTTTAACTTCTTATTCAATTGGAATAGCATTATCAAGCATCAGACCCATCACTATACCGTGCTTTAGCAATAGCACCATGTTTATACATGTATTTGATACTTTGGCTTATCTATACTAATATATAAAGCTGAAGAGTTTGTTTGTTTGTTTGTTTGTTTGTTTGTTTGTTTGTTTGTTTGGTTGAACGCGCTAATCTCAGGAACTACTGGTCCGATTTAAAAAATTCTTTCAGTGTTAGAAAGCCCATTTATCGAGGAAGGCTATAGGCTATATAACATCACGCTACGACTAATAGGAGCGGAGCAACAATAAATTATGTTTCAAAATCGGGGGATTTTTTTCCTTTTGAGAACTTCCGCTGCGTGCGCTGCGGAAACGGTTAAAGTTTCGCTAAAATAATGTATGACAGAATTGTTCCCCTTTAAAAGTTCTAAAAAAAAGTCCTCGACAGCATATGTCTATCTTTTAAGGTTGGCTCACTATAACCTTTTTTATGCTAACCAAATTTGTTCTGAAATAAACCATTATTTGTAAATGGTGTTTTCATAAATACGATATTAATCCTTATCCAAATAAATACGTTATTCATCACAAGTATTTAATTTAAAAGAAATTTGCCCTTTACATCATTTGATTTCAATGAGTATCTTAGAAGATATCACAGTTTTAAAATAACACCGCAGCGAAAAAATGATAAAGCGCGCAATGATGTACAAGGCGCCGGCCGGCCGGTGCGCGGCGGCACACGTTTCACGTCTATTTGACCGATTTGAATGCTTTTTGGTATGGACATAAATGGGACTCTGTGGAGTAAAATAGACTACAAATTATTTTCTTTCTGAACCCAACCATGTAGTCTACGCGGACGGAGTCGCGAGCAAAAGCTATTATAAATAAAAATACTTGCTAGCAGAATTTCTTCCTCAATGGGAGCTCGTTTAGCGGTGGCAATGCAATAATCCCATTGTGTGCGCTGTGGCTGACGTGTGACGTCACCGCCGGTGGTTATTACGTCATAAGTCACGGCGGCCATTTTAATTCGTTCATAAAGTGGGCATTCATCACGCGCGTCCCGGTGCAGCGGTTTGCACAAATCGAATTCTTGGCTTCCATTGTCTCGTGTACAGTTGATTGCGCAGTATATCAACAAACAAGGTAAATCACGTAGAGTATAAATTTATGTAATATAAAATCTTTTGACTACGTAATTTAAATAATATTTTAGCAATGAAATTGATTAAGAAACTGACGTTATCTGGATTAAAAATCCCATTATAGTCTCCATTCTCTCATCTGTACGTTACTACTACTTATTCTAAGCTGACTCAGCGATGTAGGTGTAAAAGCTTTCCCAACAAACTTAATATATTAGTAAAGATGTGCAGTGAAGTCGTGATGGCCTCGAGGTTTGGGCACGCGGTCGAGAATCTTGACGGTCGCGGGTTCAAACCCCAGGCACACACCTCTGACTTTTCCAAGTTATGTGTGTATTCACAATGAACTATCACGTACTTTAACGGTGAAGGAAAACATCGTGATGAAACCTGCACACCTAAAAGTTCTAGGAATTTCTTAGGTGTGTAGTCCGCCAACCCGCACTAGGCCAGCGTGGTGGACTAAGGCCTAAACCCTCTCAATGGTAGAGGAGGCCCGTGCCCAGCAGTGGGACGTATATGGGCTGATGATGATGATGATGAAAGATGTGCAAGTTCCACATCACAAAACTTGATCAAAGCCGCGAGGAAGAGCTATCTATAGTATAGATACTTCATAAACCAACGTCATTGTTAAATTATTTCATATTCTGCCGAAGTTTTGTAGTAGCCTGATAACTAGACCTATTTAATTAAAATAAACCATATCGTTTTGCAGATCTGTTCCATCTTCGCAATATAGTCTATTTTGATTCCAATCAGATCAAATTCCTCGGTACAACTAATTAAAGAGGGTTGATTAAAACTTTCAAGAGTTATAAAACTTCGTCCAGGCGAAGTACACTATAAACAGATCCAATCGACGGCTGAATTGTGCCGGTAAATAATATACTGTAACATTAACTTGGGTTGATTATTTTTTGAGTATTTACTTATAGTTTTCTTATCACCATCATCATCATCAGCCCATATACGTCCTACTGCTGGGCACGAGCCTCCTTTACAACTGATAGGGTTTAGGCTTTAGTCCACCACGCTGGCCTAGTGCGGGTTGGCAGACTACACACCTAAGAAAGAGGTGTGTACCTGGGGTTTGAACCCGCAACCGTCAAGATTCTCGACCGCGTGCCTAAACCTCGAGGCCATCACGACTTCTTTCGAGTTTTCTTATAGTGCATCTCTTATATCGTGGTTCGCAGACCCAAATTTCACATACACAGGCATCCATATTGGAGTAATTTTTGTAAGCTAGACAAAGATTGCTTTGTGGGATAACAACTGGCAACCTTCCGAGCTTCGAGAGTAATGAGATTTTATATATTACTCACGCCTGTATTCCCGGAGGGATAGTCAGAGATATAGCATATTTCTGCACCCACGTTTCGCACGTCATGTTTTTTTCCGCCTAATATGGGCGAGCCTTTGTCGATTTTATGTTTATTTACAGGTTCAATGATGTGAATGAGGATTTTAATGAAAACCCCCAATGTTACTCTGCTCAGTCTGGAGACACACATCGGCACATACAACTTGTGCCGCGAGACCACGAAACAGTCTAATAATATACCTACTCTCTTACTCCTGTATCCTCAAAGAGGTAGACCGAGGTACATGTCTACCCACGGTGTAGACCCAAGTTTCGCCTTATATGTGTCTAAGTCCATATAGTAGAAGTCGACCCTATTGCTGTTTTTCAGACACATGTCCAGATTCCGTACAGAATATTATATTGAGAATTTCCTAACGCTAAATACCAATTCCATAAAAAACAAAACTTGTAAAAAAAACAAGTCTCGCAACTCATTTCTTCTACCGTAAAAAGTTGTGAGATCCATGTGATACCATATCGATGAATTTATTCAGTCTCCGTTTAAGGGACCTTTTGTCTTAAGTTTTTATGCACTTACCTTACCAGACAACATCTTATAGTGACCATATCAATATTAAACATATTTTATGTTTTAAATAAAAGAGTAAGATTTGGCAATCGCATGAAAACACGATGTATCTCACTTTTAGAGTAATAGTAATAATAGTCTTGATCTAATCTAATTGATTAATCATCGTTAACATTTCAAGGTTTAAAAACTGTGCTCTTAAACGCCTCTATACTGTGGCTCTAAACCGTGGCAAGGAGATTTTCTTGAATGTTTTTAATATGGGCGCCAACACATAAATTATGTTCCCCAGCATTTCACACAGCTTGTTAGATTTCCCAGCGGCGGCGGCGAGTAATTGGCGAGAAAGTTCGCGGAATCGAACGCCGACCCCCGTTTAAAGTTTAAAGCGCTCCAGCACATTTCACCTGCGCAATCACTGCCGAATGCCGAAGAACATTGGATTGAAAAGCAGTTTTGCATCGGCAAGTGATTTAGTCCTATCGAGTTTTACAAATGCTAATGCACGGGGATTTATCTAGTACTAAAAGTTAAGGCACGGAATAGCGGTACTGAATTAACTTTATTGACTTACTAGCTGACCCGGCGAACGTCGTTTCGCTCGTTTTGTTTTTTTTTTCAGCTTAAATTACTCCTTATTGCATCAGCTATCTACCTGTGAAAGTCCCGTTAAAATTGGTCCACCCGTTTCAGAGATTAGCCGGAACAAACAGACAGACCGACAGACAGACAAAAATTGTAAAAACCGTTATTTTGGTATATGTACCGTGTATACATCCATATGCATTTATTAAAAAGCGAATATTTCAATATCACAAACAGACACTTCAATTTTATTTATTTGTATAGATTACTCTTGACTACGGTGAAAAGAATGAGTACATAATTTAACATGCTATAAAAGCTAGGTATTAATACTATTAATGTATATAAATCTTATATTTACATAACTAGGTGACCTATCACCTAATTTGTTCCATAAGTACTGCTTGTTTGGGATTTTCTATAATCTTTTATAAGATTGCAAATGCGGAAGTATCTGTATGTCAGTCTATTACCCTTCTACTTGAACCAGGTTTAATGATTATAGGTATGGAGATTGGATCTTGGGAAAGGACATGCTTTTTTTTATTAAATTGCGCTAGGGCGGAGCAGGCTTCAATACAATATAAAATGCTTTCATGAAACATTGCTTAGTAAGTTAGAACAATAGTTTTTCTATTCATATTATAATAAGTAGTTAAATGAATAGTTCTGGCTGCAAACTAAGATTCAAATCTTGTCAACATGAGTATGTATGTAAGAAAATGTGACTGTCGAAAAGGTGGTATATGAATAAAACTCTGCCTTTATGCCTGCCTTTCGTGGAAATGTTGAAGCGAGATACTCGGTAAACGATGAACTGCGAACGTCATTATTGAAACTTAAATGAACGCCAAAAGCGATGTTGAACCAGATTTATTGGCACGACTCGACCGAGTTGTTATTGGCGAGTTTAACAAGCACAATTATTATACCTCATTCATTGTGGCGCTCGCTACATATTCCATGAAGAGTATCTGGTGATATTGGCATCAAACACAGACTAACAAGAGTTAGATTTTATATTTTATGATAAATATATGATGGCCATGAATAACAGGTGCGTAGGACGATACAGTATATATATATAAGTTCAACTTAACAGTAAAGGAAACATCGTAAGGAAATCTGCACATCTAAAAGTTATTTACATGGAGTTGCTTAGGTGTGTAGTCCACCAACACATATTAGACCAGCGCGGTGGATTAAGGTCTAACCCTCCTCAGTTTTACAGTACACCTGTGCCCTGCTATATAGGGTCATATATGATATTCTACTAACTTTTGCCCGCGGCTCCGTCCGCGTAGACTACATGGTTGGGTTCAGAAAGAAAATACGTTGCAGTCTATTTTACTCTACAGAGTCCCATTTATGTCCATACATAAAAATCATTCACATCAGTAAAACGTTTTTACGCCTAAATCATTTTTGATTTAAGCGTAAAAACGTAACAGACATATAGTTATTTTCGCATTTATGACATACAATATTACTCGTATACTTAATTTAATTAATGAACGTAATCAAAGCAAAGCGTAAAAAATTTAATATTTAAGCCTATGTCCTTTCTCAGGCTCTAAACTATATGCGTATCAAATTTCATTAAAATTGGTTCAGTAGTTTTAGCAGGAAAGCGAGACAGACAGACAGAGTTACTTTCGCATTTATAATATTAGTAAGGATTAAACAAACCAAAATTATCCCGAAAAACGGCAATAGGCTCGCCCCCTATTACGTGGGACTGATACATACCTGTCGAAATGTGGGTGCAGAAATGCACCTCTGCGTACCCCTTCGGGGAATACAGGCGTGAGGTTATGTATACATATTATGTATGCAAAATTATCTAAAATTTTCTAGCAACGAAACGGAATTGCCTATCGAAAATTCAGGTGATAATGAAATATATATGTGTTTTATCTACTTATATATTAATTAATCTATTTACGAAATGATGATTATAAAAAAAAGAGCACTATAATATAATAATAATAATATTAAGCTGAAGAGATTATTTGTTTGTTTGCTTGAACGAGCTATCTTAGGAACAGTTACATTACAATAAACAGTAAGTTCCAGTAGGCCCATCTGAAAAATTCTTTCAACTAATTATAACGGTTTTATATTATGGGTCTTAGTCACCCATGCTGAGTAACGATAATATCGCTTCTGCAAGTCATAGATTGCAATAAATAAAATAAAATAATAAAAATAATCTTTATTCAATACCTATGACTGTGAATAATTCGACTGTGCAGGATTCAAGAACTTTTTTTCTTATGCTCAAATATTCTCGTTACCCTTGGGCCAGTAATTCTACTTATAAAATTCATAAAATAAGTTTCTTTGTTGAGGTATTTGGTAAAAGAGACTACAGGTACACCTATCGCTTATGTCATTTTTAGCTCATTCATTGTATCTATCTGATTATGCTGCCATATCGTGATTTCAATGACTTGTTAAATTATTATTTATTCGGTTAGTTATAATGGCAGCCAGCAAAAAATATTAAATTAAAGAAAAAAAAACACCCAGAAATTAATGACACATACGTACATACATAAACTCACGCCTGTATTCCCTGAAGGGGTAGGCAGAGGTGCATTTCTGCACCCACATTTCGCCAGTTATGTATCAGTCCCACGTAATAGGGGGCGAGCCTATTGCCGTTTTTCGGGCACATTTCAGGACTCCGTGCTGCTACTGAGAATTGGCTAATGGAAAAACCCAGTGACGCTTTGCCCGACCCGGGAATCGAACCCAGGACCTCTAGATCGCACTGCACATACTTGTACCGCGAGACCACGAGGCAGCAGGCAGAAATTAATGATAAACTAATAAATAAGCGAATGAAAATAAACAAAACATATGAGAGCTCTCAAATGTCGCGAACGAGCGTGGCATGAGAGCGTGGCCAAAGTAATGCGATGTAGGATCATAATGAAGTCACTTGGCGCTTAATCTCGAAGTTTCTCGTGTGCGACATCGTATATCTCCCAACTACAAGCACTCTAGTAAGAGAGCGGTTCCAATCTTCAAACAAAGCTATACGGATTCCTCGAGCTAGTTGGCGTGGTGTACGCGTCGCCTGTCTCCGTATTAACGGAGGATTTGAGTATTAAATTTAACATTGTTTGAAACTCGAATATTGTAATTGAAAGAGTACATGTATTTGAAAATATCTGATTTGAAAGCCCATGGCACAGTTGGATAGCCACCAGCGAAACAACAAGCCGATTCGACAGGACAGGCTTCGATCGCCCCACCGATAGAAATGTTAGTATGATCTGCATATATAGGTACTCGTATATTTGTTTCGGGTCTGGGTGTCTTAAATCTAAATGGCACGAGGAATTTCTTAGGTGTGTAGTCCGCCAACCCGCATTAGGCCAGCGTGGTGGACTAAGGCCTAAAACCCTCTCAATGGTAGAGGAGGGTCGTGCCCAGCAGTGGGACGTACATATATGGGCCGATGATGATAATGATATAAATAAAATGATTATGATTTTGGGTATAGGTTTTTTTTTTTTTTTGTAAAGCAAATAAGTTTATTCTTGACCTACTTAATATATGCTATCAGCTCATATACGTTCCACTGCCAGGCTATTAATCGTGCTTAGCGCGGGTTTGCAGACTATAAACCAGAATTCTTGTATTAGGTGTGTGCCTCGGATTTTTTAAAATTCTTAGATCATACATACATCTGTTGTCGCAAACATCGAAAACTTTTAAATATATAAGGCTTCTCACTGTAACCTTGATGAAAAAAAGTATGACTTGAATTCGAAGTTATTACTGATGACATCTTTACTTCGCACTACCTCGACATAAACTGCAAAATAGGGCACAATGGTTCCATTAAATCACGTCATACTTCTAGCTTTTCTTGTTTTCTAAGTAATCAGGGAGCGTAGCACTTTCTCATCATCGTAAGCCAACATCTCGTCTAATATTGCTGATATTAATTGAAATAACTCTTTATTAATATTACCATTCAGCGCCTTTCAGCTGTTGCTCTGAGCACTTACCGTAATGAGAATCAACTCTTCCCCCTAAATTGTTATTAAATTAGCGAATAGCATTATTAAAGACTTCTCAAGGTTTTTTAACGCTCATTACTTCATAATTCCCAAGTTTGGGAAGTTGGCCGCGGGTTGGGAAACTTCTGATTAACTCGCCATTATAAGTAGGGGCTTAGTTGGATATTAAAAGTAATGCGAAGAATTAATTTTGTGGGCGAGAAATGTATTATGGATTTGGACATATAATTATGGTTGAAAAACAATTTTCATAAGTTTAATTTGTACATTATTCACGTTATTATTAATGTCAGTGCGTAGGTCCCAGAATGGACGTCTTTTAGTTAATGATGATGATGAAAAAAGTAATTTAAATACAGTTTTTTTCTGTATATACATGCAAACATGGATTGTTAGAAAGATGTAAGAATAGACTGTAAGAAAAATTGTAAGAAATTGATAGAAACTGAGTCATTTCAGCCAATTCCGAGGAAATCATAAACTCCAGCATTTTATAAATAAAAATAAGTGTTAAATTCATATTTAACACAAAAAAATATTACGGTAGTTACCTTTACAGATGAACCAGATATAGGATCTGCAGTAATTTTCTAACACAAGGCTTCTTTATTATAAAGACGTCATAACCAAACACAAAACAGCAAGTTTACACAACAGTTTTCAATTATGTCCTGAGTGGGGTATCTCGGGCCGGCAGCTGTATCGACATCGCATCATGGCGTTATTGAGCAGTAATGCTATTTGAGCGGTGATGCGCTGGCCAAAGGCGGCGTATTGAGGACACCAGTCCGGATCAATGTGATTATATCGAACTGACAGGTGCGCCGGGCAGGTCACGCTGATGGAAACCGGGAATGCCCCAGAGTACTCAAAACGTTCATAGAACAATTTTTTACGTGGCATTTGCAGAGAAATGGCTCTGGTCAGAGCTCTTTGTTTTATTAAATACGGAGGCTATGAAAAAATTACTGCTCGAAAAAGAAAAATAATTAAGTGTTCATTATGAGGGTTTTTATTTGTTTTTGTATGTGTTGCTGATTAAGTGTTTTTGCATTTTACCCGCAGCGGTAACATTTTCTTAAGCAGTAGCAACATTTCAGATTCATAAGATTGCAAAAGAAGAAATATGTTATTCTTAGATCCATCAAACCATTATTATATTTTCACCGTAGAAAAAACTCGTAAGCAAATTAGACTTTTGAAAAGTGCCGAAAACGGTAATTGGTTAGTTCCGTATTACGGTAGTCTTCAAAAACACAAATTTCTTAACATATATTTTTTCTAGGCATGCACCTCTGTCAACCCTTTTAGAAATGAATATATATGTTTGTATTTGACTGTTTACCTAAGAGTACAATCTCTATAATAATTTGCACTAACATAGCGTACTTCATTAATGAAAACAATCTCACATAACCAAATGGACTAGACTTGGTAATTAATCCAGATCGTGAACACTTACAACATCAAACAAAAGGAATTTAAAATAAGCCACGTCTACATACTGAAAAAACATTCCGCCGGACTAAAGCGTAGAGCACACAGCGTGCCAATTAAAACGGGCAAATACGAAAAGGTTCCACGGCCGCCCTTCCCCAACAAACACCGCATTATACACGTTTTAATATACAAAACCTTTGGAAAAAGGTAAATCGATGGCTAACTCGGGATTTGGAATGATTAAACGAGTTTTTTTTGTAAAATACACGAAAGAAGAGATTAATTTCCATTCAAATTGCTTTATAACGCTCTCCGCCGGCCTATGATAATATACGATACATGTTTCATACGCTGCTCTTAATACGTAGTGACGTAGGATTAATTTTATATCGAATAACATTCTTTCGACATTGCAATTTTTGGCAACGGCGACTAGACGGCTGTGAAAGGTCATAGCGTCGCTGTCAAAAGGATTTATTTATTGGCAGAACACTATTTTCTATAAAAAGCGTGTAGAAACTTTTCATACAAATCTGCAACACAAAAAATCGACAAAAGAGGAGCTGCGATGTAAAAATCAATTGCCGTCACAAAAGGTTATGGTTCGAGCTAGTTTGTGATGGTATGTTTACATACTGATCATGGGGTATTTGCATCCACTTGGATAGCAAATTTGTCGCATTCGAAGATGAGTTTTTGTAAAGCCGATAGCGATATGGCCTGAAAATTTGTGACAGACAATAATTAATTACTTGCATCTCGATAGTCGACACCCTATTTGGACCGCAAAGTACTTAAAGTACAGCCACTTTGAATAAAGAAGCAATCCAGAAAATGATAAATAATTTCAGCACCTCGTGTGGTAGACTATGTTCGATTCTCGGAACGACATTTTGTTATTGGGTTTTGTCTGTAAGAAAATTCTAGTAGCAACTTAAAATAATAAGCTAAGTCGTTGTTATGTGAGGTACTTGGACCTCGGTCTACTTCTTTCAGGTTAATGCTTTGAGTTTGTATGTAAATTAGAAATATTCTTAGTTTACTGCCTCGTGGTCTCGCGGTACAAGTATGTGCCGTGCGATCTAGAGGTCCTGGGTTCGATTCCCGGGTCCGGGCAAAGTGTTTTTGGGTTTTCCCATTAGGAAATTCTCAGTAGGAGCACGGAGTCTGGAGAGGTGTCCGAAAAACGACAATAGGCTCGCCCCCTATTACGTGGGACTGATACATACCTGGCGAAATGTGAGTGTAGAAATGCGCCTCTGCCTACCCCATCAGGGAATACAGGCGTGAGTTTATGTATGTATGTATGTCTTAGTTTACTGCATAATATGGTCATTGATAATAAATGTCAATTCAACGCACCGTCGGGCAGAACAATACTATTTCACCGTAAATAATTTCACAAAGCCAAACCGATAAATAGCGAATTAGTGTTCGACGTACATTACGTACTCGTACAGCCATTCGGAAACATTTTGTAGCCGAAATCTTTTGTGCCAGTCACTGTCATTACAATTTATATACGATTAATACATTTTGAATGTTCAATTTACACTGATAATGGATTAACAACGACTTTGTTAATAACAACAAGCTTAATTATTTTGTAAAACATAATTTAGGTGAGAAATACGAAATTGTGACACGGTGCAAGGTTGTTGGCGTGTATTGTTTAGAATTCATTTATAGATATTTATATTTATATAAAAAAAACTGGATCGCTATGTGCATGGTGACATTGTAACAATGTTACTGATATACAATATATTTATATATGTGTATATAGATTTTTCATCATCATCATCATCCCATATAGGTCCCACTTGCTGGGCACGGGCCGCCTCTACCATCGAAAGGGTTTAGGCCCTCGTTCAACACGCTGACCTAGTGCGGGTTGGTGGACTACATACCTAAGAAATTCCTAAGAACTTTTAGGTGTGCCGGTTTCATCAAGATGTTTAGTAAGTGAATACACCCATAACTTCGAAAAGTCAGAGGTATGTGTCTGGGGTTTGAACCCGCGACCACCGAGATTCACGCCGCTCGCCTAAACCGAGGCCATGACTACAGTTGATTTCAATTGAACAGTCTAAAAATGTATTGACAAAAGAATTTAAATTAAACTTATACTCTCTTGAAAAAGAGCAAATTAACATAGCTAAACTATTGAAAAAATTAACACCACCTTATAAAACCACTTAGAACTTAACCTGCCCTTGAAACTCTCAGTCGGTAGTTCTTAAGTAATTAGAAGAAGCCCTTCATCACGTATAAAAATAACTCTCCTGCTTAACTAACTTGTTGGGTAAGGTCAAAAGTTTCGAGTAACTCCGCGAAATTAACTGAAGAGTTTAATTAAATAACGCTTGTTCATTCATTCAGAAGGGAGCGGGGTGTAGCTATTTAAGGGTAGTTTGAGCATTCGGTACTTCGCCACTTTGCACTTTGCCTGCGCCAACTTTCAGAGGTTAATAAAGATGTTTACTTATGGAGTATGAAAACGGATCTTAAGAGTTTTAGACAATCTTCGCCAAGTGCAATATTAATTACTATCGATTAGACGCTTTTATTAATGAACTTCAAATTTTCATTTATAATTAAGTGCAATAACAGAAGAATCAAATAAAAACAACATATAAAAAAAAATAGAAATATCGCCTAATCAAGGGGCGGAGCCTAGCGTGACGTCATCATGACGTGAATGGCGCGATCATTTGGTGGTAGTAACGGCGCGACGGCGGGGAAGCTCGGAAGTGGCAGTGGCGCCCACGGGCATTCTTGGCGAAGCTTTCGGCTAAGTTGGACGTGCTAAACATTGTTCTCACTGATTTCATATTTCTATTTGATTAATAAATAATTTGATAAGCATTAAACACGAATTTATGTGTATAAAGTAATATTTTTCTTTAAAAAAAAATAAATCTACTCTTCGTTCCTAAAAATTCATGATACTCATAAATATTACGAACATTATAAACCACTACACAGTAACCGGCAACATAATTATTTAATCTGAAAACATATAATAATAAAATATATCAGACACTCAAATACAATATATCACGAAGTCATAGCGATTTTATCTGTTTTTCCACTCCACACGTTCGAGTAGAAATCGTTCGGAAAACAATCTGTAGAGAAAAAATTTAATGACCGCACAGAACGATGAAAAATTGCCAAGTCGCCTTCGAAAGATTTATGTATTTACGAAGTATAATACGGCGGATCTATTATTTTGTATTTACTGTTCTACTATTATATGAACTGTTTTCAAATATTGCATTGTCTTTATAGACTATCCTTTTTGAGGCGCGTAGGACTTTGACACCAGACCTGTTCTTACTGTCGGTTCAGAACAAACTGTAAGACTGTTGGTCGTATTTTTTTTATTAGATAGATTATTTAGATACAGAAATGAGTCTAATATAAACATCAAAATTCAAATATATTTTGAAACGTATAAGCAATGTAATTGTTAGGTTATGTTACCTAGGTTACGTTAGAAACCTTTAAGTAGATCTTTCTACCCACCAATTCATATTTTTATGATACACATATTTTTTTTTTAGTTTACTGCTACTTTAGAGCTGCTAAATCCTAATACGAGCGACGTTTCACCTTAAACTATAAAAAGAAACTAGAATTGAATACAGTTCGGAGTTATCTACTGAACTCACTTCGCTAATTTGACCGGAGCGAAATGCCAAGAAGTTAACTATGCATTAAATGCCGCCATTTTACGATCCACTTCCACGCTCCACGTAATAGTCTACTGTGTTATAATACTAAACAGGTTATACGCAGCGGAATTGAACAGGCAAATAAAAGCCTGGTCTACTATCGTGACTACAAATGATATTTGATGAGGAGGCCGATGGCTGGCACATGCGTCATACTCGTGAACGGGTGCTGTTTGTGTGGGCTGGTCTGCCTATTTTTTGCTTATTTGTATTTATAAACTTAACCTTATCCTATCTTAAATTTATAATTTAACCTAGTTAAATGTCAGTTTCTCCATTCAAGATGACTATGTTATTCTCATATTCAATACAACAGTCTGAGATTGTATTAATGAGCTGCTCTAATTTGGGAAATTCATTATTTGTATCAATATTGTAAACTATCTCTTGATTGGAAAAGAGCAACACTAGAGTTTCTTGCCCGTTCTTCTCTAGTGATGACTGCCTTCCGAACAGGGTGGTACACCAAATTTTGAAATGACTGAATCTAAGTGATTGTGAATCTAAGTGAAGTTGACATTTTATGGATTCAATAAATATAATTTCATTTCATTTTATTTCATTATTATCAACAAAAATAAAATTTCACACGTCATGTTGTTGGTTTTAAGAAATATAAATTCACGAAATTTGTGCATTAAAGTAAGGATCTTTTATAAAATTCTAATTCTAATATTAAATTTTCATGTTATACCTTCAAATATTGTTTAATGTGATATAAAGAAATTTTATGTTGATACTGCTAAAAATCAAATTTATTTGAGCTCCCCATACCTATACCTACATTTTCGAAAGAAATTTGTAACGTGTTAATACCAAGATAGTATCCTGTTCAGACTCGCTGAGAATAGATTTACCAATGCGACTTTGTTTAAGGAGTCGATCGAATAGCATAAAAATCTAAAATATGTTTTTTTTTTAAATCTTTATTTATTTTTAGGGGTTTTGATCAAAATAAATCAACTAAATCTAAAATATGATAACCGTAACCTAAGTTGTCGATTCCATGGCATATGATTTCCATGAGTTCCGCGATGGGTCGAGTCAAACTGGGTTCGATTCTCGGGTCCGACGAAGTGTTAATGGCATTTTCCATTAAATAAATTTTAGTATCAACACATAGAAGCAGTGATGGCCTCGAGGTTTAGGCGCGCGGTCGAGAATTTCAGCGGTCGCAGGTTCAAACCCCAGACACACACCTCTAACTTTTCTAAGTTATGTGTGTATTCACAATGAATTATCACTTGCATTAACGGTGAAGGAAAACATCGTGATAAAACCTGCACACCTAAAAGTTCTTAGGAATTTCATAGGTGTGTAGTCCGCCAACCCGCACTAGGCCAGCGTGGTGGACTAAGGCCTAAACCCTCTCAGTTGTAGAGGAGGCCGGTGCCCAGCAGTGGGACGTATTTGGGCTGATGACGATCAACACAGAGTCAAGTAATGTACCCGAACGCAGTGAACTCGCCCCCTATTACTTGGTAATTGTCAACTGGCGAAACAACGCTGTTATACACCTCTGACTACCTTTTAAGGATACGGGCGTAAATGTATGTATACGTGTTTAGATGACAGATTTAATTAAAAAGTATATAAAGCGTCAACAAAATATCGCTTAACTGTGAAATAGGCGATGCGATGGTTGTGTAAATTTTTTCACTACCCTCTCGGCTTTTTCAGCTATATTCCGCAATATTGGCCGCAAAATGGACTTCAGGTTAAACAATGGATACATAAGTATATACTGACATTGCAAGTTAAATAAAAGCTTTTAATAAACTACTTTGATTCTAGTATGATGATAAATCAATCGCACATTAAAGTGAGTGCCTCGTGATCTCGCAGCACAAGTTCATAGATGCCGTGCGATCTAGAGGTCTCGGGTTCGATTCCCGGGTCGGGCAGTGTTTTTTTTTTTCATAAGGAAAAATTAAAAAGCGTATAAATGGCCATAGCCTTGTGAGACTTGTGGCCGAACAACGGCAATAGACTTGCCCCCTATTACGTGGGACTAAAACACAATTTGCGAAAAGTTTGTGTAGAAATGCACCTCTGTCTACCCCTTCAGGGAATATAAACGTAAGTATATGTACATATGTATAAAACTGCTTATACCAGTAGATAAGAAGTTTAAAACGTATTTAGTATGTAATAGGCATATTTGCGTTACAGCCCCGTGGCGCAGTTGGCTAGACACCGGCTTGCGAAACGAGAGGCTGCGGGTTCGATCCCCGCACCGAGACAAATGTTTGTGTGATCCACAAATATTTGTTTCGGGTCTGGGTGTTTGTGAGACCGAAAAGTCTCTCGTAGTTTCTGATACCCACGACACAGGACTTGTATCCTAGTGTGGGGTCAGAACTATGTATGTGACTGTTGGGTGTATTTATTTATTTATTTATTATTTATTTAAAGTTTTTATCTTGCGAATTTGTAGTAAAATTTTAATATAGCGATAACAACAAACACGAGACAGTAAAAAGAAACTGTGCTTGCTCCTTATCATTCAGAAAATGCTACTTAAAGTATTAGGTATCAGTGATAACTTGCTAGTAGGTTTTTATGTTCGTACAAAAGACGCAAAAAATATAAAAGGCTCTGGTGAAGTTTAGCACATGTTCCCTTCTTTCTATAGTTTTAGGTCTTTGCATATTTCTTTTTTGTGAAATAGAAGATAAATAAACGGATTGCTCACCTGAAGTCACGTGGGCACCGCCAGCCAGCCAGTTGCCAGCGTCAAAGAAACTTCTTTGTTGGCCGACCAGAATCTGTGGAGTAAGAAAAGATGGTCGTTATTGTATTATTCCTATACTGATACTATTAAGTGACAACACAGACACATCAATTAAGTTTAATAATAAACCATAATCATCATCATCATCAGCCCCTATACTTACCACTGCTGAGCACATGGGGGGGGGGGGGGGGGGGATCTTCTACAACAGAGACGATTTAGGCCTTAATCCCCTAACATGATACTGTCATACCTAAAGTTGCTCCTGTGATCGATAATTAGCTGAAAGAAAATCGTCTGTCGTGGTATGGGCATGTTATGAGAAAGGATGAATCATATGTAGCTGTAGGTAAAAAGGTGACAAGGAAGGCCAAAGAAATGGATGGAGTGCGTGACTGAAGATATGAAAGAAAAAGGGGTGAATGAAGACATGACGGGTGATAGGGATGTTTGGAAGGATAAAACATACTGCGCTGACTATAAATGAAATTGGAAACAGGGCAAGGAAATGATGATGTCATTCCGCCTCTCAAAGTTTGTACTTAAGTTTGTATATGAAGCCCGACTGCTATGCGCTAATCCAGATGGCACGGCGACAAGACGAGCCGGCGTGGTTGGCAAGCGACGCCGGGCACGCGTCCCACACCTCACGCACTTAACACATCCAAATCCCATTTGTTAGTTTGTGCAACCATTTCACGCTTGTATCTACTAACTGCGAGGTGACTCCCGTTAAGAACGTTGAGTTAGGTAAGGTTGTTTGTTCTTGTTGTCGTATACGTCGTATAACGTACATACAAACATATATAACTTAAGCCTCGCGCCTTATTCCCCGAAAGGGTAGGCAGAGGTGCAATTTTGCACCCATATTTCGCCAGCTATCAGTCCCACGTAATAGGGGGCGGGCCTATTGCCGTTTTTTGAGCACAATTCCAGACTTCATGCTGCTACTGAGAATTTCCTAGTGGAAAAGCCCAATAACACTTTTCCCGACCCGGGAATCGAACCCAGGACCGACACGTACTTGTGCCGCGAGACCACGAGGCAGTCAAATAATTCAACGTGTAGTATTGATAGTCAGTTAAGCATAATAGTAAAAGTTTGACTGCTGTGCTTGTCATTGTTTTTTATAAACGTACCTATTTTGTGCCCCGTAAGAATGTGAGTGGCAATTAAATTAATCGCACACTTCAGGGATCAAGAAAATTAATATTAATCCATAAGTCCATAAGACCGTCATACTTTCACTTGCCGGAAGAACAACAAATCTTTTTTTTTTGCTTAGAATTACCCAGATCGGTAGACGATGTTGTCGATTATGTTGATGTATGTTTCTGGAGTAGGTATATAATTTTCTATGAGAAATATAACCCCTTAAAGTAACATCGTTGTCCAATATAAAATTGAAGCATCTAGTGACTAATGCATAGGCAGTAACTCGAAGTCTGCCACCTGCATCAAGAGTTCAGGTCACGTCGCGTGATGTGACGCCTCTCGCCGAATATCTACCACCTCTTGTCGCTGAACTTTTGCCATCTGAACTGAATTAAATACCATATACACGTTATACGGGTAGGTGTGAAAAAGGGAAATTTAGTTACCTTTACGGTGGATACATGAGAATGTACGTTTTTTTTTTTTTTTTTTAACTGGCACGGCGAAGTGACTCCACTGTACCTGATGGTAAGCACAGTGGAGTCCAAAAAATTAATACCGACCAGCGAGAAACGAAGGTCACCCGCTGGTCGACACAATCATGCCGGCCTGCACAAATGCTTCTTCACGCTTCGCTTAAAGGATCCAGGATCATAGGAAGGAGGGAACAGATGACTTTATGAGTCTTTTTCTAATTCTGAGTTAAAGCTTTGCTGAGTTTCTCGGATTTAACCACTACAAATATATGGGTGAATTTAGGATTCCTTTTGAGTAAAATTTGTTAATATTATACTTGTGACTCGATAATAATATAAGTAAGACTTGCGAAAATTTTAACTTTTGATGGCAATTAAGAAATCATTGCACTTATCATCGGGGCGGTATCGTTACTTTGACGCTCCATACAAAATTGGAGTGTTTGTGCTTTCGAATTCAACTGAGGATAAGAGCAAACAAATTAAATCCGCGAGAGGAATACGAAAATGCAACTTGACGCCCATCTCGGGATCGCATCACATCTGCAGCACGAAACAACTTTCTGCAATCATATGAAATGTAATGCAGTTTGGTTAATGAAAATTGGAATGCAGTTTAATTATAAAGGAATGCACATAACTTAAATCACTACCATTACATGAATTTTCTCTCTAGTATTCCAGTATCGGATGTATACCGGCTTGGCCCGTGCTAAATTCAGGGTAATTTGATTATTCTCCATACAAACTGAACCCCTATTTCATCCTCTAAGTGTGTGAGTTCAATAAAATAATTTTTAAGAGGATAATGCGTGTGCATAATGCGTGTCGCGTGTCTGCGTGCCAAATTACAGCGCAATCCATTCAGTGGTTTGAGCTGTGTTAATATGTACATCATTCAGTCATCCAGTAGTGATTGCCTTTTCTATTCATCGACATTATAAAAACAATAGAATCATCATCATCATCAGCCCAAATACGTCCCACTGCTGGGCACGGGCCTCCTGTACAACTGAGAGGGTTTAGGCCTTAGTCCACCACGCTGGCCTAGTGCGGGTTGGCGGACTACACACCTAAGAAATTCCTAAGAGCTTTGAGGTGTGCAGGTTTTATCACGATGTTTTCCTTCACCGTTAAAGCAAGTGATAATTCATTGTGAATAAACACATAACTTCGAAAAGTCAGAGGTGTGTGCCTGGGGTTTGATCCTGCGACCGCCGAAATTCTCGACCGCGCGCCTAAACCTCGAGGCCATCACTGCTTGGTAAACAATAGAAACCATGGCAAAATATAACCGGAGATTAATTATTGTTTAAGGCAATAACACACTGAAATGTATTATTTGTAACTAATATTAATTATTCTATATATCGACGGTGGAAAGCGGAAATGTCGTAACTCGGATTTTGGGTAAAATCACTTTTTACCATATTGTTATATAAAAAAAAAATCCGCGTCGAATGATCTATATCTCGTCTTTCTACGATAATTTTTTCTAACGATACGACCTCGAATTTTTCCGTGTTTTAGCACAGAGCTTAAGAAAATTTGTCGTAACTATAGCAAAATCTGCAATTTTTAACAATAAAACAGTTACTACTTTGTTTATTTATCACGGAGTTCAATTTGAATAAGATACGACATTTCTATAGCCCAAAAATTTACTTTGACAGAGATACAACAATTCTGCCCGGTGAAAATATTGTGTAATTTTATCGATACAACAAATGTTCCGTACTGGTGCAGGGATATGAAACAATTATTACATTTCAAACACTTATTTTATTGTAAAAATCATACTTACAACAAATGAATACAGTTTTGTTTTGTGTACAGAGATCAGTAACGCCACTTTACCTCCCTCCCGCCGCTCTATAATGCCATCACGTGTTCTCTTCATACGCCGTTTCGACCACGACTTAGTTCATGCGTGAGCGTCAATTTGAGAAAACATGTTTGTCGCTGCGTTTCATAACTTTATAAAAGCATATTTACGATTGTGTACAAGTTAAAAATGTTATGAAACAACTCCAGGACCTAAGATGAGTAATGGAATAGTAATAATTTAGGTTTTTTAATATGTTGAGTTGCAGAGCAGAGTCCAATTAGAAAGGCGTCGCTTGATGAAGTCCACGCTCCAACCTACTCGCGCCCATATCCAAAACCCCGAGAGCTTTCAACTCGAGCTGAGTAATCGCTTTGATTGTCTAGAAGAAAACCTTGCAGTGGACGAGTTAAACAGCGGTTTGGTAGAAGCTGTCCATACGGTGGGATCTAAGTATTTTAGACCTCGCCGTAGAGGCAGACCACAAAAACTCTCGATCCACACTCTTGGCCTCATGGCCGAACGTCGATCTATGGCACTGCAGTCTTCCGAGGACGCCGAAGCATATCGTCAGCTCAATAGACGGATCTGGAAGTCCTTGTGACACGATGTCCGTGCTCACAATACTGTGAGCATTAAAGAGACAATTGAGCGGAACGGAGGCTCCAAAGTGTTTACAAGAGACTTGTCTATTGGGCAAAGACAGCTGTCTAGTCTGAAGACGGAGGGTGGCAGTGTAATGTCGACGAGGGCAGAGGTGTTAAGGGAGATCGAGAGGTTCTACGGACAGCTTTACACCTCGGTTGCCGAACCGACTGTTAGCTCGGCCGAAGACCCGAGTGCCGAGTTGATCCGCCACTTCAGTGATGATATCCCGGACATCAGCCTGTGTGAGATTGAGATGGCCCTGAAGCAACTTAAGAACAACAAGGCGCCGGGTGAGGACGGAATCACTTCAGAGCTTCTGAAAGCGGGCGGAACGCCGGTACTTAAAGTCCTTCAGTGACTCTTCAATTCCGTTCTCCTCGAGGGCTCAACGCCAGAGGCATGGAGCAGGAGCGTGGTGGTAATGTTCTTCAAAAACGGTGATAACACTTTGCTGAAGAATTACAGGCCCATCTCGCTCCTGAGCCATATCTATTTGTTATTATCGAACGTCATCACCAATCGTCTCGAAACTACGCGACGTCTTCTCGTCCAAAATACCTCAGTGTCTGAAGACGAAAGTTTTCGATAGTTGTGTGTTACAGTGATGACATACGGCACTGAGACGTGGCCTCTCACTATGGGCCTCATTAGACGGCTCAGAGTCACTCAACGAGCTATGGAGAGGGCTATGCTCAGGGTTTCCCTACGAGATCGAATCAGAAATGAGGAGATCCGTAGGAGAACTAAAGTAACCAATATAGCCCAGCGGATTAGCAAGTTGAAGTGGCAATGGGCCGGGCACATAGCGCGGAGAAGTGATGGCCGATGGGGCCAAAAAGTTCTCCAGTGGAGGCCACGTACCGGAAAACGCAGCGTGGGACGTCCTACGACAAAATGGTCGGACGACCTAGTAAAGGTCGCGGGACATCGCTGGATGCAAGCTGCTTCCATCAGGTCCCTGTGGAAGTCATTAGGAGAGGCCTATGTCCAGTAGTGGACTACCATTGGCTGATGAATGGATGGATGATTATAATGATCACAAATATGATGATCTTAAAAAAGTAGTGGTAAAACTAATTATTTGCAAACGTTTCGCTTGTATTTGAATCTAAAGCATGACAAAAAAAATTAAAGACGTTTCTGTTGGATCAGAGGAAGAAAAAGAAAGTTGAGATTTAAAAATAATTTGTTAAAAACAAGGTTCTAAAATTTTACAGTAATTTTATATGATCCTAGTAATTTTAGGCAATAACGATATACTTTTTCCCAGTTTATAATGATTATGTTTTTAATCATAACATTATTTTTTACTCATCAAAATATTAAAGTTAAGATACAGCATTTCATTTTAAAAACGTCTGTCGCCAGTTTTGCACTTAAAACAAAACTTTTACGTAATTTTATTAAATGAACGAAATACAGCTAAATGAAATATATATCGGCATTGCCATTTTTAAGATACAGCAGATCCGTCGCTCAAAAAATTATGTCTTTTTAAGTTGGCCATACATTTCAGCTCACAGATACAACATTTCAGCTGCCTGAAATTAAAACATCAATTGGCGTAACTTGTGAAATTAATGATAATAATAACTTTATGATAATTTAGAGAAAGGCATCAAATAGGCCTTTGATAAATATAAATACATTCCAACTTTTAACTTTCTATCTCTATAAATATATTAGTTATGAATTTTCAAAATAGTTTTTTGGCTCTAGTGTAAACTTGGGTTTTTCGAGATACGACGTTTCCGCTTTCTTCCGTCGATATAAGTCAGAACCGCTGCGGATTACCCCGTATCTGTCGCCCACACGCCAATTGATATCATCTGAGACAAATCACAGTCGATTTCTGTATTCGTGACGTATTATCCTTTTGACGTATCACGTTCGATTTAAGGTACATACCTATATTATAGAGATGTTTTTTTATATGCATAATAACACGACAAATTGACTAAAAACCTTATCCGATGTTATGCACGATGGTGTCTAAATAGAGCATCGAGTGACGGAGACTATCACCCTTCACTGGGTAGGGTACCATACATGCAGACTTGTTGTGATGCTTCATCATGCTGCACTTTGAACGTTCAAGATAGTATGAACAAAGTTTGCCAGCAATTACCACGTACTTTAACGACGAAGGAAAACTTCGTGAGGAAACCTGCACACCTAAAAGTTCTCAGGATTTTTTTAGATGTGTAGTCCACCAACCCGCACTAGGCCGGCGTGGTGGACTAAGGCCTGAACCCTCACTATTATAGGGGAGGCTCGTGCTCAGCAGTGGGACGTATATGAAATAATAAATAAATAAATAAATACACCCAACAGTCACATACATAGTTCTGACCCCACATTAAGATACAAGTCTTGTGTCGTGGGTTCAGAAACTACGAGAGACTTTTCGGTCTCACAAACACCCAGACCCGAAACAAATATTTGTGGATCACACAAACATTTGTCTCGGTGCGGGGATCGAACCCGCGGCCTCTCGTTTCACAAGCTGGTGTCTAGCCAACTGCGCCACGGGGCTGAAATGATAATGATGTTTAAAATTATCGCAAAGATGCAACTTAACAGACTGCTATGCGATTATCGGATGACTCCCGTTACATGATGCTGAATTTGGACAGCGTCGTGTTTACCAACAGGTGCGGTATGTCAATTTGTCGTGAGTGCATAAAATAAAGAAAACTGTTCCTTTATGTTGACTGCCTCGTGGTCTCGCGGTACAAATATGTGCCGTACAATCACGAGGTCCCGGGTTCGAGTCCCGGGTCGGGCAAAGTGTTATTGGTTTTTTTCCATTAGGAAATTCACGGTAACAACACGGAGTCAGGAATTGTGCCCGAAAAACGGCAATAGGCTCGTCCCCTATAACGTGGGACTGATATATAAATGGCGAAATGTGGGTGCAGTAATGTACCTCTGCCTACCCCTTCAGGGAATACAGGCGTGAGATTATGTATGTATGTGTTCCTTTATCTGGTCGATCGGAAATTTCAACATATAACTTACTCCCAAATATTGAACGAACTTGATCACTAGGATATATTATCTCCTCTGATACACCGTAGCAGTTTTGTCACATAGACAATAAAAAATATTTGGATTGTCATAAAAAAGCCATCAAACTTTCTCATACAAGATAACGTACACGTTACTGATAAGTTAAAACATACAGGCGGGTATAAAGTCACAAAACGCACATGGGCGCAGTTATGACGCGCGCAGAGACATTTCCTGGGTTAGCGTCGCTTCTACTTGGGGTGAACACCCTAGCCCACCCTATCTCCCCCATAATAATTGTAATATACGGCGTGAGGGCACACGGGAGTTTATTATGTTCCCACTTGCTACTCTGATCCGTTTGGAATGATATTTTATCAAACGAAACTTTGTAAGCCAAATTAAAATTGAGTAGGATTTTTTACAATCGTATAAGGTTTTCAATTCATATCGATCAACGGGTATATCTATATAGTATTGACGCATTTAACGAAAATAATTTTAATGGACTAGAAATTTATAAGGTGTTTTTTGGTTTGACATCGACATGACCAATCTTTCTGCCTCGTGACTGCCTCGTGGTCTCGCGGTACAAGTATGTGCCGTGCGATCTAGAGGTCCTGGGTTCGAGTCCCGGGTCGGGCAAAGTGTTATTGGGTTTTTCCATTAGGAAATTCTCGGTAACAGCACGGAGTCAGGAAATGTGCCCGAAAAACGGCAATAGGCTCGCCCCCTATTACGTGGGACTGATACATACTTGGCGAAATGTGGGTGCAGAAATGCACCTCTGCCTACCTCTTCGGGGAATACAGGCGTGAGTTTTTGTATGTATGCAATATTTTATGTCAATGCTTATACCCCGTCATTACAATATCATAATATTAATTGTAATTCGGACTTAATACATAGTCGGCCAAATTGGTATTCATCCCCTACGCAGACTGACGCTGGTACACCTAAAATATGTACGGAAACCCTCTTTCCTGGCTTTACTCAAGGTTTTTTTTACATTGTACAAAACACACTAAAAAGAGTCAAAGCTGAGTGGTAGCTGACTCACTCATTGGTAAAATGGAAGCAATTCTATTTTTTTTCTACGAAACAACCGCAGCGTTTCTAAGCCGAAATATAGCCTGTATGTTCCTCCAACCAAAGAGCTTAAATATAACCGATTCGCAAGGCGACGTGGCGATAAGCCGAAGACTCCACGTAGCGCGGGAATTAACCTTCGCACAAACTTGGACCACCTTCGCACTTTATGAACTTCTATATTAGTTTTGCGGATATACGCGTTCAACGTTACGTAATATTTGCACTATTCCGCACTGATGGCCGATCATTTATTGGTTTTCATATTTTTCATTATAAATTAGTTTTCAGTAGACTTTATTTATATGATTATGTAATTATATTGTCCTGTTAAAAAAAATGGGAATAGCGGCTATCGTCTTCATAAGTAAATATTGCGATGTCTATATAAGGTACACAATATATCATCATCAGCCCATATAAGTCCCACAGCTGGGCATGGGCCTGGCTGAAAGGATTTAGGCCTTACTCCACCACGCTGGTTTAGTGCGGGATGGCACCTGTTTAGATTTAGATTCTACCTGTTTCTGTAAACTATTTCAACAGACCTAATTAAATCACAATACAAGTTTTTTTTATTCCACCATTATTTACTTTACATTTTATAAGCATTGTAAACTTAGACTAAAAAATAAATAAATTAAATTCAATTAGTTTAACTGTGTTTATATACTTTCCAAACTCGTGAATTTTGCAAAATTACGTTGTGAATGTACTCACTTTTGTGTTGCTGAATGTAATCCAGCTCTGCACCACTACCAGCCAGCTTAACTTCACCAGAACAACACTTCACTTTAACACAGTTAATATAACTTCACTAGAGGACATCCAATCTTCACAAAAGACGCTTGAAGACAACTTTTCGCAGCGAATGGCCCAACTGGAAGCTCAACTTCAGACTGGGGGAGCTGCCAAGGACACCGTCGCTCGGGTTTCCGAAGAGTTCCGGACCTTTCGGGAGCTCAACATGCTGCGATTGCTGAGACAGCAAATAACTCAATACGCAAACATGGTCGATGCGATGGAGACCAGACACCGTCGTAAAGCACTACTTTTTCACGGCGTGCCGGAGACTGAAGACGAAAACTGTAATGCCGCCGTGTTGTACATAAGAAACGGTACGATGTTGGTGAAGGACGTCACAGGTGCTTCTATCACTGCCTGTCATCGTATAGGGACTCCAAACAAAGAACACCATCAGCCTGTCCTAGTCAGGTTCTGCAGTGTACTTCATAGGACAGCTGTTTGGCGAGCCAAATCCAAACTTAATGACTCATCTGTTTCGGTTTAGGAGTTCCTGACAAGATCGCGACAAAACATATTCAGCAAAAGTCGGCAGCATCTTGGCATGCGGTCTTGCTGGACTTAAGACGGCACTGTTTTAGTCAAAGTTCCGGATGGAAGCCGCGTCAAAATCACAACACTAGACGAACTAATTCCTTATTGGCACAGTATCCCAAGACATCAAGTTTATCTTCATCGGCAGTAATAAGCCACGGGTCCACGGAAACATCGCGCTCGAATATAAAACCGCTTAAGCCATGACGGTCGCTCAGCGCTTACTAATACTTTTATTTCATATAATTATTATTGTTCGTCTTTTTTAAATAATACCCTCTAACTGTTTGTTTTTTGTCTTGTCACTTTCATTTTGACGAAGTCGCGTTCCATACCACAATATTGTTTATGTTTTGTTATTGAAGTTATACTTCTTTTGGCGCGTTAGGGAAAAATGATGAGAGTGATTTTTTACGATGCGCGCGCACACCGACACCAAAAAGTTATTCAGAAAAAGTTTGTTTTAAATTTTAAGAATGTAGAATAGTGACAGTAATAATTTATTTTAATTTAATCTGATTTTACTTTTAAAATTCTGCCCACGTCACGTGCCGTCAAGACCGAGTCGTGACGTCAGAATTAATTATAATTTTAATTTCCTTAATTTAAATTTATTACTTATATGATATGTACGTCACGCATGGTCAGGCTTAAATCGTTTTTAGTAATATAACTCGCCCCTTCCTCTGGCCCCCTCCCCCTCAGAAATTCTACCCCCCCCCCTCTGTCTAACTCCCTCAATTTTTATCGTAGGATACCCGAGTTTGGTATCATTGGAACCGGCGTGACGTAAGCTATCGATTGGCCGCATTGGAATCGGGAATTTCGTTCAGCCTAATTTTAAGATTAAGTAAAAAACTTATTGAAGTTATTACGATGCGCGCGCACACTGTCATGAAAAACCGACACCATGAAGTTATTAAAAAAAAACTTATTGAAGTTATTACGATGCGCGCGCACACTGTCATGAAAAACCGACACCATGAAGTTATTAAAATATTATTTTATAATATATTATTATATTATAATTTAAGAAAATATATATTTATGTATGAAGTATAACTTCTAACGCGTGTACATAAGTACACACACACACTTTTTTAAACTTTTTTTTTGTTATTGTACTGTTATATATGTTTTTTTTTGTTTGTTGTTTTAAACGTTTTTCTCGATTAATATCAGCTGGCGCGTGGTGCAGAGTATGTTTGTTCAGATAATTACTATATATTAAGTAATTTCTGCGCCCTTAATTTTTGTTTACTTATTTTTTATTATTATTTAATACCTGTTATTTTATTTATATTTGTGTAATATTATTATGTATTCTGATGATGACTCTTATATTTTTGCCATTGAATCTGGATCCCATAGTGACAGTAATAGTGACGACAGTTTTTGTTCGACCTTTCCCACTACTGAAGCAGTTCTCCCAATCCACCTTCTTATTTAACTCCATATTTTGAGTTCCTATGGTCCTCCCACACCAAAAATCTTCGTTCGTCGCACAATCTTCTTCTTCGTTGTCCTCCCCATACTTCTGATTTTGTTCACTCTTCTTTCTCTATTCAACCCATCCTCCTTTGGAATGCGCTCCCGCTCGAAATAAGGACGTCCACTACACGCTATGCGTTCAAAATGAGAGTCCGAGATTTATTTCTCAATAAACTGGCAGAGTCATCTTGTTGAGGTTAAGTGTATTTATGTTTAATATATTTATGTATTTATATATATATATATAAATAATTGATTTATATATATGTACATGTATTTATTATATAATATGTATAATTATTTATTTATTTATTATTAATTAATTAATGCAAGTTTACAGATTTCTCCAAAACACTTACATTGTAACTAAAATTAACTTAAAATTAGTATAATATAAAACACAAGAACATTTAAACAATATAACAAACAATTTAACTAACAAAGCTGTACAGAAATAAATGAAATTTAGTAATATAATGTAAAAACACATACACATTTAACAATATAACAAACTATTTAACTTAAATAGCTATCCAAAAATAAATGAAATTTCGCGTGTATCTGCCTGGGACCATCAAAGAAAATATCTGGATCTGTGTGGTGAGCAAGCATTGAGTTAAGCAGTGCGACGGCGCGCGGGGTTGGCGCTGCAGATGTGCGACGCGTGCGCACACCTTGTGGGCCTACCAATAGTTTGCGGCATCTGCGCTGACTCCCCAAGCCCTCGCTTCCTCCAAGAAACCTGGATGGTATACACGCGAAACCCACCCTTTCTAATACATACATACATACATAAACTCACGCCTGTATTCCCCGAAGGGGTAGGCAGAGGTGCATTTCTGCACCCACATTTCGCCAGGTATGTATCAGTCCCACGTAATAGGGGGCGAGTCTATTGCCGTTTTTCGGGCACATTTCCGGACTCCGTGCTGTTACTGAGAATTTCCTAATGGAAAAACCCAATAACACTTTGCCCGACCCGGGAATCGAACCCAGGACCTCTAGATCCCACGGCACATACCTGTACCGCGAGACCACGAGGCAGACCCTTTCTAATGTGTTTGGATTATCTACCTTGTTTGTTAGAAGATGGTAGTAATGTACTAATAGAAGGAGTTTACGCCTGTACTCTAGAGTGTTCAGGCCAACCATCCCCGTTACAAACATAGACGGATATAAGTAGGGATAATATCCGTACACTCGCTTGAACAAATATCTAGCAATTTTTTTTGTACTCGTTCCAGCAAAACTGTGTACGTAGTTTGGTATGGATCCCAAACTACAGAATTGTACTCCAGCCTACTGCGGACATAGGCCTTGTACAGCGTCAACGCAACACAGCCACTTTTAAATGTATAGCAAACCCTCATAACAAATCCAAGAATTTTTTGGGTTTTCTCACACGTAGCTATTAGTATATATTTTTTAATGGGTACATATGTATGTATGTTTGTATCTTTTTCATATATTCTTTTGTTATTCTTTTTTACACCAACCATGCTGCATCTCTCCACCACCCTAAGCTAGACTGTTAGAGAATGCCGCAGGCATTAAGTCCGCCTATATATAGTTCTGTGTATAAAGTTTTAAATAAATAAATAAACTTAAGCTTTGTGAAAATACGCATTGATATACATAAAATGAATGAGAACTTCCCACGTTACAGGGTGCGTGTCTATTGTTCTATGTCAGGCATATTTCTTTTAAAACTTCTGACAGCCCCGTGGTGCAGTTGGCTAGACACCAGCTTGCGAAACGAATATCCGCGGGTTCGATCCCCGCACCGAGACAAATGTTTGTGTGATCCACAAATATTTGTTTCGGGTCTGGGTGTTTGTAAGACCGAAAAGTCTCTCGTAGTTTCTGATATCCACGACACGTGACTTGTATCGTATATGGGGGTCAAAATTATGTATGAGACTGTTTGGTGTATTTATTTATTTAAAAGAATTAACCTAACAACGTTGTCTTACCCAATAATCGCACACGGGACCTCTCGATAGTACGGCAGACACTTACACCGCAAGACCAATGCAGGCGTCTAAATGGACTATTTAAATCACAGAATTCACTATTAACGTACTAAATTACAGTCTCTCAGTATTATACTTCACTTAATCCCGACAATTAAATTTATCATTCGCCCAGGGCCGCAATAAAAAGCCCAACTGCGCTCAAACAAACCGTCTCATAAAACAAATTACCTAACCCCTAATCGCCTTAACTGACAGCATAACATCAATTTTATATACAGCGGAATAATTCGCATTCATTAGGCAAGGGGCCAACTCTAGGCTTTACTCACAAAGACGTATTAATGCAAACGACTGTGGCTTGATTAATAGACCCTCGCCTGTTACCGTGTAGCGTAATTAGCCCATATTTGGAACAGCCGAGGATAAATCTAAGATTTCGCTTGTCGATTGTGAGCCGGTTGTTAATGTTGTAGGGAGCTGATAGTAAACTAGAAATACACGTATTCGTTGTTCCGAGGTAAATGTAGGTACTCCTGAACAACAAACAACGTTAGTAGGGCGCCCTCTGGCTAGGTGGGGTGACTATAATGAAATGTGCCCGAAAAACGGCAATAGGCTCGCCCTCTATTACGTGGGACTGATACATACCTGGCGAAATGTGGGTGTAGATATGCACCTCTGCCTACCCCTTCGGGGAATACAGGCGTGAGTTTATGTATGTATGTATGTGATTTCTTATTGTTATCAAATGAAATGGACCATTACACATAGTATCAGGTGCAATCAAATGGTAAGTCTCGATGCATTAAGTCGCGGTGCAAACGACGCAAGTTGCGCGTGTCTCGGCGCAACAAGGCGACACTGGGATGCAGTTTGGTCGGAATTAATCCTTGTTGCGCGACTTAGACAACATGCTAGTTACGCTACAAGTTTACCCGCAAGTGTTAAAGCCATTATTTATGTAAAACCCAGGATATTTAAAACATAAATTCAGTGTTAAACTTTCGAGGTATACGACATTATATGATAAAAATAAATATTGGTTTATATTTATAAAGTAGTGAGACCTACTAGTAGTAAGATGGCCTCGCGAATAGTGATGGCCTCGAGGTCTAGTCGTACGGTCAAGAATCTCAGCGGTCGCGGGTTCAAACCCCAGGCACACACCTCTAACTTCGAAGTTATGTGTGTATTCCCAATGAATTATCACTTACATACATATTTTAACGGCGAAGGAAAATATCTTGAGGAATCCTGCACACCTGAATGCTCTTAGAAATCCTTAGGTCTGTAGTCCGCCAACCCGCACTAGGGCAGCGTGGTGGATTAAGGCCTAAGCCCTCTCAGTTGTAGAGGAGGCCGTTGGAACGTATACGAATCATACTTACATATGTTTTGTTATGAATTCTGGGAAATATATATTAATATGCAATTTTTTAAAACAATGGCGTTTACTGTAAGAATAAATTAATTAAATTCCTTTAGCCTTTTGAGGGAACTACAACACCCAGTTTTAATTGAACAAATGTGATAATAAATAAATAAATAAATAAATACACCCAACAGTCACATACATAGTTCTGACCCCACATTAAGATACGAGTCTTGTGTCGTGGGTATCAGAAACTACGAGAGACTTTTCGGTCTCACAAACACCCAGACCCGAAACAAATACTTGTGGATCACACAAACATTTGTCTCGGTGCGGGGATCGAACCCGCGGCCTCTCGTTTCGCAAGGTGGTGTCTAGCCAACTGCGCCACGGGGCTGTCAAAAAAATGAAATGCTCACTTTGTTTTATGATAGTCTTTATGCTTTCCTTAGTCATTGTCACCGTACTAACAGCCCGGCGAGCCAATGAGATTATACTAAATTGTACTTAGTAGTAACTTGGTAGTGTGGATCGATGTAAAAAGTTACGAGCATCTGCGATGTCACCAACTCGCCTAACAACTGAAAAACTCTCATTTACATCGTTTGGAAACAGTTTTGTATGTAGAACTTCTGGTCTTTATACTAAAAAATCCAGCCCAGAAAACGATAGGCTACATATCATTTTTATATTACATAGTGTTTTCGCAAACTGCTTTCTTTAGTTCACGTGTTAGGGGACCAATTGACTTTTTAGAGCATATTTCTATCTTTTATATTAATATAATTAGTGATGGCCTCGAGGTTTAAGCACGCGGTCAAGAATCTCAGCGGTCGCGGGTTCAAACCCCAGGCACACACCTCTAACTTCGAAGTTATGTGTGTATTCCCAATGAATTATCACTTACATACATATTTTAACGGCGAAGGAAAATATCTTGAGGAATCCTGCACACCTGAATGCTCTTAGAAATCCTTAGGTCTGTAGTCCGCCAACCCGCACTAGGGCAGCGTGGTGGATTAAGGCCTAAGCCCTCTCAGTTGTAGAGGAGGCCGTTGGAACGTATACGAATCATACTTACATATGTTTTGTTATGAATTCTGGGAAATATATATTAATATGCAATTTTTTAAAACAATGGCGTTTACTGTAAGAATAAATTAATTAAATTCCTTTAGCCTTTTGAGGGAACTACAACACCCAGTTTTAATTGAACAAATGTGATAATAAATAAATAAATAAATAAATACACCCAACAGTCACATACATAGTTCTGACCCCACATTAAGATACGAGTCTTGTGTCGTGGGTATCAGAAACTACGAGAGACTTTTCGGTCTCACAAACACCCAGACCCGAAACAAATACTTGTGGATCACACAAACATTTGTCTCGGTGCGGGGATCGAACCCGCGGCCTCTCGTTTCGCAAGGTGGTGTCTAGCCAACTGCGCCACGGGGCTGTCAAAAAAATGAAATGCTCACTTTGTTTTATGATAGTCTTTATGCTTTCCTTAGTCATTGTCACCGTACTAACAGCCCGGCGAGCCAATGAGATTATACTAAATTGTACTTAGTAGTAACTTGGTAGTGTGGATCGATGTAAAAAGTTACGAGCATCTGCGATGTCACCAACTCGCCTAACAACTGAAAAACTCTCATTTACATCGTTTGGAAACAGTTTTGTATGTAGAACTTCTGGTCTTTATACTAAAAAATCCAGCCCAGAAAACGATAGGCTACATATCATTTTTATATTACATAGTGTTTTCGCAAACTGCTTTCTTTAGTTCACGTGTTAGGGGACCAATTGACTTTTTAGAGCATATTTCTATCTTTTATATTAATATAATTAGTCATGGCCTCGAGGTTTAAGCACGCGGTCAAGAATCTCAGCGGTCGCGGGTTCAAACCCCAGGCGCTCACCTCTGACTTTTCGAAGTTATGAGTGTATTCATAATTATTATCACTTACTTTTACGTTGAAGGAAACCGTCCTCGTTACTCGTTCATGAGGAAACCTGCACACCTAAAAGTCCTTAGGAATTTCTTAGATGCGTAGTCCAACAAGCCGCACTAGGCCAGCGCCGTGGTGGAGTATATAAAACCCTCTCAGTTGCAGAGGAGGCCCGTGCCCAGCAGTGAGCTGATGATGATGATGATATTTATATAAAAGATATTTGTTTTGTCTGGAGATAAAACCTGCGGGTACCTGAGGGTACTCATGGTCTGGACAATTGAGCCATAAATAGACTGGAGTCATAAGCAGATTTACTCTTGTTAAAAACAAATGGCAAAAAATGAGGAAATTGAAAATTATGGGTATAAAAATGCCTCAAGTATTTAATCTGATTATAGAAGCGTTATGTTTCCGAGAAATGTGAATTTCGTCTCTGAACCGAAAATTATGTATTATTAATTCATAATAATTCTATTTCCTCGATCCAACCGGTAGATAAAGTTAAAAAGCGACATATCTCGCACGTGTTGGCGCGATCTCTCACACCTCGCATAAATAATTCACCCATCGCGCCTGCCAGCCACGCTAATCAACTTTACATAAGGAGATTTGTTGAATTCAATCTCAGGGCCGGATTAACCACGAAGCAGGAGTAGCAACTGCTACGGGTCCTTCGCAAAAGGGGGCCCCACATTTAAACTCGCTCAATTTCATTTCTGTTTTTTGTACTTATCAGAGCATGACAGGGCCTTTGGTTATTAATGAATCACCCATAAGATATCTTAAAGGCAACAAATAAATGTAATAAGAGGTGTTGATACTAGGAATTGGCGCAAGTGGATAGACACCAGCTAGCGCACCGAGAAAAATGTTGGTGTGATCCAAGCAGTGATGGCCTCGAGGTTTAGAGGCGCGTGGTCGAGAATTTCGACGGTCGCAGGTTCAAACCCCAGGCACACACCTCTGACTTTTCGAAGTTATGTGTGTATTTACAAAGAATTATCACTTGCTTTAACGGTGAAGGAAAACATCGTGATGAAACCTGCACACCTAAAAGTTCGTAGGAATTTCTTAGGTGTGTAGTCCGCCAACCCGCACTAGGCCAGCGTGGTGGACTAAGGCCTAAACCCTCTCAGTTGTAGAGGAGGCCCGTGCCCAGCAGTGGGACGTATATGGGCTGATGATGATGATGATGATGATGACACATATTTGATTGGGGTCTGGTCTGACTTGTATCTTAGTGTGGGGTCAGAATTACATATGCGACTCTTGAGTGTATTTATTATTATTTATTGAAATGTTTTTACCAATTTTACTTTACTTAAGAACCCATAGCAGATCAAGAACCCTTCGAAAGAGTTTGCTACGGACACCTCGCTTTCTTAATCCGACACTGTTCAATATGCGTCAATATGGAGGAGCGACTAGTGGGAGGAACGGTGACGCGCGCAAATTTGTTCCTTGTATGAGTGGCTGAATCCTTTGTTGCTGGAGGTAATTATAGAATTGTAGATATTCGCACTGGAATGGTATTCTAAAGACCATGAAATATCTTTTGATCCCTGATGGTTTAGGAAGGAATGATTCATAAGATTTTCTCTATGTTATGTTTTTATTTAACTGAGGGAGATAAATCTGTCACATGACGCAATAGCTTTCGTTACAGCTCTAGCTATCTTTATTTTCTTGCTTGTTTGCTTCCTCTCTTTGATCCATTTCTTTGTTATATGTTTTGAAATACCCTGATTTCTTACTATTACAGAGGTTAATGGACGAGGTAAGATAATTATGTGCAGCAGGCTGCATTATCTTCTTTCGCTATGTAATCAATCATCATCATAATCAGCCCAAATACGTCCCACTGCTGGGCACGGGCCTCCTCTACAACTGATAGGGTTTAGGGCTTAGTCCACCACGCTGGCCTAGTGCGGGTTGGCGCCCTACACACCTAAGAAATTCCTAAGAACTTTTAGGTGTGCAGGTTTTATCACGATGTTTTCATTCACCGTTAAAGCAAGTGATAATTCATTGTGAATACTCACATAACTTCGAAAATTCAGAGGTGTGTGCCTGGGGTTTGAACCTGCGACCGCCGAGATTCTCGACCGCGCGCCTAAACCTCCAGGCCATCACTGCTTGTAATCTTGTAATTGTGCAGGACGGAGGGAATTTATAGATATTGTGAATAGTTATAGTGAATAGTTATAGCGAATAGTGATAGTGAATAGAAATAATTATAATAGTGATAGACAATGTTACGTAAGTTGTGTGTAATGTTGAGATGCATGCGGACGGCTACATGCGTCAACCGCTACTGTAAAGGGCGCTACCTGGACCATCGGGCGCCCCGCCCACACGGAAGGATCTCTCTGTGGGATAGCTCCGTTCAAGGGCGGTAACACCCTCAAAACTGTATATAAGGCGTGCAGTTTCGAGGGATATCATCCAGTCATCCAGTCGTCGCGAGCCATCAAGGAAGAAACAATCCAGTCATCCAGTCGTCGCGAGCCATCAAGGAAGAAACAATCCAGTCATCCAGTCGTCGCGAGCCATCAAGGAAGAAACAACTCAAGAAAAGGAAGAAACAAATCAAGAAAAGGAAGAAGGGAATAACCTCTGCAGGGATAAGGGAACGAATCCCTGCTACTGAATAGCCGCCAGGAAGAAATCCCTGCAGAGGCGCCGTGTGGACTGCAAGTCTGCGAGCCATTCGTCCCGTGCTACACCCGTGGCACGTCGCTGCATATCAAGCCACCTCGCCCGTCTCGGGAGAGGTCTCCTTGTCGCAGCCCGCGGCCCACGCCGCCGCTCGCAGCACCCCGCCTGCCGTGGTCCCGCCGCCGCCTGTGCCGGCTCCCTCCGGTACACGCCGGCGTCCACGGCGCTTGTCGCAGCACACGCGTCCACTGCCTGCACCGCCGGTCGCGCCGCCGACGCGCTGACCACGTGCTGCCGAACCGAAGGAAGCGACGCCGCATTTCGCGCCAAGCCCGGTCGCACCGCAACCCGCGCCGCACATGTGCTGCCGGACCAGAGAAGGCGACGCCGCGTCCTGTGCCGCGCCCCCCGTAGCGCGACCCGCACCACACATGTGCCATCGGACCCGGTCGCAGAGCTACGCGCCGGAAACTATTATTGTTTGAAGAGCCCTTCGTTTTTGCCTAGTGATCCCTGTTTTTCTAATAGTTTATTTTATATAGTTTTTGTGTAACTTCCTTTTCGCGTGTAATTTTGAATAGCCTAATCGTACATAGTATCGTATTGTTTTGTTTCTCCTTGTTGTGTTGTGCTAATAGTATTAATTTCGTGTTAATAAATTCGTCTGCCCGCTGTGTAACGTGTTTTGCATTTCTGTCCTTCGCAATCCGGCCAGTTAGTATAGTGAGGAACAGCCGCCCCGGGGGCTCTCGAGCCACGCACGCAACACACAATAGGTGTTGCAATTGTATAAGTGATATACAGTCCACTTTACAAAACCCGAGGGCGGTCCTGTTCATTTTGGTCCTTCGAGCCGGATCTAGCGATTGACAGAGATGCCGGTGACACGCTCAGTGGGGCGGCGAACGGTGTCCGCCACAACAGGGACGTCGATGACAGCCACGACGGAAACAACGGGCACAACGGTAGCCGAGACATCGGAGGAATCCAACGTGCCGTCCGTCGACACCGTGGAGGAGCAACATGCCGCCACAACGTCGAACCCGCCGCAGGACACACCGCGAAAGAGTCGCCCGCCATCAACGAGAAGAAGCAAAAGGACAACAAGGGCGTTCCGGTTGGCACAGGCCAAGGCGGAGCTAGCCCGATTACAAATAGAATTGGCGCAGGCAAAAATAGCGATGATTGAGGCCGACGACGGATCAGATGACGACGTCGAATCTGTGGCATCCGACGTCGAACAGGAATCGCGCGTGCACACCTGGCTGACACATAGCAGGGTGCTCGCGATTGAGGGTCGCCACACGCAGCAGCAGGCCGAGCCCGCCCCGCTGGAAGCCGCACCCGCGGCCGCGGGCGCGCCGGCGTCTGTACCGGCGGGAGTCACTGCCGCACCCCCGCTACCGCGCTGCAACGACACGGTTCCGACAGAAGAGGTCGGACCCGCTCCGCCAGAGACCAACGCCGAGTCCTGGCGACCGAACCCGAATAGTATGCTGCCACCGCCGGTTGTCGCCGTCTGGCACCGGCAACAGGAAGAAGCTGCACAACACATGCCAGAGACCAACGCCGCGTCCTGGCAGCCGAACTTAGATAGAACGCAGCCGCCCCCGGTCGTCGCAGCATGGCACCGGAGGCAAGAAGAAGCGACGAAGCAACCCCCTCCAGGAATCAACGCCCAGCCCTGGAGACAGGATCGCACCGCCTCACCGCCACCACAACCGCCCGACGTTCGAGACCCGGGAGGTACCATGATGCTGAGGGGTAAGTCAGACATAGATAATCTGGCCTCAGCAATCACCACAGCCGTACAAGCCGCGCAGGCACATAATAGATTCGCGGAACTACCCAACTTCAGTGGGATAGTTCAAGAGTGGTTAACGTTCCGCGCCGCCTATATAGAGACGGCACACAACCTTTCGCCCCTGGAGAACCTGGCCCGGCTTAGGAGGAGCCTTCAAGGCACGGCAAAGGAGGCCGTGCAAGGCCTGCTGATCACCAACGCGAACCCCAACACCGTCATGCGGACACTGGAGACGCGATTCGGACGACCGGACGCCATCGCGTCCACCGAGATAGAAAAGCTGAGGACGCTGGCGCGCCTCACTGATTCGCCGCGTGAATTGTGCACATTTGCCACGCGCGTGGAGAACGCCGTGGCCACCCTGCAGGCGCTCGACTGCACCATGTATTTGTATAATCCGGAAGTCACCAAGGGGCTTATAGAGAAGCTAACACCTACCACAAAGAGGTTGTGGTACGAGTTCGCCGCCACACGCCCCAGGGAGGAGCCCGACCTGTGGAAGTTTAGCAAATTCATCTCCCGGGAGGCGGAACTGTGCAGTCCCTTCGCTCCGGCCGAAATAGTGACCGACCACGCGCCGCCACGAAGAGCCCCTCCCGATGTACCACGCGGAGCGCAGCGGGTACATGCAACCGTTGTTGAAAAGAGAGCAGTGAAGTGCGACATGTGCACCAACGGGGGACACGCGGTCGCCGACTGCTCAAAGTTTAAGGCGGCCACTATAGAAGCGCGCTGGGAGGCAGCGAAAAAGTACCGCCTTTGCTTCCGGTGCTTGAGGTACAAAGGCAGAGATCACAATTGCAAGCCCCAATGCTGCGCCATAGACAACTGCGAAAGATTTCATCACAGGAAACTGCATGCGGCGCGCAGGCAAACCGAGGCGACCCCCAGCGAAGAACCCGAAAGACCGCCGCAAGAAGAACAAGTGAATTCCGCCTGGACTTCCCGGCTAGCCTTTCTAAAGATCGCAGCGGTCCAAGTGCAGGGACCGGCAGGTGTAGTTGACACCTACGCGCTACTGGACGACGGCAGCACCGTTACACTAATCGACCGGGAGTTAGCAAACAGAATAGGCGCCAAGGGACCCAAGGAACCTCTCCACATCAGCGCGTATAACGGAGAGACTAGGACCGACTCGACATCGAGGAGGGTATCGGTCCACCTGCGTGGAGAGGGGCCCCCACTGAAGAAAATAGAGGCGCGCACCGTCGACAACCTTCGGCTGACGGCGCAGAGGATCCCCGAGGAGGCGATAAAAGGCTGCCACCATCTGCGAGGGATCGCCACAAAAATTAACACCCGCGAAGTGAGGCCACAGATTCTGATAGGCCAGGACAACTGGCACCTTTTAATAGCAAAGAAGGTAAGAGCCGGGAAGAAGCATCAGCCCGTCGTCTCACTGACTCCGTTGGGATGGGTCATCCACGGCAGTCGAACCCGAACCTCAGGACACGTCGTCAACTTCGTGGGCCAGGCAAGTCTGGACACGAAACCAATAAAAATAGAACGAAGATATAGAGCCGATGACGACGTGTACCCAAGGCGACCAGCGAGCAACCCGACGGAGTGGGCGCTCGAAACACATAGGACTTCGGAAGGCAGAGAACCGCATGACGAGAGACGACGAGTGGAAGACACGGGGGAGGATCTAGCCCGCGTGCTCCATGTCGCCGTCCGAGCGGCAGGAAATCCGAAGAAGATAGTGCCAGACTGCCGAAGATTTTCGACTAGGACCCAGAACCTGCGGACTACGGCAAAAGTGAAAGACAAACGCTTGAAGACGCAGGACCCAAATTGGAGTCGCACGAAGCGACCAATCAAGCCGGCCGAAGGACGACCGACACTAGGCGCACCAAGGACCATTCAACGCGTCACACTACCCGTCAGAACCGGCACACGGACCGCACACCAACCTTCGGGCCGCCCAGCGTCTTGCGGACGCCTTCTGGACGCGCCGGCTCCGGGAATACCTCCCCGAGCTTCACAACCGGCGGGAGCCGCACAACAAGGACCCGGAGGTCCGAATAGGAGACGTCGTGCGGATAATCGACGGGACACTGCCCCGAATCCAGGGAAGGGTCCACGCCACGTATCCGGGACCCGATGGAGTCACCAGGACCGTCGACGTGGCCACCAAGGGCGGAATGCTGCGCAGGCTAGTAAGGAAGCTCATCGTGCTCTGCGCCTCCGAAGAGTCCGCCAGATAGATAGTTGGTTCGTTGGACCACAGAAGGTGGTCACTCCGCCTGCACCACAAATAATGCATCACCAAACGTGGGACGTGGGTGATGCACGGCGGGAGGATGTGCAGGACGGAGGGAATTTATAGATATTGTGAATAGTTATAGTGAATAGTTATAGCGAATAGTGATAGTGAATAGAAATAATTATAATGGTGATAGACAATGTTACGTAAGTTGTGTGTAATGTTGAGATGCATGCGGACGGCTACATGCGTCAACCGCTACTGTAAAGGGCGCTACCTGGACCATCGGGCGCCCCGCCCACACGGAAGGATCTCTCTGTGGGATAGCTCCGTTCAAGGGCGGTAACACCCTCAAAACTGTATATAAGGCGTGCAGTTTCGAGGGATATCATCCAGTCATCCAGTCGTCGCGAGCCATCAAGGAAGAAACAATCCAGTCATCCAGTCGTCGCGAGCCATCAAGGAAGAAACAATCCAGTCATCCAGTCGTCGCGAGCCATCAAGGAAGAAACAACTCAAGAAAAGGAAGAAACAAATCAAGAAAAGGAAGAAGGGAATAACCTCTGCAGGGATAAGGGAACGAATCCCTGCTACTGAATAGCCGCCAGGAAGAAATCCCTGCAGAGGCGCCGTGTGGACTGCAAGTCTGCGAGCCATTCGTCCCGTGCTACACCCGTGGCACGTCGCTGCATATCAAGCCACCTCGCCCGTCTCGGGAGAGGTCTCCTTGTCGCAGCCCGCGGCCCACGCCGCCGCTCGCAGCACCCCGCCTGCCGTGGTCCCGCCGCCGCCTGTGCCGGCTCCCTCCGGTACACGCCGGCGTCCACGGCGCTTGTCGCAGCACACGCGTCCACTGCCTGCACCGCCGGTCGCGCCGCCGACGCGCTGACCACGTGCTGCCGAACCGAAGGAAGCGACGCCGCATTTCGCGCCAAGCCCGGTCGCACCGCAACCCGCGCCGCACATGTGCTGCCGGACCAGAGAAGGCGACGCCGCGTCCTGTGCCGCGCCCCCCGTAGCGCGACCCGCACCACACATGTGCCATCGGACCCGGTCGCAGAGCTACGCGCCGGAAACTATTATTGTTTGAAGAGCCCTTCGTTTTTGCCTAGTGATCCCTGTTTTTCTAATAGTTTATTTTATATAGTTTTTGTGTAACTTCCTTTTCGCGTGTAATTTTGAATAGCCTAATCGTACATAGTATCGTATTGTTTTGTTTCTCCTTGTTGTGTTGTGCTAATAGTATTAATTTCGTGTTAATAAATTCGTCTGCCCGCTGTGTAACGTGTTTTGCATTTCTGTCCTTCGCAATCCGGCCAGTTAGTATAGTGAGGAACAGCCGCCCCGGGGGCTCTCGAGCCACGCACGCAACACACAATAGGTGTTGCAATTGTATAAGTGATATACAGTCCACTTTACAAAACCCGAGGGCGGTCCTGTTCAGTAATCAATACTAATAAGTAATAATATAAATGCGAAAGTTATTTTGTCTGCTTGTCTAACTGTTACGCATTCACGGCCAAACCGCTGAACCGATTTGAATGTTTTTTGGTATGGAGATAGATAGGACCTTGGGGATGTATATAGGTTACTTTTGATCCCGGGAAAATGCAATGTTTCCGTGGAATGACCACGGATTATAAATTACGCTCAGGCGGAGCTGCTCTATACAGCAGTGCGCAAAAAATAACTATGCGATATAAAAAAAAAGCAATTAGCGAAACACATCACACAGCTTTAGTAATTACTCAAACGTGAAACTGCCAACTGTTTCTAGGGTGCAAATAAATCAATCAGCGACATTAAAATCAGATTGCGATGCGCACTCAATTGATTAATTTTTTGTCGCGTCCGACGGCTGCACTGTAATTTGTGCATATCACAAAACTCCACTCGCTCGAACAACGGACCGCTCGTGTACACGTTTTTGTTAAGTTTGATGTATTGGTACGAATAATTACTAAATATTTGAAATGGCATGGTTTTCAATCGCTGGTTTGGTGAGTGTTGCTGATTTGACATTCCAATTATTTTTTAAATAGCTTTTGACGCGGGTTTTTGAGCTGTTGTGTTTTGATGGTAGGTAAGCATCCATGGTGATGATGCTGATGATGGGGATGGGCTCCCATTTCTCTCTAGACACACTCATGACACACCTGATGAGGGGATCCTTCACGCTAGTAGTATCCAGTGGAAGTAAAACTCATTTCGATACTAAAAATACATGGAATCTTAAAAAGTTGTGAGCCAGATTTTTCATATATCAATTTACTAGGCAATTTCCAGGCAACTACCTATAGGCTACTTCCATAGAAAACACACTTTGATCAATTTATGAAGCCAAGGACCATTCGAAGGCATGCACCAGTTTACGATATAAACGAGGCTGTATATTTTTTCATAAAAATAAGAATATTTATATGGGCGCGTGTTCCACGTGACATTACAAAATTTGTGTCCCGACACGCGCCGTCACGGAAACGCGTATATCACGTCACACCGTCTTTATTGTCACGTCATCGTAAATATACGTTTTCGGAAGACATATCGCTTATCTGTTATTGTGATTGCGGTGTATCTCTGCTGATTGAGCAGGCTCTTTATTGTAGATACTTCTATTGATTGAAATTGTGCACTAATCGTTTGGTAAGCTTCGTCGCAGAAAATCAATAGGCGGTAATATGATTGGCAAAAATGTAGAAAAATCAATATGCTGCCTAAAATATTTATTTACATTCCTACACATAAACTTAAGAATCAGTCGTCTTACACTGACAGCACAGTGAGATCAAGCCGTATGTCGTGGATATCAGATTATTTAAGTATTTTCAATCTCACAAAATACTCGACACGAGCAAAGAAGTGTGGATCACTCAAATATTTGCCTCAGAGACCTCCCACAAAACCTCGTTATTCGGACTGCCCTCTATCTGACTGCGCCTCAGACGTAGTCGAATAGTTAGTTTGGTAGTAGCTATACAGATAGAAACATGCAAGCGCTATCTAGTATAACAACAGTCTTCTATTGTTATCCCATACTATATCTCATACTCTCTTATATCTTGGGCCAAGGTCAAGCAAAACCCTTCAGCTTAGAGGCCAATGGCGTTTTCTGAAAAAAAGTAGGTTACCGTTTACCCTACATATTTTTGTATGTTACTGAAATTTCAATTAGAGAACGATATTTCAATTGTTGTGCTCGTATTCCGATTAATACGATAGGAGATTGTAATTATTAGCGTTTAAAGAGAGGAACTTTTGCTTGAGGAATTGAAACAAGGGAATGCTTTAGGTGATAAATCATAGTAAATTGTATAAAGTGTGAACAGATGAATAAACTTTCGGGAAATTACATTCAAAAAAAATATTGCTTAATCTATTATTTAATTTACAAAGAATTACCTTTTGAAATGCCATTTTATTTATTTATTTATTTTATAACTTTCTATACCTTAGAGTATAAAGGCGGACTGAATGCCATACGCATTCTCTGACAGTCTACCTTAGGTGAGTGCAGAGATGAACCTTGGTAGGTGTAGTGTGATGGTGATATTACTTAAGCATACCTATATATATAAAATACATAATATTTATAGATACAAATATTCGTATATAAATATATATACATGTATATAACATATATATATATATATATATAAATAAGTATCAATTCGATGGCTCTGCTAACTCTCTGAGAAATAGTTCTCGAACGCTCGTTTTAAACGCTTCAAGTGTAGTTCCCGACCTTATTTTGAGTGGGAGCGCATTCCATAGAAGAATAGCGAAGGAAGAATGTAAAAAGTCAGAACTGTGTGGAGGACAGCGAAGAAGAAGATTGTGAGAAGAACGAAGATTTCGGCTGTGGTCAGACCCTAAGTATTGAAAGGAAGTAATTAAATAAGCAGGTGGATTTGGGGAGTGCAACAAAGAGTAAAGAGTACTGAGAGCACGCAATCTACGGCGTTGTCGAATGGGGAGCCATTTGAGTTGGGAGCGATGAGAAGATACGTGATCGTATTTGCGAAGATTATAAATAAATCGAATGCAGTTATTGAGAAGCCGGTCCAGTTTATTGAGTAGATCTGCATTCAATTCAAAGTAGCACACATCACCATAGTCGAACACGGGGAAGACCAGAGTTTGAACGAGCATTTTCTTGGTCTTGGGTGGAAGGAAATTCTTCAGGCGGTAAAGCATACGGAGTGTAAATGTAACTCGCTGACACACGGAGATGAGGTCATCTCAGCCCAGGTGGGCTCGCCAACTCAGACTGGAGTCAATAAGTAGGCCTAGGTCCTTTACCACTGGACACCAGTTGATGGTTGAGCTATCATATATAATCGATGGGACAGATGCCATATGTTTTCGTGAACGTGTGGACAAAGGGACAAGGAGGTCGGTGTTAAAGTCTCCCATGATGATGTGGTGTGCGTAATCCGACCCTAAAGATTCCAGAATTGAGTCAAGACTGGAGAAGTAATCAACAGAAGGAGGACAATAAACCACACCAAGTAAAGTTTTGACTCCCTTGACCCAAACCTCAAGGAAAAGGTATTCAGCGGAAATGGAACTCAAGGAAGAGGAAGAGGCTATGACTTTATAAGAAAAAGAGGTTTGGAGATAGATAGCCACGCCACCCCCTCGCCTGTCAACCCGATCATTTCGGATTAGAATAAATCCAGGAAGGAGGTATGTGGCGGAAGGAAGATGAGGTTTGCGCCAGCTCTCAGAAATAAGGACGGCATGCACGTTAGCGTCGGTGAAAGTTACAGCTAGTTCACTATAGTGACTAGCTATACTTTGCGCGTTGATATGACAAACGTTAAAAGTAACGCGATTTTCGAGATTGAACTTACCACGTATCAGTTCCCCAGTAGTAGCAATCATGGAGCAAAAGCTGTCATTACTGCTAGTGGAGGAAGCAGATTCATTAGCAGAGTAAAAAGAACCATCATCTGAATTCATAATAAATTAATATAATATATTAATATGGCGCAGATAATAAATAAAAGTATACTACTGTTACGTGTTCAAACACACTCTGCACCACCCGCCAGCTAACAACATAGGTACAATAATAATAAAAGGAAATGTTACATAAAAACAAAAGTATAACTAGTAACATAACATAGTAAATTAATGTGAAATAGAACGTAACATTTATATCACTCAAATGTCAAAACTAAAGTGACATAGAAAAGAAAGAGAGAGAAGAAAAAAATTCAAATAAAAAGTGGGTAGAGAAAAAAGAATAGGCAAACAATAACAATAACAAATTATAAATGAAAACATGTCAGTTGACGCTCGACAATATTACAGCTTACGCGATTTTAAGTCCGAGCGCGATGTTTCGGCCGCCCCGTGATTTCGTACTGCCGACGACGATAACTCTGCTGTCTTCGGAAACTTAGTTATTAAGGAGTTTAGTTCGTCGACAGTGGTGACCTTGATTCGGCTTCCATCCGGGACTTTAATAACAATAATGCCGTCCTGAGTCCAGCAAGATCGCATACCAAAATACTGCCGACTTTTGCTAAACACAGTTTGTCGAGACTTTGTCAGAAACTCCTTGATGGATGCAGTTGAGCCTTTCAGCCTGGACTTGGCTCGCCAGACATCTGACCTGTGGCTTACATTCGCAAACCTAACAAGTATAGGCCGTCCGGTTCGAAAAAGTGTCCTCCAGATTCTTTTGTGCACTTTGGATATCCGCGAGTGTTGACATAGCGAGTTTTGAATACCTTAGTGGTTTGTCTCAAGAAAGTGATGAGTGGTATGTTTTAGTGCTGGCACATGGTGCAGAGCAGGATCACACACCGTTGCTCAAATGTGAGTACATGGAATGCATTGTCTGTACTATTTATTTTCGTCAGTATATAGGTATTTTCGTCAGTTATTTTTTTAAAGGATTACAGATTTTTATCATAAAATGCAAATATTAAAAGTTAGTATCAAAATGTACTTTCAATATCTTTAGTAATACACACACACACCATAAGCCCGTATACGTCCCACTGCTGGGCACAAGCCTCCTCTACAACTGAGAGAGTTTAGGCCTTAGTCCACCACGCTGGCCTAGTGCGGGTTGGCGGGCTACACACCTAAGGAATTCCTAAGAACTTTTAGGCTTGCAGGTTTCATCACGATGTTTTCCTTCACCGTTAAATAGTTCGTATTCGTACTTACTTTTTGCCATACACAAAATATCGTTCAGTCAACTTGGGTACAGGTAAAACTCGGCAATAACCGTCATTGTACGAGGCAGGAAGTGACAAAACTTAAAGTCGTGATGGCCTTGAGGTTTAGGTACCTACGCGGTTGAGAATCTCGACGGTCGCGGGTCCAAACCCCAGGCACACACCTCTAACTTTTCGAAGTTATGTGTGTATTCACAATGAATTATCACGTACTTTAACGGTGAAGGAAAACATCGTGATGAAACCTGCACACCTAAAATGTTCTTAGGAATTTCTTAGGTGTGTAGTCCGCCAACCCGCACTAGGCCAGCGTGGTGGACTAAGGCCTAAACCCTCTCAATGGTAGAGGAGGCCGTGCCCAGCAGTGGGACGTATATGGGCTGATGATGATGAACAAAACTTATGAAATACTAGTCCAACAGCGGAAATTTATTATTATCGCCTGCAAAAACTTATGATTTATTTACGCGTAGATAAACCGCACTGAAGCGGAGACATTAATTTGAAACTTTACGTTTATTTAGGAAGGTAGACGTGAGGCCCGTATATTCAATTGTTTATAGAATCGCTCTGATTGCCTTTTGGTCCTCTGCCGTAAATTCTGTGATCGAGGGAATCTGGGATAAGGGACAGGTTAGGATAGTTTTTCTGGTAGGTAATTCTCATTCTGGATTTGTGGTTCAGAATGTTAGGTCGGCTCTCTGTTATGTGGCATCGAAAATATGGTACCGCGAATCACCTGTAACTATGACATTTAGTATGTTTCATATAATTCCAATAAAACTTATTACATTGCCATTCTATTGATTCTTACTTAAGTGGTTCTATTAAAAGTAATTCATGTTATTGAGGTACATAACTATGAATGAGATATTTTTTAAAAGACATAAGGCTGAGTGTCCTGAAAACAATAGGCTAAAATTTGTTTTAACACGGATCTCATCGGAGAACATGAAGAATGATGATAGCCCCGTGGCGCAGTTGGCTAGACACCAGCTTGCGAAACGAGAGCCTGCGGGTTCGATCCCCGCACCGAGACAAATGTTTGTGTGATCCACAAATATTTGTTTCGGGTCTGGGTGTTTGTGAGACCGAAAAGTCTCTCGTAGTTTCTGATACCCACGACACAGGACTTGTATCCTAGTGTGGGGTCAGAACTATGTATGTGACTGTTGGGTGTATTTATTTATTTAATTGACAGAAAAGACCATGCAACCATTCTCTATAAGAAAACTTTATCTGCACAAACACTTTTCACAAAGCAATCCCAGTGTTCAGCTTTGAATTCAAAAACCCCACTGCTATTTGAATAAACATTCTTATATGTATTATCTAAACGAGAAGACGCAACACAAACACAATACTGTTGATCCGAGGACATGTGGACCCAAGCAAATACTTGCTTAGGTCATGAAAATAAAATAGACGACTAGACTTAAGAGCTAGGCACTAAGGTCTATGTCTAGGTCTCATGTCTTTATTTATGAGCTAGAATATTGCACTAACGTTATCTCCACGCGCCACGCACATAATGTGCACTAATAAGTTTTTTACTTGCGCATGTTTTAACGAAATTTAAAAAATTATTCAGTTTAATATGTAATGCAATTGCCGGATTGTATGTGTTGCAGTAATTGCCTCATCATCATCATCATCATCAGCCCATATACGTCTCACTGCTGGGTACAGGCCTCCTCTACCATTGAGAGGGTTTAGGCCTTAGTCCACCACGCTGGCCTAGTGCGGGTTGGCGGACTACACACCTAAGAAATTCCTAAGAACTTTTTAGGTGTGCAGGTTTCATGACGATGTTTTCCTTCACCGTTAAAGTACGTGATAATTCATTGTGAATACACACATAACTTCGAAAAGTCAGAGGTGTGTGCCTGGGGTTTGAACCCGCGACCGTCGAAATTTCCGACCGCGTACCTAAAGCTCAAGGCCATCACGACTTAGTAATTTGCTGGTACGGGGTATTTATTCAACAGTACCTTGAAAAACTCCCTGGCACTATTGGTTAGCAAAATGAAACGACCGTGGGTTCGATATGCGCTCTGGAAAATCGTGTTATTAATATGTTTTTGCTTGGTTATGAGAGTCCGATTTTTTTATCGTTACCTTCGATATTCACATTAGTGTGGAGTCTGGATTGTACGTATTTGGCTCTATTTTTATTTATTCTTACTACAAGCTTTCAATCGACATTTCGACAAAGCACTGATGTCCAACAGAACACGAAATACGGCAATCAACATATAATTTATTAGTAATCGTTGATATATTTTGTACCAGCGAAGTCCCACTAGTTCTTCTACAATTCCATGTTTTTATAATTCTCCTCATGTTGCAATTGTTCATGAGTGGTGATTATCAGTTTTTGTAAATATTTTTTTTAATGCTAAAAGTTAAATGATGATGACTACCTCACCACCAGTCGACACGATTACAGGTTAAGGACCTTTTTGCTACAAGCATATTAAGAAAAATTGTAGTAGATCTATGTTTTCTTTAGCTTACTATACTTACATACACATATATACTGCCCTAGATGAATACATTTATGATGAGAAGGCTAGCAGGAAATAAATCTTAACTATATTGTAATAATGTTGTCAAAATCTTCCAAGGACAACGTCTCGGCTCAGGTCAGGAATACATTAAATAAAATTAATGAATGTAGGTGATCTAGTCCCGTCTTAGACGTACACGATGAAGCTTAAAGAGTCATTACTCATCCCAGCGACATAATATATCAAATCTTCGGTTAAACACATACAAGTGATTCGACCGTTTTTTATCTTCAAACGTCTAAAAATGTAATAAATAAAGACAAGAGGCTCACCCCCTTCGAATGACAGATAGGATTTTTTTTCTAGAACAATAAAGTAACATAATTAAAACTAAGCAACATGCGTAAGTCATATTATAGGTACATAGTATAAAGTGGCCAGAAAAGACTGCTGATCACAAAGAGCTAACGGACACCATTTTTTTGTGTTAGCATGTTCTTTAAATTTCTCGAGTGGAGACCACGTACTGGAAAGCGAAGCGTGGGACGACCTCTGACAAGATGGTCGGACGACCTAGAAAAGGTCGCGGGACGTCGCTGGTTGCAGGCTGCTTCCATCAGGTCCCTGTGGAAGTCATTAGGAGAGGCCTATGTCCAGCAGTGGACCTTCATTGGCTGATGGATGGATGTTCTTTAAAGAATACAAACTTGTATACAAAATGTCTATTTCTGTATCTCTATTTGCCTAAACCATAAAACAATTTAGTTGAAGGTATGTACACAGTTTCCTTTGTTAAAAATGTACGTGGAGTTATCTCGACCTAGCAGTGGCTGAAAGTGAGCCGCGAAATAAAATTTGGAATGGTCTTTGGGAGGCTTCGAGTCTCAACGTGGGCGTACGTAAGTACATAAATGTGTCCAGTGAGCTCGAACAGACAAAGCTTATGGCCAAACATGCGTGAGGAAGTTGAACAGTTAAGGATGTCGTAGACATATACGAGTATATACAGGATGTATTCAGACCGTGATCGGAAACAAAGGCATGTAAGAGCTAAGGTGATTACAAATCCTCTGGCGTTAAAAAAAAATCCCGACAAAAAATAAAACAATTGACGTTTTCCTAAAAACATACATTTTATATTATTTAGGAAATTCGCGGTAACAGCACGGAGTCTGGAAATGTGCCCGAAAAACGGCAATAGGTTCGCCCCCTATTACGTGGGACTAATGCATACTTGGCGAAATGTGGGTGCAGAAATGCAGTTCTGCCTACCTCTTCGGGGAATACAGGCGTGAGTTTATGTATGTATGTATGTATTTTATACCTATGGTTGTTAGGATTTATGACAGAAGATTTATAATCACCTTAGCTATTACCTGCCTTTGTTTCCGATCACGGTCTGAATACACCATGTATATACACAATTGTTCATTATACTTTTTATTTGATTTCATCGCAAATTCAAAGATGTATTAATAACTGCCTATTTCGAGCAACGGCAACAAACTCCAATTTGACAGCCATTCACTATACAAAGTCTTCACAATAAAATCAGAAACATTAAATCAATTTGATACAGATTTATTGCAGACAGCGAGAAATGAATGTACACGAGGAACAAAGGACCATTGAATTTAGTCTAATGAATTCAATTCCGGGGCTGGATAATAAAATTGGCTAATTCAAAACGCGCGTAAACAGCGGCGCGGGATTGATTGTCCGGCCCCACAGAGGTATCGAATAAATGCAAAGCAAACAGGAATCACGCCGTTTCATCTTGTTCAGGTGTATTTTCAGGCGGAAATATGTCGATAAACAAACCACAATAGCTACGAGCCTACCCGACCCGCATACTAATATATGAGGACGCGGCTCCAATACACTACGGGAATTAAATTAATTTCTTAATGTCATTTTTTTGTATTAAAACTCATCGGTTGCTAATGATCGATGATGACCCTTAAACTTTTACGTTTATGATACATTAGGTTTATTCGAGTTTTGATGAAAATAACCCATGTGTTTGACAGCCACAACCCAAATTCTTTGTATATTTATATTGGAGTGGAGACCACGGCTCGGCAAACGTAGTGTAGGACGCCCTCTGGCCAGGTGGGGTGACGATATCCACAAGGTGGCTGGCAGCAGTTGGATGAGGAGGGCCGAATGTGTGGCGCGTGTGTGGCAGTGGCCCGCCATAGGAGAGGCCTATGTCCAGCAGTAGACGTGACATAGGCTGTTGAAGATGATGATGATGATACATATATCATTTATTTCTATATCTAACATTGTACTAGAACATATACTTGTGCTCCGGATAGGTGTTCCTCACGGCACGAGATTTTAATGTGTCCGCATTGTGTGTTTCCCTAATGAGTTTATTTTAATCTTCATAACATTTTAGTAGGCTTGTCTGATCCAGTTTTGTCTGTGGGAGAGCTATATAAAGCCTACGTTCTCAACAAAAGCCCCATCCTTGTGGGTAGATAAAATTCTTTCAAATATAAATGTTACAGAAGGAAAAACAAGCTATTTATTTTTAGATATACAAGTAAATACATACATTTAACCGAACGACCGAATTTATTTACAACTTATAAAGATTAAACAGTTATAATAATGCAACACAGATCTATCTTTTCTAAGTTTCTTCTTAATTTATAATGTAGGAAGCGTAATAAATATTTTTTGTGCTTTAAAACAATTCGTGGAACAATGGACACGTGTTTTATTCGTGGATCCTGCGCCAGAACTGCCCGGCTACAAATTCGAAGCCCATGAGAACTTTTGATTCAATTACACTTACTTTTACCTTTGGACCTCTATCAAGCATTTTGACATGGTTGATGTTGAAAACATGGACAACTTAAACCTGACTACATCATATTTTCATTTACATCATACTTACACCATATCGGGATCTTAAAAAAAAATGTATGCCGTGCGGTCTAAAAATTGAGGGTTCAGTTCTTCTCTATTAAGAAAAAGTATTATCTCTAATCGTCTATTAAGAAATAGTTGCGGAGAATTACGTATTACGAAATGATAATATTATGATGTAGTCAAGTTTAACTTGCTTATGTTTTCACCAGCAACCAAAAAGTAATTAAACTTTTTCGTACATAGCAATCAAACCGTATTTTTAATTATTAATTTTCAAACGGGACTCAACCAAAAGTTCTAAATAAAAATTGAAAAATGTCTACGTACTCTCTAAGCCCCAGCATTGACCACGCGCGTTCGCGTCGTCTACCTTTTGACTAACTTGACGTAAGAAATCCTTTATTCCCGCAGGTGAACTCAATTCATCATCCTACCTCTATAAAAGCATTAAAATTAAATAAACAGCCACAATGGCCCAGCGGGTGCTGCCGCAGTGTGGGCGCGTATTTGCCGCAGTAGCGATATGTGCGCTTGATTGATGTTGTTTGGCCGAGCGTGAGGAGTGAGAGCTGCGCCCGCGTGGCTAATGTTTCGACAAACGCACCGCGAATAATTGGAATCTACATGCAAAATATGTACCGTGATATATGGCTGCGGTACAAATGTTTACTTGGATACGTGAACCGATTTTCGTAGTTTATCTTCGTAAATGTGCTTGCTTTCCGAACTAGCGGGGATGTTGGCATGTTTGTTTCTGAAATACGGCTCGGATTTTATGCACCTTTGTAGGAATTTCGGTGATGGAGTTTTGATATATCTCGCTTTTTGGGATTGACACAGACAGTATGTGGATTAAGTGTAGAAAAAGCTGATTTAAAATATAAATAAATAGCTGTTGTTCCGATATTAAGATTGATAAATCTTATGAAGTGGTTTAAAAACCTACTCGGAAATTCTCGGTCTCACAACACCCAGACATGAGACTAATATGAGTGGATCACATATTTGTCTTGATTCCGCGGCCTGATCATAATTACACTGCGATCTAAATAGTGTTGCTAATAAAACCGGTTTATATTACCACTCGTGGCTCAATAAGTACAGTGGTCGTTAGATTCTATACATCGTATATGAACGGTGCAAGGTAAACAAGTATTGGTCAATCAGAGATTATATCTGCAAACTTAGAGAACAAACTTGGACTAACCCAAATCACTTGTCTAATGTTCTGACACGGTCTATTCAAATCTCCTTAGATAACAGTTATAGGACGTAGAAGTTTTACGGCATAGCCCGTGTGTATAGTATTTAATTAGCAATAATATAATTATAATTGACAGCCCCGTGGCGCAGTTGGCTAGACACCAGCTTGCGAAACGAGAGGCCGTGGGTTCGATTCCCGCACCGAGACAAATGTTTGTGTGATCCACAAATATTTGTTTCGGGTCTGGGTGTATGTGAGACCGAAAAGTCTCTCGTAGTTTGTGATACCTACGACACAAGACTTGTATCTTAGTGTGGGATCAGAACTATGTATGTGACTGTTGGGTGTATTTATATTTATTTATTTATTGGAGTAGGCACCATCATTGTTCTGACATGTAAGCGATTATAAACTAACAAATGTAAAAAACACGTGATAGTCTCGAGGTTTAGGCAAAGATCAAGTAAAAGCTTTAACAAAAGGTTACGGTTACGCCCACGCCTCTGACATTTCGAACTTATGTGTGTATTATTAATGAATTGTCACTTACTTTACCGGGGAAGGAAAACATCGTGAGGAAACCTGCGCACTAAAAATTCTTAGGAATTTCTTAGGTGTGTAGTCCGCCTAGCCGCACTAGACCAGCGTAGTGGACTAAGACATAAAAACCCTCTCAGCAGTAAAGACGGCCCGTGCCCAGCAGTGGGACATATATGGGCTGGTGATGATGATAATGGTCACATAAGTCAATGTTGTCTTGCCAACACAAAATTTCGATAAATAAATCAAAATTTCAATAAAGCGAATCTAATTTATAATCCATTATCGCGAATTGTGTCAAAATGTCACTTAACGTGTGTACAATTAAACTGACTGCGCGTCCATTACTCAAAGCATCTCCGAACGCATCAATACGGGCCGTATGCAAACAATCTAAAGTCAGTCTTTGGCGCGATGAGATCTGTTGAATAATATGTGAGTTACCGCCGACGGCTGACGTAATACGTAATTCACAAAACATACGCGTATGAATAGGTATCCAATTTATATTCGGTGTATAACCCCAGGTAGGTCTCGCTCTACTCTGGAGGAAATAGGCCTTAGTCCACCTCGCTAGCCCAGTGCGGGTTGACGGACTGGCTGAAAAAAATATTGTGACAAAAAAATTGTGCAGGTTTCCTCACGATACTTGGCCGTTAAAGTGTGTGATAATTCATTGTGAATACTCATGACATCAATGAGAGTGACTATAAATCACGCCCGCCTAGTTGATCATAATAGACCCAGGGTAAAACATTAATAAAAAAATAAATAATTTGTTCAAGTTGTTGAAAAAAAAAACCAGTATGACTGTAATTCAAAGTGACCGTAACCACAAAATTAATTCCGCCGTTCAAAAGTTACAAGATCTTTACGGAATACGAAAACATGAAAGTAGAAAGAAAACTTTAATAATGTCTATTATAATGAGGCTTAAAAAATATTTATGATGTTAAGAAAACGAAAATGTATTTTGGCGGAAATTAAAAACTCCGTCATATTGTGTTTTAGCGATGTTTGTAAACATTTAATAAACATTTGTTTTTATAACCTTCGAAGAAAAAGAGCTAACATCCTCAAGACGCTCACAAAAAAGACACATAAACATAAAAAAAGTTCAACACTCGAAGTGTGACTCGGAAATCTTGAATCTTTACTGTGCAGTTGCGCCTTTGTTTCACCCCTGCAAACCTATGCACAAAGAAATGAAAAGAAAATATAAAGAAATGATTCAAGTCAAAGGCGACTCGCGCTAAAACTGTCAAAAGAAAATACAGTATAATTCAAACGGGAAACGCCGCAGTGGCTCTGAAAGGAAATACGCCGGCACATAGGTCGGGAGAAGTGACGGCGCTTGCGCGGTCTTACAGCGAGCAGCCTCCGAGCACGGCGGGCCCGAGCAGTCGCGAGTCCACCGTGAGCGGGAGCCCTTACAGCGCCTGCCATCCGAACGCGCTGTGATCGAAATACGAAACTTTTCAACATGATTAAAGAATATTTTTTTTTGATGGTCAGTGTCGTTCCGTTTAACTGAGTAATTGTGGTTGACGATGATTTTAAGAAACTTTGTGATGAAGTGGTGTAAATTGTTTGTACTGGGAGTTTCAGTGTTGTTCCGGTGCACGGACTCTGTCGGTAAGTTTATAATATTAAGTAAAAAATAAACTGTTTTATATTCTAAATATAGATATTATTTAGGTTCACGTACTATTAAATGTGTAATATTGTACTACCACCGTTCGTCTTAAATCAGGAAGAAAAACTTTTAAAACAATATAACTAGCGGATTGAAACTTTTTCATATTATCCACTGTATATTTATAACACACAGTTTCTGTAAAATCTTTATGTAGGTATGTATATTAAAAAAAAGAACTTTTAATAACACTCGAAATAATTACATAAATAATGTTGTTAATATTGTTTTATTACTAATTTCTTGTGCATTAATTAAATATTTTCTAATCATTGAAACAATTTAACTAAATCATCATACGAATGTAGCTTCAGCTGAACAATTAACCCGTTTCCTCCCTAGCTTCCATTTAAATGAACAGTGTAAAATAGTGTGTCGTGCCACAGTAACCGAACGGGCAGCGGGCTGTTGTACCAACTCCAAATTAACAAGCCTTTCAAACGCAATAGCTTCGTGAAAAGACAGCTGTTTGACATTAAGTTCAGCTTTGTCTGGTTTACACACGTTCGCTTCTGTTTCTCCCAGTTGGATGTGGATTATTGTATATATTCCAACAATTGAATTTTATGGAACTTTATTTTTTTACGTATTATTATTATTCAAAATACAAGCAGTTATAATAAATATACACCCAACAGTTATAAAATAAATACATAGTTTTGACCCCACACTAGGAAACAAGTCCTGTGTCGTGGGTATCAGAAGCTACGTAAGACTTTTCGCTCTCACAAACACCCAGACCCGAAACAAATATTTGCGGATTACACAAACATTTGTCTCGGTGCGGGATCAAACCCGCGACCTCTCGTTTCGCAAGCTGGTGACTAGCCAACGGCGCCACGGGGCTGTCTTAGATATATAGATTGTTATAGATTTTTTTTAAACCGTTTTGAATTTTTCGTTTGACTAGAATATTATATAATAGGATTAAACCAAAAAGCAAGCGGATTATCTAATACAGAAGAACTACGGCTACTTATGATATTTGGAGGAGGCGGTCGATGAAGAAAGTAATTATGGGACATACAGGAAATTCGCTGATGAAGGAAATGTACGACAATAATATATGAATACGTGGTTAGTCGGAATTTGGCTCAGATTAGTTAAGCCTTTGGAATCTTTATTTGATTGTAATAGACTATAATACATACATACATAAACTCACGCCTGTATTCCCTGAAGGGGTAGGCAGAGATGCATTTCGGCACCCACATTTCGCCAGGTATGTATCAGTCCCACGTTATAGGCGGTGAGCCTATTGCCGTTTTTCGGGCACATTTCCAGACTCCGTGCTGCTACTGAGAATTTCCTAATGGAAAAACCCAATAACACTTTGCCCGACCCGAGAATCGAACCCAGGACCTCTAGATCGCACGGCACATACTTGTACCGCGGAATCACGAGGCAGTCTAATATTAGGGTCTAATTCCCAACAATTCTTTTTTGTTGCGATCATTGTGAAGGTTTATTTTACATTTATCTATTGGATCAGCTAATATTAGTTAATTATTTTTCTAAATATTTTTGTATTTGTTTGTTTAATACATTAGGGGGGTTACTCGATTATTATCTAGAATAATCAATATTTCTTGATTTGGAATTATTATATTAGTTTGAAGGTATCATTATGCGACGGCTGACGAAGGTGAATATCGTCAGTCATTAAAATACGCAAAACATGGGTCTTTTGTTTCAAAAACTAGATTTCATATACCTACAACTACGATAATAATTTATAACGTGGTTTGCAAGGCGCATATATCCAATAATGAACGAACACTGATGATTTTAGATAAGATGTAAATAATAGGATGATGAGAAACAAAATTTATTAGCATTTGTATGAAAAAAGTGACATTTCCGAATTGCCATTATTTATAATTCATAACTCTAATAATTTAGATACGGCAAACAAAATACCTTTCTGTGAATACAGAAATAAAATTGATCTCTTTCATAGTAGTTTATTAATGATTTATATGTTGTCACATGATTTGAATTTTTCGTAGGCGCAGCGGTCATTCTTACTATCATACATTCAGCCGTTCACACTTCATAATAAAAAAATGTCAATGAAAGGGTTAATGAGTATACATACGGTACTAAAGTGATGAAAATGATATTGTAATAATTTCTTACCTGACTATATTTTATTTTTGACTGCCTCGTGGTCTCGCGGTACAAGTATGTGCCGAGCGATCTAGAGGTCCTGGGTTCGATTCCCGGGTCGGGCAAAGTGTTATTGGGTTTTTCCATTAGGAAATTCTCAGTAGCAGCACGGAGTCTGGAATTGTGCCCGAAAAACGGCAATAGGCGCCCCCTATTACGTGGGACTGATACATACCTGGCGAAATGTGGGTACAGAAATGCACCTCTGCCTACCCCTTCGAGGAATACAGGCGTGAGTTTATGTAAGTGTTTATGTATGTATGTATATTTATTACATTGTCACGAGACAGGTAAAAAGTCCCAATAGAATTCACCATCATCATATACGTCCCACAGCTGGGCATGGGCCTCCTGTGCAACGGAGAGGGTTTAGGCCTTAGTCCAATAAGTAGAATTGATTGGTAAGAAACAACTACAATTATCCTGTCCAAGTTGGCACAACTATGCTGGCGTGAAGTGTTTAGGTACGACGGTCGCTACCTACTCTGAATCGCATTACACTTAGCATTACGTGTCGTCCTTCAGAACTTGCATAATAAAATTAATGTTACTACCTTCTCTAGAAATACTACTAACAAGCACTTACTACTTTACAATTTATTCAACATTCTATACGAATAGGATAAAATAAAAACTGCTTCGCGTAGTAATTATAATATTGTATGGATAGCATTAATTTGTGAGAGAAAATTATTTCTATTTATCTGATATTATTATGTTTGTTATAATTAACGTAAACTCAATCTTATAATCCGAGGCACCAATTACATGGGAGTTATAAACACAGTTGCGATATGTGTACTTAATTTTACACCTCTGTCTGCCTTTTCGAGAATATAATACGTACATGTATGTTATATGAATACATTACGTATTGCTGAGGGAGTTTCTTATGCCGATTTTTTCTTTTTTTTCACAATTAAAAAAAAACAGTTGAATGAGTACCCAGTCCCACGTTATAGAGGGCGAGCCTATTGCCGTTTTTCGGGCACATTTCCAGACTCAGTGCTGTTACTGAGAATTTCCTAATGGAAAAACCCAATAACACTTTGCCCGACCCGGGAATCGAACCCAGGACCTCTTGATCCCACGGCACATACTTGTACCGCGAGACCACGAGGCAGTCTGAATATTTAAATAAATAATCTTTTTACTGAGACTTTACAGTATTAGCACACATAGGATACAATTATTTAACCGTCAACGAAAATATTCATCTCCAGCAGTATTTAATTATAATAGAACATTGAGAATCTCCAATAGTCTATACGAAGGCCCCCGTCAAACCTACAAGGGCTTTACGATCAATTTATCCTAAAATCTGAATATCAACTCCATTAATAAATAAAACATGAGATAATCAAATAAGGTTCCGGAGACAATTACATAAGGAAACAATTCAATTTGAATATAAAATCCTTTAAAACGTCCTGCTGACGTCGGGACGAGTATTATTAACATTTCAATTACGCGCTCGCGGCCATAACGCACAAATTGGAAGCACAAACAGAAAAAGTCCCGAATTAAGATGTTCCGTCGCAGTCACAGTTTCTTAGGAATGTTTGAAATAAAAAATCTACACGAGAAAATAATACAATTTTGTGTTAAAGAGAGAACTATTATAAAAAAAAACATACTTAAAAACACATTGTACGATTGTCTACGATCAGACACCACAACAACTTCGAGAAACTCTGACTGTTTTTCTTTGAAATGCTACAGACATTTTGAAATGAAAAAACAAACTGCTCTCAATTTAGACTAAATATTTATAGACACATAAATTACTGTAACATTCGAAAACGTAGTATGCCTCGTTAGATGGCATTATTTGACTATTATCTCACGCTCCAAAGCGGTAATGCATTTGGCAACATTATTCATCAGTTTCCATATATTCCCTAAATTCGGCGAAGCACTTAGCAACATCGCAAACGTTTACTCAACAATACTCTAGAGTGCATATTTAGGGCTACAGACGTTTCGCGATACGAATTCCCATTCATCATTCATTCATCATCAGCCCATATACGTCCCACTGCTGGGCACGGGCCTCCTCTACCATTGACAGGGTTTAGGCCTTAGTCCACCACGCTGGCCTAGTGCGGGTTGGCGGACTACACACCTAAGAAATTCCTAAGAACTTTTTTAGGTGTGCAGGTTTCATCACGATGTTTTCCTTCACCGTTAAAGTACGTGATAATTCATTGTGAATATACACATAACTTCGAAAAGTCAGAGGTGTGTGCCTGGGGTTTGAACCCGCGACCGTCGAGATTTTCGACCGCGTGCCCAAACGTCGAGGCCATCACGACTTAAATATTACGAATTCCCAATGGACACAGCCCTGGATGAGCCCCGGATTTAAACAAAAGAATACTCTTTTTATCGATCACGCTTGAGGTCTTTTCAAGTTTACGCGCCGGGCATAATTGGGTTGTGCGAGTCTCGGGAACAGTGGCCCGGGACTCGAGTGGCCTCCGAGAAGCAATTAGGTATTAATTTGTTTAACCGCCCGCCGGAGTGAACAATTGATGTGGTTCGGCAAAGGAATAATGGTTTGCCAGTCGGTCGGGGGAAAATTCTTGCATTTGTAGTCGTAGAGAAAAGAAATGCATTTGGATTTTAGGTTCGACGCATTTTGCAATTTATTGCTGTGTTCTGTGCCTGGGGTTTTTTTTGCCCATTTCCATTCATAGCAGGTTGGGAAAGCGAATAATTTTAAAATGGTGTTAGGGAATATTTTTTTTAAAGCCACGGTCAAATGAATTTTTGGCAAAAATAAAATAGGATATGCGATTAGAATGAATAAAAATGTTAAAAAAACGTTTGGTTCTCATGTTATACCTGTATGTAACTTAAATACAAGCCACATTTTTTTAATAGATAGTGAATAGTAGATAAACTTAACTGATGAAAGTAAATTGGTTGTATTTTCCAAATAATTCGTTTATTTTGTTGTTAAGGCCTCATAATCTTTGAGGTGCTCATTTTTTAACAAACATATTAATATTAACTTAATATTTATTTGCTTTAAGGATCAAAATTTGCGTAGAAACCATTAAGCATTATGTCAAGTGACAAGATTCAAAATTCGCTATCGTGTCCATTTTAAGGGAAAATTCACGTTGTTTCATCAGACGTAGCGAATTTGCCGCGTCAGGCAGTTGTAACGACTGAAGACTTGGCCCAAATATTTCTCTACTGCTAACATAAATAAGTACTCGTATAAGTAAATAACAATGGAAATTAAGTCTAAATTAATGAAATCGCTGGGGTCATCCTAAATACCGTGATTAAAAATTAAAGCAAGACAAATGCAATGATTTCTCGTAACAGTTGTAGCATCCGATACAATGGGTAACTAATTTATAAAAGCTGGCTTAGAACCCGTGTTTGTGGCCACACCTTGGGAAATACCCGACATAATTTTAAAACATCAGAGTTTAGTGATAAGAAATGATACTATACTGATACGCCAAATTGGTGAAAGTGCTATGGATTCTGACAATAATATGCATTTGAGATTTACGATTCTCAAAAAGTATATCGGCCGGATATACTTCGCATTACTGATCGAATGAAATGCAACAAGGTTACTTCTTGTCTGCTTGGCGGTGTACGTAGCACAGGTTTTTTGACGCCGGCTTGTGAATCGCTGGTTAAAACTCCCACCGAGATGAATGTTGCGTGAAACATACATATTTGTCTCGGGTCTGAGAGTGATGGTAAGACTTAAAAATCAATCGTAGGTTTTAATACCCACAACACAAGTCACCAGAGGATCTTTTTATGACGCTGACGCGATTATTGAATGTATTTATTTGTGTGTTTCCAATAAAATAGTGGTACCACCACCATGGTCCATGAATTGGATAAGCTGTTACCTTCGCACTGCAATCCGATCTAGTTAAGGGTGGCTCTACGACATAAAGTTAATATCAATCTCATAAAATAAAATATAATATAATTACAATTGGTCACAAGTCTAAATTCGTAACTTCTGGTGTTGTTTATTATACAGACCTCGTTGAATCTAGGAAGAACTTCCGTGCTTTTCAGCGATTTTGCCATGCCTATTATTGGAAGTGTACATAACAGCTCACACCTTTGGTCCAATTTACCCAATAAATCTCATATATGTAAGTAGTTATTTATCCGTGGTGCGTTGATTGCGTCTAACTTGACTAATTGTAATTGTCTTTCTTTTTTATGTGAGGGTTAAACCTCACAGCTCAATGTTTTTGTCACCCGCTTTGCTATGGAGGGAAGTGGACAACTCTTTGTTTTCCAACTCCTCCTTTATTTTGTCTTTCTGATTAACTTCGTTGCGGGATTATGACAAATTTAGGTCCCCTTAGATCCGCTGAGCTTCATTGCTCAGCGTCAATGCTGGTGGTAGGATATTCGTATCCGCCCGGATGGCGACCACCGTACACAGGACGTAAAACCCGCCATAGTGGCACATGCAAGTGTGCCGCGTTCCGGGATCAGCCAGTGTATATCCGGTTTTCGGGGGGGCTTCAATCATGGTGAAAGGATGACCGTGCCGGCAATTTTTTTGGCCGGTTTGTCGCGGTCGGTCCTTTGATCGCCATGATTGATAGTCCCCCAAACTTCTTCACAATAAGGTGAAGAGGTATTCGGCCGGCATGATTGTGTCGACCAACGGGAGACCATCATCTCTCGCTGGTCGGCACTTTTTCTGGACTCCATTGCGCTTACCATCAGGTGCAATGGGGTCACTTTGCCGTGCCAGAATAAAAAAAAAAAAAAAAAATAAAAAAAAAATACTGTGCGTGCCGCTGTTGATCCTGGAGCACAGGAGTTACAGTGGCGGGTGTGTGGTGGGATAGGGCCCAAAAGTCTAAATTCGATGCAATCAAAACGTTTTCTCTTTAAGTACATAAATATTCCAATTTATGTAACTCTAGTATAATTTAGCCTTCGCATAATTTTATTTATACCGCAACATTCCGGAGCTGCCATAAGAACAATATTATTCTTCAATTAACATTCATTAAGTTGTTCAGGCTCTGCGCCAGTAAAGTATCAGTATTTTTTATGGACACCTGTATTTTGAATAGGTCTAGGAAATCTAGACAGCATTTTAAGGAAGTTACACAATTTTTGGGATTGTAAAATCAAGCACAAAATGATGATTGTTGTTACATTTTACTCTTCGCATTAAACGAGACAGAAATGCTATATTTCATGGCTACGTTTGGTTCTTTTTCAGTCCGCTTATAAACAGATCTGCTCATCTGAAGTGGTTAGAGATGCATCTTTGAACCTAAGTGCCTATTGCCGTTTTTCCGTTGTGTATCTAGCTTCCGTAATGCTACGGATAACTTTTCAATTGAAAATGTCCAGTAACACTTCTCCAACCCCGACAGCAGATATTGTAATCGTATTTCCATAAAATTCCAAAACTGCGGCGTCATCTGTAGCCACGTTCTATCTGGCTCCTAAAATAATAACGCAGATAAATAGGGATGATACCCCAAACTCAATATGAAGTCACGCCTACGCCCCGCGGGACCCTCATCCCGGTACCCCAAGCAGCCCCAGGACACGAAACATCCCGTTACCGATAACACTCCACGACAACACTAAACGAGCCACGATCGCGTGTTATCGCTTTACAATCGTACGGTTTTTCAGATTATCCTTTTATGAAGATTCTTAACCTTGCTGCCTGGTGATCTTGTGATATAAATGTGTGTCGTGCGATCTTATCCAGTAGCAGCAAGGAGTGTGAATTCGGTCCTATTAAACGGAACTTAAAACACAATGAGCGAAATGACAGTGTAGAAATGTACTTTCGCATATCTCTTTAATAAATAATAATAATAAATACACCCAACAGTCACATACATAGTTCTGACCCCACATTAAGATACGAGTCTTGTGTCGTGGGTATCAGGAACTACGAGAGACTTTTCGGTCAAACAAACACCCAGACCCGAAACAAATATTTGTGGATCACACAAACATTTGTCTTGGTGCGGGGATCGAACCCGCGGCCTCTCGTTTTGCAAGCTGGTGTCTAGCCAACTGCGCCACGGGGCTCTTTGTACATACTGACCTGTGTGTGCATATATTTTTAACCGTGTTATGCTAAACTAATCTGAATGCTGTGGTGAAGGCCAAAACAGTTTTGACAAAGATTCATTATCGTATTATAATTTTCTAATCTGACTGCCTGGTGGTCTCGCAGCACAGGTATGTGCCGTGCGATCTAGAGGTTGTGGGTTCAATTCCCGGGTCGGGCAAACTGTTATTGGGTTTTTCCATTAGGAAATTCTCAGTAGCAGCACGGTGTCCGGGACTGTGCCTGAAAAACGGCAATAGGCTCGCCACTTATTACGTGGGACTGATACATACTTGGCGAAATGTGGATGCAGAAATGCACCTCTGCCTACCCCTTCGGGGAATACAGGCGTGAGTTTATGTATGTATATCTAGCCATTTTATCCTTACGATGTGCCAATATTTTTATTGTTATTAAGTGACAAAGATCAGAGATCATAAGAGCCTTTCAAAAAAAATACCATGGTCTAATAATAAAAGTATCCATTATAATGTACAAAAAGTAAATAGATTACAAAGTTTTCTACGACATGGCGTCATGAAGTTGAAAGTTAGCCGACATGTTAATGTAGGAGAATTTCAGTGCCAAATTTTGGTTGCCAAATTTCATGTAAATTTTATTATTGTGTGATAAACTACCAGTTGGTGATGCGGCACAAATTGGCGCAGGTCCTCGAGGTTTGATTCACGGCCGGGCAGTGTCATCAAGACTATTTGTTAAGAAATTGTATAAACAATCTAGAACAATATAGAATGTATAGAAAATGTAATATAACAATACATAAATTTTGGTTGAATGGGTGTTGGACTACATAAGATTATAGCGGACACTGAAGTGAGAATACCTATTTACACATAAATACATGTTCATTTCATATCTCCGCATTGTTCACATCTGCACCTATTTTTTTTTTGTGGCAAGCTCTCATATGTACGAGTACATGAAACTTTCCACACAATGTTGTTGTTCACCAATAAAGCGGTAATTACGCACATAAAAATAATTTCACAATGCTTAGGGCTGGGTAATTAATTTATATTAGAAGTACGCCGAATCGACAGCCGCTTGGGAAAAGTTGTTACTTAGTAAAGCCATATATTGACAGGCATAGCGTTCGACATCCAACCATACACAGAACAGACAACTTAACTTATGGAAGGATTATAACTGTCATTCAATAGATCGTACTACTTAACCTTCAGGGAAAGGTTTAAACATTAAAGTTATCAACCAGATAGATCATCAATTGCAGCTATCAATGCTGAAGAATGAATATGGAATAAATTCGCACCTACTTCATTGATCATGACGTATGGACGTATGCTTTACAAGAATAGCTGGGAAATTATACGACCTATAAATTTACTTATTGCATGGCGCAGTTAGATAGAAAATTAAGTATCAGCCGAATTTACGATCTCAACTCAGAGACAAATTTCTAGCATTCACAGGTAATTCTTGTGGGTAATGATGACTACACAAAGAATCACTCATGATAAATAAATTGCTAATAAATATACCCAACAGTCACATACATAGTTCTGACCCTATATTAGGATACGAGTCTTGTGTCGTGGGTATCAGAAACAGCGAGAGAATTTTCGGTCTCACAAACACCCAGACTCGATACAAATATTTGTGGATAACACAAACATTTGTCTCGGTACGGGGTCGAACCCGCAGCCTCTTGTTTCACAAGCTGGTGTCTAGCAAACTGCACTTCGAGCCTGTCACACGATATAATGTGATGTTTTCTTTTTGTATGCAACACGCGAGAATTTAATGTATATAGCGTCTTAAAAATCCGATACATGAGACCACTAGGCACCAAGTCACCATTCCGCGACAAAGCGCTGCCTCCAGGCTCATGAACTTCGATACACAATAGAAACATCAGTCGAGTGCACTACGAAATTTTCTATAAAAAAATCCAATACAAATTTTAGAACGGTGCGATTTGTTGCGAAGAGCTCTTCACAATAGCCCTCGGCACAAAGCGAGTCGTTAAGTGTAAATTAAGTTGCGACTTCATGCTGGCTTTTATTTTTTTCAGCCCAAGAGTAATGGCCGGTAATGTTGTTTGTCCATTTTAAGTAGACCACTATGGATAATTAAAGTAGTGATCGAGTCAATTCCATTGGGACACCACTCGCAAATTACCTGCAACCGTTACAAAGTAAATGATAGCATAGTTCACTGGATTCACGTAACCGCAAAATCCGTTTTTTTAAACCAGAAAACATCGTTAAAACAATCGGTTTTCAAATTTGTCACGGCTAGGTTGCATTAGGTAACAAAGTGGCTGGCATTAACCTATCGACTGATGAGACATAGTATGAGAGTCTTATTAGGAGACATATATCCTCGTCATCGGCAATATTAGAATTGCACCATATTCAGTTCTTATGCAATTCTAAAATTGCCGATGATGAGGAACGGTAACGGCTATGGCTCTTCAGTCAATAGAATAATGCCGGCCAGTTTGTTACCAGATATCTACGAAATACTTCTATTATTTGCAACTTAAAATGTTGCTACATTATGCTTCTCAATTCAGTAAGATGAAAGTCAATAGATCTATGTACTAATATCTATCTACATCTACATATTCAATTTGAACACCATTCATATTTCGAGGTGCTGTAGTTACACAGTCATGCCAGTACAAAAAAAAAGAAAAAATAATGATCTATTCGCACAATACTCATAACAGTAGACACACTCGATTATCAAAACGTAATCACGGTATCGCGTGCCAAAATAATAGATCCATTCTGGCTTCCTTGTTTCGCGCCATCCATCGTACCTGGCGGTCGGAGCGTGACACGACGTGTTACGTTTGTCACGCTTTTATGGGCTGACGTGACGCATTGTTTGCCCATTGCCAGCTTCCCGATTTCCGGCGCTGGAAGTTTTGACTTCCAGTTATTGTTTTAGGAACAGTACGGTTTCACCGCGTGACTGTGGGATTGAATAATGCGTGGCAGTTCTTTGTTCTCTACAATGTGATTTATTCCTTTAAATTACTGGCATTGCTTATGCTGAGTTTTAGAAGTGATAAGATCACAGCGATGATTTAGTGTCGTGTGGTAATATTATAGTGTTGATTGTAGACTAAATTCTACTCGTGTAAATACTGTATAGGTATGTATATCTGATACATACATACATAAACTCACGCCTGTATTCCCCGAAGGGGTAGGCAGAGGTGCATTTCTGCACCCACATTTCGCCAGGTATGTATCAGTCCCGTCGTCGTATAGGAGGCGAGCCTATTGCCGTTTTTCGGGCACATTTCCAGACTCCGTGCTGTCACTGAGAATTTCCTAATCGAAAAACCCAATAACACTTTGCCCGACCCGGGAATCGAACCCAGGACCTCTAGATCCCACGGCACATAGGTACTTGTACCTCGAGACCACGAGACAGTATATCTGATTTAAACAGGATAAAGGGTTTGATCCTGAAACGATACACACATGGGTGTGTTACTATAGCGGGCTTTTGGACTTGTCAACGGGGTTTGCTATCCGTACTGATACGTGCACCCTAACAACAACATATTGGGATTCTCTCAATCATTTCGCTGTTGTAATAAAAAAATCACTCATCAACCATATACATAGGTCCTACACTAAGGTCCAAGGCTTTTTGTCGTAGGTATCAGAAACTACGAGAGACTTTTCGGTCCCACAAAATTGTGGATCTCACAATTGATATTTGTCTTGGTGCGGGATCGAACCCGCGGTGTCTTCTTTTGTAACTGTGGCTAATTATTGGTTCATTTTTGTTTTGTTTGAACAGCATTGATGCTTATAAAATGACCGCCGTCTCCCACGAACACCCAATGTGGGTGTTACACTTAAATTTTAAATGCATTTTTAATCTTTCCAAAGCCATTCTGTAGGAAGTAATAAGGTTATCAGTCCCACACAATTTAACGTTGAAGGAATATCATACAATGGTTTCACTAAAGATAAACAAGGACGGCGGTCGTCTTACCGCACGACCCAAGCCTTCCCAGCCGACTTGTAAGTCAAAATGACCCTCAAACCCGTCACAGGTGAATTGGAAAGCCAAGTGGAGCACAAAGGGCCGTTTGTACCCAATGAACTGCAACAAGTCACACGAGCTCCTTTAGATGTCGTGCTTAACGGTTAAACCTGCTGATGTAATTTAATAAATTGATTTACGTATATATGACGCGATTTATGTATGCGATATTATAGAATTGAATAGGGAGGTTATACTTTTATTTAAATATTCATTGATTGATATTGATATGAAAAGTCGTGATGGCCTCAAGGTTTAAACACGCGGTCGAGAATCTCGACATTCGCGGGTTCAAACCCCAGACACATACCTCTGACATTCGACGTTATGTGCGTATTCACAGTGAATTATCACGTACTTTAACGGTGAAGGAAAATCGAATGGTAACCTGCACACCTAAAAGTTCTTAGGAATTTCTTAGGTGTGTAGTTTGCAAACCCGCACTAGGCCAGCGTGGCGGATTCATCAATTCAATCATGAGAAATAATAGAAGAACAATCGTTCCAAATTTATCAGAATTTCAAATGACATCCATCGAACGAATTCTAATTCTGATCATTTCAGTCACTCACAATTATTAATAATGGACTGGAGGGGACTTCTCACAAATCTTTATTTCGACAATTTTAATCTTTTACTTATTTTCTTATATAAAAGCGGATACTCTATTATTATTTTTTACGTCCTTTATCGAAACTCAACAGCGAAAAAGGACGTGGAAAATGCCTTTACATTTGGCGGAAGCGTCGCAACAGGCGGTAATTTAAGAACTCCTTAAGATGGCATTTTGATTTATTACTTGATGAGAATGATGTCTTGTCTTTGTAAAGGAAAAACAATGTTGGAAATGTATTGTTGGTGTGAACGAAAATGCTACTTTAATATCTTTGACGTGCGGTTATTATTGATGAGGGTATAGAAATTGAATTATGAGCTAGCGGCTTCGCGCTCAGAGGGAGCGTAATTTCAAGATCCTTTCGTAATGCTGCTAGGATTATTTTAGGGGCAAATATTCTTGTAGATTACATAATCACTTACACAGCTATTCATAGCATTAACCCACATAGTCCCTTGCACGTATATACATGTAAGGGTTTAGCCCTAATAAATTGCAATTGAGAATTCTCATGCATTTAAGTTTACATACATACATACATAAACTCACGCCCGTATTCCCCGAAGGGGTAGGCAGAGGTGCATTTCTGCACACACATTTCGCCAAGTATGTATCAGTCCCACGTAATAGGGGGCGAGCCTATTGCCGTTTTTCGGGCACATTTTCAGACTTCGTGCTGTTACCGAGAATTTCCTAATGGAAAAACCCAATAACACTTTGCCCGACCCGGGAATCGAACCCAGGACCTCTAGATCGCACGGCACATACTTGTACCGCGAGACCACGAGGCAGTCGTTAAGCATTTAAGTTTATCCTATGTTTTTTTCCATTAGTTTTTAAGTAAGACAAAAACAACTATGAATATATGAACACTTCCTTAGACTAGTCGTGTTACGAAAAACTGCGCACGCAAATCTTTTATATTTTTTTACGTAAATATCCATTGATAGTAACTTCATCCGCATGGACCATAGTTTTAGCATAATATTAGTCTGCAATCATACTTATTTTCTAAAAGACAAGCATTCTAAGTTACTCACTATAACATTAACTATCAAATATGCTTTTAATACGTTAGCCGAAATATGTTTTATCCAATAAGCAAAAAAAACTATCCTAAAAGTAAGATATACGTACTTCGACTGCAGCGTACAGCCAAAAAAATAATAATTTTTGTCTCGTCTTTTTCCCCTTAAATTCAATATGTGAACGATGGTCAAAAATAAAACCTTTTTATTACAAATAGCTAGTGATTTCAGTTGTCCTATACAGCAGAGATGTTAAGCATTTTGCAGAACTTTGAGTGAATCCTCCGAAATACTTGTTTAATCTCAAAGAGCGGAATATTACCCAGTGTAGGAATGCGAGGTGGATCCGAGACAGGAATGCCGGTTGCAACTGGCGACATAATTAATTCATCCAGATTCCCAGGATGTGCTTTGTGTGAGGGCTTTATTGTCAACGAAATGGCCGCATACATATGTTGGAAACCTATTCCTCTTACCGGCCATTCCAACTATTCCACTAGTTGCATATAGATGTACCGGTTTCAATAAAGCACGGGTTACGAGTACTTGAGTAAGTGATGCAATTAACATCCATAGAAAAAGACACATAAAAATGTAGACAAAAAGGAAGCAATAAATGCGACATTTAGAATCTCTGCTGAACACAGTGTCAGAAATAGTCAGAGCTTAGCACAATGTCAATCCACAACGCTGCGTTTTAGTCTATCGCTTAAGAAACAAAATGAAGCCGTAAAATTAAGAAACTTTTTGAATACAATTGGTGCTACTTATGTGCAAGCAAATGCCATGGAAATCGATATTACAGAGGAACACAAACTAAAAAAATGTTTGATACAGCCAAAGGCCCAACACATACACAGTAAATACATCGCAGACACTGCGCTCACAATAGAGAATTTAGAAAGCCGAGTCTCGAGCAAACAAGCTTTGCGGCAAAAAGGCTCCGTCCCGCCCCTCCCATTGTGGACTCGAGCCCATTACACTGGAGTCCATTGTAGGCCGCTCACAATGCCGCGATTATTGCTAATAATGAAATCCGTGGACCGTGGGCTTTTTACCGTTCTATGTAAGTTTGCTTTGGACGTTCAATGCTTTGTCTTTGTTTATTGAACTACAGATCTTTTATATTGCAGTCCTATTTGTTACATTGTGAATATGTATGCGAGGTTCTTTAAGGGAATCAGGTTATATAATTGAAGTGACTCAGTGACTCTGGTAACTTTTTACTGATTAAGCGTAAGTATACGCAGAATGGAAATCTGATGTAATGTTTTGTCGGTCGGTTTGTAGACCAACGGCTGGAGAAATTTTGACGGGACTGTCACTAAAGACTATGAATTTCAATGGTAGTAATTAAGGCGATTATATTTGATAAAAAATATCCAATATGGAAGGTAGTATTTATTCATATACTTGCTTTGGTCGTACATATACTAAAATTGGAACGATAGAGAGAAAATTTACATGGCCTCTGCGTAAGGATGACACGCCAAATTGTGAAGCGTACCACAATTTTGTGCATGTCACTATCAATCCTGGAATACAGAAGTTGCATACATACATACATAACTTCACGCCTGTATTCCCCGAAGGGGTAGACAGAGGTGCATTTCTGCACCTACGTTTTGCCAGGTATGTATCAGTCCTACGTAATAGGGGGCGAGCCTATTGCCGTTTTTGGGGCACACTTTGCCCGACCCGGGAATCGAACCCAGGACCTCTAGATCGCACGGCACATACTTGTGCCGCATGACCACGAGGCAGTCACAGAAGTTGCAGTGGTTGGCGTATAGCCGGATAGTCTCTATATATAAAAAAAATAATGTAATATCATAATTAAAAAACCAGATAATTCAAACGATGAATTCGAAAGAAAAGATTTCGGCTCGGTAGGCAAGAAGCGTGGGAAGGTTCCTGGAAAATTCAATGAAAGATAACTAAGAGGTGTGAATCCGATGAGTAAATTGGTTATAAGAAATCGTTACGGGCTTAAGGATTTCGGAGGCACTGATGTAAATTAGCTTATATTTTTTAACCGACTTCAAAAAAAGGTTATTAATTATTGTTATTTTTGGAGGCGGGGTCAGCCAAGGAAACACTACAATATACATACCTAGCATCACAGTTGTAGAGGAGGCCCGTGCCCAGCAGTGGGACGTATATGAGTATGAGCTGATGATGATGATGATGAATATGAATATGAGAATTCTATCTTGGCTGACACCGCCTCCAAGAATAACAATAATTAAAACTACATTATATTATCGTCATAATTTGATTGACTTTTAAGTAGTCTAATATTTTTCATTTCATTTTACTTAGGAGAACTTTAAAAAATATTTAATCATAGTTTGTTATTCATAGGTATGTATTGAGTTAGATTTGAAGTGGATAGGTACCTACCTAGCTTCTTGCGTCGTAAACACATAGATCGTACAGTACATATTGATGAAGAGAAAAAGTAAGTTGATTATTAAGTTACAGAAGAATACGCAATTATTTTTTTACTTTTTAGTGCATTTTAATTTGTTTTGGAATAGTTTTTTTTGAAGGCGGTTTTTGTTTTGTTAAAATTTTTGTTTATATTTTGTACAAAATATTCACTTTGTTTATATTTTTTAAATGATTTGATGAAGGTAAGTCGTTATTTGTAAACCAGTTTATCTGTAATTAGGGTAAGAGATTAACGAAAAGGCAATGATTAATAAATTATTACAACATTAGTTTTTAATCATAAATATGATTTCCATGTTGAGCACCTTAGCATCCAATTTAGGACGCTTATCGAGGCGTGTACTAATTTTCTGGTATATATTTTATAATAGAGTGCCGACTGTTTAATTTATATTTGCTGCACGAGAGACTTCAAACTTGTATTCGATTTAATACGCAGATAGATTTAACGAGCCAAATAATACTAGACTTATCCAATTTGCAAACCTGCTCATCTAAACTAATGTAGAAAATCTCATTGGCGTTAATTATTATATCTTCGTTCATAGAAATATCTCCGGCCTTAATGACTTGGTACAAACGTTCACGACATGCTTTGAGATTCGACGCTTAATATGTTCGTGGAAAAGTTTTGTAATTTGCGTAGTAGAGGAAATCTCGTTCCCGAGTAATGAGATTGTGTCTTTGACAAAATACCATATGTGGCGTTTATTATTAAAAATAGATAATAATATACAATTAACAATATTAAAAAAGAGTAGAAAGAGAGCGAACCTAAAAAAGGGGGAGGTGTTGCAGAAAAAGCATAAACGCTTCAGCCAGTAGTGACATGAAACAATGAAAGCTGGCAAAACTATAGGGGCGTCATCGCAATAGATGAAAAAGTAAAAAAAAAAGATAAGAAAATAAATACAGTCAAGTAATTTGATTGGAAATATTTCAAAAATACTAAGGAAAATCTATTTTACTAATCCGATACTGTTATTAGAAATTAATTCACATGCCACATATTGGCATTAACAGCATTAAACGCCTACCAAGGCTCACCCCCTATTACGTGAGACAAAAACACAGTTGGCAAAATTTGGTTGTAGAAATGTACCTCTGCCTACCCTTTCGGGGAATACAGGCGTAATGTTATGTACATATGTATGTAACACCTACCAAGAAAATGAAGAAACAGTACCACGAAGGTTACAGGGTTAAATACCACCGTAACGACCTGTTATAACTATGATCCAGAGAAGACCAGAGCAGTGGACATTAAGAAGCTGATGATGATTAAACCATATTTAAAGTTAATATAAAAACGAGCATAGCAACTATATTTTGTTACAACTGTGGCGTACCTAATATTTAATTTATTTATTAAATCTTTTTATTTATTAACATATTTAATATTATATATATTTATCCACAGTTACACGCACACGCATTACACAACACATATATGTACATTACAATACATTACACTTACAGAACCCAATATATTAAATGTGGAGTAGTGAGTACATTGGAGACACCGCATACCACGGGTCGGGCGTAAACCTGTTTTGCGTGGCGACAGAGATAAGCGACGGCGCGCATCGCTTCAACTCACGCGCCGACGGCCGCGGCCAGTCGGTACACCTCTCTCGCTCGCGAAGCCCGTGTCACCTGCTACCTCGCCGCTTTATCTTGTCCGCGCTTAACAGCTGATCGTGTTTAATATATTCGTACTATTATATGTCTCATCTCCTTCTGTACTTTCTACTTGTTTTTGACTATATTGTGTGTGTGAACATTTTCTTTTTTTTTCTTTTTTTTTTTTTTTTTATGGGAAAGGAGGCAAACGAGCTGGTGAGCCACCTGATGTTAAGTGGTCAACACCGCCCATGGACACCCACAATACCAGAGGAATCATCTTCTTGTGTCGTGTATATACTCTGACTGTGACTATTGCTGTGCTGTGAATAAACGCTTTAAACCGCTTATGCTTGTTATTGCGCTCACGCCTGCTTCCATCGCCATCCGACACATCATCCACACGCAACACTAGGCGCTGTCGCCACGTGCCCGTATCCGAGCAACCCGATGCCGCCTATATACACTAGCCACATACTGCTAAACTAGCTACAACGCTAAACTGGTGACCCCGACGTGATCTGAACTTTGCGCTCGGACGAAACTTGATCGAAATTCTAATCCTAAGTTAAATGTGTTTAATACGCTTATAATACTTGTAAATCCGAGGATCCATATTGAATTTGGGTATAAAAGTAGATACCGTTCTGAAGACGGTAAAAACACTGCCAAAATAATGAAACGCGATTCAAAAGTTTAGGCGAAGCTGTTTATGCTAAATGAAGTTATCGAAAAAATATAAAAGTAGGTTATTTAAATCGATGAGAGCACTACACAATTCCAACACAAAGCACTCAGCAACGTTGCCGAAGACAGAAAGGCGAGCCATTATTGAACAACGGTTCAAGAACAAAGCAAATGTTTGAATGCGTAACGGAATGGAGATCTTACTCTCGGCACCAGATTTCGGCACATCCATTCTGCTTCCTCACAATCAATCTACGCCCGAGTGTTTCGGAGTGCCTTTTTCATTCGGCTAATTATTTGGATATTGATGTTTGTGCCGAGTGCCATTGTTACCGTTACTTTGATAAAATAGCATAAATATTCCGCAGATTGCAATTCAGTTTGTTTATTAGGTTGATTTACTTGGGTGTTTTTAATGGAAGGAACAAATTGGGTATAAATAATTATGTCAACGGAGAGAAAGTACGAATAACATCTAATTAACTTACTGGTGGAGAGATATAGATAGATAGATACCTTAGAGATAGTAAAAAGATAACAATAGAAGCATTTCAGAGTAAATAGTGCTGAGCAGACACTTAATAAATGAAATCGTCAATTACCCACACCACTAAGGATCAAGTCTTTTCCTTGTGAAATAACAAGTACAGTTATTCATATACTATTGTTATTCAGCGTAGATGAAAAAAAGTCTCATTATTAAGGGCTGAAAGATTATCCGACGTCCTAAGCATCACAAATGTCAGAGATCGGTGGATGACTGACGAATCAGAATATCAAAAAACATGAAATGATCTGAAATAACAAAAACTATAACCTTCTTTTTTGAAATCCCGATCAATTCGATACTATTGTCATAAAAACACTCAAAGAATACACTATGTTAATAGAATTATATAATCAGCCAAGCATTTCAATAGTAATAATATAAAAACGAATGAGCAGCATGCTAACGGGCCGCGTGTAGGGGTATCACTCGGATTCAACTCAATACACGCTACATAGCGTTACATTTCATTAGTGAAAGAATGTTTTTACTTTATATTTTAATGTATACTCTTCATAAGTAATCACAGATTGAATTTTTATTTCTGTTTCTCGCAACTTATTTCATATATGTACACGCATAATATATATTTGAAGTTTGAAACTGAAAGGGATAGACAGAGATTTATTTCTATACTCACGTTTAGTAGACAGACAGAACACATTAATGTTCTATTGTTGCACAGAAAATTTTCAAAATGAAAAAAAAAACTTAAGCTGCCTTACCCAGGAATTGAATCGGCTTCGCATGACAAATATTTACCCAACATAGCAATTATAACTTACTATATCAACATTTACAAAAAAAAACAATATAAATAAATAAGGTGAAGGTGCAAATCAGCACTAACATTTTATTTTCAGTACGTATACCTAACGTCTGTAAAAATCCCAATAAAATCTGTTTCACTAATCAACAAAAGTAAGCTTGCAATTGGCATTTAATACTTTGTATTGTGCTATTTAAAACGAAACTAGCTTAAAAAATCGACAGCCCCGTGGCGCAGTTGGCTAGACACCAGCTTGCGAAACGAGAGGCAGCGGGTTCGATCCCCGCACCGAGACAAATGTTTGTGTGATCCACAAATATTTGTTTCGGGTCTGGGTGTATGTGAGACCGAAAAGTCTCGTAGTTTCTGATACCCACGACACAAGACTTGTATCTTAGTGTGGGATCAGAACTATGTATGTGACTGTTGGGTGTATTTATTATTATTATTTATTATTAAACCCAATTAAAGACAATAGAAGACACAACACAGTAGCAGGTACTGGTCCAATGTCGCTAATAGTGGTGGAAAACGGCAAGTTATATAGAAATTAAAGAGCACGAGCACCCGTAACTATCCATTAATATGTCGTTACCAAGTTGTGACAACTATGACGGCTTGTTGGAAATGTGTGCTTAATGTTAGTAACCTGGAATGCACCGTCTTCTGTTTGTAAAGTTTATTTAGGCGTAAGACTGGCAAGTAAATAACATGCCTGATTTACAAAGCAAATCATGTGAAAACGGTATCGCAACGAAGTAAAATCTTTGGAGTAGACATTATTTTACATTATATCAGACTTTTTTCAGTAAATATTTTAAAAAAATAATGAAGTGTTGCAAATTTTACGGACTAAGTATATTACTATCGATTTATATAAATTCAAAGCTGGTTACGAAAAAAATAAAAGATCTGCCATCGTAAGTGAAAACATTATATTCGCGTCTTTAAAGCTCTTATTCGCAGTACTAACACGCCCAGAGTGTGCTATTTCTTAACAAATTACGTCATAAATTATGATTACAACCAACAAATATATAGGTCCTTCTTAAGCGCCGTCGTCATTTGTGGTGGAAAAGGAGAAAGTTAGGCGGAAACTAATGAGCAGGCACACGTAATGCCAAACGATCCATTAGATGTATTATTGTGTGCCTCGCGAAGGGGTTTGTGGCCTAAGTGATGCGAGACAGCGTTTAAGAGAAACTTATGAAGTTATAATAAAAACATTTTGGCGAAATTATTTAAATGCATAAGTTTCTATGAAAATAAGCGAAATAAATTTAAAGTATAGTATAAAGTAGTAATTGAAAGTAATATTTTTGGGTAAAATAAACAATATACAATACCAGTACAGTGTAAATAAACGGATTCAAAATATTGTTAGTTTTCATTGCTCTTATATTTTTTAAATGGTCTTGCATTCACAAATTTAATAATAGTGTTCGCAAATTGAAAACATAAATTAAATAGCAAACTACCACATCCAGTTTTTCTGTAAAAACTCTTTTGCATTAAATAGCCGTCGCGTCCATACCTTGTGGCAGCGCTGAAGAGCGATGGGCTGTCAGTGTTTGGGTGTGTGACGGAGCGCGGTGTCGGGCGGATGAATGGCCCGCGGAGAACCGAGCTCCATACGCCAGCTCAACCTTTTAACTTCGCCATGTGTTACTGCTAGCTCATAAGTTTCTATTTCATAGTTATTGTATATTATGAGCACTGCACTCGGTTTTGCCTGCCTGATTTGGTCTAGGAAATTAAGTTTCTTTTAAGAAATTCTCAGTAGCAACACGGAGACTGGAAATGTACCTGAGAAATGGTAATAAGCTCAGCCCCTATTACGTGGGACTGGAAAACAATTGGCAAATCGTAGGTGCATAAAAGCACCTCTGCCTACCACTCTGGGAAAATAGACGTAAGTGTTTAAGTATGTACGTAAGTATATTTATGCTGTATGTATGTATGTTGTAGTTCTTTTGTATACTAACAAAGTATTTATACTAATTTCTGATGGCTACTATAGTGCGATCTAAAGTTTCTCTAGGCAAGTACTTACTATGCTCACTACAACACTAATCTCACTAGTCGACACAATCATGGCGACCTGATCAGATATACCACGATTTTATAAAAATAAGTCGCCTACATCTATTCCGATCCCATAACTCATCCAAATCAATTCAGTGGTTGTATCTAAATTCAATGTATTCTTATTTTTATTCTCTATTTGCTAAATTATATCTAGGGATAATAACAATAATATCTTTCGGTAATCCAATTGCGAACGTCCGCAAGAGAATATCAGTTGTCTTATTAGGGATTCCTCTAATAAAGAATATCGCATAAAAATGCTCGTAAACCTATGTAGTTATACACGTATTAAGTTGACGTCGGCGCCAGGGAGAGTCGTATCTCCGTGCGTTAATAAAAAGTGTCGCGTTTATCAAATGTTCTGGCCCCACCTTTTCCTTGTTCTCTTAACACCAGCATTCAGCCGGTTTACGGCCAAATTTCCGCTTACGAGGTTAAACAATGTACCATAGTGGAGATGGCAGTTACAAAACGATGTTACTGATGGAGAAATTGTGGTTTATTACCGTTTCGTGGAAAAATCTGTGTTGGGTACGTTATTTATGGGACGAACGCTCTCAAAGTAATGTACATCAAAAGTGGGACACTTTTGATTTAATATTAACAATTTTGTGTTTATATTTATAGTTGGTACCTATGTATGGCTTAAGTTCATTTGTTTTCATAAGTCGTGGGACTGTTGTTTTTGACAAAAAACAAATTTATGACAAATGAATGACGATAGACTATGATAGCAATACGTAAACGTGATGGCCTCGGGCACGGTAATAGTATCATACAGTAGTTTAACTCGGCCGCATTTTTGAAATAAATACCTACAGCCGCGCGGTACGTAAACATGCGATAGGGCTGCGAACCTGCAGAATTTTAATTCAATCTGCCTACTTTGACTTCCTATCTATTTTTATGATTGTAAATATTTTTTATTTTTATTTAAACTAATAAAATATTTTGTGAATGGAATAGGAAGTGTTCAATAAAAATGCATGTTATTTTTTGATTGGAAGATTTCATGCAACCAAAAACAGCACAATATAAAAAACACAATATATACTTATCATATTAAATAGGCTCTTGCACTTATTTTGTATAAAAATCGCGTGGTTACTGCTTAAAATACAACACCGTCCGTTCGTGACTGCGGCACATTCGCGACTGCCTGCATGCCAGCGCATGCCGCGATCGAGGCGCGTAGGTATAAATCGCGTTTCGCCCGTTTGTATGAAGTTAAACTACTGTATGATAATATTACCGTGCCTCGGGGTTTAGGCGCGCGGTCGAGAATCTTGGCGGTTATCTCTGACTTTTAGTTATGTGTGTATTCAAAATGAATTATTACGTACATACTTTAACGGTGATGGAAAATGTGAGGAAACCTGCACACCTAAAAGAAAATTCTTAGGAATTTCTTAGGCCACCGTTATGGACTAAGGTCTAACCCCTCTCAGCAGTATGTACAGTAGGCCCGTGCCCAGCAGTGGGACGTATGAGCTGATGATGATAATGAAGCATCTGGTTTATCTAATAAATATTAAAAAAAATGTATTGAGGTTTTTATGTAACGGATGTTCCCATCTCTCCGTGTGTTGGCCTGTTTGATCGTGCCAAATCACTTTATTTAAAAAGGTTTTTGATAAGCTTAAAACAGAGTATAGAATTTTTTCATTCAAATCGGATATGAGAAAACAAATAATTTCATTTTCTTTTTTTGCTTTATGAATCCTCTTGCACAAAACACAAGACAAACATATTGAAACCATTACGATATTTACCTAAACCCTCTTCCATTCGCAATACTATTACATAAATTATGGCCGAATACTGAAACGCTACTTAATCTGAGGGCGACTTATATTTACGTGGCTGTTATAATTTAAGCGGTATACTGAAACATCATTTATCGGTTTTAAGACTGTGATTAACTAGTGCCCACTTAAATTTCCATAAATGGAAATATTACCACAAAAAGTTCTTTTACATGACATTTTTTAAGTATATTCCGCTTAAATTATAGCAGCCACTTAAATATAAGTCGCCCTCAGATTAAGTAGCGTTTCAGTATTCGGCCATTAGTCAGTTTTCTAGGGCGAGCACTCAATTAAATAACTTATCTGTAGTTCCACTTCATATACTATGCTATTTCATATAGGCTATGAAGTTAAATACAACATCATGAACTTCCACAGCAATGTCTGTTTGTAAACCAAGTTTGTACTATTAGCAAACATGGTGATGGTGCCTTGATAGTTATGCTGCATGCGATCAAGAGGTCCTAAGTTCGGGCATCAGGATTATTCGATTAGTAACTTCAGCAAGAGACTCGTCATTTTTTACGTGGAGCTTAAACTATTGCTGGCGAAATATGGGTGCAGAAACGTATGTTTAACATACATAAACTCACGCCTGCACTCCCCGAAGGGATAGGCAGAGGTGCATTTCTGCACCCACATTTCGCCAGGTATGCATCAGTCCCACGTAATAGGGGGCGAGCCTATTGCCGTTTTTCGGACTAATTTCCAGACTCCGTGCTGTTACTGAGAATTTCCTAATGGAAAAACCCAATAACACTTTGCCCGACCCGGGAATCGAACCCAGGACCTCTAGATCCCACGGCAGATACTTGTACCGCGAGGCCACGAGTATGTTTAACTAAACCTTTAATAGTCCAAAAGTTAGTGCATGTATTTTTAATATTGTGAATTCGTAGTCTACATATTCATCTTACTTAGTTAAACCCTTTTCTCCTCAATCCAAAATAAAAAACGTAATGCTTGTATTTTGTAATGTGCTTATCTCATACATTTTTATCGTGGCATAAATATTACGCTAAAACTTGCTCAATCGTCGTCAAAAAAGATTTTATTTATCATAACCTGTCTTTATTAGTGGAAACTGTTTTTATAAGTGGAAACTGTTTGTGATATATGTATTTATTTTTAAACTTTGATTATAAGAAAAAAAAATTGTATGTTTCCGAAAAAAGAAAAATAAAAAATAAAATAAAATAAATGTGAAGACGACACGATACCTGATATATTCACATGAAGATCGATTCGTATATAATCTTAATATAATGATTTCAAGAAATAGCTTCCTCTCACCCAAGTAAAATCATGTTCAAAAGTTAGTTCATTATAAACAATCCAAGTGTTTGTTTAATACCGAGTATGCTCCAGAGAGTTGAGTTTCCATTCGGAAAGTTAATGTTAAACTTGGTATTATATCATTCCAATTAGTTCAGCCGTTTCAACACCATTTACTTACTTCTATTCTCGATTTATATTCTGAAATGTTATATTGCAAAGTATATCTGGTTGTATGCTGCCGTGCGATCTAAGCGTTACGAGTTCGATTTCCATGGATTCTGGAAATGTGCCTGATAAAACGGCAATAGGCTCGCCCCCCTTTTCGTTGGACTGATAGTTGATACATACCTGGCGAAATATGGATGAAGAAATGCACTTCTGCCCACCCCTTCGGGGAATATATTTGGCTGTATTGATCGCGTTAATTAACATGAGATAGTATCTCCCTATATACGATTTTCTATCTAGATATTTAAATCTTACCGAGTGAACACATGAGAAAACCTACAAAATGTTGTCTTGTCTTGTCTTGAGTGAAATTCTAATCTGCTGTTGGGACGATTCTAAATTCGAATCTATTTGAATAAACAACCTATTACTCGTAGAAAAGCCGTCAAATTGACGTAGGCAAGCACGGGGAGATACGATTTTTTCATAAGCGCAGTTGGCTAGCCTGCGAAACGAGAGGCCGCGGGTCCCCCCCCCCCGCACCAAGACAAATGTTTGTGTGATTCATTTGTGTCGAGTCTGTATGTTTGTGAGACTGAAGAGTCTCTTGTAATTTCTGATACCCACGACAAAGACTCGTATCTTAGTGTGCAGTCAGAACTGTGTACATTTGTATGTGACTGTTGTTGTAGTAATTTATTTAATTTAATTCTTAGTTATTTATGCAAGCATGTGTGGGGTGAAATTGGTAGATAGAGTGAGGAATAGTGTGATAAGGGAAAAATGTGGATTGAAAGTCGATGTAGTGACTAAAATTGAAAGGGGGATGCTAAAATGGTTTGGCCACATTGAAAGGATGAATGTTTGCAGAATGACGAAAGAGATTTACTGTGCGGAAGTGAACGGTGAAGTCGGTCGAGGACGGCCCAGGTGCACCTATAAAAACCATATAGGTAAGTTACTGAAAAAGGGCAATATAAAGAGTCCTCGAAACCGACGTGCATGCATGAAGAGGATAATGTCAGTGGAGGAAGTGAAAGAGGTGTGTTTGGACCGTGGCATTTGGCGCTCTATAGTCTCTGCCTACCCTAACGGGAGACAGGCGTGAGTTTATGTATGTATGTATGTTATTTATCGTCACTCAGTATTCTCTGTGTCGTACCATAAGGTGCCATTGCGGTCATGTTCCGTCTCTAATGTGACCAAGACAATGAGCAGGGTAATCGGAGCCAATTTCATGCCTAATGCTCTTAATTGAACTAAATATTAGAACTTCATAATTTATTTGCTGCCTGTGTAACCGTTGTCTCGGAGCCGCTCAGGCCACGTCGAAGCTGATTGTGACATTATTAATTCTGTCAGAGACGAAGCCTGTCAAATTGTAATTATCCACTATAATGATACATTTCACAGAAAATAGGTTGATTATTTGTGCCTAAAATGAAGCGTGTAAGTGCCAATATTCGTTAAGTAATATTAACTTGTATTTTATTTAGATAAGTTCGTATTCGGATTAAAAGCAATGATGGCCGTATTACAAATAACGCGACAGCGCTATAAGTTTGAGTCTTGGGATCTAGAGGCTTCGTACCGGGGTTAATTTATTTATTTATTTATTTATTTACGCTTTATACATAACATATGTAAAGGTGGACTTAATGCCTGAGGCATTCTCTACCAGTCAAACCTTAGGTGGTGCAGAGATGAAAAGCGTAGGTGCGTAAATTGATTTACGATATACTACACAAGACATTAAACAAAATACATACATACATACGATATAAAAAACATAAATATCTAAAGGAAATATATAGATACTATTATAATACATATTACATATTACATACATAAATAAATACATTTATATAAACAAACTATTGTTCTGAAGCCTCTGAGTGTATTGTGTTAATGGTACTGGGTATTTTTATTAGGAAGTGTATAAATTTCTTCCCTCTTTTTGCTGATACAGGCGTGAGTGAGTGTGAATTTTACAGCTTCATTCAACTTTATCGATCAAAATAATGCACGATAGATTTCATAAAAGTCAAGTTTCTTTATACAGGCACGTCAAGTGACCGCGCTGACCCAACGTTTGCCAAGGCAGCCTTACAAATGGCGAGAAACGTCAAAGTCGATACAAATATTATTTCATTCTATCTATTACGAAACTTAGCACACTTCTCCCGGTTATTATGGCTTATTTAAACTTTGTGTATGGTGTTTGCTGTTTGGGCGGATACGAACATTCTACGAAAAACACATTGATTCTTAGTAATCGCACTTAGAACTCGACAAACCTTGTTCCACTTCGGTTTTTATTCCAGGCTTACTTCTACCTCTAAAAGACTAAAAAAATATTCTTAAAGTTAAATCAAAAGTAGACACGTTTTCATATGAATGCTGACGACTTGTGAACTTCGTTACCCAACATAACTCATTTAATATGTCCACCTTTGACGCTTTATTCTTCTCATTACCATTCGGGGCATGAGCGTGTCCGGAAAACTGGACCACGCCGACCCTTATGATGTATGTAGGTGAGTTTATTTGGCCGGTGCTTGTGGCTTGACGAATGGTAGCTTACGCCGACATATGACCGACTGGCCATGTTATATTTCATGGAAATGTCCACATAAGCCACGTTCCCAATTATGTCTCCAATGTGTACGCGAAATAATAACGCTTAATATTGTGGTGATAAATCAGACGGGTCTTAAATCCTCAAATGGATGATGTTGTATATTAATTTCGTAAGCTTGAGTGTTGTAAATTTTCATTATGTTTGGGTTTTGTTAGTAAATCACAGACGAATAAATGTTTGACGTTGAATTTTACATCTAGCGGTGATTGTATGAACTGTTCGCACGACTACGTATAGGTACAACACTGCATGTGATGCTCAGTGCATTGCTGTGCAAAAAGAACATCAAGTTATACAAGGTGTATTCAGACCGTGATCGGAAACTAAGGCAGGTAATAGCTACAGTGATTACAAAGACATTGGCGTTCAGGAAAATCCCGACAAAAAATATAAAAAAATACGTTTTCCTAGCAATCATAGATATTAAATGGATGTGGTTGTAAGGAAAACGTATTTTTTAAATTTTTTGTCGGGATTTTGTTTAATGTCACGGTGTTTTTAATCACCGCAGCTAGTATCTCCCTTAGTTACCGACCACGGTCTGAATACACCCTGTATATGCCTATATTGAAAATATTGACTGGTTTCTATTTGCAAAACGGAAAATGATAATATATTTCTAAGTTGAAATACTCTTACGCCTATGTATTGTCTAACTTTCAATTCAATTCTTTGAACGGAGCTACTCGAAACTTTTAGACACGGAAACTACAACTTGTTGCCAATTCCCACAATTGAAAATGTCTCCGCGAAATTTGGCTTACAGTGAAATACAACATGTATACATGTCTTACTTTTGATTGTACTGTATTATATTACGAGTTCACGAAACTAAGAATTGAATCGTGCGAGTTAAATATGACGCGATTTTTCACAGCAACATTAGTAGCCTCAGCACCGCTTATTTAGAGATATGTTATTCTAAAATAAAATTACTCCAATGTATTTATTTATTTATTTATTTATGCTTTTTATACAGTTTGTATAAAGGCGGACAAAATGCCTTAGGCATTATCTTACAGTCGACCTTTGGGTGATGCAGAGATGAAAGAAGTAGGCGCATAAATAACGAACTGGTGAAGATACATCCATACATATATAGTAACATTAATATGTTACTATACATATATGTATACTAACCTTACTATATATGTATAGTTAACCTTAATAGGTTAACAAGAAAATAGGAAAACACATATAAAATAAGAAATATAATTAAGTAAACATACACACAAATATAAATATATAGGTATGCACATATAGAATCATACTCATATATATAAATACATAGAAGATATATATTATCAACTCCATTCTTTAAAAAATTGCTGCCGAACTTTCAACTTAAATGTCATGTAATGTATTTATTTATTTATTTATTTATACTTTATATACATACAATGAATGTATAAAGGCGGACTTAATGCCTAAGGCATTTTCTACCAGTCAACCTTAATGTATGTATGTACTTTAAAAGAAAATATTCTAAAAAACCTGCAACTTAGTAGCAACTTAGTAGCAAGAAACAATCAGTTGGCTCGAAATCAAACGCACCCAATACACGTCCAGTATTGATAAAATTGGATCGTTGCGGAGCCATCGGCGGAGTCCCTCAACTCGCCCCTCATCAATCACAGATCAGCCCTCACCGAGCTATTGTCTCGGAGAAAATAAAGGGAATAAATTGTGACCCTTACATCACAGATTTGTAATGTTTCATGCACAGTCGGCTGAAAGGGTTCAGCACGTGAACCGCAATGTGACAGAGGATTTTGTTGAAAGATGTTTTTTAGAACTCCGCATTAAAATCTCATAAAGTGAAACATCTGATTTCTATTTTTGTTTTTGACTGCCTCGTGGTCTCGCGGCACGAGTATGTGCCGTGTGATCTAGAGGTCCCGGATACTATTCCCGGGTCTGGCAGGGCTGATACAAACCTGGCTAAATGTGGGTGCATAACGTGAGCTTATCGTATAATGTTTTTTTTATGGGAGGAGAGCTTGATGAATAAAATAAGTCGATCCAAAGAAGAAGATGAGGAACCATTGAAATGAAATGAAATTGCTTTATTTGGTCACGTAGGCAATCAAATAGCACTTACGACAAGTCAATACAGAAAAGAAATATCTTTTATTATTACATTATAATTTAACTATGGTTCATTTTATATAATTTGTACAAAAATATTTACGGTTTTTTTTATAATTTATTTTTAGTTTTCATCAGGAAATACATAATATCTTATTATTATTATTTTAAAGTAAATAACGAGATGGACCTTGTGTATTTACATTAAATAAAAACTTAACTTTTCTGTATTAGTCCTTTTACATCATTGAGTAACAACATCATCATCATCATCATCAGCCCATATACGTCCCACTGCTGGGCACGAGCCTCCCCTACAACTGAGAGGGTTTAGACCTTAGTCCACCACGCTGGCCTAGTGCGGGTTGGCGGACTACACACCTAAGAACTTTTAGGTGTGCATGTTACATCACGATGTTTTCCTTCACCGTTAAAGTACGTGATAATTCATTGTGAATACACACATAACTTCGAAAAGTCAGAGGTGTGTGCTTGGGGTTTGATCCCGCGACCGTCGAGATTCTCGACTGCGTGCCTAAACCTCGAGGCCATCACGACTTTGACTGAGTAACAACGCATTTGCTGTTTCAATGCTATGCTCGTATCAAATTTGAGCGCCCTAGCAATATCTAGTACCTATGTATGTTGTAAATAATAAAAGTATTAATAGTACTTATGTACGACTTCCAATATAGAGAAAAGCTTTGTTCCCTGAGTGTTGTTGCCTAAACGAGTATATCATCTCAACAAGCGATCTACAATTCTTTGACGCGAACCGATTTGGCCCGCTCGTCCATCATCGTGGCCCGCATTTTTCATGGGTTTCATTTTTCAGGAGTATGACAAAACACTATTTTATAGGTCGCAGACAAGGGCATCACTTATCCATGGCGGAGGTCGATCGATATCGAAGTTGTTTTTTTATCAAAAAATCGGACTACATTTGCAGGAGAGATGAAATATGGTGGAGCGATGAGCTACAAATATTTTTCTGAACTTTAATCAATTAATTAATCACTAATACACGTACGTAACCTGCAGTCTTTACTTTGGTCTGAAGCTAGCTATCAATCTTGACAGTTTGATTTTCATTCAACCGTACTTTCGCTCGCTTTAATACTTATGTATACACGTAACTTAATAATTTTCAAATTAATATTTTTTTTCTACTATCCAAGGCTATTTCGTAGAGACTTGTTTAAAAGCATATACTGTCTATTCTGAGCGCAAAAAAATATATTGTTATACATACTAGAGCTATATTTAAGAATTATTAACTGACAGCCGTTCCCGGGAGATAAGAGCCGAGGCGAGCGGTCGCCAAACCGCAAAATATTTAGAAGGGAGCCCGGTAGCTAGCTTCTGGCGGCCTGCCATGCCTGCTTTACCTACAAAATATACTGGCATTATGGAAACAAACATCTTAGTGATGGAACTAACCTGTCAGCTTGTATGAGTAGTTAGTTGCTCTTGGTAAAGTATTCGTATCTGTCCAGATAGCAACCATTGTACATTCTGTGTACAATACATGTCAGTTTAATATTTCGCCCACAATTGTAGTCTTCTCCGGAGAACAAAATATGTGAAGGCTTTGAGCAAGAAACTAAGTATCTGATCACAAATAATTCATTTAAAATTTCAAACACTTATTAACAATGAGCCGTATGACAGTTCCGAAAACGTGTGATCCGTGTGGCGGCCGATAGGAAATTGTAGAGAATCTGGTTTCAAAAAAATGCATACACTACCAGCAAGAACTCCAATCGGACTCTGCCGAAGCGATGACGACACCCGTCTCTTACGCCTCATTGTAGAATCAACTTCCCTACATATTAAATCTTTCCGAAATACGTATATATTAGTATCGAATGAAGTAGTAAACCAATAAAACAATATTCCAAATTTCAACCTTTCTTAGGCCATGCGCGCACTACGAGTTTTTCGCCGCGCGGCGAAAAAACCTGCGACATTTTTACGTACGGCAAAAATAAGCAGGTGCGCGCACTACGGCATAATTAATGTATCACAACAAACCGATTAACCGCCGCGCCGCAAACCAGTTGTAACATGTTACAGACAATTTCATAGTGCGCGCCTAGCCTTAATGATGTTTTTTGCCTCAGACAAAAATGGTGTTGAATAAATATCTCAAGGTTCTCTACATACTGTGTGCATTCTCAGAAGAATGAACCAGCATATTTATAAAAACTGCTGAGAGACAACCAAAGTCGTTGCTCATTGGATGGGACTATATCTGGAGTATAATACAGTGGCGGTACTTCCATAGAAGCCCAAAAGCGTTAATCGTTAATTGTGTAATGACTAGTTTATATTTGCTTATTATGAGGTCTTTATTTAACAAATTGCTTTAATTGAATAAATATTTCAAGTTTAAAAAATATTATTTGGAATTTTAAAAGGCAAACTGGGCTTTTGGACTTCTATGGAAGTACCGCCACTGGTATAATATGGCCAATGTGATGTCTTTAAGGCAATTAAAAAAAGGCAAGATTATTGCGTGAGTGGTGTTGCTGATCTAGAAAGTTCTTAACGCACTTATAGACTCCTTGTTGTGTTTATTATCATTATTAATTCTATTTAAATCATTTTAGAACTCAATTGATAAAGATCAGTGACTAGTCTTTTCAGCGCAAACAATACTATAAGCAAGCACTCGAATATCCAGCGATCTTTTAAGTCTCGCTGTTTGGCTGACAAAAGGCGTTTCATTTGATTAAAGGGAAGCGGATTAACGTCGCCCGCTGTTTGATTCAGGATTATGTTGATGAAAGAGTTACCGGCTCTCACAATGGACTCGTCTTCGAGTTGACGTCGCGTAATGAATTCGCAAACTTGGAACTTTACACTTTAGGTTTTTGAAAATAAACGTTTGTAGGATGGAGGTTATTGGACCTGTTTATTTGTATACAGATTATATTTTTTTCATTAGCTTACAAATTGACAGCAAAGAATTTATAAGTACTATGATATAAAATATCAAGTAGTTATATACATACATCCATACATACATACATACATACATAAACTCACGCCTGTATTCCCCGAAGGGGTAGGCAGAGGTGCATTTCTGCACCCACATTTCGCCAAGTATGTATCAGTCCCACGTAACAGAGGGCGAGCCTATTGCCGTTTTTGCACATTTCCAGACTCCGTGCTGTTACCGAGAATTCCCTAATGGAAAAACACAATAACACTTTGCCCGATCGAACCCAGGATCTCTAGATCGCACGGCACATGCTTGTACTGCGAGATCACGAGGCAGTCGTAGTCTCGCGGTACATACATCCTTCTCGTGCTTTCACACAAATATCCCATGTGATGCATAGACCCATGGCAGGAAGGATGGTACGGCTGATAATACTATGGGTAAAAAAAATTAAGCCTTTGGGAGCGTCTGTATTCGCCACAAATAAGCAACTCCGCAAGGCAGCTCGTGTATTTCATATATTATCATCAAAAAATTACGGCACAGTTTATGGTGAAAATCATGATAATGACTTAGTTGTTGTTAGTTAGACCCCTACTGCCAGCCTATAAGACCGCTCATTATACCCTTAGAACCTCCTATATGAGATTGGAGGGAAGTACAAAAAAAAATCCTCTCTAGGTAAAAGTTATTTGTATCCTAATATAGAAAAATGCATACATATTTAAGAGTCACATAATATCTAAAGTATCATGAGTCTCAAGTGTTCTGATTCAACTACTCCCATTTAGGCATGCAGCACGATTGTCTCCTCATTGATTGCAGCACGAACTTTTCAATTAAAACAATGTAACATACATTGTTTATTTTGTATTTTGTGTTTTTGAATTATGAGATGTCGCCATAGAATTATTTGAAGTCCAAGTACTGGTGCCAAATTGTAAATCATGTCAGGGGTTGCTGGCTGTGGTAGTTACGTCACCAGACAGTACACTTTTGTCGATGTATATTTTACAAAATATGGAGCAAGTGTCCTTTGAAAATAATAATGCTTAAAAGGATTTTTTGAAAACCTTTTTTTTAAGGCTATAAATTAATAATTATATTTGTACAAAGTGATTTCAAAATTTGTTTATTTCCAGATAAGCTAATGGGTAATATTTTTGTATTTTTTATTGGGTCTGTGCTAATGATACCAAAGAGTAACTTATTCTGTTAATATACAAAACTTGCATGACAGTGATGCAGCAGAAAGACTGTCTTTGATAGGTGACTTATATATTTAATACACTCCATGGCATGCCAGAAGTCATCATGGCTTCGAGGTTTACGCACGCAGTTCAGAATCTCGATGGTCGCGGGTTCAAACCCCAGGCACACACCTGTGACTTTTCGAAGTTATGTGTATATTCACAAAAAAAATATTACGTGCTTTAGCGACGAAGGAAAACATAGTAATGAAACCTGCACATCTAAAAAGTTCTTAGGATTTTCTTAGGCGTGTAGTCCGCCAACCCACACTAAGCCAGCGTGGGGGACTAAGGCCTAAACCTCAGTCGTAGAGGAGACCCGCGCCCAGCAGTGGGACGTTTATTGGCTGATAATGATGGCAGCTACACGTCTAACAAGGTATCACTGAGCGAATTTTCATTATCCACTAACAACATAAAAATCATTTTAATTTAGCGAAGCGAAGCCAACTCGTATAAAACAGTCTATAACACAAAGAGGCTCAACCAGCCGACGCGACGCGACGGCTTAAATTAGGCTTAGTGGCCGGAAAATGACGGATTATAACAGACTCTCCATTCCTTTGCGTGGTCTTACGGACGCTTATTGTTATAATTTTTCTATTGCATAAAATTGTTATTGAAAATTACGTTTTGCGAATATTCAAAAGATTATTCAAACATTAACAAGAATAATTACTTTAGTTGATAGATATAATGCGTTGTAGAAACTTGTGTTTTCAATAGAATTACATACATATACATACTTAATTTTGTGCTTGTATTCCCCGTAGGTACATAGACGTGCATTTATTCACCCAAATTTCACCTGGTATGTTTGTATTAGTCCCATGTAATAGGGGGCGAACCTATTGCTATTTTACGAGCTAATCTCCAGACTCCGTGCTGCTACTGATGGAAAAACCCAAAAACTCTTTGCCCGACCCAGGAATTGAACCTAGGGCGTCTAGATCGCACGGTGCATACTTGTACCACGAGACCACGAGGCAGTCAAATAGAGTTGATGCAACGAAATTTTTCCCGACCCAGGAATCGTATCCCAGGATCAAATCACACACTTATGCACCGGTACGAAAAGGACAATTAGCGGGTGTTGAAATACACTTCTATCCACCTCTTCGAGGATACCGTATGTATGTACAAGGTTCCCCCAATTTAGCGTCTATATGTTGGTCGTGATGAGGAGAGTATGATCTTCTGGGACAATCATGTATAAGTCACGAGGAAGACCAGAAGTATTTAAGGAAGTGTCGAAGCTGTCAAATGTGCATTGACGAGGGACATTGTGGTTCGCAAGTTAATGAACTCAGCTCATCCATCATGCCCTTAAGGTCGGGACGGGAGAACATTCCTACAGTTACATTAACCCTTGTCGAACGGTACTCAGCTTAACGAGGTTGGGACACTTCAACCAACCAATTTCAGCTCAATGTGATAATGTCCAAACTGTAATGCTTCCTTACTTTAACATTTTTTATGGCGCAGTTGATTAAACACTGGCTTGCGACACGAGAGGCCAAGGGTGCAATCCCCGTAACGAAACAAATGTTTGTGTGACCCACAAATGTTTGTTTCGGGTATGGGTGTTTTTGAGATCGAAAAGTCTCTCGTAGTTTCTGATAACCACGACATAACACTTTTTATGGGATCAGAACTACGTGTATGGCCGTTGGGTTTATTTATTTATTATTATTAAATTTAGGTAGGTATTATCCATATAACAATAGAGTTTTTTTTTTTTATATGATCGTCATAACAGGCGAGTGGCAAAAGTGTGAGAGGCTTTCTAAAATGTACTATAAAATTCATACTTTTGTACTGGACAATACGTCTTATAAATAATATTACATTAGAATATAATTATATCGCAGCCCTGGGGCTGCTACTGGTAATGAATGCCTATGTTCATTCTTCATTACTGGTAATGAAGGCATAACTCAAAGTAGTAGTTTACGGTAAAACGCAATAAATAAAACAACTGAAGGTATAAGGAATGAGAAAGGTAAAAAGAACGCATATTAAAAAATTCCCCCATCGTTTTCTGTTTCTTTCTTATAGTAAAACCATATTGTATGTCTTTCGATAATCTTATATATAAAAATGAATCGCAAAATGTGTTGGTAAGCGCATAACTCAACAACGCCTGGACCGATTTCGCTAATTCTTTTTTTGTTGTGTTTGCTATTGTTAGGAGAAGGATCTTATGAAAGAAAAAGTTAAGAAAATTGCGAGGAATATAGTAAAAACAACAATTTAATTTTCTCATATAAACTGTTCTACCTAATATTCTGTCAAACATATTATGTTTATCCCGTCAATATGGTTAATGGTCCCCTCAAATTAAAGAACGTATTTAAATAAAGGTTTTGAATCGACAACATATATCCAGAATATTCGAATAATTGCGTATTTTAGATTTTAAAAATGTAGAATAATGTCAGTAATAAAAAGGGATTGACATATTTATTGGTTGTCAAATATTTATGCGTGCGTTCAGAAATGTATTTTTAAACTCCTTGGTTGTACCTGATTTACAAACGAAGGCAGGTTCGGTAGTCATCACGCTTTGAAATCTAAAACACCCACAACTATGCAATGGAATGCGCTTGGTGTTAAGAAAATTGTTGAGTAATGTTATTCACGTGACGATACTGAAAAGACAACTTAGAGATGAATTGGTGCTTGATAATTCATCAATTAGATTGATCTAAGATTTCATTGATCCTAACGGGTATGACCATTGAGTTCAAACGAATTCAGTTCCCGATTCGTCATGCCTTCGCAATGACGATTAACAAAAGATGTTTGTGATCTTTTAGACAATTAAAAAATATATTAAAAATGTATATCACAAGGTGCATCATCATCATCAGCCCATATATGTACGCCCCACTGCTTGGCATAGGTCTTCTCTGCAACTGAGAGGGTTTAGGCTTCAGTCCACCACACTGATGCTTCAATGAAGAGAATTAAAACCGACTACATCCCATCCCATATGTACATGTTTAATTAAATCATGACTTGCGGAGACACGATTGATGCATTTAATTTTCGTACTTATTTTTTTCTGTATTTTTATCTCAATAAAGTGCTAAACTTAATATTTATTTCCATACAATCAAAAATAAAATTCAGGTAATATGTAAATATGTAACATTCAATGACTGTTAGGGGATACGAAGTTTTCCGGGTCAGCTATTATAAATGTTAATGTTTTGTTTGTTACGCTTTCACGCCAAAACTACTTAACCGATTATCATGAAAATTTGTACACATAGTCTTCGAAAGGATATAGGATTCTTCTTATAAAAAAAAATACGGAGGATAAAAGAATTGAAAAATGATTGAAAAAAGATTTGAATGACTTTTGGTATGCAGATAGGTGGGACCCACCGAAGTAACATAGGTGGGAATGGTTATCCTTACTATTATATAAATGTGAATGTAGGGATGTTTGTTACGCTTTCACGCAAAAACAAAAATTTTGGTATGACCATAAATGAGACCCTGTGAAGTAACATAGGCTTTGTTTTATCCCGGGAAAATGTAATGTTCCCATTGGGATAAACATATTATTAAAAATACGAAAATAACTGTCAGAGTTTTACTTTTACGCCTCAACCATTTGAATTGATTTGACCTTTTTTTAAATTCAGTAAGTGCCATTTTGGGCACTTGAGGGACGATTTATAGATTCTGAAGTCTACGCGGACGGAGTCGCGGGCAAAAGCTATAAAAATATAAAAATTGCGATTACAAAACAGGTGTTGTTCGTAGAAGGGTGAAAATTTGGAGTTATATGTATTTTTCAATACTAATATATAATATTGCTGAATCATAAAAAAATAAAAACAAAAAATATCCACAAAATAAAATAAAAACTTTTCGGGTTGGACCACCCTAGGGGTATAAAAAATAGATAACCTATTCTCAGACTTACTGAATATACATATAAAATTTCATCAAAATCGGTCGAGCCGTTTCGGAGGCTGTTTCGAACTGTGACATAAGAATTTTATATATATATAGATGTAGGTATATGTATATCTCACTCTATACAATTTTGACCATATTTTTTTGTTTAATTTGTATATCGATCAAAGCAATGACTGTTATACGTATCATTATAATTTTTCAGTGCTATTATCATTTATTTACATTTTAATAAAAAAAAATCAAATTAAAATGGTCAGTATAAGATAGAGGTTGATCGTAGAAGGGTGAAAATTTATGATTATAATAATTTATCAATGCTGAATCATAAAAAATAAAGAAAATAAAGCCAATAGAAAAAAAAACATACCCCTAAATGTTAAACCCTTAAATGTTGATCGATTCTCAGACCTACCTACAATATACACACAATATTTCATAAAAATCAGTCGAGCCGTTTCGGAGGAGTTTGCCAAAAAACACCGCGACACAAGAATTTTATATATATGGCAAAACAACGTTTGCCGGGTCAGCTAGTGAAAAATAAAAATACATAAAATTTTGCTTTTAAAATATTTGAAGTGTGGTACGGGTTGTTGTTTGACAAGTTAGTTTTAATTATAATAAACAAGTAATCGATACCATTACGCCAATAGTAGTTTTGTAGGAACTATAAAAACATACATACATACATACATAAACTCACGCCTGTATTCCCCGAAGGGGTAGGCAGAGGTGCATTTCTGCACCCACAGTTCGCCAAGTATTTATCGGTCCCACGTAATAGGGGGCGAGCCTATTGCCGTTTTCAGGCACATTTCCAGACTCCGTGCTGTTACCGAGAATTTCCTAATGGAAAAACCCAATAACACTTTGCCCGACCCGGGAATCGAACCCAGGACCTCTAGGTCGCACTCACCATGTGATATGTATGAATAAGAAATAGTCAGGTCCCTCGACCCTTAAGCTCGTGCCCTCTTTGACGGATGATCAGGCCAGTAGATTGGATGTTTCAACCCCATCGTGTTTTTGTACAAGCTTTGAGGAAAACTGCGGTTTCATTTAGGGAGCGAAATTTTTTAATATGCCGGGGAACGGGAAGATCAAAGTGGTTGCAATCTAGGTGTGGTGGTGGTGCTAGGTGTAGTCGCTAATGAGTGATTAAACTACAGTAAATATACACAAAATGTGCTTGCGATTGAATGGTCTAGGGTTCAATTCCCGCGTCAAAGTGAAAAGGTTTTTTTTTCTGTAAAGATATTCTGAGCTCTGATCAAGTACTCTATTATATATATGTATACATATATATAATAGAGTACTTGATTGTGTAGAAATATACACAATATAGGCATGGGTGCAGGTGTTATGCTAATTTGTACCATCTGTACATTCATACAGGTACTTCGCTTCGCATTAAATGGTGTTCATTCTAGCTCTCGGTGCATTTTACTGCACGAAGTGTTTATTTGTGACTGCCTCGTAGTCTCGCATCACAAGGATGTGCCAAGCTATCTAGGGGATATCATGAGAGATCTATAATGTATTTCAAGATGGGGCAAAATTTCATTCCATTAAAAAGTTGTCAATAGTAGCATAAGCGCGCGCCCTATTACGTGTTACTCAAAACGGTATTGATGAAAAGTTGTTTTTTTTTTTTCGTTTTAAACATAGTTCTGACCCCACACAAGTCTTGTGTCGTCCTGTGTCGTGTTGCAGAAATATGTTTCTGCCTACCCCTTCACTAACATAAGTGTAAGTGTATGTTTCAATCTATGCAATGTTGTAATGTAATAATGTGTTAGTTATTCCTTTTTACTATTTCTCGCCTACCGTCGACTCGTTTTTGATCTTTGACTAATTGATAAATAGTTATAAACTGATTTTTATATCTCAATCTTCTTTCGAGTAGTTATTGAAACTTTATATGTTGGATATAGCATTGATTAGAAATGATTTGCGTACCTAATAATATTATATATCCTAAAAGGAACATCACAGAACCAACCTAACACGCCAGTACCCGTATAATTGGTCCCAAATGCGCAAATAAAACTAAATTACGTAAAATACGGGCCAGCAATCGCGACCGCACTGAGGTGTAGTAAATTATTGCGGCGGCATGAGTGGCCGCAGCTGCGTCCTTCACATGGCACAAACAACTGAATAGCAACAGAATACACTAGTGAATTTGTATTGTTGAATCGGGAATGAGGAAATCAGCACAAGCAGGAAAAGGCAATCGAAAAATAAGTGAGTGGTGAAGCCGGTTGAAGACGTCCTAGGCACACCTATAAAAACTTAATTGGTAAACAAAGTTAGTATTAAGAGTCTCCGAAACTGACGTGGAGAGGATTTCAGTTGAGGATGCGAAAGAAGGGTGTTTGGACCGTAGCATTTAGCGCTATATAGCCTCTGCCTATTCCCAATGGGAGTCGTGAGTTTATGTATATATGTATATATCAGTGACGGTACTTCCATAGAAGCCCAAAAACCCAGTTTGCCTTTTAAAAGACCGAATAATCATTTTTAAGCTTGAAATCTTAATTTAACAAAAGCAATTTGTTGAATATAGACCCCATAGTAAGAAAATATAAACTAGACATTACACAATTAACGTTTAACGTTTTTGGGCTTCTATGGAAGTCCCGCCACTGGTATATATATATATACTAGCTTTTGCCCGCGACTCCGTCCGCATAGACTTCAGGGTTAGGTGCAGAAAGATAATAAGTAAATCTATTAAACGTCTCCCAAGTGCCCAAATTACACTTAATGAATTAAAAAAAAAGTAACCTATGTCCCTTTTTATGTTTCCGTTTTTATCCATAACAAAAATCATCCAAATAACTCAAATATTTTAGGCGTGAAAGTATAACACAGTAGTGTTACTTTCGCATTGACAATATATGCTAAAATCAAAGGGTATATCCGTTGGGATCAGTGAAATCATTATTTAGATTACGAAGCGTGATGACTACCGAGCCTGCATTCGTTTGTAAATTTTAAACCAGATACAACCAAGGAGTTTAAAAATAAATTTCTGAACGCTCGCATACATTTTTGACAACTAATAAATATGTCACTCATTTTTCATTACTGATTATTCTGCATTTTTAAAATGAAAAATACGCAATTGTTCGAATATTGTGGATATATGTTGTCGATTCAAAACCTTTATTTAAATACGTTCTTTAATTTGAGGGGACCATTAACCGTATTGACGGGATAAACATAAAATGTTTGACAGGAAATTAGGTAGAACAGTTTATATGAGAAAATGAAATTGTTGTTTTTACCATATTCCTCGTTATTTTAAAGATAGTTATATGCTGTCGCGGACTTTTTTGTAGGACTTATTAAGATAAACATTTCTCTTATACATTATATACGTGTAAACTCTACAGTTTTTGCAGCGTACGCAAGAATAGCTCGCAGATGCAGTTTTTCCCGACTTACTTGACAATTATTGTTATATTTTGGACAATTCACACACTATCTTAAAAATATATAGCCTATGTGTTATTCTGATGTATAAGCTATATTATTGTAAACTTTCATTGAAATCCATTCGGTAGTTTTTGCGTGAAAGAGCAACAAACATCCAGACATCCAGACATCCATACATACAAACTTTCGCGTTTATAATATTAGTAAGATATGTCTGTACAAACGAAAATCTTGTTGCTGTAGCTGTTGTTTTGTTAAGTCCTAGAGCCTAGCGCCTAGTGGTTTGGGCGCAAGTATGCGTGTTAGATTAATTCAATAATATCTCCCATCCGTCGTATGTGTCCATCTACAGAGGCCATTCGGATACTTCTGAGATGGGCGGTAGAGCGCAAAGCTTTGGGACGATCGCGGATGTTCGTTCTTAGTGACCAAAATGAAATCAAAATCATCAAGTCATAATAATCTTTATTCAAATAGACTTATAATTAAGCACAATTGAATCGTCAACTTAAAATAAAATACTTGATGAGAGAATAGAGGAGAAGGGGAAGGATGTCTCATATCTCAAAGTTTACCGAAATATGTTTCGTCGCCTAATTTCAAGGTTGTAACAAATTGTTGCTAGGGGCACATTTTCTTATTCTGTCATATTTGTTTGGTCTTATTAATACCTTGATAGAACGCTTTACTTCTCGATCGTACGCGTCTTTTTATAACCTGGGACCAATACTATTTTTACAATAAATAATTTTGAGTAACTAACTAAGTACAATGAAGATAAATAGACAGCATTAAATACGGTGCTCATTCATTTGGAAAGTATAATAGCAGGCATAACAATTGTAATAAATATTGTCAACAGAGAATGGCGTGAATTAATGACACCTGGCGATGGAGTGTTTGATAAATTGCGCAATGAATACAATAGTAGTATTTTGAAATTTTTCATAAAGCGTTTTTTCGTCTGTGGTACAGGTTGCGGATGTAGTCACCTATATTGGCAACGTGTTTTGTGTGTGTTTTTTCCTTCCTCTTAGACGGTCCTGTGTCTTCCATACTCCAACTTTACCGGGGTTACTGTGTATTGTCTAAGATTAAATATCTTCAGACATTCGAAAGAAAGTCTAACTTGATAAAGTTACGTCATATCTATAGCGGGTGTAATAAATATAGGCGGTGTCGGTGTGCTGGTTAAGGGCCCGTGGCGACAGCGCCTAATATATGTAGTATGCGGTGGCCAGGTCTTTGTAGACAAAGATTTTCCCCCTACTGTGACGTGCAGCTGGTGTTAGCTGGAGTTTCAGGGCGACCTGCAGCAGGCGTGTGGTGAATTCTGATATGTCTGTGGAGACAGATGTGTCAGGTTCAACCGTACCGGGTATTCGGAGAGGCTCACCATAGACGAGTTCGGCAGAAGATGCTTTGAGGTCGTCTTTGTAGGCGCTCCTGATGCCCAACAGCACCAAGGTAACGCGTCAACCCAGCCGGAATTCACGTGGCACTTTTAACTGGCGGTGAAATCGTTCCACTAGCCCGTTGCACGCTGGATGATACGCGGTTGTCATGCGATGTTTGAATCCGATCACTTTTCCAAGATATTGGAAAAGTGACGATTCAAACTGTCGTCCGCGGTCAGTGACGATATCATATGGACATTCAAATCTGGATATCCATGATATTAAAGTCTTGCCGACAGTTTCGGCAGTGAATCCATCAGGGGCGTGACTTCGGGCCAGCGAGTGAAACGATCCACAGCTGTGAGACAATGTCGGTACCCGTGGGAGACGGGCAGAGGGCCGATAATCTCCACGTGGATGAAGGCGAACCGGGCGCGGGGCAAAACGAACGTGCCCAATAAAGCTGACACGTGGCGATTTACCTTGGCGCGTTGGCACGCCAGGCACTGACGAGACCGCTCTTGACAGTCTTTGCGCATCTCAGGCCAAACGAAGCGTTCGGCGTTGGCGTCTGGGTGGCCGTCTCAGCGACCTTGTGACGAACGGTCTTGGTGAGCGTGTGCTGACGTCACAGTAGAGTTCCAGGCAACAATTTGGAATCACGTCGGGGTCATCAGTTATAGCGGGTGACGCCGTGTGCGGCGTCGTTGTGCCGGTTAAGGGCACGTGGGGATAGCGCCTAATATACATATGTAGTATGTGGATGATGATGATGGGTGCAGGCGTGAGCGCAGTAATAAGCGTAAGCAGTTTAAAGCGTTTATTTGCACACACAGTATATAGCAACAACAGTCACGACACAAGAAGATACAGTTCACACACAACGCAATATAAAGGAAGATTAGATATAGAAACAGAAGGAGATGAGACAGTGGAGGATATTAACATATAAATAGCTGTTAAGAGCGGACGAGATAAAGCGGTGAGGTAGCAGGTGACACGGGCTAGCGAGAGTTAATCGAAAACGATAATTATTAGCAATGTGTAAAATAAAATAATAAGCTTGTAACTGAAGATGTAGCACACGCCGGTGGGTATGTCTTATGTCTTGTTTTTCCCTGCTTTCAAATCACACTTGAACGTGCACCAAAGCCTAAAAATGATAAAAATATGTTTTTATTATAACAATAAAGCTTCATTGATCCTATACCCCAAATAGAATATACAAGGTCATGCCATAAAATAAAACCACTCTATAGAAATACTTAATGAAATATAATATAATACGTACTAACGTATTTTGACCAATAAAATAATAATTAAGAATAAATACACCCAACACATACATATGTAATTCTGACCCCACACTAGGATACAAGTCCTGTGTCGTGGGTATCAGAAAATACGAGAGACTTTTTCGGTCTCACCAACACCCACACATAGATCACACAAACATTTGTCTCGGTGCGGGGATCGAACCCGCTGCCTCTTGTTTCGCAAGCTGATATCTAGCCAACTGCGCCACGGGGCTGTCAAATAAAACAATAATTAATGTTACATGTACAATGTCGCGTAATCCATACTGGTACATACGAGTACATACCTATGTTCGTTCTATTATTGATATTATAAGCTATTATATTAATAATATTATTTATCTGTATGGCAGTCCGGAGGGCACCGCCATGTTGACAGCAGAACGAGAATTCTTAAATTTTTTAACGCGATTTTTGACAAAACTATGTATCATGCGGTTAGATAAAAATTTCCTTGCATTGTCAGGCGATGCCGTTACGAACACACGATGTCATGCGTTACGTATTCATTATAAACTATTGGAATTATAGATGGTAAAATTAAGCCCAAGATTTAAGTAGTAAATTTACTGTAGACAAACGTAACAAACAATACCTGAGACTAGCGAAATAGATGATCTCGAGGAGGCTGAGGAAGGAGAAACCAAGAAACAGTCCGAGCAGTCCTCCGCAGTTCGCGATAAAATCTGTTGTGCCGAAGAGCTCGGACCGACGCATGGAAAGGAAACGAGGACTTTTGAAGTACATTTCTAGACGTGAAGAAGCCACTCTGTAAATCAATTAGGTTTATTTTTACATTGTGTAGCGCAATATTACATTAACATAAACATTATCCTGATGGTCTTGAGGTTTAGGCACGCGGTCGAGAATCTCGACGGTCGCGGGTTCAAACCCCAGGTACACAACTTTGACTTTGCGAAGTTATTTGTGTATTTACAAGAATTGTCACGTACTTAAACTGTGAAGGAAGATATCGTGATAAAACCTTTTTTTTCCGCGGGGAAAATCCTATTTACGGGCCATCCCACCCCCGGAAGGGCGAGGGTGTGTCGGACTCACCGGCGCCTTCCGACCCAGCATGGATGCTACCGCCCGTGGGCGGCCGCTGGGCCGGGTCCCTACCAAACATTTACGTGCCGTAATACAGACTAAAAACCCCGCGACGGCCACCATCAGCGCAAACGAGACGGCCCTGGTATATCTTTAAGCAAAAACTATGGATTGGACCGGGGCCGCCTCAGCGCAGTGCCAAAAGACACGCCGACCTGACGCGTGTGGCGTCTTCATCTCGGGGGCCGCCAAGGTAGGGACGGCGGCCCCGTGTGGCCTCTGGGCGCCGGGCTACGTGTTGTCCCGGCGCCTCCTACGTCGCCTGTTGCGACGAGCGGGATTGGTTTGCTCCCGATCCCGCTTCGCGCTTTCCTTCTGCGAAATGACACTGACGAGAGGGACTGGGCGTCCAGCTCCCAGGGCAGAGTACCCGCCAAAACACAGGCCGCCTCGTGTGAAACCGTGCGGTACCCTCTAACGATTCGCTGCGCCACCATACGCTGCGGACGACGCAGCAGGCGGACGCAGCGAGCGCCGAGGGAATTGGCCCACACGGGACACCCGTACAGGGTCGTGGACCGCACAACTCCAGCATAAAGGCTTCGGCAAGGGTAGCCAGGACCATCAATGTTGGGCAGCAGGCGACCGAGAGCGCCCGCTGCCCGGACCCACTTCGGCGACAGCATCTCGAAGTGCGCACGGAATTTCCACCGACTGTCCAGAATCAGACCTAAGTACTTCATCTGGGAGCCGATGGGAATCCGCACGCCCTCCACCATCAAGTGCGCCTCCAGCGGTGGCCTAGACCGAGGTCCGTGAAAACACAGAGCCTCAGTCTTGTGTAGGGCCACCTGGAGGCCAAGTCGCCGAATGCTGCCCACCACGATCGTGATGAAACCTGCACACCTAAAAGTTCTTAGGAATTTCTTAAGTGTGTAGTCCATCAAACCGCACTAGGCTAAGAAAATTTTAACAATTGTGGTATGTAACTTATACAACTTTTGATAAGTAACTTAGATAAACTCTAAGAAGGTAAATGTGAAAGTTGTAACAATATTAAGGTATGACACAATCTAGAATATTTTTACAATGTACATTTCCGAAGAGAAAAATCAATTATCTTATTGAGCAATTTTTAGTTTTTATCCAAAGAAAAATGTCTGAGAAATGTGCTACTTACTTGGATGCATCATAATGCTCGGACCAAGGGCTAGAAGAATCAATTAAGAAATATTTCTTAACAATTTTCTCCATGTATTGCTTGAAGTTAAACTCGGTCTTTAATATCTCGGCATCGTATTCCACTTTGTCACAAGGAGGTAAACAATTACACTTCTCCGGATCCCAGTGTAAGCCAGGTGATTCCCCCGCTGCCATTTTTTCTGAAATTATCACTTATTACCTTTCCAAATTCATTTGAAAGAAACAAAATAATAGCACAGAAGAAGGTATGGGAGTAATGAGGCAAAAAGGAAAATTGAAGCGAAAGGTGTATGATAAATATCATATTACGAGTACTGTTATGCATAACATCTAATACTTCACGTCAGAGTATAGAAATATGATATATTACGTGCCTATTGCCGAGTAACTTACCTATTGCCGATTCCATACAAGGCCTTTGTTGTATAGTGCAGATCTTATCACTTGTTTCGCCTGAAACCACATTAATAATTTATATTTAATAATACTTCATAAATTGGGAACATCTCAGAATTAATATAGACGGTCAACTGCTATCACACTTAAGATTTGCTGATGACATAGTGTTATTGGCAAAAACAGCAGAAGACTTAACCACAATGATAAAAGAAGTTGTGAAAGAAATTGAGAGAGTAGGGCTGGCAATGAATCCGGAAAAAACTAGGGTGATGACAAACGGGTACAAACATACTATAGATCTAGGAAACACTAAAATCAACTATACAGACGAGTACGTATATCTAGGGCAGCTCATAACTCAAAAAGATCCTATGCAGAAGGAAGTGGACAGAAGAATTACAAATGGCTGGAAGACTTACTGGAGTCTAAGAGCTGCTATGAAAGATAAAAAACTCCATATAAACCTAAAAAGCAAACTTTTTAACACCTGCATACTACCTGTCCTTACGTACGGCTGTCAGTCATGGTCCTTAAATCAGGCCACCTCAAACAAACTAGCAACTTGCCACTATGCAATGGAAAGGAGTATGCTAAACATTAAAAAGTCCGACAGAGTATTAAAAAAATCTTCATTAGAAACAAAACAAAAACTACCGATGTAATAAGCAAAATCAAAAGACTCAAATGGCGATGGGCTGGTCACCTGGTAAGAGGACACGACAAATGGAGCAAATGGGTGACATGGTGGTACCCAAGAGAAGGCAAAAGGAAAAGAAGCCGACCACAAAAAAGGTGGGACGATGACGTTAGACAAGTGGCAGGAGTCACATGGAACAGAGTGGCTCAAGAAAGAAAGGAATGGAAAAGGTTGGAGGAGGCCTTTGCCGACTGGCAAACAGATCTAGGAAAGATAACCAAGCAACATATATTAGTTTAATTTATTTATATCTATTTATATTATTCTATCTATTTATATTATTAGTATCATAAAATAATAATCAATAAATTCATTTCGTAATTTAGTGACATTATAATTCCGACATGTACCGTGCGCACCTTTTAGTTATCGTAGAACCTGGTATTATTGCGAACGGTTAACGTTAGGGCCAGCTCTATTTACAATATTGATGATTACTTACGTGGCATATAGAATGCTACGCAGTCGCACTTGTTGAATGTGTAGTTGGACAAGCACTCAATCCTGCAGTTGTTCTCGGTGTATATCTTGAAATATCTAAGGTAGCGTTCATCGGGAAAATAGCATCGACGTCTGCAAAGAGATAACTACAAAAGCGTGTGTACCAGCTACCATTTTGATTTTTGATATTCATTGGCTATTCACAATGGCATGCAAGACTTTGAACGAAGACAATATCCTCCTCATACTTTCTGTCTCATGCAATAGGACTAACCGGATACACAAACTCTTCTACTTGTTTCACTTGCTCATCCTTTATGCTAATGCTCCATTCTGTAGCATTAACCTCTCATTCTATCATCATTACTGTCGTTATATTTACATTAATATTCATTTCTTGTGTACATTAATGACTTGCCTTACTACGTAGGGGATAAAAACGAAATAGTGCTGTTTGCGGATGATACGTCTCTAATATTTAACGTGAAAAGACGTCTTGATAATTTTGACGAAGTAAACAATGCACTTCGTAAAGTTGTTCAGTGGTTTGATAATAATAATTTACTTTTAAATGCAAAGAAAACTAAATGTGTAAAACTCACAATGCCCAATGTTAAGCAATTAAAAACCACTGTACAAATTAATGGTGAAGAACCGGATCCTGTTGCGTCAACTACTTTTCTGGGCATTACGGTAGACGCTAAACTCCAGTGGGGACCGCACATTCAACAATTGGCAGGCAAATTAAGTTCAGCGGCATATGCAGTGAAAAAGATCAGTTTGTATCGTTATGACATGTATAGTTATGACATATATCGTTATGACATGTATCATTATGACATTCATCATGTAAAATTGAAACTATGTCAATTTAAAAAATAATAATATTGCTATTTCTATTTAAAAAAATGACATTTCGTGTTGCTGAGGGAGTTTCTTGCCGTTTTATTCTCCACAGCGATAACACGTTTCGAAGCGGCAATAGTTTAGTATGGAATAGCTTAAAATTGACGATTCAAAAGAACTTGTAAAAGTCTATTTGAATAAAGATAATTTGACTTTTGACTTTGACTTTGACTTTTTCATTTCTTATGTCATGTTTTATATCATGTTTACTTTTTGGAACTATATCATGCTTAACTTATTTTTTTATTGATCGTTCTGTTTTGTGCTAGAACGAAGATTGAAGCTGCAATGACTCACTTTTCGTGTGTATATTTCTTCAGCGCAGGTGATGTTTTCATCATAGTAAATCTCAGTGCAACTGAAGAGGTCTGCTGCGGTAGCAAGGCGTAGGAGTAAATAGTTGCCTGGGGCATATCGGCGGGATGCTGTATAAACACCTAGAAAAGTATATTTTTGTTCGGATCGATAGAACATCGCAACGCAACATGACATCATAATGATTATTATATTGTTAGAGGACTCACCAATAAAATTCAAGAGGAGGGGTAAATTCAAGAAGAGCTATATAAGCGGGTGCGCGCACACCGACGATTCATTATTATTCGTGACGTTGTGCGGAGCGGACCTCTTGTCAGTTTACGTTCGGAATCTATTATTATGTCGAATCTTTGATTGTTTTTACTTTCATTACATGTGTAAAATTAAATCGAGTTTAGTTTAATGGTGGTTACCGCCACCACGTGTATATTTTTTTAAAATAAAACCGCTTCTGAAAGATTATATCAGAAGTGGGATACACACAGAGTTCCTATAGCTTTGTGTGTATCCTACGCCTGCTCTCTGATACATAAAATTTGCGTGTAAGAACTCGGTTTCCATAAAGTTTATCGTTCTGAAAGTTTTAATTTGTGCGTAACGAGAATAGTACGTTTTGTGTTGTTTTGTTCCGAGTGTTTTTTAAATCACGTAAAATATCGAGCCAGTTGAAATATCACGATAACGGTAGAAGGTCTCGTGTTCTTAATATTTCCAGTGATAGTTCGGTAGAGCGCTAGCGTAGGCCGTCTAAACACAGTGATACCTCGCGAGGGTCACGAAATGGTCCCCATAAGCATCGTTCCCGTGATTAAGCCACGTGTCGCGTAATGCGTCAAGACGAAGTGTTGAATCGGGTTTGTGCTAGATTAGATGCGTTTGAAAATAGATGGGAACTATTTGGAAAATAGGTTCTTGTCGCGGCCGCGTAGCGAAAGTAATATTCAACCAATGCCATTAATTGTGCCAGCTAGTAGGTATTAGGCATAACGTGAGATTCCGCCACCTCTATGCGAGCGGATAAGTAGTTTTCTTCGCGGTGATGCAAAATCGTGGCTCAACGAATGCGTAACAAATAATTGATGGACATGGAATCAATTTTAAGTATCCGCGAATACGGCTTCAGTTTTATATGAAGTGATGTGTACTAACTGTAATAAGTACATGACTTTTGCAGAATACCTTCGTAAGTCTCTTTTACGTTTGAATATTTTCAAGGGCTTGTCGGACATGTCAAGTCCCATGGACCGTCGAATCTTAGATTTGCTCCAATTTTTGAGTCTTGCGGGACATTTTCGTCGGTACATAGAGGGATACGTTTGAAGTTGTTATAGCTTTGTGTGTCCTGTGTCTACTCTCATTTTGATATAAAGAATACCTACTGCATGTTGAAGTTGCAAAAATTAGTTTCATTAGGTCATGAATATGTCACTGTCAAGTAAGCAAACTCGTAGTAATAAAGGACTTGAGGTTCTCCGAGTCCTGGCCTACACCAACAACTTCAGGCGATAATAACCTGTTGGTTGGTAAAATTAAATCGAGTTTAGTTTAATGGTGGTTACCGCCACCACGTGTATATTTTTTTAAAATAAAACCGCTTCTGAAAGAAGAAAATATTATGTATTCCTGACCTTATATCCTGAATAGAGAACGTTGCATTCTGTGTCCATTTCGTTAAGATGATACGATAAAAACATAGTGAGGTCACACTCCGCTCCGTTTTCCTGAAACATAATTTCTTTGTCATCACAGGAAAGTTCAGTTAGGAAGGTTCATAAGCAAGGTAAATTGTGCATCAAGCAATTAATAATTTTGGGATTTCATCGTTGGTCCTGGAGGCTAAATTGGTGCATGGGACCGCAAAATTCCGGTTCCATTCGTCATTCGTGAGTCAAGTTTGCCTGGAATTATTGTTGATTATTCGCAGTAGCGCAAAGTTCCAAAGCATGTCCAATAAACGCCTGACGCTCCGCCCATCACACGTTTGATTACCAACATGGCTGGCAATGCGTGCGTGTAGAAATACATCTCTGCCTACCCGTGCGGGATGTAGAGGTCAATGTATGTATGTGTGTGTGCACGAACTCACTCTTCCTCGTCTGGGATAAGTTTCGTTAGGCATTCCTTCAACATATCCTTTCTCAAGCGACCAGTTTTTAATACGTCTTCTATCTCCATTATAAACAACATTTCGTAGATTTCTGAAATTAATCAAAGGTAAGCTATTTGTTTAAGCCCAGATAGTCTTTAAATTTTTTTTTCATATGGAATATAAATATTTTTTTTTCATAACAGATAATTATTTTTCCATGGACAAAATGTAAGTGTTTTGAGAATTATCTTTTTATTACAAAAATGATAACAGACCTCATAACAAGTAGGTAATAAATGTAAAATAAATAATTGTAAATCACATTAAATATAAAATATGATCAGCGTAATAAGGGGCCATTCAAGTATTACGTAAGCACTAAAGGGGCTGGGGGGAGGGGGGTAGTCCTTTTGCTTATTTTTGATGTCATCGGGTAATGGGGGGGTCTGGATGAAGCAATATTTATATTTCTTTTTCGGATTTTCTACAAAATTTTGTTCCGATTTCTTGAATAAAAATGAAACTAGAACACATTAAAAAATATGTATACTAGTGCTTACGTAAGCATAGGAGGGGGGAGTACGATATTTGCTTACTTTTGCTGACATGGGGGACGGGGGGTTAATAATTGCGAAAAATTTGCTTACGTAATACTTGAACAGCCCTTAACTCCTAATGCTAGGCCGTAGTGATTTTTTCTGAGCCACCTATCGAAAAGATACATAATATTATATTGATTTTTAATATAAAATAATTATACTCACACGTCTTCTCGAAATACATCATCAGCAGGCAATGAGTTGAAATTATAACAAATACCATCTTTAGTGACCACTTGTGACCAAGACTGAAGCATCGAATAAAGTTCTTGCTGCCATGTATACCTACCTCGAAAAATCATCCACAGAAGATTGTCTTTAGTTGCCTACAAATATAAAAATATAGGCAGACATTTCACAAGTCGATATTAATGATATAAGAAATAAATTAATTTTATTGTAGAGTGACCCGGCTCAGCTTTACCTAATTTAATGTTTACTTTAAACTCTAAACCTTTAGATTTATATTAAGTAACTTTCATGTCAGCTTACGATAGTCTCGAGGTCCTTGGATTCGGGTTATAGGTTCGACCCCCTAAGATTAATAGCGGTTGCAATCAATCAGTGCAATCAGCGCCTATTAAAAAACGACATCTATATCGGTTTTATTCCAGGATAAAAATTAGTGAACTAATGAAAGATGTGGATCAGAAATATGTATATGACTGTTAGGTGCATATATTTTTTATTCAATGTCATGGAGCTGGATACAGGCCGCTTCTTATAGGTCGGTCCAAAGTTTTTTTTTTCATTAGCACAACAGTGAACTTAATGTGACTGATGATGTTGTTAAAAACTTACTATTTCAACTATGTTTAAAAATAAAATAAGCTTTACAGATGATGAAATATTATGGTCATAAACGGTTTCGGCCTCGAGATTTAGGCACGCGGTCGAGAATCTCGACGGTCCCAGGTTCAAACCCCAGACACACACCTCTGACTTTTCGAAGTTATGTGTGTATTCACAAAGAATTATCACGTACTTTAACGGTGAAGGAAAACATCGTGATGAAACCTGCACACCTAAAAGTTCTTTGGAATTTCTTAGGTGTGTAGTCCGCCAACCGGCACTAGGCCAGCGTGGTGGACTAAGGCCTAAACCCTTTCACTTGTAGAGGAGGCCCGTGCCCAGCAGTGGGACGTATATGGGGTAATGTTGATGATAATGATGATGAAATGGTTTACATTTGTAGATACCTTAATAATGTTTTGGATAACATCTGAGTTGGAGTGATTCCGTTTTAAGAATGGTACGTTATAATCAAAAATACCTTTGTCACATAGCAATGACACGTCTTCAAATATCTTTCTTTTCTCGTCAGTCCTACAAGTTGAATCAACATAAAAACAGAAAATAAAAATTATCATTATTTATGCCTAATTCTAGACATTTAATTATAGCCTTTGGTTTTAATAGCCTTATTTAACATATTTCTAGTATCATTTCACGTTTTCTGGACCAGCGTTCGTCATTTAAAACGGCCGGGATTACTCGTATTGTGTTGACTAGTGTAAGTTATGGTAATTCACCAGTCAATATTTAAGTGTTTATGCACCTACCTTTTATCTCTGCATCACCCAAAGGTTGACTGTTAGAGAATGCCTTAGGCATTAAGTCCGCCTTTATACGCAATGTGTAAAAAGCATAAATAAATAAATAAAATAAAAATATTCATCATAATTAAGTATACCATCAAAATTAATCGGTTCGTTAATTTTGTTATACCCTAACAATGAAAGTACTTATAAAATATGCAATACAAATCAACGTATTTACATGTTGATTGCACTGATATCGTTCCCAACCAGCAGTTTACTCCTCTCATGTGTATAATTGTAACTCTTTGTCTGAATTTTAATTTGTGGACATATTGTTATAGATGGAAACGGTACCTGAAATTAAAAGTTTCCAAATCAGTGAACATTTTAAGATATTTTGAGTTTAATATGCATACATGTCGTGCAGTCCAACAAAGCTGCATACTACATAAGAGGATTATCAATATAAAATCGCACGCAGCTTGTTAATGTGGTTCGTCGTTATTCGTTTTGTATGAAAATCTAAGCTGACACAAGACAAATTAAATAAAACCATTGGCCTCGAGGTTTAGGCACACGGTTGAGAATCTCGGCGGTCGCGAGTTCAAGCCCCAGGGATACACCTTTGACTTTCTGAAGCTATGTGTATATTCGTAATGAATTATGACGTACTTTAATGGTGAAGGAAAACATCATGAGGAATCCTGCACCCCTAAAAGTTCTTAGGAATTTAATAGGTGTGTAGTCCACCAACCCGCAAGTTCTTAAGACTAAGGCCTAAATCCTCTCAGTTCTAGAGGAGGTAGAGGAGGTAGAGGAGGAGATATTTTAATTATACAGTACTTTAAAATGCAGTAGGCATTATTACCTCAAATAGTGGTGTTGCTGAGAAGTAAATTGGAATTTTTTTAATATATTTTGTCCTCAGTCGTACAGGTATTCAAAAATTACTCACTTGAGACACAGAAATCAGCTCATCGTTTATAGTCACTATTACAGGACTGTTGTTCCACTTCCACCAGACATTGCTAATCTGATAAAAGCAGACACAAACGCTTACACAAAATGCGATCAGCCAGAAGACTCTGAAAAACAATCGCCAACAATAAGCGTAATCGTTTTTTAAATAAAATATTACTACATAGTTAGGAATTATATTAGAATAGCAGCGGTAGGGTCAAGTTGCGCCGGCCGCGTGCTCATCCCACAGAAACACTACTTTATGTTACTTGCCAAGTAATTACACTTCGTGATAGTTGGCCGCACTGCAAAGGTAATGTTAATGTTAGTTTCTCCATAGTCATCTTGACTATGTTATTCTCATATTCAATACAACAGTCTGATATTGTATTAATGAGCTGCTCTAATTTGGGAAGTTCAGTATTTGTATCAATATTGTAAACTAGAGTTTCTTGCCCGTTCTTCTCTAGTGATGACTGCCTTCCGAACAGGGTGGTGCACTAAATTTTGAAATGACTGAATCTAAGTGATGTATTTGACATTTTATAGATTCAATAAATATTATTTCATTTCATTTCAATGCTATCACTGAAAGCGATTTAAAAATTATTCCTTTCACAGACGTTCATGACACAATGAGGGTCCAAGTAGGTGTGGATGGGGAGCGTAGACGTCTCTGCCACTTTATTAATTATTTTGCTCGCGACTCCGTCCGCGTAGACTACAGGGTTGGGTTCAGAAAGAAAATAGTAGTATATTTTACTCCACAGAGTCCCATTTATGTCCATACCAAAAATCATTCAAATCGGTCAAATAGACGTGAAACGTGTGCCGCCGCGCACCGGCCGGCTGGCTTGCGCGCTTGATCATTTTTTCGCTGCGGTGTTATTTTAAAACTGCGATATCTTCTAAGATACTCGTTGAAATCAAATGATGTCAAGGGCAAATTTCTTTTAAATTAAATACTTGTGATGAATAACGTATTTATTTGGATAAGGATTAATATCATCTTTATAAAAACACCTTCACAAATAATTCTTTATTTTAGAACAAATTTGGTTAGCATAAAAAAGGTTATAGTGAGCCAACCTTAAAAGATAGACATATGCGGTCGCGGACTTTTTTTTAGAACTTTTAAAGGGGAACAATTCTGTCATACATTATTTTAGCGAAACTATAACCGTTTCCGCACCGCACGCAGCGGAAGTTCTCAAAAGGAAAAAAAACCCCGATTATGAAACATAATTTATTGGTGCTCCGCTCCTATTAGTCGTAGCGTGATGTTATATAGCCTATAGCCTTCCTCGATAAATGGGTTTTCTAACGCTGGAAGAATTAATCAAATCGGACCAGTAGTTCCTGAGATGAGCGCGTTCAACCAAACAAACAAACTCTTCAGCTTTATATATTAGTATAGATAGAACGAGGATCTAAATCATATCACATTTCAAGCGGCCTTTGTTGATCGCAAATGACTTTAACATCCTCTCTACATGTCCGAACCACCTCAGAAACATCCGAAACATCAACCGTCAACTCAGAACGATCCCTTATCACGCTATTCTGAACACGGTCGACAAGGATGACTCGACGTTTACTCCAAACGGAGCGCATTTCCACCGCATTTATCGTACTTGCAATCTTCTTATACCACACCCAAAATTCACTGCTATACAGGGTGTCCCAGCAGTCGACGATAACCCGGAAACGGGGAATAGCCCAAGTCGTAAGAGTTATCAGAAAAATATTTTAAAAAATATAAGTTATGTATTTAGAAAAATATAGGGATTTCAAAAAAATCTAGAAAATCTACACCCTGTGACGGTTTTTTCACTACTGTTGCTGCAAATCTCTACTTTTTTAAATTATTATTTTTGTTATGTAATCCTGAATAATGCCTCTGCAAACTGTTATGCAACATTTAGAGCCACCTTGCTATACTTCGGAAGAAAATGACATTGTTTACCAAACCGCATATTTAAAATTAATCATACGCCCAAATTTAACTGACTGTCCTGAAAAAAAAATGTACTACGCGAGTTTGGCAAGTAACTTTAAAAGTTGGCGCATTTAATAAGGAATCTAAAATGGTGTAACACTTGCTACATTATTTTACTAAATGTGCCACAATATTTTTTATTTTGCGAAGAAACCCATTTGATCAAATTTTCTTATTAACTAAAGATGACATGATGATGAAGTTATAAGTGAGATGGAGAGAATTGTTTTACGATGTGTGAGTGAGACAGATACTCCATTGTCAGGTAGTCCATGGGCACCACGCATCGGAGCAATGATCACTTTTTTATTTTAAATTTAGGTTTTTTTTATTTGGATATCTTAGATTTATTAAGTAATTGCTTAACATCAAATATTTCTTTGGTAAAATTTACAATACATGTTTAAACTGCCTTCCTTCAGCCGCAATACACGCTCGTCATCTTCTTAAAAAAGATCGGGTTATCAGAGGCGAAAATCTTCTATTCCTAACAAATTCAGCTACTTCCATTTATTTTTTGCCGTAGCTCAGGTAAATTTTCAATTGGCTTTAAACAAAAAATTTCTTTCACCGTTCCCCAGTAAAAAATAGCCTAAAGGATTTAAGTCAGGTGAACGGGCTGGCCATTGGATTGTGCCAGCTCGTCCTATCCATCTACTCCGGTATTCCTAATCGAAATATTCTCTAACTGAACTAGCCTCACTATCTGTCTCGCTCACACATCGTAAAACGATTCTCTCTATCTCACTCAAATAGTATCTTAAAATTGCTGTCTCGAAGAGCCGAATAGAAACATCTTCAGTTAATAAGAAAATTTGACCAATTGGGTTTCTTCGCAAAATAAAAAAAAATTGTGCCACATTTAAAAAATAATGTAGCAAGTGTTATACCATTTCAGATTCCTTATTAAATGCGCCAACTTTTAAAGCTACTTGTCAAACTCGCGTAGTACATTTTTTTTTCAGGACGGTCAGTTAAATTTGGGCGTATGATTAATTTTAAATATGCGGTTTGGTAAACAATGTCATTTTCTTCCGAAGTATAGCAAGGTGGCTCTAAATGTTGGATAACAGTTTGCAGAGGCATTATTCAGGATTACATAACAAAAATAATAATTTAAAAAAGTAGAGATTTGCAGCAACAGTAGTGAAAAAACCGTCACAGGGTGTAGATTTTCTAGATTTTTTTGAAATTTCTATATTTTTCTAAATACATAACTTATATTTTTTAAAATATTTTTCTGATAACTCTTACGACTTGGGCTATTCCCCGTTTCCGGGTTATCGTCGACTGCTGGGACACCCTGTATATTAACACACCAGTAAACCATTATTTTATTAACGAGCAGTGATGGCCTCGAGGTTTAGGCGCGCGGTCGAGAATTTCGGCTGTCGCAGGTTCAAACCCCAGGCACACACCTCTGACTTTTCAAAGTTATGTGTGTATTCACAATTAATTATCACTTGCTTTAACGGTGAAGGAAAACATCGTGATAAAACCTGCACACCTAAAAGTTCTTACGAATTTCTCAGGTGTGTAGTCCGCCAACCCGCACTAGGCCAGCGTGGTGGACTAAGGTCTAAACCCTCTCAGTTGTAGAGGAGGCCCGTGCCCAGCAGTGGGACGTATATGGGCTGATGATGATGATGATGATGAAACCATTATGAACAGCCTTACGAGCCATTTTTCACAATGCCTGGATATTCAAAAAGACACGCAAGGTACCATTCCTTATTCCCTGCCGCAACCTTGCCTCTATTATCCGCCTCACATTTTCTGTCTCGTGTAAGAGATACAAACTGTTTAACTTGCTCCACTTTTACTTAACCTTCCACATATATTAAAGCAACAATCAGTAGCATCAACCACTCTTTTTTATATTATTGAACTTTTGTCTTAATTACATTAATTTTCATGCCTTTAAATCACGTGAATTGCACTTACTTTTCGATTGTAGTGATGTCTCTCCTTGCAATATATCCAAGCCCATGCAACGTAGTATTGCTAGCGAAATCTTCCAACTGCTCTCTCACAAGAATCTTCCGCCTCAGTTTCTGTTGCTTCCTTATGCAAACTTTTCCGTACACTGTGTCGACACCTTTTTCTTCGCTAAAATCATATTATACAGTTTAGTTTTAACATTGTGCTTATCGATGAGAGCGTTCATGATAATGGCATAATCACCTCTTGAAAATTAAATTAATCATTTCAATTTTTTTCTTAAATAAAACAAAAAACAGAAAGATCACTGGGAATTAACGAGTACAAATTCAATATTGTAGGACAAATAATTCTATAAAATACAATTAAAATTAACATATTAATCATAAAGTTTGTCTGACTTACATAAAAGTGTATTTTATTAAATTAATTTCTAAATATAATATAAAACTCAGATCTATGATCCTCTTTTTATACTTAAGTAGGTAGAACTTACTCCATATTTCTAAGTTCAAAATGACGTCCTCTCCTCAGCGTTTGGTGTTGATAACTGGACAGCTCACTTTGAATAACACTAAATATAAATTCATTCGCAACGATGACCCACTAGGGAGGAAATTATAGAGACGCTATGTAGGCCAAAGCGAATATTAAACAAATAATTAATAAAACAGATGACGTAGTTTTTATTAATTCCAGCTGGTCTTGCGGGAAATTATCTATTTAAAAAAAAATGTCATTACAAGTTACAATAACAGCTACCTAATGTTATAAATATTAATGATTAACATTTGGGGGCACGGCACTGCCCCCGCCAAGTCGAGCAAAAAAGAGGCACGGCCGTACTATACTTTTCTCGAAGCAACTCAGGCCATTTTCGACACCCTATAACTTTGTTGTGGATAAACCTAGAAACCTGAATTTTCAGTCACCAAGCAAGCATGGTAGAAACTGTATATTTCAAATGTATTTCAATTTTAACCAGAGGTTTACGAATTATAACTAGTCAAACTTCGTAATTTTGTTACTCACTGACTCACTGACCGATCATCAAACATAGAATCTTCAAATTTGGAACACAATTAGTGTTTAGTGTATAACTTAAGGAAAAATTAAAATATCTTGCAATTTCGGTCTAGTTTTCTACATACACAAACTGCATAAATAACTTTGTAATCCCATATAAAAATATAGTATTACAAAGTTACATTTGCAGTGAATGAATCATTGTACCTGTATATGTATAAGATAATGGAATAATATATGGAATAATAAGCATGAACACACAATGTATCTCACTTTTAGTGCGGTTGCCAAGTTAAACTATTTTATTTCAAACATAAAAGATTTTTAATATTGATATGGTCACTATAAAATGGTGTCAGGTAAGCTAAGTGCATAATAACTTAAGACAGAAGTTCCCTTAAACGGGGACTGAATAAATTCATCGACTTGGTTTCATATGGATCTCACAACTTTTTACGGTAACTGAGTTGCGAGACTTGGGGCTTTTTACAGGTTTTGTTTTTTAAAGGATTGTTATTATAAAATATAACTCGATCGTATAAGTTTAATTTCTGACATGTTTCTCATTTATTCTACTAATACGATCAATAATTATACTAAATAATACATACTTAATATTATTTACTGTATATATGATTGCGATTGAAAATGAAGTTTTCACTTCTGCCGTGCGGTCTTAAGCTCACACTCTATTTTATTTAACGTATAATATTAGTAGGATTCCCCAAGAGAACGACAATATGATTATTTATTAATTTAATTGAACTTTAGTCATGCGAAGTGCGTTAAGGTTGGGTAGTAGGTACGCAAGTTTTTTATGTTTTAGGGCGAATATTATGTTTTGGATCCCGATTCGTCCGGATGTAGTTTTGCAAAAATTATATATTATTCATGTTCTTTTTTTAAGAACGCGTCTATGTCCATACAAAAAATTAAGTGTAATTCAATCAAATCGTTACTTTTAAACAGCGCCCAGCGGTTTCTCTCGCCTAGTTTCCATTCCCATGGGAATACGGGGATAAAACACAGTTCAACTCGTGTTTTTTTTTTTTTTTTGTTTTTTTTAAACTGGCACGGCAAAGTGACTCCACTGTACCTGATGGTAAGCACAGTGGAGTCCAAAAAATTAATACCGACCAGCGAGAAACGAAGGTCACCCGCTGGTCGACACAATCATGCCGGCCTGCACAAATGCTTCTTCACGCTTCGCTTAAAGGATCCAGGATCATAGGAAGGAGGGAACACGTGAGCCGGCAAACTATTCCACAGCTTGATGGTGCGGCAAAGGTAAGAGTTGGCGAACTTTTTGGTTCGAGCCGCGGATGTTGTGACCACAAAGCTGTGGCTTCGCATGCCAGCACGCGTGGTTCTGGTGAGGAAAGGAGAGGATGGGACAAGCTTAAACAATTCTTCAGAGCATTCACCATGATACAGACGGTAGAACACGCTAAGTGCGGCAATGTCCCTGCGCAACTGTAGCGGCTCCAAGTTGGCTGTGACGTCTGCATCATCCACAATGCGGATGGCACGCCGCTGCAATCCATCCAAGGCATCGAGAAGGTATTTGGCGGAACCGTCCCAGAGGTGTGAGCAGTATTCCATGCCCGGCCGAACCTGCGCTTTGTATAAGCGGAAAAGCTGACCGGGCGTGAAAAACCGGCGCACCCTGTTCAGGATTCCGACCCTGCGTGAAGTGGCGGATATAATGCCCTCGATGTGAGTCCTTGGATTAAGATCGCAGCGGATATCCACACCTAGGATATTAAGGCCGTTCCGCATTGCGAGTGAAATGCCCTGAAAATTGGGGAGAGGAGAAAACGGGGATTTTTTGCACGAAAACGCACAGACCTGGGTTTTCTTGGCATTGAACTCAACCAGATTCCGGGTACCCCATGTGGAAATGAGCTCCAGGGTCCGATTGAGCTCAATGACAAGCTCCTCGCGTCTACTCTCAGTATCCGCCCGGCAACCTGGTGGCTTACTGCAGTACCGCCCATGGACCGTGCTGTCATCTGCATAGCAATGAATGTTGCCAAGCGGCAACATATCATTGATATGCAGAAGAAACAGGGTGGGTGATAGCACAGAGCCTTGTGGAACCCCGGCACTAACTGACATGAGCTGTGAAGCGTGCCCGTCGACGAGGACACGCATTCTACGCCCATGCAGAAAGCTCGAAATCCACAAACACAAGTTGCCGGGAAGACCGTATGCCGGAAGCTTGGAGAGAAGGCCACGGTGCCAGACCCTATCAAATGCCTTGGCTATGTCGAGACTCACGGCAAGAGCCTCGCCATGCCGATCAATCGCCTCCCCCCAGTGATGCAAGGCAAACGCTAGAAGATCACCCGTTGACCGGTTACGGCGGAAGCCGTATTGCCTATCACTGATCAACGAGTGATCCTCCAGGTAGCGGACCAATTGGATGTTAATGATCCGCTCCATCACCTTGCAGATCACTGAGGTTATGGCGATTGGGCGATAATTGACAGGGTCTGACCGATCACCCTTCTTAGGAATCGGTTGCACATTAGCCTCTCTCCAAGATTGAGGCACCACACCTGAAAGATAAGACGCGCGGTACAAGCGTGTTAGTGCAGGAGACAACTCGGCTGCGCACTTTTTAAGGACAACCGCCGGGATACCATCAGGACCACTGGCTTTTCGGACGTCGAGTGACTGCAGTTCACGCCTCACATCACAATGCCTGATACGGATATCAGACATTGTGTGGCCACAGCTAGGCAGCGTAGGTGGCTGAGAACCGCAGTCATCGAGCCGAGAATTGGCCGCAAAGAGGCGCGCCAGTAGACTGGCTTTCTCCTCCGGCCCATGGGCCAGTGATCCATCCGGATATCTCAGCGGGGGCAGCGAAGGACGACAGAAATTGGATTGGACAGCCTTAGCAAGACTCCAATAAGCACGGCTGCTCGTCGGATGGTCTGCCAAGGCACGTCCAATCCTGGAGACGCGCTGAGCATCCGCTCTCACATAAGCCTTCTTGCAGGCCTTGACGGCACGGTTATAAGCTGCCTTGAGTGAGCTTAAATTGGGATCCTTTATTGCGCGACCCCTGATCCAAGCGCGGTACGCCGCCTGTTTATTACCAACAGCGTCGGCGCACTCGCGATTGAACCAGGAGCGTCCGCGTCCTTTGCCGGCGATCTCAGAGGAAGGAATATAGTATTCCATTCCTAATCTGATCTCGTCGGCAATGGCGTCGGCACTCGCTGAAGGATCCAAGCCCTCAAAGCAGCGCTGCCGCCAAGGGATGGATGCGAAGTATTCTCGCATACCATCCCAATCTGCTGACGAGTAGTGCCAGACTTTGCGCTTAACCTTCACGGGTAGTGGAGGTGCAGCGCGCGGAACTGACGTCCCAACCAGGCAATGGTCGGAGGAACCCAGAGGGGCACCAACCGTCACCTGATACCCGGCTGGGTGACCCGTCAACAGAAGGTCCAGCAGAGAAGGCACATGACTCGACACATCTGGGATCCTGGTAGGCTGGTTCACCAGTTGCGCCAAATCATGAGTAAGAGCGAACGCGTGGGCAGCCCTTCCAGCATGGTCAGTCTTGGAGGAACCCAACCACAACTCATGATGTGCGTTGAAGTCCCCCAAAACTACCAATTCCGCTGTGGGGAACTGCTCCTGCGCGGCGTCTGTCGCCTGGCCAAGGTAGTTGAATAACCGGGTTGTCTCATCATCCCCGTTATGAGATCTGTAGAGGCACACGTAGACACGACTTTGACAGCCGAGGTCAACGTGTACCCACAGAGTGGAGAAGGAAGGATCCTCCATGCAGCGCAGACGGCGACAACAGACATCCGACCGAGCATACAAACACACCCCGGCCTTAGGCTTGAAGTTCTCTTCAAGCGAATAGCCGGGGTAGTGCAAGTACGATAGATCGGCCGGACAACGAATCTGCGTCTCCGTCAGGAAGAGCAAAGCAGGCCGGGCCGTCTCTAGATGGTGGTGGACGGCATTGATGTTCGAATGGAGCCCGCGGATGTTGGCGAACTCCATTGTGAACGCGGTGGTGGGGTTGTGCACCGCTGTAGAACCTGCTCTGATGTGTCGCACTATCATGGGTGAAGGAAGGAAGTTGTGAAGAAGCTAGGGGGACTTATGTCATGGTGGTAAGAAGATCGCGACGGGAAATTAGCCACATTAGTGCTGAATGGAGGCAGACTGATCCATCGGACGGAAGGGCCCCCGTACCCTCCCGGAATAGGCCGCCGGGACCCCATATCCGGTCACCAACCGGCACGACGACCTACTCCAAGATTATGCGCGGCATGGTGGGGCAGCCTCTCGAGGTGGTTAGCCACGATTGGGCCCCTGTACTATACCGCGGGCGGCCAGCGGGACAACCGTTTCTACGGGTCTCCCTGGCCGATGGGTCAATACACCTCCAATCAGTCGAGGCAAAAATACCCGCACGGTCATCCACCTACCACGACTGAAGTCCCCCGAAAAACCGGATGTACACTGACTGATCCCGGAACGCGACACACTTGCATGTGTCACTATGGCGGGTTTTACGTCCTGTGCACGGTGGTCGCTATCCGGGCGGATACGAAAATCCTACCACCAGCCTGAAGTCCCCCGAAAAACCGGATGTACACTGACTGATCCCGGAACGCGACACACTTGCATGTGTCACTATGGCGGGTTTTACGTCCTGTGCACGGTGGTCGCTATCCGGGCGGATACGAAAATCCTACCACCAGCAATGTTGTTGATGTGTTCTAATAACAGTCCATCATCAACCCATATAGGTACGTCCCACTGCTGGGTACGGGCCTCCTGTACAACTGAGAGGGTATAGGCCTCAGTCAAAGTAATATAGTCAGAATTTGTACCAATTTAATCGGTCGAAGACACAAGTTTGCGCATTTACTGCTAAAAAAACTTATCACCTCGGTTCATTGGCACTTGCTTAGTATCTCGTCTAGTATTGGAACCCTTGGGGTCGATATTTCGAGTACAGTCTAGTTCTGCGGTCATCTGGAAGCTAAATCTAAGCTGGCTTCGAGAAAGCTTGTTGTGCTTAGCAGAGCGAGACAATATTTCACGACGGCTCAGAGCCTTTAGCTGTATAAGGCATAGTAGGGCTACCATCAACTCTTATTGCGATTCATTTTACGACCTAAACTGAACTGAATCGTTATTTCGTACCATGACATCTATAAAGCGATCCAGTATAGGCTCAACTGCTTTGTAACAATTCAGTTTAAGAATTGAATGAAATTTGGTTCGTAAAGTATTATTGTTCGTTCATTTTCGTACCATGACCCTCTGAAACGACCTAAACTGTATCGCTTAACTGTCAAAAATTAATACATTTAGCGATCCATTTTAAGTTACTATTTTTTCAACAGAATTTAATAGTTTCTGTATCTTTTAGGACTTCTGTGTAATTTTTTAACTTTTTATGGTAATAAGTGATCAATTGAAGTAAATTGTTGTTGTAAAATTGTGATTCTGTGATCATATTGTTACAATATTCATTTATACATTAATAATAACAAAGGTGTCTGAAGCTACTGTAAAAGACGTTCCTAAATTGTTTTTAGATGACTGAATATTTGATTCTTTTCGAATTTATGGAATGTGACAGTGAAGCCAGCACGTCAAGCCGTAAAGAAAGGTGCAAAGTTAGGGAACAGTCGGAATTCGACTGATGGATCCATTTGTTTACTTCGGTCATCGATACTGAATTTACCAATATCGGCTTTCTAAACATTTGGTTTTAAGTTTGTGTGAGGAGTTAAGACCCTTGTTCAAGGTGCCGGGTAAAATCTACCGATCTGCTTGTGGATAAAAAGGTAAGAAACATTTTAGAATTAAATAAAAGAAAGATATTTCATTATATGCTGGATTTTATTTCATACATGTAATTCCAACAACTCATAAGTATTTTTGTATGTACAAAATAGATTAATATGTGTGTTTTCTTGTTAAAGATATTGACTGCATTGTAATTTTATGCAACTGGGTCCTATTAAAGACCCATTGGGGACATCAAAGGACACCTAATGGCACAGCAGACAGTATCATCCATAATAGCAGAAGGGACCGCCTGCATTATTTCTCCACAGATGACAAGAAAATATGTATGCTATCGTAAAACCCTGGCTGAAAGAAATAATACATGGGCTAGGTAAAAGTGTTTTTTTAAATAAATATTAATACCTTTTCATGTGCATTACACTGCTGATCAGGCACCTTAAAATTGAGGGTTGTAAGGACTTGTCCACCACACTGCCTTATTGCAGGTTGGTATTGTAATACCTAAACCTATACCTTTTATTCAAAAAGCTTTTAAATGTTAAAGTTTCTTTAATTTTTTTTCCTTTATTGATGTAAACAATAATAATTTGGTAAATTTTTATTACAATCTATTACAAAAACAATAATTTGTTGCAGGTTTTATGAGAATTTCAACTTTCCAGGTGTTTTGGGGTGTATAGACTGTACACAAATAGCTTTAGCCTACTGAACATGAAGAACATTTCTATTGTAGGAAACATTATCACTTATTAATTGTCCAATTGGTGAGATTGATCATCTATAACTTAACAATCATTGTAATAAAAAAAAATTGTCTATCCATATGAGTGTGTCATGTTTATTCTAGATATGTGATGCAGACATGCAAATCACCAGTGTAGATGCTAGCTATGTAGGCGCTACTTGCCTTAAACATTATAAACATTATAAAGTGTAAATAATTTGCTTAGAACATTAAGCAATGTATTTATACACTTCATTGGTGTAACCCAAAACAGTTTATTTTTAAATTGCATTAAGTTAATTACCATGAAGCTTTAAAAATAATTCTTGTTTTGTTGCAGGAGATTCTGGGTATCCATTACGCAAATATATGATGACTCCAGTTAATTTTGCAGTCCCAGGTACAACAGACAGCCACTATTCAGCTCCTCATGTTCGGACAAGGAACATAATATAAAGAACAATTGGGCTTCTCAAAGCATGTTATTGTTGCCTTTTGGTGCACAATGTTGTACTACAAACCAAGAGTGGCAGCATCTATAATGAATAATATTTTATTTACTATATAATTTAATGTATTTTTATATACCACCTTATTTGTATTTTATAGTTGTAAATAAAATATGTTCAGTACCTTCCTCACATAATTTTTTAATATCTCTTATTTATTTTAACAAAAGTTTAAAAATGTTATTTACTTGAAGTTTCGTCTGCTTCTGGGTTTCCGCAATTTCCTTGCTTGTGATGTTTTTATTATAACCCACGGCTATATCCTTGTGCTTATAAAGAAACTCCCATAAGTGTTCGAGTTCGCCATAAGTAACTGTACACCGTACAGCTTTACTATATTGAAAAAAAAAAGCACTTGAAATACCAGTGGTTATACAAATGTTTTTGTAAGCGAAACGGGGTAAAAATTATAAGAACTCAATATATAAATTGATAATGCTAAATATGAATGTTCAAAATACCAATTAGCCCATTGTTTAATACAATTTTAATTCAAATTTATTAAAAACGTAGAATTAACAAATCAAATCCACCGCCACATCAACCTCGATGATGCGAATGTTGAATAACACATGTTCGAAACTTGACCCAATTTTTATTGTCAAATTATTTAAAGAGTTATGTACCGATATCATTTATTTCACTACAATCAAAATAATTATAAAGGCCTTTATACGTCACTAAATATATTTTTTACAAATTAAGTATATAAAAATAATAAGATAAACATAAAAATAGGATTAAAATAGTAATGGTAAATACCGACAATTTAAAATGTTGAGTTTCAGAACGCACTCTACTATGGTGGATGAAAGAAACGATAAATGTATAGCGTTGTCTCTTTCAATCAAAGCGATCTAGTTTTAAGTTTCGTTCATTCACTAGCTGCGAAACAATTCAAATGCGACTTTGTTTAAAGAACGTCATGGTACCAAAATAAACGATTCAGTTTAAGAACCTAAACTGAACTGCTCTGCAATGAATCGTTTGTTAAAAGGTCATGGTAGGCCTACAGGTCCGAGCACATATGGAATACTGTTCTCATCTCTGGGCTAGAGCGCCTCAATACCAGCTTCTCCTATTTGACCGCATTCAACGACGTGCTGCTCGAATCATCGATAACCAGATCTTTTCGGACAAAATTGACCAACTAGCATTGCGAAGAGACGTTGCGTCTCTATGTACCTTATATCGCATTTACCATGGGGAGTGGATGTACTTTTTGGCTTAATACCTGCTGCTGAATTTCACTACCGCACCACATGCCAGAAAGTGAAGTTCCATCCCTACCATCTGGATGAATGGCGTTTCTCGACAGTGCCGTTTATAAATCCTGAACTCCACTTTGAAGAACAATTATCAATAATGTAGTAAGAAGTTGTTTTTATAGACTTAAAATCTTATATCGTTTAAGACCTTATTTTAATGTTTTATTGAGACAGCTGCTTGTTGGCAGACTAGTGTTATCTAGATTTAACAACTGCGAATGGCCCTGCCTCCTACTACCTCACCGCTTAATTCGTCCGCGCTTAAACAGCTGATCATTGTTCGCTTTCTCATACTGTATCTGTCTCCAATCTTTCTGTTCCTATATATCAGTTATTACTAGTATTATTACTAGTTCAGTCATAAGTTCTGTTACAAATGAAAATGCATTTTTTTTTCAGAAGTAATATAATATTATTAAAATTTATACCTACATACAATTTATTAACTAGCTTTTGCCCGCGACTCCGTCCGCGTAGACTTCAGGGTTGGGTGCGGAAAGATGATAAGTGAATCTATTAATCGTCTCCCAAGTGCACAAAATGGCACTAAATGTAACTAAAAGTAGCCTATGTCCCTTTTTATGTTCCCGTTTTTATCCATACCAAAAATCATCCAAATCAATCAAACGTTTTAGGCGTGAAAGTATAACACGGGAGTGTTACTTTCGCATTGACAATATTATATATGCTTGTTTGACAGGAAATTAGGTAGAACAGTTTATATGAGAAAATTAAATTGTTGTTTTTACCATATTCATCGCATTTTCTTAATTTTTTCGTTCATAAGAACCTTCTCCTGACAATAGCTGACATAACAAAAAAATAATTAGCGAAATCGGTTCAGCTGTTCTCGAGATTTGCGCTTAGCACATTCAGCGATTCATTTTTGTATCATAGATTTTTATTGTATTCATTGTTTACTGTTTTGGCGATAATAGCTTACTCATAAAAGATATCTATATATATTGTCGCAGATTTTTTGGTTGGACTAATTAAGATAAACATTTCTCTTTTATTATACATTATATAGATACGTGTAAACTCTACAGTTTTTGCAGCGTACGCCAGAATAGCACGCTGATACCAGTTTGTTCCCGACTAACTTGACAATTATCGTTATATTTTGGACAGTTAACACACATCTTTAAAAATTATAGCCTATGTGTTATTCTAATGTATAAGCTACATTATTGTGAACTTTCATTAAAATCCATTCGGTAGTTGTTGCGTGAAAGAGCAACAAACATCCAGACATGCAGACATCCATACATACAAACTTTCGCGTTTATAATATTCCAAGCGCCGGAGCAAAAAAGTAGGTAAGTAAAGCATCGTTCGGGACCTGATTTTTTTTTTGGAATATGTTCAAGGGTGTCCCCTGAGTGTAAATCCAAGTTGGCGCGGGTTCACTTCAGCCGCCATCTTGGAAAACACGTTTTATCGAATATCTCCATTTTTCCATAACAAAATTCTCAGTAGCAGCACAGACTTTATAAATATGCCCGAAATCGGAACTGGCAAAACGTGTGTCCAGAAATTAACCTCTGAAGCATATAGGCGTGTGTATGAGTGTAAAAAAAATACTTTGTCCGCCCAGTTATCTATATTGACAACGTATTTTGTCATTACTCTTTGTGCGGTCCTGTATCATTCATACTCCAACCTTACCGGGGTTACTGTGTTGAGATATAAGATCTTCAGACATTTGAAAGAAGGTCTAACTTGATAGTTACGTTTTTTTTTTAATTCTTTAAAAACAGTTTGCCTAACCCAGGAATGAAGCCCGGGACCTAGATTGCATGGCACATATAAAGTAATTATATGGTAGATAAGTCTTACTAGTTTGCTTCCATGGATAAAAATTCGAAGGAATTGCAAGGATAGAAAAAAGACGAAGAAGCAAATTTTGTATTTGCAAAATAAATAACTAATTGGTGCACAGGAGTAAGATTCTAATATATAAGGCAATAAATATTCTTTATTTATACACAAAGTGATAATTATTAGCAATAAGTAAAATAAAATAACAAGCTTGTAACTGAAGATGCATACGAAGGTGGAAATGTATTATGTCTTGTGTTTTTCTGCTTCCAAATCACGCTTGAACGTGCACCAAAGCCTGAAAATATTAAAATATGTTTTTTGTTATAATTGTTTGTACCGAATATTAATAATATTATTTATTTGAAAGGCAGGGCGGAGAGCACCACTATGTGGACAGTGGAAGGAGAATTCTTTAATTTTTTTTAACGCGATTTTTGACAAAATTATCATGTGGTTAAATGAAAATTTCTTCAAACAAATGTCATATTAGAATCAGTATTTATTTTTTGTTCACTTTCATTGGCTGTTCGCTGTTTGCTCACTGAGCAATTTCCTTAAAATCTTTCACGATGTCACGCGTTATGTTATACGCTATAAACTATTCAATTTAAGTTGGTAAAATTAAGCCAAAGATTTAAGTAGTAAATTTACTGTAGACAAATATAACAAAACAATACCTGAGACTAGCGAAATAGATGATCTCGAGGAGGCTGAGGAAGGAGAAACCAAGAAACAATCCGAGCAGTCCTCCGCAGTTCGCTATAAAATCTGTTGTACCAAAGAGCTCGGACCGACGCATGGAAAGGAAACGAGGACTTTTGAAGTACATTTCTAGACTTGAATAAGACGTTCTGTAAATCAATTAGGTTTATTTTTACATTGTGTAGCGCAGTATTACATTCACAGAATCATTATTAGAAAATTTAAAAATATGTGGTTTGTCAAAATTATACAACTTTTGATAAGTAACTTAGATAAACTCTAACAAGTTAAATGTGAAAGTTGCAACAATATTAAAGTATGACACAATCTAGAATATTTTTACAATGTACATTTCCGAAGAGAAAAAACAATAGAGCAGTTTTTAGTTTTTATCCAAAGAAAAATGTCTAAGAAATATGCTACTTACTTGGATACATCATACAGCTCGGACGCATTACGGCCTGATTTCTTAATCATTTTTTCTATGTATTGCTTGAAGTTGAACTCGGTCTTTAATATCTCGGCATCGTATTCCACGTTGTCACAAGGAGGTAAACAATTACACTTTTCCGGATCCCAGTGTAAGCCAGGTGATTCCCCCTCTGCCATTTTTTCTGCAAATATGTCTTATGACCTTTCCAAATTCATTTGAAAGAAACAAAATAAAAGCACAGAAGAAGGGATGGGAGAAATGAGACAAAAAGGAAAATTGAAGCGAAAGGTGTATAATAAATATCTTATTATTATACATGACATCTAGTAGGTACATCAAATACTTCACGTCAGTGTATAGAAATATACCTATTGCGTGCAACTTACCTATTGCCGATTCCATACAAGGCCTTTGTTGTATAGTGCAGATCTTATCACTTGTTTCGCCTGAAACCACATTACCAATTTATATTTAATAATACTTCATAAAATAATAATCATGCTTATAATCCATTTCGTAATTTAGTGACATAATAATTCCGTCATGTACCGAGCAGACCTTTTGGCTATCGTAGAACTCCTACGGAACATAAGCATGATTTGTTAAATTACTTAATGGAATCCTCGAAACTAAGTGCACTGCAGAGACAAGGATGCCAGAGCACACGGCTTGCGAAGTTCGTATGTTGGATATTTTTTTGTCGGTGTTGAAAGTCGGTGAACACCTCTTTACGATGAGACTAAAAAAAATATTTTAGTCCGGCAGCGAAGTCTGATATTATCGTCAGCAGCTAACGTTAGGGCCAGTTCTATTTACAATGTTGATGATTACTTACGTGGCATATAGAATGCTACGCAGTCGCACTCGTTGAATGTGTAGTTGGACAAGCACTCAATCCTGCAGTTGTTCTCGGTGTATATCTTGAAATATCTAAGGTAGCGTTCATCGGGAAAATAGCATCGACGCCTGCAAAGAGGGGATAATTACAAAAGTTATATTACAAAAGCGTCTGTACCTGCTACAATTGTGATTTTTGATATCCATTGATATCCACTCACAATGGCGTGCAAGGCTTCGAACGAAGACAATATCCTCCTTTCCGTCTCATGCGATAGGACTGCCTGAATAGTGAATACACAAGCTCTTTCACTTGTTTCACTCTCTCATCCTTTATGCTTAATGCTCCAATATGAAGTGTTACCCTCATATTTTATCACCATAACCTTCGTTATACTTACATTAATATTCATTTCATTCCTTCTGAATGTTTCATTCCTTACGTAATATGTCATGTCTTGTCCTATAAAAAGAATGAAGAATTAAGGCTGAAATTACTTACTTTTCGGGTGTATATTTTTTCAGTGCAGGCGATGTTTTCATCACGGTAAATCTCAGTGCAACTGAAGAGGTCTGCTGCGGTAGCAAGGCGTAGGAGTAAATAGTTGCCTGGGGCATATCGGCGGGATGCTGTATAAACACCTAGAAAAGTATATTTTTATTCGGATCGATAGAACATCGCAACATGACGTCATAATGATTATTAAAATTATGTATTCCTGACCTTATATCCTGAATAGAGGACGTTGCATTCTGTGTCCATTTCGTTAAGATCATACGTTAAAAACATAGTGAGGTCGGACTCCGCTCCGTTTTCCTGAAAAATAATTTCTTTGTCATCACAGGGAAGTTCAGTTAGGAAGGTTCATAAGCAAGGTTAATTGTGCATCAAGCATGATGCCAATCAATAATTTTGCAAATTCCTCGTTGGTCCTGAAGGATAAATTGATGTATGGGACCGAAAAAATCGGATTCCATTCGTCATTCGTGAATTAAGATTGCGTGGTATTACCTATTGTTGATAATTCGCAGTAGCGCAGCGTCCTTAAGCATGTCCGATAATATCGTCAAAAGCTGCGCCCATCACACGTTTGGTTGCCTACATGGCTGGCAAGCGTGCGTGTAGCAATACAGCTCTGTCTACCCGTTCGGGATATAGAGGTAAATGTATGTATATGTAAACTCACCCGTCCTCGTCTGGGATAAGTTTCGTTGGTCATTCCTTCAGCATAGCCTTTCTCAAGCGACCAGTTTTTAATACGCTCTCTATTTCTAATATAAAAAACATTTCGAAGATTTCTGTAAATTAATAATAGGTACCTATTTGTTTAAGCCCTCCAGGTATATAGGTATAACTATAGACTATTAATATTTTTTCGAAGTCGTGATGGCCTCGAAGTTTGGGCACGCGGTCGACAATCTCGACGGTCGCAAACCGCAGACACACACCTCCGACTTTTCGAAGTTATGTGTGTACTCACAAAGAATTATCACGTACTTTAAGGGTGAAGGAAAACATCGTGATAAAACCTGCACACCTAAAAGTTCTTAGGAATTTCTTAGGTGTGTAGTCCGCCCACCCGCACTAGGCCAGCGTGGTGGACTAAGGCCTAAACCCTCTCAGTTGTAGAGGAGGCTCGTGCCCAGCAGTGGGACGTATATGGGCTGATGATGAATATTTTTTTCATAACTTTTTTGAGGATTACCTTTTTTATTACAAACATTATTACAGACCTCATAACAAGTAATATATTAATGTAAAACAAATAATTGCAAATAATTGTTTTTTTTATGTTTAATAAGTGAACAATAAAATGTTAAATAAATAAATAAGTGTTAAATAAATCACGTAGTATGAATTTTTTTTATAGATCTCGTTAAATACAAATTATGATCCGCGTGATATGCCCTAATGCTGGGCAGTAGCCACTAGTGATTGTATCTGTGCCACCTATCGAAAATATATATTGTTTTTTAATATTAAATAAAAATCAATATAAAAATCAATACTCACACGTCTTTTCGAAATATATCATCATTGGCCAATGAGTTGAAATTGTAACAAATGCCATCTTTAGTGACCACTGTTGACCAAGAATTAAGCATCCAATGATATTCTTGGCGCCATGTATAACTACCTTGAAAGCGCATCAACTGAAGATTGCCTTCAGTCGCCTACAATCATAAAAATACAGGCAGACATTTCACAAGTTGATAAATAAATGACATCTTCTATATTTATTATATTATATAAAAATGAATCGCCGTTCGTTAGTCTCGCTAAAACTCGAGAAGGGCTGGACCGATTTAGCTGATTGTAGTTTTGAAATGTTTGTCGTAGTTCAGGCAAGGTTTAAGCGGTGAGAAATTATGACGCAATTGCGAGGAAGATAGTAAAAACAGCAATTTCATTTTCCCATATAAACTGTTCTAGCAAATTTCCTGTCTAATATGTAATGTTTATCCCGTCGATACGGTTAAAGACCCCCTCAAATTAAAGAACGTAGGTATTTAAATAAGGGTTTCGAATCGACAACATATATCCACAATATTCGAATAATTGGGTATTTTAGATTTTTAAAATGTAGAATAGAATGAAAAGAGATTGACATATTTATTAGTTGTCAAATAGTTGTGCGTGCGTTCAGAAATTTATTTTGCGATACTAAGGAAAATATATCAAGCCTCATTATCCAACTGAATTTTTAAACTCCTTGGTTGTGTCTGGTTTACAATTTACAACTGAGGGTGGGCTCGGTAGTCATCATTGTTCGAAATCTAAAACACCCTAAACTATGCAATGAAATGACGCTTATTTTAAGAAAACTGTTAAGTAATGTGATTCACGCAACGATTATAATCAAAGTAAAACTTAAAGATGAGTTGGTTTGGTTCTCATTGTAAGGTTTCAAGTTTCTCATTTTATAGTTAGGTCGATGATCCAAACGGATATGCCTCAGTTTTTTATTTTTAATGGCTGGACCGATTTTAATGAAATTTTCTGTGTATCCAAGTGGATTCGTAAATGGTTTAGTTTTGCAATTGGACTAGATAGGTAGGGCTGTGATCGAGTTCTGGGATTTTAATTTTTAACGGCTGAACCAATTTTAATGAAATTTTCTGTGTATCTTCAGGTAGATTCGAGAATGGTTTAGATTTGAAATTAGACCCGATAGGTGGCGCTGTGATCGAGTGCTGGGATTTTAATTTTTAACGGCTGAACCGATTTTAATAAAAAATTCTGTGTATCTTCAAGTGGATTCGAGAATGCTTTAGATTTTCAATTGGACCCGGAAGGTGGTCGAGTTCTAGGATTTTAATTTTTCGCATATCAGAACATAACACCAAAATCTTAAACAATTCATATTCTCTGTTCAAAAGAAGGCAGGTGAAATTTTTGTGTGTCTTCAGGTTGATTTCAGAATGGTTTAGACTGGAAAAAAAATGACTTTTTGAATTTAAAATTGTGCACGGGACAACGACTGTCGGGTCCACTAGTAAGAAATAATTTTATGTGATGTCTACTTCTCAACCTTTAGATTTAAATAACTTTCATGTCAGCTTACGATAGTCTCTAGGACCCTCGATTCGGCCTATAGGTTCGACACCCTAACATTAATAGCAGTTAAGCAATCAGCGCCTATTTAAATAACGACATATGTATAAGTACATCCCGACAAAAAAATGACGTTTTCCTAACAACTACATACATTTTATACCTATGGTTGTTAGGAAAACGTATTTTTTTTATTTTTGTCGGGATTTTCTTTAACGCCAGGGGGTTTGTAACCCTGCTTTAGTTTCCGATCACGGTCTGAATACAACCTGTACACCGGTTTTATTCCAGGATAGAAATTAATGAACTAATGAAACACGTGGATCAGATATATGTATCTGACTGTTAGGTGCATATATTTTTTTATTCGATATCATGGAGCTGGTTACAGACCGGTCCAAAGTATGTGACGCTGGACTTAGTCCAACAGTAAATATCATGTGACTGATGATGTTGTTGAAACCTAATATTTAAACATACATACATAAACTCACGCCTGTATTCCCCGAAGGGGTAGGCAGAGGTGCATTTCTGCACCCACATTTCGTCAGGTATGTATAAGTCCCACGTAATAGAGGGCGAGCCTATTGCAGTTTTTCGGGCACATTTCCAGACTCCATGCTGTTACCGAGAATTTCCTATTGGGAAAACCCAATAACACTTTGCCACTTTGGAATCGAGCCCAGGACCTCTAGATCGCACGGCACATACTTGTACCGCGAGACCACGAGGCAGTCAGTCAGTCAGTGTAATGGTCAGCATAGTTGCCTTCCAAGCTAATATTTAAACTATGTTTAAAATTCAAAGAAGACGAAATATTATACCTAGTCATAAAAGGTTTACATTTGTAAATACCTTAATAATGTTTTGGATAACAGCTGAGTTGGAGTGATTCCGTTCTAATAACGGTACGTAATATTCATCAAAAATATCTTTGTCACATAGAAATGACACGTCTTCAAACATCTTTCTTTCCTCATCAGTCCTAAAAGTTGAATTATCATAAAGACAGAAAATCATCAATCAAAAAATATCAGTATGTTAATTTTAATACCCTAACAATGAAAATACTTATAAAATATGGAATACATATCAACGCATTTACATGTTGATTGCACTGATATCGTTCCCTCCTACCAGTTTACTCTTCTCATGTGTGTAATTGTAATCCTTTGTCTGAATTTTAAATTGTGGACATATTGTTATAGATGGAAACGGTACCTGAAATCAAGAGTTTCTAAATCAATGAACATATTAAGATATTATGAGATTAATATTTTATTGAATATATCGGAGCAGGTGTGGCTTCGAAGTGTCTTTAAGATGTGTGACGTCACATTGCCGACGTCACAACTGTTGGTTTATGGTGATAACTCATACTTTGAGTTTTCTTTAGTAAACTTTCACAATTACTGACAAGGCAGATAGCCCCGTATCGTTATGAATAGCAGTGACATCGTTATTACTGGAGGATCCATTTTGAGAAGTAATTTTAACAACCAACTTCAATCAAAGTTCCTTTTATTTCCCAATAAATCGGATGTTCGACCGCCCGTGAGTCATTCTTGTTTATGCAAGAGCGATGACGTAGCTCTCAGTATATGGTTTTACTCAGTTAAATATAATTTTATTTATTTATTTAATATGCATACATGTCGTGCAGTCCAATAAAGCTGCATACTACATAAAATGATTATAAATATAAAATCGCACGCAGCATGTGAATGTGGTTCGTCGTTCATCGTTTTGTTGACACAAGACAAATTAAATAAAACATATTTGAAGTAGTCATGGCCTTAGGTTTAGGCGCACGGTCGATAATCTCGGTGATCGCGGGTTCAAACTATCACTTACTTTAACGGTGAAGGAAAACACCGTGAGGAAACTTGCACACCTAAAAGTTATTAGGAATTTCATTGGTGTGTAGTCCACCAACCCGCACTAGACCAGTATGGTGGACTAAGGCCTAAGCCCTCTCAGTTGTAGAGGAGGCCCGTGCCCAGCAGTGGGACATACATGGGCTGATGATGATATTTTAATTACAGTTCTTTAAAATGCAGTAGGCATTACTACCTCAAATAGTTCTGTTGCTGAGAAAACACAATGTAGGTATCTCACTTTTAGGGCGATTTCCAAGTCAAACTATTTTATTTAAAACACAAAAGATTTTAATATTGATATGGTCACTATAAGTTGTTTTCTGGTAAGCTAAGTGCATAATAACTTAAGACAGAAGGGCCCTTAAATGGGGACTGAATAAATTCATCGACTTGGTATCAAATGGATCTCACAACTTTTTACGGTAGAAGAACTGAGTTGCGAGATTTGGTTGTTTTTAAAATTTTGTTTCTGATGGCACATTTATTTAAAAGTTACTCACTTGAGAGACAGAAATCAGCTCATCGTTTATAGACACAATTACAGGACTGTTGTTCCACTTCCACCAGACATTGTTAATCTGATAAAAGCAGACAAAACCGCTTACACAAAATGCGATCAGCCAGAAGACTCTGAAAAACAATCGCCAACAATAAGCGTAATCGTTTTTTCAATAAAATATTACTACATAGTTAGGAATTATATTAGAATAGCAGCAGTAGGGTTAAGTTATGCCGGCCGCGTGCTCATCCCACAGAAACACTACTTTATGTTACTTGCCAAGTGCTTAGCTATTCGTGATAGTTGGCCGCACTGCAAAGGTAATGCTATCACTAAATGCGACATAAAAATTAGTGGTTTCACAAACGTTCATGACACCATGAAGGTCCAAGGTAGATGTGGATACTTCTTTATTAAATATAGAACGAGGGTCTAAATCATATTCCATTCCAGCTGTTTTCGTTGATCGCTAATGACTTTGACATCCTCTCTACATGTCCGAACCACCTCAGCATGCATGTTTCAATCTTGGTCACCACGTTATCCTTCAACTCACAACGATCCCTTATTACGCTATTCTGAACACGGTCGACAAGGATGACGCGACGTTTACTCCAAACGGAGCGCATTTCCACCGCATTTATCGTACTTGCAATCTTCTTCTACGACACCCAAAATTCACTGCTATACATTAACACACCAGTAAACCATTACAAACAGCCTTACGAGTCTTTTTTTGCTTTTTATTTCCTGTCACAACCTTGCCTCTTTTATCCGTCTCACATTTTCCGTCTCGTTTAAGATACACAAACTGTGTCGCTTGCTCTCTATCACCTTCTATGTTAAAGCTACAATCAGTAGCATTATCCACTCTTTATATCACGGTAACTTTCATCTTACTAACATTAATTTTTATACCATTAAATTACTTTTATTACCGCACCACACGCCTGAAATTGAAGTTTCATCCCTACAATCTGGATGAATGGCGTTCCTCAACAGTGCGGTTCAATCGCTGTTTCCTTCCTCGCACAAAATCTTTGTGGAATCAGCTTGTCTCGGCGGTATTTCCAAACAGATATGACTTAAGGGCCTTCAAGAAGAGAGCCTATATTTTCCTCAAAGGCCGGCAACATATCGATGATTCCTTTGGTATTATGGGTATTCATGGGCGGTGTTGACCACTTAACATCAGGTGGCTCACTTGCTCGTTTGCCTCCTTTTTCCATAAAAAAAGTGAATTGTACTTACTTTTCGATTGTAGTGATGTCTCTCCTTGCGATGTATCCAAGCCCATGCAACGTAGTATTGCTAGCGAAATCTTCCAACTGCTCCCTCACAAGAATCTTGCGTCGCAGCCTCCGTTGTTTCCTTATGCAAACTTTTCCGTACACTGTGTCGACACCTTTTTCTTCGCTAAAATCATATTTTACAGTTTAGTTTTAACATTGTGCTTTTCTATAAGAGCGTTAATGATATTCACATAATAACCTCTTGAAAATCAATCAAATAAAATAAAAAAATTTTGCTTTTAAATTTTATCCAAAATAACAAATTATATCTACTTAAAAAAAACATTTGAATTTTTCAGATCCTCTTTTTATACTTAAGTAGGTAGAACTTACTCCATATTTCCAAGTTGGAAATGACGTCCTCTCCACAGCGGTTGGTGTTGATAACTGGATAGCTAACATGTCAATTATGCAAAATGTAATTAATTAGAACGGAAATGAATTTATTCACTCCGATGACCCACTAGGGAGGAAATTACAGAGACGCTATGAAGGCCAAAGTGAATATTAATCAAATAATTAATAACACAGATGACGTAGTTTTTATTAATTCCTGCAGGTCTTGCGGGAAATTATCTAATTTTTTAAACAAAAAACGCATTACAAGTTACAACAACAGCTATAGTTATAAACAGTAATGAAATTTACATTAACAGGCCTTGAAATTTCCAGCTACTACTTATTACTAATTACTTATACAGAGTGAACCGGGGATGGCATTAATTTAAGTCCCGTGTTTATTATGGTATTCCCACACAATGTACTAAATTGGAGCAAAATCGACTTGGTATATTTGCCAAAAATCGCGATTAAAGATCTTGTTTATCGCGATTAAGGTTCTTGTTCTGATATCAATATCGCGGGGCGCTTAGCCCCGCTTTGTAGTAAAATATGTGGCCATGTGGAATTTGCGACACTGCCGCGTCTAAATATAATGGATATGTGGTACGTTAAAATGAATACTTGTTCTATTGACTTGATTTTTTTTGCATATACTCGTATACCGGTTAGCGTAGCGTTGGACGTCCACTTACAAGGTGGATCGCGCTTTAATTGCGACAGAGGGCTTCGGAGGTTCTTGGAGGAGGCCTATGTCCAGCAGTGGACGTCTTTCAGCTGATGATGATGACGACGATGATGACATACTCGTCTACATCATACATATTACTTATACTCACGCCTATATCCCCAAAGCATTTCTGCACCCACATTTCATTTGTGTTTTCACCCCACGTAATAGGGGTGAGTCTATTGCCGCTTTTTGTCGACATTCTGGACTTCGTGCTGCAACTGAGAATTGTTTTTTGATTGTATAACAAATAAAGTGAGTGCATATGTAATTTTTTGCTATGTTATATATACGTGGTGTAATGTAACAGCAAGTTTCGCGATCAACCTGTATGTTATGCTTAGTTTAGCTATTAAATATCATCAAGCTACATATATGTATGTATACGTTCCACTGAGAGAGTTCAGGCCTTAGTCCACATTTGCTATAAATATTGTTGCTAAATTATTATTTCTATTGCAAAAACCATTTGTTACTCTAATTTACTTTAGTTAATACATACTGAAATAAAATTATCTACATTGCTTTGTACTCCCTACTCACTTTGTGTCATGCCATCACTGCAAATCAGTTTCCTTTATAACCCTACTCCAAAATTAATAAAAAAAAACACAATGAATCTTTATAGAATAATGACAGGTTCATTTACGTTACTACACGTTGCCTTGTAGTACTTGTTTGCCTTGTCTTACGGCACAAGACATTAGGTAAAGTGTATTTTTTCCGTAGGCAAAGTGTGTTTTTTCAGTAGCAGCATGAAGTCGAGATATGAATCCGGAAAATGACAATACGCTCGCTCTCTATTACGTGGACTTAAAATAAATCATTTATATTAACGACAGGAAAGCTCTCCGTTCTGTACCTCGACGAAGGCCGAAAGTCAAGTCACGCGGTGTTCCAATTCGGCACGCGGAACGATTGTCCACTAAACTGATTTGAGTCCCTAAACAAAATCTTACGCCGACATATCGACTAAAACCTCACGGTGGCCGTCGCTCGCATTGTGGTGGTACCACGGTATCTCAGGAAGAGAAGCGCCTTGAATGGCTCGCAGCCCGGAGTAGACCATCCCCGGTCTCCCCTCACAATATACCATGATGCAATGGTGTATTTGTGTATTTTATAATAAACTTTTTACATTTTATAATAATATTAACCGAGCCCGCGGTGTCGGTTTCAATTTCTGGGATACATTTTATCGTGGTTATCCAGATCTTAATCAGTCTGTGAAACCTTATCCCGAATCTTCAGCAGAACTGGCGTGATTGAGTAACACATTTCCATACATTTTTTTATTTAAAGTATAATATTAATAGGATTCCCAAGAGAAATAGAAAGGATAATATGATTATTTAATAATTTAATTGAAGTTCAGCCATGCGAAGTGCGTTAAGGTTGGGTAGTACCTACGCAAGTTTTTTTATGTTTTGGTGCGAATAGGGTGTGATTCGTCGGGATTCACTTTTGCAAAAATTATATTCATATTCTTTATTTAAGGTCGCTTATATGTGCATACTAAAATTAAGTTTAATTCTAGCAAATCGATAATTTTAAACAGTGTTTGGCGGTTTCACTCGCATAGTTTCTGTTCCCGTGGAAATACGGGGATAAAATAATACGTGGAATTTCGACAGCCCCGTGGCGCAGTTGGCTAGACACCAGCTTGCGAAACGAGAGGCCGCGGGTTCGATCCCCGCACCGAGACAAATGTTTGTGTGATCCACAAATCTTTGTTTCGGGTCTGGGTGTTTGAGAGACCGAAAAGTTTCTCGTAATTTCTGATACCCACGACACAAGACTCGTATCTTAATGTGGTGTCAGAACTATGTATGTGACTGTTGGGTGTATTTAAAACGCAGCTTAGCTCGTGTTGATGTGTTTTTTTAAACATTTTAAACAGTAAGAAAGAATATAAAGAATGGTGTATAAATCCTCCATGGATAGTGTTTCCAAGATGACGATTCTTTTAGTAGAAATATGAAGAAGTGTTCATCATCATCAGCCCAAATACGTCCCACTGCTGGGCACGGGCCTCCTCTACAACTGAGAGGGTTTAGGCCTTAGTCCACCACGCTGGCCTAGTGCGGGTTGGCGGATTACACACCTAAGAAATTCCTAAGAACTTTTTTTTTAGGTGTGCAGGTTTTATCACGATGTTTTCCTTCATCGTTAAAGCAAGTGATAATTCATTTTGAATACATACATATACATAACTTCGAAAAGTCAGAGGTGTGTGCCTGGGGTTTGAACCTGCGACCGCCGAAATTCTCGACCGCGCGCCTAAACCTCGAGGCCATCACCGCTTCCGAAGAAGTGTTATTCCAGGGCTTTGTTTCAATATTATTTGAATTATTTATTATTATTTTAATTTTATAATAAAATATAAAATAAATAAAAAGATTAACTACCTTACTTTACAATAAGAATAAGACGTTTAAAAAGCATTGATTTTAATAAGTTCTTATAAATACTCGTACATTACATAAAGATTAACATTCTTATAAAAAAAAAATACACAAATTTTAAGATAAAACCCCAAAGCTACTTTAACAAATAAGTATTTGGAATTATAACGTCCTTCTTTTCCATTTAATAGATTCCCTTTTTACAGGTACGATCAACCATCTGCAAATTCTTTGGAATTTCAGTATACAGGGTGTCCCAGCAGTCGACGATAACCCGGAAACGGGGAATAGCCCAAGTCGTAAGGGTTATCAGAAAAATATTTAAAAAAATATAAGTTATGTATTTAGAAAAATATAGGGATTTCAAAAAAATCTAGAAAATCTACACCCTGTGACGGTTTTTTCACTACTGTTGCTGCAAATCTCTACTTTTTTAAATTATTATTTTTGTTATGTAATCCTGAATAATACCTCTGCAAACGGTTATCCAATATTTAGAGCCACCTTGCTATACTTCGGAAGAAAATGACATTGTTTACCAAACCGCATATTTAAAATTTATCATACGCCCAAATTTAACTGACTGTCCTGAAAAAAAATGTACTACGCGAGTTTGGCAAGTAACTTTAAAAGTTGGCGCATTTAATAAGGAATCTAAAATGGTATAACACTTGCTACATTATTTTTTAAATGTGGCACAATAATTTTTATTTTGCGAAGAAACCCATTTGATCAAATTTTCTTATTAACTAAAGATGACATGATGATGAACTGATAAGTGAGATGGAGAGAATTGTTTTACGATGTGTGAGTGAGACAGATACTCCATTGTCAGGTAGTCCATGGGCACCACGCATCGGAGCAATGATCACTTTTTTATTTTAAATTTAGGCTTTTTTTATTTGGATATCTTAGATTTATTAAGTAATTGCTTAACATCAAATATTTCTTTAGTTAAACTTTACAATACATGTTCAAACTGCCTTCCTTCAGCCGCAATACACGCTCGTCATCTTCTTAAAAAAGATCGGGTTATCAGGGGCGAAAATCTTCTATTCCTAACAAATTCAGCTACTTCCATTTATTTTTTGCCGTAGCTCATGTAAATTTTCAATTGGCTTTAAACAAAAAATTTCTTTCACCGTTCCCCAGTAAAAAATAGCCTAAAGGATTTAAGTCAGGTGAACGGGCTGGCCATGGGATTGTGCCAGCTCGTCCTATCCATCTACTCCGGTATTCCTAATCGAAATATTCTCTAACTGAACTAGCGTCACTGTCTGTCTCGCTCACACATCGTAAAACGATTCTCTCCATCTCACTCAAATAGTATCTTAACATTGCTGTCTCGAAGAGCCGAATAGAAACATCTTTAGTTAATAAGAAAATTTGATCAAATGGGTTTCTTCGCAAAATAAAAAATATTGTGCCACATTTAAAAAATAATGTAGCAAGTGTTATACCATTTTAGATTCCTTATTAAATGCGCCAACTTTTAAAGTTACTTGCCAAACTCGCGTAGTACATTTTTTTTTCAGGACAGTCAGTTAAATTTGGGCGTATGATTCATTTTAAATATGCGGTTTGGTAAACAATGTCATTTTCTTCCGAAGTATAGCAAGGTGGCTTTAAATGTTGGATAACAATTTGCAGAGGCATTATTCAGGATTACATAACAAAAATAATAATTTAAAAAAGTAGAGATTTGCAGCAACAGTAGTGAAAAAACCGTCACAGGGTGTAGATTTTCTAGATTTTTTTGAAATCCCTATATTTTTCTAAATACATAACTTATATTTTTTTAAATATTTTTCTGATAACTCTTACGACTTGGGCTATTCCCCGTTTCCGGGTTATCGTCGACTGCTGGGACACCTTGTATATGTTAAAATTATCTCATTATTTATTGAGACTTGACACTTGAAATTGAGATACAAAATTGCATAAAACTTAAATTCATTATTATTTTTTGAACGAAGGCAAGATTTTGATCGGTAAATAATAAATAAGTGATCTTCGCCATTATATGAATATAGATATGTTCAACGTAATAATATTTTGTCACCACATTATCAATATTAATCATTTCAAGACTAAATTGAATTTCATTGATAAATACAATAGTGCAGCTTTATTTGAGGTCGACTGTATGATGAAAAACATCGTGATCAAAGCAGCGCTGGTGTTAACAAACAGTTCTTATAATAGTATATAATTATTTATCCTAGTACAATTAATAAATTTATAAAAGTAATGTTCCTTTTTTATATAAAGATCAAGGTCCCAGAAGTTTCTTATTTTACTCCTGACAAAACAGTATTTATGTTCTCTGTATTTGGATCGTGTGTATCTGAATCTCGCTTGAACGTGCACCAAAGTCTGAAAATAACCAGATAGAAAAATTACATTAAACTGATGAAGTTTTATATCGTTCCATTATTGGATTTCATTGTTGGCATTTTAACACTTAGTATGTACTTGTTCGCTATGAAATTCCGAGAAATCCCTTAGAAAGTCTTTCATAATCTCACGCGGTATGAATGGAGTGTATTACATAATCTAATCACTTTTTCTCGTTTAGGCAGATGCGTTTCACAAATGAGATATCAGGATCAGATAGCAAGTAAAAGAGGGCAATGAAAAGAGCAAGACACTCTAGTATCCCTTCATTCAAAAGTAATTAACAACATAGCGATACCTACAGATGTAACGGTTTCGATTGAAATCAAAACAATACCTGAGACTTGAGAAATAGATGATCTCGAGGAGGCTGAGGAACGAGAAACCTAAAAACAATCCGAGCAGTCCTCCGCAGTTCGCGATAAAATCTGTTGTACCGAAGAGCTCGGACCGACGCATGGAAAGGAAACGAGGACTCTTGAAGTACATCTCTAGTCTTGAATATGAGGTTCTGTAAAAAAAATATAAGGTTTTTTTTCGGTGGTCATTCAAGAAGTAACCATGGCAACCTCTTCCTATTTTAAACGTGAAAGCCTCGATAAAGCATAATCTACGAAAAATTTGATGATTCAGCAATTGGCTCATAAATTTCTCGAAAGATTTCGTCCATATTAGCCTCTTACTTGGATTTATCATATTCTTTGGCGTCATTTGGGTCCGATTTCTCAAGTACTTGATGGATATGTTGCTTGAAGTTAAACTCAGTCTTTAATATCTCAGCGTCATATTCCACGCTGTCACAAGCAGGCAAACAATTACACTTGTTCGGGTCCCAGGCCGAGCCAGACGATTCCCCTTCTGCCATTTTCTCTGAAAATATTAGCAATGACTATTTTTTAACTTGTAATTTGATTTTGTGTTGTATATAAATCTTGGCACCAAAAGCTGATTTTTTTTAAAACAATATATGGTTTGCTTTTATTTTGATATTATCTATATTCTATTTTGTTTTGTAATTTTAATTGTGAAGCATACATTGACAGCCCCGTGGCGCAGTTGGCTAGATACCAGCTAGCAAAACGAGAGGCCGCGGGTTCGATCCCCGCGCCGAGACAAATGTTTGTGTGATCCACAAATATTTGTTTTGGGTCTGGATGTTTGTGAGACCAAAAAGTCTCTCGTAGTTTCTGATAATACTCACGACACAGGACTTGTATCCTAGTGTGGGGTCAGAACTATGTATGTGAATGTTGGGTGTATTTATTTATTATTGCCTATTGATACTCCAATCAAGTTCAGAAAATTCAGTTTAATTGTCCCACTCCATCAATCGAACCAAGGGCATCTGGATATAGAATAATAAAGAATCGGGAATAATCAACACCAGCAAGTTAGCAAGCTAGCAAGTTTTGAAGGGGCAGATGGTGGTAAAAATAAATTCAAGACTCTTCCGAACGCGCTACGGCCGTCGCCTAACAAGTTGCTTGTATTATCTCCTTTAGTCAGTCTTAACTCACCTAAAGCCAATTCCATACACAGCATTTTTTGGATGGTGCAGATCCTTTTATTTGTGTCTCCTGAAATAATTTAAGACACATACTAATGTGTAGAGAGAACCACTGGTATAACTAAGTACATAGTATATAGATAACATATGCCCTTAAATATTTTGTCATGTCTAGATCGTAACGCTAATAATAATTTTATATTTAATAGCTCTGATTTCTTGTCTTCTTATGAAGTCCATCCATCTCCTGTTTTATTCCTATTGTCTTGTGACTGTTCATGTTTGAAGATTATTCAAAATTTTTAAGCCGAAAAGAGTAATCTACCTTTACTGTTTGTAACCAGCGGTGAATCACTGTGTCAACATAAGAAGAATGAATAGATCTTTAGTACTAAACATAAACGCTGTTCTGTTATTGTGTTATTTACAATATTGATGATACTTACGTGGCATATAGAATGCTACGCAGTGGCACTCGTTGAATGTGTAGTTGGACAAGCACTCAATCCTGCAGTTGTTCTCGGTGTATATCTTGAAATATCGAAGATAGCGCTCTTCGGGAAAATAGCATCGCCGCCTGCAAAAGACAGTTTTTTTAGTTATATTGTTACCAAATAAAAGTTTAATAATGTTGCTTTTTGCGCGCGGCTTTACTCGCCATTTGTGGTAATAAGATTTTGCCGATGAAAAATAGGTTGTAAGAAAAAAGAAAGGGTCGATGCCCTCGAAGTTTAGCAGCGCGATCGAGAATATCGGCGGTCGCTAGTTCAAACACACACCTCAGCCTTTTCGAAGTTATGTGCATTGCAGGTTTCCTCACGATATTTTCCTTCACCGTTAAAGTAAGTGATAATTCATTGTGAATACAATACGACATGGTATTTTGTAATGATTTTTACCACATCCTGCTTGAGTACTATAACTAGAACTGAAGTTGAAGTAACAGTACTTCTCTGGTGTATATGTCCTCAACGCCGGCGATGTGGTTATCATGTTGAATCTCAGTGCGAAAGAGGAGGTCTGCTGCGGGAGCAAGGCGTACGAATATAGCGTTGCTTGAGGCATATCAGTGGGGTGCTGCACAAACACCTGGAATAGCATAATTCTATTTATTTTTTAGATCCCGCTCTAGGGTAGCAAGTTGACATTCTCCGAACGGAATATTTCTTCATTTAGCTGTTTCATTTTTAAGTGCCTGATAATAAATAGTGGAGATTAAATTATATACGACTGATAAAACATTTTATACGATCTTAATATTCTTAAATGATAAAAAAATACAGGCACGACCAAGAATGGAACAGTTTGGACGTTCGGAATAATTCTAATAATCCTCAGCTATCGATTAAATCAGTCAAAAGTCGATAATTTTCTCACCTTATATCCTGAATAAAGAACGTTGCATTCCGTGTCCATTCCTTTTGGATTAAACGTTAAAATCATAGATAGGTCGGGATCCGCTCCATTTTCCTGTAAAATATTTTTTCGTCACATTGAATTTTATTTAACACTTTTTCAATAAGACCATTCATTGTAATTAGTATCGCCCCTCGTTGCCACCGATGGGATATTCGTATGGCACCCTGGCTCTGGTGTCAGGGATGTCATGCTGAGTGCTTGTATAATAATAATAATAATATAAATACACCCAACAGTCTCAAACGTAGTTTTGACCCCACATTAAGATACGAGTCTTGTGTCGTGGTTATCAGAAACTACGAGAGACTTTTCAGTCTCACAAACAACCAGACCTGAAACAAATATTTGTGGATCATACAAACATTTGTCTCGGTGCGGGGATCGAACCCGCAGCCTCTCGTTTCGCAAGCCGGTGTATAGCCAACTGCACCACGGGGTTGTCAAAAAAATAAAAATGATATATATACTTCATAATTTTTGGTGGGTCTTAACACACATATAACGGAGGGTTAGTGAGAATGTAAAAGTGGTAAAACTTACTCGTCCTCGTCTAGGATAAGTTTCGTTAGTCATTCCTTCAACATAGCCTTTCTCCATCGACCAATTTTTTATACGTTCTTTACTTCTCGCATAAATACTTTTTCGTTGCATCCTGAAAACATTATTTTTCAATACTTTGTTCCCTACAAATGCACCTAGCTTGGCATCTCAATAGCAGCATCGAGTATAAAACTGTTCCCAGTAAACAGTAGTTTTTGCCTCTTGTAACGTGGAATTTGACTTGGTAAGGAAGAAATGCAGGAATACATTTGTGCTTACCTCCTCTGGCATGCCAGCATTATTTTAAGGACTGAGAAATCCAATGATATTTGTAATACTTCTATAGACTCCAGATCTATTGTATGACGACTCACAATTATGACGATCTCGATTAAATAAAAGTGATAGATAAGAAGAATATAATAATAAGAAGCTAGATGTGACGACTTTGAAGTCACTATTGCTCTGGATTGTACCAAAAGGTTCGCAAGTTATCGTGTTGTTTTGCTTGGAATTTAAGGAACTGTGTTCGTTATAATCAATCAAGGTTTGTATGTTCGCATCACGTTTCCCCAAGGTGACATTAGACTTTACTACATTGAGTTACTTTCATTTAACATACTCACACATCTTCTCGAAATATATCATCATTTGCCAATGAGTTGAAATTGTAGCAAATACCTTCTTTAGTAAAAACTTTATTCCAAGAATAAAGATACCAATGATATTTTTTACGCCATCTATATTCACTAGCAATATTCATTCCCAGAAGGTTGCGCCGAGTTGCCTGCAATCATAAAAAAATGAAATATATTGAGAAAAATACGAAAATTATTTTACACTGTGTAATTTAGATAGATTGTAGCAAAGGTGTGTTTGATTCTAATTCCAAAATGTAACACTTATAATATTATAGATACTATAGGCGCGTCGGAGTGACCAGTTATCAGCACGTGGTAGCGGTGCCTGATATTGCGTGTGGATGATGTGCCGGATGGTGATGAATGCAATAGGTATGCACAAACGCATTAACAAGGTAGTATAAAGCGTTGCAGCGATGGCCTCGAGGTTTAGGCACGCGGTCGAGAATCTCGGCGGTCGCGGGTTCAAACCCCAGGCACACACCTCTGACTTTTCGGAGTTATGTGTGTATTCACAATGAATTATCACTTGCTTTAACGGTGAAGGAAAACATCGTGATGAAACCTGCACACCTAAAAAAGTTCCTAGGAATTTCTTAGGTGTGTAGTCCGCCAACCCGCACTAGGCCAGCGTGGTGGTCTGGTGGACTAAGGCCCAAAAACCCTCTCAGTTGTAGGGGAGGCCCGTGCCCAGCAGTGGGACGTATATGGGCTGATAATGATGATAAAGCGTTTATTGCACTGTATAAAGCAACTGTCACATTTTATACACGATACAAGAATATAAAGTCCACACACAATAAAGCCACAAGAATAAAGGAACAATGATCAGCTGTAACACCATAAGTTAATATTATGAAATCAGAAAATACCTTCAATATGTTATTCAACACAGCAGAGTTGGAAAAGTTCCGGTCCAATAATGGAATATCAATTTCATCCAACAATTCTTTGTCGCATAAAAACGATACGTCCTCAAAACTCTCTCTTTCCTCAATAGTCCTGAAAGTTGAAGAATCGATAAATTTATTAACTTTCATGGAAATGTAAAATTTGTGATATAGAAATTTGAGATTATCAAAATAATCGAGATGGAAATTTTAGGCAAGTATGATACGTTTCAAGACCTATCTGTGTTATACAGTATGGCCAGTCTATATTTAATGTTGACGGTAATTTAATTAACACCAATCAGCTAATCTGTTCATATCTTAACAATAAAACTTCATTCTTTACGTATGAAATGAGAAAGTTATTAAAAAAAAATACATGTTGCTAGCGTTGTCTGAACTGTTCTTCCATTTTTCGTATTTGCTCTTTTCATTTGTGTAATTGAAATCATGTGTGTGAATTTTAACTCGCGGACATATTGTTATTGATGGAAACGGTACCTGAAATAAAGAAATTAATGCACATTACAAAATGATAGAAATATCTTCACTTATACAGGGTGTATTCAGACCGTGATCGGAAACGAAGGCAGGTAATAGCTAAGGTGATTACAAACCCCCTGGCGTTAAAGAAAGTTCTGACAAAAAATATTTTTTTTTACATTTTCCATACAAACCGCGTACATTTAATACAGATGGTTGTATGGAAAATGTAAAAAAAATTATTTTTTGTCAGAACTTTCTTTAACGCCAGGGGGTTTGTAATCACCTTAGCTATTACCTGCCTTCGTTTCCGATCACGGTCTGAATACACCCTGTATATTCAGCCTATCGCCGTCCACTGCTGAACGAAGGCCTCCCCAAGTAGGCGCCAACCATCCCGGTCTTGAGCAGCCCTCATCCAAACCCGCCACCTTTCTCAAGTCGTCGGACCATCGTGCTGCAGGACGTCCCACACTACGTCTGCCTAAGCGCGGTCTCCACTCCAACACTTGTCTGCTCCAACGGCCGTCCGACCGTCGGCAAACATGGCCGGCCCACTTCCACTTTAGCGTGCTAATCTTACGGGCAATGTCAATGACTCCGGTTCTCAGAAATATCTTCACTTACCATCCTAAAACTTTATCATCCTATAAAGCTAACTCGACCTTTTAAGATATGGAGGGTATGCGCGTGCTGTGATAACGTTTAAACTTTAATCTGGGGGCACGGCAGTGCCCCCGCCAAGTCGAGCGAAAAAGCGGCACGGCCGTACTATACTTTTCTCGAAGCAACTCAGGCCATTTTCGACACCCTATAACTTCGTTGTGGATAAACCTAGAAATCTGAATTTTTAGTTACCAAGCAAGAATGGTATAAACTCTGTATATTTCAAATTTCATTCAATTTGAACCAGTAGTTTAAGAATTATAACTAGTCAAACTTCGCAGTTTTGGTCACTCACTGACCGATCATCAAAACTCTAAGGCACTTCTAGCCGACATAGAAGCTTCAAATTTGGAACACAATTAGGTTTTAGTGTATAACTTAAGGAAAAATTATAATATCTTGCAATTTCGGTCTAGTTTTCTAGATACACAAACTGCATAAATAACTTTGTAATCCCATATAAATATATACGATTACAAAGATACATTTGCAGTAAATAAATTAGTGTACCTGTATAGTATAAAATAATGGAATAATAGGTGTAGCTAGATAAGTAGGGATGGTATTAAGGTTTAGGCGTGAGGTCGAGAATCCCGGCGGTCGCGGGTACACACCCTAGGCACACTTATCTGACTTTTCGAAGTTATGTGTGTATTAGCAATGAATTAGTATTCGGGAAGAGCTTACTATAGAAATGACCCGTGGCGCAGTTGGCTAGACACCAGCTTGCGAAACGAGAGGCCGTGGGTTCGATCCCCGCACCGAGACAAATGTTTGTGTGATACACAAATTGGCTAGACACCAGCTTGCGAAACGAGAGGCCGTGGGTTCGATCCCCGCACTAAAAGTGAGATACATTGTGTTTTCATGCGATTGCCAAGTCTAACTATTTTATTTTAAACACTAGCTGACCCGGCAAACGTTGTTTTGCCATATATATAAAATTCTCGTGTCGCGGTGTTTTTTGGCAAACTCCTCCGAAACGGCTCGACTGATTTTTATAAAATATTGTGTGTATATTGTAGGTAGGTCTGAGAATCGGTCAACATTTAAGGGTTTAACATTTAAGGGTATGATTTTTTTTCTATTGACCTAATTTTCTTTATTTTTTATAATCCAGCATTGATAAATTATTAAAATCATAAATTTTCACCCTTCTACGATCAACCTCTATCTTATACTGGCCATATTAATTTTAATTTTTGTATTAAAATGTAAATAAATGATAATAGCACTGAAAAATTAAAATGATATGTATAACAGTCACTGCTTTGATCGATATACAAATTAAACAAAAATAAATGGTCAAAATTGTATAGAGAGTGAGATATACGTACATCTATATATTATAAAATTCTTGTGTCACAGTTCGAAACAGCCTCCGAATCGGCTCGACCGATTTTGATGTTTTATATGTATATTCAGTAAGTCTGAGAATAGGTTGTTATCTATTTTTTATACCCCTAGGGTGGTCCAACCCGAAAAGTTTTATTTTTATTTTGTGGACATTTTTTGTTTTTATTTTTTTATGATTCAGCATTGAAAAATACATATAACTCCAAATTTTCACCCTTCTACGAACAACACCTGTTTTGTAATCGCAATTTTTATATTTTTATAGCTTTTGCCCGCGACTCCGGCCGCGTAGACTTCAGGGTTGGGCGCAGAAACATAATAAGTGAATCTATAAATCGTCCCTCAAGTGCCCAAAATGGCACTTACTGAATTTAAAAAAAGGTCAAATCAATTCAAATGGTTGAGGCGTAAAAGTAAAACTCTGACAGTTATTTTCGTATTTTTAATAATATGTTTATCCCAATGGGAACATTACATTTTCACGGGATAAAACATAGCCTATGTTACTTCACAGGGTCTCATTTATGGTCATACCAAAATTTTTGTTTTTGCGTGAAAGCGTAACAAACATCCCTACATTCACATTTATATAATAGTAAGGATAACCATTCTCACCTATGTTACTTCGGTGGGTCCCACCTATCTGCATACCAAAAGTCATTCAAATCTTTTTTCAATTCTTTTATCCTCCGTATTTTTTTTTAATAAGAAGAATCCTATGTCCTTTTTTATATCTCGAAGACTATGTGTACAAATTTTCATGATAATCGGTTAAGTAGTTTTGGCGTGAAAGCGTAACAAACAAAACATTAACATTTATAATAGCTGACCCGGAAAACTTCGTATCCCCTAACAGTCATTGAATGTTACATATTTACATATTACCTGAATTTTATTTTTGATTGTATGGAAATAAATATTAAGTTCAGCACTTTATTGAGATAAAAATACAGAAATAAATAAGTACGAAAATTAAATGCATCAATCGTGTCTCCGCAAGTCATGATTTAATTAAACATGTACATATGGGATGGGATGTAGTCGGTTTTAATTCTCTTCATTGAAGCATCAGTGTGGTGGAATGAAGCCTAAACCCTCTCAGTTGCAGAGAAGGCCTATGCCAAGCAGTGGGACGTACATATATGGGCTGATGATGATGATGATGCACCTTGTGATATACATTTTTAATATATTTTTTAATTTTCTAAAAGATCACAAACATCTTTTGTTAATCGTCATTGCGAAGGCATGACGAATCGGGAACTGAATTCGTTTGAACTCAATGGTCATACCCGTTAGGATCAATGAAATCTTAGATCAATCTAATTGATGAATTCTCAAGCACCAATTCATCTCTAAGTTGTCTTTTCAGTATCGTCACGTGAATAACATTACTCAACAATTTTCTTAACACCAAGCGCATTCCATTGCATAGTTGTGGGTGTTTGAGATTTCAAAGCGTGATGACTACCGAACCTGCCTTCTTTTGTAAATCAGGTACAACCAAGGAGTTTAAAAACACATTTCTGAACGCACGCATAAATATTTGACAACCAATAAATATGTCAATCCCTTTTTATTACTGACATTATTCTACATTTTTAAAATCTAAAATACGCAATTATTCGAATATTCTGGATATATGTTGTCGATTCAAAACCTTTATTTAAATACGTTCTTTAATTTGAGGGGACCATTAACCATATTGACGGGATAAACATAAAATGTTTGACAGAATATTAGGTAGAACAGTTTATATGAGAAAATTAAATTGTTGTTTTTACCATATTCCTCGCAATTTTCTTAACTTTTTCTTTCATAAGATCCTTCTCCTAACGATAGCGAACACAACAAAAAAAGAATTAGCGAAATCGGTGCAGGCGTTGTTGAGTTATGCGCTTACCAACACATTTTGCGATTCATTTTTATATATAAGATAAAAGATTTTTAACATTGATATGGTCACTATAAGATGGTGTCTGGTAAGCTAAGTGCATAATAACTTAAGACAGAAGTTCCCTTAAACGGGGACTGAATAAATTCATCGACTTGGTATCATATAGATCTCACAACTTTTTACGGCAAAAAAACTAAGTTGCGAGACTTGGGGTTTTTTACAAGTTTTGTTTTTTATGGGATTATATGTTTACATCTACAACTATAAATATTAAAGATGATACTTTAAGTAAAGTGCATTTTGTATGTATTCTTACTAGGTTATAAGTAACTGTTGGGTCTTGATAAAAACAATATTGTACAAGACTATGAAAGTACTTACTTGAGAAACAGAAATCAGTTCATCATTAATAGACACAATTACAGGACTGTTGTGCCACTTCCACCACACATTGTTAATTTGATAAAAGCAGACACAAGCGCTCACACAAAATGCGATCAGCCAGAAGACTCTGAAATCGATAGTAAAAAATGAGCGTGTTATTTTTTTTTTGATGTCGTGATGGCCTTGAGGTTTAGGTACGCGGTCGAGAATTTCGACGGTCGCGGGTTCAAACCCCAGGCACACACCTCCTGACCTTTCGAAGTTATGTGTGAATTCACAATTAATTATCACGTACTTTAACGGTGAAGGAAAACATCGTTATGAAACCTATGAAACCTGCACACCTAAAAGGTTCTTAGGAATTTCTTAGGTGTGTAGTCCGCCAATCCGCACTAGGCCAGCGTGGTGGACTAAGGCCTAAACCCTCTCAAAGGTAGAGGAGGCCCGTGCCCAGCAGTGGGATGTATATGGGCTGATGATGATGATGATGATTTTTTTTTTTAATATAAAAAACTCTGATTGATTTCAATAGTACCCGTGCCCAGCAGTGGGACGTATATGGGCTGATGATGATGATGTTTTTTTTTTGTAATATAAAAAACTCTGATTGATTTCAATAGTAATCACTCGCGACCCAGTGTCATTGCAGTTAACTCGAGATAGCTGGCGTGTACAGTGTGCTCTCATATATGGTTGCCTTGAAAGTAACCTTCTTGAAGCCGTGAAATCTGATCTAGCGACCATCTGACATTTTACATGAGCTGGATGATGGCAAATGATCTCGGTAATCGCGGACAGCTTGGATCACTTTTATCATTATAATGTTGACATACAATTGAAGGAAGTGATGAATAAATGTACCGAAAGTCTGACGCTTTTAAAACGAATGCTTAAGCGAGCTCCGCAGAAGGTAATGTGACAAAGAAATCTATACAAATAAATAAAATTGGAGTGTCTGTTTGTAATATTGAAATAACCGCTTTTTAATAAATGTATATGGATGTATACACGGTACATATACCAAAATAACGATTTTTACAATTTTTGTCTGTCTGTTTGTTTCCGCTAATCTCTGAAACGGGTGGACCGATTTTAACGGGACTTTCACTGGAAGATAGCTGATGTAATAAGGATTAACTTAGGCTACGTACATACATATAAATAAAATTTGAGTGTCTGTTTGTAATATTGAAATAACCATTTTTTTCTACATGTATATATGAATATATATGTATATACGGTACATACACCAAAATATTTTTTTTTACAATTTTTGTCTGTCTGTCTGTCTGTTTGTTCCGGCTAATCTCTGAAATGGCTGGACCGATTTTGAAGGGACTTTTATTGGCAAGTAGCTGATGTAATAAGGAGTAACTTAGGCTACTTTTAGTTTATAAATTTTCTTATTAAAAATTAATTTTCCGCGCGGACGAAGTCGCGGGCACAGCTAGTCTTTTATAATAATACAACGCTGTAGAACTGTGAATAAGGCAGGCGTATTAGAACAACAAACAACTGTGTTGTACTTGCTTTTCGATTGTGGTGACGCCTCTCCTTGTGATATATCCAAGCCCATGCAACGTAGTATTGCTAGCGAAATCTTCCAACTGCTCTTTAACAAGAATCTTCCGCCTTAGTTTCCGTTGCTTCCGTTTGAAAACCTTCCCATACACTGTTTCGACACCATTTTCTTCGCTAAATTGACATTAAGTAGTAACATTGTGTAATATGTTAAACAAATAGAACGAAATCGGAAGCTTAAGAAGAAGACTTTAGTGATTGACCTTAAAAAAACGCCTGGGCTAATTTGAGACTCTTAACTAACTGTAATATGGATAGATATTACTGATACTACATATCGTACTGAGGGTGGTTGATGTAGAATTCTATGAGTATTCGTAAGTGGTGGGGCCAATAAATATTTTACCCAGGTTGATTCAGAGAATCCATGAAAAGGATGAGAATTTATTTCTATCTTTTTCGCGCTGCACTGTATGCCGTTCGATCTAGAAGTCTGCGAGGGTGATTTCCAGTGCAAATGGTATTGAGTTGCGAAAGAATATAGTCGGAAAACGGTAAAGGGCTCGCCCACTATTAAGGGGAACTTAATCAAAAATACAAACAAAAACAAATAGCAATAGTGTCTACATTTTCGTGGTTTATGACTAAGTGTGTGTTTAAAAAATATGATTACTTACTCCATATTCTCCACTTTCAACAGACGTCCTTGCCACAGCGATTTGTGTTAAAAACTAAAAAAAAAACACACGTCAATTGTATGCATTGCATGCAAAATGTTATTAATTAATGCAGAAACGTTAGTTATGTATTTGGTGCAGTGAATCTCTAGGGACGAAATGTTCAGAGACAAAGTGAACGCCATAGTGTATATTAGTTAAATAATGAAAAAAAAACACTTAATTTTTTTGTTAATTAAAAAGGATCCAAACGACAGGTCTTCCAGGAAATAATCTAGCTGGAAATGTAATATACCAACAGCATACATTGAATGTTCCTTTTTTTTTAAGAAAGGAACGCGCCTTAAGCTCCCAATTCTTACGTCCCAAAACCATAGGGCGGATCTTGAATGTTCCTCCTATTTGTACAGTTTCTTGTTACTAGGAAGTAGGAACCTAGTTTCTTCGTACATGAGCCTGCTTGCCTACGCTCTAGACAAGTGCCGATAAAACTTTATTACAGGTATTACAGGTTTTACTATTTCTATTTAAGTAGTAATGGCATGGGTAAGAGCTTGTCATGGTAATCAGCCCGAAACATCCGCATCAATTATTTTAAGTAATAATAAATATAGCGGCATTGATAATTCGGCACAAACATATATCTTTTCGGTTTAACATGTAAACAACTGATTGTTAAACAAGTTTACAGGACATCTGAATCTCTGATCTGATCTGAAGTTTTCCACACGTGGTGGGCAGCCTCTTGCGCGTCCCTCATTTTCTCTGCGGGTTGTAGTGGCGAGGGCGACGAGGGAAGTACACGTTCCTCTCCACGCTCAATATACCCCATGATAGCGAGTTCATAAAGTCACGTTATATATAGGTACGGTCAGTTTACACCTTTTTTTTCCTAAGACTAATATTTAACCTACATACATAGCTTGTGAGTACCTCAGACAGATTTCGCCCGCCCGTACCGATGCCCGTCTCAGAGCCACCGCAACGCGCGTTCTCATACGAACTGAGCTCATCATCATCTCCTTGCCCTGTTCAGTTTCAGTCACGCACTCCATCCATCTTTTCTTTGGCCTTCCTCTGCTTGTCCATCCTTCAACTTTCATATTCATCACCCATTTACCTACATATGATTCATCCCTTCTCATAACATGCCCATACCACGACAGACGGTTTCCTGTCAGCTTATCCATCACAGGAGCTACTTTCAGACTTCCTCTAACGTATTCATTCCTCACTCTGTCAAACCGAGTTATACCACACATCCATCGCAACATTCGCATTTCCGCTGCATGCAGTCGTCTTTCGTCCGTCTTCTGTCGTCTTCATACGAACTGAGCTACAATAAGATTGAGCTCAGTAGTCAGAGAGTTTTCAGTTAACATTAAGGTTGCTTACATTTTGGTTATAAACCTGAGACAGCCAAGCCAATGCCCAATGGAAAGTTAAAGGTTCCGACGTAGCTTTGCGCCTTTCCCAAGATACTGGTAGCTTACGTCTCTTTAAAAAGTAATAACAAGAATATCCCTAATAAGGCTCAAGTGCTTTCTCGTATCATGTTTCTGCTGCATATCTATGACACGTTAGTGCTCAGCAACACTGCTATGCAGAAGTCAGATTTAGAAAAGCTCCAATATAAAAGATATAGACAAAACAATAAGCACTTTGTTAAATTTATTATAATAGATCATATTGAATATTTTATGGAAGTAGGGGGTAGTTCTATGTGGAAATTTAAAGGGAAAAATGTAAATCTTTTTAAATAGTTAGCTCAATTTATTTTCTCAGTATAACCAAAATGAGCAATCTGTTACAGGCGACCTTCAGGAAGTCCCATCAAAGCTGCGACTATGAGCGTAGATTCTAAAGGAATTTTTAAATATATTTTCATTAAATTTCCGAAATTGACATTTAAAATACCTATCACTTAAAGTGTCATTTCCATAAAATTTATTTTTTTCAATGACATTCAGGTTTACTACAAAGTGTCATCCGTATAGGTAGTGAGAGTGACGAAGTAGAAGATTTGCCCCTTGACGCTCCGTTTTGACGTCACCGTAGTTATCATCTGGTGCGGCTTTGTTTCTTTGCCGAGCAGATAAAAAAATACGTGTACACTGAGGTGATACTTCAGAGTACCTCTATGAATGTAATTATCTATTGAATATACACACAGTATTTTCAATTATTTTTTTCATTTTTATACATACACATACATAAACTCATACCCTAATGCTGACCACGATCCTTAGATATGAGGGATCGACCAGAGAGAGGGAGATACATTAACTCACGCCTGTATTCTCTGAAGGGGTAGGCAGAGGTGCATTTCTACACCCACATTTCGGCAGGTATGTATCAGTCCCACGTAATAGGGGGCGAGCTTTTTGCCGTTTTTCGGGCACATTTGCAGATTCCGTGCTGCTACTGACAATTTCCCAATGAAAAAACCTAATAACACTTTTCCCGACCCGGAAATCGAACCCAGGACCTCTAGATCGCACGGCACATATGTACTTGTACCGCGAGACCACGAGGCAGTCAGGTTATTCATTTGTGTGTGATATTTATGTTGCTGAAATGCAAAAGAAAACATTTACCACATTTTTTAAGCCTTTATTTAGATTAGTAAATAGAAATTGTAGTACATAAACATTTACATCTACAGTAAGTTTTTCAAAATAACTTGTTAATCTCAATCAGTTCAACTTCTCTTACAAATATTATAAATATATTGATTGTAATCCGTCGTACTACTTCTCTGTCAACAGGCACGAGCAATTTCTTCCGAATTTGTTGTTCCAAAATAGTACATGTAACTATCACCACTCAACTAAAATCAAATATTGCAAGACATAACTGTATTTACATACATAAATACAATAGTGCAATGAATTTCCGCAGGTATGAAATGCAACCCATAGATTGACCGACTCAATAATAGTACAAATAGATCAAAGTCGTGTTTATCATAAATAAACAGACCTTGTGAGTGTCGATATTCGGCATACACTAGGCACAGACAGACCTCCAATACAATTAAGAGGGAATGATACTATTTAGCACCCAATTACTGATGTCATCCGCTGTGATAAGTATAACAATATAAATGTTATAATTATTTAGTAAAAATTTAAATGCCATCGAATTTGAAAAGACATCAAGGATTCAGAAATTTGTTGTACATAGAAAATTGTATGGTTTCCTGTATTTTATTTATCTGACTCCAAATCGCGCCTGAAAGTGCACCATAGTCTGAAAATAAGAATATTACATCATTAGAAATACAAAACATAATCATAACATCTAAATTCATTGTAGGGATGTTTTTTTTTTACTTTTCAATATTGTATGTTGTTCAAAAGATCCCCATTCTGTTTATACATACGTATATATACTTTCCAACTGTCTGACGCCTGAATAAGAACGCAGAGTTGTTTTTCTAATCTCACGTATCGCAAGTAATTGAGCCCCGAGTAATAGGGGACGAGTTTATTACTGTTTACTGGGCACATTTTTAATCATCAATCTATGCCGAGTAACTAACGAGGCAGATTCTGACACCGCTTTTTCTTCACAGCGATAAAAAGTTCCTCAGATATAAAAGAATAATTTTCAATGAATTGATATGAAATATTTTGAAATTTTAAAGTCAGTATTGCTTTGTTATCGATAAAGCAGTGCTCGAAACTATGGAAGTATACCTGAGACTAGCGAAATAGATGATCTCGAGGAGGCTGAGGAAGGAGAAACCAAGAAACAATCCGAGCAGTCCTCCGCAGTTCGCTATAAAATCTGTTGTACCGAAGAGCTCGGACCGACGCATGGAAAGGAAACGCGGACGCTTGAAGTACATCTCTAGTCTTGAATATGACGTTCTAGGGAAAAAAAGGTTTCGTACTTAGTGACATTAGAAAACAACGAAAGTCTTCCTGGGCATTCTTAATAGTGATGATGAAAATATGAAGTGATATGAACTGAATTCCTTACTTGGACAAAGCAGCTTTCGGATAGGACTCATTTGTGCTAACTCTTTCCATATCTTTTTGAATGTATTGTTTGATGTTAAATTCGGTTTTTAGTATCTCAGCATCGTATTCCACACTGTCACAAGGAGGCAAACAATTACATTTTGCCGAATCCCAGGACATGCCAGGCTCCTCCTCTGCCGCCATTTTTTCTGAAAATTTCAGTGTTGTTATTTTTCATTCAATTGAGAAAATACCAATTATTAAAATATTTAGAAATACATTTTTTCGTTTGTTTATAGTTCGAACATACGTTCGTTATGGTCGTATTTATTAATTTCATTCACTCCCACACTTGTCTGTCTCAATTTTCTCTCACTAAGCAAAGGGAAATGCCCAAATGACTATGGATCTTAGTATCGGCAAAAATATTTTTCTGCCAGTTGAAAACGGCTGTATAGTATAGTAGAAAGAATAATTAATATACACTATCAATAAAACTAAATAGAACTAATAAGCGGGGTTCATCGTAACTATGGGGTCAAAGAATAATATAAAAACTGCACACTAAGCAGCAGCAATAATAACTATATTTATTTATTTATTTATGCTTTATATACATTGTATAAAGGCGGACTTAATGCCTAAGGCATTATATACCAGTCAACCTTGGGGTGATGCAGAGAAAAAATATTAATGAATAGGTGCATAAAATATAAATTGTGATGATTAAAAATATATATGTAAATATTATAATTATAATAGAAATTAAAATAAACAAATATATTTAAATAGACCATTACATAAACATATATACATAAAATACATAAAGATATACTATAATGCTATTTATATAAGTATAAAATATAAATACATACACATATATACACATATAATACATACTATGGAGCTTCTGACAATCGTTTTAAGAATAATTGTTGAACCCTTAATTTAAACGATAAGCAGCTTGTCAACATCCTAATTTCGAGAGGGAGTGCGTTCCAAAGAAGTATAGACTGAATGAAGAAAGAAGAGTGAAGAAAGTCTGAGCTATGAGAAGGGCATGAAAGGAGAAGATTATTGGAAGAGCGAAGGTTCCTGTCATGGTTACTTCCTAGATATCGAAAGAGAGGAGACAGATAGGAGGGCGTAGTAGAAGTCTTAATAATTGAAAAAAGAGTAGTGAGCGCGCGCAGAGATCGGCGCTGGCGGATAGGTAACCATTTGAGCTGAGAACGGAAAAAGGAAACGTATCTCTATATGCAGTCTCTTACTCAAATTCACTACTTAAATAAACACACCTGTTATTAATAAACACACGAGGAATATGAAAAACATTCATATATATGTTTATGCGAAAAACAAACGCAACTGCAGTTCTTGTATACATATTGGATAACATAATTATGTCATATGACATTGACAATTGACATGACATGACTATGACATTATCCCGCCCGCCAACCAATTTCAGTGTTGCCAAGTGCATAAGTCGATTTATTATTGATTACTTTTATAAAATCGATATTTCTCATGATGATCATGTTGAAAAAAATATATTTTTGTATTGTCATTATATTGTCAGGTTGTTCAATGCATGGTTCCTTAGTAATATGCAGCTATCAATCTATTATTAATAATATCTAGAAGTAGAGAGCTATTAATTGATGTGATTGTTGCAAATAAGCACGTTGATGAAACGCAATGTACGCAAAGGCAAAAATCTGTGAAGTGACTCTTTCAAAAAATGTTTGCGTTTGATAGTAGAAACGAAATACTATGGCAACCATCACTAACCATTGCTTAAGAATAGGTTACTTTTATTTAAATAAGTCTTATTATTAACATTTCACGCTAGCGAACACACCGGAATGAGCTGGTGATAGCTTACAACAATACTGTTATTTCGTTTTTAAAAGTAAATGATCAAATAAATTAAAATCGATTTGATATCCTATTTATCGATAATCTGATATCGCGTGAACAGTTTTTTGTCATGGCAACATTACTTTATGAACTGACAACAGAAAATGTAGGAACTAGGTAAATAAATACAAAGACTTATTATCTTAATTTATTTTATCCAGCAAATGTAAGATCAACTAATGCGATACAAACCCATTACAATTAAAAACAAGAATTGTAGATATTACTAGCTTGTGGCACAACTTTAAAAAAATGCGATACTGCTTTTGGGCATTCTCCTTTAGGGGGGTGAAGTGGTTCGCGTCCGTAGGAAGATTACCTAAGCAATGCCTTATGCCCTACACGTGTCCCCCGGGTGGTGCAAAACGAACCACAACGTCGAACTTCGGGCGGCGGTCAACTAACCCGACACTACTGTCCTAACAAGCCGGTGTTCCGAGGGTATTAGGAAATGAATAACCACGCCCGCAACCGCTTTGTTGCGATCGGGTGTCTTGGCTTCATCGCCTGGACTGAGAGGAAGACATCGTCTATAAAATAATTACCCTAATTCCACGGTGGGATACGTGCCAATGGAATGCATGGCTGATGGGAGATCAGTCCTTAGCGCCACCCTCGACGGACCCGGCAAACGTCGGTGCAGTGAACCTTCTTGGGGGAATGGGCATCACCCCTCAAGTGACCTTTTATATCGACCCTACTTGACCCTACTAATCCTAACGATGACTGACAAACAAAATTGATTCTGTCGAAAAGATGAAGATTTTAAAAAAGGGCTATAAAAATGAAAATTTACAAATCTAAATAATTTCTGATGATACAATTATTGGGCAATTTTCACTCACCTAATGCCAGTTCCATACACTTTCTTTTCTGTATAGTGCAGATCCTTTCACTTGTTTCACCTGTTTTTATTCAAACCAGATTTAGTTGTATTGTTTACTTATCATCCGCCTAGTATATACTCGTGGAGTTTCTGGCAATTATATGCTTTAAGCTTGCTGGTGACAGAGATATGGAAATTGACTTTATTTTCGAAGTAGTCTATTTCGGAGAGGTACCGAAACTACTGTCTGAAGGATCAATTTACTTCAATTTCCTACTAATTTTTATGTTTGGAAAACGCTTTGAATTCAATAGATGCTGTAACTAGCCTTATACTATACTAAATTATGGCATCTTTAAGCAAATAACCAAGACTAATTGCACCTTAAGGTAGAGTCATCATCATCATCAGCCCATATACGTCCCACTGCTGGGCTCGGGCCTCCTCTACAACTGAGACGGTTTAGACCTTAGTCCACCACGCTGGCATAGTGCGGGTTGGCGATCTACACACCTAAGAAATTCCTAAGAACTTTTAGGTGTGCAGGTTTTATCACGATGTTTTCCTTCACCGTTAAAGCAAGTGATAATTCATTGTGAATATACACATAACTTCGAAAAGTCAGGTGTGTGCCTGGGGTTTGAACCTGCGACCGCCGAAATTCTCGAACGTGCGCCTAATCCTCGAGGCCATCACTGTTTCCTTTCCTTTCCTTTAAGGTAGAGTAACATGTACTTACGCGGCATATAGAATCCCACGCAGCCGCACATATCGAACGTATAGTTGGACAGACACTCAATCTTACAGTTATTCTCAGTGTATAACTTGAAATATCGAAGATAGCGGTCTTCAGGAAAATAGCACCGGCGTCTATAACCAACCATTATGCGTTACTACTACAACTAAATACTATAACTATGTGGAACAGATATATTCCAGTGAGAGATTAGAAGAGTCTTTTAGAATAAGTTTTAGCAAGTGCTGCGTTGGTAATGTAAATTTCATCATCATCATCATCAGCCCATATACGTCCCACTGCTGGGCACGGGCCTCCTCTACCATTGAGAGGGTTTAGGCCTGAGTCCACCACGCTGGCCTAGTGCGGGTTGGCGGACTACACACCTAAGAAATTCCTAAGACTTTTTAGGTGTGCAGGTTTCATCACGATGTTTTCCTTCACCGTTAAAGTACGTGATAATTCAATGTGAATACACACATAACTTGGAAAAGTCAGAGGTGTGTGCCTGGGGTTTGAACCCGCGACCGTAGAGATTCTCGACCGCGTGCCCAAACCTCGAGGCCATCACGACTTATTGTTGTTAATGTAAATTTACTAGAATTAAAAAGAGGATTACTCACACTTCCGGAGTATATTCTCTCAGCTTAGGCGATGATGACATCACGCTAAATTTCAAAGCAAATGAAGAAGACTGGTGTGGTAGTAGAGCGTAGGAGTAAAGTTCTGACTGTGGCATATCTGCGGGATGGTGCACAAACACCTGGAAAATAAAGTAAATCTTATTTTACTTAATTGAAAAACTTGCTTAATTTGCGATAATAAATTTATACATACATACATACATACATAAACTCACGCCTGTATTCCCCGAAGGGGTAGGCAGAGGCGCATTTCTGCACCCACATTTCGCCAAGTATGTATCAGTCCCACGTAATAGGGGGCGAGCCTATTGCCGTTTTTCGGGCACATTTCCAGACTCCGTGATGTTACCGAGAATTTCCTAATGGAAAAACCCAATAACACTTTGCCCGACCCGGGAATCGAACCCAGGACCTCTAGATCGCTCGGCACATACTTGTACCGCGAGACCACGAGGCAATTGAAAAACTTGCTTAATTTGCGATAATAAATTTATACTATTACAATATACGATGGAACTGTCATGTGCATGTTAAATACAAAAATCCCTATAAAATCATAGAATAAAAATAATAGCATAAACAAAAATATGTCATTCATGTCTCTATCTTCAAACAGTGGTGTTTTTGAACACACCACGCACTGCAAATCATGTTTGAAACCTTACGTAAAAGAGGACAAAGTATTGCAGTTAAGCGGGCACATTTTCAGATTTAAAATTCTGCCTTCCCCATTTGGGAATATAGGCCAGCCGCCAGCGTCTATATGTGTAAGTAATGTTTGTCTGACCTTATATCCTGTATATAAAACATTGCATTCAGAGTCGATATCCTTTAGATTATCCTCTAAAAGCACCACAAGGTCGGGCTCCGCACCATTTACCTGAAAGTGATTGTCCAAAGTAGCAAATATTAACGCTGGTTTGCAATAGGCTGGCGTGGTTACCTAAGTAACTCCTCGAAGTTGATAGGAGGAAGCGACACGTACTACACGTACATTGATAAAAAATGTTTGCTGCGCTCGGTGATACATAAACTCCCACTCGATTACAGAAGACGAAGGCATAAGAATAAAGATAAATGATAAAATAGGATGTTATTTTGTAAAATACTCGTACATATAAACTTTTTTAATGTTATTGTTAACTCTATGAAAGTAATTCTAGAATTACTTATGAATTTATTAAGAATGTTTTCTAGGAGTCTTTTATTAATCAGAGTATGGAGAAATACCACATATTCATTTTTTTAATACTAGCAGTGAGAGGTACGTTATTTCATCAAACAACGTTAAATAAATCGTTAAATTGATCACTATAAACTACTACTATTACACATATGTCTAAAAAAGAAGAATTTAGAAATAAACTCACGCGCCCTCGTCTGGGATAAGGATCGTCAGGAAAACCAAGATCATATCCATTTTCAAACGTCCAATTTTTCGAAGGTTGATTTGAATCGATATAGGAATAGTTCGTTTGTATCCTGGAATCATAAGTTTGCATGTAACTCTGGGAATAAAGCTGTCGACTAGTTTTATAATGCTAAAGAAGGAAAATTTGTAACATGGCTATGTTGAGCGATGTGTCTTGCTACTTGATACTCTACTTTGGCTTTTTACAATCAGGTTCGGCGCTACCAGTTGCTATCAGTTACTATGATTAAAAAGAAAAATGTATTTTATAAGCACAAGCACACAATATCCCAAATCCAATGATGCAAATTATTTTCCAAATGCACTGTATGAAAAAATAACAACATTTAACGCACTTCTACAAAAAAATCATAGCTGAATATAATCCGCGAGACCGAAAAGTCTCTCGTAGTTTCTTATACCTCTGACACAAGACTTGATCTAGGTGTGGGGTTAGAACTATGTACATATGTTACTGTTGTATGTATGTGTAATTTAAGTGATTCCTTATTTCTTATATTTAATGCTCTAACTTATGGTCCGCTTCGTACTCTCATAAATTCTGAAACAACTAGGATGAGTCAATATTCGGCACTAACATAATAGCAATATACTCACACGTCTGTCCGAAATATGTCGTCAGCTCCCAACGAGTTGAAATTGTAGCAAACGCCTTCTTTAGTAACAACTGGGTTCCAAAAGTAAACGTTCCACAAATTTTCTTGGCGCCATGTGGAGGATCCACCGTACATGAAATAGGTACGGTCATGCTTAATCGCCTAAAATATCAAATACTGTCGGTATTTAGAACAATAACAATGGTTTCATTCGAGTAACATAGATAGATAGAGATAATATAGATAGGGACTGAAATCCAAGCTTTTGGATAAGACGAAAACGCGACAACCAATTTTGGACACTTTGTCAGAGAGGTCACCTGAACTAGTGGATTGCGAAGATGGTACTAACTACTAATGTCCAGCTTTCAAGTAATGTTAAGTGATGATGATGACATATCCTACGTTTAGAACGTTAATTAGACTGACTAAATCTTTATTTGACTGCGTTCCTAGGCTTTTCTTATTCATCTAAAGCTAGTATCATTATAAATAATATCGCCCCTCCAAGCTTAACACCAAGACGTAGTTCTCAAAAACGAATAACTCATTAATTTGTGTATGTTACAATCCTATCCCTATTAGTTACAATCAATCCATGATTCGCTTAATTAGTTAATTCCTTAATTAGTTTTGTGGATAAGCTTACTGTTTTCACTCTAGCATTATTGTTGGACAGAAAATATCCAAAGATAGTGTAAGAAACACTATCCAGAAATTATACTACAAACTTGTAACCACTTCCTTTATTTTTGATACACAATAACTCGATTATAATTCTACTGAGTAAACGTCGTAAACGTTTCCACACAATCTTCAGTTCGGAATCTTACAGACGTCCGGTACCGAATGATCCAATCTGTCAGTGTCGCCAATATTTATAGCCTCCTTCTACCAACCCCCACTTTCAAAACCCTTAACCCCATTTTTATTCTTATTTTCAAATTAATATTTACGCACATCTTATTAATATTTACACAAAATAATAAACTTTACAAATGAAACCTTACACTAGGAATTAAATCTATTCAATACCTGATAAATGTTGTCTACTACCACAGCATTGGAATAGTTCCGGTTCAATAAAAGTATATCATCTCTTTCAAAAATATATTTGTCGCATAAGAGCGACACGTCTTCGAACATTTGCCTCTCCTCGATAGACCTAGAAGTAGGAATATTGGAATGTATATATACGCTTCCATATATCTGCAAAAGCAGACAGTCGTATGTGACACCCAAGTGACACCTGTTGAACAACTATTAGTTACCCAAATTATTATTTTGGGTTCTTATCAGTTCTAACACTATGACCAGATTTATAGTTCAAGTTCATTTACGTTCTCTCCAGGGAAGGTTCAAGTGAACTACTCATTCTAGGCAGCTTGACGCTACTGTCTTTCATTACTCTAGTAAATCATTTATCAATTAGTGTAAATGGTGCAACCGTTCTAATTGTAAACCAACCCGCAACCCGCACTAGGCCAGCGTGGTGGACTAAGGCCTAAACCCTCTCAATTGTAGAGGAGGCTCGTGCCCAGCAGTGGGACGTATATGGGCTGATGATGATGAAATCCTGCTTGAATAAAATAAATGAATAAATAAATAAAATGTTTGAATTGGTTGGTGTAGTTCCGTCAAATTAACTTTATACGTATGTACATACATACATACATAAACTCACGCCTGTATTCCCCGAAGGGGTAGGCAGAGGTGCATTACTGCACCCACATTTCGCCAAGTATGTATCAGTCCCACGTAATAGGGGGCGAGCCTATTGCCCTTTTTCGGGCACATTTCCAGACTCCGTGCTGTTACCGAGAATTTCCTAATGGAAAAACCCAATAACACTTTGCCCGACCCGGGAATCGAACCCAGGACCTCTAGATCGCACGGCACATACTTGTACCGCGAGACCAAGAGGCAGTCGTCTATAGTCGTTTATACGTATGTATGTTTCGATATTCAAATTTGTTTGCTCCAAAAAATATATCTGTGTGGTTATCACGAGTGAAACAATATTAACCAAAAATATTTTAAAAATAAATATTGGTTTTAATTATATATTGATCATTATATTATCAAAATGAATTATGGTTTGACATATTTATATTGTCTTGCACCCATGTACCACAGATATGCCAATTCTTGTTCGGTGTTCAGCGTATTATGTATTTAGCCCCGTGGCGCAGTTGGCTAGATACCAGCTTGCGAAACGAGAGGCCGCGGGTTCGATCTCTGCACGAGACAAATGTTATGTGATCCACAAATATTTGTTTTGTCGTAGTTTCTGATACCCATGACACAAGGCTTGTATCTTAATGTGGGGTCAGAACTATGTGTGACTGTTTGGTGTATTTATTTATTATGTCATGTCCATCAGGTATAATTGTGTCGATAACCGTGCATTATTTAGAAACGTAAACATATAAACAAATACAAATCAACATTACATGGTGCTCGCGTTTTCACTGCTGTCTTGATTTTCAACTAGCACTTTCTTCTTTTCTGCATTGTAATTGTACTCTCGGGCAAAGACTTTCCGTTGTGGACATATTGTTACTGATGGAAACGGGACCTAAAATGAAGAGAATTTAGAAATCAATGAACATCACTAGATGTTATAACTTCCACAGTAACAAATGGTATAATCAAAGTGGATTTTATTCGTAAATTACTATTATTTCACATACATACATACATAAACTCACGCCTGTATTCCCCGAAGGGGTAGGCAGAGGTGCATTTCTGCACCCACATTTCGCCAGGTATGTATCAGTCCCACGTAATAGGGGGCGAGCCCATTGCCGTTTTTCGGGCACATTTCCAGACTCCGTGCTGTTACTGAGAATTTCCTAACGGAAAAACCCAATAACACTTTGCCCGACCCGGGAATCGAACCCAGGACCTCTAGATCCCACGGCACATACTTGTACCGCGAGACCACGAGGCAGGCACTATTATTTCACGATACATCAAAGTAAGGTATTAGTTTTTAGTGCCGCTATTGATCCTGTTTCCAAAAAGTTGCAGCTATGAGAGTCGTCAACGTCTCATGCAATTATTATACTGTTAGAAATAAATTGCTGTCGCGAGTAGCAGTCGTCGTCATCACGTCGGCTGCCTATATAGCGGGCGCTGCTGAGCGTCACAGGCGCACTCGCTCATCGGCCGTTGTACAGTGCGGTAGCTATGTCCGAACATCTACGCGTGTCTTTTGTTTTCAATTTATCCTCAGTAATGTTAATTATTTAGTAATTTCAATTTCGTTTATGTTTGTTACGGCCGGGCCCCTGGCCGAATAAATTTTTATTTAAAAATCATTTAATATTCTGATTTCTAAATAATATACATTCATCATGAATAATATAACTTTTGACCTCCGTTTACCCCCTTTAGAGAGAGAATTTCAAATATCTCTTCCTAGTGCTTACTTAGGTCATATATTTTATCAATACATTTGAACAAAATTCACGCTTCGAAATCTAGCTGTTTCGACTGTGCATCGATCGCCAAGCCAGTCAGCAGTCAGTATTATTTAAATAGACAAAATCAACTCACTTGAGAGACAGAAATCAGTTCGTCGTTAATGGACACAATAACAGGACTGTTGTGCCACTTCAGCCAGACGTTGTGAATTTGATACACGCAAATAGCAACACTCGCACAAAATGCAATCAGCCAAAATACTCTGAAAACGATAATGAAAATATTACCATGAAATCCCTTAGTGTATGTATGTTAACTACATTATCAGGACTCCATAGGGGCTCATTAGATAAAAGAATCTATATTCTGTATGTACATACATACACTCAAGCCTGTATTTCCTAAGGATTAGGCAAAGTGTCATGCAGGCGAACTTAATGTCTTATTTCGGGCAACTATTCAGATTCCGTGCTGCTAGTAAAAAAATACCAATGAAAAAACCCAGTAACACTTTTCCTTTCGCGAAATCAAACCGGAGACCTTTAGGTACATTAGCATGGCTCAATTGTGCCGCAGAACTCTGCGGTACAGATCTATGAACGATATACATATACCTATATATAACCACTACAACGAAGCTATATCGACCGAATTTTGTGGCCAATGTTATTACTAATAAAACTTTAAACAGCCTAACTTTCGACAGCCCCGTGGCGCAGTTGGCTAGATACCAGCTTGCGAAACGAGTGGCCGCGGGTTTGATCCCCGCACCGAGACAAATGTTTGTGTGATCCACAAATGGTCTGGGAGTTTGTGAGACCGAAAAGTATCTCGTAGTTTCTGATACCCATGACACAGGATTTGTATCCTAGTGTGGGATCAGAAGTATTTATGTGACCGTTACGTGTATTCAATTTATTTAATCAAAGAAACTAAGAAATATTAAAGCATTTGTAACACTTCCAGTGACAAGGTAAGTATTTGGATGGCGGTTTAAAAAAGGCAAGTCTTAAAGTTTAATTAACCTGAGCTCAAACTTACTTCTCGATTGTCGTAAGGCTTCTCCTAGTGATGTATCCTAGACCATGCAAAGTAGTACTGCTAGCGAATTCTTCCAGCTGTTCTCTCACAAGAATCTTGCGCCGTAGTGTTTCTTGCTTCCGCGTCGAAACGTCTACAGTATCTACTGCCTTTTCCTCGCTAAAAACAACTTTGTATACAAAATCACAGCGCGGATTACTGACATTTAGAACTCTCTGAAATTCGTTTTGGTAATTCTTAGATAATGATATTTCCAAGAGTGGTTCTTGCGCGTTTTGCGCGTCACTAGTAAGCCTTATAATTTTAAGTTTTTATAGGTAATTTCTAATTGACTTTGAAATAGTTCAAAGTGACGAGTGAGTTTGGATCCTGTAACCAATATGTTCCGACAGGCAGAATGAATGTATTGTTTCTATCAAGACAGGAGAGCGATATGTAGTAGATGTTCCATCATACATTTGTATGAATTTAATCGCAAACGAGATAGGGTTTAAATTGTTTTAATGAGGTTATTTCGAAGATAGATTAAAACTATTAATGCGGTGCATGTCAAAACAGATGTTTTTACAAGCAATAGGAATAGGAGTGAGCTCGCAAAATGTTTGTTATATGTTATTTGCTATACCTAATTTAATTGTGTTAGCTTAATTTATTAGTAGTAGTGTGATTGTTATTATGTTTTGTTTTGTTTTGTTTTATTTTGTATAAATTTGTGTTATAGTCCCGCCAGTTCGAATTGGGTACCTAAACCTGTAATGACTGTGTGTGTTGAATTAATAAATAAATAAATAAATAATAAATAAATATCATGCTGCTTATACTTCTATAAGTCTGAATGTTGTAATCTAAGAATATAATATGTAAATAAATTAATATTAATAAAATAAATAAACAAATAAATATGATTACTTACTCCATTGTCTTTATCACTTAAAACGAGCGTCCTGTTCCCAGCGGTTGCTGTTAAAAACTGAAACTTACGTGTTTACGATCTGGCATCAATTTTACAAAATGTAATTAAGTGAAGTAGTAGCAATATTCGCCGTAGTGATCCACAGGGGACATCGTTATATTTACAATTGTAGAAATACGATGCACAATAATCGACATTCGCTTATGTTGTACTGTTCGACCTACATAGTAATAAGGCAAAATAAATTTTTGGTCTAGATGTTTGTACATACATACACATTCACGCCTGTATGCTATAAAAATTGCTGCTATAATTCAGCAATGTTTTGGGCTCCACGTGATAGGGGCGGGCTACTATTTTAGGGCACGGCAGATTCCGTAGCAGTACTGTGAAATGTCACACACAATGGTGTTAGGAATGCCTAACACATAGAGAAAAATAATAACACTATGACTGCCTCGTGGTCTCGCGGTACAAGTATGTGCCGTGCGATCTAGAGGTCCTGGGTTCGATTCCCGGGTCGGGCAAAGTGTTATTGGGTTTTTCCATTAGGAAATTCTCAGTAACAGCACGGAGTCTGGAAATGTGCCCGAAAACGGCAATAGGCTCGCCCCCTATTACGTGGGACTGATACATACCTGGCGAAATGTGGGTGCAGAAATGCACCTCTGCCTACCCCTTTGGGGAATACAGGCGTGAGTTTATGTATGTATGTTTGTAATAACACTATTCCCGACCCTGTAAAACTGGGTCCTCTAGACCGCATGTCAGGCAATTGACAAAAACTAGGACAAGTCCGAAGTCGCGGGTAAAAGCTTGTGACAATTGTTTTATAGCAGGTCAATGCCCACAGCATATTTAATAGAATAGAAAATTTCCCAAGAGAGCAAAAAATGCTTATATTGTTAATATGCTTCAATTATTAAAATTAAGCACCCGTATCGAATACATTAGGGTGTGAACGTAAATAGTTTATTGGTAGTTCTAAGTTAATTACTCCCGTAGTTTAATAGGCGTGCGATCGCGATACATTAAAACATAGCAAAAGATCCCGACGTCTCGAATTTGATGCCCAACTAGGGTAACGTGTTGTTGATTTTTCCATAAGGAATTTCTTAGTAAAACCGAGGTAAAAACTAAGGTTTGTTAATCTATTGAGACTCAATTCTTGCCGATGAAACATATAGTATCTAATATCATCATCATCATCAGCCCATATACATCCCACTGCTGGGCACGGGCATCCCCTACAACTAAATACTGAAATACTAAACCCTCTCAGTATTTAATATACTTTTATGTGTTTTCCTTTATTGTTAACATTATAATATATATCTGTATGTAACGTAGAAATACGCCCACTCTTACATTAAAGATGCTTCTCTACCCACTTTTTACAGGCTTGTATTATTTGTATCCAAACATATTTTACGGCACTGAACGTAAAAAATACTTTATATACTGAAGCTTTATGCCTTTTGGCCGACTCTGAAATACGTTCTCGATCATTTGTTTGCATAAAAGACGTCGTACGTTCCCCTTTTATACGAGAATATACGAATATGTGAAATTAGATGAAAAAAATGGCTGCTACGAGAAATGTTTGCTAAATTTTCGGGTATATTCAATATTGGCACATATTTCTTTCCGTTTGTTCTAGTATCATCATCATCAGCCCATATACGTCCCACTGCTGGGCACGGGCCTCCTCTACAACTGAGAGGGTTTAGGCCTTAGTCCACCACGCTGGCTTAGTGCGGGTTGGCGGACTACACACCTAAGAAATTCCTAAGAACTTTTAGGTGTGCAGGTTTTATCACGATGATTTCCTTCACCGTTAAAGCAAGTGATAATTCATTGTGAATACCCACATAACTTCGAAAAGTCAGAGGTGTGTACCTGGGGTTTGAACCTGCGACCACCGAAATTCTCGACCACGCGCCTAAACCTCGAGGCCATCACTGCTTGTTCTAGTATAAGTGATAAAAAAATTGTTTATAGAAGTCCCTTGCTGCAAACGTTCATCTCACGCTTTTCTATTTTCCAAGTCATCCGCTTTGGGAAGATCATCGATCCACCTAGTTTAAAGGTCTCCACATATTCGTATCAAAAATTTCAATCACCAGATTAATTTTTATTCGATCTGAGATTCGAACCCTCTAAGTTTCGCAGCTGACTAGTGGCCATGAAACCCGGTAGAAGGTATATTTTACCTGAAACTACGACAATAATATAACAATAAACAATAACTACATTGTTTCATCCACCTATTGTGAAACCCAATGAAAGCGAAACAAAACCACCATACATCAAGTCAGTCGATACATCTTCCTAAAGCTTAATGAAGTGTACACCGCGCAGCACATTTTGCGGCATCTACAATATTAATGTATTCTGCCCACTTGGAGGGAGCTGTGCGGAGGGGTATACGTCGCCTAACTGTAACATATTATTTCAAATTTATCTTAAAAATATTTATACCTTTGGAATTGCGGATTCAGGATCTAATTTATTTTTGACGTGTCTACTTCATGGCAATCTGTTTTTCAACAATAAGCCACTTCTTCGTTTCATTACTTAGTTTATGTTCTTTTTTCAAGAGCCATACTTGTATGAATTTTTTTTCACACGATCCTCTTGATGTTAAGTGGTAAATCTTTTATGTAGGCTCGGTATCAAATTCAAATTCAAATATGTTTTATTGTGGTACATAGGATGGTGTTATAACTATGACCCGCCGTGTTGGCATACAATAATGGAACTTAAATCTAATAAAAATCTAACTTTGAAACTATATTAATACTATAGAAAACATATTTTTAGCTCATGTTCTAATAGTACTAATACTTTATGAATACCTAATAGTATCTTAGTTATAGTTAGTGGCACTCTCATCTGCACTCCTTAAGGGGTGGCAAAGGTGGACTTCTGCACCCACGTTCCGACAATTATTTTCAGTCTCACGTATCAGATACAGGTTACATGCAGCTACTGAGAATTTACTAATTAAAAACTCTAATACGAGCTGAAAAATCATTAAAGTGATATTTGAGGAATTGATAAACCACATTAAAGTTGAAGAATATATAGAGTTTATGGAGAGGATGGATGAAAGACGACTTGGTAAGGGATTTGTCGAGAGAGTGTGAATGGAACAGGTCGCTCATGCAGTACTTACATATAAAAATGAGATACATGAATCACGGTACATCAGAACTCAGCGTATAAAAAATTTAATGCCCACAAATAGAAGTAACCTTACCCTTTACCTTTTATCTCTGCATCACCCAAAGGTTGACTGTTAGAGAATGCCTTAGGCATTAAGTCCGCCTTTATACGCAATGTGTAAAAAGCATAAATAAATAAATAAATAAAAAGTAACAGAGGTATGCCAGGATCATAGTTTTTGGAGTTCTATAGATTTTGTCTACCCCAAAGGTATATTTTTGAGGAAAATTACACCCTTTTTACTCGCTCCATTGCAATGTCTCATTGCACTCTGTTTCACCTCCACTCAGAATTATCGCAGGTAGTATCTGGTCTAAAATTATTGGTGCTTGTGCAGAACTTTAGACACGATGGTTTCAATTAGGTAAAGTAAAGATGGGAACCGTCGTCGAGATTCCGCCAGCAAATTGTTCATTATAAATGTAAAGATGTTATGAACCTTAGTGGGTTGAACACCGTATTCATAACCCCTAATTGAAGCACTCTCGCGTAATTGAATATAGTGCTATATGTATGAGGTAATATGTTCTTACCAAGATTACTTTGGTTTAAATATATATTTTTTATTAGGTTTATACATTTTTCGGTGTTGCGGCTCAAGTACGTACTACGCTATCTAGATTTATTGAGTTTTTCCATCACAAGATTCCCAGTAGTGAAACGGAGTCTGGAAATTTTCCCGAAAAACGACAATAGACAATAAAATTTGGGTGTAGGAATTTACCATTTGTCCACCGACTCCACTAGCCTTCGGTGAATACAGGTTTGTATGTAAATGAGTATTAATTTACATACATACATACATACATAAACTAACGCCTGTATTCCCCTAAGGGGTAGGCAGAGGTGCATTTCTGCACCCACATTTCGCCAAGTATGTATCAGTCCCACGTAATAGGGGGCGAGCCTATTGCCGTTTTTCGGGCACATTTCCAGACTCCGTGCTGTTACCGAGAATTTCCTAATGGAAAAACCCAATAACACCTTGCCCGACCCGGGAATCGAACCCAGGACCTCTAGATCGCACGGCACATACTTGTACCGCGAGACCACGAGGCAGTCACAAAAACAATCTTATATTTATTACATAAATGGACAACCGTGGCGGATTAACCGCGTCGAGCCCAAGACCCGAATGAATTTAATCAGAACTAATTTAGTGTATGTAAGAAAGTTTCTTACTTTGCTCAACTGAATGGGGTCGTTGGGGCACAGGTAGGGTGCGATTGTGCCAACTTTACGGACCTTCGGGGTGGTAGGGTTAGGTGAAAGTTAACAAAAGTTGTGTTCTGCGTTTTGATGTGAGGGCTATGAAGGAAATTAGATGTAGATATGGAAACTCCGCTGATTGGTACAGCCCAATTATGTCCCACTGCTGGGCACGGGCCTCCTCTACAACTCAGAGGGTTTAGGCCTTAGTCCACCACGCTGGCCTAGTGCGGGTTGGCGGACTACACACCTAAGATATTCCTAAGAACTTTTAGGTGTGCAGGTTGTATCACGATGTTTTCCTTCACCGTTAAAGCAAGTGATAATTCATTGTGAATACACATATCACTTCGAAAAGTCAGAGGTGTGTGCCTGGGGTTTGAACCTGCGACCGCCGAAATTCTCGACCGCGCGCCTAAACCTCGAGGCCATCACTGCTTTTTTTTTCCGCTCCGCTCCGCTGATTAATACAGATATAACTCACGATTATTTTGTAATACGAAGTGCTATATTTACTTAGAAAACCAACCCTGAAACATCAGGGCAAAATAATCAGCATCATCATTATGATCATCAGGCCATATATGTAGATATGTCCCACTGCTGGGCACGGGTATACAGACATACCTTACGGCTGTATTCCCCGAAGGATTTGGTGCATTTCAGCACCAACATTTCGCCAGGTATGTATCAGTCCCGCGTAATAGGGGGCGAAGTTATTGCCCTTTTTCGGGCACATTTCTGGCTCCGTGTTGCTACTGACGATTTCCTAATGGAAAATCCCGAGAACACTGCCCGACCCGGGAATCAAACCCGGGACCAAGTCACATACTTGCGCCGCGAGACCTGTGTGAGGTATGGAACGTAATTCCTAATATTTATATATAGCGGGTAGATAAATAAAGTTATTATTTGCGCTCTGCATTAAATCACATTTAAATCCTACTACCTGGAGACAGTCCGTAAGAAGTGCAAGTAATACGGAACAATAGGTTGGCTGGCGACTCGAGTTAGCAAGTCATGATAATATTATACTACAAATTATAGACAAAGCCAAGCCTGAAGCAAAATGTGAATTCTAACATCGCCATACATATAAGTATACAAAAGTAATAATGTTTTATGTTTGTTCCCCACGTATGTTTGTCAGGGAACCGACTACAGTTTGTTTTTCGTTTTCCTCGTCTATCGCCTGTCGCCTTTTAGAAATATCCTGTTTCTGATATCCAACGTTTATTGTTATAACGATACTGTATTTGAAAGGGTAAAATGTTTTTAGCAAATACATCAAAAAATTGTTTTGCAATTAGGAGGTGTAACAAATTTTCGTAAGACCTAAAAAAATAGTTTTAGAAGAGACCCGTGACCAGCAGTGAGACGTATATGGCCTGATGATCATGATGATGATGATGATTATTATGCCCTGATGTTTCAGGGTTGATTTTCTATACAAATAAATAAAATATATTTTTTTAAATGCGTATCAATGTACAAATTTTGTCTGTCTGTCTGTTTGTTCCGGCTAATTTATGAAATGGCTGGACCGACTTACACGGGACTTTCACTGGCAGATAGCTAATGTAATAAGGAGTAACTAAGGTTTACTTTTGTATTATATTACGATTAATCCAACAATCGACACAATTATGCTGGCATGGTGAAGCCGTGATCGCCAAGAGGGACGCATTCGGTCAAGACATAACTTTGGTGATAGTAGGTACAAATCTTTAGCCTTTCAAAGTGTTCATAATTATTATTAAGGGTGGACAAAGGCCTAAACCTTCTTAGTCGTAAAGAAGGCCCGTGCCCAGCAGTGGGACGTTTATGGTCCAACACATATCGTCCATCCAGCGGGTGACCATATCGTTTCTCGCTGGTCGGTAGTAATTTTTTGGACTCCACTGTGCTTACCATCAGGTACAGTGGAGTCACTTTGCCGTGCAAGAAAAAAAAAAAAAAAAAAAAAAAAAAAAATAGAATGCCATGGTAAATAATTAAGTAAAGCTCGTCTCAAACGTATAGAACTGCAAATATTAATGAATGAAAGCGTGAAGCGATTGATGAAAGTTGATGACGCCAAAGTAGCATGTCAGGACCGAGGAAAGTGGAGATGTATGTATTTGTATATGTACTTATGTATGTATGTGTATTAATGTTTAAATATTCTTGTTCCAGATTTGCCGCGGTTCGTTGGTCCAGGGTCCAACGTGACGGTGGCTGTGGGTCGCGATGCCGCCCTCACCTGCCGAGTCGACAACCTGCAAACATTTAAAGTGAGTTTTTTCGTAAAAATAATTTCTTCAACACATACCCTGTGTAGTGTTTGTATACTTGTCTCGGGAGCACGGGTAGTGACGGGGACTCAGTCTTGTGCGAGCCGTTAGCGAGAGCGGACGTGTTACCCTGACTGCTGGTGACGTAACGAGCCAATACTTTACCCTTGTGAAGGCACGAGTACTACACCCTGAACCTATTCGAAGCGGCAATAGTTTAAAAAATTAAGAAGTGTAAAATTGACGATTCAAAAGAACTTGTAAAAGTCTATTTGAATAAAGATAATTTGATTTGATTTGATTTATTCTCACGACTGTTAGCGCCAAAAGGTAACCAGAGGTATATTTCAACACCCGTTTTTCACCAGTCGTTTGAATCCACCTATTTTTGTTTGCGCTCTCACATTTCGGTTCAGAAATTAATGAAACTTTACATCAACATAAGTACAAAAATTACAAACCAAAAAATTTACGGTAAAATATAAAAAAATACGTTTTCCTAACAACCATAATATATGTATATTACCTGCCCTCAGTTTTCGATCACGATCTGTTTACAGCCTGTATAAAAGTCTAAGCAATAAATTTATGTTTTGTTATATTATGATGATAAAACGAATAAGAAAAATAAGTAAAACTTCAATATATTTTTTTAGTGTCATTTATATATTTTAATATTTTTTCTTGTACACCACATATACAGAATTAAAATATAATATAGCTTATAAACTATTGTGTCACAAAGGGCGGACTTATCGTTATTAACGATTGTCAGTGTGTTTATAATCACCTTACCTTTTACCCGACGTAGTTTGCGATAACGTTTATATACACAGGATATGCGTAGATAAACTAAATTATATTTTAAGATATCTCAAAAAGCGCATGCTGGTACTAAAAATCTCCAACTGGAAAAATCAACATCCCCACCATCCGCTTCATCTTGATCTCACGCTGCAAACTTATGCCGTTAATCAACGGCGAAGTCCATCTTTTTTATTTACTCTGTCGTGTTTTGTTTATTCACTAGTAATGTGTTACCCCTATTAGTTGTAGAGGAGGTCCTTGCTCAGGAATAGGACGTATATGGGCTGATGATGATTCATATGTTACCGCGGGATGAACAAGGCTGTCGTCTATTATCATCTCAGCCATATACGTCGCACTATTAGGCACGGGCCTCCTCTACATGTGTTAGGGTATAGGCCTTAGTCCACCACACTGGCCTAGTGCGGGTTGGCGGACTACACCCCTAAGAAATTAGAACTTTTAGGTGTGCAGGTTTCCTCAGGATGTTTTCCTTCACCGTTAAAGCATGTAATAATTCATTGTGAATACACAAATAGCTTCGAAGTCAGAGGTGTGTGCCTGGGGTTTGAACCCGCGACCGCCGAGGTTCTCGGCCGCGTTCCTAAACCTCGAGGCCATCACGACTATTATATACGATGTGAATGAGGTAATGAAATTAAGTATGGATGTACGTAGATGTAAAGTTTCATTCACATAATGGGCAAAGCGTCACGTAATAGTTAATTCCGACAGTTAACCACCACGGGAAGTGCTGTTTGGATGAATAATAAACGGGGCTTTAGCGACTGAACTGTATATAATTATTTCGGCCGGCCTTATAATGGGCAGATGAGAGGCCATTATTGAAATGACTTGTAAATAGGTTTACAACTCCATCCGTGCCATCGGTAGGTTAAATATTCATATTCATAGTCACACCTTTAGATAGATAGATAGATACACACTTTATTTTACACTATTACAAAGATACAAAACAATGGACAACTTATACCTACGCCTACGAGTAATATAGTGGACAATCGGCCGTCTTATCGCTCAAAACGATCTCTTCCAGAGAACCAGGCATAATGAAATATTCACCTTTATCTCCAAAGGAGACATGGCCGACTCGTGGTCTCGTCCCAAAGTATGTGCCGTAAAATCTAGAGGTCCTGGGTTCGATTACCGACTCGGGCGAAGTGTTATTGGGTTTTTCTATAAGAAAATTCTCAGTAGCTCAGAGTCTGGAAATGTGACCAAAAAACGGCAATGGGCTAGTCACCTATTACGTGGTACTGATGCGTACCTGAAAAAAGGTGGGAGCAGAATCAGATGCACCCCTTCCTACCGCTTCATGGAATACAGGCGTGATGTTACGTATGTACATACATATATATACAAATACTATGTATGTGAATGTACATAGAGATGTATGTAGGAATAGGCCTATTCCTTAAGAAATACAAGTAGAATGTAAAAAAAAAAAAGGTTCGAAACTATCATGATCAGTCATCAGATCAGTCCAGGAGCTTTTAATAAAGCTAACCTGTGTCCAAGAAAGATCATAATCAACATCATAATAACTTTCTGCCGAATTTAAAAGCAAACCCTTCAGTTGACGATTGCCATATTTGTACAGATAAATATAGCGATGTAAATAAAATTCTCTCTCAACGTACGACGTCAAAGAACTGTTTGAAACTGCACAACGATAAATTCTCGCCACGAAACCGAAGCGTTCAGCAATTTTTCGGCTCGCCGCGCTTCCGCTATTTTAATTGGTACACGAGTTGTCGGTCATCGAGCCTCTGCTTTATTGCTATTGCATGGAAACTGTATTTATATAGAAAGATTTGTACAAGCCCACGTAATGGAATAGGCTTGTGATTTTTATTTATAAGTTCTATGCGCCAGTTTTGGCAGAGAGGTGAGCCAAGGTGCATTTCGACAAGCACAGTTTTTGGTTGAGAACCTCGCCTTATGTTTTTCTGATTAAGGAACTAGTGATACTAGAGTTTTCTTTTACTCATGCGTTCAATACGCTTTCTAGTTTGATATTACGGCAATATGTCTAGGAACGTGAAGTATTGCCGATAAGAATAGAAGATTACATGAAATTTATAGTATTAATAACTGACGGAATAGTATTATTAGTACAAACATCAAATAAATAAATAAACCCAACAGTCACACACATAGTTCTGATCCCACACTAAGATACAAGTCTTGTGTCGTGGGTATCAGAAACTACGAGAGACTTTTTGGTCTCACATACACCCAGACCCGAAACAAATATTTGCGGATCACACAAACATTTGTCTCGGTGCGGGGATCGAACCCGCGGCCTCTCGTTTCGCAAGCTGGTGTCTAGCCAACTGCGCCACGGGGCTGTCAATTAAATTAGTTTATTAAGGAGATTAGAAGTAGTGTAGTAGAATCTCGGCTGTAGCGGGTTCACTCCCTTAGGCACACATTTCTGACTTTTCGAAGCTATGCGTATACACAATAATTGATCACTTGTTTTAACGGTGAAGAAAAACGTCGTGAAGAAACCTGCGTGTCAATTTTTTTTTAGGAATTTATTAAGCTTAGTCAAATCAAATCAAATTATCTTTATTCAAATAGACTTTTACAAGTTCTTTTGAATCGTAAATTTTACACTTATTATTATTTTTTAAACTATTCGCCATATATAATATATAGTCAGCCAATCCGCACTAGGCCAATGTGGTGGACTAAGGCCTTAATGATAACTGATGATGATAAAGAAGATTGAATAGCTCACGATGAAACCTATACTCATACCCAGAAAACATACATACATACATAAACTCACGCCTGTATTCCCCGAAGGGGTAGGCAGAGGTGCATTTCTGCACCCACATTTCGCCAGGTATGTATCAGTCCCACGTAATAGGTGGCGAGCCTATTGCCGTTTTTCGGGCACATTTCCAGACTCCGTGCTGTTACTGAGAATTTCCTAATGGAAAAACCCAATAACACTTTGCCCGACCCGGGAATCGAACCCAGGACCTCTAGATCCCACGGCACATACTTGTACCGCGAGACCACGAGGCAGTCAGAAAACAGTACATATTTATGTCAATTCTGTCGAATGCAACGCCTTAATGACGTTAGACGCGTCGCGAATATCCGGATTGCATGCAAGCGACGATTGATGAACACTATACACGAGCCCGAAGGATTTCGGGGAATAAATGGGATCCGATGGTAAGCCTAGATATCCACAACTAAGATAAATGTGGAACGAAGCTCGCCCGATATTGGCTGAGCGAATTGATGCACTTGCCGAGTTAATTGTGATCGCGACGGAGAAATATCGAGTTTGTTTGGACTGCCAGCTAATGCCGATAATAAGGAGCGATACGATATATCGCATTTCTAAAGGAGCTGTTTATATTTTTCTAGTTGCCTCTAAACCAAGGTGATCATTCATTTTCGTATTTTTATTTCAGTCTGCCTCGCTAGTTTGCAGTAAATGTGTGTGCCGTGCGATCTAAATGATCTGATCGTGTCCGTTTTTCTATTAGGGAATTCTTAGTGGCAGAAGGAATCTTGACATATATCCGAAACCTTCATTTTTTTTAATAAAAACACATAGGTTGAAACTTGGGTGCAGAAATACGCCATTGCCTACCATTTCGGGAGTATGGGCGTGATAGTGGATGTAAAGTCCGCGCTCATCAGTTGTTCGTATACAGCAGTGGAGGTATTTTCACAGAAGCCCAAAAGCTAATCTTTAAATCTTTATTTAACATAAGCAATTTGTTCAAAAAGACCCCACAATAAACAATTATAAAGCAAACATTGAACAATTAACGTGTAACGATTTTGTGCTTCTATGGAAGTACCGCCACTGGTATACAGATGATGATGTATGGTATGTAGTGGTCTAGTGGTATTATCTGACGTATCAGCTAATAGCTATTTGATGGTCTCCAAAAATGTATTAAAAAGAGCGAAGCTAAAACAGAGAGCAATATGGTAAATAAATAGCAATTTATTTATAGGAACCAACCAGTAGAGGTACTTCCATAGAAGCCCAAAAGCGTTACACTTTAACTGTGTAAAGTCTAGTTTGTAATTGTTAATTGTGGGGTGAGGATATTCTCATTTATATGTCAAATTTCTTTTGTTAAGTAAAGGTTTAAAACTTAAAGATAATTATTCGAAATTTTGTATAGCACGCTGGGCTTTTGGGCTTCTATCGAAGTACCGCCACTGATTTACTCGTATGCATCGTTTTAAGGGCAATGACGTGCGGTCAAGCCAGTCCACTCCTAATTCATATCGCAGGTTCAGTCGGCGGTACTTTTAAAGATGCTATGACACAAACTGCCTCAAATTATAATTAGTAATAATCAAATTGGTTGAAGACTTACTTCATTCTTGCAATCTAATTCTGAGAATTTATTTTCCCCAGCAAAGACGTGAAATACAAATTTCTCACCAGATCTCATTAAAACCAATCTCTCTGACACGGCTAATACCGCAAACCCATTAAAAAAGTTAAAGAAAATTTAATTAAATCCATTCAAATGGGGAAAACTTAAGACAGCTGGAAAGCAATAAATCTTAATGTAATTTACGGACACTCAGCTCATTCAGCAAATTACAATTGTATCAGACGTTTTCAATGTAATTTCATAATGGTTTCTTTGTGGTAGGACGTATTTGCCTGGATAGTAGATACTCATGACGCTTCTCGAAACTAGCACAGGTAAAAAGATAAAGAGATATAATTCATTCAACTGATAATATTTTTTTTTCACCTGTCTCTATTTAAGCCAGATTATGCTTACTATGTGGCGCGAGAAAATAATCTTCACCGGGTTGGTTTATAAAAATAAAATCATCAGCCCTTGTACGTCTTACTGCTGGATACGGGCCTTTTCTGCCACTGCGATGGTTAGGCCTTCCTCAGCTACGCTAGCCTAGTGCAGGTTGGCGAACTACATACCTAATAAATTCCTAAGACCTTTTAAGTGGGTAGGAAAAACACTATATGTTTAGTTCAAATAGGTCCAATAATAGACGTCTAAAAGCAGTGATGGCCTCGAGGTTTAGGCGCGCGTTTGAGAATTTCGGCGGTCACAAGTTCAAACCCCAGGCACACACCTCTGACTTTTCGAAGTTATGTGTTTATTCACAATGAATTATCACTTGCTTTAACGGTGAAGGAAAACATCGTGATAAAACCTGCACACCTAAAAAGTTCTTAGGATTTTCTTAGGTGTGTAGTCCGCCAACCCGCACTAGGCCAGCGTGGTGGACTAAGGCCTAAACCGTCTCAGTTGTAAAGGAGGCCCGTGCCCAGCAGTGGGACGTATTTGGGCTGATGATGAATAGCTGACTAACGATTCGGCCTCGCTCTGCCAAAAAGTTATTGCCATTATCGTGATTGCATTTATTGAAAATCTCGTGTCACCAGCTGTGGCTAGTAGCACCTAATAAGTATTTTTTCATTTTGGTACGATTTTCGGACACAAATCTAGAGTCGGTGCTGCTAGTGGGAAATTCCCGACAAAAGACCACAACACTTTGCCCTACCTGAAAAAGGGGTCATTCGTATCGAAGCATGTCAATCATACGGCGGGACAAACGGCGGCCAAGTTGCAAATATTTTCACTTAATTTATACCATTTAATTGCGCTAGGCCCAATCGCGACCGTCTTTAGTCTCCATTCTGCGATATTCCATTTGCGTTCAATTTTCCCCCGCTGAGTACCGAATGAGTTCTCCGTTTTCTGCCGGAAAATAGCAAAAAACTTACAAAGTAAACGCTTAACAGAGGTGTTGATTGGATCGAGTTCTTGGAAAGTTTGCACAAATATTGCCACAAGTTTATTCCAATGCTTTTTGCCGTCAAATGGCGTCAATGTTTTATGTTTTGATTGCTTGATAGCTTAATAGGTCTGTGGCGTACCTTATATTTTATTTATTTATAAAATATATTTATTTATTATAAACATTTAATACCATGTATATACATTATAATACTAACAATTACACTCGACACATATACATACTAACTTACATACATTACACTTACAGAACCCAACACATTTATTATAATATTATTTATAATGTGGAGTGCATTGGAGGCGCACGATACCGCGCCGGCATAAACCGGTTTCGTGTAGTGACAGCGAGCGAGCGATGCGCGTCATCGTCTCAACTCACGCGCCGGCCGCGTCGGCAGCGCCGCCGACGCGGCCAGTCGGTACACCTCCCTCGCTCGCGAAGCCCGTGTCACCCGCTACCTCGTCGCCTTATCTCGTCCGCGCTTAATAGCTGCCTTTAATATTATATTCTCGTACTTTGAACTGTCTCGCTTCCTTCTGATATTTCTATTCTGTGACTTTATTGTGTGTGTGAACTGTATCTTCTTGTGCCGTGACTATTGTTATATATACTGTGACTTTTGTTATATATGTGTGCGCCATTAAACGCTTTAAATCGCTTGTGCTTTGTCATTGCGCTCACGCCTGCACCTACCACCATCCGGCACATCATCCTCACGCAACATCAGGCGCTGTCGCTACGTGCCCGCAACCAGGCACACCGACGCCGCCTATACATTAGCCATACTATAGCTAAACTTAGCTACCACATAGCTAAACTGGTGACCCCGACGTGATAATATTTTGTGTGCTCGTCCGAAATATTAAAGCATTGGAATTGAGCTTCCAATAATGCGAACCACAATTCAGGGTCTTCAGGTGTGAATTGCGGAACCCTAATTTCTATATTGCCGCACGTGGCGTCGTAGCGGTCAGCCGAAGGACGAACTCCGCGTGTACGTCGGGTTGTCGTGTTGGCTTCGCCTGGCCCTCCTGTATCGTGTACTCCCCGGAGGCTCGCACCGGACAAGCTCAAAATCGCCAGACAGGAGTTCGAGCTCATGCTGAGCAACGGCACAGCGCGTCCTTCCGACAGTCCCTGGGCTTCTCCCCTACACCTCGCGCCTAAGAAAGATAACGGCTGGCGACCTTGCGGTGATTATCGTGCGCTTAACGCACGAACTATCCCAGACCGTTATCCTATTAGGCACATCCACGACTTCTCCCATTCCATATCCGGTTGTACGGTCTTCTCTACCATTGACCTCATGAAAGCGTACAACCAAATCCCTGTCCTGGAGGCCGACATCCCGAAGACTGCCATCACTACTCCTTTTGGCCTGTATGAATTCCCCTTTATGACCTTCGGTTTGAGGAACGCAGGCCAAACATTCCAGAGGTTTGTGGACGAAATGACGAGAGGCCTGGACTTCTGCTACTGTTACCTGGACGACTTTCTCGTATTTTCCAGGAACGTAGCAGAACACGAGACGCACCTCCGCCAACTTTTCGACCGCATGCGGGGACTACGGCGTCCTCGTCAACACGTCCAAATGCGTCTTCGGTGCCTCGGAGGTAACATTTTTAGGTTACCGCATCTCCGCAGCCGGCACCAAACCTCTGGAATCCAAGGTCGAGGCTATTAAGGAATTCCCCGTCCCCAAGACAGTCAGGCAATTGAGGCGATTTTTAGGAATGCTTAACTTTTACAGGCGATTCCTCCAACGCTCCGCCTCCATTCAAGCCCCTCTTAATGCCCTACTTTCGGGCAACGTCAAGGCATCTCAGCCTATTGACATCTCTGGCGAGGCTCTGTTGGCATTCAACAGGTGCAAAGACAGTCTCGCCAGTGCTGCAATGCTGGCCCACCCAGATTGTCAGGCGGAACTCGCGCTGGTCACAGACGCGTCCGACCTGGCAATGGGTGCAGTGTTGCAGCAACTCAAAAACAACACTTGGGAGCCACTAGCCTTCTTCTCGCGGAAGTTGAGTCCCTCCCAACAAAAATACTCGCCTTACGACCGCGAACTTTTGGCTATCTACGAAAGTATCAAATACTTTCGCCATATGGTCGAGGCGAGACATTTTGTGGTCTACACCGACCACAAGCCCCTTAGTTTCGCCTTCAGCGAACGTAAAGCTAACTGTTCGCCAAGACAGTACCGCCATCTCGACTACATTTCGCAGTTCACCACGGACATTCGACACATATCGGGCAAGGACAATGTCGTAGCCGACCCATTGTCTCGTGTCGAAGAGCTGCAGATGCCAGTCGATTTGGAGGTGCTGGCTTCATCCCAAGCCTCAGACCCGGAGCTCACTCAACTTCTGCGAGAAGGATCGTCACTTCGCCTGCAAAAGTTGAGCATTCCAAATTGCCGCCTGGATCTCTACTGTGACGTCAGCACCTGCTCACCTAGACCGTTCGTCACAAGGTCGCTGAGACGGCCACTCTTCGACAGTCTTCACAGTCTCAGCCACCCAGGCGCTAACGCAATGGCGAAACTCGTCGCCGATCGCTTCGTTTGGCCTGGGATGCGCAAAGACTGTCGAGAGTGGTCTCGTCAGTGCCTGGCATGCCAACGCGCCAAGGTGAATCGCCACGTGTCAGCACCGTTGGGCACGTTCGATTTGCCCCGCGCCCGGTTCGCCTTCATCCACGTGGACATCGTCGGCCCTCTGCCCGTCTCCCACGGGTACCGTTATTGCCTCACGGCGGTGGATCGTTTCACTCGCTGGCCCGAAGTCACGCCTCTGATGGACATCACTGCCGAAACTGTCGGCAAGGCGTTAATATCATGGATATCCAGATTTGGATGTCCATCTGATATCGTCACCGACCGCGGACGACAGTTTGAATCGTCACTTTTCCAATATCTTGGAAAAGTGATTGGATTCAAACATCGCAGGACAACCGCGTATCATCCATCATGCAACGGGCTAATGGAACGATTCCACCGCCAACTCAAAGCTGCCATAATGTGCCACGCAGACTCCGGCTGGGTAGACGCTTTACCCTTGGTGCTGTTGGGCATCAGGAGCGCCTACAAAGACGACCTTAAAGCATCTTCTGCCGAACTCGTCTATGGTGAGCCTCTCAGACTGCCCGGTGAATTATTTGAGCAACCTTCAACACCTGTCTCCACAGACATCTCAGAATTCACCACTCGCCTGCGGCAGTTCGCCCACAAACTCCAGCCAACACCAGCTGCACGTCACAGTAGGAAAAAAATCTTTGTGTACAAAGACCTGGCTACCGCCAGCCACGTCTTCTTGCGGGACGATTCCTCTCGCGGTTCCTTACAGCCTCCCTACACTGGTCCCTACGAGGTCATAAACCGCGGGGACAAGACCTTCAACATACAGGTCAAAGGGAAGAGTGTGACAGTATCGGTAGACCGCCTTAAGCCGGCCTACATACTCGTCGACCCATCTCCCATTTCTACTCCTCCCACTCCACCTATTATCCCAACTTCCAGCCAACCTCCCACCCCACCATCTTCTCCTGTCCATCCTGCTTCCACGGGGCATACCCCCCCAGCACAGGATGACGTCAAAAGGACACGCTCGGGCCGCAGAGTTCGCTTTCCGGATTTTTATCGCCCGTAGTAACGGTCTCAGGGGGGGAGTGATGTGGCGTACCTTATATTTTATTTATTTATAAAATATATTTATTTATTATAAACATTTAATACCATGTATATACATTATAATACTAACAATTACACTCGACACATATACATACTAACTTACATACATTACACTTACAGAACCCAACACATTTATTATAATATTATTTATAATGTGGAGTGCATTGGAGGCGCACGATACCGCGCCGGCATAAGCCGGTTTCGTGTAGTGACAGCGAGCGAGCGATGCGCGTCATCGTCTCAACTCACGCGCCGGCCGCGTCGGCAGCGCCGCCGACGCGGCCAGTCGGTACACCTCCCTCGCTCGCGAAGCCCGTGTCACCCGCTACCTCGTCGCCTTATCTCGTCCGCGCTTAATAGCTGCCTTTAATATTATATTCTCGTACTTTGAACTGTCTCGCTTCCTTCTGATATTTCTATTCTGTGACTTTATTGTGTGTGTGAACTGTATCTTCTTGTGCCGTGACTATTGTTATATATACTGTGACTTTTGTTATATATGTGTGCGCCATTAAACGCTTTAAATCGCTTGTGCTTTGTCATTGCGCTCACGCCTGCACCTACCACCATCCGGCACATCATCCTCACGCAACATCAGGCGCTGTCGCTACGTGCCCGCAACCAGGCACACCGACGCCGCCTATACATTAGCCATACTATAGCTAAACTTAGCTACCACATAGCTAAAGGTCGATCGGACCGAGTTAATTAGTTAGTTTTACCGAGATTCCTCAATAAACGAATTCTTCAACACAAAAACTATGCTCAAGTGGTTACCAATGCGACTTCGCCGGAATTCTCATGTCCTTTCTCTTCTTTATAATATTTTATTTAATCCTCTTACTCCTTCGTATCTTAAAACCCGCTTTGAATTTCTCCATGAATCACATTCAAAAACCTTGAGGTCGTCAGAGAATCTAAAATTGAAAATGCCCGTGCATACCACTACGTTTCTAGACAATTCTTTCACTATAAAAGCTGTACGTCTGTGGAACGCTCTTCCTGTTGAAGTACGCCGGGCCAAAACACTTTTACACTTTAAAAGACTCGTCAAAAACCACTATCTCCATAATACCTAATATATATAGTATGTATGTATATGTGTATATGTATATATAGTTGTATTTGTATTATTATTATTTTGTTTGCATGTACTTATATATCTATTTTTTTTTTTATTTTTTTTTTTCTGTACACACTGCCCTCCCAATAAATCCTTTTTATAATATCCATCTTATGGTTGTCTTGGAAAGATCGCCATGTGCGATAAGGCCGCCATTTGTACCTTTCTCTAGGTTATATATATATATATATATATATTGTATGATTTTGAATGTGTACAATAAAGAGTTAAATAAATAAATAAATAAATAAAACTTTTATTTTAAATTGGAACCAGTAGTTTCTAAAATAAGCGTATTCAACTGTATGTTTAGTTGAACAAAACACATTTCAACTTTATAATATTCATCATCATCATCATCAGCCCACATATGTACGTCCCACTGCTGGGCACGGGCCTCCTCTACAGCGAGACAGTTTAGGTCTTAGTCCACCACGCTAGCCTAGTGCGAGTTGGCGGACAACACACCTAAGAAATTTCTGAGAACTTTTAGGTGTGCAGGTTTCGTCAAGAATATTTTGAATATACACATAAAGAAAAGTCAGACTTGTGTGCTTAGGATTTGAACCTGCGAACGCCGAGATTCTCGACTGCGCACCTCAACTCGAAGCCATCACTACTTATAATGTTTAATATGTTGTTGTATAATATTGGTTATTCCAAGATAAATAAAAATGAAGGGACGACGCCAAATATGAGTGAATCCAATAAAGAGAGCCAAATGGATTATCAACTTACTATTGACGTTTTAATAATGCTATCTGAAACATTTGTTTGTAATGAAATGCACATGTTTAATACGACCTCGTTGCAAAGAGTTTAATAACGCCGTCAAGAGATGGCGCCACCGCAAAATTAGATCGCGGTATGGTTTACACGACGAGTTGAGTATATATAGTCTGACCGACTCTAATTTTCAAGCAATAGGACAGTTGTCCTACTTACCATCAGGTATTTTTGCATAGTGCCTCCCACGTTTCCGGCGTGTGTGAGGCGCTGATTTATCTCCTCTTATATATTATATATGTATATGTACAACTATGTATGTATAATGTATATTACTATATATTTATATTCATAGTTGGACTCATTGTATTTAGTGGTGGGTGATAATGAATATGAATGATTTTGATAATCGAAGTACCTACTAATACTAATGTTGACAATCGATTATGAAATTAGTAACTAATGTATTTTCATAATCGAATGACGTTACTAATTTGCACTACTAATCGTGTTGTATAAAAGTCGAAAAGTCGAGACTCGGAAGTAGTTCTTATTTTATTTTTTTACTTGCGAACGCGGCAACTAACTAAATTATTAATTACTTATAACTTATTACTGGTTAGTAATTACTAGTTGTAATAATCGAGATATCTCGAGACATCTTCATAATCGAATGGTTTCATTTGTATATCTCATATTCTCATTATTCAAGGATCTTAGTTATAATGCAGTTCAATTCCGCTAGAAGCGCTGCTACCATTTCGTTGTTTGCCCGTGTTATTCGTCATGCATCGCAATCCGCCTGTTTAGACTAACATTAAAAAAGGTTATAATATGAAATATTTCATACTTATACTATTGCAAACTTACGCCTATCCTGGTGGGGTAGATAGAGTGCATTTTTATACTCAAATTTCAGCTTTTTACGAGTTTCACTTTTTCGTTTCGAGTCCTATGGAATAATGTGCGAGTTTAACGCTATTTTTCGGACACAACTCTAGGCTCCTAAAGCTAATCAAAATTTTCTAATGGTGAAACTTATTAAAACCATTCCCGATCCCGAACTCAGCACTACGAGGATGACGCAAGGCACTCACTTATACTGAGACCTCGAGACAGTCAATCTGGCCTTTGTCAGCCAATCCTTATCAAAGGAAACAGCATAATATCAAGTTTTTGTGGAACATCCCAGTTAGAGTGGTTATGAGTCGATACACGGTTAAATTAAATACGACAAATGTCAGTTCGAATGAAATAATACATTTACATACATACATAAACTCACGGGTGTGTTCCCCGAAGGGGTAGGCAGAGGTGCATTACTGCACCCACATTGCGCCAGGTATGTATCAGTCCCACGTAATAAGGGGCGAGACTATTGCCGTTTTTCGGGCACATTTCCAGACTCCGTGCTGTTACTGAGAATTTCCTAATGGGAAAACCCAATAACACTTTGCCCGACCCGGGAATCGAACCCAGGAGCTGTAGATCGCACGGCACATACTTGTACCGCGAGACCACGAGGCAGTCATAAATTATAGTCATAATACATTTACATTGAGATTTTCATGCTCTATTCTAAAAAACTCCAAGTGCAAAGAATTCTGGACGTCAAAGCGAACGCGACATTAAAATGCATAGAAACGAAGTTTTGTTTGAAACTGCACCGACTTCTCACTCAATCATGCACAAACAGATTTGAATCAAGATCACTGTACAAACACAACTCTTAAACAAGCTTATTTTTGTTTCCCGTCTCCAGCATACGTTATAGCATCAATAAGATTATTTATAATAAATACACCCAACAGTCACATACACAGTTCTGACCCCACATTAAGATACGAGTCTTGTGTCGTGGGTATCAGAAACTACGAGAGACTTTTCGTTCTCACAAACTCCCAGATCCGATACAAATGTTTATGGATCACACAAACATTTGTCTCGGTGCGGGGATCGAACCCGCGGCCTCTCGTTTCGCAAGTCAAGCCAACTGCGGCACGGGGCTGATATATATTATTGTAAAATAAAGATGGCCTCGAGGTTTAGGCGTGCGGTCAAGAATCTCAGCGGTTGCAGGTCTAAGCCCCAGGAACCCACCTCCGACTTTTAGAATGTGTGTCCCATAAATTATCACGTACTTAAACTGTGAAGGAAAATTTCGTGATAACACACAGTCCATCAACCCGCACTGGGCCAGTGTAGTGGACTAAGGCCTAAACCCTCTCAGTGTTAGAGGAGGCCCGTATCCAGCAGTGGAATGTACATATATGGGCTGATGATCTGCCAAGTCTAACCGACTCGACTCATTATGGCATCACTTATGGACTTAAGTCCATCTTTAGAAATACTTGTATATAGACTTCTTGCCCGTAAAAGTTCTGCGTATATCAAAACACGTAATATAACACAATATTTTTTATTTCCTAGGTCGCGTGGCTCCGCGTGGACACACAGACAATCCTCACGATAGCTGGCCACGTCATCACCAAGAACCACCGCATCAGCGTGAGCCACGGAGACGGTGCCTGGAGCCTGGGGCTCAAGGAGATCGGCCCAGCAGACGGCGGCCGGTACATGTGCCAGGTCAACACAGAGCCCATGATGAGCCAGACTCACTTGCTTCAAGTCGTAGGTAGGTAAAAACATCTCAGTTATTTTCTTCAATAAAATAACATACATACATATACATACATAAACTCACGCCTGAATTCCCCGAAGGGGTAGGCAGAGGTGCATTTCTGCACCCACATTTCGCCAGGTATGTATCAGTCCCACGTAATAAGGGGCGAGACTATTGCCGTTTTTCGGGCACATTTCCAGACTCCGTGCTGCTATTGAGAATTTCCTAATGGAAAAACCCAATAACACTTTGCCCGACCCGGGAATCGAATCCAGGAGCTCTAGATCGGACGGCACATACTTGTACCGCGAGACCACGAGGCAGTCTTAAAATAACATACATACGTAATGACACCGTTTTTCTGTAGGGGTAGGCAAAGGCTATTGAGTGCCTCAAGCTACGATCCTAAGCTATCTCATACATCTCTTACATTACCGTTGGTTAATGTCGACCACCCTTCAATGTATTTTTGTACGTTTGTATGTTTTACTTGCTATTTCCTCGTGTCTTTATAGTCGTTTTTCAACTATTCTCGCATTGGAATTTTCTATTTATACTAAAAACTATTTGATAACAGACCATCGTGAGAAAATGCGTATAAGGTTGATGTCGCAATACTCATATAAAGCTATAACTTATTATAGAACCGTCTCCGTACTCAATTTACGTTAAATAAGTTATACACATTGGTATTATTGTCTAAGAAGAAGCAGTGATGGCCTCGAGGTCGAGAATTTCGGCGGTCGCAGGTTCAAACCCCTGGCACACACCTCTGACTTTTCGAAGTTATGTGTGTATTCACAATGAATTATCACTTGCTTTAACGGTGAAGGAAAACATCGTGATAAAACCTGCACACCTAAAAGTTCTTAGGAATTTCTTAGGTGTGTAGTCCGCCAACCCGCACTAGGCAGCGTGGTTGACTAAGGCTTAAACCCTCTCAGTTGTAGAGGAGGCCCGTGCCCAGCAGTGGGACGTATTTGGGCTGATGATGATTATTGTCTAAATAATTATAAACTGTCGTCACAAAACAGTTTACTGCGTTAAATTAATCAATTCATGCCAACTGACACTAGACCTCTATTTAAATAATAATATGTTAGACGACAAGACAATAAATCTTTGTCCAATTCGCATAAGACAAAACTAATGATAAATAGTGGCGTCGCTGTTATTGTAGGAACAAACTATGATAATCCAGCACTTCTAGTCGGCCATGACAAATGGTAACTTATGGGTAACATAATATTATAGAGTAAGAAATCACTTTAAAGATTTATTCGACCAGGGGCCATTACAAAAATAAACAAAGTTGAATTGACTAAATGTTAATATTCACGAGGATAAATTATTCACAAGACACGCGTAGACGTTCGGACAGAGCTCCCGCACTGTAAACCGGCCGATGAGTAAGAGAGCGAGTGACGTGCAGAACGCCGTTATATAGGCAGCCGACGTGGTGGTACTACCCGCCACCAATTTGTTATCTAACTCGGCCTCTCCTGACGCCGAGTCGTCCTCGACGTTTCGTTGTTCGACTCCACTCGGGTGCGCAGCTATTGCGGGTTTGTTGCTGCTGGTCTGGCCCGTGTTGTCACCCTCATCTAAAAGATTATGATAACACAATGATTAGGTTTAAGATGGCCTCGATAGCATCAATAAAACACAGCAAAATGCAAATGCAGGATGATCAGATGATGATGATTGTCTATACCTTACCAGTATACCTTTCCACAATTGTTAAGCGGACTAACCGCGGTGGACTAACCACAAGTTGGGCGGACTGACCGCAGTGGACTTACCACAGGTTGGGCGGCCTAGCCGAAGTGGCCTTACCACATGTTGGGCGGACTAACCGCAGTGGACTAACCACACGTTGAGCGGACTGACCGCAGTGGACTTACCACACGTTGGGCGGACTAACCGCAGTGGACTAACCACACGTTGGCGGACTAACCGCATTGGACTAACCACACTTTGGCGGACTAACCGCAGTGGACTAACCACACGTTGGCGGACTAACCGCAGTGGACTAACCACACGTTGGCGGACTAACCGCAGTGGACTAACTACACGTTGGCGGACTAACCGCAGTGGACTAACCACACGTTGGCGGACTAACCGCAGTGGACTAACCACACGTTGGCGGACTAACCGCAGTGGACTAACCACACGTTGGGCGGACTAACCGCTTTTCAGTTAGTCACCTCAGTGGGCAACTCGCTTTGTAAGACGGGCACACCATCTGTAACTGAAGATGTTTGTAAATACACGAGTTTACTCACATCCAAATGACAAGAGGTGCATGTTTTAGGGCACCATTCTACCTTTCACAGTAGGTATCATGTTTGAGCCAACAGTATGCACTTCAGTAAGTAGGTAACGTGGGATTAAAAATATCGAGAACAAGTTTACTAGTCAAACGGGTAGTAACTCCAAAAATTGTCTTGCTAGCGAGGCTTAGGGGCCTTTGTTAATGCGTCAAATTTATACGCGCTTGGCCTAACCTGACCATTGCTGATAGCCCTCCCTATCACTCCACTGATAAGCAATACGAACGTGGTCGACATCATCGCACCAAACATTAATATCATTTAAAGTCGGATCAAAAGTTAAAATATAAATGTTGTTAGACCTTACCAGGTTCAAAACACTTATCTGTGTTAATTGTACTAACGCAGTCTTACGGAGCTTGTGTCAATGATGACTTGTGGCAAGAATTAACGGGGTAGTCGAGCTCCTTGCAGGCGTGAAGCCACACATGGCACCACAACGCCATTATCCGTCGGCGGTTGTCCACCAACGACAATCGCTGCGCTTGACCTGGAACTATCTTACAACACACTCACGGTTTATTATCGCCCGAAGTTGCTGGTGTAGCCCAGGGCTCAGCGAACGCTCGCGTCTTTTATTACTACGAGTTTGCTAACTCGACCGTGACATATTCAAGAGCTCATGAAACTAATTTATGCAACTTCAACATTCAGTATTCTTTATATCAAAATGAGAGTAAACGCAGAACACACACAAAACTATAAGAACTTTAAGCGTATACATAGCGATGTACCGACGAAAATGTCCCGCAAGCCTCAATAATTGGACCAAATCTTTAAGATTCGTGGGTCTATGGAACTTGACAAATCTTTCTAGGGCTCGGTCTAACCTGACCATGGCTAATTAAACGTCCTAAATATTCTAGTTCAGTATCTAAGAAAGTGCGCTTCTTTAAATTAATTGAAAACCCACCGGAATCAGGGTACGTAAAACTTTAGGTGTACTTAGATAGAAACGTCGTCTATGTAATTTAGAAACCTAGCCGTGTCTATCAGAGCCTTAAGTGCCTTTTAATTCATCCGACAAGCCCTTGACAATATTCAAAAGTAAAAGACTTACGAGGATATTCTGCACAAGTGATGTACTTACTACACTTAGTATCTACACATCACTTTATATAAAACGGTAGCCGTATCACTATCATCGCACAGAGTGTGACGTATCCCCCGTTATACCCACTAGCTGTCACAACTAAAGGCATCGGCTGAATATTACTTTCGCTACGCGGCCGCGACAACAACCGGTTTCAACGTCTTGACGCCTTACGCGACACGTGGCTTAATCACGGGAACGATGCTTATGGGAACCATTTCGTGACCCACGCGAGGTATCACTGTGTTTAGTCGGCCTACGCTAGCGCTCAACCGAACTATCACTGGAAATATTAAGAAACCGAGTTTTTACCCGCAAATTCTATTCCTCAAAATCAGAGTAGGCGTAGGATACACACAAAGCTATAGAAACTCTGTGTATATCCCACTTCTGAAGTAAGAAATCACTTTAAAGATTTATTCGACCAGGGGCCATTACAAAAATAAACAAAGTTGAATTGACTAAATGTTAATATTCACGAGGATAAATTATTCACAAGACACGCGTAGACGTTCGGACAGAGCTCCCGCACTGTAAACCGGCCGATGAGTAAGAGAGCGAGTGACGTGCAGAACGCCGTTATATAGGCAGCCGACGTGGTGGTACTACCCGCCACCAATTTGTTATCTAACTATAGCATAAATGTGATTATTTTTATGACTATTCTTATACAGGCTGTATTCAGACCGTGATCGGAAACTAAGACAGAATAGCTGCGGTGATTATAAACACCGCGACATTTTAAAAAATCCCGACAAAAAATAAAATAAAAAATACGTTTTCCTTACAACCACATCCATTTCAATATCTATGATTGTTAGGAAAACGTCAAATTTATATTTTTTTGTCGGGATTTTTTAAACGCCAATGGATTTGTAATCAAATTAGCTATTACCTTTCTTTTTTTTATACTGGCACGGCAAAGTGACTCCACTGTACCTGATGGTAAGCACAGTGGAGTCCAAAAAATTTAATACCGACCAGCGAGAAACGATATGGTCACCCGCTGGACGACACAATGCCGGCCTGCACAAATGCTTCTTCACGCTTCGCTTAAAGGATCCAGGATCATAGGAAGGAGGGAACACGTGAGCCGGCAAACTATTCCACAGCTTGATGGTGCGGCAAAGGTAAGAGTTTACCTACCTTAGTTTCCGATCACGGTCTAAATACACCCTGTAAATCCACTATGTTTCTCCCGTCCTAAAAAGAATCAATTAAGTATTGTTCATTGGAAAGGCGAGTTAAGCCTCGTAGCTTTTTATTTCGGATTGGTCACGGCAGTTATTAAGTTAATGGATTGACTAGCCACAGGCAATTACCTCGCGAGATGAATACAATTAGGTTGCCTTAATTGTGTTTCGCGCTTCGTTACAAAGAGTCAATTTAAAGTTTTAGCTTTGATTTATAAATAAAACATAAATAAGTTTTCTATATATTTGTAAAACCAATCATGGCAATGTAATATCCACTTTCAGTTTCGAATTAAAATATAACGTTAATATTCTCTTTGAACTTCGACAAATTGAACAAATATAATATAGTATGCTAACATGAAAATGAATATCATGAGTATATTTTTACATAAACGGCGGTAACATAAAAATATGCTATTGAGGTTACGTTATAAAAAAACACAAATAATCCTACTTACTTACATACATAAACTCACGCCTGTATTCCCTGATGGGGTAGGCAGAGGTGCATTTCTACACCCACATTTCGCCAGGTATGCATCAGCCTCACGTAATAGGGAGCGAGCCTATTGCCGTTTTTCGGGTACAATTCCAGACTCCGTGCTGTTATTGAGATTTCCCTAATGGAAAAACCCAGTAACACTTTGCCCGACCCGGGAATCGAACCCAGGACCTCTAGATCGCACGGCACATACTTGTACCGCGAGACCACGAGGCAGTCAAACTTACTAACATATAGAAATACGAGTATAATGTTAATCACATATAGAAGGCGCTACCGAACAACAGCCTAATCTACCTGTATCTTATATCTTTAAATGAGCAATTCTTGTATATATATATATATATATATATACTTATATATATATATAATTGGAATCTCGGAATCGGCTCCAACGATTTTCATAAAATTTAGTATATTAGGGGGTTTCGGGGGCGATAAATCGATCTAGCTAGGAATCATTTTTAGAAAATGTCATTTGGAAGAAAAATAACAAAAAGGAGGCGTTTGAGTAGACTCTTCCTGACATCTATTGGCGAATAATAATACTATTTTTTGTGAGCAACTAATTGCTTTAACGACACAGCAGCAGATGGCGTTGTTAAGTAACATTATTCATATTTCATCATTTTATTAGTAATTCGTACTTAAATATAATTTCCAAAAAACACAAAAAAAAATCATCCAGGTACTATCCATCTAATAAAGAATCGTCTAAAAAATGTTCTTAAATGGTATCTAGTTTTAGATATGAAAATATTATTAGATTTTTTAAAATAAACATTTATTCGGCCAGGGGCCGTTACAAACATAGATCAACTTGCAATTACAAAATGTTAACATTACCGAGGGTAAATTAATAACAAAATACACGTATAGACGTTCGGACGGAGCTACCGCACTGTAGACCGGCGATGATGACGAGTAGCGCCCGTTTTATAGGCAGCCGACGTGATGACGACCTCAGCTACCCCCGAAGTGTTTTTACTTCTAACACTAGTTAAAATTGGTATTGAGTCAAACTTACTTTTCCAACAGTTCCACCGGACATCGATGATGAGGCGAGCAGTAGTGAGGTGTTGATCAAAGAGGGAGAGGATGCTTCTCTCCGCTGCATAGCAACGGGGACTCCTGCTCCAAACATAGCGTGGAGACGAGAAGATTCTAGACATTTCAAGATCAACAACCAGACCTTAGGTAAGAAATGCTGTTCTAGAATATTTCAAGAATGTATTTACATTGAAGCAGTGATGGCCTCGAGGTTTAGGCGCGCAGTCGAGAATCTCGGCGGTCGCAGGTTCAAACCCCAGGCACACACCTCTGACTTTTCGAAGTTATGTGTGTCTGTGTATTCACAATAAATTATCACTTGCTTTAACGGTGAAGGAAAAAAAAAAAAAAAAAAAAAAGCCTTTTATTTCTTACAAAAAAATGCTATTTACAGAGTTGATTAGTTTTGTTAGTATCAATAAAAAGATTTGTTAGTTAATTAAATAAGTTATTATAGTTTTGTAGAAAGGAATTAATTTTGATACGTTAGTAATTTATATTGAAATTATTCTGTAAGAACCCCTCTGCAGGTAAAGGCCTCCTCCAAATTGAGCCAGTTTTCTCTGGATTGTGATATATTGGGAGAGGGCGCCACTGTGCTTTGGTTAACATCGACTGTGAGATACTTAGTAGTAAAAAAATATAAATCTTGAATAATTCGTCGAAAATTAGTGCTCATGAAAGAAATCCAGTTCTGAAATCCTCGAAGAATTGTTATCGGCTCTTTATTTTCGGAAATCAAGACAAAATTTTCTAAAAACTTTCGTAACGGTTCCTGTCGTCAGAAGAACTTGCCGTGGTCGCACGACGAATGCAGAAGACTTAAACACAAAAATATAAGGCTAAAGGTCAGTCAATGCAAAGTTATAGTGTTAAAAGTGGGACCTACATGTTTGTTGTAAAGATAATCTCGCACAATTATTACTACAGACTCTTTATTGGATTTTTAAGTCAAATAGAGCAAACAGCGCCATCTAGTGAAATCCACGAGAACTAAATAGAAAAATCGTTTAAGTTATATAGTCACATAGTCATAACGCCATCTACCGGAGAATAGCTGAACTCATTAGTAAACGAGTCCAATTGTCAATAGCTGTTGCCTACGAACGCCGCTAGAGGGAAACTTTGTTTAAAATAATTATTAAAAAGGACGCCAGCAGTATTATAAAACAATCGCTTCAATATAGTAATTCGATTTATAAAACTATCAGTATAAGTGCAAGAAATGGAGGAAATTATGCACGAGCTTCGAAAAATTCGGAGAGATTTAGACGAACAGAAAACCGCAATAGAAAAAGTGGAGAAAAAGTGACGGAAAAAGTTACGCAAAATGTAAACAGCATATTGGAAGATAAGTTTAAACTATTCAATGAAAAATATGAGCATCTACGGGAAAAATGTGAAAACCAAGATAAACGACTATATTTTCTAGAAAAACAGGCGAGAAAAAACAACATAGTGTTTTTTGGGATAAATGAAATGGAAACATTATATTCCAACCTTGAAAGTCTTATAGTGAACTTTATCAAAGAACATTTCTCTCAAGAACTGGATCGCAGGGACATTAAAGAAGTTAGAAGAATAGGCAAGAAAGGGGAAAGGCCTCGACCAATAATTGTCACCTTTTGTACACTCGGCACAAAAATTAATTTGTTTAAAAATAGAAGTGCATTAGAAAATACCGGTTACTATATAGCAGAAGATTTCCCAAAAAATATTTTAGAAAAGAGGAAAGAGCTTCAAGAACAAGCGAGAATCGAAAGGGAAAAAGGTAACCTTGTAAAAATAAAATACGACAAGCTTGTCGTAAGTGGAAAAACCAAAACAGTTGCAAATAACAAAAGAATGCTCTCAACATCACCTGAAGACAAAACTACAAAAGGAGCCGAAACAAATACACAGGCTTATAAGAAAAATAAATCCCAAACACAAATAAAAAGAACTTCAAGCCTATCAGAAAATATTTTAAAACCGGGCATGCTGAACTACTTGATTAATAAAAACACGAACAACTCACCAGACCAACAGCAAAATAATAATGTTAATATATAACAATTACCGTCCCCCTCTCGCAATGACTATACACAACAACCACTATCAAAACACCATACTCATCTTCCAAGCCGGCTGGTCACCGTGGAAGATTATGACCGAAACCCTCCAAACAACGCTGAAGGAAAACATCGTGATAAAACCTGCACACCTAAAAAGTTCTTAGGAATTTCTTAGGTGTGTAGTCCGCCAACCCGCACTAGGCCAGCGTGGTGGACTTAGGCCTAAACCCTCTCAGTTGTAGAGGAGGCCCGTGCCCAGCAGTGGGACGTAGGTATTTGGGCTGATGATGATGATGATGATTTACATTGACTGTAATACCACCTCTTTTAAAGTCTTGTTTGTGTGGTCTTATTACTTTTTTCTTCAAAAATGTTGCTATGTTATTTTTATACTACAATACACGAATAAATTCAAATATGTGAAAAGGCGGAGGTAATGTTTTAGGCATTCTTTTACTAATGACCTTAGGGTGATGCAGAAATAGAAACGTAGGTGCATAAATAACAATAATACACGTAATACAGTTATAACTCTAAAAAATATGTACTTAGCTTATAGTTTGATCATGTTTTCTTATAGGCTACAATTTGCACTGCTCCAATGTTATCCTAATTTTACTATCCCTGCTGACTATTCAGCTGACATAGCAGAATTATTGCAACAAAAATTTGCTATTTCAAACTTACAGGCACCGATTTAAACGAATAGTATCAATAAGCAAATTTCTGAACACGTTCTCTTTCATTTTTTAATAACTGTTGTGGACTTATTAGACTTGTATATTTTATAAAAATAACATTACGTCCAGAATAATATGTATCGTTGTTCAATTTATATAAACTTTCTTCATGATCAATGTCTTTGTCTAAACAATAAATGATATCGATTCATGATACCTTGATAAGTAACAGATCTCATGTTTAACGGATTAATTTATATTGCTTTGCTTCTCCATCTATCATTCGTCATTGATATTACTTACGAGTTACGCGGCAGCCTGATGAAATCTGGGGGCACGGCAGTGCCCCCGCCAAGTCGAGCAAAAAAGCGGCACGGCCGTACTATACTTTTCTCGAAGCAACTCAGGCCATTTTCGACACCCTATAACTTCGTTGTGGATAAACCTAGAAACCTGAATTTTCTGTCACCAAGCAAGAATGGTATAAACTCTGTATATTTCAAATTTCATTAAATTTGAACCAGTAGTTTAAGAATTATAACTAGTCAAACTTCGCAGTTTTGTCACTCACTGACTCACCGACCGATCATCAAAACTCTAAGGCACTTCTAGCCGACACAGAAGCTTCAAATTTGGAACACAATTAGTGTTTAGTGTATAACTTAAGGAAAAATTAAAATATGTTACAATTTCGGTCTAGTTTTCTAGATACACAAACTGCATAAATAACTTTGTAATCCCATATTAATATATAGGATTGCAGTTAATAAAATCAGTTTACCTGAGTATAAGATAATGAAATAATAGGTGTAGATAGATCAGTGGCGGTACTTCCATAGAAGCCCAAAAAGCCCAGCTTGCCTTACGTAATTCCGAATAAGAAATATAAACTAGATATTCCATAATTCAATACAAAAAACAAAATATTTATCCAAAAACAGAAATTTACGTATTTATGCCGCGCGGCCGCCATACAGCCGCGCCGCCGCGCGCCAAATCCCTGCCCATATAATTTCAAAAAAAACGAAACGCGGGACGCGAAACAAACTTAGGTATATATTGCTCGGTAATTTCTAATATTTTTTAACATTTCTATTACTGATGTAGGTATAACTGAAGAAACTTCTGACAATTCAGAAATTAATAATAATCTTTGAATATGAAACTTCGTGCAGTTCAAAAAAAGATGGTCTAGATCAGCAGCTTGCTGGTTACAATAATTGCATTTATCTTCTGTGATTATTTTCATTCTAAAGAGATGAGCTGGAGTCTGACAATGGCCAAATCGTAATCTATTTAAAATAGTTACATATTTTCTATCCGTATATTCTTTAATATTATTATACCAGGGGCGGGCGGGCTAGTTTTGTTGGATTGATGCATACCATTTTCCTGTGGTTTTAATTTTTTCTTTCCAATGACCTTCCCATCGAAGTTTTTATATGGAATCTGTATATGGAATTTTAAGTACATCACTATGATCTTCGTTCCAATGAGAATTTGCAGCCTTGTCAGCTTCATCATTCATTCCCCTGAATCCCTGAATGAGAGGGAACCCACTTAATTTCAACTGCCTTACTCTTGTTCATATTGTACAATAATTCCTTAATATTACATATTATGTAATTAATCTTATATTCCAAAGTTGAAGCATATATTGCCCTTATAACATTTTGTGCATCTGATAAAATAAGCAAGTTATTTATATTTTCAGCATCTTTAGCGTATATTAAGGCTCTGTAGATTGCGAATGCCTCCGCAGTAAAAATACTACAATTGTTATTTATTCTGTAATTTTTACTTATTTTCAAATTAGCATCATAAAAAGCAGAGCATACGTGATCTGCAGATTTTGAGCCATCAGTGTATATTTATTTATTTATACTTTTTAGTACACTATACAATAATTTATACTACATGATTGAAAACAATGAAGACAACAAGTATAGGCACAATAGGCGGTCTTATCGCTAGCTGCGATCTCTTCCAGACAACCTACGGGACCGGAATGAAAGGTTGTGGTCTTATACCTATTAACAATATCAGTAGAATTATTATTTACATACTTATTACTATCAAATTATTTTAATTCTAAATTAAGTTTACTACCTAAGAGAGCATCGTATTCACAAGTATAGATAGGGTAATTATTAAATTTATACATTTTCACACACATTTTATTTTCATGAGTCATTATAGTAGGTACACATTTCCGGTAGCTTATTAAATATAATGTCTGAGGGGCGAATGTAATCTAATGGGAAATTATGTAAACTTTCAGGTAATATCAATGAATTTGCTAAACTGGAATTAACTTTACACAATGATTTTAAACAAAACTTTTCCGCACAATGAAGTCGTCTTATCACCAGTGGGGGAATGAAGACTTCAGCCTCCATTACATTAATAGGCGTTGTCTTCATTGCCCCGCTTATGGTTCTTAAAGCAATATTTTGTATAACATCCAATTTCTTTAGCAAGGAAGGGCTAGTATACATGTAGGTACTAGGTACCGTAAAATGTGGTGAATAGGGACAAATCCTAACTTCATGAACAATTTTCAAACACGTTTCTATGGATAAATCGTTATCTCAAGGTAATAATTATTGAGTCTTACTGGTACCTTTATGATTAAATGGAAAACTATACAATTAGCATTCTGAATTTCGCAAAAACGTAAAAAATATATGTAATCCCTATTCACCCGGAAACTGGGGTTAATAGGGACGAAAATAGTGTCAATAGGGAAATTCACCAGGGCTGATACTTCTTACTTGTAATAAACAATTTCCATTTATTTTGTGTTATTTTATTATCTGATGGTGTAATAAAATGTACTCATAACTTTTTATAGTTTATTTTTATAATTAAATAGCAATTTTTACATTTATAATTAATATTTGTGAACATATGAAATCAAAAATATTTATTTAAAGTTATTTAAACCGGTTTTATAAAGTTATTCGTACCAATAAACCACGTTTTTCCAGTAGCCAACTATCACTGTTATTTAAGCTAATTTTGCACAAAATCACTATTAATTATACATCTAACCTTCCTCATCACTCTAAACATTGATGAAAATCCATATAAAAATCCGTTCAATAGTTTTTGAGATCATCGCCAGACTTGCTGGGGAACTTGTTTATTTAATATGTATTGATGTTTCTTGAAAGTCGTGATGGCCTCGAGGTTTGGACACGCGGTCGAGAATCCCGACGGTCGTGGGTTCAAACCCCAGGCACACACCTCTGACTTTTCGAAGTTATGTGTGTATTCATAATGAATAATCACGTACTTTAATGGTGAAGGAAAACATCGTGATAAAACCTGCACACCTAAAAAAAGTTCTTAGGAATTTCTTAGGTGTGTAGTCCGCCAACTCGCACTAGGCCAGCGTGGTGGACTAAGGCCTAAACCCTCTCAATGGTAGAGGAGGCCCGTGCCCAACAGTGGGACGTATATTGGCTGATGATGATGATGATGATCATAGTTTCTTGAAAGTCATTTCATTATTAGGTAATAAAAAAAAAATTATACAGAAAAAAATTGTTAACTGTTAAGTGCCAACCCTACTAACGTGTACCTATTAATACATCAGTGGTCCCAATTCAATTTATTTTCATCCCAATTAACCCCTCTTTCGTCTCTATTCGTACATGAAACGTTCCCATTCACCCCAAAAAAGATCAAATTTTCATGCCTTTCTAATTTATCAAAAAACATTAAAACTAATGAACAACTGACACTTACCTCCAATGTATACAAGACTACAGACACTAAATTATATAGGGTACACGTTATCAAAGCAGTAGAACAAAGGAAAAATTATAAAATCCAAAGTTTGTCACACCAAAAAAGTTTCAGTTACGAAATGCTATGTTAAAATATATTTTTTTTATAGTTTGCGGCTAATGTCATGCTTGTTAAGTGGTGCCATAAAAAGTTTCGGCATTCTACTATTATAGTACGCAAAAATAATAATAATTTGTAAGTAAGTAGAAGTAATTTTAAGCGTTGAAATCTTTTCCCCGTTTTTTCCCTATTCACCCCTCAATCCCTATTCACCACATTTTACGGTACCTACGCTAAACAGCTGTAATCAAAATGGCTACGAATTAAACTTTTGTTGTAAAGCATCGACAAAGTTCTGCGATCCTAACCCCAGAATGTTCCTGCCAAACTTCTTAGGATATTAATGTTTCTTAATGACTTTTTAGATATATATTGTATATGATTATGAAATTTAAGTTTATTGTCAATTATTACACTTAAAAACTTCTTTTCATTTACTTGTGGGATGCAAATATTATTGTATTTAACATTAATTTATTGATTCGTTGGAGCCAAATACTACAAGAGAACTTTTTTCCGAGTTGATAGGTATTTAATTTTAATTTATTGCTATAGGTAATAAGTATTTAACTGCCGTAATGCTATATTTAAGTTTTGTTGTGCAACTGTCACATTTTTGTCAACAGAATACACTAAAATGTCATCCGCAAACTGTAACACTTTAATGTTTTCTGTACTAAGATATTGAAAAATCTGATATAAATTGTATAAAATAGGAGACAAAGATGCCCCTTGCCCTTAGCCCTTTAGACACTGTATTTGGTCCGTGCAATATGCCATTAAACTTCACATAGAATGAACGATCATGTAAGAAATTATAAATCCATTTTAACAACTTTCCAGGTAAGCCTATTTCATATACTTAATATAAAAATAAGTTGGTTAATATCTACATTATCGTAAGCTCCTTGAACATCAAGGAAGGCACAAACTGCAACAGATTTTGAAAAGAGACATTTCTTTATGTCTGTTATAAAAGTCATAAAGCTTTCTGGTGCACTTTTTCCCTTTCTAAAGCCAAACTGAATGTCTGGTAACAAATTATATTTTTCTACATAGTAATCAAGTCGCAATTTAATCATCTGTTCCATTAATTTCCCAATGCATGAAGTAAGTGAAATGGGTCTATATGAGTTATAATCTTTAGGAGATTTATCAGGTTTCAGAACTGGTATTATGCATTGTGTTTTCCAAGATTCAGGAATAATTTGGTTAGACCAAAGAGAATTCAGTACCATTAATAATTTATTTTTACAAATTGTTGGAAGTTTCTTTAAGAATACATATGGAATATAATCCAAACCTGGAGCAGAATCTCTTCTCGAGTCCAATGCTATGCAAAATTCATTAAAATTAAATTCTTTCAATAAAAACTTATTTATTTCACTATCATTGTTCTTATCAAAATATAAATTTTCATTACTTACTCAACAATTTGTGTTACTATTACTAATTTTATTGATAAAATCTGGTATCCATTCATCTTGTTTAGGACTGTTCATAACATTTATTCTTTTAAATCTACGCATGTAATTCCAAATTTTTGCAACAGGTGTGTTTCTATTAAATGAAGAGCAAAGATTTTTCCAACTATTGTATTTTTGTTGACTGATAATTTTTTTCTTTTTTGCATTAGTTTTTTTGTACTCTATATATAAATCCATAGTCATTGATGCCCTATATGCCAATAGGGCTTCTTTTGACTGTTTGACTGCAGCTGCACATTCCTCATTCCACCAAGGAGCAGGGACTTTTTTAACATTTGAACCTTTATATAAAGGAGTACACCTATCTCCTAATGCACTAATTATTTTACAGAATAAGATGATATTATATCATTTTCAGAATAATTATAATCACTAAACAATTTTTCAGCATCATTTTGATATTTAATCCAGTCAGTTTTGGAATAAATATTTTTGTATATTACAGTTTATTAAATACTTTGAGGGAGAGATTAGAATATCAGTGAAGACAGGGAAGTGATAACTTCCCATTGAATCATCACCAACATTCCATTGACACAGTGGAGCTATGTCAGGACTGACACATGTGACATCTATTGCTGATGCATTTTTATTTGGAGCCTGAATTGTTGTGGGCTTACATTTAGGATGCATAGATCAACCTCATCAAAAAGATTAAACAATTGGGTACCCCTTGATTTTGTAGTTGCACACCCATAAGCTATATGATGTGCATTAAAATCACCAGATATCAAGCATGGTCTTGGTAACTTATGAATTATCTGTCTTAGTTTATTAATTTTAAATTTATTATTTTTAGGTGGACAGTTAATATTTAATATGGATAAAGCTCCTGCCTGCGTCTGTACAGATTTAGCAACACATTGGATATATTGATAAAATGGGAGATTTATAATGTCATATTTAATATTGTTCTTAATTAAAATTCCAACACCTCCATGATTATTATTTGAATTTTTGTAAATAAAATTATAACCAGTAAATCTAACATTTAACCAATTTCTTTCATTTAACCTAGTTTCATTTAACAGTAGGATATCTACAGTGAAGTTATCTAATAAAGACTTAACTTTTATTATTAATGCTTTGTATATTATGGTGAACAATTCTTAAATAATTATCCATTTAGTAGGTGATTTAGTAATTTTCTTTGATTTTAATTGTTGTCTTTGGTGAGTCTTTATTATTACCTATCGAAATTAAAGTCTTAACTAAAGCGTTTAATATTTTGTCATTATTAATTATTTCATTTGTATTTATGATTTTATCAATTTGCTTAAGTTTATTATGTCCTGAATCTTGAATTTTGGTCAGAACATGTTTAGATATCGGTAGAGCAGGGAAATTTCGGCTGATACTTGCATTTTTTACGGCATTAGCAGTTGTAGCCGCATAAGATAGTTTTTTCTGTTTCAGTTTGCTTTCCTTTATGGGGCATGTACGTGATATAGCCAAATGAGATCCCTCACAGTTTGCACATTTTACTTCGTTAGTCTTATTGCATTCTGTGTAGAGACATTCACCGGCACATATGGAACATACTTGTTTATTTTTCATATCTTAGCTGAGTGATTGAACTTTAAACATTTAAAACATTGTAACAGTGGCCTCACATATGGTTTAACTTTGAAGCGCCAATGATCTAGGAAGATATATTCTGGTAAGGTGTTGCTCACAAATGTAATAGCTACAGTCTTGAGAGGTTGTCTTATGCCATTGCTGTCCTTTTTCGTGAATCTTCTCACTGCCACCATTTCGAATTCGCATGTGAGTTTTCTATATAGATCTTTGTTGGATAATTCCAATGGAACAAACTGGATGACACCAATGGATTCAACCGATGAAGCTGGAATGTATGCTTTAATGTTGTGTTTTTCTAATTTGGAAGAATAATTTAGAAAACCATTAGCGGAGCTGGCTTGGTTGAAATTAATTTGGATTTTGTGAGCATTAGCTCTGCTGATCTCGTATTGGCCCTTAATGTAATCGCCCAAAATGTTTTGGATATAAATTGGGTCCTTGTTTCTTAAATTCACATTTTCTGTGCTTTCTATAAATACCGGAAAGTTTGTACTGTTAGAATTATCTGAATATTGTCTTTTATATCTAGGTTTGAAGAAAATTTTCTGTGTATAATCTTCTGATGGCATTGAGGACAATGTATCAGATATACTTTTATATTTTCTTTTCTTTACTTCTTTTAGTGGGTCCTTATCACTGTGGGAGCCCATTGTTCCAATATAAATTCCTTTTTATATTAAAATTAATTGAAATAAAATTTAAAAGAACCGCCAAAACGTCGGTGCAATCGGGAGTGCAGCAGGGTTGCCATTGACGTTGACACGGCAATTGCCGTGTTATAAGGTAATTGGGGTCAGTTGGAAAAAAAAACACGGTACACGGCAGAATTTCATTGCCGTGTCATAAAACACGGCAATTATATGATAAGAATTTAATGTAATTAAAAAAAAAATGAAACGGCAATTTCTCAATTTTTCTACATAACACGGCAATAGGGATGTTGAAATAAATAGCGAATGTATGAAAAGTTATTTTTTTGCCATAGCAGGGAATATTAGAATGCTGAAAATCATATTTTGTAAATGTAAATATGAGTAATAAATTAATTTAAAATAATTAAAAATGTTCCAAATATCACGTGACTGCAAACGCCAATCGGAGCGCGTTACGTCACAATGTATGAAGAATCACAGACAAGTTGTCTAACCTAGGGGTGTCCACTGTCCACTTTGAAAAAACATCGATGTTTTTTTCGATTCGATAAATCGGAACTTTACACGTTTTACAAGCTTTTATTTAACTTGCAATGTATGTATGTATGTTTGTTTGGATGAAATCTTGCAACTTAATTTTGAAGCAGCAGATATTTTAACCGATTTGTGTCGTGGGTATAAGAAACTACGAGAGACTTTTCGGTCTCCCAAACACCCCGACCCGAATGAAATATTTGCGAATCACACAAACATTTGTCTCGGTGCGGGGATAGAACCCGCGGCCTCTCGTTTCGCAAGCTGGTGTCTAGCCAACTGCGCCACGGGGCTGAAAATCCTATAATTTTGTACTTATTGATAAAAAATACTATTATATTTTAAGATTTTTATTCTAAATTTTCCAAAAACGATTTGATACGAGTAAGTATCGATATTGTCGACCGATACCGAGTAAGTATCGATACTTGACGACCGATACGGTATTGAGTAGAAGTATCGATACCTTAATGGTATTGTTTCATCCCTAGTTTAACAGCAGTTTGTTGTATTTAATACACTGTTACGTCATCAAGACCAGGTGACAGCTTGGAGCTTTTAGGCGCGAAATTTAAGCACTAAACTAATTAAAGACGTTTTTTATTTCAAATTGATGAATAAAAAATTTAAGTATATTTTTTCGTAATATTTACGTTCTTATCTATAAAATGAAAACAGTTCCAAATTTTTGTCAACATCCCTAATCGACATCCAAAACACGGCAATATATTTTTATTTAATGGCAACCCTGGAGTGCAGTAAATCACACTTTGTCAAGGTCACACGTTGTTAATTGTTTACGTTTACTGAGTGAAAGAATCAAATTAAATATAATTTGTTGTGGTATTTAGAATATTACTACAGTGATTATAAAAAATGGGTGATGTTTATTGATAATCCTCGTGGCGACTTAAAGTGTGTGCATGTTTTGCTCTTCGAAGATAAGGTAAATTCATTAAATTATACTGTGAAAAAACGGCTCGTAACTTGTCCAAAACCTACATAATTATGCCAGACTCGAGTATTTCTCTAAATTGTTAAAAATTATGAGGACGCTTAATAGATCCGATCAGTAAGTACATAACTAATTGAATAGTTGAATGTTCCCATACGAAAAGGTTATATTATGTTTGTGTTGCATATTTTATATAATGTTTAAATGTGTGGAATTCTTGTTGTAAAGCTTTAAATAATTTATCTGGTTCTTGTAGAATGCATTAAAATTTACAACACCACATACTTTGATTTATTTTTATAAATATTGTATTGTACAACGCATTGAAGTATTCATTTAATTACATTTCGTTAATTACCTATGTCACGAAATTTCAAAACTGTCGCGTTGAACATCATCGTATTATTTCTAAGATTAATACATATGATTTATCATTTTGTTCAACAAAAAAACTTGCATTCAAGGTCACGACATGAAAATTAACTTACGAGTATAGGTAATTTTTAGAATTTGACTGTTTACTTTTTAATGATGTGGTTTGAAACCAATTCGAGTCGAGTTATTTGTCTAATAAAATTCAATATGATATATTCCGTGTCTATGTTATAACATCTCGCATTCAAATTTAGAGAGACACGACGTTTGTGCACAATTTGTACATATTATTGTGCTAATAATTTTCGCCGACATTTTATGGTTTTTGGTACTAACTAGTAACTATCACTAGCGACAAATAATTATTTCTTTGTTAGGCCAGTATTATAATATACCTACATCAATATGTCAAAATCTTGAATGTAAATAATTTGCGGTAGGTATATTATTTATTAGTTCTCTGACATTCTGGACCAAAAAAATACACTATAAAAACCGTAATAAAAATTTGGGCTTGCCCTAGCTAGAGACCACGCCACTGACTGAGATAGATAAGTAATGATGGTATTGAGGCTTAGGCGTGCGGTCGAGAATCCCGGCGGTCGCGGGTTCAAACCGGTTTTTTTACAAGTTTTGTTTTTTATGGGATTTTAATATTTACAGGCACCAAGAATGATCTTTTTTTTGCTGCTTTGATCCGGATCAATTAGTTTTTTGTTTTTCTATAGAACCCCAAATAAGGCAACGAGTAACAGTAAATCGCCCCTTTTACGATTACTATTTCTCTTGCTGGTGAATAGAGAAAAGGATAGAAAATAATAAAAAGTAGCGGCATCAACAAGGATCCCTAAATTAAGATTTCTGTACAAGAGAAATATGAATAATATTACATTTTTCTTTTGCAAACCGTTTTTCAATAATTTTACTTTATAAACGACTAAATAAACGAATACAAAGTTGAAAAACGGTTGAAAATTGGAAATAGTATTTTTCAATAGTCGGCTTCGGCGTCATTGATTTTCATTCCATTTCAACACAGAGTTCGGAATGTTTAAAAACAGTACCAAGAGATGGCACCACTGCAAAAATAGATCGCGGTATGGTTTACACGACGAGTAGAGTATAAATAGCCTGGCCGACTCTAGCTCGTTGATCAATGGGTCTTTATGACCCACTTACCATCAGGTATTTTTGGATAGTGCCTCCACACGTTTCCGGCGTGTGTGAGGCGCTGACAACTATTTTGATGATAAGGGTCTCTATTTCTAACAGGTATACTTCTTGAAAGCATGACAAAGCTTGAAATCTTGAATAAAGTTTGATCATTGGATTACATAGTTCTTTTGACTTTTTTCATGTTATGTGTGTGTAAGGTGATATTAATTTAATCATTCGTCCCCGTGTTGGTGGGACAATTCGCCATGCTGTTTTATCCGGATCGTAGTACGTTTATGTACCACAAGAGGCGCTGGTGTGTTTTATTGTGCTTTTCTGGCTTACGCTGCGGCTCTACGCTCATCAAAATTATGAATACGAGTATCATAATATTCTGATTGTAAACATTCATAACCTCACGCCTGTATTCCCCACGAGGGTTGGCAGAGGTGCATTTCTGCACCCACATTTCGTCAGGTATGTATCAGTCCCACTTAATAGGGGGCGAGCCTATTGCCGTTTTTCGGGCATAATCTTTAAATGAGCTATTCTTGTATATATATAATTGGAATCTCGGAATCGGCTCCAACGATTTTCATAAAATTTAGTATATAGGGGGTTTCGGGGGCGATAAATCGATCTAGCTAGGAATCATTTTTAGAAAATGTCATTTGGAAGAAAAATAACAAAAAGGAGGCGTTTGAGATGACTCTTCCTGACATCTATTGGCAAAATAATACTATTTTTGTGAGCAACTAATTGCTTTAACGACACAACAGCAGATGGCGCTGTTAAGTAACATTATTCATATTTCATCATTTTATTAGTAATTCGTACTTAAATATAATTTCCAAAAAACACAATTAAAAAAAAATCCGAGCAAAGCTCGGTCATCCAAGTACTAATATATTGTATAATGAATCTGCCACAAATTCCCAAGAATAATTATCACAATAACTTACAAATGTAATCAGTATTAACGCACCTATTCCTTAAGATTAATAACATAGTATCGATCCCATCAAATGCCCAAACGGGCATTCACAAAAACACTAATGATATCCGCGCCGGTGTAATCACACTGAGCTTCATCAATGCGAGGTTTATGTTCCCAGTTTCCGTAACGAACGTCGACACAGATAAGCCGCGTACAATCCTATTGATACGATCCCTTGATCTGTTAATGGGGGTAACTGTTCGTTTTATTGGACGATAGTAATTTCCTTGTAAGTGTCTGATTGCCTTCCTGATTTACAATAGGGCTCGTCGTTACTGGCATGTCTACGACTGCACTTCTGAATAATATATGTATACGCCTGTTTCTCCTAAGAGGTAGGCAGAGGCTTTGCTCCACCAACGTTTCGCCGTTTCAACGTTTTCCTATTGAAGGACATGCCTATTGCCGTTTGCAAACACTTTTTCTACCAAACTGCGCGATACACACTTATGCTTCAGGATCAATGAGGCAGTTTGAGGCAAAAATTCGACATTAAATGAAGCTTATTTCGTAGCCATGGGCGGTACCTAATTTAAGCGCCCACGAGACAAGCAATCATTCGCACTTGCGAAATTGTAACTGGCTTAGCATTTCTAGGTAAGTTTTATCTACCTATACATGAACTGGTCTTTTGATTTTCTCAATCTATTCATGGAATATACTCATTGATGTATTATAATACAAATATAAGAAGGTTATTGGGTCAATTCAAACTTCTTTGTTTGAAATAAACCTGAAGCTATTAATTTATGAATTCCAAAAGTTATGTTTGCCAAATAATTTGAATGGGATCTCGAAACAGGAACCACATCTTACAATCGTATTAAAGTATTAAAAACCGCAGAGTTTTGGCAGCAATCGAATCCAACGCAAACATTAAAACAAAAGACTTTTCCAATATTCACAAAATACAGATACTTTGGAACGATTTTCTTGCAATTTCACAAAAGTTCGACAACGCAAATAAGAGTATTCATAACCGCAGAAGTTTCGCCTTTATGTGACCACACTTAGTTGTTCTGGTTAGGACTTGTGTGCAGGGGTGTGACAGTTTTTGCTTAGCTTGTACGTTGTAATGGCGCGCAGGGGTAGTGCGAGCAACAGATAAAGGTTATTCCGCCCCGACTTTATATAAATGCGATTGTTTTCCAAATTAAAGGGGGTGAATGTGCAAATTTTGCCTTTATGTTACTGTTCTTTTATGTTGTTTTAGTTTGGGTGCGTTATTTGGATCTGAGTTCTTTGGATCTGTCTAAGAACATTCAACCATAATGAGTTTTATGGCATATTAAGCAGTGATGGCCTCGAGGTTTAGGCGCGTGGTCGAGAATTTCGGCGGTCGCAGGTTCAAACCCCAGGTACACACCTCTGACTTTTTGAAGTTATGTGTGTATTGACAATGAATTATCACTTGCTTTAACGGTGAAGGAAAACATCGTGATAAAACCTGCACACCTAAAAGTTCTAAGGAATTTCTTAGGTGTGTAGTCCGCCAACCCGCACTAGGCCAGCGTGGTGGACTAAGGCCTCTCAGTTGTAGAGGAGGCCCGTGCCCAGCAGTGGGACGTATATGGGCTGATGATGAGTTTTATGGAAGGTTATTTATTTGAAGATTACATGTTGTAGATAGTGCGTTTGGTTCATCAAGTCTTGTCTACCTCTTAAATTTTGTGGCGGGCACGGGAAAATAGGAGACTTTTTGGGATTATGATACACTAAGCATAATGTCATGCAAATAGGTGTGTTAGTTCAAGACCGTCAGTCTTATTATTATTGAATGCTAGAAACTTTATCCGTAACATAAAGATTATAAAAATAAAAGATTTTTTTAAATATTAGTCACCTTAATGGGCTTTTGAAATGTTTCAATGTTCCTATTGATAAAAATAGCTTTGTGAATAAAGGTTCATAGTCGCAATATTACACATAATGTACATAAAATGTATATTAACGCCTCGTAATCTGTGGTGACGGCATGTGCCAATATAATAATAATATAGAGGTCCCGGGTTTGATTCACAGGTCGACGAAGTGTTATTGAATTTTCCATTAGAAAAATTTCCAGTAACAACACGGAATCTGGAATTGTGCCCGAAAAACGGATCACCGCGTATTAACGCCCTTCTCTTATTACATGGGACACATACCTACCTGGTAAAATGTGGGTGCTGACCTCTGCCGACCCCTTCAGGGAATACAGGCGTAAGGTTATGTATATACATAATATCTCGCCTCGAGGCCTCGAGGTTTAGGCGCACGGTCGAGAATTACGGCAGTCGCAGGTTCAAACCCCTGGCACACACCTCTGACTTTTCGAAGTCATGTGTGTATTCACAATGAATTATCACTTGCTTTAACGGTGAAGGAAAACATCGTGGTAAAACCAGCACACCTAAAAAGTTCTTAGGAATTTCTTAGGTGTGTAGTCCGCCAACCAGCACCAGGCCAGCGTGGTGGACTAAGGCTTAAACCCTCTCAGATGGAGAGGAGGCCCGTGCCCAGCAGTGGGATGTATTTGGGCTGATGATGATGATGATGATGATAAATAATCTGCTTTTCTTTTCCTTGGTGTCAGACCTTAATATATCACGCTAGTTAAATAAATCGGGATATACATATCTATTTCCAAGGCCAAAGTGTGCGTACCGACCAAAAAAACAAAATTAATTTAAAATGTAAAAAAAACTTCATTTCAAATTTATTTCTGCAATAAATTGCAGTAAAAATAAACTGTATTTACCTTTGAAACAACGCGCTAAATCTGTATTGAACTAAAATGTTGACTAGCTGAAGTCCTGTCCAACGCTCGGGGTTGTCTTCATTACATAAAACAACGGCGTATTGCTGAGCTCAGGGGACGGAATCTGTTACTTTTTACTCGATGTCTAATTACAAATTATTTCGTCATCAACTTTTATTTTGGTATCTCCATCTAGTAGCGGATGGTTTTTATCTAAAAGTATATAATGCTGTCTTTCGCGATTCAAAATGTTTTGCTATTGTAATTCTTTTTTGCGTGCATACATACTTTCATCTGTATCTTGATAGAACTGTTTTTCTAAGCCCACGTTACGCCAACTGGAATTTAATCTTCACGTAATAGTTGCGAGCTTATTGCCGCTTCTCGGGCGCATTGCTGGAAATCCATGGTGCTGCTGAGAACTTACTGCAGGCAAAATTCAATAATAATACCTCAGCCAGGAATGAAACCCAGGGCCTCCTAATCGCTCAAACACAAATGCCGCGAATAAAAATATAGTTCATGTGCCAATAAAACAGAGATTTTTCAAAATGGTAGTTCATTGTATTTTATTTTTCAACAAAATGTCTCATATGCTTTTATCAAATTTCCTTTTTCACAGTATCCAAGTGGACCGGGCTCTGGTTGAATTTCACTGGAGTAGAAAGAGCTTCGTCTGGAGCATACCTCTGCATAGCTACGAATGGAGTTCCTCCTTCGGTCAGCAAAAGGATCCAGATCAATGTAATGTGTAAGTAATAAATAAATAAATATAAATAAATACACCCAACAGTCACATACATAGTTCTGACCCCACACTAGGATACAAGTCCTGTGTCGTGGGTATCAGAAACTACGAGAGACTTTTCGGTCTCACAAACACCCAGACCCGAAACAAATATTTGTGGATCACCTGTTGAAATTATTATGCTGGCCTCATATAAATACCCTTAAAGATACGAGTATTCTTCCACCAGCGAATTAGGCCTCGTATACCGATGAAAACGAAACAGGGCTAATTCATGTCCATTTTGTGTGAGACAGTAATACCACCTCAATTGAACCGGCTCATTCATACTTCAGATGAAGCCGAATAATTTGTGCCTCAACCATTACGAAAGCACATGGTCATATTCGACAAAAGTCATCTCTTTATTTTTTATTTATTTATTTATACAATTAGCACGGTTGCACCATTTACAATAATTGATAAAACCATAAAGTACAAAAAATCATAAAAATAAAGAACACAAGCAACAAAAAAAAAACAATTAATATAAAATAAGGATAAAATCGGTTGTGGTCGGACGGCCGGTGGAGCAGACAAGTGTTGGAGTGGAGACCGCGCTTAGGCAGACGTAGTGTGGGACGTCCTGCAGCACGATGGTCCGACGACTTGAGAAAGGTGGCGGGTATGGATGAGGGCTGCTCAAGATCGGGATGGTTGGCGCCTTCTTCGTTCAGCAGTGGACGGCGATAGGCTGAATATATAAGGATAAAATCAGTGAAATAAAAAAAAAACATTATATAAAATTAAAGTACAATCAACAATATAAACCATCCAAAAAAATCAATTGATAATATAATTATAAACATATCAGATATATATTTATCTATTTCATTATGAGTTAATGCTGTTAAACCTAAAGTTTCTCTGAAATTGAGAATAGCGAATTAGTAACGTGGTAACTAATATTGCATTTATGCATCTCTAATTTCAAACTGACCTCGAAGCAATACACAAAGGAAATGAGAGTTGCCTTCGATATTAAAGTTTCTGCACTTTTAATCAACTGTTTTATATTTCTATAAGTGTGTCGACCAACAATGCTGTGTTAACTTTCAATCAATCTGATGCTTACAAGTTTTCTCTTCCGTTTGTGTGGAGCAGCCATTGTGCTATCGCATCACAAAGCTTCGTTAGAACGGTCTGTTGTAATTAGATCGCCGCCTTTCACGGGATACAACAAATTTAGCTGCTATTTAGAAATTATTTAGATGTGATACCTTGAGGAAGTGATTAGAGGCAATTTCAAAAGAAATACAATAGTTTATTTGACACAATTAGAACTTATATGACAGCCCCCTGGCGCAGTAGGTTAGCCACCAGCTTGCAAAACGAGTGGTCCTGGTTCGACCCTAGCACCGAGGCAAATGTTTGTATGGTTTACAAAGATTTGTTTTAGGTCTGGGTGTTTGTGAGACCGAAAAGTCTCGTAGTTTATGATACCCACGACACAAGTTATAAGATCTTAGTGTGGGGTCACAACTATGTCTGTGACTGTTGAGTGTGTGTATTAGTTTAAAAAATATGTTTAACCTATAATTTCACTAGTAATAACTTGATGATTCCGCGGTTCTGTAAGATTCGACCGGGCTGGTACTACTGTCTCACAGAAAAACCATATTAATTAACCTTATTTAGTTTCACCCAGTGAGTAAGATTAGACTTGATTAAAGTTATACCTGGTCGTCGGATAATCTTGCGCTTGGGAAGCGACTCCCGTACATAGTGTGCAAAACCCGTCCTAGTGACTCAAGCGTCCGCAATTGTTTCTTGTCAGTGTGCATTCTATTTGGAATAATATAGATAAAATTGGAGTACGAACAGTACTCATACGAGTACTGTATCATTTTTTTATTTTATATTAATTATTATTCTTTGTGTTCTTTATTTTTATGATTTTTTGTATTTTATGGTTTAATCGATTAGTGTAAATGGTGCAACCGTGATAATTGAATAAATAAATAATAATAATAACCAGAAAATCAGAAAATCTGACGCTTGAAATTCCTAAGCATAACACCACATTTCTTAGTAATTCATTTACAGTCCATGCTGCACGTTTGTGGAATGAATTGCCACTGACAATTCGAAAAGCTAAAACACTTTCCACTTTTAAAAAACTTCTCAGAGCTCACTATTCTTAACTTTATATTTGTTTTGGTAAATTTGTATTTGTATATATATATGTATGTATGTATTTAGTATTTGTATACATTTATATATTTGGATGAGGAGGGCCGAAGATCGAGCCCATTGGCGTGCCATAGGAGAGGCCTATGTCCAGCAGTGGACGTGAGAAAGGCTGCTGATGATGATGATGATGATGATGATACATTTATTAATAGTATTGTTTTAATTCATGCAAACTACTAATGGAAACTTTACACTTATATCTTCTATTAAATGTTATCTTACTATATGGTCTTTATATATGTTTATTTATATGTCATTTATATATATATAGAAGACAACTGCCTGAACTACAACCTTTCATTCCAGTCCCGTAGGTTGTCTGGAAGAGATCGCAGCTAGCGATAAGACCGCCTATTGTGCCTATACTTATTGTCTTCATTGTTTTCAATCATGTACTATGTAGTATAAATTATTGTATAGTGTACTAAAAAGTATAAATAAAATAAATAAATAATCATCGGGTAACAATGTTGATCACGTTGCTATCCCTCTGTAACGAAGCATAGCTGAATTAAAAAAAACCATCAAATAATTAAAAAAAAAAACAACAATGGCTTTGACAATAAAACAAATCCTATATTTTTTTATGAGTTATACCTTTACGGCTTCTTGGAAAAGGATATTGTCTCCTTTATATGTCGCAAAGTACTTACTCGTGGAAATCCAAGTGAAGCCGCAAATTTGTTATCTTTAAGAACAACATACGACATAATGGTAACCACGCTTGTTTTTCTTATGCTTATTGATTCCAAAGAGTTTCCTTCCTCCTTTTGGTCTCCTGGTACATAAAAATAAAATCCATATAATTTTTTGTACAGTCGTGATGGCCTCGAGGTTGAGGCACGCGGTCGAGAATCTCGACGGTCGCGGGTGTCAAACCCCAGGCACACACCTCACTTTTCGAAGTTATGTGTGTATTCACAAAGAATTATCACGTACCTACCACTAACTGTGAAGGGAAACATCCTGATGAAACCTGCACACCTAAAGGCTTTTAAGAATTTCTTAGGTGTGTAGTCCGCCAACCCGGACTAGGCCAGCGTGGTGGACTAAGGCTTAAACTCTCTTAATTGTAGAGGAGGCCCGTGCCCAGCAGTAGGACGTATATGGGCTGATGACGATAATGAAATTTTTGTTCAGTTGCACCGTCTGTATGGGCTGGTCGAGTGGCGATACGAGCACCAGCTGGAGGTTCCGTCACGCTACAATGCACTGCAGAAGCGTTCCCCAACCCAGGAGTATACTGGACTTTGAATGGGGAGCAGAGATTAGTCAATGGTGAGTTATTTTTTCGGCCTTCGACAGAACTTCAACTTAAGTTTGTACTGGACTAAATATTCGTCTTAATTAAGCTATAGTTCGTGAAACTGACAAAGGCTCGTGATTACCTTGGTCTAAAACGTACATTTTTATACACTACCGACAAAAAGTTTGGAAGCACTTTTAATACTCTCAATTACTTTAGAAATAATATAAGATATAGTATTATTTAATTAAGAATGATTAGGTACTTAATTAAAACAACAATTAAACTATGATACAAAACCATATTCTTATTACTAAAATAATATTATATTTTATTACAACATCGATAATATTTGTTATTATCAATTTGTTTTTACAAAAATTATAGGTGCTTCCAAACTTTTTGTCGGTAGTGTATGTGTCGCAAAACTGAACCGAGCGACTCCTTTTGTTGCACAAACTATACCTATTATTGCAAAACATCGTAATACTTTTAGATTTATTGAAAATATTATTTTTACTTATAATAAAAAAAAATTTGACTGCCTCGTGGTCTCGCGGTACAAGTATGTGCCGTGCGATCTAGAGGTCCTGGGTTCGATTCCCGGGTCGGGCAAAGTGTTATTGGGTTTTTCCATTAGGAAATTCTCAGTAACAGCACGAAGTCTGGAAATGTGCCCGAAAAACGGCAATAGGCTCGCCCCCTATTACGTGGGACTGATACATACCTGGCGAAATGTGGGTGCAGAAATGCACCTCTGCCTACCCCTTCGGGGAATACAGGCGTGAGATTATGTATGTATGTAATTAAAAAAAAGAATGATTTGTATTTTTCAACAACGAATAAACTCAAAACCTACTGAACTGGGAAAGAACATCGGAAACTTGTAAAACATTACAAATGAGACACGCTTCTTGAAAGATTATAAACGTTGAGTGTATAGCAATATGAGAAGTTGTAATTACCCTTTCTGGATGCGTTCGCTTCAAATTTGTTTGATGTGTGACTTAAAGGACTCTAATTAGATTATGAAGCTTTTGATGTGCACAATCAGGTTTCATTTTCCTCCAAGATTGTGTTGTGGAACATTTAAAAAAAATCTGTTCTCAACTTATTATTAACGATAGTACTTTAACGAGGAATATGTTTTTAAGTTGCTTTTTACAAGACTTAAGTCATGATAAAATTCTTAAAAAAATATTATCGTTTCTCGAAAATTCCATCCGCTAAAACAAGATTAAAAATAATTCAAGCCATAATTGGTGTTTTTTTTAAGAAATAGACATTCCTTATTGAAATAAATATTCTTTGTTAATATATATTATATGTTTTGTTAATTAAATATTCTTTGGCATCTTCCATAAAAAAATCTAAAGCTTTATAAAAGGACTGTCAAAGTAACAACCATCTTTGCAGTTCTACTTCCATATGCAAATAATTATGGTTTCATAGACAGCTAACTGTAGTGGCTGGAACTTCTTGAAATACTCTATTGTAAGATATAGATCGACTTCGCGGGTAGCAGTGGTCGTCATCACGTCGGCTGCCTGTATAACGGGCGCTGCTGAGCACCAGGCGCACTCACTCATCGGCCGGTCTACAGTGCGGAAGCTCTGTCCGAACGTCAACGCTTGTATTGTGTTTTAAATTCACCCTCATTACTGTTAACATTTTGTTATTTCAAATTCATGTTAAATGTCATGTCAATTTATGTTTGTTACGATCCGTGGTCGAATAAATCTTTATGTTAAAATCAATTAATATTTTCATATCTTGAAACTATATATTAATATTGTTCGTAGGTACAAAGCATAGACTAAGTGAGAGCTCCAGGGGCTATCGCCACACCGTTAGTTTGATAGTGACGGAGATGTCAAGAGAAGACGCGGGCGCCTACAGGTGTCATGTGGAGAACACTTTAGGTCGAGCCCAAGCAGAGTTGTTTCTACACTGTGAGTAATTATTGTATTTGACCAGCTGTGTGTGTTTTTAATTTCACTTTTTTCATATCCTTGACATATGTAGTTTTTTTAACACGTTAACTGCCACGCTATATTTTCAAAAAAAGTAAAAAAAAAGTTATTGGTTTAAAGTCAAAGTCAAAGTCAAAATATCTTTATTCAAATAGACTTTTACAAGTTCTTTTGAATCGTCAATTTTACACATCTTAATTTTTTTAAACTATTGCCGCTTCGAAACGTGTTATAGCTGTGGAGAAGAAACGGCAAGAAACTCCCTCAGCAACACGACATGTCATTTTTTTCTTTAAAAAACAGCAATATAATTATGTCTTTTTTTCATTACATTATTTAAATTTTACATTATAAATGTCATAACGATACAAACTGTAGCAACAAAACAAAACTCCGATCAATTTACTTACTCCCAGGGCTTATTATCTTCAATAAAATCTGAAACTTTATAGTATGCTTTTTTGTAAAGCTTATCTTTAATTGATTTCTTAAACATTGTCAAGGGAAGCTCTCTAATAGCCTTCGGAAGTTTGTTATAGAAGCGTATACATTGCCCCATAAAAGAGTTATTAACTTTCCGGAGACGAGTTACGTGTTGAACGAGATTACATTTGTTCCTAGTATTTTTATTGTGTACATTACAAATTTTATTAAATTTATCAAGATTCTTTTGGACGTACATTAAGTTTTCGTATATAAACTGACAAGTGAGGGTAAGAATATTTATTTCCTTAAATTTTTCTCTAAGTGAAGCCCTGGGACCTAAATTATAAATAGCCCTAATGGCTCTTTTTTGCAAAACAAAAATAGTGTTAATATCCGCAGCAGCTCCCCACAAAAGAATACCATACGACATAAGGCTATGGAAATAGCTGAAATAAACCATTCTTGCCGTTTCCTCGTCAGTCAGACGTCTGATCTTTTTCACTGCATATGCCGCTGAACTTAATTTGCTTGCCAATTGTTGAATGTGCGGTCCCCACTGGAGTTTTGCGTCTACCGTAATGCCCAGAAATGTAGTAGACGCAACAGGATCCAGTTCTTCACCGTTAATTTGTACAGTGGTTTTTAATTGCTTAACATTGGGCATTGTGAATTTAACACATTTAGTTTTTTTCGCATTTAAAAGTAAATTATTATTATCAAACCACTGAACAACTTTACGAAGTGCATTGTTTACTTCGTCAAAATTATCGAGACGTCTTTTTACGTTAAATATAAGAGATGTATCATCCGCAAACAGCACTATATCGTTTTTATCCCCTACGTAGTAAGGCAAGTCATTAATGTACACAAGAAACAGAAACGGCCCAAGAATTGAACCCTGTGGGACTCCCATGGTAACCGACGATCCTGGAGAAAGTTCTCCATTAACGTCAACCCTCTGAACTCTGTTATTCAAATACGAAGTCAGAAGATTGAGAGCTCCGTTTCTAATGCCATTTAATTTAACTTAAACATGTTTTTAATGCCTAAAATACACATACATCATATTTATTTACTTATAATACATTATATACAGCCTATTTACACTTGTAGGACATATAGCCCTACAAGGCCTGAATGTAATAATTTATCACATTACGCCGCGCGGTACTACATACTTTATAGTATGTCCGACAAAAGACATAGTTTATATTAGTATTTTTCTTTTGTATTTCAATATATGTGACATTTTTATGTATAAACTACATGTAATGTTACTATTTGACTGATTTCTTTGATTAAACAACAATTACAATTTACTTTGATATTTTTATTTTCACTTCTACCTTATTCATTGTGAATACAAAGGTAACAATAAACAAAAGTTATGTTGCCACAGTGATTCTTGTGCTCTACGGGTACCCCGCGCGGGTCACTCTAGATAGCCGAAAGAGTAATAACCATGGCCGACAGGCACCAACGAGACGTCGAAGTTATTATTATTTTTTTTTTTTTTTTGTTGAAGTTGGGTACGTGTTGTCGGCCACATGGTCCGACAAGGCCTGAATGGAACAACATGTGTCGGACACCTAGTCCGACATGGCAGTTAACGTGTTAAGTAAACCAGATGCCATATGGCCTACGAGTTAAAAAGCAATTTTTAACAGTTTGGGCCTTAGAATTGAAGTATTTGAAGTTATTGGTCGTGCTGCAAAGGTTTGGCGTCTAGTAGATCCCGTAGTCGCAGGTCCACTATATGGACTATACTGTTTTAAAATCTATCCACTAACAAACACTAGTTCCATTAAAGCTATTTTATTAAAATGTAATTTATGTTCAACAGTATTAACGACAACAACAACCACTACCACTACAACAACAACAACGACTACAACTACTACAACAACAACCACGGTGCCGCCTACAACCACACAGCTGTCATGTAAGCCATTATATTAAATCAAGTATCATCACTGCCTCGTGGTCTCGCGGTACAAGTATGTGCCGTGCGATCTAGAGGTCCTGGATTCGATTCCCGGGTCGGGCAAAGTGTTATTGGGTTTTTCCATTAGGAAATTCTCGGTAACAGCACGGAGTCTGGAAATGTGCCCGAAGACGGCAATAGGCTCGCCCCCTATTACGTGGGACTGATACATACCTGGCGAAATGTGGGTGCAGAAATGCACCTCTGCCTACCCCTTCGGGGAATACAGGCGTGAGTTTATGTATGTAAGTATCATCATCAATGTCAGTAGTAGCATCTTGTTTCCTTTTATTATTTAGTAGCTACGCATTGTGGTTATAACATGACTGATTCGTTGACCTCTCGGCAAAACGAATGCGGGTTTGGGCTTTGGTCCCCCATTAGATACGTTGCCAGCTGAAGGTTTGCTAATACGTGGGTCTTATTTAGTTTTTAGGCCTATGTCCAACAGCTGACTGAATGGGCTCATGAAGAAGATCAGATCAAACTGACCAAACAAAGCGCTGGACATAAAAACATCCTTATTCTACCGTGGTCTCGCGGCACAAGGATGTGCTGTGAGATGTGGAGGTGTCTGGTTCGATTCCCGAGTCAGGCAAAGTGTTATTGGGTTTTCCATTCTCAGTAGCAGCAGGGAATCTGGATATATACCTAAAAACGGCAATAACCTCGTCCCCTATTACGTGGCGAAATTTACCTTACCCTTCGGGGAATATATATATAATGCGTGATGTTATGTACATTAAGTATGTATGATATATAGAGTGTTGTCATCCATCCATACACTTGTGTTACTTACTACATACAACTTACTCAGTTCTTTTTATCAATAGACGACGCTGAGCGGCACCTGGAACAACTCCATCGAGGCGTACTCGAAGACCCTGGATTGGACAACCCCTACATCGTGTTGAGCCAACACCAAATGCAGAATCTTGGTGAGAATGATCCCTTAATTTTTATGCATTTTACGATCTAATCCAAATTAAGTATTCATAGTCCATAGTCTCAGTTTTTTCTCCATTCGATAATCTGGATTAAGGCTTTAACTGAGGGGCAGTTGTAGAGGAGGTCCGTACCCAGCAGTGGGAGGTTTATGGACTGATGACAGCCTCATGGCGCAGTTGGCTAGATACCAGCTTGCGAAATGAGAGGCCGCGGGATCGATCCCCGCACTGAGACAAATGTTTGTGTGATCCAAAAATATTTGTTTTGGGCCTGGGTGTTTGTGAGATCGAAAAGTCTCTCGTAGTTCCTGATATCCACGATACAGGACTTGTATCCTATTGTGGGTACTCAGAACTACATATAAGGGTGATTCGTCTCGTTCGTGCAGATTTCGTCATTTTGTCATTTTCAAAATTATTCTCGAATTGTATTATTTCTTTGCCAAATATAAATGTTATATAGGTGTCTCATTAACTTTTTCTATTTTCTACAAACTTTCTATAGATAACAATGAAATTATAAGCATTCGAAAATTCGGAATTAGACGGTACCTAATGAGATTACTAAGGATGGTAATTACATTAGCATTAAAAATAAATAATAGTTTAAAAAACCTAAAAAATACGCTTTTAAAAAAAGTTGAACTAAAAAATTAAAAATAAGTAATAGTTAAAAAAACCCGCTTTTATAGAAAATCCAATAAATAAATAGAAAATAAATTTTAATTAAAAATATTGTAAAAAAATGTATTTTATTGTACAAAAAACGTGGGGTGCTTTTTAAGATATTATCAAAATGATAATCCTTCTATTCATATCTGTCATCATGCACCCCACGCTTTTTGTACAATAAAATACATTTTTTTACAATATTTTAAATAAAAATTTATGTTCTATTTATTTATTGGATTTTCTATAAAAGCTGGTTTTTTAGTTTTTTTAAACTATTATTTATTTTTTAGTGATTATTTAGCAATAGCTTTAATATAAATCAAACTACACTATACGAAAAATGATAAATACTTACTTAAAATATAGACGATGGTGTAGAGACGACTCTAGAATAATCACCAACTTTAACAGTTTATACGATAGTATTTTGTTACTTTTGCAATGACGTTTGCTTGCTGACTCAGGAACGCGTGAAGGGTCCTATGATTATAAAACAGGAATATGGCTAGCCAAACACTTATAATTTTTATTTGAAATTGAAGCGATGGTTATGAAAGAAAATTTATGACAAACATTCATGATATAAAATTTTAATGTATTAAGGTGTTATTATAATTAATTTGAATTGAAGGCCATAGTATTTTTTATGTAGATCCTTAATATGGGTAAATTTACTAATATTCAACATCGTATTTTTTGTTAAATGAGAATGTGTTCATGAAAGTAGCAAATGGACACTAGGGAACTGAGAATTTGTTAGGCTATTTGACGTTAAACTAATTAACTCGCCCCCTATTACGTGGGACTGATACATACCTGGCGAAATGTGGGTGCAGAAATGCACCTCTGCCTACCCCTTCAGGGAATATAGGCGTGAGTTTATGTATGTATGTAAACTATTAAAAACGTGAATTTAGTTACCAAAATTAATATGCAGATAGGCATAACATTACTATGTTCCATTTTGTTCATAATAAATAGATAAATGATATTTTTGTCACTGGACATGGAATATGCACAAAAAGAAATAATCACCTATAATGTATGTCTGTTGGGTGTATTTATTAACTACTGGTGTAATATTTATGACATACAGACATAAAAATTTTGACGTTTTCCATACAACCATCGGTATTAAATGTACGCGGTTTGTATGGAAAACGTCAAAATTTTTATTTCTTGTCAGAATTTTGTTTAACGCCAGGGGGTTTGTAATGACCTTAGCTATTACCTGCCTTAGTTTCCGCTCACGGTCTGAATACACCCTGTATGTTTTGTTGTGCCAGAGATGGTAACGACGATGTGACCAGAGGCCGGGGGGCGCGGGCCGTGGCGCGAGGGCTGGCCGCACGACTCTGGCACCCCCGCGCCCGCGCCCGCCCCCGCGCTCCCCGCCTGCACCCTCGCGCTGCTCGCGCTGCTCGCGCTCCTCGCGTGACCTACTGACGTGCCTGCCGTGAGTGACGGGAACACTGACCAAACCAACGTTGTACATGGTGTGAGGGTATCTTTTTGGACTGTCTAGTGTCGGGATGTTATGGATATTATATTTCGGATACGGATATGGATATAGGAATTAAATTATATCGGTTTCGGATACGGTTACGGATATGAAATCATTTCGGATTATCCGCTAGTTTCGGATAGTTTCGGTTACGGATATCAGATTAAAGTAAAATATAACTATTTTCGACACTCTTGTAATTTTTTTTATCACAATGTTTACATTTTGCACAATCTACATTACCTTGATAAAAAAAAATGTCCAAATTAAAGTCGATATTGGTCGCTTTTTGTCTACTCATATAAAAATCAATTTTGTACTTAACACAAGACTTTCTTAAACTATCCGAAACTTCTAAAACGGATACGGTTACGGTTACGGATATATTTTTATTCCGGATATCCGATAGTTTCGGTTACGGTTGCGGAGCTCCATAACATCCCTGGTCTAATGTATTCTGTAAGTCTTCAGTGTCGCTGACGTTGATTGATTTGTTGTTAATATGATGATCTCGATGTACCACAATTGTGATTGCGCAAATTAATTTTGTATGAAATGTTGAAGATTGAAGTTTGTGAAACTTTCGATTTAGTTGTAAGTTTGGTGTTGCGTTGAAATGTATTTAAAAATACAACAGAATTTTGTGACGATAGTGTAATTCAAATCTGCGTGTAAGTTCAGCATGTGAATATGAAACAACGATAATTATCCATGTTTTATTTGATCCTTTGTAAATAAAACCGTTTGTAATTCTAGATAATACTAGATTAACTGCTGTAAATAATTTTGCACGGGGCTAGTCATATCAAAGATACACAATCTGTATCATACATTAAATTTATAACGTAATAATGTTAGAGAATTATCAATATAATCCTAAAATTATAAAAGGCTTACGTGTTTTTTTTTTTATTGTTGTATTTTTTATTTTATTATAGCTTCCATTTTGTTTGGGCCTTTTCTATTCATTCGGACAATCAAATATCATCGGAGCGCTTTGTGCGCTTAACTGCAAAAATAGTTATAAGAGCTGGATTTTATTTTTATGCATTTAACGTACCAGCACCATTGATGCAAAAACATTGGGTAATATCTCCTAAAAAAAATCTACGTGAATTGTCAGAAAACATCCATCTTCTGATTTCCATACCTTCAATTCACAATGGCGGTATCACACACACCCGAAGTGTTGTATGAAATTTACTTTCATCTTAACCTCTTAAAATATACCTTGCCCCCAATGGATCACTGGTATCAAGGGCGAATTGACAATCAAAAACATGCAATAACTATCAGACTCGGGAAGAAACTCGGAATATGCAAGTATGAAGCACCTCATCCTCATCAGCCCAAATACGTCCCACTGCTGGGCACGGGCCTCCTCTACAACTGAGAGGGTTTAGGCCTTAGTCCACCACGCTGGCCTAGTGCGGGTTGGCGGACTACACACCTAAGAAATTCCTAAGAACTTTTAGGTGTGCAGGTTTTATAACGATGTTTTCCTTCACCGTTAAAGCTAGTGATAATTCATTGTGAATACACACATAACTTCGAAAAGTCAGGTGTGTACCTGGGGTTTGAACCTGCAACCGCCGAAATTCTCGACCGCGCGCCTAAACCTCGAGGCCATCACTGCTTACATGAAGCACAAATGGCGAATTTTATATAAGGAGTGAAACCGCTCACATGAGGTGCGGTCCAGGATCCTGTCTTTGTCCATTTAGCATTAGGTCGGCATAAGTATGTAAAACAATGAGGAATTATCATAGTAGTTTTTTTACCTGTCTTCTCCCTATTTAGACAAACTGCTCCTAGCTCTTAGCTAGATAGGAGCTCTATTAATACTTTGCCTGTCCAGTATTTTTTGAAAGTCATGATACATTTCAGTTCATGTATTCTTTTAGTGAATCCAGACCAAAATTACAATAAACCCACCATTATTTAATTTAATGGACACATCGCCCGCCTCTTTTGCGTGGAAACCCAGCTGCAGCCACAACTAAAACAAACCTTAAAAAAACTGAATCCATTTAAAAAGCGTGATATAAAATGCGAACGGAAATTCTAAAGCAGAGCATATTGCCCGATCCAACGATACATACTCGTATTTATACTAAGTTGGATCGAAAATTTTAGGTCGCTTAAAAGTATACAATTTCTCCAACTTAATCATAGCTATTGAAATAGGTAGGCAGACGTACCTCTTACTTTACGCCAGGTATTAAGCCTCCCCCCCCTCCCGTACAGGAGACCTATTTCCGTTTTGCTACTGAGAATTTTCTAATGGAAAAGCCCTAATAAAACTATCGGATCAACGAGGCAATGTAATTTTACTGAATATTTAAACTGGTATAACACGATAAAACACTTACACGACGGATTATCTTACCCATTACGTTTAAATCTGGCATACATAAGCGCCTTTGTTATTATTTGAGGCGAAGGTGATGTATTTTTTATTATTAATAGAACGATGATGTAAATTATATTTCATGGTTTATCTAGTCAAATCAGTGTTAGCTATTGGTTTCGGGCCAAATACTTCTGTCTTTAAAGATAGGATTTGATTGATTATAAAACAGAGTTTTCACTCGATACTTTGTATCAATTCCCGGTTCAGGAAACCCTTATTCAGAAATTCTCAATTTCGATATGTATCTGGTAAGGACAGACCCGCCTTCTATTACGAGGAACTTAATATTTAGCTAATAAAACGCGGAACGGGACTGCCTCGTGGTCTCGCGGTACAAGTATGTGCCGTGCGATCTGGAGGTCCTGGGTTCGATTCCCGGGTCGGGCAAAGTGTTATTGGGTTTTTCCATTAGGAAATTCTCGGTAACAGCACGGAGCCTGGAAATGTGCCCGAAAAACGGCAATAGGCTCGCCGCCTATTACGTGGGACTGATACATACCTGGAGAAATGTTGGTGCAGAAATGCACCTCTGCCTACCCCTTCGGGGAATACAGGCGTGAGTTTATGTAAAACGCGGATGTACAAATAAATCTCTGTTTACCACTTCGACAATATGAATGATTGAATGTTATGTGGGTATGATGAATTTTAACAATGTTTACGACGTCAATGAAAAAAGTACAGCAGAATACTCACTTATCAAAAATTAAATCTGTGCTTCAACGAAATAGATTTGTATGATCTGCAAATATTTGTCCGAGTCTATGTGATTTTGTATGTGAAATTTGTGCTCCTGATTCTAATATAGCGCAAGGTTTTTTGCACTACCTTACATCAAAGGTGCTTACTATACTGGCAAATCTATACTAACAAAATAAAATTGCGCTTCAAATTTTCTTATTCACCGAACCAAATGCAACTGAACTGCTCCAAATAGGCTTATGTGAGACAACAGTCCCACCCTGGTTGAGGCGGGAGTAACATCACCTCAGTAGCTGGTGTTTCTCTGGCAATTGTTCGCCAAGAATTAAATGTTTTTTATTTACTTCATGATACGTATTAATTGTTGTGAGCCCAAGATATAAAATCTTAAAGAAAGAGATTAAAAAACCAAACGATGGAATATGTGCAACCTACGAAATTCAAATACATATATGTAAGTCTACTGAAGGAATTGTTTACATATAAGGTTTTAATTTACTCGTCTATATTGAATAATCGTACAATTGAATGGTAAAGGAAAATGGTAAAAACGTTATTAGAAAACCTGACTCACCTGTAAGTTCTTTACTAAGAATTTCTAAAAAAAACTGGAATTTAAAAACAGTCTCCTACATAAAGTTTGGTAAAATTTGCGTGTGGTATTAAGAGTTCGATTGGTCGGTTGTTGTATGATCCTCAAATTTATGTTTTATTTCATCAATTCTTTGCCAAAAAGACTTAGCATTTGCGAATCCATCGAGCGTGTTATTATTTGCTTTGTATGTCGTTTTATTCATATAAAATATGCGAATGTCAAATATGTTATAAGTTTTGTGATTACTTTGAAATCTTCGGACCCGGAATGTATACTTACTTGTAAATGCCTAATATAATGTAAAAAGCGATTCTAACAACTGTATTGAATTGTTCCGTTGTGAAAAATAAAGTATTGAAAGTATATTATTTGTTTTTATTTCCCAAACATGTATCAGATATAGAAGAAACTTCTTTTCTATCAAACTAAACTGTTCCCCAGCTTAAGTATATTAAAATTGTGAATCCTCTATACGAAAATGTGTGGAAGCATTTAAAAAAGTCAGTCTTAAATGGTTTAGTACGATTGGTTCTTGATCGTAAAACCCCGAATTATTAAACTTGAAAACTTTATATTCGGAATTAAATTCTCAAATGCGATTCGTATGGACAAAAGTCGTTTAGCCTGCCTAATTGTGGCGAGTAGAGATTATCGTAACTACTCTGTTACCAGTTATAAATACTGCTGTATTTCTAATTTAACGGTGAAGGAACACATCGTGATGAAACCTGCACACCTAAAAGTTCTTGGGAATTTCTTAGGTGAGTAGTCCACCAACCCGCATTAGGCCAGCGTGGTGGACTTAGGCTTTAACCCCTCTCAGTTGTAGAGGAGGCCCGTGCCCAGCATTAGGACGGATATGGGCTGATGATGATGACATTTGAAAGCTCCGTGGCACAGTCGGCTAAACACCAGCATATGAAACGAGAGACCGCCGAATGTCCTCACCGAGACAAATGTTTTTGTGATCCACAAATATTTTATATCAGGTCAAGACCAACGTGTTTGTACGACCGAAAAGTCTCGTAGTTTCTGATAGCCACGTCATAAGACTTTTATCTTAGTGTCGGAACAGGACTATGCAAATGACTGTTGGGTATTTATACATATGTAGGTCTTCTTATCTATCAGAGACACCCACAACTTTTCACTCTTTCTTTTACCCAGCACCTAAAAAACATTACGTGAGATTTATTGAATTAAAAATACAATGCAATTAGTTAACTACCTTCACGAATACGCAGCAATTTGCTGGGGAGGGCGGTCGCTAATTAATCAAGCCGTTTTACATTTTCCAAGAGTCGTTGGTAGTTCTAATGTAGTGAATAAAATTACAATAAAACCGTGTTATCTCGGTGTAATGGCGCGAACTTCTTATTTATTGCACACGCTCTGTGTATTCGATAATATTGGGGATCCCTGTGGGGCTTACCTTACTGTTGTTCTTGGGAAAAGGTTTTTTTGTAAGTTCGAGCAGACCTGGCAGCGAAAAAAAGGCTGATTAAAAATTTTCGAATATAATATATCGAAAAAGCAGTGATGGCCTCGAGGTTTAGGCGCGCGGTTGAGAATTTCGGCGGTCGCATGTTCAAACCCCAGGCACACACCTTTGACTTTTCGAAGTTATGTGTGTAGTCCGCCAACCCGCACTAGGCCAGCGTGGTGGACTAAGGCCTAAACCCTCTCAGTTGTAGAGGAGGCCCGTGCCCAGCAGTGGGACGTATTTGGACTGATGATGATGATGATAAAAATTATCGACGAAGCTGTATATCGAGCAGTCAATCCAATGCCAGTCCAGTCATTAATTTGATAGACAAATCTACCAGTAAACATAGTCACAACAAGGGGGCAATGTCAATTAATTTACTGAACATAGTTCCACCCCCAAATTAAGATTATTTTCGGAAACTACAGCTCCTCGATTTTTTTTAAGTAACTTACCAAATATCTTATTTCGGATTAATTTCATTGCGGGATCATGACAAATTAGGTTCCCTTAGATTCGCTGAGCTTCAGTGCTCAGCGTCAAAACTGCGTGCCGCTGTTTATCCTGGAGCACAGAAATTACAGTGACGGGTGCGTGGTCAAACGATTTTATTCTAGCCTTTGACTAACCGTTACCCATATAATCTAAACAAAATAATCAAAGCACTAAATATACGTAACAATTCTCCCGTACTCACTGAATAAAAAATAGCTCCCACACGTAGCACAGAAGAACATACAGCACAAATGCAATTGATGAACAATTGTACGGAAAAGTCGGCGATTGTTCCCCGAAGACAAATTCACGGCGGAAACCGCAGCGCACTATTGTACAAAAGAAATAAAGAATTTCATTCCTCTCTCAACTTTACGCTTAAAGTAAAAACAATCCTGCACTAATATATTGCATTTTATTTGATTTATACTCCCTGAATCACGGAAACTTAAGTAGCTTTTTTGATTGACTTAGAGACTCGAAACATTGTTTATAGATTTTTATACTTTTCTCTAACCGCACTGCACCTAAGTGCCGTGCTGGTGATATAAAATTAACAAGTATATCCATATAAACCCCAAACGAATATCATTACGAAAAAAAATACCGTTAAAACAAATCCTTGCCGGTAGTGGATTCACGTCCCTCTTTTCGAAGATGTTGGTGTTGAATAATGTAATAAATTATCAATCAGCCTCTTTAACGGCGAAACAAAACATCACAAGGGGACCTGCATAAATGAGACTTCTACAGAATGAATTTCTTAGATATGTAGTGTGTTGAAAATCTAACTCCTCTCAGTTGTCTAGTGTTGGGACGTATATATCTTGATATTTTTATGTATATTACCATAAAAATAATAGTATTTAGTCCTATAGTATATTAAATTCTACGAAGCTCCATAAAACCCATAAACAATAAACAAAATGCACTAACCTCGCTTTAGTCCTGATGGATATCTAAATTGCTAGAGAGGATTATTGGGTGGATTTTCTCTTCGTTTTTAACTGTAAATAAACTTTGGAACCCATGAAAAATACATCAGCGTTGGATATTGCAGTTTATTCTGCAAATCCGTCATAAATCATTCATTAATACCGGCTAAATATCGGAACGAGGCACTTTCGTTAAAAACGTAGTTTTAGGAACAGAAAATTCGAAATTTATTATTCCACCAGAACCCCTCCCAGCTGTCTGGTTAGAAAAGTATTTTTTTACAAGACTTCCATTCGCTTTATTAATAACTAGCTTTTGCCCGCGACTCCGTCTGCGTAGACTTCAGGGTTGGGTGCAGAAACCAACTGAGTGAATCTATAAATCAAAATTACGCTAATCGTTGCTGTAGGTCACCACCGGAGGTCATTTCTGCCTTTGAAAATCGTCTTAAGTGACATTATGAAACTTTTCACCAACTAGGATCGTCTCATATATTTATCGCGAAAATGTATCTAATGTCTATGTTCTGTGTCTATAATCTAGGTGCGCCTAATGGCACTTAACATCGCATAGTGACACCGAGCGCCATGTAAATGCACATGATAATATTTTACTGTACTAAATGTGACTTAACATCATAATGGCACTTAAAATCACTAAAATAAAATCACCCTTATAACTCATAAGTTCCAAAAATGGCACTCTACGCCAAATAATGGAACCTTATGTCACATATGTTGTATTAACGGTACCAGTCGTAACTAATATTCCTTAATGACACCTATCGTTTTCTAAGTGCCCGAAATGGCACTTATTGAATAATTTAAAAAAGTAGCCTATGTCCCTTTTTAAGGTCTCATTTATGTCCATACCAAAATTCATTCAAATCCGTCAAATGGTTTAGACGTGAAAGCATCACACAGGCAGTGTTACTTTCGCATTACAATATATGCTCATCCCACGGGAACCCTACATATTCCCGGGATAAAATGTAGCTTATGTTACTTCATAGTGTCCCATTTGTATTCCAACCAAAAATCATATAAATCGGGCGAATAGTATAGCCGTGATAGCCCATTCTCACAGGAATACTACATTTTCCGGGATAAAAAATATTCTATGTTGCGTCGGTGGGTCCTATCTAGTCCCATACTCAAAATCATCTAAATCAGTCAAATAGTTTAGGCCAGAAAGTATAACACTGGCAGCATTACATTCGCATTAAAATATATGCTTATCCCACGGGAACCCTACATATTCCCGGGATAAAATGTAGCTTATATTACTACATAGTGTCCCATTTGTATTCCAACCAAAAAGTCATATAAATCGGGCGAATAGTATAGGCGTGAAAGCCCATTCCCACGGGAATACTACATTTTCCGGGATAAAAAATATTCTATGTTGCATCGGTGGGTCCTATCTAGCCCCATACTAAAAATCATCTAAATCATTCAAATGGTTTAGGCCAGAAAGTATAACACATGCAGCGTTACATTCGCATTACAATATATGCTCATCCCACGGGAACCCTACATATTCCCGGGATAAAATGTAGCTTATGTTACTACATAGTGTCCCATTTGTATTCCAACCAAAAATCATATAAATCGGGCGAATAGTTTAGGCGTGAAAGCCCATTCCCACGGGAATACTACATTTTCCGGGATGAAAAGTATCCTGTTACTTCTGTGGGTTCCATCTATCTCCATAACAAAAATCATCGAAATCGGTTCAGTAGTTTTTGAGCTTAAGAGTAACAAACATCCAAAAATCCAAAAATACAAACCTTTCCTCTTTATTATAATAATAGTATAGATATGATTGCGATTTAGAGATCCCGGATTTGATCTCCGAGTCGACCAAAATGCTGTTAATTTGTTCTTGTAAGGAAATTATTACGACTATTTTACTTTGTACTTACAATTTAGCGAAACGTATATAAACTGTGTATATAAGTATTATATATTTGACACCTGATTTAAAAGGTAATAGAATCAGTCGATCCGCGTAACCAGCTCAGCTTTACCATGACTGTAAAAACGAAAAACAAAAAATTGGCAAAGGTAAACAGCTTGCTCAAATTAAATACAATCGGAAAAATAATGCCGAGTTAAATAAAAGCGACACGAGCACAAAAAACGGAGAGCTCAGTCACGTAGCCAACCAAAAACGAACAGCCATCTGTCTCGCGGCCGATGTCTTCATCCCCCGCGACTTCTAAAGGGTTTTATTTGTAAAAAGCCACCCTTCAATTGACGTCGTTCCGGCCGGGGACCCGGGGATGGATATTTTCTCCCAAATCACTTTTGTATCTTTATTGTTTGGATTGAGTTGAAAATGCTATTTTACTCATTTTAGCAGTCTGGTTATACTGCATTATTGTTACTAACTAAAAAAAAATGACACTAAACACACAAACCAACACAAATAGTCTACACTTTACTTCTTTATTAACACTCTAGTCATTTCATTCATCTATCAACGTTGACGCTTTCAACCCCGAAATGGTAGGTGGGTAGACGTAGGTTCTATACCCCTTCTTATGTTTTCAGTCAAATATTATAGGGTGTGAGCCGTGTACTCCGTGCTATTGAGTCAAAGTCAAAGTCAAAATCACCTTTATTCAAATAGACTTTTACAAGTGCTTTTGAATCGTCAAGTTTTAAGAATTTGCTATTGCAATCCGGAACGTCTAACACAATAATCTTAGAAACATACAACAGAAATCCACATAACATTTTGTGAAGCAAAAAGCATGTCATAGGAAAGGTACGTGTTATAAATACGTCGTTAATTAAAGCGCGTGTTGTGGAGTGACCTACGGCTATACATCGCCACTGCGGTTTACACGACCGGAAGACCGGTATTTTTACCCTGTCCTTGGAGAGCATTATATGTAATTATGTATGCTCGTTTAATATGTATATCCGCAATGTAAAAAAGACAAGTATGTGCCGTGCGATCTAGAGGCCCTGGGTTCGATTCCGGGTCGGGCAATGTGTTATTGGGTTTTTCCGTGAGGAAATTCTCAGTAGCAGCACGGAGTCTGAAATTGTGCCCCCTATTACGTGGGACTGATACATACCTGGCGAAATGTGGGTGCAGAAATTCACCTCTAGCTACCCCTTCGGGCACTACAGGCGTGAGGTTATGTATAGGTATATGTATGTAAAATAGAATGTCGGTAGATGCGTTCCTATCTCGTATTATGCCTACTAATGTATATAAGAGTCGTAGAGGTGCCCGTGCCGAGCAGTGGGATGTATATGGGCTGATGATGATGATGATGATCTAAGAGCAGCAGTATCTCACGATACAATTCTATATTTGAAAATTTCATTTTGTCTTATTGACGTACCTTTATATAAAAATATATTTGCTAAAGCAAAACTCATATTGTTTCAATAACATTAATTTACTTATTGATATTATTCTAATATATATAATATGTTTAAGAGTTATCTGTATGTACTTATGTTACTGAATAATATGATGTAGCTACAGTAAAGTAGGGTGCGATTGCGGTGGGATTTCACTGACTATACGGAAGTGGTACCACTGTCCCACAGGAAACCAACTTAAAAGTACGCTGAAGCATAATATTTAGTGAGTGCAATTCATTCATCATCATTATCAGCCTAAAGAAGTCCACTGCTGAACATAGGCCTCCCCCAATAACTTCCAATAAAGTCACTCAGCGTGCCATGGAGCGGGCAATGCTTGGAGTTTCTCTGGTGGATAGAATTCGTAATGAAGTCATCCGCCAAAGAACCGGAGTCACTGACATTGCCCGCAGGATTAGCACGCTGAAGTGGAAGTGGGCCGGCCATGTCTGCCGACGGACAGACGGCCGTTGGAGCAGACAAGTGTTGGAGTGGAGACCGCGCTTAGGTAGACGTAGTGTAGGACGTCCTGCAGCACGATGGTCTGACGACTTGAGAAAGGTGGCGGGTAGCGGATGGATAAGGGCTGCTCAAGACCGGGATGGTTGGCGCCTACTTGGGGAGGCCTTCGTTCAGCAGTGGACGGCGATAGGCTGAGATGAATAACTTCCATAGTGACCTGTTGGAGGCAGCCTGCATCCAGCGACGACCCGCGACCTTCACCAGGTCGTCGGCCCATCTTGTGGGTGGACGTCCTACGCTGCGCTTTTCGGTACGCGGCCTCCAATTACCGAAGTAATATTCTCCTCGATGTAGTTTACTTGATTCTTATGGAAAGCGATTACATTATAAGTATACTCGCCTCAGTGACCCACTGAAATATGTAACACTCATAATTATGATACACGTCGAAACTCTAAATGGACCGCCAAACATTATGTGCCAATACGGTGACTTAACGTACTACTATAAAAATACAAATGATTTATACATTTGTATTTTTTTCAATTGAAAACCTTTATGAAAAGTGAACAGTTAAACAAATCAAGTGAATAAATAGAATTTAAAAGTAAGATCTTACAAGATCCCTAGCGCCCAGTACTCGCAAAAATGTTTAAACAAGGACACAAATGTATTTTTTAACCAGAAGCGCCTTAACCGGAATGTAGCATCCTTTTCTGCCAAAAATACACTATATAAGTAAAATCATAACAGAGAAAAGACAACTTTGACTTTGTTGAAAATATTACATACAATGTTACGCTTCTATTAATGGATATAGTAGCATATAGTAGTTTATTCCGAGAATATGCAATAACTGTTTTACACTGCTTTGCCAACGAGGCAAGAGTGATTGCCTCGTTGGCCATGTTGCCTTGCGACATTAATATGCGGTGTGCGATCAAGATGTTGTGGGTTTGATTCCGGATTGGACAAAGTGTTATTGGCTTTTTTCATTGGGAAATTCACAGTGGCAGTCGGGAAATGTGCTCGAAACGGTATTATTCGTTCCCGATTACGTGGGTCTTCATACAGAGCTGGTAAAATGTAGGTGTGGAAAAATATCTCCGCATTCTTCTTAGGGAATGCATATGTGATTATGTGTAACAATATTTCGCCAAGACATAGAATCAAAAGCCACACTAGTTATGGCGATAAATAAAGTGTTCAAAATCGAAAATAAATAGGTTTGTAACAAATTATAATATTTATTTGTCTCATTTATTATTATATTATACACGTGTGGAGATTCCTCCATATTTATAACACGCATAGAAACAAACATACATACACATACACACGCACACACACACACATTACACTAACACATTCGCATTACAATCACATATAAACATACAAATAAAATATAACAAAAATAAATAAATAAAATTAATATTAATTACACAAACAGATGGAACGGCTGATCATAATTAATATCTTGTATATGCATAGCGAGCCCTGGCAAAAGCGGTCAAACCAGTTCCGGGCCGCAGCGACGACCAGTGCAGTCGATGCGATCGCCACTCGCCTGTCGCCACTCGCCCGCCAGTCAGCTCCAACTCGCTTGAGAGTTGAGACGCCAGATGCATATCATTTATTGTGCTATGCTTTTTATATTACGCTCGCTTTTTAGATTCTGTGTACATCTATCGCTCATTACCGTTCTGTAGGCCTACCATGACCTTTTAACAAACGATTCAATTGCAGAGCAGTTCAGTTTAGGTTCTTAAACTGAATCGTTTATTTTGGTACCATGACGTGAATGAACGAAACTTAAAACTGAATCGCTTTGATTGAAAGAGACAACGCTATACATTTATCTTTTCTTTCATCCACCATAGTAGAGTGCGTTCTGAAACTCAATATTTTAAATTGTCGGTATTTACCATTACTATTTTAATCCTATTTTTATGTTTATTTTATTATTTTTATATACTTAATTTGTAAAAAAAATATATTTAGTGACGTATAAAGGCCTTTATAATTATTTTGATTGTAGTGAAATAAATTATATCGGTACATAACTCTTTAAATAATTTGACATTAAAAATTGGTTCAAGTTTCGAACATGTGTTATTCAACATTCGCATCATCAAGTCGAGGTTGATGTGGCGGTGGATTTGATTTGTTAATTCTACGTTTTTAATAAATTTGAATTAAAATTGTATTAAACAATGGGGTAATTGATATTTTGAACATTCATATTTAGCATTATCAATTTATATATTGAGTTCTTATAATTTTTACCCCGTTTCGCTTACAACAACATTTGTATCACCATTGGTATTTCAAGTGCTTTTTTTTTCAATATAGTAAAGCTGTACGGTGTACAGTTACTTATGGCGAACTCGAACACTTATTGGAGTTTCTTTATAAGCACAAGGATATAGCCGTGGGCTATAATAAAAACATCACAAGCGAGGGAATTGCGGAAACCCAGAAGCAAGCGAAACTTTGAGTAAATAACATTTTTAAACTATTGTTAAAATAAATACGAGAAATTAAAGAAATGATGCGAGGAAGGTACTGAACATATTTTATTTACAACTATAAAATATGAAATACAAATAAGGTGGTATATAAAAATAAATTAAATTATATAGTAAATAAAATATTATTTGTTATAGATGCTGCCACTCTTGGTTTGTAGTACAACATTGTGCACCAAAAGGCAACAATAACACACTTTGAGATGCCCAATTGTTCTTTCTATTATGTTCCTTGTCCGAACATGAAGAGCTGTATAGTGGCTGTCTGGTGTACCTGGGACTGCAAAATTAACTGGAGTCATCATATATTTGTGTAATGGATACCCAGAATCTCCTGCAACAAAACAAGTATTATTTTTAATTTAATTAACTCAATGCAATTTAAAAATAAACTGTTTTGGGTTACACCAATGAAGTGTATAAATACATCGCTTAATGTTCTAAGCAAATTATTTTTAATGTTTATAATGTTTAAGGCAAGTAGCGCCTACATAGCTAGCATCTACACTGGTGATTTGCTTGTCTGCATCACATATCTAGAAAAAACATGACACACTCATATGGATAGACAATTTTCTATTTATTACAATGATTGTTAAGTTATAGATGATCAATCTCACCAATTGGACAATTAATGAGTAAAATATTTCCTACAATAGAAATGTTCTTCATGTTCAGTAGGCTTTATTATAGCTATTTGTGTACAGTTTATACACCGCAAAACACCTGGAAAGTTTAAATTGTTATAAAACCTGCAACAAATTATTGGTTTTTATAATAGATTGTAATAAAAATTTACCAAATTATTATTGTTTACATCAATAAAGGAAAAAAATTTAAAGAAACTTGTACTTTTAACAGCTTTTTGAATAAAAGGTATAGGTTTAGGTATTACAACACCAACCTGCAATAAGGCAGTGTGGTGGAGAAGTCCTTACAACCCTCAATTTTAAGGTGTCTGATCAGCAGTGTAATGCACATGAAAAGGTATTAATATTTATAAAAAAATATATTACCTAGCCCATGTATTATTTCTTTCAGCCAGGGTTTTAGGATAGCATATATATTTTCTTGTCATCTGTGGAGAAACAATGTAGGCAGTCCCTTCTGCTATTATGGATGATACTGTCTGCTGTGCCATTAGGTGTCTTTTGATGTCCCCAATGGGTCTTTAATAGGACCCAGTTGCATAAAATTACAATGCAGTCAATATCTTTAACAAGAAAACACACATATTAATCTATTTTGTACATACAAAATACTTACTTATGAGTTGTTGGAATTACATGTATGAAATAAAATCCAGCATGTAATGAAATTTCTTTCTTTTATTTAATTCTAAAATGTTTCTTACCTCTTTATCCACAGAAAGATCGGTAGATTTTACCCGGCACCTTGAACAAGGGTCTTAACTTCTCACACAAACTTAAAACCAAATGTTTAGAAAGCCGATATTGGTAAATTCAGTACCACCGATGACCGAGGTAAACAAATGGATCCGTCAGTCGAATTCCGACTGTTCCCTAAATTTGCATCTTTCTTTACGGCTTGACGTGCTGGCTTCATTGTCACATTCCATAAATTCGAAAAGAATCAAATAGTCAGTCATCTAAAAACAATTTAGGAACGTCTTTTACAGCAGCTTCAGACACCTTTGTTATTATTAATGTATAAATGAATATTGCAACAATATGATCACAGAATCACAATTTAATTCAATTGATCACTTATTACCATAAAAAGGTAAAAAATTACACAGAAGTCCTAAAAGATACAGAAACTATTAAATTCTGCTGAAAAAATAGTAACTTAAAATGGATCGCTAAATGTATTACTTTTTGACAGTTAAGCGATTCAGTTTAGGTCGTTTCAGAGGGTTATGGTACGAAAATGAACGAACAATAATACTTTACTAACCAAATTTCATTCAATTCTTAAACTGAATTGTTACAAAGCAGTTGAGCCTATACTGGGTCGCTTTATAGATGTCATGGTACGAAATAACGATTTCAGTTCAGTTTAGGTCGTAAAATAAATCGCAATGAGAGTTGATGGTAGCCCTACAGATCAAGCTAATATTTTAATACGATGAAATAATTGATTCGGAACAAAACGGTGCCCAATCAGCGCTGAAAGTTGAGTTGAAATTAAACATCGCTCACAAAGCTATTAGAGTAATCATCAACAAGAGCGGAGTGTTACGGAGCAGTGGGATTAATTGATACGGAATTTCCTCCTCGGAATAAAATTTGAATACTAAATTTATGAATTCACCGATGCTAATACTTTTAATATCTATTTAAATTGAGATGCTGCTTAAAAACGGTTCTGCATACGCAGCGGATATCGGAATAATTTAATATCATTAGGAGCTGTAATTTTAATAGGGGATGTATAAGTTGGAATTATGGTAAGTATTTATATTTTTCTTGTAAGTGGAATGTGTTAGGATATTTAAATAAATAAATACACAAAACAGTCACATAGATACTAATTCGGACCCACACTAAGATAAAAGTCTTGTGTCGTGGGTATCAGAAACTACGAGAGACTTTTCGGTCTCAAAAACACCCAGACCCGAAAAAAAATATTTGTGGATCACACAAACATTTATCTCGGTGCGGGGATCGGACCCGCGCTCGTTTCGCAAGCTGGTGTCTAGCCAACTGTGCCACGTGGCTGTGAGTTATGTGTGAATATTTATAAGATCCTTCTTTCGATGTCAAAGTGGTATTGGGTTTACTTACTTACTTACTTTACTCATTAGTAAATATTCAGTAGCGGCACGGAGTCTGGATAATATGTGCTCGAAAAACTGCAATAGACTCGCCCCCTATTACGTGGGACTGATACATACCTAACGAAATGTGGGTGCAGAAATGCACCTCTGCCTACCCCTTCGGGGAATATAGGCGTGAGGTTATTTATGTATGTGTTTGTATATATAAGATGTTTAGTTCTTTCGTTTATTTGGAGGATAATTAAATATACTTCGATAGCTAGGAATCTAGGATGTCGTCTGTAACCTGTGGACTCTTGTATAGAAGTATTTTCCTCGTCCCATTAATCTATTTCTAGATTCGTTACGTACATACATACATAAACTCACGCCTGTATACCCCGAAGGGGTAGGCAGAGGTGCATTTCTGCACCCACATTTCGCCAGATATGTATCAGTCCCACGTAATAGGGGGCGAGCCTATTGCCGTTTTTCGGGCACATTTCCAGACTCCGTGCTGTTACTGAGAATTTCCTAATGGAAAAACCCAATAACACTTTGCCCGACCCGAAAATCGAACCCAGGATCGCACGGCACATACTTGTACCGCGAGACCACGAGGCAGTCGATACGTAGTACGTAGTATATATGTGTAACAAGTTTTCAAAACCCCATATACACAGTCGAACTAAAAAGAAAAGAATTCCAATTTCCCCTTTACAAAAATTCTCATCAAAGACGTCCATTGTGTTTAACAAGGAACCTTTGATCGAGGTCTATTAGTTTAGGACCCCCGGTGTCCAATTACGTGGGCCGGGTCAAAATTTAACTGAATATAGTGCAAGTAACGCCCGTGGACGATGTAGATAATAAAGTTTGCTCTACACGTACAAGACAGCTTAGTAATAGACTTGGGCCAGACAATATAGATCCAAGGCGATAGGTGTCGGCCAGAGAATTGATTAGATCGCCCGGAAAGTTACACAAAGGTATTAAGGAGTTTTCCTTCAGCTATATTTATTAACTTGGCTTTCGTTTATGAAGATTTTTAATATATTTTTAATATATACTTGAGATATACATACATAGTATGTATATCATGTTACGTTATTGTAAAATTTTTAAGACGTAAATACGAATATATTTTCTACTATAAATAATGAAATGCTCACACTCAAGTATATATTAAAAATATATATATTAAAAACTTTTATGAAATTTTTTATGAAATTGGAACGATACAGAGAAGATTAGCATGGACCCTGCGCAAGCATGACACGCAAAATCTTAAAGCGTTCCACATTTTAGTATATGTACTTTCTTTGGCAGTACAGTTAAACAAAAATCTCGTGCACTACCCGGGAATCGAACCCGGGTCGGAAGAATAGGAATATTGCATGATAATGTAGCCTAGTTATCACTTATTTTTAAATAGCAACACTATTTTGTATTGTGGTTAGTAATTGTAATAACACAAAAACTTATGGATTTCATAAACAATTAAAGTGAATTTAAATATAATTAATATTGAGGTATTAAACCGGTGCTATTAAACTACTCGAAATTTATCATTAACTTCGAATTATTACAGTTATTATAAGTTCTGCAGTTGTAAAAAGTAATTCTATCACGGGTAAGAACAACTTTTCACTTGAACACCGCCATAATCCCACCAACTTGGCCGGCATTTAACATCTTTAATCATCAGTCTCGCTTAAATTATCCATCAATCCAAGTTTACGGTGTAAAGACGGCCTAACTCGACCGCAAAGTTTGAAAGATCCTCTGAGATTTAATAATCGAGAGAGGGGCGTCGCGAGATTTGCATCGCCCGACTATTTGTTTGTGATTTCTCCGACGTCTAACCTAAATGGATTTTTAAATTAACGTCACATTTAAATATCAACTCGGGATGCTTGCTCCCGAGGGAATTCGAAGAATGACCTAAGGCTGAACGGGACGTGAACACTTTCAAGGCTGTTGTCCGCTTGATCAAGATCATTTCAACCTTTGAAGTAAATGAAATGTTTTTATACGTGGTATTTTTGTCGTCCTTGCTCAGAGTAGTGGACTAAGGCATAACTAGAAAAGGCAGTGAGATATAAAATATGGGCTGATGATGATGATTTTCATAATTTAGAATCAAACAGTTTTTAACACGAATATGAAAAAGTGATAAAAGTCTACTACGACAGCAGTCTACTATAGTATTGTTCCTATTCTATTTTAAAGTAAGTAGTCTACATTTTTGTTGATCTTGCAAGCTCTAAAGATCCTATAATGTATGTAATGTACATATCAAATATCAGACAGGGCGGTTATTTAAAAAAAAACGCAGAACCGTTGACCTTTGTTTGGTCATCGGCTCTGCTTTACTACATTACGCCTAATACTTATTATGCGGCAATTTAGCTTGTTACTATGATTGCTATTTGTAATTAGATTTATTGCAAACTATGGGAAATATAATCAAAGCGAAATAAGCAAACACAACCACAAACAACAAATAATTTTTAATAAAACCAACAGAGGTTCTACTCACAATGTTTCCTTCGCAATACCAGCGGCGAGAGAGCGCTCCACGCGCAACACTCGCCTTTATAAAGGTTCGGTCGCCCCTCCATTGGCGAACGTCATCAGCAAAGTATTTTAACAACAAATTGATAATGTCACAAATCATGATAATTAATTTTAATATTTTTAAACCTTATTTTTTATATTTCAGTGTCCTAAAGTTATGAAATATTGATTAGAATTATTTCAGATTTATTTCAACAAACAAGTGTCAACATAAAGACTAACAAAGTCAAAAGATTATTTAGTTACGTTAATGAGACATCTCTAAATTACTATATTGAATAAACAGATTTTTGGTGATATTTAAATTAACCAATGAATGGTAATTAAATATTTCTAAAGTTAACTTAAATATTAGTTTAATAATCTTCGCGGCGACATAAACATTGTTCTTATTGCGTGAATATACATATTTATTGATAGCTGATACGCAGGATGTCAATGAAACGTATCTTATTTGTATTTTTTGCTCATATTTGTTTCTTACTGTTTTGGGGTTCTGTAGTCGCAATTGGAATTATTAATTTATCCAAATTGCTCTTATTGTTTTTCAGTTTATTCATTACATAAAAAAATATATATTTATACACATATATTTATATTTATTTATTTATATATATATATCGGAGCAGGTGTGGCTTCGAAGTGTCTTTAAGATGTGTGACGTCACATTGCCGACGTCACAACTGTTGGTTTATGGTGATAACTCATACTTTGAGTTTTCTTTAGTAAAACTTCACAATTACTGACGAGGTAGATAGCCCAGAATCGTTTAAGAATAGCAGTGACGTCGTTATTACTGGAGGATCCATTTTGAGAAGTAATTTCAACAATCAACTTCAATCAAAGTTCCTTTTATTTCCCAATAAATCGGATGTTTGCTGTCCGCGCGTCGACCGATGAATGGCCACTCCGCTGCAGCGGGCGGCCTTTTATAGACGAATAGTGGAGGCAATCGACACCGAAGAGGGGCGACCGCCCGTGAGTCATTCTTGTTTATGCAAGAGCGATGACGTAGCTCTCAGCATATGGTTTTACGCCGTTATATATAATACGCACTCATGCCTGTATTTCCGAAGAGGCATCTGTATCTACGAGTACATTTCAACAATTGTGTTTTCAATTGTGTTGTGGCGATCCCATTATCATTTTTGGGCACATTTCCAGACACCGTCCTGTTACTGAGAATTTTCAAATTGAAGTACCTAATAGCAGTTTGCCCGACCGGGGAATCAAACCGGGAACCCCTAGATCGCACGGCACATGTTCGTGCTGCGAGACCACAAAGCAGCCATTGATTAATTTATTATTATTTTAGTATGTAAGGTTAAGAATGTTTGAATGAAGATACGCTTCCTTAGTATAACTATTCGTCTTTTTTTACCTACGGAGCCTCTCCGATCAAATATACAAACGCTTTGCGGTTTTGTGAGTAGGTACATCATTTTTTTGTCTTTATTTAGATATCGATACAAATGTCTAGACATCACTTAGTAATATTTGAGGTTTCTGTTCAACTTTTTACTTATTAATATGCATTTACTAAACTACTTTGGTTTCTACAATCGTATTATGTTTGAAAAGAACAGTCGTCATTATTTTGGGAGTTCTTTCGGGATAATTTGAAGACTTTGTGTGCAAATATTCCGTTACAAAGATTCAGACATATTTTTAACTTTTCTTACATCTACTTACCTAAATGGCAAAAAGAGCAAACTCCTATCCTTCTTACCTTTTGGTTTTATTTTGTTTATTTTCTCCACTTTTCTTCGAAATTCTCAGTTTATTACTCCATTCACATTCAAAAAAACTTTTTAATCCAAACATAACTGAACCATGAAAACTGGTAAAGTTGGGGCTAACAGAAGCAAACCTTTCAAATGTTATCAAAATATAATACGCCCTAAAATTACATAAAATTTTTACGATGTCGCGTCAGCTCGTATAAAATGTGTCCTTTGTTTTAAAGACCTGAAGCTTTCCGTATGGAAATAAACCTGCGATTTTACGTACGCAATCGGAACACCACGTGTTGAATAGTGTTGTGTTCAAGCCGAAACTCGAAATCGAAGAAGTATCTCGACAATCGACATGATAGACCCATTTACAAGCCATTTCAATTTAGCTATCATAATAGCTAAATTGAAATGGCTTATAAATGAGTTGGTGCGCCTGGACAAACAGTATGTTTCATCAAAAGTTTAGTGAAAAATTCCTTTGACAGTTTAGGAAGTGGGATTTCTTGTATTGAAAAGCCAAAGTGACCGCAGTACGCATATTAGTAATAACAGTCTGCCTGCCTAGAGTATACGGTAGAAAGAGACAGACAGAGTAGAAAAATATTCAGCATTCCGAGGCCCTTCTCCTTTATATCCGCCACTTCAGTGATGATATCCCGGACATCAGCCTGTGTGAGATTGAGATGGCCCTGAAGCAACTTAAGAACAACAAGGCGCCGGGTGAGGACGGAATCACTTCAGAGCTTCTGAAAGCGGGCGGAACGCCAGTACTTAAAGTCCTTCAGAGGCTCTTCAATTCCGTTCTCCTCGAGGGCTCAACGCCAGAGGCATGGAGCAGGAGCGTGGTGGTACTGTTCTTCAAAAAAGGTGATAACACTTTGCTGAAGAATTACAGGCCCATCTCGCTCCTGAGCCATGTCTATAAGTTGTTTTCGAGGGTCATCACCAATCGTCTTGAACGCAGGTTTGATGACTTCCAGCCTCCCGAACAAGCCGGTTTCCGAAAAGGCTTTAGCACCATAGACCACATCCATACGCTTCGGCAAGTTATACAAAAAACCGAGGAATATAACTTGCCGCTTTGTTTAGCGTTTGTGGACTATGAGAAAGCCTTTGATTCGATCGAGACCTGGGCTGTGCTAGAGTCTCTCCAGCGGTGCCACATTGACTGTCGGTACATCGAGGTGTTGAAAAGCATATACAGCAACGCCACTATGTCGGTCCGAGTACAAGATCAGAGCACGAAGGCTATTCCACTACAGAGAGGCGTGAGACAGGGAGATGTCATATCTCCGAAACTGTTTACTGCCGCGCTGGAAAACGCCTTCAAGCTCTTGCAGTGGAAAGGATTCGGCATCAACATCAACGGCGAGTATATCACACACCTTCGGTTTGCCGACGATATTGTAGTCTTGGCAGAATCGCTGGAAGACCTTAGCACTATGCTCGAAGACCTCAATCGAGTCTCTCAACAGGTGGGTCTTAAAATGAACATGGACAAGACGAAGATCATGTCGAATGTCCATGTTGTGCCCACCCCGATCGCAGTTGGGGGCTCGAGTCTCGAAGTTGTAGACGAATATGTCTATTTGGGACAAGTGGTCCGGTTAGGCAGGTCCAACTTCGAGAGAGAGGTCAATCGTCGAATCCAACTCGGTTGGGCAGCGTTCGGGAAACTACGCGACGTCTTCTCGTCCAAAATACCTCAGTGCCTGAAGACGAAAGTCTTCGATAGTTGTGTGTTACCAGTGATGACATACGGCACTGAGACGTGGCCTCTCACTATGGGCCTCATTAGACGGCTCAGAGTCACTCAACGAGCTATGGAGAGGGCTATGCTCGGGGTTTCCCTACGTGATCGAATCAGAAATGAGGAGATCCGTAGGAGAACTAAAGTAACCGACATAGCCCAACGGATTAGCAAGTTGAAGTGGCAATGGGCCGGGCACATAGCGCGGAGAACTGATGGCCGATGGGGCCAAAAAGTTCTCGAGTGGAGGCCACGTACCGGAAATCGCAGCGTGGGACGTCCTCCGACAAGATGGTCAGACGACCTGGTGAAGGTCGCGGGACGTCGCTGGATGCAGGCTGCTTCCAACAGGTCCCTGTGGAAATCATTGGGAGAGGCCTATGTCCAGCAGTGGACCTCGATTGGCTGATGGATTGGATTGGATCTCCTTTATAGCCCCGTGGCGGAGTTGGCTAGACATCAGCTTGTAAAACAAGAGGTCGCTTGTTCAATGCCCGCACTGTGGCAAATATTTGTGTAATACAAAAATATTTGTTTCGGATCTGGGTGTTTGTAATACCGAATAGTCCCTAGTAGTTTGTAATACCCACGACACAAGCCTCGTATTTTAATGTGGGGCCATAAATATGTATGTGACTGTTGGGTGTATTTATTATTATTATACGCTCCACCTTCCTAAACTTCCTCGCTTAATTCCCCCTACCAATCTCAACCGTTGATAAATCATCTTGGCGTACTTCTTTCTTTACGTATGCCGTTTGATCTTGGTTTCACAGTAAACATTGCTCATACTCAACCCTCCTATTTTTCTTCCCCGTTGCTTGCTTATAGCGGTCATTTTACATCAGGTGGACCGTTTTAATTACGTATGTAATTTTAGCTATATTGAACTAAGAGGTTTACATAAAAAAGAATCAAAGAATTTTATTTCTTCTGGAATTTACCCTTGTATAGAAAATGACGATATTAATAAAAAGCAATGTTAAGACAAACGACAATACGTGAAGCGTCTTGTTGCTTGAGTCGTTTTCGCTGTTACTCTAAATGGGTTTTGATGTTGCATGCACTAGAACATGATGTAATAAATTGCATTTTCATTTATCTTGTTTAAATATTCGATGTTATTATATCACAAATGATATAACTTTTCCATTATAAATCTTTAGTCCTTAATGGCAAATTTTTTTTACAAGGTTTTAGTAGTTAAAGGCATAAGTCGTTAGGTTATTGATATTGATGCAAATTGGCATCTCTTGCTCATTGGGTCAGCCTGAACCTGCTCTATAAACTGCATTACTCCTGCTTTCTTTCGAGGATTATTCACTTCATGAGCAAGAACAAAGTTGTAGTGACAAATGAAAAGTGCAGAACATTACTCCAACAGAATAACATCTACAATCAGGTCGTAACACTACTACACTACCAAACCAAAACTCTGCCAGTTTCCGAATTCAAAATTTTCTTCACAAGACACGTCACTAGCAAAATGGGGTACGAGGCGAATTACTTTTATACGGCGTTTGGCGAGGATTTAAAACGGCACCCTTTTAACACTTGATAGTGGCGGTAATTTATTCCGACTACATTACTGCGTGAATATTACACGCGGACGTACGACCCGCAGCGTCCGGTTAATCACTGGCCGTTCTTGGTGGCTCAGCTCGGAGTTTATTTAAAAATTCATTAAAATTACATTTGTAAATTTTGACCAAATTGTTGTTCAAGGTCTTCATTGATGGAGATTTAATTATATCCGGTAAAGGTGTTCTTTTATAATGAATGCAAAAAAAAGGGCGTTTTATTCAGAGACTTTAACTCCTGAATTGCTAAAAGATGGGTGAGTATTTGAACAAAGGTAGACGACGAATATGGGTTGATATACACTACCGACAAAAAGTTTGGAAGCACTTTTAATACTCTCAATTACTTTAGAAATAATATAAGATATAGTATTATTTAATTAAGAATGATTAGGTACTTAATTAAAACAACAATTACTATGAAACAAAAACATATTCTTATTACTATTCGTGGTCTCGCGGTACAAGTATGTGCCGAGCGATCTAAAGGTCCTGGGTTCGATTCCCGGGTCGGGCAAAGTGTTATTGGGTTTTTCCATTAGGAAATTCTCAGTAGCAGCACGAAGCCTGGAATTGTGTCCGAAAAACGGCAATAGGCTCGCCCCCTATTACGTGGGACTTATACATACCTGGCGAAATGTGGGTGCAGAAATGCACCTCTGCCTACCTCTTCGGGGAATACAGGCGTGAGTTTATGTATGTATGTATGTATTATATTTTATTACAACATCGATAAAATTTGTTATTATCAATTTGCTATTTGTTTTTACAAAAGTTATAGGTGCTTCCCTTCGATCAAATTTGATCGAAGGTGCTTCCAAACTTTTTGTCGGTAGTGTAGATGTATTTATAATTAATGATACATGCTATAAAGGATAGAAACGATGGTGGTTCAACCTCCGCAGACCAATGTTTGTAAGGCTTATAACAATTTTTTAAGGCTTTAACCGTATTATTATAATACGGTTATTATACTTATAATAAATTTCTGTTTAAACACGCCCTCACGACATAGTAGTAATCTCAGCACAGGAAAAGTACCTAAAATAGGTAGGGCATATTTTCCTAATTCCGTACAGCATTAATAACAGCCGTCAGGCGTGACAAGAACATAATCAAAACTGGGAGAAAATTGCATGACCTCCATTGAAAGTTATCTAACAGCCAGACTGCTCAATTTACATAGTATAAAGTGGAATTTAATTTGAATATCACACACTACATTCTGCCTTGATAATGTCTGACTTGTAATTACTTATAATGTTTTAACTGACAATTTGCACGGAAAAGGTAGCTCATCAAAGAGGTCTCCGTTTCGATTTCCGGTTCGGGCTCGTTTCCTATTACGTAGGATTTAAATGGCACTGCACTGACGGCTGACGTAACGTAGGCGCAGTAAATGAAATTAAAATAAAATTCAAATACCGTAGCCTTGGCAGGATGCAAACCAATCAAAAATAAAATTATTTGCTATGCTTCAAATATATATTATGACTGGAAATATAGCGACGCCATTAAAACCGAAGTGAATAAACCGATAAAATAACAGTAGACGGGAGCACCTGACGGTGGCCGTTGGAGCCATCAATTGTGGACGTGACCGCCAGCCGCCTTGTTAATTGCTTTCCAATTGCTAACTACGAGTATTAAAGAACACGAAGACCATATCGCCCTTAAGACTGATATTTTCGTATTAAGCGTCCGATTACAATGCCGACATAGTATCTATCAAATACCAGACAGGGCGGTTATTTAAAAAAAACGCAGAACCGTTGACCTTTGTTTGGTCAACGGCTCTGCTTTACTACATTACGCCTAATACTTATTATGCGGCAATATTTAGCTTGTAACTATGATTGCTATTTGTAATTAGATTTATTGCAAACTATGGGAAATATAATCAAAGCGAAATAAGCAAACACAAACACAAACAACAAATAATTTTTAATAAAACCAACAGAGGTTCTACTCACAATGTTTCCTTCGCAATACCAGCGGCGAGAGAGCGCTCCACGCGCAACACTCGCCTTTATAAAGGTTCGGTCGCCCCTCCATTGGCGAACGTCATCAGCAAAGTATTTTAACAACAAATTGATAATGTCACAAATCATGATAATTAATTTTAATATTTTTAAACCTTATTTTTTTATATTTCAGTGTCCTAAAGTTATGAAATATTGATTAGAATTATTTCAGATTTATTTCAACAAACAAGTGTCAACATAAAGACTAATAAAATCAAAAGATTATTTAATTACGTTAATGAGACATCTCTAAATTACTATATTGAATAAACAGATTTTTGGTGATATTTAAATTAACCAATGAATGGTAATTAAATATTTCTAAAGTTAACTTAAATATTAGTTTAATAATGATGAATGAAAAGTCCGATGATGATGAAAATGACCTTAATCCTATCCATCATCCTCATCATCATCAGCCAATATACGTCGCACTGATGGGCAAGGGCCTCCTCTATAACTAAGAGGTTACTATTAGAGTAATTGTAGTAGTGATAGCCTCGAGGTTTAGGCGCGCGGTCGAGAATCTCGGCGGTCGCGGGATCAAACCCCAAGCACACACCTTTAACTTTGTTATGTGTGTATTCTCAATGAATTATCACTTAATTTAACGGTGAAGGAAAACATCGTGAAGAAACCTGCACACCTGAAAAGTTCTTAGGAATTTCTTAAGTGTGTAGTCCACCAACCCGCACTAGACCAGCGTGGTGGACTAAGGCAGTGGGACGTATATGATACGTGTATGATTAGAGTAATTATAACTCAGGTATACCACATCAGGATATAAAAAAAAGGATTACTTCTTGGTCTTCTTCGGTCTCATGCGAAAAATGTCTTGTCCAATAGTTTGCTATCTCAGTTCCTTTACCGACACACACCGATCGAGGAGATTCTTTCATATTGTAGTTCAAGTTAAGTGCGGCCTGACAACCTCCTTTCTCTGGGTCTCTCTTGGTGTCTGAGTCCCTATTTTGAGTCTTATTAAGTTTTTCTTTAAAATCAGTCCAATCAGAATTGATAATTAAATATTTCTGCACTGATTTAATATTAAAAAGAACACGGGTCATCTGAACGTCTCCAAGATTTTATCGAAACTTTTATTAATTTCATTACGAACTAGTCAAGGGATTGATAGGCGGTTTTGAATTAAAAAATATTTATTTAATCAAAACCTTAATTTAGTACAGTGTTTTCTGAGCAAGAGCGGAATACAGAATGAATTATAATTGAAATATTTCTTAAAGCTAGTGTTTTACAAAATGGTGTCAATATTTTCTGCAAGTCAACATAATTTGTTCTAGAACTTTCCAGTGGCACGTGTATACATAAATGCTGATTAAGATTCCTTCAATTGGTTATTTAGGTTTGCTTACAAAGCATATATTAGTAGGGTGACCATCCTTAACTCCTCCCCCCCTAAGAGAGAAATAGGCTGGAGACAATTCTTTTGGTTCCGGCTGATTTCGACTTAGTACTAGGATTTTCCTAAAGATTTTATATTTGACAATCAAAAATGCTAATGAAGCTACAAACATTATTACTATTATACTTATTGTCCAAACACTTATATCTTGGGTCACTGAAATTTCACTTTTATCTACACTTTCACTGGTATATTTTGCACTATTTAGAATGTCTTTTATATCGTTGAGGTCTACGCCGCGAAGGTCCACTTCTGTCATCTACCGTGATTTCGTGTTGTAGTCCAGGCATGGTTATAGCTCGCAGCAGCAGACTCATGTCGGGTGTCCTTGTTTCAGCTACCTTACTGATCATCTTATCTCCAATATATGTCTCGCAGTTCTGGCTAGGGATTACCAGAAATGTTCCTCTCAGGTTGTATTTCATGACTTCATTGTTGCAGTTCTCGGAAAGTGCCAGGTTGTGCTTAGTAAAAATCAACCATATTCTATTGGCTACCATGTGACTCCTTGCATCTTCTATTTGAACGAAGGTCTTGTGGCATGAAGAATAGTTTTTCAACAGCATTATTTGTTCAACGCACGTTGTGTCAGCGTATTGCACTATGTCATCTTCCTTACAGAGGACGCGATCACCTTCGATCTGCTCGCATGGTCTAGCTACGGGTCTAAATTTCAATCCATTCACTATGAGGTAGGGATATTTTGGAATAATAACAGAGGTTTTTAAGGAACTGGGATTATATGTAGGTATAGGTATAACCTTATAGTAATTATACGTGATATTGTCTAATAAAGGAACTTCTAACACAAAAACTAATTTATTACCATCCGAATAAGATTTAAGAACTATAGTACTTTCTAGTTTCGTAAGGTTTTCCTTACCTACCGTATACACTAACCTATTATGTTTCTCTATTAAATTAGCTGCTTCCCCGCTTAGTCTACTCGTTATTGCGTTAAAAAGATATTCGTTTTGTAAATCATCACCCCGATATAGATTAATTATATATACCCCGGGTGGTACAACCATGATTCCTTCCATTTTAGTTACAAAATAATAAACTCACTGACAAAAATACCTATTAACCTAACGTGAAAATTAAATCACTTTATCTATCTATTAACGTAAATGCGCTACGTGCCAGACGGGCTTTTTCTAATCCCTATAAGTACACGAAACACACACGTATAATGATCACCAGGAAAATCAAAGGAAAATTGACGGGAAAGTGAACAGATCTACTCACATGACCCACAGCTTTTCCGCTCTCCTTCTGTGATCGGTGATTCTGCTCCTCAGCTTGCTCTGCACCGTGGCTTTTCTTGACGAATTTATTTGGTTCGCTGACCCGCTGAATCGTTGAAACGAAATTTGGAGTCTTTTCCGCGCCCGAAAATTTGATTCGCGATGGCACAGAGGACCCAAACGACAAGGTCACTTACCGGCTGCGCCAGTCAAGGGATTGATAGGCGGTTTTGAATTAAAAAATATTTATTTAATCAAAACCTTAATTTAGTACAGTGTTTTCTGAGCAAGAGCGGAATACAGAATGAATTATAATTGAAATATTTCTTAAAGCTAGTGTTTTACAAAATGGTGTCAATATTTTCTGCAAGTCAACATAATTTGTTCTAGAACTTTCCAGTGGCACGTGTATACATAAATGCTGATTAAGATTCCTTCAATTGGTTATTTAGGTTTGCTTACAAAGCATATATTAGTAGGGTGACCATCCTTAACTAACTCGACTTTTCGTCTGCGTCCAAAGTTTTCTCATCAAAAATTTCCAGATTCCTGTTCTAAATCTAGTATATATTATAATAATTCATTTAATATTACGCTGTACGAAGTTCACAGTACGTGACCGCGGGCGTAGTACGCAACATGGGACTACGTAGAATGGCAAGTTCGGCGTATCGCTGGCTGGATACAAATGTGTGCTCGCGTACTAAGTTTGACTAGTTAAATTTGTAATGCTAACATTGAGTAATTAAAATGTTCTGTAATAGTAAGTTGGTTATGTTTTGTTATGACTGTTTCGATCAATTTACGGGTTAAAAATGCGGCGTACGTTTTCGTGATGAAGAGGTCTAACTCTGGATCAAGTAAACGTGTTTTGAGTCAGGATGTACATCCGCAAAACGGCAATACGCTGGTTTCATTGTGTTAGCTCATCTATGTGAATATTGTACAACCTAGTTTTCTTCAAGCGCAACCTTACAAGCGCGCATTAAATCCTTTCAAACTAGTGATTATCTTTCAAACTTTAATTCACTTTTAAGCATTTCATATAAACTCGGTTTCGTGTATAAACTAGTTTTTAAAAGACCGATCAAAGAGAATTCTTAGGAAAGGAATTACTTTGCCAAATTATATTTCGACAGGCAAAAACAAACATACAATAAGTACTTATTGCGCCGATTGTCATAAAACATTTTAGATTATCTGTCATCAATTGACACAGTAGTTACTTAAAACCGATTGATTCAGCTTGTTCTCGAAATGTGACATACACGGCTTTGGCACGACTAAACCCTTTGACCTAATGTATCGTAAGCCCTAGTATAAGTTTGACAGCCCCGTGACGCAGTTGGCTAGACACCAGCTTGCGAAATGACAGGCCGCGGGTTCGATCCCCGCACCGAGACATTTGTATGAGCCACAAATATGTTAATGAGACCGAAAAGTCTCTCTTAGTTTCTGATACCCACGACACAAGACTCGTATCTTAATGTGGGGTCAGAACTATGTATGTGATTGTTGGGTGTACTTATTATTTATTTATTTATTAAGTAGTTACTAAAACCCTACGACCAACAAAAAGATCAACACCTAAGCCGTGGATTACTTAATTATATTCCAACACTGCCGAAAGCATTCTCAGTTTAATGACCTCTGGGCCAGAACATTCACTGATTAGGTGCAAAGTCAAACATAAAGCTTTAATACACTAAAAATTTCCGCAAAGTTTCCAGTTTCCTCCAAGCTACACGGTTATGTTTGAGTTGAATCATTGAAACTACCCTCAAAACGCGAAATGTAATGAGCTCTTGCCGCGAAGAACTTTTTTAATTTTCCACCGTTAAGTAAAAGGTTGTAAATCCCTACTGTAGCGAAGCTTTCTGGACTTTGTCTTTAGTGGAATATGTAGGTTTCAAACGTTTTACAGCTTTTCATAAATTAACTGACTGTAACGTTTAAAAGGAAAGTTAATTACGAACTTTATTTTGTAACTCATAATTTGTCTCTGTTTGAAAAACACAGTTGGGAAAATTATTTTTATTTATACAATATAAGTGAGTGAACAAAAGGCAGTCTTATCACTAACTGCGATCTCGAATAAAAAAATAAGAAAATTTCCAAAAATTAAAGGTCAAAAATGGAATAGGTATAACATTAAAAAAATCAACAATAATGTACTAAAACTAAAGAAAGAAACAAAAAAAAAGTAAAAATAAAAAAGAGGGAAAAAGTACACAAAATAAAGAAAAAGAAGCAAAGAAAATCATTAAACAGTTCACATAATATAATGTAATTCACAATGAATGATCACGTACTTTAACGGTGAAGGAAAACATCGTGATGAAACCTGCACACCTAAAACTTCTTAGGTGTGTAGTCCGCCAACCCGCACTAGGCCAGCGTGGTGGACTAAGGCCTAAACCCTCTCAATGGTAGAGGAGGCCCGTGCCCAGCAGTGGGACGTATATGGGCTGATGATGATGATGATGAATATAATGTAAAATAAAGCTACGATTTTTTTTGTAAATAAAATTAAAAATACTCTTATCAGAGTCTCGGAATCTTGGATATAAAAATACACGTCTGCCTACTCCCCAATGGCTATAGGCCTGTAGGAAACTGGCCTGTTCAGATGGTATATTTAATAATTATAAAAGTATTTCTAACACTATTTAAATCACTTTCACCACAAAATCCCGCACAGGCACTAAGCTTGTAATAATAGAACGGTTATCCGTACATAAAATTTAGAATAACAAAGGGGAGGCCGGCACAACAAAGATGTTCTCGCCCCCGGCACTCACGCAAGGGCTGCGGTGTCACTGACAGCGCTTAGAGGGTAGACTATTACGGTTGTAATATCAGTGTCATTTAATTCGTTCAAAACCTGCGGCTGCGAGTTGTTTTCTACGTGGTTTTACAACCATTGGTAATTTTAAAGCTTCGTGATTTCTGACTGTAGGTTAAATCTAATCTTAACAAAAATTTGAAATAAAAAATTATCACGTTATATGAGAATCGCGTGGCGCAATTGGCTAGACACCAGCTTGCGAAACGAGAGTTTGTGTGACAAATGTTTTTATGATGCACAGATATCTGCGTAACAAATATTTGTTTCGGGTGTGTTTATTAGACCGAAAAGTCTCGCAGGTTGTGATACCCACGACACAGGACTTGGATGTGTGTGCGGTGGGATATTGAGGTACGGGGTTCGGCTCCCGGTTCGGAGAAAGTGTTTTTGGATGTTTACTTTAATGTTTTGTCAGTGGCAGTACAATCAGCAGGAGAAATGAGTGTTTGATACCTATCACCAGTCTAAAAGGAGTTTGTTAATCTGAAAATCATTGAAGTGGCGTAGCATTAATATACCTAGATATTTTAATGAGACAATAGTGACGGCCTTACTTATGAACTCCACCACTTATTGGCGATCTCCAGGATGTCAGGCTCTATCAAAAAGCATCAAAACCTTATCAGTAGTTTAGGCTTGATAGCTAATATAATAAATCACATACATAACCTCACGCTTGTATTCCTCGAAGGGATAGGCAGAGGTGCATTTCTGCACCCGCATTTTGCCAGGTATGTATCAGTCCCACGTAATAGGGGGCGAGCCTATTGACGTTTTTCGGGCATATTTCCAGACTCCGTGCTGCTACTAAGAATTTCCTAATGGAAAAACCCAATAACACTTTGCCCAACCCGGGAATCGAACCCAGGACTTCTAGATCGCACGGCACATACTTGTGCGACGAGACCACGAGGCAGTCAAAATAAATCACATTTAAAAAATATTTTTATGAAATAAACACATCCGCTACTCGCTGTTGGGTGAAACCCGCCCTACAGTAATTATTGTGATGGACTAAGGCCAAGACAAATGCACGCAGATTTAGACGACTCATTCGGATACATTTGGCATTACATCGTCTGTTTAGGCACGCTTGTATGAGGCATTACTTGAAAAAATATTAATTCCAATAAAAGTGAATACCCTTGTAGCAATTGGCAATGAAAATGGTAGTGAGTGATGTCGTTGAAACTTCGATAGCTTGATAGACACTTTTATGGCGTCTTTATTCTATGCAAAAAAACTAGCAAGGCGAAAGATTTATTTGATGATATTAAGAATATAAATATAAATTATTAGATTCGTTTGCGTCAACTACAGATTTTACGTTAACAGAGACATTGCAAAGGTTTTATAAAAAAAAAACCTAATTTATTCAGTAATATCACAGAAGCGGCCTCGCTACCTCAAAATGACCATTTTCTGCGGTAAAATGTATCCATTTATCATAATCTAAACTATCTGTGTGCAAAGTCACATGGAGTCTTTTCCATAAGTCAGCAACTACACGTGCCTTCAATTGACAGTATCGCCACGCGCTTCCTGTGCGCTCACCGCCGCCACACGCGGCCCAAGTCAGAAGATACGTCCTATACATAAACCTATAAATATTCTCTGATATATAGTGTTTTTCTACATTTTATAACTAATGATACTAGAGAAAAGAGACGACACTTACCTTCTGTACCTTGATATCTTCTGTATCCGGGCAGTTACCAATATCCTACTTTCAATCAATTAGGCTTACGGCAATCTCGCTAACCAAACCTAACGCTAAAATATTGCTTGACGATGATTCTGTGACACAATGGTACCAACCCGGTCGAGCCCTATAGGGTATGTTAACATTTATCTTAATACTTTCGAGGTGAATCTTTACGGGTATGCCAGTACCTCTAACTATCGACAATTATTCATTTCCTTCGCCGCTTTAAGTAGAAACTACTAAACCGATTATGAAAAATATTAAATTTATAGAAAGGCCTTTTGTTTTTATGATTTTCATTTTTTTCTCCATATATTTTTGTTCAAGCAAGAAAGTGTAAATAAATAAATAAACTTTATTCATTTTCAAGGGCTAATGATATGATTGTAAACTGATAAAGGTAGGATAATAACTTTGTAAACTAAACTCGGATGACTAAAAAAGTTATGATTGTTGCAATCAAACCCACAAAGTTTATCTCTCGCAGCACACGCCAATGAAAAACCCAAAACGTAATCGTTCACGTTTGACGTTACGGAACCGTTAAATTACCGGGGCGGAATGTTATTTGACAGATGAATCGAGGTTCAACCTCTGAAAAAACTTTGCCGTCGATCCCTCACGATTCTCAATGGCTCACACGTCCCTGTGTCTTCTGAATAACTTGAATCATCTCATTTATTACTTATTTTCTGCCAATTGGAAAATGTAGTTGAAATATTATTTTCTAGTATTATTGACTAAAATAAAAAGGGCGAGTTGTTGTCTTGTTGTTACGACTTTGTGCACGCGATCGTTATCTAAGATTACTATCTCATCTAAGTACATCAATTGAGTCTTCGTGGTTGAAATGAAGTACTTCACTTAGATTCAGTCATTTCAAAATTTTATGTACCACCCTGTTCGGAAGGCAGTCATCACTAGAGAAGAACGGGCCAGAAACTTTACTGTTGCGCTTTTCAAATCAATTAATAGTTTACAATATTGATCATCATCATCATCATCAGCCCAAAGACGTCCACTGCTGAACATAGGCCTCCCCCAATGATCTCCACAGTGGCCTGTTGGAGGCAGCCTGCATCCAGCGACGACCCGCGACCTTTACCAGGTCATCGGACCATCATAGCGTGGCGAGTATCGGCAAAATCCCCTCAATGACAATATTGATACAAAGACTAAATTTTCCGAAATAACTTTATCACAAACTATTGTATTTAATAAGGGGATAACATATTATAGTCATTTTGAATAGAGAAACTGTCATTTCACTAGATTAAAAGTTCATAAATACAAATAAGCAAATTAGGCAGACCAGTCCACACAAACAGCAGCAGTTCACGAGTATGACGCATGTGCCAGCCATCGGTCTCCTCAACCAATACATACGGAAGTAGTTTCATAGGGAAATATTTTATGTAAATGTATTTTTTTTAAACTATACCTAAACATGGTAAAATAGCAAACGACGAAGGACATTGGCTAAGAAAAAGGCTTATACAGCCAAAAATGAAGAGGTAAAACTTCAATCAAGTAGAGTCCACTTAATGATTACGGCACCTTTAAAATTCAGCTACGCGGTGGATTGAGGGTCTGGTAAAAGGGTGGCGATAACCCTTGAAATGTGTTGTTCTGTATGTCTTTTGGAAAAGGTCTTTACGAGAGGACTATTTCCACGATGGATTATTTCTATTCTGATAATTATCGATTTTAAACAGTTGGTTGTTTTTAACAAACAGAGAAAACTATCAAATCAAAAATATTTCAACCAAAAACAAAACATTTTGACATAGCAACATCTCAGATTGATAAAACATATGAATCATTTGTCATAGGTAACGCTACCACCTCAACGTCCGAGAATACATGACTCGCCAAATAAGTGGTCCTCCACTTATTCAAATCACGTAACCCCACATGAAAACGGAACCTTAACAACTGCAAGAAAAAACATCCTCATCTTAACATCATTAAAACTAAAGCTACTATTTTACTACATACATAGCCTCAAGCCTGTTTTGCCCGAAGGGGTAAGCAGACTTGCATTTCTGCACCCACTTTTCGCCAAGTATGTACCAGTCCCACTTAATAGGGGGCGAGCCTATTGCCGTTTTTCGGGCACATTTCCGGACTCCGTGCTGCTGCTGAGAATTTCCTAATGGACAAACCCAATAACACTTTGCCTGACCCAGGAATCAAACCCAGGACTAGGTCTAGGTCGTATGGCACATACTAGTGCCGCGAGACCACGAGGCTATTCTGCTAGTACTAAAATCACTTTCCATTTGCTTGAATAAACACTCCCAATTCCATCACACGTTCTCTATTTAACGATTCATTAAAACAGCGCTCTCCTCACAATTTAAACGTTAATTAGTAATGAGAGACCCGGAGCTGTGCCGATGCCATAACGAGTCGCGCTTGGCTACATTACCGCTGCCAGTTATTCATTTGCCACCCTCACGTTCAATTTAATTGCAACTTAAAATACATAAACGGGCAATAAAGGGCATTTACATTTAATTATTTTGGTGTTATGGACCGTGTAATCGCTCCCGCTTGCTTAGTTTTGGACTCTATGTAGAACGTCATTTGTACTAAAGAGGGCGCATGAGTGGTTGACGGTTTGTTGCCACTAATGGGTGGTGTGTTTACGTACGTTGAGCTGATTGCTTCATTTACAATTACTCGTGTAATATTTGAAGTTTTCACAACTCCACGCGCGCTTATTTGTTACTTGAAGGGGTAGGAGGCAGAGGTGCATTTCTGTAACTACGATTGGCTAGATTTGTTTTTAGTTTCACACAATAAGGGGCGAGCGTTGATGATTTTGGGTCACAGGTCTGTCCGTGCTGCTACTGATGATCTATTAATGGAAAAACTCAATTAAAATTTGCTTAACCAAGCGAATCGAACGCCAGACATCTAGATTTCACGATATACACTAGTGGACCACGAGTCATGAATTTTAAATATGAGTCAAAATGTAAAACTGCGACTTTTGACGACTATAGAACTATACACTTTCATAATGGACATCCGACACTACGTCATCGTGGCTTCACACCAGAACTAACATGCTTTTGAAGTATTTAAAAATATTCGAATCATGATGGCTCAACACTATTTGTACATACGAGTTTAAAATCAGAACTATTCTAAAATATTCACGACCACAAACCGACCCAAGCCCTGCGTTTCCCACACTAATGTACCTACGATCTTACGAACACTCAGTCTAATCTGAACATTATTAATATAGAAAAAACTTCATCTCGTCTCGCGAATTATAATTTCAAATTAACAGCGTCGAGATGATTGAATTTAATAAAGCGTTACTTACTTAAACTCGCGGCGCCTTCAAGCGTACTCCTTACAATTGTGAAATTGCTCGTTCAATTTTCTAAGGGAAAGTTGATTGATGTCGTGAGCTAACATACATTGTAATGGAGATAAATTAATGGCCCTGCTTAAATTTTTAGCAATCCTTACTAATATTATAAATGCGAAAGTAACTCTGTCTGTCTGTCTGTCTCACTTTCCTGCTAAAACTACTGAACCGATTTAAATGAAATTTGGTACACAGATAGTTTAGACCCTGAGAAAGGACATAGGCTACTTGTTATCCCGGAAAAGGGGTTTAAAGGGGTTGAAAGGTGGTATGAAAGGTTGTATGGAAGTATTGTCATTTTTAATGCTAGAAGCTTGAAACTTATTTTTTAGGCTGTTGATTAGATATTAATAAATATGACATTAAAAGTTTGTAAAAAAATGTACCTTTAAGGGGGTAAAATAAAAATAGGGGTGAAATTTTGTGTGGAAATTCGTCATTTTTGAAGCTAGAATGATAAAACGACGTGTAGACGACTGTAACTATATGTCTGTTATGCTTTCACGCCTAAATCATTTGACCGATGTAAACGATTTTTGATATGGACATAAATGGGACCCTGTGGAGTAAAATAGACTACAATTTATTTTCTTTCTGAACCCAACCCTGTAGTCTACGCGGACGGAGTCGCGGGCAAAGCTAGTAATATAATATAGTCGGGGTATGTGTCGACCGGTGACAGGCTCGAAAATATAGCGATAAATGCATAATTCTGTGGAATAATAAACAAGTAAATAATAAATAAATAAATACACCCAACAGTCATACATAGTCCTGACCCCATACTAGGATACAAGTCCTGTGTCGTGGGTCTGATACGGTATTTTCGGTCTCACAAACACCCAAACCCGAAACAAATATTTGTGAATCACACAAACATTTGTTTCGCGCGGGGATCGAACCTGCGGCCTCTCATTTCGCAAGGTGGTATCTAGCCAACTGCGCAACGGGACTACAAATAACAACCAGCAAATACATTTTTTAAATCAGAATCAAAAAGTTGTCTAATAGCTTTGCTAGTATAAACAAGTATGTAGCAAAGCAAAGTAGGGGTTTTGATATCATCGAAATATACGGCTGACATTTCAAAGGGAAATGTAATTTTATATTTTAATTATTTCAGGAGATAACCAAAAAGTTATTAATACGAAAACTCATTTGAAACTATTAAAACTCGTTGAACGTTCGCAACCGACTGTTTAATTTTTAAAAATTAATCATAGACATACATAGACCAACAGACAATTACAGAACAATAGACAATCATATGATAATAGACAATTATACCTTTTTTTTTGTATTTTGATACATCATTATAACACTCCCACTTATCAAAATAAACAAATAAAATTATTTCGGTACAATTCCCAATTTATGCATTAACTTATAATGTTTAACAGGACACAAACCTTTCGTCAAAATATCAGCTGTCATTTCTTCAGTACATAAATATAGGATTTTTATATATTTATACTTAACAACATCTCTTACATAATGATATTTCACATCAATATGTTTTGATCTATTGTGACTGATTGCTTACAGACAATTTTAATGCACTTGGATTGTCACAATACACCTCAATCATATGAAAACTATTTATAATTTCATGAAGAAGGTTTCTAAGATAAACTGCTTCCCGAGCTGCCTCAGACAGAGCAGTGTATTCTGCCTCTGTACTGGAAAGGGATACTGTCTTTTGCTTCCTGCTTTGCCATGAAATAGCAGATCCAGACATTGTGAAGCAAAAGCCTGTATACGACTTCCTGTCTAAGGCATCACTAGCCCAGTCACTATCTACAAAGCCCTGTAACTTGCTATCATCCTTACAAAATCTTAAACAATAAGTTTTTGTAAATAACAAATATTTTAAAATTTGTTTAGCATAATGCCAATGTGTATGATTGTAACATATATTAAACTGGCTCAGATAACTGACAGAATAGGAAATGTCTGGCCTAGTTAATACTGCCAAATACATCAATGATCCAATTAACTTTTGATATGGAAGATCAGATACACATTGATCAGCTTTCTTAACATGTAATTTACATTCAATTGGGGTTTTATATGATTTAAAATCTGACATATTGAATCTAGAAGCTAACTGTTCAATATACTGTTGTTGATCTACAGTTATTACATTTTCATTTTTATCCACATTTATCCTCATGCCTATATATTGTCTTACAGGTCCTAAATCTTTCAATTTAAGTTCTGCACCCAAAACATGTTTCAAATTATCAGTTTCAACAGAATTATTAGAAAAAAATAAAAAATCGTCGACATATAGGGCCACAATAATTTTAATTTCACCCTTAGTTTTTGTGAACAAACAAGGCTCATACTGACCATTTTTGAAATCCAATTTACAAAGTAAATCTTTAACTCTGTCATACCATGCAAGAGAAGACTGTTTTAATCCATAGATTGCTCTTTTTTATCTCAAAACCTTTCCCCCACTTTTGTTCACAAAACCTTCAGGTAATGACATGTAAATAGTTTCTTTCAAGTAACCATTTAAAAAGGCTGTAGTTACATCTAAGTGATCAATACTCATATTCAACTTAACACTGAGTGCAAATAATAATCTAAGTGTGGAATGTCTTACAACTGGAGAAAAAGTGTCTGTTTTGCGAAAAACCTTTAGCCTCAAGTCTAGCCCGGAACCGCACATTATTGTCCACATCAAACTTTTTATTTAGCACCCATCGACACTTCACAATTGTCACATCACCTGGGTTATCAACAAGCTCCCAAGCATCATTGTCCTCAAACGACTGCAGCTCGTCAGCAATGGCACGCTTCCACTGCTCACTCTCAGGCCCTGCTAAAGCCTCTGATAACTCGATCTCCTGGATACAGGAAGAGCATTGGATACACACATGTTGCTAACGCCGTACCTTTTTGGCTTTTTCCTTTGCCTCTTTGTATTAACACAAGTCTCCAGATCTGGAACTGATGTTGTCTGGACCTTCTGTACTTCACTTGGTGGAAATACATTAATTGTTTCCTCACCATCAGTGTATACTGAAGAATCTGAAGAGCTGTCAGTTTTATCCTCTACTTCTAGAACACATGATGCCCCCACTGAATCACTGCTCTCCTTCTCCACACTGATCTCTGGTGTTCCCACACTATGCTGTACTGTCTCATCATTTAGTATCCATATAGCATCTTCACTGGTTGCTATATCACCTGTCTTGCCTTTTAATACAATGACATCCCTGCTGGTGTTTTTGTTACGATTATACAACCGTCGCGGCGATTGCAATCTCAATTTATAAACACCATTATTTAAATCCGCTATTGCAACTAATGTACCATTTCTGTTATAGATATAACAATGTTTTTCCTCAAACCTTACATGGTTCCCATTCCTAATCAGCTCGCTAACTGATAATAAATTTGTTGTCAACTTAGGCACGCATATCACATTCTTTACAGTTATGTGACAGCCTAAGTCTGAGACGATGTCCACGTCTCCGGAACAATCAACTGACAACTTTGATTCGTTAGCCACTATGATTTCTGGTAAACACGTCGATAAATTCATGTTTTTAACCAATGTTTGTTAACTGGCATGTGCGCACTCACACCACTATCAACGTACCATTCCATCTTGTTAAACTTTCCATTTATAAAGACAACGTTGAACACGCATTTATTAGCGGTTTTCTTCCATAATGGGCACTGATTTCGATAATGTCCACTGCTTTTACATTTGTAACAAACAACTTCTTTTGTTAACGAATCTGTCTCTGTATTTTAGTTTGACATATTTGCACCGGCGTACACTCATCGTAACTCGCTGAACGTTCGCAACCGACTGTTTAATTTTAAAAATTAATCATAAACTTTTTTTTTTTCTTCTTTGTTCCGTGAGGAACCGGCTAAGGTCAAAGACCATGCTGCCAAGTCTTCAGTAATTTAATTTCATGTATAATGAATGATGATGATAACTAGTATGAATTATGAATGATGATGATGATGAATGATGAAAGAAAAAGGGCGGGAAATTCCCAAACCGGAGGCGCGCCCCCCGTCCCTCCCACATACAACCCTTAATCCCTTCACTACAATAATGAACAGAGAATCAAGCACCACTCGTCGATATTGCACATAGCACATCCGATTCACCCCTCCCCTCACCTCATCCCTCCCCGTCCTACCGCATCGGTGGGACCGTCCCACCTGGATCAGGAGGCTCCTCCATCCTCTCGCCAACAATCACCAGAAAAGACAAGACTCACCAAATACAGCGCAACAGGGAAGAAAAAAGGGAAAACTAAATCAAACACACCACACACAACACCGACAAGCAACACTTAATCCCCCGTTCACCATTATCAAGAAAAAAATAAAAATTATATATGAGAAAAACAAAAAACGCGCCCTCCGATCCGAACACTTCCCGCCCTTTTTCCTTAATCATAGACATACATATAGACCAACAGACAATTACAGAACAATAGACAATCATATGATAATAGACAATTATACCTTTTTTTGTATTTTGATACATCATTATAACAGAAACATTATAAATTTTGCAGATTCAAAACATCAGTTGATGTTATAATGATAAATATGTGAACGGAACAGACAAATTTAAATGAAATCATTTTTCCACTGCGTACATTGCGTAATCAATGGAGTTTATCTTTAATTTGTATTACCTATTTCACCGGATATAGAAAAGACAACTTAACTTGTACATACATACATAAGCTCACGCCTGTATTACCTGAAGGGATAGGCAGAGGTGCATTTCTACACCCACATTTCGCCAGGTATGCATTAGACCCACGTAATAGGGGGCGAGCCTATTGTCGTTTTTCGGGCACATTTCCAGACTCCGTGTTGCTACTGAGAATTTTCTAATGGAAACACCCAATAACACTTTGCCCGACCCGGGAATCGAACTCAGGCCCTCTAGATCGCACGGCACATACTTGTGCCGTACATCAGTTTCCTAAAGGGAAATTAGAAATATGTATATGAGTAATGTAAAATAATACTTTGATAATAAACTGCTTTGATAGTATTCCATAAGTTATCATTGAATATAAAATGTGTAGTACAATGAAATGTATGTTCAATTCCTGGGTTAGTCAGTGTTATTTAGTATATCTATTACATAAGCAGCACGCAGTTTGGAAATATGACAGAAAAATAAGTTTGCTCTAATGACTTAAAATACGGTTGGTTGTTGTAGGATACAAACATAAGTCTGCGTATAAATATGTGCATGTGTATGCACCTGTTTTTTTAAATTTACAAATTCTATTTTAAAATATCATGATGTACACATATAAACACAGATACATACCTTACAAAATACAGAACAAATGGTTCTTAGACTTTAAGATCTAAGGTCTGCCCTAGTCTTTTTTAGGCTTTTATATTTTAAAAGCCTACAAATATAACTAGAGGTCATGTGTGTATTTTATCTAGAGGTCACTTAGATAAAGTGAACGTCTTAACGATGTTATCCTACGTCGTAAGAAGCTTTCTATAAAATGATCGAATCCAAAACAAAAAAAAAAGTTTCCTCAGATACTCCTTATTTACATCACTCAAAAATTCATATTTTGTAACCATCTCCTCGATTTTTATTGAGATTATTCATTATTTGTGTATTAGTATTATTGTAATTGTGGTAAAGGGCTCGAGATGATGGCCTCGAGGTTTAGGCGCGCGGTCGAGAATCTCGGCGGTCGCGAGTTCAAACCCCAGACATACACCTCTGACTTTTCCAAGTTATATGTTTATTCATAATAAATAATCACTTACTTTAACGGTGAAGTAAAACATTGTGAAGAAATCACACCCAAAATTTCTTAGGAATTTCTTCTTGTGTAGTCCACCAACCCGTATTAGGCCAGTATGGACTAAGGCCTAAACCCTCTCATTGTAGAGAAGGCCCGTGCCCAGCAGTGGGACGTATTTGGGCTGATGATGATGAAAGGGCTTGCAATCACTTCTCCACGCATATTTTTCCGCCTTCATTCACTTTATATAGGTACGTGTGCGTATGTTTTTAACTATTTGGAACAGAGGTAATGCGAAAAAATACGCTGTATTGTCTAGTTTAAATGGAACACGCTTTAGCTCTTTCCGCTATTGTTGGCCGGCATTGTTTTATAGCCGTCATGGTAGAGATAACATTAGATATGTTTTGTTTGGGTCATGTGGCGTATTTAGGTTTTGTACATCAGATTTTATAAATTGTACACATGTTTTACTCTTGAAGTTATACTTTTTTAGGCGCGTTATGAAAAAATTATGAGAGTGAAATTTTAAGATGCGCGCGCATCACTGTAACACAAAAGTAAGACTTTGAAGCTGCTTATGTGCTCCAATAATAGACGAAGCTGCCTATGTTAAATGTAAGTGTCAAATAGATTAGAAAGTTTTTAATATTTTTCGGATCGAATATTTTTCAAAAAAAGTTTCTATGTTTTAGATTTAAAAAATGTAGAATAGTGACAGTAATAAAAAGGGATTGAAATATTTATTAGTTATCAAATATATATGAGTGCGTTAGTAAACTAAGCACTATTTATGTGACTGTTGGGCGTATTTATAAGTTTTACTTCAGTCGTGTGGTATAACTTCTAACGCGTGTACACAAGTACACACACACTCACTTTATTTTTTGTGTTGGAAAACAAATAATTCTAAACTTTATACTGAAGAAGGTCAAAATTTAAAAAATAGAGCCATAGTCTCACTAATAACCAGTTAGCGCACCATTTAGTCAGCAATATATGTATTTAACACTAGCGATGGGGCACTGCCCAGCTCCGCCCGGGCAAAATTTTAAATACCGTGTTTATCCCACGAGAAGAAAACAACGCGTCTGTTATAACTTTCTGAGCAATATGTCTCGGGAATGTGTTTCATATCGCATTGCGCCCAGCTCCACCCGGACGTAATTTTATAAAAAAAGTGTTAGGTACTTCAGAAGTTCCTATCTATATTCATACCAAAAATGATTCAAATCCGCCAAGTCGTGGTGGCCTCGAGGTTTAGGCACGCGGTCGAGAATCTCGACGGTCGCGGGTTCAAACCCCAGGCACACACCTCTGACTTTTAGAAGTTATGTGTGTATTCACAATGAATTATCACGTACTTTAACGGTGAAGGAAAACATCGTGATGAAACCTGCACACTTAAAAGTTCTTAGGAATTTCTTAGGTGTGTAGTCCGCCAACCCGCACTAGGCCAGCGTGGTGGACTAAGGCCTAAACCCTCTCAATGGTAGAGGAGGCTCGTGCCCAGCAGTGGGACGTATATGGGCTGATGATGATGATGATGATGAAGTCGTTTTTGCGAAATACAAAAAAAAAACAAATTTCTCTTATTATACTTGTATAGAAGATGTGCCTACGGCCCCTTTGCTGTACCATCATAGCATATACGTCCCACTGCTGGGCACGGGCCTCCTTTACAACTGAGAGGATTTAGGCCTTAGTCCACCACGCTGGCCTAGTACGGCTTGGTGGACTACACACCTATGAAATTCCTGAAAACTTTTATGTGTGCAGGTTTCATCACGATGTTTTCCTTCACCGTTAAAGTACGTGATATTTCTTTGTGAATACACACATAACTTCGAAAAGTCAGAGGTGTGTCAATATTCTCGATCGCGCGCCTAGACCTCGAGGCGATCCTGGCTTCCCTTGCCGAAGCCTTTATGCTGGAGTCGTGCGGTCCATGGCCCTGTACGGGTGTCCCGTATGGGCCAATTCCCTCGGCCTTCGCTGCGTCCGCCTGCTGCGTCGTCCGCAGCGTATGGTGGCGCAGCGAAACGTTAGAGGGTATCGCACGATTTCGCACGAGGCGGCCTGTGTTTTGGCGGGTACTCTGCCCTGGGAGCTGGACGCCCAGGCCCTCGCATCAGTGTTCTTCTGGCGGGAGGAGGCGTTCCGGCAATCCGGACAGAGACCGGCCCCAAGAGAGGTCGAGGCCATGCTGGCCTCCCTCCGCAGCGCCGCCGTGGAGGAGTGGCGTTCCAGGCTGGAGAGTCCAAGTGCTGGCGTGGCGACTGTCGCGGCAGTGCGTCCTGTCCTCCAGCAGTGGATGGACAGGCGCCACGGTGCGCCGACCTTCCGGCTGACGCAGGTGCTCACCGGGCACGGCAGCTTCGGTGCGTACCTGTGTCGCATCGTCGGAGTGGAGGAGACCGCCGTGTGCCACCATTGTGGCAACTGCCGTGAGGACACGGCCCAGCACACGCTTGAGGAGTGCCCAGCCTGGGACGAGGAGCGCAACGCTCTCGTAGCGGTCGTGGGGAGAGACCTCTCGCTGCCGACTGTGGTCGCCGCCATGGTCGGCAGCCGGAGGTCGTGGAAAGCTATGCTCTCCTTCTGCGAACGTGTCATTTCGCAGAAGGAGAGCGCGGAGCGGGATCGGGAGCAGACCGATCCCGCTCGTCGCAACAGGCGACGTAGGAGGCGCCGGGTCAACACGTAGCCCGGCGCCCAGAGGCCACACGGGGCCGCCGTCCCTACCTTGGCGGCCCCCGAGATGAAGACGCCACACGCGTCAGGTCGGTGTGCCTTTTGGCACCGCGCAGAGGCGGTCCCGGATCAATCCATAGCTCTGGCTTCAGGGTATTCCGGGGCCGTCTCGCTGAATGCGCCGATGGTGGCCGTCGCGGGGTTTTTAGTCGGTATTACGGCGCAATTCTTTTGGTAGGGACCCGGCCCAGCGGCCGGCCGCAAACACGGGCGGTAACATCTATGCTGGGTCGGAAGGCGCCGGTGAGTCCGACACACCCTCGCCCCTACGGGGGTGGGATGGTCCGTAAATGGATTTTCCCCGCAGGAAAAAAAAAAAAAAAAAAAAAAAAAAAAAAAAGACCTCGAGGCGATGGCATCACGCCCGGGCGTAATTTTATAAAAAAATTTAGCCCATAATACTTTGAAAGTCCCCAATTTATATTCATAAAATCATTCAAAACACTAAGTATTTTTTTCGTAATACAAAAATAAAATAAATACAAACCTACCGTCACTTTGCCGTACCAGTACAAGAAGAAAATTAACTATAAAAATAACGTCGATAATATAAGGATTTTTACATAAAAGGCCACATAGTTTGAAAAAGTGAATGCACGCTCTTTGATGGCGCGTGATGGTAGGAAATTGAGTTACCTTCTTCCTGGAAGTGGTCCTGCGAATATTGCGAAAAAGACGCATTACATTACTCGGTTAGTACAATAAAATAGGAAGCACGGGTCCGTATTAACAAGAGAAAATTTAATTCCTACTAAGGTCCATAGTGTATAATAATTCAGGAACATTACGGAACATTCAGTGAATAGGAAAATAAATATTGCAAAGGAATTCAGTCTGATGATTTTCAAATATTCTGCAAGGGCGTATTGGAATCAGGTTCTTTGAATTTGAATGCACTGGATTTAAGCATATTAGATTAGTGAGGCATTCGCCGTTTAATGATGTTATTACTTATTTGGTTTTAAATATATGATTCTAGTCTATGCCTACTATAGGAGTATACTGATATCTGTCTATACGTAGACTACCATACATAAGTACGCACACACATACATACATAACCTTACGCCTGTATTCCCGCAGGGGTAGGCGGAGATGAATTTCGGCGCCCAAATTCCGATAGGTACTATAAGTCCTACGTTATAGGGGCGAGGCTTGTTGAATGTCACATTCTGAATTTGAATTACGCGCCTTTTTATGCAGTTGCGCGCCCAACGTTACAGCGTTCATTCCTTTGTCTATGTCATCAAGCGGCCGTGTGTTACTTTATGTAATTTTGCTAGTTTTATAATAAATAAATGCAATCCAAATAGTGTTTGACTGGCAAGGAACCTGTCGACGGAATAATGTCCGCCAATTGGGAACCAGTTAGAGCAGAATAGTCTTGAACAAGACACAGTTTTGCGTTCCTTTGATCGAACGAGCCTCATACATACATACATAAACTCACGCCTATATTTCCCCGAAGGGGTAGGCAGAGGTGCATTTCTGCACCCACATTTCGCCAGGTAAGTATCAGTCCCACGTAATAGGGGGCGAGCCTATTGCCGTTTTTCGGGCACAATTCCAGACTCCGTGCTGCTACTGAGAATTTCCTAATGGAAAAACCCAATAACACTTTGCCGACCCGGGAATCGAACCCAGGACCTCTAGATCGCTCGGCACATACTTGTACTGCGAAACCACGAGGCAGTCGAGCCGAGCCTCATGTGCAGTAGTTTTCCAAGTTATGTATGTATTCACAATGAATTATCACGTACTTTACTTTACTTACGTTGAAGGAAATCATCGTGAGGAAACCTTAGAATGCTAAGCTTTCCTCAATCTCAGTGCCATAGTTCCAATAAGCACATAAGTTCATAGTAACACACACACATAGTAACAGTGTCACTTATGGAATAAAATAGATGAAGTTGTACAGAATAGCATTAATACATGTTAGAAGCAACTACAGCCACCTGCGCGGCATATTTCATCATCGCTCACCTGGATCTAGCTGCTCAGTTTTTCAAATGGGATTATATAATTTCAGAGTGCTTATGAAATTTGTTTTGCGAGATACGTCTCTCGGGTGCATTCACATCTAGACGAAGACATTGCGCCGCGAAATTGCAAAATACTGTTCATATATAAAACCTTATGCTATGAAATCTGGTACTGGATTTTCAATGAAATGTTATGTTTTCATTGAGTAAAATTCTTACAATTGAAATCAAATTTAATATTCGGAAGTGCCTTAGGTAATTATAAATAGAAATTTGATAGAATGTTTCTAATCGTTAAAAATGAAATCAGTAGTCAATGCAAGATATATCGACAAAGCCAAAGTCAAAGTCAAAGTCAAATTATCTTTATTCAAATAGACTTTTACAAGTTCTTTTGAATCGTCAATTTTACACATCTTAATTTTTTTAAACTATTGCCGCTTCGAAACGTGTTATAGCTGTGGAGAAGAAACGGCAAGAAACTCCCTCAGCAACACGACATGTCATTTTTTTCTTTAAAAAACAGCAATATAATTATGTCTTTTTTTAAAGAACAGCTTATATCATACTCAGCTGTTATAATCGCCGTCACCTGCTGAACGTAGGCCTCCCCAAGAAAGCGCCAATCATCCCGATCTTGAGCAGCCCTCATCCACCTATTACCCGCCAACTTTTTCAAGTCGTCGGAGCATCATGCTGCAGGTCGTCCACTCCAACACTTGTCTGCTCCATCGACCGTCGGACCGTCGGCAGACATGGCCGGCCCACTTCCACTTTAGCGGGCAATGTCAATGACTCTGAATGCGGACCAAACTATAGTAAAATAGCGGAATTAATGAAGGTACATGAATATAATTATATTGCATTGTCAAATTTCCACTAAAACGAAATAAATCTTTATTCAATAGGTTTTACTATAGGTATCTCTCACATAGTTGCTTTAAAATTTCAAGCATTTAAAATATTTTTAAAGTATACTAAACACAGAAAACAATTAACACTCAAGAAAGCTTTACAGTTCTCAAAACCAAGCATTGGAATAAAGAAGTCCAGCCAAATGTTTATTAGGAAAACATAGTTGTTTTTTAAGAAGACCGCAGCAAGCGCCAACTGTATATTGTAAGTCCGCCGCCCGTTGCATCGGGCACGCCGCATTATGCAATAAATCCTACTAACTTCCATGAACAAACTTTTCGCCGCGCCGAGGGAATATTCTCACAAAATTCACTCTTTCACTGAAATTCAACACTTAAAACACACCCAACTTCCACAATGAGGTCTTTGTAAATGAAAACTTAATTTGCTCCCTAGTTACGGTCCAGATTATTCAAAAATTTTAATACAACTCGAAAGTAACAACGCTCTTTGTCCGGTTTTGTGGTGCTCAACATTCAGAGATTTCGTTCGTTAACTGATTATGTTTGTACTACTTCGGAATGGTCGTTAAATAACTAAGAAATTCGTTTGGACATGTTTTATTTAAATTCAGAACTTGTGTATTTGTCTACCAGTTCAAATTATGGAAAATGAGTTTATCAAAAAAGAACAAATGTTCACTATGTTAAATAATTTAAGAAGGGTTGGTATAAATCAACCATAATATTGTGGACCAAAACGACCAAAAATAGAACCAATGTACGTAATAGAACAAGTACTAAGTACAATGCTCATGTTCACTTACAAAATAAACAGAACTCATCGACATCCCGCGGCTCGTATTAGTTCTTTAAAACACGCACATTCAATATGACCTGAATAGACAGATATCTTAAAAAAAAATATTTTATTCAAACGAGTATCATAAGCCAATAATAAAAACATAATCCACAATACACATGATATTAAAGATTATATGTGCATCTATAAATAGACGTTCATGAAGATTCCACTACATGTACTAATTACTTGTTAAGAGTTCCATCCAGAAGTATATAAATAAGTATGTAAGGGATACTTAGAAGTATTCACTTCTAACAGAAATACGATCTACACTAATATTTTCTTATGTAAAACGAATGATCTGTAAAAAAATCAGACGATGAATACATGCCTATAACTGAACTAAATGATATGTGATACAATAACAATTACAAGAGAGTATCTCAAAAGAGCAGTTAGTTCCTCCTTTGCCAGTTTCTCAAAGCATTGCTCAACAGGAATGTCAGTATCTGCAACTGAGCTTCACTGAGCTCCATGGTATTCCTACTATTCCACATATGTTTTTAACTGGAATTGGGTTTCAAAGACGGGCCTTATCTGCCGGTACGCTCGGCGTCAATTGAAATTTCTTAGCTGAAATCTTAAAGTCTGCAAGTTCTTCATATGGTGACATATGCGAGCTGCTGCATTGTGCATGCAACTTTGAGAATTCCTCACGTGATATTAAAGCGGATAGAATGCACTTTGATATGTAAAATGCGCGGAGACATTTTTCTTACATTGATATCGATCGTCTGGGGTATAGATGGGATTTTACCCGGAAAAAACCCCAATGTGGGAAAAAATAGGGAAAAAACCCAGGGAAAATTACCGAATGGGATAATATTCGGGTTTTTTCATATTTAGCATATGTAACATCTAGGTAATGTGTAGATACATGTATATATCAAATAGTACGTACTATTACTACTAGTTAGAGCTAATCTAACTTTGTATATTTTCATAATTCGATAAATACGTTATATGTACTCCATGCTATCTAATTAAATAAAATGAAATTCAATAAAACTGTCTGTTTGTGTGTTTTCATCCGCTCTTAGCGACAAGTTACCCGAAACTACGTACGCGAGTAGGGGGGGGGGGGGGGGAGCAGGTAGTAGCAGTGGCGTACGCGTTGGTGATCTATTTATCTCACACGTTGTTTTGGCTTCGTATTGTGCGCACTTGTGTTAATTTGTTGGTTTAATTGACGACTTGGATTTTATTTTGTGGACGTTCTTTCTGCAACTAAGTAACATTCCATCACAATTCGCAGAAAAAATCTTATGATTAAACAAGAAGACGTCTTTTTGTTCTTATAATAAACTGCTGGTTTTATTTTAGTTTTTGAATCAGGCTACACATTTCGACGTTTCGAACAACAGGCAACAGCTAGGGCCCTATATACGCTGGCGCAAAGTACCTATGTGCGCATCGCAAAGTACCTATTTTTTGTTGCATTTGTTCTAAAAATAAAAAATAAGTGTGTTTTTTTTAAGATCGTGATAATTCCGTTAAATAATGAAAATACCCGTCTTTTGGGTTTTTTCCCACATAAATACCCGGTTTTTTCCCAAATGGGAAAAAACCTGGATATATTCCCGTTGGGTTTTTTCCCACTGCCCATCTCTAGTCTGGGGGAAAGACGTGACGTGAATTTTGAACGTTTCTGATTGATGTTTGATTCGGCTTTATTCAAGTGTCGCAACTCTTTCAATGAGCTTTATTTTTTTGTACCTTATCTTCTATATGTATCGTTAAGCTTGTTAATTAAAATGACCGCCGAAATTTTGATGCCTAAGGCGAAGGCTGCGTGGGAGACCGCTCACTGCTTCACAACCGCAAAATTCTTTATCTCACGAAAGAATTTGGATACGATCATTAAAAATCATGACAGCGAGTAAAAATTACTAACAATAAAACAACCATTTCAATAAGCCCTGATAAAAAGCCTTAACACACACACGCATATATGTTACAATGACTTCTGTATCTTGGAAGAGGTAGCTCTGCCGCATTTAGTCGCATTTATAAACAAAAATGCTGCTACTGAGAATTTCCTAATATTTTTTACTAATATTTGACAGCGCCGTGGCGCAGATGGCTAGACACCAGCTTGCGAAACGAGAGGCCGCGGGTTCGATCCCCGCACCGAGACAAATGTTTGTGTGATCCACAAATATTGGTTTCGGGTCTGGGTGTTTGTGAGACCGAAAAGTCTCTCGTAGTCTCTGATACCCACGATACAAGACTCGTATCTTAATGTGGGGTCAGAACTATGTATGTGACTGTCGGGTGTATTTATTTATTATTTATTTATTTCCTAATAGAAAAACCGAATGTTATCCTCATCATCATCATCAGCCCATATACGTCCACTGCTGCTAACGGGCCTTCTCTACAATGAGAGGGTTCAGGCCTTAGTCCATACTGGCCTAATACGGGTTGGTGGACTACACAAGAAGAAATTCCGAAGAACTTTTGGGTATGCAGATTTCTTCACAATGTTTTACTTCACCGTTAAAGTAACTCATGATTTATTATGAATAAACATATAACTTGGAAAAGTCAGAGGTGTATGTCTGGGGTTTGAACTCGCGACCGCCGAGATTCTCGACCGCGCGCCTAAACCTCGAGGTCATCACTACTTCAATGTTGCAATGTTACTACTACAATGTTATCTATATCTATACAATCAATACAAATAAATAAAATTGTAGTGTCTGTTTGTAATATTGAAATAACCGCTTTTTAATAAATGCATATGGATGTATACACGGTACATATACCAAAATAACGATTTTTACAATTTTTGTCTGTCTGTCTGTAAAAACATAGGCATTTTTTTTTAAGAATCGACTTTTAGGCGGACCTTTGCCGAGTCAGCTAGTTATTTAATATAGTATCAACATAATAAATAATTAGATGTATAGAATATTTAAACAAACAAAAAAAATAAATAAAAAAATTTAGAATTTCCCTACCCTTGGGTGCCGAAACCCGGATTTGAACCGGGGACCACAAGACCTCTGGATCTTATGCTCTACCACTGAGCTATTTCGGCTGTAGTAGTACTGTCAAAATTATTTATCTGGTTCAATCTGATGCTGTACTCGTAAATCATTGTATTTGATATTGGTTGGCGTGTTTTATTGTTTATTGTTATATGTGGATGAGAAGGACGGAAGATCGAGCCCAGTGTCGTGCCATAGGAGAGGCCTATGTCCAGCAGTGGACGTGAAAAAGGCTGTTGATGATGATGATGTTATATGTGGAGTTATGTAGAATTTAACGAAGTTATCTATACAAATAAATAAAATTGGAGTGTCTGTTTGTTATATAGAAATTACCGCTTTTTAATAAATGCATATGGATGTATACACGGTACATAATATCAAAATAACATTTTTTTACAATTTTTATCTGTCTGTCTATTTGTTCCGGCTAATCTCTGAAACGGGTGGACCAATTTTAACGGGACTTTCACTGGCAGATAGCTGATGTAAAAAAAAGTAACTTATAGGCTAATTTTATTTTAGATATTTTATTATTATTTTTATAAATAAAAAAATTACTGTTCCGCGCGGGCGAAGTCGCGGGCACAGCTAGTACCAAAATAACGTTTTTTACAATTTTTCTCTTTCTGTTTGTTTCGGCTAATCTCTGACACGGGTGGACCAATTTTAACGGGACCTTCACTAGCAGATAGCTGATGTAATAAGGAGTAACTTATTCTAAAAAAATAATTAAGAATCGGCTGTTAGGTGGAACGAAGTTCGCCGGGTCAGCTAGTAAGATATAAAAATCAAACCAACAAACTACACATCTTTAAAAAATTGTCTTTAATATTTTTGATTTGATGAAAATATTTTTGTACACAGAGAGAAACGACCCTAGAGCAGGGGTCGGCAACCTGCGGCTCGCGAGCCACATGCGGCTCTTTGGATGTGAAGCTGCGGCTCTTTAGTTTCATACGCAAATATTATTTATTTTATATAAAAAACCCCTTCCCCGTGACACGCGTCGTCAATCTGTCGGAAGCCCTCGAATGACGCCGTCATTGGATGTTTCTATGAAGTCTTTAATTCGCTTTCGACGAAGGACAGTTTGGCGTCTTCACCAGTGCTTTGGCTGTGACAGGAAAAAATAAAGGGACAACAACGAATCTTCAGAACAAAATAAACCACGAAATTCTTACGTTTCACTGCATAATACACGAAGAAACGTTTTGTGCCCAAAAATTTCCGGTCGAAATAGTTGAGGTCATGAATTTGGTAATCGAGATTGTTACTGCATCTTGTCAAAAGCACTCTACCATCGTCAATTTAAAGATTTTTTAAACGAAATGGAGACTCAGTATTTCGACCTCCTTCTTCACAATAAAGTGCGATAGCTTTCCAAAGGTAAGGTGTTGAAACGTTTTGCTTTGTGTTTGAATGAAATAAATACATTCCTCAATGAAAAAGGTATTAATGACACTGAATTAGAGAACGGCAAATGGTTGCAATTTTTTTACTTTATAGTGGATATCACGGAGAAATTAAATGAGCTGATACTTCTAAAACTGTAAGGAAAGGGAAACCCAGCCTATGTTTTGGTAGAAGAATTGATTTGTTTCGAAGACTAGTGTAGTTTCTATCAAGATGTCGCCAATCATAGTTTTATAGCTATAGGAACGATCATAGTCGGATTGGAATGTCTGTTCACTCACTTCCACATATGGAACTGGGTGCCTTGTAGGGTTAAGTTTTTACTTAAATAAAAAGTGATTATCTAATTTCTTGTGGAAAAACACTACTTATTATATGAAAAAATAGATATTTTTCTTAAGAAAGAAAGATTAGTTTTTATTTTTTTTATTAAGTACTACTTATTGTTGACAATAATTTTTTTTGCGGCTCTTTAAAAACTGAAATTTTGTAAATTGTAATTTTTGACTCTTTTGACTCAAAAGGTTGCCGACCCCTGCCCTAGAGGCGATTACTGACGTGAGTGAAACCGCGAACGAAGCTAAGCGTTCTCCAGACAGTATTCCCAACAATTTAAAATACCTTAGTACAAATATTTTCTATCCCCGTTTTATTGGATTGGATTGAAACTGTTGTTGTTATTGCAGCGGTTTATGCTCGAGAACTTGTGCAGATGCTTCGAGGTTTTAATGTTAAACACAGGATCTAGATTAAATTCCTGACTGGGCGCTCATGACGCGTCAGATTTCCCTAAGGACCAAGACTTGGTGCTGGATCATCTCCGAGATCTTTACAGTTTTAGTGATTTTATAAAAAGTTTATTTTACGGTGAATCCCCTAAAGTATATGTAGAGGTGTTTTTCCACATCTAACTTTTGCCATGGTAATACTATCATACAGTAGTTTAACTCGGCCGCATTTTTGAAATAAATACCTAGGTACAGCCGCGCGGTACGTAAACATGCGATAGGGCTGCGAACCTGCAGAATTTATATTAAATCTGCTTACTTTGACTTTCTATCTATTTTTGTGATTGTAAATATTTTTTATTTTTATTTAAACAAATAAAATATTTTGTGAATGGAATAGGAAGTGTTCAATAAAAATGCATGTTATTTTTGGATTGGAAGATTTCATGCAACCAAAAACAGCACAATATATAAATACAATTATACTTGTCACATTAAATAGCCACTTGCAATTATTTTGTATAAAATTCGCGCGATTACTGCTTAAAAAACAACACCGCCCGTTTGTCACTGCGGCACATTCGCGACTGCCTGCATGCCTTGCGCATGCCGCGATCGAGGCGCGTAGGTATAACTCGCGTTTCGCCCGTTTGTATGAAGTTAAACTACTGTGTGATAGTATTACCGTGCTTTTGCTAGCTGTTTTTGGAGTTCCTCTTTAAAAAGGGTCAGCCTATTGCTGTTTTTCAGGCATATTTCTATGAACTGTGCAGCTGCTGAGAATTTTTGTATCGGAAAAACACTTTAGAAGACATGTGAATTTGATCCCAGTCCAATTAATTGGCCTTAATCCGCGGGCTCAACAAGGCAGTCAATACTATTTGAGTAAATATGATGAATTACTAATATGATGTCCGTGCCATCTTGCACTTACGCTAAATATGTCCAACTCAAAACAACATAAATTTCAATAAAAAATCTTCGCCATACGCCGTTTGTATGGTTTGACATCTTTCCGACGGCAAAAACAATCTCAAACTATCAGTACATAGTCATACTCGTGATTTATTACGAAACGCCAATAAAGGGGAGGAAACATTTCGGTCGCCCGCGTGTCTCGGAACTTGTATTCTCCGCTTAACGTATACATTTTATTAGATGTTGTGCTACGAGTCACAGGTACTGGGAGATTTATCTGCGATGGCGGTGCGCGATAAAATTGGATTTTGTTTGATTGATATAGCGCTCAGTCGTGACTTGCCAACGTTTACAAGAATCACGCGAGTTCTTGTGTATATTGATGGATTTATAGCAGAAATAAAGAAGGGCAGACGTCGTCGTTGATAGTTTTTCAACATCAATTATTAGCTCAAAAAAGTGTAATAAAAATACAATAGTTTGAATAAGTCAAAAAGCATAGTAATTTATTTAGAAATCAGTTCTTAATAAAAATAAAATCAAAAGAAACTCACAAAGGTAAATGAATATAAATATTAATATTTCATATTTATAGCACAACTTTATGAAAAGATTAAGATTTTTTTACCAAATTCCATTCTTTAAAGCCCAAGGTAAAAGATTTTCAGTTTGTTATAAAACTCTTAGGTTATCGCTATTCATGCAAAATAGTATATTTAAAAATGTTAGTCTAAAAAATATTAGCTACGAGTATAATCTGACCTTCAGTACCTAGTACTAAAAGATAGCCTTAACATAAAGATAGCAGCTATTAAATGTATGTAGTATGTAGGCAATAGAGACAAAAAAAGTGTATTTTATAAAGAAAATCTCCAATTTCACGCTCCATATTGACGCGATCTGGAACTATCTATGCAGTTATCAAAGCGTCATTCCACAGATACATCTAAATGTGCCATCAAGCCGATCAGATCCACCGCCATCAAGATGATAAGCCTCATGAGCCCTCGAAACGGTGCAATATTCAAAGGCGCATAGAAACTCGTATACGTGTCTGCCGGCGTATCCGAAGGATGCGAGCCGCGCCGGCAAATCCGGCGGGAGATTGAATCGCGTCGGCGCGTCCACAAATAATCGGGTCAGGATTGTGTCGCGAAAGAGTCTTTGTTTCAAGATCTGTATACACTCCAGTATGGGAAATTTTAATTATATTGTAAAGCGATGATATATAGACAATCATATAAAAGTGTTCTAAAGAGGTTGCCTCTGTTCAGACCTCGATAATTGATTTTAGATAACACAGTTACCACTTGACTACACGTTATGACATTTAAATATATTTTTTATTTTATTTAATATGCTTTATCGTACATCACGTATGCAGAAATAAGATAAAATAAAGTTAACTTATTAATTGAGTAACAAAAAGCGGTCTTATGGCTTTCAATCTCCTCCCGACAAGCCAGAAAGTAGATGTGAAGTGAAAAATAAACAACCATAATAATCATGCAAATATATTTGTGGACACCGAGATAAATTTAAACGATAACATACCCAAAAAAACTCATTAATTCAAAAGCATGGAAGCTAAACACTAAAACCTTTAAATTATCGGACCACTCCACCGGAACATCCCATGACAATAACTCATATTAACTGGAGCAGTCGCCAGCCAAGTCAAAAGGCGTATCGGACATTTCACTATTTCCGCGGCCCAGTCCCGTGAAATAATGGACGTCCCAGCGTCCTACACAGATAAATCGGGTCGGGATCGCCTGTTAATCTTCCCCAACCCGTATCCACTGCCAATACAAACCCTAATGGGGGTAGATAGTAAAAAATGTAGTGTCGCGAGAAATGGGTCGCGCTTAATTGCATGTTTGGCGATTTCCTAACCTTATTTATGTTCACGGTTTCGGCTTAAAAATATATTTGTAGTTTGTTATTCGTGGTCTCGCGGTACAAGTATGTGCCGTGCGATCTAGAGGTCCTGGGTTCGATTCCCGGGTCGGGCAAAGTGTTATTGGGTTTTTCCATTAGGAAATTCTCGGTAACAGCACGGAGTCTGGAAATGTGCCCGAAAAACGGCAATAGGCTCGCCCCCTATTACGTGGGACTGATACATACTTGGCGAAATGTGGGTGCAGAAATGCACGTCTGCCGACCCCTTCGGGGAATACAGGCGTGAGTTTATGTATGTGTGTATTTATGAGTCTCGTACATTGAAGGAGTATTCTATTACGAGAAACGTTCACAATTATCTCTTATCATTAGACATAATAAAGCCAGCTAACAATCGCTTCATCCAAGCAGAATATTCAAGTTGGTTCTGTTAAAGTCTTATAGTAACAATGTTTGAGCATTCAACTTGTATATCCTAGTGTGGGGTCAGAACTATGTATGTGACAGTTGGGTGTATTTTCAAATATACATATCTAGAAACCAAATTTACATAGGTTTTTTCTAAAATTCTGCACTAAATGCCAAAGCCGTCACTACAATGAAAAATTAAGAGAAGTTAATCGTTGTTGTTTTTTAAATAAATTTTATATTTTTTCTCTCTGCAATTCTTCACTTCATTGGCATTTTATACTCACGAGCTCCACGTCACTAACATGTTTACGTACAATTCATAAGTGTGCTTGTGACGTCACAAAATGTTCTTCAATAAAAGGGGATATTACGCGTTGTTTGAATAAGGAAACTATCGACATGGAAACCGTAATTCAAATACCTACTTTCCTTTGTTTTATAATAAATATGTTTGCGCCAATATAACGTTCCAATATGTTATACTGAAGAACTTTTGTGGTATAAAAATAATATTTGACACAGTGATAGGAACGAATCTCATCATCATCTTTTTTTAAAATAATAAACACGCCCAACAGTCACATACATAGTTCTGACCCCACATTAAGATACGAGTCTTGTGTCGTGGGTATCAGAAACTACGAGAGACTTTTCGGTCTCACAAACACCCAGACCCGAAACAAATATTTGTGGATCACACAAACATTTGTCTCGGTGCGGGGATCGAACCAGAGACCTTTCATTTCGCAAGCTGGTCTCTAGCCAACTGCGTCACGGGGCTGTCATCTTTAGCCCATAATTTCCACGGGCACGGGCCTCCTCTACAACTGTTTGGGTTGAGGCATCACCATGCTGGCCTAGTTCAGGTTGAGGAACTGCACACCTAAAAAAAACTTAAGAATTGTTACGTGTATAAATTTCCTCACTATGTTTTCCTTCATCGTTAAATTCATTGTGAATACACACATAAATTAGAAAAGTCAGAGGTGTGCCAGGTGTTTGAACGCGCGACCGCCGATATTCTCAACTGCGCGCCTAAATCTCGAGGCTGTTAATACTTTTAATAAAAATCAGCAACTGGTTGGTCTAATTCTAGTTTGACGTTACATATATTATAAGAAACACCTTGTTCTTTTCTGATTAATTAACTTTATTGTACGCCACTGACCACGATCGGTCAAGTCGGCCACTCTTCAATGATCATCGCAATACTTCTCATCAATTAATATCATTTTGTCCTCCCTACTTTACTTACCTATTGATGCTGATCGGATTAGCCGTTGTAAAAAATACCTAGCCAATTTCAGCCGATTGGAACAGACGTCAGAACCAAACCTCACACGGACTAAAACAATTAGAACTTGCGCGATCGGTTTAACGTAACTCGCCAACGGTGTTTTAAACAATGTTTTTCCATGGGTTCCGTCCAATTTTGCTCATGGCAGGGCAAAGTTTTTTTTGCGAGGCACGACGCGTCGCCCGTCGCACCCTGCCGGGTACACGTAAAATAATAAAAGTTAGCAAAATAGTTGGAGGGAACTTCCGAAAGCGGCCATCAGCGACGGAATTACCGCTTTTATGTTCATGTGTGTTTTTCTTTCGTGTATTATGTTTGTTGTTTTCAGAAATATTAATATGCGATAAATATTTAATGTGTGACCTTCAACATAATGTCGCAAGGATATGGCTGTCGATATCATCTTCTTTTTTATCCACAAACCTGTGTTCGAGACGTGTTTCTGTTCCTGAAAGTAGGCTCCTAAAAGCTGGGCGGAAGGTTATTTCCACAGTCGCATTTCGCCAGCTAACTTTTGTAATACTTGCTGCACAGTTGTTTGCTTAGGATCATAGAGAGTGAAAATAAGATAGCGTTAAATTAACTTTGAGAATATAATTCTATCACATAAAAACATCAAATAAAAATTGATATCTAATATAAAATGTGCACAAAATAAATAAAATAAAAATAAAATGACGACCGATCGAGTAAATAATTCGAGCAAATAAATAATAAGAAGTCAATTTTTATTTGGCAGGTCATATAATATAATTATGTTATCCTTACTGGACCCAATACATGCCCACTGAGTTAGACTCGCTGGATCTACTCAGGTGTGGGTCGCGCCGCGTAAATTCCAGTAGTAAAGTGAGCCCGCTGAGTTTGTTTCGCCGGGTCTTCTCAGTCAGGGTCGCGTTTGAATCCGGTGGTAGCATTAAAATAATACGTGACGTTTCGGAAATACACAAGGTCCATCTCGTTATTTACTTTAAAATAATAATAATAAGATATGATGTATTTCCTGATGAAAACTTAAAATAAATTATAAAAAATTAAAAATTATACAAAATGAACCATAGTTGAATCATAATGTAATAATCTGGGGGCACGGTAGTGCCCCCGCCAAGTCGAGCAAAAAAGCGGCACGGCCGTACTATACTTTTCTCGAAGCAACTCAGGCCATTTTCGACACCCTATAACTTCGTTGTGGTTAAACCTAGAAACCTGAAATTTTAGTCACCAAGCAAAAATGGTATAAACTCTATATATCATGAAAACACGATGTATCTCGCTTTTAGAGCGATTGCCAAGTCAAACTATTTTATTTAAAACATTAAAGATTTTTAATATTGATATTATGGTCACTATAAGATGTTGCCTGGTAAGCTAAGTGCATAATAACTTAAGACAAAAGGTCCCTTAAACGGAGACTGAATAAATTTATCTACTTGGTATCACATGGATCTCACAACTTTTTACGGTAGAAGAAATAAGTTGCGAGACTTGTTTTTTTTTACAAGTTTTGTTTTTTATGGGATAAAAGATTTTTCTTTTCTGTATTGACTTGTCATAAGTGCTATTTGATTGCCTACGTGACCAAATAAAGCAATTTCATTTCATTTTATTTCATCACAGCGAACACTTCAATGTTGGTATTAATTAAGATGCTGATCGTATAACTAATTAGCGTCTTCGTCAAAACATTAATCATGTACCTACTGACATAAAAAGCATAAAAATGATAGGTATATCTACATAATTTCAGACACGAAACAGCTTGTTCATGCTAGTGAATAATTAAAAATCCAAGGTCAAGGAAAAATGAAAAGTTAATTAACATGAGCCCGAACTAATTTTTCGCCGCGTCTAGACTAAATTTGCTTGATAATTAACTTGTCTAATATTACATAACGTTTTAACAAGAACCGACATACCTTCGTAAATATGAAATAAATAAATATTTCGAAACATCGAAGCTTGTATAGTATAGGAAAGGATTAGGCGCGCGGTCGTGAATCTCGGCGGTCGCAGGTTCGAACCCCAGGCACACACCTCTGACTTTTCGAAGTTATGTGTGTATTCACAATGAATCATCATTTACTTTAACGGTGAAGGAAATCATCGTGAGGAAACCTGCACACCTAAAAGTTCTTAAGAATTTGTTAGGTGTGTAGTCCGCCAATAGCACTAGGTCAGCGTGGTGGATTAAGGCCTAAATTCGCTTAGTTGTAGAGGAGACCCGTGCCCAGCATTGGGACGTATAAGGGCTGATGATGATGAATGTAACATAACATAACAAAATGTTACACGTGTTTTTCTTTCGAACTAAGGAATATATTAGTCAACAAAATTATTTGTCCCGGTGCGAAATCGAAAAAAAAAGCTTTTATTAGCAACATCTCGAGAACATAAGCATTGTTGTACATTTATGTAAATAAGTGGCATAACAGCGCTATGTGACAGTAGTTTAAGAAGTCTGTTAGCAAAATTTTACTAAATTTTCAATTTAAATTAATAAATGTTCACAAAGAAAGTAGAGGAGTTACTACTTGACCCATACATCAAAACATTTGTACTCCGCCATGTTTGACATAACAATTTAGTGAGGACAAACTTCGCCCCAACTTGGGACTCGGCGCACTAGTAGCGGTTTTAAATTTTTCAAACTTTAAGTTCTCTCTGAGACTATTTTATGAGAGGTTGTCCTCTAAGAATATTAAGTATACGAAAGTTTGTGTTTTAATACTCATTGTAAAACAAAATATTGGATTATTAAGGCAACCAAACCTTTTTTATATGAGGGTCGTAATCAATCGACACTCTAATTTGACCGCACGGCGATTATTATTTTCTTCATCATCATCATCAACCCATATACGTCCCACTGCTGGGCACGAACCTACTCTACAACTGAGAGGGTTTATGCCTAAGTCCACTACGCTGGCCTAGTACGGGATGGCGGACTACACACCTAAGTTTTTTTTATATGAATATAATTAGAAAAAACGGAGGATATGTGTGGCTTGGTATAAACTCTCAAGTTATGCAGTCTTATAGTCATGTTATCTAATAAATAATTATTTTGTAAAAATATTTCGAAAAGATCCTGTCTGACGACATACTCGTACCTTTACTGGCGCAATATAATGCGTTTATTGTTTTCCTTCTTTTTAATATTACTTGTTAATAATAATAATTGCACTAGCACTAAATGCTCCTAGGCCAGCGCCAACCCGCACAAGGCCAGCGTGGTGGACTAAGACATAAACCCTCTCAGTTGTAGGGGAGGCCCGTGAGCGGGACGTATATGGGCTGATGGTGGTGATGCTGAAATGCTACTTTCTTTCTTAATTACATATTAAGTTATGCAATTTATATTTGTTAAGCATATTGTTTTTTACGCCTACCGTAGGTCTTGCATTAAGTGAATATTGTCAATCTAAGGCGCCCTTGAACGTGATCCGTACACCCTTTATGAAACTTAATCAAAGTTAGCTACGTAATCAGCGAAGTTGCGCCGATAGTTAATTACGCGCCCGATACTGGTTCAGTCATGTGTCGCTCAGATTAGCTAAACTTCGTTCATAATAAGTTGCAGAGAGCGGTTAATGGTGGTGTGTTTATATCTTTCAGCATTCAGCATCAGCCCATATACGTCCCACTGCTGGGCACGGGCCTCCTCTACAACTAAGAGGGTTTAGGCCTTAGTCCACCACGCTGGCCTAGTGCGGGTTGGCGGACTACACACCTAAGAAATTCCTAAGAACTTTTAGGTGTGCAGGTTTTATCACGATTTTTTCCTTCACTGTTAAAGCAAGTGATAATTCATTGTGAATGCACACATAACTTCGAAAAGTCTGAGGTCAGAGACCGCCGAAATTCTCGACCGCTAAACCTCGAGGCCATCACTGCTTATGTCTTTAAGATGGTGAATTTGAGGTCAGCCGCTGAGATACACACCCGAACTCGTCCTAACCAGTCGATATTCCTAAAGGTTAGCCGGTGAAGGGACGATAAGACTACGAAATTATTGCTATGAAAATATTGCGTAAGTCTAACCAAAGTTTGATACTTTGTGAAAAGTAAATCAGCAAAAAAATATCATAATTTTTATATTTTTGTGGTGTACTTGATTATTTACCAATCTTGCTAAAAATTGTTAGAGATTCTGAAGTTAAGAAAGTAGTAGATGTACTGGATTTTTCAAATAAAAAACAAGTTTATACATATTACAAACACTGCAGCAATTTTAATGTTAAGCTTGAACCCAAAACCAATTTTCATAAAACACGTTGTAGACATACTCGTAGACGGAAACTTGTAAAAGGACATATTTTACTCAAGCAGTTTTGTAAGCCTCTTTTTTTTTAAACATTATTATCTATTCGCCTACCTGGAAAAGATATGGACCTAATTCAACGTATATACATGGTAATCTAAAGAAACATAATTAAGGACGAAACGGTCCAAAGAGCATTTCTCTCGGCTCGCTCAAAATTAAGTTTCTGCCCACTTGTCTTGGTTAATTAAGATATTTTTTGAGATAGGTCCGCCCGCCCCGTGACGTCGTAAATTCAGGCCACCTTAAAACTTGTTACAGAAAAACTGTTATCTCAACGTTATCAGCGGAGCTTGGCGCCTTTGAGCCGTTTATCGAGTATTTATGGCCTTAATTACGTTAATTAGGATTTCCGATTACTGTACAGAAATTGTAGAAACGCTCGAAATAACATTAACTTCGGGCTTACTTGGAATGAATAAGGGTCGTTATTACAGTAAAGATTTTTGTAGGGCTAGTATAATTAAGAGAAATAGTGAAATGATAATAATAAAAAGGCAATTTATTCAACTGTTAGTCTCTTACAACTTTCTTAGTCCTGCAACGAAAAGAATTGATCGGTATTTATGCTCACAATTAATGGTTTCATTTCCCATTAGTCAATACAATAATGTAGTTCCGATGCAGATCCCGACAAGCGACACGGGTTTTGTCTTACGTAAAACGACAATTTACTATGACCACTTTGTCATATATACCAACTCGGTCGAACCGGACCACTCGTACCGTAGCTCACTACGTTATACCGCTTTAATTTTATAAAACAGGAACTGCCAAGCTTGTGGGTTGATATATTGTATTTAATAATAATATTTCTCATACATACATACATACTTTGCCTTCTTACATTCCATCCAAAGTTTGTCTGGAAGAGATCGCCCTCAGCGATAAGACCGCTTATTGTTCCACTTCTTTATTGATAATTTCTATGTAAATTACTGTATAAATGTGGGTACCAATAAATAATTATCTATCTATCTCTCTCAATTGATAGAATCATTCCTGGAACAATCAGTAGGAAAACTTATCGTGAGTAAAGTGTACAGTCACAAAAGAGGCGCAATCTGCAAATTGCTTTCATCTAACAGACAAGCCGGTAGGTATTAGATTCAGTGGTATGTGTTCCGCGAACTGACGTTCACTAATTGACATTCTTGTCTCACATGGTGAACCATTCATCAATAAGCTTTGATATACAACGCTTGGGAGAGAATCCCCGTGATATATGCTATGTAAAATACGTAGATATTTGTTCTCTTATCCCTGAAGAGGTATATGCAAGGGCTAATCGTATGCCCACGTTTCACTAAGGTTAATTTAAATTGTTATATATATCGTGGTGATATTGAGAGTTTTTTAAAAAAATAACACCGGCCTACTAGGAAATTGAAGCTGGGATCTCTCGATCTAACACTGCAAATTTATGCCGAAGAACCAACCAGGGATTATTTAATATAAAGGCACAATTAAATCCGTGAGTTTTAGGCTAGTTTTCACTAAAATAACTAAAGTCTTTATCATTCACGCAAGCACAGCACGAGTTATATTAAGTTTATACTAACTTTTTGCCAAATTTCGTTTAAATCCGTTTGAATGTTATTTGCTAGAGCAACAAATGTAAAAACAATAAAATGTATAATATCAGTAACAAGAAAACTCAAAACTGATACATATTAAAGTAGCGTTATATGCTTATCTAAAAGTCGACGATCACATCAAGTTTTATTGCAATTACGTAAATTTAAATAATAAGTTTTTCAGTTGTCGTGACACAACTAGTTAGCAGCTAGACTGCACATATACATCTAAGTATGTTTCTGTTATGCCCAAATATTTGTTTCTAGTTAGAGACTAGAAACAGAGAGCATATACATCCCAATAAGGCGTTCTTAAGGGTAAAAAAAACCTAATTGCACAGCCATATCAGTCATCCACTGATTGCTTGGTAATTTGGACCGTCCCCACTTAATTTCCATTAGGCGCGTTGTAATGCTTGGATGTAATAAAAGAGTATTATTTGGAACGTCTGCGGCGCAGTATTAATTGTTTTAATGGCTCGACGGAGACTCGCCGTTTATACTAGAACACTTTTTTATTGCGAGTAGGTACTTTCGCTTGAAATTTTAAAATTAGATTTCGCTTTTTCAGCTTTCATATTCTTTGTCGCTCAATTATTGGAAGTTTTGTTTCAAAACCTCTTAGTGGCCTTAATTGGGTTATTTCAGACCAATGATGAAAGAAAGAGAATTTTGGCGTATTGTTATAAAAATAAAATCTTCGTCTAAAACTAATAAGTTCTTGGAATCTTAGAAACAAAAACAAGGGCATTAGGAAATTCAATAACAGCACGGAGCCTGAAAATAATTCCTAAAAACGGCGACAAGCTAGTCTTCTATTACGTGGAACTAAAACACATATAGTAAAACGTACCTACGCTTAACATAGAAACATGCCTTTGCCTTCTCCTTTAAGACTATAAGTGTTAATGTATATGTAAAATTGTATAGAACAAGGCATTGTTATTAAATGCATATTCCGCAAAAATTACAAACATTTAATTAAAAGGTATCATAATCAGCCATATACGTCCCATCCATCCGTCCATTGAAAGGGTTTAGGCCTTAGTCCACCACGCTGGCCTAGTGCGAGTTGCCGGACTAAACATCTAAAAAAAATCCTAAGAACTTTTTAGATTTCCAGGTTTCACGAAGATGTTTTCCTTCACCGTTAAAGTAAGTGATAATTCAATTCGAATATACACATAACTTGGAAAAATCAGAGGCGTGTGTCTGGGGTATGTCTGGTGAACCCGGGACCGCCGAGATTCTCGACCGCGTGCCTAAACCTTGAGGCCATTACTACTTAAATTAAGAAGTTATGTTAACCCGAAATTGCGGTCATATTACACTAAAAGTAATATGAATTAGTATCAATATTAAAAATTATAATTTTCTGAAATAATAAAAAGTGGTCGTAACTTTTAATTTTAAACAACAGTTCTTGATATTAATTACCCTACTATACCTATTAGAGACATTAATATTAATAACAATTTACATATAATTACACTTTGAAAGTATTTTTTACGATCATAATTATTATTTATGATTCCCTGGCTAAAAACTTTAGTAGAATCTTTTTAGTCGGCGCGATGTAGGTCCAAAAGTGCACAACCAGATAATTGCTGTGTTGGCCAAATCGATTATAAACTTAGTACAGTCCAAGAATTTTTCCGACATAAAATAATAAAAATCTTAGAAATAAAGTCAGTGAGAGGTCAACAGGGGTCATTTTGATAAAACGATATCATAGGACTGCCTCGTGGTCTCGCGATCTGGAGGCCCTGGGTTCGATTCCCGGGTCGGGCAAAGTGTTATTGGGTTTTTCCATTAGAAAATTCTCAGTAGCAGCACGGAGTCTGGAATTGTGCCCGAAAAACGGCAATAGGCTGGCGAAATGTGGGTGCAGAAATGCATCTCTGCCTACCCCCTCGGGGAATACAGGCGTGAGGTTATGTATGTGTGTATGTTTCGACTAAAATTGATTTACCACTGTACCATTAATATATAATAATATTGTTAGGAATAAAATCAATTCGGGGCTAGCTGAGGACATCATCACGTCGGCTATATAACGGGCGCTGCTGAGCATCAGGCACTCACTCATCGGCCGGTTTACAGTGCGGTAGCTCTTTAATTTTCATATCTAAAAATATATTTAAAAAATTAATAAACGGTCTTAAGCTGCTTCATTAAAATAATCCCAATTAAAAGTCCATCTCATGTTCATCACTGAATATCCTCGACCATAGAACAATACGTCCATTTGCGCCCCAATACCGCATTAAAAAAATTACCCGATTCCACAAAGGCTCAATCACAAGCGTAATATATTCCAAGGAAAAAGGATGGCTTTCGTGTTTTTCCCATTTCCTTCAATAACGTATTCATATAATCCGCTTTGGTTTCGTTGTGCTCTCAGTGACAAATCAATGGGTCTTAACGCGATGCTGGGACGAGACCGCCCCGATATTGTGCGGTGAAACAATACCGTATTCTTTCACGGTGGATCTGCCGCGGAGATGCGACAATGGAAACCTCTTAAGAATATTGGCGTAAAATATATCGAATATTTGTTTCCTGCTTAATATGTTTGATGAATATCTTCCGTATTTTCTTTTATTCTGGCCAAAAAGACAGGTTGTTTTGGATTTCTAAGGTTTTAAGACAAATCGCAGCCTCGTTTCTAGTTTGTGGGTTATGAGGTGAATTGCCTCTTTGTTTTCGAGACATTAGGGTGCGGCCTGCGAATGAGATAAGGTCGCGGGTTCCGGGTTGTGGAAAATGATTTTTTTTCACTATCAAATTCTCTGTATTCTGTATCTAATATAAATTTTGGGCACTTAGGAATAAATTTAAAATACAAATCTGTGTCACTCTTAACTCATATATCCTGTACACTAGGGTGGAGTAAAATAAAAATAAAAATTCTTAGCCTTTCTTTATTTGTTTCGACAAAAAAAACCTTAACATATTGAGGCGGCCCACTCACTTTTAAAATAAATTACGAGTCAAAATTTATTTATTTATTTATGCTTTTTATACAGTTTGTATAAAGGCGGACATAATGCGTTAGGCATTATTATTAAATTTAATGTTATTTTTTTAAAGGCTACAAATTCTACCCCCATGCTAAAAAAAAAATACTCCACCCTACTGTACACGTCATAAAATACAGGAGAAGAATGTATCTGGCATGTAAAACGGAACATAATGGAAGTACTTACAGCATGATAAACAGTTACAATATTCGGTGTAAATGTGAATCACGACAATACACCACTATTCCTTATTTATGTTAAAGGCCAATAAAACTGGCTCAGATCGCTGTTTGAGGATCATTCTTATGTTCCGAATAAGCCATTGAGTGTTTTGTTTTGAATATAAGAGTACCAGTTGAGGTTGTTGTGAAACCTATCGATGGATATCAAATGGGGCATAAAACAAATATTTGTAACAATCCGCAATAAGTAAATATGATCTGTTAATATTACTCCATTAATACATACCTATATATAACCTAGCGCCTGTATTCCCCGGAGGGGTGAGCAGAGGTGCATTTCTGCATCCACATTTCGCTAAGTGTATCAGTCCCACGTGTAGGTGCCGAGCCTATTGTCGTTCTTCGGGCACGTTTCCTGACTCCGTGCTTCTAATGAGAATTTCCTAATAGAGAAACCCAATAACACTGATTCCCGGAATCGAACTCGGGACCTCTAGATACATACTTGTGCCGCAAGACCACGAAACAGGCTAGTTAATATTACTAGTTTATGCATACTACACTATTAATTATTCTTCTACGATTCAGAGAAAAAACTAGCCTTAGTATGCCACATAGCTTTATTTCCTAAACTTCATCGAAAAATATAGAAGCATTGGTCAAATACACACCTATTAAATCGTATATACATTTTCAGGAATTCATATCGCTTCCGGATCCTTGAGCCCCAACGTCGCTATTATCAAACTCAACCCAAATTCGGTTTCAATACACAGCTAATCCGAGGGAAGACCACTTAATCTTGATAAGGAAACTCTATCAACCCTGAAACCTTACTTTGTTTGGTAATGTGATACATTACGACCGACTCAAGAGGTGTTCATCTGATCTATTAACTAAGGACAATTAACGTAGAAGACAAATTTATTTATTGCTTAGTCCTTTGGAAAATTTTCGAGTATCCTACACTCAGCAATAGGTAGAAACAGATGAAAAGAAAAGATTTTTCAAGATTTCTCAGTTCTATGATTTTAAGTCAACTGGCGTAGTTGGCTAGATACCAATCGAATGCAAGAGACCTAAAGAGAGCTAGAAACAAGAGATCGCGAGTAGGATTCCCTTTTTTCGAGTTCGGACGTATGTTGTACCGAAAAGTCTCTATTAGTTTCTGATAGTCACAATACATGGCTTGGTATTTTAGTGTGGGGTTAGGACTACATATTATGTATGTGTTACATTATTGCTACCAATACAAATTCTCCAAGTTCATAATACAAAATTATTGTATAAATTTAGGAATCTACTACGCTTTTAATCATCCCATAAATTTATCGCATTTATTTTATCCCGTCAGTAAAAGTAATAAAAGCACTACATTCAGTTATAAGCTTAAACCGCTAAGTCTTACAAGCTCATTGACGTTTTTTTGCTGTCTGTTACTATAGTCTACAAGAATCACAGTTATAATTTCCCGGAGGACACAATGCATTCCAAACCTAGGACGGCTCGTTAGCAGATACCAGGGTTCTTTCCCGACATTATCGCTAACACCACTAAAACATTCATACCTCCCTTTCAGCTCCAGCAGACTGTATCCAGCCGGCGCGCCAACCTGCCGTAAAAGGCTTTTGTGATATCGTTTCATTAATTCACGATTCATTAAGCTTTTTTCTCCTCTTCTGTACAACCCTAAAATCGCGTTGGGAACATGTTTCGACGTCTCGCCCGTTGTTACCGGCAACAATGGCGTGGAACAAAAGACGCTTTGTCGCCGAGACTATTGTGTAGCGCGACAACGCGACACGAAAATTTCGCCGTTACCTCGTTGTTTATGCGGATAATGCCTGCTTTAAAAAAACTCGCGAAATAAGGTTTGATGTGTGGGAATTGTTTTGTTTCAGCCTCGCGAAAATTGCGATTTCATTTCATTATTTGTAGGGTTCTTGTTGTTTAAGGTTCATTTTCTTCGCGGTTTGGAAATTTTGAAAGTGTTTCTCAGAAATACATGAATGGGTTTTTTATTCCATAAGTTTTTTTAAGACAAATTTTAAGATAGATCGGTGCAATAAATTCCCTCGGCGCGGCGGCACGAAATTGATGATCAGTTACAATTATGATTGATATATTTTTATACGGCCCACGATTCATCCCGGATTCAATTCCCAAGTCGCATAAGATTTTATTTTTTATTTCGTAAACAACCTTTTTTCATTATATTTAACGCGTTGTTAAATTGGGTAAGGTTTCATAGGGTTCTTAATAACAGTATGGATCAGATCTTCAAAGTTTATATATGTACATGTGTACAGTCATTGTAAGATTACTTGTAGGTATTTAGAACAAATCCTACGATGTAACTTTATTTTTTACTAGCTGTGCCCGCGACTTCGTCCGCGCGGAAAATTAATTTTTAATAAGAAAAGTTATAAACTAAAAGTAGCCTAAGCTACACCTTATTACATCAGCTACCTGCCAGTGAAAGTCCCGTCAAAATCCATTTCAGAGATTGGCCGAAACAAACAGACAGACAAAAATTGTAAAAAAATGTTATTTTGTTGTCTGTACCATATATTCATATATATACATGTAGTAAAAAACGATTATTTCAATATTACAAACAGACACTCCAACTTTATTTATATGTACGTAGCCTAAGTTATTCCTTATTACATCAGCTATCTGCCAGTGAAAGTCCCGTTGAAATCGGTCCACCCGTTTCAGAGATTAGCGGGAACAAACAGACAGACAGACAGACAGACAGACAAAAATTGTAAAAAACGTTATTTTGGTATATGTACCGTGTATACATCCATATACATTTATTAAAAAGCGGTTATTTCAATATCACAAACAGACACTCCAATTTTATTTATTTGTATAGATAACACAAAATTTCGCAATTATTGTGTTATTGTGAACATTTTTTCTTCGTGGACTTGGGTAAGTTATTCATTTCTCGAAATGTATTTTTATCATAAAGTGTCTTACACAACAGAGGAAGACAAATGGTTGGCGGCACGCGCCTCCGCAGAAATGGAAACATCAAGCTGAATTGCCTTTTTAAATGTACTCTTTTTTAGTGAATGCGGTATTTTCACGAAACAGAATAGAGTAAATACGGTGATGGAATGTAAATATTGTTAAAATATTATATACAAGTAAAATGAAATTTTATGAAAAAAATACTTTTAAAGTAATTGGGTATGATATGCTCACTTATATCTGTTTGTTTATTCTTATGTGCGTTCTGCATTGGGTCGATTACATCTATTTGACCGATGGCTGATACATGCGTCATACTCGTGAACGGCTGTTTTTGTGTGGCGGTCTGTGCATAAGATTATAAGAGTAATTAATCGCTAATATTTTCTTTATCTTATAACTTTGTATCGACTTGATGAACTTTCACTTATTACAATAATTATATGGTTAACATTACCTCGTGAATAATTTGTTGCTATTCAGATCAAACTATAACTTCTCTCTGTACCTCATTTAGAGCAACACTAAAGTTTCCTTCTATTCTATAACGGGATACAGAAATCCATTCATACCAATCAGACACGTGTGTATATGTTTTATAAGAAAATATCGCAATGATTTTATTACATACTATCTTAATATTTACTCTATACAGGTATCACTCCAGCCTTCTTTGACAAATATAATGTGCGTGTAAGTAACTACATATATCTATTTCGCTTACTCGTACAAGAAAAAAAGGAACCCTGTGAATTTTTTAACGATTATGACGACGAGTTAAGCTTAGGAAAAAAAAACTCACGTTCACATTACTAGCAAACAAATCTCCTAATTTTTTTTGATTCCCATTTTTTAACACCATTGTTAACGTTATTTCAGTCCTAACGTTATTATAAATGATCATCAACATAAGGTTCAAAGAATAAATAAATATTAAAAATACGCTTTATTTGTCTCTTCGGAGGCAACCATCTGTTACACTAATAACGGCATCATTACAAATTCCATCAATACACCGCCGCGGCAAAACATCGCGATTGCGAGCAAAATTCAAATTTATTCCAAAAGCAAAGTACGAAATTCCACATCGCGACGCCAAACTCCGATATAACCGTGTATTTTGCGAAACTTTCATTATTTATTCCATCCGATAACCTACGGCGGGCGAGCGACTAACAACTAACAAATGATTTTAAATTTATTCCGATTAGGAACGGAACGTTTCGACTTTGTGTATCGGTATTATTTTAGTTTCGCGCCATTTGCATCGTGAGTTCGGGAAGCCATACACCACCAGAATGCTACAACAGTTCGGAATTTTTAATTAGCGGTAAAACCTTACTGCAGTGTTTTGGATCAATGTGGCTTCATAAACGGGTAACACTCATTTAAAAACCAGACTGGAATGGCTTAAAGAACGTCTTAGTTAGATTGAAATGAAAACCACTTGTCTTTTAATCAAAAACTTTAATTGGATAGCCGCGTGCTTACTAAGGGCTTGTCATTTTTTGCCGACCGACTGCCTCAATGATCCAGTGGCTTAAGTGTGCGTCGTGCGATTGAGGTTTCAATCCGAACGAGGAAAATATATATTTGGTGTTCCATTAGGAAATAGTCAATAGAGGTTCGGAGTCTGGATATGTACCCGCAGTGACGAAACGTAGGTGTAGCAAAACACCTGATTCTACTCCTTCGGGAATACAACAGTGAATTCATGTTAGTAGTATATTATTTTTTAAAACTTACGTGGAGAGAAGGGAATAGTAGACTGGGTCTTACGTAAATCTTTATGGCTCAAGGAAACGCTGCAACGAAATTCCAAAATAGTTATACAATATCGTTCTGGAGCGAAAACTGTTTCGGAGTGTCGCTTCTGTTATGTTTCATTCAGAGGATTAACGCTCAGTGATTCTATGTCGAACTTCGGTTTAGAATGCTCTCACAATAGTTTTAAATTATATACGGATTTGCGTCAATGTTTTGTAAGGTCTTAGCGATGTTTTAGGTATATATTTATAGGATGTAATTTAAAACTTCGTCGTCTAAGCTTTTTATCTTTGTTGTAAATGTGTTAAAATTGAAAGGGGGATGCTAAAATGGTTTGGCCACATTGAAAGGATGAATGTTTGCAGGATGACGAAAGAGATTTACTGTGCGGAAGTGAACGGTGAAGTCGGTCGAGGACGGCCCAGGTGCACCTATAAAGAGCATATAGGTAATTTACTGAAAAAGGGCAATATAAAAGAGTCCTCGAAACCGACGTGCATGCATGAAGAGGATAATGTCAGTGGAGGAAGCGAAAGTGGTGTGTTTGGACCGTGGCACTTGGCGCTCTATAGTCTCTGCCTACCCTAACGGGAGACAGGCGTGAGTTTATGTATGTATGTATGTGTTAAAGCCAAATGTAAGTACAGTAAATTGCAAATTGATCTGATAAGAAATTACTTTAAACTTATTATACTTGCTAGATTAGTAAGTCGCCATTACATCATTTTTTTCAATAAGATGACCCGAGAAAAATTATGACGAGAGAGAATGAAAGAGAGAGGTAACACAAGCTTCATTATTCTAAAATAAAAAAAAAAACTTATTTTCTTAACTCTGTATCATTTGAAGCTAAGAACATGAACAAAGAAATATTGTCTTCCTTTTCAATATCCAAAGTTATTAATACATTTTTGTACCATAACATACTGTTATAATAACTTGAAGATTGTATTTAATTATACCTTCCGGGTAAACAAGGAGTATTCCTTACTTTTATAATGTTAGTACCAGTAAATAAATTTGTGTCCAAAGTTCATTGAATTTTTCCACTAAACTGTGCATAGCAGATTAACTCACACAACATTTAATCCCGGAAAATGCTCGCAGACGGTGTTGTTTTTCCCCCCGGTACCTAGCTACGGACGGGAACTAACATAATTACATGTAAATTTATGTAAATCTTCAAAACCTCCCCGCCGTTTAAACCTATACTGAAATATAGGCAGTCGTCAAATTGAATACGAGGGGCGCTTCGAGAAATATCCAGGACGACACTCGGAATTTTCAATGTTCTATCTAGATTTTATATCTTTTCCTGCAAGTGTATTGAGGGGTATTAAGGGATTTTCAAATATTTATCTCAAGATTGAGTCGCACCGCCGTATAAATTGAATCTTGCTTAGAGTGAATTCCGGTATGAAATGGAGACTTTTTTGTAATCGTTCCTCTCAGCATTTATTTATCAAGAAATACGAATTAAATTCACCCTGGATTGAAGATAGGGAATTGTTTTAGATAACTTTTATATTTAAAACTAAACCTTATATTGTCTTATAAAAGTTTTTTGCTGGTATCAATTTCTAAATTGATTAAATATATGTTCGGATTTTAATTTTAAAAACATTACTGCACTTTACGTAAATATTTTCTCATATATAGTATCATGGATGTACTTTTGACAGCCCCGTGGCGCAGTTGGCTAGACACCAGCTTGCGAAACGAGAGGCTGCGGGTTCGATCCCCGCACCGAGACAAATGTTTGTGTGATCCACAAATATTTGTTTCGGGTCTGGGTGTTTGTGAGACCGAAAAGTCTCTAGTAGTTTCTGATACCCACGACACAGGACTTGTATCCTAGTGTGGGGTCAGAACTATGTATGTGACTGTTGGGTGTATTTATTTATTTATTTACTTGCCAGTAGGACATTTCAGTTAAGATTATATACCAAAGCGCTGGTGATCCACAGTGCACCTCTATAATTGAGAAGGATTATGATTTAATCCACTATGCTGCCAGTGATGCACGTTGGTAGATTTGACGGGCTCCGTAACCATATAAAGCAGGCTTCATCATGATGTTTTAGTTAGTCTAAGCTGTAATTAAATATCCAATTTACTTCATAATATCGTTTTAATCAACTAATAATATAAGAGTGCCTTTAAGACCGCATTATTCTTCTGAGAACTTCCTTATGAAATAAAATTAATAATAAATAAATAAAACCAACAGTCACATACATACTACTGACCCAGAGGTAAGATTGAGTCTTGTGTCTTAGGTGTCAGAAACTACGAGATACTTTACGGTCTCACAAACACCAAGAAGCGAAGCAAATATTTGTGGATCACACAAACATTTGTCTTGATGCGGGGATTAAACCCGCGGCCTCTCATTTCACTAGCTGGAAAAACTTAAACACTGCCCGACAAGGCCAGTCAGTAACTGTAACATTATTCTGGCACATCAAAGTCTACTGAACCTAATGACAAGTAATTTGCTATTGAGAATCAAGTACCTAGGAAGAACAATACATTACATGAAAATACAATACCTAATGACAATTAATTTGCTATCGAGAATCAAGTACCTAGGAAGGCTAGGAAGAACAGTAAATTACATGCAATCACTACGGCCGGCAAGCTATACTTTCAATAAAGTTATTAGCAATAAAATATCGGTGAAACGAGAACCAATACCACAAGCAACACAACGGTATTAAGCTTATTATTCAAACATCGGATCATCAATAAATCGGCGGCGCTGCCTCCTGCAATGATTGACAGGAGCGCCACGCTCCACAGCCGCAGACGGGCATAAGGCATAGAAGAGAACGGATACTAGAAAACTTTATTTAATTATTTAGGTTGTACGAACGGGCTGCCTCGAGCAGAGTGAATTTCAAATAATTTTAACATACATGAAACTACATAAAATATTTTTATTTATCATTGTTGTTAGTCTGACTGCCTCGTGGTCTCGCGGCACAAGTATGTGCCGTGCGATCTAGAGGACCTGGGTTCGATTCCCGGGTGGGGCAGTGTTATTGGGTTTTTCCATTAGGAAATTCTCAGTAGCAGCACGGATTCTGGAAATGTGCCCGAGAAACGGCAATAGGCTCGCCCCCTATTACGTGGGACTGATACATACCTGGCGAAATGTGGGTGCAGTAATGCACCTCTGCCTACCCCTTCAGGGAATACAGGCGTGAGGCTATGTATGTATGTATGTTGTTAGTCCTGGAGTACAAATAGGATTGAGTGTCATAAAGTTCGATTCTTAGGTTAGGCAATGTGTTAATTGTGTCCTACCTATAGAAACTTCCCAGTATAATCAAGGAGTCTGGAAATGTGCCCGAAAGATGCCAATATTACGTGACACTTAACACGGCTGGCTGATAAGCGCGGTGACGTCACGTGTGCGCAGATGTTAATGAAGGTTCGCCAACCATTCTCGTCTAAACACTCGCTACCTGTCATCGCTTGTACTACGTATCGAGCGTACTGTGCAATCACACGGACCATTGCGTGGGCAACTCATCAGCCGCGAATGACAAACTCGGGATCTCGCCGCGTCATGCCGACTGCCGGCTTGCTTGCGAATATACTTGCTTTTTCCCAACCGACAATCTGTCGCGTCAGGGAAGCTCAAGGTCATGGTATGTTGCCATCAAAAACAAGATGTTTTTGTGATTGAGAATTTAAAAAAATATTGGCGCTATTAATAAATCAATTTTTAAATGAAAATCTGCCGGAATCACAGCTTGCAAAGGATATATTTATGCATACATGAAAGTGTTTCTGTTTTAAATTTTATTACTGTAATTTTACATACATACCTACATTCATAAAATCACGCCTGTATTCCCTGAAGGGGTAGGCAGAGCTGCATTTCTGCACCCACATTTCGCCAGGTATGTATCAGTCCCACGTAATAGGGGGCGAGCCTATTGCCGTCTTTCGGGCACATTTCCAGACTCCGTGCTGCTACTGAGAATTTCCTAATGGAAAAACCCAATGACACTTTGCCCGACCCGGGAATCGAACCCAGGACCTCAGGATCGCACGGCACATACTTGTGCCGCCAGACCACAAAGCAGTCTAAACTATCGTATAGTATGGTAACTAAGGTTATCTTGAGTTAACTTAAGCTTTTAGGGTAAGATTAATTTAACTTTACTTGTACAAGCATAATAATAACTGACCTACTTTGATTAGTTTCCATTTTATTAATAGTTGAATATCTAGCTAGAACCCTGTTTCTCAAAACCAAATATGATTTGCAAGTGGTTACGCGGACAAGGTATGAATCTAAAACAATCACCAAACTAAATCCTTGGAGAAGTGGGTAACTCGCGTGAGATATCAAACAGACAGACGTCTTATGCAGAATACACAGGTAATATTAGCACAGTAAGTTAAGTCGCAAAATAATTATTAAGTACTTCTACATCATCATCAGCCTATATACGTCCTACTGGTGGGCACGGGTCTCCTCTACAACTGCAAGGGGTCAGGCCTTAATCCACCACGCTGGCCTAGTGCGGATTAGCGGACTAAGACCTAAGAAATTCCACCTACTACAGTGTAACTCTGCGGTGAAGGAAAACATTGTAAAGAAATGTACACAACTAAGAGCTTTCCACAAGGATATTCTAATTTTTAAGGTATGTAGTCTGCGACTCCTTACTGTGTAATAAAATAAGCTCTAACCCCTCTCAGTTGTAGAAAAGATCCGTGCGGGTGCCCAGCAGTGGATATAGTAATCGATGCAGAATGCGCCTTTGAACATTCATAAATTAAATTATAAGTTTAATTATAAAAATAATAGAGCTTACGATTAGATTTCTATCTTTTTCGAATTTATCAACTAATGACACTTAGCTACGCCAGTTTTAAAAAGGTTGTTATTGTCATATGAAATTTTGGGACCTTACAAAATAGTATGATAGACGGCTATAACCATTTTTGCTAAAATTAACATATGCGAGTAATTATGGTAATATTAATTGTGATTCTGGGAAGGTTTTAATGGGAAAAGAGGCAAATGAGAAAATGGGCCTGTTGACGTCCATTGCTTTTTGGGGAAAATATAAGCACTTTTCATAAAGGTACCTAGAATTGAAATTGCCTAGAGCGATAAGGCCGCCTCTTGTCTAATTTTTAATAGATAAGTTTCTTTATAATATTTTGTACATACAAGGAAGTGTAAATAAATAAATACCTATTAAAAAGTAGATTTAGGGAGTCTATCTTTCTAGGGAGAAGTGATTACACGAGAAGATTAAGGAAATAAATTGAAATCAAGTTTTTGTTTTAAGTAGCTTAAATTAAGAATGAAGTGACAATTTGACTTACCTACTGTACCAGTTTGTACTGCGTCACAATGCGAATCTCACGTTCTACCGAGAGGACGCCAAGCGCAAACAACGTTCTACAAGACTAGAGTTTAGCTAAGCAGGAGAATGCGCGCACCAACCCACTTACACATAATATTAATATTTCGGAGAGTCTTGGGCGTTATTGATTTTAAATCAAACAGTCAAACTTTTGGAGGTAATTACAGATTTAATCAGAAACAAACTTATTACAGAGCTCCATTCGGTCCTGCGTTCCGAGCGAGAATGAATCATTCTCGATCGAGCGGCTATATTTATACCCTACGTTGGATGCACAGTGGGGATGCGTCGACGCTTCGACAAATATGATTTGACACACATTCGTCATCGTCATCAGCCCAAATACGTCCCACTGCTGAGCACGGGCCTCCTCTACAACTGAGAGGGTTTAGGCCTTAGTCCACCACGCTGGCCTAGTGCGGGTTGGCGGACTACACACCTTAGAAATTGCTAAGAACTTTTAGGTGTGCAGGTTTTATCATGATGTTTTCCTTCACCGTTAAAGCAAGTGATAATTCATTGTGAATACACACATAACTTCGAAAAGTTAGAGGTGTGTGCCTGGGGTTTGAACCTGCGACCGCCGAAATTCTCGACCGCGCGCCTAAACCTCGAGGACATCGCTGCTTCTACACACACATTACCCATAATAAATTACATAAAGATATAAGTAAAATGTAAGTGGAAGGGCAAACAAGATCGAAGTAGTTAGACTCTGAAGCCGATTTTTCTATATTTACCTATAACAACAACAAAGTTACTACCCGTTTCTAGTTAATAATACAAGAAATAAGAAAAATATTTTAACAATAGTAAAATACATTTTGTGAAAACGGAAAATATTTTGACCAAGTGGAAATACATGTGTTGTCACTACGAAATATCATAGGTAGGTGTCATTTTTTCAACTATAGGAGGCGAGCCTGATAGATGCTAAAGTCGAAATACTAACCCTGTAATAAATAATTCAGGAAACATATTCTCCTTTCAAGGCAAAAATTTACCTTCTAAGTTACGTCTTGAGTACCTACAAGGTGCGTTAAAAACACTTTGATTTTTCCCTCTTTCCAACGCTTCCAGAAACTTAGAGTTTCATTCCACATTCACAATGGCATGTATATTGCAACAAAAAATATTCCATACAATGCTCCGCGCAGCACAGTGATGCACAAAGGCGACACTCGCGGGCGACGCGACGCCTCGAGCGACACGCGACACGAGACGCGCGACAAAGCGAACTCCAAGCGGCTAGTGTGCCCTACAAGCACTCCGGAGCACTTTATGTGCGTACTGACGTTGCGTTTGAAATAGTTTCTTTTTGGGGAATTTCGTTGGAGCTCGGAAATTTAAAAAAAAAAAAAAATTATCTTGTAGGAAAGCAAATGGAATGAATGAGACTGTAAATAAACCTAACTAAATAAAGTAGTGACAGCCTCGAGGACTAGGCGCGCAGTCGAGAATCTCGGTGGTTGCGGGTTCAAACCTCACACGTCTGACTTTTCGAAGTTTTTTGTGTATTCACAATGAATTACCTACTGTACTTTAACGGTGAAGGAAAACATCGTGATGAAACGTGCACACCTAAAAGTTCTTAGGAATTTCTTAGGTGTGTAGTCCTTGCAGCGTGGTGGACTAAGGCCTAACTCCTCCCACTTGTAGACGAGTCCCGCGCCCAATAGTGGGACGTATGTATATGGGCTGACGATAATAATGTCGGTCATGAAATTAAGATTAGAGAAACGACACACTAACAACTCATATCAATCGCAGATTCTCTTTATGTTAGATACCAGTTTGTGTAACTAGAGATTGCTTGATCAGTTCATGCACAGAGACACATGTATGTATGTATCTGTGATCCCTAAATAATTATATAAGATTGAAAAGTGTTGTTGTTTTTCAAACCAATATATTAGAAATTATTAGCAAAAAATACGGAATTCATATAATATAACGGCGTAAAACCATATACTGAGAGCTACGTCATCGCTCTTGCATAAATAAGAATGACTCACGAGCGGTCGCCCCACAGTGTCTATAAAAACACGCCCGCTGCAGCGGACCGAAGCAGTCATCGGTGACGGTCTACGCTCGGACAGCAAACATCCGATTTATTGGGAAATAAAAGGAACTTTGATTGAAGTTGGTTGTTAAAATTACTTCTCAAAATGGATCCTCCAGTAATAAAGATGTCACTGCTATTCTTAACAATACTGGGCGCCTCGTCAGTAATTGTAAAAGTTTACTAAAGAAAACTCAAAGTATGACCACCATAAACCAACATTTGTGACGTCGGCAATGTGACGTCACACATCTCAAAGACACTTCGAAGCCTCTCCTGCTCCGACATATAATATTGATCAATACTTCGTTTTAAATAAACAATATTCCATTTTGCGAACAACCCTTTAGTTTGAAACAATGAAGCCGCAAACAATTGAGCAATACATCAAAGTTCATCATTACAGAGAATTAGTGATGTCACATAATTAACCGACGCATATTCAAACATGTGTGTGTTGGCAACCTCTGTGGCGTGGTTGATTAGAGGGCAAGTTGTTTAACGGGAGGTTGCCAATCTCATCTCAATGCAGAGACCTATTTATATGATCAATAAGTTTTTGTCTGGGTGTTGTAAGACAAAAAAAAACTGTAAATTTTAATACTTTCCTTATTACAATTGTCGTGGAGTCAGCTAATAATGGGTGTATTTATTTTATCTTACATATTTGAAATTGACTGCCTCGTGGTCTCGCGGTACAAATATGTGCCGTGCGAACCCGGGTCCTGGGTTCGATTCCCGGGTCGGGCAAAGTGTTATTGGGTTTTTCCATTAGGAAATTCTCGGTAACAGCACGGAGTCTGGAAATGTGCCCGAAAAACGGCAATAGGCTCGCCCCCTATTACGTGGGACTGATACATACTTGGCGAAATGTGGGTGCAGAAATGCACCTTTGCCTACCTCTTCGGGGAATACAGGCGTGAGTTTATGTATGTATGTGTCAATGTCCGTCTGCTGAGTCAACGCACAAATGAGGGACAGAATCTACTTTTTTACAGTATAGCGACATACATATGTATATTTGAAATTCACATTTTATCTTTCAAATCACCCTCAAATGGTGAAGTGATTAAGTGAACAACTAGTACATATATCTTCCAGCATATTAACTATACACGTAGCTTCACTCCAATTTAATTCAGTGGGGTAATCTTTCAATTTCCACAGAAAGAACACAAGGCATTCCTAAATATCAAAGATAATTTTTATGTAATTTTTAAAAAAAAAACCTCTACAAACAAATCAAATCAAATAAAATTATCTTTATTCAAAAAGACTTTTACAAGTTCTTTTGAATCGGCAATTTTACACATCTTATTTTTTTTTAAATTTATTGCCGCTTCGAAACGTGAACTTATAGCTGTGGAGAAGAAACGACAAAAATAGGAAAGATTTCCCTCATATTCCCAACAGTAGTAACAACACTAATACACAATATCACAGGCCAATCACAGCACACGTAACTCAATTGGGGCCGATAGTTTCTATTACTGGTACGAGCGGTCCTTTGTCTCCCACAACCCTAATTTCGATTACCCTACAGTCTACACGAAACATCAAAGAGCCGCCGCGCTCCACAGATTCAATACTAGGCACTGAGTGATTTTCGTTTTATATTTGACGTTGTAAATAGATGTTTCAATTACTTTCAGGTTAATTATTGTATTTATTGGGCTTTCGGCCCACTGGCATGATATAGGAGAGGCCTATGTCTATCAGAGGACAAAGGCTGTTGATCATGATGATGATTGTATTTTATGGCACTTTGTACTTTTTTTTTTTTTTTTTTTTTTTTTTTTTTTTTTTTTTTATTCTGGCACGGCAAAGTGACCCCATTGCACCTGATGGTAAGCGCAATGGAATTTTTTTATACTGGCATGGAATTCATAACACTAGACCTGAAGTATGGAGCTGTCCCTACGGAACAACAGCTGATATTACGCCTAGCGACCCTGACGACTTCTTAAAATCCCTTTTTGCAATGGGCTGAGAATACAATGACGAATTCTAACACCTCTCAATTACTAGGCGGGCACTCATGCTAGCCTGCTGCTTTATCATAAATAAAGAAAAAAATTGAGAGAAATATTCTATAATAATCTAAACTAAGCAAAATTTAAACAGTTATGTATTAAATTTGTCAGCATTCATAGTTCGCAAAAAATCTAGTCTACAATATATCTTAATAAAACTGTTCAGCACAGCGACACACAAAGCTCATACAATTTTACAATATTATTAAAATAGGTTTCCCTTAGGCACTAACACGATCCAATTTTCGCAAACGTTCAATTTATTCAATAGCTCCATATAATTCCATCACATCCAATAGTTTATTGATAATAAATTTTATTTTCATTGTAAAGGCACGTTTTGTGGGGGTCGGCGCGGGCACGTGTGTAAGTTGGCTGTAAAATGCCCATACACGTAGGCCGCCTGCTGAGTCAACGCACAAATGAGGGACAGAATTTACTTTTTTACAGTATAGGGACGTCGCAGTATGACAACCTTTAACAAATTAATACATATATCTATCAGCCCTGGTATATTCTATTACTGTGCTTTTATTCGTGCATTGCTTAGTAATAAGAGTAATTCAACCTATCCAAAAATAACACATATTCTTCTGATCTCTCAATGACGACACAAATTTTGATAATTAGGAACTATTATACAAGAGCTATTGTTCTCTCAATCAGCTAAGATGGACATAAATATAACCTGGATTACGAAAACATTTACTTTAATGTAAATACGGTATTTTCGGCTTTCCGTTTTCTCCATTGTCTCCACCATAGCTATTGTATTCAATAATGATTTAATTGTAACTACATTTCGTCAATTTATAAAATCATGTTGACTTATTTATGACTAAACAAGGAAAAGTGACCAAAAATAATGATAGGTAGCCGATTAAATGTGAAAATCTCTCCGCGGAAGCGGGAATATTGCTAACAGGTTTTTTTTATATATGTAGTTCCATCATTCCATGTGAGGCAAAGGCAAATTTTAAATGCCTCCTTTCCACACACATTATAATAACTGGCAAAACTAAATGAATCGTATATAACATTATCTTCCATGATAATGTAATTGAAAACCGAAAAAGGTTGAAATATACACAAAATTAATATTAGCTCCGTACAAATGGTTTGGTAAATCACAAAGAAAATAAATATTTATGTTACTTTGTACTCACAAAAATAATCTATCTAATCTCCTTTGAGTTAGGTAATCTCTTTTGAGACTCCCCTTTATTCATGTTTAAAACGGAAAAGAAATATGTTATGAACATTTGTACATTCATGGTAACGAAGTACTTTTGCTAGTTAAACAGTAGTTAATAAATAAATACACCCAACAGTCACATAATATGTACATAGTTCTAACCCCACATTAAGATACAAGTCTTGTGTCGTGGGTATTAGATACTATGAGAGACTTTTTCGGTCTCACAAACACCCAGACCCGAAATAAATACTTTTGGATTACACAAACATTTGTCTCGGTGCGGGGTTCGAACCAGCGGCCTCTCGTTTCGCAAGCTAGTATCTAGCCAACTGCGCCACGGGGCTGTCAAGTTGCTATCCGAACAGCTATCACAATTAATGACAATCTTTTAAACAGCACCGTATTTTCCATATGCTATTATAAGGGTTATACTTTACTATGTCAGTATAAAAAAGTTCACCTCTCATCACTGTGACTATTGTCAAGCTATGCAGATACTACTATTGGATCACCTCTAAGGTTAATGTTTACTACACTATGCTGCACTGGTTTCGGTTGGTGAACTTAACATACATGAAAAAAAAAAACATGTAAAAATCCTTCATATCATTACGATTATCTCTATGCTACATTAATGTTTCAGTACTGTTCTGCACTACATTGAATCCAGGTACGTCGCGTCAGCGGGACCTATCACTCGTTTCTTTATTGGAGTCCACTTTGTCATCAAAACGTCCACCCGCTGAATATGTGATTTGAATTTACCGAAACGCTCGCTCATTTATGCAAAACAGTCCCTTTGGGGCGACGTGTGTTAAATTTGTGACTAGTCCGTAGTTGCTCTTGTGAAATCCATCAGGCCGACATGCTGGCATGAAGGTATTGACTAACGAGAGATTAAAGTCTGTTACGATATTACGCTTTATTTTTCTGATCGATCTTACAGCATCGTGCATACCATCAGATACGAAGTTGTCACTTTGTTGTGCTAAAATAAAAAAAAATGTAGTGCCATCAATGTTAATTTACCAGTTGAAGAATATACTGTGTTATGCAGTATTGATGGAAAACGACAGTCGAATAAGAGACTTTACGTCTTGTTTAGTGATAAATAGTAACATCTTCAACAGGATGCATCAATTTCAAAACTGGTTAATATCAACAGCCATTTCAAATGTCAAGTTCTATTTACTTGAATGGTTAGTCCAATTCCTATTTATATATAGAGTTTGAAGTTAAGGTGTTCCATTAGAGTTGTCAGTTGCAGAGCGGCCACGGAGCGGCCTCCGTCGCGACATTGGATCGATTATCGCCGGATCACGTCCCGTGAGCCGCTGCAGATTTTATACACCTGACGGAACATTGCGGTTTAAGGGACGAGCGAAGTGTATGTATATATCAAATATCAGCCAGGGCGGTTATTTAAAAAAAACGCAGAACCGTTGACCTTTGTTTGGTCATCGGCTCTGCTTTACTACATTACGCCTAATACTTATTATGCGGCAATATTTAGCTTGTAACTATGATTGCTATTTGTTATTAGATTTATTGCAAACTATGGGAAATATAATCAAAGCGAAATAAGCAAACACAGCCACAAACAACAAATAATTTTTAATAAAACCAACAGAGGTTCTACTCACAATGTTTCCTTCGCAATACCAGCGGCGAGAGAGCGCTCCACGCGCAACACTCGCCTTTATAAAGGTTCGGTCGCCCTTCCATTGGCGAACGTCATCAGCAAAGTATTTTAACAACAAATTGATAATGTCACAAATCATGATAATTAATTTTAATATTTTTAAACCTAATTTTTTTATATTTCAGCGTCCTAAAGTTATGAAATATTGATTAGAATTATTTCAGATTTATTTCAACAAATAAGTGTCAACATAAAGACTAATAAAATCAAAAGATTATTTAATTACGTTAATGAGACATCTCTAAATTACTATATTGAATAAACAGATTTTTGGTGATATTTAAATTAACCAATGAATGGTAATTAAATATTTCTAAAGTTAACTTAAATATTAGTCTAATAATCTTCGCGGCGACATATATATTTTATGTATTTAATATAAATACATACATATTTACGACTGTATGCTCGAAGAGCTAGGAAACATATGTACATTTTGGCGTCATTAAACAGACATCTATAAAACATGCAAAAAATCGGATGTTTCTATTATAGTATACGGGTTCATATAGAATTCAATATCCGCATATTTATCACTAAAAAAATAGTAAACTTTATAAATAAGGTAAAAAGAGGTTGTCGCTAATCTTTCCTTGAATTTTATATTCTAGATCCTCCAGAATGGTCACATTATAATACTAGAATTTATGTTTTGTACAAGTACATTAGGGATTCAAGCACAGTTTTTTGGGTTAAATCGATATTTGTGTCGGGTCTGGGTGTATGTGAGACCGAGAAGTCTCTCGTAGTTTCTGATACCCACGACACAAGACTTGCATCGTAGTGTGGGATCAGAACTATGTATGTGTCTGTTGGGTGTATTTCTTTATTAATGACTAGATAAGCGTCAAATGCTTAATAGTCACACAGTATGAATTTAATAGGTCGCTTACATCTGTCACTTGCGTCCACCCCAAATCCTACAATATCGGAATACAGTTGGCAGTAACAGTCTTTAAGACCTGTTGCCGGCGAATCAATATCGTATTAGACTGCTGACATTGATGCTCCGGCACGCCCCCGAAACGTATCCAACATCAGAGGCGACACTGACAAAGTTTTCATTAGTGGTCTCGCGGTACATGTATGTGCCGTGCGATCTAGAGGTCCTGGGTTCGATTCCCGGGTTGGGCAAAGTGTTATTAGGGTTTCCCATTAGGAAATTCTCAATAGCAGCACGGAGTCTGGAAATGTGCCCGAAAAACGGCAATAGGCTCGCCCCCTATTACGTGGAACTGCTACATATCTGGCGAAATGTGGGTGTAGAAATGCACCTCTGCCTACCCCATCAGGGAATACAGGCGTGAGTTTATGTAAGTATGTATGTAATTTATTACACTTTTTTTTTTCATAAACTAAAGCGATACATTAATCAACTAGACTTAATCGCTTTAGAAATAGTAAGTAGAAAACACACAGACTTGGGCAACAACTTCGTTTTAAGCTTTTAGAAACTCTTTCAACATATAACATTTTGGTGTGATGAATGACCAAAATACTGAATTATTTGATGAGCATCTGAACATCACAGCAAAACATTAAACAAATGCGTTGTTTGTAGAGTATGTATATTTTTTTAAAGAATCTAAATCGTATTAATAATTCAAAATTATAAGTGATTGAAAAGAAAAAATCCAAGATTTTTAAGAGATGCTGGTGATCCAGATGGATGGAAAACTTAGTAAGAATCACGTTTTTATAGAATATTGTTATCTTCAACGCCTTTGCTATCAACTTTTCAGAATTCCACCGTTCACCTAAATGATAAACGCCTTATGCCTGCCCAAAGATTTTCAATTTTGATACGATTCCTATACCAATATTCCTTGTACAATATTTAAGTCGTAAAAGGGCAAACATTCCCATTGATCGCGTTCTGGTGAACGTAAAAGCCGTTCCCATGTGGCTGAACCAATAAAAGCGATATTTTGCCAAAAAAATTGTATCCAAAGGAAATTTTAATATCAACATAACTGCCTTTGTGTGGCAACGCGAGAATGTCTTTATTTCAAAACTTTCTACGTTCCGATGGGTATTCCTCCACATAAATTGAAAGATATTGCGTTTCGCGAAAGAGGGGACAAAAATCTTGCAAGGTATTTGGGTAACAACGGCGCGGATATTAAGTATTGTGTGATGTGTGTTTCTCATCGTCACGTCATATTAACGAGCAGACAGTGACGGAATGAAAATTATGGGCATAGTTGGCAGAACTCGTTTTTTTTTTTCTTGCTGAGATAAAAGATAAACATTGTCTGGCATTGAGACTTAGTTTATTGTGACTCATTGGCAACAGCAAGCGATGAATGAAACTTATTTTGATAAAAGTAGGAGGCTTCATATTAAAATTACATAAAATATTATTTATACCTACAAGGTCTTAGGTTGTATATTTGACCCTCATCACGCACACATCAAGTTACTGGTCATTAATATAACATCTTAAGATATTCCCACCCTAGAAATCTTCTGGAAACCTCGTGTGTAGAAGAATATAATGTTTGTGTCATCCATAAATACTTATTTCGGGTCTAGTTGTTTGTGGAACCGAAAAATCTCTCACAGTTTCTAGTACCCGCGACATAAGTCTCGTATCTTTGTGTGATGTCAGAACTATGTATGCTTTTAGTACAGATACATACATACATAGCCTCACGCCTATATTCCCCGAAGAGGTAGGCATAGGTGAATTTCTGCACCCACATTTCGCACGGTATGTATCAGTCCCAAGTAATAGGGGGCGAGCCTATTGCCGTTTTTCGGGCACATTTCCAGACTCAATACTGCTACTGAGAATTTCCTAATGGAAAAACCCAATAACACTTTGGCCGACCCGGGAATAGAAACAAGGACCTCTAGATCGCACGGCACATACAGTCGCATTTAATACTTTTTTTATTTATGTAAATATTTTTTTAGTCGATTACATTCTAAAGAAATACACTAAGTTACTCGTTAATTCTTCACTAATGCGGCTGAGCTGGAATTGTTTCGAACTTACTCAATTATTACTGACCTTCAGTCCAGGTTAACTGTTTCCAAAGTCGGACTGAATTCTAAGCCTTCGACCGTTGTCCATTGAATTAAATCTTACCACTTAACTAAGCTTTGAGACTTTATTAAGTCTTTCAGGTTTTTTTGCAACGATACTGACTCATATTGTTAACATCTACGAATAGGCTGTTTATTATCTGCCCATCTCCACTTATTTGGAGAGTACTTACAGGACGGATGAGAAATGATTGACTGTATTTTCTCAATAGGACTATGTGGACAAAACGACACTTATTTTTAGGCGCTATCATCATCATCAGCCCATATACGTCCCACTGCTGGGCACGGGCCTCCTCTACAACGATGTTTTGCTTCACCGTTAAAGTACGTGATTATTCATTGTGAATACACACATTCGAAAAGTCAGAGGTGTGTGCCTAAGGGTTGAACCTACCCAGCCCGGCACTAACATCTGCGCGGACACGACGTCGCCGCGCGCCGGGCTGGAAGACCGGTGACCCCGACATACGCTTCCCGTCCCCTCTCCCCCGGGGCTGGCGGGAAGTAGAGCCATAAACAGCTTTCCGCTCGAGAACAAAAAAAAAAAAATGGGGTTGAACCTGCGACCGTCGAGATTCTCAACCGCGTGCTTAAACCTCGAGGCCATCACGACTATAGGTGAATTAATATTAATATAAAAGTTTTTTGAAACTACTACTGAAACAAATATAAATGAACAAATATTTTCTATAAAATACTACAATAACAACAGCAAGACAATATAGAGAATAATTTAATGAAAATTAACAAAGCAAAATTTACATAACCTTTGTTAACGTTAGATAAAAGTTATTATCATAGAATTGCGCTAGTGGCGAGAGAAAAGGTAGGTAAGCCATTACAGACAGATAAAAGGCTATTGGGAGCATTGTCGGGGGACTAACGGACCTATATATCCTTTTTTAAAGCATTAAAAACGCTTACGTCTGGCTGTGTAATCACCTGATAAAAAAAATCTAAGAAAATAATAAGTATGATTGAAATGTAGCTATTGTTTTTTTAGAAGTACTGGAGTGGCTGCACTTGTATCCTATGGTTAGTGCAGTATCGTCCAATTACAGTGTTGAATGGTGAATAACGAGTATATTTACGCCAGAATCTCCAAAGGGGTAGGCATATGTTTCCAAACCCAAGTTAAGTACTACGTAATAGACGTCGAGCCTTTTGCTAGTATTCGGTCGTAATTCTAGACTCAATTAAAAACAATAACACTTCGCTTGCTAGTCAAGCCTACTAAAAAACAGGGATGTTATGGAGCTCCGTAACCGTAACCGAAACTATCGGATATCCGAAATAAAAATATATCCGTAACCGTAACCGTATCCGTTTCAGAAGTTTCGAATAGTTTCGGATAGTTTTGTATAAGGTTGGAGTCTAAAAAAACGGCATGTTTCGACTTCCGACAGGTTTTTGTTTCACCGTTCACACGCCACGTGAATCTTGCAGTTTGTTTGTTATTTCTAGTCATAATATAACCTCTTTCATAACTAATTAGTTTCTTATTTTAGAGTCGATACTTAATTTAAGAAAGTCTTGTGTTAAGTAGCACTACTTCACTGAAACTTCATCTTAAACGAAAACACTGATAAGTACAAAAAACAGTTATATTTTACTTTAATCTAATATCCGTAACTGAAACTATCCGAAAATTACGGATAATCCGAAATAATTACATATCCGTAACAAAGATAATTAATAATTACATAATTACATAACCGAAACCGATATAATTTTATTCCAATATCCATATCCGTATCCAGATCCGAAATATCATATCCATAACATCCCTACTAAAAAACTAACTAGTCTAGACGATCGAATTCAGATCTTCTCGACCGCACGCCTCACATTCATGCCACAGGAGAAACGATGTATAAAATAATTAGTGAGAGGTAATCTCGCACCAGTCAACAAAACTAGGCCGGTCTGCTCGTAAATGTGATAAACGGCGACTTTATAGGTATCTACTTTGGGTATTTAAGCAGGTATATCAAATGCAGTAAATGACGCTTGGCATTTATGTTAATAAAAAAGGTCCGAACAAAAAGGTTTTGTGCAGTCACGTCGAAGATCCGAAACTGTTTGCCGATAGTTCCCTCTCCCTTCCCCCGACATAACTACTTGGAGCGAGTTCTGAAGATAGCGGAACAAGTTTCAGGTACATGCGTCGGTTTCCGCTTTTACGAATTTGTATCAACTTTTGAATTGAATCATAAAAGTTGTCGCAAATTTTCGTTCGAAACGGACGCGTGCATTTTGCGGCGAGAATTCTTGGGAAAGAATTTCACGTTGCTGTTTTAGCTACAAGTTCAACTTGACGTGATATGAGCAAGAATTTTCATATGTACATCATCTTTGAGAGTTGAAGATTATAAATCATATTTCAGCCTTATTGCGATGTGCAATAAGTTCGTCTCTTGAAAATTATATTAAGTATAGAATATTACAAGTCGTCGTCGTCGTCATCAGCCCAAATACGTCCCACTGCTGGGCACGGGCCTCCTCTACAACTGAGAGGGTTTAGGCCTTAGTCCACCACGCTGGCCTAGTGCGGATTGGCGCACTACACACGTAAGAAATTGATTATTGAGATGTTTTCCTTCACCGTTAAAGCAAGTGATAATTCATTGTGAATACACACATAACTTCGAAAAGTCAGAGGTGTGTGCCTGGGGTTTGAACCTGCGACCGCCGAAATTCTCGACCGCGCGCTTAAACCTCAAGGCCATCAGACAAGTATAAGTATACATTTATATTAGTATAGGCAACAAGATGCTGTTGGTTGTAAATCTATTAATTTTGTGTTATTGGGTTCTTTCAATACAAATTTTTCGGTAGCAGCACGGAGTCTTGAAATGTGTTCAATAAACGGCAATGGGCTCTCTACCTGTAGCATGGATATAAATTCACGATTTGAGAGAAGTGAATGCAGGAAGGCACTTTTGTCATTCTTTATAGGCGTGTGTGTGGATGTATGGTACATACTCGCATGTACCTAAATAAATTGCCATTTGTTGGTGAAAGTCACTAACAAGATCAAAGATGCTTTAAACGCTATTTTAATTATTTTTTCCTTAAGATATTGATTGAAGCAGTGATGGCCTCGAGGTTTAGGCGCGCGGTCGAGAATTTCGACGGTCGCAGGTTCAAACCCCAGGCGGCCCAGGCACACACCTCTGACTTTTCGAAGTTGTGTGTATTCACAATGAATTATCACTTGCTTTAACGGTGAAGGAAAACATCGTGATAAAACCTGCACACCTAAAAAGTTCTTAGGAATTTCTTAGGTGTGTAGTCCGCACTAGGCCAGCGTGGTAGACTAAGGCCTAAAACCCTCTCAGTTGTAGAGGACGCCCGTGCTCAGCAGTGGGACGTATTTGGGCTGATGATGATGATGATAAGATATTCTAAGCCGTAACAAGCATTTCATTTCTATTCAGAATTCCTTCCTCCTGGAGTATCACTTGCGCGTCCAAAGCTCGTGATGGCTGATGAGAGATTTTAGGCGGTATGCTGGAGAAGGATTTATTGAAGAATTTAAATACTTTTAAACTATGTTTCATGATCCAAATCTGAAAGATAAAAGGCCAAACAACTGAAATGAAAATGAAGTTAAAGCATAAAATAACATAATACTCGCTGCGAATCTAAATGTTAACAGGTTGTTATTCTACATAAAGAACAATGGAGATGTAATTGTTGACGCAGTTTTCAAGCGGCTACAAATGTCATCGTTACGGAATAATAATTTCTTTTGTTTTCTATTTACGTTTCTTTTTTCTTATTTGGTAAAATTCGGTAGACACCATCTGATGGTGTTTAGATTTACTTTCAGGTCGTTGTTAAATGTTATCAATGAATATATCAGGCATTGTATCAGGCGCGCGGTCGAGAATCTCGACGGTCGCGGGTTCAAACCCCAGGCACACACCTCTGACTTTTCGAAGTTATGTGTGTATTCACAAAGAATTATCACGTACTTTAACGGTTAAGGAAAACATCGTGATGAAACCTGCACACCTAAATATTCTTAGGAATTTCTCAGGTGTGTAGGCTGCCAAACCGCACTAGGCCAGCGTAGTGGACTAAAGCCTAAACCCTCTCACTTGTAGAGGAGGCCCGTGCCCAGCAGTGGGACGTATATGGGGGCTAATGATGATGATGATGATATCAGGTGTCAATGGGGGATCTACGTCAACATTTTACGCGCTGTTTTCCAACGAAAAGACACAGAACCAAACCAAAAATCAAACAAGACCACTTTTGGAAATACTTTTGAAATGGAAATTGTTTGACATCAAATACAAAGTTCTAATACAATCACTGAAAAGTATATGCCCTTAATTGCCAAGTTCCGCCCTAGCGAAGTACACTTGGAATTTAACGCTAACTTATCGCTCCGGGACACGTGTGCCCTTTAAGTGGATTCAAGTACTAAGTAATTTACGCTAAGAACTCGCTGCTCGGCATTTGTATATGGAATTCTCCGGAGCTTTTGAGTCGAGGCGTTGTATCGTCGAGTGTCAAATTATTTTCAGCATTCAGTTTGCTAAATGCTTTTATAATGAAAGTGAACTGTGAAAAGTCATCAGCGTTGCTAGCACACTTATATTAAAATGCCCAGTAAAGATCTCTAGTAGGTCTTATTTGGTCTCACCTACTTTCAACGATGTTCTTCAACTATTATCAGTATGTAGTCTTTATTTCTATAGTTTAGTATTTAAGGGTTTGTTGAGATGTTGAAGAGTGTAGTGGTAGGAGTGAAATCTAGAAGAAGTGGTTTGTTCTTTAATACAAAGTCCACATTAGTATGAATGCTGATTATGGATGATAGTGGAAGTTTACTGTAGAGTATTCATTGTTATTATTATTATTATAATGTCCAGCAGTGGACGTGAGAAAGGCTGCTGATGATGATGATGATGATATTCATGTAGCTTTCCCGCACTTGCACGTTTAGTTGTGTTGGCATTTTGAAAAACCCAATAACACTTTGCCCGACGCGGGAATCGAACCCAGGACCTCTAGATCGCACGGCATATACTTGTACCGCGAGACCACGAGGCAGTCATACATAAAAAAAATAAAAATTTGTACATAAAAATTCTCGCTAAATTAACAACTTTTACGACTCGCAGATGTTTATGGTTAAACGTAAAAATTACAAATAATAAATAAAAACAATGCATGTCTAAATAAAGTTAAAATTACTAACAATTAGCAAGTAAATATAAAAAACTAAATCTAAGTTGGCGTGTTGCTACCGCCACAACATAATCGTGTCAATTAGAAAGAAATTATCGTAATTGTGTCTTGCCAATTTATTTCTTATTTAGAAGGCTCGGTAAGGAAGTATAATTCCATTGCCATCACATAAAAAAGAACTCGAATAGTTTTTTCCCTCACTTCATAATGTTGTTATGTTTAGTATTCTTTCACAGTTTCCATCACAATTATGAACCACTGATATAATTTCCACAAACTCGTCGGTTTCCGTACTGTCTGCACTAAAAGATCTCTCGAGCAAAGCTTGAAACAGTGCCATAATCCGCTTAATTCTAACATTATCTTCCATAATTACCGTTGGTATATCGCCGACAACTGGCGCCCAGCAACATCCGCTCCGAATGCAACAATTTACACGCTTATTTATGGACCTTTAACGACCCTGCTGCTGGCTTTAATAAGATTTTAAAATTACGCTCCGTGTGCCACTTTCTTGCATTTTTATTAGGGAGTTCTTGCTTTAATGATCCTTTATGTTATGCTGTACTGACATAATGTACGAAGTTCTTTCGTCTAGCATCGTAATGAGGCTCGAAGGCTTTGCTTGAGTCGCAGCGGCAATTGGCTCATGCAATCGTGAGGTAGTAAAGTTCCGATAACTTGTTTGGAAAAAGTGATATTAGGTTATCGAAAGGAAACTGTCAGTGGTAGTACAAAGTCTAAAGTTGCAATATTTTCGCTGATATTGATGTTTGTTTGTAAAAAGATGAATGGAAATTTTTAATATTGGATTTTTTAGTAAAAGCTGCTCAACTTCGAGAAAAATCCAATGATTTTATAAAAGTCGACGTTGAGAAAATATTTCATGAAAGCTAAAAATATCGCTAACATCGCAACAGAAACATATAAAATGCGGTTTCGCATTACAGGATTAAGCGTGTAGCGTAAAATATTTTATTTTCTTTTTATTCCGAAGCGTCGAAGGAGCTTCAAACAGCCAATACTTTCAAAAGGTAAAAGTAATGAATAGGAAACTTCATGGCGAACTTCATCCATTGTAGAAGTCTCTGCGAGGCGTTTTTGTTTATGGTATTTGGAAAATGTACTACGAAATATTTATTTGCGATTTTACTTTGTCAAATAAAGGCACTTTTTGACGACATATTTTGCTCGATAAGTGGAGTTAATATTATGATAAGTTAGTTTAGCCAATGTGTAAACATTTCAATAGATTTATTACTCATCTTCTTCAACAATAGCATCCAAAAGCAATCACAAACCCAATTACAAGATCATTCCATTAAAGACCTACAGTCAACAACGAATCCACTAATCCCACATTTTCACGGTAAACCGGTATTCTTGGCGAAATTACGGTAAAAAATCGTCCGTCAAATCACAATAAAGATCGGAATCAGCGTTGTTTGCCGAAGCAAAACAGAATTTGCCGTAGATACGTTCATTTAGGAGATTGAAAGGTTTTTATCTTCCATTTCGTGAATCACTGTTTAATTTGACGGGGAGAAGGTAATTGGTTTTGCTTTGTGTGGACGGTTTATTCAGTCGGAACGTAAAAGAGTTGTGAGTGATATAGTTAGACGGTACTTCGGGGACTTTGAATGTAGTGCATTTGAAACTTGACTCTCGGTGATTCATTAGAGGCAATGCTTATTGTGGATATTTTTGTAAATTATTATGTCTGTCCCTGCATAGTTTAGTTGTGTAATCTTTCATAGAATTTAAACATCATTTCTACTGATCCAATAAGATAATCGCACTTCTTCCTGAAAAAAAAAGATCTACGTAAAGGAAGGATCCTTTTACCTTTTTTGCAGAAAGATTACCCCAATTTTTTTCCCAACCCGGGACTCGATTCTAGGGACTCTATATCACACACATTCTTACGCCGCGGAACAAAGAACACATTCATAAAACTAAATAAAAGAATCAGAAACGTTATAATTACTTCCAAACACTTTAAAAAGTCTACGTTCTTACAATATTTCACATAAAATAAACTCACGCCTGTATTCCCCGAAGGGATAGGCAGAGGTGCATTTCTGCACCCACATTTCGCCAAGTATGTATCAGTCCCACGTAATAGTGGGCGAGCCTATTGCCGTTTTTCGGGCACATTTCCAGACTCCGTGCTGTTACCAAGAATTTCCTAATGGAAAAACCCAATGACACTTTTGCCCGACCCGGGAATCTAACCCAGGACCTCTAGATCGCACGGCACATACTTGTACCCCGAGACCACGAGGCAGTCTGTATATTTCAGTTCTGAAATAAACCCAAATCATATGGCTATGGTAACGCCTGTTATCAGCCACTTCGGCGCGCCCCATCTCGGGTGCGATGGCTCCCGAATAATCGCATTACCGCCTTTTAATTTAATGTTAATGCTGTTTATGTACAAGCATGTGCCCCTAACTGCTAATGGCCCGACAATGGTGGCTATTACGTGTGTTATTGTCCGACATGGGGGCATTTTGTTTACCATTGTATTGTCGTTGTTATGGATAGTTTGAGTAGAGCTTTGTTGGTCCTTGGCATAAGTGCGTGGCGTGCGATGATGAGGTCTTGGGTTCGGTTCAGGTCAAAGCCAAAGTCAAAGTCAAAATATCTTTATTCAAATAGACTTTTACAAGTTCTTTTGAATCGTCAATTTTACACATCTTAATTTTTTAAACTATTGCCGCTTCGAAACGTGTTATAGCTGTGGAGAAGAAACGGCAAGAAACTCCCTCAGCAACACGACATGTCATTTTTTCTTTAAAAAAACAGCAATATAATTATGTCTTTTTTTCATTACATTATTTAAATTTTACATTATAAATGTCATAACGATACAAACTGTAGCAACAAAACAAAACTCCGATCAATTTACTTACTCCCAGGGCTTATTATCTTCAATAAAATCTGAAACTTTATAGTATGCTTTTTTGTAAAGCTTATCTTTAATTGATTTATTAAACATTGTCAAGGGAAGCTCTCTAATAGCCTTCGGAAGTTTGTTATAGAAGCGTATACATTGCCCCATAAAAGAGTTATTAACTTTCCGGAGACGAGTTACGTGTTGAACGAGATTACATTTGTTCCTAGTATTTTTATTGTGTACATTACAAATTTTATTAAATTTATCAAGATTCTTTTGGACGTACATTAAGTTTTCGTATATAAACTGACAAGTGAGGGTAAGAATATTTATTTCTTTAAATTTTTCTCTAAGTGAAGCCCTGGGACCTAAATTATAAATAGCCCTAATGGCTCTTTTTTGCAAAACAAAAATAGTGTTAATATCCGCAGCGGCTCCCCACAGAAGAATACCATACGACATAAGGCTATGGAAATAGCTGAAATAAACCATTCTTGCCGTTTCCTCGTCAGTCAGACGTCTGATCTTTTTCACTGCATATGCCGCTGAACTTAATTTGCTTGCCAATTGTTGAATGTGCGGTCCCCACTGGAGTTTTACGTCTACCGTAATTCCCAGAAATGTAGTAGACGCAACAGGATCCAGTTATTCACCGTTAATTTGTACAGTGGTTTTTAATTGCTTAAATCAAAAATAAGGTTATTGGGTTTATTATCAGGAATATCAGCTAAAACATGTAGCTTCTTCAACGCGTGACTTTATGATTGGAGGACCGTTGATGTCGTCGTCATCAGCCCATACGTCCCACTGCTGGGCACGGGCCTACTCTACAACTGAGAGGGTGTAGGCCTTAGTCCACCACGCTGGCCTAGTGCGGGTTGGCGGACTACACACCTAAGAAATTCCTAAGAACTTTTAGGTGTGCAGGTTTTATCACGATGTTTTCCTTCACCGTTAAAGCAAGTGATAATTTATTGTGAATACACACATAACCTCGAAAAGTCAGAGGTGTGTGCCTGGGGTTTGAACCTGAGACCGTCGAAATTCTCGACCGCACGCCTAACCTCGAGGCCATCACTGCTTACATACCGTTGATGTAGAAATAATTATATCTTTGAATATATCTTTGGGGATATAGGTAATAGGTACGTATAATTATCTGTATGCATTAGAGTAGAAATAAAAATAATTATTAAACTTTTAGGTATATATAATGGCTAGTAGAATTACAGTCTGTTTTGTCAACTCCATACTAGTGTCGTGTCTAATAATAAGTGAAACGTCATAAATAAGAACAACAGAGTAAGAAATTAAAAGAAATAGAGTACATACACATGGTGCAAACAATATAAAATTAAAGCAGATCAGGCATGGTAAAATAGGGAATATCAAGGAAACATTCAATAATCCGGCCGCAAGAATAAAATAGCCACTTTTGGAGAAGAAAAAAGAAGTCTATATAAACCGCAAGTTGTATCTAACGTGCTGAAAATAGTATTTGAAAAGGCTTCAACATAAAAGAATATTATAAAAAAATATTTTATTAAAGAAAGCAGCAACTTTCCAAAAGTAGGTTACTTTAAAATATTTCTAATAAAGTAAGAAATACTTAATGTAAGTAAGTGAAATGTATTTTCATAAAAGAACATTTGTGTTTCTATTACAATAAAATCTTTTTGTGCGACTGCAGCGCCACAGCAAAATAAATCTGTATAAAATTATGCATGACTAGTCTGTGCGAAAGAATAATGACCACGTTTTTAGGTCAAGTGCGGGATTTAAGAACAAAAAGCAAGAGAAGTGTTTTTGAATTGTTGTAACTTCGCTTGTGTAAATTTTGAGTTGTTTGTGGTGACATAACAACTATATTTAGGTTTAGAATTGTTGTATTTGCTGGGATAATGTTGTTGTTGTATTGTTATTTTAATGCATCGATAAAAGTGCGGATGTTGAACGGTTATTGTGTGAATTCGATAAGCAATTTGATCTCCAATACCTACGAGTATAGAACAGAATTACCTTTGATATTATATAAATAAATAATAACTTTTACTATTTACCAATATTTATTTTAAAAGAAATATTTTTTTTATTAAATAATAACTATTATCGCCACTTACATACATACATATATAATTTTTTGTGTACAAAAACATGCATCATTAATATCAAAATGATTTCATATAAATTTCGTTAAAAAGATATGATTTACAGAAATGGTACTTCAATGTAGTGACATCTTGCGGCAGATGCATGAATTATTTGCTTCTAGCACCATCCGTTTTTGCAACAACAAAATCATTTAATAAATACACCCAACAGTCACATACATAGTTGTGTCCCCACATTAAGATACAAGTCTTGTGTCGTGGGTATCAGAAACTACGAGAGACTTTTCGGTCTCACAAACATCCAAACCCGAAACAAATACTTGGGGATCACACAAACATTTGTCTCGGCGCGGGGATCGAACCCGCGGCCTATCGTTTCGCAAGCTGGTATCTAGCCAACTGCTCCACGGGGCTGTCAATGTTGACTGATATTACTTTACAATTTTCTCATTATTATTATTTTTTTCTTTTTTTTTATACTGGCACGGAAAAGTGTAATGGAGTCCAGAAAAAGTGCCGACCAGCGAGAGATGATGATTTCCCGTTGGTCGACGCAATCATGCCGGCCGAAAACCTCTTCACCTATCTTGTGAAGAAGTTTGGGGGGACTAATACCATGGTGAACAAAGGACCGACCGCGAGAAACCGGCCAAAAAATGCCGGCACGGTCATCCTTTCACCATGATTGAAGCCCCCCCGAAACATATACAACATAACAGAACATTAGCTTTTCACCACATTTATGTTATTATGAGAAATAACATAAATAATCCAACGAGAATCAGGTAACGCAATTAACAAGAGCAAATTAGGTTACGGACCCCAATCATCTTTGACGCGCGCAAGCTGAGGGCAATTAGCGAGATAACAAAGTTTGGACACTGGAAACATGTATTTTTGGTACATTTAGAACTCTGTAAACATACATACTAGTTACATAAAGCAATTAGCTCATCGTGTTATTTTGGGACTCGAAAATTACTTTACAAGGACACTCAAAATAGATTTGTTTAAATTAAGGTATGACACTGATGAAATATCATCATCATCTGCCCAAATACGTCCCACTGCTGGGCATGGGCCTCCTCTACAACTGAGAGGGTTTAGGCCTTAGTCCAATATATCTAGATTTAATAAAGAATTATATTAGCTTATATGACATTAAATAGTAAATTGTAGAAAGTGTTGCAAGAGTTTTTACTTCTTCATAATTCTAAAAAATGAGCAAATTATTGAACCGAAACTTGATAGTCAGTCGTTTAGTAGAGTCCAATAGATTATAATAATTGACTCAGGAGAAGATTTTCCACTTATTAGTAATTCTCAACGAGAATATGTTTGGTCTTGCTCACTTTAACATGGGACATAAACAACAATATTAAGCTAAAGTAAATGTATTCAGCCTTCTTCGCCTTTTACTGTCTATCGTTTTATACGCCTTAATGCTGGTCACGGGTTCAGTTTAAAATTAATGCTGAAAAATCTTAGGCGTGATGATAAGTCATTAAAAACACTCACTTAATTTCTAAAAGTCATAGGTCTTCGGACCACAGAATCATCCATAGATCATGCGTTTAACTCTCGAGAACATTAAACACTTACCATACAAACAATATTACCAGCAAATTCTATAAAATGTCAAACAGTAAATAAATCAGCGAAACAAGATGATACAAGTACGAACTTAATTATGTCTTCGGAAAACGAGCAGTTAGTCACGTCTCCGAACAGATGAAGGAACGACTCGTAAAGAGCTAGCAATAACAGGTTGGATGGGATGACGATCGTAATGGCTCACTTTAGATAGACGATAAAGACTGATGGCGATCATTTAAAATGCTGTTACATTGAATAAAATCGTTCTACAGTTTAGGAGTTTCTGTCTGTTTTATCTCATATATCGTTGGTATTTTCGAGGTTTACCGACATATAGTCGGAGTAGGAGAGGCTTCGAAGTGTCTTTAAGATGTGTGACGTCACATTGCCGACGACAACCGTTGTTGCATGTGCCTACCGGTAGAACTAATCTTATTAACTACGCTCCCTTCACACGGGCTATTCGAACGTTAAACGAGATTTTTCAATTTTAAAATTAAAGCCGTGGTAATTCGGTTCAAAAAATCTAGTGGAAACAATAAAGTAGGAATAATTCGCGTGAAATACGTCTGGCCTATTAAATTGGTACGCTCCAGGAATCACACAATTTGTATGGGTAGCGTGGTCGCGCATCGGCGGTCAAACATAATTTCACGTGTAAATTATTTTGGGCGGAATCGTTAATACGACGTTTCAGACTGACGGCTGAAAACCACATGAAAGCGAAAAAAAAACACATTTTTTTATGCATTCATATTTATTTATTCTGATTGTATGAGACCGAAAAGTATCTCGTAAATATGAAATACGGCAAAAACTGTACTTTTTGTGAGTTCGGAATTATGTGTATGAGAGATGGCACTATTTGTTATTATTTTACGATTTTACTCCAACGGATAAAAAAGATGAAGTGATTGAGACGGCTGATGGACAATGTATCAATAGGATCTTCGCCTCAAATGGTTACATTGGTTGTTCCAAAAATCCGAATGAATATATAATTAAATACAACAAATAATATTTTGACAGCCCCGTGGCGCAGTTGGCTAGACACCAGCTTGCGAAACGAGAGACCGCAGGTTCGATACCCGCACCAAGACAAATGTTTGTGTGATCCACAAATATTTGTTTCGGGTCTGGGTGTTTGTGAGACCGTAAAGTCTCTCGTAGTTTCTGATACCCACGACACAAGATTCGTATCTTAATGTGGGGTCAGAACTATGTATGTGACTGTTGGGAGTACCTATTTATTTATTTATAATTAAAGCTAGTGGAGAATGTATGAATGAATGGGTATATTTCTGCCAACCCGTTTAGATACAGGTGTGACTAGTGTAACAGGGCATGTAAATACACTAAACATCAGCTTTCTTAGCTCTGTGTAAATATTAGATGACTATGGTAAATATACGCATGCGATTGGGGTTACCGAGTTCGATTCTGAGGCCAGGGAAAGTGCCCTTTGGAATATTATCAGTGGCAGCACAAAGTCTAGAAAATTGCCATGAAATAACTTTTTTCTTTAATATCCGGGACTGAAAACGCCTACCTTTTTAGACTGTTCAATAAAAAGTATATAAAGAGAAAATAGATGGTATTACAGTAAAACCAATTAATTGAAGCGTTTTCATTGAGATATTTTTTTATCAAACACAAACAGCTAAGCATGGAAAAATTAATAAAGATTAAAACAGAATGAAATTAGTGTCCACTCTGCACGAGCACAAACCTCTTAATTAAAATTTAAATGTCTCCGTTATTTCGCTTAATTCTGAGAATATACAGAAACAGACTTAAGAAAACCATTAGACGAGCTTGTTTTATAACGACTGTTGACACATTTATACTTTGTGAGAAATTAGTCCAAGATGAAATAATTTAAAGCAAAACAGATTTTTTTTATACATAAAATCATGGCTAATAATAATAATCCACGAGGCAGAGGTGTATTATTAAAAAGTATATTATTTTAATAATAAGCGGGTGAAACTATTGCCGTTTTTGAGATATATTGTTAGCCTCCGTGCTATTATCGAGTATTTACTAATGGAAAAGCCCCAATATCAATTACCTGATCATCTAAGTAAATTGTAAGAATAGGCCATAAAATACTATTAACAGGATTTATTCATTTCTAGTCAAGTCAAGTCGTGATGGCCTCGAGGTTTGGGCACGCGGTCGAGAATCTCGACGGTCGCGGGTTAAAACCCCAGGCACACACCTCTGACTTTTCGAAGTTATGTGTGTATTCACAATAATAGTATAGATGAATTATCACGTACTTTAACGGTGAAGGAAAACATCGTGATGAAACCTGCACACCTAAAAGTTCTTAGAAATTTATTAGGTGTGTAGTCTGCCAACCCGCACTAGGCCAGCGTGGTGGACTAAGGCCTAAACCCTCTCAATGGTAGAGGAGGCCCGTGCCCAGCAGTGGGACGTATATGGGCTGATGATGATGATGATGATTCATTTCTAACCCAATAACATTATCGATTATTGGCTTCGCGATTTCACTGATTCCTAATTTATTAAAAGGTCCTGACCGCTACCACAGTATTGCCAGTTTAAAATATGCAAGAAATCGCTAGAAGTAGATCGCTTCCAATCTCTTGCTCATAAGTTATTGTCTTGTGTTTGATGGTTGTGAAGATGAAGTAATAATTTTTACTCAAAAATAGAGGTCAAAAAAGGCGTGTACCTATATATGTACAAATAAATCACTGTTATTTTTACTACAACAAATTCATATTCTTACAGAAAATTCCCTCTTAAACAAAACTAAATCTTATTATGTAAATATTCCTTAAAACTGAACGTGTAACGTCAGCCAATTAGCCGCTCTTGTAAAACGTTTCCACCGTGCTTGTTCAGCGCAAATTTAATGAAAACAAAATTACCTTACCTTTAATTAAGCTGCATTTTTGGATGGTGTATCAAAAAGGTACAAATCTTATTAACGACACAAATTAACGTCCGTCTTTTCGCTTCCTGTTACTTGAGGCGGGTTGTGTTTACATTGGCAACTTTCTGGATTGAACATTTTCGATTGGTGTAAAATTTTACTGGCAAATTCTCATTGCGGTTACAGAAATAGACGCGCTGAAACTTGGATTTTGTTTATCTAATCGAAATAATAGTAAACTCTTTAGTAATCTGTCTTACACCAAGACACTCGAGGTAAAAATATAGAATTTGTATTTTTTTTTATTATTTGTATTTATATCTTTCTTTCTGTACACACTGCCCTCCCAATAAATCCTTTTTTAAAATATCCATCTTATGGTTGTCTTGAAAAGATCGCCATGTGCGATAAGGCCGCCTTTTGTACCTTTCTCTATGTTATATATGTATATATTTTTTTTGTATGATTTTGAACGGGTACAATAGAGTTAAATAAATAAATAAATAAAATTTCCTGAGCCTCTATAGACGATTTCTATTTCTATAAAAGAATCCATCCAAGTTTCTTAGCGCTAAAACATGGCAAACGGACAAAGTTAGTCCTACTATTAAAAAATTGCTTTGAATTGTATAAATAAACTGTTAACGTTATCCATTGATAACGTATTTTATTTCATTGCTATCAATTTTGAGCTAGAGGTGCAATTCTTCTATTATTTCTGCAAACGTTTCAATCTCAATGCTCTCAAATAAAAAATTATAAACTACACACTTATAATTTACTTTACGTGGTCTCGCGGTACAAGTATGTGCCGTGGGATCTAGAGGTCCTGGGTTCGATTCCCGAGTCGGGCAAAGTGTTATTGGGTTTTTCCATTAGGAAATTCTCAGTAACAGCACGGAGTCTGGAAATGTGCCCGAAAAACGGCAATAGGCTCGCCCCCTATTACGTGGGACTGATACATACCTGGCGAAATGTGGGTGCAGAAATGCACCTCTGCCTACCCCTTCGGGGAAATACAGGCGTGAGTTTATGTATGTGTTATCTACTAAAGTCATTTACGTCATGTTTTGATCCCCAGAAAGAGTGATCAACTTATGCATGATACACGCATATTTCCTTATATAGCCGCATTTGAATTTATAATGGAGACGGCCTTGAACACGTCACGTGCTGGTTGATGAGAAGCGAAATTGAAGTACCATTGACGCCGTCTAACCACGGATTCTCGAAATAAATTTACTAAAATTTCGGGAGATCTCGTCTAAAAATGGAATTAAATTTGCTGAAGTTCATACATCAAAAAGATGTAAGAAAAAAAAAAACAAGTATTATTATGACAAGCACAACATTATTGTAAGTGCTACGCTGTAAGCTAGGATTGCAGGGTGAATTGTTCAGCTCGGTTGATATAAAACTATTATCAACTAGAAAACCAGGGAACAACGTAAATATGTTTTTTCTAAGTCTTTAGTTTTTCTGGTCGCAATATGCTTGATGAGTAAAATATCTAAAACCCCATAAATACTGACGTCTTTCAAGACTTCTTTTTCATTAGCCAATGAATTTTTACAGGTATGCACAACGTGGGGTCCATACAAAACGATTAAATAATTATCAATAAGATTATTTTTTTAATTTTAAATTATTTATCACTATTATTTTCAATCAAATCATTATTTTAATGTGTATAATTATTACTATCTAAATTAATTCAATTCAATTTTATTAATCAATGTTATATTATTAAGTATGTTTCGTGTGGAATTAAATTAAAGCTTTATTATTGTGCACAACGTGATATGAAAGGTGTGGTTGATGTATGGGCGTCAGTTGTCAAAAATATCTTTTGATTTTCATTTCATTACGTTAACCGCTTCTCCGTATGCTGAGCCGATGCAAAAATAAGCAGCTAAGAATTCAATAAACATCACTGCTAGGCACACGTCATCTCTGGTTAACCGTTGAACTGACTTTTTGCTGGATCAGAATCAGCCGCCACTGAATCTGTTTCGCCGCTTACATTCTAGAAAAAAAACATCCTTATAAATTATTTTCATCTTCGGATTAGATCTACCACCCTTCCGTAGGAGCCACAGTAGGCTAAGACAGAAAAAAAGGGTGTCATTTTAAAACGGGGAACGAAATTTCAATGTTCAAAATTTAATTTGAATCAATTGAATTAAGACATTCAAAGCGGCGGCCCTTGGTAAGTCTTGAAGGTCACTTGACTCTGTGACGAAGGTCTGTGACGTTGTATCCGATAACCGACCCTACGAGCGATACGTTTAGTACAAAAGACCCTTTTTCTAAGTCGATCGCGATATCACGCCGATAAACTTGATTGACAAATGATGGGGTTATGAACGTATAAGTAAGAAAGTGGTTAGATAACTCACATGAATTATTAGCTATGTAGGTATAAAAAAGTAACAACAATAAAAAAAAAGGAAGATTTAAACACTTAGATTTTGAATTACAAGTAGAACATATTTGAATTGAATTGTCTGGAATAATAAGCACGATTTAAATATATTCTCGTATAAAAAAGAATTACATTATATTACTTACTGTTAATTTAAATGTAACGTGTAACGAATTTTGAATAATCAATAGGTTTCACTTTTTGTCTGTAACCTATGGCAAGTAGCGATACTCGTCTCTGAGGCTGTCACAGTTCTAACAACAGCGCCTGTATAGTTTTCATGATGCGCTACTTAATAGCAATTTTCTAGGCCTGGAAATCTTTCGCGGACTTTTGAGTCGTACACGATAATGTTTGCCACGGCACCAATAAACAAAAAACAACAACAGATAAATCGAAAATAGGAGGTTTATGGATTTTTCGATTATATCTGTAAAGCTTGTATAGTAATAGCCAATACAAATACACAAATAGCATTGAAATATACATACATACATAAACTCACGCCTGTATTCCCCGAAGGGGTTGGCAGAGGTGCATTTCTGCACCCACATTTCGCCAGGTATGTATCAGTCCCACGTAGGTAATAGGGGGCGAGCCCATTGCCGTTTTTCCGGCAGCATTGAAATATATTCAAACAAATATTTATTATTACCATAATAGGTATGTTTAATCGTGTGTAACTTTATTTTAAGTTGTATTAATTTACTTTCACATCTACTATATAAAAATAAGTCGGGTTTTCCTCCCTGATGCTATAACTCCAGAACGCGCGAACCGATTTCCACGGTTTTGCATTCGTTGGAAAGGTCTCGGGCTCCGTGAGGTTTATAGCAAAGAAAATTTAGGAAAATTTTCAACAGAAAAGCGGGAAAATCTTTTTTCACATACAGCGCCATTTTTCTCATATAAACTGTTCTACCTAATATCCTGTCAGACATTTTATGTTTATCCCATCAATACGGTTAATGGTCCCCTCAAATTAAAGAACGTATTTAAATAAAGGTTTGGAATCGACAACATATATCCACAATATTCGAATAATTGCGTATTTTGGATTTTAAACATGTAGAATAGTGTCAGTAATAAAAAGGGATTGACATATTTATTGGTTGTCAAATATTTATGCGTGCGTTCAGAAATTTATTTTTAAACTCCTTGGTTTACAATTTACAAACGAAGGCGGGCTCGGTAGTCATCACGTTTTGAAATCTAAAACACTCAACTATGCAATGGAATGCACTTGGTGTTAAGAAAATTGTTGAGTAATGTTATTCACGTGACGATACTCAAAAGACAACTTAGAGATGAATAATTGGTGCTTGAGATTTCATCAATTAGATTGATCTAAGGATTTCTAAAACTACTTAACCGATTGTCATTAAAATTTGTACACATAGTCTTCGAGGTATTAGAAAGGAGATAGGATAGGTACTTCTTATTTAAAAAAAACGGAGGGTAAATAATTGGACAATGATTGAAAAAAGATTTGAATGACTTTTGGTATGCAGATAGGTGGGACTCACCGATGTACATAGGATACTTTTTATCCCGGAAAATTTAGTGTTCCCGTGGGAATGGTTATCCTTACTATTATATAAATGTGAATGTAATGTAATGTTTGTTACGCTTTCACGCAATAACAATTTTTTTGGTATGAACACAAATAAGACCCTGTGAAGTAACATAGGCTATGTTTCATCACGGGAAAATGTAATGTTCCAATGGGATAAACATATTATAAATACGAAAATAACTTTCAGAGTTTTACTTTTACGCCTAAACCATTTGATCGATTTGGGTGATTTGATGTGATGGATAAAAACAGGACCTTAAAAAGGGACATAAGCACCGTTTTTTTAATTCAGTAAGTGCCATTTTGAACACTTGAGGAACGATTTATAGATTCACTTATTATTTATCTTTCTGCACCCAACCCTGTAGTCTACGCGGACGGGGTCGCGGGCAAAAGCTATAAAAATGGCGATTACAAAACAGGTGTTGTTCGTAGAAGGGTGAAAATTTGGGGTTGTATATATTTTTCAATGCTGAATCATAAAAAAATAAAAACTTAAAAATGTCCACAAAATAAAAAAAATAACTTTTGGGTTGGACCCCCCTTAACACCTAAGGGTATAAAAAATAGATAACAACCTATTCTCAGACTTACTGAATATACATATAAAATACAGATTTTGGCCATATTTTTTTGTTTAAAAATTAGAATGGCCAGTAAAAAAAATAGAGGTTCATCATAGAAGGGTGAAAATTTAAGATTATAATAATTTATCAATGCTGAATCATAAAACATAAAAACGTTAGGTCAATAGAAAAAAAATAATCATACCCCTAAATGTTAAACCCTTAAATGTTGGCCGATTCTCAGACCTACCTACGATATACCTACACATAATATTTCATAAAAATCAGTCGGGCCGTTTCGGAGGAGTTTGCAAAAAAAAACACCGCGACACGAGAATTTTATATGTATGGCAAAACAACGTTTGCCGGGTCAGCTAGTATGTATATAAGTATATAGTTGTATGTTTATTGAGAAAAAGCGCCATCCTTAATTTTTAGCTTATTGCTCTCCTTGCAAGGTTTTCTGGAAGAAATCGCTCTTAGTGATAGGAATGCCAATTAATGTCACCTACTTTTGTTTATTTTTCTGCCTTCTTTAACATAATGTAGTATCAAGTAAAGAGTTTATTATTATTATTATAGAAATATTAGAGGTATGCCTAAAGCCTAAACCCTATCAATTGTAGAGGAGGGCCGTGCCCAGCAGTAGGACGTATATGGGCTGATGATGAAAGGTATTCTTGGGCTTTGAACGAGCAATCACCGTATCGGTGGTCTTTACTCTTTATCTAGTGTTTAGATAACCACGCGCTCAGGATTGTAGTCTGTTTTAATTTCTAGTAATATCAGTCAAAATGGACTACCAAGACGATTAAAGTATAATTGTTGCAAAAACATTCAGAGATCGTTTCACGCGTGTATGTGTGTGATATTATTACCGCCGCAAATGAAAACAAAATTGTTCGCGCGAAAACACACCTCGTTGTCCAATAAAAACGTTCATAGCCACAGAACATGAATTATCATCTATTCGTAAATAAGAATATTGCCCTGTTTGTGAGGAAGCATCGATATTAATACGAATATCAGTGAAACTGTAATTGAATGTCGATTAGAATATTGATATTCCAATAGCATTTTGAATTTATCGACAGTATATTTACATGCATATGATTATTTATTTCAATAAAAATTGCAGGTAACATTTCGTTTAGGAATTAATTCAATATTTCAAGTTTTAAACCTAAATTTACAGGAGGCGAGTATAAAGAAGGAAGGTCTATGGCCGGATATTAAATAAAAAACTGTGAATATCATGGCATCTATTCAAAATTTTTATTTATTAAAAATATATTCATTAAAATTGTCTATCGTCATCATCAGTCCACATACGTCCCACCGCTGGATAAGGGCCTCTACAACTGAGAGGGTTTAGGTCTTTGTTCACCAAGCTGGCCAAGAGCGAATTGGCTACAACACACTTAATAAATTCGTAAGAACTTTTTACATACTTCGTAAAGTCAGAGATGTGGGAATGGGGTTTGAACCCGAGATCGCTGAGATTTTCGACAGCGTGCCTAAACCTTGAGACCATCATAAATAAAATTATCTATAAAATAAATTTAAAACGTCTCTATCATTCACTTGAAATGTATCACAAACTTACCTCTCTGCTTTACTCCGAACTACGGTAAAACGGTAATGAGAAATATTTGCAAAGGAAACGGTCACACGAAGCTTCGCTCCAGCAAGAATCCCGACGCAGGTACTACGTGAGACAATTCTCGCTTCTTTATCCCTGTTTATTTGTGCTTAAATCTACAGCACCTTTGCAGGAAATATTTCTAAAGCTTTATTAATTTAAATAACTACGTTGTTAAGCTATATTTACGCCACTTCTTAAAAAATCTCTTAAGTGTGTGGGCAACATTTACGTGACTTGACCAGCAGTAAGATATCATCAGAAAATGTACAAAAACAAAAACGAAACGAAAACCAAGGCCTAATTAATCCTTAGATTAGATAGAACTACTTCGTTGCAATTGATTGTGCATCGATGTTTCCGTCGTAGCAGCCTAATCCATGAAAGTGTTCTTTTAAAATTGTACAGAGCGACTTTCAATCATTAATACATACAATAATATTTTAAATATTAATTTAAATAGGCATCTGAATAATACCTAAGACCGTGTCAACAACACAAATGATTTTATTGAGCTACACACGCCAATAATAATATGAATACTGGACGTACCTGCCGACGATTCTCTGTACGACTGCCTCGTGGTCTCGCGGTACAAGTATGTGCCGTGCGATCTAGAGGTCCTGGGTTCGATTCCCGGGTCGGGTAGTGTTATTGGGTTTTTCCATTAGGAAATTCTCAGTAAGAGCCCGGAGTCTGGAAATATGCCCGAAAAACGGCAATAGGCTCGCCCCCTATTACGTGGGACTGATACATACTTGGCGAAATGTGGGTGCAGAAATGCACCTCTGCCTACACCTTCGGGGAATACAGGCGTGAGTTTATGCATGTATGTGTACTCAACGTATCCAACACATATTACATTTCTTAGCCAGATAAGTTTTATGCAAAAGTTCTGGTCTTTTTGAGGGACCTGAACAACTTGATCTCAGTGGCTAAACAGTAACAAAGGTCATTACTTAAAGCCACTGGCATCAAAGCGAAACATAAGCGAAGACAAAGGGCTGAAATCACAAAGCCTAGCTTTTATTTTTCTTTGTCTCAGTATCACAAACGTAAGGATCAAATGAAAATTGTATCAATACGTGAACTTGTTAGATGTTTTTGGGGTTACGTGGGTGCCAGTGAAAAACGCTTTTACAACAGCGTCTTCGTGGACCATTGGTCCCACTAGTGGGCAAGAGCATCTTCTATAATTAAACCAAGTTAGCTCTTAGTTATAATGCTGTTAAAGTTTGATTGATTAGTCATTACTGTTACCATTCTAAAGCGGAAAAGCTTAATACAAAAAGACGATAATTTCAGCTTCAGTTCGTTTACTCGACCCCTGAATACAACCTACTTTTTGCATCACCACACTGAATTTTAGAGCTAAAAACGGTGATAGCTAATCCTAAGATTAAATTTACTGGATCTGGGTGGGTGTAATTTGGGGTTTTTGTTGTTTCACGCGGAGTCTATAGAAGGACCTGGTAAATAACTAAAGGCTCATTTCCTATCATGTGGGATTTAAAACTAAGCCGGTGAAGGTTTAATGTAGAAATAGATCTAGCATTTGAAATATGTCTTGCATTTCTCAAATATTGGCGGGACTAAGAAACAATGTAAAATGTATAATAATATAATAAAAATATTTATTCAACAAATGATGATGTATACATATATCTATACGCACAAATCTATACAAATACATAAAATTTGAGTTTCTGTTTGTAATATTAAAATAAACGCTTTTTACTTATTGCATTTATGGATACGTCGTGATGGCTTCGAGGTTTAGGCACGCGGTCGAGAATCTCCACGATCGCGATTTCAAACCCCAGGCATACACAACTGACTTTTTGAAGTCATGTGTGTATTCATAAAGAATTGTCACGCATTTTAATGGTAAAGGAAAACATCGTGATGAAACCTGCACACTTAAAAGTTCTTAAAAATTTCTTTGATGTGTAGTCCGCCAACTCGCACTAGGCCAGCGTGGTGGACAAAGGCCTAAACCCTCTCAATGTTAGAGGAGGCCCATGCCCAGTGGGACGTATATGGGCTGATGATGGTGATGATAATGATGATTAAGTGTTACCATGGGATGATTGTGAGCAGTGATGGCCTCGAGGTTTAGGCGCGCGGTCGAGAATTTCGGCGGTCGCAGGTTCAAACCCCAGGCACACACCTCTGACTTTTCGAAGTTATGTGTGTATTCACAATGAATTATCACTTGCTTTAACGGTGAAGGAAAACATCGTGATAAAACCTGCACACCTAAAAGTTCTTAAAAATTTCTTTGATGTGTAGTCCGCCAACTCGCACTAAGCCAGCGTGGTGGACAAAGGCCTAAACCCTCTCAATGTTAGAGGAGGCCCATGCTCAGTGGGACGTATATGGGCTGATGATGGTGATGATGATGATGATTAAGTGTTACCATGGGATGATTCAAAATTGCGTCCAGGTGGAGCATATGGGGCACAGCCCACCTTTAGTAACTATTTATGTATGATATCTATAAAAAGTTATCACTTACTTTATACGGAACTACTTATACCAAATGGTGTATTCGCTTCCAACGAAAGTACTGTTGTTATTTCTACGTGGGATTTCATCCTATCGTACAAGGAAACTTACATTCCGTTTGGTTTATTTAAAATTGAAATAAGCGCCGAATTGGTTCCGAATCCCTTTGTGAGAGTCCCGAATGTATAGCATTATACAAATGGTCGACAACAGTTACCTACGGCGATGGGTTCCGGCCAATAATAGAGATTGTGACCCGCGGTATAGGACCCCTAGGAGCCTTACCGTTATTCGTGTTGTGAGTTCTTAGAATTTCAGATAAGGCTTTTTGGGTTTGTGGTGATTTTATACTGAAACTGTGACTGCCTCGTGGTCTTGCGGTACAAGTATGTGCCGTGGGATCTAGAGGTCCTGGGTTCGATTCCCGGGTCGGGCAAAGTGTTATTGGGTTTTTCCATTAGGAAATTCTCAGTAACAGCACGGAGTCTGGAAATGTGCCCGAAAAACGGCAATAGGCTCGCCCCCTATTACGTGGGACTGATACATACCTGGCGAAATGTGGGTGCAGAAATGCACCTCTGCCTACCCCTTCGGGGAATACAGGCGTGAGTTTATGTATGTATGTATGTTTATACTGAAATTTAATTATTACTTCCAAGTAAGAAACTAAATCAAAATATTTGATTTTATTTTACTTACCTACTACCACGGGAATTGAATCAAGGATCTAGAAATCCTTGATTCAATTCCTGGGTCGGGCAAAGTGCTATTGGGTTTTTCCACTAGGAACGCCCCTATTACGTGGGACTGATACATGTCTTGCCGAATATGGTTGCAGAAATGCACCTCTGCATTCTCCTTCGGGGAATAAAGGCTTGAGGTTTTGTATATAGAATATAGGCTTGAGGTTTTATATATACAACTAGCTTTTGCCCGCGACTCCGTCCGCGTAGACTACAGGGTTGGGTTTAGAAAGAAAATAAGTTGTAGTCTATTTTACTCCACAGAGTTCCATTTATGTCCATATCAAAAATCGTTTACATCGGTCAAAGGATTTAGGCGTGAAAGCATAACAGACATATAGTTACATATTATACATAGTTACAGTCGTCTACACGTCGTTTCATCATTCTAGCTTCAAAAATGACGAATTTACACAGAAACTTTCACCCCTATTTTTATTTTACCCCCTTAAAGGTACATTTTTTTACAAACTTTTAATTTCATATTTATTTATATCTAATCAACAGCCTAAAAAATAAGTTTCAAGCTTTAAAAATGACAATACTTCCATTCAACATTTCATCCCCCCTTTCAACCCCTTTTCTGGGATAAAAAGTAGCCTATGTCCTTTCTCAGGCTCTAAACTATCTGTATACCAAATTTCATTTAAATCGGTTCAGTAGTTTTAGCAGGAAAGCGAGACAGACAGACAGACAGAGTTACATTCGCATTTATAATATTAGTAAGGATTTCTTATAACAGTGGAGGATGTCACAAGAGTTTCCGCATAAACTCAAATATTTTTTTAGTAATTTAATAGAAGGACAGTTTTGTTGGTTTTGGGGCTCACATTTTTATTCCAAGTTCGATTATAATCTGTCTAGTAGCTATTCTTAAATACGTTAAGCCTAAAACATTTGAAAACACCTACGATGTCAAGAAAATATACCTAAACGAAGTGCAGAAATTAAATAAAAAACTTGAATTAACTGCCTCGTGGTCTCGCGGTACAAGTATGTGCCGTGCGATCTAGAGGTCCTGGGTTCGATTTCCGGGTCGGGCAAAGTGTTATTGGGTTTTTCCATTAGGAAATTCTCAGTAATAGCACGGAGTCTGGAAGTGTGCCCGAAAAGCGGCAATAGGCTCGCCCCCTATTACGTGGGACTGATACATACCTGGCGAAATGTGGGTGCAGAAATGCACCTCTGCCTACCCCTTCCGGGAATACAGGCGTGAGTTTATGTATGTATGAATTAATTAAAGCACATTTATAGTACACTTGCAACACTGACAGTTTTCAGGATCTCTTGCATTTTTGTAGCAAAATTCATCAACATCGGCTAAGCAATATAATAGTTTAATTGTAACACGGAATCAACTCATATATGCATACCTATACAATACAAGTTATGATGATAAAATCCGATATGACGTCAATTTTTAAGACAAATATTTTCCTTGATAATATTTACAAAAAATAACATTACAAATATGAAGTCGAATATACGCGAGCTCTCGTATTACTTATTACCTTCAATTGATATGTATGTTCCGGATAGGATTAATATTTATTTTTCCTTTCTTTGTTCTTGGAATACTCAGTATTTGAAGCTTGTATATGATCTTATAAAATGTATCGCGGCAGGACAATGAAGGCCTATAAATGTGTGGAGCTATTTTTAGATCGAACAAATTGGTGTTTCCATAGAACAGCTGAGTAAGTTTAGAAGGGAAATAAACAGTATGTCGTATGGGGACGATTGTCGCCGCTTGTATTTCACCTATTCATTCTACTACGATTACACGACCAATGATAAACGTTTAAACAAAAATGAAGGGCTGCTATTGGTTGTCACACATTTAGAACTTGAAAAATTTGAAGGCCGGCAACGCACCGATGATTCCTCTGGTATTGTGGGTGTCCATGGGCAGTGTTTACCACTTAACATCAGGTGGCTCACTAGCTCGTTTGCCTCCTTTCCCATAAAAATTTTTTTTTTTTTTTTATATAAAAGTCGTGATACTACACGGTGCCCGAATTACTAAGAAGCAGCCGTGTCAAACATTTGATAGTCTAATCGTACGCTCGGCATGCTGACATTTCCTTTCTAGTCTTATTCAACTGTTCTGTGGATTTTTCCATTAAGAAATAGTTACTATCAAAACGGAATCCGAAAATGAGTCTAAAAATGACAATAGCCTCATTCCTATCATGTGGGGCTAAAACACACTTGGCGAAAGGGAAGTGTATAAATATACCTACCTCTGCCTCCGGTAATGAGGGCGTGTATTGTTCGAGTAAAACCAGAACATGTTTCCAGTAATTAAGAGTCGCAAAACATTAAAAAAATAAATGTACAAAATTGTTTTAAGCCGTATTTCTAAAGAGTAGGATTTCCTTTATTTTGCACCCACACCCGCCGCTGACAATTATCTTAAACCGTGAAGGAAATGTAGGTCAGTGCAAGGTTCTTTCATTAACTAGCGCTATTGCATATTTCAGAGGGTTTACAGATGTGGCCAGTAGAAGTTAAATTTTCTTTTACGTAAATTCCCGGAAGAGGTTAATATGTATTTTCTTTGGTAATAAAGAAAAAAGAACGGGGATAAAGAAAGGATGAAAAAGTATTGTAGTAATATGGCCTTAGTTAATCTAAGGAGGTCACTAAAGTGGCATCACTGATTCACAGATCAACATTAAGCAATTGTAAGGCTCTATTTCATATTCTTGTTCACCTTGTTAAGTACGACCGTATTTTAAACGAAAGGCTTTACAATTTAGGAGTCTACAAGTGTCGGGGACGAGCTTTTTGACTGTTGGTTGGCACTAAGCAGTTTGCTTAAAATGTAATATAATATTAAATAAATACACTAGACAGTGAAACAAATAGTCTTAACCCAACATTCACATGCAACTTTTGAGTCGTGGCTATCAGAAAAAATGGAAGACTTCTTGGTCTCAAAAATATCCAGAAGTAAAATAAATATGTGTCGAATTCACGACATCTTATGTCGCAAGCAGATGATGCAATGCGCTCAATTTAAATTTACATCTAAATAAGTATTCACTCATTAAATTTGTTGAAATATATATTTCAATAAATTAATTTAGCTTTTTTCAACGTTCCTTTCCAAAGCTGTTGGGCTATAAGACCCTTTATTAATAAGGTATGAAAGTAGAAATGATGCCCCATTTAGCAAGTCGGTCGTTTTCCTAACTTACGATATGTTTAATTACGGCGACGCTGGGGTGTGTGTCTTGGAAGGTCTCCTGCTAATTGAGCATTATTATTTATCATAAGATATGTTTCTTTGTGTTTGTGTAAGGTATGGTAACATAGAACAGCCCCGTGGCGCAGTTGGCTAGACACCAGCTTGCGAAACGAGAGGCCGCGGGTTCGATCCTGCACCGAGACAAATGTTTGTGTAATCGACAAATATTTGTTTCGGGTCTGGGTGTTTGTGAGACCGAAAAGTCTCTCGTAGTCTCTGATACCCACGACACAGGACTTGTATCCTAGTGTGGGGTCAGAACTATGTATGTGACTGTTGGGTGTATTTATTTAAATTTAAAAAGAACACCCAAAAATCATTTATATCTTTCTTACACGAACATGCAAATATTTGCGTGTTGGATATCAATAACGATAAATAGACTCGGTCTCGAAAATATTTGTTTATTATTATGTGTGTATATTATTTTATTTATTCACTCTTAATACATGTTTGATGCCTAAGGCATTATCTTATAGTCGAATCGTGGGTGATGCAGAAATGAGATGAGGCAGGTGTGTAAATTTTATCACTGTACTAAGAACCAAATACATATCATTACATATTAATAAATACATAATATCCAAAATTATTGCATCACAATCAAAAGTAAAATTAATTGAAAACATATTTTAGCTAAGTGTGCTAATGTATATAGGCGGCGTCGGTGTGCCTGGTTGTGGGCACGTGGCGACAGCGCCTGATGTTGCGTGTGGATGAGATGTGCCGGATGATGATGCAAGCGTAAGCGCAATGATAAAGCACGAAGCAGTTCAAGCGTTTATTACACAGCACAGTGATAGTTATATAAATAATATAAATATAAATACACCCAACAGTCACATACATAGTTCTGACCCCACACTAGGATACAAGTCCTGTGTCGTGGGTATCAGAGACTACGAGAGACTTTTCGGTCTCACAAATACCCAGACCCGAAACAAATATTTGTCGATTACACAAACATTTGTCTCGGTGCGGGGATCGAACCCGCGGCCTCTCGTTTCGCAAGCTGGTGTCTACAAGTTACAAACAATACAGTCAGAAACAAGTAGAAATAACAGAAGGAGATGAGACAGATAAAAGTACGATAAAATTAACACAATGAACAGCTGTTAAGCGCAGACAAGATAAGGCGGCGAGGTAGCGGGTGACACGGGCTTCGCGAGCGAGAGAGGTGTACCGACTGGCCGCGTCCGGCGCATGAGTTGAAGCGATGCGCGCCGTCGCTTATCTCTGTCGCCACGCAAAACAGGTTTACGCCCGACACGTGGTATGCAGTGTCTCCAATGTACTCCACATTTAATATATTGGGTTCTGTAAGTGTATGTATTGTAATGTATATGTGTTGTGTAATGCGTGTGAGTGTAACTGTGGATAAATATACATAATATTAAATATGTTAATAAATAAAAATATTAAATAAATAAATTAAATATTAGGTACGCCACAATATAAAAACTACATAAATTAACACGTCTTATGTGTTACTGAAGTTAGCCTTGTGTACTCGAGGGAATAGGCAGGGATATATTATCTCTACAGCGACGTTTCCCCAACTATAAAATAAATAAATAAATACACCCAACAGTCACATACATAGTTCTGATCCCACACTAAGATACAAGTCTTGTGTCGTGGGTATCAGAAACTACGAGAGACTTTTCGGTCTCACATACACCCAGACCCGAAACAAATATTTGTGGATCACACAAACATTTGTCTCGGTGCGGGGATCGAACCCGCGGCCTCTCGTTTTGCAAGCTGGTGTCTAGCCAACTGCGCCACGGGGCTGTCTATGTTTTAAGGGACGACCTTGTTCTTGTTATTCTAGCACATTCATCATCATCATCAGTATATGTATACGTCCCACTGCTCGGCTCCAGCCTCCTCTACAACTGAGAGGGCTTAGGCTGGCCTAGTGCGGGTTGGCGGACTACACACATAAGAAATCCCTAAGAACTTTAGGTGTGCAGGTTTCATCACGATGCGATGTTTTCCTTCACCGTTAAAGTACGTGATAATGCTTTGTGAATACACACACATCTAGCACATTTGCAGAGTCCAAGTTGCAAGTGATGCAATGATGATGATGATGATGATTAGAAGAATTGAAGACTGAATTGAAAAAAAAAAACATAATAAAAAATCGAATACAAATACATGTACTATACAACAAACAATTTACCCACTGAATATTAAATTTGAAGTGAATAAGGAAATAAAAGTTATTGCTTTTTATATGACATCGCTTAAACGCATTTGATATAAAGCTAGCTGTGTTGCTTCTCGGTCTCCACAGCTAGCGATTATGGCGAGTCTTATTTTAAAGAATGGTGTTATTACGGATATAATGGCTTTTTGTCTAGAAATAATTTCGTAAGAGGAGATAGTTTTTATTTAAAGCTGTTCTTAATAAAAGCTGGTTATTTAGTTTATTCAGGACAGCACTAAAGAGATGAATGTTTTTTCTTGAGGAAAATTGTTCACTAATTGGATTAATCTTTATTTGTGTCTGTACATTGAGATCAAAGTCAAAACCATCTAAGATAATATAAAATAAATATTTTTAAATCACACAATTTTGTTTCCGGATGCAAGGATCGAACGCGAGACTTCTCGTTTAACCGCCTTTCCTCCCACAAACTGTGCCACGAACACATAAAAATATACCAATCATATTAATATTTTGACTTAAATAATTCAAAACTTTAGAATACATAAAATGCTGGAAGACATTTTACCAGCAGCACTTCTCTCTGCCATAAACATTTCATGTTCCAACTTAGAAAATAAACCGAATCGAATAACATCTAAAGGGAAAACAAGCGTGTTTCAAACACATACAGTCTCCAAGGAAGATCGAGAAAGATATCAAATTTATTATAAAAATACCAGCAAAAAGCTAGATCGGACCGCAAGAAAGTCGATTTGAAAGGAGCGTGTTCTCGCACCAGCAAAGGCACAAAGGACCAGCGGAACTGCACAAAACTAAATTTACACAAGTTTCCGATACAGTTATTGTCGGTCCGCTGTCTGTATAACACTTTTTGTTTAACTTCGCAGCTCCACTTCAGTAACCTACAAGTTTCTCGCTTTGTTCGAGTGTAACGAATCACTGTTCAAACTGAGACACTGCGATGTGGGCGGTGACTCGATTGTTCTCTGGGTCTTCTCAATTAATGTTTATTTCATATCATGATGACATACATACAAACACGCCTGTATTCCCCGAAGAGGTAGGCAGAGGTACATTTCTGCACCCACATTTTGCCAGGTATGTATCAGTCCCACATAATAAGGGGCGAGCCTATTGCCGTTTTCTGGCACATTTCCAGACTCCGTGCTGTCACTGACAGTTTCCTAATGGAAAAACCCAATAACACTTTGCCCGACCCGGGAATCCAACCCAGGACCTCTAGATCGCACGACACATACTTGTACCGCGAGACCACGAAGCAGTGGCGCTCGACTCGAAATATCCTCATGATATGCTTATGAACTTCACTGAGTTCATCGTATAGAGGAGTTGGAAATTATATATGAAGAAGCAACATATCCAAATCCGATTGGTATTAAAATTCTTATTCACACTTTAATCCACATGAAATGAATGTTAGTATTGCCCAGCTATCTGCTAGGGCTCGGTTGTCTACTCAATTTACTGCGATGTTTGAGTTTCATTATGATAAAAAAAACTATCAATCAGCATCAGGTTAGCGACTTGTTCACTCCCTATGTGCCCCAGAAGTTCAAAATCGCGTAACTCAGAGTCACAGCTCTTAAACTTACGTCTTAATATAATTAAACTATCTTGAGAGTAACAAATTAGGTTACAACCTGAAAATGACGTTGAGTCCTCTTCTTATCGATACTTCTAGGCCAGTCTTGACTATAAGTAGCTGATCGCTCGCGCCGCCTAAAACAACTTTGAAGTTTTTATACAAGTTCTGACTGTTAGTGACTAGTCATACAAAAACATTGTTAGGGAATCGATTAATCACAAAACGTCAGTGTTTTCAAGTACATTTCAAATTTTTTTTAAGAAAATATGTCTAACTATATAGAAATATCATGTTTTATTTTTTTCCACTGGTAAGAAATATTTGCAATAGTTTCTACTCCTTAATTCGACTATGCTGCTCTTACTATACCATAGAAACTATTATGGGATATGAGTCATAAACATCAAGAATTGATGTTACTCAGTCTATACATCCCAACACTAGCCCGCAGATCTCCGCATTCTGACTATATTTTATAGATGTTTTTATGATACGAGTGTAAAACTAAGAACTCGTGCCGGTTCGACGAAGCCATAAAGTATTTTCATTGGTCGTATTCAGCTTATTGGCTTATATTTGGCTTCTCGAGTTGTATGCTCTTTGATTGGTCCTGTTCATTCATGCTTTTTATTTCCGTTTATATCAATTGGAGAGGTTTGAAATGTCAATTGAGCGCAGTCGTAAAGAACTGAGCTGCAGTGCAGGTAGTTTTCCTCTTAAATGCTTTATACTTGCTCCAAGGAAAAGAAAATTAAAAAGCTATATTTTTAAATTGTACCATCAAACTGCGAAGTTCTCTTATTTTCCCCTTTTTATATTTCTGTGGCCTTTAGGCGTTCAATCAGGCCGAAGAATCATGGTTTTTTCTATCTCTTTTTTTTTAAGAGTGCCATCCTCTTTTCGCAACTTTCGCTATCGCTCGCGTAGGTTACTACAGAAGCTAACCTCCTTAATTTAAAGTGGGTTAATGATAAATTATAGCTGCATTTTGCAAACGTATTAGGCAGTGGCGCTACTTTCAGAAGCCCAAAATCGTAATTAATTGTATAACGTTGAAATTTGATTTGAGTCAAGATGTTCTCATTTATATGTCAAATTGATTTTGATAGATATTTATTCAGAATTTTGTCAGGCAAGCTGGGCTTTTGGATTTCTATGGAAGTACCGCCACTGGTATTAGGTACTGTAATGTAATACTCAAACTTTTTTGAGGTATGCACGTTTCCTCAAGATGTTTTCTGAAGCAACTTTCGTTGCTCCATAAAGTTAGAGACACATGCTTGGAATTCCGTCTATTTGCACCATTTAGACTTCTAAGTTCTGCTTATTCCGCTTATGAAATCTCCATACTAAAACATCGTTTTAGAAAACCACGTACCTAAGCGGCGTTAAGAATTAACATACTAACTGAAAATGCATGAACGTTGATAACTCTATTATTTGACGTACACGTAGAAAAACCAGTTGCTGTAGCCCAGAGGTTCCCAAACTCTTTTGTTTCATAGACCACATTCAAAATTCTGATGGATCCGGTGGACTTCGACCTCCAAAAAAAAAAACAAGACACCTGATGATTATGAAATATGCAAGTTTTTACAAGTAACAGTCGCTGAGCTTCTTAAAATATTATGTGCCTATATTGAAAGGAGCAGTCAAGCCAACATTTTAGGTTGAAACCAAGTTAATTTTCATGGACCCCCGCTTACTATTGTGGATCCCCATTTTTTGTGACGCCCAACGCAGACCCCCGTCGAGTCTCCCGTGGACCCCTGGGGGTCCACCTGGACCACTTTGGGAATTACTGCTGTAGCTTATAGTATGTTAGGTTTTTATGTTGAGTGTTGGTAAAGATTTTAAGAAAATTTCCACAATTCAGCTACTATAAAATTATTTTGTGCAATCCACATTCATAATCATCAGCCCATATACGTCCCACTGCTGGGCACGGGCCTCCTCTACCATTGAGAGAATTTAGGCCTTAGCCCACCACGCTGGCCTAGTGCGGGTTGGCGGCCTACACACCTAAGAAATTCTTAGAACTTTTAGGTGTGCAGGTTTCATTACGATGTTTTCATTCACCTTTAAGTACGTGATAATTCATTGTGAATACACACATAACTTCGAAAAGTCAGAGGTGTGTGCCTGGGGTTTGAACCTGCCACCGTCGAGATTTTCGACCGCGTGCCTAAACCTCGAGGCCATCACGACTTACCAATCCACATTATCAGACGTATATTTATTTATCAACTTGAACGGATTCAGAATATTTGTTTTAGACATGAGATATTGTGCCAACCAACAGGCATACCTACATAATGATTACAGTAAAAACATCTTAATAAAACCGAGTAAACATTTCTCATTCAATTCGTGGAAGTCATATTTTTATTCATGTTGCTTCTTAAAAGATCCTTTGAATATGGTTGGGACGTTTCGGTGCGCTCTTACGAACCTCGTTGTACCTTTTCTTGCACAGAATATGTTCAGCCTTCGATGTAATTTTATACAATGAGTTTTGACATAACAGTGCCACAGAAGATGTCATTTTTTATCTAGACTACGGCGTGGTGTTCTTATTATTTTTTGTAGTAATTTTAATATATAAAAATGTTGGGTTTGGTCAGAATTTCGTAACGTGTTATTTGTGGGATAGCCTCTTTTGGAAGTAACTAAGAAAAACTATTGGGTCTTACAATAGTCAGGCGCTTTTAGATATCAGACACTAATGAATATTATATATATAGCAGTGATGGCCTCGAGGTTTAGGCGCACGGTCGAGAATTTCGGCGGTCGCAGGTTCAAACCCCAGGCACACACCTCTGACTTTTTCGAAGTTACGTGTGTATTCACAATGAATTATCACTTGCTTTAACGGTGAAGGAAAACATCGTGATGAAACCTGCACACCTAAAAGTTCTTAGGAATTTCTTAGGTGTGTAGTCCGCCAACCCGCACTAGGCCAGCGTGGTGGACTAAGGCCTAAACCCTCTCAGTTGTAGAGGAGGCCCGTGCCCAGCAGTGGGACGTATTTGGGCTGATGATGAATGAATATTATATACCTAATATTTTCTAAATATTACATAACAAAGTCGTGATGACATCGAGGTTTAGGCCCGCAGCCTAGTATCTATTAATTATGAATTATCACGTACTTTGACGTTAAAGGAAAATATCGTCCGCCAACTCGCCACTAAGCCAGCGTTGCGGTTCTCATCCCTCTTAATTGTAAAGAAGGTCAGTGCCCAGTATTGGGACGTGTTTGGGCTAATGATAGATATACAACATTATAGCTACGAGTCGTCCATAGACTTTGCTTAAATACTTTCAAAGCGATCCAACCAACTAGGCCAGAACGGTTCTTGATGATCATAAGTCTTGCCAGTAGGCGAAGCTATAAAGAATGGTTATATGACTTAGATTTCGAAGGCCGTACATAGGTTATTCAATACGTCGTGTAATGAAAATTCTCAACATAATAAAGAGTATTTTCACCTTCATAGCTCGGTTCAAGCAATGTACATTATTTCAAAATTTCAACTTAAAAATAATTCAAAATAGTTCTAGAAAATGTCCAATTATCCCGGAGACGACTCTTTCTAAGAAACCATACACGTAAGCACTTGACCCGCTTTCCTGAGCTCGCCAAAACAAAATCCCAGGAAAGTGCAAAGAATTTCGCCGAAGCCGGGAACGGGTCCCTGGGGATGAGTTGGAGGGTTAGGAATTTTCGAAATAACCCCCGTTGTGTATAATCCGGCGGAGACTCAAAGGTCGTTGCAGTCGTGCGATGCATTATGCAGCAGGCTTTTCGACGCCCGTTTGCCTTCTCCAACCTCTTTGCTTTTATGTATGGGATAAGGTGTAGTCGTTAGGGTTTTTATTTATTTATTTATTTGCACTTTCTTGCTTGAACAAAAATCATCATCAGCCCATATACGTCCCACTGCTGGGCACGGGCCTCCTCTACAACTGAGAGGGTTTAGGCCTTAGTCCACCACGCTGGCCTAGTGCGGGTGGGCGGACAGTGCGGGTTGGCGGACAAACAAAAATATATGGAGAAAAAAATTATAAAAGAAAAAACAAAAACCAAAGGGTGGTCTTATCGCTCTAGGCAATACCTTCCAGACAACTTTTGGACTTTTTTGAACTTTGGACTTGGTTTTGTACATTTCTGAGGTCAGCTGAGGTTTTTAAATAGATTACAAAATACTTAAAGATTACATACTGTTTAGAGTAGGTACCAACAAACAAGGCGTAGAATAAAAAGAATAAACAAATTGAATTAAAAGACATCTTCTGTTATAAAAAATACTGCCACATCTGATGTATGTATATTAAAATACTTAAATACATAACCTAACGCTTGTATTCCCCGAAGATGTAAGCAGAGGTGCATTTCTGCAACCACATTTCACCAGGTATGGAGGTACCAGTCCCACGTTACAGGCGGCGTGCCTATATTTAAATTTAGATAAATTTAGCTTAACGGCCATTAAACAAACATAGATATTTAACTGTAACTTGTTTATACCCTACTATTATATTATAAGCAAAATATATTATAAATAAAAATAACAAAAGCGTTACATAGATCCAAACTTTAGTTTTCAAATCTCGTCCGCTTATAGCTTGAATCCAAGCGTTCGCGGTACAATTGGTATAGTTCCAGTATATCTTGTTATTGCCAGAACATTCTTACTGAACTTCTGAAGCGGCGAAGGACTTAGCGTTAACTATTGGAGACTTTTGTAACACTTTTTATGTAACTAGAAAAAAATCTGAATTTATTTGTGTCAACTGACTCATCACAATCTATTTCAGGTTATTATATTGTTGTTTTGGGTTGACATCACTAGATATTTTTTTTAATGAAATCTCCCTTCGGGTCAGGTGGACAATTAAAAAAACACCGAAACGAAATAATATTTACTGTTGATATATACATATGAAGTTGTTAGAAAACAATAACATGATTTAATATGGTATTATAAAAATCACACGGCTCAAGTAAGTATGTGCCGTGTGATCTAGAGGTCCTATATTTGATTCCAGAGTCGGTAGTAGCACGAAGTCTGGTATTGTGCCCGAAAAACGGCAATAGGCTCGCCCGCTATACTTAACTGGCGAAATGCGGGTAGAAATGCACCTCTGCCTACCCATTCGGAGAATCCAGGCGTGAGGTTATGTACGTATGTACAACATAAAAGTATGTTATTTTTAAGGCTCGACCGAGATCTCGGTCTCGGTCTCGGTCTCGGCATTCTCGGCTACAAATCCAACCGAGAATTTTGTCTCGGTTCTCGGCTAATTACAGCCGAGATTCTCGGTCATGACCGAGATTGTAACTTTGTTCGGATCGGCATTCAAATTTTACCGCGCGTGGCCACGCGCCGCAGCGCGAAGTCGATTGGTGTAAGTGCGTGAGAGGCTGAATTGTGATTGGTTGAAGTCCCGTCTGGCGAACTGCGGCCGGCCGCCTTTGCCCCGTTCGAGTCTTTCGAAGTCCGAGTTCGAGTCTGCGCCGCCTACTAGCGTAGCAAGTGTACAACTCGACGGTCCCCAAGAACAAAATCTTATCTGCAAAATGCTCTACTACTACTCAAAAATAAATTTTTTTAAAGAAATAATTTTATTTTTCTCAAATATATATTTTTGAGGTGAGTGAGTAATTTATATTTATATTTTCACTTAATTTAAAACCTTTATACTACAGTAGAGCATTTTACAGATAAGATTTTGTTCTTGGGGACCGTCGAACTGTTTAGCAAAGCTGGACAATTGTATGACGAGAGGCGTCACTCTTTGAAGGGCGGAAATACCGAAAAATTGTTTTTTTTATGTTATAGTATAATGAAGTCGTGATGGCCTTGAGGTTTGGGCATGCGGTCGAGAATCTCGACGGTCGCGGTTCAAACCCCAGGCATACACCTCTGACTTTTCGAAGTTATGTGTATATTCACAATGAATTATCACGTACTTTAACGGTGAAGGAAAACATCGTGATGAAACCTGCACACCTAAGAGTTCTTAGGAATTTCTTAGGTGTGTAGTCCGCCAACCCGCACTAGGCCAGCGTGGTGGACTAAGGCCTAAACCCTTTCAGTTGTAGAGGAGGCCCGTGCTCAGCAGTGGGACGTATACATATGGGCTGATGATGATGATGATGAATATAATGTTATTTAACTTTGATTATTAAAACAGTTAATTTATTAAACAATTAGTACCTACTTAGTGTATTAAAAAGTTAACAGTATTAAAAATCAAAAATTTCACGCTTTGTATATTCTCGGTCTCGGCTCTCGGTCTCGGTCTCGGTTCGGCCGAGAACGAAAAACCCATCTCGGTCGAGCCTTAGTTATTTTTAATATAAAAATAGATCGCCAACCTATCAACTATTGCTTAATTTACACTTATAATTTCAACCTACATTCTAATTAATTACGTTTCTATGATATTATTTGCTGGTGGTAGGATATTCGTATCCGCCCGGATGGCGACCACCGTACACAGGGCGTAAAACCCGCCATAGTGGCACATGCAAGTGTGCCGCGTTCCGGGATCAGCCAGTGTATATCCGGTTTTCGGGGGGGCTTCAATCATGGTGAAAGGATGACCGTGCCGGCAATTTTTTTGGCCGGTTTGTCGCGGTCGGTCCTTTGATCGCCATGATTGATAGTCCCCCAAACTTCTTCACAATAAGGTGAAGAGGTATTCGGCCGGCATGATTGTGTCGACCAACGGGAGACCATCATCTCTCGCTGGTCGGCACTTTTTCTGGACTCCATTGCGCTTATATCAGGTGCAATGGGGTCACTTTGCCGTGCCAAAAAAAAAAAAAAAAAAAAAAAAAAAAAAAATATATTAAATTAATACCGCAAACACTTTAATACCAACAAGCTATCGCGATTAAGAATTCAAAGGGTCGATGTAAAACGCGAAAGAAATATAATTGAAAAACCCTTTTTAATAATTGCTGCTCGGAATATTTTTTAGAAAGGGTAGAGTGTCCAATTAAAATCAATTATACACAATAAGTACCTAAGCGTGGAGTGTCCCTCAGAGAAAATATAAAACAAAAAATATATATTAAAAGCGAAAAAATATTTGCGGCTTATGTTTAGGGTTATAAGTCATTTTAATTAATAAGAAAGTTAACTTCAGAGGTTTTTTGAGAAAGGGTCGACTGGGGTGCGGTGTGTTTTATAATTAATTACGCTTGATAGGACGATAATTAAAAATTTCCTTATTGGTTTAATGGCAGCGTATACAAGCTTTGTGTATTCACTGTTAAACAATGAATGATTTTAGTTCATTTAACAACCGACAATAGCAAATTGTATTTATATTATTCCGTGACGCAATTGTTCCGCAGCTTCCTAGCTGGATGGGTGGGGAAACGAAAGGTAGCAGATTCAATACCCGCTTAAGACAACTCTTTGTTTTTTAACTTCTCTTTTATTTTGTCTTTCTGATTAACTTCGTTGCGGCATTATGACAAATTTAGGTCCCCTTAGATCCGCTGAGCTTCATTGCTCAGCGTCAATATTGTGCGTGCCGCTGTTGATCCTGGAGCACAGGAGTTACAGTGGCGGGTGTGTGGTGGGATAGGGCCACAACCCGCTTAAGGCCTAAATATACTCTATGCCAAATCTACAAATGTTTGAGCATATAATTATAAATACATAAATATATATTTTCTCGTTATTACAATAGCGATACTTAAGTAAAATAAATAACTGCTTAATTGTTTTAAAAAAATATTCTTCTATAGTACATAATTCGATTTATTTTTACTGAGATCATTCATTTTCTCTTTAATTAATATCCGATTTCGATATTTAAAAAATGTGTACTAAAATAAACTTCTTTAACAATTTCTCGTTATAACAAAGAGCTTGGTAATTGGGTGTAATGGACCCTCAAGGATTTGTGAAGTTTCGTAGCGGCATTGGGCTTTTTTGGGTATTCTAAAAATACCATTAATTATTTCAATTGTGCGTCAATTTAAAACATTTTTTATTTTATTTTCGAATATTTCCTGTTTAAAATCTATATAGATGGAATTGTATATAGCGGGACTCTACCTTCTTTGTAAATCCATGAATAAATAGATACGCTTACTGCTTCGCTGGTCCCGCAGTAATGGGTGTGATCGTGAGAACGCAGGTTCATTCCTAGTTTGGAAAAAATATTAATTTTTCATTTAGAAAAAATGACTATGAAAAATGTTAGAATTTCGCTCACTAAAGGTATAACGTGGAACTTATAAAACGGCCGGCGTAATGTGAATTTCAAAAAGAGACGTGTACGGTCTACATCTGCGGCATACAGGCGTGATTATTCATTATGTGTATGTTGATATATAGGTAGCTAACAATCACAACTCAGACCTCAGTGAACACCAGAAAATACGAGAAACTTTTCACACTATAACCTAAATAAGACATCATCATCATCAGAGGCCTCCTCTACAACTGAGGGGGTTTAGGTCTTAGTCCACCATTCTGGTCTAGTGCGGGTTGGCGGACTTCACAACTAAGAAATTCCTAAGAATTTTTAGGTGTGCATGTGTTCTCACCATGTTTTTCTTTACCGTTAAAGCAAGTGATACTTCATTGTGAATACTCACATAACTTCGAAAAGTCAGAGGTGTGTGCCTGGGGTTTGAAACCCCAACCGTCAAGAATCACGATCGCGTGCCTATAACCTCGAGGCTATCGACGACAACATTATTGCAATACACTTATTTTATATATTTCGGTATTCTTTTTTAATAACCTACTCAGCAGGCAGTTTTAAATGGAAGGAAACTCACCTCATGTATATTCAACATGTGACGTGATGTTTCCATTGACACGTCAAGTGTTTCTGATTATACTAGATACATAAAAAGTGTTACAAAACTCTCCAATAGTTGCACGTTATTCATAATGTTTTCCTTCACCGTCAAAGTAAGTGATACTTCTTTGGGAATACACACATAACGAAAAGTCAGAGTTTTATGCCTAGGGCTTGAACGAGCGACCGCGCGCCTTAAAACGTATATTTAAAAAAAATGTGATCACAGCAATGCAAGCCTGGTACAGGCAACAGACTCTCCTATTTTATAGGTTCGTGGGTAATTAGCTACGCCACAGAGGCTGCCAGGGAAAGAATTTGATTGACGTCTGAAAAATGACTAACTAAAATAAGTTTATTAGATCGTTTTAAGGCATCCAATAAGAGAGGAGTTCTAAAGAAATTTCCACGTCCGACATCCATTTATCATTCGAGCGAGATGAAAAAAATGGCCGGGTCTTAAGGGGCGGAAGAAATAATGTGAATGTGGGGTCGGCCGTTTGATTTATACGCTGCGAGCTATCGAGGTGTCCGCACCTTAATTAAACATCGAATTCCAGTTGGTTTTGGATTCGCTGAATTTATTTAAAGTGATTTAGGGGTTGGTTGTGATTGTACCGTTGATAATGCTTATTAAGGTAACAAACCATTAGTAAGAAACTACTATAGGAGTTTTTGAGGCTTTGCATTATTGTTTTTTTTTCTGTTTTTAAAGAAATAATATCTCTAGGCCATCACGCCGGCCAAGGTCGGATTACTGACCCTCTCATACTTGAGAAGGTCCTCGGGAATATTTCTCATACATGTTTACGATGTTTTAATACGCACATACCTTCGAAAAATCAGAAGTGGGAGGCATTTGTTTTATTAGTTAGAAAAACTGGAGTATTTACAAAAATACGGCAAACAATAGACATCTAGGAAGCTTCCACCGAACATAAGGTGACCCAGTGGCGTGCCTAGGGTCTCTAGCTAGGGCAAGCCCAAATTTTTATTACGATTTTTATAGTATTTTTTTGGTCCAGAAAGTCAGAGAGCTAATAAATAATATACCTACCGCAAATTATTTACATTCAAGATTTTGACATATTGATGTAGGTATATAGTACTGGCCTAACAAAGAAATAATTATAATTTGTCGCTAGTGATAGTTAGTACCAAAAACCATAAAATGTCGGCGAAAATTATTAGAACAATAATATGTCCAAATTGTGCACAAACGTCGTGTCTCTCTAAATTTGAATGCGAGATGTTATAACATAGACACAGAATATATCATATCTTATATCTTTAATCTTTAAATGAGCAATTCTTGTATATATATATAATTGGAATCTCGGAATCGGGTCCAACGATTTTCATAAAATTTAGTATATAGGGGGTTTCGGGGGCGATAAATCGATCTAGCTAGGAATCATTTTTAGAAAATGCCATTTGCAAGAAAAATAACAAAAAGGAGGCGTTTGAGTAGACTCTTCCTGACATCTATTGGCGAATTGGCGAATAATAATACTATTTTTTTTGAGCAACTAATTGCTTTAACGACAAACCAGCAGATGGCGTTGTTAAGTAACATTATTCATATTTCATCATTCAATTCGTACTTAAATATAATTTCCAAAAAACACAATTTAAAAAAAATAAAAAATTCCGAGCAAAGCTCGGTCATCCAGGTACTTGAATTTTATTAGACAAATAACTCGACTCGAATTGGTTTCAAACCACATAATTAAAAAGTAAACAGTCAAATTCTAAAAATTACCTATACTCGTAAGTTAATTTTCATGTCGTGACCTTGAATGCAAGTTTTTTTGTTGAACAAAATGATAAATAATATGTATTAATCTTAGAAATAATACGATGATGATCAACGCGAGAGTTTTGAAATTTCGTGACATAATTAACGAGAAATGAATACTTCAATGCGTTTTTACAATATTTATAAAAAGAAATCAAAGTACTTATGTGGTGTTGCAAATTTTAATGCATTCTACACGAACCAGATAAATTATTTAAATCATTACAACAAGAATTCCACACATTTTAAACATTATATTGTATAAAATATGCAACACAAACATTATATATAACCTTTTCGTATGGGAACATTCAACTATTCAATTAGTTATGTACTTACTAATCGGATCTATTAAGCGTCCTCATAATTTTTAACAATTACAGAAATACTCGAGTCTGGCATAATATGTAGGTTTTGGACAAGTTACGAGCCGTTTTTTCACAGTATAATTTAATGAATTTACCTTATCTTCGAAGAGCAAAACATGCACACACTTTAAGTCGCCACGAGGATTAACAATAAACATCACCCATTTTTTATAATCACTATAGTAATATTTTAAATACCACAACAAATTATATTTAATTTGGTTCTTTCACTCAGTAAACGTAAACAATTAACACCGTGTGACCTTGACAATTTTTTTTCTTTGTTCCTCGAGGAACCGGCTAAGGTCGAAGACCATGCTGCCAAGTCTTCAGTAATTTAATTTCATTACCATAGTTGCCATTAAATAAAAATATTTTGCCGTGTTTTGTAGAAAAATTGAGAAATTGCCGTTTCATTTATTTTTTCAAATTACATTAAATTCTTATCATATAATTGCCGTGTTTTATGACACGGCACTGAAATTCTGCCGTGTACCTTGTTTTTTTTTTTCCAACTGACCCCAATTACCTTATAACACGGCAATTGCAGTGTCAACGTCAATGACAACCCTACTGCACTCCCGATTGCACGCACTTCAGAGCAAAAGTGGCATTCTTATGTCCATACTAATTGCTATATAAACGGTATCTTGGTTATATCTATGTTTGAAAATCCAATGGGAATTTCGACGTAGTGCGAAAGAGATAGAACTAGTAAAGTGAAGCCAGGTTTAAAGCCCACGAGATAGAGGGAGGATAGATATTATTATTATGTTCAACATTGATGTTTACTCTAAACTATTGACGTTCGTGCGCCCGCGTTTCGTTTTTTTGAAATTATATGGGCAGGGATTTGGCGCGCGGCGGCGTGGCTGTATGGCGGACGGCGGCGCGGCAAAAATACGTAAATTTCTGTTTTTGGATAAATATTTTGTTGTTTGTATTGAATTATGGAATATCTAGTTTATGTTTTTTATTCGGAATCGAAAGGCAAGCTGGGCTTTTGGGCTTCTATGGAAGTACCGCCACTGAGGTGACCGTAATTGTCTATATAAGTATGTAACGAATCTGTATCAGCCTGGTACCAATATCTGACTGATCTGGTTGGTACTATATTGCCTAATCCACACATATCATCATCATCAGTCCATATACGTCCTACTGCTGGGCACGGGCCTCCTCTACAAATGAGAGGGTTTGGGCTTTAGTCCACTACGCTGGCCTAGTGCGGGTTGGCGGACTACACATCTAAGAAATTCCTAAGAACTTTTAGGTGTGCAGGTTTCATCACGATGTTTTCCTTCACCGTTAAAGTAAGTAATAATTCATTGTGAATATACACATAACTTCGAAAAGTGAGAGGTGTGTTCTTGGAGTTTGAACCCGCGGCCGTCGAGATTCTCGACCGCACGCCTAAACCTCGAGGCTATCACGACTTATACATACACACACACATATTATTTATTTCCAATTGGCAAACAATTCCTAGATGATTGCTCTCAAGCCACACAAAAAGGAAATTTAAAACAATCTTATTACGTCTTTACGTAAGTAATCTAACCTTGAACTTAACCGCTCATCGATTATATCGGTAAAATCACTATTTACTGAACAAAACAATTGTCATGGAGATACACGCAACGACGTGAAACTTCCCCAACAGCTATCCACAAATAGTTTCACAAAAGGCTCACACAATCACCAAACTTGATAGAAACTTCGGAAACCTCTTCAGAGTCGCAGGAAATCAGTTGTTCACAATAATGTATAAACGATGTTACTCTTAACTAAAAGAGAGAGGATATATGAGGACAGAACAAATCTAAGTGCTCCAGTACAATTTATTTGCTTGTACAGCAGTAATTCAGATTAAGTGGGTTCCCGAGGGAGAAAATGTTTCTTTCGCACCAGCGATGTAAACGTTAATATTTTTGTGTTATGTGGAATTTGAAAAGTTGCGGAGTTTATACAGAGATATGTTTTATAAACAGGACAATATGAGGAGACTTGAGTAGTCCAAAGATCCTTAACATTTCAACGCAAATATTTTATCCTATAGTTGAATTCTGCATTATTCAGCATCCGATCTTCTAGAGTATCTAACTGCATGTAACATTTAATGAGAGAAAAGCTGTTAACAATCTAATTCAGAATTACAATGGTATAACATGGGTTTATAATTACTATCTAATTCTAATTGAAGTCCACGAATTAAGTAATATTCCTTGTAGTTATTGACAACATTTTAGAATATTCCTTTCAAGCATTAAATAAATTTTGAAGCTATGACTTTTACTCGATTGAAAATGAAACCTTTATTTATCATTAAATATTTAACAAGGATTCGCCGTTTGTTTGTTCCAAAAGGTTTTTATATTTGTATATTTGCCAAGACATGAAATGTTGTAATAGCTAGCTCACGAGTTCCATCCTTCTTTTTATATTCTATCCTTTGAGTAAAGCGTAAAGCAGAATCTTTCCAGACGGATTGAGAATATCGAGTGTTGTGTCACCACTTGCTCTTCTTGGACAGCGCAGTGCTCACCATCAGGGGCGTGACTTTGCTGTGTCAGTAAAAATATATTTAAAGTAAGTGTACCAACATTAGCAGGGAAGAAAAACGTCAATAAAAGAAACAAAGTTCATAGTAAGAGGACAATTCAAAACGAAGATTTATCATCATACTTTATTAATTACCAAACGATTACAAACCATTGTAAGGATACAAACGATTTTATTTAATCCTTATTTTGAGTATCATGTGTTTTTATTTTCCATGTTTGCTTAATAAATATAAATACTTACATTCTAAGAAGGTTTTCCATCACCTTTTACTATTTAATATTTTCCTCTAATTTCCAAGAATTTAGTAAATTTAAGGTAAATTAATTTAATTTAATATACTTTATTGGTACACTATACAAGGAAAAATAACATAAATAACATACAACTTAAAAGATATATAGTTACAACAGGCGGTCTTATCGCTAGCTGCGATTTCTTCCAGACAACCCACTGGAATGAAAAGTTGTAGTTGTGGCAGCTGTCTTCAGAAATACATATAAATAATATACATATATATACACGCATAAATACATACACATTCATATATAAATAAATACATACATAAATAAATATACACATATATATGCATATATAAATAGTCTACATTTAATAGAAGAGATAATTACCGAGATGTAAATACATAATTATGTTTCATAAATAGTAAACATTAAATTGGAGAGAAGTGAGCTCTGTGAAGCCTTTTGAAGCCTAAATTACATATTTCTCAAATGAGTCACGAGACAGATAAGACGCTTTTAAGTGTCTAAAGTTATAGAACAGAACAATAAAATGAACATGCTTCGTTGAGAACATTCTCAATAATTTTGACGTTATAAATTTGTATTAAATTCAAAAATCATACTCATCATAATTTTCTTTTGAATTCAAAAGGAAAAAGTCAGAAATGTAGGATAAATTAGATACATAGACCTAGTGTATATTAATAATTTCTAGTAATTTTGGAGTAGTAGTTTTTACAAATATCATTTGGAAGTGTTCAAATCAGTCTTTTCGAATACGCTTGGCTTGGCAATGCTCTCGGCGAGGTCAGGGTCATTCTCCAGCAGAGCTTTGGCCTCAGTACTGTCTATAGATGGGGCCTCTCCATGGAACGTCTCCTCGGTGTAAACGAGCTTACCTTTTCTTGCCGTACCGTGGAGCTGAAATGCAGTTATGTTTATAAGTACTATAAAAAGGGGTACATACACTTTCTTATATGCTAGTGGGTAGGAAGAGGTGTTTTTCTAGATATATTTTGACAAATTTGTGTTAGTCCCTTCTAATAGTGGGACGCTTATTGTTAAGTAGAAAGTCCATTTCCAAAATCTATGGATAGATAAGTTATTGCAAGACTTGCAGTAATAAAACTTAAGATGTAGACCGGCACTAACTTCAGTATATTTTAATATGGCTGAGTAGCACTTTTTAATAATAAAAATATCTCAATACATAGGTACCTTCGAAAAAAATAATAAACTTGTGATTAAAACAATTCAAATGAGGTCAGCAGATTGAAGTTCTACTTATCAATTTTCGACCAAGGAATCCTGCTGAATTAAATAATACATACATACATACATAAACTCACGCCTGTATTCCCCGAAAGGGTAGGCAGAGGTGCATTTCTGCACCCACATTTCGCCAAGTATGTATCAGTCCCACGTAATAGGGGGCGAGCCTATTGCCGTTTTTCGGGCACATTTCCAGACTCCGTGCTGCTACCGAGAATTTCCTAATGGAAAAACCCAATAACACTTTGCCCGACCCGGGAATTAAACCCAGGACCTCTAGATCGCACGGCACATACTTGTACCGCGAGACCACGAGGCAGTCATTTTATTAATGAAATAATATATGCACCTTATCCCATAGAGACATGTTGAAGCCAAAGTTGCAGTGGAAGAACTCGTGGTGCTGGTCGTGGAACTCTGCGTCGGGCTGCCACGGCTGCCACCAGAACGCTTTGAAGTTGATGCCGGAGTGATCGATGATGCCGTGGTAGTAGTTGTAGATGGCGACGGCGTAGAATGAAGCTGAAAGGTTAAGGGTACCTTTATTATTTGTGATTGCTTAATGTGCTAGCAATAAATGCATCTTTCTTTTACTGAAATTAAATATTATCTATTAAAGGTTAAAGGGTATTTTTATATTTTTAATATTTAGATCATTGTAATTTAACAGTATTTTTTCTAGTTAATCAAACTCAACCTAAAAAACTTTTTTTTAATTTTTTATGGGAAAGGAGGCAAACGAGCTGGTGAGCCACCTGATGTTAAGTGGTCAACACCAATTTAATGCTTAGTTAAATCAAAGACCATAACATAAAATGTAAGAATTTTGAAGATTGTCAATCAATGCTTGTCCCAACCTTAGAAGACAAGTTTCTTCCAGTCGATAATAATGGCACTTTTTCCTCCCACAGGGGTGTGTAGCTGTAGAAGAAGATGTGAACTCACCCCAATGCACTGGGATGGTGAAGAGTGGCAGACACATGGTAAGCTGCACGTGCATGATCTCTGCGGGGTGGATGGCGGTCACCGAGAACGCCGTGGGTTGCTTGTACTTGTGGTGCAGCTTGTGGAAGTGCTTGTACAGCCACGGGGTGTGGTACAGGCGGTGGAGGATGTACGTGGTGTAGTCCTGGAAATATAATACTTACATTGTATTTCAAACCTTAGTGTTATCTAAATATACGGCCACATACAACATACGTTAGAGGCTAGAGCATGAAAACACCAGAACTGGTACCAATAAAATACAGTACAGTCGGGATTTATACAGTAGGTTGTTTGGGAATGTCCTTGAGAAGCAGGAATACCCTTGCCCCACTTTGCATGGAACTTCGGAGTTAGGGAAATGTTGAAGTAGAAATATAGTTATAGGTTACAGACAGGCTGTATGGAGATGTGAAGTAGATCGTATTTTTCTTTTTAAGAACATTAACGGGCTCATGAGACCACCGTTTAGTATATTCATAAGCTTTAAGATATTTCAAACTTTAAACTCTTTTGGCAGAGCGCCCGAATATTTAAGCTTCAAATCTTCAAAGAAAATCCCTTATTTTTTATGAAAGATTTTATGTTTAGTCTAAGATCAGTATATTATCATATTTAATCTTTAAGATTATTTTTACCTGATTATCAAGGGTGGATGAAGATTAACCAAAGTAGTGTATAAGCTTGAATTGATGATGTGGCAATAAAAACATATTTGTGACTCATCTTTTACGTATACTTTGTCATGGTTAACAAAGTTACTGCAGTAGCATCGAATTTTCTAGAAAGTAATCGTCGACTAGCGAGTAATACTGTATGGTTTATAAGTCAAATCCGTTTTAGTTGTAGGTAACCGTGCCTGGCCAGTCGTGTTCTTTTTAACTTTAGTTCTTCTTGATGCTTGTGCGGTCTTAACGATGTGACTCGTACAATGGAGCAGCATATGCAATTTCCCCATTCAAAACCAATATTACTATATAGGACTATGCTATATTGCTTGCCTTTATAAAAAGCTATAATAACATATCTGTTGATTTTTATTCTTTGTTATGTACATGGGTCATGCCATTATTCAGGGTAAGCAGGGGTGCATTTCTGCACCCACACTTCGCCAACTGTGTTTTCGTCCAACGTAATAGGGGGTGAGCCTATTTCCGTTTTTTTAATTTTAAATCACAATTACACTTTGCCCTCGACTCGGGAATCGAACCCAGGACTTCTAGAAAGCACGGCACATACATCTGCCGCGAGACCACGACGCAGTCAAGAAAATATATAAACACTATTTCTGAACTACTCGTTTTTATTTCGAGATGAAAATTCAGTAAGTATGTACTGACACGTAAAAACTTTTATTCAAATTACAAGAACTTCGCATAGAATATAAAATGTCTAAACTGTAGACGACATTGAAAGAACTATCTGTCTGTGAAAGTTTTATATATGAAGTCTGGATAAGAACGCTTTTAACATATAAAAACTTACATCATCTTAATCTTGTCTAGAACAAGACAGAAAGCGAAAAAAAGAGCGAGATTAATAATTTAAAGATTATTGCTACTTAGCAATAATTAAGTATGAATGAATTGATGGATGTTTGCGTATGAATTTCACGTGTAGTCGTGAAATGTGTTCGTCATCATCATCATCAGCCCATACACATACGTCCAATTGTTGGGCACGGGCCTCCTCCACAACTGAGAGGGTTTAGGCCTTAGTCCACAACGCTGGCCTAGTTCGGGTTGACGGACTACACCTAAGAAATTTCTAAGAACTTTTAGGTGTGCAGGTTTCCTCACGATGTTTCCTTCACCGTTAAAGCAAGTGATAATTTATTGTGAATACACATAGGATTCGAAAGCTGTCAATAGTCTTATACCCGAAGAGACTGCATGATTGATAAATATGACGTCTGCATTACACCTGAACCTAAAACTCTGTTATCATTACATGATGAATAATGAACATGATTCAATTTTATTCCACGAACATTATAATATATGCTTTACTTTGATATTCCTACGTTATTTTTGAACGGAGCACGCAGTATCAATGCGGTTTTGTTTTTCGCGTCATAAATTTGGCCAATATTTTTTTCTATCCCACTGCAAACTGCAGTCGGTTTGTTGTGAATGCAGTTTATTCGGAATTTTATGGGAAACATTTATTCGACGCCGAGAAGCTTAAATATTGTTCTTTTTAACAAAACATTTTATTGCAATAGTCTTTAAACAATTATTTCAGTTTATTGAAGGAAATTAACATCTAAATAAAAGTTATGAAAAACAGTGCTATATCGTTTCTCTGAATGAGCCAAATAAGATCAAGCTTCAATGTCGATATCATTTTTGTAAACTAGTGTTAATAATAACAAAACTAATTGACCGTTATTTTTTAGCAAAAAAACTGTCTGTCAAAATTGGTACCAAAAAAATTAAAATTGATTGCACTTAAATCGTATTTTATACCTTTAAAACTACTATTATAATGAAGGTCCAAATATACATATTTGCCAGTTTTAAAGCAACTGTCATAACTATGTTTTATGTATATTTGTTTGAAAGTTTGTTTATGCAACTCACCATATAGATGAAGAGGACGGGGAATTGAAGGAAGAACCACAGCCAGCCGTATTCATCGAACTGGTAGTATACGGTGGAAGGGTTCCCGTTGAGGATGTAGCACGCGAGGAATGCGGAGAAGGAGCCAACGATGAGCAGCGATATGGTGCCCACCATGATCTCGTGGCGCTCCAGCTCAGGAGACAGCCACTTGGTCGGCTGGATCTTCCATTCGTGCGCACGGTGCCTTCTGTTCATGTAGAAGTACCACTGAAAAATAATCATGATATAATTAATATACATACATACATAACCTCACGCCTGTATTCCCTGATAGGGTGGGCAGAGGTGCATTTCTGCACCCACATTTCGCCAGGTATGTATGAGTCCCACTTAATAGGGGGCGAGCCTATTGCCGTTTTTCGGGCACATTTCCAGACAGATGAGAATTTCATAATGGAAAAACACAATAACACTTTGCCCGACCCGGGAATTGAACCCAGGACCTCTAGATCGCACGGTACATATTTGTGCCTCGAGACCACGAGGCAGATTGACATTATTGTCTCAAACAAACCGGATATTCGTTTTTATCGCGAAACCTTTTTTAAATTCTGGTGACGCTTCAACGATCTCGAAATCTTTTATACCTGTGTTATATGAGGCTTTGATATTTTACCACCATTACAGTTTGGTGGGTATATTTAAGATTTATTGCATAACAGACACACAGAGTGAAAAATATAGAAATATCCAAAACAATAATCTTAAGATATCGAAATTAAAAATCATTATTTTCCAAAACGTAATTTTTTTACCTTTTGGTGTAGTAAATATATGCATTTATTTGCTATTTAAAATTCATAGTCACAGAAATGAAATAAAATCGCTTCTTTAGCATATAATTTAGAACAATTATACAGAAAGTGATGGCCTCGAGGTTTAAGCGCGCGGTCGAGAATCTCGGCGGTCGCAGGTTCAAACCCCAGGCACACACCTCTGACATTTCGAAGTCATGTGTGCATTCACAATGAATTATCACTTGCTTTAACGGTGAAGGAAAACATCGTGATAAAACCTGCACACCTAAAAGTTCTTAGGAATTTCTTAGGTGCGTAGTCCGCCAACCCGCACTAGGCCAGCGCGGTGGACTAAGGCCTAAACCCTCTCAGTTGTAGAGGAGGCCCGTGCCCAGCAGTGGGACGTATATGGGCTGATGATTTATACAGAAATTCATTATTGTCAGACTTGAATATACATTCATAGATATAATTAATCATAGCTAAGAATGTTTCATAACAATCAATATGAACTTTGAACAATGAAACGGCGTATCGCTATATCAAGTCAATTATTTTATTTATTCATCATCAGCCCATATACGTCCCACTGCTGGGCACGGGCCTCCCCTGCAATTGAGAGGGTTTAGGTTTAGTTTTATTTATTGACAAGTTTTTTTCGTTTGCGTCTATTTCATCCTCTATTTCATATTCTGTAAACTTATTCGAAACAAAATGAGGTACTAAATTAGTCATCAGAAATAAATCCTTTGCTATCTATAATTATCAGAAACAACGCCGTATTGTATGATGATCAGAACTGATATTGTTTATCAAAAGGTCGTCACTTTTTTAGTACCTAATAAATTCGCTAGTAATATTATGACTATAAGTGAACTTAATCCGTCTAATAAAAAATATGACTTCATTTCGTGAATCACATTATAACATTTAGTACAGAATCTGCACGTCTGACTTATTTGTGTATTATAATATTGTTAGAATACATAAGGATAGTGGAGGAGTAACTCTAAATAGGCCGGTGCCGAGTGTTGGCGGACCTCCTTTGGTTGCGCTCCTTCCGTCGCGTCAGTCTGACACACAATTGTCGTTGGTTAGGATAATGGTTGATTGATTGTATTTTTGCTCTTTTATTGTAAATTGTAATCTGGATTATTTAGCGTTAGTTTTGTGTCGGAATCGATGAATGTTAATGTTATTTTGATACTGAGTAAATGTAATAATTGAAATTGTAGAAACGTGTAAAGTATTTTCCTTTTAAAAAACTCACTTCTGATCGAATTTCCTTAGATCAGAAGTGGGATTGGCCCTTTTTGCCCACTTTCTTTATTTTGTCGAAGTTAGTTTCTGTGTGTAGTTAAATTATTTTTCAATTTTCTTAGCTTTGCGAAGAAAGCAGTTTTTTAGTGCAAATGTCAGTATGTCTTGTTTCCCGATCTGGGTGAGTCGTTTTTGAATATTTTTATTTATGTTTTGAATTGTATAGTTGTTTTGTTGGATTACGTCTTCTTATTTTAATTTCGTTAAAATGTCGGATCGTGAGCATGCGCGTAGCGCGAGTCACCGCGGCAGTCGTTGTTCATATCATGATCGGCGTTCGCATTCTCGGTCTAAGTCGCCACAACAGAATTCGGGTCACTCCACGGTTACTGATTGGATTATCGATGCGATTCGTTCTATTAGCCATGGGAGTAGGACTAGTCAACATTTTTACATTTCAAATTTTGATCCGAATCTTCATAACATAAGAGATGATTGGTGTTCAGAAGTAGATCGCGCTAAATTTCTTAACGATTGGAATGATTACGAGTGTCTTTCGTGTATTAGTTATTGTTTAAAGCGAGACGCGCGTTCGTGGCTGAACGAATGGGTAACGAACGACTGTACGTGGAGTAATTAAAAAAAAAAAAAGTTCAGGCCGTTATGTCCACGGAAGCCCGATATTGCAAATAATTTGGCCGATGTTATTAACACGAACTGCGACAAATACTCTACGTTGCCAAACAAAGTTCAGAGACATCAAACAAGGAGACCGTTCATTTTTGTAATTCTTTGGTTAATTCTGTTAATAGTGACGTAGTTGTAGTTATTATTCAGGATGTTTCAGTAGATGTTTTAATCGATAGTGGCTCCACCGTATCCCTTATTTTATCGACTTTATTGAAGCATTTTAGCCATACGCGCAAACCAATTTTTCAGCCAGGAAGTAGAAAGTACGTGTTATGTTACGTTGACAACTGAGTTTGATCTGTTTGTGGTTGCAGTCAAATTCATGAACACTCCAGTCATTGTTGGTACAGATGTTTTGAATAGAGACTGCGTTTAGGTATGTTCGTACTAAGGACTATCAGCTGCTTACGAGGAATGATCGTAATTCAAACAGAGTGATGACGGTTCAATCGGAGACTTCAATCTCAATCAATACTTGTCTTGTTGATAAACAGTTACAAAAATTGTTAGAAATCATTAACGCGTTTTCAAAGTTTTTCATTTCTGGTACCGCGACCTCAACTTTAAATACATACACCCTGTATGACAATTAAACTCAATTCCAACATCCCTGTCAATTATCGCCCGTATCGTCTTTCTCTTGCTGAGACTCTTCGTGTTCGCGAGATTATTAAGGATCTTTTAGATAAGGGCATTTTGGGAAGGTTAATGACATCACAGTTAAGGATCGCTTCCCATTACCGCGTATTGATTACCATATAGAACGTTTCATCATCATCATCATTATCAGCCCACTGCTGAACATAGGCCTCCCCCAATGACTTCCACAGTGACCTGTTGGAGGCAGCCTGCATCCAGCGACGACCCGCGACCTTCACCAGGTCGTCGGACCATCTTGTGGGTGGACGTCCTACGCTGCGCTTTCCGGTACGCGGCCTCCACTCGAGAACCTTTTGGCCCCATCGGCCATCGGTTCTCCGCGCTATGTGCCCGGCCCATTGCCACTTCAACTTGCTAATCCGCTGGGCTATGTCGGTTACTTTAGCTCTCTTACGGATCTCCTCATTTCTGATTCGATCTCGTAGGGAAACCCCGAGCATAGCTCTCTCCATAGCTCGTTGAGTGACTCTGAGCCGTCTAATGAGGCCCATAGTGAGAGGCCACGTCTCAGTGCAGTATGTCATCACTGGTAACATACAACTATCGAAGACTTTTGTCTTCAGGCACTGAGGTATTTTGGACGAGAAGACGTCGCGTAGTTTCCCGAACGCTGCCCAACCGAGTTGGATTCGCCGATTGCTCTCTCTCTCGAAGTTGGACTTGCCTAACCGGACCACTTGTCCTAAATAGACGTATTCGTCTACAACTTCGAGAGTCGAGCCCCCAACTGCGATCGGGGTGGGCACAACATGGACATTCGACATGATCTTCGTCTTGTCCATGTTCATTTTAAGACCCACCTGTTGAGAGACTCGATTGAGGTCTTCGAGCATAGTGCTAAGGTCTTCCAGCGATTCTTCCAAGACTACAATATCGTCGGCAAACCGAAGGTGTGTGATATACTCGCCGTTGATGTTGATGCCGATCCTTTCCACTGCAAGAGCTTGAAGGCATTTTCCAGCGCGGCAGTGAACAGTTTCGGAGATATAACATCTCCCTGTCTCACGCCTCTCCGTAGTGGAATAGAACGTTTAGAGCACAATAGTTACTTCAGTAGTTTAGATATGGCTACTGACTTCCACCAGATTCGATTAAGTCAGGATTCAGTACCGTTTACGGGATTTGTCACACCTGAAGGACATTATCAATATTTGAAGATGTCTTACGGTTTGGTAAATGCTCCAGTCGTTTATCAGCGGATTATTGCAAAAACACTTTGTGAGTTCATAGAATCCGGTGATATTCTTGTATACGTTGATGACGTCTTAATTTTGAGCAAAACGGTAGATCAGGGTCTTGTTTTGCTGCTTAGGGTTCTCGAAACTCTGACTAAGGCCGGTATCCCGATCGACCTGAAGAAGTGCTCATTTCTAGCCACTGAAATTGAATACTTGGGGCAAACAATTAGTCAGAGTCAGGTTAGGCCGAGTCATGGGAAGGTGAGAGCTTTGATTGACTCAGCTGAACCGCGAAATGTTAAACAAGTTCGTCAGTTTATGGGCTTAGCCAGCTACTTCAGACGGTATATAGCTGACTTTGCCCAGAAGACTGCCTGCATTGCAGCGTTAACAAAGAAGAAAGTTAATTTTGACTGGGGACTAGAACAACGGGTTGCTCGAAAGTACATTGTGGAATATCTAACGAGTGAGCCGGTACTTGCGATATTTGTTCCTTCATTGCCGATAGAAGTCCACACAGACGCGAGTTCTATCGGTTATGGAGCTGTTATGATGCAAGTGCATGAGGGCAATCGTAAGCGGGTGGTATCTTACTTTAGTAGACTTACTCAGGGGGCTGAGAGTAAATACCACTCGTACAAGTTAGAAACTTTGGCTGTTGTCAAAGCTCTTCGTCATTTTAGGCATTATCTTGTGGGAGTACACTTCACCGTAGTCACTGACTGTAATGCCTTGAAATTAACTCAGCGTAAGAAAGATTTGTTACCTAGAGTGGCTCGGTGTTGGGTATTTCTACAGGATTTTAATTTCAGTTTGGATTATCGTAAGACGCCCCGCGTCTTTGAACCTAACTCTCTAGTTTTTGTAAGAAAGCAGGCACAATCAACTGGGAAACTTGACTCCTGCATGCGAGGACCGCATCGAGTGGTGAAGATTCTCCCACATGGACGCTACGAGCTTCAGCTTCTGGCCGGCTCGTACGGGAAGTCTACGCAAGCAGCCGCGGAGAATATGACTCCATGGCATGGAGAGTGGACGCCCGATGTGCGTGCTGATTTATTCAGTGGTGAGCGATTGAATTATTTAGTATGGCTTTATAATTCCTGCTTGGACAATTTTTGTAGCAACCGCCTATTATTGTACTAGGTACCTTGTGACAGTTTTTATTTATTTATTTAAAACTTTATTGTACACATCATAATAATACAAGGGAGTACATCATATTACATTAGTACAAAACAGTTATATTTGAAGTGTGATCTAGCTACCTTGGATAGTCCCAATCTCGGAGTTTTGTACTCGGATGGGCTATCTGGGCCGAGGGATGCGCTTTGAGTGGGGTATTGTTCCATGTTGATGGATGCCGTCTAGGAGTGAGCTCAGGCATGCGATCCTGATATATGTAACATGCCTTAGGCAGCTTTGTGATGCGTTCGGAAACTTGACTCTGTTGTTGAGTTGTCCTGGAACTAGAGCTGGGGGTACCGAAGGGTCACGCCATGCTTTGGTTTGTGACTGTTCGTGTACCGTGAGACATGTTTATCGGCAATCGTAGTCTGTGTTTTGTAACGTAGTTTGGTTTGAAGCATATCTTTATGTGAACTTAACACACACGCAAAGCCATGCCTCACGTAAGTCCTCGTAGGTCCTCTGGCGAGTCGTGAGGTGGCGATCTTCCGACAAGTCCCGCCCCGGGTGGTTGGTTCATATATTGCAATGTTTTACGCCTATTTTGTGTAAATCCATACTGGGTTAGCTTAGCTTACATGGGTTATCATCACCGATACCATCGTTGGGTCAAAATGCACAATGGGTACTGCCGTTATTTTGTTTTGCTACAGACGCAGACAACGAAGGGGAGGAGTCAGCTGCTGGTGTCAACCTGCCTCTCGACTTGGAGCTGCCTCTCGACTTGGAGCTGCCTCTCGACTTGGAGCTGCCTCTCGACTTGGAGCTGCCTTTGGAAGAAATCGAGCCACAACCCAGTAACTCCGGGATACAGAGAATCTCTGGTTGGCAGTCTCCACAGCAAAGCTGAAGACAGAAGAGTCCGGGGACGGCCTCTCGTCAGGAAAGGCCGTGTTAGAATACATAAGGATAGTGGAGGAGTAACTCTAAATAGGCCGGTGCCGAGTGTTGGCGGACCTCCTTTGGTTGCGCTCCTTCCGTCGCGTCAGTCTGACACACAATTGTCGTTGGTTAGGATAATGGTTGATTGATTGTATTTTTGCTCTTTTATTGTAAATTGTAATCTGGATTATTTAGCGTTAGTTTTGTGTCGGAATCGATGAATGTTAATGTTATTTTGATACTGAGTAAATGTAATAATTGAAATTGTAAAAACGTGTAAAGTATTTTCCTTTTAAAAATTCATTATTGTCAGACTTGAATATACATTCATAGATATAATTAATCATAGCTAAGAATGTTTCATAACAATCAATATGAACTTTGAACAATGAAACGGCGTATCGCTATATCAAGTCAATTATTTTATTTATTCATCATCAGCCCATATACGTCCCACTGCTGGGCACGGGCCTCCCCTGCAATTGAGAGGGTTTAGGTTTAGTTTTATTTATTGACAAGTTTTTTTTCGTTTGCGTCTATTTCATCCTCTATTTCATATTCTGTAAACTTATTCGAAACAAAATGAGGTACTAAATTAGTCATCAGAAATAAATCCTTTGCTATCTATAATTATCAGAAACAACGCCGTATTGTATGATGATCAGAACTGATATTGTTTATCAAAAGGTCGTCACTTTTTTAGTACCTAATAAATTCGCTAGTAATATTATGACTATAAGTGAACTTAATCCGTCTAATAAAAAATATGACTTCATTTCGTGAATCACATTATAACATTTAGTACAGAATCTGCACGTCTGACTTATTTGTGTATTATAATATATTATACCTAATGGAATTGAATGGGCAAAAGTATTGAGCCTATTTTTAATTGCTAAAGAAATAAAACAAATAATACATACATACATAAACTCACGCCTGTATTCCCCGAAGGGGTAGGCAGAGGTGCATTTCTGCTCCCACATTTCGCCAGGTATGTATCAGTCCCACGTAAAAGGGAGTGAGCCTATTGCCGCTTTTCGGGCACATTTCCGGACTCCGTGCTGTTACTGAGAATTTCCTAATGGAAAAACCCAAAAACACTGTGCCCGACCCGGGAATCGAACCCAGGACCTCTAGATCGCACGGCACATACTTGTACCGCGAGACCACGAGGCAGTCTAAAACAAATAATGGTGATGATAATATCTAACTGCGTGACTTGGTTTTGAAATGCTTGTGCAGGTCAACATGAAACCTCAGACTTTTCAAATTTACACTCGGATTAGTAATGGAGCATCGCAAATTACTTCTTCCTCTTCTACATGGAGCTATCCCAGTCTTTTACCGGGACCCGTCTTTCTCGATAACTTATTTCACTTCATTGTCAGTCAGCCTTTCATGTCTTCGCTAAAGACTACGTCATCGCGAATTTTAAAAATAAAAAATAAAATACACCCAACAGTCACATACATAGTTCTGATCCCACACTAAGATACAAGTCTTGTGTCGTGGTTATCAGAAACTACGAGAGACTTTTTGGTCTCACAAACACCCAGACCCGAAACAAATATTTGTGGATCACACAAATATTTGTCTCGGTGCGGGGATAGAACGAGAGGCCGCTCGTTTCGCAAGCTGGTGTCTAGCCAACTGCGCCACGGGGCTCACTTTATCACTCAAAATGTGCATGCCTAATGTAGTTTAAGATCCAGTTGCTGAATTAGTGCACTCATCGAGTATTTGCTAAAAACCAAATTTTAATGCATATTTATGATTGGGAGAATATATATCTAACAAGTTGCCTATAAATGTGGCCTAGCGGCCAAATTTTTTAAATTAAATTATTGTTAATTGATTTTTTTGAAAATAATTGTTTGTTTCAATTGTTTTTTAAATGAAATATCGTCCATTTTTGACAGCCCCGTAGCGCAGTTGGCTAGACACCAGTTTGCGAAACAAGAGGCTGCGGGTTCTATCCCCGCACCGAGACAAATATTTGTGTGATCCACAAATATTTGTTTCGGGTCTGGGTGTTTATGAGACCGAAAAGTCTCTCGTAGTTTCTGATACCCACGACACAGGACTTGTATCCTAGTGTGGGGTCAGAACTATGTATGTGACGTTTGGGTGTATTTATTTATTTCACGGCAATATAATATACTCGTATATGAACTTTTGGATCGCAATGTACTCTCAGTTGTGATGTTGTCATTTTGTCGTGCTAGTATTAAGAAACGAATATATTTCCATTGATTTTTCAGGGTCGGGCAGTCTTTCTCTTTAAAAATTATCATTAGCTGCACGGGGTCTGGACATGTGCTCTATAAATAACAACAGGCTCGCATTCTATACTTGGGAACTTAAAAACTGCTAGTTAAAGATAGGTGACCCTTTGAATGTTGAAGTGTAAATTTATTCATAGAACCGAGAATCTCAAACCTTAAGAACATAATAGGTACGAGTCACATTGATCTAAAGATTCTTTGAAGTTTGATTTACTGATAAGAACGAACCAAGTCAAACCGTAGACACATTAAGAAGATTAATAACGTTCATAATTAAAACAGAAAATGTTTAGTACAATCGATATAATACGACCCCGATGTAACGAACTAATAGAGATTGGAGATGAATTGAGCCTCTTTAAAATGAATAAAAACGCTTTAAAACGTTATTTTACTTTTATCATGTGCATTGGTGTTAGACATCGAAGTGTTAATTATTCTAAATGAAATTAACATTAATATATTATAAACTTACTACCAGAGCCTTTGACAAGGTGGAATTTATGGTTAAGCGTAATATTTTTGTAAGGCGGAACGTAATAATTTTTCAAAATAAAAGTACATCTTCAGTGTATGACATCTTTGAAGTACATAATTGAAATGTTGGTTCGATCCAAGTGGAGAAAATTGTTATTGGAATTGTCAGTTAGAAAATAACGGTGACTCTAAATGTACACAGTAAACGGAAAAAGGAAGGTAGACAGATAGATAAAACACTTTATTGTGTTAAAACACTTTTTTGAGTGTGTCTTACGCATTTTCGATCAGGGTCACGTAATCTGCCGCGAGTTCAATTTTTTTTTACCAATACCAATTCAAATAAAAACTTATATTATAATGGCCAAATTGGTGGTATCTTCGTTTGAAGCAATCTCTTCCAGATAATCAGGCATGATGGAATAATAAACGAGCGATCAAGGAGATGTGGGGCTTTTTAAATGAATTTACTAAAATAAATATACATAATAAATGAAAAAAATAACAATATACAGTAATAAATAACAAATACTACTTGGTGCTGGTGAGGTAGTATGTCTGTTAAGAGGTAATATGATTGAAAAATGGGATGTAAAATACGCGCAACCTAAGGAAATAGAGATCATTTTCATTTCATCTTAAAGAGACTTTCGAAACAACGGGATTCTAGTAGCACTAATGTATTATAAGCATCCAATATTTGTAACTTTATGGCAGAATAATTTGGAAATTCGACTTGTATTATACTTGTTTGGTGGCGACAAAGTTTTCAGACCGACTTGTGTAAAACTCAAGACGATATTAAATTTTACATAAATTAAGCTAATAGTATCGAAATTCGCATAATTAACCACGGCCGCTTTGAAGGCTTTTAAGAATTAATAAAAAGGAGATGAAAAGGCTTAGACCGCAAAACAGCAGGATGCCTGGGGTTCAAAAAAATTCTGATCTGTTACAGGGAGAAAGTAATTTAAGTAGGTTTTTTTTAATATTGGCAAGGTAAAGTGACTAGCACCAGATTGGTAGTGCAGTGTGTTGTTTCTTGCTTAGTATGTACAAACTACAATGTCGGCTACATTATACCAATCTCCTTGGATCTAAGTATACATAGAGGTACTGAGGCTGGGATAAAACACATGCGTCATTTAATTACATAGGTTAAAACTTTGTTTTAAATGATCACTCTCGCTCTCGCACACACATACATTTCCAACAACGCCTCCATTCCTCTACTTTTATCTTTAAAATGTCAATTTTGCATGCTTTTTTAAACCAAAAACAATATTTTTTCACAAATCATATTAATTTTATTGAGTTTGTTTTTGTATCTTTATGAAAACACCTTAAAAAATAATGGATGTTTAAGTACCTCATTATTTGGAGAAAAATCGTGAATAAAAACTAACCCAAAGAAAATATCAAATCCGTACTCACATGCAAGAAGCCTCCGATTAAGAAGTATATGCTCAGAGAGATGACGTGTGCAACGATGAAAATAAAGCCGAAATGTTCCATCTTAAGGTTTTCAGATGTGAACAGCTTGTAGATCTCCTCAGCCGTGACATTTCCTGTTTGTGTGTGCCCCGAGATCTGTTTGAGCGCCGTCACCAGAATAACCACCCATTCTCCTGGCAAATAGAAATATGTATAAGATATTGGGGCTTCCTCTTTTAATATAATAAAGAGTTTATTCGTATTGTAATATTTTTATTTATTTATATTTATTTACAGAAAATATAACATCTTAACAGCCGAGGCCAACACGACGCTATATCAAATAAAAGAAAATAACTCTAAAACTACAATGAATTTAAAAATAAATGAAACAATAAACATTGAAAATAAAATTAAACAATTCAAACAAAAATAAAAATTTTAACAATAAAAACATAATTATTATTCTAACATTCGTAACATTTCTCTAAACATTGTTGTGCCACTTCCGTGAATTTGGGCAGACTGCAACGATTGAGATCAATGTCCTCAGCAATGGTGTTGAGAAGTCTTACAGCGTGCGACAGAGGTGCAAATTTAGTATATTAGTCCTAAATAAATTGACGTGGAACATCCGCGGTTGGCGACGAGTGCCGACGCGTCTGACGGGTACGCACAGCTGTAGCGCCGACAACACCTCTGGGTGGTGCACCCACCCACGCCACACTTTAAACACGTACTTGACGAGGGCGACATCCCTCCTAACCCCTAGCCTACAGTAACCAACCATGCCCATAACGAACTGGCTCGGATACATCAGCGGGTAGTACGGATAAACACCATATTCTTTCCAATATAGAAACCTTGTAAATTTATTTTGTAGTTGTTCTACCATGAGGTTATATTTAGCCTCATGGGGATTCCATATGATGGAGTTCGTTTCGATTCTACTGCGAACAAGTGCATTGAATAAAATCTTAACTACATACTGAGATGCTGTAAAAATTCTTGCCTTGTCTCAAAATAAAACCAAGGTTTTTAAAAGTTTTTTTTCAAATGTCAATTATATGGCTTCGAAACGTTAATTCGGGTACCATTCGAACTCCCAAGTCCCGGACGTCCTCAACGCGTGGTATAACTGTGGTGTCCATAGTATATGAATAGTGGAGAGGTGCTCGCGCGCGGGAATATGTCATCATACCACATTTAGCGACATTGAAATATAACTTATTGACCTAACTCCATTGCACCACTCTATCAATATCGCGTTGAAGCCGCTCACAATCAGAGACCTCAGATATCGAGAGAAATATTCTGAGGTCGTCTGCAAAAAATAAACACTCCGCCTCTTTTATTATGGAAGGTAGGTCGTTGATCATAATAATGAAGTCCAGAGGCCCCAGATTGCTGCCCTGACTCACGCCCGAGAAGGTGAAATAGGGCTTAGACTCATGTCCAGCGTATTCTACGTACTGTCTGCGATCACTAAGATAGTTGGCGAAGAATTTCAAAAGATGGGGGGTAAATCCTATTGCAGCAAACTTCCTTAACAATATATCATTATCAACGGTGTCGAACGCCTTCCTGAAATCAAAATAAGCAGATTCCACCTGTCCCGCGTTATCAAGGACTGGTGTTAAATAGGTAACGAATGACAACAGGTTACTCGCCGTACTTCTGCCTGGGCGAAAACCATGCTGTACATTCGTTAGTTGGCCGTCTATTTGATTGAATATACTTGTATGCAAGGCCGTGTCAAGTGCATTAGCAAACGCAGACAGAACGGCAACCGGCCGGTACTCACTGACATCTTTCTTAATACCACTTTTTGGAACTGGGATCACTCTAGTGAGTTTTCAATGATCCGGGTATAACCTTCCTTTAAACATAAATTAAATATTTGTAAAAGGGGTTTCACCAATGCTGCACTACAGTCTTTTACAATGTATGGTGGTATGCCGTCGGGGCCAACTGAGTGCTTGGGCTTGATGCGGCGGAGGGCGGCGCGCAACTCGCGCTCAGTCAGCTGGCCAACATGCACGCGAGCCGCCCCCGCACCCCCGCCCGCCTCGCGCTACGCCGCCGCCGCGTCCAGCGTCGGCCGCACGCCACTTTACATTTACACCGAATGAAAATATGATGCGAATGATTCCGCGCACTCCACGCCGCTCAATTCCTGTCCATCTTTAAAGATTACTGAAGTATTACGCTTAGACTGTTTGCATCTAATGAAATTCCAAAAAGATTTTGGATCTTCCATGATATGTGACTGTAAGCGTTTTATGTACAAATCATACGATGATGAAATTTTGGACTTAACTTGGGAGCGATAGAAAGAGAACGTTTCGTAATCGCTCTGTGAGCCAGTCTTTTTGTACAATTTGTGATGGACCCATTTTTTCCTAATATCTTGTATCAAGTCGGATGAATACCAATCTGGATAGTTGTATTTTGTTTTAACCCTACGTAAACTATTATCTAATCTAGGAACTGAAGCGTCAAAAACTTGGTTTAATCTATACTAATATATAAAGCTGAAGAGTTTGTTTGTTTATTAGGTTGAACGCGCTAAACTCAGGAACTACTGGTCCGATTTGAAAAATTATTTCAGTGTTAGATAGCCCATTTATCGAGGAAGGCTATATGCTACATAAAATCACGCTAAGACAAATACGAGCGAAGCATCAATAATAAATGTTTTTAGATCGGGGGTTTTTTTTTTCTTTTGAGAGTTTCCGTTGCATGTGCTGCGGAAACGGTTAAAGTTTCGCTAAAATAATGTATGACAGAATTGTTCCCCTTTCAAAGTTCTAAAAAAAGTCCTCGACAGCATATGTCTATCTTTTAAGGTTGGCTCACTATAACCTTTTTTATGCTAACCAAATTTGTTCTAAAATAAAGCATTATTTGTGAAGGTGTTTTTATAAACATGATATTAATCCTTATCCAAATAAATACGTTGTTCATCACAAATATTTAATTTAAAAGAAATTTTCCCTTTACATCATTTGATTTCAATGAGTATCTTATAAGATATCGCAGTTTTAAAATAACACCGCAGCAAAAAAATGATCAAGCGCGCAATTATGATGTACAAGGCGCCGCCGGCCGACCGGTGCGCGGCGGCACACGTTTCACGTCCATGACCGATTTGAATGATTTTTTGGTATGGACATAAATGGGACTCTGTGGAGTAATATAGACTACTATTTTCTTTCTGAACCCAACCCTGTAGTCTACGCGGACGGAGTCGCGAGCAGAAGCTAGTTTACTATATATGTACAATAGCGTTATCTGGATTCCTAATTGTATATAAACTTTTCCACTAGATTAACCTCAACTCATCATATAAATTGAAAAAATCTGCTTTACGAAAATTCCATTTTTTACTACTGACGTCTAAATGAGCCTTGTCTTCTCGGTGATCTATGGACTCTGCGTCTAACTCCGTAGTCGTGGAGTTAACTTCACTAGTCGCGAGCGGAGGGTGATACGCGTCAATATCTTATTATCTACCAGAGGCTCGTCAGATACAAAAACTTGCACCTCGCACGACACTAACGACGTCAACACCAAATCTAGAACACTATTATTAATATTATAAATATCATTTACCTACCTGCTGAAATCCACAGAAGGCGTTAAAATACTCAACATAATTCTGTATTTCAACTGAGGTGGATGGCATATTAAAATCACCCAACACTAATAACTTGTCATAATTTAACAGCTAAATCTTCTAAAATATGGAATAGTTGCATATACTCACAAGAACCACAATTTGGAGGTAATTATATACAACACAACACAAAAACAAACAATTATTTACTAAATGTATCGTAGCACCTCTCTATGTACCTCTGTGCTACCGTAGCACAGGCGACTTCAAACAAGGCTGTGTCTACGTTGGCAATAGCGACGCGTTTAAGTTCGAAGCGCGACGTCACTGCCAAAAACACTGCCTCTTTGTTTTCGTCCGTCCTGTCGGTCACAACGTATAATCTTGAAGCCTGGTGGGATGATTTCTCCGTCATGTCGTCATTGAGTCATTAAGGCCAGACTCGGTAACAGCGACAAATCGTAAGATGATTCTATGATATTAGAGTATTTTTTTTGTTCTGAGCCCTCTGACATTCTGGTAGTATATACTGATATTCTTCTTAGTTATTCGTTTTATTTATTTTTCCTGTTGAGTTCCGAAACCAAACCCACTTGTTGAAGCGACTATTTAACGGCCAGCTCTCTCGTTTATTTATTTCATTGAATAGAGACTCAGGTACTCCAACCATAAATGATCAGGGCTGGGCAAAATACATGCTTTGCTTTAATTGAAATACAAATTACAAAATACTGTATCGCAAGTAATTAAAATACTAAATACAAAATACATTTAAGTAAGGTATTTGAAATACAAAATACAAATTACAAAATACAAAATAATGCATATTTATTTGTTTTGGAATAGTTTTTTTTTTGAAGGCGGTTTTTGTTTTGTTATTGCAGGTCCTGATGAGCCCAAACTTAATACTAAATGAAGACTAAATGTATTTTAATAAATGTATTTTGAAGCCTCGAGTATTTGAAATACAAATTACAAAATACTTCGGCTTCACGTATTTGAAATACAAATTACAAATTACATTTTAAGAAAGTAATTAAAATACAAATACAAAATACGTATTTGTATTTCAATTACGTATTTCAATTACAAGTAATTCAAATACTGCCTAACCCTGTAAATGATGCATAATCTCTTTTGGTTTTAGGAACTATTTTCCCAACCTTAATATTACTAGATCCAAATAGTTTTGTGACATGCTCAACTATGGCATTCTCAGTGGTATCCGGATGAAGTGACCATACATGTAAGAACATTTTTTTCTCAACAGCCTGAAAAGTAGAAATTTCTTCATTTCCACCTCTTTCGACTGTTTGATAATGACGACTTTCTCTTCTATTTTTGTGATTAGTGACTGTCTTCCAATCTTCTGAATCATTCTCTATCATCTCTCCAGTGCTAGTTAGATCAGAATTTTTAGTTGAATTAAATCGCTTTCTCGATTGCACTAAGGACACATCCTCCAATGCACGGCGCGCGCGATCCGACATTTTTTCCTGCGATGCCACTGCGACGACGGTATCCACATTTTGCTTCTCGCTCGCACTCCGCTTGTCCGTGATGCCATCTCCGTCCCTCGGAAGAGTCCTTGGCCCAGTTTTATCGATTTTGATTTTTGATCGATAAATCACCAATGGCCGCCAATAATTTGTTTATTGTTTTTTGTTGATCGGCTAATTTTGTACTTTGTTGCTCAATAAGTTCCGTTTGTGACGTTACTTGTGAATTAAGTGATGCTACTTTTTTCATTAACTCATTGAACGCTGTTTCAATGTTAAACTTAGACATTTTACTGGGTAAAATAATTAATAACTCAGAGAGTCAAAAAAACACTGTGTACGGCACCGTGACGCGCGTAATCAGGGCTGCCAGGAAATAAATCGCAGCTATACGGTTTAGTATCTGCAATTATACGAAATTTGATCGCATTATACATAACCATTCTGTAATTTAGCTCTTTTTTTTTAGAATTTTAGTTACCTACATAAATGGTCTAAAAGTCGAGATTCCAGAGTTTTTTTTTAGAATTTCAGTTACCCTACCTAGATAAATGCTCGAGACCTCGGTCCTTGTAGGTCTTGTTTTTTTAAAATTTTAGTGACCCTATTTTATACAGTTTAGACGGTTTGATTTCATTCGGTATATCGTTGTATCGTATTATACGAAATGGTCATGGATACAATACACCATCTGATTACACATATTTAGTATCCAATTATACAATCTGGCAGCCCTGCGCGTAATATGCTGATATTGTGTCAATAGTAACATGTGCACTCCGTAGGGTGATTTTTTTATAAAAATAATAATAATATAATGTTAAATATATAGTAAAAGTACAAAAGTGACCTTGGAGTTGTTCGTAAAAAAATGCTTATGATTTAATGAATATGATGTGCCTTTAAGAGAAGAAGAGTCACTTGATTTAGTTGGTATCACACCAGCATGTCAAATAAAGGTAGTTGAATGATTAAGAAGTTTCTTAACTAAAAAATCTTTCGTAAGTTCCCATATGAACCTAGACCTATTACCCAAGACTTGGTATCATAATGTACGGTTAGGACTATGTTTTAGTCAGTGTGGCGACTATGCCTGTAAGCGGTAAGCGACCCAGCATGGCATTTACATCAGTGTGGACCTGAAATATATGCCGGACTGGAAGACTGGTGACCCTGGCAAACACTTCCTGCGTCCGTCCTATTCCATGGCAACCTTGCCATGAAATAGTCATGGCTCTTTTTCTTGGCATTTTTGTTAAAAAAAACTGTATGTAACTGTTGAGTAAATAATAATAAATAAATACATCCAACAGTCACATACTATGTCTGACCCCACACTAGGATACAAGTCCTGTGTCGCGGGTATCAGAAACTACGAGAGACTTTTTCGGTCTCACAAACACCCAGACCCGAAATTTGTGGATCACACAAATATTTGTCTCGGAGCGGGGATCGAACCCATGGCCACTCGTTTCACAAGCTGGTATCTAGCCAACTGCGCCCCGGGGCTGTCTGAGTGTACTTAATTAGCAACAAGAATTACTAGCAAGGACAAAAAACATGTCCGTTCAGACTAGTCACGTAGTATTTCAGTGATAAGATCGATCGATCGTCAGTGACGTCACGATTACGCATTGACATGCGATTACTGCGACCGTCATGTCACTGGGATTATGGTATTAAAGGAGAACACACGTGGACGCTTACGTACGACACGTAACTAAGTGTTTTTTTTACAGAAAAATCATATTAACTAGTAGCTTTTATGACCACGAAAATATCAGAAGAAATAGACAAAATAAAAATTTTATATGAAGTTTCTAAGACAAATCATCATCATCAGCCCATATACGTCCCACTGCTGGGCACGGGCCCCCTCTACAACTAAGACAAAACTAGGATAAATTAATTAGGGTTAATAGTGATGGCCTCGATTAGTTGCGCTGTCAAGAAACTCGGCGGTCGTGGGTTTAATCCCCAGGCACACACCTCTGACTTTTTGAATTTTGTGTATATTCTCAATGAATTATTACGTCATACATCTGCATCGTAATAAAATCTAAAAGTTCTTAGGAATTTCTTAGGTGTGGTGTCCACCCGCCCCATGGATTAGAAAGAATTCCGCCATGGTATCCCCTACCTGTCGTAAGAGGCGACTAACAGGGGCCACTGGGATGGTTGGGCGTACGGTGGGCGCTTCTCGCCCCACTTGGCGCAGAGATGGCCACCAGGGGGTTTTGGTCTGTATGCCGGTGTTAGGTTAGATTTTCGTAAGGGACTCAGCCCGGCACTAAAATCTGCGCGGACGTGACGCCCCCATGCACCGGGCTTGAAGGCCCGTGACCCCGATATACGCTTCTCGCCCCCACTCCCCAGGGCCGGCGGGAAGAGCCAAAAACAGCTTTCCCCTCGAAAAAAAGTATCTATCAGTCCCACGTAATAGGGGTAAGCCTATTGCCGTTTTTCGGGCACTATTCCAGACTCCGTGCTGTTTCTGAGAATGTCCCAATGGAAAACATACTTGTATGAGGTAGTCAATGATCCAATGATCGATTAATACAGAAACGTCTTGGAATTAAAATTCCAAAACAACAATTCACAAATTCCTTGTTTCACAAAACAACAATTATGTTATCTCCAACAAAATTATCGTATAATATTGTAACAAAGTATACCCAATCAACGATAATTCAAGATTTGAGCTACAGGTGCACGTTATCAGTTTAAGATTTTAATAAACAGTGTATCACGGCTGTTGCTATTGCGAATGCGAAAATAAGACTTTATATTTAAAATATTTATTATTGGTAACTAACATAATATTCATTTTATTATGGTTGACGGCATTTTCGGGTTGAAATTCGATGTTTTAACATCGATGTTTCGACTTCGATATCATCGATATATCGATGTTATAAGAATAAAACATCGAAACGACGAAACGTCAATTATTCTTTAGGGCGCCACCTAGTGTTCGCAAGACAAGCCGTACGAATAGTTATTTCTTTGCATTTCTCAAAGAAAAAAACAAACTGATAACTAAATACATTAGCAATAACATTAAAATATATCAATTCAACTGCGAGTGCGAGACAACATTTAACATTATCCTTTTTTTTCTGTCAGTCAACGCGCGCGTATTCTTAAGTTCTTGAGTACGTACACAATTCATACCGATATATCGATACTTTTTAGTAAAAATATAAATATAGATAGATATTTTCAAATAATATATTTACTTTATTGCATTTTCCGACATCCCTACCAAAAACATCGATGTTTTAAGACATCGATGTTTTTCAATCGATGTTTATCGTACATCGATACTTCTGGTTCGATGTTAACATCGATGTCAACATCGATGTTTTTCTAACATCGATCATCCCTAGGTTGAATTGCCAAAGGATATCATGGAAGGATTAGCACAGCCTCGAAGGCGCAGTTAGTTAGATACCTAAACGAAAGTCATGGGTTCGGTTACCGCACTGAGATCAAAGTTTTTGTGATCGATTTTTTTTCAGGTTTGATTGAAAGAAAATTCCGAGAGGCGCACTGGGCGGCTGCGGCATTACGGTGGGCGCTTCTCGCTCACGTACCGTGGTCGCCCCACTCGGCGCGGAGATGGCCACCGGGGGGTTTTGGTCGGTATGCCGGTTTAGGGAATTTGTTAGGGACCCAGCCCGGAAGTAACATCTGCGCGGACATGACATCGCCGCGTGCCGGGCTGGAAGACCGGTGACCCCGACATACGCTTTCCGCCCCCCTGGGCTGGTGGGAAGTAGAGCCATAAATAGCTTTCCCCTCGAGAAAAAAAAAATAGAATTGGGAACTGAGCAGGATAACTGATGGTAGTCATTGGTTTATTATTTTAACGTCATGGTCAAGTATTAATATTGGAATTTGTTTTTATACTAATCATTATTCATTTGTTTTTAACCCTCTGCGACTGATGTGGTAGTCCAACAGACACCGCGAAATATAAAATTCGGTTTATTACCGTTAATTTTCAAACTTGAGCGCCGCTGCTTTTAGTACCTTACTATAGTGCGCTCGCGCGTCGTTCGATGTGCGGCGGGCGGTCGCAGTGAGCATGTGTGTGGGTAGCGGAAGGAAGGTGTCCACGAGACTACTACGTCAGCGTTAAGGTAAGTGTATACTAGACTACCACCTCAGTAAAATGTTCACTTATAAAATTTCGTGTTATCACTTAGTAATCAATAATAAAGGCGAAGTATAGTATATGGCGAAGGAGTACCTAAAGTACACGCGGGTGAACTCTCAGCGCTAACTGTATATCATTTAAAATATGTATATATTTCTTAATTTTAGATGGGTAACTAAGTAACAACGCTAGGCCAGCTACAAGAAGTAAGAGGTCGTAAGAGAACGTTGGCTGGAACTTTTGTGTGCCACGGAGATAAAAAATTAGAGTTGCTGTAAGAGGGAAGTAAACACGAGTTTATTGATATTGGTAATGAAGTTCAAGATCCTGCCTTTGAGCTAGAAACCCAGCACTTCGAAGACGATGTCATCTCATCTGAAGAAGATCTAGAGCCATAGATCTAGAGATATAGAAGCACAATAGTACCTGTCACGTTGGTCGAACGTCACCGATCTTTAGACAAGTCACAAGAGCACTATATAGGCAATAACGGTTTGATTATGAATATCCCCCCTCCACCACCAGTAGTTCAGTCTGTTCCACCAAGTGGCTGAAAACTTTGTTCTACTTGTCCAACAAAAATAAAAAGGCAGACGAAATACTGTTGCTGTGATTGTTCGAAGTCAATTTGCCTTCAGTGCTCCAATCCACTATGTTATAATTGTCAAACAGAGCTGTGACTTGGAGCCTATCTAATTTTGTATTCAACCAACGAATGTATCTCATATTTCCTGGACTGATTACTCTAATTGTTAATTTTTTAAATATATAATATTAAATTTTAAAATAGTTGATTTTGTAATTATTCTAGGTCATTAATGTATAAGTAAAGATTCATAGTCTGATTTATGTGATGTCAATAAACACAGTTTAATTTTCAAAATACACATTGTTTTATTTATTTAAAGTAAATTTATCATAAAAAATAGGCTATAAATTAAATACAAATAAATAAAATTGCTGCAAAATTTAATTCCATGAAAATATTTGCTGTTGAAATGGTGTCTCATGTACTACCACGTCAGTACAATAGTAAAAATTAAGCCACGTCAGTCGCAGAGGGTTAAACAAGAAAATAATTCAGGTAAATTTCCGGGCATTTGAATTCTCAGACTTTAATGTGGTTAGCTATTTAAATTGTGTTGCTACTTATATTTATGTTGCCCCAAAATTGATTAAGCGATTAGTAACAGCAAAGATTGGGGGCTTAACGTTATATTGGATGTATTAGGGACTTTGTAAACTGTTATCTAAGATATCAACTCATTACTTTTAATCATTAAATTCTTTGTCATTCAGGATACTTATGTGTGCGTTTCACTTAATACTTATATTTCTTTTATAGTTTTGCCCTTAAGTACATGCGAAAACAGCGGACATACCTTTTGATGTATTTTTATCTTAAACTAAATTTTTCTCGGATGAAATCCCCATAACCAAACCCAAAGTTGTATCTATCTCCGATCCAAAATTCGAATTCCGATTAAATTAGTTCCATAATCGTTTCATCAGTCGTGAAAGCAAGGAGACAGTGGAAATCACTTTTGTATAATTTACAATATTTAGTATTTTGGAAATATTGTAAAAAAGTGTGTGTGTGTACTTATGTACACGCGTTAGAAGTTATACTTCATAGATAAATATATATTTTCTTAAATAATATAATAATATATTATAAAATAATATTTTAATAACTTCATGGTGTCGGTTTTTCATGACAGTGTGCGCGCGCATCGTAATAACTTCAAAAAAACTACTACTGTCACTATTCTACATTCTTAAAATTTAAAACAAACTTTTTCTGAATAACTTTTTGGTGTCGGTGTGCGCGCGCATCGTAAAAAATCACTCTCATTATTTTTCCCTAACGCGCCAAAAGAAGTATAACTTCAAAAAAACTAACAATTCCCGTTACGCGATAGTTTGAAAAAAGTCTTACGGAATTTCGCTCCTTCTTCTTCCAGGTTATGTGTGTGTTCACATTGAATAATGAATTAATGATGAAAAAGGCATAAGCCCTTTCAAATATATTAGAAAATTATAGGAATGAAATGTATACGGATAGATAGAGAAATTAAATGAAAGATAATGTACTAACATATATATAAGTTTCTTTATAATTTTTTGTACATACAAGGAAGTGTAAATAAATAAATAAACATATAAAGCTGAAGAGTTTGTCTTTGAACGCGAAAACCTAAGTAACTACTGGATCAAATTGAACATTGTTTTTGTGTGATCACGCTACGACCAACAGGAGTGGAGCAGCAAACAAACACGTGTCAAAAATGAGGAAAAAATATTCCGTCTGAAGTCTAAAGTTTGCAACGGAATGAGCGACATCCAGTTATAACAAAAAAAAACTTAAATTTAGCTACAAATAAAACAGGAAGTGTACTAAATTTGTATTTCTAAGACAAAAAATTGGCAATTGTTAGTTACACCAACAAGGTGCCAAGATGCCATCATACGTGAGAAAATAACTACGATCGTACACCGCACTAACTTCTGTCATTTTACACAAAAACTTTTTTATTCATACAAAAACATAAGTATTTCTTATGGGATAGTCTTTTCGCCCATCATATTTTAATAGAGTGGGAGCTTAATGTCAATTTTCAAGCAGATTTCTGCATATTCAAACTGAGGAATAACGTCATTTATGAAAACATTGGCAATAATACTGCACGTTAGCTTGTATCTATACTATTTTTAACAAGTTTTGTCAAATACATTTAATCTATCTCTCTGTTTTTAAATGTCATTTATAGGTCACACAATCCCTGATCTGACTGTCATAAACGACCCTTTGGATTTTAAGGTCTTTTCTTTATTGGCTGACAAAAAGACAGATCTAGTAACTGATGGTAAATACAATTGATTATAGATGTGGATTGGCAAAACAAAAAGAGTGTTTTTGATAAGGAAACATTAAGTTCAGCGAACGAAAGAAGATAGTAATAACCTGACCTATAGATAATTGTCGAAATTTAACTTTTTTTAGATAACAAGTACTATTACACAAAATGACTATTGAATGAGTTTATACGTAATACAGTGGTGATTGTATAATTTTCACTTGTTTATTTCTTAGCAAATATTTATTAAACTCAGGTAATTGGGTCGCTTACTGGAACTTATACTGGAAGAAGTCAAAATACACTAACATATATACGCTTTTATATTTGTACTTGGTAGGACGCATAATTAGTAAGTACATATTTATATATTACAATGAATTATCACTTGCTTTAATGGTGAAGGAAAACATCGTGATAAAACCTGCACACCTAAAAAGTTCTTAGGAATTTCTTAGGTGTGTAGTCCGCCAACCCGCACTAGGCCAGCGTGGTGGACTAAGACTTAAACCCTCTCAGCTGTAGAGGAGGCCCGTGCCCAACAGTGGGACGTATATGGGCCGATGACGATGATGATATATTAAGTTAGCAATGAATACGAAAACCAATAAAATTGTAGACTACCTTTCACGTCTAAATACCTTGAATCGATTCGGACAATATTACGATCCATACGCTGATAGCTTTTAGGATAACTAATTTTGCTTTTCGATTAGATTGTATCAAATACCTACATATGTAATAGTACGTTACAATAACAAGTAGATTGCAATAATAGACACATTAAAAATAGTAAGTTGTTAAATATTGGGTCATTTTAAAGACTATCGCTGAAGAACAAGAGCAACAACAAATATCAACATTGCTTGAAGAAGTACCGAATTAAATTGTGTGGGCTTTCAATGTCTTATGTCAACTAAAATATGATGAATAACATACAAAATATTTAAATGAAAGAAAAAAATATGTTAAACTACGATATTTTTAATATACTTAGCTTAGAAAAAAAATATGGCTACCATGACGTCAACATTAAACGAAAACATAAATTATAATAATGAGATAAGCGTCCAAATTCTCTAATCAATACATTTTTGTCGTGTGCATGTTGGTAGGTTATTGTTCTAATCTAAATAAGATTTGTTTCCATCACCCTTATTTCATACATACATACATAATCTCACGCCTGTATTCCCCAAAGGGGTAGGCAGAGGTACATTACTGCACCTACATTTCGTTATTTATATGTATATCAGTCCCACGTAATAGGGGGCGAGCCTATTGCCGTTTTTCGGGCACAATTCCTGACTCCGTGCTGTTAACGAGAAATTTTCTAACGGAAAAACCCAATAACACTTTGCCCGACCCGGAATTCGAACCCGGGACCACTTGATTGTACGGCACATACTTGTACCGCGAGACCACGAGGCAGTTCACCCTCATTTCACTTAATTTCAAAAACAATTGTTTTTTTTTAACTCTAATTTTGATGACAAAGTGGTTTTGTTAGATTAAATATCTAAGTTATTTCAATATTTTTTTTATAACGTTTTTGAGTGATAAAAGGGGATTAACTATTGAAAATATATTTCAAATACCGAAGTATAAGTTGACCTAATTTGAGAGGAAATATGGAGCATTATTACCTGATATTATTATTTCATTTATTTTGGCATTGATTAACGAAATCAAACATTTTTACTACTGTTTCCAACTTAGCAAATTTGGTTGATATTAGAAATTATTTTTTGCGTGATTGTGTTATGATGCAGTCTATGTGAAAGTTGAATTTATGTTTATGAAACTGTTGAAATCAAATGTCGGAAACATAACAACTTACCTCTAAGAGTAGCTCCAAATGTAAATACAGCTAAGGTAGCAATGAAAGAAGTGATAAATTCAGGCAGTCTCTCGAAGAACTTCTCTAGTGAGTCGGCGTATTTCTCAATCCATCTCACGCCCTCTGTTAGTGGATCGAAATACTTTGATTTTTCCTTTTCTACCACTTCTGTTTTGTTTTTATTTTCATCTTTAACGACCCTCTGCTTGACCGTTTCCACCGTCATACTAGAATCAATTTAATTACATAATCCATAAGTTTATCCCTTCCTTTTTTCTATGGATCTTTTTCTTTTTAAGGTTGCCTTCAACATTATTACTTTAGTGATAGTTTAGTGATAATAGTTAATTAAACTTTAGTGATAATATTTAATAATATTTAATTAATAATATTACTTTTAATATTATTAAAGAGTCAATCCCTATTTGCTTTCTTGTTACTAAGTCAATTTTTATTAATAATTTTCCTTTTTTGTGCAATCCTTACAGTTCATATAACATTTGATTAAATAATATTATACATAGATAAAAGTTGATAATGAATTGAAACAGATTTCCCTAAATTAAAATTGGTTGTTAGAACTATAAATAAAGTAAGGATAATTAGGGAGGTAATAAAAACACCCACATACCTTGTTTATAAACCACTATCAGTGTCACATTTAAATATAAAACTATTATTGAGAGCCGCGTCTTTTTTGCACTAATTATCACTCACAAATGATTTGTTAATATCGCAAAAGACAGCGCTTGACTTGTTGCAAAAAATCACGTTGATAACTAAGTAGTTTCAATTTGGTAATTTTTTAAAAAAAATCGGCGTTATCTGATAAGTGCGGATTAATTGGTTTAAGGAAAGTTTACCTACAAATCCTGTTCCTCATACTCAATGTTAAATTTAAACCGTTACTAATTATACAATCAAGGAGTTTGATGTTGATAAATTAACAGAAAGAGGAGAGAACAAAAGAACAAACGAAAGACTTGTATAATCTGTAAATGTATTATACATAGTTATATAAACATATTGTATACAATTGCACTGTAGAAACAATGGAATGTTGATTTTATGACTTTGCAGTTTATAGTGTGCATGTTATTGGAACACCTGTTCTGAGTACTAGTAAGTTCCGAAAGTAGCAGTAGTGAAAATTATCTAAATTGATTTAACCACTGAAAATAATGAGCAGTCAATTGTCAAATTTAACTTTTATGTGGTGCAGTATATTAGTAACAGGTATAAGTGCTGTGTATTAGTATTAATTTATTGATTTTTCACGACTAATTTGGAAAAATATTACCGGAAGCTATTAGTAACAGGTCCTTCACAGACCATAGTTATTTTACCTGCTAAAACTAAAAGATCTGTAGCATCATATTTCCTTTCTGCTTGCTTAAAATAAGATCTATTGTTGTATTCACTGTACAAATCAGAGTTGATTAGGAAAGGACTCAATCTATTATCTTCAACTACGAAATAAGCCTGACTATCGTTTCTTACGATTTCTTAAATAGGGATAGTTTTACTTTGGTTTTAAAGGTTGCTTCTACTCTTATAGAACATGATGTAATTTTTGTTTAAATCATACTTATTCCAAATGATTAATCAATTTTATCTTATCAATCGTTTCATATTTATAATATCGTACAATGTATGAATGTCAAACGTGTTGATTGGATTCTCTTCGATTAAAAATTGGAAAATCCAGCGGCTCGTGTACTAATATCAGTGATTAACATTTTTTCACTGATCGTGTTTCCATCAAGTTACAAATCATTACTCTGTATCACTCTGACCTAAAAATATTTTTAACCCTAAAAAGTAATCAGACTAAATCTTATCTATTCTGAACTAAGGAGTTTTTCAGCATTCAGCATCAATTCAAACATGTGATAAGTGGTGTTGGCCTCGAGGTTAAGGTGCACGGTCGTGAATCTCAGCCGTCTACACAATTGTTGTTGCAGCCCCATGTAATAGAAGAATTTGCCATCTTCAGGCAAATTTCCTGATTTCGAACTGCCACTAGATTAGGTACTTCTGAAAAAAATTACCAAATCGATTCATGAATCACACCTGGAACCTTCCACGAGGCAGTTCGATTGATAACGAGTAGGCATCAGAATCTAAATTTATACTGATTGTAAACGATATGGTATTTTATTTATGAGCCTTGTTTTAAAATGATTTTATGTGTTGAGTTTATCATGAACTAATATGCGTCGACGACATCGTTCATGAAAATTATTAAAATATTTTTTCAAATTATTTTTATACTGGCATTACAAATTGATAGAGCAATATAATCAATAAGCAGTGATAGCCTCGAGGTTCAGCCCCGAGGTCGAGAATCTCGGTGGTCACAGTTAAAAACCCCTGGCAACCTCTGACTTATCAAATTTATGTGTGTGTTCACAATGAATTATCATTAAGTGAAAGAAAATATGGTGAGGAAACCTGCACACCTAAAAATTCATAAGAATTTCTTAGGTGTTCATCATCAGCCCAAATACGTCCCACTGCTGGGCACGAGCCTCCTCTACAACTGAGAGGGTTTAGGCCTTAGTCCACCACGCTGGCCTAGTGCGGGTTGGCGGACTACACACCTTACAAATTCCTAAGAATTTTTAGGTGTGCAGGTTTTATCACGATGTTTTCCTTCACCGTTATAGCAAGTGATAATTCATTGTGAATACACACATAACTACGAAAAGTCAGAGGTGTGTGCCTGGGGTTTGAACCTGCGACCGCCGCAATTCTCGACCGCGCGCCTAAACCTCGAGGCCATCACTGCATCTTAGGTGTGTAATCCACCAACCCGCACTAGGCCAGTGTGGTGGACGAACGCCAAACCCTCTCAAGGGTAGAAGGTGCCCGTGTCCAGCAGTGGGACGTATATGAGCTGTAGATGAAAGCCGCATCTAATGATAAATACAGGTTTTTCCAAAGAATTAAAAGGCGAGAGAATCCTATCTCTCATCACTCGGCACACTCATACTGGCTTTCTGAGATGTTTTGTCACATAATACGTAACGGAAGGCAAACCGTGGATCAACAAACAATTTTGCAGGATTTGTAGTACCTAATCATCCTCAATATCGGTGTCATTTTCATTGCCCGCAAGATTAGCATCCTAAAGTGGAAGTGGGCCGGCCATGTTTGCCGACAGTCCGACGGCCGCTCGAGAAGACAAGTGTTCGAGTGGAGACCGCGCTTAAGCAGACGTAGTGTAGGACGTCCTGCAGCACGATGGTCCGACGACTTGAGAAAGGTGGAGGATGGATGAGGGCTGCTCAAGACCAGGATGGTTGGCGCCTACTTGGGAAGGCCTTCGTTTAACAGTGGACGGCGATAGGCTGAATACACTCAGCCTATCGCCGTCAGCCTAGCATTGAGGATATACATCCTCAATGCCTAGATGATTGATTACTGAGACGATTTTCGCTACGATTTGAAAGTCAGCTAGCCTTTTATTCTGGAATCTTATTTCCCATAAAAATATTTTTTATACAGTAGAGGCAGAGTCTGGCTGCAGATGGAATAATTCCAGATAGAAGGAAAGACTGTAGAGGCTGAATGTTTGCTTCGGGTTTGAGAATAAGGTTATTCAACAGGTCAATAAACTGCTTATCTTATTTATCATGTAATTGGGTAGATACTCTGCAGCTTCGAATAATAACAGTTTCTCAGCACCTGATGACCTTACGTCATAAGGTCATCAGGTGCTGAGAAACTGTTATTATTCTGACTGTCTGAAGATAGTCAAGGGCGCGGACAAAAATGACATTCAGCTTGCAAATTAAATATTTATGATAATAAATATCGTAAATTTTGAATTATAATACTTTGACAATAGCAATTAACTGATATATTCGATAGGGTTATCGCACTTGTATGCGTGGTTGATAAAAAAAATAAACGCTTGATAATTAGGCAAGGCTATAAATTTGTCCGTAAAGAACCATTTAATTGTATTTCTTTGGTTCTCATATCATTCCTAGCAGTGGCGGTATTCCAAAGAAGCCCAAAAGCGATAAACGTCAATTGTAATGTCTAGTTTATAATTGTTTATTATGGGGATGGGGTCGGATATTCTCATTTATATATCAAATTGCTTTTGTAAAATAAATATTTAAAGCTTAAAGATTATTGTTGGGAAATTGTAAGGCATGCTGGGCTTTTGGGATTATATGGAAGTACCACCACTGATTCCTAGCACGGTCTAGACTTTATTTAGACTATCTTGAGGCTGTTATAACATACATTTAAGATATATTTCAGCCTCCGTGGCGCAGTTGGCTAGACACCAATTTTAGAAACGAAAGGCTGCGGTTTCCATTCCCTCACCACGACTAATTTGTGGGATACCTATGTATTTTGGAGGTGGACGTATTTACTACGCAGGCTGTAAATATACCGCCTCGAAAACTCAAACAGGTTATATCAGGTTACAACAGGCTATTCATATCAGCCCCGGTGCAGTTTAGAATTCTGATTTCAAACAAGAACACTGCGTTCTTCCGGGATAAAATGTACCGTTTGTTTTTTCCCAAGTTTCTATCTATCTCCACACTAAGAACATTTTAAATCGTTCCAGCGGTTACTTTCGCATTTATAATATTAAGTATAGATAATATTGAAAAAATATATCATCATCATCAGCCCATATACGTCCCACTGCTGGGCACGGGCCTCCTCTACAACTGAGAGGGTTTAGGCCCTAGTCCACCACGCTGGCCTAGTGCGGGTTGGCGGACTACACACCTAAGAAATTCCTAAGAACTTTTAGGAGTGCAGGTTTTATCACGATGTTTTCCTTCACCGTTAAAGCAAGTGATAATACATTGTGAATACACACATAACTTCGAAAAGTCAGAGGTGTGTGCCTGGGGTTTGAACCTGCAACCGCCGAAATTCTCGACCGCGCACCTAAACCACGAGGCCATCAATGAATGAATGAATCAAAATATATCATGATGTTTAAATTAAATACATACTATACAAAAGTTTAAGTTCATTACTGTCCTACTCGATCTTCAACGGACAATGTATCTTACAAAGTCGATCTTAGGGACGGTAGTGAGATTTTTATGGTAAAAAGACTTGTATAATGTTTTTTTATGGACGACAATAACTGTACATTATAAATCGGTCCTTTTTTCAGAACTTATTACAGTCAGGCTGGTATTCTGGAGCATGCTGTGTGAAATAGAATTCATGAAGTAAGTGATGAAGTTGGATGGAGAAACTCTGCTTATCCACACTGGGTTAAGTGGAGATCCATAGTCTCTAAATACCTCTATGGGATACAGTTGTTGTGTATAATATGTAATGTTCATGATATAACAATAAAATAAAATAAGTGGAATATTCAGGTTGATATCAACAAATAGTTAATATTAATAAAATGTTAAATATGAATATATTTGAATTAACGACATCTCTGGGAATATGCGCGAACTATCAGAACAACGTTCCAACAGGGTTGTTTCTTAACAATTAATTTGTATTTGTAAAGATAGATGGCGGTAGCGTATAAACGAAGTTAGAATTGAAAATGTGCAAGTTCTTTGATTGTGTTACAGAGCTATCTATGGTTTTATAAGAGAAACACATATATACAAGACATTAAGGCCGGCTGCATGCTTGTAGTTTTTATATTTAGTTACAGATGTCGCTCTTAGACAAGTTTAGTTCATAAACGATTTTTTTTTAATTACGTAGTTACCAATAAAGCCTAGTGCTATGCTTCCTTCCCCTAGCCTAGACCTACGTGCAATAATAAAAAAAGAGTGTGTTTTAGTAAACACTTAATAAAAATATTAACTTCAACAATCTACATATAATTTTAAATTATTAGCAATTTGTAGATAGTGCAAAGTTTCTAATATATTTATGAAAGGCGCTTGTAATGAACTTTTTCTTATTTTCTTAATATTTTAACTTAATGTCTTTATAAATTGTGTACTTAGTATACATTAATCGCAATAGTCTGCGATCTACGTCAGCTATTAATGTCATCTTAAGTCCTGGGTTCGATTCCCGTGTTTACGATATTGTTGTTCTCAGTAACAGCAAGAAATTTGAAAAAGTGCTGGATCACCAGCAAAAGCCTCGCCTCTTATTACCTACGTGGTAGAGGTGTAGAAATTCATTTTTATTTGTGTATACAAGATGGAGTGTATTTCATGATATAACAAAGGTTAGCTCTCTATACCGGTTTATATTTACAAAAGCTCCTTCCCTCCCGCCCCGCACATCTGTTAACTAAATGATAATGCGGTATTTAGCGGCGTGATTATACCGCGGCGCGGGCCCGCGTATTGTGGTAAATAACTAATCTCAGCGCCTCATTGTGTTACAGCCGTTGGCGTTTTCGACGGCCAGTAAAGATGCCACTTGAAGCTATCGATGTTTAATGATAGAAGCTCATGAAAGAGCATTGATACAGCAATAGCTATGGTTTTCTTAGAAAATATCCCACCTCGCATTTACAACATACCAGTATAGGAGGGAATCTAGCATGTCTTAACCCTGAATCGAAATTAACCAGGACAATTTAAACGGAGCTGGAAACATACTTGGAATGTTAATTTTCCTCCTCAAAGCTGGAGATTAAATAATTGTGAGGTATCATCCGCAGGTTTTACAGCCCCGTGGTGCAGTTGGCTATCCACCAGCTCGCGAAACGAGAGGCCGCGGGTTCGATCCCCGCACCGAGACAAATGTTTGTATGATCCACAAATATTTGTTTCGGGTCTGGGTGTATGTGAGACCGAAAAGTCTCTCGTAGTTTCTGATACCCACGACACAAGACTTGTATCTTAGTGTGGGATCAGAACTATGTATATGACTGTTGGATGTATTTATAAAAAAAAAAAAACCTTTAACAGCAAGACCAATATTAGCCTTCTGTCGTTTTTCAGGCCCATATTTTTAACTTCTAAACTCCCATTAAGAATATGTTCATGGGAAAACCTAGGATCATTTTGCCCGACCTGCCTTTGCCACGTATCTTGCATGGTATTAATTATACTGCTGGTATATTCCAACCCGCAATAGGCCAGCGTGGTGGACTAAGGCCTAACCCCTCTCAGTTGTAGAGGAGGCCCGTGCCAAGCAGTGGGACGTATTTGGGCTGATGATGATGATGATGATATTCTAACACCAGAAAGCGTGGTCTCATTTATCGATAACACATTTCGTCCTATAAATCTCCATCCCTACGAACAGCGGGAGCACGCTCGACGCCGCCCCTTCAATACAGATTGCTTTTCTATTAGAGTGCGATTCACTTCAACGCCAGGCCGAGCATCAATTGTTCATGATCCTTTGGTGTGTGAGATGGTGAGACGCACTGTCTCTCTTTGTTAATATCTCACGAACATTATGATTCTAGAATGATTGTTTTTATTAAAACTCGTTGAACGTTCGCAACCGACTGTTTAATTTTTAAAATTAATCATAGACATACATAGACCAACAGACAATTACAGAACAATAGACAATTATACTTTTTTTTGTATTTTGATACATCATTATAACACCCCCACTTATCAAAATAAACAAATAAAATTATTTCGGTACAATTCCCAATTTATGCATAACCTTATACCTAATGTTTAACAGGACACAAACCTTTCGTCAAAATATCAGCTGTCATTTCTTCAGTACATAAATATAGGATTTTTATATATTTATACTTAACAACATCTCTTACATAATGATATTTCACATCAATATGTTTTGATCTATTGTGACTTTGATTGCTTACAGACAATTTTAATGCACTTTGATTGTCACAATACACCTCAATCATATGAAAACTATTTATAATTTCATGAAGAAGGTTTCTAAGATAAACTGCTTCCCGAGCTGCCTCAGACAGAGCAGTGTATTCTGCCTCTGTACTGGAAAGGGATACTGTCTTTTGCTTCTTGCTTTGCCATGAAATAGCAGATCCAGACATTGTGAAGCAAAAGCCTGTATACGACTTCCTGTCTAAGGCATCACTAGCCCAGTCACCAATCCTTACAAAATCTTAAACAATAAGTTTTTGTAGATAACAAATACTTTAAAATTTGTTTAGCATAATGCCAATGTGTATGATTGTAACATATATTAAACTGGCTCAGATAACTGACAGAATAGGAAATGTCTGGCCTAGTTAATACTGCCAAATACATCAATGATCCAATTAACTTTTGATATGGAAGATCAGATACACATTGATCAGCTTTCTTAACATGTAATTTACATTCGATTGGGGTTTTATATGATTTACAATCTGACATATTGAATCTAGAAGCTAACTGTTCAATATACTGTTGTTGATCTACAGTTATTACATTTTTATTTTTATCCACATTTATCCTCATGCCTAAATATTGTCTTACAGGTCCTAAATCTTTCAAGTTAAATTCTGCACCCAAAACATGTTTCAAATTATCAGTTTCAACAGAATTATTAGAAAAAAATAAAAAATCGTCGACATATAGGGCCACAATAATTTTAATTTCACCCTTAGTTTTTGTGAACAAACAAGGCTCATACTGACTATTTTTGAAAGCCAATTAAAAAGTAAATCTTTAACTCTGTCATACCATGCAAGAGAAGACTGTTTTAATCCATAGATTGCTCTTTTTAATCTCAAAACCTTTCCCCCACTTTTGTTCACAAAACCTTCAGGTAATGACATGTAAATAGTTTCTTTCAAGTAACCATTCAAAAAGGCTGTAGTTACATCTAAGTGATCAATACTCATATTCAACTTAACACCGAGTGCAAATAATAATCTAAGTGTGGAATGTCTTACAACTGGAGTAAAAATGTCCGTATAGTCAATGCCAGATTTTTGCGAAAAACCTTTAGCCACAAGTCACAGATCATTTGGTATCCATATAGCATCTTCACTGGTTGCTATATCATCTGTCTTGCCTTCTAATACAATAACATCCCTGCTATTAGTGATGATAGTGTTTTTGGTAGGATTATACAATCTATATCTTTTCACATCCTCTGCATATCCAACTACAATGTGTTGCATGGCTTTCTTATCCCATTTGAGTCGTTTCTCCTTGGGGTCATGTACCATCACCTTACTTCCAAACAATCTGATGGGACTGAGATTAGGTTTTGATCTTTACCACAGTTCATAAGGGGTCTTTGGTACTCCTGACACAATGGACCTGTTTTAAGGTAAACAGCAGTATTGGCCGCTTCCGCCCAAAATCTCTTGTCCAACTTTGCATCATACAAAAGACATTTGCCCTTTTCAACCACTGTGCGATTAGCTCTTTCACAGATACCATTTTGTTTGGGTGTGTAACTATTAGTTTTCTGGTGAATAATACCATATTGTTTTAAATAATTGTCAAATTCTTTACTGCAGTATTCTAGTCAATTATCTGTGTGAAAGATCTTTATTTTTTCTCCGTGTTGGTTTTCTACCATTGATTTAAACTCCTTAAATTTAGTTAATGCTTCATTTTTCTGTTTGAGAAAATATATGAAAGTCACCCTACTATAATCATCTACAAATAGCATGAAATAAGTGCTCCCATTTAAAGAATTTACCTCCATTGGTACACAAATCACTGTGTATCCGATGAAAAGGTTTTGTACTTCGTTCACCAACATGAGAGAATGGTAATCTCATTTGCTTTCCCTCACAGCATGTTGTACATTCTGCTTTTGTAATATTAAATGTACCGTCATATGACAAGCCATTGACAAGGCCATTTTGCATTCTGTTCATATCTTGACTGTTGATATGAGCCAACCTCCTGTGCCATAATCTACCTGTTACTCCAGGAGCTGCCAATACGTAACTCGGCGACTACAATCTCAATTTATAAACACCATTCACAAGTTTCGCATCAGCAACCAAATCACCTTCTTTGTTCCTTATTAAGCATCTCTCTGGTTCAAAAACAACACTGTTACCATTCTTTATCAATTGACTCACTGATAATAGATTAGTTGTCAGGCTCGGAATACATAATGCATTCTTTATTGTTATGTTATAAATGTAGCTTGTTGTTATGTCTATTTCGCCAGAGCATAAAACGGGAACTTTTGTTTTATTTGCAATGATTATTTCTGGTAAACTTGATGAATAATCTGGATTTTTTAACCAACTTTCGTTCGCTGTCATGTGTGTGCTTGCGCCTGAATCAATGTAAAAATCAGTTTTACTGAACTCGCCACTGAGAAATACAACATTAAAAGCGTTGCTCTGTTTCTTGTAATTCTTTTTCTCGTTCAAAAGCGGACACTGACTTTTATAATGGCCTGTTTCCTTGCACTCATAACAGGTAGGTACCTACTAATTATTTTCTTTGTTGTTGTTTGATTCGCTTTACTTGACTTTGACGTTTGATTTATTAGTGTTTCCATTGCGGGGTTTCTTTTTCTGCCAGTTCTTTGCTGCTAGTGCTGAATGACGTTCCGTTTCTCTCACATCAGTTGATTCCATATCGATCAATTTTGTTTTTATTGAATCTGCAGTGATTGGAATTCCGGAGTGTGCGATTGCCATTATCATGGGCATATATCGTTCGGGTAATCCAGCCAATAATAATGAACTTACCCACTCATCATTAATCTTGAACCCCGTTCCACTTAAACGCTGAGACGTTTCGGTTATTTGAGACACATAACTCGTCATGTTTTCACAGTTTTCTAATCTTATAGATATTAGATGACGCAACAAAGTAATTCTCCTTGAAAATCCTGAATCGTCGAACAAAGACCGTAGTTTTGTCCACAATTCTTTCGTGGTCTTTGTTTCCTTTATGTGCACAAATAAAGACGAATCTATAGTCAAGACCAATTTAGCTCGTGCTTTTGCGTCTGCTGCTGTCGAAACTTCTTCGGTGCCTTCTTGTTTCAAATAAATATCTGCACCTTCCAGAACCAGTAAATTCTCGACCGCGAACGCCCATGATCGTCGAAATTTTCACGTCCTTTCAACTTTGGTATATTTGCGATATAATGCGAACTCATTCTTTATTTAGCACGAACAACAACTATTTTATTGGTTGGAGCCGTAACTTTCTGGGCCCATAACCTATTAAAACTCGTTGAACGTTCGCAACCGCCTGTTTAATTTTTAAAAATTAAATAATTAAAGACGGTTAATTAAATTGCTGGTATATTCCAACCCGCAATAGGCCAGCGTGGTGGACTAAGGCCTAACCCCTCTCAGTTGTAGAGGAGGCCCGTGCCCAGTAGTGGGACGTATTTGGGCTGATGATGATGATGATGATATTCTAAGACCAGAAAGCATGGTCTCATTATCGATAGCACATTTCGTCCTATAAATCTCCGTCCCTACGAACAGCGGGAGCACGCTCGACGCCGCCCCTTCAATACAGATTGCTTTTCTATTAGAGCGCGATTCACTTCAACGCCAGGCCGAGCGTCAATTGTTCATGATCCTTTGGTGTGTGAGATGGTGGGACGCACTGTCTCTCTTTGTTAATATCTCACGAACATTATGATTATAGAATTATTGTATTTTATGGACGTTTAAACGTGTTTTTTTTACAGTTTGTCATCATCATCAGCCCTGATACGTCCCACTGCTGGGCACGGGCTTCCTCTACAACTGAGAGGGTTAAGGCCTTAGTCCACCACGCTGGCCTAGTGCGGGTTTGCGGACTACACATCTAAGAAATTCCTAAGAATTTTTAGGTGTGCGGGTTTCATCACGATGTTTTCATACGTAAATCGTATCAAGTACGTGATATTTCATTGTATATACTCGTACACACATAACTTCGAAAAGTCAGAGGTGTGTGCCCGGGGTTTGAACCCGCGACCGTCGAGATTCTCGACCGCGTGCCGAAACCTCGAGGCCATCATGATTCTATTACTCAATATTGTTGTATAGTACATTTTAATTACCTACTTTGACATCCTATATGCACAGGAATGCTTTGACAGTATTCAAAATAATTTTCAGTCAACATTACACTGGCTTTGGTATTAGACTACATATTATTGGCTTCACATTCCAGCCATATTCAGTGCTTCTATTGAATACTACAATTAGTCGGTGATGTCACAAAGCACCTGAGAAACAATTATATGAATTCCTGCAATGCTCTACATGTGAATAATCGTGGTAGATTCTAGCGGCTCTAGCGACCTCTCATTTCAGCAGCAGCGCCCTCTAGGTGGCGGGCATTAATCACACACGCGGCGGGCGGCCTTTGTGCGCGGAATTATGGCACGCAGCCTCGAACTCTACAGGGTCTCTACCCACTTATGTAGAGCGGGAAGTGATTATATTATTTAATTTATTGTACTATGCGTGCTGGGAGGTATGTGTTTGTCATATGAGCACATGATGGTTGATCGTATTTTATGGGAAAGGAAAATTTCTCAATAGGTCAACTTTGCCGAACTTTATAAAGCTCTGCTGAATAGAATGCACTTTTTTATTAAAGTATGCAATTTATTTTTCTACACATAATGTCTGACAAAAATTATTTATTTAAATCTTTTTAAGGGCGTATCGTTAAGCATGAGAAATCAGAAGAATGCCTTTGTCTCAGTTTTTAGTTATACAATCTGCTTTCAACCAAACAATTGTAATGTTGAAGATATCTTTAGTAAGACAAAATGATACCAGAGCATCGGTGATGTGTGCTTTGAATTAAGAACCTTAATTTAATTCATGACTACGGAAGAACTTCATGACTTTTAAATACCTACTTTAAAACATAAGTATGAGTAAAATAAAGTATTGGCTGACGAGATATTATTTTAATCATCTTCCAATAAGAAAAATCAGTTGATATCCCATGGTTAGTTACACAAAAGCTTAAAAAACCAGAGGCCTAGAGTTTAATTCCATGCTGACATATTTGCGATCCAATATTTTTTTTTATTGTATTTGTAAAAGCAAAGATTATCTTTTAGCTTCTCAAACACGTCTCGTATCAATGTGCCTTACGATTGTTATGTGTACTTATTGTAAATTTTATTATCAATAAATTAAATATTAAGCCAAAGACATCGTGTGGCGAAATGGACAGCGACCCTTCGCCGGTAACCTATGAGTAACGGCGGTAACAAATTTAATGTAACCCCGGCACAATGGCCCATTGATTCGGCGCTGAGTAATGTGCCGGTGTCACGATATTGCAGTTTGTTTCGAGAATGTTCCGCAGTAGACATGGTTTATTATAAACATCTGCTCATCATAATGTCTGCATAGTCTTCAAACGACAGAAAAAATACAATGGTGAGTAAAAATCTAGCTACATAAATAAATATTTATAATATTTTCTGCGTTGTCTGGAAGAGATCGCTAATAGCGGTAAGACCATTTGTGACACAATAGCTTATAGCTTAGCAATGTTTTATATTTTGTTGCTGTTTATGTGGTGTTCAATAAAGCATATTAAATAAATAATTGTACGACATGCGACGGAGAGGAACTCGATCCTCATGCCGGGAAAAGTGTTATTGAGTTTTCTATTGGAAAAAAAATTGCACATAAAATGCCTGTAAAATGTGCATGAAAATCTGTATCATCATCAGCTGAAAGATGTCCACTTCTAGACATAGGCCTCTCCCAAAGACTTCCAAAGCGCTCTGTCGGAAGCGGCCTGCATCCAGCGGTTTACGGCGATTTTTGGTATATCGTCAGTCCACCTTGTGGGTGGACGTCCAACGCTTGCCGGTACGCGGCCTCCACTCGAGAACCTATCTGAAAACTGTATCAGGCTTGTTTCAATGTAGCTGGCAAAACGAGGGTTTTGACATCTACTTCCAGTTACTCTTTTGGAGATAATTATTCATTCAGACTACGATCTACGATGCGTATCTTGTAGATTGAAAGATTTTTCAGAGACTGTTGTGCGTCTATTTACGATATTATAGTTACCAACCGATTTTTAATAACTTCAGCAACCCTCCTCTACTACGAAAGCCAATATGAAACACAATACGGCATAATCCATATTTTTTCATTCTAAATTAATGTAACAATAAAAAGGGGTTAGAAATACCCACTCATCGCGCTAATAACTACCGAACGCCATTGCCAATAACAATGAATCAAAAAACTCAATCGGTGCACATGAAAACCGAATTTTGTATCAATTTCACATCGCCGCAGGATTTATTTGGACCCCCCAGTGTGAGCTCCGTGGGCCCTTTATGCGTTTGCCCCCCATTTATTTCCAAATGTAAAAGCGGGTGTCAATTGTCAAAGATATGAAATACAGAACCGACTTTTCCAATGAACGTTTTAGATGCGAAAGTAACTTAGATATGTATTCGCGCATAAAATATTACAATGATTTTGATTAATCAACGGCAATAGGTTCGCCTCCATTACGTGGGGCTGATACATACCTGGTGAAATGTAAATGCAGAAATGCACTTTCACTTACCCCTTCGGGTAATCCGAGCGTGCGGTTCTGTATGTATGTACGTACGAAATTTTGATTAATATTGGTTGTGACACAAATGGGATACAGGCCTAAAGGATTTAGATGTTGATTTTTGTTGTTTTTTGATTTTAAGACCAAAAAACACTTTTCTCAACCCTTGATTTGACTCGGGACCTCTCAATCGCGTGCCACACACTAACGCCAAAGAATCAAAGAGACGGATTAAAAATATATTTCGTCTATTTATCTAGAAATAACAAAAACCCATATGTTATTACTTCGTCATCAGCCCAAATACGTCCCACTGCTGGGCACGGGCCTCCTCTACAACTGAGAGGGTGTAGGCCTTAGTCTACCACGCTGGCCTAGTGCGGGTTGGCGGACTACACACCTAAGAAATTCCTAAGAACTTTTAGGTGTGCAGGTTTTATCACGATGTTTTCCTTCACCGTTAAAGCAAGTGATAATTCATTGTGAATACACACATAACTTCGAAAAGTCAGAGGTGTGTGCCTGGGGTTTGAACCTGCGACCGACGAAATTCTCGACCGCACGCCTAAACCTAGAGGCCATCACTGCTTGTATTACTTAGTAGGAGCATTATTAAGCAGGATACAAAAATTACCTTGGGTCTTCTCTGTTTTAGATATTCTTTGGGTATTAATACGGGGACCCCCGGGCTGCGCCCCGCGGGAATCGAAGCCGCACCGCGCCACAATGTAAAAGCTCAGCATTAGCCGTAATGATGAAGCTCTTCTTAACAGATTACCTACTCAATGAGTTCGAGGTTTTATTGTGAGATATTAAAGACTAGCTGTGTGTGTCAGTGAGTGTGCATTTGTGTTTAGTTTTTGTACTGTAATAATTAATTTTTGTTGGCATTAATGCTTTGGTATATATTTGCGTATATAAATACATCCAACAGTCACATTTATAGTTCTGATCCCACACTAAGATGCAAGTCTTGTGCCGTGGGTATCAGAAACTACGAGAGATATTTCGGTCTCACAAACACCCAGTCCCGAAACAAATATCCGTGGATCACACAAACATTTGTCTCGGTGCGGGGATCGAACCCGCAGCCTCTCGTTTCGCAAGCTGGTGTCTAGCCAACTGCGCCACGGAGCTGTCATATGGCGTATATAAAGCCAATGTAAGTCGTATTTCGTCTACTGCCTAGTAGTCTAGCGGAACGATTATATGCCGTGCGATCTATTGGTCCTGGGTTCAATTCCCGGGACGGGTAAAGTGTTATTGGTTTTTCCTTCAGGAAATTCTCAGTAGCAGCACGCAGTCTGGAATTGTGTCCGAAAAACAGCAATAAGCTCGCCCCCCATTACGTGGGACTGGTACATACCTGCCGAAATGTGGATGCAGAAATGCACCTCTGCCTACCCCTTCGGGGAATACAGAAGTGAGCTTATGTATGTATGTAAGTCGTATTTATGGGTGCAGGCCTCCTCTAAAACTGAGAGGGGTTTTGCCCTAGTTAACACTTGCCTAGTACTGTTTGACAAATTCACTCACGATGTCTTAACTCTTAAACTTACACAATAATCTTATTAATAAATATCATCTGCGTTTGATTTTTCGTTCATGATCCAAGTAATTTGTATTCAATAAACTTAAAATGCGGACGGCCATAAGTTATAAGCTTATAGTTATATACCGTTGCCAAGTTCTAGTAATACCAAATTAATTTGGTAACAATTCTGATACTTGTTGGACACCCAAAAGGCAGTGACGGTACTGCCATAGAAGCCCAAAAGCGTTAAACGTTAATTTTAAAATGTCTGCTTTACAATTGTTTATTATGGCCTTATGGGGTCAGGATATTCTCATTTATATGTCAAATCTCTTTTGTTAAATGAAGATTAAAAGCTTAAAGATTATTATTCGGAATTTTCTAAGGCAATCTAGGCCTTTGGGCTTCTATGGAAGTACCACGTACCACGGAAGAAGTCGAATATTAAACAATAAACCCACAAAACCACTCCACATTTTGACTATTCCACGAATTACCCTGCATACCTATCCGAAAAGTAATACGCGTATACGTTTTTACAGCGCAATAAAGCACAATCTAGCGCTGGCAGTGGCCACCTATCGCGGCGCTATCGCAACAAATTGCAAGTGATGTATCGCTGGCTATTAGTCCGGTGTGGCGACTGTCAGATGCTGCGGGACAGTCCTGATGATGGAAATACTTCATCATCAGCCCAAATACGTCCCACTGCTGGGCACGGGCCTCCTCTACAACTGAGAGGGTTTAGGCCTTAGTCCACCACGCTGGCCTAGTGCGGGTTGGCGGACTACACACCTAAGAAATTGCCAAGAACTTTTAGGTGTGCAGGTTTTATCACGATGTTTTCCTTCACCGTTAAAGCAAGTGATAATTCATTGTGAATAAACACATAACTTCGAAAAGTTAGAGGTGTGTGCCTGGGGTTTGAACCTGCGACCGCCGAAATTCTCGAACGCGCGCCTAAGCCTTGAGGCCATCACTGCTTGGAAATACTTAGTACTATTAAAATTTACTCCAGTCTCCTTTAAGATTTAGGCAGACTTGTGTGTAATACCTTCGTCTCGCCAGCTATTTAGTCCTACGAACTCTTAACGAACAATTGTAAAACGTGTCATAGGAACTTCGTCACTCTTCGGGATCAACTTGAGTATACAAGGTAACCGGATGATAACAGGTGGTCGGGATAATAGTTTCGGCTGACGAGGAATCGGATCAATATAGAATCAATTTTGACGGATCGAGATTCAAATCGGAGACATACCTATACGAAATACGCCATGGGCACTAACAATCAGTCATATTATTATTCTCTTAAATACAACATCATTATCCACTATTAGTATTTTACTAGTAAGATGACCTAAAGGACAAACTCAGAATTATGTTTTATGCATGAACACCGAATTTCACGTAGTTCAGGCCACTAGAGATGATTCAAAGTTCTATTGCATGATTTCACTTTAAAAAGTTATCTTCATACAAAAAAGTCAATAAAAGTTTGGATTAGTCCTACTCTAAAAAACTCTAGTTTCACAAGCAGTTTTAAGTAAATTGTGCCACGGAGGCTACCATAAATTTTGAATCAAAAGAAGCGAGAAACACTGACCACAACGCAAATCCTCAATCGTCGATCCACGTAGTCACCTCAGCTATTACGCCGCCAGGCCGGCCTCACCGCAACCAGCTAGATTTTATCGCTCCTTCGAACCATTAAACCGGCCATAATGAAGTTTCCCCGGACGGATAATGCACTGAGGCATTACGCAATGATTTACAAGGGCGGCAATAAAAAGAATTTAAGGGATGACCCGGGGGCTGTAAAAATAGCGTACCGTTGTGCAACCTTCGCGTTTGGAACCTCTTTGCGTCGAGAGTCTCGGTGAGTCGAGCAAAACGGTATAAACAATATTGACTATACAGAACTACATTTAGCTCCCGGTGTAGCTCATTTTGTTATCGAAACACTGTAGCTTCGTGATTTTGGGAAGTATAAAAGAATTACCAAGAAAGAGATGGAAATATTTTGTTTTGTCCGTCATTTATTTTCTTCATCTACCATTATAATGTTACACTTTCCCAACGGTAGCTATTTTTTTTTATCCTCTATTGTACACCATATAAGTAACATTATTATTGGTAATAACTTAATAAGGTAGTGTCACAAATGGTGGTTACTAATGGTAATTACTACTTTGTAAACGATATTTTTTATTTAGATGCTTTAGTAAACTTACCTAGTATATTGTTCAAAAAGTCCAGAGTAGCAACACCAGTTATTGTAATTTAAATTGATTAATAAACATGATAATGCAACGCTCCCTCGGTAATACGAAACCCGTGTGTAACAAAACCACGTGACCAACCCTCGAAATTGGAGTTATAGATACTCAAACGTAGCGAGGAGGGCGAATCGACCTCATAAAGAAGAAGAATGGTTGCCGCAGCCGGCACTAAGTGGTGTAAGAACATACCCATGTTTTATATGACGTATTTTATTATTTCATATTTACGTTTGTGGCTTTTGATGGGCTTTTTATGCCGGATTTTGTTTGTAATGAAACATAAATTGTTTTGTTTTTATATGAGGGGTTTGATTGTCAGTTAGATATGACAAGCTTGTAAAGGACTAATATCACCAAAGAAAGTACTTTATGTTTCAGTCAAACAACAATAAGTACCTACTCTGTGTGACATTGATGCTACCTAGACTAAATCTAGCCTTGCCAAAGGATCTTCGCCCACAAGCAAGTAGATTATAGTGGCCAGTGGCCTGTACATAAATAATAATAACAATATAAATATAAATTTGACATATAAATGAGAATATCCTGACCCCACAACTAGCGCAAGCTGTACTTCGGAGTCTCTTTTTATTATAAATAAAATATAATAGAAATAATCAGTCCAGTCTAAAGTACAAATTAATATGTGCGCAAAATTATAAAATTATTGATTCACTAGTAGGCGAAGAAGACAGTATATAAAGAAATCAAATTGATTGACAAATATGTTGATTAAATTTATTTGTATTTAACGTAAAAGAGTGGAATATCGTATACTAAATAAATATTTAACAATGATAAAAGGTATCATACTTGTTAATACGATTTTGGCGTACATAAAAAGGTGAGGTTAAGACGTTCTAACTTTTCAAGAAGTAGTATACGAGTACTAATATAATATGCAAAGACAATAAAAAAATAATAGTAAAACAACTTGTACATCACACTTCAAATCGACTTTCTCATCATTTCATCATCATCATTATCAGCCCAAATACGTCCCACTGCTGGGCACGGGCCTCCTCTACAACTGAGAGGGTTTAGGCCTTAGTCCACCACGCTGGCCTAGTGCGGGTTGGCGGACTACACACCTTAGAAATTCCTAAGAACTTTTTAGGTGTGCAGGTTTTATCACGATGTTTTCCTTCACCGTTATAGCAAGTGATAATTCATTGTGAATACATACATAACTTCGAAAAGTCAGAGGTGTGTGCCTGGGGTTTGAACCTGCGACCGCCGAAATTCTCTACTGCGCGCCTAAACCTGCTTAAAATAATAGTAAAACAACTTGTACATCTACAAGACTTCCTACAAGGTTCTAAAGCTCAAGCTGAAATTAAACAACCCTTCAACACGGATATCTACACAGGTAATAACTCAACATGTATCAATGTATCAGTCATCGAGGCTTCGACGTCCCAAGGGTCTATAATAACAAATTGAAATGGTATGTCTGTAGCGGGCGTGTAATCGGCCCGCAATTAAGGCGGGCTCACTATAAATCGGCGCATATCTGATGCGATACATGGAAGAGGCGTTGCGCCCGCCGGCTGATATCTAAGGAGGGAGCACAATGAGCCAGACACTTGTTTACATCGCTTACAAGGAGATTGAATTTTGGGTCAATGAGGAAGTTCGAAAAGTCAGAGGTGTGTGCCTGGGGTTAGAACCCGCGACCGCCGAGATTCTCGGCCGCGCGCCTTAACATCAAGCCCATCACTGCTTCAGGCACACACCTCTGACTTTTAGAATTTATATTACTGTGTATTCACAATGAATTATCTCTTCTATTAACGGTGAAGGAAAACATCGTGGGAAACCTGCACACCTAAAAGTTCTTAGGAATTTCTTAGGTGTGTAGTCCGCCAACCCGCACTAGGCCAGCGTGGTGGAATAAGGCCTAAACCTTTTCAGTTATAGCGGAGGCTCGTGCTCAGCAGTGGGACGTATATGGGCTGATGATGATGATGATAATGATGAGGAAGTTCGATTAATTAATGATTGGTTATTTCAGGCTGTGTGATACTTTGCCAGCTTATAGTCTACTCTTTTCGGTGCAGGGACCTTCGTGCTTAAAGACATGAAGTGTTTCAATAGCCAACACTGATTTGCTAAGTTTCTCGCTCGATTATTAAAATCACAATTGAGGTATGTATTTCTTCTATACAAACTGGATTGCCTAGGCTCTATAGGAATCGGCGCGTGGTGGGATCCTTTAATACCATCTCAGTGGCCGCGAATGAAATTTACAAAACTCTGATTTTTCGACTTTAATCCTACATGCCTGACTGTTCTTCACAACGACTAAAAAGCCCTTTTCCCTATCAACATGCACTTATGGGTTTATTATGACGAATCATGGCGATCCAGAGGTCTTGTGTTTGATTCTCGGGGCGGACAAAGTGTTATTGGGTTTTTCCATTAGGAAATTCTCAGTAACAGCACGGAGTCTGGAAATGTGCCCGAAAAACGGTAATAGGCTCGCCCTCTATTACGTGTGACTGATACATACCTGGCGAAATGTGGGTGCAGAAATGCACCTCTGCCTACCCCTTCAAGAAATAAATAAATAATAAATACACCCAACAGTCACATACATTCTGATCCCACACTAAGATACAAGTCTTGCGTCGTGGGTATCAGAAACTACGAGAGACTTTTTGGTCTCACATACACCCAGACCCGAAACAAATATTTGTGGATCACACAAACATTTGTCTCGGTGCGGGGATCGAATCCGCGGCCTCTCGTTTCGCAAGCTGGTGTCTAGCCAACTGCGCCACGGGGCTGTCGAATACAGGCGGGAGTTTATGTATGTTGATAAAACTCGTCATTCCACTTACAATTCTCGCTGACAGTTGAACACTTGCATCTCTCATTGTGCCGCGGCGGATAAAATTATACAAATTTATTACGTCCGTGCCGGGTGACGTTCGGCAGACGCGCCGCGCCTCAAGTGCCGTCTGTCGTGTCGCCGAATATATTACAAGAGACGGCTGCATTAATGAGATAACTCATTCGATTCCCGCTTGTGTATGCAAAAAAGGAAGCGTATGAAGATTTAATAGCGTGACAAGCCGTCATCTTTTTGTTTTGAGGAGATAAATTGGTATACGTGGATGTTGATTGTTGTTTGGAATAAGTAATGGGTATGAAAAAAGGCGATGTTGGAGATAAAACCTCCCATTACTTGAGAGCGTGCCAATGATGGAGACAATCAAATTAGTGAAATATTTTAGTGATTCGCCAAAGATTCTTTCAACAAAATGCTGATAGCATAAACATTCCCATTTGAGACTAAACATGTAAAGTCTACATTTGGGTGATCAAAGAGCTACTGGTGTTTTTCAAATGCACTATCTGTGGGGTTCAGCTCCGCCCGGGCGCAACTTTGAATCCCGAGCTCATCCCACGGCCACAATAAATACAGAAATACAAACATCTCCTCTTTATTTAAGTATAAATTAAAAACGCCTGTTATATATTCCTGAGCAATGTTTCGTAAATGCGTTTTATACTGTAAATCTATTCATACAAATAAATAAAATTGGAGTGTCTGTTTGTGATATTGAAATAACCGCTATTGCCGTTTTTCGGGCACATTTCCAGACTCCGTGCTGTTACCGAGAATTTCCTAATGGAAAAACCCAATAACACTTTGCCCGACCCGGGAATCGAACCCAGGACCTCTAGATCGCACGGCACATACTTGTACCGCGAGACCACGAGGCACGAGTAAATTATATATGTATATATATATATATGTACATATGTGTCTGTTAGGTGTTTTTAGCATTATAAATTGTTTATTTAATTTTAGAACTAATGAAAATAGGGGGAATATATGGATGATTCACTACATCCTTTGCTCACTACCTAAATAGAGAAAGGCACAGATTTCAATGATTTGTCCTTTCTAAAACAGTAATGCATTTGTATGACAAAAACAGATTCATTGTGCAAATGTATGATTACGTAGGTATAGGGCTTTCTAGGCACGAATAGATGAAATTGGTGAAATGTTGCAACCTGGAATAACATAGAGTAGCATGGAAGGGGTTCATAATAGTTGTTGAATAAGCAAAATAAGTGTGTTAGGATGTCGATGTAATTTTTTTATTAACTCTGGATACTCAAATAAGTAGGTACTATCGTATCATCGTATCCGTAGGGCTAATCAAATTAAATTATAATTATTGCGAGTTTTACAAATGATTCAGATTGTGCACATTCCAGGAAGCGATAAACAATCGACGATGACATTTAATTAGTCTGCCAGCGTCAGTTTGTCAAAATGCCAGAGAACTCAATACGTTTCTTACAGTCACCCAAAGCGCTGAAAGATAGCTTAATAACTTTCCTCTTATATATGACATGTATGAGGTTAAATTAAATATAATGAATAAAAATGTAATTATAATATAAAAAAATGACATTTCGTGTTGCTGAGGGAGTTTCTTGCCGTTTCTTCTCCACAGCGATAACACGTTTCGAAGCGGCAATAGTTTAAAAAACTAAATTGACGATTCAAAAGCACTTGTAAAAGTCTATTTGAATAAAGGTGATTTTGAGTTTGAGTTTATAAATAAAAAATATACTGAGTGCATGTCTATCCGAGTCGTGAACAAGTTATCCATCAGTAGCTGTTGAAATATAATGTACAGAACAAAAATATGAAAGAGAGACATAAATAATGAACCGATATCGGCGACGCTGGCTCGTAAATATCTCGCTCGTGATAGCCCCGTCCACTGGTAGCTCGCGCAGTGAGGGGAATCGGAACGCCATTCCGATTTTCAACTATTATCTAATTAAAAAATACACTGCCTGCCTCGTGGTCTCGCGGTACAAGTATGTGCCGTGCGATCTAGAGGTCCTGGGTTCGATTCCCGGGTCGGGCAAAGTGTTATTGGGTTTTTCCATTAGGAAATTCTCGGTAACAGCACGGAGTCTGGAAATATGCCCGAAAAACGGCAATAGGCTCGCCCCCTATTACGTGGGACTGATACATACTTGGCGAAATGTGGGTGCAGAAATGCACCTCTGCCTACCTCTTCGGGGAATACAGGCGTGAGTTTATGTATGTATGTATGTAAAAAATACATTCAAATGTATTGTATATTCATGATGAATTATCACTTATTATTTATTTAAAACTTTATTGTACACCTGAGATTAAAACTACTGAGTACAGTAGACTAAATTAGTACAATAGGCGGCCTTATCGCACCAGGCGATCTCTTAGAGACAATCAAGAACAAACAAACATAAACAACTTACTTTAACGGTGAAGGAAGACATCGTGATGAAACCTGCACACCTAAAAGTTCTTGGGAATTTCATAGGTGTGTAGTCCGCTAACCCGCATTAGGCCAGCGTGGTGGACTAACTACCCTAACCCCTCTCAGTTGTAGAGAAGGCCTGTGCCCAGCAATGGGACGTATATGGGCTGATGATGACGAATATCATGCTAGTGGATGGTAGGTATGTAGGTGATAAAGAATTATTGCTGATCCTTGAAAAACGAATTTAGTTTGATTATGTAATGTCAATGAATGTTAAATTTAAAATTACATATATTATCAATAAATTTATGAGATTGGTTATCTTTATGATATTACTGACAGCTTCTGACCCCACACTAGGATACAAGTCCTATGTCATGGATATCAGAAACTACGAGAGACTTTTCGGTCTCACAAACATTTGTCGCGGTGCGTGGATCGAACCCACGGCCACTCGTTTCGCAAGCTGCTATCTAGTCAACTGCACTACGCGACTCTCAAAATATTCTAATAAATAATATTCTAGGGAAAGTAAAGAAAAGAAACCCTAAACATAATTTTAATTTATGTTCCCCCATCACTAAACGGCTAACAGGCCGTAGCACATTGTGGGTCGATTCGAAGCTTTCACAACCATTTGTTTCTGTGAACAGGAGTTAAGTAAATCGATGGCTTCAGGCAAATTGGCTCCGTGGCTGTTCCCACCGGGGATTACGCTATTATTTCGCGTTAGTGGTAATGTTTGGTTTGCCTACGCGAGCTCTGTCCATTCTGGTAATAGTATGGCTGCTCGTGTATTTGAGAAGGGTTTGATTTTGCAAACCTAAGTGCATTATGACTATGGTATGATTATGGTAGGTCGGTGTTGAACTGGTAGATATTGCGTTGGTTTTGAGGGCTGATCCTTAGAAAAGTCTAGCTAATGGTGAACTAGATTGGTCACAGGAGTCAAATAATTGAAAACGTTTGTCTAGTTTATAGATTCAAAAATATACATCTCGGAATAAAATACTTTTTTTAAAGTGGAACGCCAAAACTTGCTATGATTGTAGTGTGGATGCTTGCAAATCCTAAGGAATTAATTCAATAAAATTTAAGACAACTTATTCAAATGAAACAGAAAATAAAAGTGAAATCATATCGGCAAAATTCGATTCATACAGCGAATATCCAAGGAAATGATCATACGGCTAGAGACGACAGCTATCTGACGTTAAAGCAGTAAATCTCAGTAAGTTGTAGTGAAATACGGTAGCGGTGGAACAATGAGATGTGCGGCATGAGGGGGTGTGAGGGGTTGGGGGAGGGGTGTGGGGGTGCAGCGGAGCAGCCAGAGACGCGATATGAGGGAAATATGCAATATTCAATAACGTTCGCACGACCTGCAATTGTAGGGCTGCCTCTTATGTTTGATTGTTTGTATTGATGTAATATTGGCTGGTATTGATAGTCGGGCTAACTCGTGTGTCGTGACGAGAAACGGCATGACGTTTTCCTTAGACATCTAGTCTTTTCGCGGTCTACTGGCGCAATGTGTTCAATTCCTCCATATTTTAAATTGGTTTCCTTGATTACTAAACAACGTTCCGTCAGCTGTTTCAAATCTTTTTTACGATTGGATGCGGTGGATTATTTTGCCCTACAATTATAAGAAATATATATTTCGTGATGCTACTGAGAATTATATTATCTAGGGGACCTGCGACCTCTCGACGGCAATCTATGCCGCGGGTGAAAAAAGGCAATTTTAAACATAAGTTACCACAAAATACAAATCAAATACTTCAACACGTATTCAAACCTTTCAACATCCAGCCCTGTTTGTCGGGGACGATCCCCGATACGCGAGGTCGCGACCGGTTGTGATTTACCGCGCGGCAGATTATCTGCGCGGACGCACCGCCTGCCCACCGACACGGCGACTCGCCACGAGCTTCACTATCGCCGCGTATTGGGAAACCATTAGCTATATGCATGATAGAACTTACACGCTTACACAGTCACGCCTGTATAAAGAGGAAGGCAAACATACATTTCTGCACCCAAGTTTAGGAGTCTTTTGCTGTTTTTTGAAACCATTTTGTTTGTGGTGGACTATGGGCTTAACATTCTCAGTTGTAGAGGAGGACCGTGCCCAGCAGTAGGATGTATATGGGCTGATGATGATGATGATATATGTAAAAGAAAGGATACTTAACGATTATTTATTATATTTCAACGCACTGTTTAAACTTTCTTACGAATAAAAACTAACATTTTACAAGTTAATATCTGAACAGCAAAAAAGGTTTGTAATGCCTATCTATACATTATCATTAATTGCCTTAATAATTAACATTTACACTATAATAAAAAAAGAATGAACAGATGAAGCATATATCGTCTATGTATATTATCTTTCTATTATTTCTAAACAAAATAAAAGTCTCCCCTGAGACTCTTAAGATCTCTAAGGTATTTCTCAAACGTAATGAAAATAAAATAATCGGCGTGTTTCTCTTAATTTACAAATTGTACGTGTTTAAGGACTGGTGAAGTCCCTCAGTTGATTGGAGGCGTTTACGGTACTCAGGGTTGAGAAGCTCTTTTACACCCCGCCCAGATTTTTTGAGTATTATTATATATTAAATTTGTATACAATTAACATTTCTTTAAAATACACTAGATATCTTTTACTTCATACTCAGGTCTACTGAGTCAGGTCTTAGTGGTAAGAAATAAGAGTCACAAACATTGTACTTACTACACGCTACATTTCTATACAAGACCAATGGATCCTTATTAATGAATAAGGACAGTTCTGTTCTTCTATTGAAGGGGTCTAGGCGTTAGTCCATCACGCTGGTCTATTGCAGGTTGATTTACTCAATAGATACCTTGACTGCCTCGTAGTCTCGCGGTACAAGTATGTGCCGTGCGATCTAGAGGTCCTGGGATCGATTCCCGGGTCGGGCAAAGTGTTATTGGGTTTTTCCATTAGGAAATTCTCAATAGCAGCACGGAGTCTGGAATTGTGCCCGAAAAACGGCAATAGGCTCGCCCCCTATTACGTGGGACTGATACATACCTGGCGAAATGTGGGTGCAGAAATTCACCTCTGCCTACCCCTTCGGGGAATACAGGCGTGAGTTTATGTATGTATGTATACCTTTACTTTGCGCAAAAATCCTCTTCCTCATAATTAAAGTGCATGAAATCTCAGGATTCACACATCATTTAGATAATTCATCAGTTTGGAATTCGGTAGACCGCACGCTTTAACTTCGAAGCCCTTAAGCTATTAATGAATCATTTACTAAACATAATACCGTGTTTTGTTCCGAAGCTCATTAAATTTAGGGGTAGAACTATGGAGTGAACAATACCTATCCAGGAGGCGTTAGTACCTGAACAATTTACAATAACAAAGAGTGTTGGGGCGTGCTGTCGCCGAGTCACAGCGCCTATTTAAATTGTTCGAGTGGTGTTCAGTGAAGGACCTCGTTAGTATGGGCGGGGCTGGCACGCTGTGAAACTGAATTATGGATGCTGATGTGTTGGTAATTAATGGGAAGACTACCTGCGAAGTACTCGTTCATGTTTCTAATGATTTGAAGACGCTTGCTTTGATTTAAGAACACGTTTCTTGTGAGCGGTGGAGTGGCGCTCTTATAGTTAAATATTCTGATAAGTTTTGACACTCATTTCAAACAATACTTTCAGATAGAATATGTTTTGGTACCTCTAATATATGAGGAGACTCCTTGTTTATACGCCATCTAGACATTTGAGAGGAACAACTTGTAGGAAAATTATTATTTAACATGAAATATTATATGACATTATGGACATGAGTTTTGAAAAAGGATAGAAAGTATAGATAGAAGATAAGTTAGTGATTAATAAAAATTCTGAGTTATAAACTATTTTTGGCATAAGTAGTATTCAAACATGCCCTACAACGCTAAATAACAATTCACACTTTACTTCGAACAAATATTTTTGCTTGGGATTCTAACTGGCGAACACTGATTGTCGTATTATCCAGCCCAACTAGGTTCCTATAGCTGTGATTTAAATATTTCATTCAATACAGTAGTTTCTAACCACGCTAAGCATCGTAACAGCTCGTCAGCCTTCCCAAGGAACCGGTACTAGGAATACATAAAGGTGTGGGTCTATAGCGACCCGGCTGGCCCTTAACAAGGCTCCCTGCCGGCAGGGCGTGGTGCTCCGCCCAGCAGCTCTAACAACCAAACGCTGAACAACCACCCTTTCCGCGTCGCCCCGTAATTATACTGTTTTGACGCTTCAAAGCATAAATTAATTATTTGTATTAATGATTTCCGTTGTTGAGTATTGTTGTGATTTCTAGTTTGTGTACGGAATACAAACCTACACGTATAAAAATTATTGAAGGTATTTTTTATATCATCATCAGCCCATATACGTCCCCCAGTTGGGCACGGGTCTCCTCTGCAACTGAGAGGGTTTCGGCCTTAGTTCACCACGCTTGCCTATTGCGGGTTGGCGGACTTCACACCTCAGATATTCCTAAGAACTTTTAGGTGTGCAGATTTCTTCATGATGTTTTCCTTTACGGTTAAAGTAAGTGATAATTTATTATGAGTACACACATAACTTCGAAAAGTCAGATGTGTGTGCCTGGACTTTGAACCATCGAGATTCGCGACTTGTTATTTTTTTATATAATAAATGTATAATTTTCGTGGGTTTTTTTTTATTCATCTTTTTTTCTGAATTATTCGAGAAAATGTATTAAGGTGTGCGTATTTATTGTGTAATTGTTGACTAAAAAGCAAATGTTTTAAAAAAAAAAGGTATTCTTAAGAATTTTATAACCTCCAATATGATCATTATTGCAGATAATCGTACCAAGATATGTAGCTATTGAAGCTATTGAAACTAAACAAGAACACGTACATTCCCCGAGCGCAGTGGGGGCACATATAATAAATCTCTTAAGTAATTCCGAGCCAAGTCCCAATAACTCCATTGTCTCGTATGATGATAAAGTGCGAGCATAATTTCCAAGAAAATGTTCGTACTTGAATAAAGTGGGGCCAACTGTAAATAATAAAAAGCTGGCTTCGAGCCGCACTGTGGCTCTACAACGGAGCAAGACACTGCTTATAGTGCTCGGCAATAACTGCGTGTGATACTACATGTACCATTTGTTTTAGATGCTGTACCGTTTTTTTTTTGTTTGCAGTGGAATACAATCTCATTAAGGGAAAAATATTTTTTATATGAGTATGCTACGATGTACCTGTTGTTATTTGCAGTAATGTTCAGTTTGATCAAGTGGCCGAATTCAATACAATTACATTGGCTTGTTTATTTTTTTGAAAGTGAATACTTTCCCGAGATAGATGCCATAAAATTTTTTTTTTTAAATATCGTGTTATTTAATTATAACGAGTCGGTAAACAGGGCACTTGAATAATACATTTTACTTACTTTAACCGAAAGTAAAATTCTTACACTTTGATGTAAGTTGGAGTACTGCTAGTAAGTAAAATCCTTGTCGCTTATGTCTTATGTATCATAACTCCTGTACATAACGATAGGCATACATCAAATTGACTTCGAGCGCGAAAGATCAGCATGTTCCGTAAAAACCGTGTTTTTTTTGTAAGTAAGGTCAATTATAATTAATATTTGTACATAGATATTATGTAGGTGTGACGAAAGCTGGACCAGACCGCAAGACAAAAGTATATTATGAAAAAAATATATACGCTCCACTATGCGCGTGCTACAGTCGATGCTGGTGTACAAAGGTTGCAGTAGTGTTGTTTGCCAGTTTCCTCTATAGCTAAGCGGGGACCAAATTATTGGACTTTTAGGTATTATCCTCTCATAGCACGGTTAACTTAATTACAGTTTCATAAAAGAAACTGATGCAAAGTGAAGAAGCAGTGATGGCCTCGAGGTTTAGGCGCGCGGTCGAGAATTTCGGCGGTCGCAGGTTCAAACCCCAGGCACACACCTCTGACTTTTGAAATTATGTGTGTATTCACAATGAATCATCACTTGCTTTAACGGTGAAGGAAAACATCGTGATAAAACCTGCACACCTAAAAGTTCTTAGGAATTTCTTAGGTGTGTAGTCCGCCAACCCGCACTAGGCCAGCGTGGTGGACTAAGGCCTAAACCCTCTCAGTTGTAGAGGAGGCCCGTGCCCAGCAGTGGGACGTATTTGGGCTGATGATGATGATGATGATGATGAAAAGAAACTGCAAGTAAAGCGACTGAATAGTCACAGTAGGCAAGCAGTAGGGGCAAAGTTATTCATAACCCCCGGGCTCACTCGTTTCCAGCGGCGTAATGGCCAAGTCACTGCCAAAATAAATGTTGCTTAATACGCTGAAACTTTTGAAATATGTTTCGCTTAAATGTGCCGCTGAAAGCGTAATAATTTTTCCCTTTATGTGGCAAGTTCTGTGAGCCTTTTTGTTTGCCTTGCGTTCACTCGTGTTTTATATTTTTTATTGCTTACCATTTCTATACGCAGACGTCTTTTGTGCTCAACTGTACGGCTCGGTGTAATTTAAAATGATTTGTTTTTATGCAAACGGCTGTAGCGATTGAGATTAATTTTGGCGATTACTCTTGTGGTGCTTTAGCCGTAATTAGATTTATTTAAATTGGTAAAGTGTCAGCTTGTGTGCAGCTGAGGGATTTGTGAAAGGAAATTGAGCGATTGCATATTTTGCAGAAAAACCGAAGTTGAACGCAAATAAATCTCCACAATTTTATCTATGTATTTTTTTCAATGTGGTTGTACTTTTAAGTGGTGGAGCCCCGCTGCAAGATCAGTAATATTACTTTACTTCCCACTTCTAATCAATTTCGGAGGAAAAGCAAGCCATATACAATTCTCTTAGTTACAATTTTCGCTTTGTTAGGGAATGAATCTCCAAAAGTCGCGTTTTCGTAAAGTACTGTTCCCCCAATATAATACTGTCTAAACTTCAAGTTTTTCAAGCCTTTAATTCATTTTACTTCAACCTTAACCTCCTGAGTTCCAGAGTACAATTTTTCTGGATTTTCTTTTGCTAAGTACTTCTAGATATGATACACAATTGAGGAGTATTTTTTTTTAAACCCTTATATAGGTATGTTTTGTTTCATGGAGAAAAAAAATGGATTGATTGGATTGATCTCTTATTATCTGTCACAGATTTATTTTTTGTTAGATGTTCTAAATTAAGGACATAAGTACTCAGGAGGTTAATTTGTAATCCTGTAAATAAAGTGTAATCCTTTAATTAATTTATTATTATTAAAATACTAACTACAGAACTTATTAAAAGCGAAAATACTTATAGTGTATTTGCATTTGCTATTCCCATCCTGGGATGTCTGTAATATTATTATATTTCTGTAATATCTAGTAATATCTGGATATTACAGAACAGGAAGACAATAGTCCAGCCATTCCCCAGGACAATAACACAACACTACAAGTAAATTTCTTTCCATATTCAACGTGTACTGTACTGGCAGACCATTCGAAACGATAGAGCCATATAGATAGGGTATCTTCACGACACACGCTTAAGGCGGCCATTACAGATAGCCAAACGGCAAGAACGATACTGCATGTGCATTGATGGGCTGTAGTAATGTTATTGAAGGTCGAATGGTAATGTCGGATGCCTCTGCGAACCGTTTTCCAGCTTCGAACACAGAAGTGTTTGTACTCTGTATTTTTCGACACAGACGACACTGTGTCCCCAGAGTTGGTAGACGGAACAGCCTCCTACGTGAGTTTTGGTTAATAACCATTGTGTGGTTTCTATATGAAGTTATTTCCACGCCTTTGTGATAAGATATTTGTGGTATGAATCAAATGTATATTGTAAGATTGGGGTTGCTTTAGGTTTTTGAATCGCTATCAAGAACATAAAGTCGATTATTTTCTGAGTTATGTCATATGAAAGTTTCGCAATTTTACTGAATGATATATATTTTTATAGCAGTGATGGCTTTGAGGTTTAGGCGCGCGGTCGAGAATTTTCGGCGGTCGCAAGTTCAAACCCCAGGCACACACCTCTCACTTTTCGAAGTTATTTGTGTATTCACAATGAATTATCACTTGCTTTAACGGTGAAGGAAAACGTTGTGATAAAACCTGCACACCTAAAAAGTTCTTAGGAATTTCTTAGGTGTGTAGTCTGCCAACCCGCGCTAGGCCAGCGTGGTGGACTAAGGCCTAAACCCTCTCAGCTGTAGAGGAGGCCCGTGCCCAGCAGTGTGACTTATTTGGGCTAATTATGAATAGGTATATATTTTTTAAGCTGCTTTGTTGATATGATCTTATGACCATATCTGATAGCCTTCGTCGGTTTTAACCTCCCATAATTCCAGTTAGAAGACATTAGTTACTATTCTTAACGTGATAATACTTAAAATGAACTTAAGAGAGAGAACTGAGTGGTCAAAAAATATCTTAAATTTTAGAAGTCACAGACAACAATGTGTGACTGTGCGTGCCTAGTTTTATGTTTTAGTAATAGTAGGATACAAATAGATCGAGTGCCGTTTAGTAAAAATGAATATGTAAAACTAAAATGACCTACAAAATTTCGCCACAGGGCTCAATTTGTGTTAGTCCTCTAGTGACTAGAGTAATTAATCTCGCAGAAAAAACGACAAAAAAATAGCTTTCAGAAGTTAGTAAAAAAAATCAAATGACCTCACTCCGTCGATATAACTGCAGTTCCTTTAGATTCATTATCTAAAATATATAAATTTGTACCATCAATAAAAATACCGAAAACAGATAAAGTTATCCCGGAACTCGCCCACAGCACAGATTCCGACGCGACAAAATAATATTTATGTTAAAAAACACATGTGAGAGACTTCAAAGGGCTGTTTATCGGAAAGTTAACTGATATCTACGCCATAAAGCACATAATCTTAACCACCGTGAGACGCCATCACAGCTCGCTGTTGCGGGGGAATTATCGCCTGGCCCCAAATGGCACAGCTCGGGTGGGGATTTGGATTGGGGGGTAATTTTATTATTAATGACTGACTCGTTGGCACTCCGCGTAAATCGGCTAGTATGATCATAATAGACTCTTCGGTTAGACCAAGTGTAATCATTTCTTTAATTCGCAAGTAGCATTATTGAATTCGTAATTGCATAGTATGAAGGACTATAATACGTAGGTACGTTGTATAGGACAACATGGCCAAAGAATCGCTTGGCACTCATAAAACAGTACGAATTAATTTTGTAACGTCTTTCATTGTACTGAATTTTGGAGCGATATTTTGATAAAGTAAATTGAAATGCCTATTTGCTGCTATAACAAGTGTTGTCCATAATAACGAGTCTGCAATTATTTATCACTGTAAACTATCAAACTACATCTAGAAACGCAAGTAGATACAAGATATATCTGCAACTAATAAAAAAACTTAGAGAACAATACCAATAAAAATAAAAGTAAAATGACCTTTTTTTTGTATAGGGGCCAAGCCCACAGAATACAACTAAATACATCCCACTGCAGCTCGAACGGCACAGGATAATATTATTGGATTTACGAGGGCGTGCGCCGGCGCTTTGATTTACGTCTTCCATGTGCGATAAATTACCACGGCCTGATATTATGCCAACTGAGCGCGGCGAGTGCCGCTGCACTCTGCTGCGCTGCACTCCGAGGGAAAGAGATGGAGGTAAGAATAGAAGAACGTGGTGTTATTGATGATGTGACAAATGATACTGCTTCTTTACGAATTAGGAAGTGAGTGGTGTGTTAGAAATTTATCAATGAATAGTTCGATATCCACGAAATTTAATTTTAAGTATAATAATTAATACATACATACATACATAAACTCACGCCTGTATTCCCCGAAGGGGTAGGCAGAGGTGCATTTCCGCACCCACATTTCGCCAGGTATGTATCAGTCCCACGTAATAGGGGGCGAGCCTATTGCCGTTTCTCGGGCACAATTCCAGACTCCGTGCTGCCACTGAGAATGTCCTAATGGAAAAACCCAATAACACTTTGCCCGACCTGGGAATCGAACTCAGGACCTCTAGATCGCACGGCACATACTTGTACCGCGAGACCACGAGGCAGTAGTAGTATAATAATTAATGTTATGAAGATATTATAAAGGTAAGGAAAACATACACAGTTATAGAGGGGGCCCGAGTCCAGCAGTGGGATGAATATGATGAAGGAAATCGAGGTTCTCACCAAGGTGTTTCTCAGGTATGTAAAATTCGCCAACTAGCAAATAAGCAAATAAAAATTGTCTGATTCTTCTCCAAAACTTGAGATTCCCTATCATTCGTTTCATGGAAACAATTACGGTCTATTTGTTTTGTCAAATGTTACAGAAATGTTGATTGCTTATCGCCATTTCCTACAAGCATAACTGTTTTATGTTTGTTTAGATCATAATTTTAATGTCCGAACAAATTTACGACGCATACAGAATTAATTGCAATAACACATGTAGCTGCAAGCTTAGTGTTCTCCAATGATATCGTTACTGTACTCAAATTGGTTTTAAACATAAATTAGTATTGCGACAGTTATTTTGGATTGGGCATAAATTTTACATACGATGAAGAGGTCTTAGGCTTTGGTTCACTATGAGGGTTGATGACTTGATGTACACCTGAAATGCTTTGCCAGTTGATAGAGATTGGATTTAAATCCTTTCGGCCGTACAAAAAGCCAAAAGTATTTTTTTGTCTATCTTTACTTGTGCCATGAAAAGAAACCGAATTTTCTAGTAGTTTCTAAAACCGAGTTATGCAAAGACTCTACGCAGATAGCATAAAACTTCTAGCGAGTGACGTAACTCCTGCGTTACGTTTTATGTATGGTGTTCTTATACAACCGGAACCCAAAATCCTTTTATCAAATTGAGTCATCGTTAATTTAATTTAAGGAAAAAATCTAACGCTTGCAACGTTCCGATACATCTACTATAATGTACTATAATCCAATAATACTATAATCCAATCCATCCGACACCACATTGTTTAAGCCATGTTTTGAAAATCAACAACTAATATTACTTTAAAACACAAATGATATTGTGAAAGTTTATTTTAGTGAAGAATGCATAAATGGCCCTAGAATATAGAATTAAAACTGGACTTAACACAAGCTCAGAAAGGAAAACAGCAAATACAAAAGCAACAATTATATCAGATACGCAACGGGAAGCCGAGATGAAGCAATACCTCAATCCATTGGAGGCATAGAATAATAAATATATTGTAGCAATCTCGAATACATCTGGGCGGCTAAGCCCGTTCATCCGGCAACGTGCGGATATTATCGTGGATAATGGCCTCCTGTTATTTATGACGTTTGTAATAACAACTGTAGGCTTTGTTATCAATGAAATGTGACTACTATGACCCTTGAGCTCATAGATTTAAGTAGCACCATCAGTTACTATTGGGCAAGAGATTGAGATCTATTAAGGCTCTACTATGCCACTACATCAGTTACCAGGCACTAGATATTAAATACAAGCGGTCCAAACAGATGCGTGGATAAAGTTAGTAAATAATTTGATTAACTTTTACCAGTCAAAACAATTGACAATCTTTGCGGCCTTGTTATTTAGACATCAGTTTATGAAAGGAGACGCAACTCTGTGTGATTTACAAATAATTATTTTGGGTCTGGTTGCCTGTGAGACCGAATAGTCATTTGTAGTATCAGATACCTACGGCACAAAACTTGTCATTGAGTGTGGGATCACAATTACGTATGGAGCAGTTGGGTCTATTTATTTGTAACTATATCTGGTCACAGAATTTGACACACCTGCATGGACTCACGACTTATGTATAATTACCATCACTATACGCATTTTTAATCTCTCCGCAGTTATAAATTTCAAGTCATTGAATTTATTAAACCTTAAATTGAACTCTCTAAACTTTGAGTGGAGTTTTTATGAAAATACCTTGAGGCTGTACGAAAATAAGCTTTCAAAATGGCGTAAATTGACCAATTTCATGCGGCTAAATCAAATCTTTATACCGTGATGTACGAGATCGCCCGCAGGTTACCCTACCGAGTATAATTGCACCTCGCGTGATATACGATTGAGATGTGCTAACAGGCGTTCCTGATATAGTCGGATTTTAGCCGCGGGCATAATACATGATTGTTTTATTTGTAATGCAGTGTTTTGCATTCAATTGATCTCTGGTGGGTGTAAGACAGCTTTATGATTGGAATGTCGTGGGTGTAGATACGGCATTATTTAAAATATGAACTGAAAAAAACATTACTCATTGTCTTTCGAATCCTACAAAAAATATAAAGTGGTAGTTTGTTCCATAGTTATACTAAAATCGCTGTGCGGATTGGAATGGAATCTGGCACATAGATTTTGGTCTAGAATACCACATATGATATTTTTTATCCTGAATACATGTCACACATAGAATTCTATGTGGGTATAAGCGTTGAGCGCAGCGTAATATTTTATCAAGGGGTTAGGTATACACATTAGGTAAGACCTGGAGTAAAGTGGTCGCTATTTGGGAGGTATCCTAATATGAATACAAAATACTGCTATCATTCACTCAGTTCCTCAATTTTTCTAAGTAATATTTTCTTTTTTTTGTTTACCAAAGTCCTAGTTACAAATTTATTTTGTTTTGTTATTTTATTAAGATACTACTTTTTGTGATACTCATATGTAGGTAGTAGCTTATGTTATAGTGTCGGAAACGATATATTCGTTTCCTATTATGCAATGTTTCTGCTCTAATTTTCTGTCTCTCTCTGTCTTTTCTGTCTCTGCGGTACAAGCCGTTAGTGCAAAGATGGTAGGATTCATGTATTGATTTTTTAAATAAATAAATAAAAAACAAAACTGAGCGAGTTAAAATAAAGGATAAGCAAACTGCACCGGAAGGATATAACCTTCCACAGGTATCTTGTTTGTTGGCAGACAAACGGTCTTTGCAACTAGTTGCCGTCGTGACGCCGGCCGGATCTTGCGAGACGCTTTGTAGCGCAGCGGAAGGAAACGCCACTCAAGAATTTTATAAACAACTTTTTATACCGTCAACTTAATCATACGCTTCCGTTGTATGTTTTTTTGCTCAGTAATAAATTATTTTCTCATCGACTGATAATTATTTTTATAGGAGATACGTCATAAAGCATACTAGCGGTTAGCCCAGGTCAACCCGACTTTTACATAAAATATAACCTTTGCTTCTCCCCAATTATTACTTCTTTCATGTACCAAAATTGATAATTATTCAAGTATAAACCAAATTGACAAACTTATATTCAAAATTATTATATTCATCATTAGCCCCTTTACGTGCCGCTGCTGGGCACAAGCCTCCTCTACAACTGAGAGGGCTTAAGCCTTAGTCCACCACGCTGACCTAGTGCGGATTGGCGGACTGCATACCTAAGAAATTCCTAAGAACTATCAGGTGTGCAGGTTTCCTCACGATGTGTTTCTTCACCGTTAAAGTACGTGATAATTCATTAGAAATACAACTTCGGAGTTGTGTGCTTGGTATTTGAAGCCACGACCGCCGAGATTCTCAACTACGAGCCTAAACCTCGACGTCATCACTACTTTCTCCTGACTAATACCTTTCAATCACCCGTCGCACACATTCCGCGGTGCGAATGAAGCGGGGAAGTTATAACTTAGCAATACTACGTGACAAACAACATAAAACCTTCATAATTAGCAGTATAAAGGATGTTGCACATAAAGTCATATTTGAATTCGCTTTGCAAATGTCGGTGTAATATGTCGGCAACATCACTAGTGAAGATAAATGGCCGTCTGTTTGTGCGTGGGCAATAATTATGCTATTAGTATGCAGCGAAGTTGCAACTGCGTTGCGGAATTCTTGACTTCAACTAACATGCCACGTAGAAATGTAATAAATCAAACAATAAAAAGAAATCCTGTCCTTACTTGTGCTATTAAACTCGTTGGGCAAGGTTTCTCTACAACTTGTTTGGCTATTTGGATATTTGCAGATCGGGGAATGGTTCGGTTGAGGAGTTTACATGACTGAGTAAAATTCATGAATGAAACTAGCTTTGAATTAGTTTCAAATCGATGTTCTTCCGTATATTTCCGTATATAGAACAGTTGCCCTGTCACCGTGTACCCTTATTTCTAATACCTTGGATCCTTCCAGCGTTACTTCAAGAAGCATCTTAGCAGTTTGGCGTGAGTGAGAGTTCAGAGAGATGGAAATCCATCACCACTTGATGATCTGTTTGGTCAGGATGAAATGTTTTCATTTTCCAGTTAAAAAATGAACTTAAAAGTTACTTAAAAATTTGGTGTATTAAATTTTTTTTAGCCAATCTGTTGGATAGACCTGCAATCGAGGGATTCCAGTATAGAATGCTGGGTTAAATTATCGTATTATTAAGTTTAACTATTACAAAATGCGCAGTTACTACTGCATAGAATCTAAAAATGAGTCCAAGGAACGACAACAGACTCGCCCTTTATTACGTGGAATTAAATCACTGCAGCCCCCGTGGCGCAGTTGGCTAGACACCAGCTTGCGAAACGAGAGGCCGCGGGTTCGATCCCCGCACCGAGACAAATGTTTGTGTGACCCACAAATATTTGTTTCGGGTCTGGGTGTATGTGAGACCGAAAAGTCTCTCGTAGTTTCTGATACCCACGACACAAGACTTGTATATTAGTGTGGGATCAGAACTATGTATGTGACTGTTGGGTGTATTTATTTATTTATTTACTGCAGGCGAAACATAAGCGTAGAAACACACCTTTACCTACCATTTCTGGGATGCAGGTGGTATATAAATTGCATACATAATACTTACATTATTGCCTTTATTTACATTTATGAGTAATATAAATAAATTATTCTCGTCATATTGCCACATAATGTAAAGTACCTGGATGACCGAGCTTTGCTCGGATTTATTTTTTAATTGTGTTTTTTGGAAATTATATTTAAGTACGAATTACTAATAAAATGATGAAATATGAATAATGTTACTTAACAACGCCATCTGCTGTTGTGTCGTTAAAGCAGTTAGTTGCTCACAAAAAATAGTATTATTATTCGCCAATTCGCCAATAGATGTCAGGAAGAGTCTACTCAAACGCCTCCTTTTGTTATTTTTCTTCCAAATGACATTTTCTAAAAATGATTCCTAGCTAGATCGATTTATCGCCCCCGAAACCCCCTATATACTAAATTTTATGAAAATCGTTGGAGCCGATTCCGAGATTCCAATTATATATATACAAGAATTGCTCATTTAAAGATATAAGATAAATGAGTATTTCTCAATAGTAAATCCGAGCATGCAAATAGATAATTAACAAGATTGATCTTTTAGATAAAGATGATCGATATCTATAATGACACTAATGCTTTACGATGCCATTTAATTAGACGGAGTTGATGATAAGAAGATGACCATTACAGATATCATGATAAATAGTGTTATTTTTAAATAGAAAATGTGTTTGTCGTATCTTTGGTCTTCATCTATTTAGGTATAAGTTTAAGATATCGAGGTATAATTCTGTAACTTTACTTATATACTTTTTAATTGAAAGTGTAAAAATGATTTGTTCAATAGAAAGGACTTGATTTTATTAATATTAAAAAAAGGTATTTTTTTTCTGTGACATTCTTTAATAATGATCCAAGGAAAATCAGTACAGCTCTGCTATCTCACTGTTTAATCATATTTGTGTGATTTCTTTAGTGCGAAATATTAGTCATTTCTATAAATCATGACAACCCCGTGGCGCAGTTGGCTAGATACCAGCTTGCGAAACGAGAGGCTGCGGGTTCGATCCCCGCACCGAGACAAATGTTTGTGTGATCCACAAATATTTGTTTCGGGTCTGGGTGTTTGTGAGACCGAAAAGTCTCGTAGTTTTTGATACCCACGACACAGGACTTGTATCCTAGTGTGTGGTCAGAACTATGTATGTGACTGTTGGGTGTGTTTATTTATTTATTTGCTTAACATGATAAGGACATTGTTTTAATTGAATCTTTCTCATTCCAGTCTTGATACTTGACATCGCAATCCTTTGTTTGTTCCTGATCATTATCTATCAAGTCTGTAATTTTTTATTGCACTTGTAGTTAAGCTGTCTACATAATCCCATTCATTACACAAGTTGCCATCAGAGCAATAATAAAAACCGGATTTTTCCAGTAAAACCTCGTCACACGTTACCTGCAGACCGTTGGAACATGACAATAACTCATCCGAAGCGGTAATCTCGGCTCGCTAACTGCTCATTGTGTTTCCTCATGATTTATCTGGCGGTACTTTCGCGGCACGAGGCGTGCACCAATGTGCACGTCGCTCACGGTAGTATACTGCTTGGAAATACTTGGGTTTGTGTTTACATGTTACCCTCCTTCGATGATAGTGTTTGAGTTTGCAGTTTGCGGTACACTAACTGCAGCTAGTTTTTTGATAGTGTGATAATGTGGTAGGACGTACTGACACTAATAGAGTGATGGTCTTAGCAAAATGACCCTATGGTGGCAGAGACTAGAAAGATTGTGGTCAGTGGCGTATATTTGGCCTTTCCAAACATATATGATCAATATTGAGGCTTGGTGAGGACGAAGGAAATGTGACAATAATTCACCGGATGATAAAGACTCAGGGATGCCTGTCTCTGATATCTCTTTCCTTTTTTGATTAAATTATTGATTACATTGTAGATATTTATATTTACACGTTCATGGAAAACGAAAAATATTTTTTTCCTTTAAGTCACGTCAAAAGTAGAACTTATATTTTTAAACTATTGTCATAAAGATAAAGGGTTTTCGTGTTACATAACTCACAGTTCATAGTAGTTTCTAGAACATTCGATTAATTAAACATGCGAGCACTACAAACTCTGGTCCTTGAACATGAATCGATAAGACCACCGCAGTTGCTGATAAAAGAAACACGTGTCTTTCTGTGGAGTTAGAACTATTTATACAATTGCCAGTCGTATTTATTATGAATTAATTCTAATTTACAACCACAGAAATAAAATTCTGCGATAATGCAGCTGCGGGTTTCCCCAATTGCTGATTATTTGTTAATCTCGGATTTTCCACATAACAACTATATACATATATCATACAGAAAGAATCAAATAATCTTATAGATTTCAAAGATTATTTATGGCCCAAGATTACGAGCCGTAAACTCGTAAATAATGGTCCGCTGCTGTGACAATGGCACATCCGTTTGTGTAATCTATGGGACACCGCGCCGTATTGTTATTACTTTAAAGATTAATTTGGGTTGGTGATACATCGCCCCATAAACAATGTGATCCGTTCAAATTATTGGTGTACTCCAATATAAATCAGCGCGGCGTGACAAAACGTATATGTTTGTTTTTTGTATTTTCTTATTTTCTTAACTGCCTCGTGGTCTCGCGGCACAAGTATGTGCCGTGCGATCTAGAGGTCCTGGTTCGATTTCCGGGTCGGGCAAAGTGTTATTGGGTTTTTCAATTAGGAAATTCTCAGTAGCAGCACGGAGTCTGGAATTGTGCCCGAAAAACGGCAATAGGCTCGCCCCCTATTACGTGGGACTGATACAAAACCTGGCGAAATGTGGGTGCAGAAATGCACCTCTGCCTACCCCTTCGGGGAATACAGGCCTGAGTTTATGTATGTATGTATGATGTATTTTCTTTTAATTTGTCTTTGAGCAATGATTAGTCAGATGCAAACACATCAGCCGTACAATCGTAGTTACGTTCATTTCACACAAATTAGAGCAAAAAGTCAATAGTTAATTTTTGAAACAATCAGTGATAATAGACTTTAGGGGATTGGAAAAATTGTCCCTGTTCAGGCAATCGTGAAGGCATCAAACTGATTTTTGGTATACGTCAATATCAGACTTAATGCTACGTTTTAGTCATCATTATCAGACACTAGCAACCTTACTCTGGGCTGTCTCCCTGAGAGGACCTGAAAGCGGAATCCAGTAAAATCCTACGCGTTTTTTTTTTAATATTTTTTCGCCTGGCACGCAAAGATGACAACTCCGCACCTGACAATAAGCATGGTTTAGGTCAAACAGGAAAAAATTCTCGACAATAGACCACATACATACAGTTAAACAGATAATGGAAAAGTACAAAGAATATAACAAACCTCTATACATGGCCTTCATTGACTTTGCCAAGGCCTTTGACAGCGTTAGTCATGAAGCGATATGGGAAAGCCTCAATAATCAGGGAATCCCTACGCTTTACATAAAATTAATAAAAAGCATATACACCAGCAGCAAAGGAAGAATAAAAACAGAATCATTAGGAGAGAGATTTAAGATTGAAAGAGGAGTACGACAAGGAGACCCACTATCTCCCAAACTGTTCTCAGCAGTTTTAGAAAATATATTCCAAAAATTAGATTGGGAATGCTATGGCCTAAATATAGACGGGAGAAAACTAAATCATCTGAGATTTGCTGACGATATTGTCTTGTTTGAGGAAAATCCGAACACACTACAAAAAATGATCACCGAACTAAACAATGAAAGCAGCAGGGTAGGATTATCCATGAACATAGGAAAAACAAAATTACTCACAAATTCCATTAATCAAGAGATAAGAATCAACAGCCAACCTCTTGAATATGTAAAGGAGTATACTTACCTTGGGCAAATCATATCTCATGAAGACCAAATGACTAAGGAAATAAAAAAACGCATTGCCAACAGCTGGAAAAGATACTGGTCGCTAAAAGAAATAATGAAATCCAATGAAATTAGTATGACAATAAAACGAAAAGTGTTCAACATCTGCATCTTACCTTGTCTCACTTATGGTTGTGAAACTTGGTCCCTTTCCAAAAATCACTGTAATATGCTCAAATACTGCCAAAGAGCCATGGAAAGAAGCATGACGAGTATCAGAAAACAAGACAAAGTAAGAAATACAACTATTAGATCTATGACTAAAGTCACAGATATAATTACAAGAATAGACCAGATGAAGTGGAGATGGATTGGACATATACTAAGAAATAAGAATTAAGCAAGACAAATGGAGCAAAATAGTCACAGACTGGTACCCTAGAGATGGAAACAGAAAAAAAGGAAGACAACATAAAAGATGGGAAGACGATTTAAAATTAACAGTGGGACCACACTGGAGAAGGGTTGCTAGAGACAGGGACCAATGGAAAATGTTAGAGGAGGCCTATGCCAACCGGCACACTGAGCTCAGAGACATACTATAAGAAAATAGAATCAACATAAAAAAGAGCTCAGGATAAAAGGCTAAATGAAATGAAATGAAATGAGGTCAAACAGAGCATCACGCAACGAAAGACTCCCATCTTTCCAAAGGTTTCAGGATAATTGTAAAAAGGTAACAGATATGCAGGCAAATATTATAAAGCTTCATGGAACTATATCATCAGCCTATTTACGTCGAACTACTGGGCACGGGCCTCCTTTACAACCGAGAGGGTTTAGGTCTAAGTCCATCACACTGGTCTAGTCATGGTAATAAAATGTTGTAGAACTTGTACCTATACAGTTACGTTCTTGGTCATATTTATAGTCAGCACTATCCTCAGAACACGCACAGTCTGAATATAATTATCATTATGTTACATAAACGAAGACCAATGCCCAGGGCGGAACGCATCCGTAATACCATAACACTATATTTAAATCCTAATGGCTCCATTAATTTTCTGAACTGAACTAATATTTATCCATTACAGATTTATGACGCAAAGTACTTACACTGATTTGTACCGCGGCCGCTCGTGTGTCGAACCTTTCCGGTGTTTGCAACACACCTGTCTAACACATATTACATTTTGATTTATCGCCGTAATAATTCCCCGGTATCAAATGATACGGCATGACGTGATCTTATTTAGTTATTATGTTTTTATAAATTCAATGCTGACGCTATCCTCGGCTTTGGGCCGATTGTGTAAGCTAATATAATTAATCGCAGTTGTAAATTACGTTTTGTCACTATTTTTAATGTTATTGAATACATATTTATAATTCGTTTATCGTGGATTCTTAAATATTTTAAGCCAAGATGATTTGGCTTTTTTTGAATTGAGTATTGCCTACTTTCCACAGGATTCTTTCACAGGCTTCTTTCAGCGAAAGTATCTTCAATATACACCAGAGGGCGTTCGAAATTCAAATACATTCGAAGAATAAATTTTATGGCTGCGTTCTTTACAATATTATGTAGACGCCAAGTAGATTAACCGTAAAACTTTTACTAAAATGTGTCTGTCTCTTTTTACTGTCGCTTTTTCGTTTCATCAACTTTCAAATCACAACTAAAGCAGTTTTCACTTCAAAAGTCTCAAAATGGTATTTATTATCATTTTGAATAATACGATAAAGAGCATGAACACAGCTTTCAATTCAGAATTACGAGTAAGTAGCTGGAGTGTGAGACTCTTCAAAACTAGAACTATAATAAAAGCTAAAGTAAAATAAACGATAAAAGAATTCCCCAAGCGTGTTACAGAAGATGAATGGTCTGAGTGTCCATCCCACACTCGCACAACAGTACGTAAATAAACACACCTATCTTGAGATATGTAAAATCACCCCAGCAGCCTCCAGCGGGATCAAAATTATATGGGAAGTTGTCATGACAGTGTCAGGTACCAATTACGTGTCTTGTTTTACATACGGCATTAGAATAAAATCGTACTCAGCGAGACATAATAACCGACGTCTAACTCCGAGATATACGTTATTGTGGCGCGTGTGGAACAGGGGAGGGGACAGAGCCGCCCTGCAATTTTTTATTTTTTATTTAACAGTGAAAGTTTGTTATATTTTTGTTGTATTAAAAGTTAATCTATGCGTAAAGAACATTATTATATTGTTAAGGTTAAACAAACCAGCAAAAAGTTTACGTGTTTATAGATGGAATATTATATCAGGTTGAAAATTTTTCTATTCATACCTAAATGAAGATACAAGAAGGTTTCGCAGTAGTTTGATGTATTATTATAATTGGATTCCCAAATTGCTGGAACATATTTTTTGTGTTATTATTATATTATTTATGGATGAAGACTTTTTTTCCTCCGAGTAGCTTTAAACAATTATAATTTTTTTATTGGAGTATACTAGACTCCCCTGGCTTGTGATGGCAAGAATTATGCGGTCCAAATAAAGCCTAAAAATAATTATTTAAAAATTATGACAATTGATATACTATAACTCTTTACTTCGGCATTATCAGCCCGATAACATCTCCAGTTAACCATAATACCGCTTGAAGTTTAAGAGCAGCCTATTCTACTAACAACATATTTTTACCCCTACAGCAACATCACAGTCGCCTAAAACAAAAAACTCCAATCGCCAACACGTAACAAGTTGCAGCAACGATAAATAAAGCTGGGCATCTACTCGACGACAATTTATGCGCCGCCCGCGCACAGTGGCCGATATAGCGTGATTTATCACGAATATTCATTTCAACAGGCTCGCTGTCAGATCGGCCGATTGCGGCCGCGATTTACGGCGGGTTGCAAGAGCCGTCACTGCGCTTTGAGGTTAGAAAAATTGAGTTTATGCTGCTTGATTACGATGTGTGGGGATTCTCTACGGATGTAGTCTTGAAAATAGAAGACAGGTTTGTGTTCTGTTGAGGTCTTTAGGAGTTATTTGTTTCTGTATGGAAAAAGAATATAAAGATTGGAAACTATTTGATCAAGTTATATTGACAGCCCCGTGGCGCAGCTGGCTAGATACCAGCTTGCGAAAAGAGAGGCCGCGGGTTCGATCCCCACACCGAGACAAATGTTTGTATGATCCACAAGTATTTGTTTCGGGTCTGGGTGTTTGTGAGACTGAAAAGTCTCTCGTAGTTTCTGATACCCCCAACACAAGACTCGTATCTTAATGTGGGGTCAGAACTATGTATGTGACTGATGGGTGTATTTATTTATCTATGTCTTATGATGTAGTAGTACAATAAATGAGACTGTTTTATCAATTGCCGAAGATGAGTATTTTAAAAATACCAGAGTCATAAACACATAGACATACAATTTATACGCCTATTCGTAAATTAATATGGGCGTTTTTATACACCCGAGTTTTGTCAGGACTATGTAAGGAAGCGAGCCTTTTTCAATCTTCTAGCACATTTTCAAACTCTCTAGAGCAGAGACGAGTGTAGCAGTGTTTTTGGGTAACCTAAAAACACTGCTACACTCGGATACATTAAATTCACTTAATCAGTCAGCACATATATCTTAGAAGACAATCTTAGAAGAACAAACCAGTGTTAAGACATTACAGATGAAAATAGAAGTTGATTCCTTACTCAAAAACTGACTATATATTTTAAAAATACATTTATTTATTACTGAATATTGTCAAGCAACAACCGCTATCAAGCCAGTTGAAACATTGTTAGACTACCCACAAACTCGAAACGATGAGCTCTTATTTAGATTTCAGCCAGTTCACGCAAGATTTACGAACAAAGTTCCCCGGCACGGTTGTCATCGCGTAATTGATGTGCCGGCTCACAAAGGATAAGATTAATGCACCCTATTTACAACGTAAGCTCGTCATGTGAGGTCTGAGACAAAAGGCGGACGCCCACACTCCGCCGGGTTATCGCATGATTGATACGCGATCAAGTTATATTGATGATAGAAGTAATTTATGTCTATCATAATTAATTTGGGTTATTAATGTGGTGTCTAGCGTCTTCCTATTTCAAATTTCAGTTTGTGTTAATGACATTGCTTCGGTATCGCGTGATGGCCTCGAGGGTTAAGCGCTGGGTGTAATGAGACTCTTCTTAATCTTACCCTCCGGCGTTTCTTAAGACCGAGGGTGTGGTATCAACAGTCTTAAGCCAAAAATAACAGATTTGTTGGAGTAAGATAAGTAGAATATACAAGTTTTCCAAAAAACATAGTTATAAAATGTATGGGGTTGTTAGAAAAACGTCAATTTGTTAATCGGGATTTTTTTAAAGCCAGGAGATTTGTAATCACTAATTTGTATTACCTGCCTTGGTTTCCGATCACAGTCTGAATACACCCTGCATATGCACGATGCCTTTTACAATGACTGGTAATACCACTGTTAATAAGTATGAAAAGAAGCATTACTCTGTGTATATTTACAAATAAAATTAAGACATTACCTACGTATAAGACTACACGCATCACAGCTCCATGATTTGCAACGTATGTTATTAAGATACATAATATTACAAGATATATAATCTACATAAAAATAGCCAGGTATTTCCCGCTATCGTAATGACTAATGCCCGACGATCTAAATTGTAAGCTAATGGCGGGTTAAACCAACTAACACGTCGATAAGTCTGTCATTACGACCCATTAAAACATCTAATGTATATGATTTGACGCAAATATCTTGCACAATTACTCTTGCGGACGATTAAGTTGAAAATTTTAGTTAAGTACCAACATTACAAAACAATACATCGGGCGCAGCGGCGTGAGTCATACTTCCAGCGATTATAGGTTATAGATCGGTATGTATTAATGTAATTACTATTTATTTTATCGTGCTTAATAACTAAAAAGTATAAATTTCTCTTATTCATACACAAACATATACCTTCATTCCTTTATATAAAGATACAGGTAACAAATTTCTTTCCACAAATTTTTATCTTGAAGAAAAATTGTGTATATTTCACGTCGCTTTGTGACCTGTCAACTAAATCACGTGTAATCACATAATAATGATGGATTATAGATTTGAAAATTATAAGAATCTTTAAATATGTTTCATACATTTTTTGACTATATCCGGCTACCAACTGGCTGGCGTAATTGTGTCCAAAGTCCATAGTGTGTAAAGGATAATTGGAATCGTTTCTTTCTAGTTGATACGCAGCATTAAATTCACCCTCAGTGTTTAGTTAAGTAATGATGGCCTTGGGACTTTGGCGCGCGGTCGAGAAACTCGACGATCGCGGGTTCAAATCCCAGGCACACCTCGAACTTTTCGAAGTTATGTGTGTATTCACAACGAATTATCACTTACTTTAACGGCGAAGGAAAACATCGTGAGGAAACCTGCACACCTAAAAGTTTTTAGGATGTTTTTTAGGTGTGTAGTCCGCCAATCCGTAGTAGGCCAGCATGGTGGACTAAGGCCTAAACCCTCTTTACCTTTACCATTGGGTAAAGGTGGCCCTTGTCCAGCAGTGGGACGTATGTTGGCTGATGATGATGATTAGTTATAAGTCTTTCATTACGATAAACTAGCATCCCCCGATTTCTTCCGCAACACACATATAATTTTCTCGAATAAAAAAAGTACCACTTTTGTTATTCCTGACCTTTCTATGCGTCGAATTTTATTCAGATCCTTTTAACCAGTTCTGGTGTAACGAAATCATATTCATCCAAACCAAACCTTATACAGGCAGTATTAAAAGATAAACGAATCCGTTTCATGATAAGAAGACTAGGAATCAATGCAAAACCCACAACAATATAACCCCCAGATATCCCCGCTCTCCGCCGACAGTACGACCGCGCGCAACTCGATTCAAACACCTCAGGCGTGCACAGCAATTTCCTCCGTTCAATATTTCACCCGGTGCCCACACTCGCGCAACATAAATATGAATAATCGACACCGCTCGACGTTCGACAACGTACATAAATTATTTGTCGAGAGTCGAAAGCGATAGACGGCCGGATACGGCGCAGCGTTGATTTGAAATGTTCGTTGCGGTTGGTACTGTTTCGCTAACATGTTGGCACGACATGTATTCTACCGTCATGTGGGTGATTGATTCGGACTGATATCCTCAATAATGGACGGAATAGGCTACTGGTTTATAGGACTGTCCCGTATATTGCAAAAATCTTAGTTATTTATTTTACTTTGTGTATAGGATTTAGCATCATATAGAGTAAGTGTTAAACCCATCGTCATCATCATCAGCCCATATACGTCCCATTGCTGGTCACAGACCTCCTCTACAACTAAAAGGGTTTAGGCCTTAGTCCAACACGCTGGCTTAGTGCGGGTTGAATTAAATCCATGTTACTGTCAAAATTGAAAATTAAGTGCCAAGAGTATCCACCTCACGTCACTCGATACCATAATACAGGCCCGTATTGATGTCTTGGAAAAAGCCAAGGGTAAGTTAAATGGCATAACGATATTCTCGATTATCAGGGTTTTACAAGTTTAAATCGATGTTATCCGCACGGATAGCTGTCGCCATTAGGGGTTAAACCCGACCAAGTGACCCACGCAAATGGTATACGTAAATTTGTGTCAATTGTTGAAGGACAGCCGCGAATTTTACTTGTCGACGCCTTTTTGGACCATACCGTTTTTAAAATGTCATAGGTACCTACAGATGTCAATTTGTCTTGCCAGGATAAATAAAGCATTCCTTCTGAACTCTTTACAACGCTTATAAAACATTGTATGATTATAATCGTTTGATTAACGCTTGAAAACGCAATGAACAAACTCTCACTCGCGTTTATAACATTAGTATAGTAATTATTTAATCCCGTCTGTCGCCACAGCCCCTGAGTGACACCTCACCCGATTACAAGCCTGTTAATTCCTTTAAAACTTTCATCTCGAATTATAATTACAGAGATTACGCTATCTCGTTAAGGGAGTGAGGAGTGACTGATACTCGCCGGAGGGGCACGTCTGACACTACAATTTAGAGCCGCTGGCGTGAAATGAACGTGAGTTATAATGACAGAGCCAAGTTGCCTTAACGACACCGTGTGGCTTTATAAGTACGTGTTTGGTACCTGATTTAATAGATGGCGCTAGCTTGTCATGGACTCTGGTTTGGTGGGATTTTGTTGAAAGAGATCTTTGGTGACTGGAACAGGTAAAGGAAAATAATTTAGCGTAACTAGTTTTGTAATTTGGTGCTTTTTTAAAGGATCTGTAGGGCTACCATCAACTCTTATTGCGATTCATTTTACGACCTAAACTGAACTGAATCGTTATTTCGTACCATGACATCTATAAAGCGATCCAGTATATAGGCTCAAGTTCAACTGCTTTGTAACAACTAACAATTTAGTTTAAGAATTGAATGAAATTTGGTTCGAATGTATTATTGTTCGTTCATTTTCGTACCATGACCCCTCTGAAACGACCTAAACTGTCAAAAAGTAATACATTTAGCGTCTAGCGATTTAGCGAAGCGATCCATTTTAAGTTACTATTTTTTCAACAGAATTTAATAGTTTCTGTATCTTTTAGGACTTCTGTGTAATTTTTTAACTTTTTATGTTAATAAGTGATCAATTGAAGTAAATTGTTGTTGTAAAATTGTGATTCTGTGAGAATATTGTTACAATATTCATTTATACATTAATAATAACAAAGGTGTCTGAAGCTGCTGTAAAAGACGTTCCTAAATTGTTTTAAGATGACTGAATATTTGATTCTTTTCGAATTTATGGAATGTGACAGTAAAGCCAGCACGTCAAGCCGTAAAGAAAGGTGCAAAGTTAAGGAACAGTCGGAATTTGACTGATGGATCCATTTGTTTACTTCGGTCATCGGTGGTACTAAATTTACCAATATCGGTTTTCTAAACATTTGGTTTTATGTTTGTGTGAGGAGTTAAGACCCTTGTTCAAGGTGCCGGGTAAAATCTACCGATCTGCCTGTGGATAAAAAGGTAAGAAACATTTTAGAATTAAATAAAAGAAAGACATTTCATTACATGCTGGATTTTATTTCATACATGTAATTCCAACAACTCATAAGTATTTTTGTATGTACAAAATAGATTAATATGTGTGTTTTCTTGTTAAAGATATTGACTGCATTGTAATTTTATGCAACTGGGTTGGACCCATTGGGCACATCAAAGGACACCTAATGGCACAGCAGACAGTATCATCCATAATAGCAGAGGGAACCACCTGCATTGTTTCTCCACAGATGACAAGAAAATATGTATGCTATCCTAAAACCCTGGCTGAAAGAAATAATACATGGGCTAGGTAAAAGTGTTTTTTTTAATAAATATTAATACCTTTTCATGTGCATTACACTGCTGATCAGACAATCTAAAATTGAGGGTTGTAAAGACTTGTCCACCACACTGCCTTATTGCAGGTTGGTGTTGTAATACCTAAGCCTATACCTTTTATTCAAAAAGCTTTTAAATGTTAAAGTTTCTTTAATTTTTTTCCTTTATTGATGTAAACAATAATAATTAAAGTAAATTTTTATTACAATCTATTACAAATACAATAATTTGTTGCAGGTTTTATGAGAATTTCAACTTTCCAGGTGTTTTGGGGTGTATAGACTGTACACAAATAGCTATAATAAAGCCTACTGAACATGAAGAACATTTCTATTGTAGGAAACATTATCACTCATTAATTGTCCAATTGGTGAGATTGATCATCTATAACTTAACAAATTGTCTATCCATATGAGTGTCATGTTTTTTCTAGATATGTGATGCAGACATGCAAATCACCAGTGTAGATGCTAGCTATGTAGGCGCTACTTGCCTTAAACATTATTAACATTATAAAGTGTAAATAATTTGCTTAGAACATTAAGCAATGTATTTATACACTTCATTGGTGTAACCCAAAACAGTTTATTTTTAAATTGCATTAAGTTAATTACCATGAAGCTTTAAAAATAATTCTAGTTTTGTTGCAGGAGATTCTGGGTATCCATTACACAAATATATGATGACTCCAGTTAATTTTGCAGTCCCAGGTACAACAGGCACCCACTATTCAGCTCTTCATGTTCGGACAAGGAACATAATAGAAAGAATGCAGAGGTGCATTTCTGCACCCACATTTCGCGAGCCTATTGCCGTTTTTCGGGCACATTTCCAGACTCCGTGCTGTTACCGAGAATTTCCTAATGGAAAAACCCAATAACACTTTGTCCGACCCGGGAATCGAACCCAGGACCTCTAGATCGCACGGCACATCCTTGTGCCGCGAGACCACGAGGCAGTCGTTATATACGATTATCGTCGTTATTTACGATATTTTATTTACTATATAATTTAATGTATTTTTATATACCACCTTATTTGTATTTCATATTTTATAGTTGTAAATAAAATATGTTCAGTACCTTCCTCACATAATTTTTTTAATTTCTCTTATTTATTTTAACAAAAGTTTAAAAATGTTATTTACTCGAAGTTTCGCCTGCTTCTGGGTTTCCGCAATTTCCTCGCTTGTGATGTTTTTATTATAACCCACGGCTATATCCTTGTGCTTATAAAGAAACTCCCATAAGTGTTCGAGTTCGCCATAAGTAACTGTACACCGTACAGCTTTACTATATTGAAAAAAAAGCACTTGAAATACCAATGGTGATACAAATGTTTTTGTAAGCGAAACGGAGTAAAAATTATAAGAACTCAATATATAAATTGATAATGCTAAATATGAATGTTCAAATTATCAATTAGCCCATTGTTTAATACAATTTTAATTCAAATTTATTAAAAACGTAGAATTAACAAATCAAATCCACCGCCACATCAACCTCGACTTGATGATGCGAATGTTAAATAACACATTTTCGAAACTTGAACCAATTTTTATTGTCAAATTATTTAAAGATTTATGTACCGATATCATTTATTTCACTAAAATCAAAATAATTATAAAGGCCTTTATACGTCACTAAATATTTTTTTTACAAATTAAGTATATAAAAATAATAAGATAAACATAAAAATAGGATTAAAATAGTAAGGGTAAATACCGACAATTTAAAATATTGAGTTTCAGAACGCAATCCACTATGGTGGATGAAAGAAACTATAAATGTATAGCGTTGTCTCTTTCAATCAAAGCGATCCAGTTTTAAGTTTCGTTCATTCACTAGCTGCGAAACAATTCAAATGCGACTTTGTTTAAAGAACGTCATGGTACCAAAATAAACGAATTCAGTTTAAGGACCTAAACTGAACTGCTCTGCAATTGAATCGTTTGTTAAAAGCTCATGGTAAGCCTACTGTTCAATGATACACTATTTACAAATTAAAATAGTATTTCATCTTTTTTTTAATTCCATCAATTCATAATATATTTTCTGCAATGGTGCTTAAATGCATACAAAAATGCGAAAATTTTAATTATTTTTTATAGTGTTTAAAGTTCAGTAAAAACTATTTATAAAAAGTACTCGTAATTTTGAATATAGTCATTTATCAGCGTCAACCACGAATCTCACTCCGAAGCCATTCGCCAGTAGAAGTCCTGCCGATTTAAGTGTTATTCCTGCCTAAAATAGACAACATCCTAGACGATGTTTCCCAAAAAAAGTCCTATTTACGAAGAAACAAAACATACTATTTCTTCCATTTTCACATACCATCATTAAGTCTGACAAAAGTATACGTTTAACCCGAAGTAATTTGGGCTTGGTGGCGGGCGTGTCGACGTCAACAAAACAAGCTGTAACTAGCGTAAATTGTACACAATTTTACTGTATTATCACATGTAATGACGGGGTTAACGGTCGCTCGTACGGTGTTTACGTTGGATACATTTGTCGCGGTAATGTTGCTTAAATACGGGGAAATTTAAAGTACTTTGAAACAATGTTACTGGTAAATATTTTTAATACGATTGAAAACAGCAATGTATTATTATGTAAAACGGATATAAAAATTCGAATTGTTATTCGATAGTGATCAAAGAAAATAGTTACTATATCGATAAAAAAAGCAGTGATGGCCTCGAGGTTTAGGCGCGTGGTCGGGAATTTCGGCGGTCGCAGGTTCAAACCCCAGGCACACACCTCTGACTTTTCGAAATTATGTGTGTATTCACAATGAATTATCACTTGCTTTAACGGTGAAGGAAAACATCGTGATAAAACCTACACACCTAAAAAAGTTCTTAAGAATTTCTTAGGTGTGTAGTCCGCCAACCCGCACTAGGCCAGCGTGGTGGACTAAGGCCTAAACCCTCTCAGTTGTAGAGGAGGCCCGTGCCCAGCAGTGGGACGTATTTGGGTTGATGATGATGATGATGATATCGATAAAGGCAAATGTTTAAAATTTTTTCGGGTCCACTCAACTTGCGGTATGCGACTTTATATAAATTGAAATTTTAAATGTCGATTTAGTTTAAAATATGGGAGTTTTATGTCATCATCATCATCATCAGCCCATAAACGTCCCACTGCTGGGCACGAGCCTCCTCTACAACTGAGAGGGTTTAGACCTTAGTCCACCACGCTGGTTTAGTGCGGGTTGGCGGACTATACACCTCAGAAATTCCTAAGAACGAGACTTAAAGTACGTGATAAATTCATTGTACTGTATTGCATACGTATTACGTACTCGTAACTTCGAAAAGTTAGACGTGTGTGCCTGGGATTTAAATCCGCGACCGCCGAGATTTTCGACCACGCGCTAAACCAGCCATCACTATTTTTCTCACGTGAATATCATTTAAAGACACCAAGTTAATATCAATTTTGTTTCAATAGTAATTAGCACGTACAACCCACTTACGTTTCTAAATTACAACGTGATTTAAACTGGCAACAAAAATCACCGGGACGCTAATGGTCGGCGAGTCGCCGGGAGGAGCAAAGGTTCCCGAAGGCATGACAGGATGACGGATGGCCACTCTTCCTAATGGCTCCTCGTGTTAACAATGTAACAGGGTTTTTGTGCTCGCTCGATTATCGGGATTGTGAGACGGCTGTTCAATTAATATGTACAGTGTACTTGTACCCAGTCATTAATGTATACTAGAGACCTGTAGCAGTGATAACGTTGTATATAATAACAAATGACTGTTGCATAATGAAATTATGAATAATAAATTTTAGTCAGATACTTATGTAAGGTAAAATAGAAAAAAAAAATTGCAAAATTAAAAAGTAATAAATCTTTTTAATCCGGCGGCAGTCATGATTAGCTAAAAACGAGTGTACTGTATTTAGTGATGATAATTATATAGAGGGATTCTATCTGCATCAGCTACGTCAGTCCATATACATCTTAGTGTTGGGCACATGTTTCTTTACCATTACATATCCAAGAAATCGCTTATGAAGAAATTATAACTACATATTATGTTGGTTCCCTTACGACATTTTGCTACATCGAATGAGACCCTGATAATAAGTAACATACATACATAAACTCACGCCTGTATTCCCCGAAGGGGTAGGCAGAGGTGCATTTCTGCATCCACATTTCGCCAGGTATGTATCAGTCTCACGTAATAGGGGGCGAGCCTATTACCGTTTATAATATACCGTTTATGATAATAAGTAAGTAAATGACTGTAAAATAAAGGCTGTTGTAACGGCAAATCGCGTAACTTATTCTGGAGGCTAATACGCGCATTACTTACATTATGTACCTAAATTAATTTTTGAAGTGAAAACTTCTTTAGCGGCGCTATTTGTTTTTTTTTGGGATAGGTAAAATATGTTGAACTCGCGTCAAACCACGTGACCCTGATTGAAAATGCGTAAGACGTTTTTTGTCATGCGTTATTGTCGCGTTGTCATGATTGAGTACGACAGCGCAATAAATATTGTATTTTGACGTAAATGATAGTACTTTTATACTACTAACTAAAGTTATTCGTGCGAAATTATTCCCTAACCATTCCAAAACATTTAAAAATGCGCAACGTTAACGTTGAAGTTTTTTAAAGTCTTTGCTGCTTAATGATAGATAGTAACCACCCTTTTTTTTTCTTTATATGCCACCTGTCACGCATGTAACATTCTACAAGTAATTTCCTATCGAATAATCAAACGAATCCTTAATAAACTTATGATTGATGCCATTTTAATCCTTCATAATGGGCTTGCAATCGTACGGTGAAGTAAGCAGGCCAATATATATTATAATGTCAGACACCTGAACAATATAAATCACAATTTAATACCTTGATAAGTGGATTATGAAGATTTTGGCGACGGTAAACATGGCTGTTGTATTTGTTTTTGATAGCACTATCGAGTGAACGAGTCGATGGGTTCTTTACAATAGACTGTTTTTAGGTTGTAGTTTAGTTGTAGCTAAGAGGAAAAATCATAATATATGCAAGAAAATAAAATACAAAAATTGATAAACCTCTACTTTGATTTTCTTCTTCAATTCTTTTTCTAATTCTGGTTTTCATATGAAGTACACATCTGCCATCTGTACTTACTAAGCAGTGATTGCCTCGAGGTTTAGGCGCGCGGTCGAGAATCTCGGCGCTCGCGGGTTCAAACCCCAGGCACACACCTCTGACTTTTCGGAGTTATGTGTGTATTCACAATGAATGATCACTTGCTTTAACAGTGAAGGAAAACATCGTGATGAAACCTGCACACCTAAAAAAGTTCTTAGGAATTTCTTAGGTGTGTAGTCCGCCAACCCGCACTAGGCCAGCGTGGTGGACTAAGGCCTAAAAGCCTCTCAGTTGTAGAGGAGACCCGTGCCCAGCAGTGGGACGTATATGGGCTGATGATGACACATATGCCAAATTTCAAATACTTTTTGCATTCGTTTATCTCTGCCTCACCCTAAGGTTGACTAGAAGATAATGCCTTAGGTAGTAACTCCGCCTTTAGGCTTTGTATATGAAACATAAATAAATATTATTTTCGCTTGGACGGCGTCATTACATCATACGAGTACAAGTGTTTACATTGGTTATGCGTCTTTCAAAGTATAGTGTGATAAAAATCTATGTATAGTGAATCACGTGTATCAATTTTTAGATCGTATGTTTTATCTTTCAGTACAATTAGGACAATAATGTATGTAAAGATAAGAACGATGATAAGATCTATCTGTGTGATCACCTATCTTATTTCCCGAATAACTTAATTAATAATAGTTAAATTGTCCATCCAACCTTCCTAAGTACCTACCGCTAATTTTTAAAAATACTAATATGAGGAATCTGACTATTGTGAATTTATTGGCTTTGGACACGTCAGTAATCACTGATCTTCATGAGATATCAGTTTTTTTATTTTTTATAAGTAGGTTATCAACTAATTTTGAATCAAAACGATTTTGTTTCTTTTTTACGCCTAAATTGGTGCAACGATTTTGAATGTTGCGGTACAGAGATGATACCTAGCTAAAAATACACCTAACAATGAAATATGTAGGTACCTAGTTCAGACTCCATACTAACTCACTAATATTTATGGATCACACAAACGTTTGTCTAAGGATCGAACCTGCGGCTTATAGTTTCACAAGCTGTTGTCTAGCCAACTGCGCTACAGGGCTGGCTGCATGCATAGGCGACTTTCTTAACCGTGCCGGATAGATATTTATACTAAAAGCAAAATATTACAACATAACTGTTAAAGAAAGCGAATTTAAATTAAATTCCAAGAACTAAGCACTCCGCCCACATTTGTCCGAGTAATCACGTCCGTCCGAAACGGTTGACCAAAATGGGCGACATTAAAGCGTCCCATTTCGTTGTAATGTGTCATTAAAAATATATAAGGGCGGCGAGCGCAGTTGACAACTTGGTTACAATAAAAATGTGTTTTGACGTTGACAAATTGCCAACAGAGGGGCCGCTAGGCAGCTTGTTAATGTCCCCAAACTCGGGTACACTGCGGACTTGTGACACTCATTCAATAATTAATGTTGTATTCACGGACACGTGTTTGTAAAACGTTCATGTAATCGTGAAGAAACGCGTTAATTTAGGTGAGAAAAGAATTTAGCAGTTGTGGAAATAAATAATTTGTTAATGTATATAACATTTTAAATTTAATGGGAAAATCTTCGCAGAAACTTATAAAAACACAAACATTGAATCATGTCATCATATTTGTCACTATCATGAATTTTTATCATATTTCTTTGGGATTGTGGAATTGCTAGTGAAGGATAAAAAACGATCTTAAAACTCCTTTAATAACCGCTTTATCGATTTTATAAACTTAACACTTCACAAACTTGGAAAATAAATGAAACTTAAATCAGCAGACTTGCAATTTCAATACGGAACTTTCCCCGATAAACTTCTGACCCAATACCGAACTCAATAGAACAGCCATTTAATACATTTGAATCTGTTATTGAAATGTAGAAATCCAGTGATGTAGATGAAGAATATACAATCAAGACGAACATTAGTTGCGAGTTATGCATCAATAGAACACATATCACTCACGCCGTGACTGGATAATGACTGGAGATGCTGCTGACTGGAATGTTCCACTTACGATTGCTTGATTCGTTCCATCCCTGAAGAGATACGGAACCCTCATGGAGCACTCATGTGCTCTCATGTGCACCCTATCTGTGTTTAATGCTTTCTATGTTGGCAAAGTGACAATACTGCACCTGACAGCAGTTTTGCAAATAGCTTAAGCAGGCACAGGCGTCAATCACTTGTTAATCGACATGATCATACCTTTCATCATCATCAGCCCACATTCGTCCCACTGCTGGGCACGGGCCTCCTCTACAACTGAGAGGGCTTAGGCTCACCACGCTGGCCTAGTGCACGTTGGCGGACTACACACCTAAGAAATTCCTAAGAACTTTTAGGTGTGCAGGTTTCATCACGATTTTTTTCCTTCACCGTTAAAGTACGTGATAATTCATTTTTAATACATAACTTCGAAAAGTCAGAGGTGTGTGCCTGGGGTTAGAACCCGCGACTGTCGAGATTCTTGACCGCGTGCCTAAACCTCGAGGCCATCACTACTTAAGTTAAGCAATATTTAAGTTTATATTGATAATCAGAAGCAAGGTTCGACCATATAGTAAGCCGTAATATAGCTGGTAGACCTGGAAATTTAGGCTACAGAAGCTGCAATAAAGGACCAAGGTTTTGGACCGGTAAAAGTTAATTTAGGCCATTGACACGAAACAAGAAGATCGTAGGGACCAATATAAGTCTTTCACCTAAATCCCGTTAGTTCCAACGGTGAGCAAGTTATAAATACAACATAAATTTCAAAAGATAGCAATATGCTTCACGTCATAAACTTTATTCGTCCAATAAATAATATTTATGATTTAATTCCTTAACATACAGTAGCGATTATTTTCTATATAATACTGACCGACATGTTTTATTCCTGAGTCATCATGGCTCATTGGATGAATTTTAAAAAAATATCGAGAAAGGACATATCTTTAAACCTATAGATGAAGAGACAGTTGGATAATATACTACTCAGCAACCTTGGATTATTCTATCACGGTCTCTTCAACAAAAAAATTGTCTCGATGGAGCTTCTCAAACAGAACATGACATTTTATCTGAACTCACAGCCATGTCTGATTTAATCAAAGCGTCACCAACGACGAAGATATCATGATGATATCATCATGGGATAGGATCATCACATCCTTATAGGAAACTACGGTTCCGATAACTTATGAAGTCATACAGTTGCATCGACATTCTTAGCTTTTTCTGCAGCTCGTAATTAACATTTTCGGTTCAATTTCTTCGTGTTTTATTCATGAGTATGATGTCAATGAGTAGCTTGTTTTTTAATATTTGTAAAGCACCAACATACCGGTCCCAAGTGGAACATTCGTTCAAATCTGACAAGAGCATGAATAAATCATAACCGTACACTGTAATGAAGTAGCCATGTTTATCCGTACATTCATTTATCACCGTTTTTGCTAGGCCATCGTATGTTGAGCCACCGCGGCGCCCGCATCATTAGTTTTTGCGGACGCCACGAGGGTGTAGATGTGATTGGAGTAGATCTTTTGATCTGGTCTTCGCGCAGTCACGATCCTCGCGGTCATCAATCAAGCGGGACGTTAGAATGATCGCCGGTTGCATAATGTGTTTGAGCACTGTTTATTTGTCCGTCCGACTTTTTTCTTCTCTTAAATGTTGATCGTTGATTGATGATTTGACTTGCTCTTTGAAGAACAACTCTCTTAAATTATGAAATTGCTAGGTTTTTGCCGCGGGTTTGTTGCTGTCTGTTGAATAGTTATTGTACCGGTTTTTACTGATAAATAGGTTGTTTGTTATGGACAGTTTGATTTCTTTGATTACCAGTTGTTCTTGTTTGCTGATCGATGCGCCGGTGGGTGTTGCAAAAACTGGTTGATGACCTATTAAAACATTAAAATGAATAAGCCTTTTTTATTAGTCCTTCGTTAATATGCAGCATACCACACTTGTACATAGTATGAAAAAATTAAATTCTATATTAAATTGTCGCTAAATCCATTGCCCTTACAAAATCAAGAAGGATTTTCTCATGGTACAATTAGACATACTGTCCACGTACCGATGAACAAACATTTCAAATTTAACTATAATATTCATTGACGCACATGACAGACACTGCCTAGCATCAATATTTAGCCTTGGTCTACATTAAGTCCTATTTCCTAGAATAATGACAAAGCAGAACATGTAAAAGTCACCAGCTATCAAATCCACTCCAATATTTAAGAGTATTAAAATTGGGCACAAGGATACAAATGGTAGAGGAAGTTCTTTAGTTATTATAATAGGTATGCGTTCACCATAATTTTGTTAAATATCGAAAATTACTTGATATTATTCCAAGGAAATATCATAATTATAAATTATAGTGTAATTATTTTAAAGAGGCTGTTCAATAAATTCATAAACTAGGTAGCCTAACCTGACTTAAATGGACATTAATAATTATAAATTTAAACTTCGATATTAATGAACAAGAACAGCCAATGTCAATTCCACTAGTGACTTCAACAAACCATTCACCAAGGTGGAAATTCAAAGTGTTTGCCAAAAAATAAATAACTGACCATATAAGTTCCACTGCTAGGCATGGTCCTTTTATATGGCTCAGAGTGAGAAAATATTAGTCCAAAGTCTTTTAAGCCCGCATTAACCCACAGCACAGGTTTGACCAACGCTAAATCCTATCAATAATGAACGTACGTGCTACTGGAAATAACATCAACTCATAAACCTCTCGAGTTCCCAATTGATATAGCCCGATGCCACGACCCTAATTCAATGCCATTATAATTCAGTTGTCACTTACGACGATATGAGTTTCAAAACAAATATTTTCGCGTATGACACAAATGATTGATGTCTCGAACATTTCGCCACGGGCTGATTCGTAAGTTAAGCTTTGAGCCATAATAATGACTCTTAAGCCTTGAAGAATAAGATCTACGCTCTCCCGTGACGGCGGGCATAATGATGTACTTGCCAGAGAATTACCAACCTTAATGCATTCGAAATAGTGCGGCAGGGAAGGACCGCTTTCTCTGAGGCATACAATGTTCATTTTCAAACAAATATGTGTCATGCATTGACATTTTAATAAACGACCATATCTTTGTGTTCTTGACATTTCAGTTACTTCTTTGATAGCTTATTTAATAAGGTCATTGGGAAAGAATGAAATATGTTTTCTTTAGACATTTAAATGGATTTTTGGTTTTGTTAGCATACTGACAAACGATGAATTACAGAGTCTACTACCCTCCCAATTCTTCTTTCCTACTTGTCCATACCTAGGTATGGTTGGGTTGTTGACATTAAAATGAAAAGCAATTTTGCTTGTCCCTTCCCAAAAAGAAAATCCCACATTAGGTGCATTAATTATCAGGTTAATTTGATTTGATCTTTTATTACAAAATCATAATGCATATCAAACATAAGTCGACTTTGTACCACTGATAATGTTGTGACTCGAACCAAATAATTATTACGACATCAAAGTCAGCACGCTATGGATTAGTAATCGACAGTTTGGTCAATATTGCTTTGAGAATTTACCGAGTGTCATGTGTCAAAATGTTTCCTGCTACGTACAATCATTCATTTATTCATTCATAATTAGCCCATATACGTCCCATTGCTGGGAACGGACCTCCTCTACAACGGGTTTAGGCCTTAGTCCACCACGCTGGCCTAGTGAGGGTTGGCGGACTACACAACTACGAAATTCCTAACAAATTTTAGGTGTGTACGCTATGTTTTCCTTCATCGAGTAAGTGATAATTCATTATAAATACACACATAACTTTCGAAAAGTCAGAGGTATGTCTCGGGTTTGATCCCGCGATCGCCGAGATTCTCGACCGAGCGTCTAAACCTCGAGGCCATCACTACTTAAGATTAATTACTATTACGATTAATAATAAACAATGCTAGCCGATTTTGACTATTTTCAACAACAAAAAAATAAAGAAAGAGTCTAATACATCACGGTGATGATTACCAACTTAACTAAACTGTCGTTCGACAAAAAGTCCGTAATGTGTGGCAACTTTAATCACGATTTTATACAAACCATTATCAAAAAGTAGGCGGGCTTTTGTGGCGTGATATGATCGGCCATTAATTATTATGATTGATTGAGGAAACGATCCAATTTTCATTGTATGACATGAAGAATTTTGAAATGATCATCGCATTATTGATGATTTGATAACAGACAATCATTATTTCAATCTGTGTGTATACGTAATGCTTTTTGTACATATTATTTGTATAATATTGAAATATGTTTTAGTAAAAGTGGGTAGGCAAATAAAAGTCATGAATAATAAATAGTACGTAGCCTGTTATTATGATCATATGGTCATGTCGTTGTCGAAGCGAAAAGGTGCATTAATTATGTTTACGAGGATATTATCCGGCTCCTTTTTATTATTACAATTTGAAATGTTTTTTGTTTGTTTAATGATGCTTGTTACTATAACTATACACTCAATATTGTTATCTCAACTTCTTTATATTCATACAATTTTAACAGTCCCGTGGCGCCGTTGGCCAGATACCAGTTTGCGAAATGCAAGGCCTCAGGTTCGATTCCCGCTCCGAGACAAATGATTGTGTGATCAACAATTTTTTCTGATATACACGAGACAAGACTATCTGAGTGTGGGGTCCGAACTATGTAAGTGACGTTACACAATACTAAATAACACTAAGAAGTAGTGATGACCTCGAGGATTAGGCTCGCGGTCGAGAATCTCGACGGTCGCAGGTTCAAACCTCAGACACACCTCTGACTTTTTGTAGTTATGTGTGTATTCACAATGAATTATCACCCACTTTAATGGTAAAGGAAAACATCGCGACGAAACCTGCACACCTAAAAAATTGTTAGAAATTTTCTTGGGTGTATAGTCCGCCAACCCTCACTAGGCCAGCGTGGCAGATTAAGGCCTCACCCCTCTCAACTGTACAGGAGGTCGTATGTGAGTTGACACCATTAAAAGCAAGTATATATACATAAACTCACGCCTGTATTCCCCGAAGGGGTAGGCAGAGGTGCATTTCTGCACCCACATTTCGCTAAGTATGTATCAGTCCCACGTAATAGGGGGTGAGCCTATTGCCGTTTTTCGGGCACATTTCCAGACTCCGTGCTGTTACCGAGAATTTCCTAATGGAAAAACCCAATAACACTTTGCCCGACCCGGGAATCGAACCCAGGACCTCTAGATCGCACGGCACATACTTGTGACGCGAGACCAGCGAGAAACGATGTTTATATTTATCAAGCTAAGAACTCAACCAACCAGCCTGACATAATAGTCTATAGCCCGCACTTCCTGAACCAAGTGGCGCGGTGTATAAATCATACAATAGAGGATTAAACACACAATGAAAGTAAAGCTGAATAAACGCAATGCGAGTAATTGTTCAGTGTTGGCAAGATACCGGCTGACTTTGATAAAACGGCCCAACCTACTTGTTTAACACGATTTATTACCTGCGAGCCGGGAGAGGGATCTAGTCTCGTGACGAGTTTGTATTTGGAGGAGGCAAAGGATTTTGACAGGTTCTGTTAGTAGGCAAGTGCAAGCGCAGCGTGGGACGTCCTCCGACAAGATGGTCGGACGACCTAGTAAAGGTCGCGGGACGTCGCTGGTTGCAGGCTGTTTCCAACAGGGACCTGTGGAAGTCATTGGGAGAGGCCTATGTCCAGCAGTGGACTTCCATTGCATGATGGATTGGATTGGATTGTCAGTAGGCAGTAGAAAATGTGACGCAGGTCCTACCAGACTTGTGTTGTAAACTGCTCTCCGGTTTTGGTTTTAAGCAAAAACATATAGAGTTATTTGGATTTCTAGTAAGTTAATTAAGTAATCTACTTTTTTGAGTGATGAAGAAGGCTCTTATCAAGAAAATGACGGGTTGTATTTTTTTTATTTTTTTTTATTACGGCAAAGTGACCCCATTGCACCTGATGGTAAGCGCAATGGAGTCCAGAAAAAGTGCCGACCAGCGAGAGATGATGGTCTCCCGTTGGTCGACACAATCATGCCGGCCGAATACCTCTTCACCTTATTGTGAAGAAGTTTGGGGGACTATCAATCATGGCGATCAAAGGACCGACCGCGACAAACCGGCCAAAAAAATTGCCGGCACGGTCATCCTTTCACCATGATTGAAGCCCCCCCGAAAACCGGACATACACTGGCTGATCCCGGAACGCGGCACACTTGCATGTGCCACTATGGCGGGTTTTACGCCCTGTGTACGGTGGTCGCCATCCGGGCGGATACGAATATCCTACCACCAGCAAATATCTTGCAATTTTGTTTGTAGCTTTTTTATTTTCTCGATGTAGCAACACAATTTTTTTGGGTCTGTTTCTGTGCATGATGTGTGCAAAGTGCATAAAATAAATTTAACCAACTTAAAAAATAATAAAATATTTTTCTATTTAAAAATATATTTTGTTTAAGCTTGTTGATATTAATTTCCTGATGTCATAAGTCTTAACATGTATGAAGAAATTGTGGCATTGGTCAACTTAAAGCGTAAGATAAGTTAGAGGAAAAGGGAATGAGACAATTTTGCGAATTTAATAGCTAAAACTTAGCAAGACCTTACATTTTATTTGATAATACATACTCTACTGTAATGAATAGTGTGCTCAAATGCCGCATCAAACGAGCGCAGATGTCTCGTAGTTTCGTACCGCGCGCGCCTCACAGCGCGATGATCTATCAACTTGTCTACACAAGATTAATGCGTGCTGATGATGGACGATTCGCGTTGCGTCGGCGTCGCTCTAATGGTCGCTCTGAGCCAACGTTGGAACCAACCTTGGAGTAGGTTTTATTGCCTAAATATGGAAAATAGACTAATATTTTTCCTTCACTAGTCTTAAGTTTTATACCATTTTTAGCTTTAAACGACGAGTTTGCTAAAACTTTTCATAAACTCGTTTTTGTGCTTAAATTTGGTGATAAAATATTAGCATTAGCATTACACTTTGTATGGACAAAGTCACAGAAATTTAGTTTATGTAACGTTTATAAAATCTTAAACTCTTAACACCAAAACGAATGATTTTCGGCTTCATCATCTATTCAATAACTAATTATTATTTGCATAAAAACTGCACCGAATAATCAACTGCTAAATAAAACTAATAACTAATATTTTCTAGATGTCATAATAACAAGAACCATCCATCGTCAAACATTTGATCCAAAGCAAGACACGTAGAGACAGCTGCGCGACTTTAACGCTTCTAATGAACAAATTGCCACGTCCAACGCCATTACACATACACACAGTATTGCGCACATCGCCAGTTATTTTATTAACTGTCATGCAACGTGATATTAATTGGTTTCGTACAATTTCCAGAGAGGGACGTTCAGTATAATGAATCAAACTTTGTTATACTAATCGCTGGTTTATTCGGAATATGGTTTGGGGTTTGATGTTTTTGTTGGTCGTAGGAGCTCACGTAGCATGTTACCCTGCATGGTTATTTTAAAGTTATTTATTTTATTTTATTTGCAATGAAAAATAACAAAATCAGAAACATATAAAACATAGAATTAGCGTTGACGCCTACAAGAGTATTGTAACTGTGTCGCAGACATCAAGCAATCTTCTAGTTCACAATAACAAATATCCAAAACAAAATTTGTAATATTTATAAGATAATAACATTTAGAACTGTAATTCATAATATCTTATTACGTGAACGTGAGTGTATAAGAAGAGTCAATAAATCCATATTATTTTAATATTATAAATGCGAAAGTAAATCTGTTTGTCCGCTTTCACGCTTAAACCAATGCGCCGATTTGAATGATTTTTCGTATGGAGTTAGATAAGGCCTTGGGAAAGAACATAGAATACTTTTATCCCGGAAAACTCTGTATCCCGTGGGATGAGGGTAGAATTAAAAATTATGCAGGAATGGAATAACAGCTGGTGTAAATAATCATCATCAGCCCAAATACGTCCCACTGCTGGGCACGGGCCTCCTCTACAACTGAGAGGGTTTAGGCCTTAGTGTAAATAATAAATCAAGATAAAAAGTCAATCAAGACACTCAACTGCAATGAAAGATACATGCCGTGATTAATGAGAACTAAGAGATACTTTTCCTTCACATAAGCATTTAGCACGCTGGTGTGTGTGTGTGTGTGTGTATCGAGTGCTGAGAAAGGGGTCAGTCACTACTTGATGACTAGGGTGATGACTGATGATACAGATCGCATATGCTAAAGAGATAGAGTTAAAATCGTCATCGTTATTAGCCTAAATACATCCCACTGCTGGGCACGGGCCTCCTCTACAACTGAGAGGGTTTAGGCCTTAGTCCACCACGCTGGCCTGGTACGGGTTGGCGGACTACACACCTAAGAAATTCCTAAGAACTTTTAGGTGAGCAGGTTTTATCACGATATTTTCCTTCACCGTTAAAGCAAGTGATAATTCATTGTGAATACACACATAACTTCGAAGTCAGAGGTGTGTGCCTGGGGTTTGAACCTGCGACCGCCGAAATTCTCGACCGCGCGCCTAAGCCTCGAGGCCATCACTGCTTCTAAATTCAAAAATAAAAACTGTAATTTCTCTCTCTGAGTCCGGGAACATCCGTGATGAAAAACAAGCATGTGACAAGGATAAAGATGATTAAACCTTTAATCACCCAACACAAAAAGCTTTTTGCTTTACACAAACAAGTCTATTTATAAATGTCGTAAGAAAAATCTCATTATTCAAAGTATGATTTATGATAGACTGCGAACGAAACAAAAAATTCAGATTTCTAAATGATTAAAACGGGTGTAATTACGACGGCTGTGATGATAAAGTGTGGAGATCGCGTGACCGCTGACGGCACTTACATAACTTCACGCCATTTCTTATTGTCATCTATAAAGGTTCTATGCGATTCATAATATATTTATTTTGATATCTATTTTTTAATTTGCCTTATCCTAGGCTTAGTTTGGAGTTTAAGATAAGTTTTGAGTGTGGAATAAAAACTGCCACCACTAGTAGTAGCCATGATATCATCAGCCCATATTCGTCCCAATGCTGGGCACCGGCCTCCTCTACAACTGAGAGGGTTTAGGCCGTAGTCCACCACGCTGGCCTAGTGCGGGTTGGCGGACTACACACCCAAATTCCTAAGAACTTTTAGGTGTGTAGGCTTCATCACGATATTTTCCTTTACCGTTAAAGTACGTGATAATTTTTTGTGAATACACCAAGCCATGATATACAGTGTAATATTTTTTTTTAGTTCCTAAGGATATGAAATGATTAATTAATTAATGACACAGGAAATCAAACAGTTCTCATTACTCATGTGCCTACATATTAGATACCTTTTATAGACAATTGCCCACTAAGCAATCACACCACTTTGGGTGATGCAATAATATCAATATTAGATTCATCATTAATAAGATTTGTAATAAGCGGCAGTCGCTCACAGAACGTTATACTGTGCATACCTAATATGCTTTCAAAAATATAATACGTTTATACAAGTGTTCTTCATCATTTGTGTTCCACCTCACACGCACCATCATGACACACCAACACCATAAGGCAAATTGGTGACCCCGACGTGATTCAATTGGCGATACCGACGTGATACAATTGGCGATACCGACGTGATCTTGAATCTCGCAATATGACTACTGAAGGCAGATCACCTCCAGTCAGCGCAGCGTCCGAGCTGGCAACAGTAACCGTCTCATCCAGAATACCTGAATTTTGGTGTGACCAAGCTCGCTTATGGTTTGTGCAATGTGAGGCAATATTGACACCGCAGAAATTAAGCGATGAAGCGCGATTTAACCTCGTCGTCACAAAACTTGGAAAGGAGGTAATACAACAGGTTAGCGATATTTTGCTGCAGCAGCCACCAACCAAAAAATATGAAGCTTTGAAAGCAAGGCTATTGGCTGTGTATGAAGAATCGGAAAATCGACAACTGCAGAAACTTCTGAGTGAAATCGACCTCGGCGACCAAAAGCCTTCGCAGCTTTTACGTAGAATGCGAGATCTAGCCAGGGCAAAAATTCCTGACGAAACGCTCAGTATAATGTGGCAAGGACATTTACCGAGTTCAGTTCGCGCAGTTCTTGCTGTTACTCAAGTCAATGATCTCGAGAGCTTAGCTGACATTGCGGACAAAATACTTGAAACTACACGTCCCTTGCAAGTGGCTGAGGTTAACAGCAAACCTTCGACGTCGAACGATCTTACAATGTTACAAGCACAAATCGCCCAGTTGACTCTCCAAGTTATGGAATTGCAAAATACCAACACCGTAAGGCAAACTCACAAAAAATGGTCATAAATTTCCGCTACCTTCTAACGGTGTCACCAAAATACGCTCCATCAACTAAGCTCCCCTAATGAATATAAAATATTTTCTTTTATCCACTAAATTCTTTGCCTTAACAAAGGAACAATTAAGACACATTACGGCTGTCATCGTGGTTTAAAAAACTCGCAAAGAGCTTCACGTTAATTCCAATGATTTAGTATGAGAACCGGTTGACTATAATGCTGTGAGAAAATTCCATATGCATTATTACTTGGCGCGGCTTGACCTTTTTTATTTCTTTATTTTTTGAAGAAGGGTTTAATCACAGAGTGATTATGTCACCCCCATTGTTAACTACAATTCCAATCATGATGTAAACCCTTTTTTTGCAATTTTATAAAGCCACATCGCTTCCTTTGATGTTGTGTAATTATGTGAATGTTTCTGCTTTATTCTTGACACACTCCAATATGGTAAATGTCTTCAACTTTATTGCAATCTGGACAGTTAGGTGATATGGCTTTGGCCATAAGATGACGGAAGTGGTTTAATCGGATGTGTCAGGAACGAACGTGGCTTGACTGGCTTGACGTGGCTTGTATTTTTGACAGCCCCATGGCACAATTGGCTAGATAACAGCTTGTGATCCATAAGTATTTGTTTCGGGTCTGGGTGTTTGTGAGACCGAAAAGTCTCTCGTAGTTTCTGATACCCACGACACAAGACTTTTTTCTTAATGTGGGACCAGAACTATGTATGTATGTGACCGTTGGGTGTATTTATTATTTATTTTCTTGGGATGAAATATTCAAATGTTATCTTTGAATATAATCAAGTGACATACATACTCACGCTCGTGTACCCGAAGAGATAGGCAGAAGCAGATGGTTACACACTTATGCTTCCCTGTTTTTGTTTACTACGTAATACGGGTAACACTAATTTCGTTTAAAACAAATTTCTGTAATCCGTGTTGTAATTTAAAAAAATCTCAATGACACTTATTACACTGCCCTACTCGGGAACTGAATTCGAGAGCTCTTGATCAGTGGCGGTTCTTCCATAGAAGCCCAAAAGCGTTACACCTTAATTGTGTAATGTCTAGTTTATAATTGCTTATTTTGGGGTTCAGGATATCCCCATTTATATGTCATATTGCTTTTGTAAAATAAAGATTTAAAGCTTAAATATTATTCTAATTTCTTGTTAAAGTATTATTATTATTATTTCTGATAGAATATATTGTATAATGGTTTTGTTATCTCACATCATTAATTACTTACACTAGACGGATTACACACCCTCTCACACACATACATACATATACATTATCTATCTACCAAGAATAAGGGGAGAGGCGCTGAGTGCTGAAATACAGGTTCTACCTAGTTCGGCAAACAGATGCTCTATATTTATTGAAAAAAATAATGTATTAGCCTATATACTCATAAAAATAATTGTAAAACTTTTTGCCCAATAAATACTTTATTATTATTATTTTCGTTCTGGTTCCTTTTTCTCCAGCTCTCAGCTGGGTTCTACCACGTTTGCGGGCAAGGCCAAGCAAACGCAGTTTAGTTGATATGTATAAGTATATATCAGGTCTATATTACAGTGGATGTATTGTGGTGTTGCACTACTTCGTTTTCATCTATTTGCATGAACTTTCTCACAATTCTGCACGTGTTTAAAATTGCTGCCTTCTGTAATGTACAATATATGTTTTTATTTAAAGTTAATAGATTTAGGCTGTGATGAAGGTGTTTCGGGATGATTCCTGTAGTGGAAAGAACTATGGGTACTACATAAACTTTATCTGGTTTCCAGACTCTTGTTACTTCATCCTTTAATTCTATGTATTTATTATTTTTTTCAGCTATGGTCTTTTGAATATTGTGGGTATTGGGTACAGATATATCGATCAGATAAGTTGTTTTATTTTTTTTATCCTGCAGTACTATATCGGGTCTATTATAATGGATTGTTCTATCGGTAAGTATTGCGCGGTCATAATATAATTTATGCGAGGCGTTTTCCAGGACAGTTTCTGGGGAGTATTTATAGTAGGGTATTTTCCTATTTTCGATAAGCGAGTATTTTAGCGCAAGAGCCCGGTGGATGATGTTAGCTACTTGGTTATGTCTATGGGTGTAGTCAGTCTGAGTTAAGCTAATACATGCTCCAGTTATATGTTGTATAGTTTCGGGTTGGGCGTGACATCTTCGGCATTTATCGTTTGTCATGGTGGATCCTTTATAATAAATTTCCTATAGTTTTTAGTGTTAATTATCTGATCTTGTATTGCAATAAGAAAACCTTCGGTTTCTGGGAAGAGATTACCTATTGTGAGCCATTTATTTGATGCTATTGCATCTATGTGGGTTTGTTCTAAATCGTGTGGGTGTCTTCCATGAAGCACTTTTTTCTTCCAGTCTCCTAATTTTTGTTCCTGTCGATTAATTGCGTTGGGGTTATACAAATTGGTTTCTTCATGTAGATTTAATGGGGTAAAATTCTTGTCGTTTCGGGCTATTGCATTATGGATATTGCTACTGTGTGATTTCTCATGAAAGAAAGTTTGGAGATTGTATATCTGTTTTTGCCAGAGATTAAAGATATCTATCAGGCCTCTTCCTCCCAATTCTCTCTTAAGAGTGAGTCTTTCTATGGCAGACTTCGGATGTAGGTGGTTATGTTTTGTAAGTGTGGTTCTTGTGATTCGTTCTATGTGTTCTATGTCAGTTTTTGACCATTTTATTATGCCAAATGAGTACGTCAAGATTGGAATTGCATAAGTATTTAATGCTTTAATGAGGTTCTTACCTGATAATTGACTTTTGCTAATTGATTTAACTCTATTTTGATACTCGACTGTTAGGGTGTGTTTAATGTTAGTGTGGTCTAATCCTTTAAGTTGTTTAAATCCTAAATATTTATATAAATCGGTTGGTTCCATCGCGGCTATAATTTCTGAGTCATTAACGGTGTAGTCACCAGGTTGTATTTTTCCTTAAACTATATGTACTGTTTTACATTTATCTAAGCCAAACTGCATGTTAATATCTTGACTAAAAGTGGTGGTAGCATCTAACAGTTTTTCCATATCCTTTTCATTTTTCGCATAAAGTTTCAGGTCATCCATATATATGAGATGTGATATGTTTGTGTCTTCTGAACTATGTTCTAAGCGGTATCCAGCACGGCATCTATGTAATATATGTGATAATGGATTAAGGGCGAGGCAGAACCATAAGGGGCTCAAGGAATCACCTTGATAAATTCCTTTTCTAATATGTATTTGTCTAGATACTATTGGGTTAATGTGGTTGTTTAAATGTAAAGTGGTTCTCCATTGTGTCATTATATTTTGTAAGAAATCTACTATATTTTTATTAATTCTGTATATTTTAAGTATTTGTATTAGCCAAGAATGGGGAACACTGTCAAATGCTTTTTTATAGTCTATGTAGGTACAATGAAGGTTTCTAGATTTTGTGGTGGCCTGTTTATGAATAGTGGAATCTATTATAAGCTGTTCCTTGCACCCCATATGGCCCCGTCTGCACCCTTTCTGCTCTTCCGCTATTATATTATGGTTTTCAATGTGTGAGTTTATTTTAGAAGAAATTACAGATGTCAAGATCTTATACAATGTAGGCAGACATGTTATCGGACGATATTGGGAAGGTTGAGATGATGTTTTATCTTTTGGCAGCATATATGTTATTCCTGTTGTAATAAAATGTGGTATATCTTATATCTTTAAATGAGCAATTCTTGTATATATATAATTGGAATCTCGGAATCGGCTCCAACGATTTTCATAAAATTTAGTATATAGGGGGTGTCGGGGGCGATAAATCGATCTAGCTAGGAATCATTTTTAGAAAATGTCATTTGGAAGAAAAATAACAAAAAGGAGGCGTTTGAGTAGACTCTTCCTGACATCTATTGGCGAATTGGCGAATAATAATACAATTTTTTGTGAGCAACTAATTGCTTTAACGACACAACAGCAGATGGCGCTGTTAAGTAAAATTATTCATATTTCATCATATTATTAGTAATTCGTACTTACCTAAATATAACTTCCAAAAAACAAAATTTAAAAAAAAAACCGAGCAAAGCTCGGTCATCCAGGTACTTCTGTTTAAATAATATTACGTCTGTGAGATTTTTTGCTATAATTTTATGTAATGATGTTAATTTTTTATACCAGAAGTTATGAATTTTGTCAATCCCGGGTGATTTCCAATTATGTAATCTTATAGTGGTAAGTTATTATTATTATTATTTTGTAAGGCAATCTGGGCTTTTGGGCTTCTATGGACATATCGCCACTGCTTTCGATGTATTGTTTGATCTATAATATGTCTAAGTCTAGCTATAGCAAAAGCTGAACAAAACACGACCAACAACCAATCAAAAGTTACTCATAGATAATTTAATATAAATCGGCGTGGTTCTCGCAACCCGCTCGCGAATTAATTATGAGAGGATTATTTATTAACAGTTACGTCTTACTCATAATCTTCAAGAATATTCATCCGACTAATACGATTAGTTTGAAATCTGTCTGTCTGTCGCAAGTTAATTTCTGCATTACATCTTTATATCCCTGTATTGAAATATCGCTTTATTGAGCTGGTGACAAGTAGTGATGTCCTCGAGGTATAGGCATGCGGTCAAAAATGTCGGCGGTGGCGGGCTCAATCCCCAGGCACACCTATGACTTTTAGAAATTATGTGTGTATTCACAATGAATTATCACGTACTTTAACGGTGAACGAAAACATTTTCTGCCTCGTGGTCTCACGGCAAAAGTATGTGCCGTGCGATCTAGAGGTCCGGGGTTCGATTCCCGGTTCGGGCAAAGTGTTAATAGGTTTTTCCATTAGGAAATTCTCAGTAACAGCCCGAAGTTTGGAAATGTGCCCGAACAGCGGCAATAGCTTAGGCTCGCCCCCTATTACGTGGGACTGATAAATACTGGCGAAATGAGGGTGCAGAAATGCACCTCTGCCTACCCCTTCGGGGAATACAGGCGTGAGTTTATGTATTTATGTTCATAGTTCACTATCCAGACGGATACGACGAGTGTTATAGTTTAGTATGCAAAATATGTATTATAATGAAAATGCAAACAATATTATCATTTTCATATTTTACATGGGAAAAATGTCTCATATGTGATGCCTTATATTCTTGTCTCACATTAATTGGTGCGTGTGAATGGAGTCAGGGCCAGAGGTTAGATGGTTATTATCATACAGCAGCTATGCCATTAATGTGTATTATTTCCTTGAATGCAAGGTGATTTAAGCCGTAGATAAACAAACTAAGAATAGTCGTCACATAGACATAAGTAAAGACCATAAGAGCAAAAGAGAAAATTAAAAAAGATGGCACTAGGTTTCTATTGCTAATCAAGAGCTTCTTCTATGATGACAAAGGTTAGACCTCAGTCCACCACTATCGCTTAGTGAGGACAGATTTCAATTTAGTTTCTTGTTCATGAAGAAGTCTTAGAAGATGTTGTGAGTCTATTCAGTATATGACAAAACCCGAAGTTAGTGAAACCCTAATTTAAATTAAAAATTAAATAAAATGCAATAATATTAAATACCAATAGTAACAACGGACACCCCTAATTTGCGTTGTTATCAATCGCTCATTGTATGTCCATTTGCACTTTTCTCATTTACATAGGAATGTAGCCGAGTGCAGCCGTCACGTCACGCTGTCACGCTCGCAATGTGTCAGTGCGGGCGGACGTGACGCGCCATTGTTTTGCGCCCGGCGTGTCTGCGACGTGTGCGCTGATTGCGTTGATGAAAGAGGTTATTTAGATACCGAGAGCTTGTGTGACATGTTTTGTAAATTTATTATGGTATAAAGTAGACAGCTTTGTATCTGACGTCATGTTCTCTAAGCTATAATGTATGAATGAATGAAATAATTCTCAATTCATATTGTTCTGGAATTGGACTGAGTATATCTTTTTAATGAACAATGCCATTACCACAAATTACAATGTATACGTAGAAATGGTAGATCAAAAACCATTACAATAACTTTCTATGAAATGTAACACTACGTCAAAATTCGCAATCTAACCCATTTATAATATTTGTTATCATACCCTTATAGCAAATATATTCCGACCTCTATTAAATAAAACGCCTAATGATACACACAGCACTAAAATTACCCCATAATTCATACGCCACATGATACATTCAACAAGCACGAGCGTCAGAGCTAGTTATAAACAACGTCACGCCAAACTCCCGCTCTATGCATTACCCAGCGTGTTTGCATTAAATCAAGTCCGGCCGAGCGCTTCGCGCGCCGCCCGCGTTTGTCGCGAGTCTAATGCGCTAATATAAATAAACAAGGGGCGACGTGCGCACGCGACGCGCGACAACGCCGCCTCTAATACTCCGCAACATCTTGACGTCGTGAGATATTGTGCTAAAGACTTGGCACTTATCCCATCTTGGAATTACAATGTGTGATGTAATTTGTTTTATTTTCATGAGAGTGTAAAATCATGTCGGGATATACATATTTCTGGATCGTAACTGGTTAGTTAAAATAACAATATATGTATATAATTGGCTACGCATAGGTAGATATCACATGTATTGCTATAATATTTTTCAAATTTGTAATATAAAAATTATGTATTAAAACAAAACAAGAACTTGTAAAGGCGACAGGAAAATACATACACTACATTAGTCATAACTTAGTCATTACATCGTGCGTAAATTAGTAATGATAGCAAAATATTTATAGGCAATATCGAAGCCTACTCGATTATCGGCGCGATCAAAAAGTTGAGTCGGCGCATGTCATCCGACGTGACAAGCCCTGACGTTTCATCAACGGCGACGTGACAACGTGACGCGCTGTCACGCTCGCGGTCAGCAGTAATTAGCTAATTGCGTGATGAAAGCTGAGGTTTTGGTTCGCATTCAATTATGTATTATTGATTGAAACGACACGTTATTATGAAGCTTTAGTTTTGTCTTTTTTGTCGATACTTTCACCAATTACCTTATAAATTATAGCATTGCTTATGTTAAGTAATAATTCATCTCAGCTACATCCAATTTTTGGATATATTTTTAGTAAATATATTTTAAATTATTTCAACAGAATTTTCATCACATTAATTAAACATACATTGCATTTTTACAAGATTATCTCAAACATTCTGAGTCACTTTGCCATCCAAAATATGTGAATTCTAAACATTCGCTACTGAAGCCACGGGCAAAGTCAATGCATGCGTCGTGGATGACGCATCATCGGAACTCTCAGCCGTCGATGTATTTTGGCGTGTCAAACAATAACGGATGTCATTATGGATCGGATCGTAAATCCTCTAATGAGATAATCTGACAGTCGTGTCGATTGACGTCCGCCGCGTACGTGGTCGGCCCGATTAATGGTTTTGTTTATTGACATTATGAACGTGACATGCGATTGACAAACTGTGTGAGCGTGTTAAAGTTATTTACGAGGTCTGGATTGATGATAGTCTATTGTTTACGGTTCAATGAATCAGCGTGAAAGGCAATGCCGTTTCGCCTAGGGTCATAGGAATACGATATTGCTGTTTAAACATGATTTGTATTGAGTTACTGTAAGTTCTCACTTTAAGTACCTATTCTTAATACTATTAGAATAGCAAGTCAATAAATATTGTCAGATATATTTCAACATTTATTGTTAATTCAACAGCTCGAATAACTTACATATAAGTTAAACTAAATAAGAATAAGAATAAATGAATATAGATTTTATTGAAACTAGCTGTGCCCGCGACTTCGTCCGCGCGGCAAAATTATTTTTAATTAAAAAAAATATAAACTAAAAGTAGCCTTAGTTATTCCTTATTACATCAGCTATCTGCCAGTGAAAGTTCCGTTAAAATTGGTCCACCCGTTTCAGAGATTAGCCGGAACAAACAGACACACATACAGACAGACAAAAAGTATTAAAAACTTTATTTTGGTATATGTACCGTGTATACATCCATATGCATTTGTTAAAAAGTGGTTATTTCAATATTACAAACAGACACTACAATTTTATTTATTTGTATAGATGTATAGAAGACTAAAATTCATTTCGATTCTAAGCAATAAAGAAAATAAAATGTCTTAATTGATGTTTTCGAAAACGGAACTACAATAATTCAAGCTCAATAATGGCATATATATTAACACGTAGTAGCCTACAAAGCCCGACTAACAGTAACGCTACAAAAAGTAAATTTAATATCAAGCAACAATAAGATTCAATTTCAAGTAACAAAATGGAAACGTGTCGCTATTTCATTAAAATATGATACGTTTCATTTTAATAAAATGTTGAATACATTAAATATTTATGCTCTTGATTCTTATGTAGCCTGTCATAATTGGACGTTAAATTAAATTGGAGCAGACGATATTATCAAAAGAGTCGTATATCAATTTCCTCTGTAATAAAATTTAAATTTAAATAACACCGATAGTTGGCAGTGTTCACCGCCCACGCACTTTTCAACCGTCTCATTTCTACGCCAGTATGTAGCACAATCTATCAAGTTGATAGACTGTTGACAGATCGCTCACTGTCAATGAATGTCAATTAATTACCCTTTGTCATACGTCCACGGGTTTATTACCAGTGAAAGAGAAATGTCGTTAAGATTCTATGCGCTGTCAATTCGTTTCATAATACAATAGCTGTCAACGACATTATATGGTAGTCGTTTAAAGAATTCTTCAAAGAAATAATACTCATTAATAAATTTAGTGTTGAGATTTTAATGTGTTGATTTGATAGAAAAGGACTGATTCTTGGATGTATAGGTTTGTGGTGCTGGTGGTAGGATATTCGTATCCGCCCGGATAGCGACCACCGTACACAGGGCGTAAAACCCGCCATAGTGGCACATGCAAGTGTACCGCGTTCCAGGATCAGCCAGTGTATATCCGGTTTTCGGGGGGGCTTCAATCATGGTGACAGGATGACCGTGCCGGCATTTTTTGGCCGGTTTGTCGCGGTTGGTCCTTTGTTCACCATGGCATTAGTCCCCCAAACTTCTTCACAAAAAAGGTGAAGAGGTATTCGGCCGGCATGATTGTGTCGACCAACGGGAGATCATCATCTCTCGTTAGTCGGCACTTTTTCTGGACTCCATTACGCTTACCATCAGGTGCAATGGGGTCACTTTGCCGTGCCAGTATAAAAAAAAAGAAAATTGTTGTTGATTGTTTTCTAATAACATGTTGGACGTCGTAAGGAAATCCGTTCACTCATGAAGCTTCATTTGCATTTAATTTATACCAAGCAGCTAATAATGCCTGTCGTCTGAGGATGTTCGATAAGTAGTTCTTAGGAAAAACTGATTCTATATAAGTAGTTATTTATATATGAGATGAAACTAGTTGTTCTCAAACACACAATTCGTATTCTCGACTTCAAATCCTTCAAATCATCACAATGATTGATCGCAGTAAAAACGGGAAATAAAAGGCGTGAGAGAGATTTCAGTATAGAAATATAGCGACACACGTCAGAAATCTCGAACATTAATTTCATCGGAAAATTGTAACAATGTTTTAGGAGCAGAGTTCGCGAGCGTGTCAAGCGTCGCGTGCGTGATAGATCGACCGGGTGACACTAGCGTGACAGCGCCGCTAGGGTTGTCGCGCAACGTGACAGCTCGTGATTTATTCCTGTATGTTTTATTTGAGATTGTAAGAAATAATTATATGATCTATTGAGTACGGTTGTTTTACAATATAATTGAGTGTAAATGATGTGTTTGCAATGAGCCCAAATAAAGCTACAAGATGATTATATACACATTGAATTTCATTAATAATTAAAATTTCCCAAGTCGGAGTATTAAAATTGCTTAAACAATCATCATCATCATCATCATCAGCCCAAATACGTCCCACTGCTGGGCACGGGCCTCCTCTACAACTGAGAGGGTTTAGGCCTTAGTCCACCACGCTGGCCTAGTGCGGGTTGGCGGACTACAAACCTAAGAAATTCCTAAGAACTTTTAGGTGTGCAGGTTTTATCACGATGTTTTCCTTCACCGTTAAAGCAAGTGATAATTCATTGTGAATACACACATAACTTCGAAAAGTCATAGGTGTGTGCCTGGGGTTTGAACCTGCGACCGCCGAAATTCTCGACCGCGCGCCTAAACCTCGAGGCCATCACTGCTTTTGCTTAAACAATAATATAATAATATCTCAGCATAATGAATATTAAAAAATTAAAAAATACGTTTTAATAAGACCAGACATACAACATTATAATATTATAATTCAGCATCTTAAACTATTACATAACGTGTTATTAAAGATATTCCGTCTCTTACAAAATTGAATGGACGTGACTATTTTTCTCTAGTTTTGGATAAAACAACGTATAATCTCGTAAAATAAAAAAGACATAGATTGCGAGTATTTTTTTATATTATCTACATGTGGCAAGATTCACTAAGTAGATTTATATTTAAAATTATCTATGATCGTATCTCACAATTTATTAAGGAAACAATGTATAAGTTGAGTAATCAAGATAGCTTGAAAACAATTATCTTATTAATAGTTAAAACAATTATTTTTTAATGATGGCTTATCTAGCATGCTAGATCAGGAATGACGTGTCAGGAGAATCATTCAACCCTAAAACCAAAATGTCCATTACAGTGTGCTCAAAACAGACTCTTGAACAATCCAGCACATATTGTATCATGGGACACGTTGGAATAAAACCATACGATACTTAAGCATTTTCACAATTCAATGCAAATAAATTATTCATATACACTTGTAATGATTTGCGAGTGTAAAGGTCGTTCTGGAATACAGATTTATGGTGTTATTGTGGTTTTGTTTCCATACATACATCTCAGACCTGTGTCATCGAAGCCTTTCTACATACATACAGGATGTATTCAGACCGTGATCGGAAACCAAGGCAGGTAATAGCTAAGGTGATTACAAACCCCCTGGCGTTAAAGAAAATTCTGACAAAAAATAAAAATTTTGACTTTTTCCATACAACCATCGGTTAAATGTACGCGGTTTGTATGGAAAACGTCAAATTTTTTATTTTTTGTCAGAATTTTCTTTAACGCCAGGGGGTTTGTAATCACCTTAGCTATTACCTGCCTTGGTTTCCGATCATGGTCTGAATACACCCTGTATATGTCAATGTTTTTTCAGATATGTTTTAAAGACCAACGTATTAAGAGAACAGCTTATTTCCAGTCTGCTTGCTAATTTGGGCTGATTTTAAAGGATAATATTATACCCATCCCGAGAAATAGTACTGGAGCCTTTTGATCTCTCTCGCCCTTTTATGCTATGGCACTTATGGATTTGGATTTTTGTTTCCTTTCAGAAGGAGGCTTGCAGCCAAGTAAGCAGGATGTGTCTTCATTATCCAGCACTGCTGGGATGGTAAAAACTTGTCACGACGTAGCGTCTCGAATTTAAAATTACTTATGGTCACTATCACTTTTCAATTACATTAAAGTAATTATAATCCTGTCAGATAAGGTGAGACACTATATTTCTCAGTTGCGTATGTAATCATCATCATCATCAGCCGAAAGACGTCCACTGCTGGACGTAGGCCTACCCCAAATACTTCCAAAGCGCTCTGTTGGAAGGGTACGTAATGTGCGTTCGTAACTAAGGCTCTCTTAATCTCTATGATATATGTACCAATTGCTCACGCCTGTCGCAGTTGCAAGTTCAAAGAGCAGATGGTTAACATGTGACGTCTCGACAGCAACTAACACGAGGACTGCAAGCGCAGCACATTATCGGAGCCAGTGACAAGATACCGTGTTGCAGACCGCACGCATTCTAATTGACACGTTCTGTGCACGACGGAAGAGGGCTGGCGTGAAGATTCTGCTCGACTTATCGATAAGTTTTGCGTTTGCTTGTGAAAGCCTACGTTCAGCAGAAAAGATAAAAGAGTAGAGTTTGAGAAAAAGGGTTCGATAGTAAACAATGCAACGATAGCAATATGATTTTTTATAAATCTAAAAGCTCTTAAGGAGTCATTTCTGATGCTTTATTGATGATATTTATTTACTTTCAAGGTTCTTTCATGGCTATTGTTAAACTGCATTGTGGCAATAAATTTATTTATTATAATCTTCAAAACGGGTTCATAAAACCTGATGCTCAATGTTACCTTGTTTTATGCCATTGTATATGTAACGAGAATCTATTATATTGCAAATTAGGGTCTATAAAACTTTAAATACCAACATTTTTATCACCCAGATTTACAATCCTCCGGTCACTTTTGTTAATTCATCCAAGGTTTGGAATTATTCAATTGACATTTACCAGATGCATATTCTAATGAATTTTATTACTTTTGTTTTTAATTAAGACGTTTATTTAAATGTAATAAAATTTTATCACTACTTACCAAGCTAGATTTGATCTTTATTGATGTCAACTACTTGTATTTTATATTTTTGGGATATTAATTTATAGAACGCAATCTTGCTACTTCGTTTTTATTCAGTGGATTATATATCTCTAGGATAATAAAATTTAAGAGCGCATTTTTCTATCAAAGATAGGAGTTACTACAATACTAAAATCAGTCTTCAAAGTAAATTAAATTGACCACAAACAAGCAATTACATTTCTATTTTGCCCACTTTTTATATTTGTTTCAATTTTGAATATAAATAGTAATCGAATTCGACCCAGCAAACTACACGCCGACAGCGCCGCGCCGCCTCTGATGGAAAGCATTGTGTATGTCATACAAAGACGTGGAACTCTTACTTTTGGTAATTCGAAACATCCATGCCAGTACATTTGCCGATGCTTAATAGAAACGAAGCTGGGATTATATTCATCCAGTCATTTATTTCAAATTTTTGGTATATTTTTTTCTCTAGCATTCTATTTACGGGTTATTAAATAAATAAATAAAAAATACCTCTCAAGATATTTAAGCTGGGCCGGATCAAATTCAAAACTTTTATGACGGCCAGTTTAATTAAGTATTTATAATGTAATATCTATGATAATGAGTACCAGGATGATATTAGTTTTTACCATATAAAATTGCAAATGCAAGCAATTTACTACTGTATTACATACAGAGGTATTAATTAAATATTATGCGGGAAAACTATTTTTAATCAATGTTTTGATTATCGTTTCGTTGTGATTATAGTATAAGTGATTGTAAATAATAAGGAAGTTGTCATGTTATTTATGGTCTCATAAATTGATTCTGAATCCTTACTAATATTATAAATGCGATTGTAACTCTGTCTGTCTGTCTGTCTGTCTGTCTGTCTCGCTTTCCTGCTAAAACTACTGAACCGATTTAAATGAAATTTGGTACACAGATAGGTTGGAGCCTGGGAAAAAACATAGGATACTTTTTATCCCGGAAAATGTAGTATTCCCGTGGGAATGGGAATAAGTAGCTCTGTCAATATTCTGCTTTTACGCCTAAACCATTTGACCGATATGAATGAATTCTTTTACAGACATAAATGTGATCCTATAAAGTAACATAAAATACATTTTATCCCGGGAATATGTAGGGTTCCCGAGGGATGAGCATATAATGTAATGCGAAAGTAACTGCCTGTGTTATGCTTTCTCGCCTAAATCATTTGACCGATTTCGATGATTTTTAGTATGGGAGTAGATGGAACTCACCAAAGCAACATAGGATACTTTTTATCCCGGAAAATGTAGTATTCCCGTGGGAATGGGTATAAGTAGCTCTGTCAATATTCTGCTTTTACGCCTAAACCGTTTGACCGACGTGAATGAATTTTGGTATGGATATAAATGGAATCCTATGAAGTAACATAGACTATATTTTATCCCGGGAGTATGTAGGGTTCCCGTGGGATGCGCATATATTGTAATGCGAATGTAACGCTGCCTGTGTTATACTTTCTGGCCTAAACCATTGGACTGATTTAGATGATTTTTAATATGGGGCTAGATAGGACCCACCGACGCAACATAGGATATTTTTTATCCCGGAAAATGTAGTATTCCCGTGGGAATGGGCTTTCACGCCTATACTATTCACCCGATTTATATGATTTTTGGTTTGAATACAAATGGAACACTATAAAGTAACATAAGCTACATTTTATCCCGGGAATATGTAGGGTTCCCGTGGGATAAGCATATATTGAAATGCGAATGTAACGCTGCCTGTGTTATACTTTCTGGCCTAAACCATTTGACTGATTTAGATGATTTTTAATATGGGGCTAGATAGGACCCACCGACGCAACATAGGATATTTTTTATCCCGGAAAATGTAGTATTCCCGTGGGAATGGGCTTTCACGCCTATACTATTCACCCGATTTATATGATTTTTGGTTTGAATACAAATGGGACACTATAAAGTAACATAAGCTACATTTTATCCCGGGAATATGTAGGGTTCCCGTGGGATGAGCATATATTGTAATGCGAAAGTAACACTGCCTGTGTTATGCTTTCACGCCTAAACCATTTGTCCGATTTGAATGAATTTTGGTATGGACATAAATGAGACCTTTAAGGGACATAGGCTATTTTTTTAATAATTCAATAAGTGCCATTTCGGGCACTAAGAAGACGATAGGTGGCATTAGACCATTTAAGATTCTAAGGATTCATTAAGTTACGTTGAATATAGTTAAGTGCGGTTAAGTGTCATAAGGTGGTCTTAAGTTTACTTAGGTGACGTTAAACGCACTTAGGTTACTTACTTGCCATTATTAGATTGGTATTGCTACTGGGTGGTTTTAAGTTCTCTTATGTGATATGTGATTTTGAAGAGCTTACCCATAAGTAACTTTAAGGAAGATTATGTGCGGTTATGTACAATCAATTGTGCCCGAAAAACGGCAATAGGCTCGCCCCCTATTACGTGGGACTGATACATACCTGGCGAAATGTGGGTGCAGAAATGCACCTCTGCCTACCCCTTCGGGGAATACAGGCGTGAGTTTATGTATGTATGTATGTATGTACAATTAAGTGACGATAAGTTTTATTGGTGTATGTTAAGTGACGTTAGGTGCTATTAGTGGATGGTGAGTGACGTCAGGTGCCATTATCGGATGAATCAGATTCCATTAGTCGAATCCATAAGGCTACAAGTGCCGTTATTGGAAATCACGCGACGACAGGTGCCATAATTGGCACTTATGGCAATTTTAGAAGAATTTTAGTGGAACTTAAGGAATAGAAGAGCTATTTTTCCGTTTTATGAATTTAGGTGCCATTTTTGGAACTGAAATTGCGAAAGGCACCATTATTTGAAGTCAGTATTCTGGATGACTTAAATTCACGTTAAATGCCATTTAGCACTGTGGAGTAGTGGTGACTGGTACCGGTACAGTAAAATGTTATCATGTGCATTTTTATGGGGCTCGGTGTCATTATGCGATGTTAAGTACCATTATACGCACCTAGATGACATTAGATACATTTTCGCGATAAATTTATGGGACGATCTGAGGTTATGAAAAATGTCATAATGTCACTTGAGACGATTCTCAAAGATAGAAATGACCTCCGGTGGTGAACTACTGCAACAATTAGCGTAATTTTTGATTTATAGATTCACTTAGTTAGTTTCTGCACCCAACCCTGAAGTCTACGCAGACGGAGTCGCGGGCAAAAGCTAGTATTAAATAAATTGAGTTATACATTAATTAACAGCTTTCCTAACACTGCTGGGTTGGTTGTATTATGCAATGCTTTGGATTCGATACGCGTACCTAGGCAGTAGTGTTCTATATTCTTGTAAAACTTATATACGACCCATTGCTGGGCTCGGGCCTCCTCTACAACTGAGAGAGTTTAGGCCTTAATCCACCACGCTGGCCTAGTGTGGGTTGGCTGACAATACACTTAAGAAATTTCTAAGAAATTTAGGTGTGCAGGTTTCCTCACGATGTTTTCCTTCCCCGTTAAAGTACGTAATTTCCTTCCCATCATCCTTCCCGATTCATTGTGAATACATACATAACTTCAAAAATTTAGAGGTGTGTGCCTGGGGTTTGAACCCGCGACCGCCGAGATTCTCGATCATCACGACTCATAGGGTTAGACCTAAGAAAGTCCTTTTGAAGAACTTGAGGTATGAATCCCATTTTCCCCTACATCTAATTTTCTGGTCTAATGGATTGGGAAAACACTCATAACATCTAAATGGCCAAAAATGAATGAAAGATTTTTGGCCATTTAGATGTTATGAGTCAGATTCAGCCAAGATTTTGTCTCGATGACGCGCCGGATTCTCGAATCCATTACCTTTAACGACATCTTATGTTAGGTATAATAAAAGTCTTGTTGATGTTTAGCCAACTGCGCTACGGGTCTGTCCAGTAACAGCTAAAAGCTGAGTGAGCCGAAAATGTAAGCTTTTTTCATCATTTTTCGTAAATAAATCTGCCATGGTGACATGGGCAAATGTATCACGCGATCAGATGGAGAATGCCTAAAGTTAAGACACCAGCTTGCGAAACGAGAGGCCGCGGGTTCAATTCCCGCACCGAGACAAATGTTTGTGTGATCCACAAATATTTGTTTCGGGTCTGGGTGTATGTGAGACCGAAAAGTCTCTCGTAGTTTCTGATACCCACGACACAAGACTTGTATCTTAGTGTGGGATCAGAGCTATGTATGTGACTGTTGGGTGTATTTATTTTATTTATTTTTTATTTACCTTTACGTACTGTATGAAGCTTAAATATTTAAATACTGTATGATGTGTATTCTATAGACTGTCATTCTGATGTCTGATTCTGATTTCCCTCGTCATTCTAATTTTTATTCAGATCACGCTGTATTTATCATAAGGTCCAAGTGCAGTCTTTACTCTACCAGCATACATCAAAAACACCGGTTCTTTTATTTATGACTAAAACCATTGAAATCGACAAAATGTTTAAGCCACACCACTAGCAAGCATCAGGCGTCTGACAGGCGGAAGGCGAAGACGGAAGTAATGGCGCGGGCTGTCATGAGTTGTCGCGCGACGCGGGGGTGAGGTGGCTGAGCGGCGGTGAAGGGGGAGGGGAGGATTGTACTCCACGACCTGTCACTGCGGACTTTGTAAGTCGACACTTAGCTCACAATGATAGCTGTACTGTACTTGAGCATAGAGCTAGAAATTGATATAGCTTGTAAAGATACTTAAGGAGGCAAATATCACCCAGCTGAGGCTATAAGGAACGGAATGTTGGAAGAAGCTCTAGGTTTGCTGTGTCAATAGATTCATCAAGAAAAAAATGTTGAAACATCAATAGTCTTTGCTTTCTCTCCTTTTATCTTCTTTACAATTGATATAAGTCATGATAGTACCTAAAACAGTTCCATCAAGAAACGGTTACGAGGATTTCTTACCAGTTGATGTATTTAGGCTGGTCTATTCATACGGTAATCCTTGTAAAGGGATTCAGCATCGACCACTAAAGTGAATTCTACTCGTATCATGGATGTAGAAATTGAATATGTGAATAGCGATCCGGGTGGATACATGCATCCTATCTCCAGTAAAACTGAGTTCAGCATGGCTATACCGCTTATAAATTCATCATGTACACTCATCATCATCATCAGCCCATATACGTCCCACTGCTGGGCACGGGCCTCCTCTACCATTGAGAGGGTTTAGGCCTTAGTCCACCACGCTGGCCTAGTGCGGGTTGGCGGACTACATTCCTAAGTAATTCCTAAGAACTTTTAGGTGTGCAGGTTTCATCACGATGTTTTCCTTCACCGTTAAAGCAAGTGATAATACACACATAACTTCGAAAAATCAGAGGCATGTGTCTGGGGTTTGAACCCGCGACCGCCGAGATTCTCGATCGCGCGCCTAAACCTCGAGGCAATCACTTCATCATCATCATTATTTACACCAATGTCTTCGAAATATTACTTGTTTATTAACTTCACGTGCTTTAAACATTTAGACAGACGAAGGCTAAAAGGTTATTCAGTTTCACTTTTAAATGCGAAAATATCATTTGTCATTCTGAGTGACAGACATTCTTTTGTTTAAAAATATTATGTAAAGATTGACAAATGAGTTTGCTGCCACACGAATATAGTAACTCAACAATACTTTTATATTTAGTAACGTGATGAAAGAACTGACTGCCTCGTCATCTCCCGGGACAAGTTCAAATGTGCCGTGTGATCTAGAAGTCCCGGGTTTGATTCTCAGGTCGGGCAAAGTATTATTGGGTTTTTCCTTTGGGGAAATCTCAGTAGCAATACAGAGTCAGGAAATGTTGCTGTAAAACGACAATAGATTATTACGTGGGACTGATTTATACCTGCCGAAATGTGGGTGCAGAAATGCACCTCTGCCTTCCCCTGCGGGGAATACAGGCTTGAGGTTATGTATGTATGTAAAAAAGTGGTGAATATAACATAACCAGGAGTTCTTTGCGAGAAAAAAAATCTTTGCAAGTTTAGTTACCTGCTCTCTGGTAGCGTGCTAGACTGATGCTTAACTTATATTAATAGTACAGAAAGACGGGAGAGAGATGATCTTGGGGCCATCAGATAATATTCATATTATATTTATATAGTATTACCTACGTTAAATTAATTACTTCTTTTCTTTACCCAAGTATATTGGTCTGTAATATGTATATATATGTATGTGTATGTTTATAAATGACTTTATTTGCACACCTACTATGCATGATCTCTGCATCACCCAAGGTTCGTCTGGCAGAGAATGCCTTAGGCATTAAGTCCACCTTTACAATTATGTGTTAAATTGTATAAAGTGTCAATAAATAAATAAATAAGAAAATAAAATTCTATAGGCCATAAAATAATTCTATAGGCTATCGGAAAATGCCCTGCACTTACCATGTGGTTCCGTATTGTTACTTTCTAATGTCAATATATGAATAATTAGCCGCGGAGCCTAGCTCCGTACCAGGCACAATTTTGAACTCCGTGTATATCCCATGGAAACACTACATTAAACCAGGATGAGTGTAGCCTATGACATTTCCTAAGGTACCATTTATGTCCATACAAAAAATCATTCAAATTTGTTAAGTTGTTTTTGAGTTTATTCGTTACAAACATACAGAAATACAAAACTTTCCTCTTTATGATATAAGTTTTTTTTTTCTATTCTAAGTGTATTTAGGGAATTAAAACCAAAAATGGTATGTCACTCCCATCGTATCCTAAACAATACCTAGCTTAAAACTATGATATACGAGTAAGTAAAGAAGTGGAGATTATTATATTCTTTGTTAAAATTATGGAAATATTGTTCTTCCCTGAACAGATGCTTTAACATAGAAGCTATGATAACGTTATAGGCAAGTTTAACTTACTTGCTTCACTCATTATATGACTGTACTGGCTCACAGCACTAACTCCGTGTGAATCTAGCCTAGCGGCGAAATGTCAAAAATATTACAACAGAGGTTGCGATCTTTGTTTGACGCAACAAGCTATGTGGGTCAAAGAACAATATTATTGTTGTTTATTTATAGGTGGTAAAAATAATTCCTCTTATTTACAACTCTTTGTTCTATCGGTTCAAAATGTACTAAGCTGTAGGATTTTTTTATGTCAACAGAGAGAATAGTCTTTATGATATGTACATACATACATATATACACTATGCCTAACCCAAAAGGGGACAGACGTGTATTTCTGCGCACAATGTTTGCCTGCTGTATTTCAAGTACCAATATTATAGGGGGCGAGTATACAGCATATTCCTAAAACATTTCCTGAAGACGTTCCTATGTTGACAAATATGTAAAAACCCAATACCACTTTTCAGGTCTTATGGCCGAATACTGAAACGCTACTTAATCTGAGGGCGACTTATATTTATGTGGCTGTTATAATTTAAGCGGTATATACTTAAAAAATGTCATGTAAAAGAACTTTTTGTGATAATGTTGCCATTTATGGAAATTTAAGTGGGCATTAGTTAATCACAGTCTTAAAACCGATAAATGATGTTTTAGTATACCGCAAAAATTATAGCAGCCACTTAAATATAAGTCACCCTCAGATTAAGTAGCGTTTCAGTATTCGGCCATTAGGCATTGAACCCTGATTCGTAGACTTAACGTAGTCTTATTATTGCTAGGATAAAGGTTGTTAAGCATCTCTTGAATACTAGCTAAGCATTAGGAGAGGACATGAAGTCACTTATGTTCATGGGACCGACGTTACAGGTAAAATATACGAAGCTATATATTCTTTTAGTTCTATCTTTTAAACACCCCCGTGGCGCAGTTGGCTAGACACTAGCCTGCGAAACGAGAGCCCGCGGATTCGATCTCCGCACTGAGACAAATGTTTGTGTGACCGACAAATATTTGTTTCGGGTCTGGGTGTTTGTGAGACCGAAAAGTCTCTCGTGGTTTCTGATAGCCACGACACGGGACTGGTATCCTAGTGGAGGGTCAGAACTATGTTTGTGACTGTTAGATGTTTTTTTATTTTTTTATTTGAACATGATAAACACCTGAATAATAATCTGTATTCCATCATGATACCATCGGACATTAAGATCGACGTAAGCCACACAAATGCGCTGATTAATCAAACATAAATAATACTTATTGCTTTTCACGATACAAATCTTAATGAACTTAATGATTATTTGATTATAATGCGCGTCATTACGTGTTTGTCGACAGTAATACATCATTTTGTTTTATAATGTAGATCCGGGAGATGAGTAGTCTAATGCTACGTGATGCAGATTGAAATGTTAGTCACTTTTAGGAGAGACTACTACCGTAAATAACAGTAAAAAATATAAGGATGTTTAATTGGTGACCCGGAAGAAAATATATTCTTCTTTATCTTCGGCTGGCCCTTTCCCGTTTCTAATCGGGGTCAGCTCATTCTTCTTCTCCAGAGACGTCCATTCTGGGTCCTCGTGGGGTCCACTTTCTCTTCCTAGAGATCTTTGCTTATGGTCGACATCCATGTAGATCGGGGTCTGCCACGGCTTCTTGGTCCTGACTGTAATTGCACCACTTTTTTCGTCATTTGTTCGTCAGATCGGCGCATGACGTAACTGTACCACCTCCAGCGCATCTCCTTGAGCTTCTCCGGTATTGGATCCACTTTAAAGCCGCCTCTGATATACACATTCATTATTTTTAAAGAATTTTATGTGTAATGTAATTAGGTCCTTGTTTAGACCATTCTTATTACATCTCCAATAAATATAGATTTTTTATTAATTTCATCATTTAGAACAAAATCATGTCCAAAGAAAATACAAGGAAACTCAGAAATGGACCTCCTCTGACAAATACATCGTAGCTGCGATCAAGGGACAAAAAGGTATGGGAAAATATAAAGATAGAAATAAGAAAAGGAATAGATCAGAAATGCTGGTGAATGCAAAAATCTCTGTCGATCTCTCTTTCTGCACATATGAAAAGCAGACATGACTGTATACATCTTATATGTTTTTTATATTTCAACATAGGTGTGTATATGCTGTAGCTGATTATATTTAAAGGTAAGCACAGACAAGACAGTAAACTGAATAGTTACATACATAACACAATATAAAAAGATATGATCTCTGATAGCGTCGTTGAAAAATTAGTTTCTAATCAAATAATTTCAGTGATATATAATTATCGATGCGAGTTAGGCTTTAGATTATGATAATATGCGATTTATTATCAAAATATTAAGAAAACACGAGTTTGATTTCATCAGTGATTGAGTATTTACTATCTTGATCACGATTACCTACTTGGAAATGTTCAAAGTGAAATTTTTTATCGAAAAGGGCATGTTATTTTTACATACATACATACATAACCTCACGCCTGTATTCCCCGAAGGGGTAGGCAGAAGTGCATTTTTACACCCACATTTCACCAGGTATGTACCAGTCCCACATAATAGGGGGCGAGCCTATTGCCGTTTTTCGGGCACAATTCCAGACTCCGTGCTGCTACTGACAATTTCCTAATGGAAAAACTCAATAACACTTTGCCCGACCCAGGAATCGAACCCAGGACCACGCACAGCAAAAACTTGTGTCTCGAGACCACGAGGCAGGTGTTACTTTATTTATTATTATTTTTTCTTTAAAAAAGAAGCATTTATGCAAAGTGCCCTGGTCGAAGTGTCGGCTGAGTAGATACCACTACGACCCATTCAGGTAGTTCTAGTAGCTATCCGGGTGGATATGAAAATTCAACCACAAAGTAGGCTTTTGGCTTGCTCAACTACCAGAGTAACCAGCTTAAGTATTGCTTCATCAATTTTTAAAGACAGTTTTATATTCGGTAATTTACCAGGAGTAAGTAAAAGTCTATTTTTGATTGAAAATCATCGTTTAACGGGTGCATTTTGACATTTAGATGATACTAAGATTTTCCTAAATGACAAATGAAAAAACAGATTATGAAACCTGAAAATCGAATCCTCTTACTGACTTAGACTGGTGGTGACTTAGACTGTAGGTGACTTAGAGACTATATATAAATAAAATATACCGCAAATCATATTCATGAAACCTATTTACAAAGCACTACAACTGCACGAAACGCAATGGCAAACAAATCGAATCCGATTATTAACATCAATAAATCATAATTAAACATCAAGATATTGCCGGCCGTAAATCATTCCACCCCACGACCTTGTCTGAGGATTTGCTGCAAAGCGTAATGTGTCGGATGATGGATAATGTAAATACTCGAGATTACGTAAAGTCTAGAAATTTCTTGGAGTAGATTAAGTCTGTTGTAAGAAGATATAGTTAAATAGATTTTTTACCTTACATAGATGCTGGCCTATATTCCCGAAGGTGCATTTCTGCACCCATCTTTAGGCAAATATCCAGCAGACTTCATGCTGCTTTTCGATCTCTAGATTGCAATTACTTAGTAACTTCATTGATAAATGAAGAACTTTTATGCATCTCGACAGCCCCGTGGCGCAGATGGCTATACCAGCTTGTGACACGAGAGGTCGCGGATTCGATCCCCGTACCGAGATAAACGTTTGTGATCCACAAATATTTGTTTCGGATCTGGGTGTTTGTGAGACCGAAAAGTCTCTCGCAGGCTCTGATACCCATACTAGTGTAGGGTCAGAACTATGTATATATGTGACTGTTGGATATATTTATTTATTCACAAGTAAGTTCAATTAAGAAAAAAATACTAAACATTGGTCAGCTGGTTTTTTTTTTTTTTTTTTTTTATTCTGGCACGGCAAAGTGACCCCATTGCACCTGATGGTAAGCGCAATGGAGTCCAGAAAAAGTGCCGACCAGCGAGAGATGATGGTCTCCCGTTGGTCGACACAATCATGCCGGCCGAATACCTCTTCACCTTATTGTGAAGAAGTTTGGGGGACTAATACCATGGTGAACAAAGGACCGACCGCGACAAACCGGCCAAAAATGCCGGCACGGTCATCCTTTCACCATGATTGAAGCCCCCCCGAAAACCGGATATACACTGGCTGATCCCGGAACGCGGCACACTTGCATGTGCCACTATGGCGGGTTTTACGCCCTGTGTACGGTGGTCGCTATCCGGGCGGATACGAATATCCTACCACCAGCAACTGGTTACATAAAAGGGCAACTATGCAAATCAGATAGCGGCTATGTAAAGCAACCATGTGCCAGATAAAAAGCAATAGGCTCGCTCCCCATTTACGTGAGACACACGAAACGTGGGGAAAAAAATGCATTTCTGCTCCTATGTTTCGCTGATTGAGTTTTAAGTTCCATGTAATAGACTTTGTTCCCATACTGAGAATTACCCAATGGAAAAACCCAATTACACTTTGCTTGGCTCAGGACCTCTACATCGCACAGTACACATATGCTCTACTTCTCATAAAATCAGTGATTCCCCCAACACCCCCGCCCTCGATGACACGGAAGTGTAACCAGAGTCTGCTATCCCCATACGGGTCTCGACCACACACTCCTCAAGTCCCTCCACGCGCCCTTTGGAAACAAGTGGTTGATCACAATTGTATTATTCCCCGACAGCCGTGAGCGATGGGCTGTGGGCCCGTGATAAACGAGCTCGCGCCACATTTATCACTTTCCCTATGATTGATTTGTACGGCCGGCATATAGTATTTCTAATATGGGTTACATTGTACAGGGAATATTAAGTGGATTTTTATTTAATTGCTTCTGAAAAGAGCCTTCTGCGCAAATTTTTATTACAAAACAGTCGGTTTTCATAATTTCAAAATTCAACTATATCGGTTTGACGATTTATACGTGAAATTAACTCATTATCGTAAATCGTTTATAATATTAGTCAAGTTTTTCATATAAAATTCGGTTTTACTTATAACCAGAAAATCATTATTGAAAGAAAAGTAGACGAAATTTACAATAGTATTTGCTGGCATTAAATAGTTCAAACAGCTGGGTGACGCAGAGACCCTGCAAATCTTATTATTATTACAATCTCATTACAAGTCCATAAATGACTAACCATCTGGCGTGAAATCACTTGCTTAAAAGCTAATTTAAATCCTAGCACACCTTTGTCTTTATAGAGTAATACATATATATATTTGGTTATAATGAATACTAAAATGGCCATGATAAGTTTATATTTTATTTATTTATTTATACTTTTTAGTACACTATACAATAATTTATACTACATACATACATACATAAACTCACGCCTGTATTCCACGAAGGGGTAGGCAGAGGTGCATTTCTGCATCCACATTTCGCCAAGTATGTATCAGTCCCACGTAATAGGTGGCGAGCCTATTGCCGTTTTTCAGGCACATTTCCAGACTCCGTGCTGTTACCGAGAATTTCCTAATGGAAAAACCCAATAACACTTTGCCCGACCCGGGAATCGAACCCAGGACCTCTAGATCGCACGGCAGTAATTTATACTACATGATTGAAAACAATGAAGACAATAAGTAAAGGCACAATAGGCGGTTTATTTACTGCATAAGTTAAAGAACTTCTCAAAACATAAGCTACGGTACTTCAATCGTTACCTACATCAGACCATGGTGATGGATTAAGACCTACTCAATCATTGGAGAGACAGTTATATCTAGTAGAAAAACGTATGAGACGAAGTCACAGTATAACACCATGACAGCCCCGTGGCGCAGTTGGCTAGAAACCAGCTTGCAAAACGAGAGGCCGCGAGTTATATCCCCGCACCGAGACAATGTTTGTGTGATCCACAAATATTTATTTCGGATCTGGGTGTTTGTGAAACCGAAAAGTCTCTCGTAGTCACTGATACCAACGACACAAGACCCGTATCTTAATGTGGGGTCAGAACTATGCATGTGACTGTTGGGTGTATTTAAAAAAATATTAAAAAAAATACCACTCAGTGAAACAGTAACCCCTTCGAACTCTAGATAACTAATAATTACCCTCTAACTGCTGGGTATCTGCGCGTCAGCCAGTGACGTGGCGCAGTCGGCAGTCGTCAGCGCCGGCGTCGCTCGGCCAGTTATGATGAATGGCGTCTCGTTAATCACTGCGCCAGGATCATCAATTACCGTCACCGTTGGGCGAAGGCGGGGGGCTGTCTGCGTGATAAAGCCACAGCGTTCTGTGAAGTAGTACAGCAAATAATTAAAAAAAATATTGAATGAATTTGCTTATGAGCTGTAGATGTCAGTTGATAAAAGTGTTAGTTTGTCACTATGATTACTTTTGTTTGAATTAAGAAATATTTTGTTTCTCCTCATTTACCTTTAGAGATAACAGAGAAAACAAGATAATATATAACTAAATATACGTACTCAACATAAATAATTTAAGTTATTAAGTCATACATTTATTTGTCATATTTATATATACCTACTTATGGACCAAGACTTAAACTAAAAAAAATTAAATATTTAAACCACAGAAAATTTGTTAATAGTTTTGATTTTGCCAATGTAATGATGTAAAGATGGAATAGAAATAATATTGTTTCTTATCGATGACGATGACATATGCTTGATTAACCTAAACTTTTTTCAATGAAACGAAAGAGTTTCTTTAAATTCGACGGCATTGTTGCAAAAAATTGATAACTATACACTACTTCACCTTCACTAATTTTCTCAGTTATTTACTTTCTTTACATACTCGTGTGTTTATATAAAAATACAAAAATGTAATTTAAAACATTCCATGTTGTACTCAGGAAGAAAGTTCTAAATTAATAAACGATGTTCAGATTTGCACTACCGCTTAATGCACACTGTGGCTGCGAGGGAGACCGGTGCCCTACAATGGAATTGTTTCCCTAAAATGGTTGTTTAATTTTTATGTTTAGTAAAACAAATTGCTTCACCAACTCAGTCGATTACTTAGCAGATACCCTTACCAAACTTTTGTATAAATAAAATTAAATGTGCGTTTATTATAATTCAGATACTTTGACTAAATCACTGGTCGTGTTTAAATTGCTCAGAATTTAATGGAAAAGACATCTGGAAATCGCTGAATCATTTTATGCTGAATATCGTTAGTGAATTTTTAAATCTCTGCTTTACAGCTGGACATATTGCTTGGCCACCTATTTCATGGTCATGTATTTTAGCACCCACGTTTCGCCAGATGCCATTTCGTAACATGGAGGTTTCCTATTGCTCTTAACCGGTTCATTTCTAGACTACTAACGCTGATCAGACCGACTCGTGAATTTAACGTACGTACTTCCTGATCGCTCACTATTATACCGCGGAAATTATTACTATTAATGGAAAAAAATGTTTCCTAGGTGACCAAAAGATTCAGACTAAATTTTGAATCTACTCAGACGAAGTCGGGAGCAAAAGGTAGACGGTTTCTCTTAGCAACCGCGACACACGTGTACATAAAAAAATACGAGTCACACTAGATACGAAAACCTTTGTGATACTGTAATACATTTAACTCAAATAAAAGTATATAAATAAACAAACGCAGGGGCTTGGTGTTTACTCTGCTTCCCGTATTTACAGAGACGTCGACAAGTGGCCGATTAGCGCTGTTTACTCACCGCACGATGGCCCGATAGCCATATTGTATATTATCTGGAACATGGAAATCGTTGCTGCGTTGATAGAGATATCGCCACAACTTGGCTTTCTGGACTGATTTAAAGGGTCTGGTTTAATCATGGAGGCAATTTAACCGCATATAATTTGGATCGTATGTATCCACAGAACAGTTGAATAAGACTAGAAAGGAAATGTCGCATGCCGAGCGTGCCGAACCTATGATTAGGCTATCATATGTTTGACACGGCCGCTTCTTAGTAATTCGGGTAGCGTGTAATATCAATATTTTAGTAAATGTGTGACAACCATTTTTGTTTCAAATTTTTATCATTGGTCGTGTAATCGTAGTAGAATGAATAGGTGACAGTCAAGCGGCGACACTCATCCCCATACAAAATACTGTCTATTTCTCTTCTAATCTTATTCAGCTGTTCTATGTGTCATCATCATCATCATCATCAGCCCATATACGTCCCACTGCTGGGCACGGGCCTCCTCTACAACTGAGAGGGGTAAGGCCTTAGTCCACCACGCTGGCCTAGTGCGGGTTGGCGGACTACACACCTAAGAAATTCCTAAGAACTTTTTAGGTGTGCAGGTTTTATCACGATGTTTTCCTTCACCGTTAAAGTATGTGATGATTCATTGTGAATAGGTACACACATAACTTCGAAAAGTCAGAGGTGTTGTTGGTTTGAACCCGCGACCGGCGAGATTCTCGACCACGTGCCTAAACCTCGAGGCCATCACGACATCTATGTGTGTATAAGTGGTATTCTACTATGTTGTGAATATGAAAGATTTTACCTCTGTTTATTACTTAAATACACCAGAACGGCTTTACAGATTTGAAAAAATATTGGTACTTAGACATATCGTATTCTAGAAATACGCATAAGATAATATTTCGGAAAATGACACTAGACTAGACATACGCATACGTTATGTAACTTACACGTGCTTGGGTTCGAATTAAAGACAACAATTTAATATCTGTAACAACACCTAAGAGTTCTTAGGAATTTCTTAGGTGTGTAGTCCGCCAACCCGCACTAGGCCAGCGTGGTGGACTAAGGCCCTAAACCCTCTCAGTTGTAGAGGAGGCCCGTGCTCAGCAGTGGGACGTATATGGACTGATGATGATGATGATGATGATGATGATGAACAACATCTGTAAAACGATTGCGACCAATAAACAAGGTATATTTTTCTTTAAGAAATTGGAAGCAAAACGTTGGGCCACTTGACGCAACCTGGTCACCAGCAATAACAACACCAAGACCAACTTTTCAACTTCAAACTCCCTTCGTATAATTGCATCGATTAAGTTATCACTCATAGTATACTGGAATATACTCATATACTGCCATATAAAAGAAAATACTAAAAGAAGTTTGTTATTTGAAATTAACCCCTCAAGATTACTATCCCGACCTAGAGGCACGCATAATAATTATCTATTGAAACCAGTATAAAATGATATCAGTGGAGATGAACAAGGCCGGGTTAACTTAGTTTATTATAACAGTCAAAACAGATTTATTAATGCGCTTAATGAAAACAATTTGTCGTAACGTTATTAATTGTTGCAAACAGCAATTATTTGATCACACTAATTAGATGCGTCGTGATGTACATAATGAAACTAATTTATGTGCTTACTTGCTAATCGGTTATGTGATATTTTGTGTAAATTCAAGCGATTTGTGTCTAGTGATGGCCTCGAGGCTTAGGCGCGCGGTCACGGGTTCCTACCCCAGGCACACACCTCTGACTTTTCGAAGCTATGTGTGTATTCACAATGAATTATCACTTACTTTAACGGTGAAGGAAAACATCGTGAGGAAACCTGCACACCTAAAAGTTCTTAGGAATTTCTTAGGTGTGTAATGTGAAATATCAAAGGCGGTTTATGCTAAGAGGGTCACTGAACTTATACATACGATAAACGGTATAATGCCTACAATTAGATACCAAACAAATCCACTAAAAAAGCAGGCTGATAAATTATTAGAAACCAAAACGCAGAGCTTTTAAACAGGGCAAAAATGAATTCAATAAAATCTAAATGCAGCATTCAGAAAAACATCAAATGGTCGGCGAGCAAAACATCAAAATTAAATATAATCGCTATTTCATATAGAGTGGAGGCGGGTGACACCGCGCGCTTCCGAAACGCGCTCCAATATCGTATAACTCAAATATTTAGACAGTAACCATCGATCATATACCGATGATGGATGGCGTCGCTACCTCCCTACCCACACGTACCCAAACCACCTATCCAACAAAAGTTTACCACTCAAAATTTATCTCTATATGTATTAAGGTTTAGTTCAATTTGCCCTGCCTGTGTTCTGGAGTCGTGATGTTCAAGTACGTGCAAGTTGACTCTAATAGCCGGCAGGTCAGTGTTTGTACAACTGCAAAGGGTTATAATGTTTACCCAATTGACATTATCGTTGATGTTTCACTTACGAGTTGTAATTTATTGATTCCAATGGTAGATTTTGTGATTAATGCGCTGTTTGTCCGTACGTTTCTAGTTGGATTTAAAGTTACTTCTACCTACTGTCTGTGTCTATTATTTTGTGAAGATATTAACGGAGTTTGTGCTCGTATTAATTTCATATTTTTAAGTTTCATATATACTTTATGCCATCGCTAATATATTTTAATAATATAACACAATAGATCGTAAACTAAATGCTCTCGAGGGAAGGTAAAACCGTATCAAATAGCGAATTTGCTTTCCTCTCGCGAGCACGTCGAAACACTTCAGCTCACAAGACTAAACCACCACCATATTAAATTTTACAATAAAAAAAATAAAAAAAATATATAATAAGAATATGCGCATACTTGAATTTTTGTACAACTGATTTGAGTAATCAAAGTTATAAATTATAATTATATTCAGGCATTACTTATGCTACTAGATAGCAATAAAATGTTTGTCTAAAAAATTTCCTTTACACAAAAATACACTACTCAAACCAAGAACAAAGTTTCCTATAGTCTATAATAAACAAATCTGTGCAGAGCAGAAACCAGAGAGTTGTTTGGGATTTGAAATTAACAAGACATCAACTGGCAAGAAATATATCAAATGACTTCGTTGTACATCACATGTACACAAGATTCTGGAATAAAGCAAGCTAGCAACGTAGGTTGTAAATTTTACTTACAGCGGTCGCTATCTCGGAGAATAAGAACATCAAGCATGTAAGTTGATTAATTAATCATTCTTACAATCTTAGCGTCTGACAGTGATTTATCATTAGAATCATCATGATTGCTTCCATAAAACACCCGCACATTAGACACAACTAAACATTCTAAGGCTTAACACAAACACGTAAATAAAATACACTAAATGTCACCATTAACAGTCACTTTGACTCCTCAATTTACAACACAATAAAGATAAAAGCTGCGTAACACTCGAAAAACAAATAAAAAGAATAAATATATGAATACGGCGGCAGATAATGGTTTGTCTGTGGGACACGGCCTGTTAGGGTACCGCAACTGTTTGGGATGAAAATAAAAGTGCGAATGATTTTTCGATAAAAGTTTGGACTGTAAGAAAAATAATTTATTATTATATTATTTTTGTTAGTTAAAAAAAATCTTCTCGGAAAATCGCATAACAGACATAATATAATATGATGAAAATCTAACACGACATTTATAAATGTTGGAGTTATTGTTAAATAAACTCACGCCTGTATTCCCCGAAGGGATAGGCAGAGGTGCATTTCTGCACCCACATTTTGCCAAGTTTGTATCAGTCCCACGTAATAGGGGGCGAGCCTATTGCCGTTTTTCGGGCACATTTCCAGACTCCGTGCTGTTACCGAGAATTTCCTAATGGAAAAATCCAGTAACACTTTTCCCGACCCGGGAATCGAACCCAGGACCTCTAGATCGCACGGGACACACTTGTACCACGAGACCACGAGGCAGTCATCATATTGTGTATGGTGAAGATTTCAAAAGTCATCAGACATTTTGGCCAAGAAGTCACATGGCCAAAATTGTCAAATTTTTTTCATTAGGAATTTTCAGACAGGCGAAAGACAAAATGTTACTGAAACGTTTTTCCTTCTATATTTCCTTTACAAGATGACGAAATATAAAATTATCTGAGTAGGATCTATAAACATATCCACCGCGGTTCCAGTGATATATAGTAAATGTATAGGAACGTTGACGTTTTTATGTTTACAAACATGGCTTAATGCCGCCGTTATTTTGTTTTATAACTTCGAAAATGTTAGGGAAATAAAATGTTTGTTTAATGTTAACATAAAAATACATTGAAATGCGTTTTTCATTGTTTTAATGTGTTTATTTTATGATCTGAGATGTTGTCTTAGTAAATCTTCAGTTTATACTTCAAAGGTTTCTATAAAACAAATTATCTTAAATAAATCTGTTTGGTAACTAAATAATAACTTCATTGCTTATCCTTTTAGTATAAGCGAAGCTTCTACTCTTGGAAGTAAAAAGTGTCATCATCATCATCATCATCATCAGCCCATATATTATACGTCCCACTGCTGGGCACGGGCCTCCTCTACCATTGAGAGGGTTTAGGCCTTAGTCCACCACGCTGGCCTAGTGCGGGTTGGCGGACTACACACCTAAGAAATTCCTAAGAACTTTTAGGTGTGCAGGTTTCATCACGATGTTTTCCTTCACCGTTAAAGTACGTGATAATTCATTGTGAATACACACATAACTTCGAAAAGTCAGAGGTGTGTGCCTAGGGTTTGAACCCGCGACCGTCGAGATTCTCGACCGCGTGCACAAACCTCGAGGCCATCACGACTTATTATATTATATTATTATTATATTATAGTACGTCATAGCAGTTTATATAAATAATGACTTGCGTTTGTAATAATTTACTAACTAATTTCTGGACTAAGACCTGAAGCTGATGATTATGAAAATAATGAATGATATAAGATTATATACATTTCCTGACATATGATTTGATAATATCTAATATGCTATTAATTAGTAGTTTGTGAAGAGGAGTCTAAAAATCAATAACTAAAGAATTTACATTCATCGAATCTATTTGATGTAAAATATTTTAAAGAAACTTTATCAATATTTTATTTACTAAATTATATAAAATACAGGAAATAATAATTGAAATCATTCTACAATAACGCAGGAAGTAGCAAAAACCAAGAATAAACTTTGTCAAAGTTGACACCCTCATAGTAACACCCGTCATAATTCAAATAGTTCCATTACAACGATTCTTTCAAAGCGTCCATTGTGTACTTTCAGACGGTCACTGCCGAAATGACCACCCACGACCACTCGACCATCGCCCGACAATCGGCCAATCCATTACAGGCGTACACTTCTGCTTGTCACAATAGCAAACACCCTATATACAATACCGTTTATTTGAATATCAGCTTTATTAACTCATCTAAAGAGTTGAGTTTAAAGTGAAGATGTATGGTGGTTATAACCGTATGTGTGAGACGACAATGCACTCACAATCCATCGGTGTTTACACAATTTCATCGTAGTGAAAGCACAGGAAGCTCGGCACATACTGTTTGTACGTCACGATTGAATTCAATGGCGGCTCTTACACTCGCAGTCTATTCAATATCTTCGCTAGTGATTTTAGGGATTTGGTTACAAGTTTACGTTTATTCGGTAGCTGTTTTGACACATAACCCTAGCTTAGTAAACTATATTTAGTCAAGTTTTGTTTGGCAAACAAAAATATTATTGAATGATTGACTTGTACCATATTCAGTACGCAGTAGGGATAGCTACAACGTGTCTGTTTTTTTTGTCAATATATAGACAAATTTAGTGACTAAACTTAATCAGTTCCTATATTTTTATTTTGATGATTGTATTTATTCTTATTACATACACTCACATTTCATAAAGTGGATGAAAAAAGGAAGGGATGTCCCTAAATGACCTGATGTCCATGAAAATTAGTAATAATAATAATAAACCAAAGTCGTGTCTGTATGTAACACAGACTTTTTTGTTATTTTTCATTCTTATTAAAATCCAACCTAGGCTCTACCACACATAATACCATTTTTAATTTAGCAACAATACATTTTAAATTGTTATCATTCAAATAATCATTCACCCACGAACCTCACTCACTGTATTATCATAGACCACCCAAATAAAACTGGACTGTCAGTCCTCCCATCAGTCCAAACTGAACGTGTGGCACTATCCTTTCCAGTCCATCAATGTTGCAGCGACAATGGCGCACGCCGGCTCGTGACGGCGACATGTCCACATTGTCACTGTGGAAACGCACAAACGTGCAAGCTTGATTGACTCACGGTACTATTCAATTCTTGTAATTTTACGAACCTTGGACCACCGCAGTAGCACTTTAAAGTGATTGCGAGTCATTGAATAGTTGATGAAATATGGATGTTTTTGTTGGAATTTTTGCCTGAGACTATTGTTAGTGCAAAAAGATAACATCATTGATGGTATATTTAAGGTATCTTATATTATTCAAGGCTATTTTTGCATAATATGTTTTTTTAATGCAATATGTGTTTCAAATTACAAGAATAATAGTACAATTAGTTTAATAAATAAATCGAGATAGTGAAAATAAAGTACTCATTATTCATTCAAAATATTTAATGGATTTATGAATAGCAAATTTACAGGTAAAGTTTATTTATACAATAGTCTTTTTTTTTTTTAATTCACCGCTGCTTGATGTTGTATTAATACAAAATGCCCTAATGATTCTATTCCGTTCACCAACTATCAATAACCCTTTATCACTTTTTTTTTTAAATCTTATAACTCACATTTGATACGACTTAATAAAATAAATAGCAGGCAATCATTAAGTGTATTCCCAAAAAAAAAACTATAAATGCAATTAAAATTTCATTGTGCGAGCACTTTTTTCGATAGCAGAAACCCTTTGTGGTACGACAACACTAATATCTGATTGGGGTGGATCACACAATTTCCGACCCATCAAACGTGTTTGTGAAGTGTTAAAATAAATAATATGGGGGTGAAATAATATGTCAACCCTCCGTCACGAGGGTACGCCGACGTCTACCGCTCTGGTATAATGAGCCGGCAACGAGCTCCTGACGCAAACATGACGAAAATATCTGTATCGGATTTATTTTCGCATCTGTCAACAAGTGAGTTTATTCCTTTTAACTTAAAAAAATAACCAACCTTGGTGCAGTTGGTTAGATACTTGATTATTACTCTAGACTGGGCCTTTGTCTGTCATAACCGAGGGTACCGAAATTATACCTTACCTTTTTGCATTTTTATTACATATTGATAAGAAGTTTAGTTTCGGATAACTGGTATGTTTAAAACGAAATATTTTGTGCCATCCGTAACAAAAATAAAGCTGAAACACGCTGACGAATTGCATTTTACACACACAAAAACACAACACTCCAACTATCCGCGACAAATTCACCGCAAACACTTTATCGGATTGTACCGTGAAATGCGTGTTTGTTAACCGCGTCCAGAATCCAACTTATTTATATCCGTTTTAAATCACCGCCATTGTCGATTCGCTACGGCTGTCGAGTTTCACGCCGACTATTGTGCCATTTACCCCACCCAGATTAGATACATCGCTAACAAACGTATTAAAAATACGCAGTCGCTTAAACTTCTATATGGGATATAGTTAGTCTGTGCCTCTGCGCGTAGGGTAGACGCCCCAATGAGCGTCAATTGTCAATTTGATGAATCGACACAGCCGGTATTGTTGCACCCCAGCTGTCGTCTGTCACGCGGAGATGACACTTCGCCGAGTTTTTTCCCCTGTCACGTCTTATTGTGTCACGCTCAGCGTGACGCCCAAAGAAATGAGGTGATATCGATCGTTCGACATTTTGTAGTGGAGAGTTTTGTATTGAGGTCATAAATAAACTCATTGTAGTGGTGTGTACGCTTTTTGTGATGATATACGATGCCTGGGGGTGGGCAGTGAAATTTATTATCTCCAAATTGTATACGATATAAAAACATTATAAATGGTTGCGAGTTTCGTGAATGCAAACAGCGGTGATTAGCGCTGCAGCGTGATTTATACCGTAACGCAATGACGTTGTACCTTTGTCAGTTTCAAATAGAATCCATATTTTAATCCGCGGGAGGATACGCAGAACTATTGTATCTAAAACGTTTAAGGCTTAAACTTTAAACCAACGATTCCTTGTATAATTATCTAAAACGCATAGCTTCAAAGTTTTAAGCCGTAACATAAGTTTTACATCATAATCAGTCCATATACGTCCCACTGCTGGCCTAGACCGGATTGGCGGACTACACACCTAAGAAATTCCTAAGAACTTTTAGGTATGCAGTTTTCCTTACGATGTTTTCCTTCGCCGTTGAAGTACGTGATAATTGATGATGATGATGATAATGATATAATTACGTCACCTTCAAATCCTAGCACAACTCAAAATGTCGACTACAAAATGTAGTCGTACAAAATGTAGTAGTAGTCGTGCATTTTGTAGACTACAAAATGTACTTCCCCTATGAAATTTGAACTCCAAAGAACTTAAATTTGGCGCAACACAAACACCTCAACAGCTTCCATTTCCATAATATCCGACATAAACCCTGAAGGCAAGAGTTAGTGGGGAAAATAAAAGATGTAGACACGAGGCCTGCGACACCGACCCGCTCGGCATCGTAAACCGAGCAATAATTTTGAATAACAACCCAGTTACGACGCGTACGTAATGAAACACACGGTATATCACAATTTCGTACGTACAGCGCTGCTAAATGGCCTCTGTAAATTAGCCTTCTCGCAATGTATGGCTCAACTTATCGGCATTAATTGGTGTTCGCTTTTGGCGGTAGATGCGCCGAGTTTTGATAAATAAAATAAATAAATACGCCTAGTTATTTTAGTCTGACCAGACCACACACGTAGATACTGATCTTATGTGATCTCGCGGCAGAAGTATGTGCCGTGCGATCTAGAGGTCTAGGTTCGATTCCCGGGTCGGGCAAAGTGTTATTGGGTTTCTCCATTAGGAAATTCTCAGTAGCAGTACGGAGTCTGGAATTGTGCCCGAAAAACGACATTTTCAATAAAAAAAAACATAAAAACGGCTCGGCCCCTATTACGTGGAACTGATACATACCTGGCGAAATGTAGGTGCAGAAATGCACTTCTGCCTACCCCTTCGAGGAATACAGGCGTAAAGTTATGTATGTATGTGTAAGGAACAAAATTATGAAAGACTTATTGGGCTCTCAGTCATCGTGCAACATGCAATTATATGTGACTGAACTGAGAGCTTAAAATTTCATTACTTAGTCTGTACTTAGGTTATAATAATTGTCATAAATAAACTCTTATAGGTACGAATCGCACTTACTCGATGTGTTATTATGGTTTAAGCCCTCGACAAATAACTGTAAATTTTTTTATTTATCTCTGATCCTCAATAAGATATTTCCTAGACATGTAAAATCGTAGCATATCTGTGTCGCAGTTCTACCCGCAGTATCATGATTTACAAATGACTTCTTGCCTGTTAAATTATGGATATCATCAACACAATCGGAACGCTATAAAACCTGTGACAAAGTAACCTTTTTCTGTCCTGATCGAAATGAAAAAAGAAATATTCAAAAACGGGGTTCTCTTTGCAATACTCTACCCTTTCAACTCTAGTGTATTTTTATGCTAATCATACATCGTAATAATATTTTCATAGGAATTAACACATTTCCCCTAATGCAAATTAATGGACTTGCAACCTACGGGTGATGTTGTATACAGCAGACCCAAAATATCTATATTCATATTTGATTTGACATAATATGTATTGGAAAATAATATTGGATATGTAATTGTTCTATAAAATACCTCATCTGATGAAACATCGTAATTATGAACATCTTAATATTGTTTATTCTATAAGATCATTCTTAAGTATCTTTTTTTTGTAGATTAGAACTGCATTTGTTGCGGGAATATAAATGCGGTTTCCTCACGTCCGGGTATTGTAAAACTGTAGTACCACTTCAGTTGAACCTATTCATTCAAACTAGATGATTAAACGTCCATGACCAAAAGACGCAGTGATGGCCTCGAGGTTTAGGCGCGCGGTTGAGAATTTCGGCGGTCGCAGGTTCAAACCCCAGGCACACACCTCTGACTTCTCGAAGTTATGTGTGTATTCACAATGAATTATCACTTACTTTAACGGCGAAGGAAAAATTCGTGATAAAACCTGCACACCTAAAAGTTCTTAGGAATTTCTTAGGTGTGTAGTCCGCCAACCCGCACTAGGCCAGCGTGGTAACCCTCTCAGTTGTAAAGGAGTCCCGAGCTCGGCAGTGGGACGTATTTGGGCTGATGACGACCAAAAGACACCAGTCCTGATTATGCTTATTTTGAGAACCATAGAGTTACCATTAACACAAAAATTGGTAGCACTATGAAATATATCATTGTCTTGTATTAAGCCTGCCTTTTACAGCCCACATTTCAGTCATAAAAAATATCTTAAGAGGAAAAAAAGCAGAGACATCTCCGCATTTATAAAGTAAAACAGGCTGTATAAGAGAAACGCGGCCAAAAACCCATTTGGCCGTAAAAACGTAACACATTGGTACCGTTGCCGCCTCCCGAGCCAAATTGAAATATACAGCGGGCCATATTCATTACAACGTCGTCTCGACGAGGCAATAATTCAAACTTACGGCCGCCTTTTACGAGTTTTAAGAGCGGCACTCGTGGGAGACAGAACATCACGGCTCGAGGTTGGGAGCCGCTGTGTCCTTCAGCGCTTTCTACGCTTTGTATTCGGCGCAAATAATAACATATAAATACATAGGTACATAATAGGTCTTATAAAGTATTTATTAGAATCTATGAAGAATTTCAGCAGGCCGGCTTTAGAGGCAAGAAATGGGGGTGTTTACCCACTTGATGTTCTATTTAGACAGCACTGTAATTAATATTAAGAACGCTGCATAATCAACCCATATACGTTCCACTGCTGAGCACGGGCCTCGTCTACAACTGAGAGGGTTGGCGGACTACACACCTAAGAAATTCCTAAGAACTTTTAGGTGAGCAGCCCAAAAGCGTTACACGTTAATTGTGTAATGTCTAGTTTATAATTGGTTATTGTGGGGTCACGATATTCTTATTTATATGTCAAATTACTTTTGTTAAAGAAATATTTAAAGCTTAAATATTATTATTCGGAATTTTGTAAGGCAAGCTGGGCTTTTGGGCTTCTATGGAAGTACCGCCACTGGTTTCCTTACAATGTTTTCAAATATAAAATACATACATAATTTCGAAAAGTCAGAGGTGACTGGGGTTTGAACCCGCGACCGCCGAGATTTTCGATCGAAAAAAAAGTTCAATTGTCACTAAGTTGGTTGGTCAGTTTGGTTACTCTGTGTAAAGAAGTGTAATAGTGTGTCATAGAAGTTCCATAAAATTGGAGCAATTTGCCGTATCTCTGCAATAATAAGGGACTACGTGTTTCTACTTATGTCGTAGGGTCACGAGCTATCCAATTGCTATTATTAATTAAATGTAACTCTAAGTAGCGAAACATAACAAAAAACTTGTAAATTATATTGTTCCATACAAGCTAGCAGCAGTGATGGCCCCGAGGTTTAGGCGCGCGGTCGAGAATTTCGGCGGTCGCAGGTTCAAACCCCAGGCACACACCTCTGACTTTTCTAAGTTATGTGTGTATTCACAATGAATTATCACTTGCTTTAACGGTGAAGGAAAACATCGTGATGAACCTGCACACCTAAAAGTTCTTAGGAATTTCTTAGGTGTGTAGTCCGCCAACCCGCACTAGGCCAGCGTGGTGGACTAAGGCCTAAACCCTCTCAGTTGTAGAGGAGGCCCGTGTCCAGCAGTGGGACGTATTTGGGCTGATGATACAAGCTAATTTTAATTTATGGCCTATTAAAAATATCACTCAAAATCCCAAAAACGCTATACACCATATTTATATTAAAAAACCGCACGGTACCCTAACCGTGACAAACGAACGTCTGAACCGTCTATTATCCCAGTAATATCCCCATACATCACCGCGTTCAAAGGCGAAGTGTCGTTTGATAAATTGGCGTGCCATTGCCATCGGTACTGGCACATGGCAAAAACTGGCAGGTGCCGCTTTTTGCGCCATAATGCGTGTTAATTCATTTAGCCGATTGGCAATCGATAGTGTGATTTTATGGGGGTCTTGTAATTATTCGCAGTTTATCGTTTAAATTTATTTTAGAAGGAGAATTCAAAAGGTGTTTAAATGCAAAAAAAAATCTTAAAGATATTTAGTTTTTATTGCTGTTGATTTAAGTTATTGTAAAATCCTTAACGACTTAGTTGCATTTATAGATCCATGATAATTTCCAGTGCAAACTCAAGATATTTTTTTTCCTAATTAAAGGGAAATTGAGGTAAAATATACTGCTAATATATTACCTGCCGACCTTCTTATATAAAATTCTTCTAATCCCAGGTATCAGAAACTTTAAAAGACTTTTCAGACTCACACGCATCCAACAATTTAAAAACAAATTGTGGATCACACAAACTATTGTCTCGTAACGAAGATCTAAAATTGGCACTTCATTCTAGAAGCTGGTTTCTGAGTAACTGTGCAACACAGGCTGTAAGTTCACTACGGTGCATTTATAATTGTATGTATTATTTGGCAGTAGGCATTAGGGCAGTATCATTAGGCTCTTGCAAGGGGACGAGCGATCTATGTATATAAATATCATCATATATACAGCCCCGTGGCGCAGTTGGCTAGACACCAGCTTGCGAAACGAGAGGCCGCGGGTTCGATCCCCTCACCGAGACAAATGTTTGTGTGACCCACAAATATTTGTTTCGGGTCTGGGTGTAGGTATGTGAGACCGAAAAGTCTCTCGTAGTTTCTGATACCCACGACACAAGACTTGCATCTTAGTGTGGGATCAGAACTATGTATGTGACTGTTGGGTGTATTTATTTATTTTATTTATTTATCTCGATGATTCTTTTTAATTATTTTTTATTCCCGAATAATGCATCCAAATATATCCAGAAAGTTTCAAGCGTAGCCGCATGCAAAAGCAAGTGTAGAAATAAACCAGGACAAAACAACCCAGTAAACACGATTACGTCAAAGTGACGTCAATATGATATTGCGCTATGTCAGGATTTACGTAAGATATACGTCAGATTTGAGTCACCTGTGAATCATTATTTCACACTTTTTGACGTAAGACTTTGACGTAATAAACATGACGTACGTATGATGTCCAGTTGACATCATTATTACCTAACTGACCTTAAGCTGATATAACAATGATGTCATAGAGGTGTCATATATCTCAGTAAACACGATTACGTCAAAGTGACGTCAATATGATATTGCGCTATGTCAGGATTTACGTAAGATATAGGTCAGATTTGAGTCACCTGTGAATCATTATTTCACACTTCTTGACGTAAGACTTTTACGTAATAAACATGACGTACGTATGATCCCATCCCATATACGTCCCACTGCTGGGCACGGGCCTCCTCTACAATTGAGGGGGTTTAGGCCATAGTCCACCACGCTGGCCTAGTGGTGGTGGTGGTGATCGGGTCCAGACCAATCTTCTGCGTTACATACCTTATCTGGTCCAGATCGGGCATGCCCGGTCCGGTCCTTCTAAGGAACACGAAAAAATTTATAGTCGGGTTGTATTCCATTTTTTCATTATTCAAATCAATCATCTGCGTTATAAAACCTTGCCTGATCCAAATCGAGTATGCCCGGTCCGGTCCTTTAAAAAAAACATGAATGTATAGTCTTGAAAAATATGTTTAATTAAAAAAAAACTATTTATGAATTGATATTATAAATATTTTACTTAACATATTATTATATTTATTTACATTTAATTTCTCCAATTTTTTTTTGTTTTTAATTTAAATATCATTTTTATTTTTGTTTTGGTTACACAGTTTTTTTTTCTTTAAAGTAAATAAAATAAAAGCTATTATTTGCTTGTGATTTATCTTCATTAGATGGTTGTTTTTTGATCCTGGCTACCCATCCCATAGCCATCCCAATCTTTAGCATTATTCAATACTGAAGACAATGCTTGATGCAATTTATTGCAATAATTTCTTGGTTATTTTGGTATTTATGTCTTCTTGCATCTAAAATACAAAATTTGAATTAATTATGTATTTAATTAAATAAGTAATAATAAAAAAAATGGTGCAGAAATGCATCTCTGCCTACCCCTTCCGGGAATACAGGCGTGAGGTTATGTATGTATGTATCTATGCATGTATGCTATGTATGTATGTATGTATTAATGAACTGCTTTAATTTGAGAAATTCAGTCTTTAATATGTATCAATATTTCTTCTTTATAATTATTCTTGTGATGACTGCCTTCCGAACAGGGTGATACACAAAATTTTGAAATGACTGAATCTAAGTGATGTATTTAACATTTTATAGATTAAATAAATATTATTTCATTGCATATTATGTAGTATTTTTCCCATAAAGAGAAAAGTATAAATTTCAACATTGTCAGACAGAGCAACTACATATTATATTAGATCTTTCATATATGTATTTTAATTTTATTTTTTTTATCTTTCTTGCTTTATAGCATTAATGTATTTTAATTATCTTAATTAATGTATCTTATATCTTCATAATTGTTGTTAATGTACATCTTTATGTGCTATTTCTATACCCATATTTATGTCCCTCAAATTTGAGTTGATTTTTATTTTAAGTTATAGTTATTAGTAAAAAAATTATTATTAATTATTCAACAATATTTACATTTTAAACAATAAATATTACCTGCAATTTCAGCGGGTTTGTCAGTCAACTCTACCGCTGTTTGGCTAAATATATTATATATTTTTAATCAATCCTTTGATAATGCTTTCAATTTGGAAGTTTTTTCTACAGCAGCTGCTTTTGCTTTAGACTGCTCATTATCAGTAGAGAAAGCATAGGGTTCTTTGTCCAATCTTATTATTTTTTCCTCTGCCTCTTCCATTGTTTCTGATAACATTAATTGTAATTATGCATTACTTTCTTATTATTCTGACAATAAGATATCAATTCTCACAAATCTATAATTCAAATAACAATAAATTACCTGCTGTGCCACATATTTGAACATGAAACGTTGGCCATGTCGGATCAGGCTCATCACAATATTTCACCATTGTTTGTAATAATTTACAATACTTAGCACTTTTTAACAATGATTCAGGCATATATTTACCACCACCATATTCTTTGTAATGATCTAACCAAGAACTTGGTAGTATATCAATTTCTTTATTGGATGAATCTTTTACAAATAAAACTAATGCATAAGTATAAGTCATCTGAAAAAAAAACGGATTATTGAAATATAAAATTATTTTAAAAATAGCAAAGAATTGTAATGTATTTTTTCAATGATTTTTTACTAACCTTGAATGTTTTACGTAATTAAACTTAAAAACGAAGCTTTACACACAACACATAAATTTGTATTTAGTTAGTTTAGTCCACAAGTTCGTATTTTTTACACATACACACTGAGTAAATGTCTAGATATAGGTTTATAGTACTTGATACACTTTTTTTTGTTTAACATACAATATATTAATTATTCTTAACTATGTACTGTTAAGGTGATTAGGTTTTTGTATTGAACTTATTTAATCTTCACCTACATTATATTTTACATTAATATACTAATCGATATACAATTTTAAATAATATAAAAGTATAATTAGTGATACATTCAATAATGCTTTTTTATGACACAAAAGTCTTTAAATGATAAACACTTCAACTACACTGTGAACAAGTTCCGACATGTTGCTTCATGACGTCACGCGCTATCACTAAATTTATATTATACACCCCATGCGTTGCTAATGTTGTGTTTGTTAGCCTAAATAGTAATATTTAGTAATTATAAATGTATTTCATTATAATACCTTACAATATTATATATTTACATTATTAAAAGCTTATGCGTACAGACCTTTTACTAAATTATTGTAGTAATAGTAAAATTGCATATTGATGATTTTATTACTTATAAGTATAATTAAAATTGTCAATAACTTTAATGAGAATATAATCTTGATTAATATAAATTAATTATTGGACTTTATAAAAATATTTAAAAATAAGACCGTCAATTGATGTGTATAAATATAAAAATGGTGTCGCTGAGCAGTTCGAGCTCAGTCGTTGGAATTGTCAGTTGCAACTTGCAAGACGGATTGATATTTTAAAATATAAAAGTTGTTAGAAATATAAAAGTTGAAGACGTACTTGTTTCTCAACGAGTGTTACCCTTCATGTTTATATTAATATTTTTGTAATTTTTTATTTATTGAATACAATTCAATGTAATTTTATATTTAATGCACAACACACTTAGATATCAGGATATTTATTTATGTTTGATACACATATTTTTGTTATAGGTATTATACCTACACAAAATATTTTAATAACTCTTTAGTTTATTATTTTTTTTGATAAGCCTACATTTGTATATTAAATTACATTTCTGGACCAGACCTGGTCCTGATCCAGTATGCCTTACCATACTTGATTTTTTTTTACATCAGGCTATCCTTATCTGGACCAGATCTGGTCCTGATAGGGCTTGCCGGATCTGGCATGCCTCATTCTATCCTGATCGGGTCCAGATACATGATCTGGTTGCGCCTTATGTTTTTTCTAGTCGGGAATGTGATGGAATTTTTACGTAAATTTTATATCAAAATATTGATTCATATTTTATGTAAGAATATGATGAAATTCTTATGTAACTTTTACGTCAGAACATGACTTCGACATGACGTCACCCGAATGACGGTATATGACGTATCATGTACGTAGCATTGGATTCATGAAGATGACGTCATATTAAAGTCAAATTTAATGTCAGTACCATGTCATAATGATGTAATCCAATATGACTTCATGTTGAGGTCATAAATAAAGTCACCATTACGTCATGTTTACGTCACTACGTCATAAAATTTGATGATTTCTGTATGATCTACGTATGACATCATTTTAAGGTCATGTGTTCACTGGGAATACACAAACACCGGCGCGAGTTAATTTTACGTCAAACATGTCATGTCTATTGCTTGATGTGAACGGCGACAACTGACGTGCCGCCACACAGAATAACACCTTACTGGATGGGATACAAATACATTATTTGTGTTATTGACCTACGAAGCATAGATCCCGGATTCGATTTCAGGTTCTTACTTTTCCACAAGGACACTGGAAATGACAGAGTTATTTCAATATATGTCTTAGTTTAGGGGTAAAAATGGCTCTAAAAAGGGGGGATTAAACCAAACCGAAAAACATATTTATAGAATTATTATGTACTTTAAAAGTAAAAAAAATTCTGAATATATTTTTTTCTAAAGAAAATTGCACACTTTAGACAGGAATTTCTTTGGTATGTATAGTCTACTAACACGCACTAGCTTGGTGAATTAAGGCCCAATACCTCTAGTGGTAGAATGAGGCCGTGCCCCAGAGGACGTATATAAACTGTAATCAGTCACAATTACTTCTAGATGCAGTATCACCATACTCCTTTCACTGACTTTCTCATCCAGTACAAATAAATCAGTGTGTTGCCGGTAATTAACAAGTGGCGGCGCTGTGAGACGCGGCGAGCATCTGCGCCTTTCCACGGTGTTATTTACAACGCACAGACAGACGCCGCCGACAAACGACGCGTATTAAAGCTAACCACCCACTAGTGATGGCCTCGAGGTTTAGGCGCGTGGTCGAGAATTTCGGCAGTCGCAGGTTCAAACCCCAGGCACATACCTCTGACTTTTCGAAGTTATGTGTGTATTCATAATGAATTATCACTTGCTTTAACGGTGAAGGAAAACATCGTGATAAAACCTGCACACCTAAAAGTTCTTAGGAATTTCTTAGATGTGTAGTCCGCCAACCCGCACTAGGCCAGCGTGGTGGACTAAGGCCTAAACCCTCTTAGTTGTAGAGGAGGCCCGTTCTCAGCAGTGGGATATATTTGGGCTGATGGCGACCCACTAGTGAACAACTTTACAAGACTTTACCATGTACATCATCATCATCAGCCCATATACGTCCCACTGCTGGGCACGGGCCTCCTCTACAACTGAGAGGGTTTAAGCCTTAGTCCACCACTCTGGCCTAGTGTGGGTTGGCCAGCACCACATACCACGTACCTGCCACTGAACTCTTTCATACTAGTATCATCTGTGATATCGATATTCACAGATGATACGTTCAGTAGGGAAACTCTTGGTATCCCTATACGAGCCTATATGCTCCCACCTCTGCAAGTTTAATTCACCAGGATCGACATCAGTGAGTCTGTGTTGAAATACTAACTTATCTTTAAAAAATAGGCAGATCTAAAATAAATGTAGGAGTTGAAAATTTTAAATTGGTCTATAGAAAAGCAGGAAAAGGGTATTTTTTTCTAAAAATACAGATACAGTAACATCGTTATTATGTACCAAAACAACTTATATACTATCAATCATCATCAGCCCATATACGTCCCACTGCTGGGCACGGGCCTCCTCTACAACTGAGAGGGTTTAAGCCTTAGTCCACCACGCTGGCCTAGTGCGGGTTGGGCAGTGGCGGATTAAGACATTTGCCGCCTGTAGGCTATTCAAATTTTGCCGCCCCTTCCGACCTCTGCATTTCGATAGCCTACACAGACAAACGAAGGTGAAAAAAAGATTTAAGAATTAAAAGACTAAAAATATATTTTTTTAATGATAGAGGAGACAAACGTGCTAGTGCGTAGACCTGGTGTCAAGTGGTCAACACCGCCCATGAAAACCCACAATACCAGAGGAATTATCGGTGCGTTGCCAGCCTTTGAGGCAAATATAGGCTTTTTTCTTTAAGGTCCCTAAGTCGTATCCATTACGAAATACCGCCGAGGAAAGCTGATTCCACAAAGGTGTTGTACGAGGAAGGAAACACCGTTTGAACCGCACTGTTGATGAACGCTATTCAGCCAGATGGTAGGGATGGAATTTCAATTTCTGGCGTGTGGTGCGGTAGTGAATTCAGCAGCAGTTGTCCCTTAGTTGAGTTGGATCCGTAACCAAAATCCTACGCCAGCATACCGTCTAAAACATCTCGGTGACCATCACGCGCATTTGGGGCGGTTTTACGGCATCTCAGGGCGAGAAGCGCTTTAAATGGTCCCTTGCCGCCCAGCGCACCGTCCAATTATGGACACCTCAAAATTGGGAGGGCTCAAGATGCCTTCCACTCACCCTATTTTGGACGCTCACTTATTGTGATCGTCCGCGACAGTCAAGAGACCACGCTCTCTACTGCACATCTCGGGGTTGCTTTTAGTCATGGCGCACTGCCCCCACAGTATCTATGCCCAGCCACCCTTGGGCCCCTGTTAGTCGCCTATTACGACAGGCAGGGGATGCCCTGGCGGAATTCTTAGGCCCCCAATCCTCAGGGTGGAAATGCCGGATCAGCCGTATTCGGTTACCCGGCGCCTTCTTCTCTGCTGGCGGCGGCGGGCGGGATCGTTCTGCTCACGAATCCGCCCCGCGCTCTCCTTTTGCGTCATTACAATCTCGTAGTAGGAGAGCATCGCCTGCAATGACCTCCGATTCTTGACCATGGCAGGAATCACAGCCGAGAGCGCGAGGTCCGCTGCGACGGCTGCGCGGAGTGCGCTTCGGTCTTCATCCCAGGCCGGAAAATCCGACAAAGTATGCTGGGCTGTGTCCTCCAGGCAGTTGTCACAGTGGTGAGACACGGCGGACTCTTCTCTTCTAGCCACCCGCCACAGGAACCAGCCGAAACAATTATGTCCTGACAGAACCTGTGACAGGCGGAACGTCATCACACCACTGACTAAGGACGCACTGCTGCGACGGACCAGCTCAGAGATTATCCAGCCTGGAATGCCACTCCTCGACGCCGGTCAAACGAAGGGAGGCTCTTTTGGCCTCTACCTCTCTTGGGGTCGGTTGTTCCCCTAGACGAGACGCCTCCTCTCGCCAGTGGTAGACTGACGAAAGGGCTCCGGCGTCAGGATCCCAAGGAAGGAAAGCGGCCAAAACGCAGGCCGCCTCATGGAAAATCGTGCGATAGCCCCTGATCATCCGCTGCGCAATTACCCGCTACGGTTGCCGCAGAAGGGCCACGCAACGTCTGCCCAGGGACTCGGCCCAAACGGGGCAACCGTATAGGGCCATTGATCGCACGACTCCCGCGAACAATCTTCGGCAGGGGATGCCGGGACCTTCGAGATTGGGCAGTAGAGCAGATAATGCACTAGCTGCCCTAATCAATTTCTGCTTTAATCTGCCGAAGTGGGCGCAAACATTCCATCCGCTATCCAACACGACACCAAGATATTTCGTCTTGGAGCCGATGTGGATATCCACGCCTCTATCGTCAGATAGGCCTCTGCAGGTGGCTGGTTCCGAGGTCCGTGAAGCAGATGGCCTTGGATTTCTGAAGGGCCACCACGTGGCTAGTGCCTAGCGCGGCGAGGTTGACGGCCTCTGGAAAGGTCCCAGCACACGCTGTCACCAACGTGTCAGCATTACAAAATATGCCGACGCCCCGGAGATTGGCACCACGGAGCACCCAATCATACGTTCGATGTTCCACAGAAGGGATCCTAGGACCGACCCCTGTGGGCGTTGACGATGTCGAGTGACACCATGCATTTGCCCTGGGCTCCTGTCTCCTTCGCGTGTTACTTCACCCGCAGAATTACCTTGGCCTTTTCGAAACTCAGGTTCTCGACGACTTGAATCCACACACGTCCTGGGATGCTGTCGAGCCCCGGGGCGGTGTTCTTTCTCCGCAGCCGCAGTACTGCTGCCTGAAGCTCCTCAGGCGTAACGCCTGGAATTGGAACCTCCGAGGTCTCCCCTGCCGATCACTTAAATGATCCCCCCAACGATCCATCCCTCACCGACCACGGACGTGGTGGCATCGGTGGAGGACTAAAATCCGGGGTGGCCGGAAAGAGAGCAACTACGACTTCACTCAGGAGCTCCGGTCGGAGACTTTGGGTGAGAGCGGGGCGCCGGTGGACGCAATTTACTGAATGCCAACTGGTATGGCCGCCCCCAAGGATAACGATCCAAAGTCCCGGACTAAATTCTGCCCGTCCCAGTCTGCCGCTTCATCCAACAAATAGCCGATTTCCGAAACAAGCTTATTCCAGCCCTCATTGACTTGTTCCTGAGAGGAATTTGCGCGACCAGTATATAAGACATCCTCGGTACTATGACCCGCATAACTATAGATGTTATTATTAAGTAACAGGTCATTGAGATGCAGAAGGAACAGAGCCGGGGATAGCACACAACCTTAAGGTACACCAGCACAGGCATCAAGTCCGAGCTTGAACTCCGAGTTCTTCAGATTGTAGTGTATCACTGCATGTGGTTAAAGTTCTTGGTCGTACAATACTGCTTCTCCTTCCACTTTTAAGAAAACTGTCAATTTTCATCGTTTTACTGATACTGTTCTTGGTCTTCTTTTTTCATGTTGGCGTTTTTCTATACACAGCTCCACTGAGTCGCTGAGCCAAGGAAACACTACAATATACCTAGCAATAATACGAGAATTCTTTAAGATTATTTTTACATGTTAACTTTTATACGATTGACAATATACTGTGAGAGAATACCAATACCTAATTAAACCAAGCACATCTCACCTATAACCTTGTGCATATGTAGTTACAACACCGTCCTTTGTTGACACCGTCTATTGTAACTACATTTTAGTATCGTAATAATTCGTTTGACTTTTAAGTAGTCTAATATTTTTCATTTTATTTTACTTAGGAGAACTCTAAAAAATGTTTTGATCATTGTTTATTATTCAAAGGTATGTATTGAGTTAGATTTGAAGTGGATAGGTTAGGTAAACACATATGTATCCCCTGCCTGTCGTAAAAGACGACTCAAAGGGGCCCTTGGGGTCGCTGGGCGCGCTGCGGGGAGATGACCACCGGGGGGTTTTGGTCGGTATGCCGGTTTAGGGATATTGTTAGGGACCCAGCCCGGCACTAACACCTGCGCGGACATGACGTCGCCGTGCGCCGGGCTGGAAGACTGGTGACCCCGACATACGCTTCCCGCCCCCCCATCCCCGGGGCTGGCGGGAAGTAGAGCCATAAACAGCTTTCCCCTCGAGAAAAAAAAAAAAAAAGGGAAACACATTTGTAGATCGTAACTACATAATAATGAAGAGAAAAAGTAAGTTCATTATTAAGTTATAGAAGAATACGAAATATTTTTTTTTACTTTTTAGTGCATATTAATTTGTTTTGGAATAGTTTTTTTTTGAAGGCGGTTTTTATTTCTGTAAGACAAAAAAAAAATTGGGGCAAATTTGCCGCCCCCTAAAATCTGCCGCCCTAGGCTCCAGCCTACTCAGCCTGCTGGTAAATCCGCCACTGGGGTTGGGGGACTACACACCTAAGAAATTCCTAAGAAATTTTAGGTGTGCAGGTTTCATCACGATGTTTTCCTTCACCGTTAAAGTACGTGATAATTCATTGTGAATACACACATAACTTCGAAAAGTCAGAGGTGTGTGCCTGGGGTTTGAATCCGCGACTGTCGAGATTCTCGACCGCGTGCCTAAACCTCGAGGCCATCACGTCTTCCGTCTTTATTTCGTCTTATATAGATAGCTGGCTTAAATGCCTCCGGGAAGTGGTTGGTTAGAGTTAAGACCTGATGATAAACGATACGTTTGACACGATTTGGATTATGTTATCAATTAGATTAAATTTGTACTAAAAAAAACATGCATCTACAGCATTCAAATGCATCGTGAAGAAAATCTTTCCCCAACTCAGTGGACGCTAACCTTACCGTACTAACATATTGGGTGTTGATAATTTCTCATTCCGTAAACATCTGTCGTTTTTGGGTTTATAAGATTGTCGTACCCAATTTGTTGAGTTTAAAGAATGTCAGTACTTTAAAAGTTGACGTTTAAAATTTATGAATTATTATTTCTACAAACTTAATTTTGTATTGTATATTAATACAACTCATTTTAAGGTACGTACAATAAGATACTAATAAAAATTTTGTTTGTAATCTTGGAATACATTCCAAATATGAGTGTGTTATTTGTACTTTTATACTGGATAGAACTTTTTACGTTTAGCTCGAAAACTAATGTTACAAATTTTTATACAAAACTCGATATTTTTCAGTCATTTTATTCAGACAACGCATTAGAAAGTACAGTGAAGTTACCGAGTTTATATAAACGTAAATGCGTAATTAAATACGTGGCACAGGATTTTATCGTCTGCATCACTCGAAATAAATATGCCAGCCAGATCCAAACAATAAAAAAGGCTTAACTTACAACACAAAACAAAAAAATTCAGTACTCCACCCAGAGTTTCAGCGAAGGAGTTTTAACACTATCCAATAGTCGATTGCACACAACATTGTCCACAGTTGCTCATATCGACAAGTTTTCATTTGGCACGCCGCGGTGAATGTGGCACGCCATAAATCTGGCAGATGGCATAAATATCGCGAGACGCGTGGGGCGGGAGCGGGGGATGGGAGGGGGTCGGCGAGCGGAATCACTTTGGCGTAGATAAGGTGAAGCTTTGCAACTTGCTACAGTTTTAAATGCAATGGGATTCATAAGTGAGGGCTTACATGAGCTATGATAATTTCTTGAATTAAAATTTATTGTATTAATCATCCATCCATCCATCCATCAGCCAATGGAAGTCCACTGCTAGACATAGGCCTCTCCTAATGACTTCCACAGGTTGTATTAAACTTTACGACATTTCGTTAAATTTCTTTGGTGCCACAGAGTAGCTGGATATAATATCTAATTCTAAATAATAATTATAACAATACAATGTATTTGGATTGTATTATCTAATTTCGCAATGGCAATTTGGGAAAATCCAGCTCAAAGATTATAGTGCAGATTATTACATACGATGTTTGATCATCCATTGAAAGACATGGCTGTATGACGACTGTATATATTTGTGTTATTCATATAGATTTCCTTAAGTACAGAAACGGAAATTTTTTATCTTTTGACCCAAAGACGTCAACGGAAACTAAATTTATTATATTTTAATTTAATATGCAAATACATAAATACATTCCGAATTTATTTGCTGCAAAATACCTACTGTCGAATAGTTCTATAGTTCGAATTATAAAAGTAATAAATTCTGTGATAAATATAGTTAACCTTGTCAAGATCTTAACTCCAATATTCGCGTACCGAGCTGCACATATCTCAGAGTTATTTCCCTCGGATGAAATATGTAGCAATTTCTTTGAATAATACATGGGCCATATATCAGCCGCTACGAGCTACGAGCTACGGGCTACGGGCTACGCGGCCTACGCGTATCTAGGGTTGCCAGATGGCCGGCAGTGCTCCAAATTGTGCTGATCTTTTTTATTATTTCCACTCTCTGAATTTGATTAGACATATTTAACCAATTAACTTAGTTATTATATTAATATTATCTACGCATAATCGCCTATTATAAATTAATATAAACACTGCATAGCAAATTAATAAAAACAACTGGTTTTATTTTTATCTTCAATATTTTTATTTATTTCTACGTGCCAGCCCTAAGCGAATCATACGAAATATTGCGGAAGTGTCAGTTGTGTTTCAGCACTTTTAATTTATTTTATATATTTGTGGCAGTTTGTTTTGTTGATTGGTTTAATGTTCTGGTGTGATGTATCGTCCTCGGCGGGGGAGCGGTATTAACATTGGGCATTCTTGGAATGTTGATAAGATTTCAGCGAATGTTTTATGCGATGTGTAGAGCTTCATGAATATACCTTAATTCATACAAACAAGAAATTTCCATAAACGTTTATTTTTCATAGAGGTTAAATTATTCACCAAGACTGCCTCGTGGTCTCGCGGTACAAGTATGTGCCGTGCGATCTAGAGGTCCTGGGTTCGATTCCCGGGTCGGGCAAAGTGTTATTGGGTTTCCCATTAGGAAATTCTCGGTAACAGCACGGAGTCTTGAAATGTGCCCGAAAAACGGCAATAGGCTCGCCACCTATTACGTGGGACTGATACATACTTGACGAAATGTGGGTGCAGAAATGCACCTCTGCCGACCCCTTAAGGGAATACAGGCGTGAGTTTATATATGTATGTATGTGTATTCACCAAGTTTAATTACAAAAATATTCACATACATAGTTAAGCTGTAAAATGAAAAAAAAATATTGAAAATTAGAATACACACATATTGTCTTTATTTCCTTGACATTCAAATCAGTTTTAAATTCTCCGAATAAATTAAAAACGTAGTAATTGACATCCATCTAAAATGCTACCTTTTCAAATCCGCCTGGGTATCTACTGTGCAGAATTCCTTCATTTTCCAATCCTTCCATTTAAACGTACATACCTAAATAGAGGTATTTCTACACTTACGGTTCGCCAGCTGTGCTTTCAAGTCTCACGCAATAAATGGCGTGCCTATTGCTGTCTTTTGGGCATATTTCTAGCCTCACTGAGAATTTACTAACAGAGAAACCAATACCACCATGAAAATCGCTCCGGGACCTCTCAGGTCACTAGGACCTCAAGACCGAGTCAAATACTTTTTTTCCAAGTTGTTTTTGCGATCGAAAAGTTTCATAACCATAAAGTACACGTATTAGTACTCTGTGTAAATTTTTGTGTATTTATTCCTAAAGTCATTTTTACACCAAAAAACATAAGTTATAAGTAAGAGTTATCACTCTTCTAAATAAAGACGCATCTCACCTCCAAAAAATAAATTCCCTCACGACGCATAATATTTTAAACCACCCTCATGCTTTATACAAAATGGTTGTCGACGCTCGCTACTGTTTGTCCGATTAGACGGGGTTCAAGTCACAAGCTTTTCGCGGGGCACTTAATCAAGTTTTACTGTAAATGTATCAGATATATGTACTTCGTATTTTTATTTATTTATTTTGTTATTTTATCGCGTAATCTGTTCTTTTCTTTTTTGGAATCCGATTGTTGTTGTTTGTTTTGATTGTTGAAAAGGACGAAGTAATAAGATATAGGTAACAATGGTACTACAAAAATATTTGCCTACCCGACAGCTTGTCGAGATCAATTTTTATACGAATAATTTCAAATAGACCGGCATAATAGTTTTAACTAAATATCTTATTTCCAGCTGAAACTTTATTTTGGACTTACTGCGTTCACCAATTACTGTAGTTATTTTTCTGCATCAACATCAACCATTGGAAATAAATCGGCATCAACCTATCCTGAGTCAATTTCAATCCATCATCGTCATCAGCCAAAACAAGTCCACTGCTGAGCCTAGTCCTCTTCCAAATATTTTAAGAGACTGAATGATTTTTTTGTCATGATTCCTTCGCCCTTCCCATAGCCCACACCGTACGTGATAAATCCCCAAGAAGTTCCTTACACTCGGCGGAGCAGACAAAATTATTTATGTGCCTAGTTTAGTGGGTACGTGGATACGACTTGGTGGGGTGAATGACATGCCTGTACTGGTGCTAAGAGTAATGAAAGGTGTGACAGTAGCTTTATAAAAGACTGTTTTTTTAAGGCGTGTATCAGCCGGTTGTAGTCAAATAACTGTAAGATTCCATTACAACTGGTCGTATTAAATGAAACTCCGTCTGAACTTTAAGTTTATCATACACTTTTTATGTACAATTACACAGTGTCCATCTGACTTACTCCGTCCCGTCCTTATCCAACGTCTTTACTGTTCCTCGCCCCAATGGCCAATTACCCCACTTGTTATTATCTCGATCTGATGACAGTGTTGCCATAATTATTACATTTTAATACTAATAAACTAAAATTTTGTTTTCTTTTTATTTGTAATTCTAAGAAATATGTATATTTTTGTAAAACCTTACACAACTAGTTAAATATTTTTATATACTAATCATCCCTCAATTTTAAAATATATTTTCCACAGATTGTGCATTAGAATCGAACCTGACTTCGAACACTTTCAAAGGACGAGGCTTTTGCCTGTGGTTAGCAACATGCAGTGGTATATTTCTAAGCCCACTCTTCGCTAGTTATATTTAAGCCGTACTTAACGTAAAGCGAGCTTATCCCATTTAATAGGCTTTTCAGACTACGAACTATTGACATTTTCTTGTGGTAAGGAAACAAGAAAAGTTTCCTCTCCTTCTTGTCGATTTTACACTCCATACTAAGATGCGCAGTTGAAGCAGTGATGGCCTCGAGGTTTAGGCGCGTGGTCGAGAATTTCGACGGTCGCAGGTTCAAACCCCAGGCACACACCTCTAACTTTTCGAAGTTATGTGTTTATTCACAATGAATTATCACTTGCTTTAACGGTGAAGGAAAACATCGTGATGAAACCTGCACACCTAAAAAATCGTAGGAATTTCTTAGGTGTGTAGTCCGCCAACCCGCACTAGGCCAGCGTGGTGGACTAAGGCCTAAACCCTCTCAGTTGTAGAGGAGGCCCGTGCCCAGCAGTGGGACGTATATGGGCTGATGATGATGATGACTAAGATGCGAGGCTAAGCCAGCAATCATTACTTTTCAACGGGTAGGATGAAAACCGATATGGTGATGCGTCATCTTAGCGATATTGTCAATATAGCCGACGAGCTGAACACCACTGGCTGACGACAGTCACTTTATCAGGGGGAATGCTGAAAACTCTTCAAGGAGTGGCAATGTTGCAACAATACTGAGCTTGCCTGCCTGATACTGCCTCGTGGTCTCGCGGTACAACTATGTGCCGTGCGATCTAGAGGTCCTGGGTTCGATTCCCGGGTCGGGCAAAGTGTTATTGGGTTTTTCCATTAGGAAATTCTCGGTAACAGCACGGAGTCTGGAAATGTGCCCGAAAAACGGCAATAGGCTCGCCACCTATTACGTGGGACTGATACATACTTGGCGAAATGTGGGTGCAGAAATGCACCTCTGCCTACCCCTTAAGGGAATACAGGCGTGAGTTTATGTATGTATGTACTGAGCTTGTTTACTTTAACTTTTACAAAACCTCTTATCGAAATTATGTGTAGGGGAAGGTGGGCATGAAAGAGCCAGTTTTAGAAAAGGACTCGTTTTAATATCTAAAACATAATAAAACCACATTTTTTATATGTTAGTCTGAAGCTTATTTATTACTTTATGACATTCAATCAACATTTACTCCTTAGAGATATGTTTCATTATAAAATTCTACCTTTTTTAAAAAGAGAGAAAACGGCTCATTCATAGCATGTGGTTGTTGAAAGAGCCGCCACTTGTTATGAAAGAGCCATGCACGATATTACCAACTATTTCAATAAATTTCTCCAAAAGTTAAACAACATTAACAAGAAATGACATTTTTTTATTAGAATACCGTAACAAAAACTAACCAACATTAGTTAATTAATAACACTCATTTCAAAACTCGTAGCTCTTAAAAGTGATGTGTTTTCTAGTTTTTCTAATGGCTCATATTTATTTCGGTGCATAAATCCTCTGAAACAATTGTCACTACTACTAATAGCTACTGTATAATCGTATGTTAATTTTTTAGATGCAGTTTTTAGGTAATCAGTCTTTTGTTCCTGATCCAAAATGAAAATACGTTTATTGCTTGTATTTGGACAATGTTTGTAGGTCTGTTCGCCATACGATTTAATTTTTAGGCCCCTTGTGTGTTTTTTTTAGGCTATGCTGTTTCTGATGATATTTTAATGTCTGTAACAAAATAGCAACGGTTCAAAACAGGTTGTTATAAGAGACCTAGGCATGAAAGAGCCGGCTGTTTCATCACATATTTAGTTAGCTCTTTCAAAACGAGTAGCCACTAAATGCAAAAACCTTAAAAGTATATGATCAAATTACGAATACTGTCCATTAAATATTACAATTAGAAGGTTAAATGAGTGCAGACTCTAGTTGTAATGTAATTTTGATGTCAAATCAAACCATAATATAAAAAAATGGTTGGAATAACAGCATAAAAACTTACTTTTTAATGCCTCTTTTTTCGATAGCCTCCTGCTCCGTCACTACACTTCCGCGAACTATCAAATCTTTGTGGGCCACAGATAGTCGATGTTTTCACACGAAAATAAAATTCAAATGATGATAATTTCAAAAGGTCGGGTAAAAATCCAAGTGGCTCTTTCAAAACATGTCTCTTTCATGCCCACCTTCCCCTATATTCTCCATGAACCAGGCAAATTGTTAGTAGAATGAAAATAATGCAAGATGCACAGTTTAGAAGAGGTTTTCCAGAAGAGTTGCATCATCTCCCGGAGGTCAGTGTCATGAAATGAGACCTAATCTCAATAGTAGACAATACACGTTCTCATCTGTACGGCTGATATGGGTTGATAAAGGAGTTGCAATATTCATATTGTCGTTGTCACATACATACATACATAAACTCACGCCTGTATTCCCCGAAGGGGTAGGCAGAGGTGCATTTCTGCACCCACATTTCGCCAGGTATGTATCAGTCCCACGTAATAGGGAGCGAGCCTATTGCCGTTTTTCGGGCACATTTCCAGACTCCGTGCTGTTACTGAGAATTTCCTAATGGAAAAACCCAATTACACTTTGCCCGACCCGGGAATCGAACCAAGGACCTCTAGATCCCACGGCACATACTTGTACCGCGAGACCACGAGGCAGTCTGTCGTTGTCATATTTATATAAAAATCTAATAACACACAGATATTCCGTAAATGTCTTCTTTGATTACAAAACTGTTGTGGCCGCACTATCTGGATGGGGATTTAAGACAATTTTGCTGAAACACGAAAGGTCTAATTGTCCCACCCGACCTCGGCCTTAATTTAGATCCAGAAAGCACTGAACTGGGTCGAATTCAGTAGATAGTTTGGAATAGGGATGGTACAATTTAATGAAATCAAAATAAAATCATGTTGATAATGATAATAATCTATAATGATAGCATAAATTATTTTGTCATTTCAGTCCATATACGTCCCACTGCTGGGCACGAGCTTCTTCTACAACTGAGAGGGTTTAGGCCTTAGTCCACCACGCTGGCCATAGTTCGGATTTGCGGACTACACATCTAAGACATTCCTAAGAACTTTTAGGCGTACTGGTTTCATGAAGATGTTTTCCTTCGACGTTAAAGTACGTGATAATTATTTGTGAATGCACACATAATTTCGAAAAGTCAGAGGTGTGTGCCTGGGTGTTGAACCCGCGACCGTCGAGATTCTCGACCGCGTGCCTAAGCCTCGAGGCCATCACGACTCAATTGTTTTGTAAAATATACAAATTATTAACAGTATGATGTTGTTTACAATTCAAATAAATATTAATGGGTTATTCAAATGACTTTCATGTTAATTGACCTACAATTGACTATATTTAAATACTCATAATAAAGACGATGGCACTCACTGGTTAATCGAATCGATCATACCGTAATTTAAGAAGTCTGCAGCATGCATTGAATTCTGAAGCTTTTAAGAAAAACAGAATAAATAAAGAATAAAACACGAAATATTTTTACAATATAAACATTTCATACGCCATCACGTTTAAAAAAAATGCTATAATCATGAGGAATAAAACCGATTTTTTTTAATTAACCTGTATTTTTTTATAAGTCATGTGTACAACGGACTGAATTACCAAAACATTATGTCCCCGTATGACAGGTCCTAAGCCGTCCCAGCGTGTGCAAAAGCTTAAAGCGCCTCTAAATGGCATCGGCGACAAACCGAGCGCCATTAGCGTTGCCGTTTGCGAGCGGTCGCGATAGCATCGCGGTCGCACTCGCCGCACCTAATTAGCCCCCATCTCCTCTGCCTGTTTTATTACTTATGTGTTTTGGGTACGCTCGTGTTTGCCAAGGATTAATTTTGAATGCGAGTTTGCTTGCTCTCGCAGATTAACTTCTGTGTGGGGATTGTGTTTGATTTGACTTTGGATTGGGTAGAAGAATAGTACTTACTAAGTTCGTTTTCGTACTTGTGGTTTAATTGGAGGTACATATCTTCTTGAAAATGTCCTTAATTAGCCATTTGTATAAGGGAGACCGCATGCAGTCTACATATTTTGAATATATCCTCGTCTTCCTACTTTGTGTCCCATAGTAAGAGTAAAAATGCAAACACAATACTTAATATATCTTATTATTTAAACATTATGTTTTTTTTACGTCAATCTATCAATAAATACGTTGGTTTTGTAAATATAATCTAAATTATTGCTTTTTGTACACAAACTCGTGATCTTCATATTTAAAAAAAAATTACCCATTACCTAACTTGACAGTCTATATTAATATTCATTATATACCCCGCTCTCTCCTTAGCTGATACCGCATACAATCTAACATAATTACAAAAAGTTTTATCAGTTCCCGTAATGCTATACGCTCAATGTAAATCGACTGACCGTAACGTGTCATTTTGAGTCGTAACTGCGCACACATAAAACGATAAAGGCAACAAGTGGAAAATATTTATTATAAGCCATATTCATAAATATGAATCGACCGTACACGCCTACCTTCGGTTAATCCTTCGGCGGATAACAGCCGTATTATAAACTAGCGGCGCAGAACGGGATTTGGAGATTGGGGGATAAAAAAATATTCTAACGACTTACTCCGAGAAGTAATAAAATATATGTACAATTTTAGACATAGACTAAATTTTACCATGACAAAGCGCTTGCATTCAGCGAAAATTTCGAAAATTAAGATTATATTGATAATTAAAAACCAACTGACTGCCTCGTGGTCTCGCGGTACAAGTATGTGCCGTGCGATCTAGAGGTCCTGGGTTCGATTCCCGAGTCGGGCAAAGTGTTATTGGGTTTTTCCATTAAGAAATTCTCAGTAACAGCACGGAGTCTGGAAGTATGCCCGGAAAGCGGCAATAGGCTCGCTCCCTATTACGTGGGACTGATACATACCTGGCGAAATGTGGGTGCAGAAATGCACCTCTGCCTACCCCTTCGGGGAATACAGGCGTGAGTTTATGTATGTATGTAAAAACCTAATTGTATAAGAACCAAAAAATATTTTACGTAAATGTTAAATGGTTAGAAGTTACGAAAATAATTGAATAAAATTTCGATCATATTCTCCTACGTACATTACAATACACAAAATAATAAGCTTTATCGCGATTGCAGTATTCTATTAAATATCTTAAAATGATAGATGATCATAGCCCACAGTATGCAGTGGGTCACGCCACTCAATATCCCCTCGGCCCTTGCTCCTACTCTGTCCGTCTCCATATCTTTATTACTCGGATAGCCCATAATAAATGCAGCGCCATTCAATTGCCGACGCACGGTTATTAACCGATTAAAGATATTGTTTAAATAAAATTTATCGTTAAATGAGAATGTGCCGGTTGTTTTTGTACGCCTGTTCACACATGTAAGGGGACGTAGATGCACTAAGCTTATATTAATATTAAAACTATAGATATTATAAGTTTAAATGTTTGTCTCTATGATGCCAAAACGGATTTGGGCGGAATGTAGCAATCGTATAGATTACAAGGTGGATTAATTGAAGATATACTATGTAATATATATAAACTATGTGATGTATATATATACTATGTAATGTATATAATATATATAAACTCACGCCTAATTGAAGATATTGTTCATGGTTTATGACGTAGATGATCAATTGGTTAAAATCAGTTTTTTATTTATGCCTTTTTGTTTCTCCCTGGGCTTAATCCTAGAGTCTATAAGACGAAGCCTCGAGTAGAAGCCAGCGCTGTAGTATTTGTAGCTGTTTCGTAATTAAATTATCGAAATTGTACCAACTGGTACTGTGTCTAATATTCTCATACGTTGACGAGAACCATACATTTGGACGCTTACATAAAATCATATGACATATAATAGTTGGCTCGCACTATGTTATAAATGATAAATCGACTAGATTCTACCAATAGAGGATTTTTGTGAGGCTGTGAATAATGTATCAAATAAAAGGAGTGTTTCTTAAAAAATATATGAGCACATATTAATTAGCCTTGACCCACCAAAACATACCAGAATAATTACGTAACATTAAACACATAATGGCATTGTTTATATTAAAAATTAAAACTTAAAATATCTTACAACCAAACCAATCATTCAATAAAAATAATACGAAGCATTTCATTTGATATATCTTAGCACATAAAATTGAAATTTAAATCATTAAATCAACCTGCGTCAGCTTAAGTACTCAATTATTCATAAAAAATGAGCAACACTCGAAGAATTTAGCGAGCCGCGTATTAATCACTACGCGTATACTTTTATGTACGTTGCTTGTCCTCAATTGATTTATTGTTACCTCGCAAGAGATTACCATTATTTATTGCTTTTGTACAAATGATGCTAAATATGACGAATGGATTTTATTCGTCGGCAGGTAATTAAGCTAAGGTTTTTAAGTTATGCCAGTACCATGACAAATAAATTTATTTTAAAAAAATCTTTTTCTTTTTCAAATAATATAAATTACACTAGAAACATCGAGAAATATAATTTAAACACCCTCATCATGATATGAATGAAAATAATAAACATCCTAGAGATGACAATATGCTGATATAAATCAGCAAGTACTTTAATTAAAATTCTACTCTTATATAAAAAAAAATTACAACAAGGAGCTGTGTGAGCCACTTTCGCTTCTGGATAATGCATTTGCCTGTCCAAAGACCGCAGATGCGCGATCCATCGCAGACAGCCAACTTCACAGCCTACACCACTCGCTCAAACGACGCGTGAGGCCGTCGAATAACTTATCTGACATCGAAAAGACCGTTTTTAGCATGAACAAACGCCACAGAACCTAGCCCCGGAGCATCGAGCGTGTGCAAGCGACAGCCTCGGAAGAACTTGAAATTTATTATTATTGCCTCGCATTTCCTCCGGGCAACGTTTTAATTACACAGATAGACGATAAAACATCCACCGAGCGCACTTTTCTTCATTATAAGATTGATAGAGCGTCCACACTGGCTTGTTATTTACGATCACTGAGCTCTTAATGGCTTCCCATTGCCCGCCGTTTAGAATGTCCAGTGTGTACAAAAATATGTCTTACTGCAAAGTTTACGTTGTTCTCGAGTGTTGCATAGGTAATTTTAATTTGATTGGATTGAGCTGAGTGATTTGAACTAACAAATTTTATACGAAAGCCTAAAATTTTAGTATTCAGTCAGTCCCTTTAAACTCGAAATATTCCTTTAACAACACTCTGTCACGAAGTTCAGTATGAATGGGCTCTGTTTGTAAGATTTTTAGCAGTCATAGTTATATAATTGTGTATTGGTACCCTGTATTTGTTCATCTCGACAGCCCTGTGGCGCAGTTGGCTAGACACCAGCTTGCGAAACAAGAGGCCGCGGGTTCGATCCCCGCACCGGGACAAATGTTTGTGTGATTCACAAATATTTGTTTCGGGTCTGGATGTTTGTGAGACCGAAAAGTCTCTCGTAGTTTCTGATACCCACGACACAAGACTCGTATCTTAATGTGATGTCAGAACTATGTATGTGACTGTTGGGTGTATTTATTTATTATTTATTATCTCTTTTCCGACAAGCCGGAATGTGTAATTTTGGTTTCATTTATTGGAGATTATTTTAATAATTCCTGTCCAGTCGAAAACCTATTTAACCCGCACTAATCATCGTCAAATCTCGCTGCAGTAAAAACATAGGTATTTCATGAATAAATATGGAGATTTCCATATATCCAATATTTTCTAAAAGTTCGACTGCCTCGTGGTCTCGCGGTACAAGTATGTGCCGTGCGATCTAGAGGTCCTGGGTTCGATTCCCGGGTCGGGCAAAGTGTTATTGGGTTTTTCCATTAGGAAATTCTCAGTAACAGCACGGAGTCTGGAAATGTGCCCGAAAAACGGCAATAGGCTCGCCCCCTATTACGTGGGACTGATACATACCTGGCGAAATGTGGGTGCAGAAATGCAACTCTGCCTACCCCTTCGGGGAATACAGGCGTGAGTTTATGTATGTATGTATGTTTCTAAAAGTATGAAGTTACGAGTACAAAGTCGTCACACTATTCTTGCTACTTTTGTTAACAGGTTTTTGGTTAAACATTTTGTCGAATGTATTTAAATATTTTACGCTCATGGGTTCATTAAGGTGATTTATATCATGCAGTGTTGATATTTCACTTTTGCACTCCAAGCATGTGGTCGCGCCATTTGCAGCCTCAAAACTTTTAATAAATCATATCCTGTCTCAATATTGACAGCAACTCATTTTTAACAACTCGCGACAACGTTTTCATCAAGAATTTAAATGTTTCTGATGTTTTCTTATACCGAATGAGGGTTCTCAAGGAATTTATAAGGAATTTTCTTGTCCCTGAATTCGCACTACACTGGTTTGGTGGACTAATAGCTATTCTCTTGCAATGAAACCAAGCAGCGGTATGAAAATAGGAAGACAAATGGCCGAATACTGAAACGTTACTTAATCCGAGGGCGACTTATATTTAAGTGGTTGTTATAATTGAAGCGGTATATACTTAAAAAATGTCATGTAAAATAAGTTTTTGTGGTAATGTTGCCATTTATGGAAATTTAAGTGGGCATTAGTTAATCACAGTATTAAAACTGATAAATGATGTTTCAGTATACTGCTTAAATTATAACAGCCACTTAAATATAAGTCGCCCTCAGCTTAAGTAGCGTTTCAGTATTCGGCCAATAGACAAATAGGCGTAGAGTGTTAAACATGTAACATAATTATTAAAGTCCTCATTACATTTGTGGTCTTTCTCCTTACTGGTTCATTAATATAAAAACACTTTTACCAACATTCTTTTACATCAGTCTTTTTAAATTCTATAACTGAGCACTCTCCTTGAAAAGCAATTCAAAAAACCAATATATAAAACTATGTACATTTATTTGTTTTTGGTCTTTTGTGTCAATACACACTATTTTACCATTAATAACATTTTCAAAAGCTATCCGAACCACTCAGAGCGTGTGCATTTAAAACAAATTCCGAAAAGCAATACATCGGCTCACGATATCCGATACTCGTCCATCAAAACAGGCTGATATCGTATTCAATAGTAACCCCTGGGCAATACTCGAAGCTACGGAACCCATAAATCACGCAGTATCTCATAAAGCGGTGTTCCCAAAGCGACCGGATCTGACACTACATGAACTGGCAAAAGGGAAACGGCTATAAGAGAAACATGGCCTGTTTCCTTGCAATTCATACTTTAAGGGTCATTTTCGCGGAACCACAACGGGTCGGACTTTTGATCGGTATCAGGGGGCGAACTGTGAAGCACTTACCGCATCTACTTTGTAGTTGTCGCCAGCAATGTAACAGCTGCAAGCTAATATCAACCTTAGTAATTAACATACATTAAATTATCTTCAGCATTACTCTCAACAGAATCTTGAATGGTGTCCGCGCTTACTGCACCATTGCACTATGTTCTATTATAGTCCTTAATATTTTAACTGTTACCAATCAAATCAATGGTTTCATTACAATAATGACGTTGGGGATTAATCCGGGAAACATCGTCGTTAGAGTCCAATTTACCGTGAACCCCGATAGAAGTTACGGCAAAGCAATAGACACGAGGTCTTCCGCAGGCCATTTGTCACAGAACCCATTTGTACTTGTCGAATCACGGCCATTAGACGAGTGTGTGTGACCGTGTGGGCTTAACCCCTGTTCCGATTCTGTTACGAGCCACAGAGTAGTGAAACTTCATACAAAATTTCCTCAGAACAAGCAGAGCATCCAGAAATATCTGAAGCGTGTAGCTGGTATGTGGCTCTCGCGGTAAGAATGGTGTCGTACAATTGGAACACGGGGGAAGCGAGCGGCGCACTTGTCAATACGTACTCGAGTGAGCGGAGCTGTCCCGTCAATTCATCTTACTTTGCGGCTATTGTTACAGACGGCCGAGGTTTCAGCTGATTTATAAGTAGCCTAGTTAATTGCGGCGAGCGTTGACGCGTCGTTAATTTCACCGTGCCGACAATTTATCTCGGCGGCTGTCATTAAAGCTCTTCCTACTCCCCACCTGACGTTCGAAACTTATTTCTGCTAAAGGCAAATGCGTTCGCATAAAACTCGAGTTATCTCCGTACCCTTTGAAGTACGGTCCGAGAAAACAAACAAAGCAATAAAGAACTCCTTTATCTGCGGAATGAGTCGACACGCGAGCTAATTTACAACACGCCCGCCGGTTTTATCTTCATTAACCCATCGATTCACAATTAAGACGCGGTATAAATCTCCAGTAATGCGCTCACCGTCCACGCCGGTAGATTCGACTTCAAACAGATGTTATGTATAAATAAAGCCGAACGGAGGCAACAACTCGATATATTCCTGACTGCGGCAAACTTTACAGATCTATCAGTGCTCCGAGCTCGGCGACAACTGACTCGTAGCTGCATGCCATAATCGACCTTAGTATGCACATACTATACCATCCCTTCGTCTAAATCACTATTGTCACAACTATTCATAACCAACGTGCCTTCATCAGAACCTTCAACTGCAACAACAGCTAAAATCGTACAAAATACAAAATGAGTTAAGTCGTTCCCGTCGGTAGCTGGTCAGAAACCTCATCTTATTTCCAGCGTAACGAGTCGATGCTCACGTACGATTATCTGGCCGCGGTATCCGAGGCATTACACTTGATGTATTGACGGCGACTGGCCGGGATTGTCGGCCGTCGCTTGATTTACTGCGGGCCATTTCTTCCTGGCACTCCATACGGGATAGATGCCCATCTGTCGCTAGCCCCGTGACTGATGGACCCAATCGCCTAGAGTCGGGGGGCTTCTAATGAATTGTCCCAAATAATTGGTACAGTATTTTATATAGGACATCATTTGTTTCCTGATCGCCACATTTGTTAGCTGTCGTTGATTTGTAAGATGTTTTAACCTTTCGATGATTGGTGTTGTTCATCTTTTTGTTTTGTGAGTTAACAGGTGAAGCGTGAATGGGTCCGAGCAGCTTGGAGTGAGAAATCTTGTGTCGTTTCGTGTTAAAAGGGTTTTTATTGGTATTTGAATCCGACTCTTTGATAACATTAAAATTTTATTATTGAAACAAGTTTTGTTATTACTTCTAAATTGCTTTTGTTACCTACCTAGCTAATTAAAATGAACACTAATTAAGAATAATTGCAGACATAATCTGGCAGATAGTAAATCTTTAATAGTTCTAGAAAAATATAAATAAAATGTTAAGAGGAGTTCAAGTTCCAAAGTGTAATTCATTTAAATAAATTTATAGAAAGCTCTTCCTACTCGTGCCTCGTGGACTACCTCGTGGTCTCGCGGCACAAGTATGTGCCGTGCGATCTAGAGGTCTTGGGTTCGATTCCCGGGTCGGGCAAAGTGTTATTGGGTTTTTCCATTAGGAAATTCTCAGTAGCAGCACGGAGTCTGGAATTGTGCCCGAAAAACGGCAATAGGCTCTCCCCCTATTGCGTGGGACTAATACACACCTGGCGAAATGTGGGTGCAGAAATTCACCTCTGCCTTCCCCTTCGGGGAATATAGGCGTGAGTTTATGAGTATGAGATGAAATTTATAGAACATATTCCAGCGCCACACCGAAATAGTAGTAAACTTAATAGTAGACACCGAAAATCCTATATGGAATATTCCTCCTACTATACTCGGGCATTCCGTCAAAGCATTCCTGTCCGTGGTTATCAGTAAATCTGTCTGTGGCACGACTTCATCGGGCAACAAATCAAAGCGTCCGCGGACGTTGATGTACGTTCCTCGTGTGTCGGCCTGTGACGAGCGCAGACAATGCTCGCATTACATATCGCATGCCTCATCTCCGCTTCTGTTTGCTTCTGTATCGGCCGTCTGATTATGCTCTTGTTGCTCTTTTAGAAAGTGCACATAGAATTTTGAGTTTATTTTTAGGTACTTCAAAAGTATGTTTATGATAGTAATGAAGCTTATACCATGATTTTATAAAAAATCATAATTGGAGTAGTTACTACTATCAATAGATAAAGAATGCAAGACTTTATTTTTATTTATAACTGTAATAAAAATTATGCGATTGTTGTTAATACTTAAGGTAATAAAATAATATCTCCGAATTGAATTCCATCCAATAGTTCAAAAAGCAACTTTAAGAACTTTATGCAAAACTCTTCAAAACAACATCTTATTCTTTATAAAATCAACAAACTTGAAGCCGAAATGAAAAGAGGTATAAAAATTAAGCAAAGACATTTCTTGAAAGGAACGCAAAATGTGAGCAAACAAACTTTCCAGAATAAAATAGACTTAATCCTTTACAATTGTGTAAATAAGGCTCGACGTTCAGGCCGATAACACAGACAGATTCATTCGCATGCTCGAGAGTCCAACCATGGCGGCTGAGACATGTGCTACATTGTACCTGTCCGATCATTATCCAGCTAAACTTATAAATTATGTACGGTTTAATTACAAACTAGGCGTTGTAATGACAGGAGGCGTAAGTCTGTCACTAAGTGAAATACACCCAACAGTCACATACATAGTTCTGACCCCACACTAGGATACAAGTCCTGTGTCGTGGGTATCAGAAACTACGAGAGACTTTTCGGTCTCACAAACACCCAGACCCGAAACAAATATTTGTGGATCACACAAACATTTGTCTCGGTGCGGGGATCGAACCCGCAGCCTCTCGTTTCGCAAGCTGGTGTCTAGCCAACTGCGCTACGGGGCTGTCAATTGTGCGAAGAAATATTAGTCGTCGGATATAGGAGGGAACTTGATGACCCCTAGGCGTTATAGTCGATAAGTACCTATACTATTATTGGCTGCGGGATTGGTTCTTAATAATAAAAATTGATTTGATAAAATGAATTGTCTCGCGGCACAAGTTTGTGGCTAAAAGGGTTATTACGGTCTCATAAAAAAAAAAGGAAGCAGAAGTTGCTGGATTTTCTTAGGGAATAGTCTTTAATCAGTGGACGCTTTAAGGTGAAAAATGACGACCTTAGTAGAGATGTTGGTTGCAAAAAATAATAGAATAATTCATCCGTGAACCTATATCTACTATTGAACCGACTAGATCAATTGTGCGGGCTGATGAGATATAGGATGATAGGACACGGTTCCCATATTAATTAATTCAACAAGTTAGACTAACAAGAACACGTACATATATAACCTCAAGCCTGTATTCCTCGAAGGGGTAGGCAGAGGTGCATTTCTGCACCCACATTTCGCCAAGTATGTATCAGTCCTACGTAATAGGGGGCGAGCCTATTGCAGTTTTTCCGGCACATTTCCAGACTCCGTGCTGCTATTGAGAATTTTCTGATGGAAAAACACAATAACACTTTGCCCGACCCGGCAATCGAACCCGGGACCTCTAGATCGCACAGCACATACTTGTGCCGCGGGACCACGAGGCAGTAACAAGAATTATCTCAATTTTTCATCAAATTGGCGATGACAAACTTGCACTACAGTGGAAAAAGTCCTTATGAATTCCTGATTATCACGTAAATATCCGAGCGTGTTCGCGTGTCACGTCCAATATTGTTATGACGTGGATAGTAGACGAGGGGCGGAGTGACGTGACGTCATCACGCATTACGAGGGACACGGTCATGTCTGTCGACATCATGTTTCCCATCAGTTTATTGCATCGTTCCTTCTATTGTTATCGACAAGTTATTAGGGGGAGGCTAATATATATTACATTAAAGCGTTTGCACCGGCTATTATTTTATGTAAAGATTTTATGGATATTTCATATAAAAAAGCTCATAATTATCATTAAACGGTGAGAGGAATTTCTGATGCAAATTCGCATTTCGAACTGTATATAACTAAAGTATAGAGAAGTGTTTTTTTTTTAAATAAATACGTGTAGTAATCAATTACCTACACTTTCTTTATATTTAACAGTAATAAAATCAAGTCAATAGCCTTCTGAATAAACCATTGTTATTCAATTCAATACTCTTACTTTGTATTTTAAATTTTACAAATATTAATACAATAAATCATTTGAATAAACCGGATTTATCTAACACTCATAACTTATTAAATGGTGAAAAAATATACTTCATAGTAATCAAAAAAACTAGCAGTGATGGCCTCGAGGTTTAGGCGCGCAGTCGAGAATCTCGGCGGTCGCGGGTTAAAACCCCAGGCACACACCTCTGACTTTTCGGAGTTATGTGTGTATTCACAATGAATTATCACTTGCTTTAACGGTGAAGGAAAACATCGTGACGAAACCTGCACACCTAAAAAAAGTTCTTAGGAATTTCTTGGGAGTGTAGTCCGCCAACCCGCACTAGGCCAGCGTGGTGGACTAAGGCCTAAACCCTCTCAGTTGTAGGGGAGGCCCGTGCCCAGCAGTGGGACGTATATGTACTGATGATGATGATGATGAATCAAAAAACTAGTCAATTTTCTATATAAAAATACATATTAGTCATATACTCGTTAGGTTGATATAAACAAAACAAAACGTACATTCCAAAAGAGAATTAAAATTGACTTGTTATTGTTGTGAATTTTTTTTTCAACTATAAATGCGCAAAACGTCATAATATCCAAGGAAAATACAATGACGTGTGCGAATAAATTACCAACACCGACATACACATATCAGTTTTATAATAACAACCGTCAACCACTGCGTAAATCTGTAAAAAGCTCATTAATATAAATCAAACAAAGTAAACTACGCGAATATTACAATCCGCGAGGCTACATCCGGCCGTGTTCGAATTGATGGCCGCCCGAACAAAATAAATGAACAACCTTTCTACATTTACATTCAACGTGGATTACGGTAATTTATCATAAGTCCGCACCGTTACAGCTATAAATCATGCTCATTCACAAACAGACGTTGCGACACACTCGCCTATAGATAATGTAGCTACCGCGGTTTCTCTCTACAGCAGAATACATTTGCATTAGGATGGTATGACAGGCATAACATGTTATTGCTAACATTTCATAATAATAAATATAAATAAATACACCCAATATACATAGTTCTGACCTCACACTAGGATACAAGTCCTGTGTCGTGGGTATCAGAAACTACGAAAGACTTTTCGGTCTCACAAACATTCAGACCCGAAACAAATATTCGTGGGTCACACAACATTTGTCTCGGTGCGGGGATCGAATCCCCGTCTTCTCGTTTCGCAAAGTAGTATCTAGCCAACTGCGCCACGGGGCTGTCAAAAAAAATAATCAAAATGTCTGATATCTTACTATAACATAATAAAGTCCCACCAGAAAATATGAGAGGTTATTTTTTGGGATTGCAAATTTTTATATTGTGGGTGTCGAGCCCATGACCTATCACTTCACAACCTTCACTATATTTAGGAGATCCTTTCAAAGTAATAACCATCATTATATACACTGCGTCACCAAATAATAATAAAAAAAAAATACAATACAATGCCCTGGGACCTAGAGTATAGGTTTCTAAAAGTAGTTCCAATATGTGCTGCTAGATGGAGTTGTACTTAAAGTATTAAAATCCTAGATGACATGTTTTCGTTTGGTAGCTACCAATACTATCAGCCATGGACGGGTATATTGCCTCTTCAACCTTTAAAATAAATGTTATTCAAACATGAATGACCTAAAAGGCGTGTGGCACGTCTATTTATTGAAAAATTAATTCATTTTCTTGTTACAATATTAATTTGCATCTTAGTGGTGTGAAAATAATATGTTTTAAATAAATTAGCATTGTATGCAGATAATTGCCTTGAAAGATCTTGTTATTTGAAAGGAATAACACCTAATTATCTTGATAAATGAATAATCATAGACAGAATTTATTTCTTCATCGACAGTCGAAGGATTTCTTAGCTTGTACCAACAATGCAACTTATAAGAGTTTCTGGAAATAATTATATTTATCCCCATTTCAATGGTTCGATGCAAACAAAGCTTATTCAGAAAGTAATTATGGAATTATTGACATCTGAAAGGTAATCATGAGCTTAAATTTATCACCAAGTGAGTCATTCATGCAAACGGACAGCTGACTGTCAGCTTCATATATTATAATAACAGACAACCTGACGTCGCCTGTCGGCCAGGGATAATGTTGTTCAAGATAGCAATTATGCAAACAAACAATTTTTAACTCTACATTCCAGCAAATACAATTTATTATTCTTTGCAACCGCTGTGGCTGCTATGCCATTTAGAAATTGGAACCTGGAGAATCTAACGAAAAAGGGCAAAATAGTTCTAACATCGAATCATTGCAATACCAACTTTAACTTCAACCTCAAAGGTTGAAATTCCTCAAACGCACACCGTTTTCTAACGACATTTGTAAAGGAAAATCTGACAGTACTCTACAAATTTGTCTGCAAATGATTTTGAACTCAAGTGCTGTGTGATAAGATGCAATTTGGGGGTTGGAAGGAGCTGTGATAGAGGTCGTTAAGGAGGTGAGAGGAGCCACAGCCGGTAGCAGCGACGTGTCGCGGTGTGTCATCGGGAGGCAATGAAGATTTATGTCCGTACGCCACCGCGGTGCGGGTCACACGCTCGCGCGACTTTGTATTCATAATGCTTGTCTCTTTTTTAATACTTTATCATTTTATGAGTGCCGTTTTAATTGTCCTTCTCGGTTTACATTTTATTGTCTGCGCGGAATGAGAAACTAAGAGACATTACGCGCGCCAGCGGGCATGAGAATATTTTTAGTAATGAGTTTAGTGACTGGTTGTTTTTAGTCTGTTTTGGTCTCACGAGTAAAATAGTGACAATAAGGGCAACTAGTTGGCCTTTTTATTGAAAATTATAGTAATTTTAAACGTAAAAAACCGTGTCAGCTGTCAACAGCTGACTGACCCTACTGACTGACCTATTCTCAACAATAGGCCCGTCAGTTCGTAAAAGAAAAACGCTTAAACAGCTGAGGGATCCACGTTGACCTGATGACAGGACTGACTTAACTATGCCTTTTACTGAAGTATTATCGTAGTATACTTGCCAGAAGATACTCTTTTTAAATAGAACTCCGCTAACGATCAGTTGCCAGAGCAGACATTTTTCCTTGATAGAATATCAAAATCGTCAAATTTATTCGACGTTTGATAGTACTGTTGTTTGTTAATAAACTTCCTCAAAGTCATTTTCATGAAGCTTAGCTTTATATCCAATAACATTTCGAAATAAACTATATTTCCATTTGAATGCAGTCATAAAGCCTGCCTTACAAGTCATCAAACATCTAATGTATCGTTAAATGAGACATACATTTACGATCATAACGCAATAGAGACACGAATAAATTATTATTAATCAGTATTTATTACAACATATATTGTAACAACGCAGCCCTTTCAAATTACAATCATTCGTTTTGAACCTTCAACAAAAAAATTAATTAATCCCGACGCATCCCAGCGAACAAGATATCCACGTCAACAGCGCACGGCCATTAATAAAACCGAATTATAAACGCAATAAAAAATATAAATTACACTAATACAAAACAAGCGGCCTTCATTACTAACGTCGCCGTATAAAAGGGGAATTGATTTATAACTGTGCATTATGCCATTATTTCATGACGCCTGAACGCCCTGAAATAAAATTCTAACAAACATACAACCGACGTCCGAGACTATTACGTTTATACAACAATTACATTTACCATTTAGAAATGATCCCGTTGTCTCTATTATTGAGTGAGTAAGGTTGAAATTCGCAGCGAGGGAAGTTTTGAATGATGTAACGTTCCGTTGCAAACAACCGTCATAAAGCGAATAATATATGAGGCACAAAGAATAAGCGCTGGTATAAACGCTGTTATGTCTGTCAACATAAAATATTGTATCCTGTGAACGAGCATTAGGGTTGCTTGGCTGCGGGAACGGAGCGTGGCGTTTCGACTTTTCGTCCCATTTTGTTCATGGATCATTCATAGATGTTTCTTCATATTTCAATCTGTTCGTTGTTACATTATGGAGCTACGCAACTCACAAAAGTATTATGAAAAAAATTATGTTTGGAAATTACCAAGTTTACAGAAAAAGTTCCAAGCGTTCCTGTCGAACATCATTTTGTTGATTTACATCCACTTGCTGGTGTTTTTGTAAGGTAGTCTTAAATTTGATTTATAGACAGAAACTAAATTCTTACTGATGATTCACGCCCACGCCTCGAAACAAATGTGCAATTTGCGTCTGATGCAATGGTACATGTTAAATTTATCTGAGTAGCGATCAAAAAAGCTTACGACTTTGCAGAGGCAATAAATAACTCCGCAGTGTTCTTCATAGAATTTTATATCCTAATATATTACGTTTGAGCTTATAACAGACTCGTAAACGAACACGGAAACGTAATAAAACTGTAAGGCGTTTACGTCAAAATAAAAAATCCGATATTACATTTTCAAAACATAGGTACTATGATTCTTACATAGATTTTAACATAGACTTTAAGAAGAAAATCCCGTCGTGAAATATTAACAATGATGAAGTAGATTGCTATGTGCGTGTTAAGAAAATGACTCCGTCATGCAAGAATAAAAAGATAAAGAAATCATCCAAACTGAATAATAAACTCTTTGATCTCATAAGAGTTTTATTATTTTTCGTCGTGACTCTGCTTCTTTTGTTTTTTAACTTTTGCTCTTGTGTTTGTTGCCAAAGCTCCACTGAACTTTAATACTCGTATTCTGTATTTTTAAATTTATTGCAGTTTTGTTTTCGCATGAAACTAAATGCTCACAAAAACTCATAAAAAATACGAGTCATGTCACAAGTTTGACAGCCCTAACGCGGCCCGTTTCAAATTGTGCTGCCCGTGTTACTGGACCATTAATCTTTGTAATGCACCGCGTGAAATGGCAGATGAAGAAATTGCACCGCTCCGTCTACGTCGCCTCTCGGATGCAGATCACGCCGCGCCATACAAATGCTGTTTGGACCCGGTGGGAGAAGGAGATGCTAGAGCTACTCCAGATTAAACATTTTGATTTAACTGTCCTGTAAAATCCTGATAAGAAAAAGAACGCTTGTGGCTATGTGCAGTCCTGGTCATGGTTCTGTGAAGGATGCCGGGTAAACACTGGTTGGTAGATGGATGAAATGAAACCAAAAATAGTAAGGACTGCTTGGGGGGTCCTGCGCTATTGATTCGTTCCCTGGGATTGAGAGGTGTCTGCTTCGATTCCCGCTTTGGCAACGGTGTGTTGGGTTTTGCATAAGTAAATTATTATTAGCAGCACGGAATCTAGAAATATGCCCTGAAACGACATTGAGCTCATGTCCTGGTACGTTGCATTTAAAAAGAAATCTAGCAAAGCGTGTAGGTATGCATACCCTCCTGGCCTGCCGACAGTTTCCCCGAAACGAAGAGATAGGTACCAATTTGAATAAACGAAATCTGTTGGATTATGATCATAAAATTTTGAACAGTCTTCTATTAGAACCCTCGTAAAATAAACCGATTCAACTTTTCTAGTCAGTTAACGTTGACATTTCAACGTCCCCTCCCAAGTTCATGGGATTTCGGAATTATTTTTGTTACAAGCGAGTTATCGCCGGAAACACGTCTTAGCGTGACAAATGTAGAGATTATTTGATAAATGTTTGTACAAATATTGGCCTTTTGTACAAACAGTTTAATTTATTAGCTCCCCTTGACAATTTTAACGCACCCTAATCATCACCAACAAGAGCTTAGATATATTGGACCTTAAAATAAACTCACGGGTAAGTAATTAATTAAAACAAATATTGACAATATGATGTATGTGTTGAAATCCGCTTGACAACATTAATCGAATAACTAAATGTAAACATAACTTCGATCTCTTTTTATTTAATCAAAAACCTTGTAGATGTCGCTACTGGCCTATTAAAAATATGTATCACTAAATACAGATACTAAAGTATTATTTGCTTTATAATCTGTCGCAGGTCCTATAGCAAAGCTACTTCTTCATAACAGATCTTCACTATTACATACCACATTTCATTTACCCCACCATAAATTTCTCATAATCATCATTCTCAGCCCACACGTACCCACTGCTGGCCATATGTCTCCCCCTATGCTCGCCAATTTTCTCGGTCCTGAGCTACCCGCCTTAAATATCTACCAATAATTAAATGATTAGTCATTTAGCTTAATAAAAATCATCATCATCAGCCCATACACGTCCCACTGCTGGGCACGAGCCTCCTCTACAACTGAGAGGGTTTAGGCCTTAGTCCACCACGCTGGCCTAATGCGGGTTGGCGGACTACACACCTAAGAAATTCCTAAGAACTTTTAGGTGTGCAGGTTTCATCACGATGTTTTCCTTCACCGTTAAAGTACGTGATAATTCATTGTGAATACACACATAACTTCGAAAAGTCAGAGGTGTGTGCCTGGAGTTTGAACCCGCGACCGTCGAGATTCTCGACCGCATGCCTAAACCTCGAGGCCATCACGACTTTACGGATTAATATAAATATAGCCTTGAAACAAACTTTCAAAAAGTTTTAAATACATTTCTGCGCTAATTACAGTCAAACAATAATATCAGAATGTTTTAATTAGTTTATTATACGGCCAACGTATCTCTTTGTGGCGCTCTGTTGTATGGTTTTAATTACGGATAAAATTTTCGACTAACTGTTTTCGTACAATGGCAATTTTGACGACAATTTCATTTCTTTCATTATTAATGGCTGTTTAATGTCTCTTTTGTTTGGTCTGCTCTTGAGTCATGTGTATAATATAGGTAATAATACAAAGAGTTTATAAACTTTTTATGTACATCATACATGGTGAATTTAGTTGGTCTCAAACCACCTCTGTTGTTGGCATAGCATCGATTTCGATGCATTCGATTCATTTAAATATTGGTAGGTCTTGGTTACAAATATAAGCCATATATATAACTTATACTACTGAGTAATGTAGGTATCATGTTTTTAAAAAAAATAAATTTTATAAAGCCATACCATTTTACCCACAAAGTATCTTATGACTTTTACGTTATAAACTACATACATAACCTCACGCCTGTGTTCCCCGAAGGGGTAGGCAGAGGTGCATTTCTGCACCCACATTTCGCCAGGTATGTATCAGTCCCACGTAATAGGGGGCGAGCCTATTGCCGTTTTTCGGGCACAATTCCAGACTCCGTGCTGCTACTGAGAATTTCCTAATGGAAAAACCCAATAACACGTTGCCCGACCCGGGAATCGAACCCAGGACCTCTAGATCGCACGGCACATACTTATGCCGCGAGACCACGAGGCAGTTATAAACTGTTTGTCTTATTTCGTTCACATCTCTTAATGATTAAGCATCATTGCACTGCAATCAAATATACGCAAAACGCATTCGTAGGTTTTAAATATAGAAAAAAAATGGTTAATATAAGGCAACTTATCTTGTGAAGCAATAGCGTAACGGGATGATTCAGGATGAAATAGTGACGGAATTGTGGGACGTACCTGTAAAAGATAAAATTCTACATTAAAAAAAAAGGTTATTGGTCATCATAATGCGTTCGATTTAACATTTAAATATTCAACTTATTATTTCTAGATTAAATGAAACATCGATTGTCATGATTCTCCTATATTAAGAGACAAAAACAAGTAAGACTCAGAAGAAACAGTTCGTAAGACACCAGCTTGTAAAACGAGAAGCCGCAGGTTCGATTCCCGAACTCAAACAAATATTTGCGTGATCCGCAATATTTGTCACGGTCTGGGTATTTGTGAGACTGAAAGACTCTCGTAGTTTCTGATATCCACGACACAAGACTCGTATCTTAGTGTTGGATGTATTTTTTATTTTATTTTCTCATGCGGCGACTAAAAATAATATAACAAAAAGATTTACACGGCAACTGTTCGCCAAAACAATGTCCCATTCACATCCACATGCGAAGTTACAAAATAATAAAAAATAAAACTAAAAAAGCCAACATAATTGCAATAACCGCGATAATTACCTTTAATTTTGTATTGTGTAGCACAGGGGCTTAATAATGCCGTTACGACATATTAAATGAAACAAACCAAATTAATATGACAATGGACGGTGTCGCGCGTTTCCGTCACACCATTGGGACAATTGAACAGCGCTTTGGACTGGGCCGCATATTTGTGGCTTTTTCTGGCGTCTAGATAAGGGCGTGTACATAAATTTAAAAATATGCCTGTAAAGAAAAAGCAGTGATGGCCTCGAGATTTAGGCACGCGGTCGAGAATCTCGACGGTCCCAGGTTCAAACCCCAGGCACACACCTCTGACTTTTCGAAGCTATGTGTGTATTCACTAAGAATTATCACGTACTTTAACGGTGAAGGAAAACATCGTGATGAAACCTGCACACCTAAAAGTTCTTTGGAATTTCTTAGGTGTGTAGTGCGCCAACCAGCACTAGGCCAGCATGGTGGACTAAGGCCTAAACCATCTCAGTTGTAGAGGAGGCCCTTGCCCAGCAGTGGGACGTTTTTGGGTTGATGATGATGATGAAAGAAAAATCGCTAATCTAAATTTGATGACAGATTCTAATTGTTTTGACCACATTAAGATGTATTGTGACCTAGGTATTAGAATCTACGAGACTGTTTTTTCTCCAAAACATCCCGAAAATATTAGTGTCTTTTTTATATCGATAGCCTGTTTCACAGTCTTTAAGTAACTTCGCCACGGAAACTGTCTCCTACAGATTATTTTTATTTAAAACTTTATGTCTGAGAGAAACTAGGTCGGGTTATTAGTTTATAAAGTATTCCAGAATCAAATCAATACTAAAAACCTTACACAATGAGGAAAAAAAAATAGGCGAACTTATAAGAAATACACGTCGACACATCATACAGCCTAGTAACTTCTGCTTCAAATAATATTATATGTAAATAGAAAAGGTATATAAAAACACATTGTGAGAGGATTTTTTTTATTATTACAATTAACTAAAAAACCCTTAAAGCAATCAATAATAATAAAATAAAATAATTACCAATAATGAGGGTTCTTGTAACTACCAATTACTGTGGAACACGGTTTTAATATCCAAAACTGAATTATCTATAATTGACCTTATGCCAACACAAAAAGTGCATTAATGAAGCCTTCCATCAAAATCTATAACTATAATAAAGAGAGGAATCTGGTATGTCCGTGTATTGCAGATATCTAAAAGCGACCACATCAGAAAAACCGTCCGCCAACCTGCGCTAGGCCAGCATGATGGACTAAGGCCTAAACCCTCTCAGTTAAGATGAGGCTCGTGCCCAGCAGTGGGACGTATATGGGCTGATGATGATGATGATGCCTGTCTGTCAAAGTAAAATGTTCGTAATTCAACTCAAATAATATATGTACTGGGATGAGGGCTGCTCAAGACCAGGATATTTGGCGCCTACTTGGAGAGGCCTACGTTCAACATCACAAAACGTCACTTTTTAAAGCTTGGAGCTTCTTTTTAAACTAAAAAAATGTTTCCATCATGAGGCTTTTTTATAATATTTCAAATGTCTAATGAAATGAGCGGAGTCACGGTGAAACTCTGGTAAGCTATAAAAACTAAAAATAAGCTAACTAACTTCTTGTTATCTGTATAGAACGTGTGGAAATTGCATTATAATTCGTAATGCGTACGGTCTACGTTGTGTCCGAGCCCTTAAGAAGCGATCATTATCCAAGCATAATGCGGTGCAAAACTTAATTACGCGACATATGACAGCGTGTCGGCTAATTGCGAGGTCTGGTCGAACAAGGGACAACCTTGTGGCGTGTCGCTCTATATTTATTTTTTTACTATACAAACCACATTATAGTCAATGTTTTGTTTTAAAATAAGACGCTGGTGGAGCTACTACTGTTTTGTTTAAATAATAATGGAGTTGTCTTTAAATAATTGACACATTGGCGTTTTATATTTTGATCAGAGATGATGCGTTGGTCAAAAAAGTTTTACAAATACCTACTTTTTTCTAGATACTTCATAACTGTTACTGAACTTATGTTATTAACGAGCTGGCGCCCATAACTCTATATGCAAACCTCAGTGGCGGGACTTCCATAGAAGCCCAAAAGCGTTAAACGTTAATTGTGTAACATCTAGTTTATATTGTTTATATTGTTGTTTATATAAAACATGTAAAATGTAAAAAAAAATGTAAATGTATTTATGTTATATTGTTTTAGTCAAATAAATAAAAAAAAAAAAAAAATATTTCCTTATTATGGGATTTTTATTAAACAAGTTGCATTTGTTAAATAAAGATTTAAATCTTAAAAATTATAATTATTCGGAATTTTGAAAGGCAAACTGGGCTTTTTTGGCAAACCTTGAGACTTCAAATGAAATATTATTTCCCCTTCTTTTTGATCCCTTTTTCAACACTGCGTCACGCCTTTTAGTCGTAGCGTGATGATATATAGCCTATAGTCTTCCTCGACAAATCGACTTTACAACACTTTTTTTTCCGAACAAATACTTTCCGAGATTAGCGCCTTCAACAAAGCTTTTTAGATTAATATAGATTTGGCAACTATTATTCTTATTACAATTCCAACATTATATAACCAGAATATAACCGGTAACTCTATACATTTTTATTATTTGTATCCCTTGCAACTAACTGACAGACTTAAGTTTATTTTTTCTTGCACGAGATAAATTTTCAATTAACATTACTCGACGCGGCGCGCTGATCGAGATAAAGTTTCTATTATTAACCGTTTGTCGTTTGTAGCCTTTTTGTGTTGCGTAACAAGTTATTACTTCCTTGCTATGTAAAGAAATCTCGCTTTCAATTTCTGCTACAATGTGAAACAAGTATGATCTGGTTATTAATTCATAGTTGCTATAAATAAAACAAGAAGGAAATAGCAATCAGGATATTGTTTACAAAAGGCTATTGTTAAAGGCTTGGGTTATCATATTTTTAAAGCGATAGAAAGTTATAAAAAATCACGTATTTTAGAGCCACAACGTAGTCAAAAAATTTGACACAGACAGAATTTACTGAGTATCCAGTCTTTTGTCACCCAGTCTTACAATTATCTCACAAAACCGACTTAAAACTTTTGTCATTCATACTCAGAGAGAGATTGCCGCAGGCTAAATTTTTTATTTAGTAAAACCTGGGATTGGGAGCCACCTACATAATAATGTCGACTAGTGAGCGATAACTGTGATTATCACTAGTACAAATTATGTACTGTAGTGTGCTAAACTAAAAAAATCTTCTGAAGAAGAATACTTCCATCATACCATAAGTTGCAGATGGAGTGATAGATCTTCAGCACAGTCCTTTCGTCAGCCATCAAGACCCATTTAACAGGAAGCGTGCCTATAGTTACTTATTGAGCAACCTTCCTGTTACAACCAATAACTTCTTAAGATAATAACATCGACCAACGGGCAGTCATCCACCTGTAGCAATCAACACTAGGGTAACTGTCAAATATTATACACCGTCACACAAAATAATAAGAAAAATTAAAATCAGACTGACTTTCCACACAATCACGGTGAAGATCCGTCAGTGCACCCCTCAAGAGTGATTGATGAGCTCTCTATACAAACACCGCGCATCTGTTGCTGTATGTTCATTGTGATCGCAAATATATGATGGATATTCATCTAATGGTTGTGGAAAAGTATGTACTTCGGATGAAGCGGATGATGAAAGCGTTGTCTGGGTTGTTGTATATATTGGTATAAGTCTGTATAGTATTTAAAGTTAAGACTGCCTCGTAGTCTCGCGGCAAAAGTATGTGCCGTGCGAGCTAGAGGCCCTGGGTTCGACTCGCGAGTCGGGCAGTGGTTTTGGGTTTTTCCATTAGGGAATTCTCAGTAGCAGCACGGAGTCTGGAAATGTGCTAGAAAAACGGAAATAGGCTCGCCCCCTATTACTTGGGACTGGTACACACTTGGCGAAATGTGGGTGCAAAAATGCATCTCTGCCTACCCCTTCGAGGAAAACAGGCGTGAGTTGGGTTCGAGTTGAACAACGTGGTATTGGGTTTTGGAATCATGAAAATTCAAGCAATGAATGGTTTATAATATGGTTATAGATTTTCAATAACCTTTTTAAACAAGATAAAGAAACACTGGCACACTCAGCTTATTTTCAATAATAATTTAATTCTTGGTCTTTTAAACTTAGAGCGATGACATTTAAGCACGACAGACAGAAAGGGCCAAAATCTCTTTCGGAACACCGCATATGAATTAGTTAAATCCAAACGCGAGTGCAATAATCTTTTAACAATGTAAATCATTACCGTCAAACCCTGTATAAATTCAAGTAACATTGAATAATAAATTAAGTATTTCCATCACATACGCTTTTGTAACACAAAACGTACAAAAAAGACGTAAATTTATTCAAATCCATAAAATACCACATACAAATAAAATCTATTTTAATTCAAATTTAAGCAGACAACTCCGGCACCAATTCACACGAATTAAGATCGTAAAGATACTAAAACGAGACCATTAATGTCGGTATACCAGTCACAATAAAGTATCCTTTCATATTTAACTCACTCATTCTTTTGTCATTCAGTCATTCGTTCACGTATTGTCAAATATCCTGTTCCGTCACAAAAGGCCCTAAGCTCTTTGAGGGTTGTGAGATATCAATTTCGGATTTTGAATACACATTCGTCCCCTAGATGTGGTTGACTGATTTCGTTCTCGTACTGTTGATATTCCTATTCCTGTTTAGATGAGTATTGTTTTATTTGCTCCTTTTATAATACGGTCCTTTTCAATTATTATAACTATTGTTCAATTGCTATAGCAGGTCATAATCATGCCCATTCAAGGACATCAATTCACAGTCCATAATCTTGATCTTTACGTTATAGCTACATTCAGTTTTAACTTGATTTTCATCCAAGAAAGATTTAACAATATCCATCTTGCCGTTTTTCAAATGCTATTAGTAACTCAAATGTTTATATAATCCATATTTTTTCTTGGATCAAGTCAAAAAAAACACTTTTCATACATACGACTCAAGATAACGCATACATATACTGACGCCTGTATTCCCCGTAGGTGTAGGCTGAGGTGCATTTCTGCACCCATATTTCATCACTTGTGATTTCGAACCACGGGGCAAGCCGATTACTTTTTTTTCGGGCAGACTCGGTGCTGCTATTGAGAATTTCCTAATAGAAAAACAAGAGCAATTTTCCTGACCCGGGAATTGAACCAGGGACTTCTAGACCGCATATTTACATATTTATGAGACCACTGTGTGTACTTGTTTATTATAATTATTTTTATAATATTGAATTTAATAATAAAAGCTTATTAATTCCTCCATCATTACACAACAATCATACTAATACCATAAAGGTAAATACGGCACCAAGCTACGAACAATATTACCATATGAAGTGATCATTGTAAAACGATTTCGACAATAACCCGCCTGGTGCCGGGTAGCGCAACCCTCTAATTTAACGTCCGGGCCCGTAATACCCCGTATGCATAATTTATACAAATGTATATTAAACCGGTTGTGGGTTAAGTTTGTTTGTTGAGTATTTTAAATAATTCTCAATGTTTGAAATCATATTATGATTTAGGGTACAGTATTGTAAACAATACAGTCTAAAGACTGTGGTGGTACTTATGTAGCACAAAAATAATTATAATTTTGTAAAAGTTTTTTTTTAATGCATCACTTAAGACTTTTGGACTCAATAGCAAGCTATTACGAAATAAAATATGTTTTATTAACTGTTATCTCATTACCATACTGTTTTATTACATTTAAATGCGATTCAAATAATGTGTATCTATTAACTTTTTAGTCCTAGGTACTAGTCCTTCCTAAGTTGCAAAAGAATTAGGTCTTACTAGACTAGTTAGTGCATGTAATTAATATAACTAACATATCCTAGGAAAGCTTGAAAGAAACTTTAATGCATTATGACTTTTTCTTTCATTGTTCAAGTAATTGATATAGTAATGCATGACCACCTAAGTTAAGTCACAGGTTTCTGTATTGAATTAGGGCTGAGGAAGCCGATAGCTTCTACGTTAGCTACTAGGCCCTCCGTTTATTTATTCAATTCCAAGCAAACCCGGCGTGACGTAGCTAGTTGTCTGTTAATATGTTAATTCCCATCACCTTATGTTTATGGTAATCGTAATTGGTTATTTCAATGCACGGATTACAGGCACGATGTTGTCATCTATCATGGCAACGTATGTCACGTCGGGTCGAGGGAAGGGCCATTTGTATCCCAACCGCACTATAGGGTTATTAATAAAGGTAACACATACTAGAGTAGACACGTAAACCAAAGAAAATATTAATTAATAAATTAGCCATTCGGTTTTTGAATACCGTTCTTTTATCAAAAGAATAAGTGCCAATGGGATCAGTGATGTATTATTAGGATCATCAGACACAAGAACCTCACCAATAAACGCCTTCAAGATACATCGCCTTTAGATCGCAGTTCGTAGCGAGTCCTGCTATTGTCATGCTTTCTATTCCTAGATTTTTGGACTATACGCATGTAAAGCAACTTCTAGAATTTTTAACCCTATCCATCAATATACTGCACCTCAGACTCTGTCTCTTTACGCGGATAGAAAAACGATCTTTGGATGACACATTTTATACCAACACGGCAAAGTGGTACAACCGCACCAAGTCGCAAGAGAAGACCATATTTTTTTTTCAATCATGGGACGAGAAAATACGTCATCAGCAGCTTTTCTTACGTCCATTGCTGGACATAGGCCTCTCCTATGGCACGCCACTGGGCTCGATCTTCGGCCCTCCTCATCCAACCGCTGCCAGCCACCCTGCGAATATCGTCACCCTACCTAGCCAGAACACTTGCTCGAATCAAAATACCGCCAAAGCTCAGAAGACTTTCGAATCGAACACGTCAAAAATATCTCAATGCTGAGAATTAACGCGTGATCGTTAATGTACTTAATCGCCGGCATTTATCACGCTGAGTAAAAATTATGTTTTAAAATTTGACACGTCGAAATTTTAGCACGTGAGCATTAATTGCGTCTGCCATTATGTTTTATTGTTCATAAATTGCTGTATAATTATTTGTGTGGGTTTATGATTATTACTTTTAGTGGAACACGCTAAATGAGTAAGGTCACGCTTTATATACTCAATATATGTACGTCTCGTTGGTCTAGTAGTTTGAAGGTGAAGCATAGCGCCCTCTTGTGTGTTTTGGAGAATTACAGGGGGCGTTTAAAATGTTGGAGGATTTTGGGGGGGTTTGAGGAATCCGATGAAACCTACTCGTGCACATTTCACAACATATTTAGAAGCTTGAAGAATGAAAAAAATTCAATGACAAGTTGCCCGACCCAGGAATCTCTCCATGGCAAGCCGCACACCACGACGCAGTTGTGTCAATGAATATGGAAAATGTAATTTTGTTAAACAAAAAAAAAAAAAAAATTTATATTTTCAATACGATACAGATATTTTATTTAACGCCAAATCAATGAAAAGATAAAAAAGAAACAGTTTCATATAAGTTCGGATACTCACCAACAGATGGCGCTAGTTGTATCGAAACGCAACAAGTACGCAACATCAATGAAAAACTATGTCAAAGTCGAATAATATCTTAACGATTCATTTTGTAGATACATATGATTTATTATTATTAAATTAGAACGGATATAAGTGTCATTATCAATCATGTAACATTATATTATAGTATGGCATTCCATTATTGTTATCGCTGTTATCTATTAACCAGTGCTCGGGATATAAATGGATATTTGACAGTTGGAATTAGCTAATTCCAATGTCCACCCACTCAATTATGACACATGAACCAGTACTAAATGCACTGACAACTTACATAAATACACAACACGGAAATTATGTACGTATCATTAATATGTTGTAGTAATTGCTTGTAACGTCCATTTCCCCTTTTACAAAACGTAATATTCATATTTACGACAATTCGATTCGGATGTCGGCATAACAGTCACGCGTTCCCATTTTACAATTTTATCCATTCAATAAATATTACTAGAATTCCAAACAGAAATGATATTTATCGCATTTTAATCCCCCAACAAGCAAAGGCGATATGACACATTGAAAGCGAAAGAGTCATAAATGTGTGAAGGTTTTCAAAGATTGTTTCGACTGTAAACAACAAAGTTAATATTTTATTGACACCATCAAGTCATAGCAGAGTAATATAAACGCGCAGTTAATCAGCCTCTGTAAACAGGTATTCAAAGCCCATAACTCCTAAACAAATGTGTTTTAACGTAAAGTGTTTCAGAATTTTAAGTACGTGACAAAGTAACGGGGATTAATCTAAATGAGATGTCGAGAATTCTCGATCGTAAAAATGAAAGTCCACTAGAGCGTGTTTACAGGATTAAGTCCGCCCACGATATGGAATAAATAAAATTTAATTATACTATTAGCCATAATATACATTCAACGCTCGAAACGGCGATATTCGATTATTAAATTATAAAACTGCGAGCGTGCAAGAAAGTCAACATTTGCATTTTAAAAAGGATTAAACGAGTGGCAATGGATAAATAGAAATCTAGCGAGGCGAAAAGCTTTTTTCTCTCGCTTTTATTTTCTAAACACACAATGGTTTTCGTTACCCGTCGGGCGACGCATCGCTTCTATGCCCGCCACCTGTCTCCCAGCCTATTCGTGTCACCAATTATGCTTTTGACAGTTGAGTTTTCGACATGACATGGGCCTAATCAAAATAGCATTTATTAAAAAAAACTTGACATTAACAAAGCTGACAGCTCACGGTTTTGTTATTAATGAGGCGCAACGTCGGGGCCTTCCATGTAGTCGTTTTTATTCTTTTTGAACGTAATAAATTATTTTGTTAGTGGTGTTTGTACGTGTTGTGGGTGGTTCGAGTTTACATTCGCGTGATTGCAGTCTTGTTTTATGGTGCTTCTAACATTTTCACAGCGTTGATTGACGCTCCTAATGTGTGTGTTGGATGGTATATTAATCAATCATCCGGCTCGGTTTATTGCCACGGACGTGAGTTGGAAAGCTGTATTTTACACTGACGTTGATTGGTTATTTTATTTATAACGTTATTTGATCTTTATATTTATGATTCACTTTCTACATGCGTTTCTTATTTGAAAATAAAATTAGTGAATTTGTTGAGTCTTAAATTTGTTTTGTGTTCTCAAAAAAATCTCAGAAACGGTACGTTTGTGTGTGAAAAGAAAAACAAAACTTTCATGATTGGTATGTAGATATTATATTTGAAATAATTCATTTAATATTAAACATAGATATAATTATTTACACAAATCATTTGGCTGTACAATCGTCGAGCTCACACGCATTCCCAAAGCAATGTTCTCCCGGCCCACTTACATAAATAACTATTATTTAAATTGCACTAATCACTAAATTTGTCATGGCGCGTCACGCCTTACAGTTAGAGTCTATCAATATCACAGAAGAAAATTGGACAATAGCAAAACAGTCCGATCAGTCCTGATTTATCACTTCACTTGTTTTACTGGTGCACCGCCGCCGCGCCGAGCCGCTGGCCGTACATGGCGTAGGGCGAGTAGAATGGTCCTAGTGCAGGGTTGAAAGCTCCATACGGAGACCCTCCCAGGCTCGCCGGGAGCCCAGCCTTTGAATAGGGATGGTATCGGCTGGCCGACAGCGGGCTGAGCGGCGCCGTCGGGTAAGCGCTGCGGAGGCCGGCGGTCGTGAACAGCGGGTTCAAAGGATTTAAAAGAGAAGGCGATGGTGTAGACGATGCAGAGGATGGAGTCGATCCGTCGTTCGTGTGACTTCTTAAGTGCTGTAACAGCTCCTCAGAATTTCCAAATCTCTTTCCACAGTATGATTCACCAACAATCCAGTTGCAAACGTAAGGGCGGCTCAGCTGGTGGTACGGCAGGCCACCGGCGGCGGCGCCTTGCTGTGACAGGGCCATCGCCATTGCTAAGTTGTATTTTTGGTGTTCACACTGAGTGCACCCCGCGGGGCACGACCCGTTGCTCATTAGCAGGTGATGGTTGTTCACGGAAAATTGGCATCCAGTGCAGTAGGGGTCTTTGCACACGGGCACTACAGTTTCGCCGCCGGCGGGCGTTTTCACTCGCGCATAGCCGAGGTACGGATTTGGTGAAGATCCGGGGAACGCAGCGGCGGCTGCTAGCATCGCAGCATGATGTGCGCTGAACGGAGCGCCGGCGTAAGGCGGTCTGAAAGCCGGGTTCGCATGTTGTTCCATGCCGGGCGGGCAGCAAAGTCCGGCGAGTGGGTTAAATCCAGGCAATCCAGGAAGATTTTTGAATGCTGCTAGATGATCTTTGCCGTGTCCCAAAACCTCCAAACCGGAGCGAATAATAGGGCTCGTGCCCGAGGAACCGGCGGAGGAAGACTTAGCCTCGTTGGAAGGGCTACTTTTGCCGTTTTCTGCCGTCGGCGGCGTGGATTTGCGTCCCGGCGTGCTCTTTCCAGATTTTTTGTCTTCCGAGCTGTCAGAACTGGCTTTAGAGGATGGGCGAGGCTCTTCTGGCTTCTTGGTCACTACATTGGTTTCATAAGGTTTGAACGCCAAATGTTTGTTGTCGGGAGTGGAGCGCGGCTTGTCCTGCTTGCCGGAGTTGTTGTTTGGTGAGGAACGACTAATAACATCACTATTAACACTGTTCACTTTCTTCTTGTCGATCGGCGGCAGCAGGGGCTTAGCGGGCGATGTGTCCACACCGATCTGGCTGCATGTTTGCGCCAGCAGCGCCAGCGGGCTTTTCTTGGAGTCCAACTAGAACAAAAGAGAAAAAAATTAATTCATTTGTTCCAAAAAAAAAATTTTTTTTACTGAAAATACATTTTTTTTTCTAAGTTAATAATTATACTTACAGAAGACGGAAGCGGCGATAAATAATCGGGCTGCAAATACTGATTGGGATTAGCGGTCATCATTCCACCGTCTTCAAGTACCACCATTTGGAGATAACTTAAACAATCACTAATAAAAGTTCACAGTGCGTTCACGAAACTGGTGTAGTAGTGTGTACTCTGTGTCACCGGAGCGCGGAATGTGCTAGAACAACGCGTGCGTCTGTGGCGGCGGGCGAGTCGACTGTGAGCGACCGGACCCCACCAAAGCTCGGCGCACCTCTCCGCCCCGCGCCCCGCGCCCCGCACCCCGCGCCGCCGTCGACAAGGAGCGCGATACCTCGAGCCTCCGACAGAAAGAGAACGCTATGTCTCAGCGCTGCAGCGCTCGCCCATAAAAAATAAAGCGGAAACGACACATAGCTGCATTGCGGTAGGGGAAAAAGGAAAGGAGGTATGTTAGGCGGCCGGGTGCGGATTGAGACGTGCGATGGCGTTGGTGGCTCGCCACCCATGACGGGCAGCGCTTTGAGCGGCCGCCGCAAGCGTGACTGCCGCTCTGCCGCTCGGAGCTCGAACGCCGGCCGCGCGCCGCTTGTCGCTCGCCGAGAGCCGCGCTTTTTGTCTCACGCCACTTTTATTACGCCGCCGAGTCGCTTCTTTCTTTCGGCATCATCGCACTTCACCGACACATTTGAAACTACTTACACATTTACGAGCGCTCTTTGTTCCGCGATGCACCCGGGCGCCGCTCAAAGGAGTAAATTGATACGTTCAGCGGAACCAGACCCGTTTGATGTGTCGACGAGCACGTCTTTTACGCGGAAACACAAACGCATAAACCTTCCTGTGAACAGAACTCGTGTTTGTTGTATCCCACCGTATCGACAGCTCTGAGTCCATAACGTTAATGTTAATCCGACACTAAAACCTGTCAAACACGGCCTCGGTCGGGCAGACCCTCCGTGGCGATCAAATTAAATATGTCAATTTGGGAACCCATATCAACAGCTGCGAACGACGGCGGCGGGGCCCTTTAGAAATATTGCTTATTGTGTCCAAACAAAGATACTAAGTATAACGTATGGGCGGACGACAGAGGTCGTAAATAACCCGGCGGGTTGTAATATATTTGACAGTGCGCGGACACGCGAAGCAAAAAAACATGTTTATTGCGAGAGCGGGCGAGCGGGCGAGCGAGGCCCGAGCCGCGTTCGCTCTCCTATAAATTAGCTCCGCGGGCATTTTAGTGTTTGTTTAGGAGCGGACAGGCGCCTGCGAGCTCTTTGTACGTGCGGCCAGTTGTCACCCTGATTCAACGCGCCTCTATCAATTGCACCACGACGTGCTCTTTGTACATTTCATCTAATATGAAATGTTTTTATTTGCTCATTTGTGCAACGTCTGTGGGGACGTGGACTGGAGAATTTCATTGAGGGTGTCTGTAGGGATTATGAGGATTTGAGGGTGAAGATTTGTTATGGGCTTATAGAGAGTAGAACAAAAATACTGATAATATGACGAACTATTGTGTATATTTTTTCTCTGTATCTAAGTCGAATCGTCTTTAAATTGACTTGTTAAAGTTACCATATATGTAACTTGTATGTTTCTAAAAATGAATGAAATATCAGTATTTGTTGACTGCATTGGGCTCGAGGTAGAAATTTAAATTTACGCTTAACTGAGGATCGCTTCCTAGTATGAGTGAAGTGCAATTAAGGTTTTTAATTGCGACATTCTCAATAGGAGCTCTAAAGTCGAAAAGTTGTGCCTAGTAATCGACAATACGCTCGCCTTTATTATGTGGAGCTATAAAATAATAGTGTGCGGTAGAAGTAAACTTACACTTCTGTCTAACACTTCGAGGACGCTGGCATATACATAAAATACTGATAAGTAAAAGCTATAAATTCCGCAACACTCCTCCACAGTTTTACTTACATCATCAGCCCAAATACGTCCCACTGCTGGGCACGGGCCTCCTCTACAACTGAGAGGGTTTAGGCCATAGTCCACCACGCTGGCCTAGTGCGGGTTGGCGGACTACACACCTAAGAAATTCCTAAGAACTTTTTAGGTGTGCAGGTTTTATCACGATGTTTTCCTTCACCGTTAAAGCAAGTGATAATTCATTGTGAATACACACATAACTTCGAAAAGTCAGAGGTGTGTGCCTGGGGTTTGAACCTGCGACCGCCGAAATTCTCGACCGCGCGCCTAAACCTCGAGGCCATCACTGTTTTACTTAACCACTGTTAATTCTTACTCAAGACAGCTGAACTTTAAGGCACATCTAATCCAACAAACGAAGGCACTTATAATTTATTCACGCACTAACCAATTAACGTAAAGTTAACAAATGGTATAATAACAGAGCGTTTAACGCTCCGTCGGTCCGTGTGGATTAGCGAAACAATTTCCTAAAGCCATTACACGCCGATGTGGAAAGTTATTCGTCTGTAATCGTCCAATCTGCGGTTTTGTGCGCCAACTATTGAAATTTTGATTTACTGCGCCACAGTTCTCGCAACTCAGTGGAATAAAATTTGATGACATATTACAATTCTGCAGTTCAGAAGGTAGATGAATATGTTTTTCTAAACCGAAATTTTGCAAGATAAAAAAAGATGATTTGATTGCAAAACCAACTGATGCTGGTATGATTTTACGTTAACTGATTGTATTGGTATAAATGAACGATAAAAGGAAAAAAATATTCGTATTTTGCATTCTCAAATCAGTTGATAGGTGGCTTATTGTTAGGAATGAACCAATTAAGCTAACCTATAACCCTAATCAATATGTTAAATGAACTCGGTTTTATAAATTTCACATACCATTAAATTACAAAAATGAAAACGCTTATAAAAGTCTAACAATATTCTTTTTTCCTGATATTTTCGTAATAGCATTATGCTACTAATAATTATGTTCAGACAAAAGGAGGCTATAATTGTTAACGTATAAATTAACTATAAAAAAACAGGTAACAAAGTTCAAACGAGCATTTAATTTATCTATTAGTGTACCCCACACCTCAAGAACAGATCCACCCTACTCTACCAACGTGCTCTACGTCCGGATCCTTGGTACCCCAAGATAGAGCACCATTGTGTAGAGCGGATGCGGCGAGATCAAAGCGCTTGGCACAAAGAAACGCCGCCGATACCAAATTGCTGTTTACAAACTGTGTAAAAAGCTTGACGGGACCCATGCCGGGCCGTGTTTGATGTCGTGGTGTTACTGACTCATCGATTGGCGCCGCGACAAACCAGTCAAACACTTGAAAGGTTAAAGAAAACTTTAATTAGGCTTCCAGAAACATGTGCTAGAGCCAGACATATCGTAAAAGATTTAACTATGATAGTACCCTAGCTAAGGCCTATATGAAAGTGAAGTGAATTTGTAACACAAGCCGATGATTTTCGAATCAGAACTCATTGATGAATAGTTAAAACAAGAAGTTTTGTCATACAAAAAAAAAACAATTTAATAAATTGATATATATTATATTATAATTAATATATGTATGTAGATGATGAAAACATCGTTATAAAACCTGCACACCTAAAAGTTCTTAGGAATTTCTTAGGTGTGTAGTCCGCCAATCCGCACTAGGCCAGCGTGGTGGACTAAGTCCTAAACCCTCTCAGTTGTAGAGGAGGCCCGTGCCCAGCAGTGGGACGTATATACGCTAATGATGATGATGTAGATGATAATTTTTTAAAAAGACTCAGTTATACATTGAAGATTTGTCTTGTGTCTTGAGCATCGATGTTTTTGAATATGCTATTGTACTTTTTTTTTATGTTTCAGATACGTAAAGTCTTTTTAAAAGTGCTGTCAAATAGAGTATTAATTGACTATCATACTTAAATACAATCATGCCGTCCAAGTAGGTATTTTTTAGTGAGGCTAAACTTACATTCGTGAAGTATTTGGAGACTGTGATTATTAATTTAAAGTAGACTCAATTATGGACTTAACAAAATTGACGTTTTACAATTTTAATTATTTTACAAGGACTAAAGGATAAGCATATTAAATAATTTCATCGCTACTTTAACAGATCAAACATGTATAATATTTTAAAAGGCCTTATTTGCAAACTTAAGGTTGAAGGCTTTGAAATTACGGTATAATCGACCCTCATTCTAATTAAGGAACACCATTCTCCCCAACTTTTGTCCAAAGTTATTCCTTAGACCATCTCTCTGTCCGCAAATTTCTTCCGCGGACTTCACTTACTTTAAAACCTCTTGTGAAGACTTCTAACATTTCCTCACTTAATCATTTAGTATAGAAATTCAGATTACCTTGAGATGCTTGATTTGTTTTCTTACCAGTTTAATATAAATGGAATTCAACTATACCTACGAATTCATGGAGAGTAAAATAAACAAAAGTGTGAAATCTCACAAGACCTCCGTAGTAGAACAAAACATTTGTACTCTATTGTACCTGATCCTAAATACACAAGCGTTTCAACTTATCTGCTATTTGAAGATAAGGATTTTAAATCTGCTTTTGTTTATCGTAGTTGTAAAATAAATGCCCTGTTTACCTCAATAACTACGATTGTTTGTGCTTGTTAATACGTATTATTAGTTAGTGTACCTGAGAACGTGAATCATATGTATATGCGTAGAAGTAGAAGTGTAGTTTCCGACTGAAAGTAAAATTCTGATCGAAGCACATGTTGGTTAAAATTCTGCCAAATGAGAGGTGTTTGATATGTCTTTTCTTGTAATTGTCACAATTTAAGATGCTTATAGGTTTAAATGAAAATCCGACCAGGTACATTTTTAAATCAGGTTAATATTTGTATCATTGAGGCCTTATTAACAGTTCTCCTTTCATAGCTCGGTTGACCCTAACTATGATTTTCAATGGAGTGATGAAGAATGGAATATTCTTCGTCAGTTATGGACGGCCTTCGTGGGGCAGTTGCTGTAACATCGGATTCTAAAACGAGAGGCGGCAAAATTAAACCCGCACAGAGCCAAATGTCTGTGTGATCCTGAAACATTTGTTTCAGGTCTTGAGGTTTGGGAAAGTGATAAATATCTTATAGTTTCTGACACGCACGAGAGAAGACTTACATTTTAATTATTTTTGGGTGTATTTACTTGTGGGCACATAGCGCGAAAACTGGTAGCTGATGGAGCCAAAAAGTTCTCGAATGGAGGCCACGTCCACCAACAAAATGGTCCTATGATGATGAGTAAAGGTCGCGGGACGTCGCTGGATGCAGGCTGCCTCCAACAGGTCATTGTGGAGATCATTGGGAGATGCCTATGTTCAGCAGTGGACATCTTTGGGCTGATGATGATAATGATGTATTTATTAGGGAATTAAGTTTTCTTTTCTCATGGCGATGCCACTGAATCGTTCCAGAAGCATCGCGTTTTTGAAATTATGACTCCGGGGGAAACCAGGACACGGCATCGTAAAGTAATAAATAAAAATGTGAAACGAAATAAATTTGCCCGTAGTTGTATTAGTATTTATGGCCGCAATAAACGCGGGCCAAGCTTTTGTGAAACGCCGCGCGCTGTAAATTATATTCTAGTGAGACACTCGCCTTGTAACACTTGCCTGTTGGCCACTAAACTGACGGGCGAGTGACTGGCTGAGATAGTGAGTGATTCACCAACGATCTGACTGATGCTGGTGGTAGAACAGTCTTATAGTTTAGGATCATCCGAGGAACATATAGTGCAAGTAGTATAGTGCATGAAAATGTAGATCCTGATTCATAAATTTAATCATTTGGAATGCCTTGAGGTTATTATATTCATGACTTGCGAGTTGATAGGAAAATCTCTGCTTAAAGGGCATTGTAATTATCTCAAGCTATCACATCGTTTTTAGTAGAAGCGACGTTGAAGGGCGAAATGTGGGCTTAGAAATATCCCTCTTACAATTATCATCAATAGACTTTATCACATCCACTGCAGGACATTTGTCTTTGCCAGCCACTTTGCGTATATCGTCACCCCACCTAGCCATAAGGCTACGCTTGCCGAGCCATTTGCAATTCTTTGGCTATAAATGCGTGTATGCATTATTATAAAAACAGGTAGTACCTATTAGTGGAATTCAAGCTGTTTTCGCAACTTTATCGAAAGGTGGTGTGATCTATATCAGTAGATTTGTTCTAGTAAAAACACGAACAAGCGATATTCATAAATTAACAATTCATCATAAAACTGACAATATTTTCTTGTTCAAATCCCGTTCGTAATGCGATTATTGCACACAGTTCTGATAAATTATATGATGGATTATTTATTTCGATAAATCAATAGCCAATAACATATTTACAAGTTATAAAATTTCGATCAGGTGACATTATTGAGCGAACATTTTCCTGTTAGGACTAAGTTAGATCTTTTGATGTTTTTAGGTATTTCTACGCTCGTTATCATCGATTGGGTTATTTAGTATCAACTTTTATTGTTTTATATCTACAATGAGTATGCATGATATAAGAACATCATCAGAGATCCAAAGCAATATCTTTGGAGTATACAGCTATCCTCTTTAACTACTATTTGTTTTCTAACTTTATAAGTAACTTGAAGAATATCCATAGTTTTACATACATACATAACCTCACACCTATAATCCCCGAAGGGATAGGCAGAGGTGTATTTCTGCACCCACATTTCGCCAAGTATTTATCAGTCCCACGTAATAGGGGGCGAGCCTATTGCCGTTTTTCGGGCACATTTCCAGACTCCGTGCTGTTACCGAGAATTTCCTAATAGAAAAACCCAATAACACTCTGCCCGACCCGGGAATCGAACCCAGGACCTCTAGATCGCACGGCACATACTTGTACCGCGAGACCACGAGGCAGTCAATCCATAGTTTTGATCCGTCATTTACCAAATTAATTAGTAGAAGATTATGAAGTAAATGCAAGTTTGATTTATTATATCCGATTCAATTTATAATTATAACCAATGTCAAAAATTAAAAAATATGTTATATCCCTTCGTTCTTTCTTGCATAGGTATTTATTTCGCACCCAATTATAAAAAGGGTAAAATTTTGGAGTTTTCATGTCTCCTTTATAATTAGCTATAGGTCGTCCACTACTCGTCATATAATTGTCTTGAAAGACTTCAGTTCTACCATATAGAAACGACGGAGTAACTTCTTTACTGGCCATTAAGTTGACGTCACATCTTTCAAAATTTCTGAGCAATGGTCTTTTTGAAAAACGTGACCAAGCAAGCCGAACAGCAATAAAGTTTTATTAGCTTAGGCTTTGATGTCCGTCCCGGCCGCACATTTAACGGCCCGACAACAAGCCGGCTCACTTCAAAGGTGACAAGACAATGCAAAACGACCTTTTCGAATGATCACGCTCATTGTATATTTCGGCAGTCAATACACTTGTTTAGGGTAATTTATTTTGAGCGGCGCTTGCCAAACGGTCGGAACAATAGGTCCAAAAATATGACAGCTATATTTTACTGTTTGCAATTTTGCAAAATATTTGCTTCAAGGTGAAATTGTGAGTGAGGTAACTGTATTTTTGCACTGGGTTGTAAAAAAATATGTGTAAAAAATAGAAGTATTGTTTTTGGTATTTGTATTAAAGATTACATCCAAAATTTAACTATTCATTTATTTAAGGTCATATACTAAACATAGTATATATTTTGGGCCCTATCCTACCACACACCCGCCACTGTAACTCCTGTGCTCCAGGATCAACAGCGGCACGCACAGTAATGACACCGAGCAATGAAGCTCAGCGGATCTAAGGGGACCTAAATTTGTCATACTCCCGCAACGAAGTTAATCAGAAAGACAATATAAGGAGGAGTTGAAAAACAAAGAGTTGTTCACTTCCCTCCACAGCAAAGCGGGTGACAAAACATTGAGCTATGAGGTTTTACCCTCACATAAAAAAGACAATTACATTTAGTGATATTACACATACACACATAAACATAGTATATAGGCAGACTTAATGCTAAAGGCATTCTTTGCCAGTCTTAATCAAACCAAACGTGGTATATCATCATCATCATCAGCCCATATATGTACGTCCCACTGCTTGACACGGGCCTCTTCTACGACTGAGACTTTAGGCTATAGCGCAGGACTAGTGCAGGTTGTCGCACTACTCGTATACTCCAAAGAACTTTTAGGTGTGTAGATTTTCTCACGATGTTTTCCTTCACATTAAAATACATGATAATTCATTGTGCAAACACACATAACTTCGTAAAGTCAGAGGTGTGTGCCTGGGGTTTGAACTCGCGAGTACCGAGATATTCGACCGCGCGTCTAAATCTCGACGCCATCAAAGTGTAGTCAAAGTCAAAGTTAAATAAAGCATCAGTATGACTACGGCGATTGTTATTGAAAAAATATTTAACCTACCTCTTTCATGAGCCATTATTGTATTTGTAAATTATTTAAAGACAAAATGGTACACAAGTGGAAAATATGTGGCAAGCGCGGATATTCAAGAAAAGAGCCTATATTTTCCTCAAAAAAAACTGGGTAAATGTTGCAGGATTTCGTTATAACATTAAGATGCAGAAAACTTTCGACAGTCACTTTCTTATTCGCGAGTAGGTATCTACATACTGAGATTGAAATAGTGGGCTTTCGTCTAATAAAGTATGAGGAATTTTCAGTGACAACATACACATATGCTTAACATATGTACAGGATTTGAACTCTCATTCTGTTGTGTCATGATTTCAGCCATAAAAATTGCGCTGTGCAAGTTGTTAAGAATATAAACATCCGATACGTCACAAAGAAATTTTATTGGTATATAGAGAATTTCCAGAGACTGCGGATTTCCCACTAATCGCACGAAACAACATAAGCAATAATAATTATCGTAAACATGATTGCACTATATAAAAGCAGATAGCGAATGCACCTCATTCCCTCATAAATCAATTCGCCATTTATCGCTTGGCCTTAATATATCGACAGTTAGTCCAACCGATTAGCTGTAGATTTAGGCGTATATAATTCAGATAACTCCGACCTATATTTTAGTAAACATTAAGTGTTATCGTACATACATACATACATAAACTCACGCCTGTATTCCCTTATGGGGTAGGCAGAGGTGCATTTCTACACCCACATTTCGCCAGGTATGTATCAGTCCCACGTAATAGGGGGCGAGCCTATTGCCGTTTTTCGGGCACAATTCCAGACTCCGTGCTGCTATTGAGAATTTCCTAAAGGGAAAACCCAAAACACTTTGCCCGACCCGGGAATCGAACCCAGGACCTCTAGATCGCACGGCACATACATGTACCGCAAGACCACGAGGCAGTCAAAGTGTTATCGTATATTAATACTATCGTGGATGTTCTACTTCCTTTTATAACAGGTGTTTGTTGGACTTTATTCCGACATTGTTCGTTTACACCTCTTAGAATTTACTATGGGAACAAGATGTAATTTGTTTTTACTAAGCAATATTAAAACTAGAAGTCAGTGTCTATCAAATAAAGATTGTGAGATATTTATAAGCTACAATAAATAGTTTAGTGATAATAAAAAAGTTATCGCATTAGGCAATGTCTTAGAGAGAAAAGTGTGACTAAAATTAGCAGAGAAACAAAAAACACTCAAAGTTGTAATGACATACATACATACATAAACTCACGCCTGTATTCTCCGAAGGGGTAGGCAGAGGTGCATTTCTGCACTCACATTTCGCCAGGTATGTATCAGTCCCACGTGGGGGCGAGCCTATTGCCGCTAATGAAATAAAATAATAGTTGTAATGATATTTAAAAAAAAAACAAAAAAAAATTGAATAATACAATAGAAATATATGCAAAACAAAAAAGGACATAGGAATTTAAACAAAATAGGAATAAACGCGATTTAAACGTTGATATAAAAATGAAACGGAAAATATACCAAAATGTATTTTACTAACCGAAAATGCGGTCTACTTTGCCAGGTCACATATTAACTAAAACGTATTTACACTAATGCATGTTTTTCATAATTCCCAGTATTCGTGTTAAAACATAAACTATTTATAAATGTAGAAATGTAGCGTGTTTGTGTTGGGGAACAGCGTTACGAGTTGCTTTTATTGAATTATTTGTGTAAATATAAAATTTTGTTTTTATTCTCGTCTCGGTGTGGGGTCTTGAGATATTTTGAATGTACAGTTTTATAAATGCTTTTATTTTAATATTATTCTTAAGCTCTACAAAATAAACGACCTAGCTTAAATAAAAATAGTACGAAATATTCTAAAACTATCATCATCATCAGCCCAAATACGTCCCACTGCTGGGCACGGGCCTCCTCTACAACTGACAGGGTTTAGGCCTTAGTCCACCACGCTGGCCTAGTGCGGGTTGGCGGACTACACACCTAAGAAATTCCTAAGAACTTTTAGGTGTGCAGGTTTTATCACGATGTTTTCCTTCACCGTTAAAGCAAGTGATAATTCATTATGAATACACACATAACTTCGAAAAGTCAGAGGTGTGTGCCCGGGGTTTGAACCTGCGACCGCCGAAATTCTCGACCGCGCGCCTAAACCTCGAGGCCATCACTGCTTAACCAACATCAGCTCTTAATTATTTATTAATGTCCTCAAATGGAGTAGGCACGTGCCTAGAGTATTATGAAAGCATTATATGTAATCCCCTAATCCAAAATAATGAATCCTTCGACTGGGATTACTATCGACCTCCCGCGATAACTGATCCCTTAATCTTACCACTAAATTCATAACTGTCAAAAATCAACAACAATAAATTTCAATGACAAAATACTTATCTGGTTACTTTTTAACCTGATGCCAACAATGGAGATGACTTTTAAAAAATTAATCTTTTCTTTCTTTTAAAAGATAATCTAATCACTAAATCGATTCATGGAACAAAAGATATAAATCCGATTACATTTTACAAGTTATTTTTTAGTGACAATGGCGTTAAAAAGTGAATTGTAATAGATTGTCACAAGACTTAAGAGATGATCTTTTGGCTCCTGAATGGAGGGTGATGCTTCGTAATCCTTGCGTCTACGAATTCTTTTAATACATCTTAAATGTCATTGTCTAAAAATGTCTACACAGTTTATCTCTTTTGGTACAAGAAGATTATTTACGACTTATAGATTGCTATTAGTCGCAAAGTCTAATCAAAGTCTATGTTAAAAAAATATTATGTAATACACAAAAACTCACGCCTGTATTCCCCGAAGGGGTAGGCAGAGGTGCATTTCTGCACCCACATTTCGCCAGGTATGTATCAGTCCCACGTAATAGGGGGCGAGCCTATTGCCGTTTTTCGGGCACATTTCCAGACTCCGTGCTGTTACTGAGAATTTCCTAATGGAAAAACCCAATAACACTTTGCCCGACCCGGGAATCGAACCCAGGACCTCTAGATCCCACGGCACATTGTACCGCAAGACCACGAGGCAGTCGAGTATAAAAATAGTATTTTTTTGGAAACTTAGATATATTAGGTATAATGAGTAATTTGACGAAAAAATTGATACGGCGAATAGAAGCCCCATCACAGCATTTGAATCCCGGTAACACACATCAGAATTTTCCAAGGTATTATGTATCCTAAATAAACTATTACTATAAAAGTGAAGGAAAATATTATAGATTTTTTGCGGAGAGGAATTCCTGAAGGTTGCCAAATTCCGTTCATCATTATGCCGGTATGGTGGACTAAGGTCTAATCTCTATTAATCTTAATAGATGGATATATCATCAACCACCACTGCATCCTGTACACCAGGATCGACAGTGGCACGCACAGATATGTCACCGACATTGAAGCTCAGCGGGTCTTTTGGGGGACCTAATTTGTCTTTTACACTACAAGCAATTAATCGGTAGAAGATTAATAGAAGGAGTTGGGAAAATACATGAGGCATGTTTAAAGTAGAAAAGATCATACCAAATTCATTAACATTACTTTGTATCATGGTTGTCAGAAACCAAAAAATATTTTTAATACCAGCTAGATAAAATCGTCTGTCAGTTATTTATGGTAATATAACACTTTCACGTCGAAACAATCGCATTGAACCATCACATAAAATTTGAAACATAGTACAAAAAATATTTTATGTGAAAACGTATTGCATTACAAGTATAAAGTATAAATAAAATACGAAATAAAGATAGCCATAAACAAAATTCCACCCTGCATCTTCCCCTTTTTTATTAGCGTGGGGCAATTTGAGACGACGTGCTGCCACTTAGGACAAAAGATTTAAACGCTACAACCTAATTTTCCTATTGTAAATTCAACTTAATTTTAATAATAGTAAGGTTTATATTAAAGTAACAGGAAATAGGCATTCACAACATAATAAAAGGTAGGGTGTACCTAATTTATATGCCAGCGAGGAGTTAACGAAATTGTTAAAGACAGATAAAAGTGTATGTGCTGTGGGGTGGTTTATGGGAGGTCCCGGGTTCGGTGCCTGCGTTATAAAGAGTTTTTTGAAACTGATACTAATAGCTGTTAACAGCCTTTTATTGTTTTGTGGTAGTTTATTCAAATGTCAGTAAACTTATTGTGATGTTAAAAATATTTTGAATGTTGAAGTTTGAAGCATGAATATTCATCTATTCAACAAGGTTTTTGTTTTGGATCAGACTATTATTTGGCCATAATGTATATTATCATAGTTTCATGTCGCCAAGATATAAATATACATATGTATATTTGCATTGGCTTAATTTATATGACCGTCGAGTACACCCAACATTCAAAATTGAAATAGCGGTCCCACACTAAAATACTTATCTTGTTTCATATTAGACTGTATTAAACCTGCTGTCTTATATTTAGCCAGCCGTGCCACGTACAGCCAATACTTAAGTCAAAGTCAAAGTCAAAGTCAAATTATCTTTATTCAAATAGACTTCTACAAGTTCTTTTGAATCGTCAATTTTACACGTTTTAATATTTTTTTAACTATCATATCAAATCCTGTTTTTTTCCGAAGTCTTCTCAACACGGAAGAACATGTTTTCCTCGAAGTGCCCCATATAATTAGCGCGCTATCAAGGCAAATACGACGTAAGCCGTCACGGCTCATTAGTCCAAGTTCGAAACGTTCAAATACAACTAATCTCCTGAGTTACGAACAAACATTGTGTCAAAAATTGTGTTGACACAGTGACACTACGTTTGCCTCGTAATATGTGTAAATATTATGTTTATTGTGTCAACATGTCGAATAGAGCACGAGCTCTATGTAAAGATCTTTTAATATAACTTTTTTTACTTAGAAAAAGTTGGCTTTTAAATATATTTTTATGTATTGTATGTGTATCTGTAATTACCTATAATTATTTACTTATCTGTGTACTTATGTTAATATATATAGTTGTTCCATTTATTATTATTGTTGTATATTATTTTACCCTTTTACTGTTTATGCACCTACCTTTTATCTCTGCATCACCCAAAGGTTGACTGTTAGAGAATGCCTTAGGCATTAAGTCCGCCTTTATACGCAATGTGTAAAAAGCATAAATAAATAAATAAATAACGTAGAGATGTTCTGTATTTAAAGGGAGGTCTGATCTTTGTACTACTGCTGGCTCACAATGGCGGAGAGTTGAAAATCATGGTCAATGGAGAGCATTTGTAGAAGGCTATGTCCAATAGTGGAATGCTAGAGGCTGATGAAGAAAATTGATGTCTGTCCCTAACCAACTAGTGATATTTTTTGTCAGTCAACATGTTCCTCAAGTTGGATCGTGAAGTATGAAATAATTGTATACATGTTTCCTATCTATAAATAAACATTATAAATGTGACAGCGGATTTGTGAAGGTTTTCTTTTTTAGATTGGATCCAGAACATGATTGGCATGTGTTATTACTATTAAACGACAACATTCATATTACGCGGGTGAAAACGCGTGCAATTTCCTATATTCTTGGAACCTTCGCGTGCAATAACCAATGTCTTATATTCTTGGAACCATTAACAAGCATCTCAGTAGATAATATCCTTAGGTTGTGAAGCATTAAGCTTCTTTTTACCAATCTGAAATAAATGCAACGGATTTATTAATTTTCACAAAATCTACTAATTCTTGTCGTCAGGTTACTTACTTTAATAACAGCTTTCATTCCAGAGGTGTGAATAATAGCACTCACAATCTTAGTCATAACTGATATCCACAAAGAAGTATACGTTGGACAGCACCATCTTGCGGTAGAAACCGGAACTATATGATCATGCAGCGTTACACTGCTTATAAGTACAATTTCCAGCGTACTGTGCAGCAGTAATTTATATATTGATATATTGTGTTATGTTTGTATTTTGTCAATAGTAGATATTATTGTTTTGATATTTTACATACGTGCCTCATCTCATCTCTGCATCACCCTAGGTTCGACTGGAAATGCTTTAGGCATTAAGTCCACCTATACAAACTTTGTATAAAGTGTAAATAAATAAATAATAAATAAATAAATACACCCAACAGTCACATACATAGTTCTGACCCCACACTAGGATACAAGTCCTGTGTCGTGGGTATCAGAGACTACGAGAGACTTTTCGGTCTCACAAACACCCAGACCCGAAACAAATATTTGTGGATCACACAAACATTTGTCTCGGTGCAGGGATCGAACCCGCGGCCTCTCGTTTCGCAAGCTGGTGTCTAGCCATCTGCGCCACGGGGCTGTAAATAAATAAAATAAATATACTGTACTTTTTTATAATTTGTCATCTAGTTAATTTTAAACTAACATTAGATTAAAAAAATTGTTACTTACAAAATGGGTTCTAAATAGTGAGAAATATTTTTTTTGTATAAATAAATCACAAAATCTTGTGCTTAACCAAAACACTTCAAATAAATTATTAAAAATGATATGCTATGAAGTAGGCCCTCAGTTTTTTCTGTCGCATTCATCGACGCCATTTAAAAAAGGTCTTTGAAGACATCAATGAAATATTCAGACGAGAGTGCTTGCATGCTCCGCTATTCACTTTGTAAGACTCACACAGGGCTAATAACGGATTGTATGAACACGAAACTTGCATCATGTTAGCATAAAGAATGGACTCTTTACTCCTAAAGTATCATATTAAAGTGCTGTAAAATGAATTCATAAAAGTGTCTGAACTAGTAGATAAAATATTATTTGATTTTTTATCAACTTTGACTGTAATGGTTTAAACCAAATAAGTGTAAAGTTTTACATGCAAATATACTCGTTCCTAGTTGAATCGCCGTAGGAGTAGTCAGAAAGTTACCTACCTGGTTTGTTTTTAGTTTATATATTAAAAGAGAAGAGAATTAGCGATGGCCTCGAGGTCTAGACACGTGGTCGAGAATCTAACAATAAATAAACGTTAATAATCACAGATATATTTTTATATTCTTTTTTTTTTATATATTTGCTCAAGTTCTGTTACTGTTCACTTAATTTATGCATACAAGTTGCGTGCAATACTGAATATTATTAACGCCCACACATAAATTAGCCATAATACGATTTGATTTATGATATCTAACTGATAATTACCGACTTTAAGTATAGCCCAAGTTTGTCTAATACAACCGTGTGTTTGAATAATTTTCTCCATAATTCATACATGTTGGTAAGTTTTTATGATAGGCAGATTATCAAACGCTTTATGTGTTCTAGAATAAAATACTGTTTTGCGGAAGACAGATGTCAGAAACAGTGACATGTTCTTAAAACTGTGTATATGAACTTTAGTTATTGGTGGTGATAAGAACTGAGTCATTAAAAATAAAATTATGTATACTAATTATTATAAGTGGTAAACAGACAGATTTTTTATTTTGTTCTATATTCTCAACCTATCGCCGTCCACTGCAGAACGAAGGCCTCCCCAAGTAGGTGTCAACCATCTTGAGCAGCCCTCATCCATCCGCTACCCGCCACCTTTCTCAAGTCGTCGGACCATCGTGTTGCAGGACGTCCTGCACTACGTCTACCTAAGCGCGGTTTTCACTCCAACACTAGTCTGCTGCAACGGTTTTTGTCTAACTTGCAACTAATTAGGTTAAGTTGGAGTTTGTTTCCAAATTCATATTTTCAAAATATATTTTTTTGCAGACAAACCACTATATAACAGACTTACTAAAATTGGTTGCACAGCCTACACAGATCTGTTATATAGAATTTATGTGGGTATGTATGTCAGGATTACCTGGGGTAAAATTTTTATTATTTTTTCATTAGCATCCTTTGTACCAACTGATGTCCAACTGTCTTGGTACCCTGGCAATCATCACTCATTTACCTCAGTTTGATTACCTTATAATCTTATATTTTATGGAAATAGAACTTTTAAATTGCTACAAGATTCATCATCAGCCTATATACGTCCCACTGCTGGGCACGGGCCTCCCCTACAACTGAGAGGGTTTAGGCCTTACTCCACCACGCTAGCCTAGTGCGGGTTGGCGGAATACACACCTAAGAAATTTCTAAGAACTTTTAGGTGCGCAGGTTTCATCACGATGTTTTCCTTCACCGTTAAAGTACGTGATAATTCTTTGTGAATACACACATTACTTCGAAAAGTCAGAGGTGTGAGCCTGGGGTTTGAACCTGCGACCGTCGAGATTCTTAACCGTGCGCCTAAACCTCGAGACCATCACTGCTTATTATCAGAACCATTGTCACGTTATAGAACGATAAAAAAACGGGACCTTTATAGGTTCTAAGAAGTTATACATCATGCCGATACTTCCCCTACTATTGTGTTTAAGCGTCATTACGTTTCCTGTACCATAAGAGAACACACGTGCCGTTGTTAGTGATGGTACCGACTGAAAACGTGACCGGCTTTAATGAAAGTTGTTTTGACTGAATGACACAGCTCTCGACCAAGGCCTGGCAAACAGACGTAAAGACATCATTATATGTTAATACGGAGCTCTTCTCGCATTAAAGTGCCGCGTTTTATTTGGCGAGAATGATAACAGTGTTTTGACAACCTCCAACGTCTTGAATGTCGTTGTTGAAGAGACTCTACTAGCCATTTTGGGTAGATACTTAAATAAATTAACAAGTCACACACTTAATAACATTTATTTATTAATTTTAAAACTTTAAGAAAATGTAGTGATGAAAAAAGGATTTTTTTGATGCCTATACAGCAGTGGCGGTACTTCCATAGAAGCCCAAAAGCACAGTTTGCCTTTTAAAATTCCAAATAATCATTTTTAAGCTTGAAATCTTTATTTAATTAATGCAATTTATTAAATAAAGACCCCATAGTAAGCAAATATGAACTAGACATTACACAATTAACGTTTAACGCTTTTGGGCTTCTATGGAAGTACCGCCACTGCTATACAGGGTGTAAAAAGACCATGATCTGTAACTATTGCCTGTCTTAGTCTTCAATCACGGTCTATTAACACCCTGTATAACTAATTTGTTTGAATTCGAGCAAAGATGTATGTGAGCATTTACCTGGCGAAATGGGGGTGCAAGAATGCTCCTCTGCCTACCCTTTCGGGGATTATAGGCGTGAGGCTATGTATGTATGTATGTTTCATGACTCGACGATATTTGAATGTTATAGGCATAGGCAGCAGAAAAAGGAAAGCACTATTGTGAGATCTACAGTAACAATTAACACATATAGACCAAAATAATATGTAATTTTCAAAATGTCAATAAAATCAAAACTATGCATGTGATTGTTACAAGTATTTATTTTATTGATACTGAAATTATAACACATTAAATGTGTAATTGTATGTGCCGTGCGATCTAGAGGTCCTGGGTTCGATTTCCGGGTCGGGCAAAGTGTTATTGGGTTTTTCCATTAGGAAACTCTCAGTAGCAGCACGGAGTCTGGAAATGTGCCCGAAAACGGCAATAGACTCGCTCTCTATTACGTGGGACTGATACATACTTGGCGAAATGTGAGTGTAGAAATGCACCTCTGCCTACCCCATCAGGGAATACAGGCGTGAATTTATGCATGTATGTAAATGAGTAATTAAAACAATAAAATTACGATTAAAATTTAGACGTCGAAAAATTCCTCAAATACGCGCCACAATCCCCATAAACGAGTCACTAATGTATATTTGTACTTTACGCCTCACAAAAAGACCCAAAAGCAGTAAAAGATTCGGTGAAACGTGGTTTGGAAGCGATACCGTTTGTTTGTCCACATATTAACTTATTTAAACATTTACCAAGTTGAACCCGAGGGCTCAGCGCAACCGTCAGCCGTCGAAAAACATGTCGTATAAACATAATTCGAGATATGGTAATTGAGATTTTAATGCTGTTTGGTAATTTAAATACATATTGGTGCCACTGTGTCGTTATGCAGGAGTACAGTCAAGATATAAACTTATGTTTTTTTTATGTTTTTTGCTGAGCAAAGGTTTTCTGTGACTCATTCCATTTGCTTCTACCTATACATGTCATACCTCAATCTTTCGAGGTGGTAAAAATTGCTTACTGGGTCTACCTTGGTGAATCTTTTAATTGATCCAACTGAATCAATATTTTTTTTCTTATCCTGGTCTTCGTACCATCAAACAACTTCGGCATATATCGCTATATAAATTATGAATTTAAAAGTAAGTAGGTACTTCCTCATAATATGACTGTCTTTCAATTTTTATGGATGAACAGCAAAAGTGTTTATTATGAATGGTTGTGCGTACAAAAATGGGACCTTAGAGAATTTGGTTACGCCTTATCGAAAAAAACTGGATCAGTAACAAATGAATGAAAGTTTTAAATGGATTTCGGGATTTTAATCTTTCATGTACATAAATGTTAACTACATTTGGCTGATAAACTGCAAATACTAGCAATTTTTTTACATCGGATCTTCTTTGTTCTTCTATACGAGTATACATTTTTATTGTCAATGACGTCATTTTGATGACGCGATGGATCGCAGACTTGAAATGAAATGAAATGAAATGAAATGAAATGAAATGAAATGAAATGAAATGAAATGAAATGAAATGAAATGAAATGAAATGAAATGAAATGAAATGAAATGAAATGAAATGATGAAATGAAATGAAATTATTTATTGAATCTGTAAAATGTCAAATACATCACTTAGATTCAGTCATTTCAAAATTTGGTTTACCACCCTGTTCGGAAGGCAGTCATCACTAGAGAAGAACGGGCAAGAAACTCTAGTGTTGCTCTTGTATAGACAAGAAGGTTATCAAATATCAATACCAAAGATAGATCAGAACCATTTTATCAAATCTCAAGAGCAATTCTTCAGCAGAGGCGACAGCGAAAACCGCATAAAAAACCCATTCAGCTGGTGTCACAAAGTGAAATTACCGAATCAGGTGGAGGCGTGCGCATGAAAAATTCATACAGCGCGTAACGAGAGCGATGCGGATGAGGATGTGGGATAATTTGAATAAACATCAGCGTGTGACGTGACACACGCGTGTTTACACGACGTGATGTCCCAATTTGGCGTGATCCGACGTGACGCCGGCCTGAGCCGTTATTACCATTTTTGAGGATACGTTACAATGTTATTTTCCGGCACATTTGTTTCATGATTTTTATACATGTTTGATGAGGGCGGCTGAACTTCGAGGTCGCTGCCTGTCTTTTGCAATGTAGATTTAAGAAGATCCTGTCTGAAATATGTGAAGTTGACGATGAACTGACTGAATTACATATATACTAAAACATAATGTTTACCGGTTCATCTTCAAAATGACAAGTATGTCAGTGGCGGGACTTCCATAGAAGCCCAGAAGCGTTAAACGTTAATTGTGTAATGTCTAGTTTATATTTGCTTGTTATGGAGTCTTTATCTAACAAATCACTTTAATTAAATAAAGATTTCAAGCCTAAAAATATTATTTTGAATTTTAAAAGGCAAATTGGGCTTTTGGGCTTCTATGGAAGTACCGCCACTGAGTATGCTGTATGCTTAGATACTAACATCGACTATTGAGAGATCATAATGCGCTGTCCTATTGTCGCTCTATCAAGACCCGATCTCCAATTTAAGGTGCCGATGATTTTACTTAGCAATTGTATCAAAAAATATAATTATATTAGGTTGTTAATCTATTGGACTGACTCGTGGTCTCGCGGTAGAAGTATGTGCCGTGCGATCTAGATGTCCTGGGTTCGATTCCCGGGTCGGGCAATGTGTTATTGAGTTTTTCCATTAGGAAATTCTCGGTAACAGCACGGAGTTTGGAAGTGTGCCCGAAAACGGCAATAGGCTCGGCCCCTATTACGTGGGACTGATACATACTTGGCGAAATGTGGGTGCAGAAATGTACCTCTGCCTACCCCTTCGGGGAATACAGGCGTGAGTTTATGTATGTATGTATGTATGTTCATCTATTGGTGGTATAACGTTATTAATGCTCAAAGAATTATCTATAACACAAGAATAACGTGCGTGTAAGTTAGTTCCATTAATAATGGATTAATGTCTATTTTTATCGCCATAAATCTTGCATTTCAATTGCCTTCTACCTTCAACTGACACATTATATTTATCATTACTTTTATCTTTCTCTACTGGCGTATCAGTAAATGTTTTAAGCACGTTAACATTGTTCTATAATTTTTTCCGCCGTAATTTTTACTTTGCATAAAATGACAGTTTTAGAATACATTATTTTGTAAAGTTACGTGTAGCTGCATTTTTTCCCATTTTCGACTACTTTTTTCGATTTCGGCACCACAAAGGTTCCTCTCGTCACTCGATATATTCATGGCAGCGAGCGGATGTTTATATTTTACCTTTCAGTATAAAAATAGTTGATATTCATAAATGCATGATATCTTACAATAAGCCAACTATTTACACAATCATGACAACTTGCCAAAGTAGAAAAATGTTATGTTTGTCCAGTTCTCGTCATTTAATTATTGGACAAAATCATTTACAGAGATTGTTATATGGATTAGATGTTTGTGACAGAAAATAATATGGTAATGTCTGTGGAGGTCCAATAATAATAAGCAGATAACAGTTGAAGCACTGATGGCCTCGAAGCTTATCGCGCGATCGGGGATCTCGGCGGTCGCGGGTTTTATAAAGGTGATTATAAAGATACTAGTTTCGTTTCAGCTTATTATTACTATGTAATGTAATTAAGAAGTAGTGATCGGTCGCAGGTTCAAACCCAGGCACGCACCTCTGACTTTTCTAAGTTATGTGTGTATTCACAATGAATTATCATTTGCTTTAACGGTGAAGGAAAACATCATGAGGACACCTGCACACCTAAAAGTTCTTAGGAATTTCTTAGGTGTGTAGTCCGCCAACCCGCACTAGGCCAGCGTGGTGGACTAAGGCCTAAACCCTCACAGTTGTAGGGAAGTCCCGCAGTGGGACGTATATGGGCTGATGATGATTGATAACATTCAGCCAGCTTCCAAAGTTCCCATGGTAAAATATAAATTCAATTAAAAACAACACTTAAGAGACCACGTGCATCGCCCCGGTGGTCGAAACATAAATAATTCAGAAATCACCATGACCTATGTGTACAGCAAAAACCCTTTACATATTTAAAAGTGTTTACCAAACCGCCGCGGCGATTAGCCAATGTTCTTTCAACCAATTAATATTCCATTCACATGTGCTTTTTCACAGAAACGCGTTACGATCGTTCGCCTCGCATCCCTTCCCAGAAGGGCCGAACAAAGGGTGTTAAGTACTATACGCAAACAATATAAAACCGGCTATTTTGACATAATACACGGCCGTCACAAAGACGTCACCACCGATAGAGTCACCGCCTCGTGATAAGGGTGCGAGTTTTACTAGTAATTTGCTTTTGACAACCTAATGCGTTCGGCTTTACTTGGGTGAGGATTCAATTATAAAATGCATAATTTTGAACTCCAAAGCGGATATTCTTAGTAGTAAAATGGATGTAGAATGCCTTCTTATGAAGCTAAGTTTCTGTGTAAGTTCGATGTTGCTCGGTTTGGCTTTTGATTGTATGGATGCGTTTAAAGTGTATTTAAGATTTATCAAACGATTTTGTCAAATTATATTGAATTAGCGAAATATAGTTGTTTTCGGTCCATTAATAATAATCTAACTAGCGCGACGCTTGTTGTTAGGGATGTACGTGATTAGACCAAATTTTACTTAAGAAAAATTAAAGATATATAGATAAAGATATAAAATAAAAGATATGAATGAAAGACCACTAACATACACGAACAATTTTCAAAAATCATACTTAAACACATCGGAAATGCTGCAACAAATGAAACTACTTAAACAAACACACGACAACAAATTCCAACAAATTTTATTTTTGTCCGCACACCGTTACAGCGCAACCACTGTGCGCTACCGCTCCATAGACACACGATTATAATTGACAAGATCTTTGTCCGCCGCGACAATAGCGTTTGTAAATCGCTCCATTGTCGACGTGAGATTAGTTCGAGTGTCTGCACACTGCTGCATATTGTGAGTTTCCAGTTAAATTTAATATCGGCTTGTCGAGATTATGATTTGAAGCTTGTAATTCCAGATAGAGCTGACGTGCTTCTTACAATGTATTTATTAGTTTGGAATTGATGTCAGATTAATGCTATAAAGTTAGTATTATTTTTCTGTTTCATTTTATCATTCATCATCAGCCCATACGTCCCACTGCTGGGCACGGGCCTCCTCTACAACTGAGAGGGTTTAGGCCTTAGTCCACCACGCTGGCCTAGTGCGGGTTGGCGGACTACACACCTAAGAAAGTCCTAAGAACTTTTTAGGTGTGCAGGTTTCATCACGATGTTTTCCATCACCGTTAAAGTACGTGATAATTCTTTGTGAATACACACATAACTTAGAAAAGTCAGAGGTGTCTGCTTGGGATTTGAACCCGCGAACGTCGAGATTCTAAACCGCGTGGCTAAACCTCGAGGACATCACATTCACGAGTTATATGACTTATTTTGCTTTGATTTAGTAGGTGATTTCCATACATGTATTTTACAAGTATGATAAATAGATATATAAAGGAAGAGATTAGATAGATTAGATATTTACTGTCTGTTTCTAGTTTTGATTAAATCATTTGAACTACTTTCGGACGAATATTAGTATTCTAGAAATGTTTGTCCACGTACTTAGGAATTATGATATTATGATACGAGAAACCACAACATATGACATGCAAAAAAAAAGTGACCGGAAAATCCATTAACATGTCGAAAAATAACAACCGTACCAAACTGCTCCATAAAAATGCTATTTTAAAAATAAGCAGGATTGTTAGCTCCTTAATAATGCGCTATCATAGAGCATACTAATAATACCATCTTCCATCTCAAGTACAGCGCAAACAGAACGCGATAACTTTCAACACAGCAGATTTATATCTCGAAGACATTAACCCCATCAAAGCGCGCCCACCCATCCAGGCCGCGTGTTCTCAGAAGCCTGGTATAAAAATTTGCCTGACCACGCACTTCGCAACGCACCGCGATGCATACAAATGTGACCACACTGTCACCTATTGTGATGTATGCGTCCATACCTGCTACGTATGTGGAATTAATTGGCTTTTTCATAATTTAGTTTGTAATTAAGATCTATTGAAATAAGTCATAAACCCTCTCAGTTGTAGAGGAGGCCCGTGCTTAGCCGTAGAACGTATGAAAATAGGCTAATGATGATCAATTAATTGGTATTGATCTGTTTTGATTACAAGCTGGAATGTCTAAAATCAACGTTTATTTTTCGAATTTTCTTTTTTTTTTTTGCTGATACGGCATTGACAACATCTCTTCAAAGATTATCTCAGTAGAGTATCCAGTAGCGTGAAACGTCCATTTCTCATAACTCGATTCAATAATACGCACCCCTGCGATGTTTTTTCATGCCAACTTCAATAACTCCAGGTTATAAGATCAAGAAAACGAGGTCTGTCAAACTATACCTATATAAATTGAAAGAATTTCGACATGTGGGTTAACAGGCCGTTTCAACACAAGATAGTTGGGCAAATACCCCAAAAACTATTTAAATAACAAAGAGCTAAACGCATTAAAAATATATTCTACTAGTCCTGATCCCACTTAAAAATACAAACGTCAAAAAAGTGAGCAAATGTCAAAAAGTACGAGAAACATTTCATCTCGACACCCGAAAAGCGTGGTTCACAAGAATTTTTCTCTTGGTGAGGGAATTAAAACTAAAATTTCTTGTATTCTCAAGCTAAAATGTAGGTACTTATGTAAATGCACCGCAGAAGCTGGAAACGACAATGTATGTATACTTTCTCATGAATCACTTAAAACGTGATAAACTAGTTAGTACAATAATAATACTTCAAGTTGATTATAATGATCAAATAACTCAACCCAAACAATTTCCGCTGACAAATAGGGATCGTATAAACATTTTACATAATAAATCTTTAGATACACCATAAGGGGTTGTACGATCCTTTAGAATAAGCATAAAAACTTGGTTCATATAAAAGGCCTGATAAATTTCCTAATCCGATCAAGTGTGAAATAGATCGTGAACGCCAACTGACTGATAACATCGAAATAAATCTAAATCATTACAAAAGAGACAGAATGGGAACCAACGTGGAGATTAAAATGCATAAAGAGTTTGTTGAAGTGTATTAATTTGGGGGTTTGTGCAAAAAGTTTAATGCAAAACTTAACAATAGATTTCTGTACTGCATTATTTGGCATGATGTTTATGTATTTTTGGTTTGATATTGTTATAGGAGAATAAATTAGCAGCTAAAAAAATGTGTTCGGAAACTTCTCACGCTTGTCAAAATGATAGTGAAATAATTACGGTCAAAAGTGACTCACCATTTCTTAATAATACAAAAAAAACTTGTATGTTTTGAAACTTGATATTCATTACCTATGGTAAATTATTAAGCAGAGAAAATTGTAAAAAATATATCTGGTGTGAAACTATCACTCGTTTATTGTATGTCGCTATTACATACCAACCTCCCAACGCCTTTAGCGTGCAAGTTTCCCCAAGCCAATACAAAAACATGCAAATACACATTCTTTTGAAGAACACTGGACCCAATTATTCGCCCAACTCACGTCTCAAAGATACATCTAACCCGCACATTTCCATCACAGACCACATTTATGATAATTACCATTTACATGAGGCATTTTGAAAAAATCACATTGTCACATCAAACAAAGGGACCAGCTGCCGTTTAAGGAGAGACAATCGCTCCGACGGGATAAACATCGGGCAGAGATCGTCAACTGTCGGCGCATGTCGGCAAACGTCGGCCGTTGTCGGCGTAAGTCGGCAATCGTCGACGCCGATTGAGTGACGTTGATCGACAGCCGTCGGCGGAGACAGGCTCGCGGTGCAGCCAGACATGCTAATGGCGCTGCTTACCATATAATAAGTCGCGTATTTAACAAACGGACGTATTTGATTTGAATTTCGAATTCGAAATGTGATTCTTTTTTGAATTTCGAATGTTAACAATGCATTTTGTTCTATTTACGAATTTTCAAAGGAATCAAGAAATAAATGAGGTTTTATTTGTTTGTTGTTAATTTATTGCCACAATGGTATCACTGCAGCGAACACAAAGACTGGCAAAACAAACAATTGCCTCACCGTTTAATTAGTGGCTAAGTTTATGGCACCTTCAGCCGTTTCTGATTGTTGTCGGGCATTGAACGGACTTCTGGTTAGTAAATTGCATTCAGGTAAATTACGAATTTTGTACTGAGTAAATACATGTATCAATTCAGAAAGTATTTTATAATAAGTCCATTATTGTGTTTGAAAAGAGACTTTTATAGAACTCACAGCAACGCACTTTGGATACCTTTAAAACAAAATGTGAGCATTTCAACAATCGCTTCAAGACCCTAATAGTGCCATGATTTTTTTGTAGCATAATTTTGACTCCCATGTCAAATCCGGTATAGTCTAGTGGCTAGGATACCTGGCTCTCACCCAGGAGGCTCGGGTTCGATTCCCGGTACCGGAATACTTCTTTTATAAATTTTTGTAAGCTTTTCAGTTATTATTGCTTTTCCAAATATTATTATTTATTTATGTCATATAAATAAGTAAATGAAGAGCGACATTCAAGGGTAGAAAACTGTAAATTAGCACAATTTCTAGCTTCACTCCGGCTTTTTTAGTTTAAGTAAAACAATTAAACATAAATAATCCTATGTTAAACCGGTTTGCTCCAAACTCCGAGGCATTACCCGATAAGGCAAACATATCCTGAAATGAAGAAGACAAAACACTAAGGACTCTATATAAAAACGGTCTTATAAACTGCACCCTTATGTTGCAAAATTGAGTCTGTCTGTTCGTTACGATTTCATGTCCAAACCTTCAACCATTAACATAATAATGTGGGACATGAGGTACATTACGTTGAGAAAACAACCCAAAGCATTGCATAGGAGACAAAACTTACTATGGCAATCTCTTTTACCTTAATGTTTTTTTCCAAATTCTGAAACCGTATTTTGTTGTATCTCTTTATTTAACCATAACAATTGCCACAAAACTCTATATAATAATATATGGAATGCTAACAATCGAATTAACTTTAAGTAGAACGTGGTCTTATCAAAGACCTTGATATTTTTACAAGTAGCGTTTGGAATAACATGTAGCATAATGGTCACGATGCAATCGGCGGTTGAATTCTAATTGATTTATTTATCAACATAGTCTGGTCGGGGCTTACAATGGATGAGTCGCATGAATATTTGCATTGTTATGTTATTCACGGGTTTATTATAAATAAATAAATACACCCAACAGTCACATACATAGATCTGAGCCGAAACTAGAATACAAGTCCTGTGTCGTGGGTACCAGAGACTACGAGAGACTTTTTCGGTCGCACAAATACCCAGACCCGAAACAAATATTTGTGGATCACACAAATATTAAATATACAGTGGTAACAAAAGACATATAGTATGTCAAGACTGTTTCTTCCGCTTCAGTATTATTATCATTTAATTAATTACCTTTAATTAAGAACCGTGTACCCTATGTGAATAGGGTACACAAGTGTGAAATTGTGTATCTGGATCAGAAAAAATATATGTAGACCTTTGCGATACAAGCCATGCTTAGTTATTTCGTAGTATTCTTTTTGAATTTGAAAATATGTCAAAACTACGTGTTGTACTTACATTCATAAACAAACTTTATGCAGCAGCATCAGCCCATATACGTCCCACTGCTGGGCACGGGCCTCCTCTACAACTGAGAGGGTTTAGGCCTTAGTCCATAACAAACTTTATGGGAATAAATAAATTTATTAAAGTTATTTAAGAAGAAGGATTCATAAAAAAGCGGCTAAGCGATTACGAGTTCTGTCAAGATAATCCTTGAATTACACGAATGATGATGAAACAAGTCGTTTTGTCAAGTGTTACATCTAATATACTGAAATATTTAACGGTGATGGAAAATATTCTATGGAAACCAGCTTATCCAAAAAATCTCTCCAAAAATAAATCATAGGTACACAGGTGGTCTCTAACACCTTCCCCCTAATTATGAGGAAGCTTAAGTCTAGCAAAGAGGCGAAAAATTAAGTGGGTTATTAAAAATATATATACACTACCGACAAAAAGTTTGGAAGCACCTATAATTTTTGTAAAAACAAATAGCAAATTGATATTATTTTTTTTATCGATGTTGTAATAAAATATAATATTATTTTAGTAATAAGAATATGGTTTTGTTTCATAGTTTCATTGTTTTTTAATTAAGTACCTAATCATTCTTAATTAAATAATACTATATCTTATATTATTTCTAAAGTAATTGAGAGTATTAAAAGTGCTTCCAAACTTTTTGTCGGTAGTGTATCTAAAATCAGGCTAATCTTACTAATATTATAAACGCGAAAGTTTGTAATAATGTATGGATGTCTGGATGTCTGGATGTCTGGATATTTGTTGCTCTTTCACGCAAAAAATACCGAATGGATTGTAATGAAAGTTTACAATAATATAGCTTATACATCAGAATAACACATAGGCTATACTTTTTAAAGATAGTGTGTGAATTGTCCAAAATATAACGATAATTGTCAAGTAAGTCGGGAAAAATCTGCTATTTGCGGGCTATTTTGGCGTACGCGTCACGTACGTCAAACATTTTATGTTTATCCCGCCAATACGGTTAATGGTCCCCTCATATTAATGAACGTATTTAAATAAAGGTTTTGAATCGACAACATATATCCACAATATTCGAACAATTGCGCATTTTACATTTTAAAATGTAGAATAATCAGTACCCAATGAAAAGGGAGTGACATATTTGTTAGTTGTCAAATATTTATGCGTGCGTTCAGAAATTTATTTTTAAACTCCTTGGTTTTACCTGATATGTTATAAATGAGAAAATAACTATATGACTGTTACGCTTTCACGCCTAAACCATGTGACCGATGTGAACGATTTTTGGTATGGACATAAATGGGACTCTGTGGAATAAAATAGACTACAACTTATTTTCTTTCTGAACCCAACCCTGTAGTCTACGCGGACGGAGTCGCGGGCAAAAGCTAGTAATATCATAAAAATGCAAAAATATAGCCAGGACATGAAGCAAATGAAACTCACTGTCCGCAATTGCCGATAAATAAAATTAAGTTTGAAATTTATTCGCTATTGTTACAAACGTCTCTGTTGGTAGTCGGTCCGACTCATTACGCTACTGTACTGCCACTGCAGTTTATCTGTCACATCACTGGACGGAATTTATTCAGATACTAGAATTAATTCTAGTATCTATTCGGAATTTATTCTAAATTTATTCACTGATTTAGACTAAGTGTATTAGGCTATGTGGGTAATTTCATCGCTTATGTAGTACTAGACTTTTGAGTTTTTGACGTAAATCTTTTTATATTTAATGTTTTCATTTCATGATTTTAGTGAAATTGGCATCAAAGGAAGGCGGTCTAACAAAAAAGCTAATTTTTGATTGCAAAGCGTCTGGCAGAAATTAAGTTGGAGTTGAGAAAGAGATAAAATTAAAATAAATTTATAAAAAGGGTTGAAAATTTTCATGCTTTGTATGAACGAAAATTTGGTACTTCGTGGACCAAAATGATTAAACGTTATTTTTTTATTATTTTTTTTTTTATGGGAGAGGAGGCAAACGAGCTAGTGAGCCACCTGATGTTAAGTGGTCAACACCGCCCATGGACACCCACAATACCAGAGGAATCATCGGTGCGTTGCCGGCCTTTGAGGAAAATATAGAAAATATATCTCTATTGATCTTATCCTTCAAATTTTTAGATTTATTACCTTGATAACAATATATTTTTATTTCTTTTTCAAAATTAAAATTTTATTTTACATATTATTTCAATTACAAAATTTAATTTAAGCTTCAAAGATGCTAGCTCGGATTTTGCCCAAACAAATGACTGATAAGTTGGCACACTGCGCATTGTTTACTGGTGGAAGATTTAGGCATGATGCATCAAAACTGACATAGATCTATATCCAAGCCTTCCATTGGAGAGCCAAGACGAAGTTTCAGATGGAATTATTTGCGAACTAACAAAGGTGCCTATAATTTACGTTAAATTCTAAACAAACACATTAACGACAAAATTAAATGTGCATTTTTATTTTGTTATGATGTTTCTCTCTTCATGATTCAAAGCATTTGACTTGTTTGGCAGCATACATTTGAATTTATTTGACGTATTCTAATTTATGTCTCTAATATAATTTATTTATATTATTTTATTGTTTTCGTAATGAAAATGCGAAGAATAAACATAGACACAAAAACTACTTATTAAATAAAGATTCATGTTTCCGCTTGAAATGTATAATTCAGTCTACAGAAAATGAATAAAGAAAGAAAGAAAAAAGTTTAATTGTTTACAAATATACAAGAACAAAAAATTAATCAAATAGACGTAAATCACTTAAAAACTATGTTTCTAACAAAAAGGCACCAACTCCGCAATATGCTGGCAATACAGCCAACGCTGGTGTTCCGTTGGGCCGTTGTTTTGAAATGAAATGAAATGAAGCGTAGAAAATATTTGCAGTCTCACAGTGGGCAGCGTTTTATTATACCTTCGTACTTTGTTGGGATACAGCACATATACAAATGAAATTTTATATCTATATCTATACTTCTATACTAATATATAAAGCTGAAGAGTTTGTTTGTTTGTTTGGTTGAACGCGCTAATCTCAGGTACTACTGGTCCGATTTGAAAAATTATTTCAGCGTTAGAAAGCCCATTTATCGAGGAAGGCTATAGGCTATATAACATCACGCTACGACCAACGCTGCGGAAACGGTTAAAATTTCGCTAAAATAATGTATGACAGAATTGTTCCCCTTTAAAAGTTAAAAAAAAAGTCCGCGATAGCATATGTCTATCTTTTAAGGTTGGCTCACTATAACCTTTTTTATGCTAACCAAATTAGTTCTAAAATAAAGCATTATTTGTGAGTGTTTTCAAAAAGATGATATTAATCCTTATCCAAATAAATACGTTATTCATCACAAGTATTTAATTTAAAAGAAATTTGCCCTTTACATCATTTGATTTCAATGAGTATCTTAGAATATATCGCAGTTTTAAAATAACACCGCAGCGAAAAAATTATCAAGCGCGCAATTATGATGTACCTACGAGGCGCCGCGCCGGTCGGCCGGTGACGTCTAAACCATTTGACCGATTTGAATGATTTTTGGTATGGACATAAATGGGACTCTGTGGAGTAAAATAGACTACAAGTTATTTTCTTTCTGAACCCAACCCTGTAGTCTACGCGGACGGAGTCGCGAGCAAATGCTAGTATATTATATGTAAATACAAAATAAATTCGACTTGAATAATTATACACTAGTTCAAATTACTCATTAGTAACACGCTTTAATATGAGTTCAGGCACGATCCACTAGACTGAAATATAACGCAAATTTTTCTCTCCGAATGATTTAACTGTATTTTTGCATCAAACTTCAATTTGAATATACAAACTAGACAATGTATCTTCACTGAACCATGATGGATGTAAAAAATAATTCATTGTAAATTGCATGTTTTTGTAGGAGCAAAAATCACGACTCCATCGTCACGAGGCGAATTGATTTGTTTTAATAAACACCGTATCGGATCGACGGATAAATGACGATTTGGGAGTCGAAGGTCATGGTGCTGAGTGAAAACGTTTGATTAAACAATTTATTAAGCAGTGATGGCCTCGAGGTTTAGGCGCGCGGTCGAGAATTTCGGCGGTCGCAGGTTCAAACCCCAGGCACACACCTCTGACTTTTCGAAGTTATGTGTGTATTCACAATGAATTATCACTTGCTTTAACGGTGAAGGAAAACATCGTTATAAAACCTGCACACCTAAAAGTTCTTAGGAATTTCTTAGGTGTGTAGTCCGCCAACCCGCACTAGGCCAGCGTGGTGGACTAAGGCCTAAACCCTCTCAGCTGTAGAGAAGGCCCGTGCCCAGCAGTGGGACGTATATGGGCTGATGATGATGATGAAACAATTTATTCATGTAAAAGAGGATAGCATTTTAAAAAAGAATGATGAAAAGGCTTAATGAGTTGTATAATGAAATGCCAGATTTTAGAAAGAAGAGTATCAATTTCGTATAGAAAAAAGTATTAATGACGCCAAAATTGTACATAGGAGTGTATATATAAAAGGCCAGAGGACTTTTGTATCCACATACACCTAACCATGATTTGAGTCCTGCGTAAAATACACTGTTTTTTTTGCCATGTTTCCACTCAAAATTTTCATGGGCCCCCTCTACTGCTGAGGGGGTTAGGCTTTAGTCCACCACGCTGGCCTAATGCGGGTTGGCGGACTACATACCTATCTAAGAGCTTCTTAAGAACTTTTTTAGGTGTGCAGGTTTCCTCACGATGTTTTCCTTCACCGTTAAAGTAAGGGATATTTTATTATGAATACGAAAAGTCAGTGGTGTGCCGTGTGTGCCTGGAGTTTGAACCCGTGACCGCCAAGATTTTCGACCGCGCGCCCAAACCTCGAGGCCATAACGGCTATCACTACTGTCAATACAATATATAAATATATCCCTGTAAGCTATATTAAGTTTCCACTATGGTGAGCCGTATCACTACCTATCGTGACTCATGTTGGTTATTAATCAGACAGATTAAAAATTGCAAACGATTTTATCCACACAATATAACCTTCAACCGCTTAGTATAATTTATAATGAATTTTTGCCACAGCATTTACAAAATTGACATTTTAATATATGTTTGCCCGTCGAGAGAAAAAATTAATACAAATACTATAGGTCACTGACAAGTTAATTTAAACTTAATTAATGACTCCTTTTATGTTGATTAATAAAGACAACGATTATTTATTGGCTCATAAATCTTTTTCGTATTGCATTTTTAGACACGACGTGGCTTGTTTTCGAGAATGAAAAAAACACTTATCGTTAAATTGTATTGAGGAAGTTCCGAAGAGGTCATAATTTATCAAATGAAACTATCAAGATATCTCATATTTTATGAATATTAAGAGACATCTTTGGTAACTACAATGGAAAATGTTCTACTGATCGTCGTTGGTTTTTCCCAATTATAGGTATATCTAAAATCTTAGTCCATGATTGAAGATCAATGTAGAAGTACCTGAATCTTCAAATCTATTCTAATTTAACTACTTCTTTTGCGAAAACAATTAACATGCTCCAACATTTTTATTAATCACATTAAGTAATCTATAATTTTCCTTGTGATATTTTAACTATATACATATTTAAGTCGTGATAGCCTCGAGGTTTAGGCACGCGGTCGAGAATCTCGACGGTCGCGGGTTCAAACCCCAGGCACACACCTCTGACTTTTCGAAGTTATGTGTGTATTCACAATGAATTATCACGTACTTTAACGGTGAAGGAAAACATCGTGATGAAACCTGCACACCTATGTAAAAGTTCTTAGGAATTTCTTAGGTGTGTAGTCCGCCAACCCGCACTAGGCCAGCGTGGTGGACTAAGGCCTAAACCCTCTCAATGGTACAGAAGGCCCGTGCCCAGCAGTGGGACGTATATGGACTGATGATGATGATGATGATGATTTATGTGTAGTTTATTATTTCCTGCACATATAGGCAAAAACAGCACTTTTTATTTTATTACTAACACCAGACCATTACAATCAGTATTCAGAAAAACTTTGTCCAGTCCTCCGCCCACCTAGCTTCCATCCGACTAACAAAAAAGGAAATAATCACATCAAAGAAAGGCACCCTTTCTAGAAATCTCACCACAGACATATCAAATAGCCTCAGTCGGTCCCTTTGTGAATTCATCATAATGTTTAGAAACTACGGATCCCTCCATTGTTGGACTAGTGTGGTCGTTTTTTGTGTCGGCTCCGAAGCAATTTATTTAAAAATCTTTTTGTTACGCGTCACTTGTAGTATAATAGTTTGTGATGTTGATTTGTGCCGGGGCTTGTTGATAAATATTGGCTACTGGAAACTTTGGAGTATCGCTTTTGTGTTTTCTATTTTAATTATATAGTTGTACCAGTTTTTATTCGTGGTTTTGTTAGGCGCGTGGTAACAATGTCAATGTGGGGGCGGAAATAATTACCTGTTTAGCAAACCTTTCTTGCTGCTTATAAAAATTCAGTCACGTGCACATTCTAAATTATTTGTGTACTAAATCGTAATGGCTTTTATAGATATCTGTAATATACGGCTTTGAAATACTTTCATCATCATCAGCCCATATACGTCCCACTGCTGGGCACGGGCCTCCTCTACAAATGAGGGTTTAGGCCTTAGTCCACCACGCTGGCCTAGTGCGGGTTGGCGGACTACACACCTAAGAAATTCCTAAGAACTTTTTAGGTGTGCAGGTTTTATCACGATGTTTTCCTTCACCGTTAAAGCAAGTGATAATTCAATATGAATGCACACATAACTTCGAAAAGTCAGAGGTGTGTGCCTGGGGTTTGAACCTGCGACCGCCGAAATTCTCGACCGCGCACCTATACCTCGAGGCTACTTTGTTATAATGTAATGAAATTCTGTTACAGATATTAAACTGAAAATGATTCATAAAACGACTCAAGGATTATGCATAACAGTTCAACGCCATCAACAAACATAAAACAGCAAAGGCCTGATTAAGAAACTTGGAGTTAAATATAAAATGACGCAACGACAATTACGATCACATCCAATAACTGTACTACTGCGAGACCACTCCACATCTCCTGTAATCTTCACGTCTGGCTCGACGGCTACCGGTTTTTACCTTGTGATTGACGGCTGTCGGCTTCGCTTACTGACTTGCATATTCACATTTACTTCTGCATCCATCTCTGCTGCATTGGGATTAAGTGCATTTTGGTTTACCACGATGGTATTTATAGCCTTGTCCATCAACATTTGCTGCGGCGCCGACCGTCGTAGTCCAATCTCAAATATCATCCACTTATTCATTAAAGGTTTCTATTTAGTTTTAATCATAATCAGGGGTTTATTGTGGTGTTCTCAAGTCACGGCGCGGTTTATAGCCTGTCTGGACACTTGCTGTATCATTGCGCCGCGTTAATTGGTGTAGATCAACGTAGTTGTGGAGTTACAAGATTTTTTGTTTCATTTTGGTTAATGTGCGAGTCTTTGGTGAGAAGGTATTTTATGTTTATATTCAGAGAGCTGTAATATAAATTAATGTTGATTATAGCTTGCACGTTTCTGGTTTTAATAAACGCGATGATGTGACAAGTGACATGTTTTATATCGTATGTGCGAGTTTTTACGGCAAGTCGTTTTTTAATCCTGACAGCGTCAAATATAATGGATCATAGAACATAATTATTAATGCATTGGTCAATACTGGTTGAAAAACTTATCTAAATTATTAGCAGTATTTTTTAGATATTCAAGACTAAAATATTAAGAATAAAACATGAAGATTGAAATTGCATCATCGAAATGGAGGTGGCAGTGATAATGACTCTCACAATCCATCTTTATGCAACGATGGAGGTCGAAATGTCGAGTACAAGATAGTTAACAAATATAATTAATCAACTTCCACGGAGAACAAAGACGAAAAAAACATTTTAAACGATCAGTGGCGAGATCAGCGCAATAAATCATCATCAAACGTGTTGGACAAACAAAAGAGAAGTTTAAGAAGGTACTCGAAGGTTTTCGAGTGGCGGAATTTATTAACGTAATTACTCAAAGACAATGAGTGGAATATTTAAGGAGCGGCGAAGACAAATTGCTTGTGGTATTGTTTGGATAAACAAGACGGGCTGCGTGGCAAGTGGGAGGATGGGGACCGGTTTGGTGCGTAATGTAAGAGGGAAGATATATTATTTTTGCAAATTTATATTCTCTTTAATCTTATAACGTCCAAAGGTATTTAATTACATACAGATGATCACGTTTAGCTGTCGATCGTAAATGTTATTATTTAATACAATGACTTCAATTTTTGCATTTATGAATTTTAGATTTCTACATAAGCTGATTGATGAAAATTTGGTTTATGAAAAATATTCTAAAACATAGACTTCAATTACCGTTGTATCTTCGATAATAGCTTTCGATAGCTCATATTAATTCAAGCATGAATCAAGTATTCTGAAATTCTATAGGTACCATGATTTCGTCTTGAATAATTAGAATTTTAAATGCGAAGAAGCGGTTTTGTTCTCTCTTAACTCGCACCAAGCACCGGCAGCTATTCATCGTCCGATCGTTCATAAATGATTGATGGTAATGAAAGGTGGTTATACACTGGCGAGCCGAGCGTCATTGTTCGCGATACCACGCGATGCCGCGTTTGTGTCGACTCAGCTTACACATTCAATTTGTGAGCTTTGATTGTGAATGGGAATAATTACAGCTGCTTTATTTAGATTGGTGTAGTGGTTAGGCATGTTCCTTTTCCGATAGTTCGTTTCATTTATTCGATTACGATAATTGATTTTAACTATTTTAGCAATCAATGGATATTTGCATTTAGAATTGTTATTGTGAATAATGACTGTGAATTTTAAATTTTAGATGAATATGGCTGAATTATGAAATAAATGCATAGAATTTTGAATTTTGTAAAGTATAAGTGGTACAAAGCCACTTAATTTACAGGTTGTCTACAATTATTTACACGACAACACTATTGAGAGTTGTATCAACATTTCAATACTTGAACAACGGTAAATCATGTCGAAGGCCGGTTGTTATCGAAAACAAATTGATAAATTCATGAAATCAAATCAGATCAAAATAGATACTGGTGTGTACAAATTAGAAAAAAAACCGGCCGAAGATAATGAGCCTTCGCACGTGACAGCTGTCAACTTGTCTCGTAACGTTTGACGTGAGCACATTAATGACCAGTGTAAAAAAGCGACAGAACACCTCGCTACACGTTACCCTCATCAAGGGCTGTCCAATTAATTGACAGTCTACACGTCCGAGTAGGTTTTGAATTTTAAAAAACAAAATTAATTATACAATCAATCAGAAGACATGTCATGGCCGCGGAGGTGTTGCTTTTCGCGCGGCTTAATGCCAATCATTGTATAAAACGCTCGCCCAAGCGTCAAAGGAGCTGCACGTTTAAAATGTTTTTCTACAACCTTGTCCGTTTTATTGATTTCAACTTTACGTTCTAAATTTTAAAGTTCACTATCGGTTCGACAGCAAACACCACTTACCGCCTTCAATGCATTAGTGTCGGTAGTTTTAACAGCCCAATTCGACACGCTTTAATCGAGTCAATAAAACCAACCGGCTCAAGGTAAAGACTGAACGAGTCAAAAGCAGAGTATAAAAGGTGAAATTTTTATGGTCTCTCATTCCCTCCGCTGGCCTCGTGTCATTTCACGCGCATTTAAACTTTAATTCGCACATTTCTTGTCTTATTTCAAATTTAATTTTCATCGGAAATCGGTCGGCAATTTATTCCTGACGATGCTTGCGTCAGTTCTCGCGTTCACGGTATGAGTGAGAGGCAAAAAATTAAAACGCATAATAAACTAATGCGAGAGAATGTACGTTTATTAAATGTGTTCGTTCTTTCAAACAGTTGGAATGTATTGTTTGTTTATCTAAGGCTGGATTTCTTGGTGGTGATCATAGTTGAGCTTTTTAAGTCATCATCAGCCCACACATCACCCACCCATATACGTCCCGCTGCTGGGCACGGGCCTACATTACAACTGAAAGGGTTTAAGCCGTTAGTCTAAGATTTTTTTTTCAATTTTTTTAGTACCGATGTATAACGAATTTTTATTTTGTATTTGTAGGGCGTCGTCCGATTTCCTATTTTTAATTACTCTAATGGCATTTATCTAGGAACATTGAAGAAATTTCGTTATTTCACCTTAGTAGGTAGGTAATAGTAGGTACCATGATAACATGGCATTCTTATGATGATTCATTCATGTTGAATGATCACTTTAAAAATGAATCAATAATTTGATGAAATAAAAGATAAATCAAGATTTATTTATTAACCGGTTTAAACCGGCGTACCCTCAAAAAGGTTCCGCTTTTGTCGCATGTTTTACACGTTAAATATATTTTACAGTGTTGACACAACGTGCTTCCTAAGTCACGAGGTGCAGTCCACACCGCCATGAAAGCATTAAATCACGGAGGATTGGGACAAACAGCACAAACGCTGACCAACATAAATAATACGACTTTATTCCCTCATAACTCTAAACGAATCCGCGGGCAATCACGAGTCGCCAATAAAACCGCTGTGTTTAAAATGGCGTAACATATTTCAACAGAAGCGTCCATAACGTCGGAGTACACGATAATATACTCGAGAACATATAAAATAATGATACATTATATAAGAGGTGGAATTACATTTCTTGATGATTCAAATAGAAATATAGCCATGCTAGAAACGAGCAAAAAATTTCAATAGACAATGTTGTTAGCTTAAGTAAAACAGTTAAAAGGAAATAATACTATTAATATTGAGACGCAAATGTAGAAACAAAATGGTGGAAAGAAATAAACACACAATAATTAAACTGCCTCGTGGTCTCGCGGTACAAGTATGTGCCGAGCGATCTAGAGGTCCTGGGTTCGATTCCCGGGTCGGGCAAAGTGTTATTGGGTTTTTCCATTAGGAAATTCTCAGTAGCAGCACGGAGTCTGGAATTGTTCCCGAAAAACGGCAATAGGCTCGCCCCCTATTACGTGGGACTGATACATACCTGGCGAAATGTGGGTGCAGAAATGCACCTCTGCCTACCCCTTCGGGGAATACAGGCGTGAGTTTATGTATGTATGTATGTAATTAAACTAATTTGAGCGACACAAAAATCTGCTACATCATCATCATCATCAGCCCATTTACGTCCCACTGTTGGGCACTGGCCTCCTCTACAACTGAGAGGGTTTAGGCCTTAGTCCACCACGCTGGCCTAGTGCGGGTTGGCGGACTACACACCTAAGAAATTCCTAAGAACTTTTAGGTGTGCAGGTTTTATCTCGATGTTTTCCTTCACCGTTAAAGCAAGTGATAATTCATTGTGAATACACACATAACTTCGAAAAGTCAGACGTGTGTGCCTGGGGTTTGAACCTGCGACCGCTGAAATTCTCGACCGCGCGCCTAAACCTCGAGGCCATCACTCAAATCTGCTACAACTTCTATAATTTAGATATACCTAGATATCAATACTTATTTTTAACAAAATATATCAACATCAAAATAATCAAACTCATTTCAAAGCGAAAACTTAATTATTTGTATTAAAACCAGATTTAATTAAGTGAATAATACACTATCGTACAATTTTTGCAATGCTCTGGTCGTGATTGTTGATTATTTCATTAGAATTAATGAGACGAATAAATTAACCGCGTCGGACACCGTTTCGGCGTGTTTAAAATGCAAATTGCGAAGTCCAGATTATAATTTGCAACGAATGCATTTAGATAATACCATTCGTTTTAATACGTTTGTTTTGCTGATTAAAATTTATGCTTTCAGAAACCATTGTGGGGAAATTTACCTGTTATATGAATAAGTTATAATGAGACCGGCGGCGGCAGGTGGGCATGTGGTTGAGAAATGTACCGCAGATTCGTTATTTTGTATTTCCTTTGGAAATGTAATTTTAACATCAAAATATCAACGTGCTTTTTTATAAAAGGCATGATACATCATTGGCAATTGATAGACTGTGCGTTAAAAGAAGAAAATCAACCAGCAATAAACGATCACGATTAAATCATAGTCCATTGTGCATTGACTGCCTCGTGGCCTCGCGGTACAAGTATGTGCCGTGCGATCTAGAGGTCCTGGGTTCGATTCCCGGGTCGGGCAATGTGTTATTGGGTTTTTCCGTTAGGAAATTCTCAGTAGCAGCACGGACTCTGGAATGGTGCCCGAAAAACGGCAATAGGCTCGCCACCTATTACGTGGGCCTGATACATACCTGGCGAAATGTGGGTGCAGAAATGCACCTCTGCCTACCCCTTCGGGGACATACAGGCGTGAGGTTATGTATGTATGTATGTCCATTGTGCCCAAAGTTGAATTTGAGAAAATGTCCATAGCGAACTATATGATAAAGATAATAACTATATGATGACTTTGGGGGTATCTGGGGGTATCCGCCAAGTCGAGCGAGAAAACGGCAATGCCGTACTATACTTTTCTCGAAGCAACTCAGGCCATTTTCGACACCCTATAACTTCGTTTTGGATTAACCTAGAAAACTGAATTTTCTGTCACCAAGCAAGCATAGTATAAACTCTGAATATTTCAAATTTCATTCATTTTGAACCAGTAGTTTAAGAATTATAACTAGTCAAACTTCGCGGTTTTGGTCACTCACTGACCGATCATCAAAACTCTAAGGCACTTCTAGCCGACATAGAAGCATCAAACTTGGAACACAATTAGTGTTTAGTGTATAACTTAAGGAAAAATTAAAATATCTTGCAATTTCGGTCTAGTTTTCTAGATTCACAAACTGCATAAATAACTTTGTAATCCCATATAAAAATTTGGGATTACAAAGATACATTTGCAGTGAATAAATTAGTGTACCTGTATAGTATAAAATAATGGAATAATAGGTGTAGATAGATAAGTAGTGATGGTATTGAGGTTTAGGTGTGAGGTCCAAAATCCCGGCGGTCGCGGATTCAAACCCTAGGCACACTTATCTGCCTTTTCGAAGTTATATGTGTATAAGCAATGAATTATCACGTACTTTAACGGTGAAGGAAAATATCGTGAGGAAATCTTTATATAGGGTCAAGTAATTTATTCATTTAAAAAAAACTGAGTGCGGCAGTTAATGCCGTAAATTAGTTCAAGTTATACCTCTGTTAAGCTTTATGTTGTAATTTTCTGTTAGGTACATTGACAGTACCAATTTATAGTGAAAGAGAGATAAAAACTTTACAATAGGATTAACTTCAACTGACGTTTAACGCGTGCGGCCCGAACATTTCTATCTAACGCAAAAAAACACAATGTTTAGTGAGATTGCCGAGTCAAAACTATTTTATTTAAAACATAAAAGATTTTTAATATTGATATGGTCACTATAAGATGGTGTCTGGTAAGCTAAGTGCATAATAACTTAAGACAGAAGTTCCCTTAAACGGGGATTGAATAAATTCATCGACTTGGTATCATATAGATCTCACAACTTTTTGCGGCAAAAGAACTGAGTTGCGAGACTTGGGTTTTTTTTACAAGTTTTTTTTTTTTTTGTATTATCTTACTATTATCTTCAATGCAAACAACCTTGTTTAAACCAAATAAAATAAGCATTTACTACGACCTAAACAACACTTAGTTACAGCCTTTATTGGTGATATAGACGAGGAAATTAATAAATTTCTAGTTTTACAATTTTCAGACCTCACAATATATGACAGCCCCGTGGCGCAGTTGGCTAGACACCAGCTTGCGAAACGAGAGGCCGCGGGTTCGATCCCCGCACCGAGACAAATGTTTGTGTGATCCACAAATATTTGTTTCGGGTCTGGGTGTTTGTGAGACCGAAAAAGTCTCTCGTAGTCTCTGATACCCACGACACAGGACTTGTATCCTAGTGTGGTGTCAGAACTATGTATGTGACTGTTGGGTGTATTTATTATTATTATTTATTATTATATAAAAAATCCTCATCACAAACATTTGCACAAAATATAATACAGTTTTCTTTTCTTGACATATTTCTAGACTAAATATACAGGTGCTGTCAAAAAAGATCAACATTTCTTCATTGACATACATTTTATAATTGAAATTGGTAGATTGTAAAAGTGCTTCGGTGAAAATGTCAGTTTGTTTCTGCTGTCTGTCGTGTAGTGTGAAATCTTGACGTATCCATAATTGAAACGATAAATTAGCACAGCTCGAGCGAGACCAGTAAAAGTATCAAAATATTTAATGTTCAAAAAACTGCACACATTTTTCAACCGAGTTACATCCATTATTCATGTACGCTTTTTGTATCATTATTTCTATTACAATTTCAGAATCAGTTTCTAGATTAAAATAGTTTCTGAGTTTTTGTTGCCTGCAATCATTTCTTTGAATATAATTCGTTGTAAACTATATTTCATTGTGTTTATTTACGATTGAAAACACCTCATTAAACGAAATGAACCACTGAGTATCATTTATTACGACTAACAGTGCTTACAACGGTTTATAAATCTGGAGATTACTAAAAAATTTGAACGACATAACATATATTACATCCACGAGGATAGCAATAATAAACACCTACTAACAAATCAGAAATTGATTGTTATATTAATTAGCAAGGAAATATAAGGATGAAAATTCAAACGCGTCTTACAATATCAATTTAAAATTAGATGATTGAATAAATTACTAGAAGAAAACAAATTGGAAACGAATAGCTCAAGGGCATCGTCGAGATAACAGAATCTGACAACAAACGTCAGAACAGCAACCGGATTTACTCCCATTCTGATTCCGTCAAGTCATTGCCACTTACATTACGATTTAATAACAACCTATTGGAACCAGTCAAATCGTATGACAATTCTCGCACAATGCGTCTCGACAGGCGTCAAATTAATGTTTCTGATGAATCAAACGGTAGCTTTGAATAGAATGCTTTTGGCTGTTCTTCGAAATAGACAGAATGGGCTTTGGTGTTTCTTGGTTTTTGTTGACAAATTGAATGGACTTTGACTTCGGAAAGTTGGACAACTATTCTTCAATACATCTTTTTAGATTTTCAATTAGTATGGTTTATTAACTATTTTTCTTTATAAATATTTAAGTTGGCACAGTTGTGTGACAGTATTTAACTGACTGAAGTGCAATTTCGATAAAAAAAATCGACAGACGATCATCTTGACGACCAGTTGATGAGACAATTAAAATAGTCATGCTGGTGTGCTTCTCCGTGCTACGTTTTTTTGTTTGTGACAAGAATGACTTCGAATGTGAGGCTCGCAAGCTAGCATACATATTTATGTCATAGAAGAAAAAAAGAAGAAGATGAAATACGTTCATACAGGTCTCTTTCCACGAAGCAGAAAAAGTCCGGTTCAAACCCAGGACTTCACCGTTGTTGCTCTTTTATACCACGGGGATGAATCACTTACTTTAACGGCGAAGGAAAACATCGTGATGAAACCTGCACACCTAAAAGTTCTTAGGAATTTCTTAGGTGTGTAATCCGCCAACTCGGACTAGGCCAGCGTGGTGGACTAAGGCCTAAACCCTTACAGTTGTAAAGGAGGCCCGTGCCCAGCAGTGGGACGTATATGGGTTGAATGATGATGATGACCACGGAGATATTTAGGCACAAATATATCACAATAAATAAGTTCACAGCTAACAGTATTCAACGTAGTTTTTATTGCATATAACGTTTAAGGTTTATGGATTGCGCAACGTCTTCAAAATGCAACGTCTGTAACTCTTGTTAAATGTATCAACCTAGTTAAATAAAACATAAGATGCGCATGAACGACTTGAAATGCAGCCAATACCCAAACCCTATTTAGAATGATATTATTCAAATAATCCACAGATATAAAATCCTAGACGAGTCGAGATTTTGGCAGATCAGATCGCACCAACATATCTGTACAACACTGATCAGTGTGGTGGACCCTATGAGATGAGAAGGTATAAGCTCAGCAGTGTACGATATATGGGCTGACTAATTTTTGTCCGTAGCTTTGCTCGCTATAATAAAGATCTTGTCAACTTTTTTCCTTACAAATTTTGGATTCGCCGTCTTATTCCCTTAGGGAGTGAATTTAGGAAAATCCTTTCTTGGCGGATACCTACGTCATAATAACTATCTGCCTGCATTTTTTTTGAGCAAACCGTTCAATAGTACGAGCTGTGTGATGATACATACACATAACCTCACGCCTATAATCCCCGAAGGGGTAGGCAGAAATGCATTTCTTCACCCACATTTCGCCAAGTATTTATCAGTCCCACGTAATAGGGGGCGAGCCTTTCGCCGTTTTTCGTGCACAATTCCAGACTCCGTGCTGTTACCGAGAATTTCCTAATAGAAAAACCCAATAACACTCTGCCCGACCCGGGAATCGAACCCAGGACCTCTAGATCGCACGGCACATACTTGTACCGCGAGAACACGAGGCAGTCACTGTGTGTTGATGTATCATTCAATTGGCCAGTCAGTCAGTAACGATTTCCTTTTATGTAAAATATTGCCTGATATAAAACTCAACGCTGTTAATTAAAATTGACGGTTAATTTAGAGACCATAATAAGCAACCCAGAGAAACTCCTCCATGATAGATGTCATAATACATAAATAAATTCTGACTGAGCGTAATGAGTGTTTCACAACGCAAGCAATAAATCAATCGGCGATAAACTGTTAATAGTTTCGTTTGTAATATTAATCAGCTGGTTTCGCAACGAGCTGCGGGGAGTTTATGGATGTTTAATCACTCTCTGATGGTCATGAAATCAAAATGAGCAATTGAGGTCAGGGGCTGTTTTTTTTTATTTTGTCATTGTTTGTTACGAGGGAAATTATAATACGAGTTTTTTTTTTTTTTATCTGGCACGGCAAAGTGACTCCACTGTACCTGATGGTAAGCACAGTGGAGTCCAGAAAAATAATACCGACCAGCGAGAAAAGATGGTCACCCGCTGGTCGACACAATCATGCCGGCCTGCACAAATGCTTCTTCACGCTTCGCTTTAAGGATCTAGGATCATAGGAAGGAGGGAACACGTGAGCCGGCAAACTATTCCACAGCTTGATGGTGAGTGAGATTCTTGGTGAGTCGGTATCTAAAAAAAATTGGGAAAGGATATATGAATATAATATCATATAATATAATATAATATAATATAATATAATATCCATACCATTATGGATAACTGATCGTCAGTATGCTTGATAACAACGACAGACCAGAATGTGTGGACAAGCCTTCAATTGTCTTGGCCACCGTACGCGTTTGATCCCCCACTTGCTTGATTCGGACGGTCTGGTTGCCTGTGGATGCCCACGACGGCAACATGCCACCTATGCCGCGATCCCCTCCAGGTTCACTTTCAGAGAGGACGCTCTAACCTTGCCCCACATTCAGCGTCCCCGTAGCCCCTATAAGGCAGGGGATACCATTTTAGGATACTAACATCCCCTTGCGACGGTATTAAATACATTTCTGCTTACTCGTACAAGCCATTTGTGTATATATGTTTGCTTAAAGGCGATATTTCATCACATTGGCGCACGTCAGATGGCACACCTTGAAGGAACATTTTAAAAAGTTTAATGTCTTCGTGTTATTCGAATATCGAATAATTCTTTACGACACAAAAAGAACACATATTTTAATACACAATACGAATCAACAATGTCTAGTTTTGTAATAAATATCTTGTATCAGCAGCTAAATTCGTGAGACTTAAATGGAAGGTGTATCTGCTTACAGACATATTTATTGCTATTTTATAATACGTTATTTATATATCCGCTACAGAATCGGTGACATGAATTAATTTTTAATATAATATATTTTTAATGTGACATTTCCTTCCTTTTTATGAGTGTTGAGAAACTATAAAGTTAATTGAATTATTTTATACAGATAGATTGAGAAAGAAAGTTTGATGCAAGAATTACGTAAATTAAGGAAGTTTATCCGTCTAAGATTTCCAGCGTGGTTAATTAAGGTTCATTAAGGTTATTGGGTTTTTCCATTAGGAAATTCTCGGTAACAGCACGGAGTCTGGAAATGTGCCCGAAAAACGGCAATAGGCTCGCCCCCTATTACGTGGGACTGATACATACCTGGCGAAATGTGGGTACAGAAATGCACCTCTGCCTACCCCTTCGGGGAATACAGGCGTGAGTTTATGTATGTATGTACTTAACTTCAATAAAGAAGAGGGCCTATAGTAGTATTTACCGATTAAAATGGGATGCCTTGACAGGATATAATCTACAACTTTCAGCATACTTGACCGCTGTGATACCAACATGTCAAAGAAAACCGATGTAAAGCAACAGTTTTAGGATTGAACAAATTATTCACATAAAAATGGTATCATCCTGAATGGTATAGAGTGGATGGATGCAGTTTGAAAATGTGTCCCGTTAAAGGTAATAGATTAATAATCCCTTATTTATTGAGAAATAATAAAAATTTACCGAATACCTGCCATTCGGAAATGCGTGTGGGAGTGTATCTGTGTAAATGTTAAATATGAATCAATTCAGATTCTATTGTGACTGAGAAAACGTACCTAAACGGAGAATTAGACAAAACATTCAGCTACTAGTTATACCACAAGTGATCTAATCATCATCATTGGCCCATATAGGTACATACGTCACACTGCTGAGCACGGGCCTCCTCTACAACTGAGAAGGTATAGGCCTTAGTCCACCACGCTGGCCTAGTGCGGGTTGGTGGACTACACATTTAAGAAATTACTAATAAATTTTAGGTGTGCAGGTTTCATCACGATGTTTTCCTTTACCGTTAAAGTACGTGATAATACTTTGTAAATACACACATAACTTCGAAAAGTCAGAGGTGTGCCTAGGGTTTGAACCTGCGACCGTCGAGATTCTCGACCGCGAGCCTAAATCTCGAGGCCATCACGACTTAATAATGGTGATCTAATATCATTATCAAATGCATAATAAGGACACAAGCTTCAAAAACTCCAAGGAAGAAATGGAATTACGATCGTGTCACTGCCATCAAGTCTTATTACCTCGCTCTGAACTGGGAGTGCTTTTTTATGTTACCATCGGATAAATTTGATATGATCTCCGTAACTCAGTGTCCCGCGGCCTCCTTCTTAACATTTGCATCGTATATCTCAAAGTATTTGTTTAAACCGTACTTAAGTTATAACATGAGCTCCCGAAACGTGACTCTTAGTATGCAGTTATGATAATGCTGCCCACGTTTTATGTCTTAAAGGTAAACAGTAAGTTGAAGTGAATTATGGTTTTTAGTTTATAGTTCTTATGACATCACGAGATATTGTCTGTGGAAGCGTGTGTTTCTGCTCGGATTTTATCTTGGAAATCGCTGTTTAAAAAGCTGTTTGGTTTGATATTTATATTCTTTGTCAGCCATAACAGTACACATTAGATAGAAAATCTGCTCTAAGTAAGTGTGAAGACTCATACATACATAACCTCACGCCTGTAATCCCAGAAGGGGTAGGCAGAGGTGCATTTATATAAATAAATATAAATACACCCAACAGTCACATACATAGTTCTGACCCCACACTAAGATACAAGTCTTGTGTTGTGGGTATCAGAAACTACAAGAGACTTTTCAGTCTCACAAACACCCAGACCCGAAACAAATACTTGTGGATCACACAAACATTTGTCTCGGTGCGGGGATCGAACCCGCGACCTCTCGTTTCGCAAGCTGGTATCTAGCCAACTGCGCCACGGGGCTGTCTTTTTGCTGTATTTCTGCACCCACATTTCGCCGGGTATGTATTAGTCCCACGTAATAGGAGGCGAGTCTATTGCCGTTTCCTCGGGCACATTTCCAGACTCCGTGCTGTTACTGAGAATTTACTAACGGAAAAACTCAATAACATTTTGCCCTACCCGGGAATCGAGCCCAGGACCTCTAGATCGCACGGCACGTACTTGTGGGAAGAGTTTTGGTTTCAATTAATTTTTCTAATTTTGAATAGGCTCGCGAAATTGTACCGAATATTGAGGGGTAATCATCAATGTCTCTTGTCAGTTGATGTATATATTATATATTTAATTATTGTAATTACCACACCTAAGGTATGAATAGACTCATAGTTGTCACATAGAAAATTGTTTAAACGGTGTTGAAAATACACACCTTTCTATTTCTCATATTTTTCATCTCAAGAATATCTGATGAAAAAAAAATCCACATAGAGAATGCGTACTAGAATACCGTACAAAAATACGCTTCCGTCAGCCTCAACACTGCGGTCTAATGACCTTATACTTTTTTATATCACTTAATATCTGTGTTATGTTTTTTTTTTTCACAATTGTTAATTGTTATTTGTGTTCGTTTCTCTATCATCATCAGCCCATATACGTCCCACTGCTGGGCACGGGCCTCTTCTACAACTGAGAGGGTTTAGGCCTTAGTCCACCACGCTGGCCTAGTGCGGGTTGGCGGACTACACACCTAGGAAATTCCTAAGAACTTTTTAGGTGTGCAGGTTTTATCACGATGTTTTCCTTCACCGTTAAAGCAAGTGATAATTCATTGCGAATACACACATAACTTCGAAAAGTCAGAGGTGTGTGCCTGTGGTTTGAACCTGCGACAGCCGAAATTCTCGACCGCGCGCCTAAACCTCGAGGCCATCACTGCCTATCTATTTCTCTATAGGAAATAGATAATTGTACCTTGTAACTCAAGTTGCAACTCAAGCAGTGATAGCCTCGAGATTCAGGGGCGCGGTCGAGAATCTCAGCGGTCGCAGGTTCAAACCCCAGGAACACACCTCTGACTATTCGAAGTTATGTGTTTATTCACAATGAATTATCACTTGCTTTAACGGTGAAGGAAAACATTCGCGATAAAACCTGCACACCTAAAAGTTCTTAGGAATTTCTTAGGTGTGTAGTCCGCCAACCCGCACTAGGCCAGCGTGGTGGACTAAGGCCTAAACCCTCTCAGTTGTAGAGGAGGCCCGTGCCCAGCAGTGGGACGTATTTGGGCTGATGATGAATTAATGATGATGAACTGAAGTTGAAAGACACACAAACACACTTGCTCAGTACCGTGGGTATCATTACAAATGTTAATATTTACGCTGCGTTATAATGTTACTTCATTATAAAACTATTTGATTATAATCTCCGCACGGTCCACTCACTTTGGTTTTATCTGATATACAATATACAGTCGCACCACATCTAGAATGCACCATTTTTTTACGTCTTAATCAATAGAGCTAACATTTATTACTTAACATACATACACAACCTAGTCCGGTAACCCGCACTAGGCCAACGTGCTGGACTAAGGCCTAGACTCTCAGTTGTAGAGGAGGCCCGTGGCCAGCAGTGGGACGTGTATGGGCTGATAATATACAGGCAGAGGTACATTTCTGCACCCCCTTTCTGTCAGGTATGTATCAGATCCCACGTAATAGGGGGCGAGTCTATTGCCTTTTTTTTCGGTCACATTTCCAGACTCCGTGTTGACACTGAGTATTCCATAATGCAAAACCCGACAACACCTTGCCCCACCCGGGAAATGAACCCGGGACCGCACAACACATACTTTTGCCGCGAGACCACAACGATGACATTTTATTCAGATTGCTAGTCGAGCGAAGCGTGATATCAATAAATTTTACATGTGACCTGCAAACTTAAGATAAGGAATGTCAAGTCTATAATTTGCACTAGACTTCAGATATACCTATGGCTCCACTACTTCTTAAAGGGAGGTTTGATTCTACATACATACCTAAAGAACCTCACGCCTGTATTTCCCGAAGGGGTAGGCAGAGATGCATTTTTGCACCCACATTTCGCGAGGTATGTATCAGTCCCACGTAATAGGGGGCGAGCCTATTGCCGCCCGACCCAGGTATCGAACCCAGGACGTCTAGAACGCACGGCACATAATTGTGCCGCGAGACCACGAGGCAGTGTACTCGTATTAGCTATTTATCATCACTAATCATATATCTTGTTATAAATTTAAACAAACTGCAAATAATTTCGTGACTAGAAACTCTGTGTGACACAACTCACCAATTAAATAAATCAACAGTACCTCTAGAAGCGAGAGCACTGCCAGCAAATTAATCCATCAAAGCATATAATCCGATGGAGTGTCAGCGCCCGCCTGCCCTGTCAGGCGACTTGTCAAGCCGACCTGTCAGGCGGCCTGTCAAGCGACCTGTCAAAATTATGACGCGTGACTGCGCCCACCGCGCCCACCGCTTTACAAGGTTTTTTCCCCTTTTTACCGTCACAATGGCAGTGTAATCCGTGAAACTGGAAACGGGTCATTATAACTAAGCCTGAAGCTTTGCGTTACCTTTTGTTAGAGGATTTTTGATAGTATAATATGGCTTTTTAACAAAGAATGTATTGTGACGTATACCTTGTTACACCATCGAAATAAATAAGCTGGGAGATGGATTATACGATAGCAATCAATTCCCATGAATGGTATTCATGATGGCATGGGTACATCAACAAAAGAATTATGACTAGTTTGCCTAAAGGATATGAATTTAAAATATACTTGAAAGTGAGAAGGAATGAACCGCCATAAATTATATATAAGTTGATCACTGCTACCCATAAACAATAACAGCAATCTTCATGCATTGATTATTTAAAAGTTGACTGGGTAAAAGAAAGAAAACGGAGGAGAGATAGCAAAAAAATATTATAAGTTATACCCATTTTTTTATAATTTTCTCTTAGCGATTTACAATTGATCTTATTCCTTTCTGCAACCCTAGTCTTTAACTATTTTATAGGTATAGTTGGTACACAAAGTAATTCTTGTACCAATTCTTCTTTTTTGCATATTTATCCTTCTTTAAACACTGCACTCTATTCTTTTACCTACCCGCTTTAATTCCATGAACATAACAATCATTTCATTACCAAATTATACGACAAGTCCATACCCAAATTGTCATAACAACGGATGTAATAGCTAATAACACGCAATACATTTATTAGTAAGATAAGTCCATCAAGATAATGTGGATATTACATAATATTTTAATGGTCATCCATATCAGCGGGGCGGTGACGCAACTATTTCCCGTCTTACGAACGGTCATTTGAGTAATTCCTCTGCCGGAAAACGTCTTTCAAACATTATTATGTGGCGGACCACCAGGATAATAAACAGTAGCATGTTGTATCAGTTGGGAAATATTATGCCATGTTAAGGAGTTTCGGACCTCCTTACAAAAAACCGCACATATTTAGGTGCCTGAACATACTTTCTTAGAATTCAATAATCTAGTTATATATGTAAAGTAAAATGAATTGATTCTCAAGCGAGCATATAAAATAAATTTAACCGCTCAGATTTAGGTACTAATAAGTCACCTCAGAATCCAATATTTGCCTCCTAATTGTGTTTGTGTGTATATAGTAAAGCTGTAAAATAAGTCTAAAATCAGTATATAAAATCAATGCAATGCTAACAATTGCTCATAATAGAAAACGACATACCTATAGAAAGGACTACATCCACTGCAGCGGTTAGATAGTAATAAGACACAATAATGAAAGCGAAATTCAGAGTCTAACTTGCGCGAAGCATGGAGAAGATTCTTTTATTTTTTATCCAGTACAGCCGCGGTACATCCTGCTACTAAACCTGCGTCACAATAAAGTTTCTTTTTGCGCTACTGTCTAAACTAACAGCTTCTATTCCTTACAAAGTCTTACAACTAGCCTGAACTAAAAAAAAAACTCCACGATGGCTATTAAAAATTCAAAAGTAATAAAACCCTTATAATTAAGACGTCCACAGATCGGAACAAAATATCCATTTATTAGCAAAGTGACACAACAAAGCTTCTTCTCGGATTATGTTTTTATCAGGACATTTATCAGGGCTTCTGCGATATGAAATAATCCGCGCGCGGCCGCAATATGTCAGGCGACATATCAGGCGGCGCGTCAGCTAACGTGTCAAGCAGCACGTCAGGCAACACGTCAGGCAGCGTGTCAGCTGTCGTCGCGGCGCGCCTCCGCGTTTTATAAATGCGTTAGCTGCGTTCTTGTTATTAAATCGCGCAAACCGCGTTATACTTTGAAATGTGCAACGTTTCTTTTAATGCAATTTTGTTGTCTTGGTTTTTATTTACGTTTTATGGAATATTTTTCTGGATTTCTAATGATTTTATTAACAAGTATTATGTGTTGCTAAAGTTATAAAGACTGATCGCCGCATTGGTTTCCCGACGCAAGCGTGCGCCGTTCGATCTAGAGGACCCGAGTTTGATTCCCGGGACGGACAGTCATATCGAGTGTCTTCATTAGGAAAATCTAAGTAGCGAAATTATGTGGTAATAGAGTCACCACCTCCTATTAAGTGGAAGTAACCATGATATTAGGTTTAACTGCCAAAACGTTAGCCTCCAGCCAACCACTTTGACATTGATTTTTTTTAACATTTATTTCTTTTGAATACATGCGGATGGAAGGAATATCTACGCTTTATTACCGCCAGCAAGAAATCTTTCCACCCCCTTCCCTATACTTCCAAACCCATTTCACTACGCCTCTTCCATAATTTAATTTTTTTAAATGTCCCGTATTTTTACTCGAATTTACTGTATATCATCACAGGAACAAAGCACAGGTTGGATAATTAATTTACGTTCACAGGTAGAACGTCCGACATGTGGTTAAGCGAACATAATTCATTTTTCAGCCCCCACGGGGCGCGCTTGGCCGGCAGCGTGACGCGTCGCCCGGCGTGACAGCGGCTGTCACGGCGCGGCGTGTTCGCTGTCACGTCGCTCTCAAACACGCGACTGTTAATCACACGGCGTACTGTTGCATGCACAAGTGACACGGCCTTCTACTGTATGTGTTTTGACCATGCGATGTGGTTGTATTGGCTTTGGTCGCTTGTAAAGTTGACTACGTTGTTCTGTTTCAGTAATGACTACCATTTAAACGATGTATTTTTTTTGGGATTTTACAGTTTACACCTATCCAACGGTTATGATGAATTTATATTCTAAGTTATGTGTGTATTCATAATGAATTATAACGTACTTTAACGGTGAAGGAACACATAGTGAGGAACAGGAGGAGGTGGACTAAGGCTTAAACACTCAGTTGTAGAGGAGGTCCGTGCCCAGCAGTAGGACGTATATGGGCTGATGATGATGATGGATTTATCACCTTTTTTTTTGTAAATAATGTTAAGGCGTATGTGTTACACATAACACCTTGTGTTAAATTTTAATACTCGCAACTTGTGCTCCCTTTAAAACAAAAATAAGTGAGACAAAATAACAGTCGTTTTTTTTATAATATATAGCCATGAGCCACCCTCAATAATGTCCAGTGAGACCTGTTAGAAGTAATCTAATGCACACAAACTCTCTCAATAATAACGCTTAATATCTAACTATACTGAAAAACACGAAATCAAACACGATACTGAAGCAAAGTTGGTCATCGATAATCCCATTAGTTATTAATTGCTGACAATAGAAGCAATTCCATACTTGCATAAAAAATATACTAATCGTGCCTTTGTGTACCATATTAGTACACTGTCATTAAGCCTGCAGTATCATATAATAGATACAGAAACACGAACCAAAGAGTAAAGGTTGTCGTCGACCTGTTAACTATTTCAAAGACACGTCCACTCCTTTCTAACGCATCAATCTTGGCGACAGGGCTGTCGGCAACAACAATCACAGTGGAACTAACAAATATTATTCCGCTCGTAATATTATGAAACATTAACTCTGTTGAAAGCGGGTTTATGGATGAAGGTTTCAGTTGGATTGAGATTAATAAAATCTTAATTTAAATGCAAAAGTCACGCCGTTTGTCCGTTATTTTTACTTACAAAACGTTATCAAAATTTAATGATTTTTGAAAGTATTTTGTATAAAGCTAGGGGAAGCTGGTTTCCTATCACATTAGTTATCACGAAGTTTCACTACACAGATAAAATGAGTGAGTTTTTATTTTTAATTAAAAGTATTCCTGTAAAATGTATTTCAAACTGCAGTTTTGATGTACGAATTACATTTAATTAGCATATCATTATAATAAGTTACACCAAAAATATATTGTTGCTTGATGTTTTATTATTTTCTTCTAACTTACGAAACAATGAAGACTAATTATTATGTTAATTAGGAACCTAAGAATTACATTTTTGAATAACGACGCCACTTATGTTAAGAGTACTACAGAATATTGGTGGGACTGACGTGGCAGCCCTAACAGTACCGTTGCATGACGCGGTCGGCTTGTCAGGCCACATGACTGATGGCGTGCCTCGCCGACGTTAGCACCTGATTTATTACTTCCGAGACCTGCTGCCCCCCCACCTACCCCCGCCATCCCTCATATGAGCACGATGGATGAGTAATTAGGCTGATTATTTACTCCACGATGGGGCTATGGGGGAAGCATCTTCACTGAGTTTATTATACTCAGCTGTTTACGAGAGAACTAATATAGCAAGCCCTTGATATTAGTCCGATGTTTGAAGTGCTAAACTCTGTCATTCATTTTGAAATTCACGAAAAGAGGAGAATCGTGAAGTGTTCAATTTAATAGTGAAGAAAACCATCGCAACGTATCTCCTGAGCCTTATTATTATTATTTTTTTTGGTGCCTCTGATGGGTGTTTGTGAGACCGAAAAGACTCTCGTGGGGTCAAAACTATGTATTTAAATAAATAAATAAATAAAATAAATAAATACACCCAACAGTCACATACATAGTTCTGATCCCACACTAAGATACAAGTCTTGTGTCGTGGGTATCAGACACTACGAGAGACTTTTTGGTCTCACATACTCCCAGACCCGAAACAAATATTTGTGGATCACACAAACATTTGTCTCGGTGCGGGGATCGAACCCGCGGCCTCTCGTTTCGCAAGCTGGTGTCTAGCCAACTGCGCCACGGGGCTGTCAGACTGTGACTGAATACATTCACTATTTATTATTATTATTATTTGTCATCAACTCATATACATTCCACTGCTGGGCAAGGCCCTCCTACAACTGAGAGGGTTTAGGTCTTATTCCACCACACTGCTCTAGTGCGGGTTATCGGACTACACACCTTAAATTTTATTATATAGGGCCAGTATTATTATGTCCATCGAAGTGGATCATCGTGGTGGAATAAGGCCTTATGACATTTAAAAGCAAAGGATGTCGATGGCCAGTACTGAAATGCGAACGAGCTGATGCAGATCTACGATTAATTGTTTATATGCACGTTTCTGCTATTACTCATTGAACTGCACATAATACTGAAAAAGTCACATAAAAAAACCTCACTAATATATTGGACAAATCTCTCTACCAAAGCACCAATATTATTTCAATTTCAAAAACGCGAACTTACAGTTTCATAATCCTGCAAATAGTCAATCCGCAAGGTGAACGAGCGTCCGTAAGCTCGGCCAATCCACCGCGGCATATATCATTATGTTTTATGAATTGTAAATTTCACGTTATATAGTCTTTAGTGGGTCATATTTCAACTTGTATTAATGCCCCGGCCCGCCGTAGGGTTGGCCCAGGGTGCTCTGCAGAATTTCTTATAATTTAAGGTAAGGTTTAAAATAAAAGTTATTGTGAGTGTGGTAATAGCAGTAATGGTTTGTATTCTGATTACTATTGCTTGAGCATACCAACAAATTCTCCACAAATAATTTCTAATTTAAAAATTAAAAAAAAAAAAATACATCCAACAAATTTAAATTTAAATTGCTGATTTGGTGCAAGGTCATGAGTTTATGCCTAAACCCTCTATACTGTAGGAGTTACGCTAGAGTAGGGTATAGTACATATAACTATGCAAATAATCTAATTAATAAGTTTGATGGCCCGAGGGTCAGAAGCACGGTCGATTAAAAATCTTGGCGGTCGCAGATTCAAACCCCAAACTTCTGTGTGGACCCTAATGAATTAGCACTTACTTTAACGGAAAAGGAAAGAGGAAAGCATCATGAGGAATATGTAAACCTAAAAATTATTATGAATTTCTTATTTTTATAGTCTTCCAATCCGCACTAGGCCAGCGTCGTGGACTAAGGCCTAACATTTCAGATGCAGAAAAGGTCTGTATCCTGTATAAGAATATTGTGTAAATCATTAGGTGCTAGCTTGTAAAATGTACACAAAACTTTAATCTTTACTTATAGCTTATGCAACCAGCAGATAAATTATTTATCTATAGAAAGTTAGATTTATATGACATTGATAAATTGATGAGCGTTATTAATGGCGCGCCATCAAATAAAATCATTGAAGATAAAAAACAATTACATCGACTTAAAAATAACGCTATAATTTTTATGATTATAAAGATACTACTTTCGTTTCAGCTTATTAATACTATGTAATGTAATTAAGAAGTAGTGATCGGTCGCAGGTTCAAACCCAGGCACACACCTCTGACTTTTCTAAGTTATGTGTGTATTCATAATGAATTATCACTTACTTTAACGGTGAAGGCAAACATCGTGATGAAACCTGCACACCTAAAAGTTCTTAGAAATTTCTTAGGTATGTAATCCACCAACCCACATTAGGCCAGCGTGGTGGACTTAGGCCATAACCCCTCTCAGTTGTAGAGGAGACCCGTGCCCAGCAGTGGGACGTATATGGGCTGATGATCAATGCAATTTAACTGACTGTATCGTACCAAGGCATAAATGTGGGGCGAGTAATTTAGACATCTAGGTTCCATCCCGGTGTAAGCAAACTGTCATTGTATTTTTAGTTTTAATTGTATTAGGAAGTTCACAAATTCAAATTGAACAGTTTGCAAAATTTCCCAATAGTCGACGCTACCTATATATGAGTGGCGGTACTACTATAGAAGCCCAAAAGCCCAGCTTGCCTCACAAAATTCCGAATAATAATCTTTAAATATTTATTTAACCAAAGCAATTTGGCATATAAATGAGAATATCCTGACCCCAAAATAAACAATTATAAACTAGACATTACAAATTATCGTGTAATTTTTTTGGCTATTATGAAAGTAGCGCCACTGATGTAAGTATTTAAACGGCATTCATTATCAGCTATGGTGTTGTCACTTATACATGCTATTATTAAATATGTGTAGAAAAGCAAATATATTTGAATCTTTAATAAAATAAGGATCAAGCATTAAAGCGAAGTAAATATTTAACATATCCTTGAGACTAATGCAAATGTCACGAACATCTTTCATAGTTTTACGAGTTCCAATCACACATAGTTAAGATTTATAGACAAAATAAAACAAATCGAACGATGGTAACATTTAAAAAATGCCAGAGATTAAAGTTATAAATTTACTCAATCCAAGATAACTGCAAATTTTAAAATTGCCGATAAAATCGACAAATTGATTAATTTAATTAAAATCTAGATAATTATTCACGAGCCCATTAAAGAACAACGTCGGCCTTGATTCGATGCTTAGGTTTCGACAGCTGGAATTATTCCGATGATTTATCTTCGTGAACGTAACATATATCATAATTTTAATGTTGCATCCAGTCACGTTTTATAAAAGTCATTAGCGTTATTTTTTCTCTGTTCGTGTATTTGCTTAAATAATGATTTATTATTAATTAATGGATATTTGAATGATGACTTGCGTTTGAATCATGTTTATTTGTCAGTGGGGATGCGTTGGAGGTCTTATTTTCTATTCAATAAGCAAATTTATAGATGCCTTTACTTGATTTGTTTTATACGTACCTACCGTATATTTTAGTTTTTCTTCTATACTCAATCTAAGGTAGGCTTATGAATGTCCCATTTTTGGAGAATGCTTATAAATAGATATTATTATTTTCTACCAGATCGCTTTATTAATAGATATTAGTCAACACAATTATGTCGGCCTTATTCAGGATATATACAGACCGTTCGTGAAATATGTTTGTAGTTAGCTTACAGAGATATGGAACGGTTATTGTTCAATCCATCATGAGTGATTTATCAAACATTAATATCTAGTTTACCGAGATAAAGAATTCATTTCCTTCTGACCTACAGCCGATAGCTGTTAATATATTGCAGCCATCATTTTATTTTCTTGATAATATCCACGACATCTTAAATTGATCATCATTTATTCTCGCGATAATCAACTGCACGCTTCTATTATCATATGTAAATTACATTATCCAACGGCAATAAAATAAAAATACACTAGCAACCCTACGGTGAGCTGGCAATAAACAAGTTTTGTGTGGAAGGCAGCTAGGCGGTCGATTCATAAATTTCGCGGCGCGCCGTTTAGTTTTATGTACGATATTATCTATCCAAACTAAACACGCAACACATACGTGTATATCTTGCGGAACGGTGTCACGACGACTTTAATGGGAAACGCATGGAAAACTGGAAAAATTGGAGACGGTTGTAACACAAAATTACGATACGTTCAATGTATTTGTTAATTGGAAGTTCTTAGAGAATGTTGCGATAGTACATTTTGTTCTAATAATTATTTTGCAAACGAATACTTAACAAACCTATAGCCTGTCATTTTGATAGTGCAAGATTGGGCTGTGGCATAACCACTAGTAATCAAGAGAGTTGAACTAAAAGAAGTCGTAAATTATTATTATTTATTCAACTAATGATCAGCGGACATTTGCATCTAAGTCCAGACTATCAGACACAATAGAATCATCATCATCATCATCAGCCCATATACGTCCCACAGCTGGGCACAGGCCTCCTCTACAGCTGAGAGGGTTTTTGAGGGGTTGAGACACAATAGAATATTATTTTAATATTCTATAAGCAGTTTGAAATATCCTTCATAAATCCAGATTTCAGAATGTCCATGATGATAAAATACTTGGAATGAAATGAATCGCTAATGTCGTTATTAATATTGATACTTTCATGCGCCCTATCTCTATCAATATGCATTGCTAAGCTTTTAAATTGATGCATAATGATTCAAAAACATTCGAAGGAGGACATATAAAGACTGGAAGTTGTTCTACAGCTTGCTTCAAGGGTTTTCCATGGAATATACCTCGCGAAAGGAACGATGAAATGTACAAGTATATCTATGAAAGTAGCAAGTTATTATTACCGTCTGCATAATTCAAATGTACAATTTACTGCATTTTCTGATAAGGTGTTAGACATAAAAACATAGGTACACTTTCTAATCAATATTCCTGGGTATAAAATTGTTGGTACAAAGTACTGAGTTAGACTTTCAGATAAAGTGTTAAGTTAAGTTCAGTTCTTGTTTAGAAATTTCCTTATGATCATCATTAGCTATAAAATATCTCTAGGAGGCATAACGACTTTCAGAGTGACCTTTTAAACAAAACCTACATATAAACCTTAAATCTTAAATTGATCGTCAGTATTTTGTATGGAACGTAAAGATTATCGAGGAATTAAGGCAGGAAATTATTAAAAAAAAAAACATAATTTTATTCTCAAGGATCCGTTCAAAGCTACAGTTCTTTTGTATTCCAGAACAGGGAGTCTTAACCCGCAAAAGGCGAGACCAATCGATAAGCAAGATATGAACGTAATCAGCCACAAGACATGAAGAGTTTAATGAAACGTTAGTAGCCCGGCTCGTCGGGACGTAAAATAACCATGATTACAACATCGCGATACGGAAGATAATGATCGGTTGGTGGTAAAAAGTCCATGCCACGTTTTGTGATGCAAATTGCACACGCCATAAATCAAGCGCGTAATCACCGGGTCCCCGGGAATGAGATTACTTTGAGAAAAAAAAAAAACTTACGCGTTACATGTACAGAGAAACGAGTTACAATGTACATTGTTTGAGTCTATTAGGTCCGCATTAATTACTTTGAAATTGGTAATTACTTTGTGCTTGTTTTTTATTGTGCATAATCACCAGTATTATAGACTATTGAAGTTCTATCGCAGCGTTGGCTTCTTAGTTGGAATACAAACTTAGAGTAGCTGTACGAGTATATTCAATCTTTTTATATACGAGTATGCAACATAATCGTTTTATCTATGACCATTATGACAACTATATTTGTCAGTCTTATTAAGTCAGTTGGTTGGAGTTTTTTGGCCCTATCCCATCATACACCCGCCACTGTAACTTCTGTGCTCCAGGATCAACAGCGGCACGCACAGTATCGACGCCGAGCAAGCTCAGCGATTCTAAGGGGACCTAATTTGTCATAATCCCACAACGAAGTTAATCAGAACGATTGGTTATCGGTTGGAGGATATAAAATGTCTTGCTATGACGTCAGCAAGGCGATTCTATTCCCCCTTTGAGAAAAATAATTATATGGTGGATTCTTTAAATGTAGCCCAGTTACAGTAGTTTCCATTTATACGACACCAGACTATATTTTGTTTAGCTGTGCGACTGTACTAATTGATTTATTATAAAACTGAACTAATGCTTGCATAAAATTATGTATCCTTTTTTCAATTTCCGTTAAAATCTGCAGATTCTAACCCATCCGACACAGACGTGGTACAAAACACAAATCGTAAAAGCTTCAGTGAAGATGTAAAGGGCGATAATAAGAAATCGAACGAGCCGGGCGCAGAATTTATGGCGGGGGCTTAAGGAACAAGCGGCCGAGATAATTCACCGCGCACAATAAACTGAGCTATTGATCTGGGAGTAAGCGAATACGTAACAAAGAACAAAACACGCTACCGCCGATGTCGCATAAATCTTTATTATTGCCGCTACAAGCTTATAGCTGGCCGTTCCGCCGGAGTTAGGTGGGGGTCATGCCCACGGGGAAAATAGTTTTAATAAATCCTCGTTTTAGGTACTGCGGAACTGTGCAACAATTTTATTATCTATATTTGCATTTTAATCAGATTTACTCGGAATATATGATACATAATTTAGTTCTTAGAATTTTAAAATGCATTAGATTTCAAATTATACTTCAGATGAACTAGAATTTTCCCTTCAAAATAAGTAAGTTGTATCTGAAGATGGCAGTACGATTTTTTTTTATTATGATGGCTGTCAGGGATGAGTCGCCCTGTGTCGACTTTACAGAAATGTTTTTTTGTTTTTTGCTGCATAGGAAATTGATTAGATCCTACATTACATTTTCCATACCATCATATCATGCCATCACTACATTTCTATTCTGATTAAAAGTGTTAAAGCTCTGGTGAATTAAGATTAACACAAGTTGGTTGACTTAATAACCTCATACTTCTTGTAACATGTCTTAAGCATACAGTTTAATAGCAGTAAAGTGAAAGACTATATGCTATATAAAACATCTTATCCAAAATTATAAACAAAACGAAACATGACATAGTATGTTCACGATAATTCGCTAGTTATTGCTTCTCGGCATCTAGATACTGGGTGATTAAAATCACTACCAGTTGCAACTGGTAATGCATTACGTTCTGTACAGCTTGCCGATACTCAGGCCCTTTAACCCCCTCGACCCAGTCTACCTCCGACCTCGGCGTCAGGTTCCCAAACCGGATCCACCGCGGCACAACCTCACGACTTCGGCGAGTTTTTTCGCCCGATGATATACGCGGCGTCGCCGCCGGCACGGTGGAAGGAAGCCCATAAATAAATAATAATACAACCGTTTATATTACCAAAGGGTTTACGCCGACGAGTCTATTATCATTCGGATTGTTTTAATATGATAATGTGTCAAAACAAACTCCATTCCACTTCTGTTACAGCCGTTAAGATTTGCTTAATGGTTTCGTGTTAGTCGCGTTTGACGTTAATCGACTGAATGTATGGATTTAAAATACTTAGAAAAGGAAGTTTACTGAGCAAACGGCCCTAATTTACATGATTGGTTGAACCACCATTACTGGTGCATTTTGTTGGGGCACTTTAATACTTTAGGTCGAAATATCACGCCACTGAAACTGATGACAGTTATAATGCAGAAAAAATGACAAAATGCTAAAGATTTTTCACACTTTAAGTTTGTGACAAGCAAAGATACAGGGAATATGTGGTTAACTATGCGTAATGCGAGTTCTGTCTCTTAATTTTTTCCCCTCAAAAATACCATATAGTTGCCCCGATACTTAAGGGTCGAAAACACACGTGGAATGTGGATATGTCAAGCTATCAGCTTATTTCATCATCATCATCATCATCAGCCCATATACGTCCCACTGCTGGGCACGGGCCTCCTCTTCAACTTAGAGGGTTCAGGCCTTAGTCCACCACGCTGGCCTAGTGCGGGTTGGCGGACTACACACCTAAGAAATTCCTAAGAACTTTTTTAGGTGTGCAGGTTTCATCACGATGTTTTCCTTCACCGTTAAAGTACGTGATAATTCATTGTGAATACGCACATAACTTCGAAAAGTCAGTGTGTGCCTGGGGTTTGAACCCGCGACCGTCGAGATTCTCGACCGCGTGCACAAACCTCGAGGCCATCACTACTTATTTAATTGAATAATTATCAAAAAAGATAGACACCAGGTTCACGTTACCAAAGTTGGCAACACAAGCATTAAAACATACCCGCAGTAAAAGATCAATACAAGAGATTGTTTGAAAAAACTCACTACAACATATAATCACGGCAGATTAAAATCAAATTTAATCGCCGGTCGGACGTTACGAAACGTTGTTTATACATTAAAGACGCCATATAAAAGGGGTAATAAAGTGCACCCCAATAAACCCCGAAACTCACCGTGCGTAGACTAAACAAATGATTGTTGCCATCATAAAAACTTCACAATAAAAGCGTTCACGAAATGTCCGCCATTAAGTATATTTACACGGCGAAACGGATGTTGCGGGGGGTGGCGGGGGGTAGAGCTGCCTCGTAAAAATGTGGAGCGGCTCATTGAATTGTTGGCAACGCCGACGGATCGCAGTTAATCTAGCCCGTACGCCTCGATGAGCTAATCCGAGCGCTGCCGTTTCAAACGATAAGATGTCTTGTGATCATTCATTCCGTAACAAGCTCCCCAAGGCTGTGCAAGATCTACCTCTGAAGTTTAACGACTGTAAAATTTACCTTTGGCAATAAGTCTTGTAAAAAAAATTAAATATGTTAATGTTAATTTGCACCCCTGTCACACGCTGTAAGACTTCTCAACAGTGTTGTTATTGATACGGCAATTGCCGTAATATACGGCAATCCAGGTTTTTTTTTCAGAAAATACGGCATACGGCAGCCTTCTTACTGCCGTATCCCAATATACGGCAACTGGCGGTAGGTGAAACGAAACGTTATTTCACTAGCGCAGCATAATGAATAAAACGAAACGTCCACTGATATGAACATAGCCGGGGAAATCCCGAATCCCGACTACGAACATAGTTATAAAGCCAGTAATATCATGCTATCTCTTTCGTCTTGGTTAAAAGTTGATGGTTGCAAATGAGACAACATTGTCTAATTGTTTCATCTACGAGTACGCTTCAAATATGATCTAGCACGTACTTATTCGTAGTTTAAATTTTTCAAGCGTTACGGGATTGTAAATTGTAATCATTCTCGAATCAGTGTTTGTGATTAATTAATTGTAAAAATGAGTGAGTGCGACTCTGAAGGCCCTTCTACGCCGAAAAAGACTAAAAAGGGTAAACACATTAAGCAAAAATATCGACAACTGATTCAAAATCAAGGGAACTGTACAAAGTTTAAATGTTTCGCGTGACATGTGTGACAAAATGAGAAGCAAGGACAAGTATACACTTGAAAAACATGAATATGAAGTGTTAGAAACAATAAGAAATCTTTATGGCGAAGAAAAAAATGATGAATAGACATAAAAAAAATTATATATATATATATACGGCAATTTTCTCATTTTTCTCCTAAAATACGGCAATTCAGACTACGACATACGGCAGTTCAGATTTTTGCGATAACAACACTGCTTCTCAACACCATTGCTGAGGACATTGATCTCAATTGTTGCAGTCTGCCCAAATTCACGGAAGTGGCACAACAATGTTTAGAGAAATGGTACGAATGTTAGAATAATAATTATGTTTTTATTGTTTAAATTTTTATTTTTGTTTGAATTGTTTAATTTTATTTTCAATGTTTATTGTTTCATTAATTTTTAAATTCATTGTAGTTTTAGAGTTATTTTCTTTTATTTGATATAGCGTCGTGTTGGCCTCGGCTGTTAAGATGTATGTTGATGTATGTTATATTTTCTGTAAATAAATATAAATAAATAAATAAATGTTAAGGATTTAGAGATATAGGAATGATTGAATTACTCAAAACAGCCGTAACAATACCCGTTCAATAATGTATTAAAATACTTCAAAAATCAATGTAGTAGTCAGTGTATCATTATTTTGTAATGGCGATCTTATTGCTAGGGCGTAATGCTATAAAAACGTTTCCTATCTTCTTCACCAAGGTCCCAACTGTAACAAAATTGTTCTAGTGGTTTAGATAAAAAACATAGTACATTGACTTTGCATTAGTTAGGAAGTGAGATAGCAAACGATTCGAAACATTATATTTAGGTGGGATCCCTGTATGACGTAAGTATTTTAATACTATCAAATTTTTAGCATTAAGTATACTGATTCGACTTACAATTTAATTACAAGCCACTCGACAGCCCTGTGGCGCAGTTGGCTAGATACCAGCTTGCGAAACGAGAGGTCGCGGGTTCGATCCCCGCACCGAGACAAATATTTGTGTGATCCACAAATATTTGTTTCGGGTCTGGGTGTTTGTGAGACCGAAAAGTCTCTCGTAGTTTCTGATACCCACGACACAGGATATCCTAGTGTGGGGTCAGAACTATGTATGTGACTGTTGGGTGTACTTATTTATTTAACAGCATGGATTTGAAGATAGGAGTATAGAAGAGCATATAAAATTTGATTCCAAATAGATTCGCAAATTACTCAGACTTTACGAGATAGGAGCATATTTTGCACATTCTAATAGCACACATTCAACGATTACATTTGCGAGTATCAAGATTCAAATGAGCTGCACAGTCGAATTTATTTACGACATTCAGACAGTTGTAAACATGATAGCAATACGAACTGGTGAAGCTACAAACGATCTGAAATCAGGACCGTATTAAACTGGGATTTACGGGTTCGTGACCTCCCGACAAATTGCAGGAATTGCGACACTCCGTGGAGTAGCGCGAGCTGAATGATTGAAATCGAGAAAGATGTTTTGTGGACGTTAATATAATTTATTATTGATGGTTCAATAGCGGTAGTAGTGAAAAATATTTTTGCCTACCACTTGCAGTTCTTTAATGGGTCTCAATTCTATGTTCGAACGAAACTATTAGGTGGCCCGCAGTTACTTATCTTAAGACCTAAAATGTATTAAGTCAGTGCATGAATAAATTATAATAAAATAAAAATTTAATAAAGGCTTAAGTTGTATTATTACCTAAACTTTATGTTTAGTTTAGTTTCCTCATTTATTATGTAGGAAAAAGTAGATAAATAAATAAATTGTTGGGGCAGACGATGATAAAAGGCGGAAGGAACTTCACAAAAAAAAAATACTAGGAAAGTTTAGTCATTTATGATTTTCTAAAATTTGCTGGATAGTTTACATATTTATATACTCTTAATAAGTGTAATAGTTTTAATATATGTTATCAATTTAAAATACTTCAAATTACGGTAGCCTTTTTGCAGTTATCAGCAGACTTCTAAACGTCATTTATAAAAAATAACATACATCTACAGTGAGGTTAATTCCAAACATTCGTACATCGGCTACCTTATTTTGTATCAAACCTTTTTATCATTCTATGCAATTATAGTTTTAATTACTTAGGCTTACAGCCACACCTGGTTGTAAAACGGACCCCATTACTCCAACCAAATCCTCACCTGCCCGCGGAGCTCTATTTGAAAAAGGCAATTTATTAATTTCATTATTGCGGCTTACGGTATCCTGTAGTGACTAATTAACTTGTATAAAACACGATACAGTATTATGTTTATGAAAGTCATTTAGAATTATGATGTTTGGTATAATATTATATGCATGTTACTGGGTTATTATAATGAATACGAACGTGCCGTTTCGCGCCTGTATCCTCGAAGGGATGGGCAGTGGTGTTTTTCTACATGTTTTTGTTTTGAGAACTATAAATAAGCTGTAAAATTTCATGTAAAAAAGGGCGAGTTTTTTGCTGTTTAGAGGACTAATTTTCACACTCAGTGTTGCTACTGAGAATTTTATAACGAAATAATATTTGACACGGAGTCGAATCATCGACGTCTAACATAAATTGTAAATATACTTAAGTAATCTCTGAATAGTAGAGCCAGATCATTGTCAGTCTAGAAATGGGTATGAAAGAGTTAACTTTACAAGGATGGTTGCGCTCTCTTTTTAAAATGTCTACGTATGTTTAACAGCGTAACAGGTTGTGAAAGGACTGATACAAATATTAAATTTGTTCTACTGCCAACAATAGCAACAAGAAATTCTTTAATGCCAAGTGTAAATAATTGACTGCCTCGTGGTCTCGCGGTACAAGTATGTGCCGTGCGATCTAGAGGTCCTGGGTTCGATTCCCGGGTCGGGCAAAGTATTATTGAGTTTTTCCATTAGGAAATTCTCAGTAACAGCACGGAGTCTGGAGTGTGCCCGAGAAACGGCAATAGGCTCGCCCCCTATTACGTGGGACTGATACATACCTGGCGAAATGTGGGTTCAGAAATGCACCTCTGCCTACCCCTTCGTGGAATACAGGCGTGAGTTTATGTATGTATGTAAATAATTTAAATAATAAACAATTCAAAGTTAAACTTGATGTTAAATAGCAAACAGTAATTTCCACGTCGTGCTATAAACAACAAATGGAACTCCAGCCGTCTGATGGTGATATAATAATCACTTGCCTCAGAAGACAAAACACGAAGCCCAGTAATTTGCAACATTTTTAATGTCAGAAAATTCATAACACCATGTCAAGTCTGCAAGAATAAAGTAGTGATTATTACACGCCGTATTTTATGTTTATTAATGAGCATAATAACGTTAAAAATATAAAGACCGTTTCATCATGCGACAGTTCTTTCCACTTAATTTAAACTCAAAGTGACAATGCAGTACAAGAAACCGTATTCATACGTGTATTGTACAAACATTTTTTGTCGTTGGAGCGAGTCTTCTCCGATATTACGTCTCCATTCATAATTTATCACTCTATCGCGCTTTTGTATTTAAATATCTGGAAATGTATATTGTGAGGGGAGATTAATGCGCCCCTCGGCTTCATATTTTTCATTATATGATGATTTGACAGAAAACATGCTTGTCATGGCACTGTTTTCTATTAGAGCTCCGTCACAGAATTTAGAAGCGTCAGAATTGTCTGCATCGTTAGAAACTTTATCAACGATTAATTCCACTTCATCAACGACCATTGTTCTACCTTCAAAACGAGTATTGAGTATAACCAAACAAAATCATAATTAACACGGACATTATCTTTGAAATATGGTTTACAATTATTTATTCGTGTCGGATGTGTAATGTTAAACATGGTAATAAATTCAGAACGATCATCTCTCGAGATGCCTGCGGCGGGCGGAGCTGTAGTTTGTCAGTTCTAGGCGATTGTTAGGCCGTGTGGGCGGGAAACAGCCATCATCAATCAAGCTTCGTGACTCTTTCAACCTGCCGCCCGGGGGAGTGAAGCAGGGCTGCGATGAGAATAAATTATCCACGTTTTTTATTGCCGAGACAGAATTTGTATTAATTAATAGTTGTAATGAATAACGGACACACGTTTTTTTTATCGTTTTTGTCACAGTAATTTAACGTTTGCGTGACAATTATATACAATGTCTATTGTTCGTTTTGATTGATTTTACAAGATAATTGCTTGACGTTGAATTGCTGTCAATCTTTATTAAATTTCATGCCATTGCCTTATTTTTAAAGAACGGTGAATAATTAAAAAAAAATGAAATATTAAACAATACCTATTGTTAATGTTATTGGTTAAAAATTTGAAACTGACGCGAGAACGTCATCATCATCAGTCCATATACGTCCACTGCTGGGCACGGGCCTCCTCTACAACTGAGAGGGTTTAGGCCTTAGTCTACCACGCTGGCCTATTGCGGGTTGGTGGACTACACGCCTAAGAAATTCCTAAGAACTTTTAGGTGTGCAGGTTTCATCACGTCGTTTTCCTTCACCGTTAAAGTAAGTGATAATTCATTGTGAATACACACATAACTTCAAAAAGTCATAGGTGTGTGCCTGGGGTTTGAACCCGCGACCGTAGAGATTCTACACCGTGCCTAAACCTCGAGGCCATCACGACTTCTAAAGAATCGAAAACTAAGGCTGGGTATTCCAATGTGGTATAGCCAAGTAATAGCTAAGGTCATTACAAACCCCCTGGCGGTAAAAAAATCCTGACAAAAAATAAAAAAATTAAGTTTTCCTAACAACCATAGGTATAAAATGTATGGAGTTGTTAGGAAAGCGTCAAAATTTCTATTTTTTGTCAGGATTTTTTTAACGCCAGGGGGTTTGTAATGACCTAAGCTATTACTTGCCTTAGTTTCCGATCACGGTCTGAATACACCCTGTATGTATATGGTAACTATAATGATTATTTCAGCGTGGTAGCCCTAGCCATGAGTCGTGTAAGTAGGCATACTTGATCATAGTCAGTGGCGGCGCGGGGCCGACGTTTTTATGCCGTGCCACACGATGGATCGACTCTGTCAGGTGCTTACGAAAAATTGCCTCTGAGCCCCAAAACTCCCCGGCTACAGCACAAGCGTTTCACAGATATATGTACTGCTTTGTGAGGCTATACTTACAAATTAGTTTGGAATAGGTATATGATAGTAAGACCGGAATAACTGTTTCAATCAGTGATATTAGTAGGTATATTTTGGAATCTGTTGATCACGTGTTTATCTTGAAAGAACATATAAAAACACATACATACATAAACTCACGCCTGTATTCCCCGAAGGGGTAGGCAGAGGTGCATTTCTGCACCCACATTTCACCAGGTATGTATCAGTCCCACGTAATAGGGGGCGAGCCTATTGCCGTTTTTCGGGCACATTTCCAGACTCCGTGCTGGTACTGAGAATTTCCTAATGGAAAAACCCAATAACACTTTGCCCGACCCGGGAATCGCACCCAGGACCTCTAGATCGCACGGCACATACTTGTACCGCGAGACCACGAGGCAGTCATAAAAGCCTAACCAACAATATACAAATTTATATAGAGAGATTGTTGACTAAAATCAAGAGAACAAACTTTTTCTTTATGTTCAAAAGTAAATAAAAACACAAATTATATCATGAGAAGAATTAAGTTAAGGTTCCAAGCTTAAGGTTGCGCAGCTTTACTTATACCAAGTTTTAGTAACGAAGCCAATAGATATTATATTATTATAGAGATATACTCAAAATATCGTATCGTCCACAACAACCTGCTCCAAAAGCTTTAAAAACAGTAAAAAACAATTGACTATAAAAAATAAAATATGGATCAGTAAGTAATCTGTTCTCGCCCACGCTGTGTCTTCACACTGTTTGCTAAAGATGGCCTCAGTATTAATTCGACTCAACTCGATTAACGCAATGGCTTGGATAAATGTTCCGCCTCCAGAACTTGCTACTGACAACTTTGATGATTTTTATAATGATGTTTTTAGTTGAGTGAATCTAACAATGGCGAATTGATGTCGCGGACATAAGTCAAAATTTTGTTTAAACTTGAAAAAGAAGGTATTAAAACTTAATGTAGATAATATATAATGGTATACAGATAGTGTTATTGAGTTTTTCTATTAGGAAATTCTCAGTAGCAGCACGGAGTCTGGAAGTGTGATACATGGCGGACGAAATGTGGGTGCAGAAATGCACCTTTATTACCTCTTGGGGAAATACAGGCGTGAGGTTATGTACGGATAGCAAAAGGAAAGCATTGAGGTGATAAATTAAATCTCAGTCACTTATGAAACTGAAATGCAACTCTGCCTAACCCTCAGAATCAGAAACACATCAGACTGACACAAATCACTTACCAACGCATCAACGACTTCACCCGAAATGAAAGTAGTCCTTAATCTCCTATTAAGCCACTGCCCACCTTTGTGAACGTTCCACAAATCACAAAACCAACAAAGAATCATCGATTACAAACAAATTTCAAAGGAAACCAATTTACAATGCTATTTATCCACAAAAACGCAACTCACAAAACCGATCGAAAATGGGTTGCTTTAGAAAAAAAATCTATACAAGCTTGAGCTCCATCCGAACACAATGAAAGATTAACAGAAGGGTGTCAGCCAAGAGTAATGAGCCGAACAATGCTTTTGACAGAGCCGGCCGAGTTCTGCACGTCGGTGAATATTTTATAATAGCATTTGGGGTTTGGGGATTTAATTCTTTTGATGATGTTCAAATTGTTCCTTTTGATATATTGACTATGTCGTGTACAGGAATAGCACTGTGAGTAATTGATGTCAATCAGTATTTTGATAGTTACAACGGTAATAGCTTTGAGGATTAGGCGCTCAGTATACTGAGACACTTGTGGGAGTTATGGGTTTAAATTTAGGCACACACCACTGACTTTTCAAATTAAGTTCTAAGTCCACTCCAATAATAAACAAGAATATTGTAAAACCTGAAATATACCCTGCTATAGATATAACAACCTTAGGCCGGGTCTCAAGAAAAGTCGCTTACACAAGGACTAGAATATAATAAAACATCCCGACGTGGTTATGACTACATATTTAGGTTCTTCTGCCATGTGTGATACACTACACAATTGCTCTACTCCTTTGGCATATAAACGCAGTACCATAATGTTTAAAATATAAAACACAATAATGAAGAATTCGGCACTAAAATATGTTAATTGACATGAGATGAATTATAAGCAGAGATCACTTCGCCACTTGTCTTTCTTATCCATTAAAACCATCAACAAACTTTATCTCAAACCATCCATAAGTACATCAGCCGCCTATTTGTCATTTTTATAATGTACAACCAATAAATCTTGAGCAGAAACAGCGCACACATCTTTCTTTTCACAAGGGTTGAACGCAATAGTCGTTGTTTCCCGGCGAAATTAAACATTTGATTTAGTACATACATCCGCAGCGGACTGGCGGTCCGTGGGAGCCGGCCTCGCACATAAATTGTGTGTGTTTAAAAATGTACAACAAGCATTTCGCATTACAAGAACCGAGTTAGTAACGGTAGCTTTCATTCGATAAGTTTACAGATAGGGTTTTGCTCGAAGGAAACTGCTTGTAAACAGTGACGTGGACTCTGCTTGCATTATTGTTGTAAATTGTTTGACTTCTTCCAATATTGTCCAGGTTTTTTGCTACCTTGTCTATCTTATTGACTGGTCTGGATTTTTTTTTTTTTTTTTTTTTACTGGCATTTGATTTCTTCTTAGTAATACGTTTCGTAGGCAATATAAATTTCATCAATATTGACTGCCTCGTGGTCTCGCGGTGCAAGTATGCGCCGTGCGATCTAGAGGTCCTGGGTTCGATTCCCGGGTCGGGCAAAGTGTTATTGGGTTTTTCCATTAGGAAATTCTCAGTAACAGCACGGAGTCTGGAAATGTGCCCGAAAAACGGCAATACCTGGCGAAATGTGGGTGCAGAAATGCACCTCTGCCTACCCCTTCGGGGAATACAGGCGTGAGTTTATGTATGTATGTATGTATCAATATTGACGTATCAATCACTGTAAGTATGGAAAACACAGGGGTCAATGTGTTCCTTCAATAAATAACTTTTTTATTTGTCTTGAACTATAGGATAAGTTTTTTTTCTATGACATCTCATAGACGTCTTACTGCTAGACACTGCCTCCTCTACAATTGCGAGGGAAGATTTTGTTGTCCTTACGGATATCCTAAATGGTACAGTGCGTTTATATGTTGCAAGTACGTGCCTAAGATGCGTACTTAATTTTAATTACTCTTAATAATATTTTTTTTAATTGAACGTTGAACGATATTTTCTTTGACTGTAGGAAACCTGTTTGCAAAATAAAGGTGTATACATCCTGATAATCGCTTAATAAATATAGGTACTTTAATAAGAGAATTTCATTGTAATATTTTCATCCTCATCATTATAATCATCATCATTATAAGAGATGTATGTATTTTAAACATTGAATAGTAGAAATAAAGTCTTTTTATTTTTTTCATCCTAAATTTCATCATAACAAAGAACATTTAATTATGAAAGGAAACATCGCTCAAATTTAAAAGTGCCATGTCTCAATAAGTACGCTAACCGCATAAAAGACCAACGTTCTTGTGTTGTTCGCCGAACTCACTTCTGTCACCCACATAGCAAATCAACAATTTGCGTCCGGTCGCAATCAAAGCAATGGAACGCGGTCCATAATCGACAAAACGAAGTGTCCGGTCAAACACCGGACGACCGGGGCCTCCTTACAAAGCAGCCAGGCTGTGAGTCGAGACACAAATCCTTTACGCCACATTTAACACTTTGTTTCAAACGTTAATTGGCGCCCGGAGGCGTGGGCGGTGCGCGCCATAAAACTCCGGACCTCGCCAACAAATTAAACAATCTCAGATGATTCACATTTTAATGACACATAAAAAAACACGTCCCGATCTTTATCGCGGCATAAAATATTTTTATTTATCATGTCCGCTGTCAGTTGCAACGAATATATTACCGGTAGCTGGTTATATTTTAAAATGGTAATTATTTAAAGGTACGATCATCGTTTCGAGATAAACATGGGCGATAACAATAAGTTTTAGACAGCGTTCACGCATACCCCATGCCCATCCATTACTGTTCTATCTCCTACAATTTCTGTCGGGTTACTCCAGGCTATTCATACTCTATTGTCAGCCTTAATCACTAGGTCACTAAGTCCTAAATCGTTTGTTACATCGATATCCTTTGTAGCAGCGCTAACTCTTTCATCTATCATAATCGTTCATGCTGAAAAACAATCAAGATTTACGTCGTTGCTGTTCGAAAATGGACTTCAAATTAGGTACTTAAGGTTCGTTTTCGGATTTCATTCATGTGTATCTGGTCGTAGCTACCTCAGAGGCGGCGTAAGGGCCCGCCGGTTCCAGGGGAATGACAAATGACATCTGTCTACCGCCTGTCAAATATCGTACACATAATAAATGGCCCCGATTGTTTATCGTGGAATATCGCATATATCATGGCGCTCAACGCTTGCCGGCCGCGCTTTGACTGCTTCTATGATTAATAATGTTTGGTTAATTATGTGCGTCGAACGTGGTTGGTTAGGGTGGTTGATCGCGATGGGGTTAGTTGGATTAATAATAATGAGTGTGTTTCGCAGAAGTGGGTACTGGGTATTACTGTGTGGTTAGTAAATATTTGTCGGTATTATGTTGACGGATCAGTTTGATAAGCGATGTCAAAACCAACATAAGATATCATTACAACTTAAAATTAAGTCGTTCTTTAATTTTTGTTATTAAATTAAACACATTTTCATAAACGGTATACATTTGTAAATGTAACTTTTCATCTATTTAAAGTATTGATAATTGATATTATGTTTTACATATTAATATACAGGGTGTATTCAGACCGTGATCGGAAACTAAGGCAGGTAATAGCTACGGTGATTACAAACCCCCTGGTGTTAAAGAAAATTCTGACAAAAAATAAAAAAATTGACGTTTTCAGTACAACCATCGGTATTAAATGTACGCGGTTTGTATGGAAAATTTTTATTTTTTGTCAGAATTTTCTTTAACACCAGGGGGTTTGTAATCACCGTAGCTATTACCTGCCTTCGTTTCCGATCACGGTCTGAATACACCCTGTAGAAACATAAATAAAAACCCTAGTGAAACTAGATCCAGTATAACTAACTCAAAAAAAACAACAGTCCCTAAAATCGAACAAATAAATAGAGCTTTAGACAATAATCAAATTGGAAATTCTAAAAATGGTTAATTCAAAAATTCATCTCCAAGGTGATCCATTCAAACGGGCCCATAAATCACCCACTTTCTGAACTCTTCCGTCTATAAATCATTTTTCGCAGGGCCGCCCCATAAAGCGATACGTCAAAATCACTGTTCGCGTAAATTTCGCCCCCACGACTTCGCACTATTCTGATACAGTGACGAGTTATGAGAGGCCGCGGGTTGCAAAATTCGATAAAATTTCAAGTTGAAAATCTTCACTAAATTCATAGTTAAAGGAAAGATTGTATCTTTGCGTCCAGATGCACATAAAATGTCTATTTTTACTCGACTCTTATACCATCATAATGAAAAAAAATATTAATCTAATAGGAATCTCATAAAACCAAACAAGACCTGAGCAGTATGGTATCAGTAATTGAGTACTGCCTTGTAACAACGAATACCATTGTCCACACAAATTCAGTAAGTGATCATTTAAAAAATCATAATTAGCGGCAAAAGCTTTGAAAACTGTGGCCTCAATTTTACCTCGACGTGAAACAAATTCAAACAGAAAGAGCAGGTTTATACTAATACGTTTGTTAGGGACTTCGTGAAACATGTTTCGAATTAAATACCGTCAAAATCGGAACAGTGGTACAGATACAAAAGCTAAATGAATAAACAACAAACTTCGACAGTTTCGTACTTATAAGTACTATTCAGCTATGACTTCCAAGAAGTTAAAGTCCCACCCGCTACATCTTCCACATTGGGTACTGGCGTTAATTTTCAGAAGGGTACCAGTAAGCTTGATAAATGAGTGTCGGAATTTCAAAGGCACAATGGAGACCTGACCCGCGTGACGTGTCGTTAATCAAAAAATGTCTATAGCGTAAGGTAAACAAACTGTTCTGGACTACTTATTTTTCTCGAGACAACTCCATTCCGAATGTGATGGTTACTAATTTGAACAACTTATTAAGTAAATTCAAATGTTATTTTTGGATTTCTTGAATATATTTGGTTTCGGAAATCGATTTCATCACTTAGATCCATGATTGATATTCCTGTAGTTCGAATACCCTGGCCTGGGTCTTATACTTTTCTCCTATTACACTTTTGTGGACTTCGTGAGAATTAAAATAGTGATGATCTCGACTGTACAGTTGGCCTCCTTCCTAGGTCAGTCAGTCAATCCTCCTCAGTCTCCTCAGATACGTTGAACGCTTGTTTGGCTAAGATCTTACCACCAGCCATCATATGTTATAGACAAAATTAAGTTGCTCGTAACAAAATCCGAGATATAGTCCATCATTCTGAAATCAAATCTCAAAGGACTTGCTGGATGCTGTCAAACTGAACATTAATATCTATGACACGTGAGATATTGCCGGTTGTCGTGTATAATGCGATTATCAAACCCTCCCATTGTACGGATCACGTGATAGCACGAAAGTGCGTTGCAACAAGATTGATTGTCCTCCAATGTTTGACATTTGTGAAGTCTATCGCTGATGACTCATTGTTGTGGGTTAATGTTTGAAAAAGGAATTGCTTGTTCATTGTGTCATATTTTTTAGCTTCGGAATAATGGATGCCAATTACTATGAATTCGTTTACATTTTTTTCAGAAGGATAAAGAAATGTTTCATAATCACCACACGAATATTTATATGTATATCTAAAATAAGTAAGACACATAGTTATTCTTTGTTTTAAAGCGTTATTTTACCCAGCAAAAAACGCATCGAAGTAAGTAGACAGTGGTCTGGTCCAAAAGACAAATACCTGTCTTTTCATGGCTATGTGGAATGAGGACTTCAGCACTAACCTGAGCCAGTGTACAAGGTCAAAGATAGTACCCGATTTATATGTATAAATTTGTTCGTCTGCATTATTTTATAGCAACCTAAGTTTGTATATCAGATATGTACATACATACCATCAATTTGTTTTGTGTCAATACTCCATTAATTAACAATAAAAAAGAATGAAGTTTTACGTCAGTTTTCTGCTTATCTTGACTCATACGTCCATTCTCCAATGATTTGTTAACAGCTCTTGGGTTAAAACCACGTTCCTCGTATATATTGGTAATATTGCGCGATTTCTCTTTGATGTCATTTTTTCTATCGTAAATTTTTCAACACATAAAACGCTCCACGCGTTATTACACATGAAATTTGTTTTTCGGACACACGGCTTTTGACAACGAGCAGTCCAACATAAATGTTCAGCTATTCATTTCGGGTTTTCCAGATATTCATTATAATTCTTGTGTTTAGTGCTTGCAGGTTAATGTTTCGTTTCTCTGTCATATTATATAGTACTTTGAATAGATTAAGCTTATATCAGTAGAACAATGACTAGTCTAAAGTCACAATTATTTTTTAAAAGAGATATCATCACGAAGCTGTCTAATTTGTGACATGAATTCCTAACCACGTACAATAATATAATCTATAACATAGTTATGATGACGATATAACTCAGTTGAGTTAGATGAGAAAAAGATACAGTAGTAATCTTGGAACTCTGAATGTACTGTAAACAAATTATTCGCGGCTCACATCTATGGCGAATAAAATAATAAAAAAACTACTGATATGTACAATAAATCTGAAATTTTATTTCTAAGTCTACAAAATGCTGAGCCTGTATGAGGGCTCTATAAACCATCCCCAATATAATTTCACTCATCTGAATAACAGAGGCAGCTCGAGCCTACCAGTGAAACGTATAATGGTAGTACATATAAACATGCGGTATATTATTTTGATCTACCATAGAAAGCAGATAAGTAATAATTTTCCTCGTGTTTAATTTAAAATCTAAATGCCTTACGTTGGACTTAATTACAACGTGATTTAACCGTGGTTCCAGCAACACTCATTGCAGAGCTAATAAAATGTGTAATGTATAGTAAATCACCACTTTTACTTCTTCAGTAGCTTGTTAAGCTGCGCGCCTGTGTGTAAGGGCGGCTTCACACGTCGCCTCCTCACGAATAAATCTGCCTTTACAACTGCATAAATTTGTCGATGGGGCGATTTTCGCATCCGCCCGGACTGTGCTCGTATCCTGTTTGTTTGTAACGACTGTTTTCTAGGAAACCTTACCGATAAATACAACACACTATTGGCGCGAGTGTAAACTGTTTGCGGCTCAATTATCCAACGCGCTGGTATGGTTTTATTGGGAGATACGTTTCGAAGAATCTTCCATTTGATGTTAAATAATATTAAGTATGTTCAATAGATGAATGCTATATTAAGAATGTTACATTATTTACCTGCCATTATTACGACTGCCTCGTGGTCTCGCGGTACAAGTATGTGCCGTGCGATCTAGAGGTTCTGGGTTCGATTCCCGGGTCGGGCAAAGTGTTATTGGGTTTTTCCATTAGGAAATTCTCGGTAACAGGACGGAGTCTGGAAATGTGCCCGAAAAACGGCAATAGGCTCGCCCCCTATTACGTGGGACTGATACATACTTGGCGAAATGTGGGAGCAGAAATGCACCTCTGCATACCCCTTCGGGGAATACAGGCGTGAGTTTATGTATGTATGTATGCGACATTATTTACCATATTATAAACCTACCCAATTTGTAAGAAATTTTCCTAGTTTTGAAAGCTATGTTGTACCTAATACATATATTCCTATTACTAACATTTCTTGTCTTATGAGACATATGTTTTATACTCGTATCCATGTGACATTAGCCAGAAAAAACTTTAGGACAGCATTCATAGAGACAATGGCAATTCTTGTATATATATATATATATATTCAGCCTATCGCCGTCCACTGCTGAACGAAGGCCTCCCCAAGTAGGCGCCAACCATCCCGGTCTTGAGCAGCCCTCATCCATCCGCTACCCGCCAATTCTTGTATATTTTATTTAAAGACTATAAAGGGAAAAATTGCTTATAAATGCCTTTATTGATAACAAAGACAGTCCCTTTGAGGATAATTGTACTTGAAAGAAAGTAACAACCGAAACACATTTTATGGCAAATGTGACTTCCTACTCCAACAACCCATTGGACGTAAAACAACAAAACATAATCCAGACGAATTCGAACCTGCCAGTAACTTAAACAAGCATATCCAAGAAACTCCGAGGAAGCATAAAAAGCCAAATAAATAACTGGAGAGCATCACTGGCGTCACTCGTCGTCGCTTTGAGCGCGCCGAGTTGATGTGAATTTATGAAACGGGAATTAAAATGTTTGCTCCACACTGATTTATGGGACTCGTTAAAAGATCCACGCCTCTGGATTGAATAAATACGTCTTAAAATATATAATACAGATGTGTTTCCGCTGGCGTTTATTAATTTTCAGGCCGGGTGTATTGAGCGTTTTGTTGTTTTGTTTCGAGGGTACAACTTAGTCTGAATTCAATTTCAAGGGCTGGTGAAGATTTATGAAATGTGTTTCTTAAGTCACTGACTTAGTGACGAATATTCCCATCAACAAAAATACTTATTTTAGTTTGCTGCTTGAATTAATGTTACTTTGCAGTTATTTATATCAATGCGGTTTAAAATTTTATGGATTAAAATTCATATAAAAGCAAAAACGTCTCGTCTGTATGCTAATTCGTATTATGTTAGTTATATGAAGTAGTGAAAACTCATGGGCTCGCAATACAAGCATGTGCCTAGCGATCTTGAGGTCCCGGTTTCCCGGATTCATGTGGTTGTAGAAATGCACCTGTGCCTATCCCTTCAGGCTTGATCCTACAGGCTTGAGGTTTTGCATGTAAAAAATAATCTGAGTGCTTTTACTATAGAATCGAATGTCTGTCTCTCGTAAACTAACGTGTGATGTATGATAATAAAGTTCTCTCTCTCTGGTCGGTCCCTCATATCTGAGGATCGTGGTCAGCATTAGGGTGATAGGGTGAACAAGCAGTGATGGCCTCGAGGTTTAGGTGTGCGGTCGAGAATTTCGGCGGTCGCAGGTTCAAACCCCAAACCTCTGACTTTTCGAAGTTATGTGTGTATTCACAATGAATTATCACTTGCTTTAACGGTGAAGGAAAACATCGTGATAAAACCTGCACACCTAAAAGTTCTTAGGAATTTCTTAGGTGTGTAGTCCGCCAACCCGCACTAGGCCAGCGTGGTGGACTAAGGCCTAAACCCTCTCAGTTGTAGAGGAGGCCCGTGCCCAGCAGTGGGACGTATATGGGCTGATGATGATGATGATGATTAGGGTGACATATGGAGCGGATAATCTGCTTCCACCGGTTTCTGTCCAGCGCGTCCCTTACGGCAGTATAGAATTTGGAGGTCGACGACTCTTTTGATACCGACGAGGCAACAGCGGCCTTGAAGTTTAAATAACTTCAAAAAAGTCTGGGGCAGAAGGTAACGGGAACCCACTGCTTCTACTTTCCCAAGAGAGTCAACATGAAAGATAATAAAGTTAATAGTAATAAAATAAAACAATTAAAGACGCATTTAAAGACGCAATCAAAGACGCAACAATTACGCATTTTGATTGTATGTCTTTAATACAGAATTTTGCATCAAGTGACATCAAATGTACGGGAATGAAACTTTTTTTCTACGTTATTGGAGATTTAAAAATAAATAAACTTTTCATTTCGGTACCGTGGGTTGTCTGGAAGAAATCGCAGCTAGCGATAAGACCGCCTGTTGTAGCTATTTTTTTATTAATTCTCCTTAAAGTTGTTTGTTATTTATGTTATATTAAGCATACATACATAACCTCACGCCTATAATCCCCGAAGGGGTACGCAGAGGTGCATTTCTGCACCCACATTTCGCCAAGTATTTATCAGTCCCACGTAATAGGGGGCGTTCATTCCAGACTCCATGCTGTTACCGAGAATTTCCTAATAGAAAAACACAATAACACTCTGCCCGACCCGGGAATCGAACCCAGGACCTCTAGATCGCACGGCACTTACTTGTATCGCGAGACCACGAGGTCTATAATTATATTAAGTTAAGTAAGTATATAGTGTACAAAAAAGTATATTAAATAAATTAATTAAATAAAAAAATAAACTATTAGGTAAGTTCTTTAATGAGGTAAATAAAAGAGTGATTTTTTTGTTTCATGCTTATTTTGAATATGAAATGTTCCCAATTACTTCATGTAACAGAAACATTGGATGACATAACAAACTTTTTGAATAAACTGTCTATCCAACTAATTATTTTAATTACGCAATAAAATAAATAAAAAATCTTTTGTTAACTAACATAATGATTATTAAAATGCACATAAAAATATAATATTTTACGTAAATCTTATGTAAAATATACTCTAATGCATTTCAATTATGTAAATTTTCTGTTTTGTAAATATCATTAGGTTCTCAAGCTTTGAGTTTTGTAATGTTTTAGTGAAAGATATCTTTGTGAATGCGTGCTAAATGACATTTTAATCACTCGCCTTCACGCCGGCGCGCCGCGTGGGTAGGCAGGCGCTAATTGAGGGCGACGTTCTGTTACCGACGACTGATTGACAACCTGTAGCTGGTTAAATGCGCTTAATCTGCGTAAATGTACGACTGTACAGGAATTTAAAACATGGCGTGGATAACAATATCTTACGTTGTTTAATACTTGTAAATTTCTAAATGCCTAGTAGCATTGTGCGATCCAGAGGTCTTGGGTTTGATTCCCGTGTCGGGCAAAGTGTTATTGAGTTTTTCCATAAGGGAATTCTCAGTAGCAGCACGGATTCTGGAATTTAGTCTGAGAAACGGAAATAGGCTCGCCATTTGGGACTGATACCTGATGAAATGTCGGTGCAGAATGCACCTTTTCCTACCCCTTCGGGGAATACAGGCTAGAGGCTATGTATGTATGGGTGTTTCTTAATACATACATACATACATGTACTTCAAGCTCATTTCTAAACTTTGTGCCGCTACTGAGACATATATTACCTACTCTCTTACTCCTGTATACCTGAAAGATTAGGCCGAGGTGCAATTATGCACCCACTTTTCCCCAAGTCCCACATTATTTATTTATTTATTATGCTTTATTGTACACCATAAATAAAATTTTTGTGCGGTGGATGTCAAGACGTATAGACGTATCCGTAGATCGAGTGTTTTAAAATTTCACAATTTTAATAAATTTCAAGTTTATTTATACATTCATCATCATCATCATCAGCCCATATACGTCCCACTGCTGGGCACGGGCCTCCTCTACCATTGAGAGGGTTTAGGCCTTAGTCCACCACGCTGGCCTAGTGCGGGTTGGCGGACTACACACCTAAGAAATTCCTAAGAACTTTTTAGGTGTGCAGGTTTCATCACGATGTTTTCCTTCACCGTTAAAGTACGTGATAATTCATTGTGAATACACACATAACTTCGAAAAGTCAGAGGTGTGTGCCTGGGGTTTGAACCCGCGATCGCCGAAATTCTCGACCGCGTACCTAAACCTCAAGGCCATCACGACTTTATTTATACATTAGGACTACCTAAAACAGTTGTGTAGCAGTTCTATGTGACCAGAAATCTAAGCATACACCACCTGCCGGCACATACACGTTATACTTATTCGTAACGGACAAAACGTAATTCTTACCTTAACCGTTATGGCGCAACTGGTTGACATACAGGAAGCACAGAGCAGGCTGGAAGACACTTCACCACTAAAACTAAAAATCACCACTCAGGAAGAATTTAACGCACTTTCACTAAAGCACAAAAAGGCCACAAACACCGCAACGAACGCGACCAAACGCGGCACCGATCGCGCAGGTACATCGAATTTGAACGCGAAACCGCGAAAAACTTAACAACATGCGAGAATACGAAACGCGTATATCTTAGTGTCACTCACGTTGTGTACTGTGCGAGTCTTGTGTTTTTGTTTTTAATTTTATAATATTATTTTTTTGCCTACCCCAAATGTCATAAAAATGTTATAGTGTTCATGTTGTGTTCAGAAACTTAGTTAAATAATTGCGTTTTGTTTTGATTCTTTCTTATTGATATTTTGTTTTTCTTTTATATTGTATTCTTAAGTGTAAAGGCTGGCGGGTGGTGCAGAGATACAAGAACGCAATTGTTGGTACGTTTTATTTTATTTTACTATATTTTTTTTATATCTTAGATTTTATATTGTTTTATTTTTATTAATATATTATATTGCAGTAGGTATATATTTTATATTTATAAGAAATAATGATATCTGTAGTTACGATTCTTCATGCAATGACGGCAGTTTTTGTTCGGTGAATGTCACAACTCAATATCGTAGTGTGCGGCCTTTTTTTATATACTGGCACGGCAAAGTGACTCCACTGTACCTGATGGTAAGCACAGTGGAGTCCAAAAAATTAATACCGACCAGCGAGAAACGATATGGTCACCCGCTGGTCGACACAATCATGCCGGCCTGCACAAATGCTTCTTCACGCTTCGCTTAAAGGTCACATATCGCTATCGGCGATTCCTTCCAGGCAACAGTTAGATGGACTGAAGAGATCAGAAAAATAGAGTGGGTGGTTATAATTTAAGTAAATTTAAAATTATTAAGTTATGAAACTATTGCGGCTGTTCGGCTAATTTCCAGACTGCGTGTTGCTACTGAAAATTTCCTGGTGGAATAACCAGCCATATAGAATCTATTTTGAAGGGAACAGAGCAAACATTATTGCTTTCTACCTACTTTAAACATTGCTGGTTTCTTCTCCACAGCGATAACACGTTTCGAAGCGGCAATAGTTTAAAAAATATTAAAAAGTGTAAAATTGACGATTCAAAAGAACTTGTAGAAGTCTATTTGAATAAAGATAATTTGACTTTGACTTTGACTGGCGTGAAATGCCTTTTTCAATGTAACTCTCGGCGACATATCGTTCCGACAACAAACACACTGACAAGATTACACCTTTGAGTACATATTATGTACTAAGTAACCTAAAGGGGATTTGTGTCTTCAAAGCTCAAAATTCTATTGTCGCTCATCAAAATTTTAGCCTGATCTCTACAGATCGACTCCATTCTGATTTTATCGAAACTAATTTTAGTACACATACATACATACATAAACTCACGCCTGTATTCCCCGAAGGGGTAGGCAGAGGTGCATTTCTGCACCCACATTTCGCCAGGTATGTATCAGTCCCACGTAATAGGGGGCGAGCCTATTGCCGTTTTTCGGGCACATTTCCAGACTCCGTGCTGTTACTGAGAATTTCCTAATGGAAAAACCCAATAACACTTTGCCCGACCCGGGAATCGAACCCAGGACCTCTAGATCCCACGGCACATACCTGTACCGCGAGACCACGAGGCAGTCACTAATTTTAGTATAATTAAAAAAACATAATTTAAATAGCAGATGTGACTTTGCATAATTCTAACATTTATTATGTTAATTTAAATGACACTTGTGATTCACTTAAATGACTCACATAAATTAGTTTTGGCACAATCCCAAAGATCCTTATACGCAAATAATCCTATTAAAAATATTTACGATGTTATAAAAGCCAACGTGTGGGCGTCGAATATAATTTGAGAACTACTTTCTAATTCAACAGATTTCTAGACTTTTTGACGTGTTTTTCTAAAATTTTTGAATTACTGTGTAGTCATAAATTACACAAGACCTTCTTTTTCACTTATTTTATATAGAAAGAAGAAAGAAAGAGAAAGAAAGAAGTATTTATTGCTAGCACAAATATTTGTATTATATTTGTATAATATATAGAAAAAGGCATTCGTCATCAGCCCATATACGTCCCACTGCTGGGCACGGGCCTCCTCTACAACTGAGCTTAGGATTTAGTCCACCACGCTAGCCTAGTGCGGGGTGGCGAACTACACACCTAAGAAATTCGTAAGAACTTTTAGGTGTGCAGGTTTCATCACGATGTTTTCCTTCACCGTTAAAGTACGTAATAATTCGTTCTGAATTCAGACATAGCTTAGAAAAGCCAGAGGTGTGTGCCTGGGGTTTGAACCTGCGACCATCGAGATTCTCGACCGCGTGCCTAAACCTCGAGGCCATTACGACGTTTCTTATAGATATTAACGATAATTAATTCATAAACAATTTACAGTCTCTTAAGAATTTACCTCCAAACAATTCCCTTCAACCCTCTCGAAATAATCCCCAATTAAGTAACAACTCCTTGCTCGCAAACGATTGATTCAAATCGCATTACACGCCTATAATCACGGCAAAATCGTATTGATAAAACAGACCTTATTAACATTCACAGCCGATTTATTCCGTAAACATAATATTTCCTTTGAACAATACAAAAAATGAATTCGTTGAATGCAAATGGTTCATTAAATTATTCCGGTGGAGCGAACAGTTCTTTGCGTCGTCGTCGAGTCGGCAAATTCGTAATAAACGGTTTATGTTAAATTTATTTTGAACATGGCGGATTTTGAACATGGCGGATTATGCAGAGCGGAAACAATGCAAATTGGATATAGGGAGAATAGTGTCCCATATACATACTAGGTATCATCATTAGCCATATGCCCCGTGACGCAGCCCCGTGGCGCAGATGGCTAGACACCAGCTTGCGAAACGAGAGGCCGCGGGTTCGATCCCCGCACCGGGACAAATGTTTGTGTGATCCACAAATATTTGTTTCGGGTCTGGGTGTTTGTGAGACCGAAAAGTCTCTCGTAGTCTCTGATACCCACGACACAGGACTTGTATCCTAGTGTGGGGTCAGTACTATGTATGTGACTGTTAGATTAAAAAAAAAAAAAAAATGCTATATACATATATAGCTGGCTTGAAACGGGATATCCTATTGTCTTTAATACTTCTTTTTATAATGTACTATTATCTTTATTATGGTCGTCGTCATCAGCCCATATACGTCCCACTGCTGGGTACGGGCCTCCTCTACAACTGAGATGGTTTAGGCCTTAGTCCACCACGCTGGCCTAGTGCGGGCTGGCGGACTACACACCTAAGAAATTCCTGTGACCTTGTAGGTGTGCAGGTTCCATCACAATGTTTTCCTTCACCGTTAAAGTACGTGATAATTCTTTGAAAATACATAACTTGAAGAAGTCTGAGGGTTTCAACTACAATAATTCTACACAAAATCTATGGCAACCCGTTGTTAACTTTTTCCATCATATTTTTCCCATCAAGAGGGCCATAAAACGATGCTGGAGCCGGCGGCGATGTTTGCCACAATGAGTCACGGATAACAGCCCATAATGCCAGGCCTCGGCGTCTCGGACAGCTAATCATGTAGGTAATGGAGCATGATTGTCGGCCTTCCTTGCATTAGCTCGGCACATATAATTTGTGCCAGTAATGACTCTACCTGCTCCGTTGACAGATCAAGAACCGATGTTATGGTAGCTCAGTAATATTATTATTATGCAAATATACGTGAATTGTGTGCTATTATTTATTAAACAATAGCTTTTGAAATTGAGAACGGACATTGATTTGAGGGTTTAACAGTTTTTAGAACCGTGTCATTTAAAAGATTTTATTGTTAAAGTTGACTGCCTCGTAGTCTTGCGGTACAAGTATGTGCCGTGCGATCTAGAGGTCCTGGGTTCAATTCCCGGGTCGGGCAAAGTGTTATTCGGTTTTTCCATTAGGAAATTCTCTGTAGCAGCCCGGAGTCTTGAAATGTGCCCGAAAAACGGCAATAGGCTCGCCCCCTATTACGTGGGACTGATACATACCTGGCGAAATGTGGGTGCAGAAATGCACCTCTGCCTACCCCCTCGGGAAATAGAGGCGTGAGTTTATGTATGTATGATGTTTAAGTTACTAAAGATATAATTGTCATATTATAATACAGTGTCATCATCATCAGCCCATATACGCCCCACTGCCGGGCACGGATCTCCTCTACAACTGAAATAGTTAAGGCACCACGTCAAGTCCACCACGCTGGCCTAGTGCTGGTTGGCGGACCACACACCTAAAAAATTCCTAAGAACTTTTAGGTGTGCAGGTTTCATCATGATGTTTTCCTTCACTGCATTGTACTAATCAGATTTATTTTGTGTGGCTACACTAATTAATTCTATATTACTGGAAAATCTCATTGTATCCTTTGGTTAAAAATATAATAGAGTTATTTCAAAAACTTTTTTACAAAGCTCCTAAAATATTTTTTTGATCAATTACAAATCTCAATTCAAACCTATAAACATTAACAAAAATGTGAATATAAAAAATCTGACATTTAAAGTCGATAGCCCACACAAATCGGCATCATCACTATACGCAGAATCAACAATAATTCCTACACGAATAAAAGGAACGACGCAAGCGATCAATAAGGAAATATCGATTCTGCGCGATTATCAATTTCGATCGATACTTAAATTTGTGTAATTATAAGAGTACATAAAATAAAAACGTCTTAATGGCTCACATTACTTTGCAGATTACAGCAACAATTTATCGGATTTTATCGAAAAGGCCATATTATCTCCATAGTCACTTACACCTCCTGTAAAGGGCAAGATTCGCAAGTTTGTAGTTATACCGTCTCATCGTGTTCTTTCGTTGGTTATCCTTTTCGGTCTCATATAACTATACCCAGACTAGTTACTAATACTACTATACTACTAGTTACCCATCAAATTGTACTCTAGTTTCTATCAAAAAGGAGGGTAGAAGATAAATGGTTCTTAATACTTTACTCATTTTATTTGGTTTCACTACCCTTGCTTTAAGATGCAGCATGGCCATTAATGTAATAAAATTACAGTAATAAACATACTGAAAATTTACCAATATCTTTTATGCGTTAGAGTAGTTGGATATGTCCTGCACATAAGGATTGTAAATCTAACGTCTAATATTTTGTCTACTGCATAAGAATGGAGGGAAGTAGATAATCATATTCGGTCTTATTAATAAATATTGCTTATTCTTCTCTTACTCCAAAGTTACACCGGTATTAGTTAATTCTAGATTAGTAACGAAAAGCTACGTGTTAATAACGGTATCAATAAATACGGAGTAGGTTCGGAGTAACAATACAAGCCTTACACTGAGATTAAGGTGTATTTTATGGCAACCCAGTGATATTAATTTTTTTTTCTTTGTTCCTCACGGAACCGGCTAAGGTCGAAGACCATGCTGCCAAGTCTTCAGTAATTTAATTTCATATATGAAATGAATGATGATGATGATGAATGATGAAAGAAAAAGGCGGGAAATTTCCAAACTGAAAGGCGCGCCCCCCGTCCCTCCCACTTACAACCCTTAATCCCTTCAGTACAATAGCGAACAGAGAATCAAGCACCACTCGTAGATATTGCACACAGCGTATCAAATTCACCCCTCACCTACCCCTTCCCCGTCCCACCGCATCGGTGGGACCGTCCCTCCTGGATCAGGAGGCTCCTCCATCCTCTCGCCAACAATCACCAGAAAAGACTCACCAGATACAGCGAGACAGGGAAGAAAAAAGGGAAAACTAAATCAAACACACCACACACAACACCGACAAGCAACACTTAATCCCCCGTTCACCATTATCAAGAAAAAAATAAAAATTATATGTGAGAAAAACAAAAAACGCGCCCTCCGATCCGAACACTTCCCGCCCTTTTTCCAGTGATATTAAAAATAAAAATAATGAAAATAATGACCGGGTCGAATAAAAAGACACTGACAGTTAGGTAAATTTTGAAATTTAACACTTTTATTTGTCAAAGTCAAATGTCAATCACAACATAAATGTAATGATGCATGCGTGAATTTGTGCTATTTTTATATTATCAGAATATTATTTTTTATTTGAAAAAAAAAGAAGCAAAGAGGCATTCGTTCCATTAACTGGGATGAAGATGAAAAGGTAAGCACGTGGCTATATTTTAATGTATAAAAAGTATAATTTACAATTTTAGAAATGCTTAATTATTGTTTCAGCAATTATTTCGCTCAGTTCTAAAGGAATTTGCGACGATAATAGAAAATAAGTCATTAGATAATAACGCAAACAAATTGCACAACGCAATGGTTAACTATGCTAAAAGCTTGAAAAGATCAAGAATACCAGAAACGGTTGGAGATATTGGAAGTGGAGCTGAATATCCAAAAAGAAAAATTTAAAAGAGCTACTCTAGAAAGGGAGATTTTAGAAATAAGAAAGGCGAAAAAGTTGATGTAAATTTTATTCAATTAAACAATAAACATATCTTGTGATATCACCATTTTTTTTTTAATTAAATTAAATGCTCTCAATTCTTTATTTACATTTATTGTGATCGCACATACACACATCATTTTATACCTTATTAAAATAGAAACACAATCAAATTGATATCAACAAAATTTCATAATTTTATAGTTTCTTTGGCGCATTAGAACAATGCATTTGCCTATTTTTTTATAGTAACCCACATGGAAGGGGCAATCATAGGATATATATATATAAGAAATGAAATTATATTTATTTAATCTATAAAATGTCAAATACATCACTTAGATCCAGTCATTTCAAAATTTGTTGTACCACCCTGTTCGGAAGGAAGTCATCACTAGAGAAGAACAGGCAAGAAACTATATATATACACACACTTTTGTTCACTGTCAGAGGGAGGCTTTTTTATCTAATGACCCCTGTGTCTAATTATTGCCAAAGCAACTTGTTTGCACACAAAGGATATTGTTGGCTGACTAAACCGACTCAGATCTGCATCATCTTGAATCTGTAAAATAGATAAGTGGTATTTATTCAAAATTTACTAAATACCAACAATTATATTATTAAATCTTTGTCACACAAAGCTGAGATTAAATTTTGTATACAGGTTATACTATCTATATGCAGTTGTTTAATAGGATAGAAGTGTAATGTACAAATAAATAGTTAAGTAGTATATTTAACTCATTTACATCTAATAGCCTGATAAACTGCTAACATTATATTAAATATTTATATTTATTTGAATTCAAACTTGGCTATTAACAGACTTCAAGCAAGAAAGTATATAACAATTAGGCCTAATTAGGGCAATCTAGCCTAATAATAGTACCTATAGTTTATTGAGATAGTTTATTTACCTCTCCACAACCCGAAGTCCTAATTGCAGCTGAAACTTTCAAGTGAGGTGGTATAAAGCCTCCTCGTGCATCTCCAGCTAAATCATTTTTCACCATTTCAGTAATGCAATATGCAGTTGAGCGTGTAAATCTATATTTATATTTAAACTCATCTTCTTCAAGGTCTTCAAAAGGGTTACTGCGAGGTTTATACAATTTCACATTCCTTAATGGTAATATTTCTTCAATTCCTTCTATCATTCTCAAATGTCAATGAAATAATATCTATTCATTTTAATCCACAATAATTACAAAATCAGGCACTAGTAAGTACCTACTCGAACGAACACCAAACAAATAGGTACGAAAAATATTTAGGTTGGAAATACAATACAAATCTATGCTTACTCAAGCGTTAAACCATGGGGCTCCGCGGAATAACTTTTACTCCAGGAGTAAATTTTGATTATTTAACTCCGTCCTTACTCCTAGTTTATTAATAGATACCATTTTTGCCTAATCTTTGCGTAAGTCTTGGAGTAAAGTTATTCTGACGCAAATCATAGTTTATTAATAAGGTTGATTATGTTTTCAACTCCTATAGGTATATTTTATTTTGCTTAATTTCCTACCTAACATTGGCATTTAAGACTCACTAGGCTTCACCGCTTCACTGTCGATCTTGGTGTAAATAGCGTCTTTCTACCTGTCCTTTATGTTTAAGTAATGATGTTATAAAACACTCAAGTCTTAAAAACCCACTTGAGTTGTTTCTATCAAATAGCCACTCAAACACAATTTTTTATTCTCTTCTAATGTACCGTCTGATTGATGTAAAGCTTACAACTTACAAGAACGAAATATAAAAATTCCCGCCTTGCACAATGTAATTGATGATTAGTGTAAAGATCATTTTAGTCATTACACACGATGACGAATCATTATGTTTACTGTTGAATGGCAAAGGAAATATTTGCAATTTGCAATATTATTTTTTTATTCAACGTACTCGTATCTTAAGTTTGTTAACCTATTTATTTGTATTTGAGATTTTAAGTGGCTTTGAACACTATATTATTGAATATTACAAACTTAGGCATTAATATGTCATGTAGGAAACAGTGTCGATTATGCCAAAACAACCTTAAAATTATCATAAAACTTAGATTATTGTAATATATTGTTATTAAGGGCCTTAATCCAGTATTATTTCGCTAAAATCTAGATTTATTTTAATGTTAAACATTTGAGTAAATACATATCGTTAATGGTTCATTAAAGCGGTATAGATTTTGTCTCTCAATACCTTCGATTCGATCAAATATCAAATATAATATAGATCGAAGCTCAATACCAAAGTTGTAATGACGTAACTTGATATGGTGGCCTCAATAGGGATGTTGACATAAATAGCGAATGTATGAAAAGTTTTTTTTTTGCCATAGCAGGGAATATTAGAATGGCGAAAATCGTATTTTGTAAATGTAAATATGAGTAATAAATTAATTAAAAATAATTAAAAATGTTTAAAATAATTCCAAATATCAAGTGACTGCAAACGCCAATCGGATCGGAGCGCGTTACGTCACAATGTATGAAGAATCGCAGACAAGTTGTCTAACCTAGGGGTGTCCACTGTCCACTTTGAAAAAACATCGATGTTTTTTTCGATTCGATAAATCGGAACTTTACACTTTTTACAAGCTTTTATTTAACTTGTAATGTATGTATGTATGTTTGTTTGGATGAAATCTTGCAACTTAATTTTGAAGCAGATATTTTTAACCGATTTGTGTCGTGGGTATAAGATATTACGAGAGACTTTTCGGTCTCCCAAACACCCAGACCCGAATCAAATATTTGCGGATCACACAAACATTTGTCTCGGTGCGGGGATCGAACCCGCGGCCTCTCGTTTCGCAAGCTAGTAGTCTAGCCAACTGCGCCACGGGGCTGAAAATCCTATAATTTTGTACTTCTTGGTAAAAAAATACCAATATATTTTAAGATTTTTATTTTAAATTTTCTAAAAACGATTCGATACGAGTAAGTGTCGATACTTGCCGACCGATACCGAGTAAGTATCGATACTTGACGACCGATACGGTATTGAGTAGAAGTATCGATACCTTAATGGTATTGTTTCATCCCTAATTTGACAGCAGTTTGTTGTATTTAATCTTCGATCAGTATATATTTGATCGAAGTATTTAATACACTGTTTCGTCATCAAGACCAGGTGACAGCTTGGAGCGTTTAGGCGCGAAATTTAAACACTAAACTAATTAAAGTCGTTTTTTTATTTAAAATTTATGAATAAAAAAATTAAGTATATTTTTTCGTAATATTTACGTTCTTATCTATAAAATGAAAACAGTTCCAAATATTTGTCAACATTCCTATTTTATTAAGACTGAAATGCGTAGTGATGGCCTCGAGGTTTAGGCGCACAGTCGAGTTAAATATCACGGCCGTCGCAGGTTCAAACAGGCACACACCTCTTCTTTATTCTTTTTTATAAGCGCCAGGCCATCGTGGTAGACTAGGGCCTGATTCCTGATAGTTTAAAAAATTAAGATGTGTAAAATTGACGATTCAAAAGAACTTGTAAAAGTCTATTTGAATAAAGATATTTTGACTTTGACTTTGACTTTCCTCTCAGTTGGAGAGGAGGTTCGTGTCCCGCGGTGGGACGTACTTATATGGGCTGATGATAAAAAAAATATACAAAACATATCTTCGAGGATTGAATAAATCTGGTCTCCTTGATCTTAAAAATGAAATCGCAACGGTACACTTTATTTGTCGCTTTCTGGTTCAAACAAATTATTTCACCGTTATTAGGACAAAGATACCATAGATCATTCGCAGGGTTACATTGAAAATTCATAATGTCACCTGTAATGTAGTTCAAAAGTAATATGAATCATTTATTAAGATGCATACCTATTACTTTTATATAATTCTTAGTATAAAGGTCGATTTATATTATACAAGATTATACAAGGCTTATGGCAGGCAAACACCTTATTCTTTTAAATAATAAAACATTCCACCTATATGAAAGAGATAAAAAAGTATCAAATTGTAACCTTACCTTTTTTATTTGTCCTTTAATCATATCTACTCTACAACAAAACTACAAATCAATCGAAGCTATCACAACTAACAAACGAAAGACTAATCCCCTAATTGAATAAAAAACAAATGACAAACAATCTGACGTAACAAATGGCCAGTAATCAACAAACACAACTTTCCCAATCGTTCACATTTAAATGACAAACGAGTATTGCATGGAGTTAAAAGAATGGACGGCTGTCCCGACCCCGCAGTCTGGCGTTATTAAATAATTGCGGACACGAGTTAATATATTAATCGAAGCCGTTAAATATATGGACATTTCCCACGTGGGGCGCGATGAGAGTGCGGGCGATTTAACCGCATTTATCCGTCAAGATTAATATCTCGTCGGGTTGAGGTCATTGAGAATGTTGTCAATAATGGTCCTAATTAATTTCGATTACAAAAAAGGTAAAAGGTTTTCTTGGGAGGACTTTTGTTTAAGTAAAACTGTGTTTTAAGAAAAAAAAAGTTAAGTAATGATATTATGTAAAAACAGACACTTGAAAGAATATTGTAATTTTAAATAAAGTATTTTTAGTCCTGTTTACACTTTAATAATTGCGAGTTTGATATGTATAGTCTAAATACTGATGCAAGAATATTTAACAAAATAAGTATGTCAATGCTTCACAGCAAAAAAAAAATCAATCAGAGAAACTTATAAAATTGTTATTAAATATTAAAAGCGTTTTCCGCGAACACATTAGAAGTTATTAAGTCGTTTTTAAAAGGCTTTCTGATTGCTTCGATATATGGATATCCTCTTACGATCAAGTCTACACTTAAAATCAAGGTAAAAGCTGGGTCATGCATATGTCTTGTGTTTGTTGATGATTACTCATTTAAGATAATCTTATAATTAAAACGAATAACATTTCCTATCTGTCGCTCACACTAGCACCACGCACCTCTCTCGCCATTACCTCACATAGCGAGTTAATTTCACTCGCGCCTTACCAATCTGTGACGACACGCCACTTTACAGGCGAGACCTATTCATTATGGTTCGCAATTATATTGTTTATTTTTACTCCGTAATTATATTTAAACTTATTTATAACTGCAAATTTTAAAGGTTACGTTTAATTGAGCCGAGAAATGTTAAAGTTAATGATCATTATTGAGTTTTGAGTCATCCATTGTGTTTAAATGTTAGTGATGTTATTAGTCAGGTCATTGATAGTAACGATGACTTTCGAAATTGCGAGTAGATAATAGCCTAAGTGATAGGAGATAGAAGCTACAACTAAACGTTAGATGTAATCTACCTATTTGAATATAGCAATCATAGGATGGTACAATGTCTCCTGTAGGCCTACCATGACCTTTTAACAAACGATTCAATTGCAGAGCAGTTCAGTTTAGGTTCTTAAACTGAATCGTTTATTTTGGTACCATGACGTTCTAAACAAAGTCGCATTTGAATTGTTTCGCAGCCAGTGAATGAACGAAAATTAAAACTGAATCGCTTTGATTGAAAGAGACAACGCTATACATTTATCGTTTCTTTCATACACCATAGTAGAGTGCGTTCTGAAACTCAACATTTTAAATTGTCGGTATTTACCATTACTATTTTAATCCTATTTTTATGTTTATCTTATTATTTTTATATACTTAATTTGTAACAATAAATTTTTGGTGACTTATAAAGGCCTTTATAATTATTTTGAATGATATCGGTACATAACTCTTTAAATAATTTGACATTAAAAATTGGTTCAAGTTTCGAACATGTGTTATTCAACATTCGCATCATCAAGGAGAAGGGCACGAAAAGGAAAAAAGGGCGGGAAGTGTTCGGATTGCGGGGCGCGTTTTTTGTTTTTCTCACATATCATTTTTATTTTTTCTTGATAATGGTGAACGGGGGATTAAGTGTTGCTTGTAGGTGTTGTGTGTGGTGTGTTTGATTTAGTTTTCCCTTTTTTCTTCCCTGTCTCGCTGTATCTGGTGAGTCTTTTTTGGTGATTGTTGGCGAGAGGATGGAGGAGCCTCCTGATCCAGGAGGGACGGTCCCACCGATGCGGTGGGACGGGTAAGGGGGAGGTGAGGGGTGAATTGGATACGCTGTGTGCAATTACTGAAGACTTGGCAGCATGGTCTTTGACCTTAGCCGGTTCCTTGCGGAACAAAGAAAAAAAATCGCATCATCAAGTGTCGAGGTTGATGTGGCGGTGGGTTTGATTTGTTAATTCTACGTTTTTAATAAATTTGAATTAAAATAGTATTAAACAATGGGGTAATTGATATTTGAACATTCATATTTAGCATTATCAATTTATATATTGAGTTCTTATAATTTTTACCCCGTTTCGCTTACAAAATCATTTGTATCACCATTGGTATTTCAAGTGCTTTTTTTTTCTATATAGTAAAGCTGTACGGTGTACAGTTACTTATGGCGAACTCGAACACTTATGGGAGTTTCTTTATAAGCACAAGGATATAGCCGTGGGTTATAATAAAAACATCACAAGTGAGGGAATTGCGGAAACCCAGAAGCAGGCGAAACTTCGAGTAAATAACATTTTAAAACTTTTGTTAAAATAAATAAGAGAAATTAAAGAAATTATGCGAGGAAGGTACTGAACATATTTTATTTCCAACTATAAAATATGAAATACAAATAAGGTGGTATATAAAAATACATTAAATTATATAGTAAATAAAATATTATTTATTATAGATGCTGCCACTCTTGGTTTGTAGTACAACATTGTGCACCAAAAGGCAACAATAACACGCTTTGAGAAGCCCAATTGTTCTTTCTATTATTTTCCTTTTCCGAACATGAAGAGCTGTATAGTGGCTGTCTGTTATACCTGGGACTGCAAAATTAACTGGAGTCATCATATATTTGCATAATGGATACCCAGAATCTCCTTCAACAAAACAAGTATTATTTTTAAAGCTTCATGGTAATTAACTTAATGCAATTTAAAAATAAACTGTTTTGGTTTACACCAATGAAGTGTACAATGAATACATTGCTTAATGTTCTAAGCAAATTATTTATAATGTTTATAATGTTTAAGGCAAGTAGCGCCTACATAGCTAGCATCTACACTAGTGATTTGCATGTCTGCATCACATATCTAGAAAAAACATGACACACTCATATGGATAGACAATTTTTTTTATTACAATGATTGTTAAGTTATAGATGATCAATCTCACCAATTGGACAATTAATGAGTGATAATGTTTCCTACAATAGAAATGTTCATGTTCAGTAGGCTTTATTATAGCTATTTGTGTACAGACTATACACCCCAAAACACCTGGAAAGTTGAAATTCTTATAAAACCTGCAAAAAATTATTGTTTTTTATAATAGATTGTAATAAAAATTTACCAAATTATTATTGTTTACATCAATAAAGGAAAAAAAAAGAAACTTGTACATTTAACAGCTTTTTGAATAAAAGGTATAGGTTTAGGTATTACAACAGCAACCTGCAATAAGGCAGTGTGGTGGACAAGTCCTTACAACCCTCAATTTTAAGGTGTCTGATCAGCAGTGTAATGCACATGAAAAGGTATTAATATTTATAAAAAAAAAATACCTAGCCCATGTATTATTTCTTTCAGCCAGGGTTTTAGGATAGCATACATATTTTCTTGTCATCTGTGGAGAAACAATGCAGGCGGTCCCTTCTGCTATTATGGATGATACTGTCTGCTGTGCCATTAGGTGTCCATTAGGGTCTTTAATAGGACCCAGTTGCATAAAATAACAATGCAGTCAATATCTTTGTACATACAAAATATTTATGAGTTGTTGGAATTACATGTATGAAATAAAATCCAGCATGTACTTAATGAAATGTCTTTCTTTATTTAATTCTAAAATGTTTCTTACCTCTTTATCCACAGAAAGATCGGTAGATTTTACCCGGCACCTTGAACAAGGGTCTTAACTCCTCACACAAACTTAAAACCAAATGTTTAGAAAACCGATATTGATAAATTTAGTACCACCGATGACCGAAGTAAACAAATGGATCCGTCAGTCGAATTCCGACTGTTCCCTAACTTTGCATATTTCTTTACGGCTTGACGTGCTGGCTTCACTGTCACATTCCATAAATTCGAAAAGAATCAAATATTCAGTCATCTATAAACAATTTAGGAACGTCTTTTACAGCAGCTTCAGACACCTTTGTTATTATTAATGTATAAATGAATATTGTAACAATTTCATCACAGAATCACAATTTTACAACAATTTAATTCAATTGATCACTTATTACCATAAAAAGTTAAAAAATTACACAGAAGTCCTAAAAAATACAGAAACTATTAAATTCTGTTGAAAAAATAGTAGGTACCTAGGTACTTAACTTAAAATGGATCGCTAAATGTATTAAGTACTTTTTGACAGTTAAGCGATTCAGTTTAGGTCTTTCAGAGGGTCATGGTAGGAAAATGAACGAACAATAATACTTTACGAACCAAATTTCATTCAATTCTTAAACTGAATTGTTACAAAGCAGTTGAGCCTATACTGGGTCGCTTTATAGATGTCATGGTACGAAATAACGATTCAGTTCAGTTTAGAACGTAAAATGAATCGCAATAAGAGTTGATGGTAGCCCTACTGGACAGAAAACAATGATAATAAATTAGAAAGTGATCAATGAAATATTTTTAAGTCGTAGGGCTGCCCTGTAGTTTGTACTGCTAGATGAATGAACCGTGATAGGAATGGTATCATCGTTTCATTTCAGGTTTCTTGACAGTTCAACTCTAGGACTGTCTCAGCCGGTGTTTAAACTTTGACTGTTACTTTGACTTTTGTACTGGGTATTTAACTATTACTGTAATAAACGCAAGGGAGAGATTGATTATTAAGCTTAATAATAGCCCCGTGGCGCAGTTGGCTAGATACCAGCTTGCGAAACGAAAGGCCGTGGGTTCGATCCCCGTACCGAGACAAATGTTTGTGTGATCCACAAATATTTGTTTCGGGTCTGTGTGTTTGTGAGACCGTAAAGTCTCTCATAGTTTCTGATACCCACGACACAGGACTTGTATCCTAGTGTGGGGTCAGAATTATGTATGTGACTGTTGGGTGTATTTATTTATTTATATTTGCTAATAATAATACCCAACCTATATAGTTAGCGATAGAGGGAACCCTGTAGGTGGTTACGGACTATATTAATCACAAAATCTATAACAATATGAACTGAGTCACGGGCAAACATTATTCATAAATAATACACACATAACTGGTTGGGTAATACGTTTGTTTACCAAATGTTAGTTAATAAGTACCCTATTTTTATTTTTATTTCGTACTGTCAGTTGCTTAAGTCAGTTGTTAAATAATATTGTCTATTGTCATTTGTCACTCATTTTATAATCACATTCCAAACTAAATTTTAAATATTTGTAGCATTGCTGTGTTGCACTATAAATTAATTTTATCGTATATTTTTTTCTCCTTGTTTATTTATTTTGACATTGTTTCTTATTTTGTTTTTGTTTTGTGTATAGATTTAGCTATTTTATATTATTACCCACCAGTATTTTATTTTAATTTTTTTTTTCTTTTCTCTTCAGACTTGTTAATAATTTTTGTAGAATAACACCGGCAGGTGAAACTTATAGTAGCTTATAGCTTAAAAGGTTAAAATTGTGTTTTTTTTTTCTTTTGGTTTGATATTGCTTTATATATATTTTTGTTCTCTAAATATACAAATATATGTCCATGTCTTTTCATGATAGCGATTCTGATGAATACTTTTCAGTTTGCAGTGACGATGCTAGTTATATTAGTGTGCCATCGCTCACCGACACACTTACAACTCAATTCTCTAGTGTTCCTAAGAATTTTAATGTCGTGCATATTAACGCTCAGAGTATTCCGGCTCATTTTCCTGATATGTTAGCTAGCTTTGACTGTATGAATCTCCACGCTATTCTTGTTTCCGAATCGTGGCTCAAGCCATGTCTGCCTTCTACTTCCTACTCTTTGCCAGGTTTTCAACTTTTCAGGAACGATCGGGCTGTTGGTAATGGTGGCGGTGTTGCTGTGTATTTACGAAACGGACTTCGTTGCTCCGTTGTGCACACTTCGCCTCAGCCTCCGCCGTCTAACGGTGGCGAAAATTTGTTCCTGGAAGTTGAACTCCACCATTCTAAGATTCTCCTTGGCGTTTATTACTGTCCTTCCCTTCGTATTGATTACTTTTCCTCTCTTGAAACTATCCTCGTTAATCTCACTCCCTCATACAGTCACTCCATAATCATGGGAGACTTTAATACTTGCCTTCTTAAGAATGATCATCGCGCCTCTTCTCTACGTTCTATTATGAATTCCTGCAATCTGTCTATCTTACCTCTTAACGCTACCCATCACTTTCCAAATTCCACTCCCTCTTTACTTGACCTTATTCTTGTTTCTTCTCCTTATCTTGTTGAATGCCATGGCCAGTGCCCGGCTGATGCGTTTTCCTATCACGACCTGATTTTCCTATCTTATAAGATCCGTCTTCCTAAGGTAAGAGGCAAGGTTCTAATGCAACGTTGTTTTCGGGGAATAAATTCTGATGACCTTCGTAAGGATGCTGCTAATATTGACTGGGGCCCTCTACTTGCATCGAACTGCATTGATAATAAAGTTGAATTTCTAACATCTAACATAATTAACCTATATGACATTCATGCTCCTGTTCGCCCGGTAAAAATAAAGCATCTACCTTCTCCTTGGCTTACAGACGAAATTAAAGCTATAATGCTGAAGAAAGTTTCCGCTAAGTCAAAATTTAAATGTCGACCTACTCCTGAAAACTGGGAAAAATATGTACTTATCCGTAATCAGTGCAATAAGATGTGTAGGAATGCTCAACGCCGACATGTCCATGATTCTGTTGAAAATGGTGATCCAGCAAAAGTCTGGAAATTTCTTCGTTCCATGGGTGTTGGAAAATCTCGCTCGAACTCTAGTCCAAATACTTTAAATATTCAATTATTAAATTCTCATTTTACACAAGTGCCTCACTTTGACAGGGCTATTAAAAATAAAACTGTAAGTAATCTTTCTTCACTTCCAACCCCTGACTATCCTCAATTTATTTTTAGTCAATTCTCGGATTGTGATGTTAAAAAGAGCATATTGTCGATTTCATCCAATGCTGTTGGTAATGATTGCATCAGTCGCCGTATGGTTCTTCCCATCCTTGACGAAATCCTTCCTATCATTACCCACATCCTCAACTTTTCAATCTCCAATTCCGTCTTCCCGTCCTTTTGGAAGGACGCTGAAGTCATACCTTTACCCAAACGTCCCAATCCCGTATCTTTCACTGAATATAGACCTATCTCCATCCTACCATTCCTCTCCAAGGTCCTTGAAAACCTCGTCTATCTACAGCTTAATTCCTTTCTTAATAAGAATAAACTCCTAAATCCTTTCCAATCTGGATTTCGACATGGACATAGTACTGCTACGGCGCTGGTGCATATCACGGATGACATCCGAGCAGCCATGGATAACGGAAAGTTAACAGTGCTATCTTTGCTTGACTTTAGTAATGCTTTTAACACTGTTGACCATGAAGTATTATTGTGTACTTTGAGTTCTTTTAACATATCTCCAACGGCAATTGACTGGTTTCATAATTACCTGATGGGGCGTCGGCAGCGCATACGTTTGGATGACTCTGTTTCATCATGGAGCAATACGACTGCTGGTGTCCCTCAGGGCGGCGTTTTATCTCCTTTACTCTTCGCGTTATTTATTAATTCTATCTCTGATCAACTCATTTCCTCCTACCATCTATATGCAGATGATTTGCAGATTTATTACCATGCTCCCCTAGACAGGGTGAACGAGGCTATCATGTCAATTAACAAGGACCTTACTAGTATAGCTAATTGGAGTAAGTCGCATGGGTTAATAGTAAATCCATCCAAGACCCAAGTCATTATTATCGGCAGCCCCAGGATAGTTTCCAGGATTGATTTCACACTGCTACCCCAAATTCTATTTGACGGTTGTGTTATCCCTTATAGTGATAAAGTCAAGAATTTGGGTATAATTTTTGACAATAACTTATCCTGGGGTCCCCAACTCCATGAAGTCAGCCGTAAATTATTTGCTGCAGCGGGGTCCTTGAGAAGACTTCGGAATTTCCTACCTATTCCCACCAAAATTGCACTTGCTCAGTCTCTTCTTTTACCTGTCCTTGATTATGGTGATGCTAGCTATCTCGATCTGACCGAGGCCCAATTTGAAAAACTTGAGCGACTCCAGAATTTTTGCATTAGGTTCATATTTGGACTTCGTAAATATGACCACGTCTCTGAATTTCGAATTAAACTCAAGTGGCTACCTATTCGCCTTCGCCGAAATACTCGTATTCTCTCTCTTCTTTATCGTATTCTTTTCCTTCCTTCTTCCCCCTCCTACCTGAAGGAACGATTCCATTTCCTAAGCGATACCCATGCACGACCGCTTAGATCACTAGAGAATTTGTCATTAGAGATTCCCAAGCATAATTCCTCTTTTCTTGGCAATTCGTTTTCAGTCCATGCTGCTCGCTTGTGGAACGAACTTCCTCTATCTATAAGGCAAGCAAAATCCTTGTCTTCTTTTAAGACTGGACTTAAAGCACACTACTCATAATCTTTCTAATTTAAAAATATATTTGTGTATTTAGTTTTAATTTTTTTTTTTTTTTATCAATGCTTTTTGTTTTTGTTTATTGTGTATTTTTATTATTATTATTTTAATTAATTTCCACGACCACCCCTTTTATATACTTTTTTTTTCTCTGGGTAGTCTGGAAGAGATCGCAAATAGCGATAAGACCGCCCTTTGTGGCACAATAGTTTATAAGGTAGCTTTAATTTAATTTTTATTTATGTACTTATGTGGTGCACAATAAAGCATATTAAATAAATAAACTTCAAAACAATATACATTTGTATGGGATATTTGTGTGGACCGTAAACCAAGTCCCCTAATCCTTTAAATGTGCCATCTATATAGAAGCTATGATTTCTCCGCTTATAAATCCGCCTCCAGCTGCAACTGCCACCACACCCAGTTGATTTATGCCCAAGTGAGCCCGCTTGTTACTCGGCCGTCTTACGACACTTGTTGTGTCGGCTACGACACTCCGACACAGCGACGGAGCAACACGCCTCAAATTATCTCGGCATAATGAAGTTTATTTATTATGACTGCGCCGGCTGGCTGGGGTATTGTCTGACTGGTTATAGATCTTGGTATTAGCTTGCGTTTGACGGCTTTAATTATACTTTTGCGTTAGTCAATTATACAGCTGTGGGTCTGGAAACTTGCTTTTGAAAACTAGATATTTTCATACGCGATTTTTTTTATTTTACCTCATTGGTCTTGCGGCATATGTAAGCGCGTTTGATTCAGTACTCTTGGCTTCAATTCCCGTATTCTCAATTCAGCGATTATTGTTTTTTTTTAGTTTTGATTTGCTCAATAGCAACACAGATCGTAGACATATGTCCAGTAAGTGGCTGCAGGTTCTTATTTAACGTAAGAATAAAACAAAGTGGAAGTGGAAATTTAATACACTGAGCTATTACTGAACGTCTACTTACGGTAAAATTCAAAAATACTACAAGGCCAGGGAGTCAAATTCGGGACCTCTCAATTGTATCACACTCTTAAGCTCTAATGCATTAAAAATATAATAAAACTGTCTTATAAATTGTTCCTTTAAATTCTCCTTGCATACGCTTCAAATTATATTGGTGCATTACATTTAGTAGCTGCGTAACCGCCGTCATTAACCTACGTAAATTAACAGCAATTCCGTTTATTAACATACGTGCAACTCGATGACTAATGTTACCAAGTTGTGTACAGAGTGTGCGCTCGTTAACGGTGCGGTATACTCAACTAAATACCATAATTATCACTTTAACGGTGAAGGAAAACATCGTGAGGAAATCTACACACGTAAAAGTTCTTAGGAATTTCTAAGGTGAGCAGTTGGCAAGCGGCACTAGGCAAGCGTGGCGGATTAAGGCTTAACCCCTTTTATTAGAAAAAGAGGTGCACACACAAACAAACACAAACACAAATCTTAAAAAGCAAGCAAGGGTGTACTTCGTTTGTCATTTGTTAGCTGTTTTGAGTCAGACAAAATGGAGGGACTTCATCATCATCATCATCATCCCAAATACGTCCTATTGCTGGGCACGGGCCTCCTCTACAACTGAGAGGGACTTACTACCGTAATTTCGGAATGTTATAGACCCCATGGTGGTGCTGAGGATGTCCTCATGGTTCTCCATTAACACTATGTATGCCACATGAGCGTTGAAACCATCTTACATAATATGCATAGACTTACAAACATATTTTTTTGTAAAATAAATTAATTTAAACCTCTCTTCGGTACTATTTTTATATAATAACTAGCTGACTTTTTTTTTAGCCTAAATTACTCCTTATTACATCAGCCATCTGCCTGTGAAAGTCCCGTTTAAATTGGTCCACCCAGACAGATAGACAAAAATTGTAAAAAAACGTTATTTTGGTATATGTATGTACCGTGTATACATACATACATATGCATTTATTAAAAAGCGGTTATTTCAATATTACAAACATACACTCCAATTTTATTTATTTGTATAGATATTTAACCAAATGAAGTGTTGCACACTTATTCGTCGCACCGTTCATGCGCCCAACCCTGTTGTAGGATTTGAAATACATTTTTTACAACAATAAAACATTGTTCCCTTCACGGAAGCCATAAAAACCTATCAAAATGACTATAAACTACAATGCATGGAATTAATTACGCGGCCGTAAACTAAATGGAGACATTTTCTTAAATATTAATTATACACTGCGGGCGTTTTGTGTACTATCAAGTTTATTAAAGGGACAGACAGTCATTTAATGAACTAATTTATATGAGCTCAATTTGACACAAACCAGTCTAGTTTATTATTATGTTTCAAATCGTATGTCTTAGGTTGGATTTAATCATTTACATGATGATCGCTTTGGAAAAATCTGTTCTTTCGAGGAAGTCACTAATTAGTCAGGGTATTGTAGAAATAGTAATTTAGATATTTCTGGTCTTTCTAATAAATAATTACACTTTATGGAGACCTTTTGAGTGAACTCTCAGCAAAGTGCGAGATATAAAATAATTTTCAATACACATAATTTTAGATGTTTGCAAATTTAAATATATCACCATCAGATTAATGTTTCCTATTAGATATTTTATTGACAATATTTTGCAATTTATTAACATAAAATCGAAATCTTTTGTCCAATTTTGATGTAATAAAAGAACTATTGGAACATGACGTGGGCGGATTAAAACAAGACGTCACGTCATAACAACTCGGCGTCGCGGCGAAAGCGTGACAAAATTGACGAACAACTGACAATAAGCTGCGTGACGCGTGTGACAGGTGACAAGTGTTGGGACAACAATATTGTCTCCCGACACAGGCCCCCCGCCTACACTTCGATATGGTTGGGGAATGCTTTTGAATAGTTTTTATAAGTGCTGTGAACGTCAGACCACCCTTGTTCGTTTCTTTTTGTTTAGTGCTGTGGCTATGTTAAGTATCCAACCCGCACTTTTTAGAAACGTTGAAAGTTCTCAAATTTACAATCTACATATGTATATTTCAATACTACCCATGTTACATGTCCCTATCTGTTGTAAGCAACCAGAATTTTTACCAATTCATTATATGTTATTTTATCCATGTTATTTTTATTTTTGGATGAGGATGGTCAAGAGAAATGAATTATTCCAAAATTCGGGAAGTACAATGACCAGCAATATACTGTAACTCACTCTTACAAATCCTGGGCAATGAAATTTTAAATCAAAATATTTGTCAATTAATTTATTTGTGAATTCACCTACATTTTTTTGTTAGAACTCTATAATTCTTTGATTTTTAGTTCTGATCGAGCAAATTTGCCTAGGTTTTTTTTAGAAGTTCTGCACCCAATCTGGTATTTATAATCTCTTACATCATCATTAGCGTCCATGTAAGTCCATCTCTGCGTCATCTAAAGCATAAAAGCGTAAATACATTGTCAAAGATCTCGGAGGGACTGTACGAAATTGACAAGCCAGAGCCGCGACATTAATACGATGCGTGTCGAAACTGTCGATGTTTCAACCGACACGTCACATTGTCGGCCGACATTTGCTGATTGGATTTCGTGACGATTGTACTCGCGTTGAATATCCATTGCTTTTATGAGAGGTGGCTGAAATTATTTATCGGAAAACGTGCCCGTTTGTAATCGTTTTGCTGAGAACGCGGCCAAACATTCATTGAGACTATAACAATGTATATAATATAATATATTTGCCCAAATGTAGATGATTTTCTATTCCCCCCACAATTGGCGAAATGTGGGTGCAAAAATGCACCTCTGCATGAGTATGCATACCGAATGAGTCTTCGGTGAATACAAGCGTAAATCTACGTATGTGTTTGTGTAATACTCTTGCCTTCACAAGAGTTAAGTATTGGCTCGTTACGTCACCAGCAGTCAGGGTAACACGTCCGCTCTCGCCAACGGCTCGCACGAGACTGGCCCCCACTACCTGTGTCCCGAGACAAGTATATATACAAACACTACAGTATGTGTTATATGTATTTCTATTCCGCTGTAATACCGATTATATCGCATTCCAAGTCAGGCCTGTTATACTCGGTTTTAAGGAGGCCTATAAAATTTTACATCGAAAGATGTATCAAACGATTATAAGAGATTATAAGAGAATATTTATCTTTAGATCGCTCTGCACTATAAGATGCAATTTAGGACAGATAGCTGTGCTTATAAAAATATAGAGCATGGACTTGGTAAATTGATGAGCGCCTATAGTGTTAAGTTTGTCAGATGTCTGTAATAATAATAAATAATAAATATATCATCATCATCAGCCCATATACGTCCCACTGGTGGGCGCGGGCCTCCTCTACAACTGAGAGAGTTTAGGCCTTAGTCCGCCACGCTGGCCTAGTGCGGGTTGGCGGACTACACGCCTAAGAAATTCCTAAGAACTTTTAGGTGTGCAGGTTTCATCACGATGTTTTCCTTCGCCGTTAAAGTAGGTGATAATTCTTTGTTAGTCATAAATATATGTATATAAAAAAACACAGAGCTCATAACACGCAATCATAGTGGTGCCCAAACTAAGCAATGCTTGTATCTTGAGTTCCATTCACATTATTATAAAAGGAAAACAAGAGGTAACAGTATGTAAAAAGAGAGGTAATACTAACTTAACATGGCCTAAACCTATGCAGTTAATTATAACAAAAAGAAAATAAGCGGTAAACTAAATTAATTTGTAAAAGAAAGGCTGCAGTTGAGTTCCACTCACCGAGACAAAAGAAAATGAACCTATTTTATATTTGAATATCCATGAGACCAAAAATTGAGGTCTGTACTTTAGTTATAAGCATAACTGATCCTTGAAGATTAAATTCTCCCCAGCAATTTTTTTTTCTGGTTCTATTGCATGACTTGTCCATAAGTAGGACAGAAAACTCAGAAATAAGGCCATATGTGCGATATTTTAAGTATATACTTATTTATTATAACATTATTATTACTCACGCGTGACTTCATGTCATATAAAACTATAATAAATAAATGAGTTTGAAATACGAGAAGTATAACAATTACGTACCATAAAAATGGCTGTGGTGTGTGTAGAAGAAATAAAGTACAAATTTTATATGACTATGAAATGGCGGCAATTTTTATAGTCTCCCTGTGTTTAGGACTTAATTAATATTATACATTTCGTAATAAAAAAGAAATGAGCTTTAATACACGCCATGTTTTACAATTATAAAGTAGTTAGTAATAGAGCCACGTCATAGTCAGATTGACTTGTGAAACTGGTTTACAGAAAAACATACAATCACTCATAAACGTTCTCTTATATTCCCCGATGGGGTTGGCAGAGGTGCATTTCTGCACCCTCATTTCGCCAGATATGTACCAGTCCCACATAATAGATGGCGAAAATATTGTCGTTATTCAAGGACATTTCCAGACTCCGTGCTGCTACAGAGGATTCCTTAATATAAAAACCCAATAACACTTTGCACGACCCGGGAATCGAATCCAAGACCGCTAGATCGCACGGCACATACTTGTGCCGCGAGACCACGAGGCAGTTAATGTGTGTATATCCAAGTTTCGCCAGGCGCTTTAAACGAAACAAAGAGCCACAAGTTTTAGACATCTTGGACTCTGTGCTATTACTAAGAATTTTCTTTAAAAAAACTGAATGAAACTTTACCTGACCCTAGCATCAAACCTGTTTACCTCACATCGCTCAATATACCACGAGGACTACGAAATAATAATTTTTTTGTGTCATTTGCCATATTACGTAATATGCAGAGAATAATGGAGGAAAGTTGGAACAAAATCCTCAAAAAACAGAAGAATAAATTGCAGTGATGGCCCCGAGGTTTAGGCGCGCGGTCGAGAATTTCGGCGGTCGCAGGTTCAAACCCCAGGCACACACCTATGACTTTTCGAAGTTATGTGTGTATTCACAATGAATTATCACTTGCTTTAACGGTGAAGGAAAACATCGTGATAAAACCTGCACACCTAAAAGTTCTTAGGAATTTCTTAGGTGTGTAGTCCGCCAACCCGCACTAGGCCAGCGTGGTGGACTAAGGCCTAAACCCTCTCAGTTGTAGAGGAGGCCCGTGCCCAGCAGTGGGACGTATTTGGGTTGATGATGAATGAATTATAGTTATATATGTCGAAGCGTCGACGCTCCCCACTGTGCGTCCAACGTAGGGTATAAATACACCCACCTGATCGAGAATGATTCATTCTCGCTCGGAACGCCGAACCAAACGTAGCTATGTACTAAGTTTTTGAAACTACCTCCAGAAGTTTTACTGTCACTATTTAAAAAAAAACCATAACGCACAAGACACTCCGGCATATAAAATATGACATTGACAACACAGTAGGTGTTAGATGTAATAAATTTCGAAATAACCTTCTAAAGCTAAACATTCAAAGTGGAAAACCCCACACAGTCGCACATTTGTAATTATTATGGTATAATTTATGATCGAACTCATGCATTTTATAGCGAATTTTATGGCACATAATAACTGTTATAATATTGTTTGCAATCTTATAGCCAGTCTTGATAACGCTAATTGTGATTTATGCTTGTGGGTTTTTAAACAATTGTTTTGCTACCTTATCATTGAGCAGGTGGGTACGCAAATAACTTAAGATACTTAGTTCCGTGAGTTTGACCTGACAGTTCCGTAGCGCAGTTGGCTAGATACCAGATTGCGAAACGAAAGGCCACAGGTTCAATAAATAAATATTTGTTTCGGGTCTGGGTGTTTGTAAGACCGAAAAGTCTCTCGTAGTTTTTGAGACCCACGACACAGCACTTATATCCTAGTGTAGGGACAGAACTATGTATGTGACTGTTAGGAGTATTTAGTAATTTATTTGAAATTGATGGGTGGCACCCATAAGGAGGTCCTAGGTTCGGATCCCTGGTTGAGCAATGTGGTATTTTTTTTTACCTAGAAAATCCTCAGATGGCTTGCTCTTTACAATGAATTACGTTAATAGCTAGACAAAAGATGTTATAAATCTGTTTCTGTCTATCCCTTTGCGTATGCTGATAGACTGCGTCAGATAGTATGTATATACATACATCTATGTATATGCATCATTTCGCAACATAATGTCGGCCTTTTTATCCACAAAAGTATATTTATAATATAAATTAACTCAAGTAAAGCTGCGATAGCAAGTTGTACGAAACTAAAAGACGGTAATAAAATACTATTAAATTAAAAACGCGTCCATTAAAACCCGCGAAGAAATTACTGCAGCCTTAATTAAAATAAATAAAACTTTTTATGGATCTGTTGAAACACTCGAGTGTGCCGTGAAAGCGGTCTTCTTTTGTGAATTATTATCACTGTTAACTATTATTTTCATTTAAATTAGTCAATGTAATCGTACCGTTTTTATAACGTATTAAAGTTTACCGACTGAGTTAAACGGCGACATGCAAATGTGGGAGAGATATGAAATTGCTCAGGCTACGATCCTGAGACATAAAACAAATAAGTTTAATTTTCTGTCTATCTAGTCTTGCCTGCCTCGTGGTCTCGCGGTACAAGTATGTGCCGTGCGATCTAGAGGTCTTGGGCTCGATTCCCGGGTCGGGCAGAGAGTTATTGGGTTTTTCTATTAGGAAATTCTCGGTAACAGCACAGAGTCTGGAATGGTGCCCGAAAAACGGCAATAGGCTCGCCCCCTATTACGTGGGACTGATAAATACTTGGCGAAATGTGGGTGCAGAAATGCACCTCTGCCTACCCCTTCGGGGATCATAGGCGTGAGGTTATGTATGTATGTATGCTAGTCCTCCTATCATCATCAGCCGATATACGTAGATACCACTGCTGGGCAAAGGCCTCCTCTACAACCGAGAGGGTTTAGGCCTTATTCCACCACACTGGCCTAGTATAACTAGAATGATTGGTAGATACTTGATAAGTAATAAAAAAATTAATTAACTATTATCATTTACACAATGAATATATTTCAATTTAATGTAATTCAAGATGAAGATTTGACTAGGCATAAGGTCAATTCCACACACTCCTGAAACCACAATCAAAACACGCAAAGTTACTTCGTTTTTCTGTGCTGCAGTCAAACAATGGAACCCGAAATTCACCGTGTTTTTATTCCACCGGTGCATCGTGTCTGTGAATTACTTTCCGCTTTTCAACATACATTATACGTGCACGACATAAATATTCATTTGAAATTTATTATTTCCAAGGGTGACAACATCGCTGTTATCGCCATACATTATTAGGGGAGAATTTATGAGTGTCATGTTTTTTACTTGATTATATTTATGATTAATCTATTCCTTTTAGTCTAATTGTCATTTTGATGTATACTTCTGCTTTTAATTTAATATTTTTAAATATATAATTATAAGGATATTGAATAGTGAAGTGCGGGATAGGTTAGTTGAAAATGGGTCGAAGCAAAATCGCCCTTCAGACTTTTTGAAGGATGTGGGTTAGTTAGTTCATTAGTCATTTTTAGTTTTAATGGTAGCAGAAACGGTTTAGGAACCCATCCTTTTAAATACAGACTCCTATAAGGTTTTACAATTCCTTTGAATTTTAATCTGTGACGACCGATCCGTAGGCTTCCATTTCCAACTGACTGTGTACTTGACAGATCAAAGCAAACAGACCAAATTACTTTAGTTGAACCACCGGTCATAACTAAAATACATTGTATTTGTGGCACATAAACATCTTAATAAAATTTCCCAATGTCAATTTCAGAGGAACGATTCATATTTCCAATTTGAAAAGACTTCAAAGCGAACCATTTGGCTTTTTACGAGCAAACAAAAAGGCCTGTAAAGGTATTTCACACGTCGACGTCAAACGCGGCGGGTTGTCCCCGCAGGCGGCTTTCGGGGCTTGTGAAAAAAGCCTTGCACAAACAGATTTTAAAAAACCGTTCAAACGTAAATTAACTTGGGTACCTTGAAATTTTAATTAACAAAAAACCGAATAATGCTCGTGGTTTTGGCAAAGTAGCTTTCCTTATTATGCAATCATATTTGATATTGACAAATATTATTGTGAGGGTATAATCATCAGAAATCAACTGTCCCAGACCTGGCTCCAGCATTGTTCTACTTATTTAATAGGTAGTCAGTCTATCTCTCATATTTACACGTGTGACCATATACTTACGGCTATTACTGTGTTTATTGGGTTTACAACAACAAAGTTTTGTCAGCTGTGTTTAAAAGTATCACATAAAGTACGCTCGATACTGCCGCTTTTCGGGAAAATATATTTTATGCGCTGATACTAGGTATTTTCCTGGTCTTCTCGGTCCCACACTCATGCTGAAGGACCACCGAAGCAGTCTCAATTGCATTTAATATATGTCAGAATAAATCAGCTGATACAATGTCTACTATTTTAATGCGCACTGCAAAGGAGTGGAACGCCCTGCCCGCTGAAGTGTTTCCCGTACAATACAATCTGGACAAATTCAAATCTAATGTGAATAGGCTGCTACTAGGCAGGCATGCTCCATCGTCGACCGCATCGTCGCTTAACACCAGGTGAGATCGTGGTCAAATGCATGCACTAGATTTTTAAATAAAAAAAAATACAAATACATGATCACTGCCACCATTAATAGACACATACACAAACACACACACACACTCGTGAAGCCAAACCATAATGTCCGTTAATCGTCTGCCATCAATCGGCAGAGGAAGCTGTCCTTTTGTCGCGCGGCTCTCATTACCGCACGCCTGACACATCAAAGAGTTGCTGTCGCCGCGCGTCATCTGTCACGCGCAACGGCGCGACACCGCGACGTATGATTGATAGATAACTCGCTGCCGATGTAGCTGTGAGCTTAGTGGACTGTTTGATATAACACTAAAGAATAGTAAATCTAATGTTTAGTAACGCAGCATTGGACATTCTTCCACAAAATGAATTCGTAAAAGTTGCAGGACGTCACAGGATGCAGTAGTTACCAACATACCTTGAAGAAAGACTAGAATTAAAATCTTGTGATAAATTTAAAGATGATGACAGATAAATTTAAAAGCTGTTGGTAACTTTTGATATAAAATAGCTGCAATAAATTGAAAAAGATCCAGAAAAATCAAATTACGTTTTGAGAACACCACACGAATAAATAAAGAATATTATTCCTTAATATAACATGGTGGATTGAAACATTGGCTAGATAAAGTTGAGTATGCGAAACGTCACCTGTCATTGAAGTAAACTATTCAGGTCCTAAAGCTTAGTGAGTACAGCTTGCTCATACTCGTATACTCGTACGTAAATTATAATCTAACAAATTCTTTTTTTTTCCACATTGATCTCTCCCCAACTGATTCGCAGATACTGTGGTTGCAAGCTCCGTGTGCAGTCATTATTCGTTCGTACACCCGACATTATATTTTTTGTGTCAACACAAAAGCTGTCAAAAAACACACGTGCGTGTGTTGAATGGCCGTTTGACATCACATAGAACGGGTCAGCTCACTTGTCGATGAAATATTTAATTTTTTATTTTTATTTTTAAGGGTAGTTCCGACAAGTGAATAAGCATGTCATCGGATACCTGATCGTTTATCAAAAAGAGAAAATAAATCTGGGCTGTAGCTTGCAAATTCATCAATGCGAAATTTAGTTCAGTTTTAATCTTTGCAATATCAGCTGAGTCAGTAAAAATTGGTCGAACCGTTTAGAAGATAAGTCGGAATAAGACAGACTGAACCATTTTTACGTATTAACAGACATCATCATCAGCCCATATTTAATTCCACTGCTGGGTACGGGCCTCCTCTACAACTGAGAGGGTTTAGGCCTTACTCCACCACGCTGGCCTAGTGCGGGTCGAACACCTTAGAAATTCCTAAGAACTTTTAGGTGTGCAGATTTCATCACAATGTTTTCCTTCACCGTTAAAGTACGTGATAATTCTTTGGGAATACATACATAACTTCGAAAAGTCAGAGATGTGTGCCTGGGGTTTGAACCCGCGACCGTCGAGATTCTCGATCGCGTGCCTAAGCCTCGCGGCCATCACGACTTCATTATTAACAGACACTATTATTAGAGACAGTATTAACAGACACTATTATTAGAGACAGTATTAACAGTCACTTCAATTTATTTGGTCAAGGAATATTCTTAAAAATTCCTATAGGAAAGTATATAACGGCGTAAAACTATATACTGAGAGTTGTGTCATCACTCTTGCATAAACAAGAATGACTCACGGGGCGTGTCTATAAAAACCCGCCCGCTGCAGCGGAGCGAGGCATTCGTCCGTCTGCGCTCGGGCAGCAAACATCCGATGTATTGGGGAATAAAAAGGAATTTTAATTGAAGATGATTGTTGAAATCGCTTCTCAAAATGAATCCTCCAATAATAACGATGTTACTGCTATTCTCTACAATACTGGGCTATCAGCCTTTGTCAGTTGTAAAGTTTTCGTAAAGAAAACCCAAGACATGAATAATTATCATGAAACCAACAATTTTTTTCTGAGGAAACTCAAAATATGAACAATAATCACAAATTAACAATTGTGACGTCAAGTTGCTGACGTCACACATTTCAAAGCCGGTTTTCTTCCGATATTTATGTAATTTACCTACATCCACAGATATTTATGAGCCATGGTAATAACTTTTCATCGGGTCGATTTTTTGCCACTTTGTACGAAAGTCTAGCCACGAACAATAATTTGTTTTTGGTTCCGTTATTTTCAGCACTGGAGTAGCTATCAAAAAATACTTAATAATACATTTATTCGCAAAAGCAAATACAAAATTGATAGTGTGCGTGTCTTTGATACGGTCTAGAAACATTATGATGGAAAATGGATTGAAAGTTGAATAATGTGGCGATGCTTTTTATGATATTCCGTTTCCCTCGGCTTTGCCTGAGTATTTTAATTTATAAATGACATCACTATAAGTGCTCTTTTCGACCTCTCGCGAGGTAAAAAAATGGAAGTTTAAAGCGCTTTACTCTAGTCAAAAAATTCTTAACTAGTAAAAATATGGTAGTATGTGTTATCACTTATCATCAAAACTTTTAGTAGAAACATGATTTTGTAATTGTGTTGCCCGAATAGAAGTAAGAGAAAACTAAACATTTTGTAGATATTGAATAATCTAGTGTAGGCCACCAACGTGTTGGACTAAGGCCTAACCCTTCTTAGTCGTATAAGTAACACGTAACCAGCAGCAGGACGTAAATGGGCTGATGATGATGATGACTAATCTAAAGATTGATCTTTTTACAGTAAGTAACATCATTGTCAATCAATTTTTTTTTAAATAGTATTAGAACTTATAAACAGAGGTATTGTTTTTGTAGCTTGGTTTGAGTGGATGTCCAAGTCTGCGGTTGCATGGCGATTATTTTTACTGGAGACTTTTTAATAGTTTAATGGTATGTGGTAATACCTTAAGCTTAGGGGCTGTTGTGAAACAACATCTGTGAGTCTCATTTCTATGTCTTTAAATTTATATAAAATGCAAATCAAATAAAATATGCATTATACCTTAAGTTGTATACAAGCTCTAATTAATTGCTAGTAGAAGAATCGATGCATAATAATCATAATCTCCGATTTAATATTGTCAATAAAATTTATTGCAGTAATATCATTGATTGATCTTATTAATCACAAATATTCATGACATTATCATTTTTTAATAATCTTGTTTCTACAGCTAAAAAAACATATGCGTTGTTCTACCAGCATTTGCTTCAAGCACAAGCATATCAAATTTCTAATGCAGTCGTGACGTATATTTGAAATTCATCATTCCCTTTCAAAAACTAAATTATCGATATATCTATTGTTTGGTGTTTAAAAACATCTCATTGTTACATATCACTTCACATCGCGACGGCGGAATAATTTCCGACGGTTTGAAGCGCGCAGTTTTTGCGAACGCTCCTTGACGCCCGCGTCACGTCGCGCAACTCCACAAAATAAAACACGTGCCGAGTGGCGGCCACAAATCACATTTTTTAATCGAACTCACGTCTGAGCGAGCCTGCAAACGTTCCTATACACCCCAACCACCTTTACTTACATTACTTTAAAGTTCAAAATGGCGTCTCCTTTTCAAAATGAACTTTGCCGCATTTCCAACGCGCAGTCACGTCGTGCAGCGCGGTATGCTATCGACATCCGCTAAACTATCGACGTTGGCGCAACACTAATTGCTCTTTTTGTGGGCCCATTATTTCTCACAATGATTTACGTAACGCTCTTCAAAGAGCGTAATCGCTGCATTAATGCTTAAAGAGACTTTAACGGGCCATTCACATGATTTAGATTGATTACGCCGAGCATAGATAAAGAGGCGGCTAATAGGGATGCGACATGTAAACACAGCGGCGGCTGTCGATGGAAATTATATCCTTATAAAATCTTTAATTGAAATCTTTGTGTCAACGTGAACTAAGTTCAAAATTTCCTTGAGATGACAGTCAACGTAAGACCGCAATATATATTAACTTAGCACATAATATGAACCTCAATGGGATGGATTAAATCTTAGTCCACTACTGTGGCCAAATGCGGGTTGATGGACTACAAAGAAATACTTAGTGGAGAACTCTTGTGTGTGCTTTTACCTCCTGATATTTTTCTTTAATGTTCGAGTGCTTGATTATTTATTGTGAATACACACATAACATGTACTTAAATGTCAACAATTTAGGCCCATAATTTTAAATCGCGACTCGACGCCTAAACCTACTACTATAATACTAAAATACGACTACTACGAGTACTAAAATACTACGACTTAGATAAATAAAACAGTGATAAAACAATGATAATTTCTTTTCATAATTATTTTAAGCGACGAAATTTATGACCTACTTATGTCGTGGGCGGGTTTGGAGATTTAGATTTTACACACGCATAAATCTAGAACTGAATTAGTTTATATATGCCATATGAATATAACGTTATTTGTGGGTACGACAGTCTTTCTTGCCTTAGCAGCTTATGATTCGAAAAGAAGCATCTCAGAAAATTGGTATCAGAGTATCGACAATTCTCTTCCTCTTTTTGTTTGGACCGCGCTTACCATCATGCGCGGTTTAATAGCTTTGACGTGCCAGCATGTAAAAATAACTTATCCTCGGTGCGAATTCAGTCGTTAAATATTGCATAAAATTAAAACAGTTAAGCAACCAGTTCGTTTTCAACGTCATCATCATCATCATCAGCCCAAATACGTCCCACTGCAGGGCACGGGCCTCCTCTACAACTGAGAAGGTTTAGGCCTTAGTCCACCACGCTGGCCTAGTGCGGGTTGGCGGACTACACACCTTAGGAATTCCTAAGAACTTTTAGGTGTGCAGGTTTTATCACGATATTTTCCTTCATCGTTAAAGCAAGTGAATACACACATAACTTCGAAAAGTCAGAGGTGTGTGCCTGGGGTTTGAACCTGCGACCGCCGAAATTCTCGACCGCACGCCTAAACCTCGAGGCCATTACTGCTCCACGTTTTCAACGTACATCCCAAAAATTACACCAACCAAATGTTTGGTGCAACAAAAGTTTAGAAATTGTAAAACAATTACCCAAAATAGCTCCTCAATCGAGAGATAAGGAAGACGGATGAGATAGGAACAAGGTGCATTTGTCACGTTATCGCGCCGATAGCGTGGGCTTAATTAAAAATTTAATTTCTTACCCCGTGTCGACGTCCGAGCAATTAAGATATCTCCAGCGCATAGATTATTCGAGTGTGGAGCGATTATCGCTGACATGGGCTGGTCGGGAGCGATTTTCATTTGTAATTAGCGGCTTGGTGGCGATAAGAGTTTCGTTTGTGTCTCGTTCCACTCCCGCTCCTTTCCACCAAAAGCAACCCTAATCCAATAACACAAAGTCCAAAATAGATCACAATCCGAAATCACTATCAGAAGCCGTAACAAACGTATGTGACAGCACGTTTTAATTGACATATTTATTTATGTTAAATCAACGTTTGTTATGTGGATCTTGTAAATTAGAGTTTTTCAACTGGTTCATTAAGAATAGACGTTTGCTACCGAGTTTATACTTCCATTTTTGAATTATTAAATACTGGGATCTATGATGTAGTGTAGTATATCAATGTATTATGTTCGCGACGAAAATAATATATCTTGACTGCATGAAATGCCGTTTTAAATTGTGATTAGCTGCTTTTTAATGAATGTATTATTTATTTACCTTTATCAATATTATGACGAGAAGGGCTTTGTTTTTTTATATTAAACTAGCTGTGCCCGCGACTTCGTCCGCGCGGAAAATTAATTTTTAATAAGAAAATTTATAAACTAAAAGTAGCTTAAGTTACGTCTTATTACGTCAGCTATCTGCCAGTGAAAGTCCCGTTAAAATCGGTCCACCCGTTTCAGAGATTAGCAGGAACAAACAGATAGACAGACAGACAAAAATTGTAAAAATCGTAATTTTGGTATATTATGAACCTACCGTGTATACATCCATATACATTTATTAAAAAGCGGTTATTTCAATATTACAAACAGACACTCCAATTTTATTTATTTGTATAGATAAATAAACTCTATAAACTACTAGATCGATTTGGATAATTTCGGGATTTTTAGGATAACATTTCGCCAGGGCAAAGCGGAGTTCTACGGCTATTTATTGATAAAGTAAAATCTATGATGTTTTCTTATTTTTCTATTTCATTAATCAAACTTAAGTTACCTCTGAACATTTTATAAATATATTTTTATTCCATCGATATCGATACTCGCGTGAAACATAACTAATCTTAGATTTACGCGACTGTTTCAAATCTCACAATGATCTCACAAGTTTATTACTTTGTTTACTTGCTGAGAATAGAATGATTGGATTTATTATTTATTGTAAATAAAGATGTATATCTAGTTCTCTAGTAATATACTACAACTGTGTATCTAAATTCTCCGGCTTTTAATTTTGAACAAACTGAAATGCATAGGTTTATGTATATGTGCATTGTGCAGCCTGTCTGGGACAATACCACTGTTTCACTCAAAATTGACGTAAGGTAAGTCATCATCATTCATCATCAGCCCATACACGTCTCACTGCTGGACACGGGTCTTCTCTGCAAGTGAGAGGGTTTAGGCCTTAATCCACCAAGCTGGCCTAGTGCGTGTTAGAGGGCTAAATGCCTGAGAAATTTCTAAGAACTTTAAGGTGTGCAGGTTTCATCACGATGTTTTCCTTAACCGTTAAAGTAAGTGATAATACACACATAACTTCGAAAATTCAGAGGTGTGTGCCTGAGGTTTGAACACGCGACCGCCGAGATTCTCGACCGCGTGCCTAAACCTCGAGCCAATCAGGACTTCTAATTTTTTTATCTTTATTAATAGTTAAACATGATTTTTTGACAAGCATTTTGTATAATATTAAGTTACTCAAACTAATATTATGTAAATGCTTATATAATGAGTCTATCGCCATACATTTTCTATTAGCATATTATTCAAACAAGCAGGTGCTAGCTTTGTTTATAAGAAGACATAAACTTCTGTTCATCCTGTTCTGATAGTCTCGTGGCGCAGTTGGCTAGACACCAGCTCGCGAAACGAGAGGCCGCGGATTCGATCCCCCCACCGAGACAAATGTTTGTGTGATCCACAAATATTTGTTTCGGGTCTGGGTGTTTGTGACACCGAAAAGTCTGTCGTAGTTTCTGATACCCACGACACGAGACTTGTATCTTAGTGTGGGGTCAGAACTATGTATGTGACTGTTGGGTGTATTTATTTATTTATTATCCTTAAGCAGAAGGAGTTAACTCGAAAGATAAGTCTTAGTGTTAATTCTTATTCTGACATGACTCACTCTATTTATTTATGACGGTAACCATTTAGCTTCCCAAAGGAAAGCTGCCTACTTTTGTTCTTTTTATTGCTATTTTATATATTTTTTCTTTCGGACGGACGAACGGACTGTCATCACTAGCAACTAGCAACCGTACACCATCACACTTAACAGAGAAACAGACACAACCCAAACAGAGAAACTTAGGAGGAAAAAAAAAGAATTTAGCTTCACGTGAATTGCGAGATCATTCCTCGATCCACAGCATAAATAATAAAGTGATTATCGCAAAAAAACACGATTGCATTTTTAGGAACAATATATCTACGTGTATGATTACGGTGCAAATCATAGAGCTTGAACATAATTATGATTTGTGACTGTTCGTGTAATGACTTCGCATTTATAATGTGAGTAGCTGTGGCATGCGGTTTCGCTTGCTTTAATTACGTTTAGACGTTTAATCTACCGCCGTATTTCTATGAGTTTTAGTGATCGGGGTTGTTTCTCTATGATCTGGTTTATGGGCATTGCTAAGTAGTTCCATTTCATATATGACATAGCAGTTTCTTATACTAGTTTTTACTGATATCTTGTAGTTGGGGATAATGGCATTTGTTTTGAAAATTTTGAGATAATAATATGCTTTTGACACATCTCATTTGTTTTATTAAAAATTATTTCATTGAACTAGTCTTGATGAGCTTCTCTGCGTGATAAAAGAAGTTAAAATAGTTGGATGTGCGGCTCAATTAGCTCTCATTTATTTTATCATCATGATCATGAGTCCATATACGTCCCACGGCTGGGCACGTGGGCCTCTACAATTGAGACTAACTCCTCTACGCTGGCCTAGTGCGGGTTGGCCGACTACACACCTAATAAAATATGAATTATATATTTATTCTAAACATATTCATAAGCCTGCCTCGCGGTCTCGCGGTACAAGTATATGCCGTGCGATCTACTGGTCCTGGGTTCGATTCCCGGGTCGGGCAAAGTGTTACTGGATTTTTCCATTAGGAAATTCTCAGTAGCAGCACGGAGTCTGGAAATGTGCCCGAAAAACGGCAATAGGCTCGCCCCCTAATTACGTGGGACTGATACATACCTGGCGAAATGTGGGTGCAGAAATGCCCCTCGGCCTACCCCTTCAGGGAATACAGGCGTGAGTTTATGTATGTATGTATATTCATAAGCCTTAAATTAATGCAACCAAAAATATCATCTTTTACATCCCAAATCATATGTTATTGTAAATAATATCCTACTGTTTGATACTCATGGATAAAATAACAAGATAAGAAATAATTGATCACAAGATCAAGATTACATTACCTACATTATTAATGCAAATTGATTAAATCCCAACTATCATAATATAATTGAAGAGATAACATCACAAAATTACCCAAATTAATCTTATAATACTCGCAAGATAAAAATTAACGATTCGAATCACTCAAAGTCGGATTATATTTAAGTACGTTAATAAATATTGAAATGTATGAGACAATAGGTACAAGTTAATAATAAATTTTTATATAATCTAAATATATATAACTCAAAGGTGGACTGACTGACATAGTGATCTATCAACGCACAGCCCAAACCACTAGACGGATCGGGCTGAAATTTGGCATGCAAGTAGATATTATGACGTAGGCATCCGCTAAGAAAGAATTTTGGTTAATTCTACCCCCAAGCGGATAAAATAGGGGATGAAATTTTGTATGAAACTTTGTCAATTTTAAACCGTATCCGATCGGACTGAAACTTTGCAGCTAGTATATTTATATAATTTGACGTAAATGCATTTTAAAGTTTTATCATACAAGATTATCACCATATAAATAAAGTTGACATCTATTTTTCTTTTACTGATACGTCATAGTGAAAACACGTAATGGTAAGAACGGCGCTGTCCAAATATATTAAATGGCGCAGGATTTCAAGTTACATACACTCATTCCAGTCTGTTAAGGTGCCTATTCACATAGGATCCAGTTTAAGTAGGACAAAGGAACACGTAGGCTAACCAATGTGTCCAGCTATGGGATTTACATTGTAACATGGATTTGACCTATTATTCGTGGTCTCTCGTCCTTTCTTTTGAAGTCCAATTGATTGTCAACGAGGTAGAGACAACTTCAGGAGAAATTTATGGTGGTTGCCTCGCTGGTCTCGTTGCCTGAATGGGACGTACGCTCAAGAGGTATTAAGTTCGATACTCAGATGGGACTCGGCTGAGGCTCGCCCCCTATGACGTAATACTTAAGACACGTATACCTATTCTTCAAATGATACAGACGTTGGTTTATGTACATAAAAAAATAATAGAAATAAGAGATAAAAATAATTATGGAATAATATACGATAAAATGTACAATAAATAAGCACGTATTATATTGTTGTAAGAATGTGTATCAAGAGAATGCGATGCTCGGCGCTCGGTGGATGTTCGCGGCCGCGGTCGGAGGCAAAAAGCTGACGGTAGCACTTTATCTGAACGATCGCGACACGACGCTGTCGGGAATCCGGCGAAACACACCGACAACACGTCCACTATATAAAAACTTGATAATGGATGTGGTACATTTTTAAAAGACGAAAGAGAAGAAAGGTGTTTCTTTTCGGAGGGATCTTCGTAGCTTCCACCGCGCATTTGTGGGTGACGTATGATCTATAGGTCTTGGGTTGCATGAATGTTATTGGGTTTTTCATTAGGAAATTCTCAGCAGCATGGAGTACAGTCGTAAGTATAAATAGACCTACTTCTTAACACGTGGACTACTACTCTTTCTATGCCTTTAGCATGCAAGGGGTTATGTTCATTTGAACGTCTGTATACTATATGACATAAAGGTTTGTCGTGTTTTGGAATACCTAGTTATCATCTAGTTACGAAAACATTAAACAAAATCAATTACAAGTGTAATTGTTAAATGGCTAACATTATTAAAACTCCTTGATCTTTTCTTTTCCACCTCTACTCTCAAACTACTGTAGACAGCCCCGTGGCGCAGATGGCTAGACACCAGCTTGCGAAACGAGAGGCCGCTGGTTCGATCCCCGCACCGAGACAAATATTTGTGTGATCCATGAATATTTGTTTCGGGTCTGGGTGTTTGTGAGACCGAAAAGTCTCCGTAGTCTCTGATACCCACGACACAGGACTTGTATCCTATTGTGGGGTCAGAACTATGTATGTGACTGTTGGGTGTATTTATTTATTTATATTCATGACACATTGAAACTAACTTTCCCATCCACTCTAGACCGTCTAAGCCGTCGTGCCTAGTATCAAACGCGATGTTATTTTGACCACGTAATGACTCTCTTATTTCCTTACCATTATTATGCAGTAAAAAAAGTCTATACAAAATTAGATCAGATGCCATATCAAACGCAGTCCCAGCATTATACCTCACTGCCCATCCTGTTCACGTCACATAAATCAAGATGTAGGCGATAACAAGCCACCAGTCATAAACGCGGCGAGTACGGTTTTACGATTCATAATTGTACTTTATTAAATAGCAGCCACTTGCATTTTAATGGAAGAATTCCGAGCTGTAAAACCTTAGGAGGCTGATTAATGTCGCGTAGATTAAAGAAGCGCTAGACACGACGGAATAAGTGTTTAGTTTTATTGGACTGTTATGATGCTTTCTTTATAGGTCTTTACAGAGAATTCCTTGAGTAAGTTAAGCCTGTCATCCGACAGTAAGCTAACCTAGTAGTCAACTAAAGTGTAATCTTTCTTGATCGTATAGTAATTCTCGATGATTTTTGATTCCTTATGTTTTTCTTTTGTTTTATGTAATCTTTTTTTCTTTCATCGGCCAATATTTGTAATGTCTACAATTTTTTTTGGACGTTTGCGAGACTTTCTCTCCTGTTTCTTACACACATTTTAGTATAGTTTGCTATTGACAGATGTGCTTCTAATGGATTTCTTTCGGTGTTTTATGGTCAGTTGCATTTTTAAAGAGTTTTCACTTATTTTATAATAATTATTCATGACTAGTCTCCGACCGAATTATGTCTTGTAAACTATTTATTGATTGGAAAAGAGCAACACTAAAGTTTCTTGCCCGTTTTTCTCTAGTGATCACTGCCTTCGGAACAGGGTGGTAAATTTTGCAATGACTGAATTTAAGTGATGTATTTGACATTTTATAGATTCATTTCATTTCTTGCATTTGTTCTCCCAATGCTTTTCTTACCTCAATACAAAGCTTTAAACCGGCCACTTCTAAAATATACACAGACGAATGCTACAAAGTTGTTAAATCCACCAAAAACAGATGCCACGTATGCATGCTATCGCTAATTGAATAATAAATCACTCAAACAGACGTTCCTTTCAACCGCTGCGTTTGATCGCGCCGGTTTGTTTTGGAAAAAAAGAATTATGGAACTGATCCTTTATGACGGACCGAAACCGCTTTTGTAAATTTTCGGGTATCGAATGCTAGCTGTGTCTATTGATTCAAGAAGTGACGAAAGATTGGTATAAAAGCTAAGTATTAGTTTTTTTTAAAGATTGCTACACAACGCTGCCGCATTGACTAGTATTTCTTTTTAGTCTGTCGCAGCAAACGACAATATCACACCAGACGTCCAAACAGACTATCAATTGGTGGCAGACTCATAGCTCTCATTAAGAAACTGTTGTGAAGTACTTACGAATTTGTATCAACATTGGCTGTAATTAATAAATGGCAAAGCATGAAACGCGGCCTCCAGCAATGCAACATACAGCAACGCAAATCTTTTTTTTAAAACAGTGGTACCTACTACCCCGATCGGTTGAGGAATAAAACTGACTCCAAATCTACCACAAAGCTATTAAATAATTATCATTAATAAGGTAGTTATATCGCGCGGCCTCGCGTACGTTAATGACCGTTTAAGTTTAAACCAACAATGTTATCCGCTATGATTAATTGCACAACACAGCCTTAACATTTATGTTTAAATTATAAAGTTGTAAAATTGAGGAAACTCAATTTATTAACAGTTGTAAATTATCATTGCTCTGATTATGTTCATAAAAAATAATTGAGGTTATAGTGAGGTTAATTTATTTATAATCATATTTTTATTGACTTAATCATGTTGTTTAAACATAAATAATATGTATATATATTATAACAATATTTGCGCATTTATATTTGTCTCGATGCGGGGATCGAGTCCGTTTTACAAACTGGTGGCTAACCAACTGTACAAAGGGCTGTTTTTACCCCGTAAGGACATTAATTAGTAGAAGATTAATAGAGTTAGAAACATAGTGAACTCGTCAGTCGTCGTTGTTTAACTTATAACATGTATGTTCAATCAGGCACAACATTACATTACAAGGTATGGCAATTATATGTTTTTTAACCCGAACAGCGATGTAAAAACAACATTTCAGCAACTTTTTATTTCCAGCCAATAAATCTACTTCAAGTTAACTGCATTTATGTACCTATTATGTCTTACATTAAAGTAGGTTGGTATCCAATTAATTTTTAATTTTGATACTTCCGCTCTAATGATTTTCGGACGTCGAAATTAGCCTTTTCGCCAACACAAATCGCATCGTATGTTTAATTACAATGCACAGATAATCTATTGCGAGTATTTTAATTAGGGGAAGTGGTAATTGCATCGCATAAAATGTAATCTATCTTTGATCTGACACAGTAATTGTTAGGTATGAGCTATGATTGCTGCTGTAAAAACGTAGTATAAGCAACTAGACCAGAGGTATTTTTTATGGTTTAGCACCCGGGTTTTCTAATTAATCCATTTTTGGATCATCGCCGGTAGTTCGATAAACTTTGTGTGTTTTTACCAAGGTTATTGCTTTGGTGTTGGTGTCATTTTTTATTCAAAATTGTTAATGTTAAGTCATTTTTTTAATGTTGGTTAAAGGACAGCTTTGTTGATTGGCGATATGCTAGCCACAAAAAGGATAGGACCCTCAAATATTTTCAGTATAATTAGTAATACTTAGTTTCTGCAACCCTACAAAGATGCAATTTTTGAGTGATGGGCAATGACAAAACAAGAACTTGTAACCTGATGAAGTGGATATCCGCAGACGTAGACCTACCTTCAGATAAACAAATAGCTTATTTTTAAATACTTATCGTTGCCTGATCATTAATTATAAAGCTTTCAAATCTATTGGTTTGAACCGCTGTGGGTTGAACGCGGACTAGGCGCGCATACAAATTGCAAGTGTCAGGCAATTAGGCGTGTATGTGGCCTCAACGGCTTAGACACAGTGCATGTCACACCGTAGGACAAGTCTGTTTTCAGTCAAGTTTATTATTAGAATTAGATGTTATAAGGTTTATAATAACATTATATATTTTTTTTTTTATTTTTTTTTTTTAAAGTTACTCGGTTTCTTTATCTGTTAAAACATGATATTTTTAATTTATTTTAGTAGATGAGACTTTGAAGAACTATATAAGCTACTTATTTCATTACGACGGAAAAAACTTAGTCTAAATGATAGTTGGCAGAATCGAAAAATGAATTTGATACATTTTTTATATGCATTATATTCACTATTACCTGTATAACATGATGTAAGTAGTATTTCAATTTGTTAATAACAATAGTAGCAAATATAGACAATAGATAGCCAACTTATCTGATGAATGTTTTATTTATAAAATTTCCAACCAATCATTTAAAATTTAATTTCATCATCATTCTTAGCCCACACTACCTACTGCTGGTCATAGGCCTCCCCCAATGCTCGCCATTTCCTCGATCCTGGGCTGCTCGCAACCAAAATATTCTAGCTACATGGGTTATGTCATCTGACTATCTAAATTGAATATAGGTACCCCTTTTAAAATGTACAATAAATTTAGAAAGTAAGTTTCAACACAAACTTAACAATAAAAGTCCTACTTGCGTTACTTATTTGAATATAATCTGTGGCGCATATCGTGATCGCAGCTCGTTCGTCGCAACATTAGCATATCGGAATTATTCCATTACAGCGTTAATAATTTAAAAATAATACGCCGCTGGCGCACGCGACCGAGAGTTATGGGCCCCTGGAGATGTGCTCGCAACACACACTTGACAGCCAATCAGAATAGAGCTTTGCATGTGTGAGTGAGAGTCCATTTTAGTTATGAGGGCGTGTGCACGCGTTTCAGTTGCGCTAAACATTTTATTATGCTAATTCAGGTAAACACTAAGTAGCAAGTGTTCTTGTTATTGTTTTGTATGAATATTCCGTACGGTAATGACTTTTTGTCGGATAATTATATTGTTTGCATGTTATACATTATTCAGATTACTTGTGAATATGCAAATAATGGTTTTTGTGTATAGATAAAGTGCAAAATTGTAAAAAGTAATGTTAATGGATGCATAGATAAGCGACGGCATAATGCGGCCTTTCCGTGCTTCTATAGTGTTTAATTATACGACGGGATATGGGAAAATCTTAATTTATTGCTTTGTTTTTAAACTTCTAAGAGATAAATGTTCGCTGCCACACACTTTATGAGTTTCATTTATTATGTGCATGATTAAAACATAATTACATGTGATACATATGCTTAGAACTGTGAAAAGTTGTTAGTTTTGTGAGCATTCATTAATTATTTATTTACAGAAAGAATAGCGTATTGTGATGTACCAATAACATTAATTAGTTGTTTAGATACTAGTATTACTATATAATTGTACAAGTTTTTGTGCGCGATTACGTTATAGTTATTACCGATTTTAAAATATTTATCGTTCCCTCTAGTATATTTTTTTTTACGGACAAAAGTCTATTATGTCCTTTTCGTCTTGACGTGGTAATAAATTTATATAATGGTCGTCTGAGTAAAGTGGTAAAAACGGAACCAACAAACTTCTTATTTATATCATTGGGTTTTGTTACATATATAAATTATGATAGAATCATTTATACCCAAAATATCAAACACAAACATTAGGAGTTTGGTCCCAAAATAGGAAAATTACACGCAAATAATAATATATCTCAGTTTCTTTCATAACTAACTATAAATAAAACAAAATTACCTCCACCCACATATCAATAAATAATATATTTAATAGCGCATTAATCACCCAATTTACACATACACCAAACAAAACACAAGCGTAGATATTAATTATAAAACATCGATATGTCTCTTGTACGTAATTAATTGATTCTTTACGCCCACGGGTATATCAAAGTTTATACCAAAAAATCCTATAAAAGGTGGCTTAAGGCCTTTTATTATGTGTATAAATTATAAGTATTTTATATAACGCGTATACATCATTATAATGGCAGCGTGAACGCATGATTAAGGTGTATTCCACTGAGGTCTTGTTTATATTCATAAAGATATTTTATTAGACAAGCCTAGCTTTACTTAGGTGTAAAGGTGTAAACTTTTTTGTTAATTTGTGAATTGATTGTGTAGATTGCCTTGTTCTCGTGGTATAATTGTGTGCCGGGGGATTTGGAGCGCCCTACAACAACTAGCGAAACGTGGGTGCAGATATACACTTATGCCTAAGGCTTTGAGGATGTAGGTGTAATTATGATGTTATAGCACTCCGTGTTTTAAAGTTTAATGGGCATTTGAAAGTTAAATGCAATATTCAATCCATATTTATATCAGAACTTTAATTAATTATTCTTTAATTTTTTGATTATTCTCTTGGACCATAGATCAATAATAATAGAATCGATTTAAGGACCGCTGTAAGAAATTTCAAAGCAATTCATTTTAACGAATGAAACTGTCTCCATTTTTCTATGCCCTCATTTGCAGCTTGTAAACTTGAACCTTATTTTTATTACTTTATTGACCAAAAAGACTAAGCCGCGTAATCGCTTTAAATTTTACTATAAAAATCATAAACCAAAATCAGAAGCATCTAACAAAAATGTAAAAGTAACAAATTTGAATAACAACTTTCTACGGTGAATAAACCTCACGAACTCAACAGGCATAGGAGAAATAAAACGTTTAATGCCCATTCAAACTTCATAGCCCGATAGCCGATAACAAGGTTATATTGCGGCCATTAATTCCTATTTTACAACTGACTTTATACCGCTTTAATGAAACGCCAGTTTTGTGTACGAAGGCCTCTCGGCCATTATGACGTATTACCCGCCTCCGGATATTCTTGTTATGACCGAGTGAGTTATGATGCTCGGATCACGACTTCGGCTTTACTTGCGTTTTGTGATCACGCTTGGTGGCTTGTAACTGATTTCAATGATCATTTATCCAGAAGAACTGACGTTATGTGCTCTTTCTGTTTACTAATGTCTGGAATAATATAAAAATTATACATTACAGAAATAGAAAGTTGGAAAGCGTGTGTCTTCAGTCGAGAAAAGAAATTTGTGCGCAAAAGTAGATTTATTGGCTGACATATTAGCCCTTATCCTCAGTCCTTTCACAATCCCAATAAAATATTGACCGTCCCAAGAATCATTCCCAAGACTTGTCAACGCTCAGCGCACACTTGTATAAAAATACCACTAAGGCTGTGGCGGTACTTCCATAGAAGCCCAAAAACCCAGTTTACCTTACAAAATTCCGAATAATAATCTTTAAGCTTTAAATCTTTATTTAACAAAAGCAATTTGACATATAAATGAGAATACCCTGACTCCAACAATAAACAAAATTATAAATTAGACATTACACAATTAAAGTGTAACACTTTTGGGCTTCTATGGAAGTACCACCACTGCACTAAGGTAGTCCATGAACATGAAAAAATACCTAAATGAAAAGAGAGGTATGTCATTGTTAGTAACAAAATACTAATTGACATCATAAGCCTTCCCAAAGACATCAATCGTTCAACTGCAACATTCCCACCGCGCCTCGACACAACAGCCTCGAATGTGTGCATTAAACACATAAATATCTACGTACATTGTAAATAAATTATGCAAAGTGTACTCAATAATTCCACATGACAGCGAACGATGCAAAACAAACGGATAAAAAACTTAAAACAACATTAACAATTGATCATTCCACGCATGAGTCGTTTATAATGAATTTTAAAACGATAATTACATCGATTCATAAATATGTTGCCGGGAAAATGGACTGGTTATGCTAAATTTGAAATGTCCGGTCGATTTAGACATCACGCCTCGTTGGATTTCAATATCGATGGGTGTGGTGGCAGTTCGATAAACAGTATATTATTGGTAAAATTATGGGCAATAGGAAGACATTTGATAAGCGTTTTTTTAAAGAAATACTAGAAAAGTTAGCTTGGGTTATACATACTGTTATCATAATAAAAAGGCGTAAAGTACCAGCTTACCGGCTAATATTCATTCTGTGGCTGATACTGCCCCTTCTTTTGTTCCCACTTCATTTTTCTCTACCTTGTTGGTACCTTGTCTTGTTTGCAATCGTTATAGGTAACGATAGCCATTTAACGTTAGATAAATAGGTTTGAAAAGCATACACTGGTACTAATTGGTATTATTATTTTAGTAAACAAAACAGGGAGACAGATAGGAGATATATAAGGTGTGAACTGTAATGAGGTCTCCAATTTTTCCAGAGCCAGAGCGTATTCATAAGTGTAGAAGTTGTAATTTGGATGTACTGCCTTCCGAGCAAATCCTCGCTCCACGAACGGATATTCTTCTGATACTGATGAAATGTCGTATTCTCCGACGCGTATCCGTCAACCCGCACTAGGCCAGCGTGGTGGACTAAGGCCTAAACCCTCTCAACGGTAGAGGAGGCCCGTGCCCAGTAGTGGGACGAAACTAAACAGGATTCTCCAAATAAAATCAACCTCTGAAGTGGTGACTTTGAAACCCTCGACTCTAGACAATCCAGATTTAGCACAAAATAAATCTATTAAAGTAACACACCGGTCAAAACCCGGAAGGCACGTGATAAGCAATGTTGTATCATTCATAGGCCATTAGCAGGTTGATGTGTTACAATCGAGGTGTTATCGTGGAACAGTTATTTACGACAATGTAAAACGCGGATATATGAGCATCGGTTATTGAAAATCAATAAAACGTCATAAACTTCGGATAAGTTACTCGGAGAATATAAATGAGAGCATTATTCAAAGTTACTTTGTAATTAAATTTACATAAGGCAGATTTTTATTCCGAGTTCATTAAGATAGAACTACTCTTAATATCCCTTTTATATTGTCCGACTTAGTGATACCTTTGTACATAATAAGCATGATACTATCCAAATAGACAGCCTCGCGGCGCAGTTGGCTAAGCTTGCGAAACGAGAGGCGGCGGGATCGATCCCCGTACCAAGACTAATGTTTGTGTTATCCACGAGTATTTGTTTCGGGTCTGGGTGTTTGTGAGACCGAAAAGTCTCTCGCAGTTTCTGATACCCACGACAAAAGACTTGTATCTTAATGTGGGGTCAGAACTACGTATGTAGGTATGTGATTGTTAGTTGTATTTAAGTAATAATAACTAATAATAAATACACTCAACAGTCATATACATATGTAGTTCTGACCCCGCATTAACAAACGCGTCTTGTGTCGTGTGTATCAGGAACTACGACAGCCTTTTCGGTCTCAATAACAACCAAGAGCGAGAGAATTTTATCTCTTGTCACTTGATTATTCATGATGGTTAGCTGGTATTTTTTTCATACTTCTACAAATACACAGATTATTGCATTACTTTAGTACGCCTGCATATCATATAAAGTTAGATTGTTAGTGATCTGAATGGATCACAACGTTCTAAGAATCAGCGAAATTCTGATTGTTCAGATAGCTTGGATTCATTTGAAAAGCGAGATACGATATGTTAACTCTATAGAATGAAAATTGAATGGGTAAGCTGGACTAGGATCATTGTCTCACAGAAATTTAGAAGAAAGTATCAACATTCCAGTCTAATTACAAATATAGGATGTTTATTAAGTCTTTTCTTCTCCCTTATCCAATGGCAAAATCACCACCTTCCATTAAAAAAATGATATCAAGTTAATATTAATGTGCTTAAACTAAAGTGCGATAAAGACTTGAGAGTTCCTGTCGTCTTCTAGATGATTTTCTCCTGTTATAAGTATACATACGTAGTATAAATAATACTGCCTCGTGGTCTCGCGGTACAAGTATGTGCCGTGCGATCTAGAGGTCATGGGTTCGATTCCCGGGTCGGGCAAAGTGTTATTGAGTTTTTCCATTAGAAAATTCTCGGTAACAGCACGGAGTCTGGAAATATGCCCGAAAAACGGCAATAGGCTCGCCCCCTATTACGTGGGACTGATACATACTTGGCGAAATGTGGGTGCAGAAATGCACTTCTGCCTACCTCTTCGGGGAATACAGGCGTGAGTTTATGTATGTATGAATAAATAATAACTCTCAACTAATCTCTTATCTATTTTTTCTGCTCATTGACTACTGTGTGTGTTGGACTAGAACAATTATTTTTTATCTCTTTCTCTTTTTTGTATATGACAAAGCACCTGTTTTTACATTGTAGGTTTTCATGGACGATAACACCAGCTTGTTTTACGAGCCCATGCAACGAAAAAAAACAAAAGCATTGATTAACGTCTAATTTGCGTGTACATTATAATTTATAGTTCATGTTTGCACACAAAACGTTCGTGATAAGAATTGAAAATTTAATGTGTTTTTACAACGCTCTAATTACGAAGACGTATTGCCAACGTGTATTCCGATATTCATTGTGTCATTGAAACGGCGGTTTCCTTAGGTAATTTATGTAGATATAAATCGCTTTATTGGTCTAGCAGTTACCTTATGGAGCGTGGTGAGTGACGTTATGCTGTCGATACTTAAGCAATCCAAATAAAATATCAGAAGTATCCTTAATCTATGGCTTTGTATCAAAAGCTGTATTAACATATCAAATAAATATTGCTATTGTTCTTGGTCTATAAGGCAAATAATAGGCAACTTAACTGTTCCACAGACAACTGATATATAACATTAACAAGTACATATTAACCAGTGCACAACAGTCCTTAACTCTTATCTTCTCTTCTTCCCTTTTCTATCAATTTGAAGAAATCGGCAAAGCACCTAAAATATCATGTTATCACACATAGCAGTACCTAATCATATCTCATCTGTTGAACTGTTTCTTAGGGTCTTTTAAATAACATCAGTAATGTCATTTAGTACACGCAATCTGAGTCCATGAACCCAATAACAAAAAGTGATATTCACAGCTATTAATTTCACGCAACCTATCCTCATAAACATGTCACTATTTATTGTTTTAAATTAATTTATTTTCTCAAGATACCCTCGTTAAATTGTTTGCGCGCGACCAATTATAAAATCGCCAACGGGAAAACCTGCTTAATCGTCTTAAAACTATAAAACAAATAAAAATTAATGGCGCATGCTTTTTATTGGCGACTGATTGCGGCCCGCGACTTTCGTGATGGAATTTTGTTTTTTTTTCATCGTTTACATTTTTCTGTATGTTAAGTTAACTTAATGGCTATTAATATGTTTCATGGTTGATTTGGCGGCATAAACTCAGGTTTGAATAACAGGAACATAGAAGTGCCTGTACTAACTTAGTCGTCATCATGATCATAATCATCAGCCCATATACGTTCCACTGCTGGGCACGGGCCTTCTCTGCAACTGGGAGGGTTAAGGCTTAGTCCACCACGCTGGCCTAGTGCGGGTTGACGGACTACACACCTAAGAACTTTTAGGTGTGCAGGTTTCATCACGATGTTTTCCTTCACCGTTAAAGTATACGTGATAATTCTTGATGAATACACACATAACGTCGAAAAGTCAGGAGTGTGCCTGGGTTTGAACCCGCGACCGTCGAAATTCTCTACCGCGTGCCTAATCCTCGAGGCCATCACGACTTATCGTCACAATGCTCATTAATTTACATTTTTGAAAGCGTTCTAAATATACTGTGTTGTAGACCCATCACGTAACATACAAACTAACATTTCTATTACTATATTAAAATGCAAATAGGTGTTTTCGGAAGATATTTCCACAGAAGTTTTATTTATGAGTGTACATAATTAGGTATCTATACATTTTTATTCATGATTATTAAATATAAATCGTTTTGTTAATGTCGTGTATTTATTGAAAACGGTGTAATAAATTAATTTTATTAATAATGCTATTAATTAATATATTTTATGGGTATTATCTAAGAATAGGCTATAAATATGGTTGGAAATTAATAATTTATATCCGTTTTAAAGTTTGCGTGACGTGAGAATATAGATAATTTTAATGGGCTTTCGTAAATGAGCATAAATTGATACATACATTCTGAATTTTAAGGGTCAGTTGAGATTTAGTGGGTAGTATTGTTATTTATGCAATGATCTTTACATAATACTGCCTTTTTATAGAACAAGATGCTCCCCATTTTATTCCAAAAGATATTTTATCTTTTTGACAACATAACATAACCTCACGCCTGTATTCCCCGAAGGGGTAGGCAGAGGTGCATTTCTGCACCCACATTTCGCTAGGTATGTATCAGTCCCACGTAATGGGGGCGAGCCTATTGCCGTCTTTCGGGCACATTTCCAGACTCCGTGCTGCTACTGAGAATTTACTAATGGAAAAACCCAACAACACCTTGCCCGACCCGGGAATCGAACCCAGGACCTCCAGATCGCACGGCACACACCTTTGCCGCGAGACAACGAGGCAGTCAAGTTTATCTTTTTGCATACAGCAATTTTTAGTATAGATAACGTGACCTACCTGACACCTCAATAAATTGTACAGCCTAAATACAATTACGTCGAAGGCATTCCCATCGCAATACACAAACAATAGTTTATTAGTTTAATAGTTTATTTTTTTTTATTAAAAAGTGTAAAATACGATTCAAAAAAACTTGTAAAAGTCTATTTGAATAAAGATAATTTGACTTTGACTTTGACTTTTGACTTTGAAAGGGGTAGGCAGACGTGTATTCCTATCCCACCACACACCCGCCATTGTAACTCCTGTGTCGATAGCAGCACGCACAGTATTGACGCCGAGCAGTGAAGCTCAGCGAATCTAAGGGGACCTAAATTTGTCATAATCCCGCAACGAAGTTAATCAGAAAGACAAATAAAGGAGGAGTTGGAAAACGTTTTTCTAGCTTTTTCAAACACAAGTAATAGTCAACGACACCCTTTAGGTCGCTATTCTGAACTCCGTGCTACTCATGATAATGCGCAAGACCAATGAGACAGTCTCCTTTAAGTCTTCACGATAAGCTGGTTCATTCTCCGTCATGCTCCTGATCGTATCGGAGGCAATCAGAAAATAATTCCTTGCAAACTCCTCAAACACTAAAGTGGAGCTTTACAATTTTATTGGAAGAAGTTCCTTATCGCGCGTTGCGAAAGGGGGCTAGACGGAAAAAATTAAGACCAAAAGTTGACCGACACTTTTTACAAATAACAAGTGCATAAAGACAAGAAGATAATATTGAAGTAGCAGCGTACCGACGACTCAACGTTCGCAGCTGTACGTACGTACTTCAAATGAATCATCATCATCATCATCAGCCCAAATACGTCCCACTGCTGGGCACGGGCCTCCTCTACAACTGAGAGGGTTTAGGCCTTAGTCCACCACGCTGGCCTAGTGCGGGTTGGCGGACTACACCCCAGAAATTCCTAAGAACTTTTAGGTGTGCAGGTTTTATCACGATGTTTTCCTTCACCGTTAAAGCAAGTGATAATTCATTGTGAATACACACATAACTTCGAAAAGTCAGAGGTGTGTGCCTGGGGTTTGAACCTGCGACCGCCGAAATTCTCGACCGCGCGCCTAAACCTCGAGGCCATCACTGCTTTCAAATGAATAAACAAAGAATATTGTTGCATCGAAAATAAAAATAGACAGCAATAACAACAATTGCATTTGTCAAAAAAGGACAAATATATTTGTATTAGCCTAATCAGTTATTTTTAGGATTTGGTTTTAATTATCAAAGACATTGTGAACACGGACATAGAAATTCCATCTCAAATTAGATACGACTATCATTGCCATAACATAGCATATAATCAATTTATACCGTTACAAAACCATATTAAACTAAATACGAAATAAAATTCGATCAGCATCAAAGAACTAATCTGGGGCTAACCGATAAATCTTAATATATGTGCGACGGCGCGCATAACATCTCGTTATCATTAGAAATATCACGTTTTTGACACTGTCATAATGTAGTTTTTTTCATACATCCCGCCATTAAATGTCTCAATAAATCTAAAGAGAAGATCCGAGCTCGGCTCGCCTACGCGTTGCTTATAATGACATCGCTATGGCCATTTGAATATTTCAATTTGACATATTTCTGTAGTATATGCGTGGCTCTGATTGTGATGACAGCTGTGATAAATGAATTGTTTGTAGGTTGATACAACTGTGTATAGGTAATTCAAGTCTAAATTTACTTGCTGACTTGTCTCCTCATCCAAGTTTCGTTGGGCGTCGGATTTTTTTATTTCTAATATTATTATTACTCATTTCACACACATAGATGAACTGTTTTCTGGTCTTCCATCCTTCCATCACCATCAGCCCATATACGTCCCACTGCTGGGCACGGGCCTCCTCTACAACTTTGAGGGTTTAGGCCTTAGTCCACCACGCTGGCCTAGTGCGGGTTGGCGGACTACACACCTAAGAAATTCCTAAGAACTTTTAGGTGTGCAGGTTTCATCACGATGTTTTCCTTCACCGTTAAAGTAAGTGATAATTCATCGTGAATACACACATAACTTCGAAAAGTCAGAGGTGTGCGACCGCGCGCCTAAACCTCGAGGCCATCACCACTTCCATCCTCTGTCATTCATGATTCATGAGAACATGAGCTTCATCCCTACTCATGACCATCCAGTTCCAAGAGGTCACTTTGCTGCGCCAACATTAAAAAGTTTCTAAACAAAAAATATCTATAAATAACTTAAAATAATATAAAATAAATCTGGCATTAAAGACACGGTAAAAAACAGCGATAATTTAGTCCACTAGAGATGAAAATTTATAGTGACATAAAAGAAATATATTTCGAAAGAGATACACATCAGTAGTATAATGACCCATATTAACACATGTTATTCGCTTGATGAAGTACTTAATATGAGAATCACACGAAATATTACAAGAAACCGTAGCGTTACGACACTGCTGCCATTGCCACATCAACACACACTATTCTCATACAAATTGCATTAATTAATACGTTGCCAATTGACACTGGGCTTAAATCACATGTTTAATATTACGTGTGACCAGTTTCGTCTCTAATACCATAGATTATAAGATAACAGAGGTGTAGAATAATTGTCTTTTGATTATGTTATTAATTGTATTTCGATTATGTTATTCTAAAAATTATTATGTTATTAATCGTACAATATGTCCTTAATATTTGTTATTTTGTTTTGGATTCGTTTTTGTGAACTAGAAGGGTGCTTGATGTCTGCGACACAGTTACAATACTCTTGCAGGCGTCAACGCTTATTCTAACTTTTCTTGTTCTGAAATTTCTTGTTGTTATTTTAAAATATTATAAATAAATAAATAAAAAATAAAAATAAAAAGTAGTAGAAAAAAAAACATATAAAACAGTTCAAATGTAAGCATGTTTTATAAACATTCTTCTTTCTATTTTCATTGCTACGTTTTTTTTACTTCGCTCATGTTTTTGTGCCTCATCAGCACTGGTCGTATTTTATTCCCATGCTTCTTCTGCCATATTAAATATTCAGTAACTTAGAATTTAAATAAGGAAAATTTGCGGTATGGCCCAAACGTACCTCCCTCCGACGCGACGGTTCACATAATTATGGGTCCAGATACGTCCCTCTAATGTCCACGTGCCTCCTCTAGAATTGAAAAGGGTTAGGCCTTATTCCAACGCGCTGGCATTATGTGGGTTGGTGAACTTTTGACCCATGAAGAACTCATAGCTTTCCTCACGATGTTTTCCTTCACCGTTTAATTGCGTTAAAATTCACTGTGGATACGCGCAGTCTCACACACAAGCTTAGGGTATTATAAAGGTTTTTTCATCTAACATCATCATCATCATCATCATCAACAGCCTTTTTCACGTCCACTGTTGGACATGGGCCTCTCCTATGGCACGATGGAGAGCCGAAGATCGAGACCAGTGGCGTGCCATAGGAGAGGCCTATGTCATCTAACATAGAGAGACTAGATTAGTACACACTCATCTAGTCGGGTCAAATACTACTCCACCCAATCCCCTCATATCCCAATCATAAATAGTAATATCACGACTTAAAACAGACGTGACTAGTCTCGCCGCCGACGAGTACAAATTAACGGCTCTGTCACGGTTTAAAATAATCTATGACGTGTCCCAATCGTAAACGACCCAACACCCGTAGCGGGTCATAAATTTAAAAGTCGTTTTCTAAAATTAATAACGCATAATTCTAATATAAAACCTTAATGACTGGTGAATAAAGCGATAAAGGGGAAATTTACGAGCAAGTCGGGACATTAACAACGCAAGTTCGTCTACGGTATAAGAATCAATTATATTGTTTACGTTTATGTTGAGATCTTCGAGTATTCCGTTTTTATTGCCTTTAATTTTGTGAATTTACAAGTGAATTGTTATTTTATTGTTATTTGGCACGTAATATTATTTTGTCATGCGTGTAGGTTTTACTTGGGATTTGGTTACCGCGCATGTGTGGGATTGCATTTGATTTGTGGGTTATGTTGGTGGCCAAGTTTTAAATTTATTTTTATTGGTTATGATATTTCATAGTTTATGGAAAGAATTGAACATTTTTTTAAAAAATAATATATATACTAGAATATCGAATAAGTCAAGTGGCCCATATTTTTCTTGATGTGCTTGGATGAGATTTCTTTCTCATTATTTTCCAGAGGGACTTTTAATATTTATACTTTATTAAAATCTGACCTTTTGGCCTTTAAACTTATAATTTAATAACAACGAGCTGAGGGTGCGGCGCGAGTTCACACTCGCGATGTACCTGGTGAAGCTATTGCGTGGTATAGAGCACAACCCGGGGGTTCTGTACCGCCTCTGCCTGAGTGTGCCTACGTGTGGAGGCGGCGCCGCCCACCGCTACTGGCGGTACCGACATCCAGAACCAACCTAGATGGGGTTGACATATCCTTGTTGGATAAAAACCCCTAAATAAATAAAGATTAAAAAAAAAACAACCTCTTGGCCAAGACGCCTCTCACCCGAGCGATTAAAACTATTAATGAGGTGCATGTCAAAACAGATGTTTTTACAAGCAATAGGAGTGAGCTGGCCAAATGTTTGTTATATGTTATTTGCTATACCTAATTTAATTGTGTTAGCTTAATTTATTAGTAGTAGTGTGATTGTTATTATGTTTTGTTTTGTTTTATTTTGTATAAATTTGTGTTATAGTCCCCCCAGTTCGAATTGGGTACCTAAACCTGTAATGACTGTGTGTGTTGAATTAATAAATAAATAAATAATCTAAACATTTATTGCATATAATAGATTTTTTTTTAAAGCAAAATAGATTTTCTGTTTTGCTCAATAAATTTTGTTGTTGATATTATATTCGTATCAGCTCAGGTGAGTATATATACTCAGTCCATCGCCGTCCACTGCTGAACGTAGGCCTCCCCAAGAAAGCGCCAACTATCCCGGTCTTGAGCAGCCCTCATCCATCCGTTACCCGCCACCTTTCTCAAGTCGTCGGACCATCGTGCTGCAGGGCGTCCTACACTACGTTACAGGTGAGTATGTCAGGGTCAAATGTTAAAGGGTTGTTTAATCATTTCTTATTCTTTTTAGAGCAGGATGCCATAATTGTATCAATCAGTAAGCGATACTGTTATTACACTGCAGCGAGGTCATATTGCCGTACTATAAAAATGAAGGTTATCATCAAAATCATTTACCTAAATAAACATTACTTTAAGAGAAAACACGGAATTTGATAACATCACACACTTTTTCTCATAAATTTGTAATAATCACCAATTGCTTTACATTTAGTGTCGTTCGACGTTTATAGGTCTTAACCCGTGGCGATAAAACGGAACCGGTTCGTGTAATGTGGTAGCTTCAGTGAACCGAGCTCATTTGAATACACCATCAAATTTTGTCAACTTCGTAATGGTGTAGATAAGGTTTTATTGGCGAAAGATTATATGACGATCGAGCTTGCCAGATATAAACTGTGCCGAGGTAACTATTCTTTATGCTCTGTATTATATTTCTGCATACATACATAAACTCACGCCTGTATTCCCCGAAGAGGTAGGCAGAGGTGCATTTCTGCACCCACATTTCGCCAAGTATGCATCAGTCCCACGTAATAGGGGGCGAACCTTTGCCGTTTTTCGGGCACATTTCCAGACTCCGTGCTGTTACCGAGAATTTCCTAATGGAAAAACCCAATAACACTTTGCCCGACCCGGTAATCGAACCCAGGACCTCTAGATCGCACGGCACATACTTGTACCGCGAGACCACGAGGCAGTCGAGCATTATATTTCTGTTGTGATAGTTTTTGTTTTTGTGATTTCTTTCATGTTTTGTTGGATCTGAAGAGTCGATACGCCAAGAGTTTTGATTCTCGGATTGGACAAAGATAGAGTTTTTATCTTAGGAAGTATTTGGGTTGTGGAGTTTGTAACTTAAGTCTACTGTCGACAAACTCGGCGTTGGACATCCAACCACAAGATGGCCGGACAATCTGGTAAAATGTAGGATATCATTGGATGCATGACAATTCTAACAGGTGGCTCTAAAAGTATTTAGTAGATGATGATGTCAATGACTTATGTCAATTCAGCAAGTTTTCTCACCAAATATCTTCTAACCGACCAGTTGCTTACGTTACGTCTGTCTCTGCTATTTATATGGACACTCCGAAAGGTCTTTCTGCAAAAAACTAGTCTTCGTGAGGAGTTGCCATGCCATGCCAATATTATAAACATCTCATAATTGTAGAACGGACACATCGAAGACATGAGATCGGAACGTCGAGTATTTCACGACTCGCTGCTGCGGACGTGCGTTACCTTAAAAGCTGGGTGTTATTGGTCCATACTGTAATTGAAGTAACGTGGCATGTAGACTTGATATTGATTTATAAGCTATCAGTGTGTTTGAACATGGAAAGAGAGAATATCTTAATGATAGGGGTGATAAGACTAATAGGGCAAAAACCGTAATCTTAAATTCTCTTGTGTGTGCCAACAAGAGACTAAAATTATATATTAAATTTACTGATCCGAATTGAAAATTGAAGTACTAATCCTGAAAATTACAAAGTTTACGCACTATTTTGGTAGTCAGTCTATACCACAAGTGTTTTTAGATAATATGAAAACAGAATAAAGTTAAATATTTATTTATTTATTTATGCTTTTTATACATAATAGCGTATAAAGGCGGACTTAATGCCTAAGGCATTATCAACCAGTCAACCTTAAGGTGGTGCAGAGATACATGGTAGGTGCATAAATATTGTTGATACAGAATATTTACTCTTATATATATAAATATATAAACAATAAACATAAATAGTATATTTGTTAAATATACTTGTTTTTAAATTTAGTTATGGCTTTTTTAATATAATCATATGTCAACATTCAACAATTATTATAAAACAAACACAAACATAACAAATTACATAAAGATAAAAGAGGTCGCCACTACTACCAAGCTACACACCACGTTCCAGCCGACAGAGAAGTATGTAGTACGAGCATTCTATTGCGTTAACACGTTTCCGGTGGCAGTGGAGCAGTTTTTGCACCAATTACGCATGCCTCGACGAGCCTCGGTTGCCTCGTGGTGAAGGGACTTCAAATATGTCTCCGTGGACTAGTCGTTGACCGTATCTACGCTTGGATGCCTTTGCCAATAAATTTGACTTTTGTCCAGATACGTATCTTCTCTGCATTGTTATTTTTGGTTACGTGAATGCCAAAAATAATGTATTCGCAACGTATTTAATAGGTCAATAAATTTTGTTGTTGATATTATATTCGTATCAGCTCGATGAGTGTATCACAATCAAATATTAAGGGGTAGTTTAATCTTTTTTTTTTCTTTTTAGAGCAGGATGCCATAATTGTATCAATCAGTAAGCGATACTGTTATTACACTGCAGCGAGGTCATATTGCCGTAAAGATAATGTGTTTGCAACGTATTTAATAGGTCATGTAGCGAGAAATCTCTCGTCCGAATCAAGCACGCTTGTTAAATTTCTTCTTCAAGGCTGAATGAGTTTTGCCACACAATTCTTAATTTTGATAAATTGGGTTATTGTAAATTTATTATAAACTTAGCTTATTACACACCAATTATATTTACTTATGAATCCAATGTTGAAGTAGTCTCCCCAGAAGAGTTTAGGGAAGATGCTATGCTTTAAGTACTTTACATTACATGTAAATTTCAAAAAGCATAATTTTAGATATTATAACTAAAAAATAACTCAAAGCACATAGGCGTGCCATAGGAGAGGCCTAAGTCTAGAAGTGGACGTGAGAGGGACTGGTAATGATGATGATGAACTAAAAGATATTTCTTTCAATTACAAACAAAGACATATTGGAAGTATACGACTTGTACGGAGTAATCCGATATAGCTGTATCGATTCGCCAACTGCGACTTAACAATTCGTCTGAATTTCTCAAAGCTGTCCTTAAAAGACTTGTTACTAAAATAAACGCGAAACCACCCAACCGTCGTTGAGAATATTATTTATATCTTCATGCCCATACAAAGTTAATAAAAATGTTATAAAAAAGGACGATTTCTACCAAGAAGTAAAAGGTACTGCAAATAACTGGAATCGTTGCCATAACATAACAGTCGTGCCCCAATCGATTCAAATTAATTCAAATACAGACATGACTGCTTGATGTATTACCAATAATTAATTCTTCCAAGTAATGAAACAAATATGTGGATGGAATTCCTCTTTCTTCATGATACGATGTTTTTGCTCAACATCTTTTTGCATGTTACGAGTTTTACGCAATTTAACATGGCCGATTGATTTTTTGCGCTATCTACAAATGATTTGATGTTGCGTTAATGACGTTAATTAAAGGAATTGTAAAAATGACAACATTAATTACGTTTTTGTACGCGATAATTAGTTGTGTTGGCATTCGTTGGATGCGGGGCAAAATGCCTCAGCATTAAGTGCAGAAGTAAAATAATAATTGTCTTGTTCAATAATGACAGCCACAGAGGGAAAAAAATATCGTGAGTAAGCTTGTGCCTGCAATATTTTATAAATAAAATAATCGATAAAATACCACACAAGAATTTCAGTTACGTCCTTAAAAATAACTGAAGTAAAAATAGAATACTAATATGGAGATCACTCACCTAGTTTTGGCCGTCTGTTAACAAGGTAGCCTAATAGTGATCACAGAATGAAGGCTAGTTTATACATCATTGGAAATATTGTGGAATATATGGACATCCTTTGACTGATGGCATGAATTTATTTAAAAAATGCGTCGACTAGTGGTAAATAAATTTTTCTCTGTTTCTTCAAGGCATCTTCCTAGCTCGATGTAAGGCACTATATGGAATACTTGGCTTTCGTATGGCTTGGCTTGGTCTATTTCGTCGGTGTTTTGGAGAGATTTCAGAGTGGCTATTGCCAGTAGTGGTACTTCCATAGGAGCCCAAAAGCGTTACACGTTGATTGTGTAATGTCTAGTTTATAATTGTTTATTGTGGGGTCAGTATATTTTCATTTATATGTCAAATGATTATTTTTCGGAGCTTTGTAATGCAAACTGGTCTTTTGGCCTTCTATGGAAGTATCACTGGCTATTACGAGGCAGAGAAAACCTGTGGCGACTTGACACTTGGCCAAACAATATCAGATGGCAACGACTATATGGAAAAATAATTAATTGAAAACTATATTTAGGTAATAACATAATATGCATAGCATGGCTTCGCTGCATAGCATTTGTAATTCATTGGTAAGTGTAGAAATATTATAATTTTAGCCATGTTATTATAACTATAGTGGTGCACGCAATCATACTTTGCATAAAACATTGCTATTTTCTATATCCCTCTTATTTATATTATTGTTTTTATGTATTCCTTCATAGGATATAAAATTAATATCATAAGACAATCCTCCATATCTAGCAGCTGACTACAATAACTGCAGCATTAAAAAATTAACTGTTGAATAATGCGTGTACTAGTTGAACCTTATCAAGTAATCTAGTACATTGAAGGTGATATCTCCTTATCTTCAAGTGGCTGGTTGCAGATGGAAGTACAGCAAAAAAAGCAAAATATCAACTTGGGTGGTAGCATTCCATGAATAAATTAATAAGTTCCTGTGTTGATTAAAATAAGCATGCTACATTTACTGTAGGTGCATGTTCTGGTGTCATTACACCACTTTAATAACCGTATTTTTACAATAGCAATGGAAAACTAAGTTTATCACCTAATGGAAGGGACTACTGCTGCTTAAGATCTTGGAACACCTGGGTGGTTGGTAATGTGAATAGGCATATTTAAAAATCGATCGAAACTTCCAGACAATATGTTAAGGCATAAATTTTCAAGGAAGGCGGACACTTGCAACGGGCTGAGATGACGTCAGTTAGCAGAAATAGATAGAAGATGGAAACTTCGAGAACAGTCAGTGTTTGAAATCTCTCTGCTGCATTTGGAAAACTACGTAAGGTTTTGTACAATAAAATTCGAGACTGCATGAAGACATCTCTTCAAGGATTATTTTACCAAAGACATGCGGCGCTGATATGTGGAGTGTCGTACAAACTACGGACAATGTCACGCTTAGTCTTACCTAAGTTATCGAATCATGAGTAATTACATAAATTTCCGAGAAAACCCGGCGGATTATCAAGAATAATCAGTATCCCCGAAGGGATTGGCAGAGGTGCATTTCTGAACTAACATCTAGCCAATTGTGTTTTCGTTCCACGTAATAAGGGACCAAATAACACTTTGCTCGTCGCGGGGATAAAACCCGGCACCTCTAGATCGTACAGCACATATTTTGCCACTAAGGCATGAGGCAGTCAATGTGCTGGGCATATTTATTGCTTACTCACTTTCGGATGTCTCTATGATGTGTTTAACATCGTGGTTGCTATGTGCGTGGATACAAATGTGATACCACCAGCAATAGGGTGTCTTGAATTCTCGGAATTTCCGGAACTCACTAAACGGAACGCAACAACGATGAAGCAATTCAAAGATGGAGGGAAAACAAAGAAACACGGTTTAATTAAAATATGTAAAATTACTTAACAAAGACTTTTTCATTTGCTTTGTGAGCAATCCATTTTTTCCTGGTATGCTGAGTAGCATGTGTGTTGTAAAAAATAGACATACGTAATTACATACCGATTACATACATCGCGATGGTGAAGATAAAATTGAATTCATTTTTAATTATACAGTACTAGTCCAAGCTTGACTTTTTTTTAACATGGTTATTTTTTTTTATTAAAAATTAAAAATAATGGTAACTGAATTGTAGAGCATTAAATTACTTATATTACTTATTTTATCAGAAACTTTTTCCCGTAGCATTTATAGTTTAGGAGCTATAACGCTGTAAATGAGATTATAATGCTGTATATTCAATTATGCGCCTATAAGTTGCAGTATATATTTCGGGTCGTTCGGAATTTCCCCCTCTTAACATTCCAACAGTATTCAGGTATAAATCCTAACCATTTTTGTCCCCTCGTGACGCTAGGGTCGTTCCCTCGCCTGTGTGTGTATTGAAATTTTCGTAGACGCGTCAGTTCTGTTTGGAGCGCTATAATTAGAAACCTATGCGTTATACAAAAAAAAGTTTCAAATAAAAAAAATGGCAAATATTATTATCTACAATAATGATTTCTACAATTTTTGTCGTACGATGCGCGGTTCGCAAGATATTCGATAAAACGTGTTTTTCAAGATGGCGGCTGAAGTGAATCCCCCCCCCCCCATCCCGCCGCGCCAACTTGGATTTACATTCAGGGGACACCCTTGAACATATTCCAAAAAAAAAAACAGGTCCTACATAATTATATATTTATAGCTAATATGAATATGTAACCTTCTCATGTCCGCCAACCCGCACTAGGCCAGCGTGATGGACTAAGGCCTAACCCCTCACAGTTGTAGAGGATGCCCGTGCCCAGCAGTGGCACGTATATGGGCTGATGCTGAATGCTGCCTAATTACCTGCATCTTTGAAATATCTTGACAAATAGGATACTACTATTGGGTCGTATGAGACCAGTCTTTTGGACACTCAGAAAAAAAAACCTTTATTTGATTAATTCATTGATGACACAGAGTTTAGTGGGGCTTTGAATAGTAAGTTAAAAGCCGCGGGTCACACATCTGAGCACGCATCTGACTTTTTAAAGTTGCTTGTAGCCAGTGGCGGTACTTCATAGAAGCCCAAAAACGTTACACGTTAATTGTGTAATTTCTAGTTTATAATTGTTTATTGTGGGATCAGGATATTCTCATTTGATTATTTTTTTTTTATTCTGGCACGGCAAAGTGACTCCACTGTACCTGATGGTAAGCACAGTGGAGTCCAAAAAATTTCTACCGACCAGCGAGAAACGATATGGTCACCCGCTGGTCGACACAATCATGCCGGCCTGCACAAATGCTTCTTCACGCTTCGCTTAAAGGATCCAGGATCATAGGAAGGAGGGAACACGTGAGCTGGCACGTTGTATGTCAAATTGCTTTCGTTAAATACAGATTTGAAGTTTTAAGATTATTATTTGGAATTTTGTAAAGCAAGCTAGGTTTTTGGGCTTCGATGGAAGTACCGCCACTTGCATGTACATAACTCATTTATTACGGCTGTCACGTTGCTCATAGAAGAAAAAACATAGGAACTTCTTTACGTTTAGTGTTCTTTGCCACAATTTCTGAAATTTATGAAATATACTTGGCACTAGTTTGTCTTTGACATTAGCATTCATCATCAGCCCAAATACGTCCAACTGCTGGGCACGGGCCTCCTCTACAACTGAGAGGGTTTAGGCCTTAGTCCACCACGCTGGCCTAGTGCGGGTTGGCGGACTACAAACCTAAGAAATTCCTAAGAACTTTTAGGTGTGCAGGTTTTATCACGATGTTTTCCTTCATCATTATTTCCTTATACATTTCTCTTAATGCGGAGATTGAACCCACGGCCCCTCGTTTCTCCGGCTGGTGGCTAACCAACTGCGCCACGGAGGCTGTCCAAAATGCCAATCAAAAATATAAGGTTCGTTACACGGTTATCATCCTAATCCTAAGATAAGGGAAAAATGTGGATTGAAAGTCGATGTAGTGACTAAATTTGAAAGGGGGATGCTAAAATGGTTTGGCCACATTGAAAGGATGAATGTTTGCAGAATGACGAAAGAGATTTACTGTGCGGAAGTGAACGGTGAAGTCGGTCGAGGACGGCCCAGGTGCACCTATAAAGACCATATAGGTAAGTTACTGAAAAAGGGCAATATAACCTCTAAATAGTCCTCGAAACCGACGTGCATGCATGAAGAGGATAATGTCAGTGGAGGAAGCGAAAGTGGTGTGTTTGGACCGTGGCATTTGGCGCTCTATAGTCTCTGCCTACCCTAACGGGAGACAGGCGTGAGTTTATGTATGTATGTATGTATCATCATATATGGCCTCGACGAATACTGAGATAATAATAGGGCCAACAGACAAACTGCTATTACGCAGACAACCTTCCTCAAGTAAAAACCGAACGGATCATAAATACGCTTCAATTACTAAATTATTAGTAGCAGACATAAAAACTCAATAACTACCAATCCTGGCGAACACGATCACACTGACAGCTAACTTACAATGAATTGACCAACGATTTAACAAACACGGGCGTTGTTGCGCGAGTAGTTTCACACGATACGACACGATTACGTAACGATTTAAATGTGCATTCGAGGAAAACTAATCGGCCCAAGTAGGCGTATTTCTATTAATACCTAATATTTAAATAAAATACTGCTTGGTCATTCTTTCACAAATACGCTAATTTATTAAAACCTGATGTTTCTGCCTGATGTTCAAAGTCGCACTACCTTTATTTTTAGTTATATTCTTTTCTTTTCTAAATCTTTTTCCATGTCTTTCGGACACTTTAGACAGACAGTAATTTAGACTGTCTTGTGGTCTCTCGGCTCAAGTATTTGCCGTTCGATCTAGAGGTCCCGAGTTCTATACCCGAGTCGGGCAAAGTGTTATTGGGTATTTCTATTAGGAAATTCTCGGTAGCCGCACCGAATCTGGACATGTGCCCGAAAAACTGCAATAGACTCGCCTCCTATTACGTGAAACTGATACATACCTGGCGCAATGTGAGTACAGAATTGCACTTCTGCCTTCTTCTTCTTCTTCTCTTCTTTTCTTCTTCTTCTCTTCTTCGAGGAGCACAGGCGTGAAGTTATTTATGTATGTATTTAGGAATTTAGAAAGTCGTTACGTCTACATGTGAAATGACCTCGCGTTTTTTCGTCAGCCAGTTGCACACGCTAGGTTTTTCAATGTAAGCATTTAGCGCATAAATCATTTCATTATAGTTTAATTAACGCGTTAATTACACGTTTGTTGCGCCATTCGCCACTCGTGACGGACGGACGTGTGAACGTTATTTTTATTATGTAGGTATTTACACAAGGGGATTGCGGGTCAAATATTAAAAGGTGTTGATTTCTGATGATTTTTTTTTAAATTGCGCACCTAGTTTCACTTAATTGCTATGGATGAAGTATAAGAACACACCTTTGTGTTATAACAAAATATCTACATGATAATGTCGTGAAAAACGATATTTTTTGCAATATCATTAAGCATTTTACAAGTTTTTGGAGGAAATGAATGGTGAACTTATGTATTATTATATAGAGATGTTAAATTTTTCATCATCTTAATGACCATTCATTAAGATTTATTATTTATTTTTTGTCTCATATAAAAATAACTTCTATTTAAATTATTGTAACATAATCTGCTAAAGGCTTTTAGATCTCAAAAATTTAAAGAAGACTTTTGTCATCACTTCGAAATTTACTGGAAAATAGTCAAGTCACAAACTGCTTTCTGAACCGTCAAAAATAGTAACAGTCAATCATTATTCAAAATCGTAGTCGGTTTTATTCAGTCGTAGGTACACTGTAGGTTGTCGTCGCTTTGGCGTGCCAGTATAAAACAGGACAGGCTGATCTCAGAACGCACCGGACTTACATTCATACATACATACATATACCACACGCCTGTATTCACCGAGGGGATAGGCAGAGGTGCATTTCTGCACCCACATTTCGCTAAGTGTGGTACCAGTCCACGTAATAGGGGTCAATTGCCGATTTCCGGGCACATCTCTAGACTTCGTGCTGCCGCTGAGAATTTCCTAATGGAAACACTCATAACACTTTGTCCGACCCGGGAATCCTAAACGGGAGCACACTTGTGCCGCGAGACCACGAGGCAGTCATTATATTATCATCATCATCAGCCCAATACGTCCCACTGCTGGGCACGGGCCTCCTCTACAACTGAGAGGGTTTAGGCCTTAGTCCACCACGCTGGCCTAGTGCGGGTTGGCGGACTACACACCTAAGAAATTCCTGAGAACTTTTACGTGTGCAGGTTTTATCACGATGTTTTCCTTCATCGTTAAAGCAAGTGATAATTCACTGTGAATACACACATAACTTCGAAAAGTCAGAGGTGTGTGCCTGGGGTTTGAACCTGCGACCGCCGAAATTCTCGACCGCGCGCCTAAACCTCGAGGCCATCACTGTCATCGTATTAAGATCTGTTTTAATCAGACATGGCGAATCTTTCTCCGCTATTTCTCATTTATTTATATTAATTAGAAAAACATAGCTCAAACAGCAATCCATTATAATAACATCTAACAAATCCTCGTCACGTACATTTATCATATTCATTTTTAGTATTATTAATTGCTCCCACACGCACTAACTGCACAAGGCTGTATTTTTATCCGATTATCGTGCTCTTAATGGCATGTCTGAATAAGAAAAATAATAGTTTAGTCACCTGCTGTCATTATAAAATAGCTTTGAAATAACTATTAATCCGGCACGAATTGTTTTCAACGCGTTTTTAGTATGTGAACTTTGTCATTGTCCACTCTGTATGTAACAATTAATATCTTATACTTATATTAGAGGTATAAGTATAACTATACCTATACCTACTCAATGGTAGAGGAGGTTCATGCCCAGCAGTGGGACGTATATGGGCTGATGATGATGATGATACTAGAGGGTTCGATGAAAACATTGCTAGAATGGGTCTCTTTCACATCTAAAAACGGTAAGAGAACCACGATGACTGCAATATAAGGAGTAACATCGTGGAAATAATGCTCCATGTCTTACAAAGACGTATCCTTACTTTATCCTCTTACTTACTTCATCCTTAGACAGCAAAATACGAAATGCTAAGATAATTTTTAAATTTCTGCCTCGTGGTACAAGTATGTGCCGTGCTATCTAGAGGTCCTGGGTTCGATTCCCGGGTCGGGCAAAGTGTTATTGGATTTTTCCATTAGGAAATTCTCAGTAACAGCACGGAGTCTGGAAATGTGCCCGAAAAACGGCAATAGGCTCGCCCCCTATTACGTAGGACTGATACATACTTGGCGAAATGTGGGTGCAGAAATGCACCTCTGCCTACCCCTTCGGGGAATACAGGCGTGAGTTTATGTATGTATGTAATTTTTAAATTTACAAATTCGTCCAAATTTAAATCAAACGATTTGAAAAGCAAATTCAAATATATCCACGCTAAAACTGTTCAGCATTGCTCAAAATATTTAATAATATTTGCCGGGCTAATAATCATTTCTAATAATAAAAAGTCAATTTAATGCATACTACGCCGCACACGTCAGTCGCATACGACGTGAGTAAATAAAGTAATTGACGGACAAACTGACGGACAAACATTTGTCGTTTGAACAAACATTGGTAATGACTGCACAAACACACTGATGGTATTATTTGGCTATAGGATGCTGTCAAAATTCGTGTTGGACAGTTAAAGTGATGTCATTGTGTTTGAGTTGATTTTTGTAATAGATTTTCTATAAATATTGTAATACATACATACATACATAAACTCACGCCTGTATTCCCCGAAGGGGTAGGCAGAGGTGCATTTCTGCACCCACATTTCGCCAGGTATGTATCAGTCCCACGTAATAGGGGGCGAGCCTATTGCCGCTTTTCGGGCACACTTCCAGACTCCATGCCGTTACTGAGAATTTCCTAATGGAAAAACCCAATAACACTTTGCCCGACCCGGGAATCGAACCCAGGACCTCTAGATCGCACAGCACACACTTGTACCGCGAGACCACGAGGCAGTCGTAAATATTGTAATAGGTGATGAATAATCTAATACAAACATAATTATTACATTTATTTGCGAAAGGATTGGCAGTTGTGTTTCTGTGACGGACTAAGCCTATAAGGGAAATCCCCTAAGGTTATTCCTTGGTATCTAACCAGGGATTTCTCAATCCAAAAGCCCAAATACCTTCAGCTGAGAACGGACCTCCTCTGCAACTGAGAGAGGTTAGACCTTATTTCTATAAAAAAGTCGTGATGGCCTCGAGGTTCGGGCACGCGGTCGATAATCTCGACGGTTGCGGGTTCAAACCCCAGGCACACACCTCTGACTTTTCGAAGCTACCATATGTGTGTATTCACAACGAATTATCACGTAGGTACTTTAACGGTGAAGGAAAACATCTTGATGGAACCTGTACACCTAAAAGTTCTTAGGAATTTCTTAGGTGTGTAGTCCGCCAACCCGCACTAGGCCAGCGTGGTGGACTAAGACTTAAGCCCTCTCAGTTGCAGAGGAGGCCCGTGCCCAGCAGTGGGACGGATATGGGCTGATGATGATGATCTTTCTATAAACGAATCAAACCACTGCTCACTAGAGCAAGAAGATACGAGCTATTTGGAAAATTTGATATTTTCTTCAAAAAATTCAGCGTATAAAAATCATTCAAAATATAGAGTTACGACAGGAAGCAAGACTCAGGACGTGGGTAATTAAACAAGTCAATTTGCGCACGGTTTTAGCGGCCGCACAATATTTACCGCTGGTCACTATTTAATTGCAATGAATTATGAATATTTACTGGTGTCACTTTGATGTCGGAAGCGGTTGGTGCAATTTATGAACGAAAGGCGTTCTATAATAAAGACAAACTTTATAGTTCTATAGGATTACATATTATAGATAATTAATAATAGACTCTAGTTGGTTGACCGACACAAATTGAACCGAGCAATCAAGAGGTCTCAATTTAGGTTTAAAGGTCCAGCTAGCCTTTACCGAACTGCCCCTATCGTCATCATAATATCAACTTTATCACAACTAAATTGTTTATGGACATACCACCTACCACGCCTTACAGCTTTTAAACCCAAATCTGTATGCCACCCACAGTGCTATTCCAAACTATAGTTCGGTAGCGTCCATGACACTAGATTATTTTCCACAGTAAAACAAATGTTTATAATAGTTATAAGACTTCAAAGCCACTGATACATTCCTATACTCACGCTCGTCTCCCATTAGAGAATCCAGAGACAAACTTTTTCTCTTCTTCAACTGACATTAATATCGTCATAAAATATTCGTCAGTAACGAGAACTCTTTATTTGCCTTTTTCTTAATAACTCATCATTAATATGCATATAAAAGTGTTAAGGATGTCTTCGACCAACATCACTCAGACAATAAATCTCCTAACTATATGTATGTATATACTTGCACTCATTTTGCCAATATAGTCAAATTTAGGCATCCCTTTCTATATGTTTCTCAAAATAAATAATAAACCATCTTTCAATTTATTTTTAAATCTTTCAGAATTCTAATTTAATCGTTGATTGCATTATTTATTTAATTTAAACTCGCTAAAGCGTCCAACTCGCGTCGGCGTCGAGCAGTCGTTCCGCTCACCTCGATATGTCATTCGCAAAGCGCGCCGTGGCCAGATATTTATTGATTCCTCGTCGTGCCGCGTTGTTACTGTCAATTAGCATGCTTGATGTATGAATTTATTTATTAGCTTGAAGGATTTATGGGCGCACGACCGAGTTACACGAAACCGCGGCCGTGGCCAGTTTCGTTAATTGACTTCATTGTAAGTAGTGACGAGACGAATACGGTATGTGTATCGCCGATGATCGTTTGTGTGACAGTTAGGATTTGTGAAACGTCGTTTTAAATCTTCTGCTTGTGAGATGATGACAGCGTTGCACCTGAGTAAGTACGGGAGAGCATCAAGAGACAGATGTCCCCCTCTCGTTAATTGACACAATCAAGCCAACATGATGAGATGCTTCGTCATATTATGGTTAAAGGGCTCAAGATAAGAAAAGATTCTAGATAACAATAAACTACCATTTCATTTCTTTTCATAAACGATACTGAGTTTCTAAACTATTCCATAATATGTCTATTGTGCACCAAACAGTAGCTTAGCTGGTTAACAAATACCACAGTTTTGTAAACAAGTTTTGATGTAATCAGAAGCTGAATAATTCACGCTACTTTAATTTTACGGAACAAGGACTAGTAAGAAGCATATACACAGACAAGCAGGAGCGCGTTCGTGCTTGCCCAGATCTTTCTGATACAAATTTGTATGTTGGAGGTACTATCTTTTTCAATTCTTATTGAAAATTAAAGTTTCGATGCCGTAATTTTAATAAGAAACGAAAATAATCAGAAATCGTTCTCTATGCAGACCTGTTTCTGAATGTTCTATTTTTGTCAAATCTAGCCTGGCAAATGAAAATCTTGTTCAGCTTATTACAAATATTCAATATTTGGAAAAAAATGTAGGAATTAAATATGAAAAACAATTATGTAACATATATAAAAAATATTAATAAAAAAAATCTTGATAGATGACTAGGGGGTGAAATCTTAGTTCACCAGGTGGCGTTGTGCGAACAACACACCTAAAAATGCTGGTTTCCTCGCAGTGTTTTTATTTAAAGTTAAAATAAGTGATAATACATACATCTTTCTATTATTTATAACATACACACCATTTCGTAGTCCCCGCATATCAAATTTCAGGTAACAGGTACTAAGAATAAGAGACAATGGATATTGTAATTGTAACAAAAACATTAAGAGACTCATTGATTTGACATACTCCGCGGTAAACCCAGCGCATCCATAGAACATAATATCGAAAATGATGGCAAGTCGAGATATGAGAGGGTTGGCCGGCACGATAACATCATTTGCACACAATGCATTGTGAACGCAGTTGTTGGACGCACAGGAAACAGGCGCGGCGATTGCATCTCGCTACAAATGAGTTATGCTGTAGCCGATACGGGCTGGACATTTGTGTGAGCAGATGGGGAAGCAATAATGAAGCGAGTAATATGACGAAAAAATACCGCCAATACAGTGCCTGATAAGTGCAAGTTTACATTCCAAACTTAAGTTATTGATATATTCTTAATTATCACGCAATTCAATGCCAATATAGTATAAAAACCTACTTGAGAGTACGGCAGAAAAGATTTCTCAAATATATAAAATTAACCCGAACTAAGTGGGTTTACTTAACTAACTTGGTTTACCTACCCTTTTAACTGTATCGAAGATTCGCCCAGCTCTTGGATATATTTGGGTTCATAATGGACGAACTTGAAAGTAATTATTAATGACCGTATTATTAAGTATTATTATTAATGACAGTAGTTGTAAAGCACAAATAAACCTGTCCCGCAGCCTGTAGAAGATCATGAAATCTCCAAAGAAAGGGCAAAAGTGCATTTCTGCAAACACGGGATCTCTAGATCGCTTGTCACAACCTTACTTTGCGAGTACTTGCCTGTCTCGGCTGGTTTACACCTCACGTCTTGTTGGTGCTTGTCGCCTGTACACGAATATACTAGCTATAAGTTAGGCTTTTGATTATATCATCATCATCATCATCAGCCCAAATACGTCCCACTGCTGGGCACGGCCTCCTCTACAACTGAGTGGGTTTAGGCCTTAGTCCACCACGCTGGCCTAGTGCGGGTTGGCATTCTACACACCTAAGAAATTCCTAAGACCTTTTAGGTGTGCAGGTTTCATCACGATGTTTTCATTCACCGTTAAAGTACATGATAATTCATTGTGAGTACACACATAACTTCGAAAAGTCAGAGGTGTGTGCCTGGGGTTTGAACCTGCGACCGCTGAAATTCTCGACCGTGCGCCTAAACCTCGAGGCCATCACTGCTTATATATAAATCAGCGAATTATGTTATACAGCATTGGTGCGTCAGTGATTGAGCCAGCGCATTGGTATCGCAGTCCTAAATTACTACGACGTAGGTACCTCTGTCACTTAAACTTGTCATATTTCCTACAAAATTCCATTACGTCCAAATTCATAAACTTCCGTGGAACATAATTATGAATTAATAAAAAATAATATCTATCATAAATATAAAAAAATGTCTGTATCATAATAGTTTCCGTGTGTGTCAATATGTCATACAGCTTTATTATAAAAGTGACAGGGTATATTTTAACTAAACGCTTAATAAATTACGTAGGTATTCATATTTCAGTATGGAATATTAATGAGAATTCATACGAAATTTATAAATCTCCATTAGAATATAATATATAGAATACTTATATGCAACATTTTAGATATACACATGTATGTATATAGTATATGTATTTCCCTGTAAGACAGGATAAGGTTACCTATAAATTAAATTTAGGGTACGGAATTAGGGAAATTTAGTAAGAAACAACAAGAACTTATTACTCTACTTTTTATTTTCTAATTATGAATGTACTGCCCTTGAGACATGAAATAATATTGTATTTGGGGAATTTCTATCTTAATGAAATTGATTTTCAATAAACGTTTTTGTGGAATATAAAACAGTTAAAAAGTAATGATCCTTACAATTATTATAAATGCCGCTACAAAGGACAAACTAAAAAAATAACCGAACGTGTTTTCATGCAGTTTTAAATGATAGACATTCATTGGGAAGTTTTAAGTATTCATTCATAAAAAATAAATAAATACACCCAACAGTCACATAAATAGTTCTGACCTCATACTATGATCCAGTTTTGTGTCGTTGGTATCAGACACTACGAAAGACTTTTCGGTCTCACAAACACCCCTCCCGAGACAAATATTTGTCGATCACACAAACATTTGTTTCGGTGTGGCAATTAAACCCGCGGCCTCTCGTTTCACAAGCTGGTCTATTCAACTAGGCCACGGGGCTGTCAAATACATATTTGTATTTTTTTTGTAAATTTGTTGAAATCTGCGCTAGTTAAAGCTAAATTTGAGTTGAGTGTTATTTTTAGTGTTAAACAAGGCGCTTATTTCCAAAATGCTATGAAGATAGAACCTAAAAAGTAATAAAAAAACGCTTATTGCACCCAGGCGAAGATAGGGCGAGTCCCTAGTTATTTTATGTGAATAGCTAGATCGTGATAAATTAACATTATCACATATTTAGCTTTTAATTAACAACGACTTTGACTTTGATTTGTGGGGAACATAAATCTTTAGTTTTATTTTTAAAGTATCGATGGAAGTTGTTTAACCTGATTATGCGTTTTTAATTCTACGGAACGTAGAGATAAAGACGACATTTTCTGTCTATCAAAAAGCAGTAAATTGATAGCGACACTGTAATAAAAGAGTTTTTATTTAGGGTTTCGTTTTCTCTTGGATTTATTTTTGACCATTTGATTTTTAAAAGTTTTTGTATCGGAACTGCATGCAGTTCTGATTTTTTTCAAGTTGAAGTTATTATTGAAACAACATTGAACTGATTGACGGTAGGTAATAATAATTATAAATGCATACAATAGTCACATAATATAGAAAACCCGATTTACACAGGTTAAAAAGGAAGGCACGTCTTTTTTTTTCTCTTTATTATTATTTTAGGGACTTACAATCAATTGATTATGCTAGCCCCATAGTACCCTTATATAATTACGACAGAAAAAGAGATATTACATTTTTAAACTATTGATAAATTTGTATATTTTAATAGCATCTTCACTATAAGGCTTTGATAATATGCTTTGAAACGATCCTAATTCTATAATATTTATATTTAATTCTCTTAATAATATTTCTCTTTCTGCCCTATACCGAACACATTCAAGTAATATGTGATGCACATCTTCTATACTAAGGCACGTCTTAAAAACTGCTAATGTTGAGCAATTTTTTCCATATCTGATAAACTTCATCAATCAATTTGCACGCCACTTCTAAAATTTAACAAATGTACCTCAAGCTACACTTACGGACAAAAACAACCACCCATTAATAAATTAATTAGTACACTGGCGGCCACAATAACTAACACGAATATACGATAGACATAAAAACGCCAAACGTATGGTACAAAGCGCGGTACTTGCGTGTGGAGTAAACACGTTCCTGTGCGATTAATTGCACAGCGCCGCACTGCACGCACGGCCGATCAACAAGTGATTTGTGGCCGATGGTGTATCAATTATATGGCCGAATGTGTAAAACTATTGCGAGGAGAAAGCTTTTGGCTTTTATTGCACTTAAATCGGAATCAATTGTTACATACATACATACATAAACTCACGCCTGTATTCCCCGAAGGGGTAGGCAGAGGTGCATTTCTGCACCCACATTTCACCAGGTATGTATCAGTCCCACGTAATATGGGGCGAGCCTATTGCCGTTTTTCGGGCACAATTCCAGACTCCGTGCTGCTACTGAGAATTTCCTAATGGAAAAACCCAATAACACTTTGCCCGACCCGGGAATCGAACCCAGCACCTCTAGATCGCTCGGCACATACTTGTACCGCGAGACCACGAGGCAGTCAATCATCAATTGTTCTGTGTGTTTTTTTCGTGATCTCTTCTATTATCCTAGGTACTTAATCGTAGCTTCAGACAGATGTTTCTGATATCAGCAGGAATTACGAGGGTATCAAGTGATTACCATCAGGTAGGGTTGTGTTACCAAGTCAATATGCAAAAAGTCTTGTGCTTGAATTGGTTTTAACCTTTGTAGCTCCCAGAGCAGCTCAGAGTTTGAAAGTTTACCAGACACGGTAAACTGGAACGGGCTTGCCAGTTATTAATTGGTACTTAATGGATAAAGACACGTAAAAGTAGTATTACATCTTTGTCAACTTCTTTGAGGATACGGGCGGAAGGAAGATAGAGATCGTCCCAAAGGAAGAAATAACTATTTGCTCACCCCAAAGTGAATGAAGAGCTACACAGCTTTCCTCTATTTACCATCATCAGTATAGTCTTTTGTTATTGCAACAAGAGGCTAGATATTACTGTGTCTACCTTTAGAGGCATGATTGTCACTTTGATGAATCAGAATAAAAGGTATGTTGATTATATATCTAAACTTCACCAAGAAATAATAAGAAAATATGTTTTTTTATATGCACCAATTATATTCCAGGATGCGCAGATTATACTTACAATTTCTTTTTTACATCATTGGCACCATATTCTGAACAAAAGTAAAGATACGAAACAAAGGTAATTGTTGATTTCTTGTTTCATCTTATTAAGGGTTATAAAATTTCATCACTATCATCATCATCATCAGCCCAAATACGTCCCACTGCTGGGCACGGGCCTCCTCTACAACTGAGAGGGTTTAGGCCTTAGTCCACCACGCTGGCCTAGTGCGGGTTGGCGGACTACACACCTAAGAAATTCCTAAGAACTTTTAGGTGTGCAGGTTTTATCACGATGTTTTCCTTCACCGTTAAAGCAAGTGATAATTCATTGTGAATACACACATAACTGCGAAAAGTCAGAGGTGTGAGCCTGGGGTTTGAACCTGCGACCGCCGAAATTCTCGACCGCGCGCCTAAACCTCGAGGCCATCACTGCTTTTCATCACTATATTTTCCTTCTTATTTTTAGTACACAATAATTTGATGAAATATCAAAGAAAAATTGAAATCTTAAGCGCTACTATGGGTAAAAATTCACGACCACCTTCGTAAGTCTAATCTCAACTAAGCCATCGATCATCTAAATGTAACATCAAAAAAACTCCATTCATAAAGCGAAATTACAAGACCACGACTAAACAAAGTCGAATAAAACACGACAATCAACAATTACCAGGAAAGACATTTGATGTATGGCAGGCGGGGTCGTTTTTTCATATCATCATACGACTGACGCTTACTTTAATCGACATCATTACTATGTCTCTGTCATCAGAATGATATATCTTTATTATCTTTAATTATACGTCTTTATTCCCCTACTATGCTTTTGAAGGTCACACATGCTTGGTGCAACACATTCAATTTTCAATCTTAATACCTAGGATTAGAATTTAAAATGATATGCGAGATTATGAATTTGGAGACACACGGGTGTTTCCTCTGGCAGCATTACATTTTAACACGCAAAGGTCTTTTATAGATGACAATAATTAGAGCGAATTAGTCGCGCATGAAGCTAATGTCAGCATGTTTGTATTAAAATCTGTAGGAGTGTTAACTTCTGTTATGTATGCTATCCTGGTACGTAGAATTTGTGATGACACTCATAACAGTTTTTATAAAAAAAAAATTGAAGCTTTAAAAAGTATTATTAGTTTCTAAAAAGCGGTAAAGCAATTAGCCGTATTAATTGGATTAGATAATATACTCAGTACTTATAGCTATTATAACATTTGTCTTTCATATTTGACTGGGTGTCCCACAGTTTTTCAGAAACAGATTTGAAACCACAGTTGTTATCTCTGATTCGCTCGTCCAGATTTACGAATTTTCATTAACTATACCGAATTTCCTTAATGTTTTCTATATTAAAAAGCTTAAAAATTAAAAGTCTTAAAAGAGTGTTTAGGGTCATAATTTAAATAAATAAAAAATTGTTTTTCTTTTTACCTGTAGTTGCGGAGTAAGCAAATACAAGAAACTCCCTCAGCAACTTAAATTTTTGATTATCATAATTAATCGACAACGAATTTTATGTTTGGCTTAATAAAACTAGTCTGAATGAATAAATGAATGAATAAAATCATAGATAAGCCTCATACAAAGCCCGTCATTGATCATTGTTATAATGGATCTTCCAAAAAGCATATAGCATCCTGCAGTGACATGTCCGCTCGAACCTGCGTGCCTGCGCCAGTAGCGTTATAAAAAACGGTAATTTAAAAACCGTCGAACGCTATACCAACGGGATTTATTGATATGTAAATCATTTTAATTGGAGCGTTCGGACGTTTTTAGTGTAATTGGCAGTCGGCTCGTTATTTATCCGTCGGCGCCATGAGATATGTCTTCTGCACGGTGACACGCACGCGCGTTTAATAAAACGCTCGATTTTTGAACGTTATTTCAGTAACATGTATATACATGTACTTAACATAAGCTGGTGACATAGTAAGATACCAGTATTGTGCCCAATAAGATAAGAATGCAAGGGAGATGTTAAACAAATATTTGAGGGCCACAAAAAACTTTCATGAATTTGTGTCATAATGATGTCAGGGAAAGAAACTGAAATAATACCTTCATAGAATATATGTGTATATTTTTTTTTTATTTGGAATATGCTAGGTCTTCCATCATTCAATCAATCTAAAGATCTCTTACATAATATTTAGGCCCATAAAAAAATGTTTTTAGCCATTCATAATGATGAATACCCAAAAATCGCTTATTTTTCGTTCTGGCTCAACTGATGTTCATACTGACAGCTGCATTGCTTTTCTGTCTACAATATTACTAGTTGAAATCATTGTGACTCGATATAAACTCAAGCTGATCGCTACATAATAGTAACTGCCCATTAGAAGTAGGATATTTTCTACGATCAGAAAATCTGTATTTTTTTATAACTGAGCGTTGTTTTTTCGCGTTTTTTCCCAGCGTTTATTTCACCTACGTACGTGTACCCTAACTATACATCGCATAAAGTATAATTTATGCACACACCGGTATTTACAATAACGCCCGGCTGGCCGTCCGTTCGTTTATTGTCGAATATCACACGACATGTCCCGCGATCCATGATATATCGGGAGTTTAATCGCGTTTCGCAAAAAAATGCGCCCTTCGTAAGGCTTTGCATGCTCCAACGACAAATGTAGGTGCAAATCAAAATAACTATTACGCGCTGCTTACGTAGCCTATAATTTTATAAGCTCATGTACAAAATACGTCGGTAGGAAGTCAATCGTAAATTCGAAATAAAATTAAATTAATTCTATAAAAATTTGGATATCTACAAGTCCCAAAACAGGTAAGGTAAGGGCTTAGTTCATTTTTTTAGAAATAAGTTATGCAGCACATTAGCAGAAAGTAAGATTAGACAGACATTTTCAACCACATTAAAGTATCGCGGACTGAAAGTCCTCCAACTTCGCAATTGACACATTCCTTGGTGATTACAGATAGAAATCTCACTACAGTCAGATTGGTTATAAACATTTTGCCTGCCCTTATAAAGTAAAATATAATTTCTAGTACCATAAAAAAAATACATACATACACATACATAAACTCACGCCTGTATTCCCCGAAGGGGTAGGTGCATTTCTGCACCCACATTTCGCCAGGTATGTATCAGTCCCACGTAATAGGGGGCGAGCCTATTGCCGCTTTTCGGGCACAGTTCCAGACTCCGTGCTGTTACTGAGAATTTCCTAATGGAGAAACCCAATATCACTTTGCCCGACCCGGGAATCGAACCCAGGACTTCTAGATCCCACGGCACATACTTGTACCGCGAGACCATGAGGCAGTCAGGCATAAAAAAGATAATAGTACATTATAAAAAGAAGTATTAAAGACAATAGGATATCCCGTTTCAAGCCAGAACGGCAGGCAATGCATCTCAGAGATATATCATTTAAAGCAGTGTAAAACATGTTCACATCACACGAACAATTAATTTAACTCAATAGCCAGACACATTTTACGGCTACCTCGCGTGTTTCGGACCCATAAACAAATGCTGAGAACGCAGCGTTTAAGAGTGCACACCTGTACGTCAATGACAATTCGAATGCTCGTTGATTTATATTCGTCATTTATCACGATACAAGACGTTTTGTACAAAACTTTATTACATTTCAATATTATTAATGGATTCTAAGTTTTTTTTATATATATAAATAAATAAATAAATAAATACATACCTACATCCAACAGTCACATACATAGTCTAGACCCCACACTAGGATACAAGTCTTGTGTCGTGGGTATCAGAAACTACAAGAGACTTTTCGGTCTCACAAACACCCATACCCGAAACAAAGTTTTGTGGATCACACAAACATTTGTCTTGGTGCGGGGATCGAAACCGCGGCCTCTCGTTTCATAAGCTGCATCTAGCCAACTGCGCCACGCGGCTGTCAAAAAAAATATGAGAAGAATTATTCTGAGAGTAAAAAGAATAGGTCGTAATTGTGATGGACGGCGGAAGATGAGTATCCTAAGGCGAAGGTAGCGAAAAACACACATACTCATGCCTGTATTCCCCATATTTTATCAATTGTATTTTCGTCCCACGCAATAGGGGTCGAGGGAAGAGCAAAAATGTAGTATAATACGAGAGGTAGGAAATATGTATCCATCCAGAAAGCTACCACTTTCGGTTCCTTAATCTACCACAGCTTCCAAACCATTCGTGTACTGGATAATGGTTATAGCCTCTTGCCAGATAGTATTGTTGATGCACAAGAAAATTTGTTCATATTTTTCATCTTAAACAACATACACATAGGTACATGCATAACATCACGCCTGTACTCCCTGATGAAGTAGGCATTTATGTATCCAAATTTTGCCAGGTACCTATGTATCAGTACAGACATTTTCCGTGGGCGTAAAATGTCCTAAGGGGACGAGACTATTGCCGTTTTTTGGGCACATTTTCAGACTCTACTGAGAATTTCCTAATCGAAAGACCCAAAAACATTTTGCCCAAAAATGGAATCCGGGACCTCTAGATCGTACGGTAAATACTTTTGACGCGAATCCACGAGGCAATCATCTTAAACTCTAAAAATCCACAAAACATACAAATGTCTACTTACTAGGCCTGATTCATTAAACATAACTATGTCAGAAAATATACTAAGAAAATAAACAGGAAAATTCATGTAGCCTCTCAGAGTAGTGTAACGTCCCGCATATAAGATGCCTGCCCCCGGGAGTCTGTCAGGATAATTGCACATATTATAGTGTTGTATTTATTTTCACCTTGCGCTCATACGCGGTGCGAGCTATGTTTTATGGCCATTTTAATTTCCTTAGAATTGCAAACTGTATAATTATGAGTTTTTGTTTCATCGTGACTTAATGCTAATTCGATGACATTAAATTATAGCATGAACGTTTAAATTGCGCACGCATTATTTTTATTACTAACCACTTACAACGCTGGATTAGTCAAGAAGTCGTGATGGCCTTGAGGTTTGGGCATGCGGTCGAGAATCTCGACGGTCGCGGTTCAAACCCCAGGCATACACCTCTGACTTTTCGAAGTTATGTGTATATTCACAATGAATTATCACGTACTTTAACGGTGAAGGAAAACATCGTGATGAAACCTGCACACCTAAGAGTTCTTAGGAATTTCTTAGGTGTGTAGTCCGTCAACTCGCACTAGGCCAGCGTGGTGGACTAAGGCCTAAACTCTCTCAGTTGTAGAGGAGGCCCGTGCTCAGCAGTGGGACGTATATGGGCTGATGATGAAAATATTTGGACAAAGGAATCAATATACAAAATCTAATTGAATTATCGTGGTATTTATTTTACTTTATAATTAAGCATCAATATTACTCAGAAATCAAAACCACTTTGTCAGAAAGGAGAATGCCCATAAGCAGTATCGCATGATTTTAAGTTGTGCCACAAGTTAGTAATATCGACAATTCTTGTCTTTAATTTTAATGATTTTATTTCGTATTAGTTGACCCTACATTTGCCGGATTAAAAAAAAACAAAGATAAATAGTTTTTCTATTTATTTACCTAATACCTACATTTTCTGTTGTCGTTTTATTACGCTGTGTTGCCATTATATAAAAATATATCAAATCGACGTTTAATTTATTTGATCATTTACTATTAGGCAGAAATTACAATTATATTGTTTTAAGCTGTCACTAGATCTTGTTTGTGGGTTCGCTAGCGTGAAAAGTTAATAATAAGACTTATTCAAATAAAAGTAACTTACTCTTTAGCAATGCTCGGTGGTGGTTGCTATAGGTTTCTGTTTCTACTACCAAACGCAATCATTTTTAAAGCGAGGCACTTCACAGATTTTTGCTTTGCGCACATTGCTTTTATCTTTTATTTGCAACAATCACATCAATTAATAGCTCTTTATTTATTTTCATTAACAGATTATAGCAAGTACGGCACTATTCTAATAGAGTATATTTTTCTCTGCTTTATATTTCTAATCATACGTTGCATATCCTGACAGTTCCTATAATGATACCTAACACGAAAATATTTTCTGTGAAAATGATAATCATGAGAAATATCGATTATAATAATAATAATAAATCGACTTATGCACTTGGCAACATTGAAATTGGTTGGCGGGTGGGATAATGTCATTATATGTTTATACAAGAACGGCCGTTACGTTTGTTTTTCGCAAAAGTAAACATATTAATGTTATTCGTTTTCCAAGTATGGTTGTTAGTTATATAATAATTAGTGATTTTTAGAAAGAGACTCCATATAGATACCTAACTTACTTTATAATCGAGATAGACTCCTTGTACAATTTATTGTGAAAAGTGGTTGTGAGACAGAGGCTCCTAGTATTTTAGTGTGACAAGAAGTGATTAGTGATTGTTAGACAGAGCCTCCTTATATCACTGTATTATGGTGATATCAGTTCGCCGGTGTGTTAATTGTACCCTTCGGCTACGTTATGGACCTTCGCAGGCATTCAGAGAAATCAATGAAATCATGTACAATCTCTATCTATGTGGATTTCACCCTCGCCGGTAAGTGAATTCAAAACTGTATTCTTATTCAATATTAAGTAATTTAAAAATGTATTACTATTAGTGTTTAAACTGTTGGAACTCTGACTTCTCTCTGGAGGTGGTGGCTACAACACACTCATTGTCAATGTAGCTACATTGTATATTATATTATATGTAAACACAGATATTTGGTTTATGCTCCAATGAGGATTTTCAGGTTTTTATTTTCAATACTTTATTGTTAGGCCAGGTTTTATCTATTGCTACTGTGATGTTTATAACTATTCAAATTGCCTGCTTTAATGTGCTGTTTAAGACACAGGGATATACAATCCCAAACACTAAAACTGTTACCTATTATTACCTTTAACTTGGGAATTTCAGACATAACAAGTAATACACAATTAACTGATTCACAGAGGCAGTATAATATTAGCCTTTGAATTTAAATACAAAGTCTTATTGTAAACACTTATTTTCACAGATTTCACGGGATGGCATTCTCTGCATGGAGTGTTATGCTGTTCTTCAAGTTGGCTCATTTCAAGCTTCTATATTAGGACATTGAAATGTATGTTTTGTATGTATGTCTCAAGAGCCTCATTCTTCATGTTAAATGAGAATTCCTGTTTTTAACTTTTATGAAATATTTCACATTACTAACAATTGTATCTATTTTTCAGATCTCACATCTAGAATGTGTGTGCAAAGCTTGTTGGATGGCAGCTAGGAGAACACTACAGCGACAATTACAGTATGATGCTAATCATTTAGTTCATGCTGAAGATGCTCCAATAATTAATAGAAGATGTGCCAGTTTTACATATGTCAATACAGCCTATACACTAAGGGCGATCTCTGGTTACTATTGTAGCTGCTTAGTGGGCAAACAGTGGGCCGTTGTGCCCACATAATGACTATTGCTTGGTACTTGAGTTGGGGATGGCATAATAATATTACTACACCAGTACCATTCCTAGACAATATTTTAGAAGAAAAGAACATGGAATAATAATGATAATAAAACTTTACTTTGACTGCCTACTTATGTGGTTTTATTATACTTTGACCTTATAGTTACCATGGAACCCTGCAAATTATGCTAGTACTATTTAGTTTTATTGATAGGGTATGTTAATTACAACACTATGCACAAGTTTTCATTGTGGCACAAAAATATTTGTGCCGATACTAAGTTCTATAGTCAGTTGGGCATTTCCCTTTGAAGTTTTATACTTGATGATGAAGGATTTTATGGATCAAATTAAGATAACACCTAAAGAGCACTTTTTTATTAGTGTAATATTTTATTTTTAAAAATATACAAACAACTTATTAAAATATTGTTATTTGTCACTGAACTAACTATCCAAATTAACTCCTTTAGTTTCAGGCAAAAATAAACAAATAAAAGCAGCTAAAAACGAGAGTACTGCAAATATAGACGAAGGTATCCAGTGTGGATTAATAGATGCTATAAAGGGTGCAGCCATGGCTCCTACTTTGGCTCCAGCTGACGTCATACCATACGCCATATTCCTCATTGAAGTAGGAAACAGCTCAGACGTGTAAATGTATATAACGCAAAAAGTAATTGTCGCTGCTGCAAATCCTATCACGCTGAAGATGATACAAGCCGTGTGACCAGGCGGTGTGAAGAATAGAGCAATCATTGTAAGTCCTGTAGTAAGGAGAGAAGCGACAGTGACAACTCTCCGACCAAAAGCTTTATTCAAAATTATGGCTATAGGGCATATTGGCATCTGAAACAAAACAACATCAAGTTACGAAAAACTACAAAAATTAAAAACTATTTAGGTGTTAAACTAGTAGGTGTATTTCTAGGAATAGGAGGAAAGCCTATTTCGGTTTATTTGGAAAAATCCCATAGGCTGCGCAGTAATTAGCAACTAAGACTTTTTTCACGAGAAAATTCGATAATTTTTTGATCGAACCTGAAGCAGTAAGCGGCTCAATAAGAAGTTAAGATAAATATTTTAGAAATTTGTTTTACGTTCATTTTAAGCCAAGCTTTGATTGTTATCAAACACCTATCATTAACTCACGCTTTGAAAGGCGTTAATGGCTATACTCAAATATATTATTCTTATCTAATCATTAATCTTTGTTGTTATTTAGGGGCTTAAAGATTTATGTCGGAGATTGAAGTGTTTGTAAGATTCAATAGTTTTCTATCGACGGTATTTGTGTATCTTTTACTACAATCTAACTACTATAACTAATCACCTGCTCATTTTCTAAAATGTTACATAAGTTTTATTAGTAGTAGAAGTTTTCTATTCCCATCTAGTGAAAGTTGATTTTTAACTAGAGAGCGACACAGTAATACCTCTTTTCTATTTGTCTAGTATGAGATAGACGCGGGGACGAAAACTCTTCTGAGCACTTTCGTATCCTAAGATTAGCCGGTACACAACCATCTTTAATGTCCCACGAATTCTTATATATTATCGGACAATAAATAATTTACTTTTGGATAAAAAGCCTAGTCAGTATGTAATCAAGTTTTATTTAACCCTATATCATTAAAGTCAATGAACTTACCTGTATGCAGCCAAGTAAAGCGACAGCTATAAAAACATTAGATCCCAAAAAGGTGATATACTGGTTAATTCCCAAAAAACACGCCCCCCCAGATGTCCATATAGCAGCCAAAGCGAATGTTTTGCAAGCAAATTCTTTGCTTCCAAACAAATCGAAATAGCTCGCTTCGTTCACGATGGTTTTATAACTCATTTCCGACAAAGCGTTATTAATATTTTCGTGTATGTTTGTTGTATCTAATTTGTTTCTGAAAATAAGAAAAAAAAAGTTTAACAATATTTTCATTTTTTAGTTTCATTTGATATTTATATTTATCAGGTCCTGTACTTGACACACTCCTCATCTACAACTACAGTAGGTTAATATGCTGACTTAGTATATTTTGGTGTGTAGACCACACACACCTAAGAAAGTAATATTAGCAGTATATCATTATAGGCCAAGCGCCGGAGCAAAAAAAGTAGGTAAGTTAATTTTATCGAATATCTCGCGAACCGCGCATCGTACGACAAAAATTGTAGAAATCATTATTGTAGATAATAATATTTGCCATCTTTTTTATTTGAAACTTTTTTTGTATAACGTATAGGTTTTTAATTATCAAACTTTTTACTATATGGTTTTTACTAAATATTTAGTTAAAGGTTAAAAAAAATGTTAAAAATTAAAAAAAAAATAACTGAATTAACCTATAAATTTTATCGGAAACTTTTTCCCGTAGAATTTATAGTTTAGGTGCTATAACGCTGTAAATGAGATTATAATGCTGTATATTCAATTATGCGCCTATAAGTTGCAGTAGGTATATATTTCGGGTCGTTCGGAATTTCCCCCTCTTAACATTCCAACAGTATTCAGGTATAAATCCTAACCATTTTTGTCCCCTCGTGACGCTAGGGTCGTTCCCTCACCTGTGTGTGTATTGAAATTTTCGTAGACGCGTCAGTTCTGTTTGGAGCGCTATAATTAGAAACCTATTATACAAAAAAAAAGTTTCAAATAAAATATCTACAATGATGATTTCTACAATTTTTGTCGTACGATGCGCGGTTCGCGAGATATTCGATAAAATGTGTTTTCCAAGATGGCGGCTGAAGTAAACCCACACCCTTGAACATATTCCAAAAAAAAAAAAACAGGTCCCGTACGTTGCAAAAAAAACCCCCGGCGCTTGGCCTATTAGTCGATTGACACCTATATCAGTACTTATTTCGGACTTATGTATTATAAAAATGCAAATTTAACTACCTTTCAGCGGCCTTAAATATTACACCGCATGCTCTAACATATTCCCCCTTCGTCATCAGCCATCTGGGACTTTCAGGAATGAACAGTACAAGAACTGCAGGAATCACTGATGCAGCAGTGTATCCAAGTGAAAATACCCTCCAATTGTAGCTGTAGTAAGCAAAGAGTGATAAAGATGCTTGGGTAATACCGTCTGGTAACAATGCCAATGTTCCAACGACTTCTCGATGCTTAGGACCTACAATTTCTAAAATGTAGACGATTCCGATAATCAATGTACCTCCTGAAGGCACACCTATTAGGAATCGCAATGTGATAAAAGTCCAGTAATTTGGAGAAAACGGCGCTGCTATCATTAAGGCTATATTGGAGTAGGTGCATATCAAAAGCGCCAATCTACGGCCGTATCTGAAAAAAAAAAACAATACTTAAATACTTTGCAATGTGTGTCAAATAAAAAAATTGCCACTAAGTCAATTATAAGTACCTACTTCATCAATATTAACTCATACATTTTCCATATACAGGGTTATTGGTTAAGTCGACCAATATCCGTTAAGGGCGTGTAGTTTACATTGTTTCTGACTGATTTGACTATGAGACACCCTAAATCTAACCGTTTTCGAGATATTTGAATTTAATAGTTTTTTCCAGAAAACTCCCGATTTTCGGCTATCAGTTTAGATATTTTAAAATGTGTAAGTCTTATTATTACTATTATTTGATTTTTACATGTAAAATAAGATGCTTTATGACCTCAATAACCAAAATTGTACATAAAATGAATAAATAAGTCGCAGTAGACAATTAAAACTTAAAAACTTAAACAAACATTTAGAAAGTTTATTTTTCACGTAAGGATATCAAAAAATATTATTATTGCACCTGCTTTGCAGATATGCTTCAAGATATCTACGTTTTATAAGCTATCCAACGAGGTATAACAATCTAGGGTTTCATTAATAGTTTGTAGAAAAATCTTAGTTTCATAGACTACAGGGAGGCAAAAATAAACTAAATAAAATAATTTATGAGTACAAAATACTAAATTTATTTAACTTTCCAAATATTTTGTTACATCTTAGTATACATTTTATGTTCATCATGTCTGCCTCATAAGCAGTGATGGCCTCGAGGTTTAGGCGCGCGGTCTAGAATCTCGGCGGTTGCGGGTTCACACCCCAGGCACACACCTGCTTATCACTTGCTTTAACGGTGAAGCGTTGGCGTTTGTGTGCCTGGGGTTTGAACCCGCGACCGCCGAGAATCTAGACCGTGCGCCTAAACCTCGAGGCCTATGAGGCCATACATAATGAACATAAATTTTATACTAAGATGTAACAAAATATCTGGAAAGTAAAATAAATTTATTTTGTTCTCAACAATTATTTTATTTAGTTTATTTTTGCCTTCCCTATAGCCTATTAAACTAAGTTTTTTCTACAAAATATTGATAGAACAGATTGACAATTGACAGAAACGATGTAAACTACACGCCCTTAACGGATATAATATAGGTCGACTTAACCAATAACCCTGTATATACGACCTTATTTTACCATAATGGAATTCATAAAAATATTATGTTATAGATTTCATCATCATCAGCCCAAATACGTCCCACTGCTGGGCACGGACCTCCTCTACAACTGAGAGGGTTGTTAGAGATTTAGTAAAACAAAATAATCTCGTAATGGAAAAAGAAATTATTAAACTTATATGATAATACCTATTGTTAGTAAAATAATGTTCGTGTGCTTCATTTGTATCACTTACCTATCAGAAATCCACCCAAACAGCGAGACACCACAAAGCAATCCAAACATAAGTATCGTTTGAACAAAACTAGCTTTCCACTCATCCTCGCAGATTAATCCGAATTCCGATATCACTGACTTCTCAAGCACATCTTCATCAAATGAATAAAATTCACAATCTTCGTAGCACGTATTATTTTCGACAACCAGTGAATCATTTACGCATATAAAATTAGTCGATGGTATCAGAAACAGCATGGAAAATATATTCCACATAGCCAACATTCTTGCTGAAACTGCGCATACGCACACACCAGCTTGCCACACGCCGAAAGCACCAATACATTTCACTATGTAATCTTCATCATCTACAATATCCTCTGTACTTCCACTAACATCCACTTCTTCATATATTTCGTTTTCCATTTTTATTTATTTATTTTACTTTGGTTAAATTTTAGTGATTCATTGTTCACGGCGTTTGTTTTACTGTTATTTGTGTAATTGATGTTGCAGGTTATCAACCGTCAAATGTTTAGACTTTACTTATCAATGACTCAATAACTCACGAAAGGTGAAATTTAATGGGTTCATTTACTTTTTAACGTAGTTCTGTGTTGAATTTACAGATCTAAAGTCTATTTTGAAAGTTGACGAAGAAAAGGATTTAGTAATCGCATCTACGATGAACATGTCATGGCAAAAAAATACTTTTCCCTACTGTTTTGTAAATACTAATATAACTTTTCGGTCTTATAAACATTTAAAAACGAAATAATTATTTGTTAAGTCTCTGTCATTCTTTCGTTGAGTTTGAGTTTGAGAATGCCCCCTAGATATGTATGTATGTTTTCGTAGATCCGGTATATAGTAATCACTTATAATTCGAATGCTTTGCACTTATATTTTAATAACCACTAAGATTAGTATGTGTATCATGCTTTCAAAAAGTTGAACAGACGCAACAGAATGATAAAAAGACAAAAAGAAAAAGTAAATGAAATAATTATTAAACAATAACTTCAAAGCAACATTCTATACTGACATTTAGTTATGAAATGTAAATATAGTTAGCTAAAGATATCATTTAAATTTAAGAAAGCCGTATTAATCCCATAACAAACATATTTCAAAATCCGTTGACAGAATTAATAAAATACATAAAATATCAATCAAAAAGTCATTCAATAAAAAATTCTGTCTCTTTTAAACAAATGCATTACCAACACATGTTCACACTTAACCTTTCTTTCACTGTAATATATCTTATTGTACCCTCATTATCTGACAATACTACTCGTAAATTTATACTGGACTTTATTGCTGAGACATTAAGTGCATTTTTGAGTGTATTATCGGTATAATAAGAATTAGCCGCTACCATCACATCAAGGTCCCAACCTGTAGGGTTCAGTGTCGAATCAATTGTATTAATAAAACCTTTTGTTTATACCGAGCATCATTCAAACATATTTTGTTAAGAATTGGGTTTGAAATGTGATAATATGATCTCGATAACGTCTATGAAGACATTAAAGAAGAAAACAACAGGAGAAGCAAGGATATATTATATTTTATATACATATTAGTTACATAAGATGCCTCGTGGTCTCGCGGTACAAGTATGTGCCAGGCGATCTAGAGGTCCTGGGTTCAATTCCCGGGTCGGGCAAAGTGTTATTGGGTTTTTCCATTAGGAAATTCTCGGTAACAGCACGGAGTCTGGAAATGTGCCCGAAAAACGGAAATAGGCTCGCCCCCTATTACGTGGGACTGATACTTCTGCCTACCCTTTCGGGGAAAACAGCCGTGAGTTTATGTATGTATGTAGTTACATGCTTGCTTTTCTTTTATGCTTTTTTTCCTTAAGTGGAAGCAATTTATTATAGGTAGTCGAGAGCGAGATCGAAAATTTTCCAACGATTTTTTTCCGACCAGAGATTCGAACCAAATCTACATAAAAATTATGTGTTTGCCATTAAGTCTTACAGCACTTAGCAATTTGTAATCTCGTGTGTTTTAAAGCGATAAGGTGTGAGTAATAACATTGTTTTATATTGCAACTCTTTACTTCTTTTTATCAGTTTTATACAGTTTGCGGTGACGTAACATGACAAATTTTAGTAAACAATATTGATGATACGACAATATCTATGAATACAATTGGGTAGCTATGTTTCATCCATTTATTTCTTATAGATTTTAACTCTTTTATGCTTAAATGATGCATCAAGTTCAGCGAAATGACCATTTGTTATGACTGGTATGCCAGTACGCTGCTTTAACTCTTTATGCAACGCTTGAAGGATCTATATTGTTAGAAAAGAGGGTAAGGTAATAATATTAAAAGCTAAAGTAACTTTTTCCGTCTGTCTGTTCCGCTTTCACGCCTAAACTACTTGACCGATTTCAATTAGTTTTGGTATAGAGATAGATAGAACCTTAGGAATGGACATAGGATACTTGTTACCCAGGAAAAATGAAGTGTCCTGTAGAATGAAGACGGGATTGAAAATTACACCCAGACTGAGACAGGCCCCACAGCTAGTAGGTTTATATACGAATCAAGCAAGGACAAAAGGTGTTGAATAATGCAAAATAAATCATATTTGCTCAAAATGGAATATTACTGCTTCATGCACTACCATGAAACAACCTTGCAGATGGTATGTGCCACGATGGTAGGGAGAACACTCTTTCAAGAATTCGCCATGTTACAAAAAGTTGAATATAAGTGACGAGAAAATGTCCTTACGAAGCTGTAGTCGCTCTAAGCTACTAAAATAGCTGACCATATCACCCTATTCAAAATTACATACAACGCAGTCTGAATTTTTAACATCGGGAACTCTGACCTGGCTAACAATTTCACGCCCGACCATAACTCAAGCGGGGCGTACCTCAGGTGTAGTGTTGAACTTAATTTATGTTAAACTCGTCGGCAAAGCGATTATTTTACTGTCGGCCAGCGATCGTGGCGATAAATGAGATTAATCGCCGCTGATGTGCGTTAAAACCTTGATGGCTTGCAACCGGTGTGGCTCCATCTACAGAATGTTAAGCGAGTGCCGTGTGGGGGGACTGTTAATTATTTTCTTTTCCAACCTCTTTTACAACTTAATTCACTTTGTTTTTTCCAAGATGAGGTTGACCGTGTAGTTGAAATGGACTGGTATTACCTCGTGTTGGGGCTGAGTTACCGTTTTTTTTGGTTGTAGTTTACTTTATCTGCTGTCTGTGGTGTATTTACATCGATATCATGTGTATATAAATTTATAAATTATATCACTCCGTAATGCATGTGTATGTTGAAACTCTTTTATTTCGTCATATTAAGTCTATTAAAAATAGTGGACATTAAAAAAAACTCAAATAAATCAAGCGCTAAAATATATTTTTAATAATGTTGCTGTTTTAAGATACTTTGAAGACAAAACAGTTACTACAAAGAATAAATCTAGGAAGACAGTAATTTTCCTATGTGGCAAGTATTATAAGATTAATAAAGATTAATAAATACCAGCCTATTATATGAAAAGTAAATAAGTCGTAATTACTAAGATAAGCATCGATCATTATCTATAGTAAGTTAATCGCAACTCAAAATAATCTTTTACAAAGCTTACTAAGGAGGAATTGTGTCTGTTACTAGATTGCACATAATAGACTCAATGTCTGCCGTTTATACTAAGAGGCTTTGGAGCGAGTCCGGCTCGGGTCAGCGAGAAAACGCCCTCTGAACTGATAATCTCGACCAACGTCAAGTTAAAAGCCGCGTAAATCTTTGCAAGGGACAAGGAAAACGTGGAGTAGTTTCAGTTGTAGAAAATTTACCATATTGAAGAAACATAAAGATGACAAATGATTACACAGACTCTATTCTAATAAAGAAATTGTTTTAGAATCTGCTACGATTTTTTAGATATTAAAACATTCAGACTTGGCGAAACGGTTTTTAATGACATGAATAATTATTTCCTTCACCCGACAATCTATGGAGAATTTAAGTCCGGATCGAAGCTATTTCTGAGACTTATTGCTCTATCAATCTGAAGCAACCAGTCAATTAAATCCAATTTATTATTATATACAGGTGTATTCAGACCGTAATCGGAAACTAAGGCAGGTTACGAATCCGTTAGCGTTAAAAAAAATCCCGACAAAAAATAAAAAAAATTGACGTTTTCCATACAACCATAGGTAAATTATTAAAAATTAAATGTATGTGGTTGTTTTATTACCTGCCTTTGTTTCCGATCACGGTCTGTATACACCCTGTATTTATACACAAGTAGGTACTAATTAGTAATACCGACCCAATATAAATATTCAAGGCAAGCATCGCTTTCTAGTAATAACATTTATAGAATGTTGTAGTCTCCACACATTTCCCTGTCGAAAGGATGGTATCTGAGTCGTTACTTAGTGGGCGTCGTGTAACAAGTTACGCGGCCGCTCGCCGAGAGGTAACACTCCCTTATCAATTACATTGTCATTCATGAAATTGTTATTAAACATGTCCCTTTAAGGAACGGAATGGAAAAGATCGCTTTGAAATATCGTACACATACATACACACATAAACTCACGCCTGTATTCCCCGAAGGGGTAGGCAGAGGTGCATTTCTGCACCCACATTTCGCCAGGTATGTATCAGTCCCACGTAATAGGGGGCGAGCCTATTGCCGTTTTTCGGGCACAATTCCAGACTCCGTGCTGCTACTGAAAATTTCCTAATGGAAAAACCCAATAACACTTTGCCCGACCCGGGAATCGAATCCAGGACCTCTAGATCGCTCGGCACATACTTGTACCGCGAGACCACGAGGTAGTTACAGGCACGAGTATCGTGTTAAATAATAATGATGGATTTTTTTACTGGTGACTGCATCTGACTGTAAATTAAGTATATCACTCGCTTTACCATGTTCTGAAACCAGTCTTTGTACGTATAGTTACAGACAGGGTGACATAATTTTAGCAAGTAATGAAGGATGACCATTAACGCTTCGCATAAATTGACAGCCCCGTGGCGCAGTTGGCTAGACACCAGCTTGCGAAACGAGAGGCCGCGGGTTCGATTCCCGCACCGAGACAAATGTTTGTGTGATCCACAAATATTTGTTTCGGGTCTGGGTGTATGTGAGACCGAAAAGTCTCTCGTAGTTTCTGATACCCACGACACAAGACTTGTATCTTAGTGTGGGATCAGAACTATTTATTTATTTAAATCAATCTTTTATACCCTGGGCTCATATTAACTAATAAAGTTCTAGAAAGAAGGCCACGTAGCGGAAAGCGCAGCGTAGGACGTCCACCAACAAGATGGTCAGGCGACCTGGTAAAGGGGGACGTCGCTAAATGCAGGCTGCCTCCAACACGTCACTGTTCAGATCATTAGGGGAGGCCTATGTTCAGCAGTGTACTCTCAATACTCTTATGTTCGGAAGTGTTCTTTTGGCTGATGGATGGATGAATGATATTAACTCATTTTATATGGTTTTTCGTTTATTGAAGTTTTACTTTAATTAATTACCCTTGACTTTTAGCACTACGTCTTTGCAGTATTTAACAGCTTCAAGTATCAATTCTTTACTTTGGCTGAGTTCATAATAGGAATGTTTCCTCGTTCCCTCTTTATGTTTAGTACAAATAGTCTCTCAACCTGGCGTACGCAGCGTTTCTCTTTTGCGATGTGGGTCTCTTAAAATGTAATAACAAAACAAGACATCACACAATGATTGTCTTTGCGCAAGTGATGTCGCAACTGTTTATAAAGCTATCGACAGAGTGACACCTTCAATTATTTGATTAGACCAAGTTATTCATGTAAATAAATCGTAAGTGGCTATTTTATGTTCACACTTACACAACGTTGTAAAGAAGTTTGCACATACGACGAGAACAATGTATGATGGAAACTGAATAAATACACACACTCAACAGTCACATACATAGTTCTGACCCACACTAGGATACAAGTCCTGTGTCGTGGGTATCACAAACTACGAGAGACTTTTCTGACTCATAAACACCCAGACCCGAAACAAATATTTGTGGATCAGATAAACATTTGTCCTGTTGCGGGGATCGAACCCGCGGCCTCTCGTTTCGTAAGCCCGTGTAACCAACTGCGCCACGGGGCTGTCAAAATGCGCTATGATTCCTACTTATCTTTACCGTTGTTATTAGTTTATCTATAGGTACTGTATTTTAGAAGATAATTTATGTATATGGTATGCTGTATTGAGGTTTAGGCGCGCGGTTGAGAATTTCGGCGGTCGCGGGTTCAATCCCCAGGCACACACCTCTGACTTTTCGAAGTTGTGTGTGAACTCACAATGAACTAACACGTACTTTAAAGATGAAGGATAAAGGAAACCTGCACACCTAAAAGTTCTTAGGAATTTCTTAGGTATGTATTCTACCAACCCCTAACTAAGCCAGCGTAGTGGACTAAAGCCTAAACCCTCTCAGTCATAGAGGAGGCCCATTCCTGGCAGTGGAACGCATATGGGCTGATGATGATAATGTAAATATAACTTTTAAAAGACTAGACAGAATACGAAGCCAAAGTTATGGATTTGGTTAATCCTCTGTATCCAGCGCGGAAGCGTGTGCCGGCAAGAATTATCATATATTCACTCATGTATCTTCAGCATTTGATTTTCAGGGCTTTAGCGAAAGCAAGGTGAAGAAGCTTAGCTCTCCACAATTTTTACCTCTTTACAATATTTATTTTCCCCATCGTGTGTAAACGGGTCCTTACCTACTCAAGTGTGGTCCGCGCGTAGATCAAAATTTCAAAAGCTCATTAGCACAATGCATACACGCAAACATAACGCACCGACGCTAATGCGGCCAAATTGAAATAACTATTTTTGTTATGAACATTTTAAACATTGGAGGCACGAGCGCAACCGGCGGTGTAATGACGATAATTGATTTGGCCAATTTACGTAACTGACTGTTTTATTGTATGGACAAACAGACAGCGCTTTGTGCATTTAACTGGCTGTAGTGGGTGGGATGTTCAGTTGGTTGTTTTGTAAAGTGACTAGACTATTGTATTCATAAATAAATACACCCAACAGTCACACACATAGTTCTGACCCCATCATCATCATCAGCCTATATAAGTTCCACTGCTGGGCACGGTCCTCCTCTGCAATTGAGAGGGTTTTAGGCCTTAGTCCACCACGCTGGTCTAGTGCGGGTAGGCGGACTACACTCCTAAGAAATTTCTGACCCCATACGAAGATCTTGTGACGTGGGCATCAGAAACTACGTGAGACTTTTCGGTCTAACAAACACCCAGACCCGAAACAAATATTTGTGGATCACACAATCATTTGTCTCGATGCGGGGATCGAACCCGCGGCATCTCGTTTCGCAAGCAAGTGTCTAGCCAACTGCGCCACCGGACTATCAAACGGGGGTGTAGATGCTATCAATATGCTATATTTTCCGCTTGCGATGCTATGTAGACACTTTTTAAAATGCATGATTTTTTATTAGGCTACGACATTTATTCACCGCCTCTTCGCAATATTTTTAAGTAGATGTAAAATATTGACTATTAATATTTCAAGTAAACAGTGTTTGAGAGTATTTATATAATATATTTGAATTTCACGTGGTAATATACTCGCATTTGCATTGCAGATAATAATTATATATCGTATAGGAATATGTTCCATGACGTAACACGGTGCGGTCTATAATTATGTAAATGTTATATGTTAGATGTAATTACATATTTTTCACTACTAATTTTTAGTCTCCTGTTTTTATTTCTTTTTATACTGCCTCATGGTATCGCGTCTCAAGTATGTGCCATGCGATCTAGAACTCCCGGGTTCGATTCCCGGGTCGAGCAAAGGGTTTGGGTTTGGAAAAGTGCCCCGAAAACGGCAATAGAATCGTCTTCTATCGCATGGTACTAGCGAAATGTGGGTATATAAATGCACCTCTACCTACCCCTTCGGTAGAAAGAAAAAAAGAAAGAAAAAATATTTTGGCCAATCCACGAAAAAAATACAAATAAAGACAGGTGATACAATTTTCGCATACAACAATGATTCCTTCATTCAGCATCATGTTGAGTTGTAGTTGTTTTCATTTCATGTGTCGTGTGTTAAAAATATACATACCTACATACATACATAAACTCACGCCTGTATTCCCCGAAAGGGTAGGCAGAGGCGCATTTCTGCACCCACATTTCGCCAAGTATGTATCAGTCCCACGTAATAGGGGGCGAGCCTATTGCCGTTTTTCGGGCACATTTCCAGACTCCGTGCTGTTACCGAGAATTTCCTAATGGAAAAACCCAATAACACTTTGCCCGACCCGGGAATCGAACCCAGGACCTCTAGATCGCTCGGCACATACTCGTACCGCGAGACCACGAGGCAGTCAGTTTGTTAAAAATATATTGTACTCATTTCTTGTCGAGACTAGCGTTCAACGCGAAGTTTGCAGAGCCTTAAAAAAATTGGCAGAAATATTAGAATTAATTAATTAAGGAATAACTTTATAACGATATATAAAATACTAAGCTTTAGCATTTTGAACAGCCCCATAGCGTAGTTGGCAAGACACCAGCTTGCGAAATGTGAGGCCGCGGATTCGATGCCCGCACCGAGACAAATGTTTGTGTGATCCGCAAATATTTGTTTCAGTCCTGGGTGACCGAAAAGTCTCTCGTAGTGTCTGATACATACGTCACCAGATTTGTTAGTGTAGGGTCAGAAGTATGTAAGTGACTTTTGGGTGTATTTATTTATTTTCTCCAACTCCTAACTACACGAAGAGCATAAAAATCATCATATCAGTCCAAAAACGTCCCACTACTGGGCACGAGCCTCCTCTTACATTGAGAGGGCTTAGGCCTTAGTCCACCACGCTGGCCTAGTGCCGGTTGGTGGACTACGCACCTAAAAAAATCCTAAGAATATTTTTAGGTGTGCAGGTTTCATCACGATGTTTTCCTTCACCGATAAAGTGAGTGATAATTTATTGTGAATACATACATAACCTCGAAAAGTCGGAGGTGTGTACCTGGGGCTTAAACCCGCGACCGCCGAGATTCTAGACCGCGCGCCTAAGCCTCGAGGCCATCACTACATAACGAGCATAAAAATATCACTACTTGAATTCTTCTCTCTACATACCAGGTATTCTATAGTTGTTAATGATAGTGTTTAACAACAAGTTAGTCACACAATTATCGTTCGCAGTCGGAAACTACGTTAGTTATCGACTTTGATGGATTGTTTGCGCGTCAGTTAGCGAGTCTCTAGGATGCGTAGGACGCGAGAGTTCTAGGAAGAGGCCTGCGAAAGATTTCAATACGTTTATACAGAGTTGTCCTCGTTTTGAAAAGTGATTGTAGGTCGTGCTGTAATGATATATTGAAACAGTTTTTCGAACTCTCTAAATAGCTATATTTTTTGTGTCTCGTGAAGGCATAGTTGGCCCCGAGGTTTAGGTGCGCGGTTGAGAATCTCGGCGGTCGCGGGTTCAAACATCGTGAGGAAACCTGCACATCTAAAAATGTTCCTAGGAATTTCTTACGTGTGTGTTACGCCAACCCGCACTAGGCCAGCATGGTGGACTATGGCCTTAACCCTCTCAGTTGTAGAGGAGGTCCGTGCCCAGCAGTGGGGCGTAACTTAGTACAGCATAAGATATGACAAAGATTTTATATTAAAAAATCATCAGTACATAATGTGTACCTCCTAAATAGGACAAGAGTTCTAAAATTCCATGGTTATAACATACTCGCGACCTCGTGGTCTCGCGGTACAAGTATGTGCCGTGCGATCTAGAGGTCCTGGGTTCGGTTCCCGGGTCGGGCAAAGTGTTATTGGGTTTTTCCATTAGGAAATTCTCGGTAACAGCACGGAGTCTGGAAATGTGCCCGAAAAACGGCAATAGGCTCGGCCCCTATTACGTGGGACTGATACGTACTTGGCGAAATGTGGGTGCAGAAATGCACCTCTGCCTATTCCTTCGGGGAATACAGGCGTGAGTTTATGTATGTATGAATGTACTATGTAATGAATTGATAAACTGACAGTAACTAAATGCATTATACTATAACACAGAAAAATCCATTTCCTAGGCAATTAAAATTGAAAACTTTATTCCCAACTTTTGTGCGAAGTCAGAAAAGCTTTCAGATAATAAAAAGCTCGGATCAGTCGTTACGCGGGGCGGCGACAAACGAGAGGCTAAGCGTTAGAGGCCACGTAAAGCTCAGGGGCGGGATAAAGGCACAGTGCGGTCTTTGGGGAAAGACTGGACAAAACTATTATTTTGAAATTCTGTATCGTCTATATTTTGGATCAGAATTCCGTTATTTTACAAAATTAATTTTCAACGAAATTAAAAGTGAAAATTATTGATGTTTAATTAGTTCTTTCGTTGCTGTGGTATTTTGTGTAATAACGCCAGCAATTTTTTTTAGGTTAATGTATTAAGATATTGTTGATGTTTCTAACTTAGTCAGTAAAACTATTTATACTTGGAAATTTATTATGAAAACAGTCCTCTAAAAGGAAAAGTTTTATCGCCATTTGAAACATATTATTACTTTTATCCTCTCACGATATATTTAACTGAATTCTAGGAACATATATTTTTAAAAAAACGTGCTAATTTAAAAAATACATTTAACTCAGACTTGCTAAAGATGGTACAAGCAGGTCGAGAAATATTTTTTAGCCCAGCACCAATTTTGTCCACCAAATTTTTCAGCACTACTCTGCGAATACTGTACGGTATAGAGACAATCAAAGACGAACGTTAACCGTTACGCGGTAACGACCGGCGGATAACCGTCGGAGTCCGGCGGACAAACGGCGATCCAATTTGAGACCGTCGATATATTTCGATCGTGGACGATTTCACGGTTTTACACGGTTTTATCGAACATCCTTGATGAGGATTTTCTGGTTTATCTTGTCCTATTATTATTATTTTTGTCTCAGCTAAGTAGAGTTTCCGTTATGTGTGTATTCACATTATTATCACATACTTTAACGGTGAAGGAAAACATCATGAGCAAACCTGCACTCTTAAAAGTTATTTGGCGTGTAGTCCGCCAACCCGCACTAGCCCTAAACTAAAGCCTCCATCTCAGTTGTACTGGAGCCCCGTGCCCAGCAGTGGGACGTATATGGGCTGGTTATAAAAAAGTATCTGGTGTTTACTTTATTAGAGAAGCACTGGTACATGATTGTAAGCACAATTTAGTCATACTAGAGTGTCGTTTCACGAGAAGCATTTTTTCTATCCTACACCAGTCGACATAATTACCTTCGCCTAAAAATCAAAAGTTTTGTAACGCAATAATTTTTTTTGCATTATTTTCTAATATCAAAAATTTCGTGACTCTTATTTTTTATCTATCAACTAGTAATATCTAGCAATAATTCTTTAAAAAAGTGTCCACGTATAGCAAGAAAATAAGCCATAACTCAACACTGCCTTGTACGTTAGGATTTAGTCGGCATCTTTGTCAAACGAGCTAGAATTAGCGAGTCAACGCCAACTCGGCACGATAATAACGCGCCATTGCCTTCGTGACGTTTCGCCGGCACACAGTTTGCACAACAAATTTGAAAATCGAACGCGTTTTCAAATTTCGAACTCCTTGTTGACACTCGATCCTTCCCGGAACGTGTGTGAAGGGCGACAGAGGGCGCTGTGAGCATTTTAACGAGACCACGTTAAGTCACGTCGGCTGATTTGAAAAAAGAACAAATATTGACGCGTACTCTAATTATTTTTGTAATTCTATGGAAAATGGCTGTTTGACGCTACCATTTTGGTGGAGTTTTTCATATATTTACGAATAAATATAGAAATTCCGACGCGATTTCGTGGACTACCAACAAAAGATTTTACAAACAGAGTTATGAGTGCTAATTGGAAGTATAAGATGGTCAATGGTGCCGCTTTATAAATAAAAATTATGTTAAAACTACATAACAAAAATAAAAATGGAATATCACTAAGTTTTTAAAATAACATGGAGATATTCCTGTGAGTCATGTGCACCGTGGTGTTAATTTTTATTTTTACTTTGTAAATATTTTATCCACCGTCTTTCTCCGAGCTGTTGTTGTTAAATGTTTAAAAAAATATTTTTACTGTATTCCTGTTGCATTTTCCTTTACGTCTTTATGTAAACTGAACGTATTTTAGTTATAGCTACTGTGTCTGCGTAGATTTTCAATTTGCGTCTAGAAAATAATAAAAGTGTGTGACTTATAAAACCAAATACTTATAAACTATACTTGACGTATATCTGCATTTAGCCATATCGTATACCAAAAAAAAATATCATATGTTTTGTAGAGGTGGCCCGTGCCTAGCAGTGGGAAGTATATGGGCTGATGATAATATGTGAAACTAGCTCACTACACCAAATCGTCACATTAACCATTTTATCTTAATTATTTTCGATTAACATTATCAAGTAACATTGTTTTCAGTATTTTATGACTACGCATTAGTATTTTAATCTTAATTTTTTTTCACCCAACAGACACATACATAGTTCTGACCCCACATTAAGATACGAGTCTTGTGTCGTGGGTATCAGAAACGACGAGAGACTTTTCGGTCTCACAAACACCCAGACCCGAAACAAATATCCGTGGACCACACAAACATTTGTCTCGGTGCGGGGATCGAACCCGCGGCCACTCGTTTCGCATGCTGGTGTCTAGCCAACTGCGCCACGGGGCTGTCGAATATATACACAATAGATTAGATTTATAATATAACAAAATAGTCTTTCTATATTTATACATGTACACTGCTTTACACAATTTAATCATTTTCCAATAGCATAAATCCCAAAAACTGTTCCCGCAATAAAAGTTGGTAAACAATGCTGTTCATATCGTAACGAGCCCGCTGGGTCGGATTGGGATTGTGACATAAAAAAATAAGTGCGCCGAAATCGATTAAAGTTGGCCACTTTCTGAGATTTCTTCACATAAAACACATTCGCTTTGTGCGGACGTGCTCCGAATTGACGCACGACTGACGCTAGTTTATGTGCTTAGAGGTTTTTTATGAGATAAAATCAATGAGACATCAGAGTATTCTTACCTAGTTTTTATCCACGGTAGGCCTTAAGGCATATTTACTGAAAAATCCTCAGCGAAAAATAAGTCTAGAACCATCGTTGGGATTGTAAACAAAATCAGTTTTGTGGTTCAGGTAAAAAGTCGCTTTCGTAGGAATGTAGTACCTAGTATTATTACCCGATGTCTGAATTATGATCTAAAATAGAAAACTTACGAGGTTTGAGCAGCTTAGATGAACCAAAGCTGCCCCTTTCGTCGCAAGCTTAAAATAACAAAGAGTGAGGTAGTCTGTTGTTGACGTAACTGACCCAACAAGCATTTATACAAATTACAAATTTCAGATTTTATCGAAGATAGTAAGCCTTGGGAGTAAGTAAATTGATCGGAGTTTTATTGTGTTGCTACAGTTTGTATCGTTATGAAATGTATCATAATGACATTTAATGTTATGACATTTATCATGTAAAATTAAAACTGTTTATTGAAAATAAATATGCGATTTTCTATTTTTTTTTAAATGACATTTCGTGTTGCTGAGGGAGTTTCTTGCCGTTTCTGCTCCACAGCGATAACACGTTTCGAAGCGGCAATAGTTTAGTTTAAAATAGCTTAAAATTAACGATTCAAAAGAACTTGTAAAAGTCTATTTGAATAAAGATAATTTGACTTCGACTTTGACTTTGACAATGTTTTAACATACTTTTTATTGAACTATGAAAATCCCATAGATCTGTGTGCAATTTGAAAAATAAAAATATGGTAATTAAAATAGCTGTTATTCTACTTACCAGTCCATTGGGGAAAAGCAGTATTTTGGAATACTTCGATAAAAACTCTAGTAAAAATAAAACTTTTCCTTCGACAGTCTATTTCGAACGACGCTGAATCGGCCCCCGGAGAACCATTACCTTGACCATTCGATATAAAATACGCATTTACGACCTCCCACCGAAGTGCTGCGTTCATATGATGTTGCTGAAAATAATTTTTAAACTTCCAACTGAATTGCCCTCGAGACATAAATGTCACTTATTGAGCTATCGAAACTTGAGAACAACGCCATCTGTTAATCGTGTCTTGAAATATACGTTTTGAGTTAGCGAGTAAGCTATTGAAGATCAGTACTCTTTTGCTTTTATCATAACATTATTACTTGCAATGTATAAAATAAACACCAAACCAGTTACGTACAGATTTTACAAGAAAAATTATACTCGTATATCAATCTGAAATAGTTTTATTATATCCTCACGCCGATATCTTCAATTGGGGAGCGAGAGGTGTCTCACTATCCATTTTCATGCTTATTTAGTTTCCCATAGTGAAAGTCGTGTCTATAGGGGTGAATGAAGAAATGACGGCTGATAGGGATGTTTGGAAGGATAAAACATACTGCGCCGACCCCAAATGAAATTGGGAGCAGGGCAAGGCAATGATGAGTGAAAGTCGTGTCTATAACTGACTACAGGGCAGATTACTAAATTTTTTAAAATTTTAAAGGAAATCCCAATATACGTATGTACCTACCTGGTCCGACGCTGGAAAAAGTTTTTTTTTTATAGTGGATGGAAAAACAACAGATTATGTTTACATCTGCATGATAAATAGGTTATAAATTACCATTTCCAAATTAATTTTCCAGTCAAGTTAATCCCAACTCCATATCATTCATATTTAAAATAAAACTCCTCTATAGAGTCGAAGCACAGACAGAGTACAAGCCGTGCTATGGCGCAGCACTAGTAAGCTTGCCGGCTTATCCGGCCGCATCTCTAACAAGACGGCGGATTTGTTAGAACGTGATACTTTTCATCCGGCCGGATGTAGCTCGGGAACAACTCTACAAGAAATAAGATAGATTTTCACAGAGCGATGAAATGTACAAAGTGACTACTTATTTATGTTGGGTGTAACATTTTGTTTTATCAATCGCCTCGCTCTATTTGTAATGTACCTATGTTTAACTTTTAAGAAAAGAGTGTAAATTGAATATTATACATACTGCATATTATTAAGGATTAGATGATCATTAAAGTACATGTGCGTCAGTGCTTAAAAGTAGGATTTCTAAAAATCGAGGAAAACAGGCAAATTGCTTGCATTAAAATATCATATAATTACAACGTTCAGACGTATTAAATTCTTTTAAAAATATTATGAGTTTCGTAAAAAAAAAAACTAACTTCTTTTGGAATTATTTCAAGGAAATATTAATTATCACTTAAAAATCTTGTTAACCAAAACTTTACACTTCATACCCACTGCACGTCACCCCAAACTCTACACCGCATCGCATCCAAAAAAGCAATTCCAAAAACATAATAAAGACACTTTGATAAACTTCAAAAAGTGACCTGTCAAAGGCAGTGCGGAGAGCCGCCGGCGTGAATCCCAGCGAAAACAAAACACTGGCCCCATCCGAGCGCATGGCCCCAGGTGTCAGTTTTTAATAAAGCCCCAATCAGTCCGCCGCCGGATGCGGCCAGGCGACGCTCTTCCGACCAGGAAATGGAGCCCGTGTTTGCAGCGCTCTCTTCGGAAGCGGGTGTCGCTCGAGGCGCGGGCGAAATGAACTTTACCGACGGTTTTGCCCGCAATAAACGGGTATTAAAAATGTTTTTTTTTTTGCTTTTCAGCGGTTTTTGACTCGTGTACGCGGCCTTTGATAGCTTTGTGTGTATAGATGCGGCTTCTATTTTGTAAACGCTATCGCAAAATGAGTGTTGTAAGGGACGTGTGTACATTTCAGCGATTCGGAGTGACGTAACCGTGCTTTGGAGGGAGTTTTTTATTTAAAAAAGTCACTGCGGGGTATAGGTCTCGTCTATAATTAAAAAGGGTTTGGTTGACTATGCTGTGTTGCTGTAAACCCTCTCAGTTGTAGAGGAGGCCCGTGCCCAGCAGTGGGACGTATATGGGCTGATGATGATGATGATGACTATGCTGTACTAATTAATAAGAATAAATTCCTCAGGCCCTAAAAAATTTTATACTTATGCTTGTACTCTTACGATTTTTTATTCAGGGTGAGAAACAGATATTGATAAAATAATAATCCCATAAAAAACAAAACCTGTTGCCGTTTTCCAGATTTGTTGCAGCTGAGAATTTCATGACGGAAAAACCTAATAACACTTTGACCCAGGAATCGAACACGGGGTCTCTAGATTGCATAACACATACAGAAGTTCTCAGTGGCAGCTCGTAGTCAGAAAATGTGCCCGAAAAACGGCAATAAGCTCGCCCCCTATTACGTGGGACTGATACATACCTGGCGAAATGTTGTTGCAGAAATGCACCTGTGCCTACCCCTTCGGGGAATATAGGCGTGAGTTTATGTATGTCTGTATGTATGTATTATTATCACTTGCATTCTGCTGATACAATTCTTTGTAATAAAATATAAGGCCATTAAAAATGAAGCGTTTCAACAAACAGTAGTACTTAATCAAGGACAAAATGTAAGAACTGCTAACACCACGCTCACGAGCATCAGGGTACACGCACAGATGAAGCTACGCTATTTGGAAGCTATTGTATTTATTTATTTACACTTTATTCAAATTTGTATAGGTGGACTTAATGCCTAAAGCATTCTCTTATCGTCGAACCTAGGTGATGCAAAGATGAGATGAAGCAGCTGTGTAAATCTTATTACAATACTAAGCTATTATGTCATATTAGCCCACCAACCTGCAATAGGCCAGAATGGTGGACTAAGACCTAAACCCTCTCAGTTGTAGAGGTGATGATGGTTATGATTTTAAACAAGTCTTTGACGCTTTCTTCATCGCTCGACCTCGAATCCTCTGTTTCTTAATCGTAGTACCTCCCAGTTTTCTTTTCCTTTTTACCTTTCAAGGCATTTCATAATTATGGGAAAAAATGGTCGAATATGGTCTTTCGAATATGTTTTTTTTAACGCCAATGGGTTTGTAATCACCCTCGCTATTACCTGCCTTAGTTTCCGATCACGGTCTGAATAAACCCTGTATAATTGTTGGCTGTTCCATAATTAATATATAGCCTGCCTTGGAATGCAATGCTAAACCCCGCCATCCAGCACGGTGGCGTGACAAATGGCGGCGTCGCGTCCGCCCGCGCCGGCGATCTGTCACCACGAGCTAGACTAACGCCCGTGGATTTGTCACGGCACGGCGGCGGACGAAACGTCACATATTGCGTGACAAATGCCGCGTGCACTCTTTATTTACACGTGTTTTGTGGGGAGTAAGCACAGAATAGATGAATAAGATCTGAAAGAAAATGTCAGCATGCCGAGCGTGCCGAACCTACGATTAGAGTATCATATGTTTGACACAGCCGCTTCAAAGTAATTTGGGTAGCGTGTAACATCAAGACTTTTATTAAAATGTGACAACCAACAGCAGCCCTTCATTTATGTTTGAAATTTTTATCATTGTTCGTATGATTGCAGTAGAATGAATAGTAGACCACAAGCCTATGGAAAAAATTAACCTGTGAAATGAACCACCGTGAATAACGCTTAGAAGGCTGTTACTATAACATAAAATAACTCTGAGCGCTATGCCGTCATTTCTGAGCGGTACAGGTGAGTACGAGAGTAAATGGAATTTCTCTGGTAGGGGGGAGGAATTACGACTAATTATTAATGTACGGCTTTTATTATAGCTTATAGATGATTAAAAATAAATGTCGAAAAACCTAGTGCCGTACAAAAGTGGTGGTGCCGGAAGTAAGTGCGAATTTTTAATTCGCCGGTAATTTTAGAAGCAATATAGGTTATTTATAACTGTACGGCATTTGTGTAATTCTTGTTGTATACATATACAGATACTTTACCATGAACGCCGTACATATTTTCAGGGCAGGGGTCGAAAGCCAAGGGTCGCAAACCTTTCCCTACACCATATGATATAAGGTCATTGTAAAATGTACGGCATCTTGATCAACATGTTATTTAATACGGACAATAATGTTTGATAATTATGCCGTACAAAAATTATAATGTAGAACCATATTAAAAACTAAAGCATACAAGATTATTATAAACTTTCTACCGACACAAATACGGTGCATAACTCAGCCAATTAGTTTTCAATAATTAATGTCTCGAAATGTTTACGAAATACAAAGATAAAGGTGTGAACAAGGCTTATCTTAAGCTGTGAACACACTGTCCGCTCCAATCCTGAATGTACAAGTAAAAGTCAAGTAATCATGAACAAACATAATATTTATCCGCAAACATTGCAATAAATTTGACATAAAATGATCCGACATTATAAAACAGTTAGCGCAACCGTCAGAGCCCGCCGCGCCTAGTTTTTAGTGCTGTGCATCGGGACTTATCGATAAAACGTCGATTCTAGCGACACGATCGTAAAATTTTATGCGTCGTAAAATGCAAATACTCGCCTCAATGACACGGAGATAATCGGATACGCGAATATATCGATTTGCATGTGAGACGAGGTATTCATTATTAATGGCAATGTATTCTAGATATCGATTTACGATATAGGACAAGTTTGATCGATTTATTTGAAGGCTTGCGAATACGTACGTAATAGGTGATAACATTCCAAATTAATAGATGAGAGTTGATCTGTTAAGTAAGTTTAAGAAGAAAGTTGACTTAAGACATTTCTTATGAAATGTAATATCCAAACTACTCTAAGCCAGCTTCGAGGAGTAAAATATAATTCGTGGTCAATCTCCAGAAGTGGGATATATTTGAGCTAAATAAATATTACTAAAAAAAGTTTTTTTTTATATTAAAACTTATGTTAAGGGCTAGTTAACTACTATTTTATTAATATATGAATACACACACATTGATCCTCGTACGCGATACACTACAGAGTCAATCAGATGCATAGGAACATTGTACGACCTTATAAATATGCTTCCACCAGCATTTATCAAATTTAATTAAGGTTAAGGCACGGCAAACTCTTTTGCAGTGATGGCCTCGAGGTTTAGGCGCGCGGTTGAGAATTTCGGCGGTCGCAGGTTCAAACCCCAGGCACACACCTCTGACTTTTCGAAGTTATGTGTGTATTCACAATGAATTATCACTTGCTTTAACGGTGAAGGAAAACATCGTGATAAAACCTGCACACCTAAAAGTTCTCAGGAATTTCTTAGGTGTGTAGTCCGCCAACCCGCACTAGGCCAGCGTGGTGGACTAAGGCCTAAAGGCTCTCAGTTGTAGAGGAGGCCCGTGCCCAGCAGTGGGACGTATTTGGGCTGATGATGAAACTCTTTTAAATGTTATAATTTCAATACTGAACCTAATATTGTATAAGAAATATGCCTATATTTACCTAATATAAATATAAATATACCTATAGGTACCTCACACCCTTATCTCCGAAGGGTTGGGCAATTTATCCACCCTCCGTGTTTTTGAAAAATTTTTTTACAACTATCATCATCGTTAAAATGGTATTATAAACTATGATTGCACCTATATTATGCAAATTAAAAAGAAACAGAATTGCCTCTCTCCCGAACTCAGGACCATAATCTGTTATATGATTGAGCTCAGATGCCAACTAAGCTATTGCTTTAGAAATAAATTATTATTGTATTTAACCTGTCATAAACCTACCTTATGTCATAAATAAACATATTTAAAATACTGCACGGTATAATTACACATGTTAAATTATAAATTAATATAAAATAATGTCAAACGTATACCGGTTACATATTTTATGCCAATGAATATACATAAGCCGGAATTACATTTTAATACCTAATTATACATATAGCTATAAATAATGTGTGTTAAGCGATTATTTATATTCTTATTAACATAAAATACATTAACTTGTTTTGATACGATATTGATCGTAATTCACGATTGATGTCGAATAAGAGTGATATAAAAATATATTCGGTACCTTTATTTTTAATGAATTAATTTAATTATAATACTTAAGTAAAAATAACTAGTGGAAAAACACTGAATATTTTTTAGCTTATTTTCAAGATATGAACATGTTGCGCTTGTATATCCTGGGTACAAGGATCAAGGAAAACAACAAGACACAGCATTTAAAAATTTGTTCTTATTGTACCTATTAAAAATAATCATTCGAAAAAAAAATCCGTCTGGAAAATTTATCGGGAATATTTAATATGCGTTCAAAAATGTTCTTTACTTTACGTATTGTGAATTAATATAAGAATTTCTATACTTAAAAACTTTAATGTAACGCCATCTGGCGATAAGTGGGCCAACCACTTTTCCTAGCAAGAAAAAATGAACGAAACAATTTATAGCATCAGAATTACTTCACCAAATTCTATTACTCATGCAATAAACGCACAAAAATTTCACTTCACAAAACATATAAATGGCCAAAATCAATACACAATAATTGGCGATAAATAAAACAACTTATATTCACAAAGCATAAAACTCGAGAACTAATCAACATCACATAAATAAAAATTGGAATATAAAATATATTCAACGAAACATCGAATAAAGGGTGCCATAAATATTGTACGGACATTCAACATTTCGTTATAAATGTAGAGGCAATAAGACGGAATGATATTTTGTGTCGTAAATCAATGTAATTTCGAAACTTTTAATCGACCACCGAATTACACTGAGGCACAATTTACAAGATAATACAACTGTCGTTACCGCACAGGGCCATGTGTGGAGACTGCAGTCCAACAATTTTTTCATAATATTTTTATATGTCAGCACACAATGCGTTAAGAACGTGGGCATGGAAGACCAAACCGTTAATATCGGAAAAATTCTCAAAATTGTTTTTTACTAACCTACACAATCATGTCTGATTTACTCAGTGTAAAACGATGTGCTTTAGTAAATGTCATAATGGTTTATTATGGCTATTTTATCTGAATATCGTCATCATCATCATCAGCCCAAATACGTCCCACTGCTGGGCACGGGCCTCCTCTACAACTGAGAGGGTTTAGGCCTTAGTCCACCACGCTGGCCTAGTGCGGGTTGACGTAGACCTAAGAAATTCCTAAGAACTTTTAGGTGTGCAGGTTTTATCACGATGTTTTCCTTCACCGTTAAAGCAAGTGATAATTCATTGTGAATACTATATAGGTATGTATAGCTGAATATACACAGTGATATTCGGACTGTCCTGAGAATTTTACATGCTACATATTCAATTTTATTGTTAATACGATACCCAACCATAGACACATATCAACTAAAAATATATTTTTGTAAAATAAATTCTGCTCCACGACATTTTTGCTCAAACACCTCGCGGCGACAGCCTGAATACATTAATATCAATATTTGTAGCGCGACCGGTTGTCCCATTAAAACGCTATTACGTTATTTGCATATTTGATCGACTGTCGATAATCGCCGGACAGGTCGCGACACTATTAATTACTGGACGGATGTGTGAAACGCCTTTCACATACTAAATGCTCAATCGATGTTTAGTGTTGTGTGTGTGTGTGTTTTTTTTTTAATTTTTAAAACGAAAACGCAACGCAGTCGTCACGACCTTGAGAATTAGGCACGCGGTCGAGATTCTCGACGGTCGCTGGTTCGAACCCCACGGGCACGGGTCTCCTCTACAACTTAGAGGGTTTAGGCTACAAACATAAGAAATTCCTAAGAACTTTTAGGTGTGCAGGTTTCCTCACGATGGTTTCCCTCATCGTAAAGTAAGTGATGATTAATTGTGAATACACACATAACTTCGAAAAGTCAGAGCTGTGTGCCTGGGGTTTGAACCTGCGACCGCTGAGTTTCTCGACCGCGCGCCTATACCTCTAGACCATCACTACTTTTATATGAGGTTGGAAATGTTACACGATCAGCATTATTGTATCAACTGTTGACAGAAAATCATACTAGTTCCTTTCCTGATAGTTGACGCTTTACTTAGGCTGCACAATATTTACCATCAGGTGGCAGTGTAGTCAGTAATATGCGACCTCTCGTTTCCCGCCAGCCTAATAATTAATATACTCTATCGGTTGTCAGGTGCTAGCTCATTTAAAATTCTCTCAACGAGACAAATGTCAATTGATATGTCAAAGGATATGTCAAAGTAACGTGACGTGAAGAATAAAATATGATGAGCAGATTTTAGAAACGGTTTTGATGATTTTAAACATGCCATGCATTTTGACAGCCTCGTGGCGCAGTTGGATAGATACTACCAAGACAAATGTTTGTGTAATCCACAAATATTTGTTTCGGGTCTGGTAATTTGATCACACCTCCAGGCTCCGTGCTGCTACTAAGCATTTCCTAACAAAAAAATACATTAAAACTTTGACCGACTTCGCAATCTGAGACGTCGCTAATTCACGCCACAAACTTATACCGTGGGACCAACGGGGCAGACTTCGAAGCTAAGGAAATATTTTATAATAAAATAGTACACATATTAATCACTATGGCCTGCTGGACAGAGGTCAACTAAATACCGAATCTCATACGTCTTAAATCCTATTAGCGATTCTACATCAAAAGTAATTACCATAAAGCGTTTGGCGATTCAATCGGCAGACGAGGACGTCCAATCCACATCGATAATCGTTACAAACGGCGTCATAAAATATAATTGTGTATATTGAATATTAATTTTATTGCTGGCAAAACGATTTGTATAAAAATACAATTATTTTTTCCCCGTTGAAGGTTATTTTGTTTGTTGTGACACGAAATTGTGTAAGGGACCTGATCGAATTCTACGATAGGTTTGTTATTGCGAATTAATGCGAATTATGCTTATTAATTGTTTATACATAAATATTAGGTTTTTATAGATAAATTGAATATTAAATCTTCGATTGAATGTGCACTGTAACTGTATTTTGTTTGACTGATTAAATTTAATTTTATTACTTAGCTTAAGTCTTGTAACTAAGTACTATATCATAGGTTTTTGTAACATTAGTTTATTAGTCTATCTTGTTGCTGTTATATTTATAATTTTATTTTGTTGTGTGGAAATGTGGTGTCTTGTTGTTGTTGTCTTGTAAGTTTTTAAAAATAGATTTTAGTTTGTTTTGTATTAGAGAATAAGTGATATCTACCTAATTGGTTAATTGTTATAAGTTTACTCGTGAGCGAATACGATAGACTCATACTATTATATCGATACAATGGGACCCCTCGATACAGGCTTGCCTAGTGAGGGGACCATTTTAGACTGTTACTTGTGGGACAATAATTAATTGCATACGTTATCATTGTATACTTTTTACTACTTGTATGTCCTCTACATGTGTTATTTGTATTAAAAAATAAATAAATAATAATAATAAATAATTACTATATTAAAGACCATTGGGTAATCCCACGCCTTTTAATACAAGTTCATATTAAAAGTAGAAATCCGAGCAAGTTTTTAACATCCATTGCTTCAGTTGGTAAGGTTATACAAAGTAAGTGTAGGCAATTAAAGTACGGGGAAAGACATCATAATCAAATTAATAAGCTTAAAAAATCTATATGGGCCTTGGATTCGAACCTGCTTCACGCTCATTAGGATTTAGACTATCGCTAAAAGCTTAAGGTAGTATCAATACGATAAATACCAGAAACTTTTCTAACCAAGATGGTTTCCTCATTAGACTCAGATCTATATTCAACATCATCATCATCAGCACATACGACCCACTGCTGGGCACGGGCCTCCTCTACAGCTGAGAGGGTTAAGGCCTTAGTTCACCACGCTGGCCTAGTGCGGGTTGGCGGACTACACACATAAGACATTCCTATGAACTTTTAGGTGTGCAGGTTTCATGACGATGTTATCTATATGCACTTCAGTAAGCAAGGCCATAACTTACCCAACTAAATGCAACATAACCAGTCGCATTACCAGCTACTCAAATAAACAAAGTTATACAAAATAATACCGAAGATATTTTTTGCTTAAACATTTGGCGCTAAATTATCTACTAAGTGTCCTCTTACACGACAAAAAATATTAAAACCATACAAAGTGACTGCATTCTATAACCTATTCAGATGTAATTGACTAAATTTTATGAGCACAGCCTTATAAATTATTCAGGACACGGGCGATTCAATACGAAACAAATTATCATTTACGACGCATTATAACAAATAAAACTATATATGTTTTATTAAATACGCAAGAACATACAATAAAACGGGCAAAATTAAGCTTCAATAATCTTTTAAAGTCGCGCTATAACCGTAAATTATGAAGTTACGACCTACGGTGGTGTGTACTTGGGTTGTCTCCAGGGGCTCAGACCTCACTATACGCAATAAAATGTCTATTAGTCTTCATATTGCTTTAAGTATAATTTTATCTGAATTCGTGTCTTGATCACTCGTAAGATGTCCATTGGGGAACCTAGGCCCAAGGACTTGCATTAATATCTATACAAATAAATAAAATTGGAGTGTCTGTTTGTGATATTGAAATAACAGCTTTTTAATAAATGTATATGGATGTATACACGGTACATATACCAAAATAAAGTTTTTTACAATTTTTGTCTGTCTGTCTGTCTGTTTGTTCCCGCTAATCTCTGAAAAGGGTGGACCGATTTTATCGGGACTTTCATTGGCAGATAGCTGATGTAATAAGTATTAACTTAGGCTACTAACATATAAATAAAATTGGAGTGTCTGTTTGTTTTTTACTACATGTATATATGAATATATATGTCTACTAGCTGTGCCCGCGACTTCATCCGCGCGGAAAATTATTTTTTTATAAGAAAATTTATAAATTAAAAGTAGCCTAAGTTACGTCTTATTAGTAGGAGTAACTTAGGCTAAAAAAAAAATGAGAATGGACTGTTAGGCGGCACGAAGTTCGCCGGGACAGCTAGTCTACAATAATTTCGAAGAGTGTGTTAAATCTACGAACTGGCGTTGAGGCAATGTTGTGGACTAAGGATTACCACCTTTCCCTTTTAAAATAGGTTAGAAACCAAAAACTGTTACCTATAACATTCACCCAAGCACTAAATGTTCACAGTTCCAGATGACTTGCAAAAGTGGCGAGAGTTTCGTGTCTACATATATACATAAACTCACGCCTGTATTCCCCGAAGGGATAGGCAGAGGTGCATTTCTGCACCCACATTTCGCCAGGTATGTATCAGTCCCACGTAATAGGGGGCGAGCCTATTGCCGCTTTTCGGGCACACTTCCAGACTCCGTGCTGTTACTGAGAATTTCCTAATGGAAAAACCCAATAACACTTTGCCCGACCCGGGAATCGAACCCAGGACCTCTAGATCGCACGGCACATACTTGTACCGCGAGACCACGAAGCAGTTTCGTGTCTTTGACCAATTAATGGACTGCACAGCACCTAGTATCAAGTGTATTTTCGAAACTAAACCAAATAAATTCAGTCACTAATTCCCAAATCCACCCTCGTAGCGAACAGTCGTTAAGTGCGGAAACACAGACGATCATATTACCTAGATACTAAAGGGGGATTATCGTAAACTTCGAACGAGCTAACGTTAACACGTGACTCTTGCTGGGACAATTACATGACCTTACATAGCTATTTGATTATTCCATCTATATAACTATGGGAACTTAAGATGGAGTTACTGATAATTTACCTCGAAGTCTGAACAGGTAGCTCTGATAATTGATTTTTTTCGGATCAACGGTAGTTTTTTTTTATAATAACAATATCAAAAGAATACAGGACATCATCAGCTCTGACTGCCTTTTGGTCCCGCGACTCAAGTATGTACTGTGCGTTCTATAGATTTTGAGTTCGTTTTCCAAGTCAAGCAATGTGTTACTGGGTTTTTTCTATTATGATTCTCTCAGTAGCACTTATTTGGATATGTGCCTGAGGCGGCTATAGGCTCGCCCTAATTACCTACTGGAGATACAAGCTTGAGTGTATGCTTGTGTGTATCAACAAACACATTTGTGGCTGAGTTTATTGTTTTTGTTTTCGAACTAGCGCTAATTTTTCACACTGCTAAAGATACATAATCTTAAACATTACGAAATCTTTAATATATGTACAATCTATAAATATAGGTTCTATGAAATCCAACACGCTTACGTTGAATAGCAGATCTATTGTATATCTAGCACCATCACACTATTTTTCGTAAAATACGTACAGTACTTTCCATACCAGTAAAACAATCTAATAACATTCCCAACTCTTACTAAACGCTGCTATTAGTGGTCAAATTGGCATGCCTTTATAAAAAGTACGGACCTACACACACGCCAATTTATACATAAGCTCATCAGGCAAAGTACATTTCGGTTGCATTAACTGCCATTTACGCTCGTAACATCGATTAAGATAAACTCGGTTCCGTCGGCTGAACAGCGACCGCCTCACGTTTTTATGTTTCGGGTTTTTGTTTACTTCCATTATTGTGGATTAATATTTAATTGTCTTCAGCTAAGTGTTTCGATAAGTGATATTCATGTTAACATAACATTATTAACATAATGTTGATAACTGGACCAACTACTAGACCAACGTCCAGTAATTATTCATGTTTATAATCGTAAATAATTGTACGAATAACAGGTAATTCCATTAAAAAATAGTTGTCTAAAAAGCAAAGTTGCTCAAAAAAACATTGTCTTCAAAACACACCACCGACCACAACCGTCGGTCTTTCTCATCTATTATCATTTAGATTTTTGCAATACAACACAAAGCTGGGATCTATTTACTTTCGTAATTTCATTATCATTACTATTATCTAACTGCCTCGTGGTCTCGCGGTACAAGTATGTGCCGTGGGATCTAGAGGTCCTGGGTTCGATTCCCGGGTCGGGCAAAGTGTTATTGGGTTTTTCCATTAGGAAATTCTCAGTAACAGCTCGGAGTCTGGAAATGTGCCCGAAAAACGGCAATAGGCTCGCCCCCTATTACGTGGGACTGATACATACCTGGCGAAATGTGGGTGCCGAAATGCATCTCTGCCTACCCCTTCGGGGAATATAGGCGTGAGTTTATGTATGTATGTACTATTATCTACAGACCGTTTCATGCGATAGCTGGTAGGCCTGCAATATTTCTGTCTTTTTTCTGGCCTCGACCCTAGAGTTATTCAAGATCGCTCAGCCACGTTGACAACATCATTCAACTAGCTCAAATTCTAAAAAATAAAATTTTATATTGTGAATATTAGTAGTTATAACCCGCCTATTCTTTTAGTGTCGCCAAGTTTTGAGAATCTTTGACACTATCACTAACTCAGCTAAATCTTAACCAGCAATGTAAAATTATTTAACACCGTATGCAAATTTCAGACCAGACTAACACATATCTCTTAAAGAACCTCGTAAATGCCAAACGAGGTTTAATGTTTTTTTAATGGCGTCGCATTAAGTGTCTTACACAACTCGAACTCCGCACGATATGAATTACATCTCATGCCCACGTATAATAAGTATAACAGTATTAAAACCTCAAGTCAGAGTTTTGCCACTTTTAATCACTGCTTTATCTTTGTCATTTTTTCGTCAAGTTGTAAACGTACTTCTTTACTGTTGTCTCTATTGAGTTTAATGTGCACGATCCAAAGCAGTGATGGCCTCGAAGTTTAGGCGCGCGGTCGAGAATTTCGACGGTCGCAGGTTCAAACCCCAGGCACACACCTCTGACTTTTCGAAGTTATGTGTGTATTCATAAAGAATTATCACTTGCTTTAACGGTGAAGGAAAACATCGTGATAAAACCTGCACACCTAAAAAGTTCTTAGGAATTTCTTAGGAGTGTAGTCCGCCAACCCGCACTAGGCCAGCGTGGTGTACTAAGGCTTAAACCCTCTCAGTTGTAGAGGAGGCCCGTGCCCAGCAGTGGGACTTATTTGGGCTGATGATGATGTGCACGATCCAGCTGTTTAATACTTGAAATACTTTAATAGATTCGATTTGATCAAAATTATGCCGTAGAGTTAAAAATAAGCATTTTTTTAACCATTGCATTTGTGATCTGTAAACGTTAATTAAGTAATTAATAAATTACGAAATCAATAATTTGAATGTCATTTTTCTACGATGATCTGTAGTCCTGTTATTTATTTCATATTTCTTTTTTATATTTTCTTTATTTCAAAGACTCAATCGAAATCATCCTTTAATCAACGAGCTAAAATACACAAAACAAACTTTAAAACCAATTCTATTATGTCATTAAATTAACGAGACGATTTGGTAAAAAAGCAAATAAATGCAGCCACAGCTTAACATATACAAACAGTCAGACAGACATGAAATATGTATGCGCTCGGTTGACAAATGTCCGAGACACTGCACCGCTACTCAGTGTCATGTACAAAAATACTGATCAGATCGCATTATCTCGAGAATATAGACTGCTTGTTAGTGTTACTGGCTCCTTGTACATTGGTACTTGTAAATAGCATATCGATATGTTTTTTTATTTACAAGGATTCCTTTGGTATTGTTGGGTTTTTTATTGGGTGGCGACGTAAATGAACAGGCTTGATTGTGTGAAGTGATATGGCCTAGTAATCGATACTTCACATTCGTTTTTAATTGGCCATTGCCATTTGCCATTGATATTGCTGCGGCAATTTGTATTAAAATAAAAATTAGTTTATTTTTTCAAATTTACTAAGAATATCTTCACGTTACTAATATCACCAGACAACTCTTTGTTCATTAGTTAAAATGTTCATAGCATAAGTAGTGATGACTACAAGAGTCTCGTGGTTTCGCGGCACAAGTATGTGCCATGCGATCTAGAAGTCCTGGGTTCGATTCCCGGATCGGGAAAAGTGTTATTAGATTTTTCCATTAGGAAATTCTCAGTAACAGCACGGAATCTGGAAATGTGCCTGCAAAAAGGCAATAGGCTCGCCCCCTATTACGTGGGACTAATACATATCTGGCGAAATGTGCAGTAATGCACCTCTGCCTACCTCTTCGGGGAATACAGGCGTGAGATTTTGTATGTATGTATGACTACAAGAGTACAGTAAACAGGTGATTCAGTATTAATCGTTCATTTTCGTTGTAAGAATCCCTTCTTGTGATTTTAATCATTCTCAAAAAACAGTCTAGTTCACACCAAAGGCATCTCAATTGTGTATCTTAATAAAGTTTTATTTTAAATTATTTATGAGTATTCATAAAATAAAGTGTTGCATTTGAATCAGCAGCACTCAACCCGCAAAGGAGTACTTGCCACGCCATCAGATCTCAATTATGATAATATTATTAAAATTTTAAGTGAAAAAAGCGGAGACAAAAATGTGGATAAGGCATCAGATTTATGGAGGTGCCGAAAGTCATGAAATATTCAAGTGTTGAATACAATGCAGTGGTTACGCCGCTGTACCATAATGGAGATGGTATTTTTTGGACAAGGCAACATTCTACGGAAAGTTTGACGTCATAAAACTGTCATTAATACCAAGTTTGGGGAGACGGTCTTCGAAACGAATACGAATAATAAATAAATAAATAAATACACCCAACAGTCACATACATAGTTCTGACCCCACACTAGGTACAAGTCCTGTGTCGTGGGTATCAGAAACTACGAGAGACTTTTCGGTCTCACAAACACCCAGACCCGAAACAAATATTTGTGGATCACACAAACATTTGTCTCGGTGCGGGGATCGAACCCGCAGCCTCTCGTTTCAATTGATCGTGATGAATAGTTTATTTTTCGGCTTTCAGAAAGTTTTTAATATATGTAAAGCCGTATGGAAACTCTGAAAGATATAATAATAAATTATAAGAGATGTACGGTTTCTCCAGAATATCTGAGTACGCTTTCAAAAAGTTTAATGCAATTGTGACCAAACGTGTGCCAGATGGACTTTTCCAAGTTATGTGTGTATTCACAATGAATTATCACGTACTTTAACGGTGAAGGAAAACATCGTGATGAAACCTGCACACCTAAAAAAAGTCTTAGGAATTTCTTAGGTGTGTAGTCCGCCAACCCGCACTAGGCCAGCGTGGTGGACTAAGGCCTAAACCCTCTCAATGGTAGAGGAGGCCCGTGCCCAGCAGTGGGACGTATATGGGCTGATGATGATGTGTGCCAAATGAATAAAACAGGAATTCATAAAAAAAAACACTCTCATCTTGTTTGTAAATAACCTTTCTATTAACATGCAAATACGCAGACATGTTTTACTTCTTCCAAAGCATTTTCGAAGCGGTAAACAAAGGGGTATAAAACGGTGTATTATGATTAACGTGATGTTTTAGTGGTAAAAATGGTCCAATCTCTTTTTGGAAGTAAGTACCTATGTATCTCATTTTCAGGTGTAATAATTTCGTACCTAGTTAATAATAATAGTTCATGAGTCTTCTGACATTAGCTGGCTAGTGTAGCTTTTGATAGTCTTGCACATCAGACTTAAACTGCTGTTGATGATTTCCAACTCATATCCATCAATTCTAACCATTGGAGATTATCATATAAATCAACGACATTAATTAAAATTTTACATTCAATAAAGCTACTACAAGAAGCAAATATAGTGTGATCATTTTTCATAATTCAAAGACCGAAACCCACGCAGACCGCGACACCACGAACCTTGAGATTTATTGATGATAATTTTATACATCAAGTATACAAAAGCGCCTAAAACTAATAAATATTGCATGACCAAAACATGTCCGTCTAGAGTTTGACAAATGTGAAAAATATGCAGCGACATGCAGTTGTTTGCAGTCTGTGTCATGTATAATATAGACATTTCGACGTCCAGGTCGCCTGGTGTATAATTTTTGGCTATAAAAGTGTGACCTTGATTTGTACTTGGTTCGGTAATCTAGTTCAGGACCACATTTCATAGATGGCGCAGGTAAATTTATTAAATAATTTCCTTGCTTCACATTAAATCTTGGAAGATTGTTTTAAAACATTGAATTTAAGACAATACGTGAGCACAATGAAAGATCTTTGCACCTCCTTTCTATATCCGGTCAAGAACAATAATGAGGAGAACATTAAAAATATATATTGACCTATGTGTGGTAACAATATATTTGTGGGTGAAAAGCCCTAATGAATAACTGCCAGATATTGTTTTCTAATTACTTTTTTCATCACCCTGAAAAGGATCTTTTGTCAACACACAAAGCCCTTAGCTTATTCAATTACACGATTTGTTTAATCGTTCTGAAAATGTATCATTATTCTTTAATAATACTTAACAGCTCGAGCCAAACTAGGCTTTAATTAATAATCAAATTAATAATCAAAAGGTTACCTCAATTCTATAAATCGAATCATCATCATCATCATCATCATCAGCCCATATACGTCCCACTGCTGGGCACGGGCCTCCTCTACAACTGAGAGGGTTTAGGCCTTAGTCCACCACGCTGGCCTAGTGCGGGTTGGCGGACTACACACCTAAGAAATTCCTAAGAACTTTTAGCTGTGCAGGTTTTATCACGATGTTTTCCTTCACCGTTAAAGCAAGTGATAATTCATTGTGAATACACACATAACTTCGAAAAGTCAGAGGTGTGTGCCTGGGGTTTGAACCTGCGACCGCCGAAATTCTCGACCGCGCGTCTAAACCTCGAGGCCATCACTGCTTTAAATCGATAAACCAGTTCAAAACTAAACCAATATGAGGAAAAAAATAAAACAAATTTGAAAACCGTTGCTGCACTCATCGGTAACCATGTATTCAGAGAGGGGACGGCATAAGTGATCTTGTATTCAGCAGTTACCGTTGATGGATGTGCCAGACAGATCTGCAGTTTTTACAAATAATTCATAAAGTTTTTTTCTTATCCGCTGCTGTCCGGGTCACAGCTGCATAATGCAATAGCTTCAGACGGATTGCTGTTTCAATTGTTCCTCTGTGTTCTATTTTTAGATGTTCAACTTTGTAGGTTTTTAGTTTTGGTAAGCAGATTGTTGTATATAATACAAAGCATAGAGTAAGATTTGATTGAATTTCCCTCATTACATTATTAGTGATGTAAAAATAGATTAATATGTAACTGGCTTTTGCTCACATCTTTTCTTAAGATAATATATTGAACCAGTATTATAAAAAACTGCCTCGTGGTCTCGCGGTACAAGTATGTGCCGTGGGATCTAGAGGTCCTGGGTTCGATTCCCGGGTCGGGCAAAGTGTTATTGGGTTTTTCCATTAGGAAATTCTCAGTAACAGCACGGAGTCTGGAAATGTGCCCGAAAAACGGCAATAGGCTCGCAATATTACGTGGGACTGATATATACCTGGCGAAATGTGGGTGCAGAAATGCACCTCTGCCTACCCCTTCGGGGAATACAGGCGTGAGTTTATGTATGTATGTATGTATTATAAAAAGTAACCTCTAGAAGTCCCCGGTATGTCATTTATATCAGATATAGAAATTGATATAGATATTCACCAAAACTTTATCTTTACTCAGGTCTGAACTACTATCTAACTGATTCTTCACATCACTTTCAAAGGGCTCCTCACTTCCAAACGAATCCAAAATCTCATGTTGTCCCGCTCCTATTTTAAACTTTGATATAATCAAATGTATAATTGATATATCCAATTTATTACTATTTCCTGATCCTGACATTATGGATAAAAAGCAGTGATGGCCTCGAGGTTTAGGCGCGCGGTCGAGAATTTCGGCGGTCGCAGGTTCAAACCCCAGGCACACACCTCTGACTTTTCGAAGTTATGTGTGTATTCACAATGAATTATCACTTGCTTTAACGGTGAAGGAAAACATCGTGATAAAACCTGCACACCTAAAAGTTCTTAGGAATTTGTTAGGTGTGTAGTCCGCCAACCCGCACTAGGCCAGCGTGGTGGACTAAGGCCTAAACCCTCTCAGTTGTAGAGGAGGCCCGTGCCCAGCAGTGGGACGTATTTGGGCTGATGATGATGATCCCGACATTACCAATACAAGGTATTCTAGTTCAGTTTCGAACAGTGCATGAAATATTTTAATTGCCATGGCAACCTTTACACCAACAATAAACAAAACGTGAATATCAATTCGCAGTTTCGTGATCAGACGTCCACTCTGATTTATGTTACGGCGCAAGACGTTTTAATTTAAGCCGAGTTGTTCAACGTCAGTCGTCTCGCCAGTCATTTTGCTGGCCTCGCTTCCCCCACTTGATTGATGGCCAAAAGGTGTCCGTTAATTAGTCGGACAATTAGCGTCCAAAGTCGCAGTTTTGTTTCTCCTTTCCGAATTCGATTAAAATGCTTTTTCCCCTTGATTGATTGTTCTTTGACAGTTTTAAAAATTACCAAGCTTTTTTCGGCTCGTGATGTTGCTTAAGGTTTTTGTGCTTCGCGGAAGTGGTCATGAAGTCAGTTTGTTATTTTGTTTTTACTTTCAGAAATCAAACTAGAATTATGTCGACTGATTATAATGCAACTTTTAGTATTTTTATGCTTTTCAATCTTTTCTATTAGTATATGCAATACGATGGGTAAATCATTTTATGGCTAAATGTTAATAAAATAAAGACCCACTTATAAACCTTCGACGTATGTAAATCCTACACCTTAATATGCCTACACCTCTAATTAAGAATTCTTAGTCATAACTTTGAAAACGCTCTTGGATTCAGCTTTCAATTTATTTAAAAACTGAATGAAACAAAAAATAGCAACTATGAGAGGCAATAGTGAGTTAATCACAGTGTAAAAAGCTAATAATCCTTTTTTTTCTATAACTATGTTTTTTTTTTACTTTATTTACTAAAATCTGTCTCCATCTATAAAATTTGTAGATAATTATTCGTAAGGGGTATGACCTCGATGAATCAGTAACTTATAGAAAATTTATGTTTACCAACAATTGTACTAACGCTCAAGGCTTCAAGCGTCTAACAAGATATCTAAAGAAATAATTTAGTCGAGCACAGTTTCCAAATGCTTTAAATTATTTACCTCCCAAGAGTAATGTCTAATTGGCTAAAGGTTAGCAAACGTGAGAACAAGCCAATGTTGTAGGTACTCGCTAGTTGCGAGTTGACAGAGCTAATTTATCAACAAGTAAACGCGTGTACGGCTCGGTTTCCACACAGCCGACACGACCGTACATTGTGTGTGATTTCCGCCAATCATAAATCTATCGTTTCACACTATAAATCTTCGATAAACAATTGTGCAAAAACTATTGCCGCCTGATAACTTGATACTCACGGGTTTTAACATTGGAATACATATCAGTTGGAGAGTAATGTTGGCATTATTGACAGCCCCGTGGCGCAGTTGGCTAGACACCAGCTTGCGAAACGAGAGGCTGCGGGTTCGATCCCCGCACCGAGACAAATGTTTGTGTGATCCACAAATATTTGTTTCGGGTCTGGGTGTTTGTGAGACCAAAAAGTCTCTCGTAGTTTCTGATACCCACGACACAGGACTTGTATCCTAGTGTGGGGTCAGAACTATGTATGTGACTGTTGGGTGTATTTATTTATTTATTTATTATTGTTCATACTACTACTATAAACCATACAGCTGCTGCATCTCCATTAAATGAAACCAAACAGCGAATCTAAGCCAAAAAGTGCCTTTATGAGTGTGTATAAAACATTATATTCATGAGACCGGGCGTTGTCCACGATTGTATGTGGAAAGCACTTAGTCCACCAGTTGACCTAAAAAATGCCATGCGAGGAACTTTCACGTACAAAGATTTATGTAAATAATTATACAATATGATAGACATTCAAATTTAGCAACTCAGATGTGAAGAACCTTATTATCAACACTGCGACAAAAGAGGTATTAATACTACAATCCTTGCCTTCACAATTAGGTTCACACCTGATGTCATCATTGCTAAATAAAGCTACCGGCACCATAACCATGGAGCGAATATGGCAAATGAAACTAAGTCTCAATTGCTGTCCAAACAGCGCGACATTAAACCATGCACGTAAAAGGAGAATTGCCAACACCCACTCGTCGCGAACTCCGCGGCATTCAATGGCTCGATTTATTGCGTTTAGCGATAAAATTATAAAACGTTATTTACAACCCGCACTTCGAGCGTGCACCTGCATTATTCATAGTCGATGTCCTAACGCGATTAAAGGTCTAAGCATAACATCGACTTTTAATCGACTTACAGAAGAAGACTGGTATATTGCCCAATGCTTTGATACCGTCACAGGTATTCCATCTAAATCACATTATCCTCAGATGCACTCACTTTCTCAAGAAATAATGTGGGATCAATCTGCAAATTCTTCTCCTTTATTTCCCCGTTTCTTGCACCTGCGTATTTTTTAAACATAAGCGTGTCTCGTTACGAAATTAATTTATATGGTGAGGAACATGTGGCTTAACCTGTGATAATAGTAATAGCCGTAATAGTATTTAGGCCCTCTGGCTAGGTTACGATATCCGCAAGGTGGCTGGCAGCGGTTGAATAATGAGCGCCGAAGATCGAGCACAGTGGCGTGCCATAGGAGAGGTCTATGTCCAGCAGTGGACGTGAAGAAGGCTGCTAATGATAATAGTATTTATGCAGTACACAATCACTTTGAACCGCAGTGTATTTAAACATTAGGTACTATTTTACCTGGCCATATGTACATAAATTTTGACAGCCCCGTGGCGCAGTTGGCTAGACACCAGCTTGCGAAACGAGAGGCCGCGGGTTCGATCCCCGCACCGAGACAAATATTTGTGTGATCCACAAATATTTGTTTCGGGTCTGGGTGTATGTGAGACCGAAAAGTCTCTTGTAGTTTCTGATACCCACGACACAAGACTTGTATCTTAGTGTGGGATCAGAACTATGCATGTGACTGTTGGGTGTATTTATTTATTTATTTATTAAATACTCATTGAACATCTGAGATGGGTGGGTAGACAGAGGTGAGATTCTATACTTTAAATTCGCCATTCATACTATCACGTATTAGAAGACTAGCCTATTGCAGTTTTACCAGGCATATTTCCAGACTCCATGATGCTACTGAGAACCTTCTAACAACCTTGATCAATAGCAGTTTGTCCCACCAGGGGCTCTATTGACCATACGTGTCGTTTAAGCTTCGTAAGCAACAAGGCAGCAAAAATATACTATTACAATACATCTTGACATAGACAAACAGTTTGTTTTGCTTTTCATCGTGTGTTTCGGCCCTAAGCCCCGTCTCCAATGTGATTCGTTCGCACGAAGATTTAGTATGATACGCGCACTATCGACCAATTCTGAGTAAGTTAGATAGATTTAAATGATACTGTTAGTTGGAATCGGAATTACGCTTTGAATTGTTTATCCTTCGAGTTATTGTTAGCAACAGACTGATTGATGTCTGCTGCTTAGGTTTTATTTACTGGGTTTATTTTTAGTAGCAATTTGACTTTTAAATTTTAAATTTAAATATTTTGTTTACTACTATTTAGGTTTCGTGGCTAACTTGCAAGATGGTGAAGCAGACATAAAAGAATATTCAATGCTACTGAAATGGCAATCAATGTTAGGCAAAAAAGTCAGAATTGTGGTCACACAATAATCTCTTTCAAATCCTAAGGGATAAAGCAATGTTTGTTTCATATATACTTATATGAGAGTATCTCTCCTAGCCCTTATTCAGCTGGCTTCATTTCTGACCAAATGTAATTATAGTTCATTGCTGTCTATGAACTCGAAAGAGCTATAAACTGGGCTACACGTCTACAACAAAATCATTAAGCCATTACTCCGTTAATCATAGCAAACATTGTTACAGCTTGTAAATGCAAATTGCTGTGTTAATTTACATAGAGCGCGATAACCGTGGTGTCCGACAGTGTCCGGAGTTGTCCGACTTTGTCCGACGCTGTCCGAGTCCACTGTTCGTCAGCCGGACATCTTAATTGCCTCGCTGGAAAGTATGGCCTGGCGTGGACGTAACAAGTATCGTGTTTACTTCCTCAAACACTTTATTCCAAGATTCTTTGATTTAAATTATATAACTAATTCTTTCTTTTGAAATATATTTCGCCGAAACCAAGGAGTAAAGATAGTGCGAGCTATTTTCTTGTCGACTTTCTTTAAGTTTTTTTTTATTTTATTTTTTTATCATTTAATATACAGAGGAGAAACTTGTGAACGGTTTTTGTTTTTAAAGTACACATACATACATAAACTCACGCCTGTATTCCCCGAAGGAGTAGGCAGAGGTGCATTTCTGCACCCACATTTCGCCAGGTATGTTGATACATACGTAATAGGGGGCGAGCCTATTGCCGTTTTTCGGGCACATTTCCAGACTCCGTGCTGTTACTGAGAATTTCCAAATGGAAAAAACCCAATAACACTTTGCCCGACCCGGGAATCGAACCCAGGACCTCTAGATCGCACGGCACATACTTGTACCGCGAGACCACGAGGCAGTTTTTAAAGTCTAAAACCTATATAAGTAGTTATAGTATATTAGTTAACTAACAAGCAAGCAGTTTCCTGACGTGAGCTGACCACCCAGAAAGCCGTAATGTCAGTATTTTGTCTACCTTTTAAAAGGTAGGGAAAAGAAAAGAAGAAAGATCGATAAGGTTTATTGTACCTTTTATCCATCAGCTGGTTTCTTGTTTATTGTGCATTTTGTCTCACTAATTAAGAATAAATTTCTTACATTTCAGGTAATATCTTTCCCTTTCTTGCATTTCTCGTAAAGAGTCTCTTAGAAACAAGTTGGAGGCGTCCAAACCTTCTTGACATGAAAATTCATAAAATTATATTACAAAAGCCAATATCTTTTTATTTTCTTATGCCCAGTAAAGAAACGAAAACATGTAGATAGAAGCCAACTTAACATTTATTAATTTATGCTGATGAAATATGCAGAAACAGAATGCTGCATAAAATTTCATTGTTGCAACGTAACAACATCTGAGCAAGCGACAAAAAGCCGGAGGAAAAAATATAAATTGGCCATCATTAAACATTGTGACGTACAATTTGGATCGTAAATTACCAAGTGTCGAGTGTTGAAACAAACAATTACTTTAATTCATAACGTGCGGACCAAAACGAAGGGCCATGTGACTCGGCAGGTGACATTTCGTTGAGAACGCACCAAAATACCACAATTACAAAGCTTGTTAATGACCGCAATGATATTTTTTACGTGCAAGTATGTCTGTAGGTGACACGCATCTCGTCGCACATCTGATCAATTAAAAACAAAAACCGCCTTCAAAAAAAACTATTCCAAAACAAATTAAAATGCACTAAAAAGTAAAAAAATAATTGCGTATTCTTCTATAACTTAATAATCAACCTACTATTTCTCTTCATCAATATATAGGTACGATCTATGTGTTTACGACGCAAGAAGCTAGGTGGGTACCTATCCACTTCAAATCTAACTCAATACATACTTATGAATAACAATCAATGATTAAAATATTAATGTTCTCCTATGTAAAATGAAATGAAAAATATTAGACTACTTAAAAGTCAAAAAATTATTACGATAATATAATTTAGTTTTAATTATTGTTATTTTTGGAGGCGGTGTCAGCTAAGGAAATACTACAATATACATAGAAGTCGGTTAAAAATAAGAAGGACTGACTTAGACGATGCAATACTCAATGTTGGAGAAAGGCAGATGGGCTGTCGTTTCATAGAACCACTACTAACTTATTAGGTTTTCTGTTTATATGCAGTCTGTTAGTTTTTCGACTGGCCTGGCCTGGTTTTCAATAGCTACATAAATCATAAAAGATTTCATATGGCAGGGTATAAGGCAGAAGATATATAATTTGTTCGACAAAAATATAAATATTGGAATAAATCACTTACCTGTTGCATACTCGGTTTGAGAAGCGACAGTTGAACACGCCCGGTATAGTAGCGTTGTCTCCTTGGTTTGCCTGTTTACTAGGGTTGCCAACTATACTGTTTTAAACAGTATTATACTGTTTTTCACTACATTATGCTTTTTACTGTTGAACAAAAATAAAGTATACAAAATACTGTTTTCAGCATCAGAATGCTTAGCACTAAAGTGTTAGACTTAGACGCTCACATAATTATTTTTATTTTGTCAGATACAGTTTAAAAAAGACAGTAAATTAATAAGTTGTGCGAGAATCTCTAAAATATATGTATATAAAACAATAAATAAATAAAATACTGTTCATTTTTCTAAAATACCGTTCAATATTCTTCTTAGACCTAAATATACTTTATTTCTTGTAAAAAAAGTTGGCAACCTACTGTTTACCTGGAAATGAGACACAAGTATTACTAAGTATTACTACTAAAATCTTTTCTTTACTAGAATATTGATGATACAGTGATTAGTTCTTACCTTGTTGATTCTCGCCTAGCATGAATCCGAGTCTTCGAGCGTGGAAATACCTGTAAATACAAACATGTTTTCTTAGTTACTTTTGTGATATGACTTCATAATCAATATTTACTTTAACGGTAGTGGAGGTTTCGTGAAAAAAGATGATAGTTCTCTCCAAGAATTTAGAAGTACTGTTGATTTTACTATATCTCTTGAAAGTCATCCTTCTAATAATCCAAGGCTTTAATATGTAAGTAATTACAAAAGTTATTTAAAAAGCCCTCAGCCATAAGTATTTTATTTAGTTTTCGACGTGGTTAAAGTATCGCATTACTTTGCCGTAATGGTGCATCCATAATAATATTAGAATTAAATTCTGTAAATATACCAACGATGCTGCATCCAGTTACATCTGAAGATGGTTCAACGACATCAACAACATTGAGTAATAATCATCCGTCAACACTTTTATATGCAACGATGTATTATCGATGAGTAACTAAATTCTACAACATAACGCGACCATATCAACGACATTAACAAAAAGCATAATCTATACAAATAAATAAAATTGGAGTGTCTGTTTGTGATATTGAAATAACCGCTTTTTAATAAATGTATATGGATGTATACACGGTACATATACCAAAATAACGGTTTTTACAATTTTTGTCTGTCTGTCTTTCTGTCTGTTTGTTCCCGCTAATATCTGAAACGGGTGGACGGATTTTAACAGGACTTTCACTGGCAGACAGCTGATGTAATAAGGATTAACTTAGGCTACGTACATATAAATAAAATTGGAGTGTCTGTTTGTAATATTGAAATAACCATTTTTTACTAGATGTATATATCGTCCGCGCTTAATGTAATAAGGAGTTACTTAGGCTACTTTTAGTTTATAAATTTTCTTATTAAAAATAATTAAAAATAAATTTTCCGCGCGGACGAAGTCGCGGGCACAGCTAGTTACAAATATGAATGAAACAACATGCCGTTAATAGCTTTCCCATCCTGTACTAATAACTCATTAAGTGAACCAGCTCTCACTATATCGAAACGGGGAGATAACCATTAAAAACTAACACCCATAAATGCATCAATAGACATTCCATCGTCGTTGCAAAAACGAACATATCGGTATAAGGTTATGGCAAAAAATGGAACAATGTGAATAAATTCATTAGCACTATGCCACTGCTGGAAATGCCACATGTCCAGTTATTTAGAAGTCATTAAGCAGGTATTTACAATAGCCGACGCTTTGTATATTTAGGACTACTATGGAATATGGCTAAAGTCTGGAGACTGGTCGGATATGCATAACTCAACTGCCAACTGACGTCATCAGGAAAGATAAAAAAGCTTGTGTTTATTCTTCTATGTACACTATCAAATGGAGAATATTGATGCGTAGGTAAAATTGAGAAGAATTGCGACGGTACCAGCTCCTGACAACAACTTTACAGCAACAAGTTAATAAAATAAGAAGAAAATATAAAAGACATACATACATACATAAACTCACGCCTGTATTCCCCGAAGGGGTAGGCAGAGGTGCATTTCGGGCACAATTCCAGACTCCGTGCTGCTACTGAGAATTTAGTAAATGGGAAAACCCAATAACACTTTGCCCGACCCGGGAATCGAACTCAGGACCTCTAGATCGCTCGGCACATACTTGTACAACGAGACCACGAGGCAGTCAAAATATAAAAGAAAAGAATCAAATCTGTTGTCCGCTAGAAAACCAATATTACTGAGCTGACTAAACAGAATACCACTGACATAAAAACCAGAGGAGAAGCAACAACTGAAATAACATTAATGGTGAGTGAAGAAAAATGAATTCTTGAATGAAGAATCATTCAAGAAACACAAATACCATCTTTGTATTTTGGGTGTTACTGAGAAGCCTTGGTTGAGTAGAAACAGGCAGAAAGGCGGTATTTTACCGAGGACAAATTAAAAAGGCCTCAATAAAACGCCTCGTCCATTGGCAAAGGGTCTTAAGCGCATTGCTGTGCGAGCCAAATAAGTTAGCTGTACTTGTTTTGACCATAAAACGCTGTATTAATTAGAGATCCGTTCCGCGTACAGGCCTCGAGACGCTAAAAATAACGATTCGGCTGTTTGTTAATTGAATTTTTATATCGCATTGACTTTTAACACGACTTTACTCGGAAATGGAGAAACTATAATACCTTCGTATCGCAATTGAATTTTATTTCGTAATTTTTTTTATTAAGCTGTACTTTTATTACAAATATTATCTTTGTTTGGTAACGAGTGACTGTAAAGAAAGACTTTGTAAGCCGGATGACGATGTTACTTTGTAGATGCAAAATCTAAGAAGGCACTGGAGTTGGGTTCTATATCTCATTGAGTTGATCGATTGGCAGGCCCAGGCGTACTTCTATTAGTTTCAACTTTGGTTATTTTTAGGGAAAAGTTTTAGTAAAGACTTCTATATTATTATATAGTATTATTATTTATGCAAACTGTTTACAGTTTAATTAACATCGTTTCCTACCAACAATAGTCTGGAAAAAATGTTCTATTAATTATGTTGGCAATTGCCATTAACAATACGAAAAGCTAAATCTCTTTCCACATTCAAAAGGCTTCTCGGAGCTCACTTCTCTCCAATTTAATGTTTACTATTTATGAAAAATAATTATGTATTTACATCTCGGTAATTATCTCTTCTATTAAATGTACACTATTTATATATGCATATGTGTATATTTATGTATGTATGTATTTATTTATATATGAATGTGTATGTATGTATGTATGTATTTATGCGTGTATATATATGTATATTATTTATATGTATTTCTGCCACAACTACAACTTTTCATTCCAGTGGGTTGTCTGGAAGAAATCGCAGCTAGCGATAAGACCGCCTGTTGTAACTATATATCTTTTAAGTTGTATGTTATTTATGTTATTTTTCCTTGTATAGTGTACAATAAAGTATATTAAATAAAATAAATAAATAAAAAATAAATTGCTCTTATAACAAGTCAATACAATACAGACGGCATAATTAACCACATGGTATCATTAATATTGAATTATTATAATACGGTTGTTGACGGTGCTTTATTAAGATACATAAAGTTTGGTTTTGCTTTTTTGTTGTTGGACCGCAATGCACTTATCATAAGGTGCCAGTTTGGTCACCTTGCCGAGAATGTATTAAAAAAACAAGCTTCTTGATTTATTGCATTTTTAAAACTTTATGTTGAAAAATATTAAGCGGGTTGTTACTCAAATTGATCAACAATCATTGTGTTATAAATACTTTTAAAAGAGCAACACTTTTATATTTCTTGCCCAGCCTTGTCTAATGAAATTTCCCTAACTATATATCAATTTAATAACAAAAAAACTACATTTAATTTATGTGCACCATTTAAAGATACAATAAATTATTTCCTGTTCATTTCTTTCTATATAAAAAACGAATCGATATTTTAAATAAAACACAGAAGTTGTGTAAAAAATAAGTTCCATAAGCTACTCTGCCGTCATAACTTAAAAGGGCACAACTAACATTTTGCAAATCAGGAGAAAATCGAGTTTGAAATATTTCTTTGTAATTGTCGGAAAAAAGATACAGTATTTTAGGTATCGAAAATGTATGAATGGAAATAGTAGCGTCTACGTGAATTCTATAATATGATTTACTTATTTTATTTTATTTTAACTGCATTTATTAAATAATCTAGATTTTCCATTTCAACGTAACTTAAAAAAAAATGTAAAAACATTAATATTACGTATAAAAGGCATAATGTGACTTACCATTCTAACATTTTGTGAATAAAGTTAAATATTACAATGAAAAGGCACATTTATGCAATTGTGCCTTTTCATTCTACTTAGCTTGAATAAGATTTTTTTTTAAAATCATCATTCATCATTATCATTATCAGCCCAAAGAAGTCCACTGCTGAACATAGGCCTCCACCAATGACTTCCATAGTGACCTGTTGGAGGCAGCCTGCATCCAGCGACGACCCGCGACCTTCACCAGGTCGTCGGACCATCTTGTGGGTGGCGCTTTCCGGTACGCGGCCTCCACTCGAGAACCTTTTGGCCCCATCGGCCATCGGTTCTCCGCGCTATGTGCCCGGCCCATTGCCACTTCAACTTGCTAATCCGCTGGGCTATGTCGGTTACTTTAGTTCTCCTACGGATCTCCTCATTTCTGATTCTCCATAGCTCGTTGAGTGACTCTGAGCCGTCTAATGAGGCCCATAGTGAGAGGCCACGTCTTAGTGCCGTATGTCATCACTGGTAACACACAACTATCGAAGACTTTTGTCTTCAGGCACTGAGGTATTTTGGACGAGAAGACGTCGCGTAGTTTCCCGAACGCTGCCCAACCGAGTTGGATTCGCCGATTGACCTCTCTCTCGAAGTTGGACCTGCCTAACCGGACCACTTGTCCTAAATAGACGTATTCGTCTACAAATTCGAGAGTCGAGCCCCCAACTGCGATCGGGGTGGGCACAACATGGACATTCGACATGATTTTCGTCTTGTCCATGTTCATTTTAAGACCCACCTGTTGAGAGACTCGATTGAGGTCTTCGAGCATAGTGCTAAGGTCTTCCAGCGATTCTGCCAAGACTACAATATCGTCGGCAAACCGAAGGTGTGTGATATACTCGCCGTTGATATTGATGCCGAATCCTTTCCACTGCAAGAGCTTGAAGGCATTTTCCAGCGCGGCAGTGAACAGTTTCGGAGATATAACATCTCCCTGTCTCACGCCTCTCCGTAGTGGAATAGCCTTCGTGCTCTGATCTTGTACTCGGACCGACATGGTGGCGTTTCTGTATATGCTTTCCAACACCTCGATGTACCGATAGTCAATGTGGCACCGCTGGAGAGACTCTAGCACAGCCCAGGTCTCGATCGAATCAAAGGCTTTCTCATAGTCCACAAACGCTAAACAAAGCGGCAAGTTATATTCCTCGGTTTTTTGTATAACTTGCCGAAGCGTATGGATGTGGTCTATGGTGCTAAAGCCTTTTCGGAAACCGGCTTGTTCGGGAGGCTGGAAGTGATTTGTGATGACCCTCGAAAACAACTTATAGACATGGCTTAGGAGCGAAATGGGCCTGTAATTCTTCAGCAAAGTGTTGTCACCTTTTTGAAGAACAGTACCACCACGCTCCTGCTTCATGCCTCTGGCGTTGAGCCCTCGAGGAGAACGGAATTGAAGAGCTTCTGAAGGACTTCAAGTTCCGCCCGCTTTCAGAAGCTCTGAAGTGATTCCGTCCTCACCCGGCGCCTTGTTGTTCTTAAGTTGCTTCAGGGCCATCTCAATCTCACACAGGCTGATGTCCGGGATGTCATCGCTAAAGTGTCGGATCAACTCGACTCTCGGGTCTTCGGCCGAGCTAACAGTAGGTTCGGCAACCGAGGTGTAAAGCTGTCCGTAGAACCTCTCGATCTCCCTTAATACCTCTGCCCTCGTCGACACTACGCAGCCACCTTCCGTCTTCAGCCTAGTCAACTGTCTTTGCCCAATAGACAAGTCTCTTGCAAACACTTTGGAGCCTCCGTTCCGCTCGATTGTCTCCTTGATGCTCACAGTATTGTGAGCACGGACATCGTGTCGCAAGGACTTCCAGATCCGTCTATTGAGCTGACGATATGCTTCGGCGTCATCGGAAGACTGCAGCGCCATAGATCGACGTTCGGCCATGAGGTCAAGAGTGTGGATCGAGAGTTTTTGTGGTCTATCTCTACGGTGAGGTCTAAAATGCTTAGATCCCACCGTATGGACAGCTTCTACCAAACCACTGTTTAGCTCGTCCACGGCAAGGTTTTCATCTAAACAATCAAAGCGATTTGACAGCTCGAGTTGAAAGCTCTCGGGGTTTTGGATATGAGCGCGAGTAGGTTGGAGCGTAGACTTCATCAAGCGACGCCTTTCTAACTGGTTATCAGCATCTTCTTCATACTTTTTGCGAGCTAAAATATACGTTTCATGATGTTGATCGTAATTTTTACATTCTATGCAACTTCTGTGTCTAATTTCTTGGTTAGGGTGGTGAATGATAAATTTTTCACAAAGCTCACACTCTTCATGGCCTAACTTTGTAAATGAGATATTAAGTTCCTTTACAGCTTTTCTGTAATAACCATACGATACAGGTACTTCAGGATTAGATTCATAATAATGGTCATACATAATACGAATACTGAGATCAGAAGGCAAATACTTTTTGTTGGGTGCGTGTTCACGTCTGTAATGGGACACAGCAGGACGAAATGACATTATATGTTCCTTGATTTTAGTATCATCGAATTTTCTTGGATTAGGGTTACGACCTCGATTGTCTATGAGAGATTGTGGATATAATGTAGAATCATAGTCTATGTCAAGAATATTTCTTACAGCCTTACAGTTATTTCGGTTGTAGCCTAGGGTAGTCAGGAAAAAGGTTTTACAAACTGGAATTGTATCACCATTTTCATCTGTCAAAAAGTATGATATAGTTTTAGTTCGCACGTAATGTTTACCTTCATTATCATCATTTTCCCGGTTCTTAGGTCTTTAAAATGTTTGATAGTAAAGGCACATCTGACAGTTGTGCCGTTTCTTTTAAATTAAATGTTTGGTGAACTGCCGGTAAAATTTTAAATGAAAGCCCACATTTGCCACATATGCCTTTACTATTTGAAGTAAATCAATTATGCCTTTCCATTTTAAAAAAATAATATTTTACGATAAAATAAAAATCCACATCTATTCACTTGTGACCTTTTCACGTAATTTAAACTAGACATGCCCTTTTTACGTACTATCACAAAAAAAATAGCTCAGTTGTGCCCTTTCAGGTTATGGTACTTTTGTTTATCGTGTTCATAAAATTATACAAAAAATATTAGGAGATAGGCCTTATTCTCCTGATTCCAAATATGTATATAACTCAATTTCGTAAAAAATGTTAGTTGTGCCCTTTTTTGTTATGACGGCAGTCTGCCGTCATAACTTAAAAGGGCACAACTAACATTTTGCAAATCAGGAGAAAATCGAGTTTGAAATATTTCTTTGTAATTGTCGGAAAAAAGATACAGTATTTTAGGTATCGAAAATGTATGAATGGAAATAGTAGCGTCTACGTGAATTCTATAATATGATTTACTTATTTTATTTTATTTTAACTGCATTTATTAAATAATCTAGATTTTCCATTTCAACGTAACTTAAAAAAAAATGTAAAAACATTAATATTACGTATAAAAGGCATAATGTGACTTACCATTCTAACATTTTGTGAATAAAGTTAAATATTACAATGAAAAGGCACATTTATGCAATTGTGCCTTTTCATTCTACTTAGCTTGAATAAGATTTTTTTTTAAAATCATCATTCATCATTATCATTATCAGCCCAAAGAAGTCCACTGCTGAACATAGGCCTCCACCAATGACTTCCATAGTGACCTGTTGGAGGCAGCCTGCATCCAGCGACGACCCGCGACCTTCACCAGGTCGTCGGACCATCTTGTGGGTGGCGCTTTCCGGTACGCGGCCTCCACTCGAGAACCTTTTGGCCCCATCGGCCATCGGTTCTCCGCGCTATGTGCCCGGCCCATTGCCACTTCAACTTGCTAATCCGCTGGGCTATGTCGGTTACTTTAGTTCTCCTACGGATCTCCTCATTTCTGATTCTCCATAGCTCGTTGAGTGACTCTGAGCCGTCTAATGAGGCCCATAGTGAGAGGCCACGTCTTAGTGCCGTATGTCATCACTGGTAACACACAACTATCGAAGACTTTTGTCTTCAGGCACTGAGGTATTTTGGACGAGAAGACGTCGCGTAGTTTCCCGAACGCTGCCCAACCGAGTTGGATTCGCCGATTGACCTCTCTCTCGAAGTTGGACCTGCCTAACCGGACCACTTGTCCTAAATAGACGTATTCGTCTACAAATTCGAGAGTCGAGCCCCCAACTGCGATCGGGGTGGGCACAACATGGACATTCGACATGATTTTCGTCTTGTCCATGTTCATTTTAAGACCCACCTGTTGAGAGACTCGATTGAGGTCTTCGAGCATAGTGCTAAGGTCTTCCAGCGATTCTGCCAAGACTACAATATCGTCGGCAAACCGAAGGTGTGTGATATACTCGCCGTTGATATTGATGCCGAATCCTTTCCACTGCAAGAGCTTGAAGGCATTTTCCAGCGCGGCAGTGAACAGTTTCGGAGATATAACATCTCCCTGTCTCACGCCTCTCCGTAGTGGAATAGCCTTCGTGCTCTGATCTTGTACTCGGACCGACATGGTGGCGTTTCTGTATATGCTTTCCAACACCTCGATGTACCGATAGTCAATGTGGCACCGCTGGAGAGACTCTAGCACAGCCCAGGTCTCGATCGAATCAAAGGCTTTCTCATAGTCCACAAACGCTAAACAAAGCGGCAAGTTATATTCCTCGGTTTTTTGTATAACTTGCCGAAGCGTATGGATGTGGTCTATGGTGCTAAAGCCTTTTCGGAAACCGGCTTGTTCGGGAGGCTGGAAGTGATTTGTGATGACCCTCGAAAACAACTTATAGACATGGCTTAGGAGCGAAATGGGCCTGTAATTCTTCAGCAAAGTGTTGTCACCTTTTTTGAAGAACAGTACCACCACGCTCCTGCTTCATGCCTCTGGCGTTGAGCCCTCGAGGAGAACGGAATTGAAGAGCTTCTGAAGGACTTCAAGTTCCGCCCGCTTTCAGAAGCTCTGAAGTGATTCCGTCCTCACCCGGCGCCTTGTTGTTCTTAAGTTGCTTCAGGGCCATCTCAATCTCACACAGGCTGATGTCCGGGATGTCATCGCTAAAGTGTCGGATCAACTCGACTCTCGGGTCTTCGGCCGAGCTAACAGTAGGTTCGGCAACCGAGGTGTAAAGCTGTCCGTAGAACCTCTCGATCTCCCTTAATACCTCTGCCCTCGTCGACACTACGCAGCCACCTTCCGTCTTCAGCCTAGTCAACTGTCTTTGCCCAATAGACAAGTCTCTTGCAAACACTTTGGAGCCTCCGTTCCGCTCGATTGTCTCCTTGATGCTCACAGTATTGTGAGCACGGACATCGTGTCGCAAGGACTTCCAGATCCGTCTATTGAGCTGACGATATGCTTCGGCGTCATCGGAAGACTGCAGCGCCATAGATCGACGTTCGGCCATGAGGTCAAGAGTGTGGATCGAGAGTTTTTGTGGTCTATCTCTACGGTGAGGTCTAAAATGCTTAGATCCCACCGTATGGACAGCTTCTACCAAACCACTGTTTAGCTCGTCCACGGCAAGGTTTTCATCTAAACAATCAAAGCGATTTGACAGCTCGAGTTGAAAGCTCTCGGGGTTTTGGATATGAGCGCGAGTAGGTTGGAGCGTAGACTTCATCAAGCGACGCCTTTCTAACTGGTTATCAGCATCTTCTTCATACTTTTTGCGAGCTAAAATATACGTTTCATGATGTTGATCGTAATTTTTACATTCTATGCAACTTCTGTGTCTAATTTCTTGGTTAGGGTGGTGAATGATAAATTTTTCACAAAGCTCACACTCTTCATGGCCTAACTTTGTAAATGAGATATTAAGTTCCTTTACAGCTTTTCTGTAATAACCATACGATACAGGTACTTCAGGATTAGATTCATAATAATGGTCATACATAATACGAATACTGAGATCAGAAGGCAAATACTTTTTGTTGGGTGCGTGTTCACGTCTGTAATGGGACACAGCAGGACGAAATGACATTATATGTTCCTTGATTTTAGTATCATCGAATTTTCTTGGATTAGGGTTACGACCTCGATTGTCTATGAGAGATTGTGGATATAATGTAGAATCATAGTCTATGTCAAGAATATTTCTTACAGCCTTACAGTTATTTCGGTTGTAGCCTAGGGTAGTCAGGAAAAAGGTTTTACAAACTGGAATTGTATCACCATTTTCATCTGTCAAAAAGTATGATATAGTTTTAGTTCGCACGTAATGTTTACCTTCATTATCATCATTTTCCCGGTTCTTAGGTCTTTAAAATGTTTGATAGTAAAGGCACATCTGACAGTTGTGCCGTTTCTTTTAAATTAAATGTTTGGTGAACTGCCGGTAAAATTTTAAATGAAAGCCCACATTTGCCACATATGCCTTTACTATTTGAAGTAAATCAATTATGCCTTTCCATTTTAAAAAAATAATATTTTACGATAAAATAAAAATCCACATCTATTCACTTGTGACCTTTTCACGTAATTTAAACTAGACATGCCCTTTTTACGTACTATCACAAAAAAAATAGCTCAGTTGTGCCCTTTCAGGTTATGGTACTTTTGTTTATCGTGTTCATAAAATTATACAAAAAATATTAGGAGATAGGCCTTATTCTCCTGATTCCAAATATGTATATAACTCAATTTCGTAAAAAATGTTAGTTGTGCCCTTTTTTGTTATGACGGCAGTACTAGCCATTGCATGTCAACTGTAAAACGTAGACATAAAATTATTTCGCAAATTAATTTGTACAGTTGCACTTTACGACAGTCCCACAATAAATTAACTACAAGCTGATCCGTAACAATGGCTAATTAAAACGCAACAGGCAGGCTCTTTACCATTCATTATGAAGATGTTATCGCCGACATTATTATCTACGTCGTTCTGTCTGTGGAACGAAATAAATGCAACCGTGTGCCCTCGATGTTGTGAATTAGTGTTGGCAGTTTCTTTTATTGCGGACTTTTGGTTAGTTTACAATATTATACTATACTGGCCATACATAAATAATAAATAAATACACCCAACAGTCACATACATAGTTCTGAACCCACACTAGGATACAAGTCCTGTGTCGTGAGTATCAGAAACTACGAGAGACTTCTCGGTCTCACAAACACCCCGAACCAGAAACAAATATTTGTGGATCACACAAACATTTGTCTCGGTGCGCGGATCGAACCCACGGCCTCTCGTTTCGCTAGCTGGTGTCTAGCCAACTGCGCCACGGGGCTGTCAAATATATGTCAAATATGTTGGGACATTAATTTTCGTATCAATGTTTTGCCATTCACTTCATTCCTTACATGTCCCTTCAAAGCATTAACGTGGATTTGAATACTTCTAGTTGAATATGTGATTAACAAAACATCATTAAATCAGAGACCCTGATTTGCCTCTTTCAAGCCTTCCCTAAGAAAGAGGCGCTTAAGTTGAGGTAACAAAATACTGAAACTTGACAATGGCTATGTGACGAATAAAATAAAAAAATAAACTCAACAGTCACATACATAGTTCTGAACCCACACTAGGATACAAGTCCTGTGTCGTGAGTATCAGAAACTACGAGAGACTTCTCGGTCTCACAAACACCCAGACCCGAAACAAATATTTGTGGATCACACAAACATTTGTCTCGGTGCGGGGATCGAACCCACGGCCTCTCGTTTCGCTAGCTGGTGTCTAGCCAACTGCGCCACGGGGCTGTCAAATATATGTCAAATATGTTGGGACATTAATTTTCGTATCAATGTTTTTCGATGCACATCTTTCCTTACATCTTCCTTCAAAGCATTGACGTGGATTTGAATACTTCTAGTTGAATATGTGATTAACAAAACATCATTAAATCAGAGACCCTGATTTGCCTCTTTCAAGCCTTCCCTAAGAAAGAGGTGCTACAGGCGCTTCATCACCATCATCAGCCCAAATACGTCCCACTGCTGGGCACGGACCTCCTCTACAACTGAGAGGGTTTAGGCCTTAGTCCACCACGCTGGCCTAGTGCGGGTTGGCGGACTACACACCTAAGAAATTCCTAAGAACTTTTAGTTATGCAGGTTTTATCACGATGTTTTCCTTCACCGTTAAAGCAAGTGATAATTCATTGTGAATACACACATAACTTCGAAAAGTCAGAAACCTGCGGTTTGAACCTGCGACCACCGAAATTTTTGACCGCGCGCCTAAACCTCGAGGCCATCACTGCTTCTTCTTTTCAAGTATGTATAAGTCCCACGTAATAGGTGGCGAGCCTATTGCCCTTTTTTCGGGCACATTTCCAAACTCCGTGCTGTTACCGAGAATTTCCTAATTGAAAAACCCAATAACACTTTGCCCGACCCAGGAATGGAACCCAGGACCTCTAGATCGCACGGCACATACTTGTACCGCGAGACCACGAGGCAGTCTATAGAGAGACTTTTGATAATTCGAAGTGTATCAGACCACATCCCTACGGTCGCATTCAGTGAATTACCATATCAATTATTCAACGCTTGTCGATGCATTCTTAACCTTTGAATTTTTTACGATTTCACAATTACAGCATATATCATAAGTACAATACTTCGGCGAAAAAATAAGAATTGATAACGCAGCTTCGGTTAAGCTTCGATTTACCCACAAAAAGTCTCGCAGTTGCGTTGAAGTGTTGACGACCTTTGAGAGTTTTCTTTATGCTTAAAAGAAGTACGAAATATTTGCAATTCTAGCAGACAGAAGTGTATAAGCATGTATGAAGTAATTGATTCATGTTTTTCCTCAGTATGTGTGGCTCAATTGATCTTATGTGACTATGCTGCATGGTTTTAATGCGTCTTGTCTTATCGTAGACAGCTGAATTGGTGTCGTGGTAATAACAAATTTCAAGTATAAATAGATTGCGGATTAGATCAATTCATGGACTTGCAATAAATCTTAGTAACCGTCTTGATTTAGGTGTTTGAGTAGTATTAAGGGTTTCATTAAAAATGTTGTAAATGACGATGGGATCGTTCTGGTCATTTGATGAGCAATTATTAATATTTCGTATGTATATATGTATTAGGTCTTCCGGTTAATTTTGAGGGATATATTAAAAACGAAATACTAAAGTATTATAAAAATTTTATCAAATATATCAAATATAATTTTAATCAAATATGCTCCTTTGCTAGCTACAACCTTTTGCCATTTATCGGGCAACAAATGGATTCCATAATTTAAAAAAAATATCATTTTTTGTAGCTTTCCATTCATCGATCCATTTTTTGATACATACGATTTTTTGATAAGGGCTGATCTGCAAGTATGTGTTGCACAGGTCGAAATAGATGGTAATCAGAAGGAGCACAATCTGGAGAATTTGCGGCATGCAGGAAACACTTCCCTATGAAGATCTGAAAGTGTATTTCTTACAGTTTTTGCGACGTGTGTAAAAAACAGTAAAAAACAGTAAATGACAAGAGTGATATTTATCGCACTCCATACTTAATCACACTAAAACTTGCATGGGTTTACTATAAATGAGTTACTTCGAATAATTAAAGTGCAAGCTAAAACGTGCAACATGGAATATCTAAGTAATTTGCACCGACGTGACGCGACAGCTACTTGACAAGTTCCCTCAAAACTAACCGGAAGACCTAATATATTCGTCATAGTGTTATTTGCCATTTGGCTATTAACATTTATATGTGTATGTCCTTTCGATAATGATGCTTGTTCCTTTTGATGTGTAACAATAGTAATGAAAAAAAACAAAACACTCGTAGAAAAAAATAATTATTCAGTTAATAATATCATACAAAAATAGGTTTTACATTTTCTTTTTTATTATTTTGTGCCTGTAATAAACGTTTTCATTTTTAATGCTCCTTACTCCACTCTAGTAATAATAAGAATGTACACACTAGTTATTTTAATGACAGTTTTAACTTACGCAAATGTGACACACAAGTAAAAAGAAAATTATTTTATCAAGAAAACTATTTGTAAAATATCAACAGCATTTTATATAGCAGCTTAAACATAATCGACCACAATTGCCGCCAAAAAGCATGTTTATGTTTGCAAAAACAATAATTTAAGATGGGTGTCTCGTAATATCGCGTAATGGCATTCAATAAAATTAATTTCGTACAATTACCGCCACTTGCATGGAAGCAATTATCGTGAAATGGACAATTAAACGTAATTGCTTGGTGGATTCAGTCAGTGGCCGCGATATATGATATTTATTGTTTAGAAAAAAATGGTTTTAAATATCAGGTTAATTTTGTCGAATTAATAATTAAAATTGGTCGTGATGGCCTCAATGTGTAGGCTCGCAGTCGAGAATCTCGGTGGTTGCGAGTTCAAACCCCAGGCACACACCTCTGACTTTTCCAGGTTATGTGTGTACTCACAATGAATCATCACTTACTTTAACGGTGAAGGAAAACATCGTGTTGAAACCTGCACAACTAAAAGTTCTTAGATGTGTAGTCCGCCAACCCGCACTTTAACTTCACCAGAACAACACCTCACTTTAACACAGTTAATATGACTTCACTAGAGGACATCTAATGTACACAAAAGACGCTTGAAGACAGCTTTTCACAGCGAATGGCCCAACTCGCAGCTCAACTTCAGACTGGGGGAGCTGCCAAGGACACCGTCGCTCGGGTTGCCGAAGAGTTCCGGACCTTTCGGGAGCTCACGCTCGACATGCTGCGATTGCTGAGATAGCAAATAACTCAATGCGCAAACATGGTCGATGCGATGGAGACCAGACACCGTCGTAAAGCACTACTTTTTCACGGCGTGCCGGAGACTGACGACGAAAACTGTAATGCCTCCGTGTTGTCCATAGTAAACGGTACGATGTTGGTGAATGACGTCACAGGTGCCTCTATCACTGCCTGTCATCGTATAGGGACTCCAAACAAAGAACACCATCGGCCTGTCCTAGTCAGGTTCTCCAGTGTACTTCATAGGACAGCTGTTTGGCGAGCCAAATCCAAGCTGAAAGGCTCATCTGTTTCGGTTAAGGAGTTTCTGACAAGATCGCGACAAAACATATTCAGCAAAAGTCGGCAGCATTTTGGCATGCGGTCTTGCTGGACTCAAGACGGCACTGTTGTAGTCAAAGTTCCGGATGGAAGCCGCGCCAACACTAGACGAACTTAATTCCTTATTGGCAAAGTATCCCAAGACATCCAGTTTATCTTAATAGCAGTAATAAGCCACGGGTCCACGGAAACATCGCGCCCGAATATAAAACCGCGTAAGCCATGACGATCGCTCAGCGCTTACTAATACTTTTATTTCATATAATTATTATTGTTCGTCTTTTTTAAATAATACCCTCTAACTGTTTGTTTTTGTCTTGTCACTTTCAATTTATTTAATTCTTATTGTTCGTCTATATTTTTAATACTACCCTCATGTCGTTGTTTTTTTTTTTTATATTGTCACTTTTATTTTGACATTTGGGTATAGACGAAGTCGCGTTCCATACCATATTGTTTATGTTGTTTTTAAACTTTTTTTTTGTTATTGTACGCGTCACATGCAGTTATTGCCGATAAAGTCAATTAGAACCAATAAAAAATCGATAAGCAACCGACAATGAGCCTGCAAATGACGATGTCAGCCGTGAAAATTGAAATGGCGGCAATAAAAATTCTCATCGGTGTCATGAAGAGACGCCATTGTTGCGGACGATCGCGGCCACTTTTCAATTACATGTATTTCACGCCGGCGGCGCTTTGAGGCCTTTCTGACAGGGATGCCTCGAAAACCTGTCAAATAAAACATCATTTGATGCTCTGGACAGCTGTAACAGGGTAATACATTTCAGGAAAATCAGTGGTTCAGTGAATCCAAATTTATGAATGGGAATTATAAAGTTTCTGGTCGTATGGGAGTATTTATAGCGTTGAGTATGTACTGGAATCTGTATATCTTCACTGCTGGGCACGAGCCTCTACTGCAATTGAGAAAGATTAAGGTTTAGTCAGCAACGCTGACACAGTGAGAATTAGAAATCTACAGACCTTTAAAGTACGTCGTATTTTGAGGTCATCAAGACTTCTGGTACTTTATTATTTATTTCCAGTATTTTCTCGTAATCAATGTCGCATTAACATTGATGATGGGTTACTGATCACTGTTAATAAACATTTGGGATGAGGCTGTATATTTGCAGTTTCGAATTCGTCAGCATAATCGATTTGTGATGTGGTATCGATTGATAGATAATCGTTTTTGTTTTCCCCATACGATACTTCAACCGCACTGATTTCAACATCAAGTTCTTTTGCAGTAGTTAAAAAAAGTCTACCGATTCAACAAACTCGGCGGTTGTAACTGTAGCCATATGGAATATATTTCAATTATCCTTTAAAGCAACGGATCATATCACTATTCGTTTTTTTTTCAGCTGCTGTCGGGACGATCATGAGACGCCATTATCATGACAGCTTAAAATAATTGAATAAAAAGCCGTAAAAGATGACAGCCCTGCGTCGCGGGTGGCGAGCGCCCGTCACACTAAAAGGGTTTGACGCATCGCTTACCGAAAAAGAAATTAGAACGGTTAGGGTTGAGTTCCAAATGTAACGAAATTGCGACGGAAGATTTTGTCGAAATGTCGAATTTGAAATTTTCAAATATTCTTTCTGATTTTCCTGGTTTTTGACTGTATTTGTTGCAAATGCTAATTATTGAATGATAAAGTATGTTATACCAAAAAATCAAACCAAAATTATTGTGATTTATGACAGTTCATTTACAACTTATTTTTTTTCTTTTTACTCACATTATCGGTCAAGAAATTAAATTATTGAATGGTTTGTAAGAAATGAGATGTCAATGTAACACAAAAGCTAAATTTTCAGTTAAGCAACTTATTCAAAGTCGTGGACACCTAAGGACACTGGAAGAATGGAAGATATTTACCCTGTATGCCTACAAATATTTTATATTCTAAAAGATGTCGCCCATTTTCACCCTATTACCTTTCTTCTATTTTTTAACAGAAATCTTCACCTGAAATCGCAGTAGCAAGCCCGAGACGGCCCCTTAACGCACCACTTTGATGTAGCATCGCGTTGCACCGACCTAATTGTACGATCTTTGATCTCATCGGCGCGTTCTCTCGGTGTTTTTGTTATCGTTTGAAAGCTGACGTGGCGCAGTCCCCGGTAATTGCCCCGTCACGCGTTGTTGTGTTAACTTGTTTGTTTCGTCATTGGGTGATGCGCGTCTTTTTAATGGAAGGCCGTGGGAGGAGGGTCTTAGTACGGATAGTCAATCTAGTGTAGTCTTCAAACTATTTTAATCATTCCGATGTAGACTTGTACTTTTGACAGCCTCGTGGCGCAGTTGGCTAGACACCAGCTTGTGAAACGAGAGGCCACGGGTTCGATTCCCGCACCGAGACAAATATTTGTGTGATCCACAAGTATTTGTTTCGAGTCTGGGTGTTTGTGAGACCGAAAAGTCTCTCGTAGTTTTTGATACCCACGACACAAGACTTGTATCTTAATGTGGGGTCAGAACTATGTATGTGACTGTTGGGTGTATTTATTTATTTTATAGTGGTCTCGCGGCACAAGTAGGTATGTGCCGTGCAATTTAGAGGTCCTGGGTTCGATTCCCGAGTCGGACAAAGTGTTATTGAGTTTTTCCATTAGGAAAATTCTTAGTAGCAACATGAAGCCAGGAATTGTGCCCGAAAAACGGCAAGAGGCCCGCCCCCTATTACATGGGACTGATACATACCTGGCAGAAATGTGGGTGCAGAAATGCACCTCTGCCTACCCCTTCGGAGAATACAGGCGTGAGGTTATGTATGTATGTATGTATTTATTTTATTATTTATTTACCATACTTTTTAATCTGTCAACGTCTATAACTACAAAAAAAATAAAAAAAAATCTTTCCAGAGACAAATCAGAACAGATCAAAGACATTGACAAAGTAAACGAAGAATTTAAAAGGTGGTATTCAAGACTAGCAATTTTGTCTGTCTGTTCTAATACGCTATGAAGGTACTAGGCAGATGCGAAAATACTATTATCTTATCGTTACCAATTCTTTGTCAAAAGTTATTGAAGTTATGTATTTCTTATATGTGTCTAAACACATAAGAGTGTTCAATCGAGTGCATCATTGGATAATTAATAATATTTTCGATTCGACAATCTATTGGCTCCAAAGGCCTTCACTGACCCATTACAGAGCCCTTCACTCAAATTTTTTTCACGTAATTATTTGCCGTAATTTACGAAACAGCATCGGCATTTAATGAAAGATGGCCGGCCAAATTGTTATTAAACGGCCTAAATCAGCACAAAATTGCTACTTTTCGTCCATCAATCACAACAATTAACTGTTATTACGCACTTTGGGTAAATACATGGCGGATATCGTTCCGCCATTAAAAATGGTCAGCGTGAAATTGTTGAAAATTAACCGCTAATTATAGCCTTATAGGTTCAGGTACGGACTAAAGTTTCGGTTTTATTGTAATGCTAGGATTAAAAATTAAACGAATGCGTAAAAGAACTGCAGGAACGAGGGGATGAGATGAGAGTAGCCAGGTCTTCATGAGATGTATCGTCCAAACAAACAATAACGAGAGTAACTATTTTTCATACGTATTTTTTTTTTATTTTGTTAAAACCCTGAACCAAGTTTACTAAAAGTATATAAGACCTTGGAAAAGAACTGGTTGTAAGACCAAACCTTCGCTGGCTCATAAAGCGCTTTAAGGTTTCAAGTATCGCTTGACGAGAAGCGCTCTGAATTGATAGTGGCTAACACCCGACATATTATCGGGCCTATTTATGTTGTTGAGGATTTAATTGAAAGAGGTAATTATCTGCCTCGTGGTCTCGCGGTACAAGTATGTGCCGTGCGATCTAGAGGTCCTGGGTTCGATTCCCGGGTCGGGCAAAGTGTTATTGGGTTTTGCCATTAGAAAATTCTCGGTAACAGCACGGAGTCTGGAAATGTGCCCGAAAAACGGCAATAGGCTCGCCACCTATTACGTGGGACTGATACATACTTGGCGAAATGTGGGTGCAGAGATACACCTCTGCCTACCCCTTAAGGGAATACAGGCGTGAGTTTATGAATGTATGTAGGTAATTATCTCCTTACAGGATACTGCTTTAGATGCTGAACTAGAAGGTGCTTTCACGACTGTACACCTAGGATTCGTTTGAGGGAGGGCCTGCAGACCAAGCAAGGCAGTCAATAAATGAATGGACGGAGATGTTGGAAATTCCCTGCCCAATATTTCTTGTAATCGATATAGACCATGTTACTTAGCTGCGAAATGTAAACTGTAAAACCGCAGCGTGATGATCAAGTCCTGATGGCCTCGAGGTTCAAGCACGCGGTCGAGAATCTCGACGGTCACGGGTTCAAACCCCAAGCACACACCTCTGACTTTTCGAAAATATGGGTGTATTCACAAAGAATTATCGCATACTTTAAGGGTGAAGGAAACCATAGTGATGAAACCTTCACACCTAAAAGTTCTTAGGAATTTCTTAGGTATGTAGTCCGCCAACCCGCACTACGCTAGCGTGGTGGACTAAGGCGTAAACCCTCTCAGTTGTAGAGGAGGCCCTTGCCCAACAGTGAGCAGTACCTATATGGGCTGATGATGATGATGATGATGAGACACTGTGTAGACCACACCTGCACTTTCCACCAGATGACGATGCAATGACTTAGCTGGGTAGAAAACTAAAGATCAACGACTTTATACCCCTTAACACGTTACCGAACCACCAAGTCCATACCTGCTCGGCTAGACAAGCCAACTAGTTAGTGAAGCATGACGCCATCACAAAAATACATTCATCACATTAGAAGACTGTCGGTTCGTTTGATCGCGGACGAGGCGCCTGATAATTGATAGTTTCTGTGGTTCTTATTAAAATAATCACAGCCGCCTCCAGCGTAGAGTCAATATTGTTTCTGACAAATTAACGGAAGGGCCGACAAAAAAATACCAACCTGCCCGGAAGGTAGGACTCTTCGCAAGTGGAGAAGTTTCGACTTGCAACTAATTAAAAGTGACTTGAATATTTTCGTCGGGTCAGAGATTGTGCAAATGGGAAGCGGCGTGCCCGGCTCCTACTCTTGCAAATTTTGTTTTTATAAAATATTCGATTAATTGTTCACGAGGTTCAAATAATGTTTTATTCTCCATATAAGTTATCCATCATTGAAAAAAAAAAAGCAATTAATAGATAAGTGAAATGGCGTTTCACGTTTCTATTTTATATAACATTTATATTCGTCTCACAATTTATGGGACGCACTTTTATTATAAAGTAGAAAAGGACTGCCTCGTGGTCTCGCGGTACAAGTATGTGCCGAGCGATCTAGAGGTCCTGGGTTCGATTCCCGGGTCGGGCAAAGTGTTATTGGGTTTTCCATTAGGAAATTCTCAGTAGCAGCACGGAGTCTGGAATTGTGCCCGAAAAACGGCAATAGGCTCGCCCCCTATTACGTTGGACTGATACATATACCTGGCGAAATGTGGGTGCAGAAATGCACCTCTGCCTACCCCTTCGGGGAATACAGGCGTGAGTTTATGTATGTATGTATGTACTTTTATTATTGTACATCGATGGATTTTAATCATATGTTTTCACAAAAAGTTGACATTAGACAGACACCTAAGTATGATATAAGACTAACATCACTCAGGTAAATTAAGATCTACATTGATTTTATTTGCACACATACTATGCATCATCTCTGCATCACCCAAGGTTCGACTGGCAGAGAATGCCTTAGGCATTAAGTCAACCTTCAAAATTATGTAAAGTATAAATAAATAAATACATACAAACATACATACATAAACTCACGCCTGTATTCCCCTAAGGGGTAGGCAGAGGTCCATTTCTGCACCCACATTTCGCCAGGTATGTATCAGTCCCACGTAATAGAGGGCGAGCCTATTGCCGTTTTTCGGGCATATTTCCAGACTCCGGGCTGTTACTGAGAATTTCCTAATGGAAAAACCCAATAACACATTGCCCGACCCGGGAATCGAACCCAGGACCTCTAGATCCCACGGTACATACTTGTACCGCGAGACCACGAGGCAGTCATAAATAAATACATTGCTTTCAATTCATAATCTCAACACTCTTATCCATAACATAGATTCCCTAGTCACTAAACTGTGCATTCGTATTGTTTCCACGAGAGGTGCAAACTGTGAGTTAATTCGTTATCTTTTAATGTCATAACTAAGCTTTCTTCAGCCGCTTTGACATTAACCGACGCTAAATAACAAGATGCAATTTTTTCGGCACCATTGTTAAAACCGCTCTAATGAATAGCGCAGTTAATTAAGCTTTGCTCTAGCCGAAGCGCAATCGAGTCGAGAACCGTCGGTTAGGACCGGCGGCGCGTTTGATGTTGCGGCGTGTTTACACTAAGCTAACTGAGAAACAAGTCATTTCAACGGCGTCTGAACGCGGCGCGCGCTTTGATCTCGCCGACAGACGCTTTTTGCCCGCCACGTTGAGTTATTGCCGACGGGGTGGGCCACAGGGCATGTGGATCGCCGTAGACTAATAGATGTTATCTTCCGCACAGTTAAATAGTGCGAAAACAGTTTAATAGACCACTATTACAATATACAAAGTAGCAAACTTATTGACATGTGTCATTCCGTTAAGGTTTCTGGGTTCCATTGAAGTGAGTCGAATGTTAGAGTAATATTTTATTTAAATTAAGTGTGAATTAATTGGTTTGGCAACTGTCCATCGTGAGATGAGACATCCACTGTTTTATTTCAAAGTTTAATCCGCACAAATACTTATATTATAAATGCAAAAAAATAATATTTGCCTGTCTGTCTGCTACGCTTTTACGCCTCAACCACTGGGATGATTAGCGATATGAAGATAGATAGAACCTTAGGAAAGCTCGTAGGGCATTTTATGCCCGGAAAATTCAGTGTTAGGTATATACAATACAACTATAAATTAATAATTAAAACTAATAGCTTTTCCACAAGGATTTTCATCGATATGTAATGTCCGTCCGCTCATTCTAAGCCAGCTTAGTCCAAGGCCCAACTCACTCAACAGCAGTGAAGGCTCGAGTACAGAAGTGGGACATTATATTATAAACTGACATATCTAAATAGAAATAAATGAACATCCCCAATTTATATCAATACGAGCGGATATAGACAAAAAATTATGAACACCTACAGTTCAACCTTATCCTGCCGAGATCCACTGTCAACAGCCACCTGCCTTTCTGTCCACCCGGCAACTGGGCACGCGTTGATGGCTCGCCGACATGTTTGGCGCGCTGACGAGACGCGACTGCCGCGCTACGCCGAATTTCAATCAGCCCCGTGTGTGCCGATACAGAGATGTTTATTGCACGCAATTACACTGGCTTTGTGAGCCCTCATTTGTTATTGACCGTGACTAGACATGCACGCCGGATGACGTCCTCTATTTTAGCAGGGATTTTTGTCTATGATATCATCATACGTCCCACTGCTGCTCACGTGTCTCCTCTACAACTGAGAGGGTTTAGACCTTAGTCCACCACGCGGGCCTAATGCGGGTTGGCAGACTACACACCTAAGAAATTCCTAAGAACTTTTAGGTGTGCAGGTTTCATCACGATGTTTTCCTTCACCCTTAAAGTAAGTATTGTTAAAAGATTGTTTTTAAAGATCACTGTGGTGGTTCCGAGTCGACATAGCGATGTTGGTATGTTTGTTACCACATCATCATCATCATCATCAGCCCATATACGTCCCACTGCTGGGCACGGGCCTCCTCTACAACTGTGAGGGTTAAGGCCTTAGTCCACCACGCTGGCCTAGTGCGGGTTGGCGGACTACACACCTAAGAAATTCCTAACAACTTTTAGGTGTGCAGGTTTTATCACGATGTTTGCCTTCACCGTTAAAGCAAGTGATGATTCATTGTGAATACACACATAACTTCGAAAAGTCAGAGGTGAGTGCCTGGGGTTTGAACCTGCGACCGTCGAGATTCTCGACCGCGTGCCTAAACCTCGAGGCCATCACGACTTCTTCGGTAGTATAGTGGTCAGTATCCCCGCCTGTCAATGATGTGGTTGGATAGAATATCCAGCGAGACCGGTGGTTCACTCGCCGGACTGAGACAAAAAGTTGGCAAATTCAGTATTCTGCTGTACCATGATGTTGTAGAATTGCATAATGAGCATGAATGTGTCAAAGTATTTTTTAAGCTATTAGACTTTTATAGTACTTTTGAAACTGGGTAGTGTGCTCGAAGCTAAGTTAAATTTTACGTCACAATTTATATCACAATGTGGTTTTAGTACCTACCTACTGTGTTAGACCTTTAGACATACTTATTTTATACAAGGGAGGTTATCTAAAAGAATATCCGAGGATTCAAAATGCCTTCACCAGCACATATACGTCCCACTGCTGGGCACGGGCCTCCTCTACAACTGAAAGGGTTTAGGCCTTAGTCCACCACGCTGGCCTAGTGCGGGTTGGTGGACTAAAAATAAAATACACATCAAAAGATGTTATGTTTACTACATATCTCTGTTAAACCAAACAGCGCGTCAAAACTACATACATACATACATAAACTCACGCCTGTATTCCCCGAAGGGGTAGGCAGAGGTGCATTTCTGCACCCACATTTCGCCAGGTATGTATCAGTCCCACGTAATAGGGGGCGAGCCTATTGCCGTTTTTCGGGTACAATTCCAGACTCCGTGCTGCTACTGAGAATTTCCTAATGGAAAAACCCAATAACACTTTGCCCGACCCGGGAATCGAACCCAGAACCACTAGATCGCTCGGCACATACTTGTACCGCGTGACCACGAGGCAGTCAAAACTATTTTTTATAATTGAATTAAAATATGAAAACAATTCCGTGGTAAGCCAAGCATGCCTGAAGAATTTCCATATTTACAAGAAATATCCTGGGTATGCCAAGTCTACCAACTAAGCTCGCGTAATGGACTAAATTGTGACTTTTCTAAGACGTCGAGAAAGCCTGCTCTTAGTAGTGATACTTATGATAAGCTATAGTTATAAGCTACCTCATAATTTTACATGATTTAACTTTTTCCTCATCATCATCGTCAGCCCACTGCTGAGCACGGGCCTCCTCTACAGCTGAGAGAGTTTAGGCCTTAGTCCACCACGCTGGCCAAGTGCAGGTTGGCGGACTACACACCTAAGAAATTTATAATAACTTTTAGGTGTGCAGGTTTCATCACGATGTTTTCCTTCACCGTTAAAGTACGTGATAATTCATTGTGAATACACACATAACTTCGAAAAGTCAGAGGTGTGTGCCTGGGGTTTGAACCCGCGATCGTCGAGATCCTCGATCGCGTGCCTAAAGCTCGAGGCCATCACGACTTATGACAAAAATCAAGTAACACCCAATTCTCATTACTTTCAAAACTAACTTGATCATTAACTTTTGCACTTCAACTTCAAGATAAACAAAATAAAGCGTTGGACAATAAAAAGCGGCAGAGGCGCGCGGCGGGGGCGGCGGGGGCGGACCGTGGGCGGGGCTTGGTAAGCTCCGCCCAGTGACGTCACGAGACAACATGGCCGACGCCATGCACGATGCAACTGCAGTCGACGCGGGACCTTCACCTTGACACGACGCGAATGGCGGCTTGGTAAAGCTCAAAATTACGATTGCTTGTCAAAGGCATGGATTGATGAGCGGTTGGTTGAGATAATTGGCGTTGGTTTAGTGAGATGGTTTGGAATTAGTATGATTTAATATTAGATGGAAGGTTTTTATGTATTTTGGGATTTTTGTATGGTATCTGGATTGAATCAAAAATGAATGAGTGTTTATTTTACAATGAAATTGTAGGATGGGTATTAACTTAAAAAAAAAAAGAAATATTATTATGTAGCTGGCTATGTTGGGGTAAAACATAATGTTTTTCTCTCTGTTTTTCTCAAATACTTTTTCTAACTAGATTCCGAATAGTGTTTTATACACTACTAGTCGGCCAACTTTACTTTATGTTGATCTCGACCAATTATTATGATAAAAAAAAAACAAAACGCGTCATCAAAATACTGACTATTATTATACGTAGGTACTGTTAGCCTAAATAGTAATATTTAGTAATTATAAATGTATTTCATTATAATACTTTACAATATTATATATTTACATTATTAAAAGCTTATGCGTACAGACCTTTTACTAAATTATTGTAGTAATAGTAAAATTACATATTGATGATTTTATTACTTATAAGTATAATTAAAATTGTCAATAACTTTAATGAGAATATAATCTTGATTAATATTGATTATTGGACTTTGTAAAAATATTTAAAAATAAGACCGTCAATTGATGTGTATAAAAATGGTGTCGCTGAGCAGTTCGAGCGCAGTCGTTGGAATTGTCAGTTGCAAGACGGATTAATATTTTAAAATATAAAAGTTGTTAAGAATATAAAAGTTGAAGACGTACTTGTTTCTCAACGAGTGTTACCCTTCAGTACTGATATTGTTAAAAGATTGTTTTTAAAGATCACTGCGATGGTTCCAAGTCGTATAGTTATGCTGGTCTGTTTGTTACCACATACGTCTGGTATAGCAACCTTCTTTGAAATGGCTACTATGCAGGGTTTTGATACCGGATAGGGAAGTCACTAACTTTTTGATCATAAATACTAACATATTTACTCAATACTGCCTCGTGGTCTCGCGGTACAAGTATGTGCCGGGGGCGAGCAAAGTGTTATTGGGTTATTTTACTAGGAAATTCTCAGTAGCAGCACGGAGTCTAGAAATGTGCCCGAAAAACGGCAATAGGTTCGCCTCTTTTTATATGGAACTGATACATACCTGGCGAAATGTGGGTGTAGAAATGCACCTCTGCCTATCCCATCAGGCAATATAGGCGTGAGTTTATGTATATATGTACTAACATATTTTCGAGATTAAAATTTATCACTTATAATAAATAATAAATACGAGTTACAGTTTGTTACAATCAAACTCACTTTCAAATTTATGACATTAGCGTAGTTACAGATACACACGAGCGATCGATAAATAACTTAAATTTGGGAATGGCCGTCAGTTATTTAGCTAAGCTATACTTAAGAGCAATTTAAGCACAAAGTAACGTCGGTTGGAGTTAAGTAAAAATGCTAAGTCCTCATGCCCCGGCCCCTAATCATGTAATTTTAGTTATTATTGATGTTCACGATTGAAAACAGGAACGGACTGAGACTAAGTTTTATTATGGTCAAAAGAATAATGTTTTTTTAATCTAAATTGTATTTAAGTAGTGGTGCCCTCGAGGTTTAGGCGTGATCTAGAATTTCGACGGTCGGGGGTTCAAGCCCCAATCACAGAACTCTGACTTTTCCAAGTTATGTGTGTATTCACAACGAATTAGCACTTACTTTAACGGTGAAGGAAAACATCATGAGGGAACCTGCTCATCTAAAAGTTCTTAGGAATTTCATAGGTGTGTAGTCCGACAAACTGCACTAGGCCAGCGTGGTGGACTAAAGTCTAAACCCTCTTAGTTGTAGAGGAGGTAGGTGCCCAGCATTGGGACGTATTTGGGCCTGTAGTGATGTATTTCCACAGCCTCGTTTCCCAAGCCGTCTTAGCAAGTTCAATGCTGGTTAGTAAACTGGACATACTAAAGCTATTCCATGTTACAAACTGTATGCATCTTTTTGACTTTCTTACATTATATATTAGCGAGATAATTAATCCTTCATTAATACACAAAAAAAAATGTCGATTTAACCCAAAGATCGATCCCTTCTAGGCAACCTTCATTGTGTTTTATTTTGGTTAGCATTGTATTTCATCGTATTACTTACCATTGGCAATTTGCTAATTCATTGAATAAATAACATAATATGAACATTGCATTCGCCTTAGTCCGTCCCTGCACAAGTCACGGTCCAACGCAACCCACAATAAGGTAATAAGCGGCCGACCAACAAGGCGCCAACACTCGGCTTTCGGCTCTCCGCCGGACAAATGATATGTAATTTGGCTTAACCACAGACGGACAATCATGCTATCCACGTCTACTATTAGCGGGTCCGCCGGCCTGCAGCGGCCACTTTTCGGCTTGTCGACATTTTTCGTTCGGCAATGTATTGGCAATACAATTATAGATGAAGAGTTGTCAGCTATGATTAGGTATCAAAGTAGTCATCAGGCCCTGATGGCCTTAGACCAGGTCGACGGTGTTTTGGTGGTTGTGGGTACAAATCTTAGGTAACACACCCTTGACTCTTTGAATTGTAATACGAGCTCAGGAAATAGAACTAATTTAAGCTATTAATGAACTACGCACTTAAACGGTGAAAGAAAATATCGTGAGGAAACCTGCGCACAAAGTTCTCCACAATCTTTAAATTCAGAGCACACACAGTAATGTGTGCTCAGTAGAACTCTTCGCTCTAATGCAATCAAAATATAATTTTGTAATTTGAAAGCAAAGCTTCTACATCGGTAATTATTTCACAGTTGCAAATAAATCTTCATCATCATACCAAAGCAGTGATGGCCTCGAGGTTTAAGCGCGCGGTCGAGAATTTCGGCGGTCGCAGGTTCAAACCCCGGGCACACACCTCTGACTTTTCGAAGTTATGTGTGTATTCACAATGAATTATCACTTGCTTTAACGGTGAAGGAAAACATCGTGATAAAACCTGCACACCTAAAAGTTCTTAGGAATTTCTTAGGTGTGTAGTCCGCCAACCCGCACTAGGCCAGCGTGGTGGACTAAGGCCTAAACCCTCTCATTTGTAGAGGAGGCCCGTGCCCAGCAGTGGGACGTATATGGGCTGATGATGTCATCATCCATGCATGTCTATATGTAATTGGACATCATGTAGGTATCCATGAAATTATCGTAGAGTATTCTCACTCGTAAAGAGATTTCACATAAAGATCAGTGTTATTCCTTTTAACATATCATCATCAGCCCATATACGTCCCACTGCTAGCCACGGGCGTCTACTACAAATAAGATAGTTTAGGCCTTAGTCTACCACAATTTCTTTTTCAAATTTTGTATGTATTTTTGTATATATGTATGTATGCTGTATATACGTATGTATGTTGTATTATATGTATGTATGTTGTACACACTGACTACCCTCTCATCTATCCTTTTTTTTTGTTTCCATCCTATGGTTGTCTCTAAAAGATCGCCTTGAGCGATAAGACCGCCAATTGTACTATTTTCTTTCTTGTGTGTTCTTTTGTTAATTTTCTCCGTGTGTACAATAAAGTGTTAATAAATAAATAAATAAATTTCTATAGTTATGCTATCCTTCTTTTTAATAGCCCTATCCCACCACACATCCGGCACTGTAACTCCTGTGCTCCATGATCAACAGGGGCACGCACAGTATTGACGCCGAGCAATGAAGCTCAGCGGATCTAAGAGGACCTAAATTTGTCACAATCCCGCAACGAAGTTAATCAGAAAGACAAATAAAGGAGGAGTTGGAAAACAAAGAGTTGTCCACTTCCCTCCATAGCAAAGCGGGTGGCAAAACATTGAACTATGAAACCCTCACATAAAAAAGAAAGTCAATTATAATTAGTGAAATTAGACGCTATCCTTCTTAGCAACACTATATTTTTGACAGCTACGCATGTCCGGTTCGAAGGATCATTTCACCCTGATCACATAAATTACACTTGCGGTAAGTGTTAATTACAGATGAACGTACTAAATTTGATTTAACCATTGTACCAACGTTTGACCAACCGCTAATTAAGGCCGTGGTGCGAATTTGGCAAATTTTCCTGTCAAATGTTTGAGTAATGGGCCGACTTGGCGCCAATGTTTGCGTGCCGGCGCCAATAGGTTAATGACACTACCTGAAATCTTTTGTTTAACTTCCTGGGTGGTTTGGAAATTATGAATGAAACATTTTTTACGATGTATTTAATGGTCCAAGTAATTTGGGTTTAAGTGATGGTTCAGGATGACTTTTTATTATTTCGTAATTGTTTTCCTCTTTCGAATAATAAAGTACAGTTTTGTAAGGATTAAGAGAATAGTTTACAACGCCAGTAAAAATTTCAACTTTTACCTTAATCTTTTGTTAAACATAGTTGGGTAAGATTACCAATGGTCACCCATTAAGAGCTTTTTAAAGTTTGTATTAGATAACGTTATTTTAACAGCGTGGGTATGAATCGGTTCGAGTTTTGAGCATTTTTTATAATAACGCAGATGACACACCTGATGTTATACCTAAAAGTCGCTAACATAAAAAAAAGGCTGTTATGTGGCTAATTTATAAGGATTTTATTAAGTCATTCGTCCCAGGCAATGCGAGAGACATAGACTACATAATTCAAGGATGACGAATTTGCTTATAACAAGATTCCGTAAAACCAGCTGAATAGCCGTAATGTCTAGCATAGTGTGTCAAGCCAAATGGTGACCCATGCGAGTAGTTTGAATTCTGGGATTAACCAGAGAGTTTCTGCTTCCTAATAGCTCGTGTCTACTACCTAAATATAATTAGTGGTGTGTATGTATGTTATATTCACAAAGAAATATCAAGTACTTTAACGGTGAAGGAAAACATCTTGATGCACGCGGTCGAGAGTCTCGACGGTCGCGGGTTCAAACCCCAGGCACACATCTCTGACTTTTCGAAAATATGTGTGTATTCACAAAGAATTATCACGTACTTTAACGGTGAAGGAAAACATCGTGATGAAACCTGTACACCTAAAAGTTCTTAGGAATTTTTTAGGTGTGTAGTGTAGTCCGCCAACCCGCACTAGGCCAACGTAGTGGACTAAGGTTTAAACCCTCTCAGTTATAGAGTGGGCCCGTTCCCAGCGATGGGACGTAGGTATATGGGCTAATGATGATGATGAATTATTGATGTGAATCTAAAAAAAGTCATGATATTCTGTATTTCAATAGTCTAGTCCTAGATAAATATTTAGATTGTCATCCTTTATTTTATAACAAACTGTCTCGTGACTGCCTCGTGGTCTCTCGGTACAAGTATGTGCCGTGCGACCCATAGGTCCTGGGTTCGATTCCCGCGTCGGGCAAAGTGTTATTTGGTTTCCCATTAGGAAATTCTCAGTAACAGCACGGAGTCTGGAAATGTGCCCGCAAAACGGCAATAGGCTCGCCCCCTATTACGCGGGACTGATACATACCTGGCGAAATGTGGGTGCAGAAATGCACCTCTGCCTACCCCTTCGGGGAATACAGGCGTGAGCTTATGTATGTATGTAGGTATTTTATAACACGACAGCACTCCAAAGATACTTTTTGCAGCACAAAAGTGAACTTACTGTTAGTCAATTAATATTCAAATCGATGCATTGAAAAGAATGCCCGCTATTTAGATTCCAATCCGAACAAAAAGCTGTACCACTAGAAAAAAATTAAATTATTCTCTACACAGCAGATTCTTGGGAATCGATTTAGCGAGGAAAGGAGTGCCGACTGAATGTATAAGAGGACAAAACACGTCGGAAATGTTGGACGCGACAGTGGTGCCCTCGCGTCCAAAAATGTGAAGCGCGCGACTTGATGCATCGCGGGTGGGGAGGCGCAAAAAACTCACATTTCTCTATGTCTCAGAGCTGGAGGGTTAGGAATAATGCCATCGTAATTGATGTTTTATCGGTGGTAATATAGTCATAGAAATAATGAAAAAAAAGTATTTAAAAAACTGTAGGTAGGTACATGAAATGTATTTAAGCGACTGTTCAATATTTTTCCCCACTTTTATCGAATCATTGTACAAAGTCATACAAGTTATGATATTTTGCGATTTTATTAATCCTCACATGTATCATAACACCGAATCTGTAAATAGAGATTATTATTTAAAAAAATGCATATCGTTATACTTTTATCAAAACAAATTAGGGCTATTACCATTAATTTAATCTCTTTCAGCGAAACTCGACTCTGAGCATACCTAATAATTACTGAAAACAACATGACATTCCAGTACAAACGCTAGCCGGCTCCTAAATAAAAATACCAAACTACTAAACCTAATTTCGCATGCTGCAAACGCTTCCATCCCTCTATTATTATTTCAATCAGCGGTAATTGGACACTTGTCAGCGTAAAAAGCGACGGCGTCATCGCGAGTCACGAGCGCGGCGCTTTTGACTTCACAATCCGTTTGAATTTCAAATGGTTGCGAGACGGTTGGAGGACGATTCAAAGGATTCCACGGCGGGTGTCGGTCGGATTGTATGGACCGCGATGACACAGGTGCAACACTTGCGACACTCCACGCCAAGCCGTGGCAACGCGACAAGTGCCACCTATTTGTTTTCTTCTGATTAATTTCGCAACTGAGAGGCCTTATTCTACCACGCTGACCTAGTGCGGGTTGGTGAACTACAAACATAGGAAATTTTAGGTCAATTTTACCCTCTCAGTTGTAGAGGAGGCCCGTGTCCAGTAGTGGGACGTATATGGGCTGATGATGATGATAAATTTTGCGATGGAGTAGAGACTAGAGATAAGCTAGGGAACAGAAGGTTGGCTGTTGATTATGGTGTTCAGGAGTTGCAGTGGAAAAATCAGATCTGACTTCTTAGACCGAGATGAGTGGTGGCTTATGGGGCGCGCATCATCAAAAAATAATATTCATATTAAAATTGTTTATTCGTTTTACGAAATTGACATGAATTGAAAAAAAGTGAGAATGAAAAAGAAGAGTAGGAAATATATTTATGTTTACAAAAATGTAAAATCAAGCACGATTTAATAAGGATGATCAGCTGATTTATATATATGATTCAGCATGACAGATATAGGTTCACACGTGAATCAAAGCTGCTAACTTTTCAGCCTCCTAAAGGAACCGCAAGATTAATAAAATTATTTGTCGTTGAACAAATATAGGTACTTCATGTGAAATAAAAAATATTTTTATCTTCATCCTTCAATAACAAAGTGGGTATCCTTATAAAGTTATTTAGCCGGGACGTGTTTGTCGCCGCGGTGTGTGCCCAGTGTTCGCTGTCTTAAGGGAGCGTGCGTTTGAAGTTTCAATAAAGGCGATATAACGACATTGGGGCCGCACTGTTGAGGTTTAATTAAATTTATTGTTTCCCGACAGACGCGTCATAAGGTGAGTCCCGATGGTTTACCCACAGGATGAAAATGAAATTAATCTATGAAGGAAGTCCGCATAATTTTTCTTTCATGTCAGCTTAATATTTTTGATATTATGTTTTAATGTGCAATGTATTATATAACCAACATGTAAATTCTCTCGACCATATTTCATGAGGGTAGAAAGAGAATATTGCTACAATGAGTATCAAAAGGTAAGCATGTTTTGTTCTTCTGCACCCGTACAATTTCTCATACACTTTCGTAAGTATGGATGCACGACTAATGAGTTGAGAGGTCTTAGTTCACTATATTGGAGTTAACTATAGTCTTATAAGCCAATATATGTATGTAGGTTCCTACGTCCCACAGCTGGGCACAGGTCTTATCTATATGTGAATGTGGTTAGGCGCTGGTGAACCAGTTTCTGGCCTACTGCAGGCTGAGGGACTACATCCAAAAAAAAAAATATAGCGAATTTTTAGGTTTCAGGATGTGACGCCTTGATTTTACGAGATTATGCAATAGTATTCGGTTTTCCTGGAAATATTTTTAACTTCCTTTAATAAGAATCAGTACAAAATTTCCTTAAAGAGTATACCATGAAAATATTTACTTACATTTTTTTTTAAATAATAAATGTGCTTAGCAGCACTGATAATAATCAATACCATCGGCCGAAGTCAGACAAAAACAAGTGATGCATACAAAACAATAGGTTAGTTTGTGGGGACGAATGCAAATCCATCGAATGCATATTTCATAGCCCCGCGTAGCAACCGGAACTCTCGTTAAGCTAGACCACCTACATCGCATTGTCTGTAACTAGAAAGAGGTTTGTAATATTGATTGTACGAATTGAAAAGGTTTTTTGCAGTCGCAGGAAGGTGAGCGTACTGCAGGCGTGGGTTAATTATGGAAGTAGAATCTCCAGCTTTTCGACTGTAATTAGAGTCACGTCATAGTCAGATTAGATTGCGTTACAATTCGGCATGGCTGACTGGGGCTTGCCACTGTCTTAAAGTCATCCCTGATGGGTTTCAATTCATCCTTGTTTTAGTTAATTCGTTGAGTGACATTGGTAGGATATTCTGAATCACATAAGTATCTACTTCCATTCATACTGTAACAAACCTGCTACTGTGGACTACACTATGTGTTTAGGCTTCCGGGAAAGTTTGTTGATATCTACAGCCGGGATAGTACCTGCGGAAATTTTGAAGTAAATATCTGGATTGCATTCTAGCCCGCGACTATCAACATGTTTTGACCTGATACCACATGCCACATCCTCGAAGCAACTACACGACTTAATAAAAATACTTCTATCAATAAAAATGCAACACAATGGCTCATCTTTGACTGTTCGATACGCGTCAGACTGTCATGCTTTTGTCATCTTCCCTTGACACCAGTAGTTATTATCCAAAGAAAATAATACCGAGTCATTGTTTTTACAGCCACCGCGACGCGTAACCATCAGGTAGGGTGTAAACAGAAGCCCACCCTGTATTTGGGCCACCGTAGTGTGATTCCTACATAAACACTTGAGTATGATCTATTGTCGAAGACTTCATCTGCGTTCGAATGGTGAGTAAACATTGTTTCGTGTGGGAAATTTGAAAGTGCTTTTTAATCTTAAAGACCATTGAGGAACGATAATGGAGAATGTACATCAGAGGAAGGAGGTCGTAAGAAAATGAGATCGAATTTAAACACTTCTAAAGAAGGTTAAAAACATTTTTTTTTCTGATGCTGTCACTATTGTTCTTCAACAAACATTATGAATTTCAGCAAACAGGCAGATATTTTTTTTCAATTCTGGTGCACTTGTGTAGTGCAGTGCTCTAGTAGGGATATGATTGGACATATCTGCCTAATAATATTTTTTGTTTGGTTGACACTATAATTTCAATTAATTTCTGTATATTTTTAAAACGTATAGGTATTCAGGTAAGACCGACCGATACCAAACTGAGTCGACAGTACAGAATAAAAAACAATGTTAAAAAAGCTTTCGTCACAGCCACCGGAACTTATTGTTTATCTTAACTTCTAATACGTTTTTAAGTTTATCAAGTTGACACATGGCGCGGCCGCTTTGTCGCCAATACGCAACAAAAACTACTTGACAAAAACGCGAGCATATTTCAAGGATTAAGTGCCACTTTCAAAAAAATAACGGTTGTGATAAAAGCTTTTATCTTAATGTCACAGTTATCAGTGGTTTTTTTTTGTTCACAACTGTATGAACGGCACAAATCCTTAAATGAAAGATAATGCGGTGAATTATAAGCTAGTGTGGTGAGATAGTGATACGGTGAACACCCGTCTAGTTAGCGACAACCGTTCGCAAGGTGTAAGTCCCGCCATAGTTACAAATATACATACATATTGTACATACATATACATACATATTGTATTAATAAATACACCCAACAGTCACATACATAGTTCTGACCCCACATTAAGATACGAGTCTTGTCTCGTGGGTATCAGAAACTACGAGAGACTTTTCGGTCTCACAAACACCCAGACCCGAAACAAATATTTGTGGATCACACACACATTTGTCTCGGTGCGGGGATCGAACCCGCGGCCTCTCGTTTCACAAGCTGGTGTCTAGCCAACTGCGCCACGGGGCTGTCGAAATATTGTAATGTATTGCGCTACCAGATCAGTCAAGTTCATTTGGTTTGAACAGGATAATAATATCACCTGAAAAACGATATAACTGATCAAACTGCAAGTAATTTTAGGTCCCAATACATTAAGGATTCATTATTATCATTCATCACCAGCCCATATACGTCCCACTGATGAGCACGGGCCTCCTCTACAACTGAGAGGGTTTAAACCTACATTACATTTAGGATGCTTAATATTAATAATTCTTCGGCGTCAAAGCAAAGTGACCATAGTGGCATAGGTTGTTATTTGTCTGTGTTATCGATGTACTTCGCAATTCTGGGCTAGCTCCCACTTTTAACAGCACAATTTGCCTAATCTTTAACTAAATGTAGATCAGAAATCATTGTCTAATAAAGGTTCAAATCTTAATGCCAATTCCAAGTCTCTGAAGGAAGATAAAGACGACATAAAAATACGAGATGTACTAGTTCATCACACATGTTAGCGTGCCGTCTGCGCCTTCACGTCTCAACGTGCCATCCATCATAGTCACGGATGATTGATATCAGTTTTTCAACGGACCCATTGTATGAGCGTGAATATTTCAGCACTTACTGCTTCGTCATCCAAGTGAACTCTGACCTTAACTCTACACCATTAACGTCTAAATTCACTTGCCTGTTAAACTTGGCAATTTCCTTTTGAAAACGGACTTTGATTGTCAAGAAATAAAGTCGATTGTTGCATGCACGTCAGGTACTTAAGTAGCTGTTTGCACACAATGAAATGACGCGACTTTCCGAACGTTTTTGCCTTACCATTGATGGATAAGAGTCGTTTGTTAATTCCCTATTGATGGCACTACGGTTACGCGACACCGGCAGATGCGGCTCGTTTGCTTTTCGATAGCTTTATTTTTGTTCCAAGTTCTGCCCCTTTCACCGGCTCTCATATTGGATTTGGAATTAATTTTAAAGTGGAATCTTGTATGAAAAAGTTGTAGGAGAAAAATTTCATTGGTCTCTACAATACATTCGGATAAAGTCTAGCCCCTGACACTAGAGCCTATAGATTACGGAGACGAAAACACTTATTGGAATCGGCAAGCTAGTTTCGATTCTAGTACATAGTTTGTAAGCCTCAAAAGGCTCTTGAAACCTCCCGTAGCTTTTGATACGAATCATGTTTAGTACAGAACTGAAGAAGTTTTTTTTGACAGACTGAATGTTGCTGAAAGTATTTCTCATTTCCCAAGAAATGATATGAATCATAATAACATGAACGGTTGCTTGTGGTATCGCGCCCAGTGGTTTGTAAAGTGGGACACAGCTGTTTTAATGTGACAGCATCATTGATATGTTGCCGAGGCGTAAATTATAGTAGCACATGTCAATTGCAGTGTTATGAGTGATTGTATGCATCGTAAGAATTTATAGCACATACATACTTACGTACTGAATTGCACTGGGTTACAACATAGTTTTTAACACTGCTGGGCACGGGTCTCCTCTGCAACTGAGGGGGGGGGGGGGTTTAGACCTTAGTCCACCACGCTGGCCTAATGCGGGTTGGCGGACTACACACCTAAGAAATTCCTAAGATTTTTTGGGTGTGCAGGTTTCGTCACGATATTTTCCTTCACCGTTAAAGTAAGTGATAATTCATTATGAATTAGTTCAGTTGATTTTGGATCTAGTTTAGGAACTCTTAGTATTAAATTATTGTTTGAGAATTTCAGATTGTTTTTAGGAGAACAAACTTTTACAAATTACTAATGGGTAGCCTTTTGTTTCTTTTCGGAGATCTGACACTTTAATTCATATATTTATAACTTTGGCGTACGACTATGTTTCCTATCCTGAGTAGGTACTAAGGCGTAACCTAAAGAAGCTCTTATATTCAATTTGGACAGCGCTGTACATCCACGCAGCCCTACATCCTTCCTTCCACTTTAAGAGTCAACGAAGCGTAAATCATTTCTTTCAAAGGGTGTAAAATTATCTACAGATCTTTATGAAATTTCCCTAGACCCTTAAGACTAGACCCTAATTCTTAAGTCAACACAGACGAAGTGTCGTTGCTAAGCTAGTTAATTTGACACTAATAAATAGACACCATTCAAAAGCTTTTTGCAATCAACTTTTATTAACCGGTACATTTTTATCAGCGGCTATGACGCCACGCCGGACAGCTGTCAACTTTATCTAAGGTATCTTCTTGCTGTCAAATGTATCATATCACTGTGCTGATACCGCAACCGGGAACTATCGATCGTTCTGATACCATTGGTAGCGTCGGCAAAAACACTATTCTAAAAATCCTATTCATACATACATACATACATAAACTCACGCCTGTATTCCCCGAAGGGGTAGGCAGAGGCGCATTTCTGCACCCACATTTCGCCAAGTATGTATCAGTCCCACGTAATAGGGGGCGAGCCTATTGCCGTTTTTCGGGCACATTTCCAGACTCCGTGCTGTTACCGAGAATTTCCTAATGGAAAAACCCAATAACACTTTGCCCGACCCGGGAATCGAACCCAGGACCTCTAGATCGCTCGGCACATACTCGTACCGCGAGACCACGAGGCAGTCTATCCTATTCATATCTTATACAATATTAGTTTAACTATTACTTTAACTATTACGCCTTTCAATGTTGCTTTTTGTTCTTGTGGTATACCTTGGTGCATGTGATCGTCGGTCACGGGTTATTTCACGGCAAAGTGTGATTCGTTTTTTGTTAGGAAGTTGTCAGTAGCATGAAGTTATCTGAAAGAACCTGACTACAGCAAATTATGTATCTCTGAGTACCATAACGAGGATACAAGAGTGAGTACGTGTAACAGTATCATAAACTAGTAATGTAGTGGCTAATGAAAACTAGTTATGATGATGAGTAAATTTGACTACGTAATTTTCACTGTTAAAATAATGTCAAGTTTATTTTTTATGTCTCTTCATGTTTTCTTTTATTTCAACGATGCATGTCTTGTGAGAATCTGTCACATTATTCATATTGTAATGAACTTTAAAACAAATCATTGTGACAAAATTTGCATTTGCAAAATGCGTGATTACCGAACTACTTATTACTAAATGAACTATTATTAAACTACAGTTTAAAAATAGCCGATTTTTTTGCTGTCGACACAAACGACGCAATCTGCTACCGGATAAATAACAAAATCAAGCGGCGCTACTTTAAAGCAGCCTTAATGATGTGGAATGAACGAGAACGTTTAATCGACTATTTTTACTTCTGTCGAGTATTTCATCTTTATTTCATCCTAATTAACTGGTTCAAGTGGATAAGGGAAGGATTCCATATCAATGAAACGTCGTTTTGAAGGAGTGTGATAATAATTTATATAAACCATGTGCAAAATATTTATTTTCACAGAATAAAATAAAATAAAAAATACGGATAAAAGTTATGAATAAAAAACGGAAGATGTAAGCATCAGAAACATAAATAACGGGGTGGCACTCCGGGAGTGCCAGCAGAAGTGAAAACTTCAACATTAACGTTGTGCATTTATGAATATTTTGGAATGGTTAGGGAATAATTTCGCACGAATTGCTTCATTCATCAGTATAAAAGTACTATCATTTACGTGGTAAAATACAATATTTGTTGCGCTATTGTACACAATTTATATAGCATAATGCGTCTTACGCATTTTCAAATCCCAAAAAAAAAAACAGTGCCGCTAAAGAAGTTTTCATTTCAAAAATTTAGGGATTTTTGGGAGGATGAAAAATCTGTTTTAGTTATTGATAACATGGTAATCAAACAGTGTCGAATGGCGAAAAAGAATTACGGTCACATCTCTCCAATTGAGTCAATTATTATGCCTCTTCGTTACCGGAAGCACACAAAGTACAATAATCACAATGGACAGATATGAATATCCAAAAATAACAATCTTTGATAAAAGTAAAACAGCATCTTCAAGGAACAACCGCTCGCCATTGATCTTACTACCGGGAGTCAGCCGTGCCCTGCAGCATAAATTATCTTCATCGGAACCTCGACAAACTTAAATTTGCTGTCTCCAAACTCAAATATCTTCTATAAAATCATTTAACTACAGATTGTCTAACAGCATTCACATCTTGCCAGCTGGTCGATACAATCAAAGTGGCTTGATTGACAGATAAAAGAAGGTTCCTCATTGTTCTTGGTGGATAGATTATTGGCTGGTTGTAATGGACGAGCCGCCGGTAGCAATGTCGTGCTCGGAATGATTTTAATCTATTATCAGGTCCACATCAGACAAGGGTAGCAGAAGTTGACTCACAAATTTTTTGTCTTTATAAAAACACTGGTATTGCAGCACTAGAGTAGATTTTGTATATTCGGAACTTAATTATTTAATAATTTTGGGGTTTTAGGAAGGTATCATCCAAAATTACATACAAACATAAACTCACGCCTGTATTCCCTGATGGGGTAGGCAGAGAGGTGCATATCTACACCCACATTTCGCCAGATATGTATCAGTCCCACGTAATAGGGGGCGAGCCTATTGTCGTTTTTCGGGCACATTTCCAGACTCCGTGCTGCTATTGGGAATTTCCTAATGGAAAAACCCAATAACACTTTGCCCGACCCGGGAATCGAACCCAGGACCGCTAGATCGCACGGCACATACTTGTACCACGAGACCATGAGACAGTCCAAAATTACCTTAAAATGATGTCTTACAAGACATTATTGTCAGAGGTTCAGGAGTATGTCACGGTTCGGTGATTTATTTTATTTTATTTTACTATTCCTTTGTCAACAAGAACAATACGCAAGTAAAAAATTATATTAATAAAATAATAATGCTAAAACCTACTTAAAGAAGCATATTTTGCTCAAACTATAAGCTTTAGCATCCAAATCAACGGTAATCACAAATTATGAAAAGACATAAGTATATAAAAAGGCAGACGTGGCTCGGGGCGGTGCTAAGGTATAATTTAGAGTGGGGTCTGCTCGCCATTATCTACCGAGCTTTGTGATTACACAGATGTTATTATCACGGAAAATTGGACCGTCAGTGTACCTTTTAAAGACAATAATGATGGTCTAGCGTCTCGTTAATGTATGAGTGGTTATTGTGTGATTTTTTGTTAGGTTTTTGCGTCATTTCTCGCGTCGTAGGTGGAAGCTGAGAATAAATTACTATGGTGTCATCATCATCAGCTCATATACGCCCCACTGCTGGGCACGGACCTCCTCTACAACTGATAGGGTTAAGGCTTTAGTCGACCACGCTGGCCTAATGTGGGTTGGCGGACTACACACCTAAGAAATTCCTAAGAACTTTTAGGTGTGCAGGTTTCATCACGATGTTTTCCTTGACCGTTAAAGTAGGTACGTGATAATTGTTTGTGAATACACACATAACTTCGAAAAGTCAGGGGTGTGTGCCTGGGTTTTGAACCTGCGATTGCCGAGATTCTCGATCGTGTGCCTAAACCTCAAGGCCATCACTTGTTAATCATGTATGGTGTCAGTATAATTTAATAATTAAGGAGATCGATAACACAATTAGGTCTTATGAGTTTTTACCCTATTTCAGTGTTCCACATAATATAGTCACTGCTGTATTTCCGAAGAGATAGGCAGAGGTATATTTTTACATCCATAATTCGCTATAAATAAACTTAGATTAATCACATTTTTAAACCACTTGTTATTGATAATTTCCGAGTTGAAAAACACATTGTTCTATGAGACTGTTCTCGAATGAATGTTCGATTTAACTAAGCTGTATAGGAGTTCGTAATTACGCGACCTAAAACATATGTACGATCAATCAATTTCGAGATCAAAGGGGAGCAGGAAGTGTGAAACAAAGGCGACAAGTTAATAGATAATGTTCATGTTGCGGGAGAACAGCAGTTACAGACATTTCATTCCAGGTATTATGGATCTTTTTGATTTTATTTAAGAAATAAGGTATAGGTTTTATTAGTTTAATTGAAGAATAAAACAAGATTACCATTGACCACTTTTTTAAAACTTTTGTATATCACTTACCGTTGATAAGTCCCATCAACGTTATATAGCTAAGCAGACATCAGAACATTATTCATAATTAATGAAAAAATCTTTACACAAATAGATAAATAATTGAAATGAAAATTTATTTCTAGAATAGCTATTTATTTAAGTTTAAAACATACTAAATTAATCTAGGAACTTATCAGAAACACAGATTTGGTAGGTTGTCAGTAGCACAGATGAATAATTGAGCCATATCGGTACACTTGGTGTCCAGATACAACGCATGTCAACGTAACCACTAATTAGCAAATTCTTAACTATTGTATAGTCTAAATTATGACTAGCAGAATATTTATATTCTCAGTCAGCGATCTCCATATAATCATCAGCACAAATATGTCCCAATGCTGGGCACGGATCTCCTCTACTATCGAGAGGGTTTAGGCCGTAGTCCACCACGCTGGCCTAGTGCGGATTGGCGGACTACACACCTAAGAAATTCCTAAGAACTTTTAGGTATGCAGGTTTCATCACGATGTTTTCCTTCATAATTCGCGTGCCTAAACCTCGAGGTTATCACAACTTTATAACATTGTAGAGTCTAAATTAGTACTGGTAGAATGATTTTATCCTCAGTCAGCTATCTCCATAAATAAGATCTAAAGCCAGTCATAATTACATTTTAATGTCTTAAGTGTAGTTATTCCCACGTTTTTTTATTGCATTATAGAAGGATTTGCATGATCATCTATCAACACCGCACTAAATGCTAATAGCACTGAAATGACAATGACTGAAATAACATTTATTGAATCTATAAAATGTCATATACATCACTTAGATTCAGTCAATTCAAACTTTGGTTCCCACCTTCAACATTAACGTTGTGCATTTTTGAATATTTCGGAAAGGTTGAGGTATAATTTCGCACGAATTGATTTATTTATCAGTTTAAAAGTACCCACTATAATTTATGTGGTAAATACACACAATACAATATTTATTGCGCTATCGTACACAAACATGACAATTTACCTATATAACATAATGCGTCTTACGCATTTTCAATCAGGGTCACGTGATCTGGCGCGAGTTCAACATTTACCCATCCCAAAAAAGTTCACAGTGCCGCTAAAGAAGTTTTCACTTCAAAAAAGTTTGTAGTATTCTTTAATACAACTTCTATGCGTCATAATTCATGCACTAACACCTTTATCTTCAAATCATAGATGTTCTACACCTACATTTCCTAGCTGTAAAATGATTACTGGCACAAATAACAATACACAACATGGTACTGCGAGAACTGCAGTTGACGCTGCAATATATCGCGGGGAATGGTTCCGAGCAGGTATGATTTACCGGGCCGGCTAGTGGCAATTACCGCGCTAATGTGCCGACACTGGAAATACGACCAGAAACACGTCCCGTGAAAAATAACAGAACATGCCGTTGTGGCGCAGTAGGACAATTTGTAACAATAGTCTGACTAGTAAGGTCTTTTATTATGAGTGACTTAACTCTTCTTGACTGTCTCATGGTCCCGCGGTACAAGTATTTTCCTCGTGTATAGAGGTCTCGGGTTCGATTCCCGGGTCGGGCAAGATATTAATTTTCATTAGAAAATTTCCAGTAGCAGCACGGAGTCTGGAATTGTGCCCAAAAGCGGCAATAGGTTCGCCCCACTATTACGTGGGACTGATACATACCTGGCGAAATGTGGGTGCAAAATGCAACTCTCCCTAACCTACTTAAGACATCTACTTAGATCTACTTACTTCGAGACAAATGTTTGTGTGATCCACTTAATATATTTATTCTGGGTCTGGTCTGTTTGTGAGAGCGAAAAATATCTCTCGTAGTTTCTGATACCCACGACACACATTCGTATCTCGTGTGGGGTCAGAAGTCAGAACCATGTATGCGACTGTCACTGTTGGGTGTATCCTATGTACATACATACATACACTCACGCCTGCATTCCCCGAAGAGGTAGGCAGAGGTGCATTTCTGCACCCACATTTCGCCGCGTATGTATCAGTCCCGCGTAATAGGAGGCGAGCCTATTGCCGTTTTTCGGGCACATTTCCATACTCCGTGCTGTTACTGAGAATTCCCTAATGGAAAAAAACCAACAACACTTTGCCCGACCCGGCAATCGAACCCAGGACCTCTAGTTCGCACGGCACATACTCGTACCGCGAGACCACGAGGCAGTCATCCTATGTAGAAATCTATATAGTTTTGTCAACTAAGAAATAATCAACTGTAGCCTGCTTAACAGTAAGTCAATTTTAAGCGTCTGTATAAAGTGGACATATTACAGTTGCACTACTGTTGAGTTTTACACTGTGCCAGCGGTCAGTCTAACATTATGGCGTATAAACAATAAAGTACAATAAAAACCGTACGCGAATATAAAAGTGGAGAAACAGAAACGTATGAATTATTGCTCGGCAATAAAATACGAGGGTAACGTAGAATGTCCGTTTGTTTGAGACTTTATACTAGGTGATTTTTTTTTATATATAAAATACACCCACCAGACACATACATAGTTCTGACCCCACACTAGGATACACGTCCTGTGTCGTGAATATCAGAAACTACGAGACACTTTTCGGTCTTACACACGCACACCCGAAATAAATATTTGTGGATCACACAAAAAATGCATATGTTAAAAATCCCCGAAAATCTAATATTTTTCTGCTAACAAATCTATAATATTTTTCCCAACTTGGGATCGAGTCTCGGACCTCTCGATCGCACGCCGTGAAACTATGCCGGCAGTCTAAAAATACTCGTTAAATTGAATTCACAGCTCAATTAAAAAGCGAGCGAAGTCGCCGATAAACGTTGCGCAAACATGAAAAAACAGACACGCATAAAGATTGTTTTATTGCGGCCATCAATAATATTTTATAGCAACATTCAATAACAGGACGCCAGTTATCCGAGCGTATAAAGCAATAATTATTTTGTACCAACATAAAGGAGATTTACGCAACGGCGGGGCCTCCCTGCCGAAACTATAAAATTCCCTGCACATCCATCGAATCCCCAACAAACAAGCATCTTGGTAGTGATGGCTGGACTAAGATGTTAGGGTGAGGCTTTTCGGTAAAATATATTTTAAGGTAAAAAGTCGTGATGGCTTCGAAGTTTGGGCACGCGGTCGAGAATCTCGACGGTCGCGGGTTTAATCCACAGACACACCTCTGACTTTTCGAAGCTATGTGTGTATTCACAATGAATTATCACGTACTTTAACGGTGAAGGAAAACATCGTGATAAAACCTGCACACGTAAAAGTTGTTAGGAATTTCTTCGGTGTGTAGGCCGCCAACCCGCACTAGGCCAGCGTAGTGGACTAAGGCCTAAACCCTCTCAGTAGTAGAGGAGGCCCGTGCCCAGCAGTGGGACGTATATGGGCTGATGATGATTATGAGAAGGGGTAGATTAAGTTTATCATTATCGTTCTCAGTGCTTCGTGGCTCTATTTAATCCTAAAGGAGAATGAGTATCTATGTAGGTAAGTACCTATGTATATTCGTATGATATTACATTCAGTTTAAAAAATCTCTGCCTCGTGGTCTCGCGGTACAAGTATGTGCCGTGCGATCTAGAGGTCCTGGGTTCGATTCCCGGGTCGAGCAAAGTGTTATTGGGTTTTTCCATTAGGAAATTTTCGGTAACAGCACGGAGTCTGGAAATGTGCCCGAAAAACGGCAATAGGCTCGCCCTCTATTACGTGGGACTGATACATACTTGGCGAAATGTGGGTGCAGAAATGCACCTCTGCCTACCCCTTCGGGGAATACAGGCGTGAGTTTATGTATGTATATGTAAAAAATCTAACAAAAGAATTACAGCTTCGCAGTATGAAAGTTTCCCAGCACTAGTCATAAACCGTGAGCACGCGCAATAAAATAGATCCCCCACCACTAGCATAATACAGTTGTGTGAATTATTCTCTAATCCGACGTCGGCGAGCTAATAGTTGGCACGTGTCCGCGTTTACTCTGATTTATCGGCGAAAACATCCCAAGAAAAACATGAATTTCCTCTCGATGGCCGCCCGTAATGCTCGCTTAATGCGGACACCTTAATAATTGTCAAATAAATTTTGACGCCGGGCCGAAAAAGAGCTGTTACGATTGGTGGGTGGGTAACGATGCAATAAACTCGCGCTGCGTAGATCCAAAGTGATCTTTATGGATCTTTTTTAGGAACCAAATCGTTGCAGAGGGTTAATGCATAGGGATCGGTGTGACTTTACATGTTCAATTTTTTGTATGTTCTCTCTATTTTAGAAAGTTCTGTTACAATAATGATAATTTAAAAAATCGAATTCATTGGAATGCTTTTAATTTTAATTGAAAGTTTTTTTTACCTACTTACGCTAGCATGTGGAATGAACCGATTCAGCTTAACAGCATGGTTAAAAGTGGAAGAATTCATATTCTACTGGATAATATTACAGCTTGTATAAAAGTTCAGCTTCATGTAACGACCTTAATTTGTGATCTTATATCCTATCATCCTTCTTAATATCTCTGAAATCTTTCACATTTAATTCAACAGCACTAATTAGAGTTGACAACTAGCCCAAAAACAAAGACGTTCATTGAATTTACTAACTACGTTGTCTTAAAAAAAAATTAAAATCTAAATATACATGTATCGTTAAGCCAGTCAAAAGCGGAACAAACACACCAACCAACTCAAAAGAAGATAATCCAACGCCACAATAACAAAAAACTTCTTAAACAACGCCTGACAAATGTCCGACTCAAAACGGAACGCTTCGCAGTTTCAACCCTGACGCGGTCATAAATAACTAGTCATATTTTCACGCCATTTCAATAATTCCGCCCTCCACAAGAGCAGCACGTCTGTTTGGATTAATATACCTCCATACGTCTAGTGTAGGGATGGGAAACAGTGAACGAACGATCCGAATGGAGAATTAAAATTTAACCGTTTCGTGAATCAAAAAGTTCGTTCCTGATTTCTGTTAAATTAAACGATTACGCCTTATTATTGATTAAGTTGCAGGCAATCTGAATATACCATTGAGAGGGTTTAGGCCTTAGTCCACCACGCTGGCCTAGTGCGGGTTAGCGGACTACACACCTATGAAATTCCTAAGAACTTTCAGGTGTGCAGGTTCCATCACGATATTTTCCTTCGCCGTTAAAGTACGTGATAATTAATTGTGAATACACAGATAACTTCGAAAAGTCAGAGGTGTTTGCCTGGGGTTTGAACCCGCGACCGTCGAGATTCTCGACCGCGTGCCTAAACCTCGAGGCCATCACGACTTTAAGACCCTCTCAATGGTAGAGGAGGCCCGTGCCCAGCAGTGGGACGTATATGGGCTGATGATGATGATGATGATGAATATGGATATAAAAATATTTGTCGTTGCAAAAAATAATAATGATCAACTGATTTCTAGGGAAATTTTATATATTTTAAATAAAAATAGCTGATTCTAATAAATCATATGTTACTTCAAAATTCAAAAACTAATTCGAATCGCGAACTATGAAACGACCGAACCGAAGAAGACCGAACAGTCACAAGACTATCACATTTGTACCCGACGCTTTCGCTCAACAAAATATACTCAATACACGTCACTGACAGCAAACACGTTACACGGAAAAATCAACCTTATAACAAAATTTTAAAATTCATTATAGTATGCACAGAAATTGCAATAACGTCTTTTTGGTATGGAAAAGCGATGAATTTTCCAAAAACTTCTTCCGTGTTCTGTTGAGCACTTTGTAACATAAAAATATGGACGCCACGGAGCATAGATCAAGTGTGTCTTGGCAACAGACAAAAAGTTCACTTTAGTCTTCAGTAGACAGGTGCTTTTGGCTTCTATGTCTTGTTACACGATCCATTTGCGGTAATGCAATTTTACTATGTAATTTTGGATTGAAAAATATGTTATATTGCTATTTGACAAGTTCTATCTATTAGAATTCGAAGCTAATTGTTGTATGTTATATAGGTGATTCATTTACTTGTAATGAAAATTACTATCTATATAATAAATATTGCGATTCGATAAGTTCGAATCCTGGGCAATTTTTTTTGAGTATTTTTGCTATGAAATTCTGAATAGCAGTATGGAATTTGGAAAAATATGAGGAGGCTCACCCATACTGCGTGTGATATAATAAGTCGAAGACGTTTTTGCAATATTGGTGTAGCCACCTCTGCGTTCCTCAAAGTTCGGGAACTTCCATGAATGTGGTTAACTAAATTCTGCAATATTTTTATACCTTGAATAAAATTTTAGAAAGACTGGCTTATTTCGTTGTGGACAATAAGTTCAATGTGCGACCTTCCAAGAACTTCAAACTCTTAGGCTATTAATCCTGCTGAGAATTTCCTAATGAAAACACCCAATAAAACTTTGCCCGACCCGGGAATTAAACCCAGCACCTCTAGATGGCACGGCACATGCTTGTACCGCTAAATAGACTGGAGACATTTATTTTGCATCTCACTAACTCTGGCTTTGTGAAATTCTACTAAAAACAGTAAAAAAAACTAAAGAATCCAGTAGCCCTCTTTCTTCCTCAATCTCCATACATAAATAAACTGAGATTGTCCGTAAGCCGAAACTAGTCGATCCGTTTGTAAGCCCTCGCTCGTAACTTAACATTTACGGCGCCATTATTGCATCGTACTTACTAATCTGTTGGTATAAATGATCCTAACAGAAATCTATAAGCTGCGGAACTGATATAGAATTAATGGTCGATAGAATCAATGTTTTAAAGACACTAGATGCACGGCTTAAGAGTGATTATATAACATCATCCGATTTGAGAGTATAATTAAGCAGGATACATGGTAAATATAAAACCAACATGAGAATTTGAAAAATAATCCAATGTAAGAAGTAAAACTTGAAACTAAAAACTCCTGTGCATGGCACTGTTTTTTTTTGACGGCTCCTTCACAGTACAGCCTATACGCCTGTGGAATGCACTGCCGTCGACAATTCGACAAGCGCCATCTTTAAATATTTTTAAATATAAATTAAAGTCATACTACCTCTCTAACTCCTAGTAATCTTTGTTATTGTATATACATATATTATATTATATATATTATTATTTTTATATTTATGTATTATGTGTATGTGTATGTATGTGTTTATATATAAATATAATTATATTCATTAAACCACTTAAACACCCCCACATTTCGCTAATCACTCGTTAAATATTCCATCATGCTTGGTTGAAGAGATCGCTCTAAGCGATAAGACCGCCGATTGTCCACTGTATTTTAGTTGTTCTTTTGTATCGTTGTTTCCTGTTTAAATGGTGCACAATAAAGTGTTTTTTATCTTATCTTTAAGAAGTGAAAGTAATTCAAATAACCAAGTAATTCAAAGTACCAAGTGTATAATAAAATAAATAAATTTAATTGACATTTACGAAAAAGACGGTAAAAGTGAACACTTAACGAAACTTTTGAACATTTTAAAGCCAGTAATTTTGTTCATTGACCCCAATAACATCTGTTGATAAGTAGGTATTTTACATACATTTCAACCAAGGTGGACGAAAAACAATTATATTCTCTCATCAGGCGATACAATAGGCCAGCCTGTGTATAACCTGATTTACAGGTTGATCCGGGGACACGAAACCTGGCATAATACATTATCATGATGCTACAAGCTATCACAAGGGCTTATGAATAGTCTTCGCTGGGCGGATACCTACCATCATCATCATCATCAGCCCAAATACGTCCCACTGGCGGACTACACACCTAAGAAGTTTGTACGAAGTTTTTGAAGTTATATTTCTTTAGGCGCGTTATGAAAAAATAATGAGAGTGAAATTTTAATATGCGCTTGCATTGTAACACAAAAAGTAAGACGTTAAAGCTGCCTATGTGCTCCAATATAATTGACAGATTGAAGCTGCCTATGTTAAATGTAAGTGTCAAATGGATCAGAAAGGTTTTAATATGTTTCGGATCATATATTTAAAAAAAAAGTTTATATGTTTTAGATTTTAAAAATGTAAAATAGTGACAGTAATAAAAAGGGATTGACATATTTATTAGTTGTCAAATATTTATGTTTAGAAATGTAATATGTTGTGTAAACTAAGAACTATGTATGTGACTGTTGGGCGTATTTATAAGATTTACTTCAGTCGTGTGGTATAACTTCTAACTCGTGTACATAAGTATACACACACTTTCTTACTTGTGCAGGTTTCCTGCACAATGTTTTCCTTCACCGTTAAAGTAAGTAATAATTAATTGTAAATGCACACATAACTTAGAAAAGACAGAGGTGTGTGCCTGGGGTGTGAACCAGCGACCGCCGAGATTCTCGATCGCTCGCCTAAACCTCGAGGCTGCTACGCCCTACCAGCATATGCCGAATATAGTGACTAATAAGAGTCTAAGCCCGTTTGATCCTAACTTCTCAGTAGACTTGCACTCAAACGCTCCAGTGTAAATCTAAGAGCTTTGAATTACTGCAGACTTGTGCACACTTCAAAACCATCAAACGGTTAATATCCGTTAATCAATCTACATTATACGAAATCGTGAAACATCGTACTGACATGAGTATACGATGAACAGTATCGTAACTATGTTAACTAGAGTGAAAATTGTATCGATATGAATTTTGTCAAAGATCTTTTGTTTTAGAAAGTGTTGCTGTGATCATCATCATTAACATACCAACCGCTGCTAGATTTACACCCCTATCACTATCCCACCACACACCCGCCACAATAATGTCCTAGGATCAACAGCGGCACGCATAGTATTGACGCTGAGCACTGAAGCTCAGCGAATCTAAGGGAACCTAATTTGTCATGATCCCGCAACGAAAATAATCAGAAATAATATACAGAAGTTGGAAAACAAAGAGTTGTCCACTTCACACTTGGATTTAGATCCGTGGCCTATCACTAAACCGATCTAAGAGATCTATTAGACCCTGCTCTTCATCTAGCGACGTCCTGAAATTCCTATAAAATCTTCAGCCCATTTTGTTGAGAGACTCCAACGTCATGTTTGCTAATTTACGTTGGAGGCCTCGTATTGAAAGTGTATTGAAAACTATCAGTTCTTGACGTTGTTGTATTAATTCTATAAATATTATTAGTATTATAAAATTGATCTTGTTTAATTTCACGCATAAGCAACTGGATAATATTTCTGTTAAAACATTGACCAAACCCACATTAGTGTGTGAGCGAAGCTTTGGACAAATGTTAGTAATTAAACTGGTATACGTTTCAAATGTATACCAATTTTTTTATTATTAATTGGTAAGCTTATTTCGTTTATGCACGTGTCGCCTACTTTATGATTTAAAGGCATACCATTGAAGCAAACGCTAGTTAGTAACACGCAACAGAATTCATTAAACCAAGGCTATTTAGAGATATATGAGACAGTGCCACCACTCCATTAGAACAAGCCCCATATTCTACTCACTACCCAGAAACATCAGTCTTGTAATCAAGATCGCCTTACTGTGTTCGCATAGCCGCTGCACTAGAACAAATACGCGTTGGGAGCGATTTACTCGAGAGATAAGCGCGTTAAGTGCCGCCCCGCGCAAATATATCGCCGCGTGCTCCCTGCGTTAGTTAACGTGTACTTAGAAGCTCGCGACTCGCGCGTGAATTATGCCCGAGTACCGCCCAATTGAGGAGAGGTAGCGATTTTGAAGAAACTAGGTTTTAAACCCCATTTTACTTCTGGCAATACTTTATACCATATCATATGTAAGTGTAACCAACTATATGTAGCATTCCTGGCTGATTCTCAATATATAACTCGAAGAACAGGCCACCATTATTGTTTTGACTGGTAAGAGATACTCGCCAGTCAGCAGTCTTTCGAGAGAACTGTAACATTAAGTACTGCCATGTCAATAAATGAAATGATTGATATGATAATGGGAGATGGTCTCTTGCTACTTGATCTAATCTCATTGTACAGCAATGTACCTAGTTACCGCAACACTATAAAAATACGGTGTTTTAAATTGCATGTAAAATAAAATCGCTAAGCTTTATCTGGAGCTCACCTTCCGTCAATAAAGATCTTTATAACTAAAATTATGTAAATTATTCTCGAGAACGTATGGTTATTGGGGGGTACTCAAAATCCAAAACTTGCTTTAAGATTTCATCAATCTCTACATCAAAGAAATACATTAAAATCTGTTCAGCATTTTAGACATAAAAACAAAATAATCTGACTTTTGCGTTCATTTTTTTTAAATATCACCCTGCTGTGCTTTTAAGGTTTTAGGCATCAAGTTTGCAAGATATTGTATATCATTGCATAGATCTACTACAATCGCTCGTAGCCTACGCTTTGTACCGCCAACCAGCGCCTCAGTCAGCGTTAACTAGATCGCGTAGAGTTACGGTTGACGTTACTTAGGCAAACCTAGCTCTTATTAACGTCTCTATCGGGTTAATAAATGCAACTTGCCAGCTCGGACGTCGGCAGTCGAACTGATATCTCATTTAATTTAATTCACTTGTACCTACTAACGACTGTTAGATAATACCCACGTTGATAGGGTAATTATACCCGAGTTTGATTACAGAATAAAGAATCAGAATTTGACAGCCCCGTGGCGCAGTTGGCTAGACACCAGCTTGCGAAACGAGAGGCTGCGGGTTCGATCCCCGCACCGAGACAAATGTTTGTGTGATCCACAAGTATTTGTTTCGGGTCTGGGTGTTTATGAGACCGAAAAGTCTCTCGTAGTTTCTGATACCCACGACACAAGACTTGTATCTTAGTGTGGGGTCAGAACTATGTATGTGACTGTTGGGTGTATTTATTTATTTATTATTTATTCATCTGAATTTATTGAATACTGAAAAGCAAAAAATTGAAGCATAAAGTCGACTTAATACATACATACATAACCTCACGCCTGTCTTCCCCGAAGGGGTAGGTAGGGGTGCATTTCTGCCACCACATTTCGCCAGGCATGTATCAGACCCACGTAATAGGCGGTTTGCCTATTGCCATTTTGCCCCTATTGCCATTTTCGGGCACAATTCCAAACTCCGTGCAGCTACTGAGGATTTCCTAATGGAAAAACCCGATAACACTCTGTCCGACCCCGGAATCGAACCCAGGACCGATAAATCGCACGTTACACACTTGTACCGCGAGACCACGAGTCAGTCAATAAAATCGACTTACTCGTAATCGCATTGAAGAATAAATACTTTCCCTATATTATTATATTATTATCATCAGCCCATATACGTCCCACTGCTGGGCACGGGCCTCCTCTACAACTGAGAGGGTTTAGGCCCTTTCCCTATATACATTTTTTTTTTTGGAATAGCGAAGTAACCTCACAGAAGTGTAATGGTGAGGACAGTGAGGTCCAAATAATGTCGACCTCTAATGGTAAACTAGGATTATTTTTCACAAGTCAATATAATTACGACAGTCTGACGATAACTAGAAACATACAAGCTAATGCTGGATTTGACACATGTGCTTGTGCCTCTGTTATGTCACAATAGAAGGTGATCGCTATACGGTAGGATGCAAATATCCTACCACTATTATTTTAATTTAATACAATATTCAATTATTGAATAATAATCCTGTAAAAACCAATAAGGTATTTTCCATGCCAGCTCCTAAAAATCACGAATGGTAGAACAATTACGGCTTAAAGCCTATCAAATAAAGACTTTAAAATTGACAATATGGTATAAAAATCCTTAGATATTTCACAAAAAAAAACGGGTGGCACTGTAGGAGTCTCGGCATAAGTGAATACTACAACATTAACCTTGTGCATTTTTGAATATTTTAAAATGATTATGGAATAATTTCGAACGAATTGCTTTATTTATCAGTTATAAAAGTACTATCATTTACGTGATAAAATATAATATTTATTGTGCTATCGCATACAAACAAGACAACGCGACAACAACGCATGACAACAAACGTCTTACGCATTTTCCATCAGGGTCACGTGATCTGCCGCGAGTTCAACATTTTTTACCCATCCCAAAAAAAGTGCACAGCGCCGGTAAAAAAGTTTTCACTACAAAAATCTCAAAACTCACAACAGTGGGCCTCACAACTTCAATCAGTAACTAAAGCTTTCCAAATGCCTTTAACTGATCGAAATTCGCTAAATCCAAGTTTATCGGAACCGTACTTAACAAAATTTTAGCATTGTCTCGAGCCTCTGAACATTACCCAGTAATTCGATATATCGACAAAGATAAAAGCTGCGCGACGCCGCTCTCTCAAACAACTTAATAGCAGCTTTATTCAATCTAATACACACCTTTCCTTTATCTATATCGATAATGGGGAATCGCGCCAGCACTACAACCCTGCAATACATTACATATGAAAACATCATAAGCGCCACAGCTTTACAAAAGATTCTCCACTTTGTGTTTCAAAACATACGGAATATTTTTGTTTGAAGATGTGCTAGGGGATTAAGTTAATACAATTGCGCCGGGGTTAGAATGAGGTTGCAAATTGGAACGTTGCGATCGTGAAGGCGATAGGTGGGTTGGTATTCAAGACCGGTCGCTATCGGCATGGCGATTCGGAATCACATATCCGACGGGCCGACCTGTGATACTCACGTCATTTGAATTGATTAACTTGGCGGCGGATGAATGACTTTTTAAAATTTTAAATGAATGTTTTGTGGGGAGTTTTTGCTCTCAAGTAGCTAGGGGCTACCGAATAGTGTGGGATAAAAAATATACATTAGGTATATGAATCAACTTTGCCGCAATGTCGAGGCCAGAGCTTCGGAGTTACGACTAAATTCATATATAACTAAAAGGTATAAAATAACTAAAAGGTTTACGAACTAAAATTTTCTTCATACTATCTTGGCCATCTTAGGTAACATATATTATATATTTATTTTGGGTGGGATAAAATATGGTGCGTGTAATTAGAAAACCCTCTCAATGGTAGAGGAGGCCCGTGCCCAGCAGTGGGACGTATATGGGCTGATGATGTATGATGATGATGATAATTAGATTAATAATATTACTTTTTGGTGTAATGCCATGGTTGTTTTTTTTCTAGCAAAGCAATGTAACATAATATATTATTGCACCTGATAACCATTACGCTTTCCAAACAATTGTTTCTATATAAAGGCTAGATATAACCTAAAAACTGACACTACACGTCAGATATGACTACAAAATATGTATCTTATATTAAATGATATAGGTAGGTACTTCCAAATAAATCTAAATTTTGGAATCAAAACAAATGGGTAAATAATGTGAACAGCTTGTCGGTAAACGGTGTTATTACAAGTGGAAAAAGATTGTTGCCAAACTATCAGATAAACACCAAATCTCTTGTAACTAGTAGGCTGTAGGGTTGGCACCAACCGCTAGTCATTAAAACAATGGTCAGCACCAAAACTTCAAACCAACTGCTTAACCTATTTGCTTACTTAAGCTTTATATTTTGTTTTAAATACACCCAACAGTCACATACATAGTTCTGACCCCACATTAAGATACGAGTCTTGTGTCGTGGGTATCAGAAACTACGAGAGACTTTTCGGTCTCACAAACACCCAGACCCGAAACAAATATTTGTGGATCACACAAACATTTGTCTCGGTGCGGGGATCGAACCCGCGGCCTCTCGTTTCGCAAGCTGGTGTCTAGCCAACTACGCCACGGGGCTGTCATATTCTGATCCTGATTTATTGCTTAAGGCTTTATATACATATTACAAGTAGTGATGGCCTTGAGGATTAGACGCGCGGTCAAGAATTTCAGCGATCCACACACCTCTGAGTTTTCGAAGTTATGTGTGTATTCACAATAAGTCATAACGGTATAATTTAACGGTGAAGGAAAACATCGTGAGGAAACCTGTACACGTAAAAGTTCTTAGGAATTTCTTAGGTGTGTTGTCCGCGAACCAGCACTAGGCCAGCGTGGTGGACTAAGACCTCAGTTGTAGGGGATGTAGTATGGGCTGATGATGATACATATTTGATAGGCGGATTTATTCTGTCGGTTATTTTTTCCTAGATCCGAAATAGATAATTAACAACTGATTTATGTGATTCACAAATATTTGTTTCGGGTCTTGGTGTTTGTCTAACTGAAAATGAATGTGAATGTTGAGTCTACTTATTTCTTTATTATTAACCTTCTAACTATCCTGCCTTTTAGAGAATAAATTCTTGTATTAAAATTAATAGTTAAACTAAGTATTACACCGGTGTCATCCCTAATCCAGTAAATCCAGAGACACGGTCGTTTTGAGCGGGAAAGCGCGGGATTAAAGTATGACCAATAACATTTACATAGAGATGGCGTCTTCGCGCTCACACTACTGACCGTAATATGAACACAGCGTATTTTTACTAAGCCAGTAACTAGATAGACTTTTGTTGGTGACTAGGTACATCTAGATACGACACAAGGAACAGGCGACCTGGTAAAAGTCACAAAAAGTTGTAGCCTGCAGGTCGCTTGAATAAATCTAAATGCCGTTCCTGGCACAGGCCTCTTTTGATCATGATGTGGATTGAAATTTGGTAAATTCCCTGGATTAGCATTTAGGATGTTTATGTATACTGTAAAAAGTATAAGATTCCTTTGACATCACCCACTTTCATTTGTCTCTGGATTAGGGATGGGTCGTTGACGTTTTTGGCGTCAACGAAACGTAACCGTTTTTTGTATTGGTTAACTAGTTAAAAAACTAGTTGAATTCGTCAACTAGTTGATAATATTAATGTTAGCAAATAAGCAGCTCTTGTTTTTTTTTCCTAGCTAGAGATAAATGGTCGAAGAAGCCCTACGAATTCAACTAGTTATTGAAATGAAATGAAATTGCTTTATTTGGTCACGTAGGCAATCAAATAGCACTTATGACAAGTCAATACAGAAAAGAAAAATCTTTTATTATTACATTATAATTCAACTATGGTTCATTTTATATAATTTGTACAAAAATATTTACGGTTTTTTTTTATGATTTATTTTTAGTTTTCATCAGGAAATACATAATATCTTATTATTATTATTATATATATAATATGTATGTAATTTGGGGATATGAAGTGATGTGTGATGTCTGCAAATGTTATGTATGTATACGAGTATATACTACTAAAGGTATATACTCTCGCGGTACAAGTATGTGCCGTGGGATCTAGAGGTCCTGGGTTCGATTCCCGGGTCGGGCAAAGTGTTATTGGGTTTTTCCATTATGAAATTCTCAGTAACAGCACGGAGTCTGGAAATGTGCCCGAAAAACGGCAATAGGCTCGCCCCCTATTACGTGGCACTGATACATACCTGGCGAAATGTGGGTGCAGAAATGCACCTCTGCCTACCCCTTCGGGCAATACAGGCGTGAGTTTATGTATGTATGTATGTATATATATATACCTAGATATAACGTGGAATACTGTAACGTGCTAATTTAATCGGTCAATGAACTCGTATGTACATATGTTGTTCGATTAGCAGTGTCGCTTACAAAATTTGGCATTGAGTAGTGATTAAGGGGCTTATTTATTCTGTCCTGACTTCAGTATCTATACAATAAATAACATTTAAATTGTAATTTAATTTGATTAAATCCATATCGTAGCGCACAAATGACTGAGAAAAAAACCTCTATTCGATTCCTATTGAGACAAATATTTTTATCGAGACATTTTTTTATATTAGAGAATTGCATACGTTAAGGCAGTTAACATATGGTGCATAATAAAAAAAGGAATGAAACACAATTACTGATGTTTTTATTTATCTTTTTTTGATAAAGCCAAAAAGTATAATGAAAAATTTGCAACATAGAATTTAACCCATATAAGAAGAAATATCACACAAAACAACTTGCAAATAAAACATAGATTATATAAAACATCTATTTCTTTAACAGCATACCGTTATCCGACACATAATTGGATCCAGTGACGCTCTTGGCTTTGTCACTTGCTAAAAACATAATCAAATCTGCTATTTCACTTGCATCCGCCACTCTATTCAGAGCTGTATGTGCTTTGAACACATCCCAGCTCCCAGACCATCCCGCGTTGTCAATAATATCCGTCACTACTGGTCCTGGGCTGATCGCGTTGACCCTCACTCCATAGGGCGCTAGTTCCAGAGCACTGGCTCTCGTAAATTGGTCGACACCAGCTTTAGAAACACAATAGCTGACGAATGAAGGTATCGAAGGTGTAGATCTCCCTCCAATGCTGGATATGTTTATAATATTCCCCTTGGTTTTGATCAAATGCGGTGCAGCGAGACTGCTGAGGTGGAATACTGCTCGAAGATTCGTGTTCATCACTTCGTCGTACGCTTGGAGAAGATTGCCTTCTAGGAGACTTGCTTGGCGTTGTATCCCAGCGTTGTTGATGAGGACATCGAGTTTGCCGAATTTGTCAATTGTTTGTTGTACTGCTGCAACAGCTTGACTCTCGTCTGAGATGTCAAAGCGGAGAACGAGGGCTTTTCCTTCACAGGCAACAGCCATATTGGCCAGTTTAGTCTCATTTCTACCAACAATAGCTACGTTGGCACATTCCTTGACGAATGCTATCGCCGTCGCCGCTCCTATTCCGGAGCTCCCGCCAGTTATCAGCACAACTTTATCGGTAAAACTCATGGCGAGCGTCTGATAAGAACTTCAAACGAATACTGAGCTCATTTGTCAATTGTTATGTCTTATGTACACGACTCTGTACACAAACAATAGCCGCCGACATAGATAAGCTAGCTGATATCAACAGAAACAATTTAGTGGTTTGTTAATTGCATACGCTATCATTGTTAAGAGGCGAAAATTAATACTGTTGAATAGTCGGTACTGTGCTATTAAAACTACATATAATTCTTGGTGACCTTCCGTGATATTGTAAGTTTAAAAATGATTTTGTTTTAGATACATTCAGGTTTTATATCTGAACAAAGAAATAATAGGTATATAAACTAATAAGTGTTTTGGGTTTCTGCTTTTTTTTTCATTACACTAGATAGAGAATTCTAAATTACATCAAGCAAAATCACGACAAAAGTCTGTTTATCACACTTTACGTCGTTGGGATTCGCTGGGTTTGAAGTAGGAGGTGAGGGAACCGGCAGACCAACTGTCACTTTTTACTAGCGAAGTTTACGTATAAAATTAATTCCATAAAACACAAAACTTGTAAAAAAACATGTCTCGCAACTCAGTTCTTCTACCGTAAAAAGTTGTGAGATCCATTTGATACCACAATCTTCGATCACAATCAAATGTAACTTTGTAATCTTATTATATTTATATGGGATTACAAAGTTATTTATGCAGTTTGTGTATCTAGAAAACTAGACCGAAATTGCAAGATATTTTAATTTTTCCTTAAGTTACACACTAAACACTAATTGTGTTCCAAATTTAAAGCTTCTATGTCGGCTAGAAGTGCCTTAGAGTTTTAATGATCGGTCAGTGATAATTCTTAAACTACTGGTTCAAATTGAATGAAATTTGAAACATACAGAGTTCATACCATTCCTGCTTGGTGACTGAAAACTCAGGTTTCTAGTTTTACCCACAACGAAGTTATAGGGTGTCGAAAATGGCCTGAGTTGCTTCGAGAAAAGTATAATACGGCCGTGTCGATTTTTTGCTCGACTTGGCGGGGGAACTGCCGTGCCCCAAGATTTACCAACAAGAAAATTAAGTCAATTTCGAAATAATAACTCCTACGGAATTACACAGCGTTAATCCCTTTAACAACGTTATCAAAAACAACCCCCCAAAGTTTGTAAAACTCTGAAACATTTATATGGTAATAACATTAAATAGTTCCCCCACATAGCTTACCTTAATGAGCTATTTTATGATTTGTCCCCTTTTTGGGGTGTTTCTAAAGGCATAATAATAATTTAAGCTGTTATATAATTCCCAACTACAAAATAAAGAATCTGATATTACCGCCTCTTAGTATTTCGCGGTAGATTCATACGGATTGGTTACTTTGCCTTCCTTTACTTCTTCATCATCATCAGCACTTACACATACGTCCTTCTAAAATACAAAAATTTTACAATTGAAAGTGGTTAGCCTATATACCTACATATTTTGTCCTTACGATATTTCCTTTACGTTAAAGTGGTTGTTATAAGTAGTTAATTTGCATCTATTTTTAAAAACTCAATGTAAATCAATGTGCCTGATATTTGATACCAGCTTGAGATCTGCGAAACTATATAGACGAATATCCCGCTATATCGTCTCGCAGATCACGCTTTTTATTTCTAGGCCGTCCGTTACACCACCTCAGTATCATCATAATGTAATAAACCATACATCGCATTTAAAACTTCGTGTCTTACTGCTAGACTAATGAATTAATATATACACACATACATACATAAACTCACGCCTGTATTCCCCGAAGGGGTAGGCAGAGGTGCATTTCTGCACCCACATTTCGCCAGGTATGTATCAGTCCCACGTAATAGGGTGCGAGCCTATTGCCATTTTTCGGGCACAATTCCAGACTCCGTGCTGCTACTGAGAATTTCCTAATGGAAAAACCCAATAACACTTTGCCCGACCCGGGAATGAACCCAGGACCTCTAGATCGCTCGGCACATACTTGTGCGAGACCACGAGGCAGTCATTAAGTGAATTAATATACTAATTTTATAATCATAAATACACCCAACAGTCACATACATAGTTCTGACCCCACATTAAGATACGAGTATTGTGTCGTGGGCTATCAGAAACTACGAGAGACTTTTCGGTCTGACAAACACCCAGACCCGAAACAAATATTTGTGGATCACACAAACATTTGTCTCGGTGCGGGGATAGAACCCGCAGCCTCTCGTTTCACAAGCTGGTGTCTAGCCAACTGCGCCACGGGACTGTAAATAAATAAATGTTAAACCGTAATTTTTAATAAAACTATACATAATGCCAATAATATGCATTTGTCTGCCCGAAATAAATAAAATAAATACACCCAACAATGTTGTTTCATTTCATTCTAAAAGAACAAATGCCTTCATTAAGTCCATAAACACCGGCCTAAACAGCGCCTAGATCTCGGCGCGATCTCACATACCGTAGACAACAGTAACTTATCCCGGCCGAATCCCGGCTAATGCCGGCCCGACTGTAATTCTCCCGTGATTCGCACTGTCCCGGGAATCCCAACACTAAATTGGCGACCACAATAACAAAGCGGTGCTGAAATTGCTAGCTTTGGTTTAGGTCTCTTCGTGGAACGGTGATATTTTTCAGGAGGTTTAAACGGGGTTTTCAAGTTGAAATATGGGAGCCTTGAATAGGCTTTATCGAAGTCTTCTGTTGTTTCTATAAGCGATAAATATTATTTACACACCAAATGTCACAGTTTTGATTTTAATTTATAAGTCATATTTCATTCTCGCCCCCTCATACATAGGAGTTGGGACTGATACATACCTGGCGAAATGTGGGTGCAGAAATTCACCTCTGCCTACCCCTTCGGGAAATACAGGCGTGAGGTTATGTGTATGTATGTCATATTTCACGGTCCTTTATAACGGATGATAGGATTTTAACTCAAGACATTCACGCCGATAAAATGCAGTTTGGTAGACTTCACTTCCCTTAGAATGCCTTTGACGAGGACTCTTAGACGTGCTTTCTTCAGGAAATTTCTCTTTATTTATTTATTTAACACTTTATTGTACACTAAACATAAAACAAAAACATAAAATAACATACATTGAAAGGTACAAATGGCAAAATCTCTTTGTAGATTATCCGTGTCAATTCATTATGGGTTACAGCAAAAACTTTGTAGCTGAAATCGCTGAGATAGCACTTCGACAAATCACATGCTTCACCAACTCCTTAAATTTTTCTTTTTTCTCTGATAATTATTTCAAGAACATTTAATTTTCTTTCTATAAAACAAAAGCCAAGCAGAGATTTACACATAATTCCCTCGTCTAATTCAGCAGGAATATAAAAGCAATTAAGCCACCATCGGACCCTTTAATTTAGTCGTCGGCGGTTGATAAAATAGCCGGTGGCGTTCATATCGGACCACTATTAAACGTATAAATCTCGCCGGTGGCCCTTCTGGGGAAATTAAAGGCTAGTTTGGGACAAGCCGGTGTTATTGAATCAATTGTGGCGAATGTACTTTGCGATTTATTTCTGCGATGTTATTGTAGATCTGGAGAAGTAATAAGACGATTTTAGTAATTCAGCAAAACGTTTCTATCGTGAATATCAGCGAAAAGTCATGCCCTGCTATACTTAGGTGTCCGTACGACTTATAAGCAGTGATGGCCTCGAGGTTAAGGCGTGCGGTCGCGGGTTCAAACCCCAGACATACACCTTATGTGTGTATTCACAAAGATTTATCACTTGCTTTAACGGTGAAGGAAAACATCGTGAGGAAACCTGCACACGTATAAGTTCTTAGGAATATCTTAGGTGTGTAGTCCGCTCACCCGCACTAGGACAGCGTGGTGGACTAAGTCCTAAACCCTCTCAGTTGTAGCGGAGGAGCAGTGGGACGTATATGGGCTGATGATCATGATGACGATTTATGATAAAAAGTCTGCATCTAGCGACATTCCACGCTCTTCATGAAAATTTCAGCTCACCTTGTATGTGATCGACTAACGCTGCGATTCTCGCTATGTGGTACTAGAGTACCACTTGTCCCATATCGTTGAATGACCAATTGCTATTGCATTTATCATATATGTTTAGAGACTGACAAGTTTCTTGAAAGATAATCTGCAAAAGCTCTGGCACTATGATAAAAAATACAGCTCCATTCCATGACAATTTTAATACCAATAAAGGTGGAGTAAGCTCATTAAAATCTACCTAAATACCTTAATCCCTATAAAACCTCAACACATCCAGTCCCGACCCCAACAAAGACGTCTAAACTCCGAAACCACAGCACCAAGACAAATGGACTGAGCGGCTCATCCCTGCGGTCGACTACCATCCACTGCACAATAGCCAACGTGTTAACTACCCTGGGTCACCACAGCCAGATTATACAACGGGAATGACAAGGATAGACATACAAAACAGCCCAAGAGTGAAGGAGACAAAGCACGAACTGTTAATTAAATTAAACGAGCACGGAGGGAGCTAATTGCTCTACGTAATCGCACAGCAATTTCTTGTAGGTGTTTTGGTTTAAACAAAGCCCAGTTCCACTGATTTAAGTAACGATTTACTGCTTAGTGCTCGTGATGGCTTAATGCTTTGTGTTTTGGATTTGTGGTTGGTTTCGAGGAGTTGGTTTTATCATCTTTTCTTAAAATCTTCATCATGCATTTTAACATTACTTTCTTTTAGAGACTTAACCCAGATATAAATCTTAATGTTGTCTTTCGCTGATAATATCGCTGGTAGTCAAAGGATAAATCATTGTTCCATTCGATTTTAACTGTGGCCATGAAACTACTTAGCACATCGGTTTAAATTTCATAGTGGCTTTGGGCTCTAATTTTTACTATAGAATACGAGGACACCGTAGTGTAAACTCTCAAAAACTCATGGACTAATACAAATATTGCAAAATCCAAATGTCCATGATAACCTCATCACAATCATTTTTCATAAATATATTTATATTAAACATTATGATATCGTCGTTTAAGAATTTAAAAAAAAAATTGGTTGCAATGCAAGCAAATTTCTGCTTGTCAATTAAAATGCCTCATCGTGACATTTAAAAAAATGGAGGAATATTGCAATTACAACTCCATTACCAAAATTAACTACATATTTTTATGACATATTGATATGCCGAATGAATAACCGCCTACACAACCCCTCGAAGAATTACCAAGTATAAAATATTCGACAGACGGAGCGCCCCTCGCTGAAATATGAATTAATCACCCGGCCGTCAACAAAGTGAAGTGTCATCTAGCGAGAAACGAGGGCGACGTGGGCTGTGTTCACAATCAGATGCTTAGAACCTAGGCAGCGCTTGAGAAGTCTAGTCCTAGCCGCTGGTGAATGAGCAGCCACCGGTTGCTTTAGGTTTCTAACTTCAGACTTTAAGTGGTGAACTTAGTTCCACAACTTTGTTCGCAGTTATTTATATCATAGAATGGTATTAATGATTTGGTAGAAAGTACCTTGAAACTCACTTAACCATTAACAAAAATATGATGCACATACATAATATAACATACCTACATGTCATTGCGTTTGTATGCCATTAGAGTTAGCACATATGTCTTAAAGAGCGTCCAAGTATATAGCTTTAAGACAATCTTGACGCTTCTTCCACCGATAATACTAGAATCAAGCAAACTTTTCTTACGTAGCCTTTCAAACACTTTTCAACTTTCTATCTATCCTTGGATCCAAAACCCCGTCAATTGAAATCAACACTTTTGACAAGCTTAAAGTCTCTTCTCCATACCATCTGTTCTTTCCTTTCAAGAAATTCCTTTTTTATAAATTAAATTCTTTAAAACTCAACTCTCATAGTAACATCACCTTTAAAACGGTCGTGAACCAAATAGTTCATTTCAATCACACTATATTACTAAACAGTATCAATACTAACAAAATAAAGAATAGAAAAAACAGTGGTATCACAATTTGAACGCGGGGTTAAGGAAGGGAGCGGCCTCCGGGTAATTACGGCCGACGCGATGCATTATGTATGCGATGACTACAATTTTAAGCCAATAAATAACAACCCGCGTAATGCGGATGAAAATATGGTAACGCATTTATTATACATCCTACGGCGCCTTAATGGACGGAGCGGCAGGGGAGACGTCTATGGAGATGTTATACCAAGTCCAAATACTGAATTGTTTTTCCCTTTTTGTATACTTGCTTATAATTGTCCTTCCTGCTCAATCTTCGCAACAAATGATCATAAACTTTATTAATAAATATGTAAATAAATAAATACACCCAACAGTCACAGACATAGTTACGACCCCTCACTAAGATATGAGTCTTGTGTCGTGGATACGAGAGACTTTCGGTCTCACTAACACCGAGATCCGAAAAAAATATTTGTGTATCACACACACATTGTAAACCCGCGGCCTCTCGTTATGCTAGCTGGTGTTTAGACACCTACACAACAAGACTTCTTCAAGTCTTCTTTTTGTGTTTTTTTTTTCACCTATTAGTCCATCTGAATGCTTAATTAGATTTTTATAACAGATTGAGGATGCATCTGGAAACGAATAATCTGAAGTATTCATTTCAAATTCATTTATACACGTTACGTAATTTTACAAACCAATGTTTCTCACTCCTTGTCATATTCAAAGAATGCCTGGGATAAAATTAACTTCTGAATTTTATTGACCCATAATTCAAATTAATCAGATGATATTATTTAATGTGCAAAATTGCATGAGAAGTTGAAACAGGAATCATTAGTCAATAACTACTCCTAGTTATTATATAATATCTCCATATTATATTTGTAACTCAACTATTCTTTAAAATTGCATGTTTTAAAAGTTAGAAACAGAATACTTAAGATTTTTTTGCGTTAACAATAGTACACAAGAAGACGAATTCTGTTTTAGTACCAAAAGAGAACAACTAGATGGCGTAAGTAGTACCTATTTCTTTGTTTAGGCGTACATAACACCCTGTAACAGAACCAACATACTTTATAATATAGCAAATAAATTTTATACCGTCAATTCTGTGTTTGGAGAAGCAAAACCTAAACGTTTTGCAATTTATTTTATAAATTCATTATTATCCATAGGACTGTTGATCAACAACTTACTTTTAAGAAGTATTAAATACAAAATACGTTTAAAACAATAGCAGTGGCGGTACTTCCATAGCCCAAAAGCGTTACATGTCAATTGTGTAATGTTTAGTTTATATTTGTTTATGGTGGGGTCAGGATACATGTCAAATAGCTTTTGTTAAATAAATATTTGAAACTTAAAGATTATTATTCGGAATTTTGTAATGCAGACTGGGCTTTGGGATTCTATGGAAGTGCCGCCACTGATAACTATGTGCCAAAGGCTATATCAATTTATCATACCAAAAAGACTGAGGTAACAACTCCAATGAATTCCACGAATATATAGAGCTGGCCCGTATCCTAAAACACGATCACCCCCAACCCCGGGGTTGTTTGCGAAATAATGGATTCATTCCGTATTCATTTACAGCCCTAATAAGCTAGAGTCGAGACCGCCAATGTCACGCCACTACCCGTCTGGTTTAATCTCATTGACTGTTATTGAACAAGATTAATACACAGGTGCCAGCGGATCTGTGAATTGAGTGGCGCCTTTCATTTAAGAATAATTATTTGAAAAAATTACGGTTTTTATTTAAAGCAATCTCCAAGTGATGGCTTCGAGGTTTAGACACGCGGTCGAGAATCGAAGGTCGCGGGTTCAAACCCCAGGCACACACTTCTGACTTTTCGAAGTTATGTGTGTATTCACAAATAATTATCAAGTATTTTCACGGTGAAGGAAAACATCGTGATGAAGCCTGCACACCTAAAAGTTCTTAGGAATTTCTTAGGTGTGTCGTCCACCAACCCGCACTAGGCCAGCGTGATGGACTAAGGCCTTAACCCTCTCAGGTGTAGAGGAGGCCTGTGTCCAGCAGTGGGACGTAAATGAGCTGATGATGAATCTCCCAATATTGTGTTAAGAATAAATGATTAATTGACAGAGATAAAGAACGTCTGTGTCAAAAACATGTTAAACTTTTTCTGTAAGTACATTACATGTACTTACTTACAATACACATGACATGCTTTGGTTTCAACTGTGAAAATAAATAAAACAACGACGAATGGACACTAGACAATGTCCTTAACGTAATATTTTTTTTTTGCCATCCAGTATAACTATCATCACATCAAACATTAATTTCTTTCATCATTCTAAACAAGCATTCTCACTTCATAAGTCACGGTTTTAGGCTTTTATTTTACCTCATTGCCTGAATAATATTTGTGTAATAATTCATTGCAAAAATACTGTGTGGTTATATTAGAACAGCCAATACTAGAGTCAACATTTGTATCACCCCACTCATTTCTAAGTTTATTTGTATCGAGCCCTCAAGCCGAGGGGTACCGAGTGTTCACAAGTGACGTGATCCAATTTAAATTTTCTACTTTTCAGATTTTGTTATGTCAAATTAACATTTGTAATGGGCTTGGTCTAAAACGTAATGTATGGATGGGGGCGAAGTATTACTGCATATTTTAATATTCCATTCGCGAATCTCGTTTGTTTTTGTTACCTTGTGTTTTTATTTCGAACGTGCCAAAATAACATAATATTTTAGGCTTACGGTTATTTTTGTCAATTATGTGTGCTGTCAACCCGACCAACCGACAATGCTCGATATTTCACTGCTCTCTGCAACTTCGTTCGCCTTCACTTCCTTAATTACGATTAAATCTTGTACATCCCTAAATCAGGGAACGTTTCTGGAACCAAGTCTTTAATCCAGAAGTTCCAAATGCTTGCTTTTTACTAGCACGACAAAGTGATAACACCATGGCTGATAAGCACGATTCTATCCAAAAAGAGCATCAAGCGGCGAGAGCTCCTAATTATTTCATTCTGGCCTGTTGAAATGCTTCTTCACAAAGAATTATCACGTACTTTAACGGTGAAGGAAAACATCGTGATGAAACCTGCACATCTTAAAGTTCTTAGGAATTTCTTAGGTGTGTAGTCCGCCAACCCGCACTAGGCCAGCGTGGTGGACTAAGGCCTAAACCCTCTCAATTGTAGAGAAGGCCCGTGCCCAGCTCTGGGACGTATATGGGCTGATGATGATGATGATGAAACATGGTACTAGAAAGGCAGGAACTCGTGACCACATCCCATTCCACAGTTCCATGGTACGGCAAATGCATTAAATTTCGAACGCTTTTGTGGCCTAAATACATCAATAAATGTCGGGTCAGGACGAAAATTATCGATATCTGATAGTAAATAGACTGCATATTAGATTTACAAAGTAGCGGTACAAATTTTAGCAAACGCCTGTGGGGCGAAGGATTGGAATGGAGCAAATGCCGAAGTGAACGTCAAATAAATTCTTGAATTGGTACTTGAAACGATGTGGAGATCGCATTGCTTAGATTTGTTGCATGCAGAAATGGTTTTCAACAGCTAATGATCGACTCGCATAGTCAGAGCACCTATATTAATTAAATGAATAAATGCACCCAATACTAATGACCGCCATATTAAGATCTTGTATCTTTTGTCGCGAGTATTTGAAATTACGAGAGACTTTTCAATCTCACAAACGCATCTCATCTGCATCTCATAAACGCCTAGAAACAAATATTTGTGGATTTATCACGGTGTGTGAAGTTCAAGTTGTCACTGAATAGTTTTCTACATACATACATAAACTCACGCCTGTATTCCCCGAAGGGGTAGGCAGAGGTGCATTTCTGCATCCACATTTCGCCAAGTATGTATCAGTCCCACGTAATAGGGGGCGAGCCTATTACCGTTTTTCGGGCACATTCCCAGACTCCGTGCTGTTACTGAGAATTTCCTAATGGAAAAACCCAATAACACTTTCCACCCAATCGGAATCGAACCCAGGACCTCTAGATCCCACGGCACATACTTGTACCGCGAGACCACAAGGCAGTCGTAATAGTTTTCTATATTTTTTTATTACAGCTAGTAAAATATATTTCAAGAAGTAGTGATGGCCTCGAGTTTAAGGCGCGCGATCGAGAATCTCGGCGGTCACGGGCTCAAACCCCAGGCACAACCCTGATTTTTCAAAGTTATGTGTGTTCAAAATGAATTATCATTTACTTTAACGGTAAATAAAAACATCGTGAGGAAACTTGCACAACTAAAAGTTCTTACGAATTTCTTAGTTGTTAAGTCCTCCAACCAACAAGGCTAGCGTGGTGGACTACGACCTAAGCCCTCTCAGTTGTAGAGGATGTCCGTACCGAGCAGTCATATATGGGCTGATGATGATGAAAATATGTTTCTAATTTCATCCAAACCCGTTCACTATCGTGATTAACAAACATAAACGTATAATAACACGTCATATTAGTGTAAATGAATCACCGAAATAGTAGCTTTATGATATTGAAGCGGTAACCCGTATCGATTTAGGGTCGGCCATCCATCACTCAGTGTCGGCCGCTCGCTAAGTGTCTGACAGTCGTTTACCTTGCGCATTAGATTGTAGCCGATGTCGTGATACTCATTGATTGTCATGTCTCAAATAAATTACGATAATTATGTCTTCTGTTTGTTTTACTAACAAATGCTAATTCGAAATATAATTAAATATAAAGCATGTTAAGTAAATACGAAACATGCGAAGTTGCATTAGATTTATACATATGTATATTGCGTTAAGACTTTTATAAGTAATCTTATATTTAAACGAATAGAGTGAAGTTAAATAAAAATATATGCTATTATATTTGTCATAAGATGAAGAAGAAGTCATTAGAAGAACGTTTTATTTGAATTGACGAACAAAATAGCAAACGCACTAAAGCGCCATTATAGTAATCTACGTCATCATCACTATAAAAAGACATAACTAAATGAAATCTTAATAAAAGACGCTTCAATTAACACATAAATTGAAGAATTAACAGGTTGATCCGTGCGACTTATCTAAACCTACCCGCGCTATATAAATGCTTTCTTACCAAAAAAAAAACTCCTTTACAAAACAAGTTCAAAAACTGACATGTACTCGTAGGGATTGATATAACTTAAGACTTCACTGAAGGTCGTTTCATCCATATAAATATTTAGCAAATTGGTATCTTCTAAGGCTAAAAATACAATACCTTACTATTGTAACAAACGAAACAGAGCTTCTAAGAAGTGCAAGAATAAACTTAGAACCAATGTACCATGTTTATAACGACTTAAAACGATTATCGTAAATAAAACGTCCCCCTATTCACAAGAGAATATAATAATTCTTTCATCCGTTGAAGTACGTAGCCAAATAAAATAAATACGTGGTTATATGTTTGTCGCACATAATTTATTTTATTATTCATGACTCTTCAGCATTCAATTAATCGCAATACACTCATATAAATGAGGGCACGAAATATTCACACATGCAGTTGAGCCTGTACACTAACTTACAAACTTTGTATTCCGAAATCACGAGAAACTATTAAATTCTATGGATCACCCACTTTGGATTGATGCATACATACATACATAAACTCACGCCTGTCTCCCGTTAGGGTAGGCAGAGACTATAGAGCGCCAAATGCCACGGTCCAAACACACCTCTTTCGCTTCCTCCACTGACATTATCCTCTTCATGCATGCACGTCGGTTTCGAGGACTCTTGAGGTTTCGAGGATTGATGCAAACATCAAATTGGCCTCTTCCAGTTTTCCAGCAGTCTTCTATCAAAACCTAACAAGTACAGCTGGCTAGTGAGGCGATTAAATCCTAGGCAAAGGCTATCGATTCAACTTTCCTAAACTCAGATCACTAACAAATATCTGTACCAAAATTATGCCAACTTCTTATCCGCTGTGCCAATCGTTGGCTTATACAAAATGTTTATTACGAGGCAGATGTGATCTCACAATATATTACAATATTAAATTATCCGCGCATCATTTAACGGAGGGCACATCGCGAATAAATTTCAATTCAACGCATCGTTGGAAACATCGGCAGACAATTGTTTCTGAATTATGTGCTGTACATAATATAATGTTAGATTTAATGTTATTGTACATTTGTAATTGAGTTTTTCATTTTGCAAGGGGTTTTATGATGTCATTTCTAACATCTATACTATAACATATAGGTACCTATAAAGCTTATGGCTTGAGACTAGTATTTTAATTTGGAGATAGTATTTGAGACAAATCATTTACCTTGAGTTACTTTGTTTTGTCGTTTATATTATTCTTTCATGCTTCCTCTTATTCTTATATTCGAAAGGCTCCAAAGCACTACTTGTCCAGCACTTTTGACAGCCCCGTGGCGCAGTTGGCTAGACACCAGCTTGCGAAACGAGAGGCTGCGGGTTCGATCCCCGCACCGAGACAAATGTTTGTGTGATCCACAAATATTTGTTTCGGGTCTGGGTGTTTGTGAGACCGAAAAGTCTCTCGTAGTTTCTGATACCCACGACACAGGACTTGTATCCTAGTGTGGGGTTAGAACTATGTATGTGACTGTTGGGTGTATTTATTATTATTATTATTTTTATACTCTATCCTCATTAGCTCGTCCTATACTTCTTAGTATTAAAACAAAATTTCCATTTACATTTTGGAAAAATATACATATGTATGTGTTACATTGTTCCAAGACGCTCTAATACCAAATAATAAATGAGGATATTCTTACAATTGGAATAACTAATCCTAATACAAACTCTTAAGCCCCTAAGAGATGTTGTCTTTGTGTATTTCATTTACCAAAATTATCCTCTCTCAAGCTATATCCATATCATATTGGACCTATCTCGACAGGGTTAGCATTGCAGACGTGAAATATAAACCACCATAGAAATACGAACATTCATTTATCAAAACCAAACACTAAAACCAATCGAAACTCCCCACTAGCGTCACAAAGGCGCAAAGCGTTAAAAAATCGCTCGGCAAAAATATTGCCGTGGTACAGAGGGCCGTATGTCATCGCAGTACAGTTTTATTGCCGCGGCGGTCATCCCAACACACCGTGCCGACCGTTAGGGACCATGCAAAATATTAATATGAAGTGCTATTTTTGGAAAAAAAGACAAAAATTATGCCGGCGATAATAGTCTCTACGGCAAAGGGAATAAAGAAGCGAATGGTTTCAAACGAACTGAAGAGTTATCGGTGTTCTAGCTAGAATTGCTTTTAGAGCTATGATGTAAGAAATGTCAATTATTTGTATGATTAGTAGTAGAGCCTTTTGTAAATCTAAAGTTTTGAATAATTTTAACATCATTTAGTATTTTACTGGCAGTATAGCATTCCTATGCTATTTCGTCGTACATTCATTTGCATGTGGATTGGTGACTTCGAATTCTGGAATAAAAATCTGTCCAAATCTGCCATTTACTACAAAAAAATACACAAAGTGCTGGCTGTGGATTGCCTCCAACAGATCACAATAGAAGATTTAGGAGAAATAGGTGACTATCATAGGATTAATTATACGAATTTAATAAATCACAGAAATTATGTTTTGTAAGAAGCAGTGATGGCCTCGAGGCTTAGGCGCGCGGTCGAGAATTGCGGCGGTCGCAGGTTCAAACCCCAGGCACACACCTCTGACTTTTCGAAGTTATGTGTGTATTCACAATGAATTATCACTTGCTTTAACGGTGAAGGAAAACATCGTGATAAAACCTGCACACCTAAAAGTTCTTAGGAATTTCTTAGGTGTGTAGTCCGCCAACCCGCACTAGGCCAGCGTGGTGGGCTAAGGTCTAAACCCTCTCATTGTATTTGGGCTGATGATGATGTTTTGTTTTCACGATCGATATAACGATGACATAATACGAAAAGTTTTGATCTAGCACACACTTTAGTAACTCGATATTAAAACTTAGAGAATCAAACAAAAGACATTAACAAAACGTAAAACATAAAACATAACGCGCCACATTTAACACAGGGCCATAAATCATGTTGTTAATAGACGGAGGCCTTTTGCACGTTACGCGAAGTAGTGTGACGAAGCGACCGCGAAACGTGGGAAAGTCTCGACACGATCATTTTTCATCACACACGGCTCATTACCGCGCGAGGGATGCCCAATTACTACCAGACAATTTACAATCAACCCTAATTTGTTTATTCTCTGCTTCATACAGACAGGTTGGTGCGATTTTGCTCGGTTAGAATTATTAACCGTTGCATGTTATCTTACGGTAGGTTTAAGACTTTTTATAGAAGAATTTGGCTAAATATTCGGTGTTAGGTTAGACATGGGCTTATTAGAATTAAAGCTAGAATTAGATTGTAGATAATTAAATAACATTTTTGCTTTATCATGGCTGCTGAAGATATAAATCCAAATAATGTAATCAATGGAGAATATTATATTTCAGAGAATGGTATACTTTTGCCTCATTTAGAACTGAATTGCAAATGAAACGAAATAAAAATATAGACAACAAATTCCACAAACTGTGACATTTGTTCAACCAATATTAAAGGAACCTAAGTATGGAAGACACTTGAACAGAAATGTACAACATAATCAATCAAACTATGTAACCGAAGAACTATATGAAACTTACCTTAAATATACCAAATTAAATAACTTTCTTTTATTCCCGATTTCTTAATGTTTACCTTCTTTTCTTTTATTTATTTTTCTTTTACAAATATTAAAACTTTCAACTTACGGGAGACAGTTTGTTACTACATCACCAACTTAAAAGCGAGGCTACGGGTTTGATCCACGAATTTATAATAATATTTATAGGATTCACATAATATATTTGTCTTGTATTTAGTTTTTGGTAAAATGGAAATCTTGTAATCTTGCGTGTTTTGTGGTTAGGATAGACAAGATTTTCATGTTTAGTAGGGTTTCTAGTCGAGGTAGATTAGGTTCTAATAATTATGTCTTATTTTAATTATCTGAGGTGAAATTTAATAGTGTTGGTGGTAAAATACAAAAACCATTGACTGGAACTGGAAAAAAATGGTAACATAACTACGATAATTTATTTATTATTCTCCAGTTGTTAGAAATGGCGATAAATTATAATCTACTACACAATATCAACATGCTTAATAGCGCGTTACAAAGCATGTTTTTTCAATGGTTATAATATTGATTTATAGTATGCACGCAATAAATTGTGCGGATAGTGCGCACGCGCATCACCGTGTCTAACGCGATATGGTCACCCCATTCATACGGTAATGTTGATCCCAGTATTTATCACCCACGTTCGTATGGATTGTAATAAATAGAATACACGAAAGACCCCGGGGAGTGAATGTAAATGTAGGGTATCTAATCTATAAGAAACTTGAATTATGGTTTTTCTAATACTTTAAACTCGGCATTTGAAAAATTAAATTTATTTCTTACGTCTTTGCTAACCAGTAAACCGATATTAATGAATTTTGATACAAAAATAAATGACACTCTGGAGACGATAATAGAACGTTTTGCTTCTATGAGATTGCTTTATAAAACCTACATTATGAGCTAGAAAACTTTTGGCTACGCCTTAAAGTATAAATTTATACTGACAGTAAAATATACCATGGCCAAATTGTCACCGGAGTGAAGTTTCAAAGATTGAAATTGTTTATTTTGACTTAAAATCTCTATTTCTCTCAACTTCAATAAATAAATAATGCGTAACCTCTTTCAAAACTAATATAATAAATATGACTGCCTCGTGGTCTCGCGGTACATATATGTGCCGTGCGATCAAGAGGTCCTGGGTTCGATTCCCGGGTCGGGCAAAGTGTTATTGGGTTTTTCCATTAGGAAACTATCAATAGCAGCACGGAGTCTGGAAATGTGCCCGAAAAACGGCAATAGGCTGCCCTCTATTACGTGTGACTGATACATACCTGGCGAAATGTGGGTGAAGAAATGCACCTCTGCCTACCTCATCAGGGAATACAGGCGTGAGTTTATGTATGTATAAGAAATATTGCTCGGCAGAAAGACTCTCATGCGATATTAAAGGTCTCAACAAACTTAAATACAAAAATCAGTTTTAATCCCATATCAGCTAAGTATCAAAACACAACTTTAAACAAACAGGGTAGTGTCTTTTTGAAAAATCGCCCGACCATCCCCCGCTGCCACTGTAGATATATGTCCGCCATTAAATCCGCACGCTACACAAATCATCCCCATGTTCCCCCCACCGCGCAGATCTGCCGCTTTACATCATTTCAATTTATCAACTGCACACGGAACAGGGAAAGTTTGATGAGAACTATTGAATATACTGACCTGGACACTTTCAAGTTTTTGGTATTACTGGTACAAAAAAAGAATATATAATAGGGCCGATATGTATTTTGAGGACTTCGGTCAACCATTTAATTGTATTGTATTAATAATCGCATGAGGGTTAGTGATACTTTTGTTGAATCAGAGAGAGGGGACCAAACCGCACTAGATTAGTGAACTTGGGCATAATTTCCACTGTTCAAGATATTTAAGAGCATACTTAGTAAGACGTAAATAGTCATGATACAATTGTTAAAGCTTGTCACGTTAATTTTATTGCCATGCTTTAAGGGTCCTAGAATAAGAAGAGTGGTCTATAAAATTTCAATAGTTTGTCCTAGGGTTGAAACGATACCACTAAGGTATCGATACTTCTACTCGATACCGTATCGGTCGTCAAGTATCGATACTTGGTATCGGTCGTCAAGTATCGATACTTACTTGTATCGAATCGTTTTTGGAAAATTTATTATTAAAATTTTAAAATAGATTTGTATTTTTAATAAGTACAAAATTATAGGATTTGCAGCCCCGTGGCGCAGTTGGCTAGACACCGGCTTGCAAAACGAGAGGCCGCGGGTTCGATCCCTGCACCGAGGCAAATTTTTGTGTGATCCACAAATATTTGATTCGGGTCTGGGTGTTTGTGAGACCGAAAAGTCTCTCGTAGTTTCTGATACCCACGACACAGGACTTGTATCTTATTGTCAGAACTATGTATGTATGTATGACTGTTGGGTGTATTTATTTATTTCTAGGAATTTATGAAAAAAATCTGTTTTTGCAGTGCTTCCCAAAAATATTAATTTACCAAATGTTTGCTGGCTAGGCGATTTTTAGAAACAGTAACTGTTGTGCCTGCCTTGGAAAAAAGCCTTTCGCAAGGTACAGAGGTACCTACCACGTTCAAATATATGCCTGCTTGTATGCCAACTACACAAAACTAAGACAAGGATTCATTCAAAAACTTCAATTTAGGATATGAATATTTTTTATCGATGTTAAAAATTAAATAGTGACATTGGTATACTGATTACTGATATGAGTACTTTTGACCGATACCTACTCGATACTTCATTTCAAAGTATCGATACTAAAAGTACTTGCTATCGGAGAAAAGTATCGAGTATGTACTTGTATTTACTCGTATCGTTTCATCCCTAGTTTGTCCTAGTAATCTGATAAACAATTTTAATACAATGATAGTCATCGTTATCAGCATTACGCATCTTCATTACATTCATCAACTTTCTGCGACCTTGAAGTGATAGCTCATCGCGAAGATGTACAGTCAATGCTGCGCTTACTTGTATGTGACCTTCACTTGAGAACCTTTTTTACACTACCACGAAAGTCTATGTGGGCGGACTACTGCCACTTCAGCTTGCTAATCTCTTGTACTATAAAAGCAAACTTCAATCTTCTACGAAATTCTTCATTTCTGATGCAGTTTTAGAGGAAAATACTGATCATAGCCGTCTCTTTACAAATTTAAGTTCACTTACCCCTATAAATGCTATGATTGAAACACAAATACGTGGTGCTATAAATTATTTTGGCTCAAATCCATTATTTTACGAGTGAGCTCCTACCGGGTGCGTAATCTGGAACGCCCTACTGTGAGGCATGTTTAAAAACTACCCTCTTTGAAATACGATAAAAACTATTACATCCTACAGCCCTCGGAGTGCAAGCTGAATTGTCGCGGGGTTTTGTGGCGAAGACATGTTTTTTTTCTATTCACCTTTAGTGTCAGTCCCTGTTCTTTTACGATTGGGAGGAATTGTAATTTTGTGACAACACTCCTTTTAATAGTATCTAATGGTATATCATCCACACCGTCAGCCGTTCATACAGAGAGACTCTCGGTACTTGGTCCTTTATGCCGGTCTGATGAGACGCTTCTTTGCAATACGCTTAGAATTCTTAGGGAACAAATAGATAGGTAAATCTCTAGGTTCGTACCGAATTATTCTAGAAATTGTAACTACTCACTTGTCAACCATTTTAAACACATTATTTCATACATAGTGTTCTCATACAATTCATATTCATTTACCTATTCATTCCTGAGTTACTAAAACTACTATTCCGATTGCACCAAATTCAGCATTGCTTTTATAAATATCTATATTATTTATAAGAACATGAAATAATTAAATCAATAAAAACAAAATATAAAAGTACTTAACAACATACGATCCATAATTTATTTTTGTTATCACAAGAGGGAAACCTACAACTTTCCCATTAAAGCAAGTCAAACAAACACATACGTCACACGAATGATTGCGTCATCAGGATAATTTACAATCTAAAATAAAACCCCGGGGTGAGCAATAAAATACGGTATAAATAAAAAAAATGGATCGCGTTACGGCGCATTACACGAGAATTGAGAGAGTGGGTACATTAGTTATTATAGCACGACAAAATATGTGTAATAAAACGTAATTTATCGCGCAAATAAAATATAACAGTGGTTAGGGCGGCAGATGGGGCGAGAGATGGCGCGCGTGGGACAAGGCATTAGCGACGAGCTTTAACCAATTATCCTCTCAAATTGAGAGGAATTAGGCCTTATTTAGCTCAAAAACTCAAAACACTTGCACAGGAAAAAGTCTTAAGGAAACCCACTTGGTTGATGTATTTTGCAAAGAATATAACTCTATAATTACGCTACTAAAATATAATTTTTGCTAAAAATCACTTCATCATCATCATCATCAGCAGCAGCCTCTCTCACTTAAATCAAAAATCACTTACTGGAATTTAATCCTACTTTTATTACAATTGCGACAGTTTTGATGAATGAATGTTTGTTACTCAATCACGGTAAACGGGGTAAGTATCTGAATAAAATTTGGCAGATTGTAGTCTGAAAAAGCACATTATGTATGAATAAATTATATAAAATTTGAATTAAATGCAACCTTACGCACAGCTAACATACAAGAAATGCAGATTTTTATTATAATAACGTAGGTACCTATTCTTTGTGCATCCACGTTTCGTCATTTGTGTTTTTCGAGCTATTTTCCAAACCCCATGACCCAATAGCCCTGCCCGACCCGGGAACCATACCGGCACCAGTTTATGCCGCATGACCACGAGTAAAGATAAAATCGCTGTTTCACGAAACTTGCGCCGCGCACTGTCACGGATATATTGACAGAGTCCTCCACGGATGCCGGAGAAAAATGGCGGTCATTTGTTGGCGTCGCCGTTTTGTTCTGTTGCCTTCGAGAGGCGAGATATTGGCTGATTTATATGGCGCGTTCAGTGACGAGCATCGCGCCCTTATTCCAGCATTGCTTCGCTCATGTCTAGTGTTTGGGAGCATATTGGCTTTATGTGCTATCTTTTTGTCTATTTACTTACAGCAATGCTCCATTTACCATATATCGAGTGACCTCATTTACATAGTTTTGTGGCACTGTAAGTGAAATGAGCACAAGTTTCCTTTGGGAATTAAGGTATTACTGATATAAAACTATTTGATTTTATTACGAGTTAAAAGGGCTTCTGGTATTAAGAAATAACTGACACGAAGATAGATTATATGTATTTATGTATGCATGTGTATATGTTTACGTTTTTTTTACTCTATTTGTTTATATATTACGATCTCTGTTTTTTTTAAGTTAATTAATTAATAAAATCAGTATGATAATTTCACAGGAAGTAAACACTAAATTTAAATCTCAACTTATAATTAATCAAAACATTGAATAAGCAAAATAAATCGTTACAAATATAGGTGCCCACATAAACATAGTCATGTATATTATTTTTTATGTAACAATGACTAGCCTTTATATATTCGTTTACATATGCGTGAAGTAAACTGCAACTGAACGAAATGATTGTAGTCGCTCAGCCGTATTTAAAGATCCTTTCATAATTTTATGTGTTACTTTCCCAAACAAATCAATCCAAAACTATAAGTAAAGGTGCAATGCAATTTCATTGAAAAACTAACAATACACGACCGTATTAAATAAATAACACTACAAAACCGAACAAAGAAAGCAATTAACAATATTTCCACAATACGCATGCGCTGAGTCCATTCACACTCGATGTCAAATATATTAGTGCTGTCAAAATAAATAATAGGATGTGCCGAATATTGGAATGAAAAATCCCTATTGGCCCACAAAGGCAGACATCGTTCACGATAACTTCACCGCTTTGTGCGACGACGGCGACCTTTGTGCTTACTAAATAACGTCGAAGGGACGGACTTGGAATGGATGTGTGGGGGCTTTACCCCCTAGAAAGGTTGCGGGAACATAATATTGTTTTGCTACCTATAAGCATTTTTGTGAAGTTGTAATCGAATTAGCGTTCTAACTTTCCATTTGAATTACTTAAGTGTAAAATAATTTACTATTGATAAAGTGTTTTTCAATAAGTTGCTTGCTGCTGAAGCTTTTTAATTAGTTAACTAAAATCAAATCAATCATGAAGTCACCACTCGAATAAGTCCAAGTTTTTATTAAGAATTTCCTTGACTAACTCTAACTCTTGAAATTTAACCCGTGGGCCCTTGATCATTTGTGCTTACTTTTCCCCTGAGAGTAATGAGGCAGACTTACGAACTATTATCTTGTTTCACACTCCATGCAGGAGTATTCTCTTATCATAGAAGCGCATACAAAATAGAATTTCAAATAAGGAAGAATTCAGACACGAAAAATATTTCAAATATCGCCCACACAATATACCTGGGTCCGTCCCTATAGTCTTTGACATATTTCGAGCGGCACCTTTAACAACCGCGCAGTAACATTAACGTATTCTTTTGAAGTTCTCTTTAAAGTTTCACGAGCATTGATAACATAAGTTTTTGGTTTAAATAACTCTTGATGTAGTGATGTACTTAAAAATTATTTTATAGGATACCATTGTTCGTAGTGTAAAAATATTTGACGGTTAATATTTGTATCTAAAATAATTTGAACTTTTTGGTAGGTTGCAAAACTATACATCTTTTTTATTTCATTATATCGAACTACATTATATATGAGTGGTATACATTTGGTCCCAATTTTATTATAATTTGTAATAATGTTAAATAGTAAAATACAATGTACATAATATTTCGTCAATTTTTTGTCCGTCCCGCGTAATATGGGGTTAATCATTGCCGTTTTTAGGCACAATTCCGAATTCAATTACTCAGAATTTCCTTCCGACCCGGGAATAAGCCTTTGCGGACGAGGCTGAACGGGGAGGTACCACCGACCCGTTTCTCCTTAAAGAGGAACGGGTAGCCGATTCTTGTCTTCTGGCTCCGCCGGGTAATCAAATACCATCTCAGATTACCCACACATACGCGTGTGTTTCACAGTGGGCATTATACAAATTATTGACTCCGACATTTTTGTTTTGCACAGTCGGGCAACATCAAGTATTTTTTTTTCTTTCTACAACATTGTGTCATTTTTTTTTATAACATTCCATTCTGATACATTCTGTGCATTTACATTTTATGTCAGCATTTGTATTTTGCATTTGTGTTTGTGCGTAATTCACATTTCTTTTCAGAGATTTTTTTTATTTGTGCATTTATTGCATTCATTTTTTATTGTTGCATATCTTTATTGTTTTGTAATTTTAATTCTTTTTTGCTCTGAATAGATAATAGCGGTTACGCACATTATTTTACATCGTTCTTAATATATATTTTTTTAACATAACATTGCCCACAATCGTGTCACATTCCGTCGCGTATTGTTTCAGTTCACTATTGTAATTTAAATACATCGTCTCACAAAATATTAATTAATTAACTTTCATACATATAGCTGTCCCACAATATATTAAGATATTTTAACTTCATTTTTGAACTTAGTCAATTCTCTAAAAATAATTTTCCTTTAAAATGGACCGTAACATTAAATATTTACATTTAACTAAATCGGAGCTCACGTATGAAGTAGCCATACGCGGTTTAGAACCTAAAGAAAAGGTTGAGGATCTTAGAGTGCAAATTAATAAAATTGTTTCGGAATATCCTGCGGACGCGGTTTTTGACTCATGCTATAACATAGAAACAGACATTAAAGAAGTTAACGCAACTATTAGCAAAATATTAACAAACTTAGATACTTTAGATAATAACCCGGATAATAAACCAGTTTTAGATCGTACTCGCTCGTTAATTAATCACACTTTTATAGTGTCTATCAAGTTACTTGTTATGTTATATTCACGCGGATTATACACGTTGGATTTATGTTATGTTTCGCGGGTTCGACTCATATATTTTTTTTATTTATTTTATTTATAGTTGTTAATCAATAGTATGATGATTATATTAGCATTCGTTTATTTTATAATGTATCGGCAAATAATTAATTCAATATTAGTCTGTTCGTTAATCGATTATGTTTGTCTTTAGCGGATTAAAATAAGCCTACACGAATTTTGATGTTTTGATTGGGAGTTTTGTTTTAGTGTTGTATGACTTCTTTATAGGTCTACAAACATTTTAGTTGCGTTTTGCAATTTTTTTAGCGGAGTATGACAGTTTCTTGGTATAGGTCTACTCGTCTGCTGTTTTTTTTCGTTACAGCGGGTCGTGACTGTAACAAATTCGCTAAAGACTAGACATACTCACAATGCCGCTTAGTTTATTTAATTTTGTTTTTATTAATTGTTCATATATTATCATAGTCGTCACCGTTAACAGTTCAATACTTGTTTACCTTGATACGTACCTAGTGTTTCGGAACATTGGTTAATTTTTTTTTCCTTTTTTTTTTACAATATTTTTTTTATTAAAAAGTTATTGCGTTTCGGTCTCTGTCTACGTTTGTCTTTGATGAATTAAAATAAGCCTACACGGAGTTTGATGTTTAGTTGGGAGATATTTTTTTATTTTTTTTGCGTTTTGCGCATTTATGGCGGGTCGCGACCTCTTGTATAGGTCTGATTCGTTTTGTTGTTTTGCGTCCTGCGCGTATAGAGCGGGTTGTGACTCTTTAAATAAGCCTACACTAATTTTCTCGTTAGAGCGGGTTGTGACTCTTTAAATAAGCCTACACTAATTTTCTCGTTAGAGCGGGTTGTGACTCTTTAAATAAGCCTACACTAATTTTCTCGTTACAGCGGGTCGTGACTGTAACAAATTCATCAAAGACCAAATGTATTCCACAGTGCCGATTTCGTCCGAATGTTTCATGTTACAGTATTTTCCCTCTTAGATGCTCTTTGTCATGCAGTGCTGTTCTTGAGTCCAATCTTATAATAGATTTGTACTCTAGTTGTATGGTAGTCTGTTGATAATTATAGAATTCTTCAGACAAATGTGACAGGTCGTATGCAAGGTCGCATGGTAGGTATTTGTTAGTGGATGTATGAAAGTGAGACAGTTACTGGGCGGTTCTATCCTTCTTAGGCGCTTGCCGCAGCGGATTTTACTACGTAAAATCCTTTCTCTGGGAGAGGGGGTATTGTTACGTTGTAACAAGTTTATAAACATAAAATAAATACAAATAATAACTACATACAAACAAACAAATAACCCGTTGTTACAATTGAATGCAAACCGCGCGCTTTAACTAGCGATATCATCACAACGACCATATAAGGTATTCGTCGGTGCCGGAAATCAAATTATTTCTAGAACATCGGATAGTAAACGCCACAGCCAGAAATATCGAGAAAAAATACAATAGCGATCGACGGTTCAACTTCCTACGAACTATTCCATCTCGCTCGATTCTATAATTACTATCTCAGTCCCACAGGGATTTACAAAAATATAGAGGGTAGTCGTGGCGTGTCTTGCTTCGGTTGTACCGTTCTTTCCATATCTCTGTCTCATGTCATACGGAACAATCTAGAATCTGACAGTACGCATTGTCGCCTCAGGAAGGAAACAGGCCCACCACCGAACCGATATGTACCTATATAAGGACGAATTCGCGGAGAGAGAAGGACAAATTCCGACGCCAGAGAGTTGTGATTAGTTCGCATTTTTTAAACAGTAGTAAAATCAGTGCTATACCAAAACGAAAAAGAAATTAAAAGCGGATCGCATCATTTTCAACCCCCCTTGGAAACTGGGGGTTCTCCGTTCGGGTTGAGAAATACGAGCTGCACGTTCACGACTCGGATTGAGAACTACGAGCTGCAAGTCCACAGTACGTTTGTGAACGACAGCTGCACGTACTAGTACGGACTGTACCAACGGGCAACGCTTCTGCCCACCGATTCCAGCAGACCCCTGCGGCAGAGGGCCTTCCGATATATCACCGAAGACCCCTCCACGCGTCACGGGATCGAAAGACCGAAGTTAAGTCCCCAGTGCACATAGGGTTTTATTGGGACCAGAAAGCTTTCCTGTGCCAAGAATCCACCCCCCTGGGTGTAGTCATTAATATAGAATTTTTATTTTATTTTATTTTATTTTTAATAAATTGATTATTTTGTAATTGTTTTTTTTTTATTGTTCCCGCCGTCAGGCGGACGTAACAAGTGGCTTTGCAGCCTTTCCAGGCTTTCCAGGTGGTAAGCCTTTGCGGACGAGGCTGAACGGGGAGGTACCACCGACCCGTTTCTCCTTAAAGAGGAACGGGTAGCCGATTCTTGTCTTCTGGCTCCGCCGGGTAATCAAATACCATCTCAGATTACCCACACATACGCGTGTGTTTCACAGTGGGCATTATACAAATTATTGACTCCGACATTTTTGTTTTGCACAGTCGGGCAACATCAAGTATTTTTTTTTCTTCTTTCTACAACATTGTGTCATTTTTTTTATAACATTCCATTCTGATACATCCTGTGCATTTACATTTTATGTTAGCATTTGTATTTTGCATTTGTGTTTGTGCGTAATTCACATTTCTTTTCAGAGATTTTTTTTTATTTGTGCATTTATTGCATTCATTTTTTATTGTTGCATATCTTTATTGTTTTGTAATTTTAATTCTTTTTTGCTCTGAATAGATAATAGCGGTTACGTACATTATTTTACATCGTTCTTAATATATATTTTTTTTTTAACATAACATTGCCCACAATCGTGTCACATTCCGTCGCGTATTGTTTCAGTTCACTAATGTAATTTAAATACATCGTCTCACAAAATATTAATTAATTAACTTTCATACATATAGCTGTCCCACAATATATTAAGATATTTTAACTTCATTTTTGAACTTAGTCAATTCTCTAAAAATAATTTTCCTTTAAAATGGACCGTAACATTAAATATTTACATTTAACTAAATCGGAGCTCACGTATGAAGTAGCCATACGCGGTTTAGAACCTAAAGAAAAGGTTGAGGATCTTAGAGTGCAAATTAATAAAATTGTTTCGGAATATCCTGCGGACGCGGTTTTTGACTCATGCTATGACATAGAAACAGACATTAAAGAAGTTAACGCAACTATTAGCAAAATATTAACAAACTTAGATACTTTAGATAATAACCCGGATAATAAACCAGTTTTAAATCGTACTCGCTCGTTAATTAATCACACTTTTATAGTGTCTATCAAGTTACTTGTTATGTTATATTCACGCGGATTATACACGTTGGATTTATTTTATCATTTGTGTTATGTTTCGCGGGTTCGACTCATATATTTTTATTTTATTTTATTTATAGTTGTTAATCAATAGTATGATGATTATATTAGCATTCGTTTATTTTATAATGTATCGGCAAATAATTAATTCAATATTAGTCTGTTCGTTAATCGATTATGTTTGTCTTTAGCGGATTAAAATAAGCCTACACGAATTTTGATGTTTTGATTGGGAGTTTTGTTTTAGTGCTGTATGACTTCTTTATAGGTCTACAAACATTTTAGTTGCGTTTTGCAATTTTTTTTAGCGGAGTATGACAGTTTCTTGGTATAGGTCTACTCGTCTGCTGTTTTTTTTCGTTACAGCGGGTCGTGACTGTAACAAATTCGCTAAAGACTAGACATACTCACAATGCCGCTTAGTTTATTTAATTTTGTTTTTATTAATTGTTCATATATTATCATAGTCGTCACCGTTAACAGTTCAATACTTGTTTACCTTGATACGTACCTAGTGTTTCGGAACATTGGTTAATTTTTTTCTTTTTTTTTTTACAATATTTTTTTTATTAAAAAGTTATTGCGTTTCGGTCTCTGTCTACGTTTGTCTTTGATGAATTAAAATAAGCCTACACGGAGTTTGATGTTTAGTTGGGAGATATTTTTTTATTTTTTTGCGTTTTGCGCATTTATGGCGGGTTGCGACCTCTTGTATAGGTCTGATTCGTTTTGTTGTTTTGCGTTCTGCGCGTATAGAGCGGGTTGTGACTCTTTAAATAAGCCTACACTAATTTTCTCGTTAGAGCGGGTTGTGACTCTTTAAATAAGCCTACACTAATTTTCTCGTTACAGCGGGTCGTGACTGTAACAAATTCATCAAGACCAAATGTATTCCACAGTGCCGATTTCGTCCGAATGTTTCATGTTACAGTATTTTCCCTCTTAGATGCTCTTTGTCATGCAGTGCTGTTCTTGAGTCCAATCTTATAATAGATTTGTACTCTAGTTGTATGGTAGTCTGTTGATAATTATAGAATTCTTCAGACAAATGTGACAGGTCGTATGCAAGGTCGCATGGTAGGTATTTGTTAGTGGATGTATGAAAGTGAGACAGTTACTGGGCGGTTCTATCCTTCTTAGGCGCTTGCCGCAGCGGATTTTACTACGTAAAATCCTTTCTCTGGGAGAGGGGGTATTGTTACGTTGTAACAAGTTTATAAACATAAAATAAATACAAATAATAACTACATACAAACAAACAAATAACCCGTTGTTACAATTGAATGCAAACCGCGCGCTTTAACTAGCGATATCATCACAACGACCATATAAGGTATTCGTCGGTGCCGGAAATCAAATTAATTCTAGAACATCGGATAGTAAACGCCACAGCCAGAAATATCGAGAAAAAATACAATAGCGATCGACGGTTCAACTTCCTACGAACTATTCCATCTCGCTCGATTCTATAATTACTATCTCAGTCCCACAGGGATTTACAAAAATATAGAGGGTAGTCGTGGCGTGTCTTGCTTCGGTTGTACCGTTCTTTCCATATCTCTGTCTCATGTCATACGGAACAATCTAGAATCTGACAGTACGCATTGTCGCCTCAGGAAGGAAACAGGCCCACCACCGAACCGATATGTACCTATATAAGGACGAATTCGCGGAGCGAGAACGAGAAATTCCGACGCCAGAGAGTTGTGATTAGTTCGCATTTTTTAAACAGTAGTAAAATCAGTGCTATACTAAAACGAAAAAGAAATTAAAAGCGGATCGCATCATTTTCAACCCCCTTGGTAAGTTTAATATATTTAATTCCAATATTGGCTTGGTTGCTGTTAACTAGTTTTTCGTGTCTGGATTAATTTGATTACTATTCAACAAGTGATTTCTTCAACCTTTTAATAGTGCAAAAATTGCTATGGCTATATATATTTCTTGATAGTGGTATAACAACGTAACGTAATGCGACTGTGAGTATCTTAAAATTGGTAAGATATAACTTACCTTTTTATTTTTCCGATGAGTTTCAAATATGTTTCGCCGCGGTATTTTTCTTCATTAACATTCTATTATACCTAATATTAATTTAGTCCAAATCAATATGGCCGCGATAATTAATTCCCACTGTGTTCCACGCGTATGTTGTTAATATCGGTGGCTTGTGTATTATCTTAATAAGAACTTTATTATCTTAAAATATATTTCCAAATTTAAATATAAGTATTCTATTAAAAATAGCCACCGAATAATTGTATTAGTTTGCTTAGACTTTAAAGCCAGTTAAATTTTTATAATTGTGTAAAGTTATATATAAACTATATTTCCTCCTGTTAGTTCAAATAATGTAATACACACACATAGCTGTGAGATTTATTTTCTAGATTAGCGTGATGTTAAGATAAGAGAAATTTCTCGATGTACCGGCGAAATAAATATCGAAGGTCATTGTTTCACTCGTAGTATTCATGTGTATAAAATTAAACCTGTACTTGTGTTTAAGTGTAACTATTTCTTTTGTACTCATCGCGTAATGGAATGGTGATCGTCCGGCATATAAACAGTTGGGGTTTGATCCTGGGTTGGGTAATTTAATTAATAAATATTAATTATATTGGCATTTGACATTTAACTATGTTTCGTTTAATTATTTTTTTATTTTTTTTTATTTTTTTTTACAACCGGACCTAAATGTCGCCACTCCTTTCCGCTATTTTTTAATTGCTTCACGAAAGATGCCGACGCCCATTCCTGGTCTCGTCTAGTGCCTGGGTGTCGGATCTTTCGCGCTACAAGTGTCGTTTCGACGCGTTCCAGGAAACTGGGGGTTCTCCGTTCGGGTTGAGAAATACGAGCTGCACGTTCACGACTCGGATTGAGAACTACGAGCTGCAAGTCCACAGTACGTTTGTGAACGACAGCTGCACGTACTAGTACGGACTGTACCAACGGGCAACGCTTCTGCCCACCGATTCCAGCAGACCCCTGCGGCAGAGGGCCTTCCGATATATCACCGAAGACCCCTCCACGCGTCACGGGATCGAAAGACCGAAGTTAAGTCCCCAGTGCACATAGGGTTTTATTGGGACCAGAAAGCTTTCCTGTGCCAAGAATCCACCCCCCTGGGTGTAGTCATTAATATAGAATTTTTATTTTATTTTATTTTATTTTTAATAAATTGATTATTTTGTAATTGTTTTTTTTTTATTGTTCCCGCCGTCAGGCGGACGTAACAAGCAACGTTTTTAAGCAGGAATCTTACCAAGCCTGGGCCAATTCTATTTTGTCGCAAGACGCAAAGACCAGAGTTCTTAAAAAGAAGTATAACTTTGCCGCCAGGTGTTTCAAGAGGGCGATCGCTATAGCAAAGTCAAATTACATCGAGAGCATAGGCAAGAAACTAGTTAGTCTTCCTTCAGGAACTCGAGCATACTGGTCTCTTGCTAAAGCCGTCCTCGGTAACTTCTGTGTGCCATCACTTCCCTCCTTACGCAGGGAAGATAACTCGCTCGCCCACAGCGCAAAGGAAAAAGCTGATCTTTTGGGTGTTCTGTTTGCATCTAATTCAACGCTGGATGACAAAGGGAGACTACCACCTATGATCCCACACTGTGAGAGCTTCATGCCGGAAATCCGGTTTCACCAAAGCTCAGTGCGTAAGGCACTACTTTCCTTAGACATCCATAAGTCGAGTGGGCCAGACGGAATTCCTCCGATTGTGCTAAAAACTTGTGCCCCTGAGTTGGCACCAGTGCTCACGCGCCTTTTTCGGTATTGTTATTCCTCCGGTACTGTCCCGAAATCTTGGAAAACTGGTTTGGTGCACCCGATCCCCAAAAAAGGCGACCGATCTGATCCTTCCAACTATAGGCCCATTACTATCACCTCCTTGCTTTCCAAAATTATGGAATCTATAATTAATACCCAGCTTCTGTGTTACTTGGAGACTCACCAGTTGATCAATGACCATCAATACGGTTTTCGTCGGGGGCGATCAGCTGGTGATCTTCTGGTGTATCTAACCCACAGGTGGGCAGAAGCGATCGAAAGCAAGGGGGAGGCCTTGGCAGTAGGGTTGGATATAGCGAAGGCCTTTGATCGGGTCTGGCATAGGGCTCTACTTTCCAAGCTCTCTTCTTTCGGACTTCCTGAGAGACTTTGCGACTGGGTCACCAGTTTTCTCACAGAGCGAAGCATTAAAGTCGTAGTCGACGGTTCAAGCTCTGACTCTATGCCTGTGAATGCTGGTGTACCACAAGGCTGTGTGCTGTCCCCAACTCTGTTCCTTCTGCATATCAATGATCTGTTACTTAATAATAACATTCATTGTTATGCAGATGACAGTACTGGGGATGCCTTGTACACTGGCCGTGCAAATTTTTCTCAGGAACAAGTCATTGATTGCCGGAGGAAGCTTGTTTCTGAAATTGATGACTTGTTGGATCATGCTGAAGTTTGGGGTAGTCAGAATTTGGTCCAATTTAATCAATCAAAGACACAAGTTTGCGCATTCACCGCAAAAAAATCTCCTTTTTCGGTATCACCTCGGTTCATTGGCACTCCCCTAAATATCTCGTCAAGTCTTGAAATCCTTGGCATCGATGTTTCGAGTACAGTCCAATTCTGCGGTCATCTGGAAGCTAAAGCCAGGCTGGCTTCGAAAAAGCTTGGTGTGCTCAGCAGAGCGAGACAATATTTCACGCCGGCTCAGCGCCTTCAGTTGTATAAGGCGCAAGTCCGGCCACATATGGAATATTGTTCTCATCTCTGGGCTGGAGCCCCTCAATACCAGCTTCTTCCATTTGACCGCATCCAACGACGTGCCGCTCGAATCATCGATGACAGGACTCTTTCCGACAAAATTGACACCCTGGCATTGCGAAGAGACGTTGCGTCGCTTTGCGTACTATATCGCATGTACCATGGGGAGTGCTCTGATGAACTTTTTGGTTTAATACCTGCTGCTGACTTTCATTACCGCACCACACGCCTGAAATTGAAGTTTCATCCCTACCATCTGGATGAATGGCGTTCCTCAACAGTGCGGTTCAAACGGTGTTTCCTTCCTCGCACTACATCTTTATGGAATCAGCTTGCCTCGGCGGTATTTCCAAACAGATACGACTTAGGGGCCTTCAAGAAGAGAGCCTATATTTTCCTCAAAGGCCGGCAACACACCGATGATTCCTCTGGTATTATTGGTGTTCATGGGCGGTGTTGACCACTTAACATCAGGTGGCTCACTTGCTCGTTTGCCTCCTTTTTCCATAAAAAAAAAAAAAAAAAAAAAAAAGAATCGAACCCAAGACCACTAGATCGCACGACACAACTTGTGCAACGAGATCTCAAGGCAGGTAATTAAATAATTTATAATGATTATTACTATAACCGCATTGGTGTTATAATTGGTAATCAAATTTATACCAAAAAACCCAAACAATGAAGGCACTACAACTAAACTATCATCAACATATTACAGTTAAAGAATACATAAAAATACACCCATAGTCATTGAAGTGTAGATGTAATATTAATTATAAATTGTAAGGTAGACGTGAAAATAAATTATACCTATACGTAATATAAGCGCTGTTCCCCACTCGAACCGGTTCACTACTACCACTGACATCAGACCAAGTGGACGGGCTAGATGCTATTGAAACTAAGCTTTCATCATCAGCCCTTATACGTCCCACTGCTGGGCCTCCTATACAACTGGGAGGGTTTAGGCCTTAGTCCACCACGCTGGCGTAGTGCGGGTTAGCGGACTACACACCTAAGAAATTCCCAAGAACTTTTAGGTATGCAGGTTTCATCACGATGTTTTCATTCACCGGTCAAGTACGTGATAATTCTTTCTGAATACACACATAACTTCGAAAAGTCAGAGGTTTGAACCCGTGACCGTCATATTCTCGACCGCGTGCCCAAACCTCGAGGCCATCATGACCTCATTATTATTAGTCATATATTTATGAATAGACAGGAGCTGTTTATTTTAACATCTCGCCATTTGTAACAAGGGTCGCCGGCTGCAATAATCAGTATAAATGGCTCACGACACATAAATGTGTCACAAAGCGGCGTGGCACAATGCGACACTTCAAAACCATTAGCTTCGCCCCGTGAATGTCCACCGAGATTTGTTACTTCATTCACTCATTCTGCCTTTTAAAAGGGTAGCATTTGTCCTTTATGCGTTTGTAATACTCATCGCTGACTGAGAATTTTATTATTTTAATAATTTGGTCTAGTCTTTTACAACTTTTTTAGGGCCTGAGTAGTTAAATTAAAAAGATATGGCTATTGCTTGGACTCCGAGCTACTCCTGAAACAAAAAAACAAAACAATCACTTATTGCCAGACCCGAGAATCGAATACGGGACCTAGGGTTTGCACGGCACATACTTGTACCGCGAGACCACAAGGCAGTCCTTTATTACAAACATTTATTTAACTTACAATTTACTTATGTAGATAAACAAGTAAATTAAATAACTTGCTCAAACAGTAAAAAAGATAATATTTTATTTTTTTCGTTTTAGCGCATCAAATAAAAGCTTATTTTTTTTAAAGTATTTTAGTTTTAATTAATTTACTCTTTCTTGTACAATGTAGTTTCATTGCAAATAAATAAAAGGAGACTTATTCTAAATATAAAATACAAGTGGCGATCTTATTGCTCTAGGCAATTTCTTACGGACAATCGTTGAATAGATATAATTCATCATCATCATTTCATCATCAGCCCATATACGTCCCACTGCTGGGCACGGGCCTCCTCTGCATCTGAGAGGGTTATGGCGTTAGTCCACCACGCTGGCCTAGTGCGGGTTGGCGGACTACACACCTAAGAAATTCCTAAGAACTTTTATGTGTGCAGGTTTTATCACGATGTTTTCCTTCACCGTTAAAGTACGTGATAATTCGTTGTGAAAACACACATAACTTCGAAAAGTCAGAGGTGTGTGCCTGGGGTTTGAACCTGCGACCGTCGAAATTCTCGACCGCGCGCCTAAACCGCGGGGCCATCACTGCTATACTGCACATATTCATTATTTATGTCTATAATTCATCAAAAATAAATGGAAAACGCAAATGACTAAAATATTTATCAATTTCCACAACTATATTGAACAAGTAACCTTTTCAATCGCATATTCAATTACATCAAAACATTACGCCTACAAATACCTGATGTTTCGCGCCATAACAATACATTAGGAATATTAATAACGCATCGAAGCGTATTAACCAAGTACAAACGAGTTGCTAACGTGTGGAAAGCAATTAGCAACTAACTCGACTTCACCAGCCATTAGCAATGCAAATAAATACACCTTTACTAGGGATGCTACTCGGTGTGTTTATGAATTAAATTGTGAGTATTCGCATCTTCATGATTGTCACTACCAAGGGATAGGCAAAAGTCTTTTTCTCCTCTTTTCGGCAGCCACTTCTAGCTTTAGGGGAAGAGATTATTGTCTTTTATTGTATCCGGACTCATCGTCATCATCATCAGCCTATATACGTCCCACTGCTGAGCACGGGCCTCCTCTACAACTGAGAGGGTTTAGACTTTAGTCCATCACGCTGACCTAGTGCGGGTTGGCGGACTAGACACCTAAGAAATTCCTAAGAACTTTTATGTGTGCAGGTTTCATCACGATGTTTACCTTCACCGTTAAAGTACGTGATAATTCATTGAGAATACACACATAACTTCGAAAAGTCAGAGGTGTGTGCCTGGGGTTTGAACCTGCGACCGTCGAGATTCTCGACCGCGTGCCAAACCTCGAGGCAATCACGACTTATACGGACTCTGAAAACGGAATTTCCAATCGGAAAAATCAAATATTTGTCGAGATTTATCAATCGCATACAACATTTAATGAAGCGAGACTAACGCAGTCTGTTACTTTGGTATAAAAATAGTACCGACACTACAGTAAGATGCAAGTCTTGTGTCATGAGTATCTTACAAACACTCTGAATCTGAAACGAATATTTGTTTTATTAATACAAAATTTGACTGATGACGATGACTTAAACACAAAATAGGCTAAGCGTGGGTGTAGCAATGAACCTCTGCCTACCCAGTTGATAATACAGGCGTGAGCATGTCTTAAAAACTTGAATCAGCACTTATCTCCAAAAATAAATAATATTGAAGTGTCTTTTCCTGATTAAAAACTCAATGTCAATATTTAAGCCAGTGCTTGTTTTTGAAGAACTTATTATTTTCCTTAAATTTTGGCCGTCAGTCTGGAAGTTTGTCACAATTAGGATCTGTTAATAGTTATATTAATGCAGTGATGGCCTAGAGGTTTAGGTGCGCGGTCGAGAATTTCGGCGGTCGCAGGTTCAAACCCCAGGCGCACACCTCTGACTTTTCGAAGTTATGTGTGTATTCACAATGAATTATCACTTGCTTTAACGGTGAAGGAAAACATCGTGATAAAACCTGCACACCTAAAAGTTGTTAGGAATTTCTTAGGTGTGTAGTCCGCCAACCCGCACTAGGCCAGCGTGGTGGACTAAGGCCTAAACCCTCTCAGTTGTAGAGGAGGCCCGTGCCCAGCAGTGGGACGTATAATATGGGCTGATGATGAATGATGAATAGTTATTAAATTTTCATGACAATTTTATCCATGGAAGCAGATATTTTTAAAAACCGGCCACGTGTGAGTCGGTCTCGCGTACGAAGAGTCCCGTACAATTATTTATAAAAACAACAAAAAAATCATGTCTGTTGTATGGGAGCCCTCCTTAAATATTTATTTATTTTGTTTTTACTATTTGTTGCTATAGCGGCAACGGAAATACATCATCTGTCAAATTTTTAAATTTTAAATCCCTATCTTGATTGCAGCGTAATTACTATCAGATGCTGTCACATTGCCAGTACAAAAATAAGTGAAAAAATCCTAGTCATAGGCAGATTATTTGCAATCGAAGCCTGTATGATTCAGTAGTATCAAATATTATATGTTAACAAATACAAAAAAAATATTTCAAACAAACAAATGGCTGCCAATTTATACATTAATGATATGTATGTAATGCGAATATTATCTAGACGTTTTAAATATATTGCAAATTTATTCCGTATATTATACACGTGGGCATTTATTAACAATATCGCGAAATTAAATTATAATAATGATATAAATGTGGATGTTATATTACGCTTAAAGTGCTTATTGATTCCGGCACATTAACACTGCGTCGTGATCTCGCGAGTTGCGGCACAGGTCTATGAAGTGCGATCTCACGGGCTCGATTCCCGGGTAGGGATAAGGGTTGTTGGAGTTTTTATTAGAAAGTTCTCGGCAGCACGAAGTATCATGCTCGGAAAAAGGCAATAGGCTTCACCACTTTTACGTTTGACTTGCAGTACAATTTTTATTTATTTACAAAAAAAAACATTTTTTACAAAAAAATCAATTGGCAAAATGTACCTCTGCCTACCTCTTTGAGGATTCTGGCTTGAATGTGTATGTACCGGTGTATGTATCAACACATTACACAGATTTGTACATGACGATTTCAAGTTGCGGCACATCTTAAATAAATACCAACAGTCGCATACATAGTTCTAACCCCACATTAAGATACGAGTCTTGTGTCGTGGGTATCAAAAACTACGAGAGACATTTCGGTCTCACAAACACCCAGACCCGAAACAAATATTTTCGTATCACATAAACATCTGTCTCGGTGTGGGGATCGAACCCGCGGCCTCTCGTTTCGCAAGCTGATGTCTAGCCAACTGCGCCACAGGGCTGTCAACATCTTGGTGCATAGCTTGCCTTCATATTTCGTGGCCAGATATTATACCAAAATTGGTCTTAGTCAGTTGAAATAATAAAAATAACTATTCAGCTGTATATACACTACCGACAAAAAGTTTGGAAGCACTTTTAATACTCTCAATTGCTTTAGAAATAATATAAGATATAGTATTATTTAATTAAGAATGATTAGGTACTTAATTAAAACAACAATTAAACTATGAAACAAAACCATATTCTTATTACTAAAATAATATTATATTGCAACATCGATAAAATTTGTTATTATCAATTTGCTATTTCTTTTTACAAAAATTATAGGTGCTTCCAAACTTTTTGTCGGTAGTGTAAATTAAATGGGAAAAACGTTACTTTCAATCAAAATTCATTGGTGCGATTACACAGTTTTTCGGAGAAATAGCAGTCACGTGCCCAAACCTAAACGCGAACTTTCAATGGGCCATTGTGAGCGCTCCTGCTGACGCGAATTAACAGAATAACCTAACAAAAACTGTTGAATGGCGAATAAAAAATAACACAATAGCGATATAAATTACACGCTTTGTCTATACGTGATGATCGGCTTTGTTACGGCCTTTTAAATTTCAGACGGTAATTTAAACTTTTTGATTGACTAATTTTTTTTGGACTGAATCTACGGATGAGGAAAGTTCAATTCTAATGGAGTGTCTTGGAAATAAAGTGTCTTTTCGTAAACGACTACGATTATTAGTCAAAAGTACATACATACATACATAACCTCACGCCTGTGTTCCCGAAGGGGTAGGCAGAGGTGCATTTCTGCACCCACATTTCACATCTAAGAAATTCCTAAGAACTTTTTAGGTATGGAGGTTTTATCACGATGTTTTCCTTCACCGTTAAAGCAAGTGATAATTCATTGTGAATACGCACATGACTTCGAAAAGTCAGAGGTGTGTGCCTGGGGTTTGAAATTGCGACCGCCGAAATTCTCGACCGCGCGTCTAAACCTCGAGGCCATCACATAATATAGTCATATATTTTATCATAAAAACAAAGCTCTGACCGACATAAATCTAATACTATTGTAATAACTTTACCTTTTAGACGTTATAATACTTCTAAAATGTCCATCGTATACAAGAATAGTCTAATGTCATATATATCATGCATGTCAAAACAGATTTCACAGTACGACCTCCGAACCGTGTTACAATATTCAAAGGTAACCTTGCCTCGCGGATTAATGTGTCGCTTTGACAGCTGAATGCACACGTTGACGTGTTTGACATCTGTCAACTGTCAGCAGTCATCGTTTGTGTGACGGGCGTGACGCAAATCCCTGTAATGATCATTGTTCGCTTTTAATACCTCGTAAATATTGACAAATTGTAATGACAGCAGTATAAATACCTATTATGTTATTGAACCATTGTGTAGTTCAAATGTTTTTATGATTTAGGTTTTGACTGCGTAGATGGTTCTGCGACCGAGAAGTCTTGGGTTCATGTAAAATACGGAAATAATTATGCTGCAGCTGGTACCCACGAATTAGTAGACATTATATTTGTGTAGGTACCTATGATACGCCATATTTTTTTTAAGTCCTGTAATAGTATTTTTTTATTTCCATTTCAAGGTTTTAGCTGCTACTGAAAATATCGCGATGAAAGACCCTAGTGATTTTTCTTACGTCCCGGGAATTCAACACAGAAATACAGGCTGTTAGTAAAATCTTTTCAAAATATTTTGTTTTTAATCGCTGTTGCTAACCGGTGTTGTTATTGTTGCTTGTTTTCATTATTTCCGCGTCGTCATCTCATTTTTTATTTATTTATGTAAATAAATATTATAATTACATTTAAGACATATTGCTGTATAATATATATGCTGTAATTAATGTCTGACTCAAATTCACCTCAATAAATTGTCATGATAAGAATCTTTTAGAATTATTTTGCATATAAACAATTGAAGTCATTTAATTTAACTCAAACATTTATATTATAATTATTGAATTAATTGTAAGATAATAATCTGTAGATATTATTTGAGCAAGCGAATCCAAAGGCCACTGTGTGTTTGCCATTGTATTAGAGATTCCGTGACGCAATTGATTAGCGATCAGACTATGAAACAAGAACCTTTGGGTTCCATTTTCAGCACAAATTATTAAACAGAAACTAGAGTAATTATCTTAGAATATTTTAAAATAATAATGAATTGTTATATATTTTTTTTTGAGTTCGAATGTTAGTAACACAAATTTCGAGTTTCCAAAATTGAATGATGGAACGACAAGGACAGCGATAGACGCATCAGTCTATACATATGTATATGTACGTCCCACTGCTGGGCATGGGCTTCATTGACAACTGATTGGGGTTAGACCTTAGTCCACCACGCTGACCTGGGTTGGTGGAATATTTCATTATTAAAAAAGGCATACTTTGTCGCGTTCGTCGGATTAAAGGACTGGATCTTTAACAGTTGACACATTGATTTCGTGAGGGTGAAATCTCTTAGTTCAATATTTTGTCTGACACTTTCCTGTGGAGGGACGTGGACAACTCTTTGTTTTCCAACTCATCCTGTTTATTATTTCTGATTAATTGCTTTCCGGGATCATGACAAATTCCCCCTTAGATTCGCTGAGCTTCATTGCTCGGCGTCAATGCTGTGCGTGCCGCCGTTGGTCCTGGAGCACAGGAGTTACAGTGGCGGGTTTGTGGTTATATAGGGACAAACAAAATAATGATTTCTTTCAAATAAATTATAATTTAATAGATGATGTGCACACATGTCTATAAACATCAAATCAAAGTATGTTACAAGCAAACCAATCAGGCAGTAAATGATCAAACTTACGACCCAAATTAAGAGTACCGCAAGACACATTAACTTCATCTACATTAATTAAGCATATAATGCAATTCAAACCATAAAATCTATAGTCGTTTACAACATTATTTATAGATGTAATGAAACCTTGTTTCTAATAAATTGATTTGTCGTCATTAAAATAACATTTATTTTCTACAGAATTATAAATTGCTCAATTAAACAGGAGATAATGCAAAAGATTTAATTAAAAAATTTAATTGATTGTTTGGTCAATATCTGTCGTGTATATTTAGAAATCATATTTGTATTTTAAATAATTTCAAGATGAAGTCTAATTATATTTTAAAGTGAATTTAAATTTATTAAGATTAGTTAATTAATTTAAGAAAAAACTTGAATTAATTTCAATCCTCGTTGTGTCATTTATTATATTATGATTAAAAAAAACTCAACAGACACACAACAATTAACATTGACAGCCCCGTTGCGCAGTTGGCTAGATACCAGCTTCCGAAACGAGAGGACGCGGGTTCGATCCCCGCACCGAGACAAATGTTTGTGTGATCCACAAACATTTAATTCGTGTCTAAGTGTTCGTGAGACCGAAAAATCTCTCGTATTCTCTGATACCCACGACACACGACTTGTATCCTAGTGTGGGGTCAGAACTGTGTATGTTACTGTTGGGTGACTAATAATAATAATTTAAAAAAAATATTACGTCACAGGTAGATACAAGTCATAGATTGCGTTGTGGGTTCAACAATTGTGCGAGACGTTTTGGTCTCAGAAACAGTCATCAGTCAAAATATATACACGCCTATATGTATGTAGAATATTGTAGCTGTATAAATAATAAAATACTGTAGCTTTTTGTGTCTCGTTTATTCTCATAAATCCAGTGGCGGTACTTCTATAGAAGCCCAAAAGCGTTACACGTTAATTGTGTAATGTCTAGTTTATAATTGTTTATTTTGGGGTCAGTATATTCTCATTTATATGTCAAATTGCTTTTGTTAAATAAATATTTAAAGCTTAAAGATTAGCTTAAAGACTAGCTGGGCTTTTGGGCTTCTATGGAGGTACCGCCAGTGCATAAATCATGTAAGTTATTTACACAGTAGCACAATTCTAAGACATTAAGAGACCGAAGCATAAATTTCGCTTTCTGTCCTTTTTAGTTTGCCGAAATTCGTTCTAAGAATAGTTCGGTAGCGCCACCACGCTTTCCGTGCTATGAATCACTGTGAAGCTGTGACACGGAGTATTTGTTAAGAATTCATTGTCGGCATTTGATAACCCACACAGCCTATAAGTTCTTATAAGGAACTAGGCGATCCTACTATTTCAATATTAGTTAGTTAATTTTTGGTTATAGTTTACTTAGTTATTAAATGTAGCAGTTGCCATTTCTTTATGTATTTCTAAGGGGGGGATAACATTTTTCCGACTCAGATGAAATGAAGTTAGTATACCTACAGTCTATTTACTCACGAAGCCGCATTAAAATTTTTGGAGATGTTGGTCAATGAAATCATCATCAGCCCAAATTCGTCCCAATGCTGAGCACGGGCCTCCTCTACAACTGAGAGGGTTCAGGCCTTAGTCCACCACGCTGGCCTAGTGCGGTTTGGCGGACTACACACCTAAGTAATTCCTAAGAACTTTTTAGGTGTGCAGGTTTTATCACGATGTTTTCCTTCACCGTTAAAGCAAGTGATAATTCATTGTGAATACACACATAACTTCGAAAAGTCAGAGGTGTGTGCCTGGGGTTGAACCTGCGACCGCCGAAATTCTCGACCGCGCGCCTATACCTCGAGGCCATCAATGCAATGCAATGAAATGACAATCATGCAATAGATTATTGCCTTGTTTTATATCAGTAATTTATAATCATTTCCTTACAATTCACACAACCTATAATTTTCTCATATTATTCTCAGTAATGTAGCCTTACAAAATACGTCACGAATATTAATTACACAATAGTGACACGTCACTGACTTCTACTTGGCTCTTTTTACATCTTTCTGAACCCAGTGGGATATTGACTCTACGATTGAGGCATGTAATTGTCTTTGACAGCCCCGTGGCGCAGTTGGTTAGACACCAGCTTGCGAAACGAGAGGCTGCGGGTTCGATCCCCGCACCGAGACAAATGTTGGTGTGATCCACAAATATTTGTTTCAGGTCTGGGTATTTGTGAGACCGAAAAGTCTCTCGTAGATTTTGATACCCACGACACGTATCTTAATGTGGGGTCAGAACTATGTATGTGACTGTTGGGTGTAATTATTTATTTATTTTTATTTATATAAAACCTGTTTTGTTGAATTAGGCAATGATATTTTATCATATTCCAGGCCTTTCCTTTCTGTATTTCTTAGTCAATAGGTACATATATTCTAGTTTCTAGTACCTACCATCTAAAGATTAAACTAAGTAAATAAACCACATCAATTAAGGCTTAATAGGAACGTATAACTAACGCTTACATTTTAACAAATATATTATGTTGAAATTAATACGAAACATAAAATACAAGCGATAAAACGCGCACGTACACTTTAATTTAATAAACAATTTTAATATAAAATGGTGTCATAATAAAGTAATAATGTTGAATAAAATATTGCCCCGATTGGGGCTTTCCTCATTAAGGCATGACGTTAAAGGGGTAGGTGCTATTATTAATATGTTTTTATAACTCTATTTGACCAAGAAATTCAGTTAGATTAACATTATGATAACACCACTTGTATTGTTCATTAAAACTGCTGATTCGGAGTACCGACAAGGGTCCAAATTAAATAATTTTTGGATTTTATTGCGCAAATTTGAAATTAAAATTTCTTTTTTAACATTTCGGTTAATTTGAGTTGTATATGGACGGTTAAGTGATTTGGTTAATTTATTCTAATTATAATTAGTTTAGGGGTCTTAATCGCGTATGGGGATATCGCTTTAACGGCGGTGAAAACCCAATTTCACTCGTAAATAGCTTTTGACCACAGCATTATCACGTTTCATTCTACCAGATCCACCACAACTACTTTTTTCTAGACCGTATAGGTAAGTGTACCATAGCCCTATCGAAAGGTAACTATAACGATTTAAATAAAGAACAAGATTAAAATTCCCCGTGAAGAGCGACAGCCCCGTGGCGTAGTTGGCTAGATACCGGCTTGCGAAACGAGAGGCCGCAGGTTTGATCTCCGCACAGAGATAAATATTGTACTTGTGTGATCCACAAATATTTATTTCTGGTTTAGGTGTTCGTGAGACCGAAAAGTCTCTCGTAGTTTCTGATACCCACGACACAGGATTATATCCTAGTGCGGGGTCAGAACTAGCTATGTGACTGTTGGGTGTGTTTATTTATTAAAATCCTTAATCTTTAGTGTCTAAATCATTATTTTTATACTGACGTGATATAACGACATCATCGCGCCTGATAGACGGTAGCGAGAAAAAATACTCTTAATAGTTTATTCGTAAGAAAAAGAAAATGACAAAATCAAAGAGTAAGCATTGCGCTCGCAATAGTATTATAACTGTTTCGCGGACATCAAGCGCCCCCTCACGATTTTCACGATATTAAACAAATATCCTAATCAATATAGCAAATTATTTAACAATTGTCATTCTATACTGCTGACTAGTACTATAGAAAGTAGTCTAAACTAGGACTATAGAAAAGAGATCACATACATGCATGCATACCAACGCTGAGTTACACCAGACCAAAAAAACAACTCGTAACGATGAGAATCAAACCCACTAGATTCGTAACTGCTGCGCCTAAAGGAACTCTATTACGTTTTTCCGTACCTACCTTTTAAACAAATGGACGCCATGCTGTATTTTTGTAATGACTCCAAAAAGCTCGACCTTCAGTCATAAATTAAAAAATATTTTAACAAACACCCAGCAAACATGACCTCTGCAATATTTTGTCTCTACTTATGCTGGTACTATAACAATAGGTCATGTTACAGTGGGCGCTCCATTGCCGTGTGTTTGGATGAAAACTCCAAAGAGCTACTTTGTAATTTTCTCTTTGTGTAGTTCTAACTACATGGACTCCATTACTGTTTGTTTTAAAACACTTTTACTGAAGGCAGTTTCAAGAGAGCAGTTCTTTAAAAGCAATAATTTACTGCCTCGTGGTCTCGCGGTACAAGTATGTGCCGTGGGATCTAGAGGTCCTGGGTTCGATTCCCGGATCGGGCAAAGTGTTATTGGGTTTTTCCATTAGGAAATTCTCAGTTACAGCCCGGAGTCTGGAAATTTGCCCGAAAAACGGCAATAGGCTCGCCCCCTATTACGTGGGATTGATACATACCTGGCGAAATGTGGGTGCAGAAATTCACCTCTGCCTACCCCTTCGGGGAATACAGGCGTGAGTTTATGTATGTATGTATGTATGCAATAATTTAAAGTAAATTTGCGATAAAGGTAATTGGGAAATGCTAACTGGAGTCTCGTAACTTTTAACCGGAAAGCTCATCCGAGGAAAGAAAACAAAAACCTCTTACTTCTAGACTACAAAATAACTTTACTCATAGCATAAATCCCGATGTTTGATGGCGTTACTTGAATGTTGCGCTTTTACGCTTAACTAGTAGAACCTATTCCGACAAGACTTTTGATGGATTATTGTTTATCTGTGACACTAGTTTAAATAATTCATTTTTACGAGCGAAGCCGGAAGTCATTGTTAGTATATATTATTATAGTGAAGCGGCAACGTGTAAATAGCAATATGGTTAGTTTTAATTATAATAAATAAACACAAAAAAATTATACATGCACGTCTGACACCTCACTAAGATCAAGTATTGTGTCATACATACATACACAACCATGCCTTTATTCCCCGAAGGGGTAGGCAGAGATGCATTTCTGGACTCACATTTTGCCAGGTATGTATGTATATATCAGTCCCACGTAAGAGGAGACGAACCTATTGCCGTTTTTCGGGCACAATTCCAGACTCCGTGCTGTTACTGAGAATTTCCTAATGGAAAAACCCAATAACACTTTGTCCGACCCGGGAATCGAATCCAGGACCTCTAGATCACACGGCACATACTTGTGTCATAAGGATCAAAACCTACGAAAGAAATCATACCACGACCAATATTCTAATTACCCAATAATCCATTTCTTTTAAACCAGGCCACAACCTGCTCCTTTTCATTACTACAAATCCAGTGAAACCTTATCGCGATCCCACCATAACTTGGGCAACAATCACAGGCGCACATTCTGTTACCCGTCGGATTTACTCAGACCTATCCACGCTGTAAAACTGGCTTCTTACGACCAATTACGGGGGGAGATAAAAACCCTCGCTACGTTGAAGATACTGCCACCAAAATGGAAAGTGTTCGTTCTTAGTCTATTGGACGCGCTACAAATTCCCTTTAAGTATGAAGCCATGTAAATTTTTGTTAGAAAACATTATACTTGAAGTGTTGCGTCGTAAAACGCGGGGAGTGTGTGTCGTAAATATGACTACGTTACTGCTAGTTTAGTTATTTAAGGAATATGGTTTTGTCTATCTTAAGCTTACTATACATATCAAAATTAATATTATAAATTCGAAAGTGAGTTTATTTTCCCTTTTATACCCAAATCTCAAACACTTTAACAATGGTGTTTATAAAATTGTAAAATAAATCAATATAATTATAGCAAATTCATGTCTTACAACTTTCTTTTTTAAATTTAGTTGATTTTCAGAACGGCTCAGTAATGAGTGGATAATGAAATTTGCAAAATACCTTATAACAATAATATAATAATGAATGACCACAAGTTCATAACAAATAAATTGAACTAAATTATAATTGACATAACATTCAGAATTTTTACTTTATCAATTTAATAATGTTTTAATAGTTTTTAAAGCGGCTAAAATTAAGGAGAACCTATTTAAGTAACAAGGAGACAAAAAAACAATACTATCAATATAACCACACTGACGCACAACAAAACTTAGACAAGCTACGTCTCAATCTCAATAACCCATAAAAACCTCATTGCGTGAACACAACTAGAATTTATACGAGCATAAACACAGAATCGTAGCCACGTCCTACACCCTGTCAATAAAACATGTACGTAAATCAACAAAACAAACTGTAGCGTCGAACAGTTGAACCCCGAAAAGGTGCCATCCGAATGCACTGCCGCGGCCCCCGCCACCCGGCGACACCCCCTCACTCTCCTTGCTCGTAACATTACAATTTTACGACCTCTTTTATTACTAGACGCTTTCGTGCGCGATTACCCTCCAGAGTGAGTTCTGCTGTTAGCCGCCCGTCACCACACCAACTGTATCTGCACGTGCGACAGTCCAAACACGATTCAATTACACTGCTCTCTACTTATTCCGATACTTTGTTAGCGCCATCACGAAACGCGCAATGAACGTTAACAAAAAATGAAAACAGAAAAAAGGTGTCGCTCCCAGCAATTATGTTTTAACGCGTATTTTATTATCAGCCGTCTAATGTAGTCGCATTAATTTACAACATGCCGTGTATAACTGTTTGACAATTGCATGTATACGGCAACTGAAGACAGGGAGGCGTCTACTGTACGCTGAACCTTCGTGCAAGGCATGGTGTATGCGTTGCGGTTGGTAGAACAGCTCTAGGTTCACTGGCGGTGTCATACAATCGTTAAGTCTGACAAGCGATGGACGTATCAAAGGCAGCTGGAAATGCAGTTTCTGTTACGATTGAATCGGGAGACGTCTGCGGCGGGCGGCCGATGCAAAGGTTGATTGGAACGTGTCTGGCTGTTGATGCGTTGACAACGGTTGCATTTGGAGAGACGAGCTGATCGGCTTTCAAGTCTCGCTTAGCATTGTTTGTGATCTCCGATATACGAATGTGTATGTGGATTGGTATTGATTGAATATTACGCTAAGATTACAATTGAGGTTTTAGTATCGCAATTTCACTAAGCTCTGATTCTATTGAGCATAGTTGGAACTAATTAAGCGGTATACTAAAGGTAGTAATTTTATTTTATTTTTTATATATAGAACAATAGGGTTGAAGTACTGAATTCATGTTCTAGAAAAATATTTTATTTTATTTTAGATTTTAAATGCAGCATACTAGCGACCCGGCGTGTTTTTATTAGGGCGCGAGTATTTAAACATGCAATAGACAGAAATACATGAAAATAATTTAATTCACGAGAGTGTTCAAGCTAACAGTATTCCTTTCGTATGTATAATTTTTGTTTGGAATCAAAAATGTCATTGATCTTTATTATCCTTACTAATATTATAAATGCGATTGTAACTCTGTCTGTCTGTCTGTCTGTCTCGCTTTCCTGCTAAAACTACTGAACCGATTTAAATGAAATTTGGTACACAGATAGTTTGGAGCCTGAGAAAGAATATAGGCTACTTTTTATTGCGGAAAAGGGATTTTAAGGGGTTGAAAGGGGGATGAAAGGTTATATGGAAGTATTGTCTTTTTTAAAGCTAGAAACTTGAAACTTATTTTTTTAGCTGTTGATTAGATATAAATAAATATGACATTCAAAGTATGTAAAAAAAAATACCTTTAAGGGAGTAAAATAAAAATAGGGGATGAAAGTTTGTATGGAAATTCGTCATTTTTGAAGCTAGAATGATGAAACTTTTTTATATGGCTTTTATTACATCATATATATGTATGATATATATAAACACAATATAAGAATTATATTAAAAGGTTTTTTTTTAAATTCCTTAATATGTTATAAATGAGAAAATAACTATTTATGACTGTTACGCTTTCACGCCTTAATCATTTGACCGATGTGAACGATTTTTGGTATGGACATAAATGGGACTCTGTGGAATAAAATAGACTACAACTTATTTTCTTTCTGAACCCAACCCTGTAGTCTGCGCGGACGGAGTCGCGGGCAAAAGCTATAACAAATATTTTGACACAATACGAGAAAAACATTGATGTCGTCGTTGTCATAATAATAGTAGAAAAAAGAAATATAATTCCACTCAACTCAGAATAATCCTCGACTTCATAAGATATGCTTAGTGACTTATAGTTATCATAAATTAGATAGCACTATTTCTCCAGCGGAACGGCTACAAGTACACAATCATTGAAAATTGGCTTCAGTACAAAGGGTAATGTTGAATAATTCCTGAATTTGAATGCTTGATTACTTCAATACCAGTGCAGATCACGTTTGTTTGTGTTGCATGCACTGTAGAAAACAAAGGGTAGGTTCAAAAAGTCTTACAGTATAAACGCCTTAGGAACTTTACTAGTTGATAGTTTGATTGATAGTTTTATCGGTAAATGATAATGGAATTTAAAATGCATTTGCATGAATGTTAAATTTTACACAAGTGACACAAGATGGTCCGACGACCTGGTGAAGGTCGTGGGTTGTCGCTGGATGCAGGCTGCCTCCAACAGGTCAATATGGAAGTTATTGTGGGAGGCCTATGTCCAGCAATGGACTTACTTAAGCTGTTAATGACGATGATGATGATAAATTTTACTTTGAATATAATAACTAATACCAGTGCCTTTTCATTATTGAATATTTCTCCACAATTTAGACTGATGATCCCACAATACTTGGATCTGCCTGAATGCACGTCGCTTTCAACAAGTCATGAAGTCTTTAGAGGAGGTATGGGTTAGTTTATGGCCAGAAGCTATAAAATTTGTGCTTTGCAATATAAAGGACTCGGGTAGGGTAAAGTATTATTGGATTTTTTGATTAGAAAATTCTCAGTAGCAGCAAGGAGTCTGGAAATGTGCGCGAAAAATACAATAGGGTCGTCTGTTTAATAAGTGGGACTGATACATGGCGAAATGTGGGTGCCGAAGTGCACCTCTTCCTACCCCTTCGAGGAAAAGAGGCGTGAGGTTATGTACGTATGTGTACATACATACATACATACATAAACTCACGCCTGTATTCCCCGAAGGGGTAGGCAGAGGTGCATTTCTGCACCCTCATTTCGCCAAGTGTGTATCAGTTCCACGTAATAGGGGGCGAGTCTATTGCCGTTTTTCGGGCACATTTTCAGACTCCGTGCTTGTACTGAGAATTTCCTAATGGAAAAACCCAATAACACTTTGCCCGACCCGGGAATTGAACCCAGGACCTCTAGATCGCACTGCACATACTTGTACCGCGAGACCACGAGGCAGTCTTTTTATTGACTATAATAATGAATGTAACCTCTTTTGTACCATCAGCAAATAATCTTCAATCCACTTTCCAAGTGTGCCTGCGACAACCCAATACGTATGACGCAAACGGTTGAACATCATGCGAAATGTGCATGGAAAACTTACACAAATAGATTTATATCTGGTTATCCATTAGTGGCGAATGATTTACGAGCCGGTAACACGGAACGCGTCGTAAAATTGCTTTTATGTACGTCTGCTATCATCGTATGTGGGATCAGCAGGCTAGTTTGAAGAGATAGGATTTTGTAGGGCAGGCGTACCAGCAAAAATTGTGGGTGCCTAAAAATGAAGAATCTACTTATGAAAAGCCTCGTGCCTCGTGGTCTCGCGGTACAAGTATGTGCCGTGGGATCTAGAGGTCCTGGGTTCGATTCCCGGGTCGGGCAAAGTGTTATTGGGTTTTTCCATTAGGAAATTCTCAGTAACAGCACGGAGTCTGGAAATGTGCCCGAAAAACGGCAATAGGCTCGCCCCCTATTACGTGGGACTGATACATACCTGGCGAAATGTGGGTGCAGAAATGCACCTCTGCCTACCCCTTCGGGGAATACAGGCGTGAGTTTATGTATGTATGTACTTATGAAAAGGTATGGTTTTCTTTCTGTGCTGGTACTCCAGTTTTGACTATAGCTGTTGTTGAGTATGCTATCAAAGTAGAGTACAAATCGGCATGGAGCTACTATCTGTAAAATCTTTTCACAATCGCGCTGAAATCTTTCTCGTTGCAATTTTCATGAAGTCATCCTATTTCAGTTCGAATAAAGAATAAATGCTTTACCTACTACGTTAATAGTTATTGGTTTCTACATACAATAGTGAAAATTTTATCAAAATAGTTCTATTTAAAAATAGTCTAACTGTAAATATTTGAATAAAAAATAGTGTGAAAATGACTATCAATAATAAAACTACATTATTACGAGCCAGTAAGAACCCAAACATATCAAAACCTACAATAATGTAAAGGAAAAAAACAACTCAATTATTATGTGTCTTCTCAGTAATTTTGCTTGAATTACGACCGCCATAATCATTGGGTGTGACATAAAATTATCATATACATTTTTCTTCGAACCAGTAGTCTCTCTTAGGGTTATTTGCTTCTTTTAAACTAACTTATATTCGATTTCTTATATTTATTTACTCGCTAGTGGACTTTAGGTTTGGATACTATTAGAAATTGAAGACGTATTGGTTATGGAATGAAGTGGATTATAAGAATCTTTCAATACAAATTAATAGGAGTTTCTAAACCCTATCATTTTATTGTATAGAATTTATCGTACGGGCTTATACTCAATCTAAATATGCGTTCGCGTGTGTTATGGAGTAATATAAAATAAGTATTTTGTTATTTTAAAAGTATTTTGTGTACTCGTACTTAACCATCCATATTATCAGGTATAATATGAGGCAAGATGGCTGGCAGCGGTTGGATGAGGAAGGCCGAAGATCGAGCCCAGTGGCGTGCCATAGGAGAGGCCTATGTCCAGCAGTGGACGTAAGAGAGGCTGATGATGATGATGGTGATGATGATTATCAGGTATGGATAACATAGGTATCTCAGTTTTCTAACCAAGGAATTCTGGAGTTTGTAATAGTCAGTAGGGGAATTTTGTAAACTAACAAAAAAATGTTACACCTTCTTTGGGTGCAACACAAAATTTGTACATCAGAGTAGAAAAAAAAGTTGAGCAACAGTATATGTGAGTTTGAGATTTTTCATTTATTGTGGGAATTACGAACCGGACCCTTACAAAAATTCGTTCACCTTCAAATATTTGTTTATGCATGGATCAAATCTGCGGATACTGTAGCTTCAAATTCTATATTTCGACCAAGTTAATCTAGTCAGTTCATCTTATTAGTACTATTTAAAGCCTAATTACCAAGTACCTACTTATCTAAATCTTGATAATTTGATGTAAATGAGAGCAAGCAGCTATTCACAAAATCACAGATAAAAGGGTTTCAGTTTATTATACTCGGCGCTTATTTATAGACCTGATGCTTTATGGGGGACAGGTGCCAGATTTTGTCTAGTGGTGGGACGTGGTCGAGTTATAATATCGATTATAATGATATGAGAATAACTTCATCATCACCATCAGCCCATATACGTCCCACTGCCGGACTCAGGCCTCCTCTGCAACCGAGAGGGTTAAGGCTTTAGTCCGGAGGGTTAGCGGACTACACACATAAGAAATTCCTTACCTTTACTTCATTAAAAATACACAGACAAGTTTTTAAATGGTAATAAATTATAAATTTAATTGTTTTATTGTGATACAGGTGAATTAAATTAATTTGAAAATGTTTGAAGCAAACGAATTTAATCGAAAATTTAAATTCTCTGCACTTCCAAGAGAATGCAGAACCATATTCAATGATCGCTCGATGAGTTGTAGAGGAGGCCTGTGCCTAGCTGTGGGACGTATTTGGGCTGATGATGTAAGGATTCTTCTTAAAACATAGGCTTCTACCAGATATTTTAGTGGAGATTGCATTCAGTGACCTATTTTTATTCACCCGTTTGCTGAAAGACCAACGCCGTCAGTAAGAATAAGAATATTCTTTCTTCAGTAGTCAGTATTTCGTTCCTTCTTGTAGATCTGTCAAAAGGCACTATCGATAGCTGATTATCGACACTCGCCAAACATCACATCATCATCATCATCAGCCCATATACGTCCCACTGCTGGGCACGAGCTTCCTCTACGACTGAGAGGATTTAGGCCTTAGTCCACCACGCTGGCCTAGTGCGGGTTGGCGGACTACACACCTAAGAAATTCCTAAGAACTTTTAGGTGTGCAGGTTTCATCAGGATGTTTTCCTTCACCGTTAAAGTACGTGATATTTTTTTGTGAATACACACATAACTTGGAAAATTCAAAGGTGTGTGCCTGGGGTTTGAACCCGCGATCGTCGAGATTCTCGACCGCGTGCCTAAATCTCGAGGCCATCACGACTACACTATCGATAGCTGATTATCGACACTCGCTAACATCACTAGGGTCTATTTCTACACCTCATAACTCATAAGTTACGACTTCTCTTATTAACGTGCGTGAATCAAAGTGCGACGACGTATTTATTCAAATTGCTCACTAAGTCGCCGCGGTGATTTACTGAACACCCCGACTCGGGGTTCGAAGCCCCGGGTGTATTTATGACTTACTGAGCTGTAATATTTTTTAAATATATTCGCGTGAAATATTGCTGGAGCTGGATTAGTTGTAGAATGCTTTACGTGCATTAGATCTGGTTTCTAGAATCTGATCGTCACTTTATGATCTACACTGTTAAATATTTTTGTATTCTTGAACAGCTTTTTACGGAGCATTACATACATACATAACCTTACGCCTGTATTCCACAAAAAGGTGGATAGAGGTGCATTACTGCACCCATAGGTAGTAAGTCAATTGTGTTTTCGTCTTACGTAATACCTAGGAGGCAAGCCTATTGCCGTTTTCACGGGCACAATTTCAGACCCAATAACACTTTGCTCGACACGGATATCGAATCCAGTGCCTCTATATTGCTCAGCACTTACTTGTACCACGAGGCTATAAGGCAGTGCGATAATTAAGGTAATTATTAAAAACACTAAAAAAATTCTCTCTGCACTTTCAGGAATCTTCACATTTAGACATACCTTGTAGAATCTCATACCCATGTGTATCGCGATGTTTTCCTTCACCGTTATAACACAATGGAAATTGCACCAAACCCGAAACCAGCTCACGGCCGAGCGCCGATCGGTCGCAACGCTTTGATCATTAAACCGAGCTCAAACGAACCAATTAGAGTAAACGCTGCCTGTACAATTACAATCGCGGCTATCATTTAATGTTCAGCCGGCTGGAAGTGACCAGTGAACATCTACAATAGTTGAGTGATTCCTCGCCGTTATTTCCATAATCAAAACTTAAACAAGATGTAAAATATATTGACATTTTACTGAGTAAGAGTGTTGGCTTTAATCAATTGTATTGTTGCCATTATTTCGTTTTGTACATTGAGTGAGACTGCCAAGAGTTCAATCGGTTGGTCCAGTTGACATTTCCAAACTCTGTGTTGCTAATGAAAATTCTCTTACGGACCGGTAATTGGACCCAGGACCTATCCATACACTATGAAGCGGGGCCAACGACAAATTCGGCATTTAATTTTATGTGTGCCCAATTTATACTAAATTGTTCTCATGCATTGCAAACTCGCTTGTCAACTCCATAAACAAGCGTCTCAACAAAAACTCCAAAAAATGACAAATCGTAATCAGTAAATTGATCCCACGTTGGCTCAGCCGCGGGCAAAAACTAGTTCTCGTAATAAATTGAAACGTGACTCTCATTCAAGCAGCGCATTAACACTAAAATATCATATTTAAAGGCGCGGTGCGGGGTCGAACGGACCACCTTGTCAGTCGGCGCGTAAATAAACATGAAAACGTCATACAAAGAGGTAACCCTTCGCCGCCGCATAATAAACCACTCGGAGCTCGTCTCCCGCCGCGCTCTCGCTCAGCCGCCTATTCAAACCGCCGGACATTACCGTAAATATTGTGCTGTTTATACACATTTCGGGCACAAACAATTCAATTCAGACGCTCGCTGCTAATTGGGCGTAAATCGCGCTTAAACATTCAATAAGCTCACGGTTCGATTAATAATTTGAATATAGAATTCATACATTTGAATTTATTCATCGGTAATTCCTATCGATTGTCGCTACTCTTTTGTTTATTCTTGCCAGCGTGGTGTATTTGGAATACTGTTTAGCGACACGTGAATTTATGGTAATTAATGACTGCCGAAAAACAAGTCATTCATTCGGTCATAAGTCAGACGATAGCGCAACTACAATGGCGGGCGGTTAACACATAAAAAGTTTCTCTAACAAAGAGTCAAACACGCCAGACGGCAACACGGGGAATGTCAAGTTGAACACTTTATAATAGAAATAATAAGGCAACAGCCGTCATGAATTATTGTTCACATTTCATGTTAAATTGTATGTAAATTCGTGGCCGCGGTACACGGCACCCTCAATAACATAATAATAGTGGATTTGTGACTCACGTCAGGTTGTTAGTGTGTACTTAACCCTTTATCGGGACACGCACGCGGTACGTGAGACCATTACGGGGGTCGCTGAGACCGGGCCGAGGCTTCGAGCTCGTTTCAAAGTGAACGGTTAGTGGAACTGTTTATTTTGATGACAAACCGACACCGGATAGCTTATTTGGACAATGGCCGTATATTTTTTTTCATGTACGGCCAACTAGTGTTGGCTACTGGAGCGGTTAAATAGGCAATTTATGAATATGTTAAGGGGCCACTTGTACCCAAACTTGTTTTTATTGAAACTACTTGATATAAGTATGAAAAGTGTTTAGTGTTGATTTTATATAGCCGAGTTTATTTTCACGTTAATATTATATACTTACTGAAATATGTCTTAATCACAGTATGAGTTATTTGTGAACAAATGGAAAAAGCGAAGACAGTAAAAGTTCACATATATGTAATTATGTGTGTTGATGTTATATTGTACCTTCGTGATCAGATTTGGATGCTGGCTACAACCACTTAAGCAAAAAGGCGTTAAATCTCTCTACCTGTCTAACTATTATCAAAATTAACAAGTTTGTGGTAGTGGCAAACAAATTTTCTCATTGTTATCTACATCACGATAAACGTAATAATTGCTATAACCATTTTTATAATAATCGTTGTTAAAAGATATCAGGATCGACAGATCATTAAACACCCACACTAACTTGAAATAAAAGGTCGTAAAACTAACTTGTTCAACAAATTACCTATTATACAGTCGTTATGATCAGCCTCAGCATATTTACTGCAGGCGAGCATATGCTCGTATGTGTACTTATGAGTATGTTGTAGCCAGTGGCGGTACTTCTATAGAAGCCCAAAAGCGTTACACGTTAATTATGTAATGTCTAGTTTATAATTGTTTATTGTGGGTTCAGGATATTCATATTTATATGTCAAATTGCTTTTGTGAAAAAAAAGAGTTAAAGCTTAAAATTATTATTCGGATTTTTTAAAAGGTAGGATAATAATTATCTGAGTTTTTGGGCTTCTATAGAAGTACCGCCACTGGTAGCGAAACATACGATTTTACGATTTGATGCTTTGTTTGGACAACACCGTGCTCAAGCTATCACTTTGCCGTGCCCCAAAATTAATAAAAATAACAGATGCAAAAATCAAATTGAAAAGAAAATCGCACAAAACACAGTGTCAAAATTTCCCCAATTCAAGCACGTAAGAGCACACAGAGTCACTCAGCTGAAACACGCCGGCACGACTCAGTGTTTGCTGTTTCACTTTGATAAACGATCTATAAGATTTACAGCTGCATTGAAATTGAATTATTTATTTGCGCCGACGGCTTTTCCCGGGGGAAGCTTGTTACCCCGCCGGCGTTGGGAGAATCGGCGAGCAATTTCCGTGCCCCGGGCGATTGTTTTCGAATGTACGTAACGACAGGGCGTGTTTGCTTCTCTTATGAATAATTTCATTTTGATTTGATTGGAAATGATGTTTGCGAACTGGTGCGGTAAACGATGCCCCGTTGTTTGTGTTTGTGGAGTATTATTCTGACGTAATGGTTGTTTTTACTGTATTGTGGTATCTCTGGCGTAACAACAAACAGTCTGAACGCTTCATTCATGTTATATCATTCTGTATTTAGTTTGTTCGCCAATTATGAATTAAGTCGCGCGTAATGTTGGGGAGATTCTTGCCTTTTACTGGCACTTTTAGATAAAAACTCAATTATTCCTTCGTAAAAATTATATTACGCTTTGACCCCCGGGTCAAAGAAGTCCCGAATCGAACCCGGATATCCTACGATATGTGACTGAGGCACACGTAACATTCCAGGGATCGAACGAGGCGCTATTTTAAAGTACATAGGTATATTTGAACGAAGTGAAGTCGTGATGGCCTCGAGGTTTGGGCACGCGGTTGAGAATCTCGACGGTCGCGGGTTCAAACCCCAGGCACACACCTCTGACTTTTCGAAGTTATGTGTGTAATCACAATGAATTATCGCGTAGGTACTTTAACGGTGAAGGAAAACATCGTGATGAAACCTGCACACCTAAAAGTTCATAGAAATTTATTAGGTGTGTAGTCTGCCAACCCGCACTAGGCCAGCGTGGTGGACTAAGGCCTAAACCCTCTCAGTCGTAGAGGAGGCCCGTGCCCAGAAGTGGGACGTATATGAGCTGATGATGATATTTGAACGACAAAAACAGCACTAACTATTATTTTTATCCTCCTAACTTTTACTACCGATTATCCAAGCTTTAGTTTAGAGTCGAAGTCCCAAGTCGGAACTAAAGAGACACCTGCTGGGTTTTCGGTCACGTGCTGGTTTGATGGGCGACGCAGCCTCCCCGATCAAACGTACTCATTACACTCAGGTGAACTTTTAGACGGTAATAGTGCTGGTAAATATTTATTGGGCCGTTGAGACCTTTCTGGAACTTTCTTGCTTGCTATCACAAGCCATGGGGAGTTATTGGAATGTTTTTGATGGTTATTGGTCTGTGAAATGAGAGGTAGCGTAACAATTTTTGCAAAGAGACAAATGCTTTTGTGGTACATTTATATTTGTTCCGAGTCTAGCTGTTTTGTGAGGCTGAAAAGTCTGTTGTCTTGAAACCCAAATTTTATAACATAATGTGGTGTTAGTAACATGAGCTTAAAAGAGGTGTTTTAAAAAAGGTAAATTTTTACTTGTCCTTATGTAAAGAAGTAAGTACCTACTTACTCCTACATTTTTTATGTTTTAATTTTCAAACTGCGTACATCATTGATTTAATTGACAGCCCCGTGGCGCAGTTGGCTAGACACCAGCTTGCGAAACGAGAGGCCGCGGGTTCGATCCCCGCACCGAGACAAATGTTTGTGTGATCCACAAATATTTGTTTCGGGTCTGGGTGTATGTGAGACCAAAGTCTCTCGTAGTTTCTGATACCCACGACACAAGACTTGTATCTTAGTGTGGGGTCTAAACTATGTATGTGACTGTTGGATGTATTTATTTATTTTATTTATTTAATAATTAGTAATTACAAAATTTAGATAAATTGTGACCTATGCTTCTGATCATCTAACGGTTGCCGAGAGGTTGCATAAAGCGATAAGGCCGCCATTTCTGACACTACCCTATGGTGATGTTACCAATAGCTATGTTATTTTTTATTTATATGGTATAGGTACAATAAATCATAAATAAAATAAATCATGCTTATTTATTTTATTTTATTTACACTTTTTATACATTAAGTATAGAGGCGGACTTAATGCCAAAGGCATTCTCTAACAGTCAACCTCTGGGTGATGCAGAGATAAAAAAAGGTAGGTGCATAAATAGTTAAATGGTTAAAAGACTATATATGCTGGTAATTTCTTTTTGTGAACTCTTGAGCATGTAACATGTTACGAGAAATTTTTATCAGCGTTCGAATGCGTAATCATTACATTTTAACACATATAACTTTTTAATATCAGAGCGGTCTACTTTGCCTTTAACCTCCAACTACCGACATGATCTTTAAAATCCCGCAGGCTAAATTCATATCAATCTCAGATGCTTCCTAAGAATAAAAAAGAACTTTAACAATAACATAAACACAAGTAGGCAAGTTCGTGCTCGACTCGTAGCAGCTGGGATTACCTCTATCGCGCCCGCCACGCTGTGAGGGATGAGTGAACATAACTTACTTTATTTGTACATGTGCTTTGAACCTTAATATCCCTTTAATTGCTCGGGACTCTGGGAAGCTCGCGGGTTTAGATAAAATGGCAAAATAATTAATTCTTGAAGTATTCTTTAATGTAGCTCCGCAGTTTAAATGTGCTCTATTCGATCTAGATATCCCGAGGATTACGAAATGTTTTTGGCATTTACACAAAAAAAATAGTAGCAGCACGAACTCCAGAAATTCGCTTAGGAACAGGCAATAGGCTTAATCTCGGCTACATAGCAGCACAGTTGGCAAAATGGATGTAATACTGCGTGAATGTACGAGTCTTATGGCCGAATACTGAAACGCTACTTAATCTGAGGGCGACTTATATTTAAGTCGCTGTTATAATATAAGCGGTATATACTTAAAAAATGCTATGTAAAGGAACTTTTTGTGGTAATGTTGCCATTTATGGAAATTTAAGTGGGCATTAGTTAATCACAATCTTAAAACCGATAAATGATGTTGCAGTGTAGTACCGCTTAAATTATAACAGCCACTTAAATATAAGTCACCCTCAGATTAAGTACCGTTTCAGTATTCGGCCATTAGTTCATTTATTATAATTTTAAAATGTAAAATAGAAATTTAATATAGGTTTTATTATGTTTCCGGCCCTCCATCAATAATAATCTATGTAGTTACAATTCATATTCGTGGATTAAGAAGCTAGAGCACACAGAGCTATTTATTACTTACGACTCGAAGCTTGGTCAACACAATATTCTTAAATAATTCTAAATTCAAACAAGAAGAAATTATCGTTATAAATATTCAGCGCGGAATTTGCGAAGGCCCCACGCTGTTTTGTTGGGCCATTATCTATAAACAACTGTTGGTCCCACTCCCCTCGCGTCAAACCCGTTGAACCCTGCCAACCTACAAACATCCGCCTTTTAAACCCACTGTACCGTGTTAATGCATGCAAATAGTAAAATCAGGGTTACCTGGAGTTCAGTTCAGTTAAACCAATCAACAATATTCAATGGAAATGCTCACAAAGCGTTCGATCATTTCACGCGCCATGCTCCTAATGAATCACTCCATTCTTACACAAATTAAGTTCGAGCTCTTTTGATTTTCAAGGTGAAATGTATCGTGTGATGTTTGATGTAAGGTTGGGAATTCCGGGACAGGGTTTATGGGTTTGTAAAGAATAAAAATTGGATCATTTCCCTTTGACAATTGACGCTGTGAAACGTTCATCCATCTATGTCGCGGCAACGTCGTCGCATGACGTATACTATGTTCATTTTGTCGTGGCCGTTGACAATGTGGTCTGAATTAGTGAGTTTAAAACTGGCTTTTAAAAGTGTAACGCTAGTATTTCTGGTGCAATTATCAATCCGGGCCGAGTGACTAACAAAATTTTTTTTTATACATTTGTAACTGACAATACATTATTTTTTATTGGAAGATCAAAAATTACGATTCTGTTAGTTTGAGATGTCATTTAATTTTCATGCGGAGGAAGTTTCAGGTGAACAAGTGACTAAATTTACCAACATTTTTGAAATGGTGGCCCCCTTCGCTGTAATTTGTACTCAAATATAATTTCAAGGATTTACTGGTTAATTTTATTGGCAACCCATTCTTTCGAACGTCAAATAATGAACATGACCCCAGAACTATACTTTCCCAAAAAATATGATTTCGTTTTCTGCCCCTTTTAGAACCCCATTTTTTACATATAAAAACATAGGCCAAAACCCTACAAATCGACTGTACCTTATTAAGTTTTGCCTCACAAAACAAGACATTATTAAAATGAAAAATCCGCAGCGAGCCAGCGCGCCCATGAAATGATATGTTTTCATAAACAAATTACGCGCATTGAGTCCCTTTGATGGATTATTCCTCATTATTTCTTATGAAAAGACCTTTCGTCGTATGTAGGGTTGTGAGTTTTAATATTTCAATCAAAAACTATGTTTTGGTGAAGAAAATCATCGTGAGTAAACCTGTATGAAGTTCTCAACAAAAATTCTAAGTAATACAGGGTGTACAAAAAGACCGTGATCGAAAAGTAAGATAGGTAATAGTTACGGTGATGACAAAAAATAAAAAAATTGACGTTTTCCTAAAAACCATATTATTATGTTAGCCTAAATAGTAATATTTAGTAATTATAAATGTATTTCATTATAATACCTTACAATATTAGCTTTTTAAATTATTAAAAGCTTATGCGTACAAACCTTTTACTAATAATTATTGTAGTAATAAAAGTAAAATTGCATAATGATTATTTTATTACTTATAAGTATAATGTAAAATTGTTAATAACTTTATTGAGAATATAATCTTGATTAATATTGATTATTGGACTTTGTAAAAATATTTAAAAATAAGACCGTCAATTGATGTATATAAAAATGGTGTCGCTGAGCAGTTCGAGCGCAGTCGTTGGAATTGTCAGTTGCAAGACGGATTAATATTTTAAAATATAAAAGTTGTTAAGAATATAAAAGTTGAAGTCCTACTTGTTTCTCAACGAGTGTTACCCTTTACATATATTAAATGTATGTGGTGATTACGAAAACGTCAACTATTACCTGCCTTAGTTTTCATTCTCGGTCTTTTTATACCCCGTATAACTGAGTGAGAATGGAGGACTTAAGCCAACTTTCTTTTCCCCTTTGGGGTCACAAATACAGACTCTAATACAATAAATGTGTTGACCAACGACTGCCGAGGAAAGACTTCTTCTCACCAGCGACTCACGAGACTCTTTGCAACTATTCTTCAAGGACACAATTATACAGGCCTCATCTAGAAATTTCTAAGCAACCTTATTACCCTTTTATGTACAATCGTCGGTATGCAATAATAAAAAATAATAGAGTAGGTAACAATTTTATCAACAATTAACGTCTCGATTTAAATATAAAATTATTATTTTTTTCAAGTAAAATGACTTCTCAAATAACCCGTTAATTTGACAACCCTAACAAGATTCCGTTAAACATATTTAATTTCCAATATTTCATACAATGAATCGGTGTCTAACGGACCGCTTTGTTGTACCACGATTGACAGCGCGTCGCTCTCGTTTTGTGTCCATACAAATTGTACCATTACATGAATATAATAACATGATGGAATGATTGCGGTTGACTTACGATAAATAGAGTTTTTGTACTTGTAAAGACCTAAAAACTTGTTTTCATACAAATGGTGACAGATAATATTATCGAATCGGAGATTTAAGTAACCGAAAAGTGGGTTCGTGTGACAATTTTCGGGGCTCTTTTTATTGTGTGATGGAACAGGTTTACTGAAGGAGGATTTTGTAGTTACTTCAAAGTTAATCATCGGAAAAACAGTAAATTTGAGAATGGATGACAAAAATTTCCATTTTTGTTCCATTCCATTTCATCAAGAGAATTCCGGGGACTTTACTCTCTATACGATCCAATTTGATATTCAGAGAGCTAATGGTATTCACTATTCATATAACAACCAAATTCTTATATAACTAAAACTATGTTATATACGTGAGATATAAGCGCCTCGTGGTCTCGCGGCACAAGTATGTGCCGTGCGATCTAGAGGTCCTGGGTTCGATTCCCGGGTCGGGCAAAGTGTTATTGGGTTTTTCAGCACGGAGTCTTTTTTTTTTTTTTTTTTTTTTTTTTTTTTTTTACGAGAGGAAAGCGCCTTAAGCTCCCTGTTCGGTACCTCGGGGGAGGCCCAAAAAGGGTATGTCGGGGTCACCGGCCTTCCAACCCAACGCGTGGAACTATTGTTCGCTTGGTTGAGTTGGGTCCCTAACCAATATCCTACGCCGGCATACCGACTAAAACCTCTCGATGGCCGTCTTGCGCATTTTGGGCGGTACGGTAAATACAGGGCGAACGTTCCCTTAATTGTTTCCCGTTGCCGCCCAGCGCTCTGTCCAGATGTGGACTCCTCTGCGATAGGGGGATTTCAGATATCCCCCACTTGGCCTTATTTTGGACGCTCACATGGTGTGAGCGTCCGCGACATTCACGAGGCCATGCACTCTGCCGCACATCTCGGAGTTGTGCAACTCTTGTAAGGGCGTACCTCCCCCGTAGTACGCCTAACAACCCCGATAACCCCTATTAGTCGCCTTTTACGACAGGTAGGGGATGCCGTGGCGGTATTCTTACGCCCCAACCACAGGGCGGTTCAGCACGGAGTCTGGAATTGTGCCCGAAAAACGGCAATAGGCTCGCCCCCTATTACGTGGGACTGATACATACGTGGCGAAATGTGGGTGCAGAAATGCACCTCTGCCTACACCTTCGGGGAATACAGGCGTTGTAGATAGAAGCGCAAAAGGTCCATTCATTCATTCATTGACAGCCCCGTGGCGCAGTTGGCTAGACACCAGCTGGCGAAACGAGAGGCCGCGGGTTCGATCCCCGCACCGAGACAAATGTTTGTGTGATCCACAAATATTTGTTTCGGGTGTGGGTGTTTGTGAGACCGAAAAGTCTCTCGTAGTTTCTGATACCCACGACACAAGACTCGTATCTTAATGTGGGGTCAGAACTATGTATGTGACTGTTGGGTGTATTTATTATTATTATTATTTACTATATGGTGGACTGAAGATCTAGGTGCAGTAAACCTTCAACAACTCTGTCTGGAAGTTTGTGAGGAAACCTCATGCCCAGCTATGGACAGATTTTGACTGATAAGCATATATTTAAGAAAGGGAGTGTTTACGTGATATCTGAGTAAAACATTGTTAACAGAAAATAACAAAAAGAAACAGACGTAACTGATCCTCCTTAATTTGAGCAACTCATATCTCCGTTTCGTCTCAGAGATTCACCAAACATTTTCGGGTGTTGTTTGGGTCTTATTACGTGTCAAATTGAGGCTATTGGTAGTTATACATATTAATAATCAGTGAATAAACAATAATCAGATAACCTTAATGGTAAAAGAGAAAACATCGTGATAAATTCTGCATATTACATGATCAATTTTCCAGGTCTACGTTGTGGTTTTTCACCTAACTACCCTCTAAATTGTACAAATATAGCCTTAAATTGTGACACATGATTTTCAACGGTGACTTTGGTAAACGAGGACTACCATATAAATAAATAAATACACCCAACAGTCACATATGTATGTAGTTCTGACCACATACTAAGTTACTAGTCTTGTGTCTTGGTTATCAGAAACTATCGGTCTCAGAAACACCCAAACCCTAAACAAATATTTGTGAGAACCGCGCCACGGACGCTGTCAATGTTACCATAATGATAAAAGTAAGAACTGATAGCATTTTTTAAATATAATTTTGTTGGTCGAGCCTGCCTATTCGTGCCGCTGTCAACTAACAGCGCGGTTCTACCATTCCAAAAACTGCTACTCGATCTATATCCATAGCCATAACAATATCAGTCTCTATAAGCATACGTAATGCGACCAAACTCATGCAATTTAGCACACGCGCGATCCGGAAGACCGGCACAATTTGTCCGCAAACAAGAGACAAACGACATTCGTCGGTGTGATTACGGACACCGATGGCCGCCGGTCACCGCTTCCTGTTTAATAACGCCGCCTTGCCACCCTAATTGCTTATTGTCCTGCCAATGTCTTTCTCTTCGCCTTCTTGATTTGGGAATATATTGACAGCCCCGTGGCGCAGTTGGTAAGACACCAGCTTGTAAAACGAGAGGCCACAGGTTCAATGTCAAAGTCAAAATTATCTTTATTCAAATAGACTTTTACAAGTTCTTTTGAATGATTGCTGTGGAGAAAAAACGCCAAGAAACTCCCTCAACAGCACGAAATGTCATTTTTTTCGATCCTCGCACCGAGATAAATGTATGCGTGAACCACAAACATTTGTTTCGGGTCTTGGTGTTGGTGAGACCGAAAAGTCTCCGGTAGTTTCTGATACCCACGACACAAGACTTGTATCTTAATGTGGGGTCAGAACTATGTATGTGACCGTTGGGTGTGTTTATTTATATTGAACGTGAAACATTCTGAAGTGAAGAATAAATTGTTTTCTATATGGTAGAACCATGCTACCGGAAACTTCGACAAAGTTACGAATTGGCCAACTTGGTGGAACAACTGTCTCATAAAAAATCGATCTCGAGAATTACATACGTACCTACATACTTTTGTGTTTGTTTTGACAAGAAGCTCATTGGGAATTAATAGGATCTGATGAAAATCCTCACAGAATACAGGTACCTCCTTTCAATTGGCTAGAAAAGATTAACGCGCAGCATTGGACTGTATAATTATGATGAAATAATGTTGACAACATATGAGATTTCGTCTGACTACCGACCAAAGACTTTTGCTATGATCACAATTAGATGTAAAAATAAATCTAATTGCTTTAAACATCTCAATATTAAATAAGCAACCACATTATTTGTTCGATTTGCTCTCGACGCTAATACGTATAATAGGTTACTAAAATTAGAGAGATCAGTATTTCACAATACATCGCTGGCTTATAGTGGAACGTGAGCAAGCGTGAGCTAAGCATCTTCGCAATGTATAACATTCGCTCCTACGCCCCGCGTTAATTCTTTATGATTGATTATCTTTTCGGCTAATGAGCTTCGAGACCGACTTATGTGTATGGCGCAAGTAAAAAGCGATTTGCGATCGTGTATTTATTAGTATATTTTAAATTGAATGAGATTTATGGGATAAATCGTCATCTTACAATCTTAATTACGGAATAACAAAAACATGTTTTTTTTTTTAATTTCCTATTATATTATTCAGTAGTAGAACTAATACGGTACAGTCAACCATTTTATACTATACATTTGAAAAAAAAACATATATGAAGTCTGGTCTTACTTCCTACCAGAATACTTCCATCGCTAAACTGCACTGCTCCAGGTAACTACTTGTCCAGATTGACCACCAGGTAATGAGAGACAAAAATCTCTCGACAATACCATTTGAGCCCACTTAGGTGCTTCTTCACGACAATTCCGGAGTAATAACATTGCTTAGCAGACTACTGTTAAACTTGACGGTACAGTACAAAAATGAATTAGCGACCAAGCCCAAAAGCATTACACGTTAATTATGTAATGTCTAGTTTATAATTGTTTATTGTGGAGTCAGAATATTCTCTTTTATATGTCAAATTATTTTGTTAAATAAGGATTCAAAGCTTAAAAATTATTATTCGGAATTTTGTAAGGCTACCTTGGCTTTTGGACTTCTATGGAAGTACCGCCACTGCTCACTACGTCATTAAAGTTCCATTAATTTAAAAATAATGCATATCGCTGGCTCTTCAACTTTAACCCGGCCACGTTATGAATTATGATCGCTTTTCCTTCACAATAAGTGCATAAATATGGGGCGGTTGATGGCCGGATATAAATCACGGGCCATCCATCACCCACTGATAGCCGCCGAGTGGCGTGCGCACTATACCCACTACTCCTATATTCTGTTTGTTTTACACTTTGCCAGCGGGATAAATCACTTTCATGCACACGGTTTTAGAACTTAAAAAAACATTGTATCTCTAATCTGCATCAAAAACTACAAATTGGATTCAAAGTCAATTTTTTGGTATTTTCCTTGGTCTTTCGACAGGACTATGTAAGTCACTGTTTATATTTTTAGAACTTGTCAAAGTATTTTGAAATCATACTAATGCAATCAATAATCACAGCTGCATCTAAGTCGCTTTTAAAAGTTCGTATATTTCATCATCATCAGCCCATATACGTCCCGCTATCGGGCACGGGCCTATAATTGAGAGGGTATATGGCATAGGCCATAGTCTACTACGCTGGCCTAATGCGGGTCGGCTGGCACCTAAGAAATTCCTAAGAAATTTTTAGTATTCAAAATATGGGTCCTTGTTATTCTGTTACTAATATCTCAACCATAAGCATGGTTCAAAAACAGATTGTTTATACCACACTATTAAGCACTAACGTTCTAATCAACCAACAATATTACCGTAAAAGGCACTTTGACGTCGGTTCGCCAAAATCGCCACTCCACTGGTTCCGTGTGCATAAAATGAGAATTTCCCGTAAATAACCCGCAAAGCAGGTCGGGCGTAGTTTTTCAACGCAGTCGCCCGTGCCGTTAATTTCCTGCACGTAGTGGCATCGGGGTTGCAAACGCTTTTTCTATGGACAGAAATTTAAAAGTGGCATGAAATTAGTTTGTTTCATACTTACAACTCATCTACTAGTCTTCTATTTTAAGCTTAGATTTGAAAACAGCTGATTTCAAGAAATCTTAATAAGGCCATATCTTCGGTATTAATTACTTACCTAGTTAAGTGTAAACTGACATTAGGATAAGAAAAAAAAATATTAACAAAATGGACAACAAAAACAATATTATTCTTATTATAAACTAGCTTTTGCCCGCGACTCCGTCCGAGTAGACTACAGGGTTGGGTTCAGAATGAAAATAAGTTGTAGTCTATTTTACTCCACAGAGTCCAATGGACATACCATATCAAAAATCGTTAACATCGGTCAAATGATTTAGGCGTGAAAGCATAACAGACATATAGTTACATATAGGTACATAGTAACAGTCGTCTACACGTCGTTTCATCATTCTAGCTTCAAAAATCACGAAGTTCCACACAAACTTTCACCCCTATTTTTATTTTACCCCCTTAAAGGTACATTTCTTTACAAACTTTTAATGTCATATTTATTTATATCAAATCAACAGCCTAAAAAATAAGTTCAAAGCTTCTAGCTTTAAAAATAACAATACTTCCATACAACCTTTCATCCCCCCTTTCAACCCCTTAAAACCCTTTTTCCGGGATAAAAAGTAGCCTATGTCCTTTCTCAGGGTCTAAACTATCTGTGTACCAAATTTAATTTAAATCGGTTGAGTAGTTTTAGCAGGAAAGCGAGACAGACAGACAGACAGACAGAGTTACTTTCGCATTTATAATATTAGTAAGGATAGACTGAAAGATCAATGATATAAACACATACACATAAACTCACGCCTGTATTCCCCGAAGGGGTAGGCAGAGGTGCTTTTCTGCACCCACATTTCGCCAAGTATGTATCAGTCCCACGTAATAGGGGGCGAGCCTATTGCCGTTTTTCGGGCACATTTCCAGACTCCGTGCTGTTACCGAGAATTTCCTAATGGAAAAACCCAATAACACTTGCCCGACCCGGGAATCGAACCCAGGACCTCTAGATCGCACGGCACATACTTGTACCGCGAGACCACGAGGCAGTTGATATAAACTATATTGTTACTATACGTGTCGCTGAGATAGTTTCTACGTCGCTTCATCTCCATAGCGATAACACATTCCGAATACACATTAATATTTAAATAAAACATTGGACGTTCGAAACCGTGTCTAATCATTTGTACGTCTAAAAAATGTTGACGAGCTAACTTTCGCTTACATTTCCCGATAACACTTGGACCTGGAAATTAAATACAAAATTATTCAATACCGCGCACTTATCAACCACTATTTTCTAATCATTAGGAATAGAAGCTAGGAAGCATCTTAAATATTTTTTGTCGTTCGTACCAAAAGCTGGCAACCCATGTAAAAGCTCTTCGGGGCAGCGGACAAAGTGCGCTCACTGCGCGCTTTCAGGTGCTTTGTTTCATGTGGAAAGGCAATTAGGAATTTTCTACTTACTTTTTATGTTTCTCTGTTGTTTTGTCTTGGGACATGTTGGTGGAATGGGTGTTTTTATTACCATTCAACTGTGGCTCGTCTGTTTTTGTGCTAAGTAGCGGAACACGTAATAGGGAATTCGTTTACCTGTAAATCGTCATTGCTGTGGGGCACGTTAGGGCAACATATGTACATGTCACAGTCTGATCATCGGGTGTGGAATGGGATGTCGTAACGGTGTATTCAGAATATTAATTATAATAAGTTAATCTGATAGTTCGACGCCGAATAACATACCAAAAACCAAGAGATAATAAAAGATTAGCAGATGGTACTTCCTTATCTAGTCAGTTAAGGACTGTTACACAAGTGCGATTAGCTTAGCCCCATATTTAATATGACGTCATAACAGTATTGACTCGTGAGATACCCATTGTTATTCACCAATATTCTAATCGAACCATCCACTTCATCAGATGTCAGAGCAATCACTTTTAATACTGGTGTTAAGGAATAATCTTGCGGTACAAGTATGTGCCGTGCGATCTAGATTTATTGATCGTGCGCGGTTCGATTCCCGGGTCGGGTAAAGTGTAATTGGGTTTTTCTATTAGGAAATTCTCAGTAGCAGCACGAAGTCTGGATATGTGCCCGAAAAACGGCAACAGGCTCGCCCCCTATTACGTGGGACTGATACATACCCGGCGAAATGTGGGTGTAGAAATGCACCTCTGCCTACCCCCTCAGGGAATCTAGGCGTGAATAAATCCAACAATGCAATTCCACAAATCTGCAGCTCTCGATTCAATAGCGTGTGTGAGCAGGTCAAGTTATTCGCCAGTAATAGGATTGCAACACGCGAGGAGACGGCCGCCAGCCTCGTGTCAGCGGCGCACGGAAGTCACACTTGCTTCCAGCGCTTGAGCATCACCTACTAATTGTTTAGACACGGCGATATTTTGTGTGTAACATAAAATGAATACAACATTGAATCAGCGAAGACATTGACAACATTGAAGAACCTGGATGAAGGTCTATTGTCAACCTTGGACATTCGAAGCCCGATCTGAAAAATTGATAGCGCGTTGCCAACCTTAAATAGAAAATATGGAGAGGGAAGCTGACTAAGAACATTGTTAGGTCTCCAACAATCGGACTCATCATACGTTTAACAAATTGAAAACAGTTTTTATTGTGGTTGTGATTACGCGATAGTGCAGCTCTTCTCTAGAGACAAACCTGTACATCCAATTTGAGCTGGGCTGGTATCACAGTTTCGACTGGACATGACACAATCTTTACCTTACTAGTCGACACGCTTGGACTCTACTCTTACCATCAAGTGCGATGTTGTCACCTTACCACTTTATTATGGGTAAAGAGCCATCATAATAGAAAAATAACCCTATTGTTATAATTGTATTGATTGATTGTCTCTTCACTTAGCTATCTTTCTTATACTTTTTCGGAGAACGCTACGCACACCTTAAGTGTCATGTATATCAGACGTATACGACGACGTAAAAGCAGTGATGGCCTCGAGGTTTAGGCGCGCGGTCGAGAATTTCGGCGAAATTCAAACCCCAGGCACACATCTCTGACTTTTCGAAGTTATGTGTGTATTCACAATGAATCATCACTTGCTTTAACGGTGAAGGAAAACATCGTGATAAAACCTGCACACCTAAAAGTTCTTAGGAATTTCTTAGGTGTGTAGTCCGCCAACCCGCACTAGGCCAGCGTGGTGGACTAAGGCCTAAACCCTCTCAGTTGTAGAGGAGGCCCAGGCCCAGCAGTATTTTGGCTGATGATGATGATTTCAGACGTAGTACCTAAGCAAATGTCACTAAACTATAAATGTATTACGAGTAATATATGTGATGTGGTTGTGCTACGTATATAAATAAATAAATAAACCCTAAAGCCGTCAAATAGCGAATAATATAAAAGGTCACTCAACACAATATTGCCAAACATAGGATTAATTTTCAGATTAGCCAGGACTACTTCTCCACGAGTGTAAAATAAAATAAAATAAAGAAAATTCTAGACTTTCTTCAGCCGCGTCTATTGGCGCTGCATCGCACAATGCGACCGCTAAGTGGTTGTCTGTCGTTTTTCAACACAAGTATTTGCTTACTGGAACATCTGTTCGGAGATTTTGCGAACAATTTAACGAGAGACTGGTTTCGTAACTCTTGACTGCATTCACAATTAGAGGGGTTTAAGCATTACACATTCACGTCTTTAACAACAAATCAGAATATAGCATTTCAATTACGAAATTTTCAGAAATTTATTTAACAGTATAGGAGGTATTGATTGACTGCCTCGTGGTGTCGCGGGACAGGTATGTGCCGTGCGATATAGAGGTCCTGGGTTCGATTCCCGTGTCGGGCAAAGTGTTATTGGGTTTTTCCATTAGGTAATTCTCAATAGCAGCACGGAGTCTGGAATTGTGCCCGAAAAACGGCAATAGGCTCGCCCCCTATTACGTGGGACTGATACATACCAGGCGAAATGTGGATGAAGAAATGCACCTCTGCCTACCTCCTTCGGGGTATACAGGCGTGAGGTTATGTATGTATGATTGATACACTTGTGTGTGTTTTGGGATCATTCATACTGGCATAATTGTGCATTTTACAGACAAATACTTGTAATCGTTTCTGCCCACTTATCACTCTTATTTGGATTCCGCTGCACGTAGAATTTTCTCATCACGTGGTTATTTACTGTGAGTCAGCGCTACTACCCCGACTGATTAGGCCATTCACGTCAAGATAATGTTAAAAAAACGTGGTTCTACCACTTAAATATATTAATACAATATCTAAACACAGCATCATACCCTACCCGTATGTTGACATTTGGTGTTGCTGACGTCCCACTGCTGGGCACGGGCCTCCTCTACAACTGAGAGGGTTCTTTTTTAGGCCTTAGTCTACCACGCTGGCCTAGTGCGTGTTGGCGGACTACACACCTAAGAAATTCCTAAGAATTTTAGGTGTGTAGGTTTTATAACGATGTTTTTCTTCACCGTTAAAGCAAGTGATAATTCATTGTGAATACACACATAACTTCGAAAAGTCAGAGGTGTGTGCCTGGGGTTTGAACCTGCGACCGCCGAAATTCACGACCGCGCGCCTAAACCTCGAGGCCATCACTGCTTCCCTCGAGGCCATCACTGCTTAAGAAAATATTATTAAAAACATATTATTATTCGGATTTTTTTAAGGCAACCTGGGCTTTTGGGCTTCTATGGAAGTACCTCCACTGGTTAGCATGTGTGTTGGTAACTCAGTAAACTGAGCCATATCTCCGAGGCTATCACTTACTCTACCATACTATTAAATTTCAAACAGCCTTATTCTCTTATGACGTGTTTGGTAATCTCAAGTTCACATCAACCAAACCGAGCAGGCATGCAAAACTACTGCGGCGCCTTATCTCGCCGCAGTCTGCGGATTACGTGTGTACGGAGATTCGTCGGGATGAGGCGGGGATCAAGTGGGATCAGGCGAGCTCGCATAAACTAATCTTCAGATTGCAACCTCCACGCCAGATTAACGATGCCAAATCTCGACGTGCATGGAACTTTGTGTTGTTGGCCAGTCGTGATACAACTTTGCAGTGGATTTTAATAGCACATTCTTGATGTTGTGTTGTTTACATCAGCGAGGTGGTTCGTGTGAATATTTTTTTATTGTAGTGAAGAAGATGAATATAGCATAGTTATACAAATAAAATCTATCTGGTATTTATTAAACAAAGACAATTTAATTTACTACTATTTTAAATATGGATCAAAAATATTTTTTATATGTAGGTACATTAATTTTGGGAGGTGAAGATTTTGATAGATAATGTGATTGATTTGATGTTGATAGATAATGATGATATTAATATTTAAGCTTATTGCGTCTGATACTTTTAATCGGTTATAGTGCCTTGCGCCTAGGTCACCTTCCTAAAAGTCCAATATATTTACGCACTAACCGACATAATATAAATTGATCCAGTGGTTTAGGCATGAAAATTTAATAGACAGAGTACTTATTTACATGCATACATACATAACCTTACGCCTGTATTCCCCGAAGGGGTAGGCAGAGGTGCATTTCTGCACCCAGATTTCGCCAGGTATGTATGTATCAGTCCCACGTAAAAGGGGGCGAGCCTATTACCGTTTTTCGGGCACGTTTCCAGACTCCGTGCTGCTACTGAGAATTTCCTACTTACCTACTTATTTCCAACTTTAGTATAGTAGTATTGACTTGTTTACAATCCACACACACAAAACACATCTCCAAGTATATACGGTGCTACTGTACCAGTATCACAATATACATACATACATAAACTCACGCCTGTATTCCCCGAAGAGGTAGGCAGAGGTGCATTTCTCCACCCACATTTCGCCAAGTATGTATCAGTCCCACGTAACAGAATATCGACGTAGGAAAGCATATTTGCTGTAAGTAGACAAAATACCTAAAGTGACTTTTTACTACCACTAGAATCAGAAAAAAAAGCCACATCGAATGAACCGGGTCCTGTGTCTCTACGATGAAAAAAAAATTACATACGCCGTTGAAAACGCCCGTACTTATATTTTTTTTAACAAAATTAAATGCTGTATGTACACCAAAATCTAGTCATTTTAAACATTTTGTACTTACAGCAAAAGAAAGACTGCATTTTTTGCTTTACAAATACTTACTTCTTCCCATTTAAAAACTTAACGCTACTTACAGCATTTCTGCGGCGTATGATTTTTACATTTTTTTACTTACAACAAGTTTAGGGAACCTACAGTTTTAGTTTTTGTTATTTACAGCACGTATTTGATTTAAAAGCTCACACCACATAATGCATTTTAAAATCCTGTGATTTTTTTTAGAAATTTGACATAATGCATTTTGATAAATCATTTATCATTTCATTTTACCGTTACGCCATTGAAAAAATGATAGTACTTTGAAGATTGTCTGATTATAAGCGTGGCATTTGATTTGAAACGTCGTGTGTGCTGAGTGTTCGTAATAAGTGGTGTGATTTAGATTGAACCTGAGTATTTTATCACGAAAACGTAAGTAAATTTACCGAATGATTTATTATTAAGTGTCGATAAGTATTAACGTATTGTATCTTAATCGAAACTATCTAATACAAGCAAAGATATTTGTTTCAAAGTATAAAAATGATCAATTTACTTGTCCTTCTACAGATTTTTTATGAATATCGTCACACCTGTAATCCCTGACGGAGTAGGCACTTCACCGACGAAATTAGTCTCCAATGTGACTGGTGACGAACCAACCAGTATACTACGAGCACAAACCCGGTTACGAGCTACAATTGAGGAAGTTTCACAACAGTAAAACCACATATTACACTTTGCCATAGCCGGGAATCGAACCCGGACCCTATAATCAGCAATCACAATCACTAGGCCAACGAGGGTAACAAGATATTTTTTTATTATTTTTTTATAAACTGCCTTGCTTATTTTAGATGGCGAAACGCAAGGAATGGATGGACGAATTGAGACCTCTTCAAGAAGACATTGTTGAAGAGCATTCAAGAAAGAAACCTAAAATACAAATATTAAGCAACAAACTGTACCTACAAGGCAATTTAATTCCTTCGAAATTGAACAACAAAAAAAACAGACCGATGAATCTAATAATTTTTTGCAAAATAATTGCAAAACGACGCCACGACATATAAGGATTTTAAAAAATTTCAAACAAATGACTGTTTACCTGAAACCGATGAAGATGACTGAAAAAACATATGAATGATTCGCGACAGCATAATTTTAATATCATTGGTTTATTTACTTTTCCTTAAATATGTTTTTGATTGGACACAATGTCTTCATGTTAAGTTTCAATTATAATTGTATTTTATTACATCTTTCGTTCTAAAATAAGGCAAATTGCCACAAAGTTTCCGTTTTTTACATTTAAATAAAAAAAAATTTATTCGATACAATGTTTTTATTTACATCTTGCGTTCCTAACTAGTTTTAGGGCCTTAGTTTTTATTTTGTATATTTTTTTTTTTTTGTTTTATCTCATATATAAGAGAAAAATACTTTTTTAATTCATTGTATTGTGGAAACGAAGTTCTGGCAGTATAATTAGAGTTTCAAATTTTGTTTCCACAATTTAAAAGACCATATTTTTTTTACCATTTTATTACATTACATTACCAATAGTCTAGTCAACAAGTTCAAAAACGTGAAAAATAGAGATAAAGGTCCTAAAAATATTAGCGATGGCTCATTCGAATCGGAATCACTTCTAGAAAAATGTTTTTGAAGGATTTTAATGCAGGTAAAAAATTACAATTGTTATTAACAAAATAAGATGAAAAAAATGGTATTTCGTTTTTTGTTAATAACTCAAAAAATATTAATGTTTAAGCAATTTTGAATAAAGCTCGTTAAAGAGGAGGAAATTTCCAATAAAAAGTTCTAACTCTTGGAACTCTATCTCCATTATTTATAATTTTAATTTGACGTTGAAAATAGGGCTCCGTGCGGCTGTTACGGCATGCGCGCGCCGCTGCTACTCTTTAGCTTTAGTTCAGCAATTTTTTTTTTTTATAACATACAATGTGGTTTTAAAAATTTAAAACAATTCTAGTATCTTCTTAACACTTGAAAGAATCGAGCCCTGAAGAAAAAAAAGTTTAATCAACATTTTCAAAAGTTATTCAATTGTTATCTAACAAATTTTTAAACAAATATCAAAATGTTAACTACCTATTGAAAAATTAAAAATCAAAAAATTGTTAATAACAAATTAATAATGTGAAAACAGGCATAGCTAAATAATAATTGAAAAAAAAGAATTATCAACATTTTTTAGATTTTTAATTTTTCAATAGTTATAAAAAATCATAATTAACAAATTAATAAAGTTTTATGAAAATTTATCGCAGGATCTTATGAAGTATATATACCTATATCAAAAGGGCTGCACAAACTTTAAAATTTACAGGCCAATATTATTTATACCTTTCATCCCATTGTTTATGCCAATGGAGATTGGGAAAAAAATTGTTAATTAACAATTGAATAACATTTTGAAAAATGGTGAGTAACCTTTTTTTTCTTCAGGGCTCGATTCTTTCAAGTGTCAAGAAGATACTTGTTTTTTTTTTATACACATTTTATGTTATAATAGAAATATTTTTATTGCTGAACTCTCTATAGCGGCGGCGCGCGCATGCCGTAATAGCCGCGCGAAGCCCTATTTTCAACGTCAAATTAAAATTATAAATATTGGAGATAGAGTTTCGGGAGTCAGGATGTTTTTATTGGAAATTTCCTCCTCTTTAACGAGTTTTTTTCAAAATTGTTTTTTTTTTTTTTTTTTTTGAGTTATTAATAGAAAACGAAATATCTTTTTTTTCATCTTATTTTGTTAATAACAATTGTAATTTTTTACCTGCACTAAAATCCTTCTAAAACATTTTTCTAGAGGTGATTCCGAATCGAATGAGCCATCGCTAATATTTTTAGGACCTTTATCTCTATTTTTCACCTTTTTGCACTTGTTTAATAGACTACAATACTGACCCACTGCATTTCTAGATCTAATCATAATTATAAATTTAATCTTACATCTTGAATTGCAGTACCCAAATAAATTAATTTACTGCATACAGCATATTTACCGTCTGTAAATTGATAATATTTCCATCTATGCGTACATTTTTGTTCCTTAGTTACAGCGTTTTAAAGGTATGTGATTTAAAAAACTGTTTGCTGTAAGTAGCCAAACACGTACTTATAGTAACTTTGGATAAAAAGTTTACATTGCAAATGGTGACTGGCAGTTAAATAAACCTATGTTCCAAAAATGGTAGCAATATCATGGATATGTCAGACACTATTAATTTTTTTCCGAAATTAATAAAGTTTTTTGGCTCTGGTGAACAATTGCAATATGTCTACTTACAGCAAATATGCTTTCTTACGTCGATATGAACATAACACATCACACAATCGTCACAATATATGAACTAAAATAATCTAAAACGAGTAGTAGAATTAGTGTTAACCCCACCTGCATTCGGAGCAACAGATGTTGGTCGTGTGGAGTGGCCGAATGTACTTAGTCGGCGGGTAGTGGGTCGTGTCTAGTGACGACACGGTGCCTGCCTGGGAGGATGTTTGTGGCGCCTTTGAAATTCGCAGGGCTGGCACGCGATGCGTTAATAGTACATACATACCAGTGGCGATACTTCCATAGAAGCCCAAAAGTGTTATATGTTAATTTGTAATGTCTAGTTCATAATTGTTTATTGTGGGAAAATATATTTTCAATTATATGTCAAATTGCATTTGTTTAATAAATATTTAAAGCTTAAAGATTATTATTCAGAATTTTTTAAAGCAAATTGGGCTTTTGGGCTTCTATGGAAGTACCGCCACTGATACATACATACATAAACTCACGCCTGTATTCCCCGCAGGGGTAGGCAGAGGTGCATTTCTGCACCCACATTTCGCCAAGTATGTATCAGTCCCACGTAATAGGGGGCGAGCCTATTGCCGTTTCTCGGGCACATTTCCAGACTCCGTGCTGTTACCGAGAAAATCCTAATGGAAAAACCCAATAACACTTTGCCCGACCCGGGAATCGAACCCAGGACCTCTAGATCGCACGGCACATACTTGTACCGCGAGACCACGAGGCAATCAATCGTTCAATATTTGAATCAAATTGAATAATTGAATTCGTCAAATTGTTAATAGAGTTATTTTGGTTATGGGCTTCATGTAATAAAGCCACTTATTAAATCTAAAAATAATTTGACAACACCATGGCGCCGTTGTCTAGAAACCAGCTTGCGAAACTAGAGGACGCGGGTACGATTCCCGCACCAAGACAAATGTTTGTGTGATCCACAAATATTTGTTTCGGGTCTGAGTGTTTGTGTGACCGAAATGTCTCTCGTAGTCTCTGATAGTTAGGACACAAGACTTGTATATTAGTGTGGGGTCAGAACTATATGTGTGACCGTTGGATGTATTTAATTATATTGAGCGTGTTTGGACATTCTGAAGTGAAGAATAAATTGTTTTGTATATGGTAGAATGCAGGTTACTTAACCAAGTTTATTTTTCACGCTTTAATTGGTCTATAATTTTTAATGCCCATAAATAATAAATTCAAAATACCAGATGCCTCATTCAATTTGATATGGTGTCTCAACCTTTCATCTAATCCTTGAGCTGGAAACGGCTACAATATTTTAGTTATCAACGAAGAGATAGAAAAGATTTTTGTATTCCACAGCTAAAGAAATATCCTAAAGTAGGGTAAGGAGCGAGTGAGTTGGAATGTTAAATCGAATTGTGAAATGAAATGAAATAATATTTCATCATCATCATCATCAGCCTATATATGTCCCACTGCTGGGCACGGGCCTCCTCTACAACTGAGAGGGTTAAGATCTTAGTCCACTACGCTGGCCTAGTGCGGGTAGGTAGTGTAGTCCACACCTAAGAAATTCCTAAGAACTTTTAGGTGTGCAGGTTTTATCACGATGTTTTTCTTCACCGTTAAAGCAAGTGATAATTCATTGTGAATGCACACATAATTTCGAAAAGTCAGAGGTGTGTGCCTGGGGTTTGAACCTGCGACCGCCGAAATTCTCGACCGTGCGCCTAAACCTCGAGGCCATCACTGCTTATAATAAATTATATTTATTGAATCTATAAAATGTCAAATACATCACTTAGATTCAGTCATTTCAAAATTTAGTTTACCACCCTGTTCGGAAGACAGTCATCGCTAGAGAAGAACGGGCAAGAAATTCTAGTGTTGCTCGTTTCCAATCAAGAAATAGTTTACAATATTGATACAAAGACTAAATTTCCCGAATTAGAGCAGCTCATTAATACAATGTGACTTTGTCAACCCTTAAGAGTCGGCCATGTTTTCACCATGAAACGGACTGCACACATTATTAACTCGAGCTGGTGTTTCTACTAACATATATTTACGGAATCAGACACATCGGGTGACTCTTCCAAAGGCAAAGACATGCGATAATGCTGGTAGTTACGACGCATCATAATAGATATCATCATAAATAAATAGCCGTAGGTTATATATGGGCTGATGATGATGATGATACATTGCATTACACGTTAATTGTGTAGTGTCTAGTATGTAATTGTTTATCGTAGGTTCAGGATATTCTCATTTATATGTCAAATTGCTTTTGTTAAATATTCAAAGCTTCAAGATTATTATTCGGAATTTTGTAAGGCAGGCTGGGCTTTTGGGCTTCTATGGAAGTACTTCTGATCATAACATACTTTACGTTTATGGACATGGGAAAAGACCTATGACTCTCTATAAGAGACCTGCTACGATATGTTAGAATTTGCACCAGGTTACTTTGTCATCGTCATCGTCATCAGCCCAAATATATCCCACTGCTGAGAACGGGCCTCCTCTACAACTGAGAGGGTTTAGGCCTTAGTCCACCACGCTGGCCTAGTGCGGGTTGGCGGACTACACATCTAAGAAATTCCTAAGAACTTTTAGGTGTGCAGGTTTTATCACGATGTTTTCCTTCACCGTTAAAGAAAGTGATAATTTATTGTGAATACACACATAACTTCGAAAAGTCAGAGGTGTGTGCCTGGGGTTTGAACCTGCGACCGCCGAAATTCTCGACCGCGCGCCTAAGCCTCGAGGCCATCACTGCCAGGTTACTTACAACATTCTAGCAGGATTCAAACCCATGACCATCGAGAGTGCCGTGTGTCGTCGTGTGAGATCGCGAGCGTCTCGATAGACCTCGTAATTTTCCACGAGGCCACCACGCACTAAATTAAAAAAGGTTTCTAATATTTCCGTACAATTGTTTTTGGTAAAAACTGTTTATGTGTCAATACTCATATTAGTATAATGTTTGTTAAACAAATTACATATTTAAAGTACTTTATTACACCCAGCTATTCAAATAGGATTACAAAAGCGCCTATTTAATTAAAATATGGAAATTGTTTAATAAATTAACGTGTAACTGTGGCGCAGTTGGTTGTAAAACAAGAGGCCGGGGTTCGATCCCTGCACATAGAAAAATGTTTGGTTTAGTTCTTTATCGTACATACATACTAGTAAAAGGTTACATCATATTTTGGTAACTTCTAACAGCGAGACCAAAAAGTCTCGCGTTGTTTCTCATAATTAACCCACGAGGAAAGATAAGTACCTTAGTGTGGGGTCAGAACTATCAATGTCATATACATAGGTACATACATATGTCATCATCATCATCATCATCATCATCAGTCCATATACGACCCACTGCTGGGCACGGGCCTCCTCTTCAACTGAGAGGGTTCAGGCCTTAGTACCACACGACACCACCAGACCACGGAGTCTGGAAATGTGCCCGAAAAACGGCAATAGGCTCGCCCCCTATTACGTGGGACTAATACATACCTGGCGAAATGTGGGTGCAGAAATGCACCTCTGCCTACCCCTTCGGGGAATACAGGCGTGAGTTTATGTATGTATGTAAAAATAACATGCAAGAAATCCAGACCACCCGTAATCGTGGTATTAGGGTAATGAGAAATATCTCGAAGTACAATAGGGATTTCAAATAAACAATACCCAGTGATAAAAAAACTTAAACAATTGTTAAATGGAATAATTTACAAAACTACTAATTACCTATTGTTACATGTATTTACTTTGAATGGGCTTAAGTTTTTTAGGCTTTTGTCCTTGTATTTTTAAACATACTAATCTACTCGTAAAAAGATAATGCCTCATATTGTATTCTTGTAGACGTGTATTATTTAAATTCCAAAAATATTCAAATAAATGATCTTTTTGTGAATAATTTCATATTATTTTTATTTGTAGTGGGTAATTGCCATAGTGGCACATGCAAGTGTGCCGCGTTCCGGGATCAGCCAGTGTATATCCGGATTTCGGGGGGGCTTCAATCATGGTGAAAAGATGACCGTGCCGGCGCGCGGTCGGTCCTTTGTTCACCATGGTATTAGTCCCCCAAACTTCTTCACAAGATAGGTGAAGAGGTTTTCGGCCGGCATGATTGCGTCGACCAACGGGAGATCATCATCTCTCGCTGGTCGGCACTTTTTCTGGACTCCATTACACTTACCAGCAGGTGCAATGGGGTCACTTTGCCGTGCCAGTATAAAAAAAAATAAAAAAAATATGTTCGTTACGTATAATATTTCAAAGGATTATGTGTATTGGTGTTTATTTATTGCCTATATTAACGTCATTTAAAAAAAATCTTTAATTTGTCTGACAGTATTCTCTACCTTTGGATTTCAAGGATTAAGTTAAGGTTTCTCCATCATCAGTATCGTTAACCAAAAGACTTCGAGTGCTAGGCATATCGTACGTTGTAAAAATTAATGCATAATATACAATAATGACGGACGGCTGTTGGAGCAGACAAGTATTGGAGTGGAGACCGCGCTTAGGTAGACGTAGTGTAGGACGTCCTGCAGCACGATGGTCCGACGACTTGAGAAAGATGGCGGGTAGCGGATGAATAAGGGCTGCTCAAGACCGGGATGGTTGGCGCCTACTTGGGGAGGCCTTAGTTCAGCAGTGGACGGCGATAGGCTGAGAATAATACAATAATGAATATAAAAAATAATTATGTTTAAAAAAAAACTAAATACGATATTAAATTTACTTCGGATAAAGCAGAAAACCTGAGATACATAATTGAAACGAAAAACGTAAATTGGTCTTCCTAAAATATCTTAGACAAAAAGCTGAGGTTTCTCAAAAATAAAAATGCTGACTCAATTTACTTTTGTTTCCAAATACTTTCTTGCTTTCTCGCTTTTAAAAGAAGTTAGTGCGCAATGTAAAATAACAAAAGATTTCAGATAGCGCCTTATTAGTAAGCGATGAGTAAACAGAATAGTGTTTTTTGTGAGGGTCGTAAACTCAGCCGGTGGTCGGCCGACCCTTGAAAGGGTGAGTAAATACGCCCATAATCTGAGCATTACGCAACTTTTTATACAAAAATATTACGTATTTGGCTTGCCTAAATAAGCCCTCCATAAAAGGTGAAGCGGGAGAATGAAATTGCCTTTTGCTATCTGATGAATTATGTTTTAACGTCTGTTGTAATATAAAAAACTTTTTTTGTAATAACTTTTAAATATATGCTTGGTTTATAATCCTAGCTTGTTTCTATGTTATATATTGTCAAACAATCCCTCTAAATAACAGGATAATCAAATTCATAATGATTTTTTTATGTTTACACCACATTGAATGATTTTTCATCGGATTTTATCTCTTTTTCAATCTTCATTTTATTTATTTTAACTTCCATAGTCAATCTAATAAAGTAAATTATTTAAACATATTTTATCAATCAAAATCATTTTTTACAAGCTGTATGGCGATTCAGTTACGACAAACTATTCAGTGCCGGTCATACACTGCGCAGGTACAACTAGAAGATGCATTTGTACAACACGGAAATTACTTAGTCAATGTTCGTCACAGTCAGTCACATACATAGTTCTGATCCCCACACTAGGATATAATTCCTGTGTCGTGGGTATCAGAAACTACGAGAGACTTTTCTATCTCACAAACACCCCGACACGAAACAAATATTTGTGGATCACACAAACATTTGCCTCGGTGCGGGGATCGAACCCGCGGCCTCTCGTTTCGCAAGCTGGTATCTAGCCAACTGCGCCACGGGGCTGTCAAATTATTTAATTAAATTCTATTAGTCTAAAACAAAGATCAAAATCCAGCTACAAACGTCTCATCTCATGATACATTAATCGCTACAACATCTAGTTCGCCTCACTCCACGGCAGATTAGTCATACTATATCTGGCACTAACTCACAAATTTCGAATAACGAACACGTTTATGTCCGTCGATGATATCCATCATCGCTAATCCCGAAACAAAACTGTGACCAATCCGAACGTCCGATAATAATCATCGTGCAATAAAACACATTAGATGTAACAGGTTATCACGTGCGATAATTCACTATTTATATTAATAGAACGTCCGAACTGACTTTTGGCCGCGGATGCACTTGCGTGGGAGAGTGGATTTTATTAACAAGAAAACGGCAAGTCAAGTTGAGAAGTTTATGAGAACAGAAGACTCCAGGAACGAAACATCTAAGTGTGCAGGTGATTTTCATAAAATGGGTAGGATAATATGGTGCAAAGTTAAACCGACATTAGTGCCCCTAGAAAGTTTGTCTTGTTCTGAGGGTAAATATCAATTCGTTGGAGACATCTAATCAGTTGCTAATTCAGCTGAAGCACACCACCACTGTGGTCAATTTGCTATGTATAAAAATGAAATAAAAGTAATAATTATTATAATAAACATTGTTTTGAACTGAGCAGCACAATATTGAATTGCCTGTTCTCCTCTAGAAATTACTGCCTTGTTGCCTGTTAAAAATATTCTATTTTGATAATTCTTATAAGTCAAATAAAGTGAGCCACCTGATGTTAAGTAGCCAACACTGCTCATGAATAATACCAGATGAATAATCGTTGCCGTCATTGTGGCATGTGTTGCCGGCCTTTGAAGAAAATATAGGCTTTCTTCTTGAAGGTCCCTAAGTCGTATCTTTTTGGAAATACCCCCGAGGCAAGCTGATTCCACAAAGATGTTGTTTCGTAGCCAATACGGACACCGTAACATACAAACTAATTTTTCTATGACACTCTTCAGTCCATTCATAAACTATCTATGCTTCACCAAGCCAATTTAGCTCACCTAGGTTTCTATTCAATAATACCCCGGACTAGTTCACCCGCTGAGTGACGTGCCACCCACACTGCGCCCTGTAGGTGCCTGTGGGTGATGACGTACAAACAGAATTATTAAAGTAACAAGGTACGGCTATTGAATATCGGCGGCCATGCATCTCTGTCGTCGACAACGCGGCCTCTAGATTGCATATTTTATAATGTAATCCCTCCGTCAAAACACAGCGTAGTCGCTTCCGAGGCAGAATTGTACAAGTCGTTTTTTGCGGTTTTCTGAAAACATCTTATTGAAGATTTTTATTTTATTTTATTTAGTCTCATACAAAAGACTTCGTAATCTCGTGGTACTAGTATGTGCGTGCGATTTAGAGGTCCCGGGTTCGATTCTCAGTCTTAACTGTTATTGGATTTTTCCATGAGGAAATTCGAAGTAGCACCACGAAGTCTGGGAAAGTACCCGAGAAACGGCAATAAGGGCGTTTTAAGTAGCACAGATATATACCTGGTGAAATGTGGATGCAGAAATGCACGTCTGCCTATCCCTTCGTGAAATACAAGCGTGAGGTTATGTTATGTACATAAAACAGTAGGTAAATAGGCTGCCTTAGGCATTCTCTTACAATTTACCTTAGAGTGATGAAAGCAGTGGTGGTACTTTCATAGAAGCCCAAAAACCCACGTTGAAAAAAAATTCCAAATAATAATCTTTAAGCTATTTAACAAAATCAATTTGACATATAAATGAGAATAAACTGACCCAACAATAAACAAATATAAACTAAACATTACACAATTAACGATGTATTACCTATGCTTTTGGACTTCTATGGAAGTACCGCCACTGATGAAAGATGACGCATTGGTTGGTGTAATGAGAAGAAAGACAAATCTTTAACATCTACAGCTGTCCAATTTCCACAATTGAATTTACATACATCATGGGATTACGATTTCTCCTTAAAAAATACTAAATTACTTGGGAGAGGATACTTGCTTGCTGTGTCTTTCTGTAAGGTTAAAGAAAATCTATCTGCCTTTTAGGTGGAAGTCCAATAATACAATTGCCATGAATTATAGTAAAACAGCAGCTCTGTAATCATAAATTATAAGAGATATGTAACAAGACATATTAATATTTGAGTTTTTTCCCAATATAAATAGCATGATAAGATTAATTAAGTTCTAAGTATTTAATATTTAGCGTAAGCCGTTGATTACTTAATAGTTTGATTGATAAATATGGTAAATTAAACACTTATTGCGTAATTCAGTTGAAGCCGTAATTTGCATTCACGTTTGCAGGAAATCATCTTAAAATTTATATCATCATCAGCCCAAATACGTCCCACTGCTGGGCACGAGCCTCCTCTACAACTGAGAGGGTTTACGCCTTAGTCCACCACGCTGGCCTAGTGCGGGTTGGCGGACTACACACCTAAGAAATTCCTAAGAACTTTTAGGTGTGCAGGTTTTATCACGATGTTTTCCTTCACCGTTAAAGCAAGTGATAATTCATTGTGAATACACACATAACTTCGAAAAGTCAGAGGTGTGTGCCTGGGGTTTGAACCTGCGACCGCCGAAATTCTCGACCGCGCGCCTAAACTTCGAGACCATCACTGCTTCAAAAATAAAAAATAAATATAATATTTATTTATTCATGCGCACAAAAAAAATGTATCAAAACAGTACTACATTCACAAACGGTGAAATCTTTATGTGCTCCATACAGTGGCGTGACAATAGCATGACTTTTTCAACCACTTAAATACATTCGAAAAATATTACCGCATTTTTCACCCAATTCGAGTTGCGCTGCGTTGGACCGCGGATACGCGAGAGAGAGACCGCAACGCTGTCAAAGCGGTGGGGATAAGACGGGAAAGCTCCCGCAAAGTACACTGAATGCAAAAATGGCGTGGCGACGAGTGACAAGGCGTCAGAGGGGGGCGTCTGAGTCAGTCCACCGCCGCACGCCGTGACGAAAGCACGCGCGCGTCCGTCAGTAACTTGTGAGATGTGCTGACTGTGTTGTGTTGTGTGTGTCTTTGAGCTGGATAAAGGATTGTGGGCAACCATGCTGACGTCTAGCAATCAGTATCTGAGACCGGATTACCTGTCGCCGCTTCCGACAACGGTGAGTTGAGACCCAGTGTTTACTTAGAAAACTCTGTGGAAAACTGGGGAAAATTTAAATTGCATCTTTTCCTTTTTTCTATATTATCCTGACTTTTCCGTATTATAGAAAGAACTTTTAGTGAAAATATAAAAGAAATTTAGTAGGAAATAACAGTGTCAGTTTTAAACTTTTCAGAAGTAAATGTTGTTTTCAAAATATTTGATGGAAAGTATAATTTAAGATTAGTATTGGCAATATGCGTCAAAACTACCTAAGTAGTTTAGAAAATATTCGAAGTAAGTAAATTTTTTAATGAAAATTATTTAATCAACCAAAATTACCTGTGTTTCGAGAGCCTGTTATATATTCTTGCATGAAAAAATATTCCTAAACTATTATAACATACGTAAAACTTATTTTTCTGTACTAAATACAGAAAACTTATATAATTACTTGATTATTCTTGCTTTTTAATGCCGAATTCGTATCTCACAATCTTCCTGGTAATTATATTACATGAATCTAAATCTTCACAAACAAAATTCAAATGTATCATACCTAGTTTCAATTATATGTACAATTATATTTGTTGGTAAAATAATAAGGCATTATTATTTGAATTCTAATTATAATAATGTTAACTTATAACATCGCAATTAAAGCAGGAAGTTACTGACTCTTCCTTATATAAATAACATTTACAAGTTAAATATAATCATACATATATATTTTTAATTAACTCATTATTTTTTGACATAGAAATTAATTTTCTGATGTTATCTGGGCCATTCTCTACTAACAGGAAAATCATGGTCCAAGCATTTTTTTTTACTTTGGCTATGTTAATGCATAGTTTTATTAATTAAAACTCATAATATATAACCTATTATTTATGGAGCCAAGCTTAATCAATATTTACAATCATAATCATTTCATAAATTCGGTCTAAAAGCCACTAAAAACAGTCCTCTGTTATGTCCTAATTCCGGATCGAGTATGATTCGGTTCGGTTTTTATTAGTTGTATTCAAAATTTTTAAAATCTTAGAACTCTCTGAACATAAAGAATATTGAATGCATGTGGACAAAAAACAATTATAATTTTAGATATTTTTTTAGTACTAAAAACTAGTGTTCGAATTTTGTCCATTACATTTTTGAACAGGCCTCTGTCATAATTTGAATATCGTGCCACAAAAATACTAAACACTATTGTGGCTACATTTTGCGTGAAACGGAAAGTTAACAGTGTGATGTTTACTCGGTCACCATGCTAAACAAGTCGCCGCCATTTTGCGCAGTGACAACTCCGGGTCTGTATGGGAGCCATGTCTCTGTAGTGTTGAGTGAACATTCCTCTGGTAAGTCTATTTTACGGTATTTTATGTGTTATAATTATATTTATTTAACAAAACAATTGCTTACTGTGATAATTTATAGCTGTTTCTGTGTTATAAAGTAATATTTAAACGGATACGCGGTATGACATTTTTTACGTAAAATAACAGTCCTCTGTACAACAGTCCTCTGGAAATTTATAACACAGAGGACTGTTCAATGTCACAGAAGACTGTTTTATTTAACGTCCGTGTATTTTATTAATATTCTGTATTGTCTGCAATGACCTACTGCTTGCCGATAGCCTCTTTCTTTCTTACATTGGCCTGTCACGCTAATTCAGGTCTTTTGTTTTCTGTTATTATAGATTTTGGAATATAAAATAATACGTACCTAGTAACTACCTGTTTTTAAACCCTTACGGTTTTTTTTAAATATTGAAAGTATGTTTTATTGTTTTAGTATTGCCGCAATGCGACCAAAGAAGAAATTAAAGAGCAGAAACGAATTGCAGAAAGATATCAACGGCTAGAAAATGGGTTAAAAAGCAGAAAAGATATCTATCGGATAGCATCGCAATTTTATACAAGTTTCAAGCTGAACATTTTAAAATAAGCTACACAACGTTTTGTCGTCTACGTCCTTTATGGGTCATAACACCAAATGTAAACGAACGTGACACGTGCCTGTGCATAAAGCACGCGAAGATCGATCTGAAACTGTCAGCATTGCACAGGCGAAGAATTTTGACTTACAATAATCAATAGTCACACTGCACTGTTTGTAATCGCTATGACGAGCTATGTTTGTCACGAACCTGCCAACGCTGTATTGACAAGAATCCTGACTACAGGGAGTTTGATGACAGCAAGCCTATTGTATGACCATCTTGTCGGAGGACGTCCCACGCTGCGCTTTTCGGTACGTGGCCTCCACTCGAGAACTTTTTGGCCCCATCGGCCATCAGTTCTCCGCGCATTGTGCCCGGCCCATTGCCACTTCAACTTGTTAATCCGCTGGGCTGTGTCGGTTACTTTAGTTCTCCTACGGATCTCCTCATTTCTGATTTCTGTCGCTGGATGCAAGTTACTTCCAACAGGTCCCTGTGGAAGTCATTAGGAGAGGCCTATGTCCAGCAGTGGACTGCTATTGGCTGATGGATGGATGGATGGAAGTCTATTGAATTTAAAAAATGGATATCTGAGAAACAAACTTACAACGACACCAAGACCAAGAATGCTCGAACAGTTACCAAATACCCAGTGGCGGTACTTCCATAGAAGCCCAAAAGCCCAGTTTGCCTTTCAAAATTCCGAATAATAATCTTTAAGCTTTGAATCTTTATTTAACAAAAGCAATTTGACATATAAATGAGGATATCCTGACCTCACAATAAACAATTATAAACTAGACTTTACAAATTAACGTATAACACTTTTGGGCTTCTATGGAAGTACCGCCACTGCAAATACCTAAAGAAAACGTTCACGGTTCATCCTCGAGAACTAACAGAAGAGGTGCATGAGGATTTGGAAGCCTATTATCAACACTAGAGAAACATTACCCATCAATACAATGCTATCAAGAAATACAAACAAAACCTTACCGACGAAGACACTATCATAATTTTATTTTAATTCGTTACTTAGAGAGCTAAATTCGCAATTTGTTCCCGATAAATATAAGTATTTAAATTCTGTGTGTGATACAGTATTTAATAATGAAGAGAATTTATTTACATTTAATAATTAATAATGTGTTTTTCTTCATATAAACATTGACATAAACTATTCTCTGGGTGGAAAAACAGTCATCTGGGTGGCAAAACAATCCTCTGTCGCATTTTTTTGCAAAATTGCCTATAATTCGAAAAAAAAGGATATATTACAATGGTTTCTTGTTTATATATATTATATTATAACTAACTATCGACTTAAAATACTATATTTTTAATTTTCTAGAAAAAAACGGTTGGGACAACTGTCTATAGACAAGTTTCCAGTTAGTAGAGAAAGGCCCATCTACGCGAAAGTTTAATTCATATTATAGACGCTTATTACAGTTAACCTTGATTTGTTTAACTCTTTCAGCCACTTTTTATTTATTGATTTTATAAATAAAACAAAGGCGTATTTAGTGTAATTGCGGTTTAGATTAATTGATTAACATTGGTCCTAGAAATGCAAACTAAACCAATTGTTACTATGTAAATTGCTCAACCTCTTTTGTGGTCGTGGGAAATATAATAAAAAAATAAAGATTGCAATTAATGCAAAGGGAATAACGTGAGAAAATTATGATTAGTATTTATTTTCCTTATTTAACCCAGTTTCAAAGGAATCCTTTTTTTTGTCGTTTTATACAATTATGTCAATCGGACACAATCATACATACATACATAAACTCACGCCTGTACTCCCCGAAGGGGTAGGCAGAGGTGCATTAATGCACCCACTTTTCGCCAGGTATGTATAAGTCCCACGTAATAGGGGGCGAGCCTATTGCCGTTTTTCGGGCATAATTCCAGACTCCGTGCTGCTACTGAAAATTTCCTAATGGAAAAACTCAATAACACTTTGCCCGACCCGGGAATCGAACCCAGGACCCCTAGATCGCACGGCACATAATCATTTTAACAGTTATATTCGGAGACATGTTATTTATGTTTATAATTAAATGAACAATAATTATTTATGATATTACCCATCGAATAATACCAAAATGTTAATCCGACATTTATTATGTTTTCCATTTGAACATTTTAGTAGACGTTAAAGCTTTCGATGTAATATTAATGCATTTTTCTAGTACGAAATTTTTACTCATAAATTCATCATTGCCTTGCCCTGCTCCCAATTTCATTTGGGGTCGGCGCTGTATGTTTTATCCTTCCAAACATCCCTATCAGCCGTCATGTCTTCATTCACCCCTTTTTCTTTCATATCTTCAGTCACGCACTCCATCCATCTTTTCTTTGGCCTTCCATCTTATTTTTTCTTCATCTTATTCCAAATTATCTTCAATATATTATTTAAATTTTTGTCTTAAAACTTTTCCGCGTTTGAGTAATATAATAAGTATAAAGATTCAGCAAAAATAAATAAATAAATCGTAAAATAACACAATGAAAATAAATCATGTGGCCATCAGCTTGATTTTATCCTAGAAAATGCTGAACAGACTTCAACTTCACTTTTAGGTAATTAATTTACGATCATGGACCGTAATGTGGCTTTAAACACCCAGTCACAAGTTGAACAGTAAAGTTGGCACATAGCAATTGAACATTTGAATTGTAAAAAATTAAACAAATTATTGAATGGACTAATAAAAAACAACATAAAATGAATTTGGAACTTTAAGTCATTAGTTTTTGTAAAAACGTACATTTTTCAAAAACCAAATTACTGTACATTATTAAAATAAAATTGGTGCGTCTATTTTCCGCCGACCTCTAGCAAGTTGACCTCATATTTAAGATAAATAATGATAAAGGCCCGTGCCCAGCAGTGGGACGTATATGGGCTGATGATGATGATGATGATGATGAATGATAAAGGGAGGATTGATTGTTTATTTACATAATATTACTTAATATACTTATTATTGGTTCAAAATTAGTTAAGTAATGTTAAAAATCGCTTTCGGAATAACGTAATAATGTATTAATTAATAACATAATTACTTTTCAATCCAAATATATTTTATTCAAACAATTTTACACTTATTCTAGATGTGTATTCCATTATAATTAGTATTGGTACCGATTTGATGATATATTTATGGTATAATATTGAATTTATTAAAGATGAGAGTCACATTTCATGAACACGTCATAAAATAATTAAGATTTGCCATACTATTCTAGTCTCTATTTCTAAGATCTAAAGAGAGTGACAAAGAATTAATAATTAAATGCTCATTCAACATATGCATACTTTTGTTACAGAGTGATAAAAATAATCTTAAGAAACATAAAATTAATACATACAATCTAAATTACAAAATAAATGTAAATTAAAGACACTTAATATTATTAATCTTCTAAATATGTAGTTATTATCATCTGAAACAACAAAATCCAAACAGTTCGTTATTTATTAGTGTAATCCTATTTGCATTTCCAAAAGTCAACGTATTACAAATTACTAATTAACCGGGCTATAAAAGAAGATGTTTTCAAATTTGATTGCGTCATATTTAATGTATTTTGCCGACACAATAAAGTGGCCACACTGTTCCTAATTATACAACACTACATAGAGTATCAAGTAGCAAAAATGGCCATCTGTCTTCGCAAGACAGATCACGTGGGGCCAACAAAAACATTTATTTATTTATTTACACTTTATACAATTAAAGACATAATTATAAAGGTGTATAATTATATCATTGTATAAAGTGTAAATAAATATAAAGGTGGACTTAATGCCTAAGGCATTCTCTGCCAGTCGAACCTTGGGTGTTGCAGAGATGATGCATAGTATGTGTGCAAATAAAATCATTTATAAACATACACATACGTCATACATATATAATATATATACATATAACAAACCAATGTACTTTGGTAAAGAAAAGAAGTAATGAATTTAACGTAATAGTAGTTATAATAGTAAATATATAAATATAATAGGAATATAAAATATCATGGTGAACCTGTTGAATCATACTTTTGGAAAATGAGTTCATCAGTTACTCTTCTTAATTCATCAGTTGAATTCTGAACCTTATTTTATTAAGTGACAATGTAGTACCTATATTCGTGTACGTAGATTAAAAAACTATAATTTCACAATTGTATACGTAACTCGACCGAACCGTACCATGATATTTCAATATATTATAAGAAGTTCTTATTAAGAACCTCTTTGACTCTTAAACCATGCCATAATGAGTCATGTAACACAGTAAAGATGATCTAAAGTATCTAAAAAAATAAAAGTGACATTCACACATATGAAGTTCCGTTGCAACAGTTGAAGTTTTGTGTCGTGGCTATTATAAGCTATCAGACTTATTTTTTTCATAAATACTACAAAATGCGATAATGTCTAAAAAATGTACTGAAATTTCACTTACAATTCATCAAATAACGGTGTCATTGTTAGATTGGCGAAACGCATTCTGTTAGTTGGTAGCAGTCATTAGTTTTTTATAATTTAATCCATATTGGAAAAAATTATAAAATAGTATTTTACTGTGAAGTGAACGTCGCGATAATATGGCTAATATTAATTAGTGATTAGTAAATTACAATAAATATAGTTTCTTAGAAAAACAATATAATCTGTTCAATTAAATAATCCTGAAAAAAATAAAAGGGAAGACATTTGGTTAACTGTTCCCACTCTTAGAAGTAATTAGGTTATCCCGGATCACCGGCCTCCGACCCAACTTGCCAATATTAAGTTAAAAGTATTTTTATTAATTAACCTAACAAAACGTAATCAAATCCTATATTATGATATAATAATAAGAAAAATGTTAATCACTATTCAAAATTTGTCTTATTGTTTTATTTTTTCTTCAACTGTCCTTCATTTGGTAATACATCCGATATTGAAGACTTGTGTTACTAAAAAAGGAATTGACATAATAAGAATATGTTTAATGAAAAATAAACATCGCGCTTAAAATCGTATCGTCGTAAATAAACGAAATGGAATACCAATAAATGATTTACCATGTAACATAAATTTCAGTAGTTTAATTATATTTAATAAATTACAAATGAATAAATGACAGAATTTTAACTGGTAGGTAAAATAATACGAATAAAATGACAGCCCACAGCTCTCTTTTGATTTTTTCCCTAATGTTGTCTCAAATAAAAAAATATATATTTTAATAATAACATAAGCAATTTTATGAACATATAATCATTATACAGCTTTATTAAATATACAACGGTTCATTTCAAGGACCATTCAAATCATTTCAATTGGGAATAATTAGATGACACGCGTGTCAAAGTAATAAGATATAACCAAATTTTGCTAAATAGTTAAATATCAATAAAATGATTTTTTTCCCACGTAAGTTTAATAATGAGTTCTAAGCTATGTAAGCCATCATATAGCCTTTATTTCTGATATAACATAGAGTTGAAAATTCAATAATGAATTTTCCCGAAATGAAACTGTATGGACGTAATCAAATCTAAACACTCACAATTTCCAAATGGATTTAATCGGAGGTTTTTTTTTTAATTACACCCATTCAAGCAGAATACTAATGCGTTTATGTTTACTTGAACTACTTATAACTTGAAAAACAATAGAAATTAATTATTATTTATAGAACAATTCTATCAATAAACACTGTATTGTTATCACGACAATATAATTATCACAAGTTTAATAGTTGTATAAATAGTAATTTATTGAAAAATTTATTAAATCTATGATATCACCGCAGGAATATAAACTCAATTAGTACGATATCGTTATGATTAGGAAACTTTCACATTATACATATGTCGAAATGGAACCATTAGGGACTACATTCATCTGACTTCACATATCGTCATATTCTTTTTTAGATTTGATACGAATCAAGTTTATCTCTCACCACAAGTCCAAACCATTCATAAGATCCAAAAACTCTTGTATAAACTATGCGCGTGCAGTAGTGGTTCGCGGGCGGGTCCGGGGAGGCTGGTGCTGTCGCGTCGTGTCAGCGCGCGCTCGGCGGCCATAGACGCGACAGCGCCACAGCGCGCCACAAGTTCAGCCTCGCCGCAAATTCAGCGGCACAAATTGCCCTTTTCACTGCGAGATTACATCATGCGGGAGCCGAGTGAAATGTCAAGCGGAGCCGACGGCTGCCAGACGCTCGGATAATGGCGTGTCGGCCGCGTGATTGGACCGCCCCCGCCCGCCCGCCACCCCACACACCCGCGGTCCCTTTGTGCGCCCGTCACTCGCAACCTCGACCCGACGTTTCATTTCATCAACATCTCTTTGTTGCAGCTCGACGCGAAAAAGAGCCCGTTGGCGCTTCTGGCGCAGACGTGCAGTGCCATCGGCGCTGACACGCCGAACCCGAAACTCATCTCTGCGGCGGAGAAGGCCAGCAAGAAGTACGACGAGAAGGTCGTCCACGCCGACAACAAGCCCAGCTTTAAGCCTTACGAATCGTGCCTCACAGCGAGAGAAAAGACTAGAACTCCTGAAGACAGATCTTCCGTGAACGCTCACTCAAAGACACCGTTGTCTTCTAAAGGAAGCGCTTCAAATACGCCTGTACAGGCACGCTGCGGCAGCAACCAGAGTTCCTCTTCGCAGAGGACCCCGCCCCCCGCTCACCGCAAAACGCCATCAGAGAAATCTGACGAAAGATCCAGTCCACTTCAAGGTTCACCAGTGCCGGCCAAAATGAGCTCCGAGTCAACGACGGGTGCCTCCGCAACAAAGTTACCCTACACGCCCACCTCATTGTCATCCAGCGCAGACACCAAAGAACATTCGAGTTTCAAACCGAGCATACCTGTGACGTCATCTGCTTTCCTCGGTGGGTTGCCACCGACCGGATTCCCTTTGCCAATGGATTTGATGACAAGTAGTCTGATGGCTGCTCAGCATCACGCGTTGAAGAATGGCCTTAACCCGTATTTAGCTTATGCAAGGATGAAGACCCCAGGCGGTGACCTGGGTATCTGCAGAGATCCATACTGCACCGGTTGCTCTCTAAGTTCACATTTGCTCAAGTCTGCCGTATGTCCAGCTGGATGTGCTCAGTGTGATCATGCCAAAACGCCTTTTTCCTTACCTACTGGCCACCCTGCTGCCGCGGCGTACGCTCATGCTCAACTAGCTGCCTTGGCTGCGGCGTCACAGTTGCCGTTCGTATGCAGTTGGATGGCAGGAGACTCCGCGTACTGCGGCAAAAGGTTCTCGACTTCGGAGGAGCTGTTGCAGCACTTGCGCTCGCACACCGCTAGCGGGGAGTCGAGCCCGAGTCTGTCGATGCTGAGCGCGACGCACCCACTGCTGCAGCGCTCGTACCCGACGCCGCCTCTTTCGCCGTTGACACCTCGCTTCCACCCGTACAGCAAGCCGTCGCATTTGATGTCGTCGCCTCCACTGCCCTTCCCGCTGCCGCCGCACCCTTCGCTGGCGGCGTACTTTCCGTCGTATCCGCTGTTCGGTCCTCGGCCGCTGCACCCTTGAGGACCGTCGGCGCTCCACGCACACAAGAAGGGGGGCGCCGAACGCTAACGCCCATGCCAAAAGGACATTGAGACGCGGAGTGCGTGTACATATAGGTTAGTGCGGCCGCGTCGCTAGTCGGCTCATATCATCGGACTCACGCGGCCCCGGGCGGCGGTCGGCTGCGCTGTCGGCCCGGGGGTCGCTACAGCTGTGATCTCTAACGTAAACATTAGTGCACTGAACGCTTGTCGATCCGCGCACGCGGACCTTCGTTTTCTAGTTAATGAAATGTTTTAATGTACCAAATCTATCTGTAATTTAAGTTTGTCTAAGTTGTTGCAAATAATTAGTGAGGGTTGTTATTTGTGTTTGTATTTTTTTTTATTTGTATTTTTTTTGAGTCGATCACATATCTCTGTAATACTTAAAGTTATTGACTGAGTGATTGTATGGAATCATTTAATTGCAGTTTGTTAATGTTACCGTGAAGACTATCGTTTTAGAATCTCAAGCAGTAATGTTTTAATATGTATCTCCACTGGCACTTCATTATATTTGTGTACAAATACAACACTGTGGATATGTAAAAGTATTAGAAATTGTGTCACATTTGAATTTCATTATTGTACAACATTATTAAGTAAATATCACTGTAATTGCAATCGGTATATGTTGAAACAATTCGTTGTTAATGGGCGTACATTGAAAAAATATATATACGTAAATATTTAATTTGAATCACGTCTTTTGATTTCCCAACCTCGCATAAAAATATAATAATATACAAAACAAATAAAAATAAATTATAAACGAACACTTATAAATTAGGTGATAAGATCAGCAATTTATTTAAATTCCGACACGCTTCCTTTTCTTTCGCGATATATATTAATATTTAAAAAACACAAGTTTCTAGTTCAACTAATTATAAAAGCCATAAAATAAATTTTACGTTGACAACTCATTAATGTTTTCCTAAAGATTATAAAAATAAACTACATTCAGCAGTTTATTTATTATCGATTTATTATTATTTATGCTGTCGTTAACAGAATATTTTTTCAATTTATATATTTTTTTAATTTAATTGCACTCATAACTATATTTATTACATTTTTTTATTTGCATAAATTATTCATGAAGGTATAGTAGTTTATCAAAACATATTATGTGACGTCATTTGAATTTAATGATAATAAAACAGTGAACATAACTATCAAATGAACCAGTACAAATGCCGATACATAATTGTTTTACTTGGCTCTGAAAAATAATAGAAAATATATGGCTCACGCTTGTTTCTCCAAGTGGGTAGGCAGGGGAGTATTTCTACACTCTTTGCCAGCATTGTTTTAAATCCCTGTCAATACTAATTTTCGGGACCATATCCAAAATCCGAGGTGCTACAGAGAATTTACTAACGGATAGATCTAAACACTGCGCGACTTAATCGCAAGGCAAAAACTTATATCGAAGGACATATGAACATTACGAAGCAGTCAAATAATAGTAATGGGGATAGGAAAGTAAGGGGACCTGGTTAAATTGTATCTCTATAAAAATCATACAGAGCAAACTGCATCAAAATTTATTAGTATTGCTCCAATAGCTAGTGTCTACAAACGCGCCACGGAGTATAGCAAATCAGATAGATTGATAGATAGATAAACACTTTATTGTGCACCATTTAAACAAAGATATAATACAATGGACAACTTATAATATAGTGGACAATCGGCGGTCTTACCGCTCAAAGCGATCTCTTCCAGACAACCAAGCATGATGAAATATTCAACGAGTGATCATGGAAATGTGGGGGTGTTCAAATGATGTATACCTACATACATACATAAAACATATATACATACCAAATACATATATACTTAAATATAATACATATACACAAAGTGCATAAAAAACAATATAACAATATACAAGAAGATAACAATATAGCTACTAATATTTAGAAAGGTAATATGTCTTTAACCGATTTTTAAAAATATTGAGAGATGGCAATCAGTACCACGTTTGTTTTTACAACAGAATTACGACAACTCAAGCGAGCATTCCACATTATTATAAAATATAGTAGCTGATACAAGAGTACACACACACGTCTTGATTCTCGAAGGGGTAGGCAGAGATGCATTTCTGCACCCACCTATTGCCAGCTGCGTCTAGAGCTACACATAATAGGTGTTGACCTACTGTTTACGGGTACATCTTTAGAGGCTGTGCTGGTACTAGGAATTTCCTAGTAGAAAAACCTAAGAATGCCCGATTGAGGAGATTACACGCCCAACATTTGTTCCGTAGTGCCAATGAAGCTTCTAGAATACATTGAGTTCATGTGTGTATTATGAAATTGTATAATATAGGAGTGAATTATGACTTTTAAGTTCCTCCTAACCTCACGCCTGAATTCCCCGAAGATGTAGGCAGAGGTGCATTTATGCAGTAGGTAAGGATTTCTTTTGAATTTCGATCACAAAATGTTGGAGCAGTTGAGTATGTTAAAATGTACATAACCTTTTTCTGGTTCTGAGGTGTACCTCTAGCGCTTCGCTTTATTTATTTACAGTAAATCAGTATTTTATCAAGAAATTCTATGCGACAGATTTAACATGCGATCGTTGCTCTTCCCACATTTGCCTGTAATCTATAAATCGCAGCATAACGGAATATGAGGTGTCATCAACAAAGGCGCGGTCATTAAAGCGGAATCATTGCAAGTTTATTTTTCTCTTGGTCCATAACTCAGCGTGAGTCAAGTCTGTGGTCGGTCCGTAATTAGGACCGTTGCGGCTTCCACTACGATAAATTATAAGCAATTTATCTGTCTGTACGTCGCAGTATATCACGTGTTGCGGTGCATTTACCAGTGTTGAAACGTTATGAGCTATGTGAGAGGTGGACGCTCCGTTTGTTGGCACATCTAGCGTTTATTATTAGTTGCATTTTTTATTCACGAGTTATGTAATTGGAAACTGATTTTTATGAAGTTTGCTGGTACTTTTTATGCCGGCACCGCAAAGATACAGCGGTCGATGGCAAGAAAGATGTTGTCTAAACATAGTCACCTTAGAGAAACGTAATAAAATAAAATAAATAAACACACCCAACAATAACATACTAGGATACAAGTCCTGTGTCGTGGGTATCAGAAATTACGAAAGACTATTCGGTCTCACAAACACCCAGACCCGAAACAAATATTTGTGGATCACACAAACATGCCTCGATGCGGGGATCGAAGTCACGGCCTCTCGTTTCATATGCTGGTATCTAGCCAACGGGACTGTACCTAATACATTCTTCTTCCTTATCGATATAATGCCGGCCTACCGTTCATAACTACGAATAATCAAGTAGGACTACGAGACCTGACAAATTATTCTTACGTTCTTTATGTGGACTGAGGTACTTTATGACGGTAAAAAAGCCTATCAACCCCATCAAAGAACAGTGCAGACGTGGAACGTAAAGAGATTGATGAAAAATTAAACTGAACTGTAAAGCCGAACTGTTAATGCTCTTAAAATTCAGGGTATTCGGAATTTAGCTCTTCACGCTAAAGATACGACGGAGTATAGAAATATTTTCATTAAATGGCAATAACCTTAAATATTATTGCGTGTGATTTCAAGCCATTAAATATGGGTGTCGAAATATGTAGACGTTGGAAAGACGTTCAACATCGGAATTCTACGCTGTAAAATTATGATAGAAAAGTCGAATATATACGAATATATACGAACTAAACATTCACTGCTATACAATAGAGCTGTCTATCAATTATTTTAAAAACACTTAATCAGAGAGAACTATTGACACTACCGTAGACAGAATCAAACTGAGCGCTCCGATCACGACGCGTCTTACATAATTGTAGGGTATTCGATTGACAGTCCGTTGTTGACGTCACATGCTGCATAAAAAAGAACAATAACAGGTGCCACAACAGAATCCTATCTTTTAGATAAAAAATGACAATATTTTGTGACCTGTTTGTATACAACTGGAAACATTACATAGAAAACAGAAAATGAAATGATGAATGAATATTATGAAAAAGTGTTTAATATACAAGATGTCACGTATAATACAAATGATTGCAGATAATATGGAATTGATGACCTTAAAAGCAATTTTACGATAGATCCTACATAATATGTACCTTTGAGTTGTACTCAACTGACTCTACTGGCCCGCATAACGTCAGCATGGCCATCAAATATGTAGGTACCTAGTAGGAATGCTCTAGAACAGCTGTGAGAGCTGTTATTGGAGTGATGTAAGAATTATTTGCTATCTTCAACTACAAATATATTTACGAAATCATGTGTGTTTAATAATATCTATCTCTCGATTGGAAAAAAGCAACACTTGAGTTTCTTTCCCGTTCTTCTCTAGTGATGACTGACTTCCGAACAGGGTAGGAAAGTAAATTTTGAAATGACTGAATCTAAGTGATGTATTTAACATTTTATAGATTCAATAAACATTATTTCATTTCAATAACATTTAAGATGTGTTAATAAGATATTAAAATATTACCTTTACCTCGTTGTTTATAATATTTCTATGGCAGTAGCCCGGATCAGACTGAGATACTGGATTTTTTGTCAAATTTAAGTTATTATTAACTTCTCTTCCTTTTAACAACAAAGCCTTCAAAACATCGTTTAATAAATGTAAATGTTTGCTTTACAAAATAAATAAATTAAATAAAACAACTTCCTGGATTCTTTCAATATTATTTTTTTATAATATTAAATGACTTTGTTTACCGGTGCATTAAATTCTGCATAAAATATGCATTGTGTAGATATATTTAAAAATAGGAAATATTTATGAATATTTATAAAATACTACTAAATATTGTCTAATGTGATATTTGCCGATGACATATTCATACTCGACAAGTTGTCAACCACAGTACACCTAGATATTCAACCTTTGATGCAAGTATATCCAGCGTCAAGTAGAACAATTACGACTTTGAAAACACCAGGATAATTACTCGAATTTCCATGAGTGAAAGGTAATTCAAATCTTCCATCAGTCGTCACTTCTTTTGGACTGCACTACATATAGGTACATAATTGTCAAGTGATGCGGACGGTGAAAATTATCAATGTTCTTTCTGTCGTCAGCACAGATTGCAACACAATATCAAAAGCAAAATTAAAATTAACATATTTATACGATACCTGAAATATATAAAATAGGGAAGATTGTATAAATAGTAAAAGTTTCAGAACTGAATGCAGGCTGCATATAGAAGGTTGATCTAGAAGTTTTTGGGTTAGCATATATCTAGCAGAAAACGTCTTGTGGCTTTTGATAACGACTGGCAAAAAGGTGAGTGACGTAGATAGTTAAACCATAAAAGTGCTCTCTATGTTCTAAAGATCTGTTTCAGCCTTACAAAATATGCAGGACTGACAATTCTAAATGAAGTGTTTTAGAAAAAAACTTGTCAAAATACAGGTTTTTATCACGCATCATCGGGGCATACATTTAAAATTATGAAAATTGAAAGAAAAAACAACGAAAAATGCATATGCATGCATGCATAAACATTTAAAATACTATAATATTTGCCAACCTGATAAGAGACAGAACAAACAAATAAAATGACAGAAGCTAGGAAAATTTGAATTTATTATATTTTATAAGCCATTTAAAAAAATTATGTTAAAACTACGTTCATAAAAATGTAACACAGCGTTGCTATTTTTGGCGAAAGCAGAACTTATTTCTCAAGTTTCTACATTTAGTCTTCGATGTCATATCTGATTTAATATTGGTCTGATGAGGGTAATACAACTATTGGTGCAAACAAAAACGATATTATTTTTTTGTTGGATATCGCAGATGTACAATGTACATATCTATAATTGGTTGTACTATTTCATCATCATCATTATCAGCCCAAGGAAGTCTACTGCTGAACATAGGCCTCCCCCAATGATCTCCACAGTGACCTGTTGGAGGCAGCTTGCATCCGCGTTGCGACCTTGACCAGGTCATCGGACCATCTTGTTGGTGGACTGTATAATTGGATTGTACATGAAAATGTATGCATTGTTTTTGGGAGCTGAATATTAGAAATGATTATACACTACGAATGCAACACAAAATTGGAATAAATTAAACTTAAGACACGCGAGTTTCCCAACCGGAATATATTAGCCAAATAAGCGAAACTTTAACGATTATGTTCCACAGTTTTATTTCAATTTAAATCAGATTAACAAAAATAAGTTTTTCTTGTATAAAATAAGCATATATTTGCTTAACAAATAAATGTATCTCGGCTAAAACATTATTATGTATTCATAAAATTTTACGATTTGTCATTATAAAAGCTATTATTTAAATAATTTATTACGGTAATTAAAAATATAACAATAAATTTGAGTATCAGGTGGGCAGTGATATCGTCCACGTGTTAATGTCCAAAATATTGTGGACGGGGACAGAAATCTTTTGAAACTACAATAAATAAAATGTCGTATGAGATTTCTGCTTTATAATGTTTAGTAGTTTACTGCTGCTTTGTGTATAGCGTCTGATCGAGAGATCAGGGGTTCAATTTCTGGGTCGAGCAACGTGTGGTGATTCATCATAATCATCATCAGCCCATATGCGTCCTACTGCTGGGAAGGGGCATCCTCTACAACAGAGAGGGTTTAGTCCGTAGTCCACCACGCTGGCCTAGTGCGGGGACTACACACCTAAGAACTTTTAGGTGTGCAGGTTTCATCATGATGTTTTTCTTCACCGTTAAAGTACGTTCTTTGTGAATACACACATCCAATATTTGAGAAACTTAACTTCATCCCATGAAACTGTGCTAGATAGTGCTAGATAGTCGATTCCATATACTTTAGAATTTCTTATTCTGGTTTCCTCGTTATAAATTCCTCCACAGTTAAAGACCTATATTTATTTTTTTAGTTTCCTTAAAATCTAGCATTTTATTGTGACGTAAGTAATACGTATATTAATACAAAAATGCCATGTAAATATTGACCAACTAAAGTTTGTTACAAACTTCCAAGATTCCAAGAAACAACTTGCTAAAAATACCAAGTGTACAATCCTACCTGAGTAGAAACGGCGGCACCGACTGTAAGTTGCACAGATCGTTATCTCCATAGCAATAATTTTACAGCCTCAGAAGATGTCATAATAAGATGGCATTTATTAGAAAATAGTGTGCAATAAAATTAAATGGGCTTGCGTCCGACATTAGTCGAGTTTACCTCAACGAAACGCATTTACATTACTAAAGAGTAGGGAGGCGCGTCATCCGGCTTTCCGGTTCTACGTCCAATATTTCCGGCTTATTAATTATTTATCCGGCGGAATTTTAATAGCTGCCTTTATTAATAGCATATACGTTTTAATTTATTAATATTTTAATTACTTGTTGAATGCCGATCGCGTTTAAATGAGAGATGGACGAAATTATGCATTGCGATTTAAACGTTAATATTCCGGTGATTTTACTGCAGTGTATTTTATATATCCCGCTGATTTAATTGCGAGCTCTTGTATATTAAAATGTATGGTAAAACTATCTGTAAGAGAGAAGACTAGAGATAAAGGTTCGATCCCTGTGTTACATACAGTTGACTGATTAAAAAGGGTTTTGTACCATAAATAGCGTGTGCGATCGACCCACCCTTTGTTCGATTACCGGAGCGGCCACATTACAATTGGAATTATCCGATAGAAAGATCTTGGTAGTAGCACGAAATTCGCTGCCTATAAAACATAGCGTGGTACATAAAACACTGCCCAGGGAAAGTAGAAAAAATAAACAAATTTAACTACGTAGGTATGTACAAAGAACATTTTTCCTTTATGAATCCAGTCGGGTCCACTCCCCTGAATTTACACGTTACAAAGTCCCCGTGTAAATAAAAAAAAAATTATAAAAAAATAACACCTCATATAATTTCTTTAAATAAATCACAAGTAATATACAACGCCAAAAACATATTTAACTTTTCAAACACCCGTCTTTCCCGCACTCCGCTGAATCCGTCAGCCGGCCAACCGGATAAAAAATGCACATCCCTAAACAATTCACGGCACGCCGGCAACGACACGAATTTATGACACATCGCCGCAGATTATTGAATTAATAAGATGTTGAAACGACTTTAACTCAGTACAGCGAGTTTCCGCGAAAGTTAATTACCGGCCCGTAATTTATTACGTTTATTAACATAATTAATATTTATACAACGCTAAGAGAACATGAATAATGCGTCGGCAGCGGTCGGGTTCACTGTTTCAAACTCTTATTATCAACAATATATTATCGTGCTCGCTTCGGCACGCGATTTCGTCTACTAGGAATTCGGAATTTGGTTTTAACAAAAAATAATGAGAAGTACTATGTATGTATGTAAGTACACAGGGCGTAAAACGTAACGGACGTAAAATCAGGTGCAATGAGGTCACTTTGCCGTGCCAGGATAAAAAAAAAAAAAAAAAAAAATTGCCCCTTGGCGCAGTTGGCTCTATACCAGCTTGCGAAACGAGAGGCCACGGGTTCGATCCCCGCACCGAGACAAATGTTCGTGTGATTCACAAGTATTTGTTTCGGGTCTGGATGTCTGTGAGACCGAAAAGTCTCTTGTTGTTTCTAATAACCACGACACAAGACTTGTATCTTATTGTGGGTTCAGAACTATGTACCTATGTGACTGTTGGGTGTATTTATTATTTAATTATAAATAATTATAAGTATGTATGATGAATAGGATTGTGAGTTAACTTTTAATATAAACACGGCCAAATTTGACAGCCCAGTAGCGCAGTTGGTTAGCTACCTACTTGTGAAACGAGAAACCGCGGGTTCGATCCCCTCACTGAGAGTAGGTAATATTTGTGTGATCACTCGACGATCAACATACTCGTCGTGTTTTATATATGTAAAATATATTATTCATTATCAAACATCTGAACATACACCTTTCACAATTATAATATTAAATGGATACATCATATTGTTTTTTCCATAATAAATTAAAAACGTTCCAAGCTGCATAATTTTCGTATTTCGTACATGCAAAAATATGGTTTATTATTCAAATTTTATTGCTTTAGTTGGCACATTATATATTTTAATAGTGTTATATATAGTCAATAATCGCGTATTGTTTGCAAGTTGTGAGAAATATAATTTTTATTCTTCGTTTTTGAGGCAAAATAATACTTTCGTGTATTTTAGGGTTCGGTGCGTGCGATAAACACGGAAACTTTATAGTAATATCAACTGGCTGTGTCTCAAGCGTTTCTCAGATTTTAGTAATGGCCAAAACATATTTTTCGCAGAAATTACCATTTCATTCAAGAATATAAATCGGTATTTATTTGTTTCTTAATAAAACACGAAACATTATTGTAAAGTTGAGATGACAACCTCATTCCTGACTGCAATATACAGATTGACATAACATTTAAAAATATCAGGATTTCATTTCCTGACAGGCAATCAGAAATCCAATTGAAGGACTAACAAATATTGACACTTGGTAGCTGTATGACCGATAAAGATACTTCAAGGGATGAACATTCTATTTGTATTGAAGATATGAATAAAATATATACAGACTTAAATATGGAGGAATAGATAGAAGGAAGGGTTGGAAGCATCTCTAGTAATCTTAATCATAATAAATATGCCTTTTTTTGAGGCAGTGGTACTACCCCAATCGCCAAGGCACATACAGCACACTAGAAATTCAGTGACGACTAACGATAAGATCCGATAGTAGTGATTTTTATACTGGTACGGCAAAGTGACAGTAGCATCTGGTGGTAAATGCACTGCAAGTCTGTCTAATCTAGGTAGGTGTCCACTAAATTATGTCCGACTGCTGGGTAAAGAAGGCTTCCTTATAGTTGAGAAAAGAAGGGCGAAAACTGAGAAGAAATGAAAATAGAAGGCAGTATGCATTTCTTGTGACGCTGAATTTTGGCGAAATTAATTTTACGTGCTTTATTGTAACTCTTAGGTGATCTTCAGTTGACTCTGAAATTTCTAGACCTCCGTAATTTATTATCAATACTAACGTGCCTAGAAAGTCAGTGGTCACTGTAATACCTACTCGTGACAACCTAAATGATATCTCAACACATCGCACACGCAAGCAATTAGGCCATTTCCGGATATCAACCAATACGACCTAGTCCGAAAAACCAACAATCAAATTATGTCTAAATCCATTCGCGGCGACTGTACGCTCAAGCTACGTGTCAGTCGCGACGCGGTGGCGTTCAAACGCACGGCCTCAAAGGAGCCGCCGCTTTGATGTCGCCGCGTGTCGCCGTCACACCCGCCGTACTGCGGCCGCGTAAAAAGGCTAAAAAACGAGCGTTAAAACTTTGTTTTATGGCGCTTGAAAATCATCTGGCCTGAGTACTTAATTACCTTATAAAAATGTTTTTATTCTCGGCGTTTTAATCAGTTTTATGTTTATTTATTTAATTAAGACCCAGACTATACATTACAACATTAAAATTTTATTTCCCAGGCAATAAGTGCATATTATGCATTTGCTGTATTCATAAAAATTCATAAAAGTTTACAAGTTGTTTGTCGTGATCTCGTCTGCGTTGACTTAATGAAAAATGTGTATCGTAAATATGTAAAATAAATCTGAGGAATATTTTTCGTTTTTTTTTTACGAAACTATATTTTTTTTTAATAAAATGTATCATGATTGTTAATCCAGTAATAAAAAATATTTGTGCTAATTTTTTACCAAATCTGCTTATCTATTATGACGTGATTGTAGAACAGACTTCCATATAAACTTTACCATCATAACGCCTTACCTTACGCATGTATTCCCCGAAGGGGTAGGCAGATAAGGGGCGAGCCTATTGCCGTTTTTCGGGCACATTTCCAGACTCCGTGCTGCTTTTGAGAATTTCCTCATGGAAAAACCCAATAACACTTTGCCCGACCCCGGAATCCTTCTGAATAACTTTTGTATCCACGCCTAAATTCATCGAAATTCGTTCAGCCGTTAATGCATAATAGAGTTACATATTTTCGCATCGATATACCCATTGAATAGGCACGCCAATAAAAAGTAAAATGTACAATGGCAAAGTAACACTAATCCTTTAACACTCTATAAACTTATTTAGCTTATTTATTTATTGTGTGTATTCAAAATGAATTATCACTTACTTTAACGGTGAAAGAAAACATCGTGAGGAAACCTACACACCTAAAAGTGCTTAGGAATTTCGTAGTTGTGTAGTCCGCCAACCCGCACTAGGCCAGCGTGGTGGACTAGGGCCTAAACTCTTTAAGTTGTAGAGGAGGCCCGTGCCCAGCAGCGGGATGCAATAGTCTGATTATGATACCTATTTACAACATTCCCAATGTTTCACTATTGCACCTCCAACCCGACCCTCCATTGCGCTTCATCAACATCTAAAAACACAAGCCGGTACAAAAGTCCCTTATCAAAAATCACCGAGTTTCTGAAGAAGTGTTGTAAAAACAGGGTCAACGGACATAGATGCCAGATAGTGGCGACAAATTATCCGCTCCGGTAGTCGCGCGTGACTTCACGGCTTACCGGTCAGCGCGAGATAAGGACTCGTCCGCCGGCTTTTGTCACATCGATGTGGCTTGCCTGATGGATGCGTGACGTGTCGTGAATACATTTTTCCTACCTTTTTAATATGTACTGGTTTTAGGTACTGGGTAAGTGATACTTTATGTTAAAAAAGAGTAAATCTGCTTAGGTCAGTGTGTTAGGGAAGAAATTTAACCTAGAAGTGTTAAAGGGTAAAAACTTTTTAATGAGCACCGATGTGATTCTTCATTTTAAGGATACCTGAGGGATGGACACAGAAAACACTGGACTATTTTAGGGACATTCTTTTTTATGTTTCGAAAAATATAGCAATTTAACTTAGGTTACTAAAGATATCATTTTCTAGCAAGTTAACATAGCTCCATTGTTTTGTAAATAAACTAAGCGGTGTCAAGAATGTTCTAAGATAAAAATCTTAATGTGTGGGTTTGATTATTAGGTATGCTATCAAACTCTTCGCAATATCGCTGTAGAAATCCTTACAGCCTCGTAGGCTAGAAGGCGGAAGACCCTGACATAACTGTCTTGGGTCTTCTCAAGAATCGAGAAGCAGAGTTAAATAGCTTAACTAGCTCCTAAATAAAACTATAACGCATCAAAATGTAATGTAAATTTTATGCGTATGCAATAAAAATACATGGCATATTTTAAATGCAGCACATATAATTAGGTCCGTAACAAAGACACGCGACTACCTAAAGCGACGAGATTAAAGCTGACGCGCTCGACAATTTAGAAGCAACAGTGGCCGGGCGGGGTACAGTCAAAGTCAATACGTGGAGCGGCGGTGGGCAATGAGCAGATAAGCATCGCACAGTTGAGTGGAAGAGTGATTAGCGACCGCTCGCCGCGTGCGCAGGGCTGACTCTTGGGTGAATAAACAATAATACCAACTTGATTTGCGCAACAAATTAATGATTCCTAAAACAATAATAGACTAAGGCCTAAACCCTCTTAGTTGTAGAGGAGGCCCGTGCCTGGCAGTGGGACGGATATAGGCTGATTATGGAAACAGTAATACTAGAGAGCCTCGTGGTCTTGCGGCTCATGTATGTGCTGTGCGTTAGAGACCCTGGATTCGATTCCCGGGTCAGGCAAAGTGTTATTGGGTTTTCTAATCGAAAATTCTTTGTAGCAGCATGAAGTTTGGTATGCACATTCACATCTGGACGAAATATAGGTACAGAAATTTACTTTGTTTACCTACTCTTCGAGGAATACAGGCGCGATATTATGTATGTATGTATTTATGTAAAACAACAATACATTCAATACTGATTACTGTGCCGTTATCAACCTTGGTAATTACAAATTTAAGGATTTCTTAGCAATTTGGCGCCAACAACACCAAGTTCAGAAAGCCTTAACTTTTCCTGCACCCGTAAATAACTTATTTATACTGCCTTTAAATGCTGCTATGATATTGGGCCACTGAAAAAAGTGTGGGGTCAGAACTATTGTATTGTGTATTTATGATTTATTAAATAAAAAGCATATAAATAAAGCACAAGTGCAGCGGCAGCCCTACACGGCCGTCAGTAAAGCCGCTGCCGTGCACGCGTTGTCAACTCGAATCGTCGCTCGCTACTCAAACACTGACTCGGCGTGTTTTACTTTTGTTTGTCTATTTTTGTTGGCGATGTTACTCGCCTGTGGCATGCTTAAATAACTTATTGCTGAGTTTGGGGTCAGCGGGCACTTCAGGCCCACTTGGGTTTGAAGGGTTATTTGCGTTTTGCGATTGCATTAATATTTTGATGTGTGTATTAATGTTGGACTTGCGACTTGAGAGTTGAATAATCACGTAAAACATTTAGATATTAACTGCGTGTTTGGCTTTTTAAATTATAGTTACGCGTGCGGAAACTCTCATTAAAATACATACACACATACATAAACTCACGCCTGTATTCCCCAGAGGGTTAGGCACCCACATGTCACCAAGTATATATATAAGTATATTGCCGTTTTTCGGGCACATTTCCATTAGGAAATTCTTAGTAACTGCACGGAGTCTCATTAAAATTTAGCAAGGAATTTACCCTACGCTAGAACACGACTGCAGACACAAATATCAGGACATATAAATGTTAATTATTTCACGATACTTGGTATTATTATTCTACCTGAAGTCAGTAATTGGCACCAGCATATATCGCCCGAAACAGAACACTTACAACACACAACATAACTTGACATATTTACACACATTTGCTACTAAAACACCGAAACTAATAGCTTCAATAACAAAAATACGCGACACAATCGCAAGTATGGACCCTCATAAAAATAAACAAGCACCCGACTGCACACTTTGTTTTCGCTTCCAAAATAAGCAAGATTTTTCAAGACCGGCTGAAGTAAAACCATTGGTGAAAATTTTCGAGTGCGGTACAAAAACACGAGTCAAATTCATTAAATAAAGACGTTTACACGGACAGACATACGACAAATAACAACTCAGAAATTTTTGCCTTGAGATAATATGTAGGTCAAAGACAAATTTTATTTTATATCTTCATTAACTTTGTTTATTTAAAAAAAAGAATGAGCAAAAGTTTTATAATAGCTTCATCATCAGCCCATTTGCGTCCCACTACCGGGCACGGGCCTCCTCGACAACTGAGAGAATTTTACTTAGTCCACCACGCTGGCCTCGTGCGGGTTAGCGGACTACACACCTAAGAAATTCCTAAGAACTTGTAAGTGTGCAGGTTTCATCACGATATTTTCCTACACCGTTAAAGTACGTGATAATTCTTTGTGAAATCACACATAACTTCGAGTAGTCAAGAGGTGTGTGCCTGGGGTTTGACACCGCAACCGTCGAGATTCCCAACTGCGTGCCTAAACCTCGAAGTCATCACGACTTTTTTTATATAAATAGCTTACTATCTTTTTATATTCTACTTTTAATTTTGGACATCGTTCCCAGAGATTTAATCTCTATTTAAGACGTAATTCATTGTGTTTCTTGCAATCTAGAATTTAGCGGTAATTAATTGCTTATGTTGAAGAAGCTCCAAAAACCTAATTTTAGGACCTGCTAAAATTGATTATTAAGTCAAACTTAATTTAACTAAATTAAGCAGCAGTAACCTGGATAACATAACTTGTAACTATAATTGCGCTCTGGTCTCGGGTTCGATTCACGGTTCGGGCAAAGTGTTACTAGGTCTTTTCATTAGGAAACTTCCGGTAGTAGCAAGGAATATGGAGATATACCCCAATAACGGCAATAAGCTCGTCCCCTATTACGTGGGGCTGATACGATTTAAAATTACTGTTTTAAAATTGGAAATTTGCTAGTTAATGTAATGTATTTAATAGTACAGACAGTTCATCCGATGTACTTACACTAGTGCCACTATATGTGATCCTGCTCTGCACCATCTGCCAGCACTTACACATATCACTCATCACTTGTTTGAGGCATCCGAAATTCGCAATGTCAACACTCGCGGACATCCAAAGTGCACAGAAAAATCTTGAGGACATTTTTTCGAAACGAATGGCTCAACTAGAAGCACAACTTCACACTGGGGGCACTGCCAAGGACACCGTTGCTCGAGTTGCAGAGGAGTTCCGGAGTTTTAGAGAGCTCATGCTTAATATGCTTCGGCTGCTACGGCAACAAATTACGGAGTGCGTTAATATGGTGGACGCACTGGAGACCAGGCATCGTCGAAAAGCGCTGTTATTCCTCGGAGTGCCTGAGGCTGACAAAGAAAATTGTACTGAGGCCGTGTTGTCGTTGGTGAACGGTGCCTTGTCGCTTAAGGATATCTCAGTGTCTTCCATCACAGTTTGCCATCGCATTGGAACGCCGAACAAAGAGCACCATCGGCCTATACTCGTTAGGTTCACTAATGTGTCACAGGTCAGCAGTTTGGCGGGCCAAGTCCAAGTTAAAAGGCTCGTCCGCGTCCATTAAAGAGTTTCTGACAAAACCACGACAAATTGTGTTTAGCAAAAGTCGGCAGCACTTCGGTATGCGATCTTGCTGGACACAGGACGGCATTATTGTCATCAAAGTTCCGGATGGAAGCCGAATTAAAGTCACTACCGTTGAGGAACTAAACTCTTTAATGGTTAAATTTCCGAAGACAGCGGAATTATCTTCGGCGGCCGTAAGTAACCACGGGGCGGCGGAATCATCGCGCTCGGATTTAAAAACGCGCAAGCCTTGATGTTGTAAGAAGGCAACTAACATACTCGTATTATGTCCGTTTATAATTGTTATTGTTTGCCTATGTTTTTCTATTCTACCCACATTTTCATTGTATTTTTGTTATTTCTCTCTCTTGCTTTTATTTCACTTTTGACATTTGAGTGATATAAATGTTACGGTACGTTCCTTTTTACAATAATTTATTGTTGTCTTTTTTTTCTCATCTCATTAGATAAAATTAAATTTCGTTTTCTTTTTATGTAAAATTTGCTTTTTATATTTAATTGTGTTAGCTGGCGGGTGGCGCAGTGTATGATTGATCGCGGTATAGTGATGTACTTATATTTTTTGTTTGCGCCATAGTAATATACATACAATATATGTAATATATATTTTATTTTACTTTTGGTGGTGGTGGTGGTGGGTGTTGTCCTCGATGCGAATTTGAAAGAATGTGTGATAGATGTGAAAAGAATAAGTGACAGATTGATGGTTGTTAGGATAATGGTTGAAAACTTGATGTTAAGTGTGGTGAGTGTGTATTGTCCTCAAGCAGGATGTGATGACCTAGGGAAAGAAAGATTTTGGGAGGACTTTGACTGCGCGATGATGGGTGTAGATATGAATGAAGAGATAATTATAGGAGGAGATTTTAATGGACATGTTGGAAAAGTAAGACAGGGGTATGAAAGAATACATGGAGGGTGGGGATTTGGAAGCCGAAATAAGGATGGAGAAGCTATACTCCAAGCGGCTTCGGCTTTGGATCTGGTGATCGCCAATACCTGGTTTCAGAAGAAAGACGAACATCTTATTACCTACAAAAGTGGGCAACATAACACCCAAATTGACTACTTCCTCCTCAGACGCAACAGTCTCAAGTACGTGAAGGACTGTAAAGTGTGCCCTGGCGAGGAATTAGTGTCCCAGCACCGCCTGTTGGTATTGGACACCAAAATCGTGGTGAAAGTAGGTAAATCCCATGCGCGACCACCCTCCAAAATAAAATGGCATTTGTTGAAGAAGAATGATTGTGCAGAAGAATTTAAGAGACGAATGGCAGAAAATATAATTAAGATGGGCGATATGCAGCCCCGGAGTGTGAATGACTGTTGGAAGGAGATGAGTAATTGTGTAAGAAAAGTGGGAAGGGAAGTATTAGGAGAGTCGAAAGGGAAATACATGAGAGAGAAGGATACATGGTGGTGGACGAATGATGTACAGAGTGTGCTTAAGGAAAAGAAACAAAAATTTAAGGAATGGCAGCGTGAGGAAGTGAGAAATGTCAGTGAGAAAGAACGAAAGAAAATTGATTATGATGAGTGTAAGAGAAAAGCTAAGAAAGCCGTGGCTGTCGCCAGGGCAAAGGCACAGGACATATTGTACAAGTCTCTGGAAAGCCCTGAGGGACAGAAAGGTATTTACCGGCTGGCTAAAGCTAGGGAACGAAAGGCGAAGGATGTGACGCATATGAAGTGTATAAGGGATGAATTAGGAGAAATATTGACCGATGATGAAAGAATCAAAAATAGGTGGAGAACCTATTTTGAAAGGCTAATGAATGAAGAGAATGATTGGGAGAGACTGCTTGAGGATATACCAGTGAACGCGGGGTTAGTAAGAGAAATTAGTGTAGATGAAGTGAAGAAAGCTGTGAGTGGAATGAAGAATGGAAAGGCGGTTGGACCAGATGGAATACCAGTAGAAGTATGGAAGGTTATGCAAGCAGATGGGTGGAAGTGGCTGACTTTATTCTTCAATAAGATGTTACTGGACAACACGATACCCGATGAATGGTGCAACAGTTATTTGGTGCCCATTTTTAAAAACAAGGGGGACGTGCAAAATTGTAACAATTATCGGGGAATAAAGTTAATGTCACACACTATGAAAGTATGGGAGAGAATAATTGAGCGACGCCTGCGAGAGGAGTGTGAGGTTTCACGGAACCAGTTCGGTTTTATGCCTGGCCGTAGGACAGTGGATGCCATTTTTGCTATTCGCCAGTTATGCGAAAAATACAGGAGAGCACATAAAAACCTGCATATGGCATTCATTGACCTCGAAAAGGCTTATGATCGGGTTCCACGTGAAGTTGTATGGTGGGCCCTAAAGAAGAAATGTGTGCCTGAGAAGTACCTGCAGTTGATTCAAGCCATGTACTGTAAATGCAGTACTCAAGTCCGGACAGCAGCTGGTCTTACCGCCAGTTTCGATGTCGCTGTTGGTGTGCACCAAGGGTCGGCTCTTAGCCCTTACCTCTTCCTGTTGATTATGGATGCTGTTACGGCAGGTATACAGGAAGAGGCACCCTGGTGCATGCTGTTTGCTGACGACATCGTGCTGGTGTCAGAAAGTGGCCACGAGGTGCAGAACAAGCTGGAGGTGTGGCGGCACAGACTTGGAAATTTTGGCCTTAAAGTCAGCAAAACCAAAACACAATATATGTTTTGCGACTATGGCGGTCTTTCAAGTTCTGTGTCCGTCACACTCGATGGAATGTCGATACCAGTTTGTTCCGAATTTCGCTACCTTGGGTCACTTTTGCAAAGCGACGGAGATATTTTGGGGGTTAAAGCTGTTCGCGTCCGTAGGAGAACCCTTTCTCTAAAGGGTTCATGACTCAAGAGCCCTACACGTGACCCCTGGGTAGTGCTAAATGGACAGCAGTTCTCCGGTGGTAGGCTTCGGCCGTGGCTGGTTACCACCCACTTGGTAAAGCCGCGTCGCCAAACGACTTCGGCGGCCGTGTTCCGGCGCGATGCCAGGTGAAGCCATATTAAAGGGCGGGTCTGGGTAGTTGCGGTGTTCTTTGTAACCGAATGTGACTGCTGAATGGCGCTGCATCGGGTGCCTGGCTTCGGAGGGCAGCGGGATCCGAAGCACGGTGCCGCCGCTGGCCGACCGTAGGAAGATGGGGGCCCAATTAGCAGACTAGCTACCTGTGAAAGGCTGCCCCGCCACCTCACGAAAAATCCCAGAATGCTCTACCCTGCCGATTAGCGACCGGATGGGAGGACCAGGTAGCCATTCTGGGGGGGTTCGGGCGTCCCCGCGGTTTCCGCGTCAGGCTCCTATCCGTGCAGCGGTATTGAGTTTGGCATGTGGTGGGCAGAGCTCCGCCTCGCCCAACTGCCGTCCTTTTACGCCTATTCACTTTTTTATTTTTTTTTAATAAATGAAAAATACAACAAGACGGAAAAAGATTTCACAGCGGCTGCACTTCCTCCCACTCAAAGTGCACCTCTCCAACATCCGAGGTCTGCACTCTAATCTCCAATCAGTCCACCACCATCTTGAAACTGAGAAACCGCAGCTGCTGTTCCTCACCGAGACGCAGATCAGATGTCCTGCTGACACGGCGTACCTCAGCTACCCTGGGTATTCTCTAGAGCATAGGTTCCTACCTCGTGCCGGAGTCTGTGTGTACGCTCGTGATGACATCTGTGTCAGGCGTCTCAAAAACCTTGAGTCGTCCAGTCACTCCGTACTATGGCTCCTGGTGGACACTGGCCAAGAGCAAATCCTCTATGCCTGTGTCTACCGATCGCACAAAGGTGATCAGGAGACAACTCATCTGTGTGACCAACTTAGTCAGTGGGCGGATGAGGGTCGGGGTCGTTATCCTTCGGCACAGTTAGTTATCCTGGGGGACTTCAATGCCCACCATCGAGAGTGGCTGTTCCCATACCAGTTGACCGATCATGCTGGGAGAGAGACACGCAAACTTGCTCTAACGCAAGACCTCACCCAGCTTGTAAACTGTGCAACGAGGGTACCTGATGCTGACTCTCACACTGCCAATTGCTTAGACCTTCTGCTGACAACAGATCCAGATAGATACTCGGTGAGCGTTTCCGCCCCCCTGGGTACCTCCGACCACTGTCTGGTGAAGTCTGTATCATGTTATTCCCCACCTGAAAAATCCCCCTGCGGCCCCAGACGGGTATGGAAATACAGGTCAGCAGATTGGGATGAAATGCGCCACTTCTTTGCGTCCTACCCTTGGCGTGGGGTATGCTTCAATTCAGGAGATCCGTCGAGATGTGCTGAATCCGTAACATCAGTCATACGGCAGGGTATGGAATATTTTATCCCATTCACTGACGTAACTTCGGACTTAAAAGCTCGCCCGTGGTATAATGCTGACTGTAAACGTGCTGAGGCGCAGAAACAGTCGGCTTATACTGCATGGGCTGCAGCTCGAGCACACAAATCTCCGGATACTCGAGCACTGAAGAGAGCCTTTAACCTAGCCGCCAAGGCGTCCAAGAGAACAATACGCCGAGCTCGATTCAACCACATAAGCCGGATTGGGGCCAAGCTAGCCTCTCACCCTCCGGGCAGTAAAGCCTTTTGGTCCCTGGCAAAAGCGGCTGAATCAAACTTTAGTCGACCCTCCCTACCGCCATTGCTGAAGCCCGATGGAACCCTAGCTCATGCTGCGGAAGAGAAGGCAAATTTATTTGCTTCTCTTTTTGCGGAGAATTCACGTCTAGATACCTCAGGTAAAAATCCACCTACCTCATCACGTGCTGACAGCTTTATGCCAGAAGTACGCATTCGCCAAAAAGAGATCCTAAAAATCTTGAGGACCCTGGACGTGAACAAAGCTAGTGGACCCGACGGTATTCCAGCAATAGTTCTGCGTAATTGTGCTCCCGAGTTGTCTCCTCATCTCACACGCCTGTATCGTCTCTCACTTGAGACCGGTCATGTTTCCAGGTCCTGGAAGTTGGCTAATGTGCAACCTGTGCCCAAAAAGGGCAGTCGTGCTGACCCTGCCAATTATCGTCCCATTTCGGTCACGTCCATACTCTGCAAGATTATGGAACGTGCCCTGAACAATAAACTCCTGGCTCACCTAGAAGGTAACGATCTCCTCAGTGATCGTCAGTACGGATTCCGCCGAGGCCGTTCGACTGGGGACCTTCTGGTGTACGCCACACATTTATGGAGTGAAGCTATCGAGAGACACGGCGAGGCTCTTGCGGTGTCTCTCGATATTTCAAAAGCCTTTGACAGGGTTTGGCACCAAAGCCTTATAGGTAAGCTTCCAGCATATGGTATCCCTGCCGGATTATGCGCTTGGATTGCAGACTTCCTGAGGGAACGTTCAATACGAGTTGTCCTAGATGGATACTCGTCGGAACAAATGGCTATCGATGCCGGTGTACCTCAGGGGTCAGTCTTGTCCGCAACACTTTTCCTGCTGCACATTAATGATGTGCTTGTACCCGGTACCTTGGGCTATGCAGACGACACCACTGTCTCGGACAGGTATTTTTCACGCGCGAATGCCGGCAGGGATGGCATCGAGTCTTGTCGAGAGGCGATGGTTAACCGGTTAGACGTGGCCCTTCAAGCAGTCTCGGAGTGGGGCGATGCCAATTTGGTCACGTTTAACGCTACCAAAACACAGGCGTGCTTGTTCTCTGCTAAACGGAGCCCTTTCCACCTGGCTCCGACTTTCCGGAATGTTCCTGTAGTCATGACCGACAGCCTCCAGCTCCTAGGAGTTGAGCTATCGTCAGATCTCAACTTTGGCCAATACATTGAGTCCAAAGCAAATATCGCAGCCAAAAAACTTGGAATCCTCTCAAAGGTTAGACGGTATTTTACTCCAGAACAGCTGCTTCAACTATACCAAGCACAGGTTCGATCCTGTATGGAGTACTGTTGCCACCTTTGGGATGGTTCAGCCAAATACCAACTGGCAACTTTGGACTCGATTGAAAAGCGAGCTAAGAGACTTATAGGTGACCCCACGCTGGTAGACGCTAAGCTGCAGTCTCTCGATCATCGGCGTAGGGTAGCTCGTCTGTCGGTCTTCTATAGGATATATTTCGGGGAGTGTGCGAAGGAACTGCACGAACTAGTTCCGCCGAGCACTTTCCGCCATCGGGAAACAAGAAGCGGGCGGTCGTGCCATTCCTTTGTTGTTAATATGCCATCTTGCCGCACACACCGATTTGGGTCTTCTTTTTTAATGCGCACTGCAAAGGAGTGGAACGCCCTGCCCGCTGAAGTATTTCCGGTACAATACAATCTGGACATGTTCAAACTTAATGTGAATAGGCTGCTACTAGGCAGGCATGCTCCATCGTCGACCGCATCGTCGCTTAACACCAGGTGAGATCGTGGTCAAATGCCTGCGCTAGATTTTTGAAAAAAAAAAAAAAAAAAAAAAAAAAAAATATAGACCGGGACGTAAGGCAGAGAATCAACTCAGGATGGATGAAATGGCGACAGGTCTCATCCACAATATGTGACCCCAGAATGCCCCTCAAATTGAAGGGCAGAATATACAAGTCCATAATAAGACCTGTCGTACTGTATGGATCGGAGTGTTGGGCTACGAAGAAGACGGACGAAAGACGACTGCATGCAGCGGAAATGCGAATGTTGCGATGGATGTGTGGTGTAACACGGTTTGACAGAGTGAGGAATGAATATGTTAGAGGAAGCCTGAAAGTAGCTCCTCTGATAGAAAAGCTGAAAGGAAACCGTCTGTCGTGGTATGGGCATGTTATGAGGAGGGATGAATCATACGTAGGAAGAAAGGTGATGGATATGAAAGTTGATGGATGGGCGAGCAGAGGAAGGCCAAAGAAAAGATGGATGGAGTGCGTGACTGAAGATATGAAAGAGAAAGGGGTGAATGAAGACATGACGGCAGATAGGGATGTTTGGAAGGATAAAACATACTGCGCCGACCCCAAATGAAATTGGGAGCAGGGCAAGGCAATGATGATGATTTTATTTTACTTTTATTACTGTACATATATTTAGATATTTATATTAATTTATTATGAACTCTGACGATGACTCTTATTACTCTGCTAATGAATCTGCTTCCCCCACACACAGTGATGACAACTTCTGCTCGACAATTGCTACTACTAAAGAACTGATACGTGAAAAACTTAATCCCCAAAATCGCCTTACTTTTAATGTTTGTCACATTAACGCGCAAATATATATTGTATTTATATTTATGTATTTTTATGTATAAATATTATTTATGTTGCATTTATTTATGTAAAACATGAAAATCTTTATGGTATGCACCCACCAGATTTCATCTCTGCACCCCCAAAGGTAGACTGGCAGAGAATTCCTATGGCATTAAGTCCGCCTTTATACATACATGTATGTATATGAAGTTTAAATAAATAAATATACCTAGCGAAATGTGGGTGGAGAAATGCACCTCTACCTACCCCTTTGATAATACAGGCGTGAGGCTATGTATATATGAATAAAGTCACATTTCAAAAGCGTATTAACTCACAAAATTTCTTACCCGAAAAACATCTATCACAAGTCGTCGCCCATTACTTCTAATGACTGAAAGATTTCCAACCGTTCACCTTTCATTCATCCCAAAAACTATTTACCTTAAAATCACCGAAAATTACAACCGGGTCGCATTAACCCATCTGAAGGGTTGACTCAATAGACGCAACCCTTTCAACCCTTCGCTAAAGAAGTTAACAAAAGCATTTACTTTTTACAGGGGATGTTACAGGATGTCACGGGTGTAAACAACCTTCCCCAAGATAAGGGCTCGGGACGCGATAGCGGAAAAGTAAGGAAGTGCGTCAAGTTTTGTGACACTTTTCCGGAATATTAAGGTGTTAAACAGGCCTTGAAATTCAGGGCTTTGCTGAGATTTTTTTTCAGTGTATAGACATTTTGGACGAGACGATGGTCTATAATCTTCAGTCTTCAGGAACTATATCAGCTGTAACGACATAATATCTTCGAGTTTCCAAAACGTATGTATTAGGTACGTATATAAAAACCAAAGGTGTAGGAAAACTGACTATTTACGACAGTCCCAAATCAATAATAAAATTCACTCATTTTGAAAAACATATACAGCTCTAAATAGTTTATCGTATTTCTTATTCACGCACGGCTGAACGTAGCAATTCACGCCAACAAATAAACGAAAAAGTTCCCTATAACATAGGGCTGAAAGATACAACTGCCTGATATTCACTGGAGATAAACGGTAGGTGTGCTTGTAAATATTGCCCACATCAATACAAAAACCGATATTTACAAATAAAATTATCACCAGCACAATAAATAGAAGGGCTGTAAACGAACGTAAACTCATCCGACAGTCAATAATCTATGAAACGCCATAAATATCGCGTGATAAACAAACAGCCGAGACGTGTCAAAGCGTATTAATTTGAACACGCAGATGCGCCCGTCCACTTACCGACGAATTTATTGCGGACTAATGGATTCTGGATGCTTTGCATTCTATATTTATTGTGGGTAATTTTTATTTAATTTCAGCGGTACATTCAGCTGCTTTGTACCATCATTAATGCTAGTAAATGCTTTTGAGTAATAATTGCTTGTAATAGACCTAGTTTGTCCTATCTATAATCCATAAAAAAGTTTAAAATGTTGCCAACGTTTTAGAAGACATTTCATGCTTAATGGAGAATCGACATTTTTCAAGTGAAAGTACTCGTTTTCGTTTTTCAATTTCCATTTTTATAGCGATTTTGGCACAAAGTTAGAGTAACATGACACAAACAGCTCTATTTTAATACTGCTAGACATATTAGTGACTGATTTCATAAGTAGGCGCATATTTTTTTATTAAAAATCAGATTTTTACAAGCATATGAAAGGATAAACAAGTAAAGATGATTAAAAACATCTTATTAATATAATCCAAAAAATCTACTACAATATTAAACTCCCTAACAAAATGGAAGAACCACAGCCATAGTGATACATGATTACAGACAGAAAACACATTTTTGTATGGAAACATCCAATTTGTAGCCCTCAAGTCGCATCAATTGATGTGTTTGTATCAAATAGTGGCAATAGAAATCCAAAACTAATGGTTCTGGCCGAGATTTCTGTTGAAACACTCATTTAATTTGGATGGTTTAACATTTGCCTTTCATTACAACGGTATGGGAAAGTTATTGGCGTTCCGAATGAATAAAATAAACAGTAAAACGATCAGACCAACACGAACCTTTGCCGTAAACATTTGTAATGTCAACGATCGATTCGATGGACTCTGGAAGTCAAGACGCAAATTTGTAAGTATGTGATGGTATCCTACTGTTGAACATTAAAGTCCTTTACGACTTTAGGCCAATAAACTTGATACACAGCTGCGATTTTTTTGCGGTGTATTTTAGAGATTTTGTGTTTTTTCACGTTTTTCTTTATCATTAAATTGAACTATCATAAACACACAAAATTGCGAAACAATGAAATACCCTTCAATAAAACAATTTTGACAGTATTATGAAATTATGTTTTTATTTTACTAAATTTTGTAACCCGTTGTTTTTTTATTATATTAAATTATTTATTTTTATTATATTTCGTATTATAAAATGTTTATGAAGACAAACACCGGAATAAAAGTTTAAATGCTATATAATTATGAACGTGAGTGTTTTATTACACACAAACCAGTGAAATGCGCGCTGATAAAAAACATCATTTTATTACATGAGTTTCACTGTCAGAAAAAAAAATTTATTTGCCATTGTTAGGGTACCGCGCTTGAAACAATAAAACTTAGTAATTATTTCTCAGTTGTAGAAGAGGCCCGTGCCCAGCAGTGGGACTTAATATGGGTTGATGATGATGATGAATGATTTTAAATCAATGTCGCGATGAGAAATAACAAACGCAGTATAAAATTCGGACACACTACATCCAACATTCTCAGCAGTAGCTTTGGCTAGAGTTTCAAATGCATCTGCAATCATAGCCCATACTGAAGATAGTTGTTGACCCAACTGATGTTACAGGAGCCTGTAGGCTAAAAGTACTAGCGTTTTGGTTTTGATCCCTGGGTCAGTTACTTACGAGGCGACAAGCCGTAAAAACTATAAAGTTACTCCTGATGTTCTTTATACATGACAAGCCAAACATGTGATTTGATTAATTAGAGGTATTGTTTTAATTAAACATCAAGTAGATAAAGTTTTAAACAGTTGATGGTATAAATCACTCTTAAATTTCAGTCTACAGCTCAAAAGCCTTTTTTTTTTTTTTTTTTTTGTTCTCGAGGGGAAAGCTGTTTATGGCTCTACTTCCCGCCAGCCCCGGGGGAGGGGGGGGCGGGAAGCGTATGTCGGGGTCACCGGTCTTCCAGCCCGACGCGCGGCGACGTCATGTCCGCGCAGGTGTTAGTGCCGGGCTGGGTCCCTAACAAAATTCCCTAAACCGGCATACCGACCAAAACCCCCCGGTGGCCATCTCCGCGCCGAGTGGGGCGACCACGGTACGTGAGCGAGAAGCGCCCACCGTAATGCCGCAGCCGCCCGGTGCGCCTCCGAGACGTGTTTGTCTCGGCCGTCTCGGAGTTGTTGGGGGCGCAGTTGCACCCCCACTAGCTTGGTTCGGGCGCCCCAGTTGTGAATGGGCGCCCGCGACGTACACAGGCCACAGTGCCGCCGCCCCTCTCGGGGTCACTTTCAGTGAGGACGCGCCGCCCCCGCAGCGCGCCCAGCGACCCCAAGGGCCCCTTTGAGTCGCCTTTTACGACAGGCAGGGGATACCGTGGTGGGATTCTAACGCCCCCTTGCCACAGGGCAGACAGCTCAAAAGCCTAACGACTAATGATGTAACAACATTAAAACTATGTATCTTTGAACTGAAGCAAATGAGACATCAGTAGACAAAGATGAAAATTTTATAAAGATAGATGCGAAGTTACTAAATACACCAAGCAGACGTGATGAAATTCATCAAACGCCCCCAATCCACGGAACAGATAACATAATACTTACATACACAATACATACAATCTAAATACATCAAATACAATTTAACACCGACTTAAAAGAACTATGTGTAAATAATTTATACAGAACCCATTCGACAAACATAAACATCCAGAAGCGATCTTGTTATTAAAAAATATTATAAAGAAACCGTAAAGCATTATTTTTACGTAACTATACGTTTCCTATGCGTATTTCTCATCGTCTATAAAACGCTTGTTTTACGAGCGATCGTAACTCGGGCCGGGCCGGGTAACAATGTTTTCATTCACTAAAGTACACTATATGCAGTGGTTCATAAATCTAACGTTCAAATTGTGTTTATGTACATCAGTGGCTCGTACATCACGTGTCTATTTTCATTCTACGCGTGGATTTTTCAAACTGTAACCGGCCAAAGATTATGACGGAGAGCGGATCGTACATTCACTTTGTTAGATGTATGTGATACCTATTGGTAAATTACTAATTTATTTGTTGTACTCAAATTTAAATACTTACATAACCTCACGCCTGTATTCCCCGAAGGGATAGGCAGAGGTGCATTTCTTTGCCCGACCCGGGAATCGAACCCAGGACCTCTAGATCGCAGGGCACATACCTGTGCTGCGAGACCACGAGGCAGTCAAATGTAAATGTAAACAAGAATGCAGGATTTATGAATTGTGAACTGGGCCTTCTCATGGTAGAATAGCCAAGAGATATTCTCTTTATTAAAGAAAGGTTTCCAACGGATTAGTGTATTAATGAATGACAATTGTTTACAGGAAAAGTAGAAGCATAGAATCTGTTTGGATTTTCCCAATGGGCGGTATAAAGTACTTACAATGGAAGAAGGTTGTTAGTTATATGTTTGAACTAAGGACTATTTTTATTTCTCTTGCCATTAAAAGTCAAAGTCAAAATCAAATTATCTTTATTTAAATAGACTTTAACAAGTTCTTTTGAATCGTCAGTCGTCGCTATTTTCAACTAAACTATTGCCGCTTCGAACTTGTTATCACTGTATCGAAAAGAAACGGCAAGAAACTCCCTCAGCAACACGAAATGTAGTTCTGTTTTTATTATATAGAAAATAGCATTATTTTTTTTCAAATTAACATTGTTTTAATTTTACATTATAAAATATATTTTAGTCCGAATCTGTGGGTAATCGACAGCCATCAAGACATCAGTCAACGTACTCGCCCATCTTCGAGACAATAGTCTGTGCGTAAGACATCTCAAGTAGCCGCGTAATGCCGGCCGCGGCGCGACAATAAATCCACGTATTATCACGATGCCGGCCGCACATAAAACACGAATAAACGCCCCGTGGTAGCGCACTATCGACACCATCGCGCCGATATTTACACCCCCACTCACTCGATTACTATCGGCGCTCGTTTGTTGGGTGTCAACTGGACTTAGGGTCGAGGTACAATGGATTCAATTAGAGCATTCCAGGTGCTCTGAAACATCTTTGTATCTCTGTCATAGTCTGTGGAAGAACCCCTATACAGGGTGTATTCAGACCGTGGTCGAAAACTAAGGCAGGTAATAGCTAAGATCATTACAAACCCCCTGGCATTAAAAAAAATCCCGACCAAAAATAAAAATTTTGACATTATCCTAACAACCACATATACTTAAATAAAGAGTTTATAAATAAAAAATATATATATAAATAAATAAATAAATACTTTATATTGGTATTTGGTATTAAGAAATCTTCATTTCTTTTTGTCGGTATTTTCTAAGCCGCTAATTAAGCTATTACCTGCCTTGTATGTCGATAATAGTCTCTCCTTCAACTAAGGAAAAATATTTCATTGAGCGCTAATACTGCTTTTTAATGTAGCTTGTCTATGATTTTGTTACAAATACTAGAAGTGAAATCTGTTCGACTGATGACGATCGAATATACAATGTAAAGTTATTGTCGGTCTGACTGATTTTATTGTAATTTATAACACCTATTACAGAATCATATTTTATGGACCAACAAAATTTTTCATAAAGAACGAATCAACTGTCTGAAGTCATATAATATTTCTGTAAATTTTAAGGTAATCCCCTTTAATTATCGTATCAACCTGGGTAGTGACCACCATAGCTGCTAATCTTATTACCAGTAAACTACTCTTTCGCTTCTCACTCTGTCTTCTAGGTTTTAAAGTTCAGTCCAAATCTTAAAGTTCCTTGAGAATCAGGCAATGTTGAATACAGCGAAAAAATCCTACATGCCTTTACTATGGTGACACGTACTCCCTCTACTCAAATTTTTTTTTGAAAATGTTCAGTACGTCCCGATCCTAACAAAAGGTGTCGAGTTACGCGACAAAACTCGTATAGCACCCACAGGCTTTTTAACGATGAGAGAATTGACGCTGATAGCATCGCAACTGTATAATTTGATCGATAAGGGAGGCGCGCCGACGTATACCATATTACACGCGTTCAAATATATGTTTCCTTTGAACAAATCATCATATATAAAAGTACTTTTGTACGTGGTGTTAGTGGAAATAAAAAAGGAATGGAAGAAAGCTAGTTTTCCAGCTAGCTTTCGATTTTGAAGTCCAAAATAAGACCAGAGAGAAATGAAAACTATGCATGAAACACGTCCCACTGCTGGGCACGGGCCTCCTCTACAACTGAGAGGGTTTAGGCCTTAGTCCACCACGCTGGCCTAGTGCGGGTTGGCGGACTACACACCTAAGAAATTTTAGGTGTGCAGGTTTTATCACGATGTTTTCCTTCACCGTTAAAGCAAGTGATAATTCATTGTGAATACACACATAATTTCGAAAAGTCAGAGGTGAGTGCCTGGGGTTTGAACCTGCGATCGCCGAAATTCTCGACCGCGCGCCTAAACCTCGAGGCCATCACTGCTTCAATAGCAAAGAAATAAAATATTACCAAAAAACTGTTGGACAAAATCAAATTACTGGTATACAAAAATAATATTTTTAAAGCTAACAACTATTGAACAAAGTTATGCAACTACAGTACCCATAAAAAAATTATGCACGTTGCCTATGTAGATATTTGAACTAAAAATCATGGGCTATATTTTTTTTACCTAAAATCCTAGAAAAAGCTAACAAAAAATTAGTTTCTGGCTCATTAATTTAGAAAGCGGACGTCATTCCATTTTATTTTCGAAAAGAAACGTAGATAATAAATATTCACGAAAAAAAGCATTTTTATTAAATGTCAACTTCCATAGGAAACATTTAATTTCTCGCTATCAACAAATCTTAAAAACTATTTGGTTTAAATTGCATTTATTAGCATCGGAATTTGAATGTTCTCAAATAAAATTTTGACACTTCAAATAGCTATGGAGATTTTATCAATTAGTCGCAGTAAGTTGGCTATAAAATATGGTATGTTATGGGCCAAGAGTGGCCCCACCTATCCACACCTCATCTAACCTGCTAACCTTTGTTCCTGAGAGAACGTATTAAGGTAGACCTGTTGTCGAATACAGTAACCATTTAAATTTATCAGATAATTGACTGTAGGATTGCATTGCTTTAGACTGTTACCAATCGACTTCAATTAGTTGTATGAAATAAACATGTTTGAATTAAAAATGAATTAAAATTCTTAGTAATGTGTCTTAGTATGTTGCTTTTTTGCATGGTTACTAAAATGCCTTCAAATTTTCTATACTTTTGGGGAGCAGGATAAAACTAATGTCAAAGTCATCTTAATTCAAATAGACTTTTACAAGTTCTTTAGAATGGTCAATATTAATCGATTTTTTAAAACTATTGCCGCTTTGAAACGTGTTATCGCTGTGGAGAAGAAACGGCAAGAAACTCCTTCAGCAACACGAAATGTCATATTTTTCGGTTATATTATACTATGATTGAGTGTGGTGAATGCGTTTACTAGAAGATTACTTTGCTATATATTAAGCCATAAAAGGCAAACGACGCTTCAATGGTAAGTGATCCGACGTAATGACCTACGTGTGTGCAAGTGTAACGTTTCAGATACCAGTATTTGTACATCTGGTAAAGGCTGGAGTAATTGCGTCTACTGGTGATAGTCACTATGGATCGCACTGGTGTGAGTGACATCTTTCAGTCCAGTTATTATTTATTTATTTTATTTTATTTGGGAAATACACAGAAAATATAAAGCAAAAATATAGTACACAATCAATTTCCACTAATAGTTAAAGCACAAAATTTAAGTAGTGAACGATTAATCAGACAAGAAAGAGATAAATTACATCCCATAAAAAACAAAACTTGTAAAAAAAACCCAAGTCGCGCAACTCACTTCTTCTGCCGTAAAAAGTTGTGAGATCCATATGATACCAAGTCGATGAATTTATTCAGTCCCCGTTTAAGGGAACTTCTGTCTTAAGTTATTATGCACTTAGCTTACCCAACAATATCTTATAGTGACCATATCAATATTAAAAATATTTTATGTTTTAAATAAAATAGTTAGACTTGGCAATCGCATGAAAATAAAATGTATCTCACTTTTATAGCGATTGCCAAGTCAAAACTATTTTATTTTTACAAGTTTTGTTTTTTATGGGATCTCATTTCTTTTTTGTAGAAAGTCCTACTGTTTTCCTTTTCGGTACCTTCTACTTCTTGAGTACTAACAACGGATATTCTTACAACCCACGCTCTGTCTTATGAGCTTTGCTTACTTTTGTAGGTAGTCTTCCTCTTCTACATACGAGACGAGTCGTGTTCTTTATTTTAAAAGTTCTTTACTTTATTCTTTATTTTAAATAATTACTTTATGCGTTAGTTAGAAAAATTTAGGGCCGCACACGTCAAACATCAGTTAAAGTTAATCCTTTTGTAAAATTGTTATCTCATTTATATAAATATTAATAGATAAATATAAATACACCCAACAGTCACATACATAGTTCTGACCCCACACTAAGATACAAGTCTTGTGTCGTGGGTACCTATCAGAAACTACGAGAGACTTTTCGGTCTCACAAACACCCAGACCCGAAACAAATACTTGTGGATCACACAAACATTTGTCTCGGTGCGGGGATCGAACCCGCGGCCTTTCGTTTCGCAAGCTGGTATCTAGCCAACTGCTCCACGGGGCTGTCAATATAAATTGGTACCTACTGTCAATGTACCTAATCGAAAATTACAACATAAAGCTTAACAGAGGTATAACTTGAACTAATTTACAACAATAACTGCCGCACTCAGTTTTTTTTAAATGAATAAATTACTTATATGTGATTTCCTCACGATATTTTCCTTCCCCGTTGAAGTACGTGATAATTCATTGCTAACACACACATAACTTCGAAAAGTCAGATAAGTGTGCCTAGGGTTTGAACCCGCGACTGCTGGGATTCTCGACCTAGCTACACCTATTATTCCATTATTTTATACATATAGGTACACTAATTTTATTAACTGCAAATGTATCTTTGTAATCCTATATATTTATATGGGATTACAAAGTTATTTATGCAATTTGTGAATCTAGAAAACTAGACCGAAATTGCAAGATGTTTTAATTTTTCCTTTAGTTATACACAAAACACTAATTGGGTTCCAAATTTGAAGCTTCTACGTCGGCTAGAAGTGCCTTAGAGTTTTGATGATCGGTCAGTGAGTGACCAAAACCGCGAAGTTTCACTAGTTATAATTCTTAAACTACTGGTTCAAAATGAATGAAATTTGAAATATACAGAGTTTATACTATTCTTGCTTGGTGATTAAAATTTCAGGTTTCTAGGTTTATCCACAACGAAGTTATAGGGTGTCGAAAATGGCCTGAGTTGCTTCGAGAAAAGTATAGTACGGCCGTGCCGCTTTTTCGCTCGACTTGGCGGGGGCACTGCCGTGCCCCCAGATTATACTACAGAATATTACAGTATTATAAAAGCCTGAATAAAATTGGATCTCAGAAGGTCTCTGGGGGAGGCGTATGTCCATAAGACGTAATAAGGCTTATCATAGTAGTCATATATTACGATAATGATAACGAAGTTGGACAAAAGCCTAAAAAACATATACTCAAACTTGTGTATGAATAAACAAATCTCCAGTAATTTGCCAGTATAAATCGTGCGTGTTTTGTAAAAATTAGAAATGACATCGAAAAGAATTCCTATTTTACAATCGTAAACATGCCAACATACAATTTTATGTTTCATTGTAATCGTTGAAAACATAACATAACCAAACAAATTCATTACAATAAAAATGTCAACACGTTTTTTTTCTGGTCGCCTACAATGACAAAAAATTACACCCAATCAAATGGAAATTAAAGTATGTCTTATAAATACGATTATCGGGGACTTTTTACGACTTAACATCGGCTGTGTAAGTTTACACGATACATATTTATTAACACGTCCGTTGAAATTAAAATCAATTGATAAACAACCTTATTTCAATATAGGTAAGAAACAAGAGAAATGAAACCAAACGCAGCTTGCTGTACTTTTCTTTACTCCATTACAAACTTACAAATGCTGCCGTGAAATTTAATATAATTTAGATTGAGTCTTATTTCGTAAGCAATAGAGTGCTAAAAGACCTGCGTAATGTTGGTTATAATTTGGTAAACGCAAGTAAAGGGAAGCCAACACACGTTAAGATGTGGATATGAGAATATAAAAATTCTTGAAACGCTGTCAGCCAACGGTCTATCGCCATAACATTTGTCAAGTGTCAAGTGGTAGCCGAATGGGTACAATTTAAATGGTAATTACTTGGGTACCGCCGATACCAGTTTATAGTGGGGAGAACGCTTTACGACTCAACGGGAGTTCCGTAATGAATGCATCGTTTTAAAGAGGTTTATTTTTGAATATATTGTGATAGATAAATGGATGTAGGGACGTGGTTGCGACTACTGTATTTAATGGTTTCTCGGGATCGTTTGTAATAAATTCGGTGTTATTTTAAAACGTTTATAGTTTTGTTTTGAATTTTATTACGTTAATTAATGTCTGTGCGGTTGATCGACCTTCACGGCTTCGTTTAAACGTTTTGGTAGATAGCATTATAGTACATTTTGAATACTTATAACAATTGTATATTGGATTGTAAAGGTGATGTATGTGAACTTAAATGTATTGTGAATGATGAAAAATCTACAGTAACTTTTAAAACATTATCTACTAAAAATTAAATACAGTTTTGAGGGTTGTTTTTATAAAAATGGTGTAGCACTAAATTGAATTGTCAAAAGCCTCATATTTTATAATATTGGCTATATCAGAACTGTTTAAATGTAATAAATGTATATTATTACATTTTATCACTGCTGAGTAATAGCTTGGCCTAGGTAAAGGAAATGAGAATTTGTGCTATATTCCAAAATTAAAGAACGTTTATACTAACATTTAGTGTTTGACATTAAGCAACCCATATAAATGGAACTGGTTGTAATATTAATTTAAACAATCAATTTCAATAGTTTAGTTAAGACTGTATTACAAGAATATATATGGATTTAAAAGCTAGAAACGAGTGGCTGCAAACGAGTAAGCGAATAAATAAGGTAATAAAGATTATAGACAAACATAAATCGGGGAACTTTTGACAGCTATTTTAAGATTTATGAAATGTGCGCAATTTACTAAAGTTTATCGCCGTGATATTTTGTAAGCGAACGTGAAAACATTAATACTAGTTAATAGAGGCGGGATTAATGTTAGTATTAAAATATTGTTTAGAGGATTCATACAATCCAAACTTATATTACGAAAGAAACATTGTCTATCAGGCTATTTTTCACGTTTGCCCAAATTATTATGAATTTTGATAAAGACATAACGTTGCGCCCCAAAAAAATTCAAGTGTTTTGCAAGATGCTTACTAATGTTTATAAATTAGAATCAATAAATGATGTAGTGTTTGTATACTAGTCTCGGGGACACGAGTAGTGGGGAATATCGTATCTGTATAATTGTCTCGGGGACACGGGTAGGGGGGACAGTCTCGTGAGAGCCGTTGGCGAGAGCGGACGTGTTACCCTGACTGCTGGTGACGTAACGAGCCAATACTTTACCCTTGTGAAGGCACGAGTACTACAATGACCAAGTGATTTCTTTAATCAGTACATATTATCTTTATAGCACTTATCATTCTGAGAAGTGTAATTACTTAGATGGAGCATTAAAATAAACAGGGAACTGACATTTAATAACAGTAAAGTTATAGTCTAAATACATACCGGTAAAGTTAGTTATTTCACATCACAATTGAATATATGTGAATATATTATACTTTGTTTATATTTTATATGTTATATGTGCGTAAGTCTATATCATAATTAATTTGTCTATGTAAATATGTTGGTTTTTATGTATTTTTAGTTGCCTACTTAATATTGTTTTTGTTTATACGAGTATAGTTTTCACCGTAACGTTATTTATGCAACTTTTTTATCTTTGCATAACCATAAGGAGGACTGTAAGAGAATGCTTTTGGCATACAGTTCGCCTTACAAACATAAATGTATATTAAGCATAAATAAATATTTAATACTAACCCTTTATTATACAGACAAGGTAAAGTGACAAAACCGCATCTGTTGGCAAGCACGGTGCTAAACAGACTACTAAGTCCAAAGAAGCCTCCATTTTTCGTTTAAACAATTACGCCAGTGGGCCTAGATGTTTGAAACCCGTCTAGAAACCAACGACTTACACGAAAATTCGTATTAAACATACACAAACAATTTCGTAAACACGAAGTGGCGTTCTGTCCACTGGGTGGATAAAAAGGCAATTTTTATGCAAAACATTTTTTTTAAATGGACGTTTATGTAAGATCGTGTATTGATGTCGGTGAAGCGAGGCCGTGAGCGGCATACAAGCGGCACTTTGCCGTCCGACATAAATTTTATGTGTTGACAAAGGAAATATATATTAACTCCACTTCTTTATTTCCAACGTCGCGTAATGGCTTGGGATAGGCTGCGTTGTATGTCATCAACTAATTTGTAACTACGACTTGTTGAATAATAAATGCTACGACTCGTGTTGATGCAAGTCTGGTAATTTTCTAGAAACAAGCTATTATTGAAACTGAAAGATAATAATCATTGATTATGGTATCAGTCCACCTTGTGGATGGACGTCCAACGCTGCGCTTGCCGGTACGATGCAGGCCGCTTCAAACAGAGCGCTTCGGAAGTCTTTGGGGGCGGACTACGTCCAGCAGTGGAAGTCTTTCGGCTGATGATGATCATGAATCATTGATTAATTCCTAAAATATGACTTATTTAAATTTAATAAATACCTCACTATGTTCACTATGCGATTCATTACAAAGCTTTCACTCTAAAACAAGCACTAAATCTAGTGTTTCTTTAAACAAGTTACTACAGAATAATACTTTTTTTGTTTATAAATTTATATAAAACAATTAGTATTATTTTTTTTATTCGTAAAAGTTATGTTAAATGCTTATACTTATTTTTCTAACCCTTTACTAATTAAATGGGCCGTTTACACCTTTAAAGTTTTTGGTCTTTATTCTTGCCTAACATACAGCAATAGTTAGGTACCTCACTAAACACTGCAACCCCAAAGACTGGCTAAGTTGCTATTCTTCTAGTAGAACTGCTTAGAAGTAAAGCAGTAGTGGTCTGTTTAAAATTGAGGCATTACTCGTTATTATGTGATTTCCGCGTAAAATTATAACCATCACATGATTGATGCGAGTTAAAGCCATCAATTTAGTAAAAAAAAAAACAATATAAGTTCGATCATAAAACCGACAGGTTTGTTTTACTAAACATCAATTCTAGTCTCAGCTTACTCAAAAGGGCCCAATATCTGTATACCATAATATCACCAAGCGAATATTGTTCGGTGTGGCGGCAGCCCTAGCGTCGACTGTAATTGGTATTGGCTGCGAGCGCCGGAGACATATCAATTAAAATAGCAACCCCACGCTCCGTCATGTCCGCAACTCGGTATAGCATGCACTGCCCAGGAGGTCAAAACGATGGAGAAGGCAGGTTTTGTTCTGGAATATTCAGTTACAGGAAGGGCTATGCTATATTGGATCTTCAATCGAATCGCATTACAATTTTAATTTTTCTACATTCATGCTACACTAATTAAAAACGATAATCGCGCATCGCTGATTGCCTGCCTCCATAGAATGTACTACTGTGTTCATCATCGTCATCTTCAGCCTATATACGTCCCACTGCTGGGCCGGGCCGCCTCTACAACTGAGAGTGGCCTAATGCGGGTTGGCGGAATACACACCTAAGATCATCAATTAAAGATAAGCTTTACAAAAAAGCATACTATAAAATTTCAGATTTTATTGAAGATAATAAGCCCTGGGAGTAATGTAAATTGATCGGAGTTTTGTTTTGTTGCTATAGTTTGTATCGTTATGACATTTACAATGTAAAATTTAAATAATGTAATTAAAAAAAGACATTTATTGCTATTTAAAAAAATAATAACATGTCGTGTTGCTGAGGGAGATTCTTGCCGTTTCTTCTCCACAGCTATAACACGTTTCGAAGCGGCAATAGTTTAAAAAATATTAAAAAGTGTAAAATTGACGATTCAAAAGAACTTGTAGAAGTCTATTTGAATAAAGATAATTTGACTTTGACTTTGAAAAGAAATTCCTGAGAACTTTTAAGTGTGCAGGTTTCTTCACTATGTTTTCCTTCACTGTTAAAGTACGTAATAATTCATTGCAAATACACACATAACTTCGACGAGTCAGAGGTGTGTGCCTGGGGTTGAACCCGCGACCGCCGATTCTCGACGGCGCGCTCAAACCTGATTATACTTCATTAATAATGTGTTAACTGCCTTTTATTTCTAAAGATACAGTTTTTGTCTTAATAGTCTATTAATGAAAATGGGGATATTTTAAGATATTATTTGCTAATTTAAGTTATTGGCTGTTGAGTTAAATCACAGAAAAACAAAATAATGTTAAACACAGCAAGCATTGTGATGCGATTCCTCGCTCCAAATGTTTTTAAATCTTATACTTGTACTCAGCCTATCGCCGTCCATTGCTGAACGGAGGCCTCTCCAAGAAAGCGCCAACCATCCCGGTCTTGAGCAGCCCTCATCCATCCGTTACCCGCCATCTTTCTCAAGTCGTCGGACCATCGTGCTGCAGGTCATCCTACACTAGGTTACTAAAAATCAGTAGCGCGGGTCTTGTGTTTAATTTTCCATGGGTACATCACAATCATTAACCCCTATACATACGTCCCACTGCCAGGCACGGGCCTGCTCTACTACTGAGAGTATGGCCTTGGCGAGTTTGTGCTGGTTGGCGGTCTACACACCTAAGAAATTCCTAAAACTTTTGGAAGTTTAGGTTTACTCACGATGTTTCCTTCACCATCCGTAGGTACATAATTGTTGTATTTAATTATTCAAAATATGAAAAACATTGTGAAATAATATAAATGGTTGTGTAATCATCATCATCAGCCCAAATACGTCCCACTGCTGAGCACGGGCCTCCTCTACAACTAAGAGGGTTTTAGGCCTTAGTCCACCACGCTGGCCTAGTGCGGGTTGGCGGACTACACACCTAAGAAACTCCTAAGAACTTTTTAGGTGTGCAGGTTTTATCACGATTTTTTCCTTCACCGTTAAAGCAAGTGGTATAATTCATTGTGAATACACACATAACTTCGAAAAGTCAGAGGTGTGTGCCTGGGGTTTGAACCTGCGACCGCAGTGATGGCCTCGAGGTTTAGGCGCGCGGTGTGTAATAATACAATATAAATGATTGTGAAAGTAACGTACGTATTATGAATAATGTTATTACATGACAAATAATGACGAATATATTGGTTATGCAAATTCATACAAACAGTACCCTCATTGAAGATGTTGAAGCAAGACTGATGTACTGTTTGTTCAATTGCTGAAATGCAAACCAGGTGATACTACTACAATAGGAAATAGTCTCGAATACAGCCGGGGGGAAACCCATGACGGCTTTGTTTCTTAAAAATTACTATAACTTACTCTGTTTATTTTAGTGCATCTCCTTTATGTAAGAACGAAGTGAGTTTCTTGAAAATATCTTTCCCATTTTAGAAATGACGTCAATGTTCGTACAATGCTTCCAGTTCTTGTTTCTGAGTAATAATCCCTGCCCCATTTTATTAAAAAATATCTAACTGTTTGGGCTTTAAGTAACGTGACAAGGTTGAAAAAATATATATTCTATGCGCGAAAGGCAACACAACATAAGAAGAATAATGTTTTGGCCCTATCCCATCACACACCCGCCACTGTAACTCCTGTGCTCCAGGATCAACAGCGGCACGCACAGTATCGACGCTGAGCAATGAAACTCAGCGAATCTAAGGGGACCTAGTCATAATCCAAGAAGAACAATGTGTCAAATCAAAGTAAACTTGTAGCACATATTTTCTCAAAGGCAATCAGACACAGAAAGGCGACATAAAAAAAATGTACCGCATCCAAGTAAGCTCCTCGTTGAAAGTGAGAAACCCGACGATGTATGACGATCATTTGCCGTTTAAGGTGCGTTTTACGTTTATAAATATTCGCGCAATAAAGCCTTAAAGCTAATGGCGTGTAGTGAGCCCTGTTTATATGATAATATCTGGCGGACGTGGTCTGCATGCGCTTTGTGCCTCCACGCACCACCTGACCCACATACAGGGACGTGCATATTTAGGATGGTTTAGTCGTGATGGCCTCGAGGTTTAGGCACGCGGTCGAGAATCTCGACGGTCGCGGGTTCAAACCCCAGGCACACACCTCTAACTTTTCGAAGTTATGTGTGTATTCACAAAGAATTATCACGTACTTTAACGGTGAAGGAAAACATCGTGATGAAACCTGCACACCTAAAAGTTCTTAGGAATTTCTTAGGTGTGTAGTCCGCCAACCCGCACTAGGCCAGCGTGGTGGACTAAGGCCTTAGCCCTCTCAGTTGTAGAGGAGGCCCGTGCCCAGCAGTGGGACGTATATGGGTTGATGATGATTCGAGTATGAGGATGATACGAGATAGATGTATAGCATTGGGAAATGGATTTAAAGAGTCGTAATTTGGACACACAATACATACATAAATAATCTCACAACTGTATTCCCCGAAGGAGTAGGTAGAGGTGCATTTAGCCAGGTATTAGTCCCACGTAATAGAGGGAGCCGTTTTTTGAGCACATTTTCAGGCTCCTTGCTACTGAGACCCGGGAATTATCCCAGGGGCCTTTATATTGTACGGCAAATAAAATGCCCGAGGCAGTCTATTAACATCATCATCATTATCAGCCTAAGGAAGCCACTGCTGAACACAGGCCTCCCCCAATAACTTCCATAGTGACCTGTTGGAGGCAGCCTGCATCCAGCGACGACCCGCGACCTTCACCAGGTCGTCGGACCATCTTGTGGGTGGACGTTCTACGCTGCGCTTTCCGGTACGTTAAGTCTGATAACAACTAAATATATATACCCAAAATAAAATAACTCAATAAAAAGGTGTGCAAAGCGAAACCAAATGTAGAACAAATCAACGCATAGAATAAGCTTTATTTAATACTAGGTTTGTTTACTTGAAAATTATATCAGACGTCCCACTGCTGGGCACGGGCCTCTTTTCCTATTGTAAGAGGACAAGGACTAACCCACAATGTCAATCAACCATACTGTCCTTAAGCACATAATTTGTGTTTTCAATCAGAGTAAGATAACAACCCGGAAAAGAATACAGCTGGGTTGGGCAGCGTTTAAAAAACTTCGCGTCGAGTCTTTTCGTCACCCATACCACAAAGCCTAAAGACAAAAGTCTTCAACAATTTGGTAAATTAGAAAAAAAAAATATCAAACAGTCAAAGTAAGATAAAACTTTTGGGTCTTCGGTTTCAGAAACTGCGGCAGACTTCGACACAACCACCCAGGCAAAAAACCTTAATATTTACAAAATAACCTCATAAAACTAAAAGTACTTAAAAGCGTAATGTTTGTGGAATTGAATCGCCTACTGAATGCAAATCGGCACAGGAAAGGGAAAAAACGCCTGAGGCACATGCAAACGACATACAATTCACAGAATGCGTGCGGTTTAGTGGTTTTCCATCAAATCGTGTGTTAACTGTGACCGAGCATAAATCAGCTTGTCCGCCGCGAACAGCTTTGCAACGTTTATTGTCCACTTACTTGTGCTCGCGGTAGTGTGTGGGATGTATTTATTTTTTCGTTTTTTATACCGGCCAGGTCTATCCCACTTGCTAGAGAAACTTTTGTAGGATTGACACTAGCAAAGACAATGATATAGCACGAAACTCAGCTAGTCTCTGGGATCCTAGTAGTTTAAAAAATATAATCACGCTTTTTCGCAATAAAATGCAATGTTCGTTTATTTATCATGTAGGCAATAATCTAGCTGTTATGACACATCAATACATGTTTTAAAAAAAAGAACAAAACCAAATTCATTGAAATATAAATGGCGTATAATATAGTAGTCAATATGTTTTATTTTTAATAAAACTTCAATGTGTTTAAGTGCCAAATAGGACGAGCCTATTTCGACGATTAACAGAATTATATAACAAAGACTCAGACCTAACATAAGGGGAATACTTTCAACGCGAATATCATTTGTACATACACATATACGTTTATAAAAAACACAAAATGTGTTATGTAAGTACAAAACTGCAATTAGGGCAAAAACTTAATGTTACTTTAATGGGTGGGACATTAGCCGCCCCCGGTGGTGTGGTAAAGTTTTACATAACCACATTAATGTGTTCAAGCCTCAGTAGACTAATATTTTCGTGTTTGTAGCCTCTGAATTAACTGTAGACTAAGTTCTATAGTGACACGCACCGAAGAGACACCAAGAATCATAAGAAATTCCTGTGATAGCTTCTCATTTATTAGCAAAGAAAGTTAATAAAAAGACGACGAAATGGCATTAAGAAAATATGTTAGTCGTATTATAGATTTTTGAACTTTCTTAGGTGTGTAGTCGTCCAACCCGCACTAGACCAGCGTGGTGGACTAAGGCCTAAACCCTCTCAATGATAGAGGAGGCCCGTACCCAGCAGTGGGACGTAAATGGGCTGATGAAGATGGCTCTAGATTACCATTGGCTAATGACAGGATAAAGTCGTGATGGCCTCGAGGTTTAGACGCGCGGTCGAGAATCTCAACGGTCGCGGGTTCAAACCCCAGGCACACACCTCTGGCTTTTCGTAGTTATGTGTGTATTCACAATGAGTTATCACGTACTTTAACGGTGAAGGAAAACATCGTGATGAAACCTGCACACCCAAAAATTCTTAGGAATTTCTTAGGTGTATAGTCCGCCAACCCGCACTAGGCCAGCGTGGTGGACTAAGGCCTAAACCCTCTCAGTTGTAGAGAAGGCCCGTGCCCAGCAGTGGGACGTATTTGGGCTGATGATGAATGACAGAATAGGAAAGCTATTTGTATTCCGAAAGTGATTTACTTATATAAGCTATCATAGCCTCCATAAAATCGGAATAATTGCAGACATCAAGTTTAGAATATGCCGCCATAATTGCGTCAAAAGATGCGGGACAATCGTTTTCGTTTCCCATTAACTTTTCATCATATAAAAAGTCTTTTGTATAGTTTAATATAGACCTTAGTTCACAACGCTAGCCTACATACAGGTAGATGTGTAATCGTTAATTCTCCTTTATTAAATAGACTAACATACATACATACATAAACTCACGCCTGTATTCCCCGAAGGGGTAGGCAGAGGTGCATTTCTGCACCCACATTTCGCCAAGTATGTATCAGTCCCACGTAATAGGGGGCGAGCCTATTGCCGTTTTTCGGGCACATTTCCAGACTCCGTGCTGTTACCGAGAATTTCCTAATGGAAAAACCAACACATTGCCCAACCCGGGAATCGAACCCAGGACCTCTAGATCGCACGGCACATACTTGTACCGCGAGACCACGACTAACTAAGCTTGTAATGGACAGACAGACGATAAGTCTTTGCTCCGTAAACAAATTGATTAGAATTCCACTCGCGATACGCTTGAAAGGCTATTGAACACAAATCTTTGCGTTTTGCAATAAAATCGTGTCACAGATATAAATTGTTTTTGTTGTACATTACTTTAACATCAGGAGTACGATATTAAGATGCTTATCGTGGGACTATTTTTGTTATAACTATTTACGATAGACAAGGACATTCATCATCAGCCCATATACGTCCCACTGCTGAGCACGGGCCTCCTCTACAGCTGAGAGTGTTTAAGGCCTTAGTCCACCACGCTGGCCTAGTGCGGGTTGGCGGACTAAACATCTAAGAAATTCCTAAGAACTTTTTAGGTGTGCAGGTTTTATCACGATGTTTTCTTTCACCGTTAAAGCAAGTGATAATTCATTGTGAATACACACATGACTCCGAAAAGTCAGAGGTGTGTGCCTGGGGTTTGAACCTGCGACCGTCCAAATTCTCGACCGCGCGCCTAAACCTCGAGGCAATCACTACTTTTAAGACAAGGACATTAGCAAGTAAGGTATAGTGCGCAGGACTGATAGTCGAAAGGGCAGAAAGGTTGTTGAGTGGAGGCCACGTATTAGCAAGCGCAGCGGTGGATTTCTATCCAACACATGGTCGGACGGCCGAGTAATGATAATAAGTCGTCTCTGGATTTGGCTCAACAACATGTCGTTCTAAAGGTCTGTGGGGACGACCTACTGTTGGAAATAACTTCTCCTGCAGTCTTAGTTTAAAGCTAGAATTTTGAAAATTTGAATTTTGGTAGGGATTTTACAATAAAATCATTTTTAAAAACAAAACTTTTTAAACAAGCTGTCTACTCGCGTGTTGTATCGTTACTATTAACTTTAATACTGCCTCGTGGTCTCGCGGTACTAGTATGTGCCGTGCGATCTAGAGGTCCTGGGTTCGATTCCCGGGTCGGGCAAAGTGTTATTGGGTTTTTCCATTAGGAATTTCTCAGTAGCAGCCCGGAGTCTGGAAATGTGCCCGAGAAATGGCAATAGGCTCGCCCCTTATTACGTGGGACTGATACATACGTGGCCAAATGTGGGTGCAGTAATGCACCTCTGCCTACCCTTTCGAGGAATACAGGCGTGAGATTATGTATGTATGTATGTTACTTTAATACTTTAAGTAGAACTAAAAAAAGTAGTTAAGCAGATTAGACGAGTTACGTGTGCACGGAATCTAAATGTGAGCCCTATAAACGAGAACAAGTTCGCCCTCTATTACAAAGCGATTTGAATCATAGCTGACAAGACAGGGGTGAACAAATACACTTCTGCCGTTTGTGTATAAAGACATACGTATGTATTGTTACATTTCCTTTCTAGTCTTATGTGTACACGTATTTTGAATATTCTCCTTCGCTCTTTAAATAGTGCTCAAATTTCATGAAAATACAACTGAGAACTCTACTCCGCACACTGAATGTTCATCTTGACAGCTCCGTGGCGCAGTTGGCTAGATAACAGCATGCGAAACGAGAGGCCGCGGGTTCGATCTCCGCACCGAGACAAATGTTTGTATGATCCACAAATGTATACATACTCTATACAAATAAATAAAATTGGAGTGTCTGTTTGTAATATCGAAATAACCGTTTTTTAATAGATATAAGTATATGGATGTATACTAGGTACATATACCAAAATAACGTTTTTTACAATTTTTGTCTGTCTGTCTGTCTGTTCCGGCTTATCTCTGAAACGGGTGGATCAATTTTAACGAGACTTTCACTTAGGCTCGACTTAGGCACTAGGCAGATAGCTGATGTAATAAGGAGTAACTTAGGCTTTAAAAAAATCTGCTGTTAGGCGGAACGAAGTTCGCCAGGTCAGCTAGTATCTAATATGATCAGGAGAATACTACCAAGCCCTCTTTTCCGCACATCACTAATCCAGCACTCGATACAGACTTAAAACCTACCAACAGACCCAGCCCGACCCGACGCGTATTTCATAAAAACGCCAATACACACTAAATCATCGATTGTAAATTGAATTTAATACGACAATTAACGCAGCGTTCCCCGGCCCAATCGTAAATGCCCGAAACGTCCATAAATACACGTAAAAACTCGTAAATAAGCATTATCGTTAAAACGTCAGGCTCGTTGTAAATTTAGCTTGATAGTGAATGTCTTGGAGTTAAATAGTAATAGCTCGGCTGGCTTGAACAGCTTGTGATTTAGAGCTCCGAGGAACTCAAATTGTATAACATGTAGCGGTCATAGAGCAACAGAATGTCTTGACGTTAATGAGATGTTTATTTGTGTAACCACTGTCATCTAAATCCCATGGTTTGTTGTTATTAATTGGTAAAAGAAGGCCTATTTAATCGGGGATCGAACCCGTGGCCTCTCGTTTCGCATGCTGGTATCTAGCCAACTACGCCACGGGACTGTCAAGGCTACGTTATAAGTCTCATTTCTTGACTGAGCTGCTGTTACGGACTAATGAAAAATCTAATAACACTTGCCCAGACCTAGTACCTCTCAATCGCCATCAGGTCACCAAGACAGGTTGTTTGGAATTTTAGCTAAATAAATGATAAATTGAAATACCTAGCGCCTCTTGCTGATTCTACCTGGTTGGTAATAAGGGAGACACAAAAGTATCCGGAACAAATAATGAAAACCGTTTTAAAATCAATAAAATAAGTGGATAAACAATTTCAGACATTATTTTAACATAGAGACATGAAAAATTATTTGTTACTATATAAAATAAAATAAAGTCAATGATCATGTTATATTAAAAATTAAAATACCGGAAAATTAATTTATATCCTTTCTTTGCCTTTATTTATTTATTTATTTATTTATTTATTTATTTATCAAGCGCTTTATACAAACTTACAGTACCTATACACCAAAATGTTTGTATAATATTATCCATAACACATCCACACAAAACTAAAACTAAATTTACATGACAAGTTAAGAGAACGAATTAAATTATATATATAACACAATTTATATAAAAATCAGTAATTATAGAACTCTGATGTCAAGTTCAGATAGGCGACTGCTGACGCAAACAGTACGTTGAGACCGTCAAAAAATACATCGACATCCTGAACCCGTTCTGTAAGTCCATTTAACAGTGAGACTGCACGAGCTGTCGGAGAGTTGCCCACGTAGTGAAAGCGCCCTGGAGATAAATCTGTGAACAACTGATGCCTTCGTCGAACTCCAGAGCGGACATACATATCTGGTACATATAGGTGGAAATGCTCCAACACCATTGGGTTATCTACACTATTGTGGAGTAACATACAATAATGCATTATTGCTGCCAACTTTCGTCTCAGAATCAGGGTATCGCGATCGACCATACCATACACAAACAATGAAGGATATAAATACGGGTAGTAACCATATTTTCGTTTATATATATGTCTAGCAAATTTCCTCTGCACTCTTTCTAGCATAAGAATATACTTTTTTTCATTTGGGTCCCATACCACAGCATTGTACTCCAAAGTGCTGCGTACATAGGCATTAAATAATAAATTTAAGGCAGTTGAATTTTTTAAATCTGTTGAAGATCTTATTATAAAACCAAGTGCTTTAATATATTCAATACATTATCTAATCTGTTTCGATGTTTAAGTGTTCGCCATGCGATTTATGGGTACCGGGATCGTTTTCCAGTTCAAAAATTGCCAAGCCATATTACATACATATGTACGTCACATATTTATGTATGTATATTTGAACGAAATTGAAATTAATACATACTAGGAGTTAGAGCGTGTAAAGTTCGAAGTTAAGCTCAACATCATCATCATCATCATTTCCTTGCCCTGTTCCCAATTTTATTTGGGGTCGGCGCAGTATGTTTTATTTTATTTTATTTATTTTCTTCATATTATCTTCAGTCACGCACTCCATCCATCTTTTAAGTTTAGCTCCACATGGGGTCTGATAAATTTTGACAGCGCGAGTCATTTGGTCTCTCCTAGGCAACATTTTGCATATAAATGCTGTTGGTGGAATAATTCTTTCTAAATGTCAAACTTTTCATCAACTGCTTCGCACAACATTGTAGCTCGCTTACCCAACAACAAATCACGAGTTGCAACATAATTCCAGCACAACACGAGCCCATAAAATATTTGTTGAAACACCAATAAACCCATTTTATTATTATGATAAATTGTCACTGAATGTGTTTAATGGATGTTTATCGGCTCTCGTGGACATTTAGACTTATACGGTTAGTCAGATGGAATTATTAGTGTTGTGATAAAATTATATAAACTCGCTGTGTTATGTGCGCCATTTTGTTTTATGTAATAACCATAATGTATTTTCGTTTGCGGGGGATTTTCTCGGCTGTGTGCTGTTACTGAGAATTTCCAAATGTAATAATCAATAACATTTTACCCGAGCCAAGCATCGATCCTGAGACATCTCGATTGTACGTCGTTTATACAGGTGTAAAATAACCTTGATCGAAACCTAAGACAAGTAATAGTTACAGTGGCAGTTAGGAGAACGATCTTTTTTTTTTTTGGATTTTTTTATTGTCAATGTGTTGATAATCTGCATAACTAGTATCTGTCCTAGTTTACGATTACGGTCTTTTTCATCATCAGTCCATATACGTCCCACTGCTGGGCACGGGCCTCCTCTACAACTGAGAGGGTTTAGGCCTTAGTCCACCACGCTGGCCAAGTGCGGGTTGGCGGACTACACACCTAAGAAATTCCTAAGAACTTTTAGGTGTGCAGGTTTCATCACGATGTTTTCCTTCACCGTTAAAGTATGTGATAATTCATTGTGAATACACACATAACGTCGAAAAGTCAGAGGTGTGTGCTTGGGGTTTGAACCCGCGACCGTCGAGATTCTCGACCGCGTGCCTAAGCCTCGAGGCCATCACGACTTACACGTCTTTTTACACGCTGTATATGCTGAGAAAGCAACGAACCAGTCACATTTAAGATACAATGTGCCTACATTACTATGTTATATCGCTTTACGAATGACAACGCGAAAGTCGTAATATTTGAAACATTTTATTGGTGGCTTTACGCGCGGTAAAGACAAGCGACAGACAAATGTGCCCTGGCGACAACGCCATCTGTCGATAACACTTTGTAAGTATCCCGACAATGTCGCTCGCGTAACAGACATTGTTGCCTCCAAACTACGTAGTATGAAAGGCAAACTTGAATTACAGATGTTGCAGTATACATATATATCCAATCGGCATAGCTATTTTCTTTCTAGGCTAAAAGCTTTCCAATCACAGAACATCTGAATAAGATTAGAAGGGTAATAGACAGTATTCTGAATGGAGACGAGAGTCGCCGCTTGTCTGTCGCCTATTCATTCTACATTTACACGACCAACAATAAAAAATTCAAACAAAAATGAAGGGCTGCGTTGGTTGTCACACATTTATAAAAGTCTTGATATTACACGCTACCCGAATTACTAAGAAGCGTCTGTGTCTAATATGATAGTCTAATCGTAGGTTCGGCACGCTGACATTTCCTTTCTAGTCTTATTCAACTGTTCTGTGTTTCCAATCCCCGAATGGACTAATATTTCTATGGTGTTAATTTCTTCTATATTTTTGTATGACAAAGTAAACATCACATACATACATAAACTCACGCCTGTCTCCCGTTAGGGTAGGCAGAGACTATAGAGCGCCAAATGCCACGGTCCAAACACACCTCTTTGCAAGCACGTCGGTTTCGAGGACTCTTCATCATACCCGATGTATTGCACGATGATGTTACAGCGTCAAAAGTGTAGAGAGCCTTTTCTTATATCATTCATTACACTCATGGCTGCTGAGATGCTCCTTTACGTTACGCATAAAAGACTTATATTAATAGGTTCGAGGCCGAGGGAATTATATACAGAGTGTATTCAGACCGTGATCGGAAACTAAGGCAGGTAATAGCTAAGGTGATTACAAACCCCCTGGCGTTAAAGAAAATCCCGGCAAAAAATAAAAAAATTGACGTTTTCCTAACAACCATAGGTAAAAAATATATGTGGTTGTTAGGAAAACGTCAATTTTTTTTTTTTTGGCGCGATTTTTTTATACACCTGTATAAATTATATCATTATTTAAATATATTGAGATATTATTTAAATCAAGTAGTGATAGCCTTGAGATTAAGGCGTGCGGTCGAGAATATCGGCGGTCGCAGGTTTAAACCTCAGGGGCACACCTCTGACTTTTCGAAGTTATGTGTGTATTCACAATGAATTAACACGTACTTTAACGGTGAAGGAAAATATCGTGAGGAAACCTGCACACCCAAAAGTTCCTAGAAATTTTCTTAGATTTGTGGACTAAGGCCTAAACCCTCTCGTTTGCAGAGGAGGCCCGTGCCCAGCAGTGGGACATATATGGACTGGTAATGATTATTTAAAACAAAAACTTCATAACAAATATTTTACCTGGAAATCGATAAAAAACTGCAACCGGGTCAAAGACGAAAATCCCCAGATCAAAGGGCATACGCTCAGGAGAGTAAAATGCTTAAACTCAACCGAATTCATTTAAAAACACAACTTCCCCTAGTAAATTACACGTTATCAAGTGCCAAGTGTTCGGTAATGGAGGAAGCGAGCAATTGCAGTGTCAATACATATCTTTTACTATATACGGACGCGGCAGGATGTTGTGTGACGTGTCTCCAAATTTACATACAAAAGGTTTTCTGGCAGTGACAGGTGTGATAGCCAATACCACGTGGTTACACATCGGTGATGACACGAACTTTCTATTATTGTTATTCATTCCCATTCCATTTGACAGCCCCGTGGCGCAGTTGGTTAGACACCAGCTTGCGAAACGAGAGGCCGCGGGTTCGATTCCCGCACCGAGGCGAATGTTTGAGTGATGCCCAAATATTTGTTTCTTACTTGACTTGTATCTTAATGTGGGGTCAGAACTATGTATGTGACTGTTGGGTGTGTATTTTGTATCTATTTATTTATACAAATATTTCTATCCATCTATCTATACATTCATTCAAATCAGCTTGGTGATTAACTTCTGCATTTCTCATTATCTTTCTTGTATTAAAAAATGGTAATAAAGTTGATCACTAAGTTAATTTTTAATGCTGCGAATAATTTCATACATATTTTTAACATCATCATCATCATCATCAGCCCATACGTCCACTGCTGAGCACGGGCCTCCTCTAAAACTGAGAGGGTTAACAAGCCTGCAAAAAAGAGCCTTGAGGACCATGTTGACTTATGCAGGGGGAAGATTTCACACAAAGATTTCAAACAAAATTTCACACATACGATTTGAACCTACAACTACGGAGATGTTTCATCTCATCCTAAAGTCATGATGTGCTCCTTTCAATTTTATCTTTAGTTAAGAAAGCCTTGCCAAGAACAAAATACCTATATGTGACGGCATAAATCATAGATATTTTTCCAAAACGATGAAAAAAGTTGATGAAGTTTTCTTGACTAAACCAGATAGCAATAGTCCGTATGCATTTCTATCTGTTCAATCTATTGACCAACAGATGAAAAATCTTCCAATTTGTCTGACAACAAATCCGTCAAATGTTTAATAAGATTGCTAGGCTCGTCTCAGGTGCGAACCAGCAAACATTGTTAGAGTCCGATAGTTTGTTTTGGATCTTGTTAGTCTTGGATGCTGTGATGTTTGAGATATCGATGCCAAATAGTAATAGGATCATAAATAAAGGATTTTCTTTGTGAAATATGTTTTTCCTTTGCCAAATTTCATGCTAGTTGCTGTGTAGGATTGTCGGGGCAAAACCTTACGTATACATAATTATTTACGAAGTTTTCCTTTACCGTTTAATGCGGAATCATCATCATCCCATATAAGCCCTACTGCTAGGCACGGGCCTCCTCTAAAACTGAGAAGTTTTAGGCCTTAGTCCGCAACGCTGGCCTAGTGTGGGTTGGTGGACTACCCACCTAAGAAATTCCTTAGAACTTTTAGGTATGCAGGTTTTATTACGATGTTTTCCTTCACCGTTAAAGTACGTGATAATTCTTTGTGAATGCACACATAACTTCGAAAAGTCAGAGGTGTGTGCCTGGGGTTCGAACATGCGACTGTTCGAGATCCTCGACCGCGTGCCTATACCTCAAGGCCATCACGACTTATGCGTAATAATTATACATACATATACATAAACTCACGCCTGTGTTCCCCGAAGGGGTAGGCAGAGGTGCATTTCTGCACCCACATTTCGCCAAGTATGTATCAGTCCCACGTAATAGGGGGCGAGCCTATTGCCGTTTTTCGGGCACATTTCCAGACTCCGTGCTGTTACCGAGAATTTCCTAATGGAAAAACCCAATAACACTTTGCCCGACCCGGGAATCGAACCCAGGACCTCTAGATAGCACGGCACATACTTGTACCGCGAGACCACGAGGCAGGCAGCGTAATAATTCTATATTTAAAATATACACATCACTCTTCTGTTCACATTGTTTCTGGAAATTTCGAGATAAATACGCCATACAATTTCAGAATCGTCATACAACGGTCGTATTTTATTATGAGCAATAAACGCATACATAAAAATATAAAATATTTATGAACTCATTCCCTCATTATTTAAATTTGATCACGTAAACTCGGCAATGTTAGCAAAAAACATCTGCACAAAAGAAAGCTGTACCATTTATCATTATTAAAGTGGCTTTCAATTTATTATCCACTTTTGTTCAAATATAATAAGCAATAATAGTGTCAATACAGTTGAATAAACTTGGAATACTGTCAAATAAGTCACGTATTGACGGCAGCCACACAATACCTACATAAGACCTAATAATTATATTTATTTAAATGTCAAGCAGACATAAAACACATCTGACTACACAGTTAGCACCCTTGACTCAAATTTTTATTGAAAAAACAAGCTCTCATTCGAGGAAATTATACCGACCTGCTCAGTTATAATATGTCATGCTGCTATGCTTAAGGAACCCAAGGATACTTCAGAAAGGACCTACACTTGTCAATATTAGAGCATGTTTTATGAGTAGCAAATCATTTACTTGTAAGTAGCTTTACAACTGACAGTCTCGTGATCTCGTGGCAAGGATGTGCCGTGCAATGTAGAGGTCCCGGGTTCGTTTCCCGGCTACTACGTGGGATTTATTCTTACCCGGCGAAATGAGGGCGCAGGAATGCCCCTCTGGTTACTGCTATGTATTATCTAACTTTATAACATACATACATAAACTCACGCCTGTATGCCCCGAAGGGGTAGGCAGAGGTGCATTTCTGCACCCACATTTCGCCAAGTATGTATCAGTCCCACGTAATAGGGGGCGAGACTATTGCCGTTTTTCGGGCACATTTCCAGACTCCGTGCTGTTACCGAGAATTTCCTAATGGAAAAACCCAATAACACTTTGCCCGACCCGGAAATCGAACCCAGGACCTCTAGATCGCACGGCACATACTTATACCGCGAGACAACGAGGCAGTCCTAACTTTATAACTAAGGATAAAATTCAGCGAACACTCAATCACTTAGAAATGCTTCAACAAATCCAAAAAGCTAAACCTGGCTTAGGAAGGTACAACTTCCTAACCCGTTTATATTCACCTCAGTTCAAATTTACAGGCAAGAACTATACTGGTTCATCAAACTGTGACTGTTTTTGGGCTCACATGTTCCCTGCCTTTATAGTTTTAAATAAAGCAAGTAAATCGTTCGGTCACCACTCTCAATCAATTTGTTATACTATCACGAAATAACCTAAGGTTTTTAATTCCTCAGGTATGGTGGGTGTTCATGGGCGGTGTTGACCACTTAACATCAGGTGGCTCACTAGCTCGTTGACCTCCTCTCCTTAAAAAAAAAGGTACTTGGCAATGGAAGATTCATGTCATCCATTAAAATCAATATTATAATACGATACATGTACATACATAATAATTGGTTTCAACAATAATTCAATTATTGTTTTGAAGTAGACCTTGGAGAAAACCTTACAAAGCTATTAAAACATATAATTTTAGTTAAATAAATTTACAATTGAACAAATAAAACTATTGTTTAAAAAATAGGAAGGCTAAGGAACACGAATAACAGGAAATATAATATTTCCTTAAAGCCTTTTCTTTAAAGCCATGCCATAGTTAATTTTATTTATACACAGGTTTTTTTTCTCTTACTTCCACTAAGGAAATGGAAATGTATGGTGGAGAACTGTATTAAGTCATTTTTCTGCCAGAGTTGAAAATTCCTATCGACCACGTATCGTAGCTCTGCCACGACTATAGCTACATTTATTTGAACTTATATCCTTTACCCTGCGCTCAAGTCATGAGCCCCTTCTACGTTTGAAAGGTTTAGTGTACCACCCTGGTAATATGCTGCTCGGCATTCGACAACTTCATCATCATCAACATCATGGGAGTTACGTCCCATGCTATGTGTCACTGCTGGGCCCGCTTTAAGTCCACAACGCTGGCGTAGTGCGGGTTGGAAGACTACAGGGTCCACATATGGTTTGACATACCTGAGAAGTATTATTTATCTTTCATACATAAACTCACGCCTGTATTCCCCGAAGGGGTAGGCAGAGGTGCATTTCCACATTCGCACCCACATTGCGCCAGGTATTTAACAGTCCCACGTAATAGGGGGCGAGCCTATTGCCTTTTTTCGGACACAATCCCAGACTCCGTGCTGTTACTGAGAATTTCCTAATGGAAAAACCCAATAACACTTTACCCGACCCGGGAATCGATCCCAGGACCTCCAGATCGCACGGCACATACTTGTATCGCGAGACCACGAGGTAGTCTTTATCTTTACTGCTCCATTTTACCTATACCTACATATGAAATGAAATGAAAATGCTTTATTTGGTCACGTAGGCAATCAAATAGCACTTATGACAAGTCCATACAGAAAAGAAAATTATTTTATTATTACATTATAATTCAACTATGGTTCATTTTATATAATTTGTACAAAAATATTTACGGTTTTTTTTTAATTTATTTTTCATCAGGAAATACATAATATCTTATTATTATTATTATTTTAAAGTAAATAACGAGATGGACCTTGTGTATTTCCGAAACGTCACGTATTATTTTAATGCTACCACCGGATCCAAACGTATATCATTATACCTACATAATATCATTAATACAAACATCCAACAAACATTGCAAAATCAATTCCCGGCAGCCCGTCACGTGGAAACATAAAATTGATTGCATTAGAGCAACACAAACGCGCCAGAGGGTGTCGGCGGACGGATCACCCCCATTGTCCGTGATCCGGCCTGCTGACAGCGCGGATGAATGCGGATTCAATACGAGATCCCCGTAACAAGCGTCTTGGTTACCATACGGAATTGGGTGGAGAGGGCTTTTGTTGACTTCAATTTGATAGTTGAATATCGAACTAGAAAAATTACGGCGAATTGTCTTAATAATCGTTGTCGATCGTTAGCAGCGCGGCATAAGTTTACAACCATAAGTTATAAGTTTTGGGCCTTACTGTGAGACCGAAAAACGTTTCGTGGTCAGCCAAGCTAGGCCAGCGCTGTGGAGAAGGCTTAACACCTCTGAATTTTTCAGAAGGAATCAAAGGTATGAAAACTATATGGGACTGTTGGGTGTATTTATTACATCTACAGGGTGTATTCAGACCGTGACCGGAAACTAAGGCAGATAATTGCTGCAGTGATTACAAACACTATGACAATAAAAAAGATCCCGACAAAAAATAAAAAAATCGTTTTCCTTACAACCACATCCATTTAATATCTATGATTGTTAGGAAAACGTCAAAATTATTTTTTTTTTCGGATATTTTTTTTAAATAAAATGGGTTTGTGATCACCGTCGCTATTACCTGCCTTAGTTTCCGATCACGGTCTGAATACACCCTATATATATACACTCAACTTCACGCCTCGATCCCCGAAATGTGGGTAGTGATGAATTCCTGCACCCTCGTTTCACCAATAGTACTTTACATCCCACTTAATAGGGGCGAGAATATTGCCGTGTTTCGTGCTTTTAGACTCTGTGCTGCTGCTGAGAAATTCCTGAAAAGTGAGTGTATGAAATTAATACAAAGCCTCCTCTGTATTAGCGAGCCGGAACACGCTCCGTGGCTTGTTAGAGATGCAGTAACAACTGATAGATGTCGGGCGCAGGGCACCTATCCCTTTGTACGAGCTGTGTCGATGATCCATTTTATTCTTAGCATATTCTGTCTTCGTTGATATATAATCAAACATGTCTGTATGTGGAGGTACTTGACTATTAAGAATTTGCAAAATGTTTCATGTTATGTTTTCAAAATAAATATGTGCGTTTAAGTCTTTACTGCTGAAGCACACCTCTCTGTCTAGTAAAATAGTTAATAGACAAGTTTAACAGTATACTGTTTTGCGTAAATCGCAGGTATTAACTGATACGGGAAAATATATTTATACTTTCATCATCAGCCCATATATACGTCCCACTGCTGGGCACGGGCCTTCTTTACAACTGAGAGGGGTTAGGCCTTAGTCCACCACGTTGGCCTAGTCCGGATTGGCGGACTACACACCTATGAAATTCCTAAGAACTTTCAGGTATGCAGGTTTCATCACAATGTTTTCATTCACCGTTGAAGTAAGTGATAATTTAATACTTTAGCCTACAAAAACTATAATCAGCATTTACACTTTTCCCTATCCATCGGATTTCGTCACCTCTTTTGCGAAAATTCTTAAAATGGCCGTTTTTATACGTTCAAGCGCTTGATAAAGGTTTTTATTTTACACCCGTGACTTTACCACTCATTCTATGTATATGAACCGTACCAAAAGTGCGTCAGTCAATCTTTAAGACGCGTCAGGTGCGTATTCTCGCATACCTCCATCTCAGCAAAGAACAGCAGTTCACACGAGGCGATAAATCAAGGCGCGCGCAGCCCGGCAATATTTCAATCGGCGCGCAATCGTCGCTTGCTATATTTTTGTCGGCGACGTCGTAAATACGTCGGCCGCGATCGACGCGACACGTCGCTGCGTTCCGTTTTTATTGGACAGTGGACAGATGTGGCCGTATGATGGCGTACACATTTTTTTAACGAGCTCCGTAATTAGGGGCTATTTATTGCCGAGACACAATTTAAAGAAATTCTCCTTGTCATATGATCGTGTTATCTTAAAGCCATTTAAATATGGAAGTGCCGATCGTCTTTTGTTATTATGTATACATAACCTCACGCCTGTATTCCCCGAAGATGCCTACCCGGCAGAGGTGCATTACTGCACCTACATTTCGCCAGGTACATACCTGATACATATATCAGTCCCAGGTCAGGTGAATATAGACATAAAGTTATGTTTGAATGGATGTATTTTTGTTTCCTGCTTATAAAAGTCAGAGGTCAATTCCTGTGTTCCACTAACATTTAAACTTCATAAATAATTCCTTCCAAGAGCTTGCGTTCCAAATACGAAATAGGCCAGATCATAAGCCATATAAGCCTACAGCGGCTTCAAATAAAAAGCCGAATCGCCATGTCCCGTGGGCTTCGTTCCAAGCAAATAAAGCACATTGAGCACAATAAACGCCGTAATTTCTCACAAATTGCGCTATTTTTGTCCACTAAAAGAACAATCGCGTCGCAAATCTCGTATGTAGGTAGGTAACACTTAGTTTCTTAGTAAACGCAATGTTGTATACCAAATGGCTCACACAAATTACATTGATGTATGTTATAGCTATCACTTTAAGGTAGGTGAGAGGTTGGGCGAACGAGCGGATTTGAGTTCGGTGACAGCCCCAAAATTATATCAAAGAGGCTTAAGGAATTCCTTAGGTAAATGTTAAGTTGTAGAGTCAAAAGTCAAAGTCAAATTATCTTTATTCAAATAGACTTTTACAAGTTCTTTTGAATCGTCAATTTTACACTTCTTAATATTTTTTTAAATTATTGCCGCTTCGAAACGTGTTACAGGTAATAGCTGTGGAGAAGAAACGGCAAGAAACTCCCTCAGCAACACGACATGTTATTTTTTTTTAGTGACCTGCCCACTGCCACTTCCGCTAGTGAATAACATCTTAACTCCTGGATGTATCACCAATCGACTTGGCACCGTCTTAAAATAAATAAATAAATTGATGAATACAATTCCGCTGTCTTCCGCACCCAGGCCGCAGTCTACGCCTCCGACGAAAACATTCGCGCCGTCTCACAAAACAAACGTATATATATTTAGTGTAATTGCATTAAATGCGACTTTATCGTTCGACATAACGTATTCAACGCGGTGTATTTTTGATATTGCCGCTCGTAAATTGCCGTATTTTGTTTACTTGAGCTGTGCGTTGAATGAAAGATATATTATACGCCCGGCCTCGATACACTTGATGCATCGTCGGCTGCCGTGACGTACGTGACACACGCTTCCACAAGTTAAATACTATGCGTGCGAAATTTAATTGCGTCGCCGTTTTAGGATAACAGATGGCGCTGATAAATAGGTCTAACTTTAGGTTAATATTCTGGCCTGTTGGGCTTTACATTTCTTGGCGTTCTTTTCCTAAGCCACGCAATTTTTGATTATTTTCACTATAATTAAGATAATTTTTACAGAGGGCTATATTACACCATAAATTAAGCAAAATACATAAACACGAAAACATAAATATTTTGGTCCTTCTTCTTCAGATTAGAACCTAAGACCGCCATTTCTTGCATGAACAAAGCTACCTCACATTCTAATACATAATTTTATAAAAATACCTCCCGTGGTCTGAAGGGATCGCCCTCTTAGAGAAATACTCCGCCACTACTACTCATACTCTTTCCACCACCCTAAATTACAGACGCCTGTGTCTGACGCATTGTTATTACGCCTTTTATTTTGTTATCAATCTTCCAATTTATCCTGCTTTGTCCAATAATACATTGATGTGAAGGAAAATAAATATGCCGAAGGGTAGAAGACGGTTAACAGGACATCAAATATATATCCGAGGAAATCATCTTGGGTAACAACGCAATCTTATTCATTAGGTAATAACATGCATATATTTATACCAGTATTTCCATAGAAGTTCAGAAACCCAGCTTGTCTTACAAAATGCCGAATCTTTAAGATTTAAATCTTTATTTAACAAAAGCAATTTGACACATAAATGAGAATATCCTGACACCACAATAAACAATTATAAACTAGACATTACACAATCAACGTGTAACGCTTATAGGCTTCTATAGAAGTACAGCTACTGATTTATACATGTAATAAATTCACAAAATACGTAAAAATCGTATAACATTTCGACCGATCAGAGAATCGAACATAGGGCCTCGTGATCGCCTCATATTTACGTCGCGAGCCCAACGAAGCAGTCGTATTCTTATCAAAGTATCGAGACAATTTTGTGATATTTTTCGTTTAAAACATTTACTAATCATCAATTAAAATGCCACATAAATACCCAATGCCATAAAATAGAATATAATATTTAAAAAAACAAAAAGTCGAGTCTTCTCACTCAATAAATAACTCCAACTGGTTCCAATATATTACGATTTACTAATATTTTTCCCGGTAAACGCCCAGTAATGCGGATGAAACATGTTCTAACGTATATATTTGCTGTCTGCTTTGTGTCCGTGTGTTCATTAATAAGTCAAAATTACTTGTACGTGGGACTCCGACTAACAAGTTAAGATGTATGGATGTCTGGTTTGTATGTTTTGGGGCGGTTGTGAAAATACAGGGATGCGTGCGTATAGTAAAAGTCTGCGGATAATACAGTGTCTGATTAATTGGGTTGTGGATTGGTGTGTGGATGGAATCGATACATACACTGATATTGCATCTCTGGGGTAGGCAGTGGTGCAGTCCTATACCGATTTTTAGTGATATAGTCTCACATAATGGAGGACGAGCTCATTGCTGTTTTCCATGAATAAACTGGACAGCAAATATGGCCAATTAAGGAAATGTACCTAGGACCTCGCGATTACATTTCATTTATGGCGTAGTCGTAATTCATATAACAGACTATACGAATTTCTGAATGGTTTTATAGATTCACCTAATCTAAAATACCGTACCTCTAGAAACATTTCTAGACGTAGGTATAATTTACCATTCATATTCATATACCTAGCATACTTTCAATAAAAAATAAATAAATAAATACACCCAACAGTCACATACATAGTTCGGACCCCACACTAGGATACAAGTCCTGTGACGTGGGTATCAGAAACTACGAGAGACTTTTCGGTCTCACAAACACCCAGACCCGAAACAAATATTTGTGGATCACACAAACATTTGTCTCGGTGCGGGGATCGAACCCGCAGCCTCTCGTTTCGCAAGCTGGTATCTAGCCAACTGCGCCACGGGGCTGTCAAATATTTAATTACTACACCCTAATCTTCATTCAAACCCATCCAGCCCTATCAATAAGAACTGTCAAGTCAATGTGAAAAAAATTAAAAATATTCATACCGTTTCATTATACAAACATCATTAGCGCCCTCTGGACGTCCGAGCTCACAATTCATCAACGTCGCGTTTTATGAATGTCCTGTCAAATCCTAATGAAAAAGTTAATAGAAAAACTTTGACAGTGTCAGCTCTTGGTGACAGTTCCAAATTTAATATTCAACGGAGTGCGGAATACGGACGGAATGAGGATTAACGCGGCGAGTGTGAAGCCTTCTTGTTTTTTCATTTGATGAATTTATGATGCTATTTGAGTGGGGTTCCACCGCTTCTTAAAGCGATACATGTGCAAGCATAAATATTCATGGTACATGACAAGTTGCATTTTGTTTCATTAGAATATTTTATTCATATTTATAGAGACAAGTGTTGGAGTGGAGACCGCGCTTAGGCAGACGTAGTGTGGGACAGCACGATGGTCCGGCGACTTGAGAAAGGTGGCGGGCAGCGGATGGATGAGGACTACTCGAATCTGGGATGGTTGGCGCTTTTTTGGGGAGGCCTACGTTCAGTAGTGAGCGGCGATAGGCTGAGTATATAGAGATTAGTCCCTTGACACGTTATATCAGATATTTATTTAATAAACACGCATAATGAATTAAGATTCCTTTATAAAATAAGAAAAGAACAGAAACACCACAAAATAGGTTTATTGAATTAAGAAGGACGCTAGGATGTACAAGCTCATATCTAACTAGCTTTTAGAATTCATTGATGAATCGACCTTTATTTACATTAAAATACCAGTACAATGGAAATATTAAAAATAACAATAAAACTTAAGAAAAAATACTAGTAATTTAAATAAACACAAAAAATCTTTAAGCTGTCGAATCGCATGCAGGTCATTGCATTTTGCAAGAAACAACTCATGATCTAATGCAATAACATTTTCGCCCCCTATTCTTTACGCATAAAAATTTACAAACGATGAGTGAATTATCTAAGTCTAGATTAATTCTTCACATAAACAGGTTACTAAATACCTTTGCACCGATACATCACTTCCTGTATATTCGTGCGACTTATACTAATGGTGTATTTACCGAATGCGTTACCCTTATTTTAAACTTCAAGGAAAATATTTAGATTTGGTATGTCGACATGGCAATTATTCGTCAGCTAGTTAGCTTCACTGTTTACCTCGTTTATTAGCATAGCGTAAACATCCATCGGTGTACGTAAGAAGGCAATAATTTTGTATGCAATGTGTAAATGTTGCCGGCAATGTATAAGATCAGCTTTGTGCATTAAGACTATTTATCACACTGCAACTCCTTTAAAGCAGGAATGACAGTGGCACGCACAGAAACGACACCGAGCAGCGAAGTTCTATAACTCTCTAACGTATCCTTGCAGATTTAACCCGTAGCGGTGTTATTTAAAATAAGAAGGATCTAGAAACACAGTTTTCTACTTCCCTTTACAGGAAATGGGCAGACAAAATGTAAAAGTAGGAGGTTTTATCATAGGACTCTTCACGAAATGCGTAGTCCGTCATTCCTAAAAATAAAAATTTCGTGGTAGCTTCATGAGCTTCTTAGCGGAAGGTCTTCTTGGTGAAGGTCGCGGGACGTCGCTGGATGCAGGCTGCTTCCAACAGGTCCCTGTGGAAGTCATTGGGAGAGGCCTATGTCCAGCAGTGGACTTCGATTGGCTGATGGATTGGATTGGATTCATGAGCTTAGGTAAATCCACACACGACGTGATAATTTTCTCATAGGATTGTATTGACTCCACCTATTATAGGGCAAGCGCGTACATATAATATAGAACAAGACCAGCGAACCATTGTAAACACTTAGAAATAACTGTTAAGCTATTTACGCCAGTTGACATTACATAATATAAGCAGTGATGGCCTCGAGGTTTAGGCGCGCGGTCGAGAATTTCGGCGGTCGCAGGTTCAAACCCCAGGCACACACCTCTGACTTTTCGAAGTTATGTGTGTATTCACAATGAATTATTACTTGCTTTAACGGTGAAGGAAAACATCGTGATAAAACCTGCACACCTAAAAAGTTCTTAGGAATTTCTTAGGTGTGTAGTCCGCCAACCCGCACTAGGCCAGCGTGGTGGACTAAGGCCTAAACCCTCTCAGTTGTAGAGGAGGCCCGTGCCCAGCAGTGGGACGTATTTGGGCTGATGATGATGACATTCCATAAGTACTACTATTCCAAGTACTAGTAGAATTATTTGCCAGGGTTATATGAAAAGTCTAGATGTTTCCACCAAAATCTAATTGGTTCAATCACCCGCAACACCACCAACAATAAATCCTATTGTATCAGATCGTAGGTTTATTCGAGCGCCTATATCACCGGTCGCCGTCTGTTTTTACCGTCTCAGTATTGTAAATATTTTCGTTAACGGCATCTAGTGTATCGTCTTTCAGCACCAGTATTAAATAATTTAATTGTATGTTAGATGAAAGTTAGAATTCCCGTTGTTGCCAATGAACTAAATTTTTTATAGGGTTAGAAACTTGCGTCAAAATTATTTAACCACCCACAGAGTCGCTGACGTGAGAAGAATTTTGTTATTACAGAGAAAAAAATTAGGAAACACACTTTGCTTTTGAGTATGAAAAGATTATAAGGAAAAGAGACTACAATTTTAAACCTCAACATCAACAACATCAACATCATCAGCCCAAATACATCCCACTGCTGGGCACGGGCCTCCTCTACAACTGAGAGGGTTTAGGCCTTAGTCCACCACGCTGGCCTAGTGCGGGTTGGCGGACTACACACCTAAGAAATTTCTAAGAACTTTTAGGTGTGCAGGTTTTATCACGATGTTTTCCTTCACCGTTAAGCAAGTGATAATTCATTGTGAATACACACGTAACTTAGAAAAGTCAGAGGTGTGTGCCTGGGGTTTGAACCTGCGACCGCCGATATTCTCGACCGCGCGCCTAAACCTCGAGGCCATCACTGCTGCAATTTTAAACCTCAACTAGCTTGTAATGGTACATTGGCATGTTGCACCCTTCGAACAACAGTCAGAGAACTATCAGCTTAGATTCATTCTGTATCGGGACGGTTGGTAATAGTTGCTCCTACCGTTTAGTAACAGAAATTACCCTATGGAATGAATAATCGAATTGAAGGTTCCAGAGTGTTCCTTGCAGTGGCTTTGAAATAAGGAACCCAATAACTTGATACAGGCTCAATTTATTTCCTTGCACCGAATGTTCGACATACCCAATTGTAAATCCCTTGACTCTCGTATTTTCCTTGACAATATCAAGACAGCCTTTTTTCTAACACTCTGTGCTAAAATCAATGGCTTAATCTAGTCTTTTCCAGTTCTTTAAAGATTATTTTAGCATTTATAAGCAATAAAAAAAGAAACCATACAATTTATTGCGAGACAATAAACAAGTCTGATTTATTTATTATATAAACCCAATAAATCGCAATTATGCACTGACAAGTCAATAAAGCAGCGAAAAATATTACACAATTAATATAAATAAATGTATTCATTGTAATTTACTGTCCTGTTTTAATTCCATTAATTACTTTGACGTATTAAAATGTTGTAAAAGTAATATTTCCGCTCGGTTTCGCTCACCTTGTGAATTTAATAAGCATTAACAAGGATGACAAAATGTAGATCATGCAAAACTGGTTTCATAAAAATTGTCATATAATTTTATTTATAATTTTTTGACTTTAAAGTTATCAACACTAATATTTTAGAGGTAAAGATTTCATTATGATTTTATTGATAAAATGGGGTTATACAATTTTTATATAGGTAGTGTTTGTTCCTAAAATAATTTATCCATAACGTACATTGGTTAAAGCACTGGATACGCTTAAAGGGGGTAGGGCTTAATTAGCCAAGTTGATCAATCACGAGATGATAAGACTTCTTACCCGTCTTTATCCGTTCTTCACGTTCTTTGGGTTTCCTCATCGAATTTACCTATGTAATGTTTGTATTTGTATTATATTTTACGGGCCTTTCATTGTGCCATGAACATTTTTAATTCTAATTATTACTAATTGGTTATATGATTTCACACTTCTTTATCTCAATCAACGTTCAACTGAGCATACATGTATTTATGTATGTTTGGATCTTTTTTATACAGGGTGTATTCAGACCGTGATCGGAAACTGAGGCAGGTAATAGCTAAGGTGATTACAAACCCCCTGGCGTTAAAGAAAATTCTGACAAAAAATAAAAAATTTGACGTTTTCCATACAACCATCGGTATTAAATGTACGCGGTTTGTATGGAAAACGTCAATTTTTTTATTTTTTGTCAGAATTTTCTTTAACGCCCGGGGGTTTGTAATGACCTTAACTATTACCTGCCTCAGTTTCCGATCACGGTCTGAATACACCCTGTATATTCTTTTTTACACCAACCATGCTTCATCTCTCCACCACCCTAAGGTAGACTGTTAGAGAGCGCCGCAGGCATTAAGTCCGCCTATATACAATTCTGTGTATAAAGTTTTAAATAAATAAATACAACCAGCCTTCACTAAAACAACGCCATCAACTAGTTCAGTCAGGTCAAGAAAAAGACCTTTAATAATTGTGAAACGACGGTACAAGTGTAAAGTATCATAAAGCATGTTACGTAAATCGGAACGTGACAAATTGCTGATAGAAAACCGATAGAGACAATTGCCGTTGACTTTGTCGATTGCTTGTTGTCCTCTTGCATCACGTCTTATCGGTCAGTTGGGGAACATCGAGCCACTAAATTGTAGACGAGTCATAAAATATATCATATTAAAAAAAAACATAATACTTGTGATTTTTATGGATTTACATCAGCCAAATGAAAATGATTAGAATCTTATATAACATTAATAAGTCCTGACATTTATCTAAATCATTCCCTGTATGTATGAATTATAATTATAAAGTTTACGACTAGTTCCCAGCAATGAGATTCTAAGAAATAGCTACTGCTAGTGGTATTTGAAAGGATAAAATTAGAAATATCGAAATTGCATCTTGGAAATTCTACCATTACTAACCAATAACCAATACACACATAACTTCGAAAAGTCGGAGGTGTGTGTTATGTCCAGATGTTTCAGGTTTGGTTTGTATAAATAAAACTACTAAAGCTTGGTTTCAATAGCGTCTGATACGTCCACTCGGTCCGATATCACAGGTAGTAGTGAACCGGTTTGAGTGGGGAACAGCGCTTATATTATGATTTATTTTCACGTTTACCTTACAATTTATTATTAATATTACGTGTACACTACAGTGTGTGCCTGGGGTTTGAACCTGCGACCGCCGAAATTCTCGGCCGCGCGCCTAAACCTCGAGGCCATCACTGCTTAGGAACACATTGGTTGCTGAAAATAATAAAAAGAAATCGCCTATAGCTTCAAATTATTCATTGCTAATTCCATCTTAACTTCCATCCTAACTTAGTCTTAACATGTTTCCAAATTTCTGCCCAATAGTGTTGACAATCTAAAAAATACGTAGCTTACGTGATTCCTAAGAATATAATTTACGCCCTAGACTTCAAAAACAGATCTACGACTTATCTTCCTAATACAGCTAAGACCAATAAACATCTTCAATACACAAGTAACGTCGCGTGACATCCAAATTTTTCATAGTTCCAAGTCTATTGACAAGCTGACAATAAATGTCATAAATCAAGATGGCGTCTCAAGATGGCGTCGGCGCTGGTTGACAGATATCGCTTGTACGGCAGCAACATTAAACTCATTGATATTTATTGCTCAATCGTTCTGCGGGAGATGATTTATTGTAAATAGATTCATCGTTTATTGTTTGTTTTATTTGTTTGTGTTCAGTGCTTGGTGTTTATGTTGTATGGATTTATGGGCGTTGTAAAACATTCTCTATTCTAACACTGTTTATAGCCAGTGTTTGGGAGTCATGTGCTGGTTTTATATAGAGATTTATGGTTTTTATTTATGCATTAATAAATTACGAGTTTATATCCCACGGGAACTGCGGACAGTTATAACTTGGTGTCTGTCTGTTTGTTTAGAACATTGTTATATATTCATTGATTAAGCGTTTCCAGCTTACTTGTACTAATAAACGTGGAGATATATTGCAAAAAAAACACGTGATTCACGAGAAGGCCGTCGTAATTTTATCGACTTGTAAGAGTTGAAACGTGACACCACGGGTTCGTACCCCGTACCGAGACAAATGTTTATAGGAGACCGAAATTTTTCTAGCGATATCGGATACCTGACACAAGACATTTCAATGCTTTTTTTCGAGTTTTGCTAGAGATACTACATTGCCTTCTAGAATTTCTACAAAGACTACGACACCAAAAAAACTTCGGCATGAATGGCAATACTATTAAACGAACGTTCTTTATTAAGCCTTATTCAGTTATTAGGAGGCTATCTCCTAAAACAGACATGAAAAATTCGATTTCAGTATATGTACTAGTTTCCTTTAATACCGTGACACTACAATCAATGATAAAAGGTACATTGACACAGCGACATGTCATTGCATTGACCTCAAGGAAGCAGTATACATTGCTGTAAGTAAACGCAAGCGTACAAGGGGCCCACGCGCCGACACAGCGATGACAATAAACATCAATAATGATCGGGTATTGTCGCGCCGGCACGGTAATGCGATACAGACGTAACGAGCGACAGCCGAGCGGAGCGGGCGTTTGTTTAACTTATTGTTATGGCCTTTGGAGGGAGATGGGGTAGGGTCGCTATGACAGCGGGTGACTTAGCGGGGATATTGTAAAATGTTATAGATTCAAGTAGTAATAAGATGGTACACATGATTTGGGGTAGAGTACTTTTAATGTAACGATATGCCGTTTTGATTGGCAGTCGACACAATTATTGTCTGCCTTGCTTCTGATGTAGGGCCGATGATTGCCAAAATATTCTTTTACATACGTTCTATCTCGAATACTTATACCAATTCGGCGTCATCGTATCGCAGTTGAAGTGAGTGATGGCTTCTAGCACCTACTTATATAAAATAAAAACTTCCACGCAAGTTTATTCTATACGAAACAATGTGGCTGTGGAGAAAATTCTACAGATAAAACTTGTATAGAAACATGGAATATTAAAAACAATGAAATATAAACATAAGCATATGCTATCAAAAAAAAATTGGTTAACTAATTATAATTATATTATATAATATAATTATACTATAATGAGATCGCAGTTCGATTGAATTGCACAAAGATTACCGGGAAGAGCCCACATTCTTACAGGAAACGGGCTTAATGGTACCCGCATTCGCTGCTTGTTTGTCTATACAACTCTCACCGTATGTATAAAAAGATAGTCGTCTTTTTTATTGCGACAGTAATGCTATAAATACATCGCTTTTTTAGTTTCAATTCGCTTTAACTAACCTATCAATATACTAAAACGCTCACAGTACAGTTGAATAATACTAGAAAGGAAATGTAAGCATGCCGAGCGTGCCGAACTTACGATTAGATCATAATGTTTGGCACGGCCGCTACTTAGTAATTTGGGTAGCGTGTATTATCGAGACTTTTATAAATGTATGACAACCAATGGCAGCACTTCAATTTTGTTAGATTTTTTTTCATTGGTCGTGTGATCGTAATAGAATGAATAGGTGACCGACAAGCGGCGACACTCGTCCCCATACAAAATACTGTCAATTTCCTTTCTAATCTTTTTCAGCTGTTCTGTGAAAACGCTGCAACAAAGGCCACGCCTTCACACGCGAATTGAAATCCCTAATGTACTCACAAGACGGGACGACGCGCCGCGGCAAAACTCAATACATAAACGCTGAGTGGCCGTTACATTTTATGTACCCATTACCGGGATAAGCGGCTCGTAATTTCTTATAACCGATGTATTCAAAATATGAAAGACGCCGGCCCTCGGCTGCCGACGTGGCGGAGGGCGCGGCAATTTGTTCAGTGTGGGTCAGTCATCCAAAAAGGTATAATATAAAAACAGATTCAATAGAAAGTGTAAGGTTTAAATGAGGAAGCTGGTTGGAATATAATTCTAAGTTTAAAATGCAACGATTATAATAAATAAATAATAATAAATAAATACACCCAACAGTTATAGTTCTGATCCCACACTAAGATACAAGTCTTGTGTCGTGGGTATCAAAAACTACGAGGGACTTTTCGGTCTCACAAACACCCAGACCGAAACAAATACTTCTCGGTGCGGGGATCGAACCCGCGGCCTCTCGTTTCGCAAGCTGATGTCTAGCCAACTGTGCCACGGGGCTGTCAAAGATTATAGCGAGAAAGATTATTACTTTTTTTTTTGAGAATAGTCACAAGTTTTTTGTCAGCCCGCCTGGATGTTTGTTCGATGACATGTCTGAAATTACATATTACTTTTAATGAGGTTTTCAGCGGTGGACAAAGAGAGAATTAGCATAGAGTGTAGACATTACTGTGTTAAACTTTTAAATCAGGGACAAACTAAATCCAATACGGACCAAATCACTGCAAATGACAGTACCTACACCAGCTTTGACTACCTAACTGTCAGTCAATAGACATAAAAAACTACATTAAAATACCACCGTCCGAACTAGAGGAATCAACTATTAACCCAACACGCGTCTGACAGAACGCACACTGACGTTTGACGCGAACGAAAAAAATTAAAAAAAGGAAAATAATATTTCTCGTTGCAGCCAGGCCGCTCGCAAATTGCCCGGTGAACGGCGAGCTGTCACTTGTCACGGTGACAGTGTCGGTCTGTCAGACCAGTTGACAGCCGCCGGGCTGCGTCACCGCGGATTTACATAAAAATGGTAAGTGACAATTAAAAAAGCATGTCTGGCTTGTCGCCGGTTGCACGCTCATTTAATTTGGAATTACGCTTTTTCATACATTATTAAATGCGAAATTTGCGGATTGGTATGCGTTTAATGGCACTCTGTGTGTTTATGTTTTATTTCGGGGAGTTAGTGGCATGTTTTTACTTTGTATGAGTTAATTAATTTTTATAGAAGGTATTAAAGTGCAGTCCAAAATAATGAAGTCACATAGGAGTCAGTTTAGACTGTAGTATAAATATCGGGTTGATATTAAAACCTCAAAGATATAATTTTATGAAATTTGAGAATATAGACAGGAAAAGAAAAATAAAAGTTGCCTTACCCCGGCATATAAAAAGTAAAATCGGTTGCGTGGTCTAGACGGGAAAGGGTTACCAACAAACTCACTTTCCCGTTTAAATGTTTCAATTATTTTAAGCTCCTTTTTGGTATGTACGCTAATTATCAATTCTACATACCCTGAGCAATCGCACAAGCAACAATCAACCATAAGCACAACATAATAAACACTAAAATCCTACCATAAAAACTCGCGCAAACCCTCCACTTAACCGTTCAAATTAATATTCATAAGCGGCGAATATTCGCCATTATTCCCCATATCGGGCGTAAAAAATATACATTGTGTATTAAATTTATCACTCGCCGCCTCAATCCAAAACACATCGGGCCATAAAAGGCGGAATGATAGGCCGTTGCGGGCGTTCAGCGGTTCTATCTCGATGATGCGCTATTAATACTGCCGATACGGGGACGTTAATGTGAACGTGTTAAGCCGACCCTTGCCGTCTCCTGTACCACTTACTGAACGGCATAACACTGCGCCGTAATTGTTTTCGGTTCATGGCATAAAGAGCGATCGATTTTATGCGTCGATTAAACGTGCCTTTTATTTATTAACTCGATTATGAGTGACGAAATTTTCTAGTATAAAACCTGTTGGATGATAAACATAAAATTAGGATGTTTCTAATGGCCTAGTTTCTCAAGTCAACTCGATAGATTTGAGTTCGAACCACAAAACATTGATTGTTATATGCGCATGCGCAGTGAACTATCACGAAGTAAAGCATTCTTTTTTGAAAACCTTTGGTTTTATACAAATTTACTCAGTTTCACAAAAGCTTAGCTTAGTAATCTCTCGGCATTGGCAAGTTTATAATCTAGTATGAAAACATACTCTAAATCTTTAATTTTTTATTCTGGACACCGTCAAAGAGATTCAATTTCCATTCCTTATTCAAACACTAAACGTTCCCCATAAATTAATATACTTTACGCCGCGTCATTTCAAATTAAGGCGGGACAATAAAAGTGTCGCTTAAAATAAAAAATATTCATCTCGTGACATCGACAAAATAAATATTTATTTAAATCCACCGGCCGACGACGGTATAAAACGCCACCGTTCCGAGAAAGTGCTTAACCCAATAATTCAGAGACACGGCCCACTGTGCGCCGCTAAATTTTTATATTCACGAAAGGGAAACGGTTATGTCCAGGGTGAATTTGTCGGAAACGAGTCGGCGCCGGGTCGGCCGCGCCCCGGGCGATGCTGTAAATTTATCATCAATTTGAATTTTCTACCTTTAGTATTTGCAGAGGTTTTTTCTATTTTGGACCTAATACCTTGCTTGTGGATGATTGAATAACAATTATTTAATAATTTATCAGAGACACGCACATAGTTTAGAATCTATAGTATATGACAGCCCTGTAGCGCAGTTGACTAGACACAAGACTTGATCTTAGTGTGGGGTCAGAACTATGTATGTGACTGTTGGGTGTATTTATTTATTTATTTAGACTAAGATATAAGTGCAGATATCACAACTACGCAGTGGCGGTACTTCCATAGAAGCCCAAAAGCGTTACTCGTTAAATTGTAATGTCTAGTTTATAATTGTTTATTATGTGGTCAGGATATTCTTATTTATATGTCAAATTGCTTTGGTTAAATAAAGATGTAAAGCTTAAAGATTAATATTCGGAATTTTGAAAGGAAAACTGGGCTTTTGGGCTTCTATGGAAGTACCGCCACTACAACTACGAAAGGCTTTTTTGGATCATAAATATTAGTCTCGATGCGAAGATCAAAGCCACGTCATGTCTTCACAAACTATGAAACCAAATGCACCATAGTGGTTAAAATCAGACTTATTTATGTATTCAACTCATACTACTAAAACTTGAAAATATCACATAAAATTTCTCTAAAGGCATTATCAAGTATGTGAAGTTTATCAACCCGCATGAGGCTGTCGTGATGGACTATGGCCGATTCCCTTTCAACTATACGAACGCCGTACCCAAAAGAAGAACTTATCTATGTTCATAACGCTACTACTTTTACCAACAGTCACCTGTTGTAATGGACTTTGTACAGCCGATTCCATTTCAACGACAAAAGAAAGCCATACCCAAATGCAGGTAGTACCTATCTATACTGGTGATGATTCTTCATGTTACAAAATTTACCAAAATTCGAGTCACCAGATAGAAAAGCGATAAATCGGGAATGTTTAATGAAACACAGCAAATCCGGCCCAACTCCATTAATCACTCAATGGCGAGCAGGCTGTCACCCGTGACACTGACATGTGACCACGGCGACAACGCCCGCGCTAAATTACTTCCCAAAAAGTCAATCATACAGTAGTGGGTTTTTGCTTTCTCATTAAAAAAACAAGACCAGATTGCGTGTTGTGTTTTAAATATTCCATAAAATTGCAGGCAAAAATAACAAGGCTGTGAGCATATTGGAGAAACACTGGATTGATGATGACAAGAATCATATAAAAAAATGGTGTAAGAAGGAAAATGTAGAAGTTGGAAAAATGAGGAAAATCATCAAAGAAGAATGGAGGAATCATACATACATACATAACCTCACGCCTGTATTCCCCGAAGGGGTAAGCAGAGGTGCATTTCTGCACCCACATTTCGCCAAGTATGTATCAGTCCCACGTAATAGGGGACGAGCCTATTGCCGTTTTTCGGGCACATTTCCAAACTACGTGCTGTTACCGAGATTTTCCTAATGGAAAAACCCAATAACACTTTGCCCGACCCGGGAATCGAACCCAGGACCTGTAGATCGCACGGCACATACTTGTACCGCGAGACCACGAGGCAGTCTACCTAAGATATAACCAGGAGAAAGTAAGGTAAATCTATAATAAGAAAAATAACCACATTTTTTTAAAATATAATCTGTATTTTATTCACAAAAATTAAAAGAAATAAATTCTATAGAGTTTAAAAAAAGCCTGCTTTGCATACAATATTTTTATACTTAGATTTCATTCTAAGTAGCAAATGCTAGTAAATTACAAGCAAAGCTGAACCTGTCGCTTTAATTCCACTAACAAAAGGTAAACAATAGACCGTAATTCTGGAAAAATTGCACATAAAGTGCGTGCGAGTCTTTGTCAAGAATTTTTATTGGAGTATGTTCACACAAAGTCCATTATCATACGTCTGCTGTTACATGACCTGCATAAACACAGAAACAACTAGACAATGTACTTAGGTGACTAGACGAAGAAAATAATGAATTTAGCCACCTATTTAATAACGATAGAATTTTACATCATTAACAGTATTCCTGATATTATTCTGCAATGAATAGTAGATATGGAATGTTCATAGCTTTTTTTTTTTCTACTGTAGGTTTGATCTATTCAAGATTTGGCATTACGCATAAAAGTCGACGAATTGACGGCCTAAGGCAAGAGGTTACTGTCAATAGGCTTCAGTTTTGTAATCTCAGTCGGCCTACTGCCCTACAAGCAGAGAATACTTTCAGATCTATATCAACCACTGGAACTAACCTTGTCATACGAGTTATAGGACATATATGATATTACCTTTATTGATCTTTTTGCTCCTTACCACATATCAACATACCATTCTATTGGCAGAATAGGCAGAAATTCAGCCTACTCAAATACTCGTTCACCAAAATCCAGGCTTATATTTCCGCGTCTATTTTCAAAGGTTTTAAGGGGCAGGCCAATTTATCAATCTCTGTGTAGCATTAGGTACATAAATCAACTGGCGCACAGCGGCTGCCACCCGCTGCCCGATGACAGCGTCGCTGCCAAACTGATGGCCTGCGTGAATAGTCAACGAAACACTTTACTCGACGATTATATTTTGTTGAAAAATTATGTGCCTGCCTCGTGGTCTCGCGGTACAAGTATGTGCCGTGCGATCTAGAGGTCCTGGGTTCGATTCCCGGGTCGGGCAAAGTGTTATTGGGTTTTTCCATTAGGAAATTCTCAGTAGCAGCACGGAGTCCGGAAATGTGCCCGAAAAACGGCAAAAGGCTCGCCCCCTATTACGTGGGACTTATACATACCTGGTGAAATGTGGGTGCAGAAATGCACCTCAGCCTGCCCGTTCGGGGAATACAGGCGTGAGTTTATGTATGTGTTATGTGAAAAATTCTGTGTGACTGAAGTGCTGGGGATTTAATTAATCTATGTAAGTATTGTCCATAAGCAGTTTTAAATTTTATTAGTCTTCATATTATTTGCAGGCTTTTGTAAACGTGCAACCGAATTAGCCGAAGCCATTTGTAGAAAAAAATTTCTGAAGAACATATGTAAGAAAGCCTTTTCAAAGAGTTAGATCTTGGCTAGGGTAGAACTCGCCAATTGTACGAGTATAATGTTTATAAAATATAAATAATTTTTGATTAATAGATTTCAATTATTATTTCTGAATTTGGTTCTGGTTTGATTATAAGGTATTATATAATTTTTATTTTGTAAAATTATAAGCTGCAATAAAAAATGCTACGTCGCTTTTGTCAATATTACTTACTAAATTTTCCACCTTCAGTTTTAAAGCAGAATTCCATGCATAAACGTCTGAATGGTCTACAGCTGTAAAGAAAAACCTGTCTCAATAACAACATAAGCTCGTTGGAAGTGTTTAATACACGTCGCAAAGTCGTACATCTTCCAGTCAAGCTGGTGAATGCAGAGAACATGCATAGTAGTTGTTACCGCGCTCGACACCCGCCGCCCAGTCATTTCTCATTCTATGTAAACGTTGCCTCACGCCTCACATTGCACCGTTGCATTAATAATTTATCAATCTGACGTTTGCATGGAGCTTCAAGGTTTAAGGAAAGGAGGTCGTGTGACTTTTAGAGGAAAAATTTGCTGGAGAAAAATTTTGCTACATTTTTTCATTGATATTTGGGAGTCGAATTTTAAGGGATTATGTAGGCATAACTACTCGTATGTCGTGTGACGAACAATAGTCTCGTCAGATATATTGTATAATATTAATCGTTATATTAAAAAGAAAACACCCTAAGGTAATGTTAATTTTTTGGGTGATGTACCTTGATACTTGCGATTTTTTCGCATAAAGCCATGTGGCCGCCATAATCTAAATTTATAATCGGCAATAGCATTACAATAACAAAGAAGGAAAAATGAAACCAGATTTTGGTTTATTACCACTGATACCCGAGACGCATTACAATGTAAATATTTATGTTCCTTATTAATACCAAAAATTAAAAAAACTCTTTGTAAAAAATATTTAACATAACCGTAACTTCATTTAGTTCAAAAGTTAACATCCAAAATATATTCCCAAAATCCCAAAATACCCATAAATAGGGGACATAAAGACATACATATTCATGATTTACAACCACCAGTTTCCTATTAGATAAAATTTATTTCAGTAATAAAACTTCGCCGTCCCACGGAACTTTGGCGCCAGTGTGTCAAGTGTCAGGTTTCTGACAAATAGAGACGTTATTTTTTCTGGTCAAAGCTGACAAATTTTGTCCGTCGTGTTTTCGTCACCTATCAAATGTTCAGCAGGAGGTCCACTTGAAATAATGTGTTTGAAATCACTTCCTTTCGATAAGTGCCCGTTGGTCTTCGGAACAAGTCTGCCGTTTTTGCTTATTAAAAGGTAAATATTATTATAAGCAGTGATGGCCTCGAGGTTTAGGCGCGAGGTCGAGAATTTCGGCGGTCGCAGGTTCAAACCCCAGGCACACACCTCTGACTTTTCGAAGTTATGTGTGTATTCACAATGAATTATCACTTGCTTTAACGGTGAAGGAAAATATCGTGATGAAACCTGCACACCTAAAAGTTCTTAGGAATTTCTTCCGCCAACCCGCACTAGGCCAGCGTGGTGGACTAAGGCCTAAACCCTCGCAGTTGTAGAGGAGGCCCGTGCCCAGCAGTGGGACGTATTTGGGCTGATGATGATTATGATGGGAACACAAAAACCACAAATGGTTTTTGCTGCATTAAATAAAAATGACATGTGCAAATCCATTTTAATTTGCGAGAAATCTTTACGAGTAAATGAATACAATGTAATTAACATTAAAAAAACTGTAATTTTATTGTTTGTTTCCGTTGCTATTGCTTGCGGTTTTTAGTGCTCTAAAAACCCTTCAAAAAATTTAATCTATGCAGTAATTTGCAAAATCAAATCTAGATTATATTTAATTTAACCTTACTTTAAAAATCAACTGCATCTACTTAAAAATAGCTCACTATCTATTATGTGACCTCGTTAAATGTTTTCTCCATCTGCCCTGCTGCTGCTTGCTAACTTTGCAGGGCAGTATCGGAACCCTTTGTTTCCTTCAATCAAAGATCTGTTCTGTAATCCATTACGTCTGATCAATTAATTGTAAGCCTTGAAAAGAGCAGGCAAGACTAGGTATTATACTATTAAATTAAAAGCCTTTATCTTAGACGGGTTAAACTTTACTGAAACCATTTATTAGTCATTTTTTTAGGATATAAGAATTTTGCGTAATTTTTCAAAACAAAATAATACCTACTGCTTAAATATATCAATTTACTGATGGCATAATCGCTATTAGTTACGTAGATTTGCACTATTACTACATATTCTACGTAGACTCTTTTAAAAAATTACACAAACAAAAGAAAAATATTTACACAGCAAAATACACGACACAAAACATGCCAGCACATCTCAATTTGTCGTGCCAAATAGCAATTAAGTTAAATTTTTACATTTCGCGTTTCCTCAATAAAATCACCATAAAATACACATTTGGTGGGACACGAGAATTCCATTGGACGTTATTTAGTGCTTCCTCATTTCCCGCAAGGAAGGTGCCACTTAAGCCACTGGGGCGGCAGACCTGCCACAAAAGCTATCGGCTAGTGTTTTTATAGCGGCGACAAATGCATATGGCCATAGTGGCTTGAAATGATAAGATAATGACGGTAGCATGACTGCGTATTACGCTGTACACACGTTTATATAAAAGTTGGGGATCGGACCTGAGTTACATACTGTTCATATCTATGTAAAGCTAAATTTAATAGTTAGCTTGATATTACGAGTTTTGGTAGCGACACCCTGCACAAATATGAAAATATTTAACCAACTTCAATTAAAGTTTTTTGACAGTCCATTTTTTTATTTGTTTTTTTATTTGGGCCAGACCTCATTTTGCATCAATCTTATCTTTGCAGGACTTTCACTTTATATAATTGAGCATATACATTATACTATGTAGCAGTGGCGGTACTTCCATTGAAGCCCAAAAGCGTTACACCTTAATTGTGTAATGCCCAGTTTATAATTGTTTATTGTGGGCTCACGATATTGTCATTTATACGTCAAATTGCTTTTGTTAAACAAAGATTTAAAGCTTAAAGATTATTAATAAGAATATTGAAAGGAAAGTTGGACTTTATGGAAGTACCGCCACGAGAATACGCGGTCGAGAATCACGGCGTTCGGGGATTCGAACCCAAGGCACAAACCTCCTACTTTTCGCCCTTATGGGTGTATTCACAATGAATTATCATGGACTTTAACGGTAAAGTAAAGCATTATCAGGAAACCTGCACACCTAAAAAGTTCTTAGTAACCCGCACTAGACTAGCGTGGCGGACTAAGACCAAAAATCTCTCAGTTGTAGAGGAAGCCCGTGCCCAGCAGTGAGATGTAATATGGGCTAATGACAATGACGTAACACTATACCTGTAAATCGAAATATTATTTAAATCAATAAAATTGGGACTGTCCTAAAGCCTAGCTAAGTAGTATTCACTGATCATATTAGTGACGGTTGAAACTTTTAAGATCTTAAACGTAAAATTAATACGTTTTTAATTGCAAGTCTTAAATTTTTATGTTCACTTCACTAGTACTACTAAGTAGGTTATCGACATACACGCGTATTAAGAGATATTAAGGGTTCAATTACTAGGTCAGGTGAAGTGTAATCGTATTTTTTTGTTAAGAAACTTTTTATAACCTTCCATTTACAAACGATATTAAGCTTACAATGTCGTACATGTTTACTTTTAAATATTTATCCATAATTCTTATCCTGTATGAAAGTTGAAGGATGGACAAGCAGACGAAGGCCAAAGAAGAGATCAATGGAGTGCGTGAGAGAAGATCTGAAAGAAAAATTGGTTAATGAAAAGATAAATAAATAAATAAATACACCCAACAGTCACATACATACTTCTGACCCCACACTAAGATACAAGTCTTGTGTCGTGGGTATCAGAAACTACAAGAGACTTTTCGGTCTCACAAACACCCAGACCCGAAACAAATACTTGTGGATCACACAAACATTTGTCTCGGTGCGGGAATCGAACCCGCGGCCTCTCGTTTCGCAAGCTGGTATCTAGCCAACTGCGCCACGGGGCTGTCAATGGCGAGATGGCGGCTGAAAAAGACGTTTGAAGGGATAAAACATACTGCGCCGACCCCAAATAGAATTGGAAACAGGGCAAGAAGATAGAGCCTTTACTAAGCTTGTCAAGTCTCTTAAGTCTTGTGTCGTAAGTATCAGAAACTATAAGATAGTTTTTGCTGTCAACACCAAGATCTGAAAGAAATATTTGCGAATTACACAAACATTTGTCCCAATGCGACCATCGAACCCGTGTCCTCTCATTTCGCAAACTGTTGTCTGACGAAATGTTGTGAAGGTTAAAAAAAATAGAATGAAGTTTTCACTCAGCACTGAGCTGATGTTTAGCAAAAATTAATATATGGCCGCTTTAGCGAAAGCCAAGTAATATTAACCCAACAATAGCCATAGTTCACGTGTTACGCCAATCTGCGTGCTAACTAAGCACTCTGAATCCCAACTTCCTTTCAGATTACAGCTTATAATAATAATAAACTTAACGGATATCCTAAGTAAACTAATTCTAATTTGCACCCTACTGGTTTGCGATTCGGTCGATTTTCGTTTGTGTATATTGAATAAATGTTTTAGTTAGTCGCAGAGATGTATTGAGATGGGAAAGGGGTAACAGCCCCCAATAAACGTAATTTTTTTAGTACTAGTGTGACTTTTTGTGAAGATAATTTTATAGAGTATACAAATTATTTTCTGTGAAATGAATAATACCAGCTACTTTCCAGAAGACAGGTGATAAGTGTCGCTTTAGTAGGCAGCTGGCCAAACTTTTAAAATAAAAGGAATATAATAAAGTATTTCCCTTGACATCAGTTAAATACGGCGTTCATAGTACTCGTTGATACAACAAAATATTAGCATCAAAAAATGTGAAATAATTTATATTTAATAGTAAAACTTATATTTTTTCTCGTAGCATATTAGATCCACTGCATGCAAAATCTCTTGAAAAAAATATCAGTTCCACGGAGAGTTAGTTATCGTGAGGAAACCTGCACACCTAAAATTTCTTAAGAATTTCTTAGGTGTGTAGTCCGCCAACCCGCACTAGGCCAACGTGGTAGACCCGTGGCCAGCAAGCTGATAACGGTGGTCAATTTTCCATTCCAGAATGAAAAACAATTATCGTTTCCAAATAACCTCCCACATCACAACCCTGCGTTCGCCCATCCACGATGATATGTTAGTTTGGCGCACAAAAGCCTAATTTGTGAGACAGTTAGCGGTGGGGCGGTTAAACGGAGGCGATGGCTCATTGTTTGTTCAGGACGCGTTGTATTTGTGTAGCAGATCAACTAGCCGCGCCGGGATTTGGGGGTTGGTTTAACATGTTGGGGCGGAATGTCTTGGAACGCTTAATGGCTCATTAGACGCTTTTTATGTTAATGCCTTTTTGGATTGAGATTGTACGTAAAAGGATTTGCATGTGTTGGACTAGCAAGATAACGAGTTCATACCAGGATTCAGGACTAGGATATTGCACCCTGCTGGTGTAAGGATATTCGTATCCGCGTGAAAATCGACCTCTATTAATCAGGTAGATCCAGCTGAGATACTAACAATACACGTACATAATCTCACCTGAGGTGCATTTCTGCACCACATTTTGCCAGTTATGTATCATTCGAGCACAATTCCAGTCACCTTGCTGCTACTGAGAATTTCCTAATGGAAAAACGTAACAACACTTTGCCCGAGCGGAAATCGAATCCGGGACTCTAAATCACACAGCACATACTTGAGCCACGAGACCACGAGGCAGGTACTTATTATATGGGTTACAGAGCTAAAGAATTACCTACTAGGAAATTTAAAATGCGCTGACATTATTGTTGTTATATTTTCGGTTAAATTCATTTTCTAGAAAGCAACAATATTATCCCCATAACTTATACATACAGGTTAGAATATGCAGAGTATCCTATTAAGCAAGATTAAATTTTTAACATACATACATCCATAAACTCACGCCTGTATTCCCCGAAGGGGTAGGCAGAGGTGCATTTCTGCACCCACATTTCGCCAAGTAATAGGGGGCGAGCCTATTGCTGTTTTTCGGAAACATTTCTAGACTCCGTACTGTTACTGAGAATTTCCTAATGTAAAAACCCAATAACACTTTGCCCGACCCGGGAATTGAACCCAGGACCTCTCAATCGCACGGCACATACTTGTACCGCGAGACCACGAGGCAGTCATATTATTTTTTAACAAAGAATAAATAAATTTTGACAGCCCCGTGGCGCAGTTGGCTAGACACCAGCTTGCGAAACAAGAGGTCGCGGGTTCGATCCCCGCACCGAGGCAAATGTTTGTGTGATCCACCAATATTAATTGTTTCGGGTCTGGGTGTTTGTGAGACCGAAAAGTCTCTCGTAGTGTCTTATACCCACGACACAAGACTCGGTATCTTAATGCAGGGTCAGAACTATGTATGTAACTGTTGGGTGTATTTATTGATATTATTATTAATTTATTAAACGTAGTTTTTACTATACATAAGAGTTTGAAAAACCAGTATCTACATTGCTTTGGTATACAATTTAAAAACTAAATTTACATTCACCACATTTAAATAGCATTGACATTATATCGTGTTCATCTTTTTGTCGTCAAACAATACACATTATATTCTCTCACGTTCTTTTACAGCACATAAGAGCGACGTTATGACAAACTCAATTAGACACGAAACGTCACCATGTAATTGTCAAACACTTTGACAAATAGTAGCCAATGTGTAGCTGTCACACATCCCTCTAATGCGTAGGGTTGTCTCTGGCAGCAAATCTTTTATATTGCGACATAAATTATCCGATGTAATGTTCCATTAAAATCATAACAATGTTCGGAGTAATTTATTAATGGTTGTGATTATGCCAAATATTTTTTTCAAGCGTGACTTGTTGTTGCCAAACTTTAAGGATGAGGGGAAATCATAATGTTGAAGAATGTTGTCCTACAATTTTTAATTTCTATTGTACAAAAATCATGAGATATGTCTGAAACATAATTTTTTTGCAGACATCTCGAAACAAGAGGCCTTGAGTTCATTATAGATCTAATGAAAAAGTTAATCCTAATCAATAGGAATTTTCGCAGATTTTTATGTTGATGAATCCAAGTACTACTATACGAATAGAACAAGATATATTATGTTAATGTTAAAGTAAGGCGCAGGTAATATGAACCGCGTTTGTGGGTGAGGGACTTTTCCGTTTCGCTCTACCTAGACCAAGAAATGATCAGACAAATTTAGCCTCAATGAGGAGAGCAAACCTCTCATTTTTCAATCATCATCAGCCCATAATACGTCCCATTGCTGGGCACGGGCCTCCTCTACAACTGAGAGGATTTAGGCCTTAATCCACCACGCTGGCCTAGTGCGGGTTGGCGGGTTCATTTCTCAATGCATGTTATTAAGCCACGAATAGCTATTTCACCATGTACTACAATCGACGCTAATCTAAAGTATATCTTATTTAGCATGTTATGTCGTAATATAACTTGTGTGTTGCAGATGTTGGCGAAGTCTCGGCGGGTGTGAACGGACGCTGATTCGGACGCTCGCGGGCTCCGGAAATGAGCCGAATAAATCAGGAGCTAACTCTGCTGGAATCGACGGTACGGTTGGCAAGTTTTAAAACGACTACAGCTGACTTTGTAAATAATGAGAATAATTTTCATTGATCATCAAAATTAATAGTATAAAATTTAAAACAAGTACGTTACCGTTCTTATTAAAAACATCACAATTCATAATGTCTGAAAAATATTCGTTGCGATGAAAACGTAAATTATGGAAAATTATGACGCAAATAATATATTATTAAAAGCGACGTTTTATGACAATGACACATACTACAACGTCGGCTATTCATTTCTTTTGACTAATAGCCAATCTAGCCTCGGAATGTTGGAGACACTCATATGTTTTGACATTAAGACTAATAACCGAAAGTTTCATTCAAAGTGAGTCATTCTCTTTGAAACAAATCAGAAAATATGAGCGCTGTAGTGCTAAGCTTGCTGTGTATAAAGTAGCCGCCTGTCCATAGGCAATTAACAACTATCAAAATAAATAAATAAAAATAAAATAAGCCTTTATTGCTGTTTTAAATTTACAAACTAAGTATAATAAATTTAATATCATAAACGATCGGTTACATCCACAGCTTGTCCTTCGACATAGGCCTCCTCTAGAGTTTTCCATATATCTCTTTCTCTAGCCATTCTCATCCACTCTGGGCCAGCCACTTTTTTGAGGTCATCTTCCCAACGTTTAATTTGTCTTCCTCTATTTCTTTTCCCTTCTCTAGGGTACCACTCTGTTATGATTTTGGTCCATTTCATGGTTGTCTCCCTTAACATATGTCCTGTCCATTTCCATTTTAAGGTTTTACATGTGTTTTTTGCGTTTTTAAATTTAGTTACATCTTTTATTTTTCCTAATCTTACTTTATCTTTTCTTTTTACGCCTATAACACTTCTCTCGATCCCATTTTGACATACATTTATTTTGTTCATTAATTTTTCTGTCCACGCCCATGTTTGGCAACCATAGGTGAGACATGGTAAAATGCACATATTGTATACTTTCCTTTTCTCTTTGATTGGCATGTCTTTATTTTTCATAATTTCGCTTAGAGACCAATATCTCTTCCATGTGTTAGCTACCCTTCGTTCAATTTCTTTGTGCATAGTATCTTCTGTGGCTACTAGTTGCCCTAGATATACATAATCTTCAACATATTCTATTTTCTCGTTATTGACTATGATGTTGTAAGCCTGTGAAGAGTTAGTCATAATTTTTGTCTTAGCCGTGTTCATTGTGAGCCCTGCTTTCGCACTTTGATCTGACAATTGCTGTAACATTTGCTCTAGTTTTTTTGGGCAATCTGAAAACAGAATTAGGTCGTCTGCGAAACGTAAGTGGTTAAGCTTTTCGCCGTTTATGTTCAATCCTTCTTGTTCCCATTGCAGATTCCTAAATATATTTTCTAGAGCCGCCGAAAACAGCTTGGGTGAGATGGGGTCACCTTGTCGTACACCTCTTTCTATTACAAATGGTTCTCCAGTTGTCTCGAGTTTGACTTGGGCTGTGCTTTTGGAGTATATACTCTGGAGTATTCGTATGTACTTTCCATGTATTCCCTGTATATGCAGTGTTTTCCATATATAATCGTGTTCCAAGGAGTCGAAAGCTTTATTATAATCAACAAAACCCAGATAGTATATTTTGTTATATTCATTGTACTTTTGTAACACTTGCCTTAGAACATGAATGTGGTCTATAGTTGAATATTTGCTGCGGAAACCTGCTTGTTCTCTAGGTTGATTTTCGTCAAGGGTAATACTGATTCGGGACAGAATTATCTTTGAGAATACTTTATATACGTTCGACATCAGACTAATGGGTCTATAATTACCTATATCTCCCTTGTCTCCTTTTTTGTGCAATAATATTATTGTAGAATTAGTCCAATCTTCAGGAATAATTTCTGTCTCTATTATTTTGTTGAATATATCTGTTAAAATAGGAGCGATTACTGGTGTAGAATATTTTAATAGCTCATTTGTTATTTGATCCGCACCTGGAGTCCTGTCCTTCTTTTGCGTATTTATAGCTTTAATTATTTCTTCTGTTAATATTGGTGGAATAGGTTCAGAATCTGTAGTATGTAATTTACTTGTTTCTTCTTTGTTTTTTCTCTGGTATAGGTTTCGATAGTAGTTCGTGGCTACTTTTAGTATTTCTGTTCTTTTGTTTGTGTAATTGTTGTCTGTAATTTTCACCTTCAACATCCAATCTTTTTTGTAGTTTAATTCTTTAATTGCTTTTTTAATTCCACCAGTTCTTTCGATGTATGTTTTCAATGTGTTTTGTCTTTTAATTTTTTTATCTTTTCTGATATTTTGGTTAATCTTTTTACTGAGTTCTGATATTTTAGGACGATTGCTATTATTTTCTTTATTTTGTAACAATTCTTTCCTTTCTTGTAGCAACTGGTATGTCTCGTCTGAAAATATATATTTTTTGTTTAGTGTGTTTATCTTCTTCGTTTCTGTTTTCAGTAGGTTTATAAGTTGCTCGTATTGTTCTTGGATTGATAATGATTTTTGTATATCTATATTTATTAGTTTCTGTAGGTTATTCATAAGTTGAGCGGTGTTTCCAGAGCATACAACGTTTAAATTATCTGTACGAAATCGTCTTTTGATCTTTATTGGTGCTCCTGTTAATTTAGCACGTACCATTTTATGATCAGAATTGAAATTTAGATTATGTATGATGGATATATCTTTGATGATTTTGCTATTATTGGATATGATAAAATCAATTTCGTTTTTGTGGAGTCCGTTTGGAGAGATCCATGTCCATCTTTTTGTTTTCTTTTTGTTGAAAAAACTGTTCATGATTTTTAGTTTGTTTTCCAAAGCAAATGTGACCAGTCTGGATCCATTCTTACTCCTTTTACCTTGTCCATATTTTCCCACTGTATGTACCTCTCCGCTATTATTACAAATTCCTATTTGTGCGTTAAAGTCGCCCATTACTATAATATTTTTGTTGCAGTTTTGTATAGTTGATGTTAGATTTTCGTAGAATTTTTCGATTTTGGTTATATCTTCCTTTTTGTCTGATTCAGTTGGAGAATATGCTTGGATGATTGACCATTTTTCTTCTTTACTTAAAGGTAACGTTATGTTCAGTATTGTTATTCTTTCAGATATTCCTTTTATTTCTTCTATTCTGTGCGCAAGGTGCTTTTTGATTAGAAATCCCACCCCATACTGTCCTTGAGTTTCGCCTTTATAGTATAGAATATAGTTTCCATAGTCGTTTATCCCTTCACCAAATCTTCTCATTTCACTAATTCCTATTATATCCCACTTCACGTCTGTAAGGGCTAGTTCTAGTTCAAGTCGTTTTTCAGTCGTTCGTAGTGATCTGGCATTAAAAGTAGCTATATATATATCCGATTTATATTTCCGTTTAGGATTGCTTATCTCTAGAGGGTCTTGGTCTTTTTCCCCCACGAGGACCAATCGGCTTGGGAGAGGAGGTTTTGTTTCTTTTTTGTTTCGTTTCTTATATTTTATTTGCTTTTTCCGATCGTCGGTGCTTAATTGCTATTGTTTCGATGTTGTTGGGCTGGATGGGATGGAGTTAGACCTAATCCTCATCATATCGAATGCATTCTTTCTGTTAGTCGCAGATGAAATTAACGTTTGCTGTTTTTTTGGTTGGTCGTCTTGTGGAGAGTTGGATATTTCCCTTTTTCTTTTTTCATTGGTGTTGAGGTTTTCTTTAATCACAAGTTTATCGTATTTAAGATAAGCAAAATTCCCTTTCTTTCTTTCTTCCATCATCTTGGGTTGTAGTGCCTTCCTCTTTTCCAACGTTTCTTTTGAGTAGTCTTCAGTAATATATAATTCTTTAAATTTCTTTTTATTCTTTAGTATCTCGCTTTTCCTCCAACCACTTACTTACTTAACAACTATCACCTCATATTTAATCCAAACACGTCCGTATTGAAATAAAATGCGCTATGTAAATTATATGAACAACACTTCATTCGTTTCCAATTAATTCCACACGCCCACGCCACCACTTCATGTTCTGACGTTACTCGCCGACAAACAGCCGCGGTATTCATTAGCCGGTCCATTAATTATTTTTTGTTGATCCCCCGAGTGACGTACTCTGTCCTCCACGTTTTACAGTTTCATTTAAATTGCCAGCCCTGGCTGTCAAATTGACGTACTGCCGGCGGCCATGTTGCCGTCGCTGTCAAACGTGAAATACTCCCTATTGCGTATAGATATACAGTTTATAATCAAATGGCAATATTTTTACGTATAGCACAGTTAAGTTTGTCGATTTAGAGCGTTGACAGCTGTTTTCAGTCACCATTGAAAGGTCAGTGGGAATAATAAAATAGACACAGCACTTAGAATTTATTGTTTGGTTTGAAAAAATACGGCGCCATATTTTGTTGTGGTTTGACAGGGTTTCCTGTTATCGTCAGAGTATTATCAACTTTAAACTATTGACCGTTGACAGTGAGCGATGTTTATGATTAGTGGAAACCACTTGACGTACTTCTTACATATGGGGTAATAAAAACAAAATCTTTATTAGAATATATAATATTCAACTACTTTTAAATCGTAAAGTTAATAGGACAGTTTTATGAGAGTTTTTAAAAACTAAACTATAAATTTTTAGTTATTGGCAACATCTTTTACTTAAGCAAAGCCGAAATTAAAGACGAATTACTTGATTTTCTATTCTAGTTCTAGACAGCAATGAAATATTAATATATTCAGTATCAACATACTTTATCACCCCAGTATAATTCGTCTCGTCGTCTAAAAGAATATTGTCGTATTCTTATTATCTCTACCCACTCAACAGTCATTGTACTAAACATTACAACATGGACACTTAATCATATCAGTAACACACAAAAACCAATTTCACTCCATTTGGTTCCACTAAAAAGCTATTACACATCGCATTAATCCATCGAGAAATAAAGCAAACAATTAGATCGGTAAACGCAGGAAGCGGCAAAAACGATGCAAAAACTCTGTCAAAATATCGTTCAGCAGATGGATTTTACAACATCAAAGGAACTGGGGGATTACTGCCCGTGAGTGCGAACCGTATCGGAGTCCCAAGGGATCACCGAGAGAGGATAATTGCGTCTTATTTGGAGCAAGTCGTTTGTCTTGTACCCTTAAACACATTAATAATGGATCTTTAATAGTGAAATCTGGAAGTGGTTTTCTGCTTAAAAATGGGTGGTGTTTCACATCAAGTTAATTTTGAATATATCCGTTGCGTTACTTTAGGTTTTATATCATTTCATTGTTTTTCCTCTCGTTAAATAAAGTTGTATATCGTAAAGAAAAAATGCTAGTATCAATAAAGTGTCGTGTAAGATCGTAGTAGTGATGGCCTCGAGGTTTAGGCACGTGGTCGAGAATATCAGCGGTAGCGGGTTCAAACCCCAGACACACACCTCTGACTTTTCGGAGTTATGTGTGTATTCACAATGAATGGGTCGCGCCGCGTAAATTCCAGTTGTAAAGTGAGCCCGCTGAGTTTGTTTCGCCGGGTCTTCTCAGTCAGGGTCGCGTTTGGATCCGGTGGTACCATTAAAATAATACGTGACGTTTCGGAAATACACAAGGTCCATCTCGTTATTTACTTTGAAATAATAATAATAAGATATTATGTATTTCCTGATGAAAACTAAAAATAAATTATAAAAAAAACCGTAAATATTTTTGTACAAATTATATAAAATGAACCATAGTTAAATTATAATGTAATAATAAAAGATTTTTCTTTTCTGTATTGACTTGTCATAAGTGCTATTTGATTGCCTACGTGACCAAATAAAGCAATTTCATTTCATTTCATTTCAATTATCACTTAGGTACTTTAATGGTGAAGGAAAACATCGTGAGGAAACCTGCACACTTACTTCATAAAAATAACTTAGAGTTGGTTAGAAGAAATAAATAATTATGGGTAGGGTATTACTTATTTCAAAAGAACTCACATACACTCTGTTCTTGTTACGTTCATTATTTCCTAGACTTTATAACTAAATAAACCATTGTCATGCTACCACGAAAAATGTTCCAACAGATAATTTATTCACCAAGTGACAAGACAATAAGATAATATCAATATATAAAACGGCATCATTACCTACTATTAAAGTCTCACCCATAAATTTGAATATAAACAACACACTTATAAATACGACAATAAAAATTATCGTGCAATGTAATTACTGAGTGAAATACGCGAGCATTACGCCAAGGCTGCACATAAATACCTTAATAACAAACTCGGTCTTTATAATATACTATACGAGTATATACAGGGCTTTGGCTGGTAAATATTATGATTGTATAGCAATTCTCTTGGATATCATTGGCTGGATATTGCATTGATAATTATTTGATAATCGTAATGAATAAGCAGTGATGGCCTCGAGGTTTAGACGCACAGTCGAGAATTTCGGCGGTCGCAGATTCAAACCCCAGGCACACACCTCTGACTTTTCGAAGTTATGTGTGTATTCACAATGAATTATATCACTTGCTTTAACGGTGAAGGAAAACATCGTGATAAAACCTGCACACTTAAAAAGTTCTTAAGAATTTCTTATGTGTGTAGTCCGCCAACCCGCACTAGGCCAGCGTGGTGGACTAAGGCCTAAATCCTCTCAGTTGTAGAGGAGGCCCGTGCCCAGCAGTGGGAGGTATTTGGGCTGATGATGAATGAAAGAGATATCAACTGTCTCCCCTGCAATTAAAACGGCTTAGGCATTTGTCCACCACGCTAATCGAATGCAGGTTCGTAGGTTTTAAACCTGCAACTGTTGAAACGATATCTAGACACAATGTTTTTAAAAAAGGAGTACTAAAAATAATGTCTCTTAGAAGAAATAAAAGGACACATATTTTATAAGCATGTAACTTATTCCAAGTATATGAAATGAAGCACTAATTTCAACTACGTGTACAACTGGTTCCGTGGTGTAGTGGTTATCACATCTGCTTTACACGCAGAAGGCCGCCAGTTCGATCCTGGCCGGAATCACATATTTTTTAAATTTTTACTTCACATTTTTTTGTAAATATATATTTTTATTTCGCCACTATGTTATGATGGCTAAGCCGTCCTAAGTTATATGATTATTTTGGTATAATTATAGATGACGCCTTTTATTAGAACCTAGGCAATTGTTTTTATAGTCTCTGGATGACGTTAGGACATAGGACCTATACTCATTAAATTAATTAATTAAAAAGGGCATTTGGGCAAAGCTAACATAGTTGTTAAAAGTTTTGACTAAATAGTCTAGGGGGCGTCTACATGACTTCAGTGCAAATCTTAGAGGTTTAAGTATCATCTATTTGATAAGATTCAGATGAAAATAATTAAGTATTTATAAATCTTATATCTGAACTCCCTCATTGAAAAGCCACGCGTTCCATTTCCGGGATGAACAAATTTTATAGGATAGTTACCAATAGTAACTTTCCAGTAACACAACAGAATCCTGAAATGTGTCGGAAAAACTCTTTGCGTAAAGTATAAAACAAAATTTTAACAAAACAAAAACCGCCTTCAAAAATAAACTATTGCAAAACAAATTAAAATGTACTAAAAAGTAAAAAAATAATTGCGTATTCTTCTGTAACTTAATAATCAACTTACTATTTCTCTTCATCAATATGTACTGTACGATCTATGTGTTTACGTCGCAAGAAGCTAGGTATACATACCTATGAATAACAAACAATGATTAAAACATTTTTTAAAGTTCTCCTCCTTTTTTTGAAGTCGGTTAAAAATTAGAATTGACAAAAACTGAATCTCATTCGTAGATACAGACATGAAAGGTTATAGGTATGAATCGTGCATCAATCATTCATAAATATCTAAGTTAAAAAGGATATGTAATACATTTAACATTTTTCATTACTAATCGCAATGCCACGATCATGACCAACTTGGTGTGTCTAATCCGGTGCTTTAAAAAGCTCATAGATTGACAGCTCATTTAATTGCAAGCAGGCGAACCCAAACCGTTCCATAGACAAGCAACAACTAATCCAAAAACAAACAACACGACACGCCAACATTGTTATTGTAAGTAAAAACGTGCCGTCCTGAAATAAACAATCGTACGAGCGTAAAGTTTGTAACAAATTGTTGAAATTACATTAATCCCACCATATCTTAAATTTTGTGACAATAACATATCGCCGAGCTACCATCTGAACGCTATTAGCTTTTGAAAAACCTTAATTTATTACTGTATACAAAATAAAACTGGGGATTTTATCGTTGCCATCCGGCGATTTTTCAGAGCCGACAACCCGGCTTGATTGTGTTGACGCAGTGTTTTTTGCGTCACTGGGTTGAGTCAGTGAGTTAAATGCGTTATATCTACAATGGAACGGAAGTGTCTACATAAATTCTAGAGTGATAAAACTGAAGACAATAAATTTTATTAAATAGAAGAATATCTTTTGAATAGTTTTAAAAGAATTTAACGTTATCAGTTTTATTAAAATGTTCGCTATCGGCTGCTAATTTAATTTTCAAATTAACGGCTGTGGCGGAATTACTGTCAGACATTTTTGATAGTCAGTTCATTAGTCGTAATATATAGACGGGGCACAAAAAGGCATTGAAACAAGAATTTCAGGGTTCAATTGACAATCATTATTATAAACAACCCTTATTTTGGCTGTTTTTAATTGATTTCAGGAAATCTATATTACATCAGAGTGATTATATATTAGTGCTGCATGGTATTGTAGATAAGGATTTATCTTTGACTATCCTTCTAATATCACATCGTTTGTACATCGGAAACGTAAACAGCAGACACTTCTGTATCTGCATGTCATGCAATTTTAAAGTATGTAATGTTTTAAGTACATTTACTACAAATACTATATGCCTTCACAGAATCATAATCTGAGGATTATTCATCGTCACATCAACCGTCAAAATTAATAAATCGAACTGCGCCACCACACTGCGCTGACTCAATCGAACAGCTCACCACTAACTCAATCCCTAAACACTCCGCGATTTATAATCAGTGTCTCACCGCTGTTGTTTCAGTGATACCAACAGCTAATACACCAAGATATATGGGCGGCAATTAAGTGGGTGAAAAAAAAATGTGTAACGCCGAAGAAGCGCAAATGTCTCTGGCAATCGTCGCATGGGGCCGACGATCAGAAATAACTCCGTGTCATATGGTTCCAGTATATCACACAGAGTTGATACAAAGAGATTTATACAAAGCGATTAATAAATTAATGTTGTGTTTGTGCGTTAATAGAATAAATGTGCTTTTTGATGGTTTTTTTTTAATAATTAATCATAGGAAAAAGGGCAAATAAAGAAATGTTACGGCCAGTATTGCATGTGTGAATACTGATTACTACAGCTCATAACTTGGAGTTTTGAAATTAATGACGTAATGACGAACAGATAAAATAATATAATTTTGCGACTTTAGTATTTCCCTTGGCTGGCTTCAGTGTCAGCTTTCATTCCCCTCACTGATGGAAATGTACGCCCACAATCCCGTTAGCCTCGTAAGTTTCCCCAAAATGTATTCAAAAGAAGATAGAGCAGAGAAGATATCCTTACTAATATTATAAATGCGAAAGTAACTCTGTCTGTCTGTCTCGCTTTCCTGCTAAAACTACTGAACCGATTTAAATGAAATTTGGTATACAGGTAGTTTGGAGCCTGAGAAAGAACAAAGGCTACTTTTTATTGCGGAAAAGGGGTTTTTAGGGGTTGAAAGGGGGGATGAAAGGTTGTATGGAAGTATTGTCATTTTTAAAGCTAGTAAGGATATAAATATTTAAGATATCTAATTAAATAATATAACCAATTATTTCGTTTTTAATATTTTATCCAGTTAACATTGTTTCGCTATTGAATTACAATAAATACATAAAACATAATTAGCAAAGAAGGTCGTAATTATATTTGAATTTTACTTACAAATATTCCCCGCTACGAGCTAAAATTTGATTTTAATAAAATCTCAAAGGACCCTCAGACTTACAAAATAAAGAGATCAGGTAAATCGATTCATATTTCCAGACTAGACCTATGCCAGACTAGTCTTAACAGAATTGTCTAAGCCGCGGCAAAAATAACAAGATTGACTAAATCGATTTGTATTATAATTTCTTTTCGGTTTGTTTATTTTTCTTCGTAGATTTCATCCGAAAATTTCTCTTGGATTTTGTTTATATCATAAATTTGTGCTTCGTTTAAGCTGCACATATTGCTAATTTAAAATGGGTCAATGAACATCTCTAATGCAATAAAAGTAGGAGTAGCTGCAATACATTCACGCTTGTATCTTTGAGCAGATAGGCAGATGTGCATTTCTACACTTTCTTTTCAATTCTGCTATTGAGAGCTATGCGTTACTAGAGCTCATTTTAGCTAATACTATCTGGTAATCGAACACTAAATCAATCGATCTCAAGCTCCAGTTTATGTGGCTGTCAACCTAAATGTTATAAATTAAAGTGGCCGTCTGCTTCCAGGTAAGCTGTACAACATAGGATAAATATGAGATTTTAGAACATTTCCTGTGGTACAAACTTTAAAACACGGAAAGAGAGTAAGTACCAACTCTAAATTAGCTATGGCATGCTCATCAATCATAATTACTTTCTCTTACATTCAAAAATAATTCCCGGAAAAAAAACTATAAGAAAGTTACAAAAAAAAATCCAAGAAAAATCACTAAAAAAACGGGATTACTAGTACACATGTCAAAATAGACACTGACAAATTATGAAAAGTTTCTCAAAACATTCAACGTTGCCGTCGGAGTAATTCAAACTACAAAAATAAATAAAATATAACTGTCTGTTTGTAATGTCAAAACAACAGAGCTATTTATTAAGTGCATATGAAAGCGTGTAGTGGTTACAAAAAAATACACTTTTTGCTCGGACACTATTGGACCAATTTTACAATTTCCATTGGTAGATAGCTGATATTATGAGGAATAATTTAGACTACAATTATTACATAAAATTTTCAAGATTACCACGAAAAAACGAAAAAAATATTTCTCCTTTATTCGCAGCAAGACGCTGCATGGTTTCAACATTATAACAAACAGCCCACCTGTTTATAGTTGTTAAAGAAACAGTGACATTAGCGTTGCACCATTAGTTTCCGATGATGCTCGACTCTATATAAATCTGCGGCGTAGTGCGGTGACATATCGACTAACAGATGGCCGTCGAGTCCCGACGCGTCACAACATCGACTTATTTATGCCCTCTTTAACGCCGTCCCACCTATTAGTTGCATGAGGTATATTTCACGCGGACGACTGCGGTGACTCTGTAATTAAACGCGGTCGGGACAATATCGCATATTCTGATTAACTGTTTTTCATACATACATACATAACCTGACGCCTTTATTCCCCGAAGGGGTAGGCAGAGGTGCCGTGTCCCGCGATCAGCCTCTATTTATTGAAATACAAATGAGATCTTGGTTTTGACTGGTGAAATATAATCGTATCCCTTTTTCTAAATTTACTTCTATAGTTGTATTACAAACGCTATTTTGCTCTGATATGAAACAAAAAATGGGTCAAATTCATGTCGAAAAGTAACATAGTTTAAATGTTAAATTGAATGTTGATAAATTAATTTAATAATAAAACCTTAAACATAAGAAACGTTGGTGGCCCTACTTCCAAAGCATCCCCAACAGAGTTATCGAATAAAGCCGGCTTTTTATTTCTGTCGCGGGGCTACGTCTCAACTGCTTTCATCTTGTAAAAGTTATTAATCGACACAGTGGCAGCTCAGACACCTCACTAACCGCATCGCGTCCGACAAATGTGTTCAGATGAATCTTTATGTGTTGTTCTTTTGTGTTTTAGCATTATTTTCTTCGGAGATGCATCTCAGCATTAGGGTATCAAGTGGAGATAAAGAAACCTAAGATATATCTAATTTAGACACGAAATAAACTAAAAAGTTTCTCATCGCTGGCCTAGTGCGGTTTGGCGTAATACACTACATACCTCAAAAAATACTAAGAACTTTTTTGTAGGTGCAGGTTTCCTTATGTACGTGATAATTCATTGCGAATACACACATAACTTAGATAAGTCAGAGGTGTATGCCTGGGGTCTGAACCTGCGACCGCCGAGATTCTCGACCGCGCGCCTAATCCCTGAGGCCATCTCTACTATACGGATATACGAAGACTGATCCTCGAATCCAGCTCACTTACTATAACAAATTTTACACCAAATATACAGTGGTAGCTATCGACGTAACGCAGATTCCACCACCAGCAAAAAATACTCTTAAAAGATAAATTACTCGACTGCCTCGTGGTCTCGCGGTACAAGTATGTGCCGTGCGATCTAGAGGTCCTGGGTTCGATTCCCGGGTCGGGCAAAGTGTTATTGGGTTTTTCCATTAGGAAATTCTCGGTAACAGCACGGAGTCTGGAAATGTGCCCGAAAAACGGCAATAGGCTCGCCCCCTATTACGTGGGACTGATACATACTTGGCAAAATGTGGGTGCAGAAATGCACCTCTGCCTACCCCTTCGGGGAATACAGGCGTGAGTTTATGTATTAATTATATTTTCTTAATTTTTTTTTGTATTTCAGTCATCGCAGTAATTCTAGGAGCTTTATAGCTCTTCACTATTAATTAAAGGATACATTTGTTCTCCAGCATTTTATTGACTGTAGAAATGCGAAAACGAATGATCTGAGCGTGTTTCATCGAGGTGGGCGAGTTATTACCATTTTATTATCTTCTTCCTGCTATTTTTCTTTGGGTTTTTCAACAGCGGAGGGAAATTGTTGACACGTGTTTAAAATTACATATATTATTTCTTATTCATTTTTATATTTAAATTTATTCTATGCGATATTTTTATGAAAAAAATTCGAGACACTATATTTCTAAATGTGTGCCGAGCGATTGAGAGATTCCGCGTTTGATTCCTCGGTCGAGCAATGTGTTATAGTGTTACTAAGGCCTAAATTGCGAGTTCATCTACTAAACAATACTAGTTTGTTCTACAACTGATCACGGTTTTTGCAATTGTGCGGATTTAGGCCTTAGTAACACTATAACACATTGCTCGACCGAGGAATCAAACTCAGAATCTCTTCATCGCACGGCACACATTTACCGTAGATTCAACGAGGCATTCTGAACTTCAACCTAACACAATATCGAAACAGCGTAACCGCCCAGCACCATCACCCTCCTATGTCATACTCTGTCACAGCGCTCAAAATATGACGTCAAAAGCGATTGTATCGCCGGCAGCGATCGTGTTAGTTGTGTGTCGATGAAAGCGGCTGAATTATTCATGGAAATTAGTCAGTGTCCACCCTGCTTCGTGGCACAATCACAGGTGGGAGCGACAGCGGGTATTTCGATTTTTTTTTCATCATAATCAGCCCATATACGTCCCACTACTGGGCACGGGCCTCCTCTACAACTGAGAGGGTGTAGGACTTCGTCCATCACGCTGGCCTAGTGCGGGTTGGCGGACTACACACCGTAGAAATTCCTAAGAACTTTTAGGTGTGCAGGTACCATCACGATGTTTTTCTTCACCGTTAAAGTAAGTGATAATTCATTGTGAATACACACATTACTTCGAAAAGTCAGAGGTGTGTGCCTGGGGTTTAAATCCGCGACCGCCGAGATTCACGACCGCGTGCCTAAACCTCGAGGCCATCACTACTACTAGAAAGGATCGTGGCCTCACATTAGCCATTAAGTACGCGGCCATAAAAACAATCTTATCATGCTATCGCGCCCGCTTCCGCCTATGCCTCGAAGAGCGTCACAACAGCGGAAACTTTAACATTCGCTCGATGTAAATTCAGATTTTAATTGCCTGACATTCTGACGTTAGCTGTCACATGTTGGTATTCACACGCGAAAAAAAATTAATTTGTTTCTTTATTTTATAACGTTATTACGTTTGTCAATTGTGTGGCAAATTGCTTTGGCATTCCCATGACGCGTGACGTCAATGATAGACTTAAAAAAACGGATACAAAATTCAAATATTTTAGTGCTAAAGTCAATCAAAAGACTTGTCAAGAACTTCCTATAGTAAGACTTAAAACTACTTTTTGAATGAGCTCGTTAACTACTGTGGTGCAACTGTCTTCTAACATATCATTTGCCTATTAATTCTTCCCTCTTTTTGGCGTTTTTATTTTCGGCCTTCTTATGTCCATATACCTAACACTGCACCTCCAAAAATTCCAGAGTGACCTGTTCGAATTTCAAGGTTTTAACTAAAATAAATCCCAAGTTTAATCAAGGTAAACCATAAGACTGTGCTGTGTGTATTCATGATGAATTATCACTTACTTTAACGGTGAAGGAAAACTTCTTGATGAAACCTGCACACCTGATATTTCTTAGGAATTTCTTAGGTGTGTAGTCCGCCAACCGGCACTAGGCCAGTGTGGTGGACTAAGGCCTAAACCCTCAGTTGTAGAGGAGGCCCGTGCCCAGCAGTGGGACTGGGCTGATGATGAAACCATAAGACTTGATACTACCAAATATCAGAGGCGGTACTTCCATAGAAGCCCAAAAGCCCAGGTTGCCTTAAAAAATCGAATAATAATCTTTAAACTTTAAATCTTTATTTAACAAAAGCCATTTTACATATAAATGAGAATATACTGACCACACAATAAACAATTATAAACTAGACATTACAAATTAACGTGTAACGCTTTTGGGCTTCTATGGAAGTACCGCCACTGTCAAATATCCCTCATATGATCAAAATCACTATTCACATAGACCAAATAAACACGAAACATACAAGACAGTCACGACAGTCCACACCTCGCAACGCATCTGGCAGCGACGGCCGTCAGCCGATCTTAATTGACAGTAATCAATTTGGCGCTCCTCTTTCAATATTCCCTCATCTAAGATTTTTCTTGGGTCTCGTTCGTTTTTATATCGGCTCTCGTCTGGTGAATTTATCGCTCAATTAGTCTTGTTTAATAGCCGCCCGCCGCGCTGATGTCTGCTTCTCGCGCCTCTAAGGGCTGTCGCGTCATTATACATTATTGAAAAATTTGAAATTGAAATTGAAATTTATTTCGTAAAAACATATACATTTTTGAGTATCAACAGGTCCCAATATAGGCAAGCCCGTAGCTTGGGTACCTGTTTATTTACATTAACGAGTTAAATAGTACATTAGCTAAACGACAGTACAAATAAAAGTGAAACAGTTTCAATCATCTTAAAAATACGTTAACAAAATAATATAAAATAAAACAAAACAAAATACAACAAATAAGTAATTTAAATATGTGTGTGCGTGTGTGTGTGTTTGTGTGTACATGCGTGAGGGTGTGTGTGTGTGAGTGTGTATTGAAGTATTGTATTCAATGAATAATTTTAAATATATCTTCAATTTGGTCATAGTACATTTTAATTATCAAGCTTTGCAATTTGGATTTCATTTCATACTGTGTAAGTACAGCTTAGAAAATTATATATTTAAAATTAAATAAATAATAAATACACACAACACACACATAATTTAATATTACAAAAGTCTTGTGTCGTGTGTAGTGTAGCTATGGGACAGTTTTAGGTCTCGCAAATTCGAGTAAATATTAAAGTTTTAGAAAAATTTAATAATTATTGATGGCCTCAAAATTTAGGCGCGCGGTTGAGAATTTCGGCGGCCGGGGCTTTGAATCCCAGGCACACTCCTCTGACTTTTCGAAGTTATGTGTGTATTCACAGTGAATTATTACTTATTTTAATGGTAAAGGAAAACATCGTGAGGAAAGCTGCACACCTAAAAGTTCTTAGGAATTTCTTAGGTGTGTAGTCCGTCAACCCACACTAGGTCATCGTGGTGGACTAAGGCCTACACCCTCTCAGTTGTAGAGGAGGCCCGTGCCCAGCAGTGGGACGTGTATCGGCTGGTGATAAACAGAAGCATACAGTTCTCCAACAATCATACATATGATTTTTTTATCATTCATCATTATATTATCATCGCCACATCAAATTCTTTGAATTAAGTAAATTTATACTCCAATGTTTCATCAAACAAAGCAGTTTGTTACTTTTCATATCCCTTATAATTCATAACACCCTACAACCACATAAAAAAATAAAAATAAAAATTAAAACCAGCCAACCCTGAAACGCGAAAGACGCAGAGAAATGGGATTAAATTAATTGTCGCATCAGTCAGGGCGTCGGGGTGTTTTTTATTAGTCGAGTGCGCGTCCCGTCTCCCCCCACTCCGACTGCCTCCCCCCTCCGCCCCGCTCGCGTCCCCCTCCGCGATCTGAGTAAATCACGCGGCGCCATCACACGACAAATCTAGTGGAACTGACATTTACAAGATGCAATAAAATAAATAAATAAATAAATACACCCAACAGTCACATACATAGTTCTGACCCCACACTAGGATACAAGTCCTGTGTCGTGGGTATCAGAAACTACGAGAGACTTTTTGGTCTCACAAACACCCAGACCCGAAACAAATATTTGTGGATCACACAAACATTTGTCTCGGTGCGGGGATCGAACCCGCAGCCTCTCGTTTCGCAAGCTGGTGTCTAGCCAACTGCGCCACGGGGCTGTCGGATAATAATCGGAGGTGTTGATACTACGTCATTATAGAAATGCTAATTGTAGGTGCAGTGCGGTTAAATAGTGTTTTATGTTTGTCTTTATTAATGTATCATCAACCCATAGATACGTCACACTGCTGGGCACGGGCCTCCTCTACAACTGAGGGGTTAGGCCTTAGTCCAGCATGCTGGCCTAGTGCGGGTTGGCGGACTACACACATAAGAAATTCCTAAGAACTTTTAGGTGTGCAGGTTCCATCACGATGTTTTCATTCACCGTTAAAGTACGTGATATTTCATTCTGAATACACACATAACTTCGAAAAGTCAGAGGTGTGTGCCTGGGGTTTAGACCCGCGACCGTCTCGCACCGATTTCTCGACCACGTGCCTAATCCTCGAGGCCATAACGACTTTCGAGGCCATCACGACGTTTCACAGTTACAAATCTAATTAAAATGATACCTATGATGATATTTTGAGGAATTGATTGTTTATTTTCCTATGTCAACTTCATCTCATTCACCTGTTCAATTTAATATTTTCAAAAAAATTGTACTATAAAGAATATTACACACAAGAATTCGTAACGCATCCGGCATTTCGTATCTCCGCAATGCCGCGCCCGACCGATTTGTTCGTGCTTTGATCTCGGTCGGGATTTATCGACATTATTTTTAACGTCCGTACCCATCACTATTCCACTTGAGTGATAAACTCGCAGTCAGCCAGAGCTTATTTTCGTGCTAACATAAAATACTACGTGTCCTCGCGGGTTTACTTTGTCTAGATTGAATGCCAAGGTTTTATACTGACATTTTTGGTGTGCCTCTTGGCACCGCGCAGAGGCGGGCCCGGTCCAATCCACAGCTCTGGCCTCAGGGTATACCGGGGCCGTCTCGTTGAATGCGCTGATGGTGGCCGTCGCGGGGTTTTTAGTCGGTATTACGGCGCATTGATATTTGGTAGGGACCCGGCCCAGCGGCCGCCCGACATATCCACGGGCGGTAACATCCATGCTGGGTCGGAAGGCGCCGGTGAGTCCGACACACCGTCCGTAAACAGGATTTTCCCCGCGGAAAAAAAAGAAGGTCTTATTACATACATAAGTAAATCGAAATAAAGACGTCCACAACGCGGTATGCGTTCAAAATGAGAGTCAGAGATCAATTTCTCAGTAAACTGGCAGAGTCATCTAGCTGAACTTAAGTCTATTTATGTATATACACATATGTATGTGTATATATGTATATTTGTTTATTTATTTATATATATGTCGAAGCGTCGACGCATCCCCACTGTGCATCCAATGTAGGGTATAAATATAGCCGCTCGATCGAGAATGATTCATTCTCGCTCGGAACGCCGGACCGTACGGAACTCTGTACTAAGTTTTTGAAACTACCTCCAGAAGGTTTTACTGTCACTATTTAAAAAACAATAACGCTCAAGACTCTCCGACATATATTATTTTTATATATACATAGCTATGTATTTATACTTTATATGTATGTATGCATGTATGCGAGTATTTATAAATAAATAAATAAATAGTTAATAATATATATATATATATATATATATTTTTAGAAATAACTTCTACTATTCATTAAAAAAATAATAACAACAACAAAATAATATATTTCTAGTTATTATTATTATTTATTATAATTTATAATTCTATGGTAAGTATTATCACACAGTGAATCAAATATAATTTAAATTATTCTATCATGAACCGACAAGAGTTTCCCTAAAGATGTGAACGCTGTGAGTGTCCCCGCCAAAGTGGCGATAGTCTGCGCGTAGTCACCACTAGTAACGGCGCCCCTCCTGCGCCAGTTCTGTGACGTCATCGATCATGCCACTGTCGCTAGACCAAGAAGCCACACCCCCTCTGACTAATTCGATGCTAATAATATATAATATAATAATTTATAGTTAGCCTCTCAGTTGTAGAGGAGGCCCGTGCCCAGCAGTGGGACGTATGTATATGGGCTGATGATGATGATGATGTAAATAAATAAATATAAATACTCTCATGTTTATATCCCTTAAGGCGTAGGCAGAGGTATACGTGCCTATTATACGTACACTTAGCCAGTTATTATACCTTAAAGTTTTATTTTTGTTTTACTCCATTATAAATGGAGACCCTATTTCCATTCATCATCATTCAAAGTCAAAGTCAAAGTCATTATCATCATTAGCCCATATACATACGTCCACTGCTGGGCACGGGCCTCCTCTACAACTGAGAGGGTTTGGGCCTTAGTCCACCACGCTGGCCTAGTTGGCGGACTACACACCTAAGAACTTTTAGGTGTGTAGGTTTCATCACGATGTTTTCCTTCACCGTTAAAGTAAGTGATAATTCATTGTGAATACACACATAACATCGAAAAGTCAGAGGTGTGTGTCTGGGATTTGAACCATTTTGATTTTCTACCGCACGTCTAAACCTCGAGGCCATCACGACTTCTACATCATTACTTTATAAATACGAGTATAACCTCTTCATACATACACAACCTCAGGTCTAAATTTCCCGAAGGGGTAGGCAGAAGTGCATGTCTGCACCCACATTTCGCCAGGTATGTATCAGTCCCACGTATCAGGGGGCGAGCCTATTGCCCTTTCTTCTGGCACATTTGCAAACTCCGTGCTGCGACTAAAAATTTCCTAATAAAAAACCCAATACAATTTGGATAAATCGTAAAGCAGTGACCTACTAATAATCGCATAAATAGGTACACAATACAACATTCTTCCTTGACTGAATTAACTACGGCAGACTCCTATCCTAAATATTCCCAAGATAAACCTTCATACCTGTATTGTAAACAACTCCTAGGTTTATTCCAGTCACGGCAGGCGTGAGGCACGCACGTCTTGCCTAGAAATTTATGCGTGCTAGTAAATCTGCAGCCGTCTCGAGGACGTATGAAAAGCGATGGAACACGACATACAAATTAACTACTGGGATTGCTTAATACGTTTCGAGGGCTGGAATAAGAGTTTCAACGATATTTTGTTGTGATACTAATCTTTACAGACATAAGAAAGAATCTATACTAACCAGTGGCGGTACTTCCATAGAAGCCCAAAAGTCTAGTTACAAAATTCACAATAATAATCTTTAAGCTTTAAATCTTTATTTATCCTATAAATGAGAATATATTGACCTCACAATAAACAATTATAAACTAGACATTACACCATTAACGTGTAACGCATTTGGGCTTTTATGGAAGTACCGCCATTAATTATAATGTATACAATTTGTACATATGTATATACAGTATATATACATCTGGGTTTGGTATAGGTAAATTATGAGTCCCAGCATGAAAATAACAATCTGATGAGCTGAATGAAAGCTGAAGAGTTTGTTTGTTTGCTTAAACGCGCTAATCTCAGGAACTACCGGTTCGATTTGATTTTTTTTTCAGTTTTAGATACCCTATTTATCAAGGAAGACTTAAGGCTATATATCATCCCGGTACAACCAAAAGGAGTGGGACAGCATCGGAAAATGTTGCAAAAACGGGAAAAAATATTCATTTTCAAGTCTATATCATAAGTTTCGTATGCGAAATGTTAAAATAACTTTTTTCAGAATTCTTGAGGCATGGCTACGTAATGTCCAATTACGTTTGCAATTATAAATTGCTTACGAGCTGTATGAAACTGTAGAATTCTGATGAGAAAACTCTTTGGAAAGCTATAAATCTAGCTATTTACTGAACCAAATGACATAATTTGTAATCCTAACTCAACTATTCAATTATGTAGACCATACAAATATTTGCCCGTACACCGAATCCCCTTCTAACAAACTGTGTTAAATTATGCAACAGTAGCACAAAAATGCGTTTCGTCTCACGCATTCGTGCGCAATAATTTAGAGCGAAGCGCACAGCATAAATCTCTCAAAGACCACATCTAGATATAGAATGGCAGCTTGTTCATGAAATACAATCATTTTCCGTTCTCGTCGCGTACCGCTCGTATACAAACACATCACGCGTTGATTTGCGGGTTGGCAATGGTTACACACGGATGTGACGGTCCGCCAATAAAGCACCAAGCATTGGCATAAATTGCAGCCGTTTTGGCTGCGGTTGTGTGGGGAAAATAATGGCTTACTTATCCTGTTTTTAATGAGCACATGTTAAAATCTTGCAGTAACATTTGGCGGTACCAAAATGGGGAGATGCGTCGCTGTATTTTGTGTTTAAAGATTGAAATACGTGAAAAAGTGGAAAGGAATGTGATGGTCTGTGTCTGTTTATAATTAGTTACAATTTGATTGAATATTGATGTATTTCAGTCTTGATACATCGCACATTGTTCGACAAATACTATCCTGAACTAAGTATAATCCGGAGTGAATAAGAAGCTCACAAATTACAAACCGACAGAGCTCGTCGTGTCGAATATAACAATATTCGCTATATGCAATCACCATGACAAATAAACAATTTAAAACAGCCGTGCAACAATGTTCAAATAAAACTGCTATAGACAACAAGTATCTTGTCAATCTATATATAATTTTTAACATGTGGATTTGGCTTACAGTCTCGTCCAGTTTCCAATTTTTTTTACCACCTGCTCTGGCTATCCAACCGTAAACAATAACATACCATTTAAAACCATAACCCAAACCGATACGGAAACAATGACAGTATCATTTTAATTATTCTTTTCACATACCCCTAACGGTATAAACTACTTATAAAGAGTAATTGCTAGTACTTTAGCTCCCCGCCAGCCGTGTGTCCTAATGATTTCATCAACAGGCAGTCGAATAAAGCACGCCAACGGGGCTCGCATATAAAGGGCCGTGTATGTCATTGCTTTTGCCTAATGAACTATTTGAATGTAGGCCTTATTGGCCGCGAATAAATAAAGAAATAAATGTGGCCGACGCAAGATGCGCGCGCGCAACTTAATCTACTGTTTAAACGAGTATTCATAGTGCAGTGTAGTGACGGAAATATATGAGTTTTGTTGGTAACTAGTTTCTCGTAGACTTTGCCTGTATGGTTTATCTTCACGAACATATCGGTATTATTATGTAATCTGCTGAGATATAACTCTTCGTTCTTACTTTTAAATTAAGCAAATTTAAAATATTTATTTATTTCAAAACTTCATACACAGAACTGTATATAGGCGGACTTAATGCCTGCGGCATTCTCTAACAGTCTACCTTAGGGTGGTGGAGAGATGCAGCACGGTTGGTGTAAAAAAAATATCATAAAATAATATATAAAAAAAGATACAAACATACATATGTACCCATTTAAAAAAAATAAAATAATAATAATTATATTGTATTAATATCCGAGCTTTCATTGGTCTAAGTTGCACGAAATTGTTTAACTAGTCACGCAATATTCCGCTGGACCAAAATCTGCTCAATCTTAGTTTTTAGCAAAACGTCCTATGGTGTTTGTTTATAATTTAAGGTACTTCTCATTAGCACCACAATCTGGAAAAGTTTCCGCAAAACAGCAAAACCTCCTTCACAAAACAATGAATAGTAATGCACTTCTACCTACCGCTCTGACTCTTCTGGGACACAGACGTAAGTATTATTACCTACTTTAGTATGAGATTTTAATTTTTCCTTTTTTTGCTTTGCTTAACTTTTTTTTTCTCCTTTCATTGCCTGTCATATATATACATATAATGTATGATGGCCATGCATGCCTACAAATCTAAGTAATTATTTTGATGTGCTAAATAAAAGAAAATATAGTACCAAAATCCGTATCCAAATGTCTTGGTGCCTAGCACTATGAATACAGCCCGTAGTAGCGAGAAGTGTGTCTCCACGTTTGACAGAATGTGAAAATTATTCCCGGACAAGGCGCAGGCAGACGTGTCGTGTGAATCTGTGACGGCGGCTAGTTTCCCACAGGAATACACGACCGCTGCCCGTGTGAAGCCATTGTTTCATTCACGGGAATTTTTAGCCTCAAGACGTCTCACATGGTGACTGTAACTTTCATAAATTGAGCTGTTGGAAATTGATCTACATATAGGAATTTCGTCTGGATTTTAGTCTCAAATCTTTGGTGATCAACGACAAAAACATTTTGATTGTTCTACATACATACATACATAAACTCACGCCTGTATTCCCCGAAGGGGTAGGCAGAGGTGCATTTCTGCACCCACATTTCGCCAACTATGTATCAGTCCCACGTAATAGGGGGCGAGCCTATTGCCGTTTTTCGGGCACATTTCCAGACTCCGTGCTGTTACCGAGAATTTCCTAATGGAAAAACCCAATAACACTTTGCCCGACCCGGGAATCGAACCCAGGACCTCTAGATCGCACGGCACATACTTGTACCGCGAGACCACGAGGCAGTTTGATTGTTCTAAAAAGTAATTATGTTACATAACTGATACGAGAATTTTAAATTTTTGAACATAAAATTGGAAAAAAACTAGTATTGGGAATTGTGATTGTGACTGTCAGGAATAAGTCATGAAATACACAGAAAAAGATTGCACTTATGACATTTTATTTAAAAAAATCATTATAATAGGGTAAAAATTAATTGGAATTGATAACGGGTTCCGAAAAGAAGTTTTTTGTATGAGTCACTGTGGTGGAATTTCACACCTTATAAAAAAACTACAACTTTACTTAAAATACTACCCGATACGGGAATCGAGTACGGAGGATGGAGGAGCAACGAGGGATTCAATCTGTAACCAACGAAACTTTAAAGTACAATGATAATATCGATAATGACTATCGGTTACAGCCATTTATTTTTATCAACAATCGCTGGGGTCATTATGTAACGTCTTCCGGGTTTATTAACATCAGTCGTAAAATAGGGATGTTTGAAATCGACTGTGTTTGGAATTCAAAAGAATCGATTTTGGATTCAATTAATTTTTGAGTAATTTATACATACGAAAAGTTACATAAGTGATTTCAAAAGTTTTGCATTAAATGTTAAATCCGTAATGGACCACTGACCTACATGAGTTTTGAGAGGATATCGTAATTGTTTTCAACAATATATAGGATGTATTCAGAACGTGATCGGAAACTAAGGCAGGTAATAGATAAGGAGATTACAAACCCCCTGGCGTTAAAGAAAATCCTGACAAAAAAATAAAAAAATGAAGTTTTCCTAACAACCACAGGCATAAAATGTATGTGGTTGTTAGGAAAATGTCAAAATTTGTATTTTTTGTCGGGATTTTGTTTAACGCCAGGGAGTTTGTAATTACCTTAGCAATTTCCTGCCTTAGTTTCCGATCACGCACTGAATACCCACTCTATACCTACTGTATATAGGTACCTACACATTGTGGCCCGAATCACAATTTTCATTTCATATTTGGCTCTCAATCCACTAAAATCGATCGTCATATCGATATCACCCACCATATCATCTTTTCTCCGAACAAAACTTTTCCCCATTGAAAAATCAACATACATAAACGCGGACATTCCAGTCCCCGGCGGCGTAACGTGAGACCGCGTTAAACAAATCTCGCAGTCGTTTACGAGTTGGACCGGGATGAACGACGGCGAGTGTTCAGTTTTATATAGCGCGTAAAATCACATCAGCCCGCGTTTAACTACGGTTTTATTAACTACCAGTCTTGATTCGGCGTCGGGTTACCGTGTCGCCGCGGCGCGCACGGGCCGACTTTTCACGAAATTATTTGATATTTTTTATAGTGGAATCTTTCATATTCGTCATATAGAAATTTTATTATATAAAACGTGTTGTGTACGTAAAGTATCAAGATTTAATTGATATGTCGTACAATATACACTGGAAACGTTTTTATATGTATAAATTGTCGTATTAAATGTAGTTTAAATGAAATGTTGTGTACGTAAAGTATCAAGATTTAACTGATATGACGTACCTACAATACTTTCTCGCTAATATTTACGAAAGCGTAGAAAAAGATGTATATGTGCACGCACATTTATCCAGCTACTATAAATACGTGAAGATACTGCGAATTTTAGAAAAACTGATAGAAAATCAATAACAATAGTGTGATGGTAAATGGACCCACCTTGGGACCATTTAGGCAATCAATAAATTATATGTAGGTATTCTTCATGTGTGGTCAGGGATGCTCCTATCTAGTGGTCATGGCCTACCCTAGAATAGGTGCTTCGAGTACGCGACCTCGACCTCCCCGAGCTACTGCAGTCACTACCAACCTCCCCTTCCGTGACTGCAGTATCCACTCCTACAGGCCATACTTTCCTTTCCCATATCATCCTCTACCCACACACCCTATTCCCTTTTCCCGGTTGATGACGGGCAGCAGCGTCATCAACGCGAGTCCCCTCCTGCGCTCGCCAACCCGCCTGCCAAGCGTGGCGAGTATTGGCAAATACCTCTCGATGAGTACAACCAGGACCAGGCCCCCAGTCCCCGGCAGCCCCGCTATTCCTGGCTACGGTAGCGGCCATGGTTACGGCGGGGCAGGGGGTGCTAAGAATCCCCGGGTTGGCCCCGGCTACCACCCCCGACGACGACTGGCCCTGGTAACACACAACATACGCACGTTGAGGACAGACGAGAAGATTGTCGAACTGGAAGAAGAATTGAGCGGGTTACACTGGGACATTCTGGGGTTGTCGGAAGTCCGAAGAATCGGGGAGGACACGATAACCCTGAAGTCCGGTAACCTGCTCTTCTACCGGGGGGACGACCAACAGTCCCGAGGAGGTGTCGGATTTCTCGTCCACAGGTCTCTCATCAACAACATCGTATCCATCGAAAGTGTGTCGAGCAGGGTAGTGTACCTTATACTCAGAATATCGAAAAGATATTCGTTGAAGGTCATACAGGTATACGCGCCGACCTCGACACACCCAGATGAAGAAGTAGAGGAGATGTATGAGGACATAAGTCGGGCCATACATACTTCCAAAACCTACTTCAATGTTGTTATGGGAGACTTCAACGCAAAGTTGGGCAAGAGAAGCGATGCAGAGTTGAAAGTGGGGCAATTTGGACATGGGCAACGGAACCTCAGGGGTCAGAGGCTGGCCGACTTTCTGGAGAAAGAGGGACTCTTCGCGATGAACTCTTTTTTCCAGAAGCCGCCTCACAGGAAATGGACCTGGCTGAGTCCTGACGGTTCTACGAGAAATGAGATAGATTTCATCTTGACGACGAATAGACGGATATTCAGTGATGTCTCTGTGATCAACAAGGTGAAAACCGACAGTGATCACCGAATGGTTAGAGGCTCATTGAATATCAACGTCCAGCTAGAAAGGCGTCGCATGATGAAGTCTACGCTCCGACCTACTCGCGCCCATATCCAAAACCCCGAGAGCTTTCAACTCGAGCTTCGAAATCGCTTTGATTGCCTAGAAGAAAACCTTGCAGTGGACGAGTTAAACAGCGGTTTGGTAGAAGCTGTCCATACGGTGGGATCTAAGCATTTTAGACCTCGCCGTAGAGATAGACCTCAAAAACTCTCGATCCACACTCTTGACCTTATGGCCGAACGTCGATCTATGGCGCTGCAGTCTTCCGAGGACGCCGAAGCATATCGTCAGCTCAATAGACGGATCTGGAAGTCCTTGCGACACGATGTCCGGGCTCACAATACTGTGAGCATTAAAGAGACAATTGAGCGGAACGGAGGCTCCAAAGTGTTTGCAAGAGACTTGTCTATTGGGCAAAGACAGTTGTCTAGGCTGAAGACGGAGGGCGGCAGCGTAGTGTCGACGAGGGCAGAGGTGTTAAGGGAGATCGAGAGGTTCTACGGACAGCTTTACACCTCGGTTGCCGAACCGACTGTTAGCTCGGCCGAAGACCCGAGAGCCGAGTTGATCCGCCACTTCAGTGATGATATCCCGGACATCAGCCTATGTGAGATTGAGATGGCCCTGAAGCAACTTAAGAACAACAAGGCGCCGGGCGAGGACGGAATCACTTCAGAGCTTCTGAAAGCGGGCGGAACGCCGGTACTTAAAGTCCTTCAGAGGCTCTTCAATTCCGTTCTCCTCGAGGGCTCAACGCCAGAGGCATGGAGCAGGAGCGTGGTGGTACTGTTCTTCAAAAAAGGTGATAACACTTTGCTGAAGAATTACAGGCCCATCTCGCTCCTGAGCCATGTCTATAAGTTGTTTTCGAGGGTCATCACAAATCGTCTCGAACGCAGGTTTGATGACTTCCAGCCTCCCGAACAAGCCGGTTTCCGAAAAGGCTTTAGCACCATAGACCACATCCATACGCTTCGGCAAGTTATACAAAAAACCGAGGAATATAACTTGCCGCTTTGTTTAGCGTTTGTGGACTATGAGAAAGCCTTTGATTCGATCGAGACCTGGGCTGTGCTAGAGTCTCTCCAGCGGTGCCACATTGACTGTCGGTACATCGAGGTGTTGAAAAGCATATACAGCAACGCCACCATGTCGGTCCGAGTACAAGATCAGAGCACGAAGGCTATTCCACTACAGAGAGGCGTGAGACAGGGAGATGTCATATCTCCGAAACTGTTCACTGCCGCGCTGGAAAACGCCTTCAAGCTCTTGCAGTGGAAAGGATTCGGCATCAACATCAACGGCGAGTATATCACACACCTTCGGTTTGCCGACGATATTGTCGTCTTGGCAGAATCGCTGGAAGACCTTAGCACTATGCTCGAAGACCTCAATCGAGTCTCTCAACAGGTGGGTCTTAAAATGAACATGGACAAGACGAAGATCATGTCGAATGTCCATGTTGTGCCCACCCCGATCGCAGTTGGGGGCTCGACTCTCGAAGTTGTAGACGAATATGTCTATTTGGGACAAGTGGTCCGGTTAGGCAGGTCCAACTTCGAGAAAGAGGTCAATCGTCGAATCCAACTCGGTTGGGCAGCGTTCGGGAAACTACGCGACGTCTTCTCGTCCAAAATACCTCAGTGCCTGAAGACGAAAGTCTTCGATAGTTGTGTGTTACCAGTGATGACATACGGCACTGAGACGTGGCCTCTCACTATGGGCCTCATTAGACGGCTCAGAGTCACTCAACGAGCTATGGAGAGGGCTATGCTCGGGGTTTCCCTACGAGATCGAATCAGAAATGAGGAGATCCGTAGGAGAACTAAAGTAACCGACATAGCCCAGCGGATTAGCAAGTTGAAGTGGCAATGGGCCGGGCACATAGCGCGGAGAACTGATGGCCGATGGGGCCAAAAAGTTCTCGAGTGGAGGCCACGTACCGGAAAGCGCAGCGTGGGACGTCCTCCGACAAGATGGTCAGACGACCTGGTGAAGGTCGCGGGACGTCGCTGGATGCAGGCTGCTTCCAACAGGTCCCTGTGGAAGTCATTGGGAGAGGCCTATGTCCAGCAGTGGACTTCGATTGGCTGATGGATTGGATTGGATTGGATTCTTCATGTGACATGTCACATCAAGGGCATTTCTGAACTTAAGAAGTAGCCTTACTCCACGTTGGTCGTATGTGAATAGACATCACTGAAATGATACGAAGCTAAGCGGCATGCCCTGTGGCAAGGGGGCGTTAGAATCCCACCACGGTATCCCCTGCCTGTCGTAAAAGGCGACTCATTGGGGCCCTTGGGGTCACTGGACGCGCTGCGGGGGCATATAATGTGACCCTGAGAAGGGCGGCGGCACGGTGGCCTGTGTCCGTCGCGGGCGCCCAAAATAGAGGCGCCCAAATCAAGTAAGTGGGGGTGCAAAGGCACCTATTAAAATCCAAGAAGTCCGAGACGCTTTCGTCTCGGAAGCGCACCGGGCGGCTGCGGCACTATTGTGGGCGCTTCTCGCCCACGCACCGTGGTCGCCCCACTTGGCGCGAAGATGGCCACCGGGGGGTTTTGGTCGGTATGCCGGCGTAGGGATTTGGTTAGGGACCCAGCTCGGCACTAACATCTGCGCGGACGTGACGCCCCGCGCGCCGGGCTGAAAGGCCGGTGACCCCGACATACGCTTCCTACCCCCTCCCCCAGGGCTGGCGGGAAGTAGAGCCATAAACAGCTTTCCCCTCGAGAAAAAAAAAAAAAAAGGCGCGCGGAGTGCGAGGAGCGCGTGTGGTGCATGTGAGTGTGTGTGTGGGAGTGTGTGAGTGTTTATAACTTCACTTCTGTATTCTCCGAGAGGGTAGGCAGAGGTACATTTCAGTCGGTCATCTCACTTAATAGGTGGCGAGCCTATAGCCGTTTTTCGGGCACATTTCCAGACACCGTGCTGCTACTGAGAAATGAATAAAAGCCCAATAACACTGTCCGACCCGGGAACGAACTAGGGACCTCTAGATCAGACTGCACATACTTGGCGAGACCACGGGGCAGTCCCTTAAAATTTTTCATGAATTGTCAACAAAAAGCAGTGACTCATGCTGTTTCATAGTAGAACTATTTATATTAAAAATTATTCCCATAAGTCATATTAACCTTAGGTGCCACAAAAATCCATTTCACAAAAAAATACCCAGTGTGGTCCATCCGGAATCATTTATTGAAACAATAAAACGCGAGGCTGCGACTAGCAACGCGTTAGAGCGTTCTCAGTCGCAGTAATGTCGACGTAAATACGTCAATTCGATCGCTCCACGTTAATTTATTTTATGGACGGTTAAAACGTTAATTTACAACTGTTTACGGCTGTTGCTGCGTGTCGCGCGACGTCTGCGCCGACCACCCCGCGTCATTGCAACATCACGCAACATATTTGGACAGGGATATAACATACTCGAGAAGCGTCATGATAGTCATAGGACGCTATATTGACTTAAAGTTATAAACTTAGTACAAGTTTGATATGAATCTATACCTACAGGTTGTAAAAAGACCGTGATCGAGAAGTGAGACAGTCAATAGTTACAGTGATTACAAACCCATTTACATAAAAAAAATCCCGACAAAAAATAAAAATTTTGACAGTTAGTAACATCATCGTCATCAACCCATATACCTATGTCCGTAAAGTCAGACGTGAATGCCTGGAGTTTGAACCCGCGGTCGCTGAGATTCTCGACCGCGCAACGCAAAATCGAGGCCATCACTATGTACTACAAGTTGTAGTCATACAACAGCTACTTAAATAAGATTAGAGGAAATAGACAGTATTTTGTATCGGGACGTGTGTCGCCGCGTGTCTGTCACCTGTTCACTCTGTCACGGCCAATGATAAAAATTTCAAACAAAAATTGAAGAGTTTCGATTGGTTGTCACGCATTTATAAAAGTCTTAATATTACACGCTACCCAAATTACTAAGAAGCGGCCGTGTCAAGCATATGATTGTCTAATCGTAGGTTCAGCACGCTCGGCATGCTGACATTCCCTTTCTAGTCTTATTCAACTGTTCTATGGTACTAGCAGCATAGGTCAAAACAGTGTTAAAGTGATCAACAGCCCCGAAATAATCCCATGAACATAAATCGTGGCGCGTTATCGTTCTGAAACATCAGAACGCAGTTAGCGCGGCGCATTTAAAAGCAATAAAATCATACGACAACGTGAAACGCAATAAAGTGCTCGACGATACAAGATGGCGAGCATTACACTTGTATCTTTATCGGCTTGTTCGCTCATTAATTACGACACATAAAATACGGCCCGGCTGCAAATCCAGTTTGCAAGGGGTTGCCAGGCTTTAAAACTGTGTTCGAGGCGCGGGAGTTAATATTTACTTGGAATTGCAAGAATAGTTAATTGAAACCAAAACGCAAACACCTATATCAAGGAGATAAATAAAAATTCTCAAACACAGTTATGTTTTAAATAAAGTTTGTAACATCATTAAACACCCAGAAGACGAACAAATCGGGAATAGCAAACTTGTCGCGGGACAAACGAAATAAGCATGCTTTTTAATGTAATTAGTAAGAAAACACTATAAAATTTAGAAACTTGATTAGAAATGTTATAATATTTTTTAATAAAAAAATAATTAGTCATTTACTAAATAAAATATATTGACAATCGGTTGAGTTAAGACTGACAAGACTAGTTTGCGATAACGAAATGTAACAAACTCACATTTACGTTGAGAACATCACTCCTCTATAAATCTAACAAATAAGTTGCATTTACAATTCAAAATTAACATAGTTTTTAATTCAGTTTAATTAAAATAACATTGTAGGATTTTTAAAACTCTAGTCTGGCAGCACAGTCGATTACGCTTCAATTACAAATGCTAGAAGCGAGAAGTGCAAGCAACAACGCGAAATCTAGATAGAATAATTTACGTGTAAGTACTAACGCCGAGGAACGTATTAATGAACAAACAGATAACACTAGTCTTGATGCTAAGTGAATTACGCTTGTATTATGATTAGGTTAAGCAGAATTTGTATTTTTCGATAGCCACGTTTATCTGCTTTTAAGTCTTTCATAGTATGGCAGTTTACCATTTACCGGTGACATTTGAAGACCAATAATACTTTACTCGACAGGTCCTAGAAGAAGTCGTTTCCATGTTAATGCTGCTGAATGATAATATCCTTGTAGTGTTTTTTAAAAAGGTCGAAGTAAATGTGTGTAGACTAATGTTAAACGTCATTTTAAGTCAGTTCACAACAGACCAGCTGTGTGTTCACTTCGTGGTGTGTATATGTATACCATCACATAGGCATATAAATAGCTCTTCACCGAATTCTAGAATAGGCTAAGGAACTAGGACTTGTACACGTTTGATACTGAGGAAATTGGATCCAGCTGCATCACAATTCTCCGGTTGTCAATCTCGCCATAGAGTCAAATTATATGATACATCTAATAACAAACGAGTCAGCGATATTCTGTAGACATATTACAAAAAAACTAAATAAAGAAATCACAATTTCCTCGTGGTCTCGTCCCACAAGTATCTCGGGGAAATTGTTATTGAGTTTTTCGTTTAGGATATTCTGAGTAGCAACAAACAGTCTGGTAATGTGGCCGAAAAATGGCAATAGACCTATTACATGGGACAAAAACACAATTAGCAAAATCTTAGTGCAGAAAATTCGCCTCTGCCTACTACTATCAAAACAGGCGTATGCATATGTGTATGTATAATAAAAAAACGTCAAATGTAGCCATGATAATCCACACCACGTCTACAGCAGGCCGTCAGCTCGGCCGGTCACGGAGCGGCAGTAAAAATTCACCAAACGTCAGCCAAACGATTCACCTAGTCGATAATCGGAGCCGACAGATTCGACCCGAATGGGAACTGTGACATTACAGCTGACGCGAACTCAGGCCGGCTGGGGGTCAAAACAATTGTGGGAGTAATTCGTCATCGTATTTTATACGACAACTTGAGTGAGCAGTTTTAGTAGCTAATGTTATTAAGGTATTTATTAGAAATACACCCAATAGTCACAATACATACATATGTATATGGTTCTGACTTCTGTCATACGAGTCTTATGTCGTGGGTATCAGAAATTTGTCTCGATTCGGGGATCACCCAGTATAATTGTATGACAGGAAAGGGCAATAACATGTTATATCAAAATTTGAAATAGAAATTGCATTTACTTTAACTGATAATTATGTGTGGATAGATATAACACCTCATGGCTATAGAGAATACCCAATGTTAAAATAGATAGTTTCAATAAAAATCTTTTCGTGGGCGCATATTTAAAAAACATTTTTACAACGAAGTACGTGTCTTGTACGGTTTTTATACACAATGAAATTATTGCCACTATCGTTATTTTTCTACCGACTGTATAAAACAGCATTGGGTCAGACCCCCTTTCAAACATTTAAACTACGGCCCTGCATCAATGTTAGGGCAACTTTGGGAAAGCGTTCGATTGTATAATACCCCGATCACTTAGTGATTTCCAAGTTAAACATTGCGATAAAATCGTTGGCAATGTGAGCGACCTTGCGACATAGGGACACGAGATACTTATCGCCTCAGAACGTGACGATTGGCCGATTTTTATAATGGGGTCTTCGATAATGCCGAATTGGCTGGAGCTAATGGCCTCACATGGACTTTACAAAGTCCAGTCCATTGGGATTTAATGGAAATGTAAAAGCTCTGCCTAATATTACCTCTTTTCGTTGATTGTTTTATCCAATTTGCATTATCAATTGTGACTATATCTGCGTACATATAATTAAAATTTCCGGAATACTATATATAAATTATATTATTATTACTATCATCAGCCCATATACGCCCCACTGCTGGGCACGGGCCTCCTCTACAACTGAGAGGGTTTAGACCTTAGTCCACCACGCTGGCCTAGTGCGGGTTGGCGAACTACACACCTAAGAAATTCCTAAGAACTTTTTTTACGTGTGCATGTTTCATCACGATGTTTTCCTTCACCGTTAAAGTACGTGATAATTCATTGTGAATACACACATAACTTGGAAAAGTTAGAGGTGTGTGCCTGGGGTTTGAACCCGCGACCGCCGAGATTCTTGGCCTCGAGGCCATCACGACTTAAATACTAGCAATCCAATTGCGAGATTTCTTATTTGTTGCGCTTTCATGTCTATACGTCACACGTCACTCTTTTGTATCTGTTAGAGGGTAGATAGAAGGGTATTTGCCACGTCAATGTACCATGCTAGTGTAATTATAAAACAAATTCCCCCGCTGCGTCTGTTCTGCTCTGCGTCTTGTTCCCAATGAACTCCAGGAAACTACTGAACCGATTTTTATACGGTTTTCTGCGTGAGTGTAAAAACGATTTATATGTCATTTGAAATGTTGACTGCCTCGTGGTCTCGCGGCACAAGTTTGTGCCGTGCGATCTAGAGGTCCTGGGTTCGATTCTCGGGTCGGGCAAAGGTTATTAGGGTATTTCAATTAGGAAATTCTCAGTAGCAGCACGGAGTCTGGAATTGTGCCTTAAAAAACGGCAATAGGCTCGCCCCCTATTACGTGGGAATGATACATACCTGGCGAAATGTGGGTGCAGAAGTGCACCTCTGCCTACCCCTTCGGCGTGAAGTTATGTATGTATGTCGAAATATTAAATGGAGACCTGATTAAAATAACGCTATGGACGTGACCCGAAATGAGTCAAGTGGAGTGGAACAAAATACATAGCACCCAGCCCAGTCAAAGCTGGAACGTTAGTACTAAGAAAGCCATACCAACTTTCCATTCAACGAAATCGCCAAAAACACCTGTGTGTCGCGTTAATATTCTACTCGTGGCGAAGTGGACGTCGCCCGCCCGTACAAGCGCGGCCACCCGCGGCCGGAAGCGGCGTGTCAACCATCACCCGCGCGCCCGGGGACCGCATTGTACCGACGTGCCACTAATTGACAATTATAGGTACTGCATACGCCACGCAATCTTCTACTGGGGAAGCTCTAGTTTCTGCTGGATGGGGATTATTAAGGAAATGTAGCAAAAGGCTATAAATGAGACATAAATATAGAACTATAAAACAAATAACTATATTGCTTCTACGTGACAAGTTCAGTTTAGTGAAGAGTCAGTAGGTAAATTAAAACCATTTGTATTGATAAAGACTACGTGTAAATGTAAATGTGAAATGTAAATTGTCGAATAAACAAATCAATAAAAAAATACACCCAACAGTCACATACATAGTTCTGACCCCACACTAAGATACAAGTCTTGTGTCGTGGGTATCAAAAACTACGACAGACTTTTCGTTCTCACAAACACCCAGAACAGAAACAAGTATTTGTGGATCACACAAACATTTGTCTTGGAGCAGGGATCGAACCCACGGCCTCTCGTTTGTGGTGTCTAGCCAACTGCGCCATGGGACTGTCACAATACAAAAATATTAAGATATTTATGAGTTAAGGTAGATAAAAAATCACAAGATTGAAAAATATGTAATTATTGGCTGCAATCAATTCTACTGTTAAATGATGGAGCTGAAGGAGTATGAATGTGAATTCTAGTTATAGCTGTAAAATGCACTGTTATTCACCCCTTCATATTAGGACGACGCCATGAGTAAAGCGTCCCATGCCGTAGCCAGATAATTATGTCAGTCAAACGCCGAGAAGCTTCTGGTCGAGTTTCATTTGGTAAGTGAGAGTGCTGGAGACCCGATGTGTCATGGTAGGACTTCTGTATCCATAATGATAGAAAAAAATATACCTTTAGCGCTAATGCCTTTCCACATCCAGGTTGAGACAAGTCAATATAGCTGTATCATCTTTCAAGACACGTTAATAATCTAACTAAGACGTTTCTCACCAGTCAAAACATCACCGAATATTTCCTATAAAGTGCCAATGCACTTTTTCCTGACCATAAGATATACCTTATACGTATCAAAATCTACAGGGTGTATTCAGACAGTGTTCGGTAACTAAGGCAGGTAATAGCTACGGTGATTACGAAAAAAAAAACCCGACAAAAAATAAAAAAATTAACGTTTTCCATACAACTATAGGTATTAAACCCTGTATATTTTTATACTACAGTTTTATTTAGACCTACCAGGAGACAACGCTCTTTGAATTTATTTTTATGAACCAGTGAAAAAACTGCCCTCTGCTCCATTATTCCGATGCTACGAAACCATAGCCTGATTACAAAGCTGCGTTTAAATTTCTTCGCATTACGTATGGATCCGATGGCCGCGCCTGCACAATACTTGGGATCTTAATTAAACTATTCAACGCTGTAGGTGCCTCAATGATACATGCTTAATATTCACAACGCGAGATCCAAGTCGGTGGTCCGGTACATTCGTATTCACCGCCTAGCCCGCCTTGTGCTTGGCCAACAATTATAAATTACATGCGGGCTATAAAAACCGTATTGATATTATTAATTAAATTGTGAATGATTTAGTTCGATCGGTGTTCGAACAATAGTACTTCAGGCAGTCTAGAAGCTGCAAATATAGACAGACTCTGTGACGCAATTGGTGTTTTGATTGATGTTTGTGTGATCCATAAATATTTATATGTTAGACTGAAAAGTCGTGCATGGTTTTTGGTACTAACGATACAATGTCGTTGCATTTATGTGTGTTATTTGGTGTACTATACACAATAAATACGGAATCATCTTTTTATAACAGAAAAACATGGGCATTTCATCTAGTCATCATCATCATCATCATCAGCCCATATACGTCCCACTGCTGGGCACGGGCCTCCTCTACCATTGAGAGGGTTTAGGCCTTAGTCCACCACGCTGGCCTAGTGCGGGTTGGCGGACTACACACCTAAGAAATTCCTAAGAAGTTTTAGATGTGCAGGTTTCATCACGATGTTTTCCTTCACCGTTAAAGTACGTGATTATTCATTGTGAATACACACATAACTTCGAAAAGTCAGAGGTGTGTGCCTGGGGTTTGAACCCGCGACCGTCGAGATTCTCGACCGCGTGCCTAAACCTCGAGGCCATCACGACTTTTTTTTTTAAATAAATTTCATCTAGTAAATAAAAGTATATTAATTAGCAAGAAAGATTAGACAAGTAAAGCTATTTTAAATAATTGATACAAATGTGTACAATGCCAATCGTAAACTACGGATACTTTTTACATCGATAATTTCTTCTCAATAACGCGTACAGTAAAGGCTCTTCTTAAAATCGATACTCAAAAGTCGATAACTTTTCATGAACATATGTATGTACATATTGTCAATTCTTTGGCCTATTATCAAATAAACAGTTTGCAAAGCCTCACTATAGGTCTGAGACAATCACTAAGATCACGCTCGAATTGTTGGGAGACTTGATGTCCTAAGCGCTGTTCACTATCATTACCTTTCAGCTTTTACGGAGCGTTCGTATCTGATCGTTTATGACAAATAACAAGTTGCGGCCGACAAATTGGCGGTCTCACGTCGCCGACATCACGACCTTACCGGATGATTTATTGCTTCATTACATTTTTATTTCGCCGCGAACGTGACGGCTCAGCTCAGACCGCCTCCACTTAATCGCAAGATTATCTAGCAAGAAATTATTGATCTTAAACAATGTTATTAGCGGTTATTGGACTACGGTACTGAGTGGGACCGATAAGACTGCGACTGAGAAATAAACTTAAGGTCAGGGTTATTAAGGTGTACTTATCTATCTTTATTAATGATTCTAATTATACAGTCATATGCTGTATTTGTAACGTATATCGTTAATTTTGTAACATATACTTATCACTTATTAAAGCGATAGATAAGGACACTATTGAATGACATACGAGTAAATAGCGCTTAACGTTTTATCGTAAGTGTGTAACCTATATGGAGTTATTTTTTTTACTGCTCAGTTGTAGAAGAGGCCCGTGCCCAACAGTGGGGCGTATATGGACTGATGATGATGACTGCTATCGACAACATTGCCGTTTAAAAATACAACTATATTGGATCATTAAAATACATGGCCCTTAATTTAAATTATAAATACATATATGAAGAACGCATCAAATCAATAATGAACCAAACACTGTAACAATTTTACTATTTCTTCAATTTTAAATAGAAGCACAACAAAATAGAACAAAAAAATCTGTTCTAAGAGGACCAAAGAGGCCAAGAAATATAATTGACCCAATGCTCGCATCAGCGCCATATATCTACAGCAATTTTCGAGGTTCATCTGTCATCAATTGGGGCCAACCCAACAGTAGTGGCGGCTCATCGGCAGATCAGACCAATTCACAAGTTTCTGAAGAGATCAATTGGACAAACGCATAAACACAGGATGCGAGTGTTTTGCGTACAATTTACACATCAGCCGCATGGCAGGAGAGATGAAACGTGCCGCGCCCTCGCTATCTGGGCCCCTCAAAGCGCCGACTGTGCACCGCCAACTGGATAATTTGAATGACAATAGCCCATTGCTCAGTGCCGTGACTTACTCGTTTCTTATTTTGACCCTCGGCTGTTTATTAGTAAATTGCTGAAGTATACCGTGATGGTATACTGTTTAAGATTACTTAGTATTCTTGAAATGACAAGAATATCGTTTAATCAGCAACGGTGTCAATTGTAAATTAAATCAGACACTACGAATTGAATAAGTTGATTCAATAACTTGAATACAATAGCGACTAGATTGCGTGACACCAATCTAACATAATTCATTCAATAAAAAAATATGGACCAATTTGCAGCTCTTTTTTAAAAGATAAAGATCTTAAAACCTTGCAGTAACAATTAGATCTGAGTGTCAACTAAGAAGTCAATAATGATGCAATGAAGAGACAATTTTTTTTAACATTTCTATTCACATAATCATCTTTTTGCTCATGGAACGCACACCAAAAATAACTCAACTAAATTCCACTCAACATAATCTTTATGCATATTTTTATACAGAACAATTAAAATGTAAGCAACTACCGCAATAGTTCAGATGACAGAGGCCACGTTATCTGACACCGAGTCATGAATCATTGCCAAACGATAACATAATGCAGGTCATGATACTCGCCAGTTAATGCCACTTCCTATGTAGCCACGTGCATCGGCCACTAGTTTCTGAACCAGGACACGTTTCACACCAAATTTACATGACTTATGTGGGCATAATAAATTTCAGCGAAGTAATATCTGCACGAGATTAATCAAAATTTAAAGTATAGCTAGCTTTCATCACATTGGCATTTGGTCTCGCGGCACAGGTATGTGCTGTGCGATCTAGAGGTCCTGGGTTCGATTTCCGGGTCGGGCAAAGTATTATTGGGTTTTTCCATTAGGAAATTCTCAGTAGCAGCACGGAGTCTGGAATTGTGCCCGAAAAACGGCAATAGGCTCGCCCCCTATTATGTGGGACTGATACATACCTGGCGAAATGTGGGTGCAGAAATGCATCTCTGCCTACCCCTTCGGGGAATATAGGCGTGAGGTTATGTATGTATGTGTCATCTATACAAATAAATAAAATTGGAGTGTCTGTTTGTGATATTGAAATAACCGCTTTTTAAAAAATGTATATGGATGTATACACGGTACATACACCAAAATAACATTTTTTACAATTTTTGTCTGTCTGTCTGTTTGTTCCGGCTAATCACTGAAATGGCTGGACCGATTTTGACGGGACTTTTATTGGCAGGTAGCTGATGTAATAAGGAGTAACTTAGGGTACTTTTAGTTTATAAATTTTCTTGTTAAAAATTAATTTTCCGCGCGGACGAAGTCGCGGGCACAGCTAGTTTGAAATATTAGTGTGAATGGTTTCAGTTAAGATGTTTTTCTTTTGCTTAAGAGTCTACTAGTGATGGTATATTCATCAGTAAAATTACAGCATATTTTGAATCGATGTAAACTTATAGTTCGTACTTCGTATACTTTTCAATGACTTTATTTCGATTTTTATATACGAGCAGATCACCTATTTTTAGACAAGCATGACTGTATAGAAAAAGATTGTTGAGTTACGCTTATTGGTATTATATCTGGAAAACACTGCGCTTACCACCATTTTGCCGAACTTAAAGAAATGGATTTACAATATTGGTTTTGTCAATTTGATGACAATATCACAGCATACCTAAGTATATTATGGAATGCAAGTATCAAGTGCCGAGAGATGGGAGTTTCTCTCCGCTTGATACTAACTTTGGAGAGCATAGTGCTTACCAATAAGTAAGCATAAGAAAAATCGATCATTATACATTAGAAAACAATAAAACTAAGGAACATTTATACATTCCAATTATAAACATAAAAAACACCAAAAAACTAGTACATTTCTATTTATTCTAAAGTGTCCTGCAACTTTTTTCCTTTTGTCTCAGGTAATAACAGACAAAATCCTATAGCCACAAACGGTAGCGTTGCAAATATGAGCGAGGCTATCCAATACGGTTTGATTGTTGCTATAAAAGGTGCTATCGTGGCTCCAAATTTGGACGCTCCGGAACTAAAACCAAAACCCATATTTCTCATTGGCGTTGGGTACAATTCCGTCACATATATGTATATAACAACGAAGCTGGTGCTTGCTGCTGATGCTCCGATGATACCAATGACGGTAGAAGACCAAGAATTTTCTGGCATGAATATTAATACAACCATGCTCAAGCCTACAATGATATCTGCTAATATTGTTGAAGTTCTTCTCCCAAGTACTTTCGTGATTACCATTGCAATAGGACATGTAGGTATCTGAAAAATATATATTGTTAAAACAGTAATTAATAATAACCCCATCTTGTGGCAAAAAGTAGAACTATGAAAATTTTAAGAAAGATGTTCCCTGTATGATAGGTATGAGAATAGTAATGGCGCATAAATATACTCATAACTGTACCATACATATAAAAAATACCTGTGTAAGTCCCAAAATGGCGACAACGACGTACAAATTGCAATCAAGCATAGACATGTATTGGCTGATGCCATAAAAACACACGCCGGTGACAAACCAAACTATCATTGAACAAATGGTTGTCACTGCTAATTTTTTGGTTCTAAACAAATCTCTGTATGTCATATTTCGAGTATTTTTCTCCTTGAGTTGTAATTCTTGGTAAGCTTTTTCAACGTGCTCTTTGATACCTGTGGTTGGTCGGTTGTTGCTAAAAATAATACATTATTTAAATTGTGCTGTCTTAAAATGAAACAGCTTAACCACAATATTTTTAAGCTAGCATGGATATCGGCCAGTCCTAAAGCAGCAATTCGAACATCCACTTACGGATATGAATATGCTGAAATTGAATATGTGTAAGAACAAAAAGTAAGAATTCTCCACAAAGAATTTCTCAGCTATGTCGAGCTTAGTACTCGCAATAAGTGTAGATACGTAGATTAGGCCTTGGTCCTTACTCCCCTCAAATCTAGAGGATATCCGTGCCCACCTTGGGACCTCTATGAGCTTGTATAGATAAAGATTGATAGAATCAAAATTACTAAATAAGTAACTTACAATTTTGCAGCACTGGTCATCAACTTCACCACCTCCTCGGTCCTTCCATTCACCAGCAGCCACCGAGGAGACTCGGGCAAGCACAACAATAGCAAGAATATGGCCGCTGACACAACCGTGTAACTGAGCATGTAATCTTTCCAAGTGTGAGTGTAGTAGGCAAACACTGGCAGAACAGCTTCTGAAGGACCATCAAGGAGGAGGGCGAAGCTGCCTGCGGCTTCTCTGTATTGTTGGCCGACCATTTCCAGGGTATAGACAGCGGTAATGGTCATGATACCACCACTGGTGAACCCTGTGAGGACACGAAGACAGATGAAGGTTCCATAGTGGTCGGTGAAAGGTATGGCCACCATGAAGATTAAGTTTGTAAATGCTGATAGTATCAGAGCTCTACTTCTTCCAAACCTGTAAAATTAATTATTAATTAACAAGCAGTATATTAATCATTATCACCGGGATAAGTAAAAGTGTTTAACAGCTACATTCACTCAAGAACATACTACAATATTAAAAGTTAATCTTTTTTCTTTTATAAAGACGTCTAATACTAATAGACATATTTAATAAACACTTTAAACAAGCAAGTATCTAGAATATACGTCTTGTGCCATTGCTGACAAATTGCCATTAAACGAGAGGCCAGGGCAATTAACGATAATGGGTACCCTCACTATTACTCCTTATCCAATTTGAAATAAATCAAGCCCATAATAAATAGAAGTGTTTATTAATTATAACATTCAGTAACATATTATTTTCCTGTAAAAAGACTTTAAAAGCTACAAAATATCCACATACCTGTCCGACAGCCATCCAAAACTCGATACTCCGATGAACAATCCAAACATTAGTGCAGTTTGAACGAAACTCACGAGCCAACTGTTGCCACACACCAAATCAAACTCTGATATGACAGATTTCTTGAAAATTCCATCAGAATAAACATACTTTTTACAATCTTGATAGCAAGTTGAGTTTGCTGCGTGTTTGGTTTCGTTTTCAAAAGCTACACATAAAAAATCTGTCTTCGGTGTGAGGAACAGAACGGACATCAGATTCCAAGTGGCGATCATTCGAGACATAACACAAATCACGCAGAAGGTCAACTGCCAAGCGCCGAATGCGCCCATTGATTTAGTAACGTAATCATCATCAATTTCATTGGTATTCTGTTGTTTTACCACAGTTGTAACTATGTATTTTTTAGTGTTTAGTTTCATTTTATGTTACCAAACGGAATCTAGTACCTGAAACAAAAACTAATTAATATATTCTCATGGTAATTTTAGCTGTCTTTAGTTGTATGTTTGTTGTGTTTGTACCTTGTAAAATATCAGCATATTCATTGTGATGTTACCTATATTTCTATACTAATATATAAAGCTGAAGAGTTTGTTTGTTTGGTCGAACGCGCTAATTCTCTCAGCGTTAGAAAGCCCATTTATCGAGGAAGGCTATAAGCTATATAATATCACGCTACGACGAATAGGAGCGGAGCAGCAATAAAGAATGTTTCAAAATCGAGGTTATTTTGTTCCTTTTGAGAATTTCCGCTGCTTGCGCTGGGGAAACGGTTAAAGTTTCGCTAAAATAATGTATGACACAATTGTTCCCCTTTAAAAGTCCTAAAAAAAAGTCCGTGACAGCTTATGTCTATCTTTTAAGGATGGCTCACTATAACCTTTTTTAAGCTAACCAAATTTGTTCTAAAATAAAGCATTATTTATGAAGGTGTTTTTTATTAAGATGATATTAATCCTTATTCAAATAAATACGTTATGGATCACAAGTATTTAATTTAAAAGAAATTTGCCCTTTACATAATTTGATTTCAATGAGTATCTTAGAAGATATCGCAGTTTTAAAATAACACCGCAGCGAAAAAATGATCAAGCGCGCAATGATGTACAAGGCGCCGGCCGGCCGGTGCGCGGCGGCACACGTTTCACGTCTATTTGACCGATTTGAATGATTTTTGGTATGGACATAAATTGGACTCTGTGGAGTAAAATAGACTACTATTTTCTTTCTGAACTCACCCCTGTAGGCTACGCGGACGGCGTCGCGAGCAAAAGCTAGTTAAATATAAATTATTTCTTGAAACGTAAACAATGTTGGCATTATTCAATTAAATCAGCTCTCAACCATATCAATAAAAGATTAAATATTGAGGAACATGTACAAAAACCTCAGAGATTTACAAATGTACAACAACGAGCGCATTAAACAACATCTATCCCACGTCGACGCATGCAGGAAACACAAACACCAAAAAAGGAACGTTGAAAATGAAAATAACTACCAGTCACATCAGTCAAAAAATAATTTAAAACGCTTTTAAAATCGTCGAGGGCGTCTCGTTAAAGCAACATGGCCCATCGGACGGTAATAACACTGCGGGCGACTGCAACCAACAATTTGATGCAGTTTATACTCACTCAATCAAGTAAATGCCGACGAAACACGCCGATGTGGGCACATTACGCAATGAGAATGCGAAATTTAACGAGATACGACGAGAAAAACGCCCGGCCAATTACGCGGAATCCTTTATTGATCCTAAATTGACGGGCTTCGTGTGTTCATGGCGTGAAGTGAGATTTCTCCAGCCGCTTTTGGAAGTGATGGTGTTAATAATGAAACGTCAAGTGTTATTAATCATTTAATGTTGGCAATTAAGCGACGAAGATGCCTCTGAAAAGGTACAATTAACTCCTGTACGTATATTGTGAAAGCTGTGACAGATTTATGGAATCCAAGTACAGGTTACTTTATGGGATAATAGTGGTTTACATCTAACTAATTTATTATGATGAATTTCGCTAGATCAGTCCATAGTGGTAAAATATGACAGTTTTTATCAATGTTAAGAAGAATCTCGAGAATTAATCACATTCCACCATGTACAGCTTAGCCAATTCGTAAAACAACCAACTCAATGAAACTCCAACGTAAAAAAAAATACTGTCGCGTTTACTTCTGTGAATAAGAAATTTATATTTTCAGTTACTTTTTTTCCTTTCCACCTTAAATAAATATGCCTTGAATAATATCAGTCAGGAATTGTTCATGGACCATCTTCAACATGTTTAATTTGTGCCAGGTCGCTAAACAGGCACAATGTCGCAAAAAACTCGCTATCAAGGAATTGAAATTTTTTGAAAGACAATTCAAAAAACCAATGCATATCAGTCAAGGCGTCAGGCCAAAAACAACAGATTAATGAACATTATTTTGACCACAACACAATTCCACCATCAGATAAAAGCAGCAATCACCGAACTGTAATTTGGCAATGCAAAAGCGAAGCCATACATCAGTTGTGAGTGTTTCAGCAAGTTTATCACATCCATCGGGCTCGGCCGGCACCTATAATTTCCAATCGCACCAGACAACCGGTTGACCGGTGGGCTTCTAATCATCGGAATTACGCCTGCCGGCCCCACTTACGTCCAGATTTATAGTCCCTTTAAGGTACGGTTCACCATTACTATGATTTGCCGTGGCATCGCGTTCGGACATAATTTGAGCTACATGGTTGATTGAAGGGTTTAGATCTTGGCCGAGTGGGCGTATTGCAGTGTTGTTTTAGTCTAGTAAATACTTGAGTATCGTCATTCTTTAATACTGTATGTGTTCTATAAAACTGTTAAAACAACTCTGAAAACTTTCTACGCCAAGTCAGTCTGTCATATTTTAGTTCCACATTGTATGTAATCAAATAGACGTAGGTATAAAAGGAATATTTTCAGATTTAGTAGCATTACTGATAATTTCCTATCTAAAAAAATCACTAACCTCAATCTCACGCGCCATTTATACTGCAAGACAAACGAGGCAGGCAACAAAGCATAAAACTACTTTTAATTTATCTAAAACCGACACTCATCTCAAACTCAAATATAAAGGGAAGTCTTGCGGATGAAATCTCATTTTTTAAAATAAACAAAAATTCTAAACGCATTAACAGCCGTCCATCTTCCGATGCCACTTCAAATCAAAACCAAACCGAAATTCAATATCGGCTCAACGTTTTCCATTCCATATTTTTCTAATTTAATCCGCAAGAAAAAAAAACACGATCGAGTCAGAGAATTCCATTTGGCCGGTGGCGCGCCGTCAAGTCCTCAGTAAATTTTTCACAAAGAGTTTTTAATCAGTCGTCAAGCGATTTACAAATTAAACAGGCCCCGTGTTATGAAGAAATATCGCGAGTTAAGAGTGCGCGGCTCCGTTGTTCATTAGTTTTATTAATTGTTTCTTTAATATAGTTCCATTTTTACCTGTGAAAAAAGGTGTGTCTAAAATCGACCACAATAAATATGTAACTAATTAAAATATGAGAATAAAGTAAATCATATTAATAAATATTAATTTACGAAGCACTTTTATACCCATACTCTTTTAAACTTATTTCATTTCAACCCAGTGTCTTAGTTACTTTAGGAAAATATTACATTACTTCAAGCCGAAATATTTTTTTGTTACATATTATACTTGTACAATAGCTTGCCCGTAACTGCGTCCTCATAATGTCTACGAATGGTATTAAAAATGGCTATATGGTTGTATGTAACCATATATGGTTTTAGCTGTGTACACGAGTATAAATTCTGCTTCTTTCTATTTTATGACATTATAATGCTTTACAGTTGTCTCTTTGTATTATACATCGTTTTTATACCACTAAATTAAAACCGTACCGCGCATAACAACGCGAACGCGCGCCAAACAAGAAATATAGCCGGAGAAGATCTCTCCGCAAAAAGCTCGCAAATTTCCCCATCAATTATCATTGTTAGGGAGCGGGCCGTTGCGAGTAATTGAGTTTTACAAATGGCGTCTGCCGCCGACGCGCGCGTCATAAATATGCGCTGAGAGCCGCACGATGACGTGTCGTCACACGATAATGGAAACAGATATTGTTTGGATACATTTATTAAGTATCAATAAATTAGTCGGGTAATCCAACTAGTCGATTAGTTAAACGAGGGCTTGGAAAATTAAATAGTGGTAGGAGTTACATCTTCAGCTTTAAAGGTATAGAAAATCTACCAGGTTTGAATTATTTATACATATCATTCCAATAACAGGGTAGTTTAAAAAAATCTTATAATTTTCGATTTAAGTTTAAGAAATTTATATTTAATATTAAGTGACTTAAAGCATTAATTTCAATACTCCAAATAAATCACTGAATTCACCATAAGTTACTTTAACAAAAAAAAATATTTCATCTATAAATAAATAAAAAACCACTAAACAAACGCCTCAAGATTTACGCTCCCTGCCTACCCATGATGGTTGCGTGTTGATAAACAAAATGAACGTCGGCCGGCGCCTTATCAGCACAATTACTAACGCCGTAACTCTTACATATCGATGAGATATAACCCTTTGAAAACTTCCTACCACTGGCTCGATAAATCTATCGGACGGGGAATTGTGAATAATTTATATTGAATGGATATGCTTATGTTTGGAGCGTAGTTGATGTGCACATCGGATTATTTTTATAACTTATCTGTTTTATATTAAAAACAATCTTATTTTTTCGGTAGAGTGTCCAGGACAGTAAATGGTATGTATCAAACCACAAAAAGACATGACTTGTGTCTGAATGCATATAAATTTGTAAACTGTGGGCGTAGACAAAGTAATAATCTACTGAGGAAATTGTGTTATACCATAAACAAACCGCAAAAACGCTTGACCATTTTGAAAACTTTCAAATATACATATCGTTTTTAACAGCGATTTCTTCTATACAATAATACTACGAGTGATACCACCTCAGCCGTTTCGTCGCTCGACGGCCCGCTCTGTTATCAGCGACCCAACGTCCATCAACGTGACAATAATCGTTAATTCTAACTGTCGGAACAATAACAGTTAAATTTACAGCGTTATAACCGTCGAATATCTACAAGGTGCTTTTGTTGCGTCGGTGACGCTTCGCCCGATAACGTACGCGGAGAGCCTGCAGTGCTGCGCCGTACGATATCTACGCGAAATGTATTCGCACTTACAATTATTATTATGGAGAAAACAAAAAAAAATCGAAGACTTCCAGGTTTTATGGGTTAGGAAATGCTCCGTAGCAGCTCGGAGTCTGGAGATGTGCCCGAAAACGGCAATAGACTCGACCCCTATTACGTGACTGACACATACCAGGCGAAATGTGGTTCCAGAAATGCGTCTCTGGCTACTCCTTCGTGGAATACAGGTGTGAGGTTATTTACAGGTGTAAAAAGACCGCGATCGAAAACTTAGACAGGTAATAGCCACGGTGATTACGCAACACATTGACGTTAAAAAAATCCGGCAAAAAATATCCTTTCAATCACCACATACATTTAATACATATGGTTGTTTGGAAAACGTCAATTTTTTTATTTTTGTCAGGGTTTTTTTAACGTTAATGTGTTGTGTAATCACCGTGGCTATTGCCACCGTGTATGTATGTTAATAACATACGCGATGGAAAGATATATGTACGTATTCGTTTGGATATGGTACTAGAATAAGAAACATGTACTCAGGACTGTTTCAATGAAGGGGTAAGTAGCGGTATATTTCTATCCCCGTTTCGCTATTTATGTCCTTAAATCCTGCTTAACATGTATATAACCTCCTTCCACCAACCCGCCATTTTCAAATCTTTTATATTATATTTTCAAAGTATCATTTAACCACATATTCATCATCATCATCATCATCATCAGCAGCCTTTCTTACGTCCACTGCTGGACATAGGCCTTTCCTATGGCACGCCACTGGGCTCGATCTTCGGCCCTCCTCATCCAACCGCTGCCAGCCACCTTGCGAATATCGTCACTCCACCTAGCCAGAGGGCGCCCTACACTACGTTTGCCGAGTCGCGGTCTCCACTCCAGAGCCCGTTTCCCCCAACGGTTGTCGGTTCTGCGACAAATGTGACCTGCCCACTGCCACTTCAGCTCGCTAATCCTCTGGGCTATGTCGATAACTTTCGTTCTCTGGCCACATATTATTAATATTTAAAATAATAATATGTATAAATTGAAAGTACTGGCTCTTAGTCTCATATGTCAAAGTGTTATTACAGAGACATGGTTGTAGGTTATAACCGTTATTTACGCGCAGTAACATGTTACTGTCGGCCGCAGTTTGTTTGTCACACGTATACACATAGTATATATAATTAGTCCCGCGTATTTTTGTACCGCTGTTTAAATACAAAAGTATGTTTTCATATTTTTTTAAATTAATATATTAATGCTTTGGCAATACGCAATTTCGAAATGTATTTGAAAGAGTGACTATCATGAATGTTAAGTAAAATATCTGAATAATCGTGAGTAATATATAACTACAATTTTTCATTAATATCTGTGTATAGTAATGAAAATTTAATGGTCTATTTAAATATATTTGTTTATTTTAATTTCTACTATAATCATAATATATACATATATATTTTTAATCATGACAATTTATATTTTATGCACCTATTCATTAATTTTTTTTCTCTGCATCACCCCAAGGTTGACTGGTAGATAATGCCTTAGGCATTAAGTCCGCCTTTATACAATGTATATAAAGCATAAATAAAATAAATAAAATAATAAAATTTATATTAAATGCACCTAACACGTTCTCCAGTACCTATATGTCTTTTAAAAATCAGATAATTTCAAAAATAATGCCGATTCGCCATGTTTCCCGATTTCATGCTGTTACTGAGAATTCCCTAATGGAAAAACCTATTAACACTATAAATAACCCGGAAATCGAACCCAGATCTTCTAGATGGCACGGCACTTGTGCAGCGGAACCATGAGTTAGTAAGTTTTAGGCAAGCATGTTATTTGAAGACTTTTTATATCGTCAATGCAATTATTATAAAAAGTAAACAATAGATTTGCAAGAATCAAAACTATCATCATCAGCCCATATACGTCCCACTGCTGGGTACGGGCCTCCTCTACAACTGGGAGGGTTTAGGCCTTAGTCCACCACGCTGGCCTAGTGCAGATTGGCAGACTACACACGTAAGAAAATCCTAAGAACTTTTAGGTTTGCAGGTTTCCTCTCGATGTTTTCATTCGCTGTTAAAGTATATACTGACCCCACAATTGACAATTATAAACTAGACATTACACAGTTACAGTGTAACGCTTTTGGGCTTCTATGGAAGTACCGCCACTGGTGTGTACCTGGGGTTTGAACCCGCGACCGCCGAGATTCTCGACCGCGTGCCTGAACCTCGAGGCCATCACGAGTTAATCAAAGCTTTATCACAACCATAATAAAACATAACATGCTTGTATTAAACAAAATGGATGTAAACAAAAAATCTAAACCACAAATTAAAAAAAACGCGGACCGAAAGAGAAATACTCGTAATTAATCAGTGTTTATTTGCATTAAGCCGGGTACGCTTGTTAATTTGTTCCCCAGATGAAAAGTTAAGCTATTAATGCGAGTGCCTCCCCCAAGGTTTTTTCACGAGAACACTTAATCTTGCGCGAGATGAGACAAATGGCCGCCCTTTAAGAATTAATTTAAAAGAATAGCCGGCCAACAGGTCGTTTTTCATTGTCATAACGATGGAGATCCGTATCGGGGGAATGGAAACTTTTTAATGCGTTTATTTAATCGACGATGGAACCTTTATGTTTTTACATGTCACTTTAACTACATTAAGTATGCTACTGTACAAATACTGTCTTTCGTATGACTGAAATTGACTCCGGCGTGATTTATTTATTTATGTAGGTACTTATTTGTAAAGTTTTAGTATTCGAATTAAAATTGTAGGAACGTAAATAATTTATTCCAAAAACGATCAATGCAACGTTTTGACAGGAAACAATAAAGAGCGCCACCTGTGACAGTTTTAGCAAATAAAAAATAATTTCGCACAAATTGCATTATCAGCATAAGAGTACTGTCATTTACGTGGTAAAATACAATATTTATTGGTCTATAGTACACAAACATGAAAATTTATATTACATAATGCGTCATTTTTATATTTCATAATGAAAAAGCAGTGATGGCCTCGAGGTTTAGGCGCGCGGTCGAGAATTTCGGCGGTCGCAGGTTCAAACCCCAGGCACACACCTCTGACTTTTCGAAGTTATTTACTTATATACTTTTATGAATTATCACTTGCTTTAACGGTGAAGGAAAACATCGTGATAAAACCTGCACACCTAAAAGTTCTTAGGAATTTCTTAGGTAGTCCGCCAACCCGCACTAGGCCAGCGTGGTGGACTAAGGCCTAAACCCTCTCAATGGTAGAGGAGGCCCGTGCCCAGCAGTGGGACGTACAATATGGGCTGATAACGATGACGACGACGAAAGTTTACATTTTCACTTTTTACACTTTTTACATTATTACTATTACGGAACCCTTAACAAAATCACGTCTAACACTCAACGGCACGTCGTTGCTTTCGAGATATATATTTTCGTCTCCAATTAGCGTTTGAAATTTCGATGCAACTGTTGTTCAAGCGCGTTGATTTATTAATATTTTGTTTGACAGAACGCGTTTTTAATTTTAGCCGGCCGACGCTTTGTACATGTTTTCATTAGATAGTATCTCTGAGTAATATTTATCGCTGGAATTCGTGCACATTAGTGTCTAGCACGTTAACTGCCATGTCGGACTATGTGTCCGACACATATTGTTCCATTGAGGCCTTGTCGGACCATGTGACCGACAACACGTACCCAACTTCGACGTCTCGTTGGTGCCTGTCGGCGATGTTTATTACTCTTTCGGCTATCTAGAGTGACCCGCGAGGCCCCGTAGAGCACAAAAATCACTGTGTCAACATAACTTTTGTTTATTGTTACCTTTGTATTCACAATGAATAAGGTAGAAGTGAAAATAAAAATATCAAAGTAAAATTGTAATTGTTGTTTAATCAAAGAAATCAGTCAAATAGTAACATTACATGTAGTTTATACATAAAAATGTCACATATATTGAAATACAAAAGAAAAATACTAATATAAACTGTTGCTATTAAAATTAGCGATGCGATATATTATAGCAGCTAAGACAGAGATGTGGCTGTGATGGACAAACAGGACAGAAAGTGACAACCTTTTTTGTTTTATTTCTTGCCTGTAATCTACCCATCGTATTAACATTGTTTTTGTAACAATGCTGGCAATTTCTTCGAACATTCTTGGCTATCCCTTCCTTAGATATAAGGCGATGTTTTGCTCTTATTGGTCTGGGTGTGCCAGTTGTAGGAAGCTCGTTTTCTTTATTCCCAAATAATAAGTAATTTACGATGGCCGCCCTAAAATCCACTATAGACATCTTCTTTCTAGTAACTTGCTTAAATAGTACAAGGGCGTTAACTATCGATGTAGTATGTCCGACAAAATGACCCGCGCGGCGTAATGTGATAAATTATTACATTCAGGCCTTGTAGGGCTATATGTCCTACAAGTGTAAATAGGCTGTATATAATGTATTATAAGTAAATAAATATGATGTATGTGTATTTTAGGCATTAATAACATGTTTAAGTTAAATAAAACCAATAACTTTTTTTTACGTTTTTTGAAAATATAGCGTGGCAGTTAACGTGCTAGATGATGACGCTGAGATATGTAGGTATGTATCGTAAATGGTGGAGCTACTTTCTACTCAGTTTTGAGTTGACTATGATTGCAATACCTGGTTCAGGTGATACCACAGTCTATAACAGTTGATCATCATCATCAGCCCATATACGTCCCACTGCTGCACGGGCCTCCTCTACAACTGAGAGGGTTTAGGTCTCAGTCCACCACGCTGGCCTAGTGCGGGTTGGCAGACTACACACCTAAGAAATTCCTAAGAATTTTAAGGTGCGCAGGTTTCATCACGATGTTTTCCTTCACGGTCAAAGTACGTGATAATTTATTTTAAACAGTTCTGCGGTAGCATATCTTTAAATCAATAAGGTTTCAGAGGGGTAATGGCTGCTGAGTAACCTTTACGTCTTCTCCTTTTGAAAGAGCTACTAAGTGAGCAACTTGCTAGTAAGACGAAACTATAAAATATAAAAAAATGCCGACTCAGGTGTAATCGCAGGTGCCAACATCGCTTTCACTCCTACGTAACAACAAGACCTGGGTATCGATTTACCTCTGACATTCAAAGACTCTACAGGCATCCGTGTAATTATTTACATAAATACTTATATGCAAAATATTGCAATCAAATGCAAAGCAAATTGTTGACTAAAAGTATCAAGCCTGCCCATTATACTACCCGACAACACAGCTTTACCAATTATAAATAAATAAATACACCCAACAGTCACATACATAGTTCTGATCCCACACTAAGATACAAGTCTTGTGTCGTGGGTATCAGAAACTACGAGAGACTTTTTGGTCTCACATACAGCCAGACCCGAAACAATTATTTGTGGATTACACAAACATTTGTCTCGGTGCGGGGATCGAACCCGCGGTCTCTCGTTTCGCAAGCTGGTGTCTAGCCAACGGCGCCACGGGGCTGTCAAAAGTTAAAAATTATAAAGATATATTTAGCTGAATCAGGAATAGAACGACAGTCACAATTGCTGGACGTGCCATCAAACTATTTCATATGAAAGCGACATAAATTAATAAAGATAAGAGAGACACGCACTCAATGCTGACATCGACTATAAAGTTAAATGATTCACTGGCATAATTACATAGAAACGGCCATATTGTAATCATCCTAATGAATTTTATGTTTTCTACGAGACTTGCGTCTGCATATTGAGGGGAATAATCAAATCAAAATAAACGTTATTCACAATTCTGTTGCATGGTCTTATGAATAGTCAACGCTATCACCGCTTCGGAATATGTTATAGGTGTAATAACACCGTTCTAGGAAGTCTCTTAGCCATAAAATATATTCAAACTGGCCGACGTAATGACAGCGGACGGTAAAATATGAATATCGTAGTTTCTCACAATAATTTTTTTCTCAGTAGTAGCATGAAGTCTAGGAATGTGCCCGGAAAATGGCAATAGGCTCTCCATATTACGCAGAACTAAAATCAGCTAGCTGGTTGTAGACAGTGACGGTACTTCCATAGAAGCCCAAAAGCCCAGACTGTCTTACAAAAATTCGAATATAATCTTTAAGCTTCAAATCTTTATTCAACATAAGCAGTTTGACTTATACATGACAATATCCTGATCCCACAATAAACAATTTTAAAATAGACATTACATCATCATAATCATCATCAGCCCATATACGTCCCACTGCTGGGCACGGGCCTCCTCTACAACTGAGAGGGTTTAGACCTTAGTCCACCACGCTGGCCTAGTGCGGGTTGGCGGACTACACACCTAAGAAATTCCTAAGAACTTTTAGGTATGCAGGTTTTATCACGATGTTTTCCTTCACCGTTAAAGCAAGTGATAATTCATTGTGAATACACACATAACTTCGAAAAGTCAGAGGTGTGTGCCTGGGGTTTGAACCTGCGACCGCCGAGATTCTCGACCGCGCGCCTAAACCTCGAGGCCATCACTTATAGACATTACATAATTAACGTGTAACGCTTTCGGGCTTCTATGGAAGTACCGCCACTGGTTGTAGGTGTATACCTCTGCTAACCCTCCGAATATACAAGCCCCGTGGTGTAGTTCGCTAGACAAGAGCTTATGTGTCGAGAGGCCGCGGTATAGGTCACTACACCGTGACAATGTTTGTGTGATCCACAATTTTTGTTTTGGGTCGGAGTGTTTGTGAGAACGAAAAGTCTCGCGTTGTTTCAGATACCCACGACGCAAGATCTTAGTGTGGGGTCAGAACTATGTATGTGACTGTTGGGTGTATTAAAAATGCTACATAAACATGTATTTATGAGACTGAGAAATATACTTCAACGCGAAGACTGCTACGCCCTTCCGAAGAAATCTTACCTTTTCGACCTCACAAACACCTATAATAAAAACAAATTGTTGTTGATCACAAACATTTGTCTTTGTAGCCATCAAACACCTGATATAAAAGCCTATTTCTGACCTTCGTCACAAACCTATCCGAAAATAGAAAATTCCGAAATCCGAAATCCGAAAGTCAAAAACCGACTTAATAACATTTTCATGCGAAATTCAAAAGGAAAAAAGTTGTGTAAATTACATCTTAGGGTAGATTTGTGCGCGTTATTTGTGGCCCGTTAGCCGGTTATATCTCGTTCGCAACGCACACCATTTAACCTGAGTTATGAGCTCCCGAGACAAGCGCCGCAAAAATCTACCGACAGCTTTATTTTACTACGCCGCCTCGGATGGTCTGTTTGCCAAAATACTTCGTGATAGCCTCCAGACGCTACCTAATAATTAGCTAGATATCTAGACCTTTGTTTAAATCTTGGAGGATGTTTCGTACTCTCTTCATTTAAAACGGTTCGGAAAAATAATACTGGGACTTGATGCTGATGCTAATATATAATAGACCTACTAGGGGAAGCACACTGCAGAAATTCCTCGTGAAAAGTCTAGATTAGCCCGTTTCCTCACGATTTCGTCACATAAAGTCATCCATCCATCCGCCAACAGAAGTCCACTGCTGAACATAAACCTCCCCCAATGATCTCCACAGTGACTTATTGGAGGCAGCCTGCGTCCAGCGACGTCCCGCGACCTTTACCAGGTCGTCGGACCGTCTTGTGGACGTCCTACGCTGCGCTTCCCGCTAAGTGGCCTCCATACGAGAACTTTTTGGCTCCATCGGCCATCAGTTCTCCGCGCTATGTGCCCGGCCCATTGCCACTTCAACTTACTAATCGCCACATAAAGTAATAACATTAAAAATTATATCAGGAAAAGCTAGACTGTCTCATCGGTTCTGGTATAGAAATAACGAATGGCGCGTGTAATAAAGAGGTCCCGAGTACGACTCCCGTTTAGGCAGTGTTATTGGATTTTTCCGGTATGAAATCCCCAAAAGCACACGCACTTTTAATAGGTGAATACTAGAGATGGGCTCAAAACATCCGAAAAATCCTATGTGTAGGAATCCACTTCTACCTCCTGTTAAGAGATATTTTCGTTGTATACGAAAATTATAAACAATAATGCTAAATACTATCCTATTACACTGCCTCGTGGTCTCGCGGTACAAATATGTGCCGTACGGTCCTGGGTTCGATTCCCGGGACGGGCAAAGTGTTATTGGTTTTTCCATTAGGAAATTCTCAGTAGCAGCACGGAGTCTGGAAATGTGCCCGAAAAACGGCAATAGGCTCGCCCCCTATTACGTGGGACTGATACATACCTGGCGAAATGTGGGTGCAGAAATGCACTTCTGCCTACCTCTTCAGGGAATACAAGCGAGAGTTTATGTATTGTATTACCCAACTATATCAAAAAGCTATACATCCAACAAGCGTCGCCCGCCACTGTATATCCCACAAATGTGGCGGGTTTTTAACATCGCATTACTTATTGGCCAGAGGTCGGGACTCCGCAGATTGGGGTTAAGAAGCGGCCATCCGATCCCCGTTGGACGTTAAATGATTCATATGCCTTGTTGGTAATATTCTTGAATTTATCGCTACTTTTGATTGGCGATAGTGACACCTAATGACCTAAGGTAATATTCGTATCATCATCAGCCCAAATACGTCCCACTGCTGGGCACGGGCCTCCTCTACAACTGAGAGGGTTTAGGCCTTAGTCCACCACGCTGGCCTAGTGCGGGTTGGCGGACTACACACCTAAGAAATTCCTAAGAACTTTTAAGTGTGCAGGTTTTATCACGATGTTTTCCTTCACCGTTAAAGCAAGTGATAATTCATTGTGAATACACACATAACTTCGAAAAGTCAGAGGTGTGTGCCTGGGGTTTGAACCTGCGACCGCTATAACGAATATTCGTATATGAAATGGAATAGTAAGTTCCGCCTCCGTGGCGCAGTTGGAGAGCGATCTACATGTCCCGTATTCAGCTTACGGATCGAACAAAATGTAAAGTTTTTCCATTAGGAATTTTAAATAGCAGTACGGAGTCTGGAGTTGTGCTAATAACCTTGCCGCCTATTACGTGACACTTAAACGTAGTTGGCGAAATATGGGTGCAGTATATAGCTGTGTCTTCGGAGAATGCATGCGTGTATATGTATATGTGTGGGTTTATTATATAGAAACGTGTGAAGAACCTTCTCAGCAGGTCGGCATGAGTGGATCGAGGGACAAGAGATGAGAGACTCTCGCTATTTAGGGTGCTGTTTGAACATCACCGTGCCATCACGTACGGTATAGTCACTTTGCCGTGCCGGTATTAAAAAGAAATCTTGCAACAGTAGGCCATCTCTAAGCGCTAATCATGTCCTACTGATTTTTTTTTTCAAGTAAATCTAAAGAAGTGTTCTGATACGAAAAGAAGCCTAGTTGTGGCCACTTTAAAATGACTTACGGCCGAGTACTGAAACGCTACTTAATATGAGGATGACTTATATTTATGTGGCTGTTATAATTTAAGCGGTATATACTTAAAAAATGTCATGTAAAAGAACTTTTTGTGGTAATGTTGCCATTTATGGAAATTTAAGTGGGCATTAGTTAATCACAGTCCTAAAACCGATAAATGATGTTTCAGTATACCACTTAAATTATAACAGCCATTTAAATATAAGTCGCCCTCAGATTAAGTAGCGTTTCAGTATTCGGCCATTAGGGTATTAATTTAAATCCCTCTTAAATTATATTTACTAATTTTTTTCACTAAATTACACTTAAAAATATGTAAGATTTTTATAAGAAAATGTTTTTTTTATTCTTTATAAAATACAAACCTACCTACATGCTTAAATCGTTTAACTGATGCTGACTAACCCAGGATAACGTTAGGTTTTTGAGAGATTTTTTAATTTATTTATATGGTGACAAAATTTATACTAACGTCAGCAAAGTTTATTGCAATAAATTGTTGAAATACACACCATAAAGGCATGTATTCGAACAAATAAGCACGCGAAACTAATTAACTATAGTTTAGGACAATTATTACTATAATAAACCAGATGTGAACATCACCTTGTAATGACGGTCGATGTAAAGTTACAAATGAAAACAAACTGTATAACTGTTTTTGTTATGCTTACACCTGTTCCAACAATGAAAACAATTGTTAGATTACACTAACATACAAATACAAAAGTCTAATGTTAGGTGTGACTAATAAAGCGTCAGAACCTTCTATGTGACTGTTGGGTGTACTTGTTTATTTATTAAAATTTATTCAAATTAGCAGTTACATCATCATCATCATCATCAGCCCAAATACGTCCCACTGCTGGGCACGGGCCTCCTCTACAACTGAGAGGGTTTAGGCCTTAGTCCACCACGCTGGCCTAGTGCGGGTTGGCGGACTACACACCTAAGAAATTCCTAAGAACTTTTAGGTGTGCAGGTTTTATCACGATGTTTTCCTTCACCGTCAAAGCAAGTGATAATTCATTGTGAATACACACATAACTTCGAAAAGTCAGAGGTGTGTGCCTTTTTTTTTTTTTTTTTTTTTTTCTCGAGGGGAAAGCTGTTTATGGCTCTACTTCCCGCCAGCCCCGGGGGAGGGGGGGGCGGGAAGCGTATGTCGGGGTCACCGGTCTTCCAGCCCGGCGCGCGGCGACGTCATGTCCGCGCAGGTGTTAGTGCCGGGCTGGGTCCCTAACAAAATTCCCTAAACCGGCATACCGACCAAAACCCCCCGGTGGCCATCTCCGCGCCGAGTGGGGCGACCACGGTACGTGAGCGAGAAGCGCCCACCGTAATGCCGCAGCCGCCCGGTGCGCCTCCGAGACGTTATTGTCTCGGCCGTCTCGGAGTTGTAGGGGGCGCAGTTGCACCCCCACTAGCTTGGTTCGGGCGCCCCGGTTGTGGATGGGCGCCCGCGACGTACACAGGCCACAGTGCCGCCGCCCCTCTCGGGGTCACTTTCAGTGAGGACGCGCCGCCCCCGCAGCGCGCCCAGCGACCCCAAGGGCCCCTTTGAGTCGCCTTTTACGGCAGGCAGGGGATACCGTGGTGGGATTCTAACGCCCCCTTGCCACAGGGCAGGGCGCCGGGTCTAGTTATCTCTGTCGACCCGGCGCCTCCTTCTCTGACGTCTTTGGCGGGCGGGATCGTTGATTTCTCGATCCCGCTCCGCGCTCTCCTTCTGCGACATGACGTGCTCGCAGAAAGAGAGCACCGCTCGCCACGACCTCGGACTCCCGACCATCGAAGAGATGACGGCCGGGAGCGAGAGGTCGCCACCAACAATAGCGCGGAGAGCGCTGCGCTCCATCTCCCAGGCTGGACACTCTTGTAGTGTGTGCTGGGCTGTGTCGTCCGGGCAGTTGTCACAGTGGTGACACACGGCCGACTCTTCCTTCAGAGCCACCCGACACAGGTAGTGGCCGAAGCATCCATGCCCCGACAACACCTGCGTCAGGCGGAACGTCGCCGCACCGTGGCGCCTGTCCACCCACTGGTCGAGGACAGGACGCACTGCCTCGACGGTCCTAGCACCAGCACTGGGATCCTCCAGCCTGGTACGCCATTCCTCCACGGCGGCCGTACGGAGGGAGGCTTTTATAGCCTCTACCTCTCTCGGGGCCAGTCTGTCCCCGCGACTTGACGCCTCCTCCCGCTGATGGTATAGACGCGAGAGGAATTTGGCGTCAAGGTCCCACGGCAGGGACCCGGCCAAAACGCAGGCCGCCTCGTAGGAGATCGTGCGGTAGCCCCTGATCATTCGCTGCGCCAGCGCACGCTGAGGCCTGCGCAGAAGAGCGACGCAGCGCCTGTTCAGGGACTCGGCCCATACTGGGCTCCCATACAACGCCATAGACCGCACGACTCCCATGTACATCCTTCGGCAAGGGATGCCTGGACCTTCCAGGTTGGGCAGCAGGCCGGACAAAGCGCCTGCTACCCGCAGCAGCTTCGGCTGCAGCACCTCAAAATGGGCGCGGAATTCCCACCGACTGTCCAGCAGCAGCCCCAAATATTTGAGCTGCTTGCCGATGGGAATTCGCACGCCCTGTACTTCGATGTGGGCCCCAGCAGGTGGTCCCATCCGAGGCCGGTGAAAGCAGATGGCCTCGGATTTGTGGAGGGCCACCGTGAGGCCCAGCCGCCGAATTCTCCTCGCCACGTTGCCAGTTCCAACCGCGGCGAGGTCGGCGGCCTCCTGGAAGGTCCCGCCCGTCGCAGTGACGAGCGTGTCGTCGGCGTAACAGAATACGCCGACGCCCCGGGGGTTGGCACCACGGAGCACCCAGTCGTAGCCGATGTTCCACAGAAGGGGCCCAAGAACCGACCCCTGCGGAACACCGCACGACATTGCTCTTCGATGCCACCCATCAGCGCCCGGATACACCACGTCCCTATTGGAGAGGTACGAGTGCACCAAGCGCCTGAGATAGGGTGGCACCACGTGGTACCGCAGTGCTTGCTCGATACAGGCCCAGGGCAAGGTATTAAACGCGTTGGCGATGTCCAGGGACACCGCCACAACGCATTTGCCCTGAGCCACCGCTTCCTTCGCTTGTGCCTTGACCCGCAGAATCGCCGTGATGGTAGATCGGCCCCTCCGGAACCCGAACTGGCAATCGGCCAGGTCCGGGCCAACCCTCTCGAGATGCTCGACGAGGCGCGCGTGAACGATGCGCTCGAAAAGCTTGGCGACCTCGTCGAGCAGTACAATAGGCCGGTAGGCCGATGGCGACTCAGCGGGTCTACCTTCTTTCCTGAGCAGGACCAGCTTTCCCGTTTTCCATCTCGATGGAATCTGGCCCTGTTCTAGGCACGCGGAAAACAGGCCGCGGAGCCTCGCCCCCAGGAACTCGACTACAAGCACCCAGACACGTCCTGGAATGCCATCGAGCCCTGGAGCGGAGTTCTTGCTCCGCAGCCGAAGCACTGCTGCCTCTAACTCCCCGGGTGTCACACCCGGGGGAGGACCCTCCGGGGTCTCCCTTGCCGAAGCAGACGACGATGCCACCGGAGATGTTCCGGTCGTTTGCGACCTAGGTCTCGGCGGCATCGGTGGAGGAATGATGACGACATCGGTGGCCGGGAAGAGGGCGGCAACCACGTCCCTCAGGAGCTCCGTTCGGAGACTCTGGGTTAGAGGGGGCGCCGGCGGGCGCAACTTGTTCAGCACCAGCCGATACGGGCGCCCCCATGGATCGTGGTCCAGAGTCCCCAAGAACTCCTTTCTGGCCGCAGTCTTCGCCTCTTTGATGGCCACCCGCAGCGCTCTCCTGGCCTCTCTATAGAAGACACGGAGCCGCCGCTCCTGATCCAAGAAGTCAACCTGCCGTATCCGTCGGCGCCTGAGTCTGGCGAGTCGGCGGCGCGCCACCTCACAATCATACCTCAGCTGCGCAAGCTCCGCCGACCACCAGTAAACTTGGCGCCGCGGAGGGAGGCGCTGGACACGAGGCATTGCTGCATCGCAGATGCTTGTCATTGCTGCCCCGAACCATTCGGCCTCCTCCTCAACCCGTACCGGTGATTCCGGCGCGGGAAGCCAGGCTTGGACCAGAGCGGCCAGCTCCAAGGCCTCTTTATCGAGGCGCTTCATAGCCCATCGCAGGCCGCCCCCAATCGGAGCATTCAATCTGCCGCCAGACTGAATTGCGGCGGACGCAGAGACGTCGAACCGGATGTAACGGTGGTCCGACAAAGTCTCCACGCCCACGAGAACCCTCCAGTTTCGGACACGGCGTGCAACGGAATCGGTGGCGAACGAGATATCCACCACCGATCCGCCGTTGTGTCTCACGCAAGTGTTGACAGATCCCCGATTAAGGACGGCCAGGCCGAGTGAGATCGCCCACCCCTCCAGGACCCTGCCACGAGCGTCAGTCACCAACGAACCCCAAGCTCGAGATTTGGCGTTGAAGTCGCCGGCTACGACGACCGGGCAAGGTTGGCATTGCGACACCAGGGCCCCCAGCCGAGTGAGAAAAGCCTCAAACTCGGCCAAAGGTCTGTTGGGAGAAAAATAAACTCCGACAATCCACACACCTCCCAACAGAGCCGCTACGCATCCCCGATCCTTCGCTACTTTTTCAAAGGACGGGGAGCCCGCGGCACCCTGGGTAATCACGGCCACCAAACCGTCGAGGTCCTCGGCCCAGTTATCACGGGGCGGGACGAAATACGGTTCGGCGACCACAGCCACGTTCACCAACCACTGCGCCATAGACTGAAGAAGCAGATCTTGCGCTCCGGCGCAGTGATTGATGTTCGCCTGGAGGATCTTGAGGTCCATTATTGGGCGACCTCCATTGACTCATTCTCGACCTGCGATGGGCTTACGGGCTGCGGCTGGGCCGTGGCCCCAGCGGCAGTGCGTTTCCAATACTTATTATTGCGGCGGCTAGGCTTGACCATGCAGGCCTTGCTACCGACGGCGTGCCCCGCAGGTTTGCTGGCCGCTGCGCATAAAATGCAATGCGGCTCTGCGGAGCAACCCCGCGCTATATGTCCCGGCTGACCGCAGCGGTAGCATAAATTGCTACGATCAGTCTCGGCGGTGCAGCACTCCCGGACGTGCCCTAAATCAAGGCACCGGAAGCACCGAAGGGGCCTCGGTTCAAGGACGCTGACGCGAGCCGCCGACCACCCGACCAGGATACGTCCTGTCCTGGCTGCTCTTTCAGCCGCCAGAACTGGCGCCCGGAGCCAGACCACGCCCAAACCCGAGCGGTCTGGTCTGACCTCTCCAACTTTTATCACCTCCGCTGGACACTGAGTGGCCACAGCGAAAGCCTGTGCGACCTTCTCGGGGGTGACTGATTCGTCAAGCCCCGAGAGTCGCAGTTCCGCGGTTTTTATGGGCCGAGAGACTCGTACATCTTCCGACCCACAGAAGGCTTCCTTTAGTTTTGCGGCAAGGGAGTCAGCCTTTAGCTGGTTATCCGGTCCCGGCACCTCAATGATGGTGGCCCCCGTCACTGCTTTACGCCACTTAATGTTGCTGATGCCGATGCCAGCCAGATCAACTTTCTCCTGAGCCTCACCAATTATGCGGCTATAGGTTAAGCCTCTCTCCTTAGCCGCAGGCGCCAGAGTTATTGTTACCGCAGCGGAACGTGGAGGCCGAAGTTTTGGCATCGGCTTCCGCTGCGGTTTATGTTGCGCAAATATTGGTGTATTTGTCGCATGCTGGGTCCTCATGCCTCGCCGCGTTACCAGAGACCATGGTGTCTCCATGGATGAAGGCGGTGGAGGCAAAGGGCGAGGTTCCCTTAAAATTGGCTTAGGGGCCGCGGTTTGCCTTCCTTTCCTTCCCTTCCTTTTGGATAGAGGAGCAGAAGGTGCACTTGTCGTTGGGTGCACGGCATTTATTACACGCGGCGCCGGCATGGGCCGAGCTTGTGAGCCGGATAGCGCCTGTTGCGAAATAGGAGAAAACGCTGTTTCTCCGCCTATATTTCTTCTCTTCTTTTTATTACCCGCAATTTTTGGAGCTGGCTGATCCGATTTCCTTGGAGCGGCAAAAGGTTCTGGTGCCAAAGGATGCCCAACGGCTGATGGCACTGGATGCTGTACCATAGCTGCCTTATTCCGATCAGCTGCCAAAGGCGGACGAAGTCGCGGTTCTGGTTGTAACCGGCTGCGACACTCCATGTCGTACTGTCTCGCTGCGATGATGTTTGCGAGTCGTTCTTCCATCTCAGCCACTTTGCCCTCAAGTGTCGAAATCTTCTCTTGGAGGCATATATTTTCAGCTAGATGACATTCTTTTTCGGCCCGTAGACGGGCGTTGGCCGCTTCCAGTTGCGCCTTCTCGGAGGATGCGGGCACATCAACTACGTCTTCTAGTTTTTTACTAGCATCCTTCAAAGCTCGAATGAGCGTCGCTTTCACGTTTCCCGACTTATCAGCGACGTTTCTCATTTGAGCCGCAATGTCGCGAAGGACCTGGTCGCGTAGGGGAGCAGATGAAGGCGCTTCCCCTAAATTCATTTGTATCGATACCTCTTTGGGTACCTCCAAATTATCCTTCTCACCGGAATATTTAGTATAGACACGGCGGCCATCTAGTGCCATAATTTTGACTGCCGGTTCCAACGCGTCATCGCTAGAGAGTGATGCCACTGAACGCGATCTTGAGCGTGATCGGTCCGAATTTACCGATCGCATCCAAAGACGACTACTTCGCCTGACTCGTGGAGCAGACTGAACATGCCCAGAATGAGCAGAGATGGGTCTCTCCATAAAATCATCATTTGTGGGCATCGCACCCGACTTCTCCTGCGTTTCATCTCCGTTGTCGGACACAAGTCCGACAACCTCCACCTGCTCAGCATAAGCCGACGCAGGCAACTTCGTCGAAAGAATTTGAGGTTTTTTAAATGTATCCATAAAGTTCCCACGAGTTTGGGGGAAAGAATAGTCCGCCCAGATAGAGCCCCCTGTATCTGGGTAAGCCTAGCGTAACCCGCCAAGAGGGTCGGCCGGTACTCTGGCGGGGGCCGCACTAGAGACTGAACCTCCCATCAGCCATGCATCCCCTCACGGTGCGCCGCCGCTTGGGATTCGGGGTAACTTTTTATAGAGGTTTCCTCCCTCGCGGCCCGGGCGGTTAAGCCAAGGCCCTCGGGCCGGCCGAACTGCGAGACATGACCACAGGTTCGACCGGATTACGAGTTCAACGGTGGAAATGGGGTTCACCCATTTCCTTACTCGGAAGTAAGAGATTACTATCCGAGTCCGCGAATGACCCGGAATAGAGCCGGGATGGCCAAGAAGGGGCCCCTGCAACGGTGGGGGACATAACTACAAAAATGGCGGAAATCGCCAGTCCCCACCGACAGGAATTAGCCGCTGGCCAGCATAACTAGTCAGTATCTGTAACAACTTATGCTGGCCGTCGTTGCCCAGGGTGCACCACGTGGAGGTTTCCTGCAAAAGCACCCCAGAGGTGTGTGCCTGGGGTTTGAACCTGCGACCGCCGAAATTCTCGACCGCGCGCCTAAACCTCGAGGCCATCACTGCTTTGTTGGGTGTACTTGTTTTACTGTTGTTGTGGTTGATGACGGGCAGCAGCGTCATCAACGCGAGTCCCCTCCTGCGCTCGCCAACCCGCCTGCCAAGCGTGGCGAGTATTGGCAATTACCTCGAATGAATGAAACCAGGACCAGACAGGTCCCTGTGGAAGTCATTGGGAGAGGCCTATGTCCAGTAGTGGACTTCGATTGGCTGATGGAATGGATTGGATTGGATTAAAAAAAATATATTAAATTTTGAAAAATAAATTAAAGTCTTATTATGAAATAAATCCTGTCACACTCTATACAATTAAATTTTCACAGATAAATAATTTTGAAATTAAAAATTTTAAAATATTTTTTTGTTTTAAATCACTTTGTTTGTCTTTTTTGTAATGATAATAAAAAGGGGGGTCAATTTCAATGATAAGGAATCACTAAAATGCACTAACTTAATCGTATCGTAGTCAGTTTTTAAAAAATAATCCTTACTGGAACTTAAATCTTTTCTTCAAGCATGTGTTTCCTGCTTATGTGTATTGTGTACTCACTAAATGTATAAATATTTATAAATACATAACCTCACACAGTATCCACGAAGAGGTAGGCAGAGGTGCATTTCTACACCCAAATTTCGCCAATTGTATTTTCATCCCACGTAATAGCGGGCGAGCCTATTGATTGGCAATTACAGACTCTGTGCTGCTACGGATAATTTCCTCAAGAAATCGAACCCGGGACCTTTAGATTATACGGCAAATACATATGTACTTGCGCCGCGAGACCATGAGGTAGTGAGCAACATTAATACTAGAAAAGATTTTCCATTAAAAGATCTATCTTTTACCTTTTAGCCTTTGGTTTAATCTGTCTTTACGAGATTATATATGTTTTGATTATATAAGACAGCCCCGTGGCGCAGTTGGCTAGACACCAGCTTGCGAAGCGAGAGGCCGCGGGTTCGATCCCCGCAACGCGACTGTTTGTGTGGTTCACAAATATTTGTTTCCGGTCTGTGTGTTTGTGAGACCGAAAAGTCTCTCGTAGTTTCTGATACCCACGGCACAAGACTTGTATCTTAATGTGGGGTCAAAACTATGTGTGTGACTGTTGGGTGTATTTATTTATTATTTATTTATTTAAGTACATCAGAAATGAAAATTTATATAATTGATATTCATACCTACTACAGGATCTACAAGTACCTATTCTATTCACAACAATGGACAAACTAGATGTTTAGAAGCTCCCAGGTTCAACATCTAGCCTATATTTTCCTCAAAAGTATTGTGGGTGTCATGGGCGGTGTTGACCACTTAACATCAGGTGGCTCACTAGCTCGTTTACCTCCTTTCCCATAAAAAAAAGGTTTATTCCTAATAAAATTAGGAATAAAACTTGGTCTATTACCATCTCCAGGGTCACTACAGCTTTATATATGTAAAGTTATAAGGATACGCGAAGAAAAGTCACACATTTAAGTGCAAACAAAAGTAATTATAACGTACCTGATTATTGATAATATTAGTATTGTTTTCCAATTGAACCACGATCAATTAATCCAGATATAACCATTACCGAATTTGATATTTTTTTATCTCACTTTTCTTATAATTTGGTAAATTAATTTATATTTATTTATATTATTATTAGGTGTGTATTGAATTATAAAGACCCCATTAATATTTAACACACTCACTTATATTCCATTGTTTAAAATGTACGCAATATTTCAAATATTAAAATTACGTCTAGAACAAATTAATTATTGTTATTAACCTCAATAATATTGCAAGCTCTATAGTTTAAATATTATTCATTTAATGTATTTTATTGTACACAATAAACAAGAGACAATTACAAACACTTAACACGTCCACCCTTGATGTTGAATTGGCAACATAAACAGGTGGTTTGTTTCTATTGTAAAATCGCATAAATTATATTTATTTTGTTATAATTAATATATAACACGAAAATAAGTTCTAACATACATACATACATAAACTCACGCCTGTATTCCCCGAAGGGGTAGTTAGAGGTGCATTTCTACACCCACATTTCGCCAGGTATGTATCAGTCCCACGTAATAGGGGGCGAGCCTATTGCCGTTTTTCGGACACATTTCCAGACTCCGTGCTGTTACTGAGAATTTCCTAATGGAAAAACCCAATAACACTTTGCCCGACCCGGGAATCAAACCCAGGACCTCTAGATCCCACGGCACATACTTGTACCGCGAGACCACGAGGCAGTCTTATCAGTACTTATCACACCATAACCGCCAAAAAAAGAAAGTATTCAGCAGATGTGGAAATAAAATTCATTAATACAGATCTTTCTTAAATATTATAATACAATCGGCAAAGTAGATTACATATCATGATGAAGTGACGATTTGCTGATAATATAAAGACTCACAGTCTTTATAAACATCTAACATCAAATGCCGACTGATGCAAAAATATTTCGAATATCTTTTACCAGTCAACAAAATGATGCCGACCTTGTGTGCACCACAATTGACAGTGGCTGACCATTGACAGTGGTTTGCCATTTACAATGTTATCCTAACATATCAGGCGTTTCACTGGAGATCTGAACGATAGACATAAAACATAAAATAGGTATATTATTATTTTATAGAAACAGTGAAAAAGATAGTCGCTTAGATCCCGCGGCATTATGTGCGGCGAGGAATCAAGAGGTCTTGATTTCGGTTTCCAAGTCGGGCAAAGTGCTGGGACTTCCCATTGTGAAACTCTCAAAAGCTACAAGTCTGGTCTGGACTAAGGCCTAAACCCTCTCAGTTGTAGACGAAGCCCGTGCCCAGCAGTAGGATGTATATAGGCTGATGATCACGAGTCTGGTAGTGTGCCCAGTATGTGTTAATAACTAACTAATAAATAAATTAACACATTTTGAAGCGGCAATAGTTAAAAAAATACTTAATAGTGACGATTCATAAGCACTTGTAAAAGTCTATTTGAACAGAGGTGATTTTGGCTTTGACTTTGACTTTTGACTTTGACTTTAATACATGCAGGTAGTATAAAAACCGTATACATCTAAAATTAAGACAGGTAATAGCCACGGTGATTACAAATACCGTGATATTAAAGAAAATCCCGACAATTTTTTTTTTACGTTCACGATCTTTATTAATATATACAGGATATATTATAAAAATATTTATATTTATATAAAAGGTCAGAAGTATGTACAGAGCTGTCTCAGGAGACAAGGCGGGTCAGCCGAAACAATTCGCCACAAAAACATACCTGTTACCAACAAAATGCTTAATTAATACGCAAATTGGAGCCGCCGGCCTCGGCCCGCGCCGCGCTGCCAATTATCTTGTCGATAATATCGCAATGGATTTCCACCAGAATCATTTTGGGCAGCTTTTTTTTACGGAAGATGTAGTGACGTCACTGTTTCAGTAAACGGGTTTCGGTTAAACAGACACATACAAACCAGTGGCTCTACTTCCATAGAGGCCCAAAAGCCCAGCTTGCCTTACAAAATCCCGAATAATTAGCTTTAAACCTTTATTTAACAAAAGCAATTTGACATATAAATAGGAATATCCTGACCCCACAATAAACAATTATAAACTAGACATTACACAATTAACTTGTAGGGCTTTTGGGCTTCTATGGAAGTACCGCCACTGATACAAACATAAACTCACACCTGTCTACCGTTGGTGTAAGCAGGGACTATAGAGCGCCAAATGCTATGGTCCATACACATTTATTTCGCTTCCTCAACTAACATTATCTTCTTCATGCATGCACGTCGTTTTCGAGGACTCTTTATATTTATCATCATCAGCCCATATACGTCCCACTGCTGGGCACGGGCCTTCTCTACAACTGAGAGGGTTTAGGCCTTAGTCCACCACGCTGGCCTAGTGCGGGTTGGCGGGCTACACACCTAAGAAATTCCTAAGATTTTTTAGGTGTGCAGGTTTCATCACGATGTTTTCATTAGCCGTTAAAGTACGTGTTTCAATGTGAATACACACATAACTTCGAAAAGTCAGGGGTGCATGCCTGAGGTTTGAACCCGCGACCGAACAATAAAAAAAATATATTATTATTATATTGCTCAAAAATTACGGTCGCATCAAACAAGGTTACAAAGGTTTTCTGATATGTTATAGACATAGAAATACATAATACAAAACCTCATTTTCAAATTCCGTACTGCTATAAAAAATATCCTAATAGAAAAACCCAATAACACTTTTCCCGAATTGAACCCGGGACCTCTGGATCGCACGGCACAAACTTGTGCTCCGAGACCACGAGGTATGTTAGAAATACATGGGTTAAATCTGCATCGGGTAAATTTTAGATCTAATTTATAATTATTTATTACCTATGCATAAAATATCCACAATGTATTTTATGGATGAACTTACTACACTTTGACAACAAAATGGCTATCGAGCAAGCAATATATATACAAATACACATGTAATCACTGGCAATCATTACGGTACAAAACTCGCAACATCGGAACAATTTACAATGGTTTTCAATTTGAACCGGCTATTTATCGACACTCAGCCCAACCCCACGGACGGTTTTGCATAATAAACCCGGTAAATTAGCATAAAATCACTCGACACCCGGCTCCTAACAGCTCGGTTATTTGACTTGCTAAAAATAGCTTCCATTCTCCCATCACGAGGGCGTCGGGAGATCAGAGTTCGGGAAGATATGATTAACAAATTGTATATTTTATAATTGACAGCCCCGTGGCGCAGTTGGCTAGATACCAGCTAGCAAAGAGAGGCCGCGGGTTCGATCACCGCAACGCCACAAATGTTTGTGTGGTCCACAAATATTTGTTTCCGGTCTATGTGTTTGTGAGAGCGAAAAGTCTCTCGTAGTTTCTGATACCCACGACACAAGACTCGTATCCTAATGTTGAGTCAAAAGTATGTACTCGTAGGTGACTGTTGGGTGTATTTATTTATTACTATATATTTATACAAATAAATAAAATTGGAGTGTCTGTTTGTAATATTGAAATAACTGCTTTTTAATAAATGTATATGGATGTATACACGGTACCAATACCAAAACAACGTTTTTTTTTTCAATTTTTATCTGTCTGTCTGTTTGTTCCGGCTAATCTCTGAAACGGGTAGACCAATTTTAACGGAACTTTCACTGGCAGATAGCTGATGTAATAAGGAGTAACTAAGGTTACAAAAATTAATTAAGAATCGATTATTAGACGTAACGGAGTTCGCCGGGTCAGCTAGTTTATTTATATGAATCTTTAACATTGAACCTGTGGAATAGTTTGCCAGCCCTACTTTCTATAGCACTAGGCCGTTTGCATAGCGTGAAGAAGCAGCAGGCTGCTATTGATTTCGTTAATATTCAGTATAATATTCAAACTATTGGCTTAATTCTTCGGATATAAACACCGTGAATAAACTCTGGTTGAAGTCTAGTATTGAGCCTTATATTAGATTATCCTAGACCATTTTTATAGCATTCATCGTCATCATCATCATCAGCCCACGTATACATATACGTCTAGTGAGACGACCAGCAGTGGCTGGGCACGGGCCTCCTCTACAACTGAGAGGGTTTAGGCCTTAGTCCACCACGCTGGCCTAGTGCGGGATGGCGGACTACACACCTAAGAAATTCCTAAGAACTTTTAGGTGTGCAGGTTTTATCGCGATGTCTTCCTTCAGCGTTAAAGCAAGTGATAATTCATTGTGAATACACACATATAGCTTCGAAAAGTCAGAGGTGTGTGCCTGGGGTTTGAACCCGCGACCGCCGAGATTTTTGCTCGCGCGCCTAAACCTCGAGGCCATTACGACTATAGCATTATATATTATTAAAGAAATCGCAAAAGTCAATTCTATTTATTAAAATACAAGTTAAAAATTTAACCAAGCCTTTGCGTTTTAAATTAATCATAGCTACTACATCTATCTTTAAAGTTAAATCAACTGGCTCACCGCAATAGCGTGGTAATAAGCACCCATTTACTACAATATATTACTGTTATTAAAATAATAAGTGTTAAGGCATTGCCAACATGAGTCATTAAAATGATTCCGAGGGTACCCGACATCCATTTGAAACATCAAGATTGACGATCCAAAGATTGATCAATTTTACGATGCAATTATTGCACAAAAACTTTTGGGGGCACTCATTTGTAGAAACCTTTTCTCCTCTATTTTTTATCGACAGTAACACTAATATACAAGTCTTGTGTCGTGGGTATCAGAAACTACGAGAGACTTTACGGTCTCACATACACCCAGACCCGAAACAAATATTTGCGGATTACACAAACATTAGCAGTGATGGCCTCGAGGTTTAGGCGCGCGGGCGAGAATTTCGGCGGTCGCAGGTTCAAACCCCAGGCACACACCTCTGACTTTTCGAAGTTATGTGTGTATTCACAATGAACTATCACATACATTAACAATGAAGGAAAACATCGTGATAAAACCTGCACACCTAAAAGTTCTTAGGAATTTCTTAGGTGTGTAGTCCGCCAACCCGCACTAGACCAGCGTGGTGGACTAAGGCCTAAACCCTCTCAGTTGTAGAGGAGGCCCGTGCCCAGCAGTGGGACGTATTTGGGCTGATGACGACACAAACATTTGTCTCGGTGCGGGGATCGAACTCACGGCCTCTCGTTTCGCAAGGTGGTCTCTAGCCAACTGTGCCACTGATGGTAAGTGAAAAGAAAATGACGAGACAATAAATACAGGTTCATCTCGGATCGCGTTACATTCGTGTGGGTCTCTTCAATTATTATTCATAATAGGCAGCCGCCACTGCAACTCCTGTGCTCCGGAATCAACAGTGACACGCACAATATTGACACCGAGCATAAAGCATTGTAGCTCGACGAATCTAAAGGAACCTGACTAGTTAAACCCGCAATGAAACTAATCGAGAAAATGAAACTAATTGAGGATAATAAACCCTGGGAGTAAGTAAACTGATCAGAGGTTGCTGCAATTTGTATCGTTATGACATGTATGAGGTTAAATTAAATATAATAAATAAAATTTTTAATTATAATTAAAAATTATTATATAAAAAAATTACATTTCGTGTTGCTGAGGGAGTTTCTTTCTCCACAGCGATAACACGTTTCGATGCGGCAATAGTTTAAAATAAAACTTAATTGACGATTCAAAAGCTCTTGTAAAAGTATATTTGAATAAAGGTGATTTTGACTTAGACTTTTAACTTTATCGGAAAAAGATATAAAGGTGGAGTTGGACAAAGAGTTGTCCACTTTCCTCCACAGAAAAGCGGGAGATAAAATTTGAATCATGGGGTGTCACCCTCAGATACAAGATAAATAGAATTGGTAAAACTAAACGCAAAAAAATTAACGCAACCACGGGTAGATAATAGTTTAGTATTCATGTATCATTTTATAAGTAGAAAATACCACTTACAAGTGTTTTAATGAGGCAGTATATAGTAATATGCAAGACCTGGGAGTGAGCGAAGAAACATCTCGTTGTCTTTGTTGTTTAAACACAATTTATTTGCGTTGACGTCAGTATCCATATCTTGCATCTCTTTTTAGCTACTTTATTCCTTCCGGAATGACGTTCGAAATAATATTTTTGAAAGTTCTAAAATTAAAAATCTAGACTAACGTTATTTAAAAAAACAGTTGATTTTGAAAATTGAGTACATTTGAAATAACATGGATTAAATTCACACGGCTGAATAGAATTATCATGGAGCCATTCAAATTTTACAAAGAAGCATTATTTATTTTTGAGATAATTTAAATCTAATATATGGCCATTTAATTTAAATTTTAATTATTTAGGATTTTTAAATGTTACTATGCAAATTTAAATAAAATTTATGTGTGTTATAGTTCTCAAAATAAAATTTAATATATGATTTTTTTAGTATTATTCATACTTGATTCTTAGTAATCCTATTTTATTTATTTATTTATTATACTTTTTTGTACACTATAATATACTTAACTTAATATATCATAAATAACAAGCAACTATGAGAAGAACTAATCATATATATAGCTACAACAGGCGGTCTTATCGCTAGCTGCGATTTCTTCCAGACAACCCATGGTACCGGAATGAAAAGTTGTAGTTGTGGCAGTTGTTGTGGGAAAAATACATATAAATAACATATAAATTGCATATACATATACATACATACATATATAAAAACATACTATATACATACACATACATAAATATAATAAAAAATAATAATAATAATAGGACATTTAAATTTTAGAGTAGTGAGCTCTGAGAAGCCTTTTAAAAGTGGAAAGCGATTTAGCTTTTCGTAGTGCTAGTGGCAAATCATTCCATAAACGTGAGGCATGGACAGTAAACGAATTGCTGAGGAATGTGGTGCTATGCTTTGGTATTTCGAGCGTAAGATTATCAGAAGATCTGAGGTCCTATCTAACCAATGAAATCCTATTGAGATTGAAATTAAATATTACGCCAAAATTATGAAGTGAATGATATCATTTCGATAAATAAACTCGGAAATAAGGCATATCAAATAGGAATAAGAAAGGAAGACTTTTTGATAAAAAATACTCGTAAAAATACTTCAGAAAACTGTTCCTATCTACACACAAATAAATAAATACACCCACCAATGACCATGATGTATGTTTTTATATATATCTGACACCACAAAATTCTTACGGCGTGGGGATTAGAAACTACGAGAATTTTCGGTTTTACAATCATCCAAAAATTCCTACACAATTTTCTTTACCTTCATATTATAAAAACTAAATTGGTATCATAAATAAGATATTATGACATTCTTCGATTATACTAATTTCAGTGAAATCTTCTAGAAACAAATGATTTTTACAATATTGCTTTAAAATACCTTAACAGAACAGAAGCTGTGGACAAGTTAAATATAACTATACGGAACCCGGAACAAAACCAAAGCGGTGAGCTTAACCAAAATTCAGACTAACAAGGCATTCACGCGACCGATTTCTATCCACAAATTACAGCTCGCTCGGCTGTTATTTGCCGACCCACTTAAATTACGTTTATTGTACACTGTTTAGTAACATGCGGTGAAAAAATAAGAAATTATACCTCAGTGTTATTTTGGTGGGACGAAAATTACTATGTGCGGACTATACGCCTTATAATACCTTATCAAAGGGACTGGCGGTTATATGGTATTGTGACAGCCGTCGTGGCGTGGTTGGTTAGATATTGTTTATTAAATGAGAGGCTACGGGTTCGATACCCCATCCAGGAGTAATATTTGTATGAACCAAAAGTATTTGTTCCTGATCAGGATGTTTCAAAGTCAAAGTCAAAGTCAAATTATCTTTATTCAAATAGACTTCTACAAGTTCTTTTGAATCGTCAATTTTACACTTTTTAATATTTTTAAACTATTTAAAAGGAGGATAAGTTTTTTGTAGTTTCATTTGCGAACTTTCATTTAATTTGGTTGAATACGGATATAATTTACACTTAATACTACATTTAAAAAAATACACCCAACAGTTACATAGTTCTGATCCCACACTAAGATGCAAGTCTTCTGTCGTGGGTATCAGAAACTACGAGAGACTTTTCGGTCTCTCAAAATATTTGTGTAACACAGACATTTGTCTCGGTGCTGTCAAAGAAATGGAGTTTATACAAATGTCATTCTACAAAACGCAAACGAAAACGTCGTACTACAGACTGAATTTTTTCCCAACATTCACAAGTTTCTTTTTTCGAAAACCCTCGAGAATGGAAGTTGTAACTGACAATTCTAGTCCATAATTATCCAACTAATACCGTGTTACTGTCCCCCTCCGCGCCGCCCCCAAACACGCGCGTCACATGTCAACGCACCCCCGCTGTCGCCGTGTAACCATCGAAGCTACTGTTACATCACAACAATGGCCCGCCAGTTGAAGCATTGACAAGTTAAGCTTCATGTACAGAAAAAGATATAATATTATAGCGATAGTTTATTTGGATGGTAATAAATTTTACCATTATTATGGGTTCTATAAAGTTTACTGTTACTTGGGCCTTAGATGTAAATTCTATTTCGCTACCGTCAAATGACGTAAGGTGAATAAATTCGTTCGAGTATACGGTTGCAGATTGAAACCCTAGGTACATACCTCCGACTCTTAGAAAGTATTTGTGTATTCAGACTGAAATATCACATATTTTAGAAAAACATTGTGAGGAAACCTGCACACCTAATTTTTTTTTAGGAATTTCTTAGGTGGGTTGTCCGCCAACCTGCACTAGGCCAGCGTGGTGTACCAAGGCCTAACCTCTCTCTGTCTGTAGAAGAGGTTGTCCAACAGTGAGACGTATATAGGCCGATAATGAAATTCGTTTTGACAGTAAGGAGATTTTATGAGTATTGTGGAATCAGTAAGCAGAATTTTACTGTCGTGAAAAAAAAATCACTTCTCTGTAATACATTACTTTTGAAATGAAAACTTATTTAGCGGCGCTGTGCACTTTTTTTGGATGGGTAAAAAAGTTGAACTCGTGTCAGATCACGTGACCCTCGAAAATGCGTAAGACGCATTATGTAATATAAATTGTCATGTTTGTGTACGATAGCGCAATAAATATTGTTTTTTACCACGTAAATAATAGGACTTTTATACTGACAAATAAATTCGTGCGAAATTATTCCCCAACTAATCCAAAATATTCAAAAATGCACGTTTATGTTGGAGTTTTCACTATTGCGGACTCTCCCGGAGTGTCACCCGTTCTTACACTGGCAACGATTTGGTCTCGTCGTGGCAACATTTTACATGAAAATATACATACATACATAAACTCACGCCTGTATTCCCCGAAGGGGTAGGCAGAGGTGCATTTCTGCACCCACATTTCGCCAGGTATGTATCAGTCCCACGTAATAGGGGGCGAGCCTGTTGCCGTTTTTCGGGCACAATTCCAGACTCCGTGCTGCTACTGAGAATTTCCTAATGGAAAAACCCAATAACACTTTGCCCGACCCGGGAATCGAACCCAGGACCTCTAGATCGCTCGGCACATACTTGTACCGCGAGACCACGAGGCAGTAAAATATATAAAATAAAATTTCTATATAAACAAACAAAAATGAATATCGCAGCATCGCATATCCTCAAATGTAACTCCACCCCAACCCACAAAGACCAGAAGTGCCCAATTTGCCCGACACATTCACATTCAATGGACTATTCTTATTTATGTCACTAAACACTCTATTATGTGATCACGCTACATTATATCATTTGACACGCATTGTGATCTTTGACTTACAAAATAACATTTGCAGCTGGTGTCTGTTGGATGGAGTGGCGGACAAAAAATGGTTATTTGAAAAGATAGACTCGGATTACTTGTTTACAAATAAGATATTTCCTAGTCATAAATCATGTTATTTTTCGTATTTTTTTCCGCAGGTAAAGGAACCAATGAAATGCTTTTTTGCGTCGGCGAATTTATGAGTCATCAGAAAGGAAATTGGTTCATTGTTTTGCTTATAAAATAGGCAGATTTTTTAACTATCTATTTGGTTGTTTTTTTTTTTTTTTCATTTCGTTATTTAGGTACAATTGCTTCATTGGAAAATAAGGTACAAAATTAAAGAACATATTATTTATTTATATTCTAACATCGTTGCATCGCTTCCACTCGATTTAATCTTGATTTTGTGATTTAATAAATAGCTTTGAAAGATATTTTACCTCTAAACGATTTGAGGATCCCATTCATTTCTGTACCTAATTACATTAAAATCGGTTCAACGGTTTAGAAGTACCTTACAAACAAATGAACTTAAGAATTTTTTAAGACTTAGGATGTTTAAAAAAGTCTCAATACTATTCATTCTATTAAATATCTATTAAAAATAGTCAGATGTTGTATATAGAATATATAGTACATATCTACATATATTATTTCCATTAAACATTGACACGCTCGATAATTTTGGCCGGCAATATGTCCGCTCTTTATCCGGCCATCTTCAGTACAAACTGTAGGAATAGTTTTTTTTACCAACCAAGCTGCGAATTATATTATTCTAATTATTTAATCCAAAGAAACAATAGTTGCCGCACTAATTACACCTACAATAAACATACATTTCCGTCGCAGCAATGTGGGACAATGCCGGGTCAGCCAGCCAGGCGAGCTCGTGAACCGTGTTCTTTATTGATAATATTTTTAATACATTTGTAAAAACATTTAAACGCGCCCGTTTGTAACACGCGATAGCCGTATCAACGTGCCCCACCTGAGCAAAACTAATACGAGCTATGAAGCTTTGTTATGCTATGTTGAAACAGCGTATGGTCATATTGAAAATCAAAATAGTCTTTGAAGCCATAGCCATAGGTTTTGTAATTGGTACCCGTTGTCAAGCATCCGTTTTATGGTATTCATAGAAAATATAAGACATTTACTTGACATTATTAACCTAAATATGTTTTCGTATAAAACAGTTTGTCATCATCAGCCCAATTACTTTTCACTGCTGGGAATGGGACCCCACTACGAACAATGTGCACATCCAAGGGAAAAAACACGATGACTCTTAAGTCATCGTCATCTCATCTTAATGAGGATGATGGAAGAGAACATTATGAATAGTTGTAAGTAAAAAAAAAACGTACTGGTTGGCGCGACGGAATAATGCCTAACCATTCTAAAAATAAATAAATAAATACACTTAATAAATACATAGTTTTAACCCCACACTAGGATACAAGTCCTGTGTCGTGGGTATCAGAAACTACGAGAGACTTTTCGGTCTCACAAACACCCAGGCCCGAAACAAATAAATATTTGTATGGATCACACAAACATTTGTCTCGGTGCGGGGGTCGGCTTCTCGTTTCGCAAGCTGGTGTCTAGCCAACTGCACCACGGGGCTGTCAAAATGAAGACCTGTATTTGATGGCTAATTGTACATTAGTTGCGAATCCCCTATACATATTTGCAAATCCAAATTGTGTTTTTCGCATTCTCAATGCTCCTAATTTGTGTCTTATTCATTTTTTCCTGCATTTCAGCCCACGCAAATTATTTATACTTTAGACAAAACCAGCTGTACAATTTACTGCACTATCTATTTAACGTTTACCTATATTCAAGTATATGTTTTCAGTCGAACGGGCATAAAATTTTATTCACCCAATAATTATTCCACGAATATCCCCCAATACATGTGAAACATAATCCTCTACAACATAAACACAAAGCCGGTTAAAATACGCGTCAATAAAAATATAAATCACCTTTATAAACTAGCCCGATTAAATCCAAGACCACGATCGTTTGATAAGGGGACCTGACTGGCCAAAAAACACGCAGAAATCAACCTTAACACTCGGTAATACAGCCTTCAAATCCTAGCTGAATATTCAAAATGTGGAGCTAAATTAGGCCGTATTGTGAGGGTAATAAAAGCTATCGAAGGATTTAAAGAAGGCCATTCATTGAAATACAATGTAGCCGGGATATGTGCCAGTCAAAATGCATCCAAGTGCGTAATTAGCTGTCGTCGTAGGACAAAAAAATGCTACGATGACAATAAATGTTGTGAATGGAGGGTTTTGATCCTCTTTCCTATTCAAATCGGCTTATTAGCTCGGCTGAATGTTTACTGTTGCTTTTGAAAACATTTTTTGATATGCTTTCACATTCACTTTATCATTTTATATTCGCTTACCAATTAGGTGTAATATTTTTATTGAATTTCTGAAGACAGACACAATTATATTTATATATTTATTTATTTATAATTTTAAAAGAAATACAATCTACAACTATTCATTCTATCCTATTTACAAGCTATTTTTGGGATCGTTTTAGTAAATAGGCATTAGAACCTCTATATACTTTAAACGGCAGGTATATAATTATAGGACTCAGGTGAGATTTCAATTCCTACAGAAATGTTAATGTATATATACACTTTATAAACAATTTATAGTATAATAGACATCAATAGCTTCGATACACCATTAATAATATTAAAATATTTTTAAGCAATAATCCGTATTCTCGTAATGCTTTGACCATATTCCATAATAGAACTGGACGCAACGATTACCAAAAAAATCAAAGCCGTCCGCCATTTTAACACCGAAACACACAAAACCACACTCATCCCACGGTTAATAAACTACAATAGCCCAAAAAAACCCGAGACCCCAAACGGATTAATCTGTGTACAAAAGCTACGAATTTTGACAACGCCTTTTGTGAACGGGCGACCGTTGTGCATTGTAAATTGAAACCTTGTTGTTTCATTGTCAGATCGACAACGCTAGCAGCTACTTTGCGCATTTGCGTCAGTCTCAATACAATTGAGCTTCCATATCGGATTACTGAGTTTTTATTCTATGGACCCTTGGTTCGGGAGATTAGCAGTCAATCTATCGGAAATATACTACAGAATTGACAGTGAATTTCGTATTTCTACATTGTGTACGAGAAACAATGCGTATTGATGTTAAGTAAGTAAGCCAAAGAGTTAGGATTTACACAAAATGTACAATGGAGTCTTGATAATTGCTACTACCTTCTCTGTTCCTTGTGTTAATTATCTCAATTACGAAGAAGGCTCGTATACCTAGTGAGAAGTTTGGAAAGAAAAACAAATGGCTGTAAGTTCTTTCAGTTTCTATGTAATCAAAATGAATTTATTATATAAGGGTATTTCCTTGAAGACGCTTAGAGATTCGTTGGTCAACAAATTTTTGATAGTGTTGTGAAAGAGTAGTCATATGCTGACAATTCTCACCCTATCGCCGTCCACTGCTGAACGAAGGCCTCCCCAAGTAGGCACCTACCATCTACCCGGTCTTGAGTGGCCCTCATCCATCCGCTACCCGCCACCTTTCTTAGACCGTTGGACTATTGTCAATTATAGCAAAATCCTCCAAATGCTGACTATGTCATATCCTAACTATCAAATTTGAATCTATATATTAAGTCCAGAAATAAAAAGATCCAATTCTGATCTGATGTATGAATAGCCGAGATAAATTAAAACTAAACTATAAAAGGACTTCCGTATTAGGGTCTAAGTAGATCAAAATCGCTGATTCCTTTCGTCCAGAAAGATATGAAAACTACGGTAAGATTTGTGAACGTGTGAAAGACCTGTAAGTACGGTGTCAAGAAGAGAATATAGGAAAGTTTTTGGTTTAAAGTTAATTGCTACATAGAACATACTTTATTATATACCACGCTAAATTAAACAGACATGATCTTAACTTCTGCCCTTACCCAACTTTCAAAAATCACTATAAGAATTTTTAATTCAATCCAAAAAACCCTGGCAGAATTTTTTGCGATGCAAAACAGCACGTCAATGCGTCGCATAAATAAAATATATCGTTAATATATACAATAAATACTCATGTTTTGCGTGTCTGTCCGTCCGCGAGGATTTATGCCGTCGCGAGGACATCAGCTCGCTCGTTTGCATGTAGTTAGCGGTGATTTAAATTCACATCTTACCAGCATAATTGGCATACAAATTGTGGCTAATACAAAACGTTGTATAAAGATTGCTTAAGTATTTCGATCGGCCTCGATATTTACTTGTGGTTTGCGTCGCTTGAATTGTAAGCCTTTGTTTTGGAGCTATAATATAAGTTCCACAAAACTCACTAAAGTTCACTAAATACCTTCTTTGTTGTCAATATTGATGACGTTGCGAAAATATTTGTAATGAGTACCAAGTGAAATGGCTTACGGCAGTCTTCATCACTGATAAATGTAACCTATAAATCATCATCATCTTCATCATCTTCAGCCCATATACATACGTCCCACTGCTGGACACGGGCCACCTCTACCATTGAGAGAGTTTAGGCCTTAGTCCACCACGCTGGCCTAGTGCGGGTTGGCGGACTACACACTTAAGAAATTCCTAAGAACTTTTTAGGTGTGCAGGTTTCATCACGATGTTTTCCTTCACCGTTAAAGTATGTGATAATTCATTGTGAATACACACATAACTTCGAAAAGTCATAGGTGTGTGCCTGGGGTTTGAACCCGCGACCGTCAAAATTCTCGACCGCGTACCTAAACCTCAAGGCCATCACGACTTATAAATATTGGGTAGTAAACAGTTGTGCTTTCATCTGCAAGGAAAATGGGAACGCAGCTGAAGATTTTTTGTGTACTTAATACATAAATTCCCAAGCCTGCACATGAGAAAGGGTAGGTAAAGTTTAGGCAGCTATGTTTTATGTCGCAACAGGAGACGTAGGAGGCGCCGGGTCAACACGTAGCCCGGCGCCCAGAGGCCACGCGGGGCCGCCGTCCCTACCTTGGCGGCCCCCGAGGTGAATACGCCACAAGCGTCAGGTCGGTGTGCCTTTTGGCTCCGCGCAGAGGCGGTCCCGGGTCAATCCATAGCTCTGGCTTCAGGGTATTCCGGGGCCGTCTCGCTGAATGCGCTGATGGTGGCCGTCGCGGGGTTTTTAGTCGGTATTACGGCGCAATTATTTTGGTAGGGACCCGGCCCAGCGGCCGCCCGCAAACACGGGCGGTAACATCTATGCTGGGTCGGAAGGCGCTGGTGAGTCCGACACACCCTCGCCCCTCCGGTGGTGGGATGGTCCGTAAATGGATTTTCCCCGCGGAAAAAAAAAAGCTATGTTTTTATGTCCCACTCAAAAGGGGACGTTCTAAACTTCGTTATGCCACTGAAAATTGTCTAAAGGTAAAAGCCATTCGCACCGAGGACTTCTTAATCGTGCCATTTTATGTCGATCAACGCGACACTCAAAACAAAACGCGGTATCCATAAAGCATTCATCGGTACAATGATTTAATCGATCCGAACAAGGAAATTATACCTTATAGGGAATATACAATTCATGAAAAGTCAATTACGACCGAGGAGCAACGGCAGTCTTTAATTAAATATAACACAGATGGCATTCTAATAGAATCGACATACTCATTTTCACATCAATAAATATCCTATTGAGTATTGACTCCAGTTATATAAAACGAAACGAAGTGTAGGACGCCCTCTGGCTAAGTGGGGTGACGATATCCGCAAGGTGGCTGGCAGCGGTTGGATGAGGAGTGCCGAAGATCGAGCCCAGTGGCGTGCCATAGGAGAGGCCTATGTCCAGCAGTGGACGTAAGAAAGGCTGCTGATGATGATGATGAAAGTCATATTGCCATGCCATGCCACCATGATACTACCAACTGGTAAAATACCATGAGTTGCAACTGTATGCGATTATGATTTGTTTATTCGTGAGTGAGGTTGCCTGATACATATTGATACATATATACATGCATAAACTCACGCCTGTATTCCCCGAAAGGGTAGGCAGAGGTGCATTTCTGCACCCACATTTCGCCAGGTTTTGTATCAGTCCCACGTAATAGGGGGCGAGCCTATTGCCGTTTTTCGGGCACAATTCCAGACTCCGTGCTGCTACTGAGAATTTCCTAATTGAAAAACCATACTTTATACATAACATACATAACCTCAGGCCTGTATTTCCCGAAGGGGTAGGTACCCATATTTCGCCAGGTATGTCTCAGTCCCACGTAATAGGAGACGAGCCTATTGTAGTTTTTCGTTTGCTTGGTGTCGTCATAATAACGCCCTTCTTTTCCCGATATACACAGTTTGTTGCTGGAATGCAATAAACTTACATGCCAAGTATTGACTTCCTTCCTTGATTCCAACATATAGAACCAGACAAGCCAACCTATTCGCGAGCGAAAAACGGTTCCAGCTGACTACAGCTTAAGTCTACCACTGCTTTGAACAATGATGTACTAATTGTTATTTTATTTATTTATTTACTTAAGACTAACAGGTACACCTTAACACGAGTAGAAAACAAAACATTTAACGAAAAGCCAATACCAAATCTTCACTCATACCTCCAAACTAATAAAGAAGTGTACAATTACAAAAAGTAAGTACGTACATATATAAAAAAAACTTAGAATACCACTAGGTAACGAAAAAATAAAAGTTTCAACTTATAGGCAACTTGACTAAGGCCTAAATCCTCTCAGTTGTATAGGAGGCCCGTGCCCAGCAGGAGCACGTGTATGAGCTGATTGATGATGATTATAAGCAAAAGTCGTTATAGTGTTTTGTCAGTCGTCATTCTATTTCGACCACACCGAGCTTCTTATTGGATAAGAAAAAATAACGCTGGAAGCTATAAAGATCCCGTACATGTGTTTTCTGATTCGCTAATATTTGGCAGATATTTTTACATAAAGAAACGGTCATCAGGTCATCTCTATGTTTGAGGTTTAATATCCGCCAAACTAAACTCGTATAGGGTTTTTAGTCGTGATGGCCTCGAGGTGAAGGCACTCGGTCGAGAATCTCGGCGGTCGCAAGTTCGAACCCTCTGGCTTTTCGAAGTTATGTGTGTTATTTATGTGTTTTATAATCACTTACTTTAACGGTGAAGGAAAACATCGCGAGGAAACTTTCACACCTAAAAGTTCTTAGGAATTTCTTAGGTGTGTAGTCCGCCAATCCGCACTAGACCAGCGTGGTGGACTAAGGCCTAAACACTCTCTTGTAGAGGAGGCCCGTGCCCAGCAGTGGGATGTATATGGGCTGATGATGATACGGTTTTTAACTTAAAAATCCTTCAATATTTCAAGTGAATTACTTTTGCGCACGATGTTTTTCTTCTCCGTTTAAAAGAACCGGAAAACGTTTCATAGAATACTAATGTGTTAACCTATACTTCAATAAATATATCGTCATAAATAAATTAGAACTTCGCCTAGTAAATTAGTATTCACCACAATAGATCCATCTAGTAATTCAACATTCACGTGACAATACGCGCATTGTCATAAACTAGTCTCAAATTATCACTTGTGTCGTCCTCTATTGATTTATACTGTAATCACAAAATCAATACGAGTAATAACAGAGCGGGCCGACATAACGACCTCGCCACGTCGCTCGTAACGCCTGTCATCTGTGTCAATTGAAACAGCCAATATTCTTGTCATTACGGCTCAATTAAACATAATTTTTACCTTTCCACATAAAGAATTCTCTGTGTCCGTTTGTGGCGATCGTCGCGTAATAACACGGTGCAGGTATTAATAAGGAACCATTAGGAAACGAGCCTACTAATTAAGAATATATCGGCGACAGTCATTTGTTCCAAGTAATTATGGTACGTATAAGGCACAAATCGTGAAGTATGGTGACATGGTGACTATTCTTAATCTCTAAATCTTAAAAGAATCAATGGGCCGACCTTGGGACTTAATACGTGCTGCCCTATGCTCCATCTTGACATCACCATGTTGGTGATAAAACTTTTAAATAAACCGTAATAGGTAATCGCTAATGTAAGTCTTTTTTTTTTTTACAAAAGTACCTACAAGAAATGCAGGAGCAATTACGCACGATTATTATTGCTATCTGAAAATGCGCAATCACGAACACTGTTGCTATAACAACACCAACAGGAGTTCAAAGTGTTCATAGTGAAAGTCATGTCAATAACCTATAAATCTACAGTCTTTTTTTTCTCAACTATCTACTCACAACACCATAGTGCATATCAAAGAATGAAGTTATTACGAAGTGTAAATATGTCAAACTTGACGCTCTTTCCAATAAAAGCATTATTTCTTCGAAACACGTAATTGCATTTTAAACGTTCAATTTTCCTGTCTTATCGACTGCAGTACGATGAATATTTTATCTTGTTTGGATTACTGGGGGCTTATTTACAGGGCGGTTTACAGGGAAATGCTTGTTCAAAGGAGTAAGGTTCAATGTAATAAAGGTAAACACTTTGTTGCTTACTTTGTATGTTATCCTCTTTGGATAGAAAACGCCGTATTTATATGGAAAAATCCGATATCGTGTCGTGAAACCTGTTAAAACCTGTTGGAGTCAGCCTGCTTTTATGCAGTTACGAATATGCTGACATGATTGTGACACAAGTGAGAGATTACAAATCTTTACACGAACAAACAAGTTAAGGATATTTCCAATTACCAATGACTTGTAAAATTGTTCAACAGCTACACTTAACATGCTTTAAAACAACAAATCCCACGAAAAGAAACGATCACGGAGGAAAACTTGCAACATCCCTCAACCCCATTAAAAGCCGCACAAATCGTGGCTAAAAAACGCTCGCAAAAAACGCAAAGTTGGTAGACATTAACAAGCCAAGTCCGTGTAAGTGTAATCCCAGTTTCAGCGACGGTTGATGTATTGCCGCCCTGCCCGCCCCAGCCCGACCTAACCCCATATTTCACTCTGAAAAGTAACCCGCCCGAGTGTTTTATGACCTGATGAAATGGCCTGTCCCGCCGTCGAGGCCGCCTCCGTAAATCGGCCGGCTTTACGGGCCCGCCGTCACAACGCCATATCAAATGGCATTTTTGTGGAGTGACTCCTTGAACGTCATCAGTTTTAAACGCTTCTTTCTGTTTGGAACAGCGCCATCTGTGTTTTGTACTTTTAAACGTTTGCTTTTGAAAAGTCAATAGGAATAAGCATTTTAAGTTTTAACAGGAGTTTCCGTGCACGTAGTCAAAATGCACGCCTGTTAGGAATACAGTGAGGTTAAGTATGTATGTTTGTAAAATTATGCCTACCCAGTGCAATTTACCTTGATTAATGATTTGCTGGCATTATTTTATCGTTCGATAAGAAATTCCTTATTTTAAGCCTTCTTACACACACACACACACACACACACACACACACATCGATGACATTAATTACAATATTTTTATTCTTTTTTCGTAATTTAAAAAATATACAATTAAGCAACAGCACTAAGAAAAGAAGCGATAAAGAGTGTGAAAAAATAAATAAAAGTGGAGTCGCATTCAGCGGCGCCCCTGAATATTCATAAAGATAAAGTGAATTTATACGATCGTAAACACGGAGCTTCTGTGATAAAGAAAGTTATTTCGTTGATATATGCCGTCGTCCGCCATTTTTATGTTTTTTTTTCGCGCTGTTAAAGGAAATGTTGTGGGGGGTTTCTTGGCTTTTAGACAAGTTTAATGTACATACATTCAAGCCTGCATCTTTGAGGGAGTAGGCAGAGGAATATTCCTTCACCCAAGTTTCGCCAGATGCGTTAATATTCCATCAAATAGGGAGCGAATATTATGTGTTTTTTTGGTCAATTTTTCGTGATTTTCATTCTTCACTCATCAGTCTACTTGACGTAATTAAGTATTCTACAGAAATCATCACTTTATCCCACCCGCAAACTGAACTTACTGATCCAAAGCGTCAATTTATAACGCAAAATCAATAAGGCAAAATACTTATCATCATCATCAGTCCATATACGTCGGCACGGGCCTCCTCTGCAACTGAGACGGGTTAGGCCTTAGTCCACCACGCTGGCCTAGTGCAGGTAAATTCCTAAGAACTTTTAGGTGTGCAGGTTTCCTCACTATGTTTTCCTTCACCGTTAAAGTACGTGATAATTCTTTGTGAATACACACACAACTTCGAAAAGTCAGAGGAGTATGCCTGGGGTTTGAACCCGCGACCGTCGAGTTGCTCGATCGCGTGCCTAAACTTCAAGGCCATCACGACTTCAACGCAGGATCAATGAAGCAAAATACTTATATGACTTCTAAATTCCCTGCTTGCCACCCATGAAATATCCAATGACTTACAATCTCAATCGCCACTTCACTCGCCAGTACTACATGTAAATCGGCGTATAAAAGTGGCATTTCCCTCGTAGGAAAAAATGTGGGCGAAGTAAATATTCAACGGTAGGTGTCAAGTGGGGAAATGAATTTGTCAAGTTGTGATTCCGCGCGCTCGCCCTGAAATACATCACTTTGGTGCTGCCACGCGGTACGCGAACCGAGGAGGTAGGCAAGTTTTTTCATATACTGGTTTGGCAAAGGCTGTACTAGCGAGGATAAATGTCAGAGTATGGTATATGATCAGCCCATATATGTTTCCGACATCGAAATGAAATGAAATGAAATAATATTTATTGAATCTATAAAATGTCAAATACATGACTAATATTCAGTCATTTCAAAATTTAGTGTACCACCCTGTTCGGAAGGCATGACTGCCTTGTAGTGATGACTCACTAGAGAAGAACGGGCAAGAAACTCTAGTGTTGCTCTTTTCCAACCAAGAGATAGTTTACAATATTGATACAAAGACTAAATTTCCCGAATCAGAGCAGCTCATTAATACAATCTGAGACTGTTGTATTGAAAATGAGGACAACATCTTGGAGAACCTGATATTTAACTAGGTTAAAAGTTCATAAATACAAATAATCAAATCATGCAGACCAGTCCATATATCAAATCCAAAGAAGTTTTCAATAGTAATTTTTACTTCGTTACTACTCGTACAGGTAAACAACGTTTAACATCTTACCTATGTATCACCAGCTTGCGAAACGAGAGGCCGCGGGTTCGATCCCCGCACTGAGACAAATGTGTGATCCACAAGTATTTGTTTCGGGTCTGGGTGTTCGTGAGACCGAAAAGTCTCGTAGTTTCTGATACCCACGACACAAGACTTGTATCTTAATGTGGGGTCAGAACTATGTATGTGACTGTTGGGTGTATTTATTTATTTATTATTAATCTTGTCAAAGACATTCTTATATAAATACATATATTAAGTTATATAAATAACGACAAGGTGGCATAAAATCACATCCATATGCAACATAAAACAGAAATTTCTCTAGAACTTTACCGGGGACAGAGAAGGAACGTCGGGGCACGGGCCTCTACAGCTGACAGGGGTTTGACCGTAGTCCACCACGCTGGCTTAGTACGGGTTGGCGGACTACACACCTGAGAAATTCTTAAAAACTTTTTTTAGGTGCGTAAGTTTCCTATGTTTTCCTTCACTGTTAAAGGACGTGATATTTCATTGTGAATACACCTCGTATGGTATATAAAAGCACGGTAATACTATCATACAGTAGTTTAACTCGGCCGCATTTCTGAAATAAATGCCTACAGCCGCGCGGTACGTAAACATGCGATAGAGCTGCGAATCTGCAGAATTTTAATTCAGTCTGCCTACTTTGACTTTCTATCTATTTTTGTGATTGTAAATATTTTTTATTTTTATTTAAACTAATAAAATATTTTGTGAATGGAATAGGAAGTGTTCAATAAAAATGCATGTTATTTTTTGATTGGAAGATTTCATGCAACCAAAAACAGCACAATATATAAACATAGTTGTCATATGCTGTTCGATACCTTAGTGGCTAGAGCGCTAGATAGGGGTAAACAGTGTCTGGCAATTTTCATAGACCTTAAAAAGGCTTTTGACACAGTTTCTTTGCCTATTCTTTTACAGAAACTTAACAATATTGGAATAAGAGGAATAGTCCATGACTGGTTTAGTAGCTACCTTTTGGAAAGGAAACTGTTTGTCAGAATTGGGTCCCATTGTAGTGAACATACTAATGTTGATTTTGGTGTACCGCAGGGGAGTATTCTTGGGCCTACACTATTTCTTATTTACATGAACGACCTTTTGAATCTATCTTCAATGGATTCTAATGTTATATGTTACGCGGACGACACTGTGCTAGTATTTGAAGGGAATGGCTGGGATAGTGTGTATGAAAAGGCAGAAAGTGGACTTTTAGCGACATACGAATGGATGAATAAAAACCTGCTTTCGTTGAATGCCTCAAAAACAAAATACATAGCTTTTTGCAAAAACCAACGATCATTGCCTCCACCGCAAAGAACACTTCGGATTCATACTTGTAATCAATTAATAAACAAAACTTCTTGCAAATGCAGTGTGATAAATAAAACAAATACTCTAAAATACCTCGGTGTAGACATCGACGAACGTCTATCTTATAGAATTCACATCGATAACTTAGCGTCCCGTGTTCGAAAAATAATATACGTAATGAAAAGTCTCAGGCACATTCGTCAAAAACCAACTTTGCTCTTGGTATACAAATCACTGTGTCAATCGCTTCTTATATACTGCATAAGAGTTTGGGGAGGAGCAGCCAAAACGTCAATGATTCAACTGGAAAGGGCTCAAAGAGCGGTCCTGAAAGTCATGTTGTCTAAACAGTCTCGTTTTAGCACTGACTTGCTCTACAAAGAATGCAAAGTATTGAGAGTACGTCAGCTTTTTATTTCAAGAGCTGCCTCTATGATGCACAGCCAAACTTTGAAATCCTCTGTGCTCGATAGCTTAATAAGTAAACGTGTTTTCAAAATACCAGTTCCAGTTATTCGTTCCACCTTTGGTCAACGACATTCCTTCTTTCTATTACCGCGAATTTATAACACAATATGCAATAAATTAAAAATCAATGCCTTTTCTAGTTACAAAGCAAAACGTTGTATTGACTCCTGGCTTGAAGGTCTCAATTATACAGAAACTGAAGACATTTTGAATTTTATTTAATGAATCTCCACACACACACACATATACTCTTACTTACACATACATTACTCATACTCACACACACACACACACACTCACACATTTGGGTTGTTATTCTTTTTTGTTTTTTTTTTGTTTACTAACCGATTGATTTTTAATAATGTTCTTCTTTTTTTCCTTTGTATCATATTCTTAATTTCTGATTTATTTATTTACTCTCTCCGTTTGCCTACGTCGGTCCTATTATTATTATCCAATGCTGTGAAAATTATTGAGCATACTGCCTCTACGAGACAAGCTCTGCTTAGTGTAGAGACAGTAGGTAAATCTAATATTGTAGCCACTGTTATTAAAACATGTAAAATGTAAAAAAAAAAATGTAAATGTATTTATGTTATATTGTTTTAGTTAAATAAAAAAAATAAATAAAAATAAATAAATAAAATATTAAATAGGCACTTGCACTTATTTTGTATAAAAATCACGCGATTACTGCTTAAAAAACAACACCGCCCGTTTGTCACTGCGGCACATTCGCGACTGCCTGCATGCCTTGCGCATGCCGCGATCGAGGCGCGTAGGTATAACTCGCGTTTCGCCCGTTTGTATGAAGTTAAACTACTGTATGATAGTATTACCGTGATATAAGTAATATTTTTTACAAATAGGTACCTATACCAACATTAATGTAATCATCGTTCGTTCCGCTGCTGGGCACGAGCCTCCTCTACAACTGGGAGTTGGCGGACACCTAAAAAAACCTATGATTTCTCTAGTGTGCAGGTTTCCTCTTGAGATATTCCTTCACCAAAGTACGCTATAACTTATTGGGAATTTATATGTCGGAAGGTCTTGAGCGTTATTGTTTTTTTAAATAGTGACAGTAAAACCTTCTGGAGGTAATTTCAAAAACTTAGTACAGAGTTCCGTTCGGTCCGGCGTTCCGAGCGAGAATGAATCATTCTCGATCGAGCGGCTATATTTATACCCTACGTTGGATGCACAGTGGGGATGCGTCGACGCTTCGACATATATATAACTTCAAATATTCAGAGTTGCGCCTAAGGCTTGATTCGACCTCACGCCACAACTTCAAGGCGAATTCTTTCTTACATATAAAAAAAATATCTAAAAAGTAATTTAATAAACCCCAAACAAAATCCTCTAAACGCGTACCACGAAGCAATTCGGAGGCGCGTCCGAGAGATTTATCGCGTGATGAACTGTTTCCTTCATAAAACACGCCGGCTGGGGTCGCCGGTCGGGGTCCGGGGTCGGTCGGGGGGCAAGAAACGGCACCAACTCACGCCTTGCCGTGCATATTATTTACACCTACACTTCTTAAACAAGTAATTTTTAACGTCGTTTACCACACAAGCGTATACTGTATAGAATAATGACAATGCATGTGAACCGCGTAATCACCTTGTTGATTAACTAAAACTGTCAGGACTCAGGGAAAACGTTATTGGATTTTTTCATTAGCAAATTCTCAGTAGCAGCACGAAGTCAGGAATTGTATCCAAAAAACGGCAATACGCTCGCCCCCTATTACGTGGGATTGATACATAAATGGCGAAATATGAGTGCAGAAATACACCTCTATCTATCCCTTATGGGCAGTGGCAGTATTTCGGAAAAATATCTTTAAGCTTTAAATCTTTATTTAACAAAAATCAATTGGACATATAAATGAGAATATCCTGACCTCACAATAAACAATTATAAACTAGACATTACAAATTAACGTGTAACGCTTTTGGGCTTCTATGGAAGTATGGGAATACAGGCGTGAGGTTATGTATGTATGAAATTTCATGAAGTTTTCCTAAATGATGACTCCGCGTGCATTGAACCGGCCGGCGTGACCTCTCCGGCGCGCTAGATTTATGTGATCCCGGAGGAAAAATGAACGCACAGAAGATTTCACCGGTTTTTTCATTCACCCTATATGTTATCGGGGTGAAGAGAGCGTGTGAGTGGGCCGGGTTATTGTAACATTCGTCTTGTGGGAACGATTGGGAGAGGATGAGAGTAATATATTACACGCTATTTAATATATTATATATAACGCTGCTTTAATTTTGTTAATAATAACTCCTTTCTGCAAGTAATTTGTCTTCAGGATTGAGAAGGGAAATTAAAAAATTGTTACTACTAAAAAAAAGAAAGGCCTCGAGAATCTCGGCGGTAGCGGGTTCAAACCCCAGGCACACACCTATGACTTTTCGGAGTTATGTGTGTATTCACAAAGAATTATCACGTACTTCAACGGTGAAGGAAAACATTGTGGGAGCATCGTCAGCATAGTCGATGAACTCGAATTATGTCAAAATTTTGGTATATAAGGCAATAAAGTTTGTATATGCACTGAGTCATCTATTAGCACGCATCAAGACCGGTCGTTTCATTTACGTCGCTGCGCTTACCCTAATTACGCAACAACTTACACGTGTATCACAGATTCACGTACATCGGTAACTCCACGTGAACAGATACACTTACAATCGTCAGCATAGTCGATGAACTCGAATTATGTCAAAATTTTGGTATATAAGGCAATAAAGTTTGTATATGCACTGAGTCATATATTAGCACGCATCAAGACCGGTCGTTTCATTTTACGTCGCTTACCCTACTTACGCAACTACACGTGTATCACAGGTTCACGTACATCGGTGACTCCACGTGAACAGATACACTTACAACTGGTGACCCCGACGCAAAACCGACGTGATAATACCCGACGCGATACCTACGTTTGAAGCAAACTTCATCAAATTGTGATAACTGTACTGCACAGCCTTATCAGCCTTCCACCAGCGGATCTCCCTGATTTGGCTTTCAAGAGGCATAAATATAGTTATTCAGAAAATGAACCCAAACGCAGGTTGTGAATACGCTAAATCCAGTAGTCATCCACAGCTCATGATGCAGCTAATGAACCAAATGAGTAAGCTCACTATGGAAGTCGCAGCACTGAAAGCAAGCTCATTCAGAAACGGACATCGTCACCATAGACGCAATCGAAGCCTAACGCGCCAAAGATCCCGATCGCGAACAAGAATCACGCCGGAAAGTCCTCAATGGTTATGTAAATATCACTTGCGCTATAAGGATCGAGCTTGGAATTGTGAACAACCGTGCAATTGGAGTAAGCCGTCGGAAAACTAGAATCAGCGTTGACAGAGGCGGTCGTCAGCGCTATTGTCCCATCAAACCGCCTATGCGTTACCGACCGAAAAAGTGGGTATCGCTTTCTGGTTGATACTGGCGCTAACATCTCAGCAATACCGAGAAGAGGTAACAAATTAAAAACCGACGGCACTTACAAAATATATGCCGCAAACGGCACTCCAATAAAAACATACGGCGACAAAACGCTGACGTTAAATCTGAATTTGAGACGACCGTACCGTTGGACTTTTATCGTCGCTGATATTACACAACCAATACTTGGAGCCGATTTTTTGGAAAAACACAACATTTTGGTCGACATTAGAAACAAGCGTTTGATAGATGGTACGACTGGACTTCAAAGAAACGCAAAGTTGATGAAGTCAAGCACACCAACACTTCGGACCGTTGATTTAACCGAAGATTACGCAGATATTTTAGCAGAATATCCAAATATTTTAAAACCGCTCGACACTCTGTCACCACCAAAACACAACGTGGTTCACCATATTATAACTGAGGGACATCCTGTGTACTCCAAGTCAAGACCTTTGCCGGCCGACAAATATCTAAAGGTGAAAAAAGAAATAGAGGACATGTTACAGACAGGCATATGCAGGCCTTCCAAGAGTCCTTGGGCTAGCCCACTACTGGTGACAAAGAAGAAAAACGGCGAATTGCGACTATGTGGCGACTACAGAAAATTAAACGCCATCACTGTACCGGATAGATATCCGATCCCGAGGGTATTAGATTTCACATACCTGTTGCCTGGAGCTACTATATACTCAAAAATTGATCTAAAAAGAGCTTACAACCAAATACCCGTCAAAGATGTTGAAAAAACCGCAGTAATTACCCCGTTCGGTCTATTCGAATTCACTAGAATGCCGTTCGGTTTACGAAACGCGGGCCAAACGTTTGTCCGATTCCTGAACACAGTACTAGCAGGATTAGACTTCATTTTTGTATATATCGATGACATATTAGTGAGGTCATCGTCACCCAGTGAACATAGACAGCATCTACAAGAAGTGTTTAAACGACTCAACGAGCACGGCATCACAATAAATCGCGCCAAATGTGTATTTGGACAACCTCAAATAGAATTCCTCGGATATTTGATTACTCCAGAGGGTATCAAACCATTACCTGAAAAGGTTGAAGCAATCAAAAAATACCCGACTCCAACAACGGTGCAAGAGCTACGCAGATTTTTGGGCATGATCAATTTTTACCGCAATAACGTACCACAGGCAGCCCGACATCAAGCTATTTTGAACAAATATCTCATAGGCTCAAAGAAAAACGACAAAACTAAAATACAATGGACTTCCGAAGCACTAGAAGCATTCGATCAATGTAAAGAAAGTCTAAGCGACGCTGTTACATTGACGTCTCCAGATCCGCATCCTCCGTTATCACTTATGACAGATGCTTCGCAAACTTGTATTGGCGCCGTTTTACAACAGTACGAAAACGACACGTGGAAGCCACTTGCATTTTTTTCAAAGGCACTGAGTGAAGCACAAACTAAATACAGTACATATGATCGAGAATTGCTGGCAGTTTACATGGCTGTAACGCATTTTCAACCTTACATCGAGGGACGAGAATTGATAATATACACCGATCATAAGCCGTTATGTCACGCCTTTACTACTAAACAAGACAGTTCAAGTAAAAGAATATCCCCAAGACGACTACGTCATCTAGAGTTCATAGCACAATTCACGACAGACATACGTCACCTCGCCGGTAATATGAACCCAGTGGCCGATGCACTATCACGAGTCGAACAAATAGATTGCCCCACACCTGTGGATTGGAATGACATAGCAGATTTGCAACGCAGTGACAATGAACTCCCTCAGCTGTTAAATAAAAACAACCTCAGCTGGAAAAGTATCCAGTTACCGGGAACGAGACAATTATGGTGCGAAAATTCAAGAACAAATTCACGACCGTACATACCGAAGTCGCTTCGAAAACAAATATTTGACTCTATGCACAACGTTACGCATCCTGGTGTAAGATCATCAAAGAAAATGATCTCTGAACACTACTTCTGGCCAGGCATGAATACAGACGTAGGCACATGGGCGAAAACATGCGAGTCATGCCAGACAAGTAAAACATACAGGCACAACTCAGCCCCAATTGGAAGTTTCACGCCAGCAGCACGTTTAGACCACGTGCACATAGATATCGTCGGTCCATTGCCAGAATCCAATGGAAACAGATACATCGTGTCAATGATCGACAGAGCAACAAGATGGCCTGAAGCCGTACCAGTACCAGAAATAACAGCAAAAGTTGTAGCAGAAGTTCTCCTGAATACCTGGATAGCAAGATTTGGATGCCCGACTACCATTACATCAGACCAAGGACGACAGTTTGAGTCAGACTTATTTATCGCCTTAACTAAAGCACTCGGTATCAAGAAAACCAGAACTACCAGCTATCACCCACAATCAAATGGATTAGTTGAACGCTGGCATAGATCAATGAAAACCGCACTAATTGCGCGTGGTAACACAACTAACTGGTCAAATGAGTTACCCCTAGTCCTATTAGGGTTGCGAAGCGCCTTGCGACTGAAAGAAAACATCAGCCCAGCACAAATGTTATACGGAACAAATATACGTCTACCTGGTATGTTTATCGAGCCGAAAAAGCAAAATACATCACCAGAAATTTTTACACGGACACTACAAAGGACAATGGCCAATCTAAGCCCGTTTAACAACAGTCACCACGCTACAAACCATAAACCATATATACACCCGGACATGAAAGATTGTGAATACGTATTCGTCAGAACAGATGCTGTAAAGAAGCCCCTAACACCATCATACAAAGGACCCTACAAAGTGTTAGAGAAATATGAAAAATATTTCAAAATACAAATGCCAGAAAAAACATCCATAGTAACAGTGGACAGATTGAAACCTGCTTACATGGTAAATGAAGAAAAGGCGAACGAACCTTTGGCACACTTAAAAAGCACATGCAGCAACAACGTCAACGACCGCAACAGTGCTGAGCTCGCGGAAAAGAACAAGGCCACGCTGACGACAACACGTTCGGGTCGCGTCATACGCCCTGTTGTACGATTCGCTATAGAGCCTGATCAGCGGAAAAGCAAGAAACTATAATTAGTTGATTTATGTCATATACATTTACTTATTTTTTATCATTATTGTTATACATTTACTTTTTTAAAAAAAAAGGGGGGAACTAATGTGGGAGCATCGTCAGCATAGTCGATGAACTCGAATTATGTCAAAATTTTGGTATATAAGGCAATAAAGTTTGTATATGCACTGAGTCATATATTAGCACGCATCAAGACCGGTCGTTTCATTTTACGTCGCTTACCCTACTTACGCAACTACACGTGTATCACAGGTTCACGTACATCGGTGACTCCACGTGAACAGATACACTTACAACATCGTGATGAAACCTGCACACCTAAAAGTTCTTTGGAATTTCTTAGGTGTGTAGTCCGCCAACCCGCACTAGGCCACCGTGGTGGACTAAGGCCTAAACCCTCTCAGCTGTAGAGGAGGCCCGTGCCCAGCAGTGGGACGTATGAGCTGATGATGATTAGAAATTTGTCAGTTGCACCACAAAGTTTAGAAATTTGCCCAAAACACGACAATAGACTCTTTCATTATATGGAACATAGATCCGTTGTCGAATAGTGGCGGCAGTAATACACTTCTATCTACCCCTTCGGAATAAAGTCATGAGTTCCTATGTGTGACTCAAAGCGTCACACAACCCCACGCCTCTGCCTGACTGCCTGCTGACTGCCTCGTGGTCATGCGGCACAAGTATGTACCGTGCGATCTAAAGGCCCCGGGTTCGATTACCGGGTCGGGCAGTGTCATTGGGTCTTTCCATTAGGAAATTCTAAGTAGCAGCACGGAATCTGGAAGTGGGCCCGAAAAAACGGCAATAGGCTCGCTCGGATACATACCTGGCGAAATGTGGGGAATAGATACAGGCGTGAGTTTATGTATGTATACAGTATATGTATGTACACATCTTATGTAAAGAGTGATGTTTCTCACAAAGCTGCGCATTACCTTCTGTGAAATATCGGACAGCACGGCTGCTTTCGTAATTTATGTTTCTTTGTTTTGTTCGCCCATTGTGCGCTGAGTAAGTTGCACTCGAGAAAGTCTTGTCAACGCTAGTGTAATTAGTGTAAAGGAGAATTATTGTTATGCGTCTTATGACGACAGTTGCAAGTTGTCTTCTCAATTTATATTTGCATATCTCTTATTTAAGCTTTCAGGACGAGACTAATAAATGTAAACAATAGATTAAATTATTATTTAAATTAAATTGATTACAAAAGAAAAATCTAATTACAATAAAAAATCTTATTAATGATAAAAAATAAAATTATGGGTCTGGTCTGGACCGAAAAGTCTCTCATAGTTTCTGATTCCCACGACACAGGACTTGTATCCTAGTGTGGGGTCAGAACTATGTATGTGACTGTTACCCAAAATTTATTTATTTAGATTAAACTTAAACGTCACGTTATTTCTGATTACTTTAAACTTGTATCTTGATGTGGGGTCAGAAGTGTGTATAGCACTTATAAAAACACGTCCTTTACATAAAGAAATAAACATCGGCTTTAAAACACTGCATAAGCGCGTTAAATCGGCGAATCTTGATCGCGCAGTCATATATTTCTTGATTAAGAGCTCGTAAAACCTTCATCTGCCTGATATACGGCCGGACGTAATGCCGAGCTGCCCACCGACACACATACCAAGCCATGACGTACGAATCTATAGACATTTATAAATAAATATCCAGTCACATACATAGTCCTGATGATACAAGTCGTGTGTCGCCTATCAAACACTACGGGACACTTTTCGACTTTCAAACACCCACAAGTATCTAATTTTTGAAAGCATTTATTTCAGGAGAACTAAAGTATAGACATAGCCCAGTGGATTAGCAAGTTGAATTGGCAATGGGCCGGGCACATAGCGTGGAGAACCGATCGCCGATGGGGCCAAAAAGTTCTCGAGTGGAGGCCACGTACCGGAAAGCGCAGCGTAGGACGTCCACCCACAAAGTGGTCTGACGACCTGGTGAAGGTCGCGGGTCGTCGCTGGATGCAGGCTGCTTCCAACAGGTCACTATGGAAATCATTGGGGGAGGCCTATCAGCAGTGGACTTCCTTAGGCTGATGATGATGATGATGATTTATTTCAGAGCGGAGAATGAACCGCAGTGTCTCTCTTGGTGTCTAACTAACTGCACCACGGAGGTCTCACTATTAGCAATGCTAAGTGTAATAGGGATGCCCGTTACGATACGATATATCGGAATATATATACGATATAGCGATATTTGATGCGATATTTTGACCATACGATACGCTTTGATATATCGCATTCTTATAAAAATATCGCATTACCGTATCGTATCAAACTATGCCGGTGATTAATTCGTATAATTTTAAAGTTCCTATTACATCATCACTAAACGATAATAGACAGTGCCATTGAATATATTGTTATTAGTAATAAGAGAATGATAACGTCGACAAAATTGTTTATGGAACAAGAACAGCCGGCTTTTGTTTAGACTTGGAGGTAGATTAAAAATAAATCTTTGGACTTTGTAGTACCGTCAAATATGATTAATAAATGTGTAGTTTATGTTCTCCTTTTTCATTCCGTTCGAGTTCGAGCAACAAAACTTTTATTTCAAAATCATTGCAATGGCACCGCCAGTAAAGTCAACTGTGTGGATTTTTTTTATCAAATCAGATAACGGTGGAGAGTGTAAATTATGTCATATGTTTGTAAAGACTAAAAATAATACTACGAATTTACAAACTCATTTAAAGAGACATCATCAAAGTGCATTGGATGGCGGTCATACTTCTCGATCAGTATCGTCGTCACAACAAGATATGCGGGTGAGTAGTTCTTTGCCGTTTTTTCACAAATTTAAATCAATGTCATTTGATAAAAATTGGTTTACAATTTTAATATAAACTATTAAATACATATAATTATTTGTTTCTTTTTAAAAAAAGAATATAGTAAAACTACTAAAAAGATATCCCTTTGCACGATATATACTCATTATATCGCATATTAATTGAAAGGCATGCGATACGGTTACGATACGATATTGTTACGTTGTAACAAGTTTATAAACATAAAATAAATACAAATAATAACTACATACAAACAAACAAATAACCCGTTGTTACAATTGAATGCAAACCGCGCGCTTTAACTAGCGATATCATCACAACGACCATATAAGGTATTCGTCGGTGCCGGAAATCAAATTATTTCTAGAACATCGGATAGTAAACGCCACAGCCAGAAATTTCAAGAAAAAATACAATAGCGATCGACGGTTCAACTTCCTACGAACTATTCCATCTCGCTCGATTCTATAATTACTATCTCAGTCCCACAGGGATTTACAAAAATATAGAGGGTAGTCGTGGCGTGTCTTGCTTCGGTTGTACCGTTCTTTCCATATCTCTGTCTCATGTCATACGGAACAATCTAGAATCTGACAGTACGCATTGTCGCCTCAGGAAGGAAATAGGCCCACCACCGAACCGATATGTACCTATATAAGGACGAATTCGCGGAGAGAGAATGAGAAATTCCGACGCCAGAGAGTTGTGATTAGTTCGCATTTTTTAAACAGTAGTAAAATCAGTGCTATACTAAAACGAAAAAGAAATTAAAAGCGGATCGCATCATTTTCAACCCCCTTGGTAAGTTTAATATATTTAATTCCAATATTGGCTTGGTTGCTGTTAACTAGTCTTTCGTGTCTGGATTAATTTTTATAAAAAAAAAAAAAAATAAAAACAATTACAAAATAATCAATTTATTAAAATAAAATAAAATAAAATAAAAATTCTATATTTATGACTACACCCAGGGGGGTGGATTCTTGGCACAGGAAAGCTTTCTGGTCCCAATAAAACCCTATGTGCACTGGGGACTTAACTTCGGCCTTCGATCCCGTGACGCGTGGAGGGGTCTTCGGTGATATATCGGAAGGCCCTCAGCCGCAGGGGTCTGCTGGAGTCGGTGGGCAGAAGCGTTGCCCGTTGGTACAGTCCGTACTAGTACGTGCAGCTGTCGTTCACAAACGTACTGTGGACTTGCAGCTCGTAGTTCTCAATCCGAGTCGTGAACGTGCAGCTCGTATTTCTCAACCCGAACGGAGAACCCCCAGTTTCCAAGGGGGTTGAAAATGATGCGATCCGCTTTTAATTTCTTTTTCGTTTTAGTATAGCACTGATTTTACTACTGTTTAAAAAATGCGAACTAATCACAACTCTCTGGCGTCGGAATTTCTCATTCTCTCTCCGCGAATTCGTCCTTATATAGGTACATATCGGTTCGGTGGTGGGCCTATTTCCTTCCTGAGGCGACAATGCGTACTGTCAGATTCTAGATTGTTCCGTATGACATGAGACAGAGATATGGAAAGAACGGTACAACCGAAGCAAGACACGCCACGACTACCCTCTATATTTTTGTAAATCCCTGTGGGACTGAGATAGTAATTATAGAATCGAGCGAGATGGAATAGTTCGTAGGAAGTTGAACCGTCGATCGCTATTGTATTTTTTCTTGAAATTTCTGGCTGTGGCGTTTACTATCCGATGTTCTAGAAATAATTTGATTTCCGGCACCGACGAATACCTTATATGGTCGTTGTGATGATATCGCTAGTTAAAGCGCGCGGTTTGCATTCAATTGTAACAACGGGTTATTTGTTTGTTTGTATGTAGTTATTATTTGTATTTATTTTATGTTTATAAACTTGTTACAACGTAACAATACCCCCTCTCCCAGAGAAAGGATTTTACGTAGTAAAATCCGCTGCGGCAAGCGCCTAAGAAGGATAGAACCGCCCAGTAACTGTCTCACTTTCATACATCCACTAACAAATACCTACCATGCGACCTTGCATACGACCTGTCACATTTGTCTGAAGAATTCTATAATTATCAACAGACTACCATACAACTAGAGTACAAATCTATTATAAGATTGGACTCAAGAACAGCACTGCATGACAAAGAGCATCTAAGAGGGAAAATACTGTAACATGAAACATTCGGACGAAATCGGCACTGTGGAATACATTTGGTCTTTGATGAATTTGTTACAGTGGCGACCCGCTGTAACGAGAAAATTAGTGTAGGCTTATTTAAAGAGTCACAACCCGCTCTAACGAGAAAATTAGTGTAGGCTTATTTAAAGAGTCACAACCCGCTCTATACGCGCAGAACGCAAAACAACAAAACGAATCAGACCTATACAAGAGGTCGCAACCCGCCATAAATGCGCAAAACGCAAAAAAATAAAAAAATATCTCCCAACTAAACATCAAACTCCGTGTAGGCTTATTTTAATTCATCAAAGACAAACGTAGACAGAGACCGAAACGCAATAAGTTTTTAATAAAAAAATATTGTAAAAAAAAAAGGAAAAAAAAAAAAATTAACCAATGTTCCGAAACCCTAGGTACGTATCAAGGTAAACAAGTATTGAACTGTTAACGGTGACGACTATGATAATATATGAACAATTAATAAAAACAAAATTAAATAAACTAAGCGGCATTGTGAGTATGTCTAGTCTTTAGCGAATTTGTTACAGTCACGACCCGCTGTAACGAAAAAAAAACAGCAGACGAGTAGACCTATACCAAGAAACTGTCATACTCCGCTAAAAAAAATTGCAAAACGCAATTAAAATGTTTGTAGACCTATAAAGAAGTCATACAACACTAAAACAAAACTCCCAATCAAAACATCAAAATTCGTGTAGGCTTATTTTAATCCGCTAAAGACAAACATAATCGATTAACGAACAGACTAATATTGAATTAATTATTTGCCGATACATTATAAAATAAACGAATGCTAATATAATCATCATACTATTGATTAACAACTATAAATAAAATAAAAAAAATATATGAGTCGAACCCGCGAAACATAACACAAATGATAAAATAAATCCAACGTGTATAATCCGCGTGAATATAACATAACAAGTAACTTGATAGACACTATAAAAGTGTGATATCATACAAACAAAAAAAAAAAAAAATTACGAAGGAGAGGAGTGTAGCTTAAAATCCTTGATGTGCCAGTTTCCTAAATTATTCCCAGACATATCGTCGACGGTGTAGACTAATAATTTGGAGGTCATTAAACTGTTTAACGGTATCTTCAAAAAGTGTTAATAAATTTTCTTTTGTTGGTTTTTCTATTCTTTTTAAACGGAAGTAAATGTGATTAATTAACGAGCGAGTACGATCTAAAACTGGTTTATTATCCGGGTTATTATCTAAAGTATCTAAGTTTGTTAATATTTTGCTAATAGTTGCGTTAACTTCTTTAATGTCTGTTTCTATGTCATAGCATGAGTCAAAAACCGCGTCCGCAGGATATTCCGAAACAATTTTATTAATTTGCACTCTAAGATCCTCAACCTTTTCTTTAGGTTCTAAACCGCGTATGGCTACTTCATACGTGAGCTCCGATTTAGTTAAATGTAAATATTTAATGTTACGGTCCATTTTAAAGGAAAATTATTTTTAGAGAATTGACTAAGTTCAAAAATGAAGTTAAAATATCTTAATATATTGTGGGACAGCTATATGTATGAAAGTTAATTAATTAATATTTTGTGAGACGATGTATTTAAATTAAAATAGTGAACTGAAACAATACGCGACGGAATGTGACACGATTGTGGGCAATGTTATGTTAAAAAAATATATATTAAGAACGATGTAAAATAATGTACGTAACCGCTATTATCTATTCAGAGCAAAAAAGAATTAAAATTACAAAACAATAAAGATATGCAACAATAAAAAATGAATGCAATAAATGCACAAATAAAAAAAAATCTCTGAAAAGAAATGTGAATTACGCACAAACACAAATGCAAAATACAAATGCTAACATAAAATGTAAATGCACAGAATGTATCAGAATGGAATGTTATAAAAAAAAAATGACACAATGTTGTAGAAAAAAAAAAAATACTTGATGTTGCCCGACTGTGCAAAACAAAAATGTCGGAGTCAATAATTTGTATAATGCCCACTGTGAAACACACGCGTATGTGTGGGTAATCTGAGATGGTATTTGATTACCCGGCGGAGCCAGAAGACAAGAATCGGCTACCCGTTCCTCTTTAAGGAGAAACGGGTCGGTGGTACCTCCCCGTTCAGCCTCGTCCGCAAAGGCTTACCACCTGGAATTGAAAAATACCGACACCAAAAGAGTACAAAAAAACTTCCCTGTGCCTTGCCTTTTATATAGTGGGCGCCACTTGTTACGACCGCCTGACGGCGGGAACAATAAAAAAAAAACAATTACAAAATAATCAATTTATTAAAATAAAATAAAATAAAATAAAAATTCTATATTTATGACTACACCCAGGGGGGTGGATTCTTGGCACAGGAAAGCTTTCTGGTCCCAATAAAACCCTATGTGCACTGGGGACTTAACTTCGGCCTTCGATCCCGTGACGCGTGGAGGGGTCTTCGGTGATATATCGGAAGGCCCTCAGCCGCAGGGGTCTGCTGGAGTCGGTGGGCAGAAGCGTTGCCCGTTGGTACAGTCCGTACTAGTACGTGCAGCTGTCGTTCACAAACGTACTGTGGACTTGCAGCTCGTAGTTCTCAATCCGAGTCGTGAACGTGCAGCTCGTATTTCTCAACCCGAACGGAGAACCCCCAGTTTCCAAGGGGGTTGAAAATGATGCGATCCGCTTTTAATTTCTTTTTCGTTTTAGTATAGCACTGATTTTACTACTGTTTAAAAAATGCGAACTAATCACAACTCTCTGGCGTCGGAATTTCTCATTCTCTCTCCGCGAATTCGTCCTTATATAGGTACATATCGGTTCGGTGGTGGGCCTATTTCCTTCCTGAGGCGACAATGCGTACTGTCAGATTCTAGATTGTTCCGTATGACATGAGACAGAGATATGGAAAGAACGGTACAACCGAAGCAAGACACGCCACGACTACCCTCTATATTTTTGTAAATCCCTGTGGGACTGAGATAGTAATTATAGAATCGAGCGAGATGGAATAGTTCGTAGGAAGTTGAACCGTCGATCGCTATTGTATTTTTTCTTGAAATTTCTGGCTGTGGCGTTTACTATCCGATGTTCTAGAAATAATTTGATTTCCGGCACCGACGAATACCTTATATGGTCGTTGTGATGATATCGCTAGTTAAAGCGCGCGGTTTGCATTCAATTGTAACAACGGGTTATTTGTTTGTTTGTATGTAGTTATTATTTGTATTTATTTTATGTTTATAAACTTGTTACAACGTAACAATATATCGATACAAAGGAAATCGATAATATCGCGTATCGATACAACCAAGTTCGATACAGTTACGATTCGATATATCGATACAATACACTTTTTTGGGCATCCCTAAAGTGTAAGGGCTAGGCACATTAATGTCGGTTTTCGAAATTGAATACCTATGTGAAACACTTGCGTTATCCATTTGCTTACGATGGTTGTAACATAATGTGTGGATTTCAATATCATTCCAAGTTTAGTCGTATAACAATCAATAATAAAAATATTACAGAGAATTCAATTCATATTATTCTATAATGAAAATCAAGCTCCTTTGTCGCATACATCACATAAAAACTAATATATATTTCAGCAACATTATTTATTGTAGCATCGAAGTAAACAAAGGCTTTCTTTTCCCTTAATGTGCGCCATTGCTACGTCAACCGTAGCGAACTAATGCGAAATTATAACGTAAAATACCGTTGAAGTAACGTTCACAGCTAATAAAACAGATAAGAAACGCGTATAATTTACATTCTGGCCGTAATAAAACATCTTTCACCGGAACAACCGGCTAAAATGAGCCATCCCAACGTGGAAAGTGCTACAATTTAGAGTTTCAACTATTTGGTGCAAGGCAAAAGTGAGTCTTTAAGAGCTTACTTTTTACGTTAGGAATAAATACAAACATACATAAAGAACTCGCAGTGTTCTTTAGAATCTGCCCTGAAGCAAGGGGGCGTTAGAATCCCACCACGGTATCCCCTGCCTGTCGTCAGAGACGACTAATTGGATACCTTGGGGTCACTGGGCGTGATGCGGGGGCAGTGCGTCCTCGCTGAAAGTGACCCGAGAGGGGCAGCGGTATGCGTGGGTCACGGGCGCCCATTCGCACCGGGGTGACCAAATCAAGCTAGTGGGGGTGCAACTGCGCCCCTACATCTCCGATGCGGCCGAAGCGCGTATCGCCTCGGAGGCGCCCTGGGCGGATGCATAATAATCGGGTGCGCCTCTCGTGATGAGGGGCTACTGAGATGATTGAAGATGGCTACTGAGGGGTTTTGGTCGGTATGCCGGCATAGGGATTTTTTTTAAAGATCCAGCCCGGCATTTACATCTGCGCGAACGTGACTTCGACGCGCGCCGGGCTGGAAGGCCGGTGATATACGCTTCCCGCCCCCAGGACTAGCGGAGTAGTAGTATAACAAGTTTTCCCCTCGATAAAAAAAAATGGGTCTTCACCATATTTCCTTCAAAGTTTTATGTGTATACGTATGAATAATTAACAAAGAACACAAACTACACACAAGGCTTCTCATTTACAGTTCGTTTGCTCTTGCCACGAAATTATATCTCATGTGCCGCTAAATCTCCTGCATTGCACCACACCCGTAGTTACAATAATTCACGCAGAGCGGACATTTTTATAGATATTTAGCGAAAACGTCGCGGCTGCAGGCCAATTTGCAACTTGTTTGCGAGCCCAATAAATTCAGCTGGCGGATGGCGGGCGACCAGCTACCAGGCCACCAAGCAGACTGGCAACCAGCCGCCAAGTTGAGTAACATCGCCGATTGCGACCCATGTTCTTGTCAATTTTATAGCAAAACTAACAACATACTATAAATACATACATACATACATAAACTCACGCCTGTATTCCCTTAAGGGGTAGGCAGAGGTGCATTTCTGCACCCACATTTCGCCAAGTATGTATCAGTCCCACGTAATAGGTGGCGAGCCTATTGCCGTTTTTCGGGCACATACTATAAATAGTCAATTAATTTTTAAAGAAAGAATCGAGAATTAAAGAAAATATAATAGGAAAATGATAAATAAATATAAAATGAAATATTACAGATATGACAGTGATAGATCTATAAAAAAATATCAAACAAAAAAAGTGAAATAACAAAAACTGGAAATTATCAACTCACGTACATTTTTTCAGATATAAAATTGGTTCTTTTGGCCGGATTGTTTTCATACAAAAATGCCAAACATGTTTCTAACTGAAAACAGTATGCTAACATACTGTTACGTCGGAAAAATTTTAATACTCGCCCCGTTCCCCGGAGAGTCCCGTAACTGACACTCTAATGGAAACTGTCGATATTCCCTCACCAAATATACTACGGGACTGCGGTTCGCAATGTTTGGCCGCCGTTAGGTTTATACTGGTCTTGCTAATAGGCCTACTGATTAGTCTTTGTAAGTAGTAATATAGTAATAAATAGTAATAAAAATACCCATTCATTTGTAGAGGAGGCCCGTGCCCAGCAGTGGGACGTATTTGGGCTGATGATGAAGTAGTAATGATCCAAGTCCATGGACCATATCGACCATTTCCTCCAAGAAAATCTACATGAGCGATAGTGTAGCGTTTCGTTTGGCGAGTGAGATTAAAGGAGTTCCAACTTGCTTGTGAGATGACGTTAAATTGTTTCACATACGAAAAGTAACATTACAAGTACTATCACACTTAAATTACTGGAGTAATTTCGATGATTATTGATATGGAGATAGTAAGAACCTTGAACAAGGACCCTTTCTTGATAAATTTTGTTTGCTGGGCTCCACGGATTGTTGTGCTTAAAGATGCTCAAGTTTTTAAAAATTCTTAATAAATCAATAGATTATACCTACATACCTGATAAATAAAGTTATATTTAGTATTCGCGTAATCTAAAAAATAAAAGTCGTGATGGTCTTGAGGTTTAGGTACGCGGTCGAGAATTTCGACGGTCGCGGGTTCAAACCCCAGGCACACACCTCTGACTTTTCGAAGTTATGTGTGTATTCACAATGAATTATCACGTACTTTAACGGTGAAGGAAAACATCGTGATGAAACCTGCACACCTAAAAAGTTCTTAGGAATTTCTTAGGTGTGTAGTCCGCCAACCCGCAATAGGCCAGCGTGATGGACTAAGGCCTAAACCCTCTCAATGGTAGAGGAGGCCCGTGCCCAGCAGTGGGACGTATATGGGCTGATGATGATGATTCGCGTAATCAAAACTAAGAGAACATAAAGATTGAGAAACTGTGTAATAAGAACACGATACATCTCGACGGGAACACATCAAGGGTGAAGTGGCAAAAAATCTATTATACTGCTTTCATAGGAGGTGACAAGTCGCTATGTGTACTAGAAAGGTTTTGTCAAACTACCAACATAATATGTCACGAACAACGATACAATACATCAAATATTGATTACGTATGTACTCGTACATATATTGTAAGTGTATATCTCCTTTCATTGACAGTTAAATGTTATAGAGGAAAACTAAGTCTACTTTTTTTTATAAACTAAATAAAACCATCGCTACGAAGGTTCCGTACTAACCAGTGGCGTTTCTTCCATAGAAGCCCAAAAGACCAACTTGCCTTACAAAATTCCGAATAATCTACGAGTATAAGCTTTAAATCTCTATTTAATAATTGACATATAAATGAAATATCCTGACCCCACAATAAACTAGCATACATACATACATAAACTCACGCCTGTATTCCCCGAAGGGGTAAGCAGAGGTGCATTTCTGCACCCACATTCCACAGGTATGTATCAGTCCCATGTAATAGGGGGCGAGCCTATTGCCTTTTTTCGGGCACAATTCCAGACTCCGTGCTGCTACTGAGAATTTCCTAATGGAAAAACCCAATAACACTTTACCCGACCCGGGAATCGAACCCAGGACCTGTAGATCGCTCGGCACATACTTGTACCGCGAGACCACGAGGCAGTCAATAAACTAGCCATTACACAATTAACGTGTAACGCTTTTGGGCTTCTATAGAAGTGCCGCCACTGGTACTAACATATAGCCAAATTGTTCAGAAATCGGTTCTCCAACATTATCTTGTCAGGTTTTACGTTTCTTGTGCCGGAAAAAAATTCTTCTTAACAAATTTCAAGCTTCTCTTTAAGGGAACATTGGTATAATTGGTTCCCTCGTTAACTTGGAAGCTTCATGGTGTCACAGCTTTAAAGCTTGAAGACTTCTGTAATTTAATTTCAAACTTCTGATAAAAAAGGCCTTAACTGAAGACAGACTCCAATCCAATCCAATCCATCAGCCAATCGAAGTCCACTGCTGGACATAGGCCTCTCCCAATGACTCCAAATGAGGAGATCCGTAGGAGAACTAAAGTAACCGACATAGCCCAGCGGATTAGCGACAGACTCACACCGAATTAATTCTATGAGAGTTTTATTTTCAGTGTAAGGTACGGAATCCCAAAAACTTGACATGACTGCTACATGATATTCAAAATAACTATTTCAAGTGATATCAAGATCCGACAAGTCTCTTACACTCATGTCACAAGACTTAAATCTTAGCGGGATCGCAACTGTACGCACCGATTGGATTGGGTTTACACCTTAAATTATTAATATTTTGACAAAAACAAATACTAAATGAAAAATAAAACCTTATTTTTATATGAGTATATTTTTATAGAGCGTGTTGCTGGGGCGGGTGTCGCATTCCGTCCCGAGGGCGCTAATAACGCGATACTGCCGAAATATACGAGGACGTCGCGCCGCCGACACCCGTAATGGGAATACACCTACTTACACGCCGCGTTCGGGAGAAATTCCACGTTTTTATTAAGCATTTTATGTCTCCGGTGAAAATTTGTTTGAAAAGAGCGTTGATGTTTTCTGACTTTTTCCCATCTGTATAAATGACCGAATAGAGGCTGGGGTTGAGTTCTGGTTTGTAAATATACAATGCAATACACCTTTTTTTTTTTTTTTTTTTTTTTTTTGCATGGGGAAAATCCTCTTGGATCCCTGCTTGTTTATAACAGCAGGGTATGTCGGATTCTTACCGACTAAAAACCCCATGGTTCTCGCTTACCACGTGCGAAGGATACCGGGATCTCAATATGAACGCATACCGGTAATCCTTCGTTGGTTTGCCTTGATGCGCTTCATAGATTATTCACTTTAGTGCTATTACCAAGTTTCCAGGACTTGATATTTATCAATTATAAGGGCTGATACCTATTGTACTACTCAGCGTTTGTAGTAGCTACTCGGCCTCTTCGTCTCCGGGTAGGATCGCCCCTTTCACGATCCCTCTCCGCGGCTTCTTTCTTCGTCATGACTGCCTCACAAAAACAGGCAACGGCATTCCACGATGAGGTAGCTTTAAGCATCTCCGAGATAACTTTTCGTAGGCAGAGGTCTTGTCCTATTACACTGACTAGGATCCGTCGCTCCTCAGCCCAAGCGGTGCATTCAATAAGTGTGTGCGTAGCGGAATCCAGACTACCGGTGTCACAGTGTAAGCAATTTGCTGTTTCTTCGCGCCCTATTTTGCACAAATACTCCCTAAAACAACCGTGTCCGGTAAGTATTTGGGTCAATCTGTAGGTTAGTCTCCCGTGTTTTCTGTTTATCCAAGTTTCGAAAACCGGCAGAATTGCTTCAATGACTCGTTTGGTGCAATAGGGTTCCGCAGAGAGTCTGGAATGCCACTCCGCAAACACTTTTACGTGTTCCTGCTGCCGTATCGCTGTCTCAAGTGTCCTAGTCAGTGAGGTGCCATTCTCCTTTCGGGCTGTGTGAATTTTTTCATACACCCTTGCGTCCATGTCCGCCAGTATGTCCAGAGGCGGAAATCGTGCTAAGATCGTTGAGGCCTCAAATGATATGGTGCGGTACCCACGCACAATCCTTATAGCCATCTTGCGCTGCATGCGGTTTAATTTAGACCTGCAGCGTCGCACTTTCAACCGGTGTGACCATACTGGTGCACCATAGAGCGCAATAGATCTAATTATTCCGGCATAGAGTCGACGAACTTCTTCCTTTGGCCCCCCTAGGTTAGGCAGAAGTCTGTGCATGGCACCTGCTATCCTCTCGACACGGAGGGAAAGGCGGTCGAGGTGTTCCTCAAAGCTCCAGTGACTATCCAGAGTAAGGCCTAAGTATTTTATATGCCTGTTTGCCCGGACATAAGTATCACCTACCTGAACCAATGTATTAGGTGGTACCCTTCGTCTCCGTCGCTTGTAGAACCATAATGCTTCTGTCTTATGGGGCGCGACTTGAAGGCCTAATTCGCGGATTTTTGCGATAACAACAGCCGTCCCTCGCTCGGCAAGCTGTATGGTCTTCTCGAAATCTTCTTCAACCGCTATAATAAGGGTGTCATCCGCGTAACATACAATGTTTACGCCTAGAGGAAGTTCGGCCCGCAAGACTGAGTCATATGCTAGGTTCCACAAAAGAGGCCCCAATACGGAACCCTGCGGAACACCGCAATGCATTTCTTTTCGGTGCAAACTACCGTCTCTGCCCCTATATTGGATATGCCTCTCACATAAGTACGCCCTAATTATGGCCTGCAAATAGAGGGGCATAGAGAAGTGTGTTAATGCCTCTTTGATCGCAATCCAGGGTAAGGTATTAAATGCATTAACAATGTCTAAGCTTATCACTAGTGCAACTTTACCCATAGAAATCGCATTTTCTGTAAGAAAGCGGACGCGGAGTATGGCATCAATTGTTGAACGTCCCTGCCGAAAACCATATTGATTTTCTGCTAGGTTCAGCCCAACACTTGATAAATGTTCGTTAATTCGATTACCTACTATTCGTTCAAATAGTTTGCCTGCTTCGTTTAGTAGACATATGGGTCGGTATGCTGAAGGACAGTCTGCGGCTCTACCATGTTTTTTTATAAGCACCAGCTTAGCTTCTTTCCATACTGTAGGAAACGTGGCCGTTCGAAAACAACTGTCAAAAAGACCTCTTAGGCTATCACCTAGTATTTCCAACGCTATCACCCAAGCCTTACCGGGTAATGCAATACACCTACAAAGTTTTTGACTAGAGTTAGCACCATTGTATATATTTTTACCGCATTAGTTACTTGTACTGTAATTGCGTTATTTTCACATATAAAACATCTAAAAATCATCTTTACATCATCAATCGAAAGACGTCTACTACTGAACATAGGCCTCTCCCAAAGACTTCAAAAGCGCTCTGTTGGAAGCGGGCTGCATCCAGCGGCTTCCCTTACATATAAAATAAAATAAAAATAAAAAAGCCTTTTATTTCATGCAGATTACAAAAAGAGAAATTTAAGTTCAATGTTGTAATTAGGTATAATAATTTTTTTGTTAGTAATTTAATTTAGTTCTTAAATTAAGTTGTTATACTATATTATAATATATTTAGTCTACAAGAACCCCTCTGTACGTGAAGGCCTCCTCCAAAGTTAGCCAGTCCTCTCTAGATTGGACTACTCGAATCCAGTTTGAGCCGGCTATTTTTTTAAGCTCATCTTCCCAACTATTTACGGGTCTACCTCTCCTTCTTTTGCCTAGTGGACCGGCTCATGTGGTAACCCTTTTCGTCCATCTCACCACATTATTCCCTTACAAATATCTCAAAATTGATCCAAATAATGAACCAATCAGATTGAAATTTGTAAGTGACACCCTCAAATCATGAATTAGTATTGTTTATTGCCAGTCAGTCACTGAAACAAATTAGATTAAAAATAACTTTAGTGGAGTAAAAGTACAACACATTTGACCCTATGTAATGAACACTACCAAACACCAAACATAAACTCCGAAATGAAAAAAGTAATAACGAGGTCTAAACAAAAAGTTAGTGGAAAGCAACGGTCGCCGACAGACGGTGGTGCGGAAGACTTTACTACTTCCTGCGACATGCATTCAGCACAAACGGATACTGCGGCAGGCGCTCCCAAAAACTTCACAACCATCCCCATACAACCATCATAACAGACAAACCTGTACATTGAAATACCACCTTGGAGTTTCAAATTTAAGGTTCTAATTCCCCAAGCACAAAGTGGTAGTGAAGCTGTTTTGCACCAATAAAAGGCAAAAATACGTAAGCAGGGTGGTTGTCAAACGAGATCGCTTATTTCCTACATTGGGCATGATGTAAGATTTCCTATGTCAATGATAACGCATAATGGGCGCCGTTTGCCCTTTCATTGGCGAAATGGCCGGTTACTCTCGCATTGAATAGGTTATATGAGTGTGATATCTAACGCAATGGTCGTACATCGAATGTAGACATTTAGATGAGATGAATGATAAGCCTTAAAATTCTATGAGTCTAATTTGTATTTCAATGAAGAAGCATAATACATTAGTTGTTAACACAATATACGAGATACAAAAGGAAAAAATCAATCAATACATGTCAAACTATCATCACCCTCTTATTTGAATCTATCGTCCGTTAGGATAGGAGTTAGTCGGTGGACACTGACTGGCGGTGGACTGAACTATGACAAGTGGTGACTTGTCATAGTTCACAATTAGCAGAAAAAAAAACAAACCAAAAATAATATTAAATCGAAGTCAAAACCCTCCATCTATTTTCAAATGGGTTAAAAATGATGTCATGTGACCCGCAATTGATATGTTTGAACATAATGAATTTTTAAACCATGACCGACTTGAACTTTGACTGCACTTACAAGATGTGAGTCAGAGCCACGTACAAAATAACTTTTTTATGTTTTATTTCCAAAATTTACAATGTCGTGCGACTATTATTTTAAGAAATGGATTAGTACACTACAACGCGTAGAAGAAGTAGTTCAAATTGACCTTGAAAATCAGGTGAAAACTTTATATTTATAATGTGCTTCTTCTTCATCAATTATTAGAATAAACAAATTGTCAACAGCAGTAACATCGAAACTTTTAAAACTTTAACTTGTTAGACAAATCTCATCAATTATAATTAAAGCAATAATCATCCCTTTCTAAACATTATTTTCAACCATAACGCTTTCACTTAACATGGTATATAAAAATGTAAGTAAATGTAACTTACTTTTCAGGAAACAAAGGCACACGAAAAGAAGCTCTGTAGGGCTGTTCACTATTTATCTGGAATGTTGGGACAGTACACGGCTGTATACAACGAAGCCCTGGAATGCTACCATCAGAACTTACAACTGCAGAAGACGTCATACATTGGAGAAGTAATAAAATCTATAGTTGCCAGGTAATCAATTCTTGAATCTATAATAATCTGCTTTTGCTGGTGGTAGGATATTCGTATCCGCCCGGATAGCGACCACCGTACACAGGGCGTAAAACCCGCCATAGTGGCACATGCAAGTGTGCCGCGTTCCGGGATCAGCCAGTGTATATCCGGTTTTCGGGGGGGCTTCAATCATGGTGAAAGGATGATCGTGCCAACATTTTTTGGCCGGTTTTTCGCGGTCGGTCCTTTGTTCACCATGGTATTAGTCCCCCAAACTTCTTTACAAGATAGGTGAAGAGGTTTTCGGCCGGCATGATTGCGTCGACCAACGGGAGATCATCATCTCTCGCTGGTCGGCACTTTTTCTGGACTCCATTACACTTACCATCAGGTGCACTCAGGGTCACTTTGCCGTGCCAGCATAAAAAAAACTGACATTGCTTAAATGTGCTGTAAAACTTCGTTTTATTGTACACTTCTGATAACCAATTTCCTTCGTATATATCAGAGTGTGACTATATAAAGCAATTATATTGTACAAATTAGAATTGCTGCCAACTACTTCAAGCATTACATAACTAATCATATGGACTACGAGGGCAGTCCGATAAGTACTTAGCCTACAAAAGAAAAACGAAAATTTTGGAAAAGTGGCGATTTATTTCTCATCACAGTCTTCTTTCAACTCGATTCACTTGACCCAGCGATGCTCCAACTTCTTTAAGCTGTCTGAAAAGAACGTTTTCTGGAGGTCTACAAAGTAGGCCTCCGTGGCGGCGATAACCTCCTCATTCGACTCAAATTTCTGTCCGGCGACGGACTTTTTCAAGTTTGGAAACAAAAAGAAGTCACACGGGGCCTAATCTGGAGAATACGGTAGATGGAGCAGCTGTTCGTAGCCTAATGTGACCAATTTGGCCGTTGCGACGGCGGAGGTGTGAGCCGGTGCGTTGTCATGGTGGAAGAGCACTTTTTTCTTCGCCAAATGGAGCCGTTTTTTCTACAATTCAGCGTTGAATCGGCCCAATAGTTCGGCATAGTAGAGCCCTGTGACCGTTTTGCCCTTCTCCAGGTAGTCGATGTAAATCACACCTTGTGAAACCTAGAAAACGGTGGCCATCACCTTTTCGGCCGATGGGACAGTGTTCGCCTTCTTCGGAGCACATTCGCCGGGTAAAGTCCACTGTTTCGACTGTTTATTGGTCTCTGGTGTGTACCAGTGAATCCATGTTTCGTCGACGGTCACGAAACGACGCAGAAACCCCTTCGGATTGCACCTAAACAGTGTCAAACACTGCTCTGAAGTTGTGTCACTGATGCGCTTGTCGTCCGAAGTGAGCAAACGCGGCAGCCATCGAGCCGACAGCTTTCTCATGCCCAATATTTCATGCAGGATATGACCCACGCGGTCTTTTAAGATGCCTACTGTCTCAGCTATCTCGCGCACCTTCAATCGGCGGTCTGCCAATACAAGATCGGGACTTTTCTCACGTTATCCTCCGTGGTAGCCGTTTTTGGGGCACCTGGGCGTGGCTCATCAAAAACTGACGTGCGACCACGTTGAAACTCGTTAAACCAATTTTTGACGGTCGCCATTGAAGGAGAAGAGTCACCGTAAACAGCATCCAAGCGCTTTTTGATATCGCTGCGCGATTTCCCTTCCAAAAACAAGAATCAAATCACCGGCCGATATTGCTCTTTTTCCATTTTTCGAAAATCCGCGGACACGTCCGCTTACACACGCGGTCAAAACAAAACTACAAATCCAATTCGGCTGAAATTTTGACAATAGCCGTCTACGAAGATGTGCTACATGATGGTAAATTTATCTTACGATAGTGGTGCCATCGGGCGGTGAGGCTAAGTACTTATCGGACTGCCCTCGTATGTGTATCACTTTCATATTTATGCGTGATTTAGGATGGTGGAATTAAAGCATGATCTACAAAAGCTAGAAAATAGTAACTGCCAATTTTTCGGTACGGGGATCATACAAGGAAAGTTGACAACTTTGGATATAGATATGCTGGATATACCAGACAAGGTGGAAAGATCAGAAATCATGCAGAATTTAGTTGATAATGCAATAATGAGAGCAAAGGAAATCATAGAGAATGAACGACGTAAAGGTAGAATTATTATTTAAATTGTTTGTTAAATATCTGTTTATCAAGAAATTCACTCCCTATAGTTATTTGTTTAGTTCATCATCACCCCAAATACGTCCCACTGCTGGGCACCGGCCTCCTCCACAACTGAGAGGGTTTAGGCCTCAGTCCACCACGCTGGCCTAATGCGGGTTGGCGGACTACACACCTAAGAAATTCCTAAGAACTTTTATTTGTGCAGGTTTTATCATGATGTTTTCCTTCACCGTTAAAGCAAGTGATAATTCATTGTGAATACACGCATAACTTCGAAAAGTCAGAGGTGTGTGCCTGGGGTTTGAACCTGCGACCACCGAAATTCTCGACCGCGCGCCTAAACCTCGAGGCCATCACTGCTTCTAATTGTTTAGTTAAGAAAATAAAATTTGCCAGATGATAAATCGTTCGACAAACATATTAATTAACACCTTCGCTGCGGCAGCATTGAATCTGAACTTTCTGCTAGTGCGTTACGAGACAAATACTGCCCGTATCTACATTTCCTGCTATGCGTTACGACCTCTATTTTGCCGTACCGACACCTGACTTTCAGAGTCCATGTAGACGTGGAAACTCTTCGAAACAATAGTTTTTTTTACTAATCGATAGGTTACATCCTCGTGTATACCTAGCTGCGGTAGCCCGGGGTTCTGAAGGGTTTTTCAAAAGATACAGTAATTTTTCAAAATCAGTAATTCACGGCAATATATTTGCCGTATAGCATAGAAGTGAAAAAATGATAGGGCTGGGGTTTATTTCTAAAATGACAATCGATACTTCGAAGATATTATTTTGATAAAGATACAACATTTAAGTGTTTATTTTCACAAAATTAAGAGTCTGTAAATCAAAATAACATAACATAACTTCATAATTAGCAAACAATATAATTATTCTTACAAGTATAGCCATTTTTAAACATATTTAAATACAAAAAGATTAAAAATCAAAAGCAGTCATATGTTCTTAGTTCAAATATCTTAATCAACAAAAAAGTGATAAAGGATTTTTTTTATTTTGATATATATTACGGTACCAAATTATTATAATTACTTTTAAATCTATAATGAGTCACACGATATATATATTTATATTTGTGTGTATGTATACTGGATTATATTTCATATTTTATATGTGTATTCCTATTTTCTTGTTGTTCTTAATATGTTAGTATATATGTATGTATGTATCTCCACCAGTTCGTTATTTATGCACCTACTTCTTTTATCTCTGCATCACCCAAAGGTCGACTGTAAGAGAATGCCTAAGGCATTATGTCCGCCTTTATACAAACTGTATAAAAAGCATAAATAAATAAATAAATAAATATTAGGAACTTTCATATGACGAAATAAAATACATTTGAAAATATAGGTATGGTTTCATTAGATGTCACATCCGAGCTACTAGAAAGATGAACTAATTTCATATAGTTGCCGTACCGCACAGAATAAAAATACTTACCTTACTGTGCGTTACGGCAACTATTTTGACGTATATTATTAAAACACAATATTGTTATATTAGAAGCAACAATATTAAAAAGATCATCGTCTCTTTTCTACAAGTACAGGAACATAGTTAAATCACCCCCGCACCGCGGGCGAGACACAGACAACAAGCTGCCGCGCTGGCTGATAGATACGGCAAAATGCTTGCCGTAACGCAGTGAAGGTGTTAATTAATTTAAAGATTTTATATTTGACAAAGATGTGTAGGAACGAAAACTTTATTATATTAATATGGCTACTTATTTAGCTGAAGAAGAAAAACAGATGGCAGAAATTACAGTAACAACACATAACTGGTGGGATTCAGACGAAATAGAGGAAGGTTCTGAAGTAGAGCAACAAGTAGTAGAAGAACAACAATCGGAAGAAACATTAAAGAAAAAAGCATTAATTTCTATGATACAAGCTCATGAAAAGACCAGGTTTGATAATATTCTTAACATTAACTACTTACATACATACATACATACATAAACTCACGCCTGTTTTCCCCGAAGGGGTAGGCAGAGGTGCATTTCTGCACCCACATTTCGCCAAGTATGTATCAGTCCCACGTAATAGGGGGCGAGCCTATTGCCGTTTTTTGGGCACATTTCCAGACTCCGTGCTGTTACCGAGAATTTCCTTATAGAAAAACCCAATAACACTTTGCCCGACCCGGGAATCGAACCCAGGGCCTCTAGATCGCACGGCACATACTTGTACCGCGAGACCACGAGGCAGTCAACATTAACTACTTTTGTATCTTAATTCTAAACCCCAGTCTCCTCCATGGTTTTAGGCTTTAAGCCACTTCACCCCATTGGTCTATAGGTAGATGGTAGACTATGATAACTATGATGTGATATATATATGTGATGATAACTATGCAAGTAACTATGATATTCTTTGTTGATAATTATTGTCATTGACAGCCCCGTGGCGCAGATGACTAGACACCAGCTTGCGAAACGAGAGGCCGCGGGTTCGATCCCCGCACCGAGACAAATGTTTGTGTGATCCTCAAATATTTGTTTCGGGTCTGGGTGTTTGTGAGACCGAAAAGTCTCTCGTAGTCTCTGATACCCACGACACAGGACTTGTATCCTAGTGTGGGGTCAGAACTATGTATGTGACTGTTGGGTGTATTTATTTATTTATTTATTCATACCCACAATTTCATTAAATTTACACTTGACAGGAACAATAAACTTAATGTTTTATTTAATGTAAATATCATTTAAAATGATGAACAAAAATTCGTTATAGACAAGTGACAGTGTGGCTGAAACATCGCCAGCAAAAACGAGAACTGTGGGAAAAAGAATTAGACGGGACATTACGACCGCCGGCTCCGATCGAAATGAGAGATAGAAGCGCTAGACTAATTCAGAAGGTCTTAAGGTATGTTATTGTCATTTATCAAATTCTATTCATTTACAGCCAGCTTCTAAAAGACTGATTAACGAAAACTTATTTTCTATAAAATCCCACACACCCTTCCTTTCCCTTTATTCCCAAAGCAATGGACACAGGTGCTACTTGCACCCACATTTCGCCTATCGTTTTTTTATTCCAACATAATAAGGAGCAAGGATTTTGCCTTTAAAAAAAACTTCGTGCGTAAAAAACCTTTTTAATAGAAAATATAAAATGTAAACTTTGTATGGAAATCGAACGCGGAACCAAGTGGCAATCAAGTATCTAATTTATTCGATTATTTTTTCGGAAACTCCCAGTGACCTTTCAAAATTGCAGTAGGTATTTATTCACAAATGGTTTTATCTTTAAATTCATTTCTTAATACCATTTTGCTGGTTGTGGTTACATTACTAGCGACATTAAAAACACCCTCAAGGCACATAAAAAGTATGAAATTAGGTTTTACAAAGTAATGTAACATCAGGGCGCGTAATGTGTGCTTAGTGTGCCTTTTAGTCGTAAGAAAGTAGGAATTATTTAATAGAGTAAGTGCTTGCATATACACAAAAACTACTCGCGGATCGCGTAATCTGATTTGGAATACGTATACACTTACACTAGCGTGTTTATTCCCGAAAGTTTGGTTGGTTTTCTCAGGAGCTAGCCTATTTAGCTTCTCTGACACACTTCCAGACTGCGTGGTAGCAATAAGAATCTCCTAATGGAAAACACTGACCCGTGAATAGCACTCGGTCCCACTCATTAGCACGCCGCACAAAGCCAACGAGGTAGAAAAATACAAAAAATCACAGAAATCGCCCATATCCACTTTGCTTGGATCAATAATACCATTTTGGCTTCAACCTTTTCATGCACTTTCCTTCGTTGAGGAAACTTCAGAACATCTCCAAATTAGGTAGGTATAATAGTTTCGGACCACTTTCTGCAAATTCTTTCATCCGCACTTGGCACGTTTTTATTTTAAACCGTAGTCTTCTTTAAATTATTCATCTTGAATCGTCTGCTTTTGTCGCTCTCAGGACCTACAGCATGAGTAAAATTAACCGTCTGAGTTATATTTCAGAGCTTATTTTGAACTTAAGAGAAAAAAAAATGCGGATTGCAAACGAGATGAGCTATTGGGCGTCAGAAAGTGTGCAAGCAGCGTTTCAGATGCAATCAGACGGACTAAAGATGTAAGTAAGGCTTCGTTTGGGTGTATGTAATTTTTTCAAGCAATGCCATAATAAAAGGAGCAACCTAAATAGTTTCAAGATTAAAAGGTAGCCCCACCGCTCCAGATAAAAACATGTAGGTACTATATCTACAGATACAGAAAAATCGTCAAGAAATTCATAAAAAGTACTTTGAGGAATGGCAAAAGTCTTACGAGGTCATGAAACGGCAATTTTTAAAGAAAAATGGTGAAGCTTTGAAAGAAGATTATCGAGATTACGTTCGTGATTGGTTCCAGCAGTGGTAAGAACATAAACATATTGAGTAGTCGACTCTCAAAACTAAAGAACCGACAAATTGACAGCTTGAAATTTGGTCACTAAATGTAATATCTCAGCATCATGACTGAACTTGTTTTTTTCTCTCATTTTCAATACTTCTGAGCAACAATTATTTTTAAATAATACTTTATTTGTAACATTTGCTACTTTAATTCTTCAGGTTCAATGAAGTTCAATACATTCACGGCATACCAAAACTCAAAGACGGTGGCCTCGCTACAATACTTAAAAATGAACTACCATCACCACTGGAGTGGATGGAAGAATACAAAAAGTATATAGAACAAAAAAATGCAAATAAAAATAAATCTGCTATGGAGGTCAGCAAATTTTAATTATTTAAACAACTACCGATGCATTAAAACAAGTGTCCCAGATACATTCCCGCATAGGATTTAATTATTTTGGATTTTGGTCTGAGTGTTTAGCACTTAAAATTGCCTCATAGTTAGTTTTCACGACATAAATCTTTCAAGTTAGAGTAACAACATACATATGTGTACATACGTGCAGTCACGCTTGTATTTTGTATATATGATGGAGTAGGTAGATGCGAATTTCTGCATGTACTTTCCACCAGCGGAATTTTAAATTCCAAGTATTAAAAGGTGAGTGAAATTGCTCTTTTCCCGATTCATGACAAATGTAGGATAAAACGTTTTTATTGTTAGTTAACATACAACGTAAGTGTTATTTCGTATCGCTTTTCAAAGATCCTGTAGTATTGTCTCGCCTAGAATTCAATCTTATGAAAAAAATTGTTTTACAAGAAAAAGTTTGAAAAGATAGAAGCCAACAGAGAAAAGATGATGCAGAACAAAGAAATGTTTATGAAAAAGAAAATGGAAGCTGATTTTTTGAAAAAACTGAAAAAGGATCCAAACCTGCATCCAGGGTTTGATTACCCCCAGAGTGAAAAGATCAAACACGTCATAGAGGTAAAATGTTACTTAGCTATGTATGTATATTGATAGCCTCATGAATCTGGTTCATGCTTCAGACTTCCATTTGTATATGTTCTTTCTGTTTGTTTATGTACATTCCGTATAATCTTTATACGTTTTATATGAACTCAAGCTCACCTAACACAAGTCCGTACACTTACTAGAAATAATTGTGAAAAGTGAATGCCTGTTTCTCCATACTGATTTCTTTCATCGTAGTTTTTATGAACACACATAAAAAATAAAAAAATATAATAAAATATAGAAATAATAAAAATAAAAACTATAATCTTTGGACAAAGATTCATGATCTTAACAACACTAATGTTGTGTAATTGTAATAATTTCAGGCAATAAAAAAATATAAAAACGATTGGCAAAGTTTAGACAAAACTGAAGTAATCGAAGTTAAAACAAAATCAGTGAAAGAATGGGATACTAACAATGCCTGCATGGAAGTAAAAATAGCACTACTGGACACAGTCGATGGAGATATGAGGTGATAATTAGTAGAATACTATTGAAAACTATTTTTCTAAGATTATGTTCAAAACTGTATAAAATAAATTTACCAAAAAAATCCTTCGTAAAAGACAGTAATAAATAATTAAAACACAGTTTCTCATAAATTTATGAATATTAAAATCCAAATATATGATAATATTAAAGTATTTGTATTTCAGAAAGGAACTTAAAATATTAAAGACAGCTCTGAAAAAGGATTACAAAAACCATGATGAGAAAATGCCAGAGGACATAAAGAAACCAGCCAAAAGAAGAAAACGAAGAAAGAAACGTAAAGAAAAGCAAATACCGAATGAGCGCGTTGCTGAAATGATGGAGGTATAATAATGATACTACAAATTTGCATAACAACTACCTATATGTCCTTATGTTAAAAGTTTACTCTTATTAGGAAACACATCTCTTTTTAATAATGAGCAGTTTTCTTCCCATGCCGTATAACCCATTATTGAACATAGACTACCACGTAGAAAATTCTTTGGTTAGACGCTTTCTTAATATTCATAATGTTTTTAAAAAAATATTCGGGGTAGTTTATTAAGAATCAAGCATATTCATTCGATTCGGATTCGAACTCGCTCCTGCCGAGATGTCTCTGTAAAAGGATATCGCTCATCACCTAATATTATTTAGAATTAATATATTATGATGACTGTAATGTAATTATTGCTAGATAATTAAATTTTTATAATTACACCAGTCTTTAGTTCTCCATGGCTTCGTAAAAGATTATCCGAAGGTCAAATTCGAAGACTTCATTGGGGACCCTAACTTCGCTGGAGAGGAGCTAAGATGTCAATACCAGTAAGCGCTATTTAAATTGTACTTCCTACTGCCAAAAATATGCTGCTTAAAAACGTCTAGAAAACATTTCTTGATATGAATTAGGAGTTAATTTATAGGCTGCTTAGATGCAATTCCTGAGTTGACTGGGATCACTTCATTTTGTGTATTTAAAAGTTAAAGATTCATGATTAGTTCAATAACGGAGCAAGACCTTTGTAAAAGTTTCCTATTCACCTGCTGATCTTCTGACGTGATGGATAATCTACCTCAGTGTATCATTGTCTCAACACTTGGTAATTGCAATTAGAATCACAGTTGTTATTAATTTCATGACCTATTAGTGAAAGTGATGAAACTGCCAAAATTAATCATTAAATATTTCAGACATGCATTCCCTCATCACGGGGACATAAGGCGCATCTGGTGGGATAGATGTCGGGAGATGGCGCACGGGTTCCACAAAATACTACTAGTGGGGCCTAAAGGCAGTGGAAAGACTACTCTCGTCCACATTATGGCTACTGTGAACGGTAATATTTATTTATTTACACTTTATACAATTTAAAACATAATTGTAAAGGTGGACTTAATGCCTAAGGCATTCTCTGCCAGTCGAACCTTGGGTGATGCAGAGATCATGCATAGTAGGTGTGCAAATAAAGTCATTTATAAACATACACATACATATTATATACATATTACAGACCAATATACTTAGGTAAAGAAAAGAAGTAATTAATTTAACGTAGGTAATAGTAGTTATAGTAGTAACTATAGATATAAATATAATATTAATATAAATACATACCAAAATACTATAATACATACATAAAAAATACTATAATGAAGATTCTGAGATTCTCTGTAGCAGCAACTCGCGAACCTTTGACTTGAACGACAGACGGGTCTTACACATCCTCATCTCTAGGGGAAATATTCAATTTTAGTGATGATTAAAACGTATTTTTTTACACGAACGCACCCAGTTCGGAATTTAGCTCATATTGCGTCGCGGTATAAGTGTGAAGATTATAATCGAGAACACGTTTTTCGTTGCTAAATTCTTAGTACCCGGAAAACGGCAACGGCTTGCCCCTTATTATTTAGATCAAAATAAATAGCGAAACGCAAGGCGTAAAAACACACTTCTATCCACCAAGTGAAGTACTACTACTTATCTTATACTATACCTACATATCTACATATGTATTAACTAAAAAAGTACATTTCCTTCTCACTTACTATCCTACCATTTTCTCGTTTTTTTCTGTGTTGCTTTTCGTTGTTTTTTTTTTGCAGATGCAAATTTATTTGTATTGGATCCAAGAAACATTCCACAAATTTTTTTAACGCCAGTTTACCTGGAACAGCTCACTCACTCTGTAGCAACATGCGCAAGAGCAGTCCAACCGTCTGTTATTTATATAAAACATGTCCAGAGATTATACTACTCAAAGGTAATTTTACCATACTTGTCATTTCTTAATCTATACAAATAAATAAAATTGGAGTGTCTGTTTGTAACATTGAAATAACCGCTTTTTAATAAATGCATATGGATGTATACACGGTACATATACCAAAATAACGTTTTTTACAATTTGTCTGTCTTTGTCTGTTCGTTCCGGCTAATCTCTAACACGGGTGGACCAATTTTAACGGGACTTTCACTGGCAGATGGCTGATGTAATAAGTTAATAAGGAGTAACTTAGGCTAAAAATCAAAATCGACTGTTAGGCGGAACGAAGTTCTCCGGGTCAGCTAGTATTGTATACAAACGTCATAAAAATTAACTGACCTCGATTCTTTTTTTCTTCTACCTTTATTCTTCCTTTTTTTTAATGACGTAGAGGATTTTACGTTTGGTTTTACTGCCAACTAGATACATCTAAATAAATATTGTGAAAATAAAAAAATATATTTAAAAAACATGAAAAGTGATCTGGCCATCTGACTTTTCTTGGGCTTAACGATATGACGTCTTCTTCATCTCAGTCGCAAAGCATAACTAAAGTCATAATTTGTTTCTGATATGTACAAGTGGTGTAGACGGCCTGAGCATTAAGATTGTCTAATACATAAAATTGGCACATAGTGCGGAGAACTGATGGCCGATGGAGTCAAAAAGTTCTCGAATGGAGGCCACGTAGCGGGAAGCGCAGCGTAGGACGTCCACCAACGAGATGGTCCGATGACCTGGTGAAGGTCGCGGGACGTCGCTGGATGCAGGCTGCCTCCAACAGGCCACTGTGGAGATCATTGGGGCCTATGTTCAGCAGTGGACGTCTTTGGGCTGATGATGATGATGAATACATAAAACATCTATAATTTAGATCGTTTCTTCTAAAAATATATACTTAAACCAGCTCGGAAACACTTTCCCTAAACTTTACTTTGTGTCATTACAGGTACCGACTGAAGAAAAAGAATTGAATTTAGATCTACTTAAAAGATATTTGACGAAAAAGTTGTTCAAGAAAATTCACAAGACAGATAATGTTACTGTTATTGGTATCGTTAACTATTTATTTTAATTATTTTTGTTTGTTCATAGAGAGCCAAGTATACAGTTAAAATTAATTGTAACATTTACAAATATATTACATACATACATACATACATAAACTCACGCCTGTATTCCCCGAAGGGGTAGGCAGAGGTGCATTTCTGCACCCACATTTCGCCAAGTATGTATCAGTCCCACGTAATAGGGGGCGAGCCTATTGCCGTTTTTCGGGCACATTTCCAGACTCCGTGCTGTTACTGCGAATTTTCTAATGGAAAAACCCAATAACACTTTGCCCGACCCGGGAATCGAACCCAGGACCTCTAGATCGCACGGCACATACTTGTAACGCGAGACCACGAGGCAGTCTACAAATATATTATAATAAAAAGATATGCCTACACACTAATACCGAAGTCCCCCAGGGGGTAGGCAGAGGTATAATACTTGGATATTTTACCAATTTTATATTATATATTCAATATAAGTCGTGATGGCCTCGAGGTTTAGGCACGCGGTCGAGAATCTCGACGGTCGCGGGTTCAAACCCCAGGCACACACCTCTTACTTTTCGAAGTTATGTGTGTATCCACAATGAATTATCACGTACTTTAACGGTGAAGGAAAACATCGTGATGAAACCTGCACACCTAAAAGTTCTTAGGAATTTCTTAGGTGTGTAGTCCGCCAACCCGCACTAGGCCAGCGTGGTGGACCAAGGCCTAAACCCTCTCAATGGTAGAGGAGGCCCGTGCCCAGCAGTGGGACGTATATGGGCTGACGATGATGATGATAATAGGTGGCAAGCTCATTGTACGCTTTATGCCCACATTTCCAGTCTCCGTGTCTGCTACTGAGAATATTCTAATTGGAAAAATTAATAACATAAAGAGGAAGGCACCTCTGCCTACCCATTCGGGAATACACGTGAATTTATGTATTAACTGTTTTACAGGCAGCTGCCTCGATCCTTGGACGACTGTATCAAAGAAATTACTAAAACAATTTACCTCTGTACATCTCCTACCAAACACGTGTTATTCTCTGGTATCACAGCTACTTAACGAATGGGTTTTCAGGTACGGAGATACTAAAAAATATATAGTCACACCACATTGTACTTACCATCATATGCGGTATTGTCACTTTACTGATCTAAAATAAAAGTAATTTTGATACTTGTAGCAATTCCGTAATACCCAAGGACTTGAACATCAGCAGCCTGGCTCGTGTGTTACAGGGCTACAATTTTGGATACATAAAAGATGCTTTAAATAACTTTCTAACGCCTGAACAAATCATAAGGTAATTAATATTTTTCTTATAAAAGTTACGAGCTAAAACCAAGTAGTTTAATGATTTACTAATAGATGGCGCTTTCCACTGACGAATAAAATTCAGGTTAATCACATTTTCGCCCCAACAAGCAACGGCTTTCTCGGATACTTTTTTCTGGCTTTAGTGTAGTACGTATGTTTTTGGTTAAAAGAACTAGGACCTTGACCCTCCTTGTTTATTTATTTTTATGGTGATGCGTGGAAAAGACAAAGCATAAGAGCATGTTGATAAAGAATCTTCAGCTATAATAATTATAAAATGTATCCTCTTATAATCCTTTTTGTGTCCTCTTTTGACCACAATGAAATAATTTTGTCGATTGGTAAGAAATATACACCAACCCGCATTAGGCCAGCGTGGTGAACTAAGGCATTACCCCTCTCAGTTGTAGAGGAGGCCTGTGACCAGCAGTGGGACGTATATGGGCTGATGATGATGATGATAAGGTCAGTAGACCACAAGAATGCCTAAGGCTATCAGGCAAAAACACACAGTCACTTAGCCCATCAGTAGGTATCTCATAAAAAGGTTTTAGCCGCATAAATTTCATTTCGCTGTATATAACAATTTCTTTACAAAATTTACTTTTATAAGTGTTGTTATTATTTCAGGATAGCTGCTCACGGATTATCTCCTAAGGAAATTTACGACTTTATTATTCAAGACGATAATCAAACTGCCGCTGTGAGTTGTGATAACTATTCAGACACCTACATATATATCTAGATTTATTTACTAATACCAATGATTCCTAAACCATAAATCTTTGGAGCTTTCTCCGAATTTATTTATTTATTTAAGTTTTTATTTGACTATTGACATTTCACATTTACATTTACATGTAGTCCTTATCGAAACAAATGGTTTCAATCAACTATTGAAACTGTAAGACTAACGACCTTACTTATTAGCATTGTTTGAGTCCTAGGTGCATACATACACGACTGTATACAGAGTATTGTAGGCAGTGGGGTATGTCTGCACCCACATTTCGCCAGGTATGTATCAATAACACGTTATAGAGGGCGAACCTATTGCTGTTTTACGGGTAGATATTCAGACTCCGTGCTACTATTGAGAATTTTCTAGTGGTGAAACCCAATTACACCTTGACCCGGGAATCGAACCCAGCAACTTTAGATCACACAGCGCATAGTTGAACGGCGAGACCACGAGGCAGTCAAGTCCTTGTTATCTTAAAAATATTTTTAAACACATTTAGATAGGTACCTAAATCATTGCTTTTCTTACGGTATGCGAGGTTCAATTTTCTAGAGTATAATAAAGAGATAATTCGCTCGTGAACACCCACCACCATAAAAACCGACATAATGAATGGCGAGAGTGCGTCACGTTTTGGCATCTGCCTGGATACCCTTTTAGCATCAAGCTGACATGGTAGTGACGACTGTTAGGAAATGATCACAGTGTGTTCTAATCAATACGCTATTCGGTTTGGCCACTTTCTCGCCCTTATATAAAAAGATTCCCCGTTGGAGCACGGCTATCCTTCACTTCCGTAAAATATGGAATTCTTTAAAATGGCACAGTGCTCTCACTGGGTTACTGTTCAGAATTTCTCATAAGAACCTAAACAAAAAGTAATACTTTCCTCAACCTGGGAAGTAATACCGTATCACAAGTTCATTTATTTTTATTGAAACGCGTTCTTTCACAGGAATATGAAAAATACCTAAAATGGTACACAGATAAAACATACTGGGGCATTCGAGAGAAGAAGCACTTAGAAGAACAGAAAGAATTTCTTGCAGTAAAGGAAAAGTTTGCTGAGAAATTGAAGAAAAAGAAACAAGTTCGTCCTATGGCTAGCAAGGCGTCTAGCCTAGAATCTGTACAATTAACTTAGATTAAAATATGTATTATAAATGCACCACTAAGTAAAATAATAGGACTCAAATATTTCTGACTACCACAAACAGTTATCAAATGAGGCCAACAAGCCAAAAAACTAACATAACACTCACCAGACTTAAAATTTCACCTAGAGAAACTTGAATTCAGTAGTAGATCTTAGTTTACCCCTTCGAGGATAGAACCATAAATGGACACTTAATTATACATTCAAAATTAAACGAATCTTGTTTCGAGTTTACGCAATAAAGGGCGAAAATAAATGACGAGCCTAGATTACAAACGTTTAATTAATTGAAAACAATTTTTACTAACCCTTACCCACTCCAAGCACAGCAGCGACGCAATCAAATGCAAAAGCACAGTTCATTTCATTTTAGTGTTTGCACCACACAGCAATTCTCGATATATATTTTAAATAAACACGATTTTTATACTGTAACCTGAAGATAAGCCGGTGAAATGGCGTTCGAGCAAATAAAACCGGATGGAGTGTCGATTTCACGTTAAGAGGGCTGAGGGTGATGCAGGGACGGAGTTTCCATGAATTAAAATGGAAAAGACCCCCAGTTTCGAAAAATATAATTATATTTCTTTACTTGTACAGAGAAAACTACTAATTATACTTTAATGTAAAATATAATAATAGCACGCAACCTTTACATTACATTTAGAAAATCTCCCCATTTGAAACCTAAAAAAGACTGCCACGGGAAAATACATACCGATAAATTTAATCTGTATTATTATAACTGGTTCCGTTATCGTATAAAACACGGTTAATTCCCAATAAATGTTTTTACAATGACATTGAAATCCTTTTGTATATTCGTAATTAAATTTCATATTTTATTTTCTATAATTTTTAACAATTGTGTAAAAGATGAAAGAACTAGGTAGGTTACTGCTTCATCCTTCAATAGACTTATCTTGGTATATTCATTGTAATGTGAACCCAACTGCCCTTGTGTTACAGTCCCCATGCGGCTTTTCAGCCGTTGCATATAAACTACAAACGGAAAGGATAATGGTGATACTAAACGTATCTACCTAATACGTAACCCTGCTTCGTACAGGCGCAATTTTGTAAAAAAAGTCTTTCCTAAAGTCCCATACAAATATAATCAGAATCAGTTACGATGTTTTAGATCTTATTCCTAATGTAATAATTAATAAAAAATAAACAATTTTATATTTGGTACCTTATAAATCTATACGTAATCTCGATCAATGTTTAACTGTTTTATTTAACAGTTACATTATTGTAAAGCACGAAAATCTATTAAAATCCCTGCGTCAATATAAAATATAGATTATGACCCCCGTAAAAGATCGGAGTCCTGCCCGCGAAGGGGGTTAGGGGGGGATCCAGATGCTTATCAAAGTGGCTCTGAATGCTAACGCGTGTTTACCGGACCGCTGATGTGGCAACTTTTATTTCTTTATTGCACAAAAATGCTAACTTTCACGGGCGATGTAGGATGGCCACACTGAAAATAAAATTAGGGGCCTCTTGATGCAGTACGTAAATTAATCTCGTTAATTGAATTCCTATTGTATATTGGTACCTTAAAACGCATTAATTAATTTAACAATAAGTGCCTATTAAACGTTGAATGACCTATGTCCACCTGGGAGTATCTTGTGGCTGATTATGATCAAATGGTAATAATATGATGGTACGTTGACGGAGGAGGGAAAAGGGGTTGGACACGCCCAATTTTATATCGCATACTTATAACATTGCATAGCACATTTATTTATTTACATAAGTTGGTATTACAAATAATAAACCTGAAGAGGTAAGTAGGCAGGAGTTATTTCTACATCAGTTTTCTCAGCAATAAGTCCCACATAATAGAATGAGTTTAATGAAACGAAAATGATTAACAACATAAATCCGAATTCCTTCCAATCCAGACTTACCCTACTTACATTTTCAAAAGGACATTAGGGACACTAAGTTGAATTCGAGAATATAACCCAAGACCTCAATATCAATCCACGCCAACGATAAATAACAAAGCAAGAGTTATGGACTGATGAGATGAGTCATAAGTCATCATAATTATAATAAAAAATAAGGATAAAATGACAACTTTCAATTCAAATATTTCAAAATAAACAGAATCCCTTGTCACCCCACTAAGTCCACCCTTTTAATATTCTGGAGCTGTGTGTATTTGGTATTAATTTTACAACCGTTTAAATATTTTCAGCGGTGTTACTGCGGGCGGTCCGTTTTCATTACTATTTGACTTACGTTGCCAGTTAAATTTTATACAAATGAACTTATATTTTTTTCGACGCTGTGCAAAGTATCCTTTTTATAATTATGAGCCACGGCAGGCAAATATTTGCATGAGATAATTAATATTCCTGCAAAATTAGAAGCTGCCTACTTTATTTTTATACAGTTGAGGTGATACGAAAGTGAGAAGGAGAAATGAGAAGTGAAGAGATACTGAATACTAAATACAATGGTGGACTAATGTTTTAATCCTCTCAGTTGAAGAGGAGGCCCGGGCCCACAAAAAGGCCGTATATTAGCTGATGATGGTATTAAATACATTACTGGACACAGGCCTCCTCTACAACTGAAAAGTATTAAGGTCTACCTAGGCCAACTCGCTAGTCTTGTGCAGATTGGCGGAAAAAAGGAAAAAACCTATACCTATAGTTATCTCTAATAGCTATAAATTATACATCTTACATTTGCCAAGTTGAATACGATTCTGACACAATAATTGTAGCAAGTCTTATGTCGCCATTGCTAGCAATGAGGCTTCGGGTCGCAATCATCAAGAAGGATACTGCAAACTTTATAACTATACCAAATAACCATTTATGTAACTTTTTGTAACAGCCTATAACTTTTTTAATACGAAACACCCTATATCACAACTTATCTCAACTTTAATTGATAAAAAGCCACTCAGTTACTTATTCAAGCTATTCTTAAGGGCTAAAACCAAAATCAGAGTTCTGCATTCCCCATGGTCCCTTAATTTCGTACTATGCTTTTTTCCTCTTCAACAATCAACCACAATACTTACGGAAAAATATGGGTATTATAAAAACACAATGCAATGGCTCATAATTTAATAAAATACAGAATAAATCATTTAGATTAACAATCCATTTAATAAACATACATTTAATAATCATGTCTTTAGTTTTATTAAAGTTATACTTCTTTAGGCGCGTTATGAAAAAATGATGAGAGTGAAATTTTAAGATGCGCGCGCATCACTGTAACACAAAATTCAGAGGTTAAAGCTGCCTATGTGCTCCAATATTGACAGATAGATGCTGCCTATGTTAAATGTAAGTGTCAAATGGATCAGAAAGGTTTTAGGTAATATGTTTTTCGGATTGAATATTTTTCACATATCGCATAAATAATACAATAGTGATGTAACTCAGAATATGTCGAATGTGAAATAACTTGATTAACTGTTTTATTAAAGTTATACTTCTTTTGGCGCGTTAGGGAAAAAAGATGAGTAAATTTTTACGATGCGCGCGCACACCGTTACGAAAAAGTTATTCAAAAAAAGTTTATATGTTTTAGATTTTAAAAATGTATTGACATTTTTATTAGTTGTCAAATATTTATGAGGGCGTTCAGAAATCTAATATGTTGTGTAAACTAAGAACTATGTGACTGTTGGGCGTATTTATAAGTTTTACTTCAGTCGTGTGGTATAACTGGTGTACATAAGTACACACACACTTTTTTTATTTTATTTCTATTCCTGTGGTGTCCAATAATGTATTTTCAATAAATATCATGAATTGTGAATGTACATTTTGTCTCCAGATTTGTAAATTAATAGGAATTGATATCCAAAAATTTCTTATACTACCTTATTTGAGATCCAACAATTTATTTCTCCTGGCATTCAATGGCAAGACCACTTGGGAGATGACAAAGATTAATAGGCCTTTAGAGTCTAACGCTAAGTTAATAATAAAAAAATACTACATAAGAGTAAAAAAAAGTACAAAAAATGTTAAGATAATAATTAATTCTAGAATCTTTTTAATCATTTTGACAACCTTATCCAGCGTAACTCTTTTGACTTTTAATAGAATGAAAACTCTTTAAAGAAAGAATTTATACCATTTTGTAAGTACCTATATCATAATTGCATAATGTCAAAAATTATACCCATAAAATATTTTGCATGCAATTCTGTATTTTTTTCAATTTTTATGGAATGTATATATATATTTTCAAGGGGTTAGTTGCCGTAGTATACTCGTAGTATAGCTGATTGGATTGTATGAAGAATAAAAGGATTTTAAATATCTTTATCATGAGTTTATAGTTTTTAGTAATATAATCCTTTATGGGCAATGAATTTGTAATCACATGTAAACTGAAGTGTGTGAGTAGTAAAACTTATCTAACAGCCTATGTGTTCATTGAATGAATTGATAACTAATAAGGTACCCCTGTTTATAATATGAAATTTAAAAAGCACAAAATTCATATTTCAACAAAAAAATTGCAAATTAGTCAAAATAATTATACATCGACGAATTTGAATACCTTTTTTTATTTATTTTTATTTTATTTTTATCGAGAGGAAAGCGCCTGAAGCTCCTCTTTACCGTGAATTCCAACGTAAATCTCAAGCATTAACGTTGCCCAAGCATGTGTGATGTGATTAATATTGGTTATTGATGGCCCTGCATTGCGCGTTGCATGTGGGGTCTCCGCTGCCCTGGAGCTTGTGCAGTGACTACAGCGGGGGGTCGCTAGCTGCATCTTTGGGAAACGGCAAGTCCGAGTGAGACTCCAGCACGTGAGCGCCGTGGGCAGAGACTATGCGGTCGTGCTCCAACCTCACTTCTGAACGCCTGCACACACAAACACACGGAGTAAATACAATGTACTGTACATCTTTCTGAGAAACAACATGTATGTGTCCCATTACCAGTACCATCCTGTATAATATGTCCCGCTACAGTGCGACAACCCGACAATAACTTGCTTAACAAATATATCAGCCTATATACACCACTATGTTTCAGTATCTGGCTTTATATATATTTATTAAGTACCCAACATAATTGTGTATATTTGAGATATGTTTACCACTTTCATCAGCACAATACTTTATTTTAATCACATTGCACCCATTAACACTATAAACAGATTTGTCACACCACAATTTTCATACATATTCTTTCTTAGACTCTTAAAGGATGGAATGACACTTCAATGGGCTGCTCAGTGATTCAGAGTTTTAACTATGATCCATCATAATAAAAATAATAGGATCATATAGTTACCAGTCAAGGATCATAAATAGTGTGTATTGACAATGAATTATCACACACTTTAACTTATAGGAAAACACCGTGAGGAAGCATGTACACCTAAAATTCTTAATGTCTCTAAAAATCTGTGTAATCCCCCAACCCACACTAGGCCAGTGTGGTGGAATCACGCCAAACCCCTCTCAGTTGTAAAGAGGTCCAGGTCCAGCAGTGGGACATATAACTGTATGGGCTGATAGTAGTTACCAATTCTGATGAGAATAGTCCCACACAGCCTGATCCCTTGCCTCTTCCTCTTTTTTCTCCTTTTCACGTCTGCACGCATTGTCTGCAATCTGCTGCCGAAGGTCTATGCCATACTGGCGATTTTTCTCCTTTATTTCCATAGCCTTTTCATGCTCTTTTTGGTCATTCACTGCCATTCTTTCTTCAGTCTATAATGAAAGATAGTTGAAATCAATATAAGAAGTAATGCTTCATTCTAAAAAGATTGGTGAAATAATTAATTCCTTTTTTATGATGTGGAACTAACAAAATCAATTGAGGAATGGAGGGAGAACAGAAGAATCCAAGTAGTAAGTAACAACTTACTTCAAACCAGTGATGGTACATCCTTAGAAGCGTGTAAGCGTAACACGTTCATTGTGTAATGTCCAGTTTAATCAGTAATTTTTTATTGTGAGGTCAGGTCATTAATTTGTCAAATTGCTTTTGTTAAATAAAGACTTAAAAGGTTAAAGATTATTATTCAGATTTTTTAAAGACATACTGGGCTTATGGGCTTCTATGGAAGTACCATCACTGCTTCAAACATGACAAACTTTGAGTCACAATATAAATATAAATAAAAAGCTAGGTTTAATAGTAATAATAGAGTAGTAATTCAACATTTCATATAAATATGTTTTAATATGTACCACTCATGACTTACTCACTGACTTCATCAAGGTTCTACCACTATTAAAACACCAAAAAAATCCCACGAGATTTGGGGTTCTATGAGTAGTAGTTGTTACTTTCAACTGTTTTTTTTAAAGGCGAATGAAGAAAGAAAGGAGAACGGCTTTTGATAGAAATAGTCAATAGAAAAAGCTAAGCCAGCCTACTGGATCTGACTCAACTAAACAAAAATCCTAACAAATTAAATACATACCTCTATTGGCACGTCGGAGTTCTCCAGTTATATGCACGTGGCGACGGTGCCTGATATAGCGTGTGGATGGTGATGGATGCAAGCGTAAGCGCAATAATAAGTGCGGAGCAGTTTATAGCGTTTAATGCACAGCACAGCAATAGCCACAGTATATACACGACACAAGAGGATAAAGTTTTCACAAAAAGTGAAGTCACGATAAATAGAAACAAGATCACAAGGAGAGGAGACAGATACAGTACGAGAAAGTAACTGATCAGCTGTTAAGCGCGGACGAGATAAAGCGGTGACTGCGAGCAGTGTTGCCAACCCTACTGTTTTAACAGTAGATTTGCTGTTTTCATGTTGATGACCCTGTTTTCTGTTTCATTCCTAATTTCTACTGTTTTTCAATGAGCGTTCAACGCTATCTATTAGACTATGCAAGTATTTCTTAATAATCACCACATAATAAAACTTTTGTGCCTACCCACATAGCAGCGCTACCGTGGAAAGATTATTTTCAGCTATAAATATTATGAAAACCAAATTACGCAACAGAATATCCACTACAACTAAAAGAGTATTATACACAAATCCGAAATAACCGATTGCAACTCATTTGAAACCACACACAGAAGAGCGCATAAAAAGATTTAATATAAATATGTACGAATTTAAAAAGCAAAATGAGATTAAAAATTTAGAATCAATATTATAATAATAACAATATGTGAGTAATAAAAGTAGGGGATTGTTTTAATAATAAAAGAAAAATATGAAATCTGCCTTTTTTTCTTAAGCTACTGTTTTCTACAGCTTTTTTATTAGTGAGCTGCTGTTTTTTAGTTTCTTTGGGTTGGCAACACTGACTGCGAGTGGTGTAACGAAACGAGTAACTATGCGAGTGACGACTGCCGGCGCGTGAGTGGAAGCAATGCGCGCCATCGCTTGTCTCTGTCGCCTACTCGCGAGTCGCGCTCGCCTCACAAAGCAGGTTTACGCCGCCGGTATCGTGCGCCTACAAATCTACAATGCACTCCACGTTAATATTATAATAAATGTGTTGGGTTCTGTAGGTGTAATGTATGTGTGTTAGTATGAATGTGTGTGGAGTGTAATTGTTCGTATATAAAATAAAATATGTTATATATAAAATATGTACTCAATAAATAAATACATAAATTAAATTAAATGTAATGTATTAATAATTATGTACACCACACCTCTTTCCTAAACTCAGCCTCCAACTCCCTCTGTTTGTGCGCCTCCTGCTTCTTGCTCTCCATTTGGTTAGTGAAACCTTCTCTCATTTCCTTCTTCACTCTTTCTGTCTTCTCTCCCTCCGCTATGTCATCTTCTGCGTTCTTCTCCAGATACTCTTTTTCTTGTAGAAGTTCTATAGTGTTCTCTCGTTCTAAACAAGCTGCCTGAAATAAAATAAATTTTGTTGATGCTCAGTTTTACCCTTTTGATGACAATTACTCGGAACTTTAAACATTTCTTATGAAAACAAGATGTATAAATCCTTCTCGATTCTGTAGGTGAGCTTAAGAGATGCTTTCATCTACAAAAAAAAGAGTTCTCGGTTCAAGAAATGTTATATACACAATCTACTTTTTTATGTTTATTAGCTTGCAAAGACATTAATTTTCTGTGCGATAGTATATTTATAAAATAATATACTCAAACCTCATTCAATTTGACTGTCTTCAGATCAGATACCAATACTCACTCCATCTGACATCATCCTGCAGGCAATCTTATCATTTAATTCTTCTTTGGCGCGCATCTTACGCTCCCTTTCTTCGACACTATCAACAATTTTTTTTTATTATGTTATGGTTTGATATTTGTATATATTGAAATTTTTTATTTGATTTCTAATAAATTGATATAATCATTCACTAGTCGGCATAATTATACGAATCTTCCACATAAGACGATTGCTATCTAAACGAATTGGGCCACCGGCAACTCGCTAACTCGCCGGCCAAAACGCAACAGAATTGCTTCACGATGTACAGAATTTCTATGAGATAGTTACCATTATGGGCACATCTCAGCCACTACTATCGCCCTCGTTAGTGCGAAGATAGCATCCGAGGGGTTTTAGTGAGTATGCCGTTGAAGGGATTTTAAGATGTAATTATTCAGGACCCTTAACAATAATTGTAGTGATGGCCTCGAGGTTTAGACGCGCACCTCTACTGCACATCCGATTTTTCTAAGTTACATGTGTATTCAAGTAAGTTACAATGAATTATTCCGTACTTTATCAGCTAAGGAAAAAATCTGCACACCTAAACAGTTCTAAGGAATTTCTTAGGTGTGTATTCCACCAACCCACATTAAACCAGTCTGGTTGCCTAAGGCCCTAACCCTCTCAGTTGTAAACGATAGATAGGACGTATATGGGCTGATGATGATGAGTTAACAATGTGGGTACATACACAGCAGCACTCCTGTCATCAGCAAATTGCCTCTGCTCCTCGATCTGTCTATCCTCAATGACGAGCATTTCCTTCTGCTTGTCCTTCCAGGCAGCGCGCGCCTGCGATGACGTCACCATTTCGTGGCGCTGCTCCTCTGTTTCTCTTTGCTTCTTCTCCAACTCTCTGGGGCAGAACACCAATTTATGATTAAATCACATGTGGTAAGATATAAGCTTGTCAATGGTTTCTCACTGTAGCCAGAAAAGATAATAGTCTTTTTTTTTACAAATATCACAAAATGTGTACCAACTATATTTCCTTAAAAAATGACATAGTAAGTATACTAACAAAAATTATTCTAGTAATATACACACCATGTTTATATGCCAGTTATTTCCAGGGTTTTTGTTTTACTATTTTATTAATCTTTTAAATGTACCCAAAATCTAAGCAATATCCGTCCAATAGTCTTCTTCCTAATGCCATCAACAATAACCTAAACACCAAGTTGAAGTGAACCTTACCTTTGGTCCTCACCAGCATTGATCCTCATCACTTCTTCAAGCATTTTCTTCTCAATGAGGGTATCTTCATATTGACACTGCTTCTGTTGCTGCTTATTGACCACCTGTTGTTGAAGTTCCTTGCAGTATTGGGTGTTGCGCTGAATCTTCTCCATTTCTTCTCTATCCATGGCCTCTTTGTCAGTGTACAAAGCCTTTTAAAGAATTCTGTTTGCACGATTTTCTTCAACCTGGAATATGACAAAATATTGTCTGATTAATATTTCTACACCATACATTGAACATTTAGGGCATCATTCACATTTATACACACATGATATCTTATATGATGATGAGCTAAATTATCTTATGTGTTGCTCTGAAGAATGACCTATGGACCTACCTATATTAAGAAGTGGGACAAAATTCTATTTAACTGAGATGTTCAACACTTTAAGGATCATCAGCCCATATACAGCCCACTGCTGGGCACGAGCCTCCACTACAACTGAGAGGGTTTAGGCACATGTGAACTACACACCTAAGAAATTCCTAAGAACTTTTAGGTGTGCAAGTTTCCTGACAATATTTTCCTTCATGGTTAAAGAAAGTGATGATTCATTGTGAATACACACTTAACTTCGAAAAGTCAGAGGTGTGTGCCGGGGATTTGAATCAGGGAAGGACTGTACAATATTATATACAATCGATTTCGGCGGCGCGGCGGAGGGGGGGAGGGGAGGTGGTGCAGGTACCCCCCTTGATGGGGGGGTTGCGATTCCTTATAGTTTTTTTATATGAATTTTTGAATTTTTTAAGATTAGGACGCATTTTGCAATATACCAATAGATTTTGAGCGAGGGCGTGGGGGGATACCCCTTACTTGGGGGGGTTGCGGTTTTTCATTGATTTTGAGGGGGACAAGTGAGCTTCTTCGTTCTGAGCGTACTAGTGACCATCGCTCCAGTTTTCTTTTGTGTGCAATTATTACTCTAACGGCTAACCTAACCTACAAATTTAGTTTACGACTGACATTTGTTTTTTATAGGGGGGGCTTCGCCCCCCAAACCCCCCTCCTGCACTGGGTTTTATATATGTATTTAAAAAATTAACTAAATTGAAATAAAATTCAATAAAAACTAAATTAAAATACCACAAAATTACACAAAAACTATTTTGACGTAACGAATAAAAAAATGCCGAGAGGATGTCAAAAGTGTTTTCCGAAGCTAAAACACAATTATTTCACGTATTTTAATTAATATCTCAAAAACTATGACTTTCCGCAAGTTGAAATTTTCGGAGTAGACTAACAAATACAAGAACTATCAAACAAAATTTTGAACCCTCAAATCGATTGTATAGATTGTACAGGTTAGCCCAAATACATTATCTATATCTAGACACGCAACTCGCGTTTAGATGACTATTTCGAAAAAAAAATACCAACACTTTAATAACACACTAGTGTATTATTTAGGATCGTCACTAAACAATCACAAGGGCACCTGGTCTTCACTTATCACAAAAACAAAAACCACACCTATCAACTTCCACTTTGTTATTGTGAAATCATTCACTGATAGGGATGGGCGTTTTTTTAACGAACTAGTTAAATTAACCGTTGACGATGAAGAAACGAACGAACGGTTGATGGGTTGTGAAAAAACTAGTTAAATTTCAACCGCCAAATTCAAAAGTCCGGTACGGTCTTACGGACTGGCAATGTGACGACGACATCTTAACTTAGTTACTTAATATGTTCATTTGTTTTTTGCAACATCTAGAAAATTTTGGAACCTAACCAATGGACTTTAGTGTTGAATTTTGTATAAAACATTAAAATTTAAATGTTTGACGGAAACTTTTAGCCTTTCTGTTCCACATTTCCGTTCCATTTCATGCATAAAATTTTTACCCTCCTCCGCGCAAAAAAGTATCACGTTTAAAAAATTTTGCAATATTATTATGATAGCAGTTACTATTATTATTAACTAGATGAAGCATAGATGGTGTGATTAAGACGGAATTTTACTTTTATTATTTTTAGAATTCATTTTCAACTAGTTGACGAAATCAACTAGTTTTTTAACTAGTTAACCAACGCAAAAAAACGGTTACGTTTCGTTGACGCCAAAATCGTCAACGACCCATCCCTATTCACTGAAATGTAGGGAATAGGGATGGGCGTTTTTCAACGAACCAGTTGAATCAACCGTTGACGATGAAGTAACGAACGAACGGTTGATGGGTTGTGAAAAAACTAGTTGAATTTTCCGACCATTTATAGGGTAACTAAATTTCTAATTTTATTTTGGGGGAAACGGGCTCTGGAGTGGAGACCGCGACTCGGCAAACGTAGTGTAGGGCGCCCTCTGGCTAGGTGGGGTGACGATATTCGCAAGGTGGCTGGCAGCGGTTGGATGAGGAGGGCCGAAGATCGAGCCCAGTGGCGTGCCATAGGAAAGGCCTATGTCCAGCAGTGGACGTAATAAAGGCTGCTGATGATGATGATGATGATGAAATTTCTAAAAAAAAACAAGAGCTGCTCATTTGCTAACATTAATATTATCATATCATTGAAGAATTCAACTAGTATTTTAACTAGTTAACCAACGCAAAAAAACGGTTACGTTTAGTTGACGTTTTTGGCGTCAACCCATCCCTAGCTGAAATGTGAATCTTAGCGTAATAGTACTAGTTATAATATGCTAACTGCGCAATAGTGATGGGCGTTGGATGGATGAACTAATTCTTAAATCGACCGTCGACGTTGAAGAAAGGAATGAACGGTCCATGGACTATGAATAAACTAGTTGAATCCGTTAGCGGCTAATTAAAGTCCAATACGTTCTTATCGACCGGCAATGCGACGACGACATCTAAACTTAGTTGGTTAATATAAGTTAATTTATTAGTTGCAAAATCTAGCAAATAAATTTGGGCCCAACTGTGTGGGCTTAGAGTTGATTTTTGTATGAATTGAATGGGCGTGATAGAACGAATACCCTATGTTCTACGAGGGAAAAGGATGCCTATATAAAAGAAGTGAGTGCGTGAAAAAGTAAAGAACTCAACGAGCTGGACGATGCGCGGCAAAACGTTTATAATGTTACGTAGAACGTTCATTCCTTAACCTTATGGAGTATGGGCTAGTCGACGAATTCAACTAGTGGTCGACTCGTCTATCGGCTCAGATTAAACGTTCTCGTTTCGTTAACGTTGAACACGGCGACAAACCCTCGCTACTACGCAGTCTGGTGACTAATTCGATAAACGTCAGTTTTGGGAAAAGACAAAACAGACTTTTTAAGGGTGTACCTACATACATAGTGCCTACGAAATTGTGTGTCACTTAGTCGCTCGAAATTTTAGGTTGAATGATTTGGTAGTTACGTATAAGGATATATGACCCGCAATAATTATGACTGGATAAGGGTAATGTTAAACTTCACTGTCAAATAAATTGTGGACATTTGTTTTTTGACTGCCTCATTAAGATTTTTAGTGTTACAGTCAGTTACGATTGAAATTATTCTCTAATAAAACTACTACAGATAGTCAAAATTTAAAGTGACCCTCAAAAAATCGATGACGAGTGGAAACTTTTACCAGGTGTCAACAAATTTTCGACCTTAGAAATTGGCACCTGGAAATCTCACGAATTTTGGGAAAACATCTATAACAACCGACTGCAACTAGCGAAGTTTACTCTAAATACTTAAATAAATAAGTGAAATATATTCAAAACAAAAATTGTACGTTTTCAAGTACACGTTCTTATAAAAAGTTGTTATTTTATAAAAGTAAGTATCATAATGTGGGTCAAAAAATTACTGTATTTATAGTATTTTCTCAATATTTCAAATGCCATGAATTTTTAATTACTTGAATAAGGGATCTAAATCTTAAAATTTTTATTATTATGCTATATATAATGCTATTTGCTTGGGGATATTTTCAATTTAACAACATTTTATTTTGATTAAATATATTATATAAAATGCTAATGTTCGTACTTGTGTCCACGTTTTTCTCTATGATCGCAACTTTGATCAACTTCCCGTTGGAATGGCAATTGCAAATACCTCTTGGTCTCCTGATGTGCATAAGGGAGTTTGGTGGGTGGGTGGGTTGAAATGTGTGGTTGTGGGTGGCGAAAATGTGAAATTATATCTGGGGGCACGGCAGTGCCCCCGCCAAGTCGAGCAAAAAAGCGGCACGGCCGTACTATACTTTTCTCGAAGCAGCTCAAGCCATTTTCGACACCCTATAACTTCGATGTGGATTTTTTTTTTTTTTTTTTATTGCCTCAGTAGGCAGACGAGCAAGCGGTCCGCCTGATGGTAAGCGGTTACCGCCGCCCATGGACTAAAGTAATGCCAGGGGCACAACCCAGCCGCTGCCTACCGTGTGGTTAACACTCTTTTTAAGCCTCGTTTAAAGAAGGACAAGTCATAGCGCTCGGGGAACACCGAGGCAGGGAGTTCATAAATCTGGAAACCTGAATTTTTAGTCACCAAGCAAGAATGGTATAAACTCTGTATATTTCAAATTTCATTCAATTTGAACTAGTAGTTTAAGAATTATAACTAGTCAAACTTCGCAGTTATGTCACTCACTGACTCACTGACCATCAAAACTCTAAGGCACTTCTAGCCGACATAGAAGCTTCAAATTTGGAACACAATTAGTGTTTCGTGTATAACTAAAGGAAAAATTAAAATATCTTGCAATTTCGGTCTAGTTTTCTAGATTCACAAACTGCATAAATAACTTTGTAATCCCATATAAATATATAGGATTACAAAGATACATTTGCAGTTAATAAAATTAGTGCACCTATATGTATAAAATGATGGAATAATAGGTGTAGCTAGATAAGTAGGGATGGTATTGAGTTTAAGGCGTGAGGTCGAGAATCCCGGCAGTCGCGGGTTCAAACCCTAGGCACACTTATCTGACTTTTCGAAGTTATGTGTGTGTTAGCAATGTATTATCACGTACTTTAACGGGGAAGGAAAATATCATGAGGAAATCACATATAAGTAATTTATTCATTAAAAAAAAACTGAGTGCGGCAGTTATTGCCTTAAATTAGTTTAAGTTATACCTCTGTTAAGCTTTATGTTGTAATTTTCGGTTAGGTACATTGACAGTACCAATTTATAGTGAAAGAGAGATAACAATTTTACAAAAGCATTAACTTTAACTGATGTTTGACGTGTGCGGCCTTAAATTTTTCTAACTAACGCATAAAGTAATTATTATTTTAAAATAAAGAGCACGACTCGTCTCGTATGTAGAAGAGGAAGACTACCTACAAAAGTAAGCAAAGCTCATAAGACAGAGCGTGGGATATAAGAATATCCGTTGTTAGTACTCAAGAAGTAGAAGGTACCGAAAAGGAAAACAGTAGGACTTTCTACAAAAAGGAATCTCACAACTTTTTACGGCAGAAGAACTGAGTTGCGAGGCTTGGGTTTTTTTACAAGTTTTTTTTTACGGGATTTGAATATTCTAGACTCTAGAGTGTTTTGGTATTAGAAATTTCGATATTTGACGATATATAAACCGAAATCCAGTGACTAACCCGAGCAACGCCGGGTTTCGTTGCTATATATTAAACTAGTCACAAAAATTAAGGGATATAAAAAACAAATCCAAATTTTTGGGTGATTTTCAACCAGCTGTAACTTCGAGGAAAATGATTGTACAGAAAAAATAAAAGAAGCAGATTGTAGCTCCAAGTGTCTAGTTTTTAGATATGACCATGATTTTTTTTTGTCATGTCCAGGTCTGGAGAAATCCTAAGAAAACTACCGACAAAAAAAAAAATCCAAATTTTTTCTCGTCTAAAAAAAGGGCCACGGTCTTCAAAAAATTTTTTTTTATTGTTTCGTTTAAAAGCTCTTTTAGAAAATTTAATTCCCTTTAATTTGACGTAATTAAAAAGCCTGTACGACGATTTACCGCGGAGTTATCGTCAATCAAAGCAAAAAAGTTGTTTTGAACTTTGATAATCAATAACTCCGGAAATAATGGTCATATAGGAAATCAAAGGAGGGTTTTGAAAACTTTACGATATTCTCCATGAGAAAATGTAAACAACTTTTGGAAAGAATTTTTTTTTGAATTGAAAACTGGGACTGAACAAAAGACAAAAATTCGCATAATTAAGGATATTTGGATAAGTTGGTATATCTTTGAATAAAATGGATGAACGAAGGATATCGTCGGTAATTTTTTAACCTCAAAGTGTCCCCTAAAATCCCTGAAAAATTCAAAGCGCTGCGATTTTTTTTCCATTGTGCCCCGAAGCTTTGTTTTTGCCAAAATCACCATTATGAGCAATTTTGTGATTTTTATTAATTTTTTCAATAAAAAAAATCTCTCAAAAATCTAAATTTTTTTGATCATAGAGATTAACTGTTTAAGAAATTTGAAAAAAAAAAACGATTTTTTTCGACTGCTGTTTACCGTTGGTGGTTTCGACGCAGAGCTTCTCGAATGATAGCTCAATCATCACGCTCGGTAGTGATTCGTCGTCTACCTTGACCCGGACGACTATCGTAACTTTGAGTCGCGTTAAATCGGGCATAGGCACGGGTGACAACAACTGTAGCTCTCATGAAGGAGGGTAACAAAGCGAGCCACATCTGTGGCAGCTAAATGTCGACGACGCATATCAAAAGGTGATTATTAAAGAAAAGCTTACAGAAAATTCACGTAAGAAATTTAAGCTAGAAAGAATACAAAAAATCAAGTTTTGTGTGAAGAAAAGCTGAAATCCGCGGGGGGTATATCAATTTGTTTTTATTGAATTTTTAAAATGAGATTTGAAACTAAGGCAGTTGTAGCGGTCAGAAAAAAATGAATTAATTTTCTTTTGACAATAGTAGAACATTCTGAAGACGTTTAAAAAAAAATGATTTTGTTTTTCGAATTTCTTAAACAGTTTTAATCTCTTTGATCAAAAAATAAAGATTTTTTGAGAGAATTTTTTTTTATTGAAAAAATGAATGAAAATCACAAAATTGCTCATAATGGTGATTTTGGCAAAAACAAAGCTTCGGGGCACAATGAAAAAAAGATCGCAGCGCTTTGAATTTTTCAGGGATTTTAGGGGACACTTTGAGGTTAAAAAATTACCGACGATATCCTTCGTTCATCCATTTTATCCAAAGATATACCAACTTATCCAAATATCCTTAATTATGCGAATTTTTGTCTTTTGTTCAGTCTCAGTTTTCAATTCAAAAAAAAATTTCTTTCCAAAAGTTGTTTACATTTTCTCATGGAGAATATCGTAAAGTTTTCAAAACCCTCCTTTGATTTCCTATATGACCATTATTTCCGGAGTTATTGATTATCAAAGTCCAAAAGAACTTTTTTGCTTTGATTGACGATAACTCCGCGGTAAATCGTCGTACAGGCTTTTTGATTACGTCAAATTAAAGGGTATTAAATTTTCTAAAAGAGCTTTTACACGAAACAATAAAAAAAATTTTTTTGAAGACCGTGGCCCTTTTTTTAGACGAGAAAAAATTTGGAAATTTTTTTTGTCGGTAGTTTTCTTAGGATTTCTCCAGACCTGGACATGACAAAAAAAATTCATGGTCATATCTAAAAACTAGACACTTGGAGCTACAATCTGCTTCTTTTATTTTTTCTGTACAATCATTTTCCTCGAAGTTACAGCTCGTTGAAAATCACCCAAAAATTTGGATTTGTTTTTTATATCCCTTAATTTTTGTGACTAGTGTATAAATAAACCCGAATTTTGAGCCTCGAAAACGAATCTAAAATTGAATTTATGAAAAACTTCGTTCAGTTATCATTTATTTTCCTCTTCAACAATCAACCACAATACTTATGGAAAATATGGGTATTATAAAAACACAATGCAATAGCTCATGATTTAATAAAAGGACAAAATGTATAATTTAGATTAACAATCCATTTAATAAACATATCATTACGTAACATTTCTTTAGTTTTATTTCTGTTCTTGTGGTGTCCAATGAAGCATTTTAAATAAATAACATGAATTGTGAATGTATATTTTATCTCAGGATGTTTAAATTAATAGGAATTGATATCGAAAAAATTATTATACTACTTTATTTGAGATCCAACAATTTATTTTTCCTGGCATTCAATGGCAAGAACACTTGCGAGATGACAAAGATTAATAGGCCTTTAGAGTCTAATGCTAAGTCAATAAAAAACAAAAAAACATTAATTTACTACATGAAAACAAGTATAAAAAAAGTTCAGATATTAATTCTATAATCTTTTTTATCATTTTGACAATCTTATGAAGCATAACTCTTTTGACTATTAAATAGAATGAAAACTCTTTTAAGAAAGAATTTCAAACCCATTTTGATTCAAGTATATCATAATTGCATCATTTTGAAAATTATACCAACAAAATATTTTGCATGCAATTCTGTATTTTTTTAAATTTAAAATGGAATGTATATATATTTTTTCAAGGGGTTAGTTGACGTAGTAGTATACTCGTATTATAGCTGATTGGATTGTATGATAAATAAAAGGATTTTTAGATTTCTTTATCATGAGTTTACAGTCTTTAGTAACATAATCCTTTATGGGCAAATATATAATTTGTAATCACCTGTAAACTGAAATGTGTGAGTAGTAAAAATTATCTTACAGCCTATATGTTAATTGAATGAATTGATAACTAAGTAGGTACTTTTTTTTATACTATGAAATTTAAAAAGCACAAAAATTCATGGTTCTACAAAAAATAAATGCAAATTATTCAAAATACATTAACAAATCTGAATTCCTTTTTTTGTTTTTTTTTTAATATTTTTTTTCTTGTATTTTTTTTCATTTTTTGTTTTTTTTAAATATATTTTTTTATTATTATTTTTATCGAGAGGAAAGCGCCTGAAGCTCTTCTGTACCGAGAATTCCTACAAAGATCTCTAGCATGTGGTTAACGTTGGCCAAGCATGAAGCACGTGGTTAATGTTGAGTTACTGGTGGCCTGCCCTGCGCGTCGCCCGTGGGGTGTGTGTGCAGTGACTACGGCGCGGCGTCGCTAGCTGCGCCATCTCTGGGATAGGGCACGTCCGAGTGACACTCCGGCACGCGAGCGCCGTGGGCAGATACTACGCGATCGTGCTCCAGTCTCACTTCTAAACGCCTGCACACACACAAACACGCACTGGATGTCTTTCCGAGAAACAACAACCACATACAAGGTGTGTCCCGTTACCAGGACCACCTGTATTTGTCCATACATATACTTAGTTCTCATACCACAATTCGCAAACATATTCCTTCTTAGGCTCTTAAAGGATAGAATAAACACCTCAACGGGCTGCTCAGTGATTCAGAGCTTTAACCATGATCCATCATAATGAAAAATAATAGGATCATATAGTGTGTATTGACAACAAGTTATTACATACTTTAATGTTGAAGGAAAACACCGTGAGGAAACATGAACACCAAATTCTAATGTTTTTAAAAATCTGTGTAATCTCCCAACCCACACTAGGCCACCGTGGTGGAATAAGACCAAACCCGTCTCAGTTGTAGAGGAGGCCCATGCCCAGCAGTGGGACATATACAATGGGTCGATGGTAGTTACCAATTCTCGTCATAGTGCGACACAGCCTGCTCGAATGCCTTTTCCTTTTTCTTTTCATTTTCTCGTCTGCACGTGTTGTCTTCAATCTGCTGCCGAAGGTCTGTGCCGTACTGGTGATTTTTCTCCTTTATTTTCATAGCCTTTTCATGATCTTCTTGGTCGCCCACTACCATTCTTTCTTCGTTCTATAATGAAATGAAATGAATATAAGAAGTAATCCTTCATTTTACCAAGATTCTACAGAAATAGAGGAGAAGGTGGTAATGTGACCCCCGCAGGTATATTGGCCCCCTTGAATAATAGTTAGTTCGCATAACGCCGTCTTATATTATTTTGGTGCAACGGGACCATTTCCGTTTACTATTGATTTATTACCCTACAAATCTGCTTGGGGCGGTTACGTTCGTTCGTCATTTGAACAAGTCGAAACTCGTACCCGACAAACTTATTTTTCGACTGTGAGTTTTATTCCATAATTTATAAAAAAATGATAGTTTTCGCTGTTGTTTTGAATATTGTGTTCGTGACACTGTCTTCTACGGGATATATAAGGTAAATATATATTTTTAAAATTTTTTCAATTGTTTTAGGTTGTTTATCAAAATATTTTCAATAATTTTAATTTGGCCCCCTGACACTGGTTGTATCATGGCCCGGGGGCACATAACATGTATGACTTGCTTATCATTCACATATTTTTATTTTGCGGTTTCAGATGCCTAGACAAACTGTGTTACCTCTATCTTCGATGAAGAAACCAGAGACGTGCATGCAAGAGTGCATCAGGTATATTTGAGCCGCCTACGATGATTTTTCCAACCAAAAACTTTGCGGATATTTTGTTAAGAAGTGGACCTCCTGGAACGATTAGCAAAGTTCAAGCATCTGGTTGGATTCGATCCAATTCGTTCACTGAATGGTTCAGGCATTTTATTGATAAATTTTCAGGCATTTTATTAATAAAAAATTTATTGATTCCAATACATTTAATGTGAACCCCCCCCCCCCCGGGGGGGGGGGGCACATTACCATCAGTTGATCTCGAGATGACAAGTTTGATTACTTAAGAATAAATGATAATTTTGATTTTATTTAGCGAGTTTCTTTTGTTGCGTAGTAAGATATGTACATTGTACACACAAATAAATACGAAACCCAATAAAACATTTTCCATATTTTTTATTCCATTACTTTAGAAATAAACCTTAAAAAACAAAGTGGGGGGCCACATTACCACCTTCCATAAATGATTTTTTTATCATGTGGAACTAACAAAAACAATCTAAAATGAATTGAGGAATGGAGGCAGAAAAGAAGTATCCAAGTAGTAAGTAACAACTTACTCCAACCATGACAAACTAAACAGTCACAATATGATAAATTAAAAGGTAGCAATAATATAGTAGTCATTCAACTTTTCATATAAATATTTTACAATATGTACCACTCACGTTCACTCACTGACTTTATCAAGGTTCTACCACTATTAAATCACAAATAAAAATTCTCATGAGTTTTTTCTATGAGTAAGAAGTTGTTTCTTTCAACTGCTTTTTTAAGGCAAAGGAGGATGGAAGTCAGAAGGAGCACAGGGAAAAGAAGAACTGGAAAGTAAGAAGAACAGATTTTTTATAGAAATAGTCAATAGAAAAAGCTAAGCCAGGCTACTGAATCTAACTAAACTAAACGCTAAATAAATAGCTAAAATCCCAACTAATTAAATACATACCTTTTTCATAAAGTCAGCATCCAAATCCCTCTTCGTCTGCGCCTCTTGCTTCTTGCTCTCCATTTGGTTGTTAAGATCTTCTCCCATTTCCTTCTTTGCTCTTACTGAGTTCTCTATCTCCACTATGTCGTCGTGTGCGTGCTTGTCCTGATACTCTTGTTCTTGTACAAGTCCTTTAATGTTCTCTCGTTCTAAACAAGCTGCCTAAAATAAAGTTCATTTTGTTTACCTACAGTTTTACCCTTTTGATGATAATTACTTGGAACTTTAAACATTTCTTATGAAAACAAGATGTATAAATCCTTCCCGATTCTAGAGGTGAGCTTAAGAGATGCTTTAATCAACAAAAAAAGAGTGGGGGTACATTATTGGTTCATGAAATGTTATATACATAACCTACTTTTTATACTTATTGGCTTACAAAGACATTCATTTTCTGTGGGATAGTTTACATATTTGTAAAATAACTAGCTGACCCGGCGAACTTTGTTCCGCCTTAGAGGCAATAAATGAGCAGATTTTATTACGATAATACAAATAAAAAAATCAAGTGTTTTAATGATTCTTCATTGGCCATGTATTTTTGTGCATGGGTTGCACTCTTCAGTGAAGCAGCTTGTGATAGACGACATTTTTCGTTTTATTATCAGGCGCAAGAACAAATAACGCGGATGGTGTTCCGACCCGTGGACATGCCACATATAATTTACCATGGGAAAAACATGGATTTTCTAGATTCAAACCACAAACTTTCTAGAATTGGCCTTGTGATTTGTCAATGGTCATGCAGGACAGATCGGAAATCGAAGTTGTTTAAACTCAAACTTCAAATCGGTTGGGATCATCGGGATCCTCGGAATTGATAGTGAATCTGTTCTTGTATCTACAAATCAAAAGCGGTCAGTATTATTTATTTATTTTATTTAACACTTTATTGTACACATATTAAATAATAAATATGTGGCAAAATGAGGGTGCAGTCATGCACCTCTGCCTACCCCTCGGGAATACAGATGTGAGGTTATGTATGTATTTTAAATCATACAAAAAATATATATAAGTATAACATAGAGAATATACAAATGAGAGCCTTATCTTTTCATACATATACATACATGCATACAAATAAAATTAAAACATTATTACTGATTTATAAACACTTGTTTTAGAATTAGCATACATAGGCCAAGCGCCGGGTTTTTTTTTGCAACGTACGGGACCTGAATATTTTTTTTGGAATATGTTCAAGGGTGTCCCCTGAATGTAAATCCAAGTTGGAGCGGCATGGGGGGGGTGCACTTCAGCCGCCATCTTGGAAAACATGTTTTATCGAATATCTCGCGAACCGCGCATCGTACGACAAAAATTTTAGAAATCATTATTATAGATAATAATATTTGCCATATTTTTTATTTGAAACTTTTTTTGTATAACGCATAGGTTTTTTTTTAATTATAGCGCTCCAAACAGAACTGACGCGTCTACGAAAATTTCAATACACACACAGGCGAGGGAACGACCCTAGCGTCACGAGGGGATAAAAATTATTAGGATTTATACCTGAATACCAGTGGCGGTACTTCCATAGAAGCCCAAAAGCCCAGTTTGCCTTTCAAAATACCGAATAATAATTTATAAGCTTTAAATCTTTGTTTAAAAAATGCAATTTGTTTAATAAATATCCCACAATAAGCACATATAAACTAGACATTACACAATTAACGTTTAACGCTTTTGGGCTTCTATGGAAGTACCGCCACTGCTGAATACTGTTGGAATGTTAAGAGGGGGAAATTCCGAACGACCCGAAATATATACTGCAACTTATAGGCGCATAATTGAATATACAGCATTATATTATAATCTCATTTACAGCGTTATAGCCCCTAAACTATACATGCTACGGGAAAAGTTTCTGATAAAATTTATAGGTAATTTTATGCTCTACAATTCAGTTACCATTGTTTTTAATTTTTAACATTTTTTTAACCATTAACTAAATATTTAGTTAAACCATATTTTAAAATGTTTGATAATTAAAAACCTATGCGTTATACAAAAAAAAAGTTTCAAATAAAAAGATGGCAAATATTATAATCTACAATAATGATTTCTACAATTTTTGTCGTACGATGCGCGGTTCGTGAGATATTCGATAAAACGTGTTTTCCAAGATGGCGGCTGAAGTGAAGCCCCCCCCCCCCCCCGCGCCAACTTGGATTTTTCATTCAGGGGACCGAAAAGTACCAGGTCTCGAACGTTGCATTACTTACCTACTTTTTTTGCTGCGGCGCTTGGACTAACATAATACATAGGAATAAGTATAGTATGCTATTCTTCTACTGTATTGTGTGTAAGTACAAAGAACAATAAATAAATACCTTGAATGTCGAATTAAATCCTCATTCTTCGTTAAATTTCGCCCCAAATGAGGTCATTTGGAAACAACCATTGTATATTTGAGTGTTAACTAGCAAATTTCGTGATTCGGGTGTTTCGCCACGAAGCAATGAATGCAATGGCTCAGGTGACGGAGTCAATAATGGCAATTTCACTTTCCATAAGGCAGCACGACCCCGGCGTTCATTGCGCCACAATACTCGCAAACAACGTCCATTGTTTGCTCTTGTCATTGAGAAGCACGAAGTCGAGCCATACTAACGCGGCGCTCTTCAGGTGCAATTTCTTGTTCTTCAGTCCTTTCATTCGCAATGTTTCGAATCCTGGCTGCGTTGCGGCTTTGACCGGAAAGATTCGATTGTCTTGGTCGCGGCATTGTTAATGATAATATCGACACAATAAGCTAATAGAAACTCGAAACAAACACATCAACCGGTCAACTTCAAAATTTCTAATTGTCAAATTTTCAACCATACTTGACCATAGACAATATTGCGTTTAGCTGTCAGTTGGGTTTTGTTGTAACATTTTTAACAATTGAATGGCTAGACTGATGTTATGACTGATAAATTTTTCGTTTTTCTCTCTGCAGCGTTTTGTTATTCCACGTTTTATGTCACGTCCCACGGGAACGGGATCCTATGTCCGTCTCCTGGTTCTAAGGCACCTCCCCACCAATTTTCAGCCAAATCGGTTCAGCCGTTCTTGAGTTATAAATAGTATAACTAATAAGACTTTCTTTTATTTATATAAATATACGCAAACCACATTCAATTAGACTGTCTGTCTTCAAATACCAATACTCACTTCATCTGACATCATCCTGCAGGCAATCTTATCTCTTAATTCTTCTTTGACGCGCATCTTATGCTCCCTTTCTTCAACACTATCAACAATTATTTTTTTATTATGTTATGGTTTGATATTTATACATACTTTAGCGCGAAGATAGCATGCAAGGAGTTTTAGTGAGTATGCCGGCGAAGGGATTTAAAGATTTGATGATTTAGGACCCTGAGTTAACAATAACAATAATAGTAGTGAGGGCCTCCAGGTTTATGCGCGCACCTCTACTACCTACACATCTGATTTTACTAAGTTATATGTGTATTATAATTTACCAGTGAAAGAAAACTTCGTGAGGAAACCTACACACCTAAAAAAGTTCTCAGGTACTTCTTAGGTGTGTAGTTGCCAACTCACACTAGGCCAGCGTGGTGTACTAAGGCATTAATCCTCTCTGTTGTAAACGATAGGAGGTATATGGGCTGATCTTGATGAGTTAACAATGTGGGTACATACAAAGCAGCACTCCTGTCATCAGCAAATTGCCTCTGCTCCTCGATCTGTCTATCCTCGATGATGATCATTTGCTTCTGCTTTTCCTTCGCGGCGGCACGCGCCTGCGATGACGTCACCATCTCATGCCACTGCTCCTCTGTATCTCTTTGCTTCTTCTTCAACTCTCTGGGGCAGTACACCAATTTATGATTGAATCACATGTGGTAAGATATAAGCTTGTCAATGGTTTCTCACTATAGCCAGAAAAGAAAATATTCTTTTTTTACTAATATCAGAAATATGGTAGACATATATTTCCTTAAAAGATGACATAGTAAGTACACTAAAAAGAATTATTCTAGTTATACACACCATGTCTATATGCCAGTTATTGCCAGGGTTTTTGTTTGACTATATTATTAATCTTTTGAATGAACCCAAAATCTGAGCAATGTCCGTCCAGTAGCTAGTTCTTCCTAATGCCATCAACAATTAAATACCAAGTTGAAGTGAACATTACCTTTGGTCCTCATCAGCATTGGTCTTCATCACTTCCTCAAGCATTTTCTTCTCAATGAGGGTATCTTCGTATTGGCACTGCTGCTGCTGCTGCTTATTGACCAACTGTTGATGAAGTTCCTTGCAGTATTGGGTGTTGCGCTGCATCTTCTCCATTTCTTGTCTATCCATGGCCTCTTTGTCAGTGTACAAAGCCTTTATAAGAATTCTGTTTGTACAATTTTCTTCAACCTGGAATATGACAAAAAAAATCTACACCATAGGATTGAACATTTGAGGCATCATTCACATTTATGCACACATGATATCTTACTTAGCTAAATAATCTTACGTGTAGCTCTGAAGAAAGACCTATGGCATTCAGAAGTATGCTAAAATTATATTTATCTGAGATGGTCAACACTTTAAGATTCATCAGCCCATATACGTCCCACTGCTGGGCAAGGGCATGCTTTACAACTGAGAGGGTTTAGGCCTTAGTCCAACACACTGGACTAGTGTGGTTTGGTTTTTACACAGTTTACACACCTAAGAAATTCCTAAGAACTTTTAGGTGTGCAAGTGAATGAATCATTTATTGTGAATACACACATAACTTCGAAAAGTCAGAGGTGTGTGCCTGAGATTTGAATCAGCGACCGCCTAAACCTCGAGGACATCACTACTCCTCCATTTAGTCCAGTCAAATTACGAAATGAATAAACATGAAAATACGTAGTTTGGGGATTATTAAGGATCGATAGGGGAGTGTATTCTGAGCTTAAATTCCAATTTGAAGGTCAGCTCAAGGTCATTTCGATGAAAACGCGTTTACTTCGATATCTCTAGAGTGGTTAGTATTAGGCAAAAAAATTGTAAAGCTTTTCTCTTCTCAATGAAATTTACAAACTTTTTTATCTGAAACATTTTTTCTTATCGTCAATCTTTTTCAACTTATTACTTCCGAAAGGCAAAAATTTTGCTTCTTTTCTCCTTATTTTTCATTTTTCGCCATTTTCTCCCCAACCGTTCAATTTTATGAAATTTTAAGAAGCGAAAAGGTCTCTACAATTTTTGCCTAATACTAACCATTCTCGAGATATTGAATTAAACACGTTTTCAACGAAATCACCTTGAGCTGACCTTCGAAGAACCCCTCAAATTGGAATTTAAGCTCAGAATACACTCCCCTATCGATCCTTAATAAGCCCCAAACTACGTATTTTCATGTTTATTCAATCCATTTTGAGCCGTAATTTGACTGGACTAATTGTATATTTGGAAGACACATACTTATACTGTTAATTTCTTCCTTTAATATTTTTTACTTACGATTTTAACAGAACATATTTGGGATTAAAACATAAAATATTTTGTATTATGTCATTAGGACCTATCCTAACAACAAAGAGCAATTATTACTTTATTGTACAACAAATACATTATCTATATCTAGACACGCAACTCACGTCTGAAGACGCTGAGGTGAAAGCTGATAAAAGAAGATAAATATTTCTAAACACATACCTACACTTTAATAACTCAGTACTGTATTATTTAGGGTCGTCTCTCGTCACTAAACAATCACAAGAGCACCCAGTCTTCACTTATCGCAAAAACCACACCTATTTAAACTTTTCTCCCCCTTCCAATTTGTTATTGTGAATCTTAGTGTAACTACGCCGCGCAGTAGTGATGGGCGTTGAATGTACGAACTTATTACATCGACCGTCGACGCTAAAGAAACGAATGAACGGTCCATGGACTATCAATAAACTAGTCGAATCCGTAGACGGCTAATTAAAGTCCAATACGTTCTTATCGACCGGTAATGCGACAACGACATGTTGATGTAAACTTAGTTTGATAATATAAGTTAATTTATTCGTTGCAACATCGAGCAAATAAATTTGGGCCCTAACAGCGGGGGCTTTGAGTTGATTTCGCGTGATAGAACCTTGTGTTCTACGGGGAAAAAGGTTGCCCATAGAAAAGAAGTGAGTGCGTGAAAAAGTAGAGAATTCGACTAGCTGAACGATGCGCGAAAAAACGTTTATAATGTTACGTAGACCGTTCATTCGTTAACATTACGGACTAGTCGACGAATTCAACTAGTCTATCGACTCAGATTAAACGTTCTCGTTTCGTTAACGTTGAATACGTCGACGACCCCTCGCTACTACGCAGTGTGGTGACTAATTCAACAAAACGACAAAACAGTTTTTTTAAGGGTGTACCAGGTACCTATAGCTACATACATAGTAGGTACCTACGAAATTGTGTGCCACTTTGTCGCTCGAAAGTTTAGGTTGAATGATTTGGTAGGTATAAGATAAGTATGACTCGCAATAATTATGACTGTATGAGGGTAATGTTAAACTTCACTGTCAGATAAATTGTGGACATTTGTTGTTTGCCTGCCTCATTAATGACGCGGCTTTATAGCGTAGGTAGCGGCAATAGCGTATTGCGTTGTTTTCTTTAACTCAGCAGCTGAACGGAACAGCGTTAATAAGTTTGACCCTTTACTGTACGACCTTTGAAAATATTTGGCGAGTGAGTCTCTCACTGATCCTTTGTAGATTCGGCTAAATACGCATAAATGTCGAATAGTCCTTTGTTCACCCAAAATTACAAGGTTACATCATCATCATCAGCCCATATACGTCCCACTGCTGGGCACGGGCCTCCTCTACAACTAAGAGGGTTTAGGCCTTAGTCCACCACACTGGACCAGTGTGGTTTGGTGAACTACACACCTAAGAAATTCCTAACAACTTTTAGGTGTGCAAGTTTCCTGATGACGTTTTCCTTCACCGTTAAAGTAAGTGATGATTCATTGTGAATACACACATAACTTGGAAAAGTCAGAGGTGCGTGCCTGGGATTTGAATCAGCGACCGCCGAGATTCTCGACCGCGCGCCTAATCCTCGAGGCCATCACTACTCCTCACATCCAATTGTATATTTGGAAAACACATATCCTGTTAATTTCTTCCTTTACTAAATTAGTAATATTTTGTACTTACGATTTTAACAGTACATATTTGGGTTAAAACATAAAATATTTTGTATTATGCCACTAAAAGAAGAAGAAACAATCACAACAGCACCCAGTCTTCACTTATCGCAAAATCCACACCTATCTTACCTTTCCTTTTCCCTTGAGATTTGTTATTGCGGCGCGGCAGTATCTCAGTGTAACTACGCGGTATGCAGTTGCAGTCTCATACATGGAAAAGACCAGGGCTGCCAGCAAATAAATTGCAGCTATACGGTTTAGTATCTGCAATTATACGAAATTTGATCGCATTATACATAACCATTCTAAAAATCGATTTTTTTTTCATAATTTCATAAAACTAACATGCCTACTGACCTGTACTTTAATGCTGTTTCGTTTTATTTTTGAATCTCTGACAGTAAAGGTTCTTTTTGTACTGGTCACATTCTATGCAGTTGTGGTAAAATTTAAATCTGGAAATAAATAAAATTATTGATTAAACAGTGTCGATGTAGTCTGTCAAGTTTTACTTTTCTATTAAACAAGTACCGTAAAATGTGGTGAATAGGGACAAATCCTAACTTAATGAACAATTTTCAAACACATTTCTATGGATAAATCGTTATCTCAAGGTAATAATTATTGAGTCTTACTGGTACCTTTATGATTAAATGGAAAACTATACAATTAGCATTCTGATTTTCGCAAAAATGTAAAAAATATATGTAATCCCTATTCACCCGGAAACTGGGGTTAATAGGGACAAAAATAGTGTCAATAGGGAAATTCACCAGGGCTGATACTTCTTACTTGTAATAAACAATTTCCATTTATTTTCTGTTATTATATTATCTGATGATGTAATAAAATGTACTCATAACTTTTTATAGTTTATTTTTATAATTAAAATCAAATAGCAATTTTTACATTTATAATTAATATTTGTGAACATATCAAATCAAAAATATTTATTTAAAGTTATTTAAACCGGTTTTATAAAGTTATTCGTACCAATAAACCACGTTTTTCCAGTAGCCAACTATCACTGTTATTTAAGCTAATTTTGCACAAAATCAATATTAATTATACATCTAACCTTCCTCATCACTCTAAACATTGATGAAAATCCACATAAAAATCCGTTCAATAGTTTTTGAGATCATCGCCAGACTTGCTGGGGAACTTGTTTATTTAATATGTATTGATGTTTCTTGAAAGTCGTGATGGCCTCGAGGTTTGGGCACGCGGTCTAGAATCCCGACGGTCGCGGGTTCAAACCCCAGGCACACACCTCTGACTTTTCGAAGTTATGTGTGTATTCACAATGAATTATCACGTACTTTAACGGTGAAGGAAAACATCGTGATAAAACCTGCACACCTAAAAAAAGTTCTTAGGAATTTCTTAGGTGTGTAGTCCGCCAACCCGCACTAGGCCAGCGTGGTGGACTAAGGCCTAAACCCTCTCAATGGTAGAGGAGGCCCGTTTCCAGCAGTGGGACGTATATTGGCTGATGATGATTATGATGATCATAGTTTCTTGAAAGTCATTTCATTATTAGGAAATAAACAATTTTTTTATGCAGAAAAAAATTGTTAACTGTTAAGTGCCAACCCTACTAACGTGTACCTATTAATACATCAGTGGTCCCAATTCAATTTATTCTCATCCCAATTAACCCCTCTTTCGTCTCTATTCGTACATGAAACGTTCCCATTCACCCCAAAAAAGATCAAATTTTCATGCCTTTCTAATTTATCAAAAAACATTAAAATTAATGAACAACTGACACTTACCTCCAATGTATACAAGACTACAGACACTAAATTATAAAGGGTACACGTTATCAAAGCAGTAGAACAAAGGAAAAATTATAAAATCCAAAGTTTGTCACACCAAAAAAGTTTCAGTTACGAAATGCTATGTTAAAATAATTTTTTTTTATAGTTTGCGGCTAATATCATGCTTGTTAAGTGGTGCCATAAAAAGTTTCGGCATTCTACTATTATAGTACAAAAAATAATAATAATTTGTAAGTAAGTAGAAGTAATTTTAAGCGTTGAAATCTTTTCCCCGTTTTTTCCCTATTCACCCCTCAATCCCTATTCACCACATTTTACGGTACTATTTAATTGACATTTGGTAAATTCATAAATTGTCTGTAAAAAAATACAAAAGCCACACACACAAATGATGATAAATGAAGCATTTGCATAGCAAAGCATAACATAGAAAAACTTACTGTTATTAGTGGATGTCACAGTTGCAAATTATTAATTATGTTTGATGCATGATATAATCTCAATATTTATTATTTTCTTACTTCGATGTGAAGGCGCCAACGGCAAGAAGGAACCTATGACACGAACGAAAAAATAATATGACATATTTGTAAAAGAAAACCTCCACAGACTACCAGTACCAAATGAAACCTCAACACACTTGAGCGGTCATAATCAGGAATTATAGCCACACTCCACACAACTCCATCATAGTTAACAAGTTGGCAATAGTTTATCTCCATCTCTGTTCATCCCATACAGAGTGGGCGGACAATTTTGAAAAAAGTAAGAGGAGAACTCACATTCCATTTCATCCCATATGTTTTTGTATCGAATTATACGAATTTATCATGGACACAATACACCATGCAATTATATATATTTTGTATCCAAATATATGATCTGGCATCTCTGCACTGAGCCTTTGTAGATTCGGCTAAATACACATAAATGTTGAGTAACCCTCTATTCACCCAAAATTACAAGGTAACATCATAGATGTATTAAACTGGGAGATTTTTTACAACATACATTTTTCTTTGTTCAGCTCCCATATATTATTACAGTTTAAAATATTCTAACAATAAATAACAACAATGTTGTGAGTTGTGAGTGTGACTCATTATCTCAAAATATGTAAATAAATGAGCTATAGTTAAAAAACCATGAAATACTTAGCAGAAGACATACATACATATAAAATGATTACATGAGACAGGCATTTTCATACAGTTTAACATACTAAATTATCAATGAATCAATTTTTTTCTGTACAATTACTGTTCCATAAATTTGATAGGACTCAGTATCGAATTATACGAATTTATCATGGACACAATACACCATGCGATTATATATATTTTGTATCCAAATATATGATCTGGCATCTCTGCACTGAGCCTTTGTAGATTCGGCTAAATACACATAAATGTTGAGTAACCCTCTATTCACCCAAAATTACAAGGTTACATCATAGATGTATTAAACTGGGAGATTTTTTTACAACATACATTTTTCTTTGTTCAGCTCCCATATATTATTACAGTTTAAAATATTCTAACAATAAATAACAACAATGTTGTGAGTTGTGAGTGTGACTCATTATCTCAAAATATGTAAATAAATGAGCTATAGTTAAAAAACCATGAAATACTTAGCAGAAGACATACATACATATAAAATGATTACATGAGACAGGCATTTTCATACAGTTTAACATACTAAATTATCAATGAATCAATTTTTTTCTGTACAATTACTGTTCCATAAATTTGATAGGACTCAGGATTAGTACCTGTGACAGACAAATGTTATTGGGTCTTCAGTTATGAAATTGCCAGTAGAAACTGGAAATCAGCCTTTTAAAAAGCTATTGACCTCTATTCAGTACAACAGTTCGTACTCTTCCAAGGATACAGGCAATCCTATCCTTGTATCCATGTCTGGAAATATTAACAGTTAAAATTAATAAGCAATCCTAATCTTGATCTGCAGTTCAGTCCAAAAATAAAACAATCACAATAAGTCATGTGTTAGCAAGTCCATCAAAGTTTTACCTGATGGGTCAATTATTGCACTCTACATGCAGATAAGGATTATGATTGTTTATTAATTTTGGCCCTAAGTGCATACCTTTTCTTGCAGTCTTTAATACTCATTATGCAGGATCTGTTGCTTCAAATCTCTGCATACATAGCCAGCATCAAGTCCCTTGATGATGATGATCTTGGAGGCTGGGATCCCTCTCTCTCCAGTAATGCCGCCTCAGGAGCTCACACATCTCCTCCCTCCTCACTTTCACTCACCACAAGTTTTGTTTCTCTGTCTGCTCCTGCATTGACTATAGCTGCATGGTCATTTCTCTGGTATGATCAAGTAAAATATACATAAATGTTGGTTTGTTCGTAGCATATCATTTGTTTATGTCTGCAAAACTGAATCAACTTAAATGAATTTTGTTGCAGAAATTGATGAGGCCCTGAAGATGGTTAGTTAAGATGGTAAGCTGCTAATAGTAAAATGATAATCAGCTATATCAGCTTTTACCTACCCATATTTCTCTTTGGATCAACTTTTAATAGGAACTTAAGTAAAATGTGTGCTAGTACTAAAAAGTATAATAAACAATATTAATATTACTTATACACTAATAACATGTTGGTTTTATCTATAAATATAATATAAAATGAATCGCTGAATGTGTTGCTAAGCGCAAATTTCGAGAACAGCTGAACCGATTTCGCTAAAAAACAATTTGTGTTTGCTATTATCGTATGAAAGAAAAAATAAGAAAATTGCGAAGAATATTGTAAATACAACAATTTAATTTTCTCATATAAACTTTTCTACCTAATTTCTCTGTCAAACATTTAATGTTAATCCCGTCAATACGGTTACTGGTCCCCTCAAATTAAAGAACATATTTAAATAAAGGTTTCGAATCGACAACATATATCCACAATATTCGAATTATTATTATATTTTATATATTAAAAAAATAAAAATGTAGAATCGTGTCAGTAGGTAATGATAGGGAATTGATTTTTTTGTTTTTTCTTTGTTCCGCAACCGGAAGCAAGGTCGAAGACCATGCTGCCAAGTTTTCATTAATTTAATTTGTTAGTATAATGAATGATGAAAGAAAAAGGGCGGGAAATTCCTAAACTGAAAGGCGCGCCCGCCGTCCCTTCCACATACAACCCTTAATCCAATGAAGTAGGAAACCTATGGAAATGAAATGTCAACAAAAAATGCGTGCCACTGTGACGTCATCTGTGCGCTAAACATGGCGGTTTTAGTGCTGCCCAGAAGATTATAATGTTATTAGGTTTTATCGATAAATGTTCTTGGCTCATTTTATTTTAAATATTATTGAGTTTTAATTATTTGTAGAATTTATACTTTAATAGGGAGTAAGTATATTGTATAAAATAAGAGTACGTGTTTTTCTTAGACTACTTATCTCTCTACTACAATCTATTTTAATTGTATTGCTGACTCTAAAGTCCGTAACACACTACTGCAACGCACCTCAAGATAGGTGCTCCGCACCATAACTGAGTGATTCAAATTTTAAACTTATCAAGGGACCGCGTGATAAAAAAATAAAAAAAACACCTTCAGAACATTTATTTAATTACAAACGTCATTCCTTATGACTTCCGCTCTAAAATCACTTAATTATTACAAATTTAACGAATTTACAATAGTGTTTTTACTCGTTACGGAATAAAACTTATATTTATTTAAATATTTCCGAAGAGAGATTTTGTCGGTAACCATTTTCCTGAAATATCTAAACCGAATGTCTAAATATGTTTTGATGACACATTTTATTAAGAGGTATTTATGATTAGTGTCATGATCAATTGATTCCGATCGAAAAATGGTGTCCGATTTTTCGGAGTAGTGCTTCATAATGAATTTAAATATATATAGATAATACTATTGGGACATCGACTTATCCAAGTTAGGTTTAATGATCTTTTCTGTCTTTTTCGTTATGTCTTCAACATTTTCGATGGGTATTTCAGTCCATCTCTTGTTTTAAAATGAATCAGCGTTTTCAAATTGCTGTTCGGATCTCCCAAACAATAACGAAGCACACGTCTGACATTTTATATTGCGGGATAATTTTCTTGATACAAAAGTTCAAATTTCAATTATACGAGCAGACTCCATGAGGGTGAGAGGCACGAAAATACATATTAGGGCCTTTGACTGCGAACATGGAGCAGGAATTATATAATAAGCCGACAGTCCAATGACTACTCTGCTGAGCATCGTCCCACCATAAAAAAAAACTTGTATATTAATTTTGATCCTTTTATAGCACATTTTGTTGTAAAATAATATGTATGTATTAAAATATGTATATAATAAAAAAAGTATATCAATATTAACAATAAAAGTATATACAGTATTAACTTACTCTTACAAATTTGAAGGGCACGGCATAATCTCGTAGTCGAGTCACATCCAGAGTTTTGTTGAAACATTTATTACATTTGGCTTTATATTTTCCATTCCAATGGCTTCCAGACACTTTTTCTTTTTACGCTCATTTCTTGGGATCCTATAAAATATGTTTTAATTATTATTTTTGTATGTTTTAAGCGGGTTAGCATGATAAAATAATAAATTTTATATAAGCAATCGATATCAAAGTCGATAAATAATGTACAACCCTAGCTCATAAATTAACATTATTTAAACATGAAAATATAGTTAAATAAGTCAAATCCATTCATGTCCTATAACTGCACATAAGAACCTTGCTAATTATAATGGAAATCTTCCTTTAATTTCCCGGCAATATTAACAATATCCAATATTTTTAATGTTATTTATAGCGTACCTGTGTATGGTAAACATTGGCTGATTTGGTGTTTCTCTTATGCCGCACCCTATTGTACTACACACTGTAATATTTGCGACGTAATTATTTACATTTGGCTTCAATTATTTTAAATCACAAGCAAAATATAGAAAGATAATTAGTTATTTTGATTTATAACACGACTTTTTGACAACACAAGTACCGTAAAATGTGGTGAATAGGGACAAATCCTAACTTAATGAACAATTTTCAAACACATTTCTATGGATAAATCGTTATCTCAAGGTAATAATTATTGAGTCTTACTGGTACCTTTATGATTAAATGGAAAACTATACAATTAGCATTCTGATTTTCGCAAAAATGTAAAAAATATATGTAATCCCTATTCACCCAGAAACTGGGGTTAATAGGGACGAAAATGGTGTCAATAGGGAAATTCACCAGGGCTGATACTTCTTACTTGTAATAAACAATTTCCATTTATTTTCTGTTATTTTATTATCTGATGATGTAATAAAATGTACTCATAACTTTTTATAGTTTATTTTTATAATTAAAATCAAATAGCAATTTTTACATTTATAATTAATATTTGTGAACATATCAAATCAAAATATTTATTTAAAGTTATTTAAACCGGTTTTATAAAGTTATTCGTACCAATAAACCACGTTTTTCCAGTAGCCAACTATCACTGTTATTTAAGCTAATTTTGCACAAAATCAATATTAATTATACATCTAACCTTCCTCATCACTCTAAACATTGATGAAAATCCACATAAAAATCCGTTCAATAGTTTTTGAGATCATCGCCAGACTTGCTGGGGAACTTGTTTATTTAATATGTATTGATGTTTCTTGAAAGTCGTGATGGCCTCGAGGTTTGAGCACGCGGTCGAGAATCCCGACGGTCGCGGGTTCAAACCCCAGGCACACACCTCTGACTTTTCGAAGTTATGTGTGTATTCACAATGAATTATCACGTACTTTAACGGTGAAGGAAAACATCGTGATAAAACCTGCACACCTAAAAAAAGTTCTTAGGAATTTCTTAGGTGTGTAGTCCGCCAACCCGCACTAGGCCAGCGTGGTGGACTAAGGCCTAAACCCTCTCAATGGTAGAGGAGGCCAGTTTCCAGCAGTGGGACGTATATTGGCTGATGATGATGATGATGATCATAGTTTCTTGAAAGTCATTTCATTATTAGGAAATAAACAATTTTTTTATGCAAAAAAAAATTGTTAACTGTTAAGTGCCAACCCTACTAACGTGTACCTATTAATACATCAGTGGTCCCAATTCAATTTATTCTCATCCCAATTAACCCCTCTTTCGTCTCTATTCGTACATGAAACGTTCCCATTTACCCCAAAAAAGATCAAATTTTCATGCCTTTCTAATTTATCAAAAAACATTAAAATTAATGAACAACTGACACTTACCTCCAATGTATACAAGACTACAGACACTAAATTATAAAGGGTACACGTTATCAAAGCAGTAGAACAAAGGAAAAATTATAAAATCCAAAGTTTGTCACACCAAAAAAGTTTCAGTTACGAAATGCTATGTTAAAATACATTTTTTTTATAGTTTGCGGCTTATATCATGCTTGTTAAGTGGTGCCATAAAAAGTTTCGGCATTCTACTATTATAGTACAAAAAATAATAATAATTTGTAAGTAAGTAGAAGTAATTTTAAGCGTTGAAATCTTTTCCCCGTTTTTTCCCTATTCACCCCTCAATCCCTATTCACCACATTTTACGGTACCTGCTGAACTGACTGACAATGACATTTGGTGCGCTAAACATGGCGGATTTTCGGCCTCATTAGGTATTTACGTATATTCATGGTTCACTTTGTGTACGCACTGAAATACTGTTATATTGTTTTCCTGCGAGTTACAGTGCTGAGTTAGAACGAGATAGATATATGTTTTAGTGTGTGCCTTCAAAATGGATGCTATTTGTATAAGCAATTGTATGTATAGAACAATATGTCGTGTCCCTATTATAGAGGTCTATGCCTTAATCCCTTCACTACAATAGTGTGACATTTGTCAATTGACATATTAATTAATAATAAATTGGCGGCAGCGCTGCTTTGAGGGCTTGGATCCTTCAGCGAGTGCCGACGCCATTGCCGACGAGATCAGATTAGGAATGGAATACTATATTCCTTCCTCTGAGATCGCCGGCAAAGGACGCGGACGCTCCTGGTTCAATCGCGAGTGCGCCGACGCTGTTGGTAATAAACAGGCGGCGTACCGCGCTTGGATCAGGGGTCGCGCAATAAAGGATCCCAATTTAAGCTTACTCAAGGCAGCTTATAACCGTGCCGTCAAGGCCTGCAAGAAGGCTTATGTGAGAGCGGATGCTCAGCGCGTCTCCAGGATTGGACGTGCCTTGGCAGACCATCCGACGAGCAGCCGTGCTTATTGGAGTCTTGCTAAGGCTGTCCAATCCAATTTCTGTCGTCCTTCGCTGCCCCCGCTGAGATATCCGGATGGATCACTGGCCCATGGGCCGGAGGAGAAAGCCAGTTTACTGGCGCGCCTCTTTGCGGCCAATTCTCGGCTCGATGACTGCGGTTCTCAGCCACCTACGCTGCCTAGCTGTGGCCACACAATGCCTGAAGTCCGTATCAGGCATTGTGATGTGAGGCGTGAACTGCAGTCACTCGACGTCCGAAAAGCCAGTGGTCCTGATGGTATCCCGGCGGTTGTCCTTAAAAAGTGCGCAGCCGAGTTGTCTCCTGCACTAACACGCTTGTACCGCGCGTCTTATCTTTCAGGTGTGGTGCCTCAATCTTGGAGAGAGGCTAATGTGCAACCGATTCCTAAGAAGGGTGATCGGTCAGACCCTGTCAATTATCGCCCAATCGCCATAACCTCAGTGATCTGCAAGGTGATGGAGCGGATCATTAACATCCAATTGGTCCGCTACCTGGAGGATCACTCGTTGATCAGTGATAGGCAATACGGCTTCCGCCGTAACCGGTCAACGGGTGATCTTCTAGCGTTTGCTTTGCATCACTGGGGGGAGGCGATTGATCGGCATGGCGAGGCTCTTGCCGTGAGTCTCGACATAGCCAAGGCATTTGATAGGGTCTGGCACCGTGGCCTTCTCTCCAAGCTTCCGGCATACGGTCATCCCGGCAACTTGTGTTTGTGGATTTCGAGCTTTCTGCATGGGCGTAGAATGCGTGTCCTCGTCGACGGGCACGCTTCACAGCTCATGTCAGTTAGTGCCGGGGTTCCACAAGGCTCTGTGCTATCGCCCACCCTGTTTCTTCTGCATATCAATGATATGTTGCCGCTTGGCAACATTCATTGCTATGCAGATGACAGCACGGTCCATGGGCGGTACTGCAGTAAGCCACCAGGTTGCCGGGCGGATACTGAGAGTAGACGCGAGGAGCTTGTCATTGAGCTCAATCGGACCCTGGAGCTCATTTCCACATGGGGTACCCGGAATCTGGTTGAGTTCAATGCCAAGAAAACCCAGGTCTGTGCGTTTTCGTGCAAAAAATCCCCGTTTTCTCCCCTCCCCACTTTTCAGGGCATTTCACTCGCAATGCGGAACGGCCTTAATATCCTAGGTGTGGATATCCGCTGCGATCTTAATCCAAGGACTCACATCGAGGGCATTATATCCGCCACTTCACGCAGGGTCGGAATCCTGAACAGGGTGCGCCGGTTTTTCACGCCCGGTCAGCTTTTCCGCTTATACAAAGCGCAGGTTCGGCCGGGCATGGAATACTGCTCGCACCTCTGGGACGGTTCCGCCAAATACCTTCTCGATGCCTTGGATGGATTGCAGCGGCGTGCCATCCGCATTGTGGATGATGCAGACGTCACAGCCAACTTGGAGCCGCTACAGTTGCGCAGGGACATTGCCGCACTTAGCGTGTTCTACCGTCTGTATCATGGTGAATGCTCTGAAGAATTGTTTAAGCTTGTCCCATCCTCTCCTTTCCTCACCAGAACCACGCGTGCTGGCTTGCGAAGCCACAGCTTTGTGGTCACAACATCCGCGGCTCGAACCAAAAAGTTCGCCAACTCCTACCTATGCCGCACCATCAAGCTGTGGAATAGTTTGCCGGCTCACGTGTTCCCTCCTTCCTATGATCCTGGATCCTTTAAGCGAAGCGTGAAGAAGCATTTGTGCAGGCCGGCATGATTGTGTCGACCAGCGGGTGACCTTCGTTTCTCGCTGGTCGGTATTAATTTTTTGGACTCCACTGTGCTTACCATCAGGTACAGTGGAGTCACTTTGCCGTGCCAGTTTAAAAAAAAAAAAAAAAAAAAAATTGGCCGTTAAATATTTGTCGTTCAGAAATTTATTTTGGTTTAACTAAGGAAAATATATTAACTGAATTTATAAACTCTTTGGTTATGTCTGGTTTACAATTTAGAACTGAATGCGGTCTCGGTAGTCATCATGCTTCGAAATTTAAAAAACCCAAACAAACTCAAATCCCAAATTTGAGTTTAAACGAATTCAGTTTCCGATTCGTCGTTCCTTCGCATTGACTATCAGGGCTGCCAGATTGTATAATTGGATACAAAATATGTATAATCGGATGGTGTATTGTATCCATGACTATATAATACGATACAAAAACATATGGAATGAAATCAAACTGTCTAAAAGCTAGGGTAACTAAAGTAAAAAATAAAAACAAGAGCTATTGTCCAGTCTCGAGTTTTCGAGCATTTATCTAGGTAGGGTAACTGAAATTCTAAAAAAAAGTCTCGAATCTCGACTTTTCGACCATTTATCTAAGTAAAATTTAAAAAAAAAACAAGAGCTACTCTCGAGTCTCGAATATTCGACCATTTATGAACTAAAATTCTAAAAAAAACAAGAGCTAAATTACAGAATGGTTATGTATAATGCGATCAAATTTCGTATAATTGCAGATACTAAACCGTATAGCTGCGATTTATTTGCTGGCAGCCCTGTTGACTATTGCGACGTTGCTGTTTGAATCAAGAAATTTATAAAAAAATATAAATGAAGTTGTATCAAATAGTAAAAAGAATGCTCTTTTTTACTGTATAGCAAAAATTTAATTTAATTTATTTTTTAGTATAGAAAACCGGAAGTCAAAACACATACGATTTTGAGTTTGACACACATCGACCCATTTTTTAAAAATTATAACTTCAAATTAAAGCGTCAAGATTATACATAGGTAATGCATCAAAACATGTAAAACGTGATCACATCATTAGTTTAGAAGTTACATGTGCGATCAAGAGGTCCTGGGTTCGATTCCCGGGTCGGGCAGTGTTATTGGTTTTTTTCATTGGGAAATTCTTAATAGCAGCATGGAGTCTGGAAATGTGCCCGAAAAACGGCAATAGGCTCGCCCCCTATTACGTGGGACTGATACATACCTGGCTAAATGTGGGTGCAGAAATACACCTCTGCCTACCTACCCCATTAGGGAACACAGGCGTGAGTTTATGTATGCATCAAATAAAGCACCATCATAGAGGTACAATAACAATACGTACGATGCGCCCTATCCAGAACTCTCTAAAATGGGTCAGTAAAACAAAACAAGAACATAAAATAATGCCGGATATGAGGTTTCAGTACATAAAGTACACACATGAACTACATGAATCGTAATTGATAAAAAAATATAAATGTTTATTTTCATATTTTTACAATTTTATCGTATTATAAGGCCTATATCCTCTCAGTTGAAGAGGAGGCTTGGGCCCACAACAAGGACGTATATGGGCTGATGATGATATTTTTATTTATTTATTTATTTAATATTCTTTATTGGACACCACAAAAACCAAAAATATTTGTAAATCACACAAACATTTGTCCCGGTGCGGAGATCGAACCCGCGGCCTCTCGTTTCGCGTTATATGCTTTTTTCCTCCTATACTTACGGAAAATATGGGTATTATAAAAACACAATGCAATGGCTCATGATTTAATAAAAGGACAGAATATAATTATCATTAAAATTAACAATCCATTAAATAAACATATCTTTACGTAACATGTCTTTAGTTTTATTTACTACATGAAAACAAGTATAAAAATGTTAAGATATTAATTATAGACTCTTTTTAATAATTTTGACAACCTTATCAAGCATAACTCTTTTGACTATTAAATAGAATGAAAACTCTTTTAAGAAATAATTTCAAACCTATTTTGATACAAGTATATCATAATTGCATCATTTCGAAAATTATACTGTTAGGAGTAAAATCAATTCGGGGGTAGCTGAGGTCGTCATCACGTCGGCTGCCTACATTCCGGGCGCTGCTGAGCGTCACGCACGCACTCACCGGCCGGCTTACAGTGCGGAAGCTCTGTCCGAACGTCAACACTTGTCTTGTGCTTTCAGTTCACCCTCATTAATGTTAACATTTTGTTATTTCAAATTCATGTCAAATGTCATGTCAAATTATGTTTGTTACGATCCGTAGTCGAATAAATCTTTATGTTAAAAGCAATTAATATTATAATAATCTTATAATAACAACAAAATATTTTGCATGCAATTCTGTTTTTTTTTTTAAATTTAATTAAAATGGAATGTATATTTTTTTTTTATCAAAGGGGTTAGGTGACGTAGTAGTATTCGTATTATAGCTGATTGGATTGTATGATAAATAAAAGGATTTTAGATTTCTTTATCATGAGTTTACAGTCTTTAGTAACATAATCCTTTATGGGCAAATAATTTGTAATCACCTGTAAACTGAAATGTATGAGTAGTAACAATTATCTTAACAACCTATATGTTAATTGAATGAATTGATAATTAACTAGATGGAGTGGGTCCTAGTACCTAGCTTTTATACTATGAAATTTAAAAAGCACAAAAATTCATGGTTCTACAAAAAATAAATGCAAATTATTCAAAATACATTAACAAATCTGAATTCCTTTTTTTGTTCTTTTTTTTAATATTTTTTTCTTGTTTTTTTTTCATTTTTTGTTTTTTTAATATATTTTTTTATTATTATTTTTATCGAGAGGAAAGCGCCTGAAGCTCTTCTGTACCGAGAATTCCTACAAAGATCTCTAGCATGTGGTTAACGTTGGCCAAGCATGAAGCACGAGGTTAATGTTGGTTACTGGTGGCCTGCCCTGCGCGTCGCCCGTGGGGTGTGTGTGCAGTGACTACGGCGCGGCGTCGCTAGCTGCGCCATCTCTGGGATAGGGCACGTCCGAGTGACACTCCGGCACGCGAGCGCCGTGGGCAGATACTACGCGATCGTGCTCCAGTCTCACTTCTAAACGCCTGCACACACACAAACACGCACTGGATGTCTTTCCGAGAAACAACAACCACATACAAGGTGTGTCCCGTTACCAGGACCACCTGTATTTGTCCATACATATACTTGGTTCTCATACCACAATTCGCAAACATATTCCTTCTTAGGCTCTTAAAGGATAGAATAAACACCTCAACGGGCTGCTCAGTGATTCAGAGCTTTAACCATGATCCATCATAATGAAAAATAATAGGATCATATAGTGTGTATTGACAACAAGTTATTACATACTTTAATGTTGAAGGAAAACACCGTGAGGAAACATGAACACCAAAAATTCTAACGTTTTAAAAATCTGTGTAAACCCCCAACATACACTAGGCCAGCGTGGTGGAATAAGGCCAAACACCAGTTGTAGAGGAGGCCTATTCACAACAGTGGGACATATATAATGGGTTGATGGTAGTTACCAATTCTCGTCATAGTGTGACATAGCCTGCTCAAATGCCTTTTCCTTTTTCTTTTCGTTTTCACGTCTGCAAGTGTTGTCTGCAATCTGCTGCCGAAGGTCTATGCCATACTGGCGATTTTTCTCCTTTATTTTCATAGCCTTTTCATGCTCTATTTGGTCCTCCACTACCATTCTTTCTTCAGTCTATAATGAAAGATAGTTGAAATCTATATAAGAAGTAATCCTTCATTCTACAAAGATTCTACAGAAATAATAAATGATTTTTTTTATCATGTGGAACTAACAAAAACAATCTAAAATGAATTGAGGAATGGCGGCAGAAAAGAAGTATTCAAGAAGTATTCAACTTACTTCAAACATGACAAACTAAACAGTCACAATATGATAAATTAAAAGTTAGCAATAATAGTAATAATATAGCAGTGATTCAACATTTCATATAAATATTTTACAGTACCACTCACGACGATTCACTCATTGACTTTATCAAGGTTCTACCACTATTAAAACACAAATAAAAAATTCTCATGAGATTTGGGGTTCTATGAGTAGAAGTTGTTTCTTTCAACTGTTTTTTTTAAGGTGAAGGAGGACAGAAGTCAGAAGGAGCACAGGGAAAAGAAACGCTGGTAAGTAAGGAGAACAGATTTTGAGTCAAATAGTCAATATAAAAAGCTAACCCAGGCTACCAAATCTAGCTAAACTAAAACCTAAATAAATAACTAAAATTCTGACTATATACATACATAACCTCATGCCTGTATTCTCCGAAGGGGTAGGCAGAGGTGCATTACTGCACCCACATTTCGCCAGGTATGTATGTATCAGTCCCACGTAATAAGAGGCGAGCCTATTGCCGTTTTTCGGGCCCATTTCCAGACTCCGTGCTGCTACTGAGAATTTCCTAATGGAAAAATCCAAAAACACTTTACCCGACCCGGGAATCGAGCCCAGGACCTCTAGATCGCACGGCATATACTTGTGCCGCAAGACTACGGAGCAGTCTAACTAATTAAATACATACCTCTTTCATAAAGTCAGCATCCACCTCCCTTTGTGCCTGCGCCTCCTGCTTCTTGCTCTCCATTTGGCTGTTGAGATCTTCTCTCATTTCCTTCTTCGCTCTTTCTGAGTTGTCTATCTCCGCTATGTCGTCTTGTGCGTGCTTGTTCTGATACTCTTGTTCTTTTACAAGTCCTATAATGTTGTCTCGGTCTAAACAAGCTGCCTGAAATAAAATTCATTTTGTTTATACACTATTATGTTTAAGAAATCAGTAATTGCAGAACACATTTATTCAGCTTCGTAGCTGACAATACACACAACAAGAGTGTATATCAAACTAGCCACTTTTAATACATAACATACCTTTCCCCTACGTATGATTATATGTATATAAAGATAAGTTAAAAAGGTATATAAAGAATGAATAATAATATAAATCAACATACAATTTAGTAAGTAAGTAATATTACACAAATCAAAACACAATAATTACAAAATGTAACTGATACCATCTGGTCTTACATAAGGTGTGTTTGATCCTACATATAAATTATGTTTAAGTTTTCCGCCTCCAAAGCCTGATTCAGCTTTGTGTGGAATTCTTAATATTACAGCCCAATTGTCAGATGTTGGTATGTGTGTCACATCCTGATCTAATGATAAGCCTCTAGTTTCATTGTTCTCTAAGCCCCTATTTATTGATTCTGATTCTGGAGATTTATTGAGTCATTATAGTAGGTCATTCTTCTTTTTATAAGTTGATTTATGTGTCTGTTGACCATGGAGCCTTCTCTTGTATCAATTTTCAATTGTCCCTGTTTCTCCATGACTGTCCTGATAGTTATTGAGGGCCATGGCTATAGTTTCTGATTCCGTCTTTTTCTGATTATTCCTCGTAATCTGTGCCTCCATTCTTCTGTATTGCAGATTATTGGGATGCATTGTATCTAAAAGGGGTCAGTAAACGCCGATTTAACAGTTCACAAGGACTCTTTTGTGTTTGTGTCTCTGTTGTAGACCTAATATGTTTCGTAATTTTACATTCCAAGACACATTATTCATTTCTCTTAATTTATCCTTGATGGTTTGAACCATCCTTTCGGCGAGTCCATTTGTTGCTGGATGATAAATTGCCGCAGTCACATGGCGTATTTTATTTGCTGCCAAGAATTTTTTCTTTTCGGCCGACGTAAAAGGCGTTCCGTTGTCTGAAATTAACGTTTCACATAGCCCATGAGTCGCACATAACATTCTCAAATGACGTTTCACAGTACTATAATATAGTTGTCATGTTATTGACGACAAACATCTTAGGCCACCTTGAATAAGTGTCTACAACCCAACACTGTGAAATGTATTTCACGTTGAAATAAAAACTATGATATTGATACTCACCATTCAATGGATTTTTTATTTTGATATTGTAATAATATCCATCTTCTCCGTGCCAAAACATCAGCAGGTATTGCAACGTGTCATATGAACAATGTGTTTCAGATATTTGTAGCAATTGCCCAGTATTGCGACATGTAAGCACAATATTGCGAGTTTCCAAGTTTTCACCAACAATCAGGATGGCAACTTCATCTATTGTTGGAGCGTTAAATATGCGTTCGTGTATTTAAGATGGTCATTTACCCACTCTGATCACGACTTTGTAGTCATCATTTGGCATGCGCTCTAAATCTAAAACACTCTTGAAACGAACCAAAAGATTTCCAATTGAAATTTTTTAAACCATACTTAACCATAGACAACATTATGTTTATATTATATTTAGCTGTTTAGCCTTTTTTTTTTTTTTTAAGAACTTATAAATAAGTAACTTTAATTAAGGAAGATTATGTGCGGCTAAATACCATTAGGTGACGATAGGTGTTATTGGTGTACGTTAAGTGACGATAGGTGCTATCAGTGGATGGTGAGTCAGGTGCCATTAGCGGATGAAGTAATATCAGATTCCATTAGTCGAATCTAGTATAAGACAAGTGCCGTTATTGAAAATCACTCGACGACAGGTGCCATAACTGGTACTTATGGCAATTTTAGAGTCATTAGTGGAACTTAAGGAATAGAAGAGCTATTTTTCCGTCTTATGAATTTAGGTGCCATTTTTGGAACTTAAATCGCGAAAGGCACTAAGTGAGTATCCTGGTTGACCTGAATTTACGTCAAATACTATTTAGCACTGTGGAGTGCCATTGTCATGGTAATGCCATGCCATGCCACCTTGATAGGTGCTTTTAAAAGAAGTTGAGTGTCTTTAGGTACCATAAGTAATGTTGGTATAAGGAATATTAGTTACGACTGGTACCGTTAATAGAACATATGTGACATAAGGTGCCATTATTGGGCGTTGTGTGCCATTTTTGGAACTTATGAGTCATAAGGTGATTATATTTTAGTGATTTTAAATGCCATTATGACGTTAGGACACATTTAGTGCAGTAAAATGTTATGATGTACATTTAGATAGCGCCTGGTGTTATCATGGGATGTTAAGTGCCACTAAGCGCATCTAGGTGACGTTGACGGTGACGGTGACGCCTCTTGACATACTGGCGGACATGGACGCAAGGGTGTATGAAAAAAATCACACTGCCCGAAAGGAGAATGGCACCTCACTGACTAGGACACTCGAGACAGCGATACGGCAGCAGGAACACGTAAAAGTGTTTGCGGAGTGGCATTCCAGACTCTCTGCGGAACCCTATTGCACCAAACGAGTCATTGAAGCAATTCTGCCGGTTTTCGAAACTTGGATAAACAGAAAACACGGGAGACTAACCTACAGATTGACCCAAATACTTACCGGACACGGTTGTTTTAGGGGAGTATTTGTGCAAAATAGGGCGCGAAGAAACAGCAAATTGCTTACACTGTGACACCGGTAGTCTGGATTCCGCTACGCACACACTTGTTGAATGCACCGCTTGGGCTGAGGAGCGACGGATCCTAGTCAGTGTAATAGGACAAGACCTCTGCCTACGAAAAGTTATCTTGGAGATGCTTAAAGCTACCTCATCGTGGAATGCCGTTGCCTGTTTTTGTGAGGCAGTCATGACGAAGAAAGAAGCCGCGGAGAGGGATCGTGAAAGGGGCGATCCTACTCGGAGACGAAGAGGCCGAGTAGCTACTACAAACGCTGAGTAGTACAATACAATAGGTATCAGCCCTTATAATTGAAAAATACCAAGTCCTTAAAACTTGGTAATAGCATTAGAGTGATTAATCTATGAAGCGCATAAAGGCAAACCAAAGAAGGATTACCGGTATGCGTTCATCTTGAGATCCCGGTATCCTTCGCACGTGGTAAGCGAGAACCATGGGGTTTTTAGTCGGTAAGAATCCGACATACCCTGCTGTTATAAACAAGCAGGGATCCAAGAGGATTTTCCCCATGCAAAAAAAAAAAAAAAAAATTGACGTTGGATACATTTTCGCGATGAATTGGTGAGGCGATCTGAGTTGATGAAAAGTGTCGATATGTCAGTTGAGACGACTTTTGGTTGATGACTTCCGTTGACAACAAATAGAGAAATTTTGATTTATAGATTTATTTATTTTCTTTCTGCACCCAACCCTGAAGTCTACGCGGACGGAGTCGCGGGCAGAAACTAGTATATTTATAAAATAGTATACTCAAACCTCATTCAATTAGTTATTAGACTGTGTCTTCAGATCAGATAACAATACTCACCTCATCTGACAACATCTTGCAGGGAAACCTATCATTGAATTCTTCTTTGGCGCGCATCTTACGCTCCATATCTTCGGCACTATCAACAAATCATTTTTATTATGTTTTGGTTTGATATTTGTTAATATTTCATTTGATTGCAATAATCTTTCACTAGTCGGCATAATAATGCCCTAGAAAGCAACACGCTTGAGCCACTAGCAATCATCTTATCTTTCACATAAGATGATTGCTATCTAAACAAATTGGGGCACTGGCAACTCGCTTACTCGCCGGCCAAAACTCAACAGAATTGCTTCACATCAAATATCAATTAGATAGTAACCAGTATGGGCACTTCTTGGCCATTACTATCGCCCTATTTAGTGCGAAGATAGCATTCGAGCGGTTTTTGTGAGTATACCAGTGTAGGGATTTTAAGATTTTATGATTTAGGACCCTCAGTTAACAATAACAATTATAGTGATGGTCTCGAGGTTTAGATGCGCACCTGATTTTCTAAGTTTTGTGTGTATTCACAATGAATTATCACATATTTTAACAGTGAAGGAAAACATTGTGAGGCAACCTACACACCTAAAGCAGATCTCAAGAATTTCTTAGGTGTGTAGTTCGCCAACCCACACTAAGCCGGCTTGGTTGACTAAGGCCCTTACCATCTCAGTTGTAAACAATAGAACATACATGGGCTGATGTTGATGAGCTAACAATGTGGTTACATACACAGCAAAACTCCTGTCATCGGCAAATTGCCTCTGCTCCTCAATCATTTGCTCTTTCTTATCCTTCCAGGCGGCACGAGTCTGTGATGACGTCACCATCTCGTGCCACTGCTCCTCTGTTTCTCTTCGATTCTTCTCCAACTCTCTGGGGCAGTACATCAATTTATGATTGAATCACATGAACACAAGATATAAACTTGTCAATGGTTTCTCACTATAGCCGGAAAATATTATTTTTTTTACAAATATCATCACAAAATGTCTACCATGTAAGTATATTTTCTTATTATTATATGTAACTACAAAAGAGCTTCTTCAAAAGTATACATAATTAATACCTTCATTTATAAAACAAGCTGCCATAGCCTTTTTACATACTATTTTCATCAGCAAAAGATGGCATAGTAAGTATACTAACAACAATTATTCTAGTAATATAAACACTATGTGTATATGCCAGTTAAATTCAGGGCTTTTGTTTTACTATTTTATTAATCTTTTGCATGTACCCAAAATCTCAGCAATGTCTGTCCCATAGTTTTCTTTGTAATGCTATCAACAATTAAATACTAAGTTGAAGTGAACATCACCTTTGGTCCTCATCAGCATTGGTCCTCATCACTTCCTCAAGCATTTTCTTCTCAATGAGGGTATCTTCATATTGACACTGCTCCCGCTCCAGCTTATTGACTAATTGTTGATGAAGTTCCTTGCAGTATTGGGTGTTATGCTGCATCTTCTCCATTTCTTCTCTATCCATGGCCTCTTTGTCAGTATACAAAGCCTTAAAAAGAATTTTGTTTGCACAATTTTCTTCAACCTGGAATATGACAAAAAAATCTACACAATAGGATTGAACATCTGGGGCATCATTCAATTTATACACACATTTTACTTAGCTAAATAATCTTATGTGTTGCTCTGAAGAATGACCTATGTCATTAAGAAGTACACCAAAATTATATTTAACTGAGATGTTCAACACTTTAAGGTTCATCAGCCCATATACGTCCCACTGCTGGGCACTGGTCTCCTCTACAACTGAGAGGGTTTAGGCCTTAGTCCAACACACTGGACTAGTGTGGTTTGGTGAACTACAAACCTAAAAAAATCCTAAGAACTTTTAGGTGTGCAAGTTTCCTGACGATGTTTTCCCTCGCCGTTAAAGTAAGTGATGATTCATAGTGAATACACATATAACTTCGAAAAATCAGAGGTGTGTGCCTGGGATTTGAATCAGCGACCGCCGAGATTCTCGGCCGTAGGCCATCACTACTCCTCACATCCAATTGTATATTTGGAAAACACATAAAATAGGTACTGTTAATTTCTTCCTTTCATATTTTTTACTTACGATTTTAACAGCACAAATTTGGATTAAAAGTTAAAATATTTTGTATTATACCATTAGGACCTATCTTAACAACAAAGAGCAATTATTACTTTATTGTATATTTATAACAAATACATTATCTATTTTTAGACACGCAACGCGTCTACGAAGACGCTGAGGAGAAAGCTGATAAAAGATGAATATTTTGGACTACATACCAACACTTTAACGACTCACTACTGTATTATTTAGGGTCGTCACTCGTCACTAAACAACCACAAGAGCACCCGGTCTTCACTTATCGCAAATACCACACTTATTTTAACTTTTCTTTCCCTTCTAATTTGTGATTGTTTGTGACAGTCTCTTAGTGTCTGTAAAATGTAAATACGCATTACGCAGAACGCAGCAGGGTTGCCATAAAATAAAAATTGACTACCGTGTTTTGGATGTTGAATTGCCGAGTTTTGTAGAAATTTTTTAGAAATTGCCGTGTTTCATTATTATTATTTTCAAAATGCATTTAATTTTTATCAAAATGTATACTTTTGTTTACATATGCTCTAATGTACCTACTTAAAGTTGTAGAACGACAAAAATGAAATAAAAAATATAATATCTAGCTGATTTATTCGTCGGAAAATATATATTTTTTAATAACATTAGTTATTTCTTCTTCTTCTTTTCTTAAATTGTATTTTGTATTATCTCTCATGAAAATTATCATTTCTTTTGTTTGTTTAAAGTTTGTGCAATTTCCGTGAGCATGAATGTATTGTTACGTAAGTAATGTGCTATTTACGGTAGACGTTATAATTTTTTTTATATTGATTTTAGCTGTTGCATTTGATTTTGCATAAGCGTTTTCCTTTTACTATATTTTTTTTCCATTTGCCCATCCCTACGAGTGAGGCGATTCTGGAGCTGCAGCTGATAAATACAAAAAATAAAACATTTGTCTTCGCTCTAATTTATAAGTTATAACTAGGGATGGGTCGTTGACGTTTTTGGCATCAACGATACGTAACCGTTTTTTTGCGTTGGTTGAATTCTTCAACTAGTTGATAATATTAATGTTAGCAAATGAGCAGCTCTTGTTTTTTTTTTAGAAATTTAGGTACCCTAGCTAAATTAAATTCAACTAGTTTTTTCACAACCCATCAACCGTTCGTTCGTTACTTCATCGTCAACGGTTGATTCAACTAGTTCGTTGAAAACGCCCATCCCTATTTATAACATAGAAGATGAACTTAACTAATATTTTTGTTAATATTTTTATGCAATTCAAAAGAGTTGCATTAGTCTTAAAATATACCTACATAGCTATACAATACAAAGGTACCTAAACTATACGTAGAAAATATAATATAGATAGTAGTATATATAGCTTCGTAAGTAGATATTTGTAGGTTTAGTTCAACACTCGATGCCTAGACGGCAGCACTTATTCTCAGCCTATCGCCGTCCACTGCTGAACGAAGGCCTCCCCAAGTAGGCGCCAACCATCCCGGTCTTGAGCAGCCCTTATCCATCCGCTACCCGCCACCTTTCTCAAGTCGTCGGACCATCGTGCTGCAGGGCGTCCTACACTACGTCTACCTAAGCGCGGTCTCCACTCCAACACTTGTCTGCTCCAACGGCCGTCCGTCCGTCGGCAGACATGGCCGGCCCACTTCCACTTTAGCGTGCTAATCCTGCGGGCAATGTCAGTGACTCCGGTTCTCTGGCGGATGACTTCATTACGGATTCTATCCACCAGAGAAACTCCAAGCATTGCCCGCTCCATGGCACGCTGAGTGACTTTAAATTTGTGGACCAGACCTTTAGTGAGTGTCCACGTTTCGGCTCCGTATGTCATTACGGGTAGGACGCACTGATTAAAGACTTTCGTCTTGAGGCACTGAGGCATCGACGACTTGAGAATATGACTTAGCTTCCCGAATGCCGCCCAGCCCAACCGTATTCTTCTGTCTGCCTCACTCTCGAAGTTGTGCCGGCCTAGTTGAATGGTTTGGCCAAGATAGGTGTATTCTTGGACAACTTCGAGAGTGGCATTCCCTACGACTACGGCAGCACTTACCATACATTAAATTTTTGTCATGAGTTGCCACTCTTTCTTTACTATACTCTTTGAGATAGTTTTTGACGGCAGTTCCAGTCCAGTCAAAGAGTATAGTAATAGTTCCAGTTTTCAGTATACCTACTGAAGCCCTACAAAATTCACATTTGACACCCAAAGCTAAATTATATTTATTTAAGCTATTCTTAAGGGTTAAAGCCAAAAATCAGATATTTGCGTTCCTCATAGTCCCTTAATTTCGTATATTACATGCTTTTTTCCTCTTCATCAACCACAATACTTATGGAAAAAATATGGGTATTATAAAAACACAATGCAATGGCTCATGATTTAATAAAAGAACAAAATGTATAATTTAAATTAACAATCCATTTAAAAAACATATTTTTAGTTTTATTTTATTTCTGTAGTTGTGGTGTCCAATGTAGCATTTATTTTACCTATATATTAATAATTTACTACATGCAAACAAGTAATAAAAAAAACCTAGTTTTTTTTATTATTTTGACAACCCTAACAAGCATAACTTTCTTTGGCTATTAGGTAAATAGAATGAAAACTCTGAAGAAATCATTTCAAACCCATTTTGATACGAGTACATCATTACATAATTTCAATAATTATACCTATAAAATATTTTGCATGCAATTCTGCATTTTTAAAATGAAGTGTATACATACATTTTTTTTTTCAAGGGGTTAGTTGACATAGTATACTTATATAGCTGATTGGATTGAATGAAAAATAAAAGGTTTTTAGATATCCTTATCATGAGTTTTCAGTTTTTAGTAATATTATTCTTTATGGGCAAATCATTTGTAATCGGCCTGTACAGTGAAATATAATTTATTTATTTAAGAAAACATTGATCCAGGGTATGTTCGTAACAGGTTCTTAAAAACTATGTTAGCGTATAATTGGCGGGAGATTTTAATAATTTAACTAATTGTAAGTGCAAAACAAGCGGACAATTTCCACTCTCAACAACTGCTCATACAATATGGGCTGCCCCATATCCGGTCCAACAAAAATGCTGTTTTTTTTGTGTGAGTAGTAAAAATTATCTAACAGCCTATATGTTCATTGAATGAATTGATAACTGACTACTCTTTTTTATATGAAAATTAAAAAGCACAGAATTCATGTTTTAACAAATAATTTTGCAAATTAGTCAAAATAATTATACACCAACAAATTTGAATGTACCGTGATTTTCTACAAAGATCTCAAGCATGTGATTAATACTGTATATAAGATTTCTCTGCACTGCGCGTTGCATGTTGGGTCTCCGCTGCCCTGGAGCTTGTGCAGTGACTACAGCGGGGGATCGCTAGCTGCATCTTTGGGAAACGGCAAGTCCGAGTGAGACTCCGCCACGTGAGCGCCGTGGGCAGAGACTATGCGGTCGTGCTCCACCCTCACTTCTGAACGCCTGCACACACAAACACACGGAGTAAATACAATGTACTGTACATCTTTCGGAGAAACAACACCCTGTATGTGTCCCATCGTTAGGAAACATGTAAACCTAAAAATTCTTAATATCTCTAAAAATGTGATATGCCAGCCCTAGTGTGGGCCAGTGTGGTGGAATAAGGCCAAACCCCTCTCAGTGGTAGAGGCCCATACCTAGCAGTGGAACTTATATATGGGCTAATAGTAGTTACCAATTCTCATCATAGTCCCACACAGCCTGCTCCCTTGCCTCTTCCTCTTTCTTTTCCTTTTCACGTCTGCGTGCGTTGTCTTCAATCTGCTGCCGAAGGTCTATGCCGTACTGGCGCCCTTTCTCCTTTATTTTCATAGCCTTTTCATGCTCATTTTGGTCATTCACTGCCATTCTTTCTTCAGTCTATAATTATATTTAAAGTCAATATAAGAAGTAACCTTTCAATCTAGAAAGATTGGTAAAATAATAAAACATTTTTTTATGATATGGAACTAACAAAAACAATCTAAAATAAATTGCAGAATGGAGGGATAAAAGAAGAATCCAAGTAGTATTTCCATAGAAGTCCAAAAGCATTACATGTTAATTGTGTAATGTCCAGTCAAAAATTATTTAGCGCTGGAAAGCAAGAACAGATTTTGAGAGGAATATTCAATAGAAAAGCTAAGCCTAAATAAATAACTAAAATTCAAATTAATTAAATACATACCTCTTTCCTAAATTCAGCATCCAACTCCCTCTGTTTGTGCGCCTCCTGCTTCTTGCTCTCCATTTGGTTGGTGAGATTTTCTCTCATTTCCTTCTTCACTCTTTCTGAGTTCTCCATCTCCGCTATGTCGTCTTGTGCGTGCTTCTCCAAATACTCTTGTTCTTGTAGAAGTTTTATAATGTTCTCTCTTTCTAAACAAGCTGCCTGTAATAAAATTCCTTTTGTTTATGCACAGTTTTGCCCTTTTGATAATAATTACTTGGAACTTTAAACATTTCTTATGAAAACAAGATGTATAAATCCTTCCCGATTCTAGAGGTGAGCTTAAGAGATGCTTTAATCAACAAAAAAAGAGTGGGGGTACATTATTGGTTCATGAAATGTTATATACATAACCTACTTTTTATACTTATTGGCTTACAAAGACATTAATTTTCTCTGCGATAGTATATTTATAAAATAATATACTCAAACCTCATTCAATTAGACTGTCTGTCTTCAGATACCAATACTCACTTCATCTGACATCATCCTGCAGGCAATCTTATCATTTAATTCTTCTTTGGCGCGCATCTTACGCTCCCTTTCTTCGACACTATCAACAAATCATTTTTATGATGTTATGGTTTGATATTTGTAAACATTTCATTTTTTTAAATTGCAATAATCTTTCACTTGTCGGCATAATATTAGGCCCAAGAACGCAAAGAAAGTTCTCAGAAATTTCATAGGTGTCTAGTCCGCCAATCCGGCAGTGAATCCCAGGCCAGTGGGGGGAACCCTCTCAGTTGTAAACGATAGGACGTATATGGGCTGATGATGATGAGTTAACAGTGTGGGTACATACACAGCAGAACTCCTGTCAGCAGCAAGTTGCCTCTGCTTTTCGATCTGTCTATCCTCAATGACAATCATTTGCTTCTGCTTCTCCTTCCAGGCGGCACGCGCCTGCGATGACGTCACCATTTCGTGCCGCAGCTCTTCTGTTTCTCTTTGCTTCTTCTCCAACTCTCTAAGGCAGAATACCAATTTATGATTGAATCACGTGTGGTAAGATATAAGCTTGTCAATGGTTTCTCACTATAGCCAGGAAAGAAAATATTCATTTTTTTACAAATATCACAAAATGTCTACCATGTAACTATATTTTCTTATAAGAACTATACAACTAAGACAGAGCTTCTTCAGAAGTATACATAATACCTTAATACATAAAATATGCTGCCATAGCCTTTTTACATACTATTTTCATCAGCAAATGATGACATAGTAAGTATACTCATCATCATCAGCCCATATACGTCCCACTGCTGGGCACGGGCCTCCTCTACAACTGAGAGGGTTTTAGGCCTTAGTCCACCACGCTGGCCTAGTGCGGGTTGGCGGACTACACACCTAAGAAATTCCTAAGAACTTTTAGGTGTGCAGGTTTTATCACGATGTTTTCCTTCACCGTTAAAGTAAGTGATGATTCATTATGAATACACACATAACTTCGAAAAGTCAGAGGTGTGTGCCTGGGGTTTGAACCTGCGACCGCCGAAATTCTCGACCGCGCCTAAACCTCGAGGCCATCACTGCTTATACTAACAACAATTATTATAATAATAATACACACTATGCTTATATGCCAGTTATTTCCAGGTTAATAAAATACCAAATTGAAGTGAACATTACCTTTTGTCCTCATCAGCAATGGTCCTCATCACTTCCTCAAGCATTTTCTTCTCAATGAGGGTATCTTCGTATTGACACTGCTTCTGTTGCTGCTTATTGACCACCTGTTGTTGAAGTTCCTTGCAGTATTGGGTGTTGCGCTGAATCTTCTCCATTTCTTCTCTATCCATGGCCTCTTTGTCAGTGTACAAAGCCTTTAAAAGAATTCTGTTTGCATAATTTTCTTCAACCTGGAATGTGACAAAATATTGTCTGATTAATATTTCTACACCATACATTGAACATTTAGGGCATCAATCACATTTCTACACACATGATATCTTACTTAGCTAAACATATTGTCTTATTATATATGCCATTGCTGGGCATTAGATGTGCAGGTTTCCTTACAATGTTTTCTTTCACCGTTAAAGTAAGTGATGATTCATACACACATAACAGAGAAAGAGGTGTGTGCCTCTCCTCTGCCCTGTGGATTGGGGCGTAAGAATTCCGCCAAGGCATCCCCTGCCTGTCGTAAGAGGCGACTAACAGGGGTCCAGGGATTGCTGGGCGTACTGGGGGGGGCGGTGCGCCATGACTAAAAGCAACCCCAAGATGTGCGGCAGAGAGCGTGGCTTCTTGACTGTCGCGGACGTTCGCAATAAGTGAGCGTCCAAAATAGGGTGAGTGGAGGGCATCTCCTGCCATCCCAATTTTGAGGAGTCCATGATTGGACGAAGCGCCGGGCGGCAGCGGAAACTAATGCTGGGTTCCTCGCCCTCTGCCCTGTGGCAAGGGGGCGTTAGAATCCCACCACGGTATCCCCTGCCTGTCGTAAAAGACGACTCAAAGGGGCCCTTGGGGTCGCTGGGCGCGCTGCGGGGGCGGCGGCACTGTGGCCAGTGTCCGTCGCGGGTGCCTATCCACAACCGGGCGCCCGAACCAAGCTAGTGGGGGTGCAACTGCGCCCCTTACAACTCCGAGACGGCCGGGACGTTTACGTCTCGGAGGCGCACCGGGCGGCTGCGGCATTACGGTGGGCGCTTCTCGCTCATGTACCGTGGTCGCCCCACTCGGCGCGGAGATGGCCACCGGGGGTTTTGGTCGGTATACCGGTTTAGGGATTTTTGTTAGGGACCCAGCCCGGCACTAACATCTGCGCTGTCATGACGTCGCCGCGCGCCGGGCTGGAAGACCGGTGACCCCGACATACGCTTCCCAACCCCCCTCCCCCGGGGCTGGCGGGAAGTAGAGCCATAAACAGCTTTCCCCTCGAGAACAAAAAAAAAGGGTTCCTCGCCCTGCAATGCCGTAGACCGCCCCGAATGCGCGTGACGACCACCGAGAGGTTTTAGTCGCTGCGTATGCTGGCGTAGGATTCTGGGTCCCTCAGGTAAACTGACAATTGTTCCGCGCGCCGAGTTGGAAGTCCAGAAAACCCGACATACCCCTTCCGCCCTCCCCCGAGGTACCAAAAGAGGAGCTTAAGGCGCTTTCCTCTCGTTAAAAAAAATAGATGTGTGCCTGGGAATTGAATCAGCGACCGCCGAGATTCTCAACCGCGCGACTAAATCTCGAGGCCATCACTACTCCTAACACCCAATTGTATATTTAGAAAACACATAATATACTGTTAATTTCATCCTTTCATCTTTTTTACTTACGCTTTTAACAGCACAAATTTGGGTTAAAAGTTAAAAATGAAATATTTTGTATTATGCCATTGTACAACAAATACATTATCCATTTTTAGACACGCAACTCTTGTCTACGAAGACGCTGAGGAGAAAGCTGATAAAAGATAAATATTTTTGGAACACATACTTACATACTTTAACGACTCACTACTGTATTATTTTAGGTCGTCACTCGTCGCTAAACAATCACAAGAGCACCCGGTCTTCACTTATCGCTACGCAAAAACCACACCTAATCTTAACTTTTCTTCCCCTTCCACTTTGTTATTGTGACAGTAGCTTAGGGTAACTAGTGACTACTAAATACGCAGTCTAGAGGTGGGCGATTATGAATGATTTTGATAATCGAATGATACTACTAATACTAATTTTGATAATCGATTATGAAATTAGTAACTAATTTGTTTTCATAATCGAATGACGTTACTAATTTGAACTACTAATCCCGTCGGGACTGAAGTGGGTCGAAGAAAAAGGGCGGGAAGTCGGGGAAGAAGATCGGGGGGCGCGTTTTTTGTTCTTCTCACATATATATATATTTTTTTCTTGATAATGGTGAACGGGGGATTAAGTGTTGCTTGTCGGTGTTGTATGTGGTGTGTTTGATTTAGTTTTCCCTTTTTTCTTCCCTGTCTCGCTGTATCTGGTAAATCTTTTCTGGTGATTGTTGGCGAGAGGATGGAGGAGCCTCCTGATCCAGGAGGGACGGTCCCACCGATGCGGTGGGACGGGGAAGGGGGAGGTGAGGGGTGAATTGGATACGCTGTGTGCAATATCGACGAGTGGTGCTTGATTCTCTGTTCACTATTGTAGTGAAACAATTAAGGGTTGTATGTGGGAGGGACGGGGAGCGCGCCTTTCAGTTTGGGAATTTCCCGCCCTTTTTCTTTCATCATTCATCATCCTTCATTATAAATGAAACTAGCTTTTTCCCGCGACTCCGTCTGCGTAGACTTCAGGGTTGGGTGCAGAAACTAACTAAGTGAATCTATAAATCAAAAATTACGCTAATTGTTGCAGTAGTTCACCACCGGAGGTCATTTCTATTTTTGAGAATCGTCTCAAGTGACATTATGACATTTTTCATAACTCAGATCGTCTCATAAATTTATCGCGAAAATGTATCTAATGTCATATATATATGTCGTATAATGGCACTTAACATCGCATAATGACACCGAGTCCCATAAAAATGCACATGATAACATTTTACTGTACCGGTACCAGTCACCACTACTCCACAGTGCTAAATGGCATTTAACGTGAATTCAAGTCATCCAGGATACTGACTTCAAATAATGGTGCCTTTCGCAAATTTAGTTCCAAAAATGGCACCTAAATTCAAGAAACGGAAAAATAGCTCTTCTATTCCTTAAGTTCCACTAAAATTCTTCTAAAATTGCCATAAGTGCCAATTATGGCACCTGTCGTCGCGTGATTTCCAATAACGGCACTTGTAGCCTTATGGATTCGACTAATGGAATCTGATTCATCCGATAATGGCACCTGACGTCACTCACCATCCACTTATAGCACCTAACGTCACTTAACATACACCAATAAAACTTATCGTCACTTAATTGTACATAACCGCACATAATCTTCCTTAAAGTTACTTATGGGTAAACTCTTCAAAATCACATATCACATAAGAGAACTTAGAACCACCCAGTAGCAATACCAATCTAATAATGGCAAGTAAGTAACCTAAGTGCGTTTAACGTCACCTAAGTAAACTTAAGACCACCTTATGACACTTAACCGCACTTAACTATATTCAACGTAACTTAATGCATCCTTAGAATCTTAAATGGTCTAATGCCACCTATCGTCTTCTAAGTGCCAGAAATGGCACTTATTGAATTATTTAAAAAAATAGCCTATGTCCCTTAAAGGTCTCATTTATGTCCATACCAAAATTCATTCAAATCGGACAAATGGTTTAGGCGTGAAAGCATAACACAGGCAGTGTTACTTTCGCATTACAATATATGCTCATCCCACGGGAACCCTACATATTCCCGGGATAAAATGTAGCTTATGTTACTTCATAGTGTCCCATTTGTATTCAAACCAAAAATCATATAAATTGGGCGAATAGTATAGGCGTGATAGCCCATTCTCACGGGAATACTACATTTTCCGGGATAAATAATATTCTACGTTGCGTCGGTGGGTCCTATCTAGTCCCATACTAAAAATCATCTAAATCAGTCAAATGGTTTAGGCCAGAAAGTATAACACAGGCAGCGTTACATTCGCATTACAATATATGCTTATCCCACGGGAACCCTACATATTCCCGGGATAAAATGTAGCTTATGTTACTTTATAGTGTCCCATTTGTATTCAAATCAAAAATCATATAAATCGCGTGAATAGTATAGGCGTGAAAGCCCATTCCCACGGGAATACTACATTTTCCGGGATAAAAAATATCCTATGTTGCGTCGATGGGTCCTATCTAGCCCCATATTAAAAATCATCTAAATCAGTCCAATGGTTTAGGCCAGAAAGTATAACACAGGCAGCGTTACATTCGCATTACAATATATGCGCATCCCACGGGAACCCTACATACTCCCGGGATAAAATATAGTCTATGTTACTTCATAGGGTTCCATTTATATCCATACCAAAATTCATTCACGTCGGTTTAACGGTTTAGGCGTAAAAGTAGAATATTGACAGAGCTACTTATACCCATTCCCACGGGAATACTACATTTTCCGGGATAAAAAGTATCCTATGTTGCTTTGGTGAGTTCCATCTACTCCCATACTAAAAATCATCGAAATCTGTCAAATGATTTAGGCGAGAAAGCATAACACAGGCAGTTACTTTCGCATTACATTATATGCTCATCCCTCGGGAACCCTACATATTCCCGGGATAAAATGTATTTTATGTTACTTTATAGGATCACATTTATGTCTGTAAAAGAATTCATTCATATCGGTCAAATGGTTTAGGCGTAAAAGCAGAATATTGACAGAGCTACTTATTCCCATTCCCACAGGAATACTACATTTTCCGGGATAAAAAGTATCCTATGTTTTTTCCCAGGCTCCAACCTATCTGTGTACCAAATTTCATTTAAATCGGTTCGGTAGTTTTAGCAGGAAAGCGAGACAGACAGACAGACAGACAGACAGACAGACAGAGTTACAATCGCATTTATAATATTAGTAAGGATTAAATTACTGAAGACTTGGCAGCATGGTCTTCGACCTTAGCCGGTTCCTTGCGGAACAAAGAAAAAAAAACTGAAGTGGGTCGTGTTGTTTTTTTTTTTTTTAGAAATTTAATTCCTCAACTCCAGGCTCCAGAGTAGCTCTTGTTCTTTTTTTTCTTTTTTAGAAATTTACTTACACTTATTACTAAATAATAGTTCAAAACTGGGGGTTCGATGGAGGTTCTTGTTTTTTTTTAGGAATTTTATACCTCGCGAATGCAAATTAGTAATTACTAATTAGTAATTACTAATTCTCATAATCGAGATATCTCGAGATATCTTCATAATCGAATGATTCCATTAGTATATCTCATAATCGCCCACCGCTAACGCAGTCTCGTTTCTCGTACCTAATTCGACAAACGTCAGTTTAGGGAAAAGACAAAACAGACTTTTTTAAGGGTGTAAAATTACTAAAGTAGTATAGCACCTACGAAATTGTGTACCACTTTTTCGTTCGAAAGTTTAGGTTGAATGATTTGGTTGTTATGACTCGCAATAATTATGACTGGATGAGGGTAATGTTAAACTTCACTGGCAAATAAATTGTGGACATTTTTGGTTTGCCAGCCTCATTAATGACGCGGCTTTATAGCGTAGCGGCAATAGCGTATTGTTGTTTTCTTTAATAAACACTCAGTAGCTGAATGGATAAGCAGTAATAAGTTTGACTCTTTCTTGTACGATTTTTTAACATATTTGGGCGAGTGAGTCTCTCACTGATCCCTTGTAGATTCGGCTAAATACACACTAATGTCAAAAAGCCCTCTGTTCACCCAAAATTACAAGGTTACATCATAGATGTATTCAACTGGGAGATTACTTACACCAAACCAATGTGCTGCTAAATATGCTATAGTTAAAAGGACATGTAATAGCAGAAGTCATACATCTCAAATGATTACATGCGTTGGCATTTTGATATAGTTTATCATACTAAATTAACATTGAATAAAAAAAAATCTGTGCAATTACTGTTCCATGAATTTGATAGGACTCAGGATTAGTACCTGTGACAGACAAAGTGTTATTGGGTTTTCAATTATGAAATTTCTCATAGAACCTCAGAGCCTGGAAATCTGCCTTTTAAAAAAGCTATTGACTTCTATTGGGTACAACAGTTCCTACTCTTCCAACAATACAGGCAATACTATTCTTGTCCATGTCTGAAAATATTAACAGTCAAAATTAATAAGCAATTCTAATCTTGATCTGCAGTTCAGTCCAAAAATAAAACAATCACAATGAGTCATGTGTTAGCAAGTCCATCAAAGTTTTACCTGGGTCACTTATTGCACTCTTTATGCAGATAGGGATTACAATTGTTTATTAATTTTGACCCTAAGTGCATACCTTTTCTTGCAGTCTTTTATACTCATTAAGCAGGATCTGTTGCTTCAAATCTCTGCACACATAGCCAGCAGTAAGTTTCTTGATCAGCTCTTGGAGGCTGGGGTCCCTCTGTCTCAAGTAATGCCGCCTCAGGAGCGCACACATCTCCTCCCTCCTCACTTTGGCTACCTCCATAGCAAGTTTTGCTTCCCTGTCTGCCCTTGCGTTGACTATAGCTGCATGGTCTGTTCTCTAGTATTATCAAGAACAAAGATATTTTGAAATGGAATAAGTTATCATGTAAATCATTAAGTTTCCAAGCACAGACAAAATATGTATCTGTTATTACCTTAAACCTTAATTCATCATCATCATCATTATCAGCCTAAAGTCCACTGCTGAACATAGGCCTCCCCCAATGACTTCCATAGTGACCTGTTGGAGGCAGCCTGTATCCAGCAACAACTCGCAACATTCACCAGGTCATCAAACCTTAATTAGACAGACTTTAAAAAAAAAAAATTTGTATGATCATCACAAATTTTGTTACTTAGCTTGTGAGGGTTCCTAAAAGAAATACTCGAATAAATCTACCTATTTCAGTATCCAGAAAAATCGATGTCATAATAATGGATATTTACAAGGAATATTTTTGTTACACAAACAAGAAGTATATTGTATGGTGTCTTATTAAGGGGGTAATTAACATCAAGACTAATATACATGAATGTTGGTTTGTTTGTAGCAAATCATTTGTTTATGTCTGCAAAACTGAATCAACTTAAATAAACTTTGGGACATAAATTGATGAGTCCCTGAAGATGGTTAGATAAAATGGTAAGCTGCTAATAGTAGAATGATAAGCTCCTGAATGATAATAAAAAAGAGATAACAGATTTTTACACCATATCAGCTTTTACACATAATTTTTATACCCGTATCTCTCTTTGGATCAACTTTTGATAAGTATGCAAAGTCGCGGGCAAAAGTTAGCTAATATTTCGTACGGGTTAGGAACTTGGAAGTTGAATAAACAATATTAATATAACTTACACACCAATAACATGTTTGTTTAATAGTGCTATAGCACTATAAAAACACAAACTGCTTATATTCGTACTGAAGTAATAATAAAACTACAATCAATCGCTCAAAAAGTTTACGTTATAAATTAATTTAATCACCTCTTGAAAATCTTTTTCCATCTCAGCTTCTCGCTGTATTAAGGCGAGGCATCGGCCCATCCGACCGTCGTCCATCCTACTGTTCAGCCATTCAATATCCAACGCTCGTTGATAGCTCTCCAGCTCTTTACGACGAGCATTGGCAATAGCATTCTTTTGTAGTTCTGTTTTGGCCTCCTAACACATAAGACAATGGTATCAGTATCTAAAAATACCACAAACTTGTTATAAAAACATACAAAAGTTGTTGTTACCATAATTATTTGTTAAATATTGTATAAAACTCGATATAAAATGTTTTAAAAGCACACAAAAAACTCGGAACAAATAGTAGATTATTTAAATTTCGTAGGTTTCGAATTTCGATATGTCAATCCCTTTGTTCTATTTAGTGTTGTATAATGATACTGATAAAAGAGACTCGAGTCCTTTTAGTCGTTTATAATAAGATAGCCTAGCCTTTTTACACGACTTGGCTCTAAAATTGAGACTGTAGCTGTTAGTCTTATATCATATGACTCAGCCGGTTAACATACAAGACTAGTAGACTAAAACGACTTAAACGACTAAACGGTTTAAACGACTAAAAGGCTTAAACGACTGCAGTCCTTTACAAAAGAACTGGCGTTTGCGTAAGACAATGTGCTTGGAGAGGACCTTTCCTTTAGTTAAAAGAACGTTGTTGCCGGTAGAATATTTTTTCCCTAGGCGGTACATAAGCACTAGTTACATCCACACCAAATCCCACACAGACGCCTTACGACTCACGACTCCCCAGGCGATGAGTTGCCAGTCTTTATTATACGCCTTAAAAGCCTGAGCTTCTTTCATTACTAATTTAAATAAATCTCACAATAACAGAATTTCAGAGAGGGGCGGCGGCACTGTGTCCTGTGTACGTCGCGGGTGCCCATCCACAACCGGGGCGCCCGAACCAAGCTAGTGGGGGTGCAACTGCGCCCCCTACAATTCCGAGACGGGCGGCTGCGGCATTACGGTGGGCGCTTCTCGCTCACTGGTCGCCCCACTCAGCGTGGAGATGGCCACCGCGGGGTTTTGGTCGGTATGCCGGTTTAGGGAATTTGTTAGGGACCCAGCCCGGCAATAACATCTGCGCGGACATGACGTCACCGCGCGCCGGGCTGGAAGACCGGTGACCCCGACATACGCTTCCCGCCCCCCTCCCCCTGGCCTGGTGGGAAGTAGAGCCATAAATAGCTTTCCCCTCGAGAAAAAAAAAATAGGTGGGGTGGCGTGCCATAGTAGGAGAGGCCTATGTCCAGCAGTGGACGTAAGAAAGGCTGCTGCTGATGATGATGATGATGATGATGATTACACAATTGCTTAAGCGTATGACGTAACCTTAATGTAAAGTTTACCTTAATTTATACCTCTGGTCTAAATAAAATAAATCTCTATTTTCATTATTTTAAATTTAAATGACGGAACACAACTTGTTTTGACAATCATTAAAACGCACCATGGAACTAAAACTCGTTTTAAATTTATATTTATAATAGAGAGAGCTTTCTTTCTGTATTTGCGAAGTATTATGTACGAGTATGTAATGCAAAATAAAATCCTAATATAAAAAAAGGATTTACTGATCGATTTTAGAATGATATATCAAGTACAACATCACGATTTCGGCGCCATCATGTGCAACATGTCTAGGTACATTGAAAAGTTTACTGAGAAACACTTTTTCATTTTTAAATAAATATAAATACATGTAAATACTTTTGTTAATAGTAATTTCATTAATAAATGTGCATAGTTTAAATAATACCTATACTGGATATAGCGCCACCTAGTGATTGTAATGAAAAACAGTTGTTACATGTGACGATAGAAATTATTCCAATGGCGGCGCTAGAGTGACAAATATCTTTCATTCGCGGCAGTCCAAAACGGCGACAGCACGCATTTGGATTTTGACGTGTGACAGCAACTAGCTGCAGCCAAATTCGGTTGCAGGTTGATAGTGTATCGTAATAAAGACGTTCGGTAATGAAACAGTGATTGAAATGGCTGAGAGTAAAGGTGCGTTAATCGCGAAATCAGTGCAAAAACATGCCGGACGGGCGAAGGAAAAGGTATTTATTGTTTAATGTACATAACATTCCGTGTGATCGGGAAGGTGATGGTGTTTACATGTATTTAGCGAGCGGTGTGACGTGAAAGTAGCCTTATGAGATGGGTGCGAGGTCGTGTCATGTTACTGCCGGCCGGGAGCGCTGCGGTGGTCACAACTCGCGGACACTTCACCTGTTGCTGCACCATCGCTAAACCTGACCGGGTTGTTTACGTTCCCCTTCAGCTGTGACCGTTCGCCAGTCGAGGGTTGAACGCACGGTGCTGCAACGTTATCAGTTTCCAGGGCAGGCACAGTGCTATTTTTAGGACGCAGCAGTCGTGATAATTTTGGATTGGACAGTCAACCGCTCAGTGAGAGGTACTGTTCTCGTTAACTGACCTAACATATGCCGATTTCAACATAGAATTGGGCCAAATGATTCTTAATATTACACAAGTAGTGACTAGGGAAGTGGTTGCTTTATAAATAGCCTTGTGGTCTCAGTGTGTTAGGTGGAGACGGTCGCACTGTCACAAATGCTCCGTAGAAATATATTTGCTATTTCAACTCATCTATTTTTATATTGTCTGCTTCACACTCTTCTTGTGAATTAAATACTTGACACATCAGCTAGTTTTTGATGATAGTTTTTACTACTTTTTCCAGTAATATTTTAATTTACTTAGAATATAATTTACGACTTAAAAGTATAATTACTAGACATTTTATAAAAATATAATTTCTACTATAAATTTATTTAGAAATAGATTTTAATCAAGATTATAAATAACCAGGCAATAAATATTTCTTTTTTGACCATTAAAATACTTTCAAATCAATTCATTTATATTTCAGTATGATTGAATATTAATTAATAATATTCATACTCAATTTATGAATGTAACATTTTTGATTAAATGTATTATATCTTGTAAAAAAGTAAGCAACATCTAAAAGACTGACCGTAATAAAAAAATTAAACATTTTTAGAGAAACTAAAACCAATATGAATGATACATCACAGTTTTGAACTTCACATTTCTGCAAAATATATACCTAAATGAATAATTCAGTTGTGTTTTACATAAATATATAATCAATTATAAAGTACCTCTAGCCGCTTGCCCATTTACCCATAAAAAACCTGATTTTAAAACACTTGTGTGGGCTATTGACCTAAACTGGTGACTGGTTAGTCAGCTATTTAAATATTTTGATTTCAAAACATTTCTAACTCAATTCTCTGTGATACGCTACTAAAAAAAAATCGAAATAAATAAACTTCAAACATTTTTTAGGTGGTTTCTTAAAACTTTTATGTAAATAAATTTTTATGGTCTAATCTTTTGAGTTCATAATTGAATTCTTCCCAATAGAGCACTCTTTAAAAGTACAAAACAATTGCTAAATTTACTTCAACAGCATAGTAGAAAAGGAATAAAATGAAGAATCATTTTATGGTCCCTATAAATATTAAAAAATCACTGAGTCTGTAGAATTGAAATAAAACTGGTAACAGAAGTAAAGTTTTAACTGGATCAACCCTTTGTGCCCCTTATAGTAAGAGTGTTTATCCATAAATTATTAGCAGTGGTGGTACTTCCATAGAAGCCCAAAAGCCCAGTTTGCCTTACAAAGTTCTACAAAATAATTCTTTAATCTTTAAATCTTTATTAACCAAAAGCAATTTGGCATATAAATGAGAATATCCTGACCCCAAAATAAACAATTATAAACTAAACATTTTAACAATTACACAATTAACATGTAATGCTTTTGGGCTTCTATGGAAGTACCACCACTGATTTTAGTATCAATCAATGTTTTTACAAAAAATCATGAAACTCTGTTTAGGAATTTATATAAAAAATAAGAAACAAACTCACATTTATAAAATATGAACTCCAAGAATCACAAATCAATACTATAAGATGGCTTAGGCTCTACTAACCCTGGTACAAATCTAAAAGTGAGATACATCATGTTTTCATGCGATTGCCAAATCTAACTCTTTTATTTAAAACATAAAATATGTTTAATATTGAAATGGTCACTATAAGATGTTGTCTGGTAACCTAAGTGCATAAAAACTTAAGACAAAAGGTCCCTTAAACGGAGACTGAATAAATTCATCGACTTGGTATCACATGGATCTCACAACTTTTTACGGTAGAAGAAATGTGTTGCGAGACTTGTTTTTTTTTACAAGTTTTGTTTTTTTATGGGTAATGAGTGACTGTTCTCAATTCCATCCTCTAACTAAAGTTTTCATTATAATGTAAGTAACATTATATCAATACCAATACAATATAAAGATCACGGAGTTAATTTGGAAATACCGTTATATAAACGCACACTTAAGTAAAAATTTACCATGCACGTTGTTTCTATACATCACGAAGTTCCCGCGGGAATGGGATCGGTGCCAACAAATCAAATAAACTACTCAACGTCAAACGTCACAAACGGTTTATCTCCAGAAAACTGCATGAATGACGTCACTGTTTGGATCATCTCGCATATATAAAAATAATGGAAATGTTACGCGTCGATCTTGAAAATTAAATTGGGTTTTATGTCTAAGTAGTAACCAGACAACGTAGATGCAATAATTCAGGTATTAGATCATATGTTTATACTAAATCATATTTGGCACGGACATCAGCGCTTGAAAAAGATTAAGCCTTTCTCCACCAGACTGATTTAATAAAGGTTGGTGTATTTCGCTTTACATACCTAAAAAACTTCTTTTGTAGGACTTTCTGATATCCAGGTTTTCTCATGAAGATATTATTTCCGCTTAAACAGGCTTATTTTATTGTGAATACACCCATGCTTCCGAAAAACCAGAGATATGATAGCTAGAGTAGCTAGGCAGACCGCTCGCCTATTCCTCTAGGCATACGTATAAAATATGCAAATAGTAACTTTATATGAAACTTATTAAAAATATTTAGATATCGAATGCAAGCCACCTCATTGATGAAAACGGGAATAGATCTTCCAATAACTAGAAACGTGCCCCTCGCAGTTCACGGTAATTGCGCGCAACATTTTAAACTCGCGAAACGTGCACAAAACACAAGTATCAATTTCATTTGTTTACATAAGTCATGCAGTTTATTTATAGGGTCAACGCGCAACGAGAGTCAAGGTAAGTACGTGCAGATAAATGCATGCAAACACATCAGTTCAATTTTATGCCGTGCATTAGAAAATTATACACAGAGGACTCAATATACTCGTTAGAAAACTAATGAAATACATAGGAAAGACTTGCAGAGCAATGTTGATATTACAGAACGCAATATAAAAATTCTTTTACTTCATCCAAAGTACCATGACCTATTATAATTGACGGTTGATATAATTGCATAATTTTGCACCTGTTTGACAGATAATCATAGACTTAAGGGGGGATACATCGAGATAGGTGTCACTTAGTTCAACTAAAGGTCCTTGCCACATTTTTGACAATTTCTAAGTCATACAATTTTGTTTAAGTCTGTCGTAATGATAGGGTACACCAATATATTTTATGGCCATTACTGGGTATCTATGTATGATAATAACCAGTAGAGATACTCCCCAGCCAAACAAATGTACATTTGCCTGATGGCTGGCAGAAGTTTCTTGATATAAACCAGAAAAGTTTGCTAAACGTACTCGAAGAAAATGCAGATAATGATGACCTAATAGATAAATTGATTCATCAAATTGCGTGAGTGAGAAACATTTTGATTGTTTATCAATATTTTATACTAATTCACGTAGATAATTACAAGCGATCCCGCTCTAATAGTGTTAGAAAACAGCCAATGACATAGTCGCGAAGATATAATTTTCTGGCAGATCTAAATCCAGAGCATAAAACATCATTGTTTTTACGTGACCCAAATTCTGTTTGATTTATAAAGAGCTCTGTTTTTTGACTGTTATTACTTCATTGATAATAATAATCGTCTATTTCTTGCGATCATCAATCCTATTTGTAACTATTAATAGAAACTTTAAGATCATGGTTTTGGCTAACCTTATTAAACAATTGTAATGTATGTTGTCTGGATGGATGGAGTTAAGGTAATACAGGGCTTAGGGCCCTATGATCATACAACAATATTTACACGATTTTGTTAGAATTCAACCTATGGATGACTTAAATTCTAAATCAGAATACGATAGATAGATACGCAATTTCCATGTCTACATAAAAAAATGACATGGAATATAGTCATAATATTGAAAACGGATTTATATTTGTCTCATGTCTTACGCTGTACGATATACAAATAAATAATTTGAAACTAATTATTTTTCACATTCTACACATCATAATAATGCGTACTTTCTCTCATCACAGTGGCATATTTTTTTCCATTCAATATAAGTGCAAAAACCCGTCCCAGCGTCACCGTCGCAACAATACGTTCAAAATTGCCAATCTCCCACAAAACCGCTACGTACCAGTGACGCAATTGTACTCGTGCGAGAGAAATTCGTGACTGCAAAAGAAGTTATTGAAACCTTTTCTGCTTCAATAATAGTCCCTGTAAGTTTCCTAAGAGGATATTGTAATATTTTCCGTTTAAAATCTAGATAGCAATACATACGATGCCGCAATTCATCTTGACAGTCGGTTTATGTACAGGATATGCAGTAAAGATTAAAATTGAAACAACGATCGATGCATTGTGACTTTTACATAATGTCTACCTTTCTTTACATACTAGATAATACGTAAACTTATAATTTAATATCTAAATAAATTAATTCGTTGCGTTGCCGATGGGGTTTACTAATGGATATAGGAAATAAGTTAGAAAAGTCGGAGAAAACCAAGCGGTTCCCCGGTTCAACTAATCTTTTACCGCGATTCTAGTTTCTATTTCAAAATCAATCTAAATTAATTCAGTGGTTATGAAAGTAAAGCGTTTCAAACAGATAAAATAAATAAAAGTCACAATAAACATTAACTATCGATGAAACCTAGGAATTCTAGCAGTGATTACCAATAATGCATGAGGCTAACGATTACTCATTAAGCATGATCGATAAGGCAGAGTTTTTGACCTCTGTGAACTCTTATATTCACCGATTTAATTAATGTTTCTGTCAGCGCATGGAAACACGTTCGTCGGATCATGAACCGTTAAAGTAATACGCAGAGTTCATTATCATGAGTTGGACCAATGTTGTGGCAAAACTTTCACCTGCACATTGGATTTTTTGTTACTCCACCCATCGTGTGAAGGTTATGCATATTTCTTTTAGTAATTTGCAAATGTGATAGCAGGTAATTTTCTATTAAATTTCGAAGAATCGTATGAAATACATTTGGGGTCGAGCAAAGATGAGGATGATTTTATGATAGTGAAGGTTTAGTCTCTATGTGTCACACTGGAACTGCCATAAATATGTTATGCAAGTATCTATACGCTATTTAATGATGAACAAATTATAAAACAATCGCTGGAAGTTACGTGTAAATCTATCTACACGCTAGCGTGGAAGATCTGTATCTTCGACTGTAGAAAGTGAATTGACGTTAATTGATGTAGTTAATTTTCTATCTCATAAGCAGCCTTATAGTAAAGAGCGATTACAATTTTTACTCACATATGTTGTAAGTTTTACTAAACAATTTAGTGCGAAAAACGGAATCGTTAAAATAGAATTACAGCACTTCGAGTAGAACTAAATATAGTAATGAAAAATTGGTATTTAAATAAAACAAGGAAAGTAATTACAGTGAAATGCTAAGATTAAGATTTTCAAATTTATACAATGCAGTCGTTATTTACTGACTTCATATAAATAGCCGTTAAATTAAGCAATGAAGTATGCCCCAGACCTATTTATATGTCTATTTTATTCATCACAAATATCTATTTTAATGGCGCTCAGAATTTAAATTTTAAACATCATCGTATAGGGTCTGTGACCAAATTATAAAGTTTTGAGTAAAGAAGTAATATACAAAATATACAATCAAAGAATCCTGGACTCCATATGGATCGTGGAGTGAAGGATTCGGTGATGAGCTGAGAATACTAATTAGGAAACCCGAAGAACGGTAGATAATTATTCGATCTTAGAAAAGCCTGATAACTCAACAACAAACAGAATCTTGATTCATGTTTGTTTGTTTTAGTAAATAAATAATTTAATAAAATATCATTAAAAAAGTAAAAGTCAAGTCAAGTGGAAAACATAAAAGTTTTTAATCGCAGCGTAAGTTCGCCAAGGGAATTATTGCATACGTCATTAAAATTCGCTGCAATATCAAAAGTGAAGCCTAAGTTTCTGAAAATGCGGAGTGTGTAATTTTTCGCACTCATTAGAGTGTACGTGACGGGGGTTATTCGGAACCGTAAAGTTCAGAAATATTTGCGCGTATTAAAAATATTTTCATGAACTTCGTTAACGTTGGAGTGGATGTCTCCCAGAGATTTTGAAATGCGTGACTTGTTCTGCCATCCAGTTTTACTAGTTATAACATTTTTTTATTTTAATTTTAATGTTTTTCTTATTTATGATTTTGAAGTATTTTTTAAATATTGTATTTTTCTCAAATTCGCCTTTCCTTTCAAATAGCTAACTTCCTTAACTCAAATCGATAGCCTTAAGCAACACAACGCAGTGGCAAATTCAGATCAGAGTTTAGAACAGTTCATAGCTGCTGTGCTCAATTCATCATCAAATTGAATTAAACTATGAATTGCATTATTTTCCTCAATATTCATGGCGTCACTAATATCTGTGTTTACATAGTAATTGGAGCTAAAGGAGGATATGATATTATTAAACATCGATCTGCCGACTGATTTATTTATTCTATTTGTATTCGGCACCCAAAATGGTCCTGAATTTTTGTCATTTTTATACATGTCTACTGTTCCTAGGCATACATCTCTAATTACTCAAACAACAATCGAATTCCTAGCTTCTATTCTTGCATTCCATTTGTAGTCCGGAGGTCGCAAGCCCTTTTGCTATTTCAATAACTTGTCTACTATTAACAAACTCTGTCGCACATTTGTAAATTGTATTACGCGTGGATTAGAGTTTATTTTCGTTTGCGACACTGATAGTTAAATCACAGACGTGATTCGCTACCGTGTGTTCAACTCTGCAGTCGTCATGGGAACATTGAAATACTGCGAGTGCCGCGACATCCGCAGCACTGTTTTTTATTGTTAGTCAGTATCGTCTGCCTGTACCGTTTCAACGTTGGCACTCGCATGAGTTTTTTAAACAGGAACGTAAATTGTTGCTATATGGCTTGGCTGGATTCCTTTTCCCGTCTGATGAACTATCTTACGAGCGGTGATAAATATGTAGTGATTTGCTCGAAGAAGCATATTGGAATTGAAATCGTACAATTACTGTGGCATTCTATTAGTACAGTATATTTTTTTACAAGATCGACGTTGTAATGATTACCTTTAATGAAATGTAGAGAACCGATAGAAGCGATTGTAGTAATATTAGGAAAATTATGTTATTTCAGGAATTCTGTTATTGTATCATACATTTTTTTGCTGCTTGGCTAATGGATATTCAGACTTTACGTTGTTTCAATAAATTTATAGGCAAGTGATCAAACTGGCACCTAAAGGTATGTATAGATTAGAATTTGTATTGGCTACAAACAATTACCTCATACCACTCAACATAATTATCAAAGGCGATGCATTTCGATGATTGCTGTCTTAAATTTTCTTTATCATATCATTTTATCAGCAAAAAATACGTTGCGTGGGGTTTGTTCGATAATATAAAGGGATTACCGCAAAATGTAATTCGACGATACACTCTTTGCCCTAATGAATGAGCATGGCACATGAGTCACTGTACGCAAAGCGAGGTGGGTGGGAAATACTGAATGACTATAGTACTCGTAATATATTTTGAGGGTTATATATTCGCCTTATGGTAAACTAACATCGTCACTTGTATATTTCTTGGTACTAGGCAATTTTTAAACGCTGTGTGTTGGGAAGCACATATACAAATTACTCGAATTTCTTAGGCAGCAAATATGAGGGTAATGTCTTGATTGGCACGAAAAGTTTTCTTTTTTTTGCTCCAGATCCTGGCAGTTTAGACAGACTATCGAGTGACTAAAACGTTTATTATCTAGTGTAGTATAACCCTATGTGTTGTGACCACTAGATAGTGCTAGATGGATGAGAATATCTTTCCATTAGTCAAATACTTTCAATACATTCCAACATTTTCAGTAAAGTTCTTATTGAAGCAAAGTTAATGTTCTATTTTACTGTCTATAGCTAGTAAATGTTCAAGGTTGAGCTTCTAAAGCGTCTTGCAGGTAATATAAACAGCAAGGAATGGGACGTAATGTTCATTCGTGTCGTCTAGTTACCAGCCAGCATTTCCCATGGCGCCACTGTGTTGAAAGACGTCCCACATAAAGGCATAAGTAAATACTTATGCCCACAAGCAGTCTCCATTCTAAAACTTGTTTAACCTAAAACGTAAATACGTAAGTTCCTCGATAGTTACTTAAAGCCAGTTTACTAAACCACTCCGAGAAATCATATTCAACACTAATTGTACAAGTTTGTTTAGCTGAGATGCATAGAAGTTAGGAATCTAGAAGCCACGGCTTCGATCCAAAAAAATGAGAAAAATATTTTATATACATACAGGGTGTATTCAGACCGTGATCGGAAACTAAGGCAGGTTATAGCTAAGGTCATTACAAACCCCCTGGCGTTAAATAAAAGCCCGACAAAAAATATTTTTTTTGTAGTTTTCCTAACAACCATAGGTATAAAATGTATATGATTGTTAGAACGTCAAAACAATTCCTCTCTTTCCGAGCCTTTTAAAAAGGAAAAAAAAGGAGCAACTAGAAAACTATTAAGTAATAGATTTACGCATAGCACCCTTATGTATTACAAATCCCACCGTCTTGGCTGATATTTTTGATTCAACAAGTATTAATTGGTCTGGATTAAATATCGGCGCCAGGTATTCAGTCACGTTTCGATTTCATTTCCACATCGGCCAAACGTCTTTCAATATATTTGGATCCGACCCAAATAATTGCGCTTGGAAAGTGTCCGATGTATTGGTTTTATTTTTGCGTTATTTGTAATGCAAATTGTCTCGTACACGGTCAATTTGTTTTGTCAAGATGAGGTGCTTTCTACGGCCCCGTTGTTCGCGCGTCGTGCGACTGCAAATGTTCTAAACAAACACGCCTATGGTAATTTCACTCGGTCACATTTCGCATGTGTGTCGCTGTTTCTAATCTTCGGGATGGGCGCGTTTAGTGGTTTGTTTCTTTTACTTTCCAACTGCGGAGAAGCGGTCACCAATACTCGCATTCCTATTTTGTTTGCTTGCACGATAATAACTGCTATACAATTTGTGGTTATGATAAACGAGTTGGTCGTGTAAATATTAGCTGCGTTGCATTCGATAGTATGAGTTGTTGAACTGGGTAAGTTACACTGTTATAAGGTGTATTGATTTATAATAGTCTGTTTACCTTAGGTCTCATCTATACTAATATTACAAAGTGGGAAAGTTTATAAGTTTGTAGGTGGTAATCTCTGGATCCACTGATCCGATTTTAAAAATTATTTCAGTGTTAGATAACCCATATATCGAGGAGGCTTATAGGCTATATATCATCACGCTACGATCAACAAGAGCGGAGCGCCAATGAAAAAAATGGCAAAAAAGGGGGGGGGGGAATGCCTTTTTAAAGTGAAAGTTTTGCATATGGAGTTGCGGGCAACAGCTAGGTATCATAAAATCATATATGGTTCAATTGATTAAAAATACAACGAATGTGTCTCGTTCTGGGAGCACCCCGATTATACCTGGAAGTAAGAACAAACTAGCGTTATGTCTCCACGGTGAGAGATAGCCGCATTTATTCAACACCAGCCCACATTTTATTTTGTCAAAATAACCATTGAGGTCGGTACAGTTTATACCATGACAGTAATTGTTTTGGCTCCATCACAAACACATCCTAAAACGGATCTGAATGGGGAACACCTATTCAAATCACGAGAAGTATATCCACAACACGTGGACTGCATTCTCAACAAGCTCCTCTGTCCGTTTGTCGCGACCCACTGCTGTTCACCCCGGTTTTTTGTCACGACGACACTGTGACACTTTCAATAGTCGCGGATCAAGGCCAAACAATCTACGTAACGTTACGAAACGTAGAACAGTACTCTTCAACAGGTGTACGTTAACGTAAACACAACTAAACGTGTGCTGGTGTATGGTAAACATATGTTCGCATATTTATTTCCGGACTGGTGTTGCAACTTTATAAATAACTTTAATGAGTCTAGATCTATACAATTTACTGAGTGTCTTCGTGCTTGGTGCTGGTACAACCCTCCACAATGTATTTTAATTTTGCCCGTACAGTTTAATTTCATTAACGAGTATGGGATTGATTCGACAGCTTATTTAGAGTCTTATTTAGATCTTTATTTAGATTCAAAAATTTCAACAGCAACCAGCATTAGTAAGGGTTTAATAATTTAGCAAGTATTCGATTGTGCAATCATAAATTAAATTTTTCAATCTTTGGTCGGCTTAGCGATGCCCACACAAGATGCATAATCACAATCTTGTGAAACTGGAGATCTTCTACTAAATCACTACTAATTGTCATAAATAATATCAAAGAAAAGAAAGTCATACATACACAACATACTAACGATAATAATTTTAAATCTAAACAATATGCTGGGTTAAACAAATGAATTCACGATAATGATAAAACAAGTTAATATTTGAAATACACGCAGATAATGATATTCACTTTCGTTGCTTTTCAATTTCATTAAACATCCTATACTGTTGATTCTAAACAGTGGGTTTTTGTGCCAGGAGCTTATTATTCCGTCAGCTAGTGATCCCTATAAAAATATAAATCAACAAAAGTGCTATAAGCGAGTATGACGCGGTCTGGGATCAGCCTGTGTATGTTTCGGAAAGTTAATCATAATTGTGTCGACTAGTAGGATAACTCGTAAATGTTCTTCACCATACCATTATAATCCGTAACTACTCCAAAGCTCGTAAAAAATAAATTTCAGACGGTAGCTTACATTTTTTGGCAGTCATTTTTATAAACAGCGTCCCATTTAAAGCAATATAATAGTTTTCGTATCCTCACTTATTTAAGCTATTTCAAGGTATACTTACTGTATACATGTGCGCGAAACATCGGATTTTGAACAATTTGGCAAACTACGTTCCACAGGTCTGCGACCGATATGTGTGTTCTTAGGTGAGTTGTTCGTACAATGCCTTATACTCGTGTATAAGGCATGCCTTAATAGCGGGTTCATCGCACTTGTCCTATCATCAACTCACATTTACCTTTTGTTGGGTGTAGGCCAATGCATTTTTGGCCGTTCTTAGAAACCTCGCAAGCAGTCGTCGGATGACGAAACTATATTTCCAAGGCTTAAAATTCCATGCTGTAAGTAAGAGTGATCAAATCGGAATATCCTTTTAACACTGGAAAGATGAATTCACGGATATATGATGATGAAGGAAGTGTAATTTGGTGTCGACTATGTAGGAACGATTGTCTCTCATCGCTTTTTTTTTGCCTGCCAGTTTGTAAATGATATTGTCAGGTTGATTCGCAACGCAACATGCATGAGGAATCCATGACGAATTTTACATCTAATAAGAAGTAGATGCTATCCTTACGTCTACTAATATTATGTCACTTATAGTACATCGTTTTAAAATTACTTTTATTTAAATAAAAGACAATGTAACCTAGCGTTTCAGTAACTGAACTTGAAATCTGCATCGGTCTAGTTAGTCAAAACAAGGTCAATAGAGTTGTTTATGACAAAAAACGATAAGGGCAGCTCAATATCTAAACTGCATGTATTTACTAAGATGACCTCCACAGTAGTCCTTGTCCCGCCCACAGATCACCGGCAGGCCCACGCTACGCCTACAGCCGAGGCACTTTCGTTCGCGTTGCCCAATGCCGAGTGATTTACGCACAGGAAACTATTGTTATTATGGATATAAAATTTTACTATGAGATGGCTAGAGGTGTTTAAAGTGAAAGCGGTAAGATTAACGCTAGATTGATATGAGACGAGAAAGTTTTAATAAAATGTTGCCCGCGAATCCATCGGTTGAGATCATGTGAAGGCATTAAGATTCTTGAGGCAATTATGCAAAGCTAATTCAGGATGATAAAAACATTCAACCATTTGCAGACAGCCCCGTGGCGCAGTTGGCTAGACACCAGCTTGCGAAACGGAGGCCGCGGGTTCGATCCCCGCACCGAGACAAATATTTGTTTCGGGTCTGGGTGTTTGTGAGACCGAAAAGTCTCGCGTAGTTTCCGATACTCACGACACAGGACTTGTATCCTAGTGTGGGGTCAGAACTATGTATGCGACTGTTGGGTGTATTTATTTATTCATTATTATTATTTGCGGATACTGACGATGATAATAACTTCATATTTTTGTGCGAACCCTAATAGGATGACCTTAAAAGGCGTGAATGTTTGTTGTGATTCGAGTGATCTTTTCTTTTAATCAGAAGCTGTTTTATTGGTGCGAAAGAAGAATTTCTCATCATAACATGCCTTACTGTTCTAAATAAGGTCTATAACACGTAGATACTATGTTATTTTCGACCCACACAGACTCTTTAATCATCATCATCAGCCCAAATAGGTCCCACTGCTGAGCACGGGCCTCCTCTACAACTAAGAGGGTTTTAGGCCTTAGTCCACCACGTTGGCCTAGGGCGGGTTGGCGGATTACACACCTAAGAAATTCCTAAGAACTTTTTAGGTGTGCAGGTTTTATCACGATGTTTTCCTTCACCGTTAAAGCAAGTCAAAGAAAAGTCAGAGGTGTGTGCCTGGGGTTTGAACCTGCGACCGCCGAAATTCTCTCCGCGCGCCTAAACCTCGAGGCCATCACTGCTTCAACAAAGCATATTATGGTATTGTTACAAAATCACTGGCAGCCGTGCACATTCCTTGTGAAACATGGTGTAGTCACCTCAATAAGTTGTTTTACATCGGGAAGGTCTAATAGAGTTCGCTACAAGAAACAACCCAACCGCTCTTAATATTCTTTCTTTCTGTTTAATTTTCTTACTGATTAAAGACCAAAGTAAGATCCCATAGAAACTCATTGTAATTTCCAGCTTAGTGTTGTTTCTGAATTTTCCAATGTCACCTCTTGGACCAGCGTATATTTGAATATGCTACCATGATAAGTGTATGAAAAGTAGGTCACCTTCAAGATTTCCTATCAAATACTTATCTTTTTCCCATCGTTGACATCTCTAGCTCTATAGCTATAGATTGTGTCAGGTTCATTGATTTATTGCTGACGCACCACTCAATATCTGCTAATGGATAAGGTTCATAGTGAAGGGTAAATAAAAAAAAATGTAAACAGCAATTTGGGATTTCAATACGAAATTTGATCAGCGACATGTGCATTGGGCAATTTATCGCTTTGATAGTCAGGGACGTGCCAATGAGTAGTCATTATTTGGTCCGAAATCTCGCTTTAATCTCTAATAAAATAGTCACTATATCTCATTTCTTTATGCAATTACTATCGTTGCAATTACTAATCTAAGGTTCAAATGCAGTTTTTTTCGCACTAGGATTAAGAAGTAAAATTTAGGCCGGTGTCTATTTCACTCGCATCGGTATTCTGTGGTACCATTCTGGTCGTCTCAGCTAATTCTTGATCACAACAGTGTGAAACACTGCATTAAACTCCATAACCTCGTTTCATTAACTACACACCGTCCAAGCGACACGTATTATATCACAGTATTTCACGCGAGCCGCCCACTTGGTACGCAGATTGCCAAATGGTACACTTTCCTAAGCTATATAAAAACTCACGTCTCGTTCCGGGCTATTATTGAAGTATTATTCGGTCACGCGTTTGGTGTGCTTTCGAATGAAAAAATAATTTCGTTACGAATAGTCATGCAACGCTTTGATTTTGGTGTGTGTGATGAATGATGTAACCCGTGTAATCGATTGAGAACGTTTCGCGTCACTTTTCCATTTACAGGGATTGTGTTGGTGATATTTTTCTGGCCCTACGTTAGCTAATTAGTACAGTTGTGAGTTTATTTAGTTATGAATGCCTGACTCGAAGTACTATGCTGGTATTTCGTGCTTCTTGCTGCCTATGTACCGCAGATCACTTGCGAAAGTATTGATTTTGTAGAAAAGTCAATTAAAGCTCGAGAGAAATCTGACTCAAATTTGTTTTCAATGTTGTAAAACCACGTATTATTCATCAACCACGTATCACGTACTTTAACGGTGAAGGAAAACATCGTGATGAAACCTGCACACCTAAAAGTTCTTAGGAATTTTTAAGATGTGTAGTCCGCCAACCCGCACTAGGCCAGCGTGGTTTACTAAGGCCTAAACTCTCTAAATTGTAGAGGAGGCTCGTGCCCAGCAGTGGGACGTATATGGGCTGATGATGATGTTGTAAAACCAACATATATTTGACATAAGTAGTTGTATATTTCGTGAGGAATTCAAGGTTTTGTTAAAAAGTAGCGATGAAAATATATTATAAATTTTGAACACACACAAATATCCGACGTTTGGAAAAGCTCATAATAACTGCGATACGTTAACATTGACCTAGAAATTATAAAAAGTTCCAATAGCAATATAAATCAGAGGCGTCGGCCGGCAATAGCATGGATTTATTCGTGGAGCCAATGGGGGACAAAAAGGTTCGTTCACACGGTCACGTCGTCAGCGATCGCTCTGTATGAACCGGACCTGAATTCGAGATGTATTTGAGACCCAAGATTATTAAACGATTTTCTATACTGGCATGAAACATTCTATGCTATAATAAATTCCTATAAAAGTGTAAATAGCAATAAAACATATCAATATATCAGCACCACACCCCTTAATTGTATTAATATATTAGTGGCCACTTTAATTAATTGATAATAATTAAAGTAAGCGTTTAGAAAGTGGGTGTGTATTAAACAAATTCTCAGTGTAAAAGTGTGTTATAAATTTTGTACGTGAAAAGTAAAGTGATCGTCGTGATTTCTTTTTATATTTCCTGCTTTTCTTGCACTAAATGTTTACTAATAATTATTAATTGTTTAATAGAAATCTCATTAATTTTTTCTGATTTCAGGTACCATCTCCATTTACTTTAGATTCTTCCATGACGTCGAAATGTGAGTAGTATAATAAAATGCAAGCACTTTACAAATAACAAGTCATCGCAGTCTACTCTTTTGTCCTCCTTTCTCTCTCTTTTAAGACCGAAAATACGTCTCCGAAATCTATAGGATAGCTCAATGATGATTTAAGGAAAAGCAACAAAATAAATCGTATCCTGACCTAAATTTTCCCACCCGTTTTAAGCCCCAGTAACCACCAATTGAGAGACTTGCTCGTTTACTAAAATTGTTGTTTAACAGAAAAGATTTTAATGAAAATACATTAGGCCTATAGGGACTAGCCCTAAAGGAAGCTTTTAACAGCTCTAGTGTAGTCATTTTCCAATGCATGCTCGACCAGCTTTGCGTCGAGCAATATGTTTCCCAAACACCACATCGCGCCAGAAAGAACACATAGTTTCTCCAACTCCAACAAAGTTCAAAATAACAGATCAAAATTTGCCACTTAGTTGTACCTGATGCCGCATTGCGTAACAACCGTACACGTGACGTTAGTCATGGTGTAATCCCGTTTTACAACACCAAGTTCGTACAAACATTTTACGTGCGTTTGTATCTCAGTTTTTCCTTGTCACCTTATCAGATAAGCGGATGACATATCAATGATGCAGCGCTCTTAACCACCGCAAGGTCGTACTGAGCGAGTTAATTAAAACTTGTGGATGAAATTTCGTACATTTGTAAAAGGAAATACCAAGTATGAAGACCGTAGGTTGCATATTTCCATTTAGAATAGTAGTAGGTAATGATAGTAATTTTGCCGATTAAAAGGTAAAAAATGTTCTAGACACCATATGAACATAGTCAGGCATTGTTGTTGATGGCGTCAATTCCATTGCGAATAAATTTATTATCTATTATTTTACCAAAGTTTATGGTTACGTTACATGACACTATTAAACTCTAGGTTTTTTAATTCAATAGCATGAGTACACCGTCTCTGAGGAATTTATTATTAGGTAGTACTGCCTCGTGGTCTCGCGGTACAAGTATGTGCCGTGGGATCTAGAGGTCCTGGGTTCGATTCCTGGGTCGGGCAAAGTGTTATTGGGTTTTTCCATTAGGAAATTCTCAGTAACAGCACGGAGTCTGGAAATGTGCCCGAAAAACGGTAATAGGCTCGCCCCCTATTACGTGGGACTGATACATACCTGGCGAAATGTGGGTGCAGAAATGCACCTCTGCCTACCCCTTCAAGGAATACAGGCGTGAGTTTATGTATGTATGTATGTAGTGTTCATAAAAGTTATTTGTTTTTATTTTCCCAATTTACTATGTCCATCAACTTGATTATCAGTTGAAAGACTCTTACTTTTGGCTTATGAAATATTTTTAAAATCTGTGTAATCTTCAGTATTTCCTTGATTACATCATGTAGTGCCTTACATCTCAACTTCAAATGAACAATATTGTTTGACTTTCTTCACAGCTCTCTGAAGATTATAATTGTAGTTCATAATAACAATGTTTCTAAGTATTCTTGCAGTAGCAACATAACCACTGTGAACGTTGTAATCACTGACTCTTTGTATTATTTTAGTTTACATATTTTTACTGAAACCACGTCGCCTTGAACTAAATATGATATTGCAAGTACCCAACAATACTTTATGTTACAATTTCATATACTTTTAGTTGTACGTAGTATTGCGTGTAATGTGTTGAATACTTTTTTATTTAATATAATAAACATCGTCATTTTAATCAACTTGTAGGTAATGTGCTACTACAGAATTTTTATCTGCTATTGGCAACTTGTTATGAACAGACAATTCATAGTTACTGTTGTTTTTTGCTCTAGTTCATACGGTGTAATATATTTTTTTTATTACCTTTCTTCAACTTAAAAATTTACGTAGGAAAACTAATTGTAAATATGTTCAATACAACATTTAAAAAATAATAAAAAATGTACTTGAATACTTTAGTCGGTATCATATTTTTTCTTCAACAATCGGTACAACATTTGAGTCATGATTTGAATATTACTCGTATCAAGATAAGATTTTTAAAATATGTATGTGTTGCACTATTTTTTGATTGGTATGACATCGATTATGATTTTATTTTTCACCTTTTATATTTGCTTTCTTTTAATCCGATTGCACTATTGCATGTTTTTTTGTACACGGGCCTTGATAATTTATTTTATGTTTTTCTTCAACAATAATCCTCCATTAAAGCCCTACTTAGATGCATCGTGTCGTTTGATGTGTAGTAACTACCAATCAGTCTATTTAACGACATTTCCCCATTACTGGATGTGCAAAGGATGTTAGTATTTTGTACTTCCTTATCCTCAGAACACGAACGATATTTTTGTACTTTTAACGCACCAACAAAAAACCACAAAATGAAAATGGAAATGTGATTAATTTAAACCGAATCTCAGTAGACTTTCATTGGAAATCATTAATAACATAGACAAGGTTGATCATAATTTAAATTTACTAGAACTTGAGCAAGTAGAATTTAATAAAGCAGCAATGTTGGAAATGTCCAAGTGGATTGTAATAGAAGTCAAACAATGACAATACAATGTTCGTGCGTTGTTCTAACCGCAAAAATTCAAGTACGTCCCGCACATGGCCCCGCACAGAATCACCGATAACATTATCTGCTTGCTTATCAAGACATTTGGGTTCTGCTCAACTGTTTTCATGTTTTTTCCTATGCACATATTATCACGAATGAATTTCTTTGTTCTGTATCGATAATGTTGCATTGTTTTTCTAGTACATTAAGCTGGGGATTTGATATGACTGTCTTAGGTCCTTTGTTTAAACAGCGGTGATTGAGTAGCAGGAAAATATTGTTTTGAAGTTACATAGATAGTAGAGTATGGTCATTTTCTACTATTTGTGGGATGTAAATTTTTTTCTCATCAAAATACTCTGTTATATCTTTCCAAAGTTTTATTTATGTAAAATAAAGATTAAAATTCAGTCATCGTATAGCTTAGGAGTCGCCTGTTGATGATGTTATGAGTTATTATTCATTGCATCATCAATGTACATACATAGGTATGCGACAACGCAGTTCACCTCATTTGGAATGGGTCCAAAAGCGGCGCCCGCGTTACACGAACCCAGCGGGTGAACGAACCTTCCCACGCGAATTTATGAAATCAACGCAAATTGAACAACTCCAGAGGTCTGTCTTTTATGGTCATTGCAAGATCAAGGTGTCGCGCCAACGCGCCTATGACTTGGTCTGGACTTGTAATCGCCTCTACGCCTGCAATTGTCATTAGTATCAATATTTACGTATAACCAAGATCTTTTCCTACTTTGTTTATAGATACTTACGGCAGTGGCGGTACTTCCATAGAAGCCCAAAAGCCCAGCTAGCCTTACAAATTTCATAATAATTATAATCTTTAAGCTTTAAATTTTTATTTAACAAAAGTAATTTGATATATTAATGAGAATATCCTGACCACACAATAAATAATTATATACTAGACATTACAAATTAACATGTAACGCTTTTGGGCTTCTATGGAAGTACCGCCACTGACTTACGAGTATAATACTTTTTTTTTTTTCCGCGGGGAAAATCCTATTTACGGACCATCCCACCCCCGAGGGGCGAGGGTGTGTCGGACTCACCGGCGCCTTCCGACCCAGCATGGATGTTACCGCCCGTGGATGGGCGGCCGCTGGGCCGGGTCCCTACCAAGAATAAATGCGCCGTGATACCGACTAAAAACCCCGCGACGGCCACCATCAGCGCATTCAGCGAGACGGCCCCGGATTACCCTGAAGCCAGAGCTATGGATTGAACCGGGACGGGCCAAGAGGCACGCCGAAATAACGTTTGACGTTAACACCTCGGGGGACGAGTATAATACTAGGAAAATTTAATGGTATAGACTTGAGAGTAAGCAAGTTATCCTAGTTATCCCTTGCTATAATTTTCTGCAATTATACTGATTAACATGTTCATACATTACATACGACTCAGTTCCTACAACAGTAATTACAAGATAACATTTTGTAGCGTGCGTAGGATGCAAAATTGAACTATTTTTCATTCATATGCATCCACATTATATGGAAAAGACTAAAAAATCAGAGTAGAAAATTGATATTTTAAAGAGCATTATATTACTTCATGATCATCATTAATGTTTTGGACCCAGCAGACTTCTAGTACTTAAACACGAATATGTCATCCATCGGGTTTTTACTCGATAATATTAAAGAATGGTTCTTCAAACAAAATTGTAAAAAATTAAGATTATTAGACATTCTCTATCGAAAAACACGTAAAACTAAATAAAATCTAATGTAACATAGATTTTTCAATGACAAATCCATTTACAGTACGGTGTGTCCAAATTTTATAAGGCAGTTATTGCCAAATAGTTGAGTATCTGTGTCCTCGCCGGTAGCCCGAGCGCCCTAACTGAACGATCACGAACCTCTGACGAAAATGGACAAACCATGTGTCGCTTAGACGTTGCATGTTAATTTGTTACGAAATTATAAGTAGGTACAAACGTTTAATACACAGCAAGGATTAAAATAATAAAATTATTATTTTTGAGTAGAGGTTTGACCCCGCTTTGCTGTTGCAAGGGCGCAATTCACAAATGTAGCCCATGGGTATTTCGCATGGTTCCATCCATACTAAGTACCATCCAAATTTAAATCTCTTTATAATGTTGCTATAGATCAATCCGATATCTAATGGAGGGATCTTTGGGATTAGCAGGCCGATGTGGCAATAATTAAAGAGGTCCGACAATCTCATAAAGGTTATAGAAATTAAAAGCATATGTAGTTATGCTAGAATTTTGGTAACTTTTTTTTTATTCATTTTACGGCATAAAGTAAATTAATGATAATTAAATTTTATCCTATAATACATACATTGACAACGTCTTAGGTAGTCACTTTATTTAGATAATTCTAAAACCGACCATAGACATTCATAAACCTAACACAGATATTTATAATACCAATATGCAATTATTCATGAATCATTACCCCTTTTTTTTTTTTTTTTTTTTTTTTTTTTTTTTTTTCTCGCGGGGAAAATCCTTTTACGGACCATCCCGCCCCGGAGGGGCGAGGGTGTGTCGGACTCACCGGCGCCTTCCGACCCAGCATGGATGTTACCGCCCGTGAATGTGCTCGGGCGGCCGCTGGGCCGGGTCCCTACCAAAATCAATGCGCCGTCATACCGACTAAAAACCCCGCGACGGCCACCATCAGCGCATTCAACGAGGCGGCCCCGGAATACCCTGAAGCCAGAGCTATGGATTGCTCCGGGACCGCCTCTGCGCGGTGCCAAGAGGCACACCAAAATATATTATTTACACCTGGGGGGCCGCCAAGGTAGGGACGGCGGCCCCGTGTGGCCTCTGGGCGCCGGGCTACGTGTTGACCCGGCGCCTCCTACGTCGCCTGTTGCGACGAGCGGGATCGGTCTGCTCCCCTGGGCCAAACGCAGTCTATCATTTCCGAACATAAATATTACTGGTCTGTTCGTTCATTACTTTTATTCATTACCCGATTGTTTGCAATGAAAACAGAATAACTAACACCTACGGCACTGCTGATATTCCTATTATACGCTATGTTTATTTAAATATCAATTTAAAATAAGCTGCAAATCAACGCAGCCATTTAACTAACGCAATCAGCAATATATCTTTAGTTGGCCCAAATTATGCCAGTAGTAGGACACAGCGGATGTCACAATGGCACATGGAACCGAAACTCTTCCGGAAGACCGGTGACGTTTCGAGTCCACCGTCAACGTGGAGTTACGTAAGGACCGCCGCAGACGCCGCTTATATCCGTAGGGCGGCCGAGATACCACTTCCAGATGAACACAAGCCAATAGAAACTGTAATATGAATGGTTAGGGCTGATTTTATTTTTGCGGAGAGCGTGGAGTTGTGACGTGTCCGGCGCTCGCGTCGCATGGCCGTCCGCCAGGCCAGGCCGTGGTGTGACTATTCCCGTCTGGCACGCTGGATACAGTGTCCGTAGCTAGCACACTTGTCCGTGTCGCAAAACACGTGTTTTTATAGTTCGAATGCACGCAGAATTGCTTTGAAATTTTCTGGACCAGTTTCATTGTTATGCAGGGCTATTTCATAGATGTTATTTGGAAGTCGACTTCCTAATTTGAAATAGTTACGTGGTAATTAGTAATGGGGATAAAATTTTACTTATTAAACCAAAAGACGATAGTGACCGCACCACTAATGGCAAGCTTAGTGTTGTCTAGATGACGACAATCCCTCGTCACTCCACATTGATTTGGTTGATATGACAAAGTAATTATAGTTGTCACATACTGTAGATTTACCTAATGCACAGAAAATGATTGTATGCGATCACATCATGTAATTTATCAATGACATTCATCATTTGGCTTAGTCACCGTTAACTAATGTAATCGAAAACCGGAGAATCATCCTGACGTCAGTTTTTCATATTGTAGTACTTCTATTATAACCAGGAGAGTATAGTCAACTTCATGGCGCTAAAATAACATGAATTACTCTGTACTATTTTGTCTATAATAAGTAGGTAAATGACAAATTAAATTAAAAGAAGTATATGAAAGCAAAGAAAAAGATCATGAACGCGAAATCAATAAAATTTTAATAAAGGGCATCTACAGAATCTTGCAGCAATCTTGCATTCTTACAGCAGTGATGGCCTCGAGGTTTAGGCGCGAGGTTGAGAATTTCGTCGGTCGCAGGTTCAAACCCCAGGCACACACCTCTGACTTTTCGAAGTTATATGTGTATTCACAATGAATTATCACATTATCAATTATTATTAACGGTGAAGGAAAACCTGCACACCCTAAAAGTTAAGTTAATAACTGTTCTGTGCGAGATGAGCGCAGAATGATTCCAAATTCCAAAGTCGCTGAAAATTTGAATTTTTGTATTTTTCCAATTTATATTTATACCAGTCCATATATGTACGTACCACTGCCAGGTACGGACTTCTACTATTAGGAGTTAGGCCACACTGGCCTAGTGCTAGTAATTTGTAGTTTGACTCAAGACTTATAGACTAGTAGTAAAAATACAATTATCAAAATTTTCAAATATACTAAATATTGTACATAAGTATACGCCAGCACTGTGGCGCAGAAAGTCTATGCAAATGAAATAAAACTATAAATTTTAACGTCGCCGGATTCCACATAGCATTAGAGATATAAAAACTGTTTTAACACTGACGTCCATATGACTAACGCCGATAAGAAAATTTGAATCCAAAAACAGCCAGTACAAAACAATACTTTTAGTAAGTTAAGTTTTAACACAACGCATTGATCGTTCTGTTGTATAAAATCTTATCTAAGAATTTTAACTAAGTCTTTTACAGAGCTATTCATTTGATATCAATATTTAAAATAAATAAGTCGTGATGACCTGGAGGTTTAGGCGAGCGGTCGAGAATCTCGACGGTCGCGGGTTCAAACCCGAACTTTTCGAAGTTATGTGTGTATTCATAATGAATTATCACGTACTTTAACGGTGAAGGAAAACAACGTGATGAAACATGCACACCTAAGAGTTCTTAGGAATTTCTTAGGTGTGTAGTCCGCCAACCCGCACTAGGCCAGCGTGGTGGACTAAGGCCTAAACCCTCTCTCTCAGTTGTAGAGGAGGCCCGTGCCCAGCAGTGGGACGTATATGGGCTGCTGATGATGATGATGATGACAGAATCTTAGAAGGAAACTTAGTTTGTATGTCTGTATGCAGGCGCTCTCAGGCGTTATATCATCTGTTTCAGAATATTTAAACATAATTATTCAAGAGCATTCATAAACACAAAATTATACAAATGTACCACGATCGTCATGCGTCATTAATTGAATTAATATTTGGCTATGTGGTGACATCCATAAATAATGCAAAAGCGCGCTTTATTCGGACGCGTGTAGACAATTTGGCAACTGTACTCCGTGATTGATGTTGTTATTACATGACTGTGACAGTATTGGCATCATGGCCTTCTCAAGTTAAATGTGATACGTCTAGTACTAATATGAAAGCAACTACAATATCATTCTCCTATTATCTAACGTGTTTGATTAAGGACGATTCTTTCTTAACAATAAATATAATTCGTAACAAGAAGTAACAAACGAATACGATTTGATTAAATTCTGTCTAGTTAATTCAATTTTTTTTTTTTTTTTTTTAACTGGACCGGAAAGTGACTCCACTGTACCTGATGGTAAGCACAGTGGAGTCCAAAAAATTAATACCGACCAGCGAGAAACGAAGGTCACCCGCTGGTCGACACAATCATGCCGGCCTGCACAAATGCTTCTTCACGCTTCGCTTAAAGGATCCAGGATCATAGGAAGGAGGGAACACGTGAGCCGGCAAACTATTCCACAGCTTGGTGGAATAGGTAATTGGTTTGTACTGTAGAGACTGAGGTCCTTTTCTTATTTAATAATTACTGTCAGCCCTCCACGTCAAGTTAACGTGAAATCCTAACGGCTTCGTACAATTCTCATTAAATTACACAAAAAGATGAGTAAAACACGTAATCGGAGCGATCCTACCGGGTCCTTCCACTTAATTGTCGCACGCGTTAGCTTATCTGGCCACTTGTGATGTGGGCACGCTATTAAAGGCGAGCTATCTCTTCCCGAGATAAACGCGTTTATTGATATTGGTGTCCGGTGTGGCGACAAAAAGGGGCACATTGGAACCTGTCCGCGCTACGTGTTACACCTCCTCCGGGCCGATCTAGTCGGGCGAGTTTCCAACCTCTAGCGTTGTGGCTTTGTGTTAAGCTCAAGTAATCATGACTCGACGTTTTTGAGATTTGTGTTTGATGGTATCTACTGGATTTAGTAACTATTTGCATGGCCTGTTTAGCATGCCATGAATGTTTAACTCTCTCTTTTAAAATATGACTGATATCTGCAACAAAAAATGAAATTTGAATGCAAAGCATTGGAGATTTATCAAACGAGGAGTTCTAAGATAGATAGTCGCTCCGAGACAAATTTTTGTGTGACCTACAAATGTTTGTATCTGAAATGAAAAATTCAATAGTTGTCCACCACGCAGTCTTGAATTAGGACAATGACTACTGATTGTTGGGTTGTTTTAATTTACAACATTATATGATGAGTATCAGATTGAGTTTTAAAAGTGGATATCCTTTTCAACTCAAGTGTATAATAATTCAATGATTTGTATTTAACAACTCGATATCGGTACTGTACAATTTGAAGAGCACGTTTCCTTTTAACAAACACGATCAAAGCCCTCGACTATTATTTTCAAATGAATTTTATTTCTAGTAAATCATTAACTTGTTTGGTTATCACTAGTTTAACTGCGAATTGACTACTAGTCTGTTTCATTTTTATGGATCGATAATACTAGTACTACATCTGCATTCGAAATTTTCTTTTGACACATTGTGTTTCAAAGACCCGGGAGGCTGAGTATTGTCAACAACCGCAGCGCATCACTAGGCGACACTGTAGGTACACGTAATGCGTTTTCCAATGGATTCTACGCGATTGGACGCACGGAATCCGGTCTCGATGGCCGCCAACGTTTATGAATTATACGGTCAATTACATTTTTGTTTATTAAAAAATCATCATAGCCTCTAATGGGTCCTATTAGAACACCGTTGTACCGGGCGCTGCGAAATTATTAATGATTCAATTCAATATTTTTTCGTCCTTTTATCTAAGCTTGTTTCGTTAAAACAAAATTCTGCATATTTAAGACTGTTTTAACATTGGTTTAATTGGAATAGATGTTATGAGTTTAACTGATTTCTGGTAATACTACAATATACATAGCATCACAGTTGTAGAGGAGGCCCGTGCCCAGCAGTGGGACGTATATGGGCTGATGATGATGATGAATAATAATACGACAATCCTACCTTGGCTGACACCGCCTCCAAGAATAACAATAATTAAAACTACATTATATTATCGTAATAATTTGATTGACTTTTAAGTAGTCTAATATTTTTAATTTCATTTTACATAGGAGAACATTAAAAAATATTTTAATCATTGTTTGTTATTCATAAGTATGTGTTGAGTTAGATTTGAAGTGGATAGGTACCCACCTAGCTTCTTGCGTCGTAAACACATAGATCGTACCTATATATTGATGAAGAGAAATAGTAGGTTGATTATTAAGTTATAGAAGAATACGCAATTATTTTTTTACTTTTTAGTGCATTTTAATTTGTTTTGGAATATTTTTTTTTGAAGGCGGTTTTTGTTTTGTTAAAATATTTGTTTTCCATTGACAAATACAGGACAAAATAATATGTAGAAACAACAAATTAGGATGTGAATAATCCGCAGTTGTTGACGCATTAAGATTACGGATATTATCGTTGTCATCTTTGCTTTTACCAAAACAAAAATAAAACTAATCTACCATAATAAGGCTCAAAGCTTAATTCAATTTATTTGTATGATTTCACGGTACATGGTAGAAATGCAATTAACGTGTCAGTTTCCTTGCACGGCGCTCCACTTTCGTCATAGCATTCGTACGCCGCAAAACAGCAATTATGAAACGCAAAAATTGTAAGCGTCCCCCGAGCTCTCTTTGTTCCATTGCTGCTAATGATGGTGGTTTCCCACTTTATTCGAATCACGACGTACAATGAATAGTAAAATGAGCTTGTTGTTCAGTTTGTAATAGGAGTTGTTTCTATTAAAGTATAACTTAACAATTTGGAAGCTGTGTTTCTAGCATCTATAGGAAAATAATGCGGGATTTAAAAACTATAGACTCATATTGACTGTAGATTAAGTACAGGGACTCTTGATTGGAGAATAGGTGCTGATAAGTTCGGCTTTGGCTATCAAAGTGAAGACACGACTTAAGAATCTCGTAAAAGATCGTTCAATGATAGTTCCTTAATCATATATCTTTTTTCTACTAAATAATATGGTTGGGGTCGGTATTTCGCATACCATATTAAAAATCCTATAAAACTTATGAAAATAAAATAAATTAGGGGCCCACACGCTCTCAGTTGTAGAGCAGGCCCGTGACCAGCATAACATATTAAAAATCCTATAAAACTTATGTAAATTAAATAAGTTAGGGGCCTAAACCCTCTTAGTTGTAGAGGAGGCCCGTGCCCAACAGTGGGACGTATATGGGCTGAAGATGATGAGGGGCCCGAAGAAAAATGTATCAGATCTTCATTAATTTAAAGCTTTAAACCACGTCTCTGGAAACTGCCTTAGAAAGTGGAGAATACATTAGTGTTAGCTGTTACTTATTTTTATAAATATCGAATTTCATTACGATTCATTCATTTCGAATAATTTTTTAACCTTTTATTCGAAATGAATTTGGCCATGTAGTACCTATACCTATCCTATGCGGTCTCTGCATATTATGTTCAAGTACGAATTACGGCATTTTTCATACTCTCAATTGCTCTAATTGTGTATAATCTAGAAGGCTGCAAGTCATCCGTAGCTTTGAATATTCGAGTGTCCTCGTCCTTTATAATGCATTATGTAATGAATCCTATAACAAAGCCAATCAATCTATACCCTAACCTTATAAATTACATACATACATAAACTCACGCCTATATTCCCTGAAGGGGTAGGCAGAGATGCATTTCGGCACCCACATTTCGCCAGGTATGTATCAGTCCCACGTAATAGGGGGCGAGCCTATTGCCGTTCTTCGGGCACATTTCCAGACTCCGTGCTGCTACTAAGAATTTCCTAATGGAAAAACCCAATAACACTTTGCCCGACCCGGGAATCGAACCCAGGACCTCTAGAACGCACGGCACATACTTGTACCGCGAGACCACGAGCATTATAAATTATCCATAAGATTTCGACGACTAAATTTCCTCGCGTGAAATCAGCACCTAATCGAACTCTCTAGAACCCTGGGTCACTGTAAATGGCGTTTTGTATGGCGTTTACGGGCCATTATTAAATCTTTATCGTCGATTAAGATCCCACGGTGCTCGACGAACGATAGTGAAAACAAGGTCGCCACGCTGCGTGGACATTTGGGCTGTTGTAACACTTGTTGAATTATTTGTCTGCCCACGCAGGACTCGGGTCCTTTGTTGTAACGTGATACTAAATATTAACGCATACTTATGTAATAGTATTCATGCTTCTGTGGAATTTTGTTCGTGTTTGTAATTTGTGAATTTAATAATTGCAATCATCATCATCAGCCCATATACGTCCCACTGCTGGGAACGGGCCTACTCTACCATTGAGAGGGTTTAGGCCTTAGTCCACCAAGCTGGCCTAGTGCGGGTTGGCGGGCTTAATATTTGCAATGCCAACCCTAAATTAGGACTTAGATTACCTGATGGCGCAGACAAAGTTAACATTCTACTAGTGAAATCGCTATTAGACACGATAAAAATATATTGTCAATACCTACTAGTTACGTGATTTTGCGATTTGTCATGCCACTTCCATACATATTGTTTAGTTTCTATTATATTTCGCCAGAATGTTACTTTGTTTAGCTCTCCTGATTCTGTATTTTATATTTGAATTACAATATGAAACTGTAGATGGAGTATTTTACGCTAGTAAAAAATATAGAGAAGTAAGCGGTAGTAAGATATTATGGCTCATGACTTGACAATTATCTGACGTACGCTTTGAGATTTTAATGAATTTTTGGGTATGACATTATTAAAATTAACAAGCTAATGAAATACTTACATAGTTTATCACAATAAGGCAAACGTCAATAATTTTCAGTTTCTGCTCTCCGCAGAACATAAAATTCGGTTTGCAATGCGCAGAATATAGTCTCAACTCTTAAACGTGGCGTGTGTAAAAACATCACATCTAGATTTTATTAGTTGACAAACGCTCACCCGAGATCCCAGAAAGAAATGGGGTCAAGATGAAACATTTTAAATTTATTTTTGGTGTGTATTAGTTTCGTTTTACGACGGATGGTGTTGCACGCGGCCGCCAAATACATTTTATGTTAGTGCATCATCAAAGGATTGAAGACCTACATAGTGTTTTTTATAAAGCACACTCAATTTATTGACTGATAAACTATCTGTTTTATCGAAGTTCTGGGCTTAACTTTCTTTAATTATTTTTTTGTATTGATTTAATTATTGTATGAAAAGTAAGTAAAGTAAAGACTGCCTCGTGGTCTCGCGGTACAAGTATGTGCCGTGCGATTTAGAGGTCCTGGGTTCGATTCCCGGGTCTGGCAAAGTGTTATTGGGTTTTTCCATTAGGAAATTCTCAGTAATAGCACGGAGTCTGGAAATGTGCCCGAAAAACGGCAATAGGCTCGCCCCCTATTACGTGGGACTGATACATACTTGGCGCAATGTGGGTGCAGAAATGCACCTCTGCCTACCCCTTTGGGGAATACAGGCGTGAGTTTATGTAGGTATGTGAAAAGTAAGTTTCCAACAGCTCTATGATTAAAGGTCAGAAAAGAGGGTCTAAGATTTTCCTCTATTGAGATTTTAGTTTAATTATCAAAAAAGACAAAGCATTGTTTACGAAGATTACTAAATAAAATATTGATTCATAGATTGGCATGCAAATGATGTGCATGCGTATATTAAAATACAAAGATTACGATTTAATAACATGTATAAGCAATCACAATTAGCAAGTAAGACCACCGACGCATTCACAGCGCCATGGAATTGCAAAAATCGACCCAAATGGGATCCCAAATTGAGATTTTGTATTCGCAATAATATAATGTTTAATGTTACTCCATTGTTCCACATACAAAGTGCGTCTTCAATTTGGATTTTCGTAACGCGCGGCAGGAATGTGGCGAGTGAATGTGCAAACTCCGAGCTGCCGAGCTGCGAAGCCCTCCGGAACAACTTGCAAATGTCACTGTGTGGCGTAAACTCTATCGCCAACATGATTACAATTGAAGGCAACCTATTCACAAGTTTAGGGGTCTGAGAAACTTAAATACACATACATACATAAACTCACGCCTGTATTCCCCGAAGGGGTAGGCAGAGGTGCATTTCTGTACCCACATTTCGCCAAGTATGTATCAGTCCCACGTAATAGGGGGCGAGCCTATTGCCGTTTTTCGGGCACATTTCCAGACTCCGTGCTGTTACCGAGAATTTCCTAATGGAAAACCCCAATACCACTTTGCCCGATCCAGGAATCGCACCCAGGACCTCTAGATCGCACGGCACATACTTGTACCGCGAGACCACGAGGCAGTCAAACTCTGTCAAACTTTAATCTTATGAGAAGGTATAGCACCGTTTTTTTGAATCAATAAGAAATGAAAGCGTACACGTAAAAGATATGGAAAATAACTGTTTCTGAAATGCATAGAAATAATATATGTAGTTAGTTTTATCGTAATCAAACATATAGTATTTTATTTAACAAAGATTTTTAATATTACATTATCATTTCTGTTTCCATACAGCAATTTTTCTCCAAAAAACACATATGTCAGTGTTTTCCTTTTTTTGCCGTTAACTACAGCTGTAACTCTGACATAGGTAAATCGATAAGATTTGATTTCACACCTCCCTGCAAACGCGTTGCTTCCACACGTGTCGTCACGGCATCTGTACAAATATTAGCTGTTTATTTTTCCAATAGCCTTATTTTCGTGCAGTTTCGTCAATTTTTATTCGGACACATCTCGGCCAAATTGGCTGTAAAAGGATTTCGAGGTGATAATAAATGTCTCGTGGTCAGTATGTTTGTTATTGTTGAAATGTGTAGAATTCTAGCATTGTATTATGATAGGTTTAATAAAGGTTTTAGTCAACTGGGTTTACGAAATTAAATATCGACTTGATTAAAGTGAACTCCATAATACAATAACTACGGCATTATTCTTAAGATCTCCCAGTCTGGTATATCTCCTCCTTTCGTGTTCTCTGTCGGTGAACAATCGAAATATATAATACATAAAGTTAAGTGTATCATGACACTTATTATAATAATTCCAATATATAACGAGTCGAGTACATTAACAAGTACTGACAAAATGCTTTTCTGCAACTTCAATAGTGTTTTTTATATCATGTTTTTCAATACACATTCTGTCTCTTCAAAGTCTGGCTTATGATCACAGTTATTCAACGTTTGACCATTATGTAGATCACTCGAATATCTGTTCTGTGGAAACAATCAAAAATGATTCTTTGAAGATGAAAATCTGATTGTGAAATTTGACTATTGACCTAGGTCTTCGAGGCTTGATTTGATTTGATGCCGTTGTTTTGTGGCTTAGACTATGCTTTGGATACTTCTTCACGCGTTGTCTGAGTGTCGTCCGGCTTGAGTTCCGTGTGTCGTCCACCTCAGCGCCGCCGGCCGCGCCCCACTCGTCAACCTGCCTCGTGGCACACATCTCCGGCCTTTGCTTTCTATTTTCGCTTGTCGCCTCCGATTTGAGTACATTTGTAAACATGAGCTTATAGTTAAACTGTCGAGAATTAGCGCTATGTGTGACGCATATACACTTTTTCTGGCTTTACTTTGTAGTGTTATATCTAACTGCAGTCTATAGGCAATGAATTGCGCACAATTTACATACACACACGCTTCTATCACGTAGCCATAAGGAGTCTTTACATTGGTACATATATTTTATCATACAGTTTTATCTCATGTACTGCACCTATTTTGGTATCTTCGGCTCCAATCGTAAATTTTCTTAGTGTGCCTTCACAATCTTATGTATGCCACAAAACAGTTATTTCTAGTTATCAAATAAAACACACAATTTGATCCTCATACTCTGAAATTATGAAGTTAAACCGTTTCTATTCAAAGTGTGTATAGTTTTAATCGTTTCTAGAATTCTATAACAAATTATTTTTGTCGGTGTAGATTGTTTATTCTAGAATCTGGATGGAAACAGTCCGTCACAGTGTCAAGTTTATGGTCGTCCATTGTTATTACATTTCACATGATTTTACTTGTCTTTATTGTTATGTATTGTCTAATACTATTATTATGTGAAACTGTTTCTATAATGTATTCAAATATTATCGCTAGTGGAATTAAAATACGTTATTAGATGTATATCTTTTGTTATCTATTTTACAAAGCATATATTACTTATAGACAATAAGTTTGTACATACATACATAAATACCCTCACGCCTGTGTTCCCCGAAGGGGTAAGCAGAGGTGCATTTCTCCACCCCCATTTCGCCAGGTATGTATCAGTCCCACGTAATAGGGGGCGAGCCTATTGCCGTTTTTCGGGTACAATTCCAGACTCCGTGCTGCTACTGAGAATTTCCTAATGGAAAAACCCAATAACACGTTGCCCGACCCGGGAATCGAACCCAGGACCTCTAGATCGCACGGCACATACTTGTTTATAAAGAATGGTAAATGCATACAGAATATCGGAGAACTCGCAACAAGTAATATCTTACTTCTTACTAATATTATAAACGCGAAAGTTTGTATGTATGGATGTCTGGATGTTTGTTGCTCTTTCACGCAAAAACTACCGAATGGATTTCAATGAAAGTTTACAATAATATAGCTTATACATCAGAATACCACATAGGCTATATATTTTTAAGATAGTGTGTGAATTGTCCAAAATATAACGATAATTGTCAAGTAAGTCGGGAAAAACTGCATCTGCGAGCTATTCTTGCGTACGCTGCAAAAACTGTAGAGTTTACACGTATATAATGTATAAGAGAAATGTTTATCTTAATAAGTCCTACAAAAAAGTCCGCTACAGCATATAACTATCTTTAAAATTACGAGGAATATGGTAAAAACAACAATTTCATTTTCTCATATAAACTGTTCTACCTAATTTCCTGTCAAACATTTTATGTTTATCCCGTCAATACGGTTAATGGTCCCCTCAAATTAAAGAACGTATTTAAATAAAGGTTTTGAATCGACAACATATATCCACAATATTCGAACAATTGCGTATTTTTCATTTTAAAAATGCAGAAAAATCAGTAATGAAAAATGAGTGACATATTTATTAGTTGTCAAAAATGTATGCGAGCGTTCAGAAATTTATTTTTAAACTCCTTGGTTGTATCTGGTTTAAAATTTACAAACGAATGCAGGCTCGGTAGTCATCACGCTTCGTAATCTAAATAAAGATTTCACTGATCCCAACGGATATACCCTTTGATTTTAGCATATATTGTCAATGCGAAAGTAACACTACTGTGTTATACTTTCACGCCTAAAATATTTGAGTTATTTGGATGGTTTTTGTTATGGATAAAAACGGAAACATAAAAAGGTACATAGGTTACTTTTTTTTTTTTAATTCATTAAGTGTAATTTGGGCACTTGGGAGACGTTTAATACAATTACTTATTATCTTTCTGCACCCATCCCTGAAGTCTATGCGGACGGAGTCGCGGGCAAAAGCTAGTTATTAATATTTACATCAGTGTATATGAGTGCTACTGTTGGGCACGGGCCTCCTCTGAAATTGAGTGGGATTATGCCCTTAGACCACCACGCTGTCCTAGTGCGTGTTGACACAGCAATACATTATTAATTTATTAATGTCTAGATAAGAACAGTAATCAAGAGGTACTCCAAATAAACGTTCACACATAGCCACAATAAATACAAGAATAAAAGACCTAAATTATGCAATTTCGAGTACTGTTGCCTTGTAATGTTCTTTTACGTGGGAATCCTTTTGGAGTTCATAAAGTTACAGCTATTATTTAGACCGAGCTGAAGTAAAACCGGAACAGTTTGTATTGGAAAACTGTTTTTTTTTTTTTATCGCATAAAACATTGATTAACCCAAATACTTTGTATTTATTACGTCCGTAATACCAGAAGTCGATAAATGTCGTGTTTGATCGAACATTTTAGTGGTAGCAGTAAATGTCAGTGAAATGTTGCTTGAAAGTTCCTAATGTTGTTTATTAGTTTAATTCATTTCTACATATGCGTTTTAAACCGCAGTTTCAAAAGCCCTCAAGGGTAAAATTATATATGTATGTTATTAATATATATTTCCGAAGATCATAAAAAAAAAGTAAAGAAACTAACCTACTTCTTACTCCCGATACTAGAACTAGAACTTCTAGTAGTGTTTCTAGTCTAGAAGGGTACTCCTTATTTCTATGTGACTTAATACTTCAAAGCCTAACTCATGACTACAGAGGCTGTTCTTGGATTTTCTATTCAAAAAGTAATAAACATGAAAGTCTCATATCCGAGTTCTATCAAAAAATCTTACTTAATATTGAGTAGCAATCTAAACGCATTCATTCTCATATTTATGAGTAAAAGTGTAGCGAAACTGACCCACTCACGTCCAAAATACCATGTTACAAAACCGCTATTACTTTTGAAATGTGTCCATTAAGCTAGCAGTTGAAAGTCACAGTTGATCCGTCATGCAGGTCACTCTTCAAATAAAGGGCTCGACTCGGCTCGTTACGAAACGGTAATCGGAGCGAAGTAACACAATATGAACTTTGTAATTGATATAGCATTATTGATCGACAGTACTACACCCTGATTTATAGAAGCTAATTACGGTAATTGTCTATGAGAGCGAGGATCGTTGATAGTCTTAAAATGTCACTCCACAAATAAAGTAGTTATTTCATATGTTTTCAGTGAGATATTGGCAACTGCAGTCAACTGGAATCAGATCAGTTAAATCAGAGCCCACACATCTATTAAATTAAACACATACGTACAGCTGGATTGCCGAAGAAGTAGACAAAGGGTGTATTTGTGCACCCACATTTCGTTATTATGTTTAACGATATAAGAGTCGGGCCTTTTGCCGTTTGTGGAGTAGAATTTTGACCGGGAATCGAACCTGGAGCAATCAAGGAAATCTGAAATTAAATATAATTTTACCGTACATCGATTCTTTAATTTGCAATGCTCTGTCACAATTACTTAAATTATCGAATGTTGCCGGCAATGTTACGAACACGGCGCGCGGTCTGTTAGCAAATACGTTTCGTATACAAAACGCGGTATCACATGTTACGTACACTTAATTGCATTTATATTTACCGTGTTAATGCAATATACATTTCGTGTATTGAGAAATGTGTTTCATATCGAGAGTTTAGATTATGGGTTTTAAAGAATGTTGCTGGCCGTTTAATAGGCTAAGTATCGGCTAGTGCAGTGTTGGAGGTTCATGCACCGGAGCCATGCCGAGCAATGGAACGTATGAGGGCTGGTAAGGATTACTATACAATTGAGAGGTTAAGCTTGAGCGTACCAAGTTGAGATATTACAGGTTATAGGTTGTATGTATAAAACTCTGCTATGTAGGCTTCCTCGTATACTGCCTAACTGATTATGATTATACAAACAACATGAATCTGGACTTGCGTCTGAGATGGTGTCTTGACAAACTGCATGCATAATCATTTAGCCATCAGTGATATCATAACACGCAAATAAATATCAAGTAATGATAAATGATGTCATTAAAACATTTTATTCTAATATAATAATGTATTTTGCACGACAAGGTGACAACACCGCATCTGATAGTACCCTCGGGGTTGTTGAAAGAGCATCAAATGCCTAGAGACTCGCTATCTCTCGTCACTCAACACACTCATGCCGCCTTGGACGTTCACGCTACGCTTAAACCGTATTTAATAATAATAAAATATAACCGTAGTTAATAACTGAAGGTGTTCGCAGTTTACCTTCGTGCATAACAATGGTCACATACAAACTACGTCCGGCCGTGGTGTCCGAGCATTTGTCCACTTGTGAGGTGCGCTGCTGAATAGAGCATTCAATACAATGGACCTTCTCAAAATAGAGACACTTCACAATGCACGAGCTGTTTGTTGCCTTCCAATCGCTGTACGTGTATGTGTTCGCATTTCGCTCGTGATTCTGTAGCTGTTTAGTGTAGGATTTTGTTCCCTGGTAAGAAAATAAAGGTAACGTTTTTCTTACGTAAGTAGGATATGATTTAACTCTATATCTTTTCCGGTCACATGTCATGAGCCCGGAGTCAATCAATTTTCGCAAAAAAATAATATCACACGTTTAAAACGCTTGCTTTAAAAAACCTGCGTATTTTAGAATTGCTGATCAGATTGTTTTAGGCAACCAACTTGTGATACGAAAACATCGTGTAATGTAGCTTTAACTAACATGGAATTACTATTGTTGGTTTCCCCTACACATCGAGGTACATTTGAAGTTATGTGATTAAAGGATTAAGGAATATTTTTATTATATTTATTTTATTAACACATTAATATTTAGCAGGAGAGATAAATATATTTGCATATTTATAACAATCAGCATTGATTAACAAAAATTCAACAAGCTGAACTTGACATTCGTAAACTAGAATTTGCAGTGCGTTGGTTGATTATTCGGCAGACCAAGGTCAATACTTTCTTGCCTGCATGCCTTACCCATGCAATTCCGAAGGTGTGTGATGCCTTACTGCATGTATTATGGCTTTTTCTCACCACTTTGGTCCGAAACGAGGTATGTACACGTGACGTGCTATTTATAATATTTCACAGCTTACGTAAACAATAAGTTATGTATAGTCTGCAGTAAAGGAAACCTTTTACCCTAAAACCATTGAATCAAAATCCAAGGCAAAACAACCCTACGCTTAAAATGTGTCACGTCGCTAGTAATACCGCCATCAACATTGAATATTATTGTATCTATATGGACTTGTAACAATTACGTTATAACACATGCATAATGTCGTATTGTGTGACTATCGCGTCTGCCGCGTCGTGACCGGGTCGCGCGCATCCTTACAAATGCAATAGATTACATGACAAGTGCATGCAGAAGGCCTTATGCTTCACAACACATGTATTATACAACAGGATGTCATGAAAATTCACACTTGGCAACTGGTTAATATTTTTTGGTATAAAAATATAGGGAATCAGTTGTTTATTGCACTCTTATTAATTAGTTTCTAGTGTCTGTATGAGAACCGTCGAAGTATTCTGCTTCAGAGATTGCCTAATCGGTGATTTAACGTAGAACATTACTGATATAATTTAAATACTATATTGTCTGTCGTAAACGATTTAATACAAAATGATTTAACTACAAATTTAAACCTGGCATCAAAAATACACTTATAAAAACAGAAGATTATTGTATTAATTCTACATAAATTTACACTCAAACCACGTATGAATTAATTAGGAAATTAACTAATAAGGGTAGTAATAAGGCATGCCTAACAAAAAGTAACACCTTTTTAATTTATAATGTATTTTATTACTACAATTTAAAGAACCCAATATCAAGAACCTTTAATAAGTCCCCTGTTCGTATTTCATTCATATGTCAAAGAACAATACAATAATATATGTGGTAAGAAACCGTCTGAAAATAGTTTAACTATAATTTTAAGTACTCTATTTTAAGACTGCCTCGTTGTCTCGCGGTACAAGTATGTGCCGTGCGATCTAGAGGTCCTAGGTTCGATTCCCGGGTCGGGCAAAGTGTTATTAGGTTTTTCCATTAGGAAATCCTTAGTAACAGCACGGAGTCTGGAAATGTGCCCGAAAAACGGCAATAGGCTCGCCCCCTATTACGTGGGACTGATACATACCTGGCGAAATGTGGGTGCAGAAATGCACTTCTGCCTACCCCTTCGGGGAATACAGGCGTTTTGACAGAGTTTATGTATGTATGTATGTATGTTTTAAGTACTGGTAAGAAATTAAAACAAATTTGTCACATGATGATGTTATTGTAAGATTGACACACGTGATGAGTAGGCGTAGAAGAAATAAGCCAGGTATCCTTGGTCGAAAGGCCCTGAGGAGGCGGGCCTGTCTTTCCTTATACAGTGGTGTCATTTATTACGTGGGCTTATTTTTTAATTCATTAATGTCATATATGTATATCTGGTATAAGATAGGGATCCATGATGTTGAAACTTCTCATTCTGAAGTAAGGTTTTGATACAACTCTAACTCTACTAGATTTCATTAAATTTAAATTAAACTAGTCTGTTTAAAGCAGAATGTAATATAACCTTTTGCTTTTCATAATTAACCGTCTGTAACCAATGCCACTTCAAAATCTCTATTGAGTGACAATTCCCTCAAGCCATTTTTTCACGTTAACTAGTGTTTATTTTAGTAAACTGTCCATTGAACGTAATTGCAATGGGTTAAATGTGAATTTATTGAAACATTTTGAGCGGTGATATAAATGCATAGGCCGAGCTTTAACTAACAACTCGCTGGATTGTAAATTAACATCTTTCCCCAAAAATACATTAGTCATCATCAGCCCATATACGTCCCACTGCTGGGCACGGACCTCCTCTACCATTGAGAGGGTTTAGGCCTTAGTCCACCACGCTGGCCTAGTGCGGGTTGGCGGACAAAAGACATTAGTATAATATAATATATGTCTGGCTTTTGAAAACTTAATTGCTAAAAAAAATTCTACTTAGCTTTCGGCCATTTGACTAATCTAAAGAATCGCAACGGTTAATCTGTATCTGTACAACACTTTTCTATAAGACTTGTACTCCCTCAGTTGTACTTAAGTTTACAAGGAGTTTCATCTCTGAATATTGTCATGTACTATTTCTCGTGAAATAATTATCGCAACAAAAATTATCATGTTTTTACACTGACACATTACCTTTGAGATGCTATTATAAATGTTGAATGTTTCTCGTAAATAATCGTAGAACAAACTGTACCTTTGACATACTATATATACTACTTGAAATACCATCGGCCCCTTGCTGCCGAGAAGCTAGACGCAAATAAATGATAAAGGTTAAACTTACCGGCTCACGTGTTCCGTCCAACCTTGCGACCGCTAAGACCAACCTGAAGATAAAACAGCGTAACAAGATAAGCAGTATTCTTAGAGCAGTTGGTTAAAAGTCTGAACGGAGAGGCCAAGATTTAATCTCGCGCACCGGAAAAATGTAATTACCACAAATATTTGTTTAAGGTGTACTTTTACAATGTCATACTCTTTCGTAATTAATAATATTCATAAAGCAGTGATGGCCTCGGGGTTTAGGCGCGGTCGAGAATTTCGGCGATCGCAGGTTCAAACCCCAGGCACACACCTCTGACTTTTCGAAGTTATGTGTGTATTCATAATGAATCATCACTTACTTTAACGGTGAAGGAAAACATCGTGATAAAACCTGCACACCTAAAAGTTCTTAGGAATTTCTTAGGTGTGTAGTCCGCCAACCCGCACTAGGCCAGCGTGGTGGACTAAGGCCTAAACCCTGTCCAGTTGTAGAGGAGGCCCGTGCCCAGCAGTGGGACGTATATGGGCTGATGATAAATGAATGAATATTCATAACAAGAAAATGTATGTTAACTTGGGTTTAGCAATCAGTTATAGATACAATGTTTTAAATATTCTGTCCTGTAACACTTGGCTTGTCTCTATCTTAGTTTATTATAAATTTATTACGTCAAATATAGAGTTATAGTCATTCCTCGCTACTTTATGTAACCTGTGCCCTAATAAACACTTGCAGTGTGATACATGGTCATCGATTAAAACACTATTCCTGGATGCAATAACCAATTAATTCGCACTTGATACAACCGACCAGTGGCGGTACTTCCATAGAAGCCCAAAAGCGTTACTCGTTAAATTGTAATGTCTAGTTTATAATTGTTTATTATGTGGTCAGGATATTCTTATTTATATGTCAAATTGCTTTGGTTAAATAAAGATTTAAAGCTTAAAGATTAATATTCGGAATTTTGAAAGGAAAACTGGGCTTTTGGGCTTCTATGGAAGCACCGCCACTGCAACCGACCTATATCTCCTACAATGAAGAGTGATTCCAAACAGGTCTCGGGCGCATAATACTACAACCATGATTAGCAAACTGTGCGGTACCAAGGACGACCGGTGCACACGTCACTTAGGACAACGACGCACGACACTGTATTCAATAAACGCATTGCGATGTTACTACTAGGGATGTTACGGATATGATATTTCGGATCTGGATACGGATACGGATATAGGAATAAAATTATATCGGTTTCGGATACGGTTACAGATATGTAATTATTTCGGATTATCCGTAAATTTCGGATAGTTTCGGTTACGGATATTAGATTTAAGTAAAATATAACTGTTTTCGACACTTTTGTAAAGGTGTCAGCTGTTTGGATGTTTTTGGTTTTTGTTGTATAATTTGTTTCAACAATAAGTGTTCTTTGTACTTATCACAGTGTTTTGATTTGAGATGAAGTTTCGGTGAAGTAGTGCTACTTAACACAAGACTTTCTTAAATTAGGTATCGACTCTTAAATAAGAAACTAATTAGTTATGAAAGAGGTTAAGTTATGACTAGAAATAACAAACAAACTGCAAGATTCACGTGGCGCCTAAACGGTGAAACAATAACCTGTCGAAAGTCGAAACGTGTCGTTTTTTTTTGGACTCCACCCTTATACAAAACTATCCGAAATTATTCGAAACTTTTATAACGGATACGGTTACGGTTACGGATATATTTTTATTTCGGATATCCGATAGTTTCGGTTACGGTTACGGAGCTCCATAACATCCCTGGTTACTACTACATGTGTATGTATGGCACATGATCCCTTTACAATATACGTTAGATTATCCCTTAGTCTAGTAGCATAAGTGTGTTGCGTGTGGTCAACATCAGGGGTCAGGTAAAGTAACACCACTTCGAGAGGTTCCATAAGGAAATTTTCTGTCATCATCATCATCAACAGCCTTTGTCACGTCCACTGTTGGACATGCGTCTCTCCTACGGCACGTCAATGTCAGTAGTGGCGCATTATTTATTTATTAACACTTTATTGTACACACGGAGAAAATTAACAAAACAAGAAAACAGAGGGAAAAATAGTATAATTGGCAGTCTTATCGCTCAAGGCGATCATTTAGAGACAACCATTGGAAGTAAATAAAGATAGATAAGAGGTTAATCAGTGTGTACAATTACATTAATACACACTAAGTACCTACACATATACAAACATATATAGAAAATTCTATATAAATATACATAAAAAATAATAAAATATAAAATAATATATTAAGTTTTTAGTGTTCCGTAACAAGTCTTTTGAACTGAGACAGTGAGTGTGCACATCATATAAAACTCCAAAACTTAACTAGATGAATCTAGGAGTATAAACAGACTATTCTGAGTTCCCCATCGGTGATATCAACGTGTTGTATGAGTGTGAAAAGGAATACTGATACAAGATGTTTGCAAAATAAACTTGTGTGCGCTTGCCTTAGTTTGTAAGTTACGTAAAATATCATCGTATGTCATCGCTGGGAAATAAATTTACCTACATGTGGTTTAATTATCATCTACATCTTCAGCCCAAATACGTCCCACTGCTGGGCACGGGCCTCCTCTACAACTGACAACTGTTTAATTATACATATGTATAATACAAACAATGTATAAATTGCATTGCATGAACAACTTATTGTTGGAGGTAGGTAAACTACGTGTAATCTTCAGCAATGAATTTGAAAACCATTACCTAACTATATTTTTATTAGGTAAAGTGACCGCGCTAGCGTCATCATTTCTGTTGAAGACTAATCCCAAAACAAGACATTTTATGGGTCTTTATGACAGGTATCATTATTATGTAAAGTTTTTACTCGCGGGAATATAATATACCCCAAATATTTCTCCTCATACTATTAAAGAAAACAGCAATACCCCGATCCAACTTGGCCAGTTTAACGTTCTATTCGTTGCATATTCGTCGCAATGTCAGTTGGAATATCACAAATACATCGAAAGCATGTTTCACAGTTCGCTAGATCTCGGCTGGCACGTCTATAAAACGATCGTGGGCCGGTCTCATCGCAGCCCGCGCCTCCATGTGGAATCTGCGGCCGACTCGGAACCTTGCCAATGTTATATCAGCTCGTTGTCTCGTACGCTCGTCGTACAGTTTATATTCTGTCGCTGAGTGAATGTATAGATATAATAGAATGAGAACGGCGTGGTGTTTTAATACGAGATGAAAAAATTGGATTTCGATAGGTGGAGGACGAAGGTGATGTTAAGAATTTATGGTGATAAAACAGTTACGGAAAACAGTTTAACACTAAATATAAAAGATTCAATGAAAACTAATTAAAATTCGATGTCTGTATCAAGATATTAGTTTTACACACACATACACACCTGTATCCGCGAAAGAATCGGCAGAGGTGCATTTCTACGTCTACGTTTCGCCAATAATGTCTTAAGTCCCACGTAAGAGGTGGTGAGCTCGTCAATCTAGGCAGTTATTCCACCTACCAGCTAAACCATGACGCTTTTATGATGTATTTTTCTGTAATATTTCCTTGGCAACCGAATTATTCATGGATAAACAAACGAAAGCATTTATTCGATCGCGAAAAACCCGACATCTGTGCCAAGGTTTAACACAATCGGTTCAACATTTAGGAGTAATCTGAGTAACTGCGACGCGCAAATGCTTATATATCGGGAGCTATGGAATTTTTAGAAGCATTATCTAATACAAGACACATAAACGTTGGGCTTTGAATTCCAAAATTAAAATATGGAATGCAGTGTGATAAAACATGTCCATTTTTAATACAAAGGTTTTTAAAACAAAAATTGTCTTCACATTAATCTGGTGCAGTGACACAATCACAATCATAATCATGTGATGCACCGATATTTTTTGCTGAAAGTATGCGACTGATAACAATAAAAAACTATAACGCAAAAAGATTTACGGGAGTCTGATATAGAACAAAACATTCATTGTGTAAATGTTTTACACAATTTGCTTATTTTCGGTATTCCGATAAGAAAGATATGGTAATCTGTGGGATTATGTTTACTATTTAAAGATATTGTCAATGTTTCATTTGTTCAACTATGGTTTTTTTTTAATTACATCTCAACTGTTTTATTACGAAGTGAACAAGATGAACGCAATGCAATTTTATTTATTTTATAAAGTTTGCACTGACCTTATCGTAATTAGGTACTCGAATTGAGGGTATAGAATTAAATTCAGTGTTATGTAAGTCGATAGACGAATCTCTTAAGAAACAGCAAAGGATAAGAAAAAAAAAACTAAGCAATTAATTAAAACCCAAGGATCCGAGAAGTGATTGATGGCAGTATTGTAAGTCGGACAATGGTCGTACACAATGCAAAGATGGTGCCCAGTTACAGCAGACACTTCAGACATGAATTGCCTTTTACGTACGCTTGTTTTAAACCGAGTAAACTTTTAAAGGATAAATGAGGGAAAGTGGGACGACTTTCTAGCGCTAAGATGTGCTGTGGAAACGCGCAAGGGATTCAATGTATGTCAACGTAAAACACTTAGCAATCTTAGTATAACCCATATAAGCATCAAATCTACAAATATTTTGTTAATAAACGGCACGATATCACAAGTCCAGGCTTTGAACTACTCGGAGCATTATAAGATGTTAATGGAAATTATTAAAATGGAAACTTAAGTGCTACCTGCCACATAGTAAATGAAGTTTGTTGCAACGTTGATTTTTTCATGTGCACGACACAATTTCCATCAATTAATGTTCTGAGAATCGCGGTAGCACCGGCAGTGCCTTTCCCCTCATGTGACGAGTCGCGCCGTTCGTGGTGTCACTGTCATGGTCAAAAATTTGTTATGCCACTTTTATGAGGTTGTTGACTCAATCGCACACGTTGACGTCTGTCAATAGTTGTGTGTTGATAAAAAAATATCGAAAGTTTATAATCTTACACTTTACGACGTGCAAAATTTGGAAACAGTATCTACAGATTATAGCTAGTGGAATAGTAAAGTCGATTTTGATTTAACATGTAAAAGGCTTGAATAAGACGGACTATCTGGCGTAGGTACTTTGGATTTACAGTCAAGTTACCTGTAGCCTATACAGTAACTACTACATTACATAACAATACATAATTATAAAGAAAATTTACTCTTGTAACATACTACATATGTATAAACACCTATAGAAGTTTCGGTGACATAAATACAGTTTCCGACGCGACCACTTCTGCTATACGGTGTTCGAAGGACGTGCCATCGGCCGATTGATCAACAGCCGGAGCACCGAACGGGCAACATTTGCGGTCACTAGCTCGCAGGCTGGCAACTAGAAATATCTAGCCCTTGTTGTGAAACCTAACCGCCGTTCGGTCACGTTTGCTTCACTCGGTTTATTCTTGTACTTGCTATTTATTTATGTTTAGCTTTGTATCATATGGCGAGAGCCAATAGTAGTATATGGTGAAAACTATTGTGATTATTTGCAAAAAGTTTATTATTTTTTAAAATAGCAAAGTCAGATTTGCCAAAACAGTATGGTACAATTATACATTCGAAGTGACAGACTTAATCATACTAGACAACTCGAAACTGGATATATTAACACAATTGGTGGTAATACAAACTAATGATTCATCCACCTTTTGTAAAAGACTGAATGAATAAAGGTGTTTTGACTTAAAGGTTACTATGGCAGGTTCTCAATATTTTCTCATTGACCAGTAACCAAGAGATTAAGAAAATCTTACTATGATACGACATACATATTGTCATTGTTGGTTTGATCCAACTTGATTTAAAATAAACTTTATTGTTGCAATATTACCCAATATGAAAGTTGATGGATGGGCGAGCAGAGGAAGGCCAAAGAAAAGATGGATGGAGTGCGTGACTGAAGATATGAAAGAAAAGGGGGTGAATGAAGACATGACGGCTGATAGGGATGTTTGGAAGGATAAAACATACTGCGCCGACCCCAAATGAAATTGGGAGCAGGGCAAGGCAATGATGATGATGTTGCAATATTACCCAATGCCATGATTTTTTCTCCATTGCATTTTAATATGTTCTAATTTGTTATCTCATAAAACGGTGAGATGTTAAAGTCTCTACAATGCAAATTTTATTTTGTTTCTTATTGTAGATGAAGAATATCAACTTTACAAATGTATCTTTTTCTATTTCTATGATGAAACTAAAAATGCAAGAACGGAATCTGATTTTTTAAAATTTCTTCCAGTTGTATCTAAAGAATCAATATAAAAATCAAATATTTATTTAATTTCATTGCAAGGACAGTACAGGCTCCAACGCCCACGTGCGGTGAGAAACGAGTGCGCTCACGTGTTTTTCGAAAGATGATGTCATAATTGTCTGCAACACCACATATTTTAATGATGCACGTGTGGTTATATTTCTATTTTACTCAGGTGTGTTGTAAATAGTATGAAATGTTACATAGTATTACATCAATGAAACATTATGTACAATGTGTTTTTAAGTTACGTCATTACACTATTTCTAAGTAATATGCTTTCTAGATATAATATCGATCAGAGAAATTACTCAAGTGTTTTATTTATAAAATTTCGTTAAAGGGACTACCTATTTGTTGAAGAAACAAGAGAATGACTAGGCCAGGGTTGCCTTTTTCGTATATATCTTACATATTTTAGCCATATTTATTACTACTCTACCGGTAAGCTAGATACTTGTCATAAAGCAATAGGATCTTGTTATTACTTATCTCTAATAACGGTAGTCAGGGGCTCATTTTGTAATTTGCCATTAAATCCGTAAGGCTTTCATTCCACTGTCAACATCATTAAAACACCTCGTCTTGCTTCGTCTCTTATCGGTGACGATTTGAGAAAGTTTACCACATCTAGCATTATTACGGGCTGACGAATTAGTTACACTGCAAATTGAACATCTGACAATGTAGTTATGTAGGCCCCAGTGCAAGTAGGCGTCATTATGACTAAGGTTAGATGACAACTTAGTGCAGACATTACGCCGGTGGCCGGACCATGACCGATTATGACCTTCCGGACTGAGATAGTTGAGGTGCCGTCTTCTGTTTCAAATGCCGTATGACAATATGAGTCTCTTAGACATTTAGACAATCAGGGCTACGAGTAATAACTCGTTGTATTAATAAGTCCAAGTTGTTAGACACGTTGAATGAGAGTTAACAGTGAATATCGAGAGGTCTATCGTACCGAAAAGACGAACTGGGATTGGAATTTTGCAAGGAAACATACATATGCAAACGCAGCAGAGACTCTAAAAATTATATTACATTAAACGCAGGATATTGGGAGATAGCGGCGTGTTTGTATGTATGTAAAAATCAATACCCATGAAAATACCTTAGACTGCCTCGTGGTCTCGCGGTACAAGTATGTGCCGTGCGATCTAGAGGTCCTGGGTTCGATTCCCGGGTCGGTCAAAGTGTTATTGGGTTTTTCCATTAGGAAAATCTCGGTAACAGCACGGAGTCTGGAAATGTGCCCGAAAAACGGCAATAGGCTCGCCCCCTATTACGTGGGACTGATACATACTTGGCGAAATGTGGGTGCAGAAATGCACCTCTGCCTACCCCTTCGGGGAATACAGGCGTGAGTTTATGTATGTATGTACCTTAGATTAGTAATATCATACGATTTCGTACACGTTACTAAGTACATGTGATTGAAAGTGTGAATTGATAAAACAAAAAATTGGAAAGTTAACGGCTGTGGTGTGAAATAAAATATAATTGTGTTTGATTTCATGCTTAATGCTGATTTCACACTTAATACATTTAATTGATTACAACTGTCTTCCTTCCTTAAACGATTAGTAAGTAATTATACAATTAACGCGAATAGACGGGCCATAATTCACGTCAGGAACCAACAACTCCGGATTATTTTACGTTCTTAATAATTTGTACAAACGATCTCATTAGTTAAGATAAAGAAGGACCCCTTGTACAGACAGAATTTTAACCCTTAATTAGACACCGTGCAGAATACTTCTCGTCCTAATAACAAGAATATGGCCTGAATCATTTTAATGAACATAGATTTTTCAGGATACTGCAATAGGTAGATTGTTCCGAGTATTTTTTCTAGGACCGCTCTCAAGTTAAGTAAAAAATTTTGTGATGACCTTATGAATAATAATAAAAAAAAGTCTTTCGATTAAGACTAAGATAGTTAATTAAGGGTTAAAATAGTGTTATTGTAAACCTTTGTTCGTTATGTTGATTTATTTTAATTGAAGGATTCAGCTAAGAAGCAAATTCCTGTGTACTACCCCAAGAATTTGATTTTAATGTATTCTTCAGTGCCTATATCCTTTCATCATTCTTGGGACATAAGGACTATGTCGGAGGTGTTCGGAAAGCTTAGTGTTTTGAGGTAATAATCTAAGTCTCAGAAGAGCCTAATGTTTCCGGTATTTCAATAAAATTCAAACATTTTTTTTTCAGATACTACAAAAACCGCTAAGTTAGTCTTATCGTGACGTATCTAGTTTCTTATGTTATTTTTTTCGAATTGATGTTTCTGCAACGTGTACCTAATATTTATAACGATACGTGTAAATGTCAAAAAGATTAATTATAATTAATGTGCGCGCAACTCTGAACCTAAATCACGTTGTCGGCTCGTTAAATTTTATTAAAATTTGACATGTAACTGCGGCCCAGTTGACTAAAATAAAAATGATACAATCCAATAAAATGGTGAAATTATTTAACGTGTTTTGCCAGTTTAGTGATGTATGGGCAACTGGATCATGAAAGCTTAAAGCATTTGTGTTGGTTTGAATTGGAAAATTTTGCCCTAAACTAGAGTAGTTTAGTTAGTTTATTTAGTTGTACACGAGAGCATGTGTTACTTCTTGACGTCGCAGAAGATCATCTTTTGATATTTATGCCGTAGAGGACGTGTTGTAATGGTGATAACGATTTTTATGTAGGTATAATCCTGTTGCCTCTATAGTTTGTAACCCAAATATTTTAACTGTCTCGTTACACGTATACGTGTAGGTATTTTTATACATGCCAAAACCCATATTTGTTAATTTAAACCAAAATATCGGCGTAGAAAATATTTTAAACGGTCATAAACTAGAACGTCGAAATGAAAACGAAGTGTATGATTTATGTCAGTATAAACGATGTAAGACAAACAAACAGAAATGCGGAATGAATTAAAATTGTGCGTACACTAATAAAAACTATTCGAGAGGCATTCAATAACAAATAATCGTGGAAATATATGTACAGTTATTGCTTGGCTAAAGTGCGTGCACACTGCGGGATTGGAAAAAATAAAATTATTCTTTAAATAATAACCATGAGTGGAAATCGCCTTAACCGACAGCACACTGGTGCTTTAACATTTTAATAAAATGAGAAGCATCAACACAATTTTTATATAAGACCTTTATATTATTCAATATGTTGTTATCTATAGAAAAATATTGTAACATTATAATCTTTGTAGGGCGAATATTGGAGGTCCTTGATTATTGAATCGATTATAATTGGGGAGCGAGTTCATAAGAACGAACTCGGGTATTGTAGATCGTCTAATAATGAGAAATATACATTTAATATGTATTGAGCTAATCGCTTGTGTATGTAGTACATATTTTGTATTGCCATGTTTATTGACTTATGATTATGATGTTAGAGGAAATTAGACAAAACATCATATGTTTATGAAAAAAAAATTAAGCAACGTTTGTGATTTAATCACATGAAATATGACAGCAAAGTTCACAAAAGCATTGTGTGATATATTAGTATCACAGTAATCAACAGACCCATTTAAACTTAGCTATAAAGTCTTGATTGTATATAATTTGATTTATCCATCACCTTGATCCCGTAAAATCCCTAATATTATGAACCTTGTTAGTATTAGGAATAACGAACAATAAACAATTCAACGAGCATTGGTTAGTTATTTCAAGCGCGTGAATTGCTAAGAAAATGTAAACATCAGCCGCCAGTAGAGGAAACGGATATGAAACCCGCTCGCGGACTGATGCATTTCTGATTTCTAATACACCAATTGTTTCCCGGATGTTTATTGACTATTAATTTTGTTTATTACAAAATATTGTAAATTTTGAGTTTGTTAGAGAGTTAGAGCAACAAATTGCGCTAAATGTATTTTTAAGGATGTTTTGAAAGACATTATTCTATGAAATTAAACAGTAACGTCTAAACCATCGACTTTAGAATCCATTTTACACTAATTGGTTTCCAGATTCATAATTTCCATTATAACTGTCAGAATACATTTAAATTTCCAGTAATATTACCAGTATACCAACGAAGGTATATTGCTCATATTAATTGTACTATATTCCTGAACCCTGCATACTTTTCGACTAGAGACACAAAATTCGAGAAAAATTCCAATCGTTCCACAATACACGTCAATAAACACACAAACACGTCGACATAAATAGCGGTAAAGCGTGGTTACCGGCGGCGGACGCGCGCTGACAATGGTTGAGACAATGAAGTAATTAGAGGCCTCGGTCAAAGGCAATCGAAAACGAAAGGAAGCCACGCCGGACGTTGCGTCACAGCGTGCAATCATAATAATAATGCAGGTGAAATACGCTCATTGTCGGCTACATCTGCTAACATCTAGTTTTTGACGAAAAAGGCTGAAAGACCCGTTAACAGAAACTTGTTTTTTTTTCTAATGTCACGGAAATCAAAATCCTATAGTCGTATGTTATCACCACGGTTCAAGACACAAAACGTAAATATGTTTTATCTATATGCGTATGTATGTAAACGAAAGGAGACAGGCTTTAATGGCTGTATAAAAGACTCGAAAATAATTTTTGATTTTATTAGATATTCATGTATCTAAATTAAGTAAATTTTCAAAAGAAACTATAGTGAAAATGTGTATACCTATATTTACTTGCAATAAAATCATCTAATTAACCTGTTGTTCCCGTGTACAATGTATTTACAGGATAAAGCGGTGCATTTGTTAGTAATTCGTATGCGCTAACAATATTCATATGTAATGCGACTAATAGTCAGGGTTGTTCTTACCCTTTCTGGATGTCACCTAACTTGATTCGCTGTAGGTATTAATGATACTGTGGCAGGTAAATTATTCAATATTACCCATGTTAGAATTTACATATCGCCCTAAGTGGTGGTTGTCACTTGCGTCTAGTCACGGTTATTAGTGCATTGCATTATCTGATGTGTAACATATTAAACACTATTTACACTTGTATGACAGTTAATAACTGTATTTGCTTCTAAAATGTTATTTTAAATCATCATCATCATCAGCCCATATACGTCTCACTGCTGAGCACGGGCCACCTCTACAACTGAGAGGGTTTAGGCCTTAGTCCACCACGCTGGCCTAGTGCGGGTTGGCGGACTACACATCTAAGAAATTCCTAAGAACTCTTAGGTGTGCAGGTTTCATCACGTTGTTTTCCTTCACCGTTAAAGTACGTGATAATTCATTATGAATACACACATAACTTCGAAAAGTCAGAGGTGTGTGCCTGGGGTTTGAATCCGCGACCGTCGAGATTCTCGACCGCTCGCCTAAACCTCGAGGTCATCACGACTTATTTATTTTAAATATTGATATCAAATCAATAGCTCTGTAAAAGCCTTAGTTAAAATTCTTAGATAAGATTTTATACAACAGAACGATCAATGCGTTGTGTTAAAACTTAACTTACTAAAAGTATTGTTTTGTACTGGCTGTTTTTGGATTCAAATTTTCTTATCGGCGCGGCGTTAGTCATATGGACGTCAGTGTTAAAAACAGTTTTTATATCTCTAATACTATGTGGAATCCGGCGACGTTAAAATTTATAGTTTTATTTCATTTACATAGACTTTCTGCGCCACAGTGGTATTGATATACTTATGTACAATATTTAGTATATTTGAAAATTTTGATAATTATATTTTTACTACTAGTCTATAAGTCTTGAGTCAAACTACAAATTACTAGCACTAGGCCAGTGGGGCCTAACTCCTAATAGTGAATGTCCGTACCTGGCAGTGGTACGTACATACATATTACTACATATATGGACTGGCATAAATATAAATTGGAAAAATACAAAAATTCAAATTTTAAGCGACTGTAGCTATCGGCTTCGGAATTTCGAATCATTCTGCGCTCATCTCGCACAGAAATGTAGTTATCAATGAATTTCATTGCACGCTGCAAGGTTACATCTATAGTATGTCGAACAAATTCTATATTTCCAAGTACTCCATTGATACGACGTCTGCATGTTATTTATAGTGGTATCACATACGCGCCAGGACACAATGGGCGGTCGATGACATCGCGACAGCTCCCTCTGCACGTCGCTGATACACTTGTATCGATCTGATAGGATTTACACACGCATTGTTACTTGTAAACATTGCACATGTTTATTGGACATTGCCGTTTGACTGCTTTATTGGTTTGTGTCGTGGTATTTTTGAATAAACATTTTGCATAGTCTTTTGCTTAATAATTTCGCCTGATGGTTGATAGCTGATTGTATCATTAATGGAAATATTTATATGAAATCGCGAATGTCTGTGTTCGCATGAAAGTTGTCTGCGTGCCTATTCTAAATAAAATTACTGACATTTCATCTCAAAGTGCCAACGACCCATACATCTCATTCATGAGATTTGCCAGATTTATTATTATTTATTATCAATAACTTATTTTATTAAACTCCTAAATAATTAATGATTAATGACCAGGATTAGATATTTTTTAACATATTATTTACCCGTGATAATCAAGTTTATCACCTTTGGACACACGTATTAACAGACGGGATATAAAACAGGAAAGATCTCTTATTTTGTGGACTTTTTAAATACAAAAGTAATTGACATTTAAAATATACTAGAATAAAGGTATCTTAATTGACTGTCAGTTATCCAGCTTATACATCATCCTGATCAAAACTTGTTTTAACAATTTTACTGAGAACAACTTAGCGAGTAAGTTTTTTTTTATAAGGTCTACGTGTAGTCTGTAAGTTAAAGTACTCGTATTTTGACAAGCACCTATGAATGAAAACAAAAGCGCACCACCGACAGCCTTACGTATTTATTGAGATCATGTTATGTATTGAGATCAGTATGAAGCGTGGAACAGTATAGTTTCGCTAACAATGAGTGCGATTGTCGCCGGCAAGGTCGCGGTTGTGACTGATTGCATGCACCGTGTACTTATACCAGCCGAGCTGAACAGGTTTGGAATATTTCAAATACTCGGCCGATTGAGAGCGGCCGGAGAAAGTTGGTTGACTTGTTGGATCGCGTTGCTTGCGCTGCGTAAAGAAGCGCTTTGCAGGACTATATGTAGTGTATTTGGATTTGAAAGTTCGGCAGACGAAGATTTTAGAAGCAATAAAATCCTATTCAGCGGATTTGATACATCTTTTCCCGTGTACCTTTCGACTTCATGCTGGATGTTCCATATTTCTCAAAGCTTATGAATAATTTCTCATAAGTAATATTTTAATAAATATCTGACAATGGTTTTATACTTGTACTCTGTACTTCTACTTGTATCTGTTATTGACACTTTAGTCCACCAGACTACATATGGGCTGACAAACTTTACATAGCAAATAAATTCTTTGCAGAGAAGTCTCAGCCATGCAGGTTTCCTATATGTATTCCTTTGCCGTATATTTTTATTACAAAAGATAAATAGTTCCTCTGGAATAAATCATAGTCTGGCAGCCGCAAATAATGGACTGTCTTATATAATTTCGATGGAAAAGCATTAAAAAAATATACAGTCGCCCTTGAATAGTAGACAGTCTAAATTTAAGCTAGTAGACATGTCGGAGGCAACTGAGAGCTCCATTAACGCGTCAGAGATAACTGATCAAATGTTTAGCGTGTAAATGAAACGATAATTGATGATATGATATAGTTTGGATTCGGGTAAAAGATTTTTTTGAATCCAAGCCGAACGTTACCTAGTAGTCGGCTAGCTATATGACAATAAAGCCCTGAAAGTAATGACTATGATCAATGAAAAAGGAGATCAGATTTTACGTACATGTTTTAAGATAATTAGCGTATAGGGATAGCGTAAATTACTATTTAAAATAACGATTAATGGCATTTAACACAATTGTCAACGATTCAAATTTATTTTAAGCCCGTTATGATATCCTGTGAAGGTACTTTTTATATATTGTAATAAATACGATAATTAAATTCCATAAACTCATATTGTAGCATAAAATAATATTAGGTAAGGTCCGCTGTTAATGAGTCGATAATTTAAATCCGATTCTTTACTTCAAATTACGCATATCCATCTTAAATACGTGAAGCAGAAACCAAGATCGACTGCTTACTGTGTGATCCATAGCACGAAGGATGTGGACATTTAGCCACTAACCGTGATCGTTCCCCATCTAGAATTGCAGTCCATCATAAGCTATAGTTAGCCTTTGTTTATATTCGTGTTTACTGTCAACCGTGCCCGTACACAACACAGGAACACGTCAATAAAGTCGGAATTGGAATAGATTAAATAATAATTGATTGCATACCTCGCTTTGTAGGTATCACGACTGTAAATAACAGCAGTTGCATCAAGGTGTCTTCTGTTCAGACACTATATTTGTACCTTAGAAAGAAGATTCTTAGTTACTTGATTGTATTGGACTATCATCCTTCAATTTGGACTAACCGATTACTTGATTCACCTTTCCAAATATTTCATCAACTTCCGGGTCTTATTTTAAATATATGCATTGCAGGAGTCGGCAGATCTTTTGATTAAAATCTATGACCAACATTTATAAATACCCAAAAAATCTTTTACATTAATCGTATATTGAAGACTTGTAGGAAGATTTAGAAAGTTATGGATTGTAAACTGGCTTTTTATTATGTTTTACTTTTAAAACACAGAAATTGACAATGATTACGATGCTATCAAAATAGAGTTTCAATTGTCGAGGGATGTCCATTTTCTGTGAATCGTCAAAAATAATGCCGGCCGCCTGTACATTTTCTTGACACTGCAATAATTGCAAATATCGAAAAAAATCTATATAGTGTAGAGGTGTAACTGATATTTCTTCATCGATGAGTTTTCATTTAAAACATTGGTTTTAACTTACCTTCTTTTGTTTACAGCTCCTCCAAAACCTTGGCAAGGTAGACCGGACCCTCGACGACATCTTCGAAGAGCACCTGCAGAACTTCAACCGACAGCACCAGCAGGCCACGAGGCTTCAAAAGGAATTCAACAACTACATAAGATGTATACGAGGTAATTAATGACTTTAGTATTCTTGAACATTCTTCCGGAGACACTTAAAATGCCATTTGGTAATCAATTAACCCAGAAGTTATTGTTCTTGTTGTAAACTGATTAGCATGGCATTTAAAATGACCTGCTTCTTATGGTCAAACGTTTAAATAGAAGACAACTAATTTTCCCCTGCAGAATTTCTTGCTTGAACTTTTGATCGAGTGATTTTTTTTTTCAACGTGCGGTCCGAATTGGTCGATCGCTTCACAGATGGTTGCATTCACTAAAAAAATATCTTCCAAATTCAATCCAGACTTTAAATCATCTATCACAACATCTTTGTGGAATCAGTTTGCCTCGGCGGTATTTCTAACAGATACGACTTAGGGGCCTTCAAGAAGAGAGCCTATATTTTCCTCAAAAGCCGGCAACACACCGATGATTCCTCTGGTGTTATGGGTGTTCATGGGCGGTGTTGACTTAACATCAGGTGGCTCACTTGTTCGTTTGCCTCCTTTTTTCATAAAAAATAATTAAAAAAAATCCAAAATAATTAAGAAAACACCAGCAACATCGACGAAGCGATTTGTCTGGCTTTAAAGTGAAAATCTCCTTAATAACAGCAATTAAACTTTTTTTTTTGTTAGATGTCTTAGTGTCGGCATTGGGTGTTAGATCACGGAAAGTCTCTTAATAGTTAACCAATAAAATAAATAAACCCGACAGACACATATATGGTTCTAACCCGGCACAGAGATACAAGTCTTGTGTCGTGAATATGAAAAACTACTAGAGGTTCTTCGCTCTAACACCCAGACCCGAAACAAATATTTGTGGATCATACAAACATTTGCCACGGTGCAGGTTGCTTTACGATGTTTGCCTGTACGGTACATTATGGTATAGTGCATTATGGTTTATGATGAATAAAAATGTGTGTAAGTGTGAAAATAGTATTCTAATCCACAGCCTTTGACATATTACCGGACATATCGAACGCCCTTCGAGCTACGCTATCACAACTGACTTATTTATTTTCTATTTATACACCTTAACCCTGATCATGATCATCAGCCCAAATACGTCCCACTGCTGGGCACGGGCCTCCTCTACAACTGAGAGGGTTTATGCTTTAGTCCACCACGCTGGTCTAGTGCGGGTTGGCGGACTACACACCTAAAAAATTCCTAAGAGCTTTTAGGTGTGCAGGTTTTATCACGATGTTTTCCTTCACCGTTAAACCAAGTGATAATTCATTGTGAATACACATAGCTTCGAAAAGTCAAAGGTGTGTGCCTGGGATTTGAACCTGCGACCGCCGAAATTCTCGACCGCGTGCCTAAACCTCGACGAACCCTAAACCTAAACCCTAATGAATATGTTTTTTGTTGTACAGCGGTCCAAACAGCGTCGCGGACTTTGATGGAGGCGATCACAGAAGTGTACGAGAGCGGGTGGTCCGGGCACGACCTGCTGTACGTACAAGCGCAGAACATGGAGATGCTGTGGCAGGACTTCTCGCATAAACTCGGCGACCAAGTTCTCATACCGCTCAACACTTACACCAACCAGTTCCCCGAAGTCAGGGTAAGATTGCACACATATTTTTTTTACATTTATTTAGATTTTCACTTGTTTTTTATCTTCCTTCCAAGCCATCAAAACAGTGGTGTTTTGGGCTACTTCGGGCCTCGTCTCAGAAAAATATTATCGATGTACTCATGTGGTTTCTTTTGGACGTGACTGAACCTTAAGCGATATTCGTGAAAGTTATCTAATTACCACGTCGCGAACACTTTATTATAGATTAAAAAGGGTATGTGCCGAGCGATCTAGAGGTCCTGGGTTCGATTCCCGGGTCGGGCAAAGTGTTATTGGGTTTTTCCATTAGGAAATTCTCAGTAACAGCACGGAGTCTGGAATTGTGCCCGAAAAACGGCAATAGGCTCGCCCCCTATTACGTGGGACTGATACGTACCTGGCGAAATGTGGGTGCAGAAATGCTCCTCTGCCTACCCCTTCGGGGAATACAGGCGTGAGTTTATGTATGTAAAAAGGGTTTTGTAATCCGTTTTATATGCACTGAAGTAAATACAATTAATTTATAGATAATAGAATTTAAGATCATGTAGCCACTTAACCAGCTCTATTAAGAGCTGAACAACACAATTTGATACATCTTTTCCATTATCATCTTCTTACATTTGTTCATGTTAATCGTATCTATTTTACCGCTTCATCAACTAAATAATAAATAAAATCTATTTTTATTTGTAATATTAGTTAATAATATAATGAATAATGTGTTACAGAAAAAGATCGAGAAACGCGGCCGAAAGCTAGTGGACTACGACAGCCAGAGGCATAGCTTCCAAAACCTGCAAGCGAATGCGGCTAAAAGAAGGGACGACGTCAAGGTAATTGCTAACACCCGTCCCTTCACATTTGTTAGGCAAAGCTACACTGGTACCTAATGCTAACGAACCTGCAGAATCGAAACTTGCTGACCGAAATCAATGTTATGACAGATCCAGTAAATGAGCTATCGTTGCCTATAACAAATGTTATGCCTTTTTTTTTTAAATGTCTAATATAATCTTTGCTGGCTTAAAAGTGAGTGTTCTTGAAGGCAATTTGTTTGAACTTTGAAGCACACACAAGCAAGTACACAAGAAGTATTTTCAGAATAATTAAAATAAGTTACTGTGCTTTATAAACCCATCTGACTTAACTACTTACCTATTTAGTTGTGTTGTGTCTTACTCATACGCTATTCGCAACTCCTCGATTAATGTCGTAAAAACTGTAAATCAATAAAACAAATAGGTTTTGTGTTTTGATAGTTCAATAATTACTCCATCATAATCATCATCATCAGCCCAAATACGCCCCACTGCTGGGCACGGGCATCCTCTACAACTGAGAGGGTTTAGGCGTTAGTCCACCACGCTGGCCTAGTGCGAGTTGTTAATTAAAATAGTTAATCCAACGCTTATTGAATGATTAAAACCTAATATAATGTCATTGTAATAAAATACATGGGCGAAGAGTTATAAAGTTTTTCTATTAGGAAATTCTCAGTAGAAGCTTGGAGTCTAGAAATGTGCCCGAAAAACGGCTCTAGGCTTACGTATAGAAATGCACATGTATATTTTCATTGGGGATCAAGGCGTGAGTGTGATGTTTGAATATTGAAATTTGCAGGTGACTAAAGGGCGGGAACAACTGGAGGAAGCGAAACGCACATACGAAGTGCTCAACTCCGAGCTCCACGACGAGCTGCCCGCGCTCTTCGACTCGCGCGTGCTCTTCTACGTCAACAACCTGCAGACGCTCTTCTCCGCAGAACAACTCTTCCACCACGAAAGCTCGAAGGTATGATGACGACCGACTGAGAAAAGCTTTCAAAATAGGTACTAAAATTAAACTAAAACCGGTTTCTATAGGGAGCTCAAGTACGTGAGCAATTTTTTCACAATTATTAATACCCCCCCCCCCCCTCTCCCCTATGTCAGCCAAAGTCGGCAATTATCGTACTCCCCCTTCGTATGCTTGCGTATACATTTATTAATCTATTCTGGTTTCAAGCAAATTAGAGTAAATTTGTTGCAAAGTTCATCGCATTTGCTAAAGTGGATTCAGCCGAGAAAGTCTCAATCAGTCATGTGCACGTTGTAGCGCCGTTAGTAGTTTTACCCCATTCACTGTGTATATTGGGGTAAGTGCATAGAGCGCGGGTGTTTAGTTGTATGTATACATTTGTTTTTAGGTGTTCGCGGAGCTGGAGGCCATCACGGACAAGTTGGCGACGGACTGCCAGCGCGGCTCCTACTCCAAGAAGCCGGCCATCAACAACGTGTCGCCCGCCGCCTCCCCCGCGCACTCCCCGCACTCCCCGCACCCGCCCCACGCGCCCCACAGCCCCGCGCACAACGGAGCCGACCACCACGTGCAGAGTGAGCAACCACACACACACATACACACATACCCATACATTCACACATACCAGTGGCGGTACTTCCATACAAGCTCCAAAGCCAAGCTTGCCTTACAAAATTCCGAATAATCTTTCAGCTTTAATTATTTATTTAACAAAGTCATTTGACATATAAATGAGAGTATACTGACCTCACAATAAACAATTAAAAACTAGACATTACGCAATTAACGTGTATTTTGGGCTTCTATGGAAGTATCACCACTGACATACATACATTCACCTTAAGCACTTAAATATGATTCAATTAAAAACCTAAGGCGAAATTCTACGCATTGCCATGAAAATAATTAGAAAATACATTATAAGAAATATTGCTGCTCTATATAAAGGCATAAATAATATTGCAATAAACTTTGGAGACGAAATAAAAATCTTTATTCGTTACAAAGTAATAATATTGTGAAATAACATACTGGGGCAATTTAACAATGATGATTTTACCGTTACCCCATGTACATGAAGATGATATAATAGTAGCCAATACTACTAAAAACCTTTAAACTTGATATGAGAAAGTACATTATAACATGTTACATTATAAAGTTCCTTCTATAAATCTAAAATTAGTGAACAAGTCAAAAATATATGAACAAATACAATACCACTGCAAGTAAAAATAAATACATAAAAAACGGGAGCAAAACACCCATTTTATCTGCATTTTTAGAGTAATTAGAATCGACCCACACATTAGGCGTTCATAGTAAACTTAATTAATTTTATAGGCTTCATCTTACTAAGCATTTTCAACGCACCGGCTAACTAAATTTAACAAATTATATTTAATATCAGTACATTTGAATACAAAATGTGTCACACAATTTTGTATCCAAATTCTATCATGATAGAGATTAAAGTAATTTAACACAAGAAAACGAAACTAAAACATGTCGTGGCTTCTGTGTTGGTTCGGTTTGAAAGTGTCGCGTGCGCTATAGTAATGCTGTTTATCGATCACTACGCTTCAAGTTGGAATTATGAATATCGTGATATTGAAACAATAACATTAGTTTGGTTATACTGAAAGATCACTCTTATAGATTGAAATGAAAATAATCTATATATTTCTAATTATACCCATACCGAAATTTAAATGAATTTTCAATCTCAAAGATTCAAGTATTTTCAGTGTAGCCATTTAGAGTGGTGTGTGCATCAGCATGTGTTGAGTGTGTTGTGGTGTGTGTAGCGCCCCCCTCCCCCGCGCTCAACGGCGACTCTCCCCCGCCGTCCTCGCCGCCATCCACGCCGGCGCCCACCAATCAGGACATAGAACTACAAGCCCCGCCCCGTGGGACCACGCCCACACACTCCGCGCCCGCACCTCAGCCCACAGACAACAACATAGACGAGAAAGACAAGCAAAAAGAGAAAGAGAAGGAGAAGGATAACGATAAGAAGGTTGAGGAACTGTACGATATACCTGTCGGTAAGTTATGCGCTCCTGGTATTTATGGGGAATGGTAAACGTTCTACGCTCATTTTCCATCCGTTATGTGGGCTATTCAAGATGTAATTACGGAGGGCACATGAAACATTATTACATAAATCACCACATGCTAGATTTCGCCACAATTTCAGGTAGTACACGGTCGAAGTTATGAATATTTGATAAACTAATCTAGATGTTGTCGTTGATTCTGAATGATATTGACTTACATGCATAACTTAATAACATGTATCTCGTATGTTAAACTATAAATGTCTCTATTTCTTGTTGTTAATTATTAAATTCATTTATCTCAAACAATATACAAAGCTGCTATTATTTTTGAATTTCTAGAATACTTTATACATCAGTTACATTTCAAAAATGAATATTTTATTTATACTTTTGAAAACATAATATAAACTCCACAAAGATGCGTTAAATGTTTGCGCTTGTTTGCGGTATTCGGCCCCATATAGACGTGTATGGAAAATAGCGAAGTGGAACATTCTCTCAGGGTCACCAGTTCCAGAGAAGGCTAATGATAATGCTGAAACCGGACCAGTAGATGTAGAACAAAAGGTGGAACAAAAGGAACCCAAACAGAACAACGAGAAGACAGAGGATGTTTACGACATACCCGTCGGTAAGTTCAATTAATAGTGGGGCCTCTACATAAATAGTTAATAGCTTGTTAAAGGTTGGGGCAGAAATCGGGTATAGCTAAAATTTTGCTCATACTTAAGTTTAATAAATTCCTTTATATCAATATGAGTCATATGTTTTCAATTGACACTTTACATGTTTTTAAACTCATTAAAATAAACAAAGGTTGTGTAATTTGACAAAAAACGATAGAGTTTGCTAAAATATGAAAACAAGGTTTAATTTAAGAAGAATAAATTCGATAAACATAGTAGAAACGCCATTGCTACTCATAGTTATTGCTAAAAGGGTGGTTTAAAGGCATCAGTAGAGTATTCATTCCATTATATTTTTGTATGGTAAGTTAGATAGTTAGATATATATGTTACATTATCACTACAATTGTCTAAGTAAGAGCAAATTATGTTAAATTAGAATAATTTTGCACAAAGGAAAATATTATATAATATCTTAGAAATAACGTTCTCTGGTTGGCTCACAGAGTGAGACATTATTTCATCATGCTTATGAGTAACACAAATAAAGGTACATGAGAATCATAGGATAAATTAAATACATATTTCACTTCTTTCTTATAACTTTTTGTAAATGTAAAACAACTGTGGCTTATAGGTATGGCTTGTTTATTAAACAAGCATTAATTCTTTCCAAAAAAAGTTAAGGCATATCTATCAATTGTGTCTCCATGTATATCTATATATATAATATTAGCATTATCTATGTATCATAATTAGATAAAAAAACGGGATAAAATATTCTTTAACTCTAGCTTAATGGCCTAGGCTGTGTCAATGAAACTTTTGTATTACTATACTATATCTTTTAATTATGTTAGTATTTTCTTAGCTTATTTGTATGTATGCTTCTAAGAAATATCCTTTGTGTATATAGATTATTTATGTATGTATATCCTTTTATCTGCTTGGTTTTATATTTGTATGCATTGATTTTTTGAATGTTTTTATTTTTTACTAATCTTATGAAGAACATTGACCTTAAAAATAATTGTGAAAACTGTATTACTCCAAATGTTCTATGCATATTATATTCATTTTTTTAGTAACAAATATTTTTATGGTCTCTAAATATTGCTTTTTACTGTGCATGTATTCACTAATAGTTGACAGCATACTAACCTAAGAATTATTCAAATTGTATTGAAATGAAAAATTATAATTCAATATTTATAATGTCTGTAAAATTATGTGTATTTTTATTGTCAGTTGCTTCATTTCATAAGTATTTTACAAACAGCAAACCACTTTTTTTTTTTTAGGAAAATGTATTCTGTATTATTTTACATAGAGTAAAGTCAAAATTAATTAGAAATTGTTACAAATTAATAATCAGTCATAGGTTTAGAAATATAATAGAACTGATATACAATGAGAATATTTCATATGATTTTAATGTTCTCATTATGGAAATTGAAGACATAATTAATACCAGTATGAAAATAATATTTTTGTTGAGTAAAAATTATATGTCAACTTTATGAAAGTATTTAAGTAACATTGGGCTAGGTCTAGTACACCGAAGATTTCTTTTTTGGACTTTTTTCAACATATTTTTTCTAAATCACTGATCTGAATTATGATACATCATACTTTGAATAAGTAATGTTTTTAGTTATATATTAAAGTGTCTCAGTTTTTTAAGAATCTTTAATTCTTAAATCATATTGATGAATTATAGATGATTTGAAAATGTTTACACAGGCCTAATGTTGTCACGACAGAAATGTATCGGGATATGATATGATATTACCTATCTTTAGCATTGTATGTATGCCACTAGTTATGCTAACAGTGTGTTACTGTTGGGATATATTTGTGTGCTCGTCCCATGTTGCACTGTGCATGTGCAGGAGCGACGCTGGCGGGGCTGCCGGCGGGCGCGCTGTACCGCGTGCGCGCCACGTACCGCTACACGCGCGAGGACTCCGACGAACTCTCCTTCGACGTCGGCGACATCATCCGCGTCGTCGAGTACGACGACCCCGACGAACAGGTACGCACACACACACACACACACACAACTCCCAACTAACCACTCAACACTTTATCCTTACTAATATTATAAATGCGAAAGTAACTCTGTCTGTCTGTCTGTCTGTCACTATGACGAGTGACGACCAGGGTTGCCATAAAATAAAAATTGATTGCCGTGTTTTGGATGTCGAATTGCCGTGTTTCATATTATTTTTTTCAAAATGCATTAAATTCTTATCATCTGATCTGATCGGTGTTTTATGATACGGCAATGAATGTTCTGCCGTGTGCCGTGTTTTTTTTCCAACTGACCCCAATTGCGCAATAACACGGCAATTGCCGTGTCAATAGCATCCCTGGTTGTCATTTACACAACTGTAACAATCAAAAAAGTATCGATTACGTATCGCACAAAATTATCGATGACGATGAATATTATCGCCACCTAACCCACACTGATTTCAACACTAGATAAAGTTTTGATGTTACCATCGATGTTGTTGAATTTCATAATACATTACCGATTCGTTTGAGTGCGAATGTTGCGATGGATGTGTGAGGTAACACGAGTTGACAGGGTGAGAAATGAATAGATTAGAGGAAGTTTGAAAGTGGCTCCTGTGATAGATAAGTTGAAAGAAATCTGTCATGATATGCGCATGTTATGAGAAGAGATAAAGCATACGTAGGTAAAAAACATAATGAGTATAAACGCTGAAGGATGGACAAGGAAAGGAAGACCCAAGAAGATATGGATGGAGTGCGTGAGGGAAAAAGAAAAAGCGGTGAATAAAGAAATGACGTCTGATAGGGAAGTTTGGAAAAATAAAACATACTGCGCCGACCTCAAATAAAATTGCGAACAGGGCAAAAGGATTATGATTACCGATTCGTTTGATGAACTTAATTTTCACAAGGTTGATTTTATATCTACTAGTTTTTCAATTTTTATTTTGAAATCACATAGACTTTACCGTTTCGTTTATTTTTGAAAACTATTATGTTAAAGGAGGAGGGCTGGCTGATGGGTATCAAAGAGTCAACGAACGAGAAGGGCATGTTTCCGGCGAACTTCACGCGGCCGATATGAGAAGTGCGCGCCGCCACATCGCCGGCGCCTGCAGCTGTTGCCGGATTGACGCGGTCACATCACTAGTGGCCTTATAATCGATATTTATATTCTCGATCTAATCGATACTAAAACGATCACAGTATTTGAAATTTACATGATTACACTTAATGTGTTGTAATTTTCAGTTTTAAACATAGTACTGCGGTCAATTGCGTTATTAGTAATGATTGAATCAATCACGCAGCGGCTGTGGACTCGATCCCAATCCAGTCGATTCTAAAAGATGCCTGTATAAAGTTATTATTTATACAATGTCTTCATTATTGTAATATCTTTTTGTTACAATATCGAAAACAAATCATGTTTACTTAGTTGTTGAATGTTTATAGATGATATATTTATTTATTCACTTTTTTGTGTTGTTTCAACGAATTATGCCACCGTCCAAAGTTAAAGTATTGTATGATTTTTTTCCCTCATTACTTGATTCTGGTTGAATTGAAGCTTTGAATATTTTTAATACTTTGATGGATGCCGTTAAATAACAAATTCATATGCCCTAGTACAGACATATTGATATGGATCGTTTTTAGTGTAGATTTGACTTACTTAAAAACATGCACAACTTTTTCTTTGGACGGTAATGACAATGTAACATTGTACATAGGACGTATGTTTAACCATCGTTTTGCTTGAAAATGCGTCGTTAGTATCATTTAATAATTTTATTTATTGGACCCATATCACATACATTTATGTGCACAAAAGAAAACAGCCTTAGAAATTATAAAAAAAAAACACAAAAATACAGATTATATTAGGCAATAAGGCTGTTCTCTAATCGCTTGTAATATATTAAATTTGACAATAATTTGAAATGATTATTTGAAAATATATGTCATGAAAAAATTATTAAAAAATTTGCTCATCATTATAAAATTTTAAAATAATTATTATTTCATTAATTATTTCGAAATCTTCATAAATTATTTAAATGGAAAAATAATGAATTCTACGTATCCTATATAGAAAGCCGGTATAAAACTACCTACCAAATATTTTACAATAATTGTCACACGCTGTCAACAGATGGCGCTCATCAACATTTTATTCTACTGTTGGGCTGAGAGCAGTTTCAGATAACAACATTTCATAAAATTCTAATACAAATTATACACAATTAGTGTTAATGTATATTTTTGTATCATCAGTTAACATAGGTCTTGTTCTTAAATCTCTTATATTTCCATATTATACATACTGCATTTCACTTTCTCTGTTTGCATTTTGATTGTAAACATATTTCCCCCGAGTGTTTTGTAGTTTTATGGAATGAAACTAAAAGATTTCTTGTATATTTTATGCATTCAAACGGTTCGGTCCCACTTGTTTTTGAATGCAAATTTGTCGACTTTGATCTTTAATGAGGCAGTATAAAATATGCCTATCATGGAGCAATACTTTGTTTATCTCCGTCTGTAAGTCTCGAATAAATATAAAACACACATGGAGTAAGAATTCTTTTAGTTTTCATGAACAAAATAAATTGAGTTTAAGTTTTAATGTATATAATATTGATTTTTAAAGTTTTGTTGACGCCCATTGTATTGTTAATAAATATAACACTAGTAAGTTGAAATCGAATATATTTAGCTACAATATAAAAGGTTTTCTTTTAAGTAGAATTATTTTGGTTAATATTAACATTATTAGTGAACCTGATAGTAACTGTTATGTTAAAATAATTTTATTATGCATACAATTATGAGTATGGAGTAACGTTTTCGAACCGGAGACAGGAAAATATGATCAAAATATCCGTATTATATTGAATTATCTTTCGTTCATTATTTGAACTACCATAATCACTTGTATAAGAAATGACTCCAGTTCGTCAACGCCCATTATATATGTAGCGAACATTATGCTCAGATCAAAAATTGATATTACAACGCCTGTGTCAAAAAGGGTGCTTTGAAAAAAATGTACATAAATTATATACTTTACATTTTTTATCCCCGTTTATATAGTTTAAGGAGTGATTGAATCATGTGTTCTAATTTATAATCAGCCATTGAGAGATGATGTCAATGTGCAGTGAAAAATATTATTTCCCATTTGGTGACAATTTGTCACAAATATGTTTTGATGGGATTTGATATTTTAAAGTATTACAATATTTTTTAACCAAATTAAAAGTTTCACTTGGTGTCGTGTAACGTGGGTGGGCTGAATAGCATTGCTAAATAACATCCGCTAATTGTGGCCTTCGGAGTGGCAGTATCTATGAATTTTAGTCGTTTTTAATGTTGTCAGTTTGACTGATGGTTGTCGGAGGAAAGTTCAATGTGTTTGGACGTAGGATGTGCAAGCGACGCGTCCATACTTGTGGCTTTATTGTCAGCAGTGCCATGCGAGGTCCATAATGTAACATTATTTTATAAGTTTGTTAGGACTTGTACAGTTTTTACAACTGCAAATAAAATGTTTCACACATATATTTTGTTTTATTTATATCCTCCATATTATTTAACCGTAATAAATATTATAAATTTACCATAAACCTTACCTTGATATCAGTATTAAATGTTTCTTTAACTTGCAACTTGTGTATTTAGCATCGATTCAGGTCTTAAACCAGCGAAGTGTGTAGTCTGGGAAATAAAAGATAATGCATCTACTACAATATACAATAAGCTCTTTCCCCGGACCTCTGAGGTGTTCAGACGTGTATTAGGCACACATTTATTTAAAATAAAAATTAAAAAATAAATTAAGCTTCTTGTAATTAAATTTATATGTGCCGTGCGATCTAGACGTCCTAGGTCGGGCAGTGTTATTGGGTTTTTTAATTATAAATTTCTCAGAAGCAACACTAAATCTGAAAATGTGCCCGATAAAAGGCAATAAGCTCGGCCCCGATTACATGAGAGTGATACATACCTGGCAAAATGTGGGTGTAGAACTGCATCTCTGCTTGCTTGTTCCAGGAATACAGACATGAGAATATGTATGTAAATAAAATATTTCTTTATTCCGACAAAATGTTGTTATGAATTGTGTTAAAAAGATGCATTTAGAAGAAAATAAATTATAATATTTGAATTAATACTGATAACTGTTAGTTAACAATATTGTCCTTCATATTTCCCGCCAAACGTACAAAAAAATACATTGAAGAGAAACACTGAATTGTAGACAAAAAAAGTATTTTTGAAAACGGAATGTAATTAAAAGTTACATTATTGCATAATATTATATTGTCTGCACTCTACACAATAGGTACCTACTTACCAGACACTGTTTGGAATGATGTATTGATATTATAGTCTGCGCATAAAACGTAGAACGGAACGTTAAGTTGGAATTGATTGGAAGTGAATTACTGTCGGCAATAATAAATTCAAATAAAATGATTTCGTATTGGAAAACCCTATTTGACAATTGTGTTCATGTTAGAAACTTTGCGAGTAATGGTATTGCTAGGTAAATGTTCATCTAGCGGAGAGATTTAGTGACTAAGTAAATAGGTAGTATGAACTGAGTGCAGTATCAATAAAATAAAAGTTCAGTTGACTTACGAGTGCATCAAATTAGTTTGAATTAATTAAATACACGTAAGTACAACATATTGTTTAAACCCGCTTTTTACACTACATTACACGATATAATGTTAACCGTCTTCACATAATAATATAGTCAATTAAGTCAGGATTAATTAAAAATGATAGTATAAAATAACATCCTGTTTTTATTTGACTAATTTTGGCGCCTTAAATATGTTAAAAATAAAAAATTCATTAGTTAGAAATATATATTATATTGCTAGTTTTTGCCCGCGGATTCTTTCGCGTTATCATAATTTTCGTTAACCAATTTTAAAATAGGTTTTTAACGAATTCAAAGTTTTACGCGATAAAAATATAGGTAGGTACTATAACTGTCTCTAGGGCCTTATCTATATCTATCAGGGATAAATTTAAAATAAAAGATAGCTTTTTAATTTATAATATCAGCAAAGATATTGCAGCAAAGATATGAAAGATAATTGTAGGTACAGGTAATCTTATTTTTTTTTTTTAAATATACCTGTATATTTTTTATTTAGGATGTATTCAGATTTCAGACCATGATCGGAAACGAAAGCAGGTAATAGCTAAGGTGATTACAAACCCCCAGGTATTAAAGAAAATCCTGACAAAAAAATATAATTGAAGTTTTCCTAACAACCATAGGTATAAAATATGATGAAGATACTAACAATGAAATACAGTGTGACTAATGATATGGTTCATTAGTGTGTTCTTGCAATGGTATATTACACATAAAACTACTTTGTCATGCAAAAACTTTGCTGTTGCATAGTATTTTGTAAGTAAATTTGGTACCAACAATGCTTAATCCCACTAAATTTCCTTAACTATTGGAGCCCATTGATTTATGGCCAAGGCTCAGGGATTATCCTGGGGTTTTGAGGTGATAAGGAGACATTAATCACTGCACATATTTTTTTAAAAGTTATCATTAGTTGATCATTATTTTGTGTGTACCATTTGGAAGTCATAATGCTTGTATATTTTATTGATGTTATTTGTGCTTTATTTATTTTTTAATTCTTTTTTCTTTTGTATCCACAGGTTGTGTCTCACAAAATGGATGTAGTGAAAAATATTTGTTTATTTGTAAGTTTATTTTTTTTATTATTATTTTAATCATGTTTTTTTTTTAAATCTAATTTTAATAATTTTAATCAAAAATTATGGACAAAAATTGGTAACTTTTCGTACTTCTTTTCTCTTATATCTGAATTCAAAGTTTATGCTGAGAGAGATGTATTTCAACACCCATATTTCGTAAGCTATGTTCATAGTCATGTGTACATTGACCCTTATAAGTGACATTTCAACATTTTGTACCATTAACAGCCCCGTTGCGCAGTTGGCTAGATACCAGCTTGCGAAACAAGAGACATCGGGTTCGATCCCCGCACCGAGACAAATGTTTGAGTGATCCACAAGTTTGTGTCATGGGTATCAGAAACTACGAGAGACTTTTCGGTCCCACAAACACCCATACCCGAAACAAATACTTGTGGATCATCATCATCATCATCATCATCATCAGCCCATATACGTCCCACTGCTGGGCACGGACCTCCTCTACAACTGAGAGGGTTTAGGCCTTAGTCCTCCACGCTGGCCTAGTGCGGGTTGGCGGACTACACACCTAAGAAATTCCTCAGAACTTTTAGGTGTGCAGGTTTTATCACGATGTTTTCCTTCACCTAATTCTTTAGGAATAACTTCAGTCCACATAAGTCCCACTGGCGTTCCGATCCTATAGTTCTCTCCTATCTTCTCAAGTATAAAACAAAAAAAAACTTAATTGTGACGATTCAAAAGCACTTGTAAAAGTGTACATATTTGAATAAAGGTTATTTTGACCTCGACTTTGACTTTGATTCTAAGATTCAGAGGATTTACATTCAGTGCATTAAACTGGCCTACTGATATAACAAGACTTAAATATAAGTCTAAAGTCTAGACTTTACCATAAGAGTACTAAGAAAAAAGTCCATGTGAAGAACTCTCTCTCAATCTGTTCCTTCGTCGTTTAACTACCCACGTCGACTACCCAGTAGTCGTTTAACGTAGTTAATACACAGATTTTTCATGATAATTTCGCCTTTTTTTTTCTCGAGGGGAAAGCTGTTTATGGCTCTACTTCCCGCCAGCCATGGGGGAGGGGGACAGGAAGCGTATGTCGGGGTCACCGGCCTTCCAGCCCGGCGCGCGGGGTGTCACGTCCGCGCAGATATTACTGCCGAGCTGGGTCCCTAACGAAATCCTTATGCCGGCATACCGACTAAAACTCCCCCAGTGGCCATCTTCGCCCAAATAAGACGGCCACGGTGCGTGGGCGAGAGGTGCCCACAATAGTACCGCAGCCGCCCGCTGCGCCTCCGAGACGAAAGCGTCTCGGACTACTCGGTTTTTTAATAGGCGCGTTTGCACCCCCAATAACTTGATTTGGGCGCCTCTATTTTGGGCACCCGCGACAGACACAGGCCACCGCGCCGCCGCACTATGGAAAACGTTAGAACAAGGCCATATCAAAAATAGTTTTTAAAAAAGTTACTTATTACTTGTTTTGATGATTTTGTTTTATAGTTAAGATGTTAATTATCGAAATAGAAAGAATTATAACCTTTTGGAATCATGATTTTACTTGATAAACAGATTTGAAAAACTCACATTTACTTTTAAGTAAATTTGTCAAGATAATTTTCGTACATTCAGTATCAATTTTCAGATTGAAATTGTTAAAAAACACCTAATAAATTATATATTTTTGGAAAGAATGTTTCTTTCTCATAATTTTGATAAAATAATATTTGCTTTAAGTAGCATATATTGTTTATAATGATAAAATTTATAAATATAGATAAAAAAATCCAGTTTACAATTTTCAATTAGGTATTTCTTTATTATCGAAGCTTGCCGAAGTTTTGAATTTTGTATTTATCAATAGCTTAGGTCTTTAAAAATGACATATAAAAAATTTGTCTGCTTATACGTGCTTATGTAGAAGTTATGATGATAAATATCAACCGAGTCCCACGTTCGCGAAAACGTTATCTTTGCGGTTAAGAAAAAATAGTGTTCTTTTATGGTCTTATTGACTATGTAATTGCCAGGAAATGGTATTTATATGAGTTTGCACACGTTACATGTGGGAAATATATTGTTTAATTGCACTCTACACTCATAGCTTTCCTACATAAACCTCAGTCGAGGGTGATTATTCTATCACAATAATTACAGTGAAAATGGCCAGTTTTACTTGTTCAAAGGAAGAAATAATAATATATTATATAAACAACCATAGACAACCAGGGACCACATAAATTTCATAATTGAGGATTTCAAAAATCTCTTGCTTTGCAGACTGCTAGACTTTATGTCAGCAAATACAACTGGTATTATATGCCATCCTCCGTGCATACAATATTAATACATGAAGAGAGTATTATAAATCATTTTTCAGTGTTGCCCATTGGACAGCTTTCAGAAAATGCCTAAGAATCCGGGAATAAGGACTACAAGAAATTTAGACTGCATCATGCAAGAAAATGCTCAAGGTCTGCTAGGAATGAAGATGTTTTTCATACTATTTTATACACGTCTGATCCATACATATCCAGTATTCGAAAGCAATACTTTAAAAAATATTAAAGAACTTGACGAAGACACTTTGGTTCTTTTAAAGGTTCATCAACTAATTGTAGATCCAGCAAAACAAGTTACATATACATATGTTTAAGTTATATTTAATAGTTATTTCATCGGTCGAATTGTGAATCTGTATATTAAAACCAATTATAATAAATTAATTATAAGATAATATTTTGTAATTTAATTTCTTTGCGTTAAATGTTATACTTAAGTAAGTTTATAAGTGCTATAAAAAAGATAAACTTTTTTTATGTTAATTGAAGTTTTAAAAACCCAATAAATTTATTTTTAGGTAGTCCCTATTTATATAGTCCCTATATATAATCCCTATATATTAGTTTAGATAACATTTTCGAAAGTGTAAAATAAATATAGTTTTTTTTTCTTCGCATTTTAACTTTGAACCCAAGCAAAACCGGGTTAGAACATTAGTATCATAAATTCATGCAAATCCCTAAATGATTGTACTTTCGACTATATCCATGCAAAATTTCAAAGCGATATCTTTATAAACAAAAAAAGTACAGATTTTTGATATGAGAATGACCTATTTTGCCCATAGTGCGCCGCCCTGATCGGGGTCACATTATATGTAGACGCACTGCCCCCGCAGCGCGTCCAGTGACCCCAAGGGCCCCAATGAGTCGATTATAATTTCGCCTGCAATTCAGCAGTTTAATTATACTCGTATTAAAGCGGATTTGCTTTTAAACGCCGGTACAGTTACAAATAGAAGAAAAAATTCAACTACCCACACAGCACATTTTTATTTTTACGAGTGCAATGCTCTACAATTCCATTTGAGGGGGCGAAATGGGGTGGCACGCGTTTGCACCTGAATAACAAAGAGGGTGGCTGTTATTGCTAAAACCGTTTTGGTGAAATATTGTACCAATGTGACTGCCGATGTGTATGGTTATGTGCAGAGGTTATCGAATGATGTAGAGTTTGTAAATTAGCTGATAAAACTACGGCTGTACCTACTACATACATACTTAATAGTACAGCCTTACTCAATAATTCCATATAATGCATTTTAAATATACCCAAATTTTCGAAAAGTAATAGGTGTGTAACTAAGATGTATTTTAAATGCCAACCGCGAAAATGTATCGACGAACTGCGCACATATTTTCCGAGGCCTTCACACTTTGTGAAATAAAAGCCATATAAAAAATTACAGACGGTTTGAGTTTTTTTATTTAATGTCTTTTATCAATTATATTCTTTCAAAACAAAGGGTCGCACCCAAAATAAATTGCTCTTACTAGACGTTTATTTTATGTTTCTTTATGCTGAGACCCTTTAAACAAAGTGAGTAATTTTTTAATTTAAACAATTACACATCGAGAAACCGCATACATTTTTATCTTGATTTAGAATTAAAAATCGTGTGAAAAAACTCATCTTACTCATTATCATAAAATTAAATTTATGATACTTATTTATTTTTAAACGGATTTTTGAAAATATTAAATTTGTAACATCGAATTATTATAACAGTCCTTTAAAATAAAATAAAATGTTATTATAATTAGGATCACCTTGGATCTTTTAATTCTTTTATTAAAGTAAACTTTCGCTTTGTCCTTTTAAGCGAAGTGATGGTTAAAAAAAAGTTTTGATATTATATGTCTTAGAAACCGAAAATTAACGTACCTACATATTTATCTTCTAATACATATTTTGTTGGTAAGAGGTGCTCCTGAATACCCCTTACGGAGAAGATAGTTTATTTGGTTGATGAAAGTTCTTATCGGGCGCACCTTCCCAACTCTACCATCCACATTCGCCCGATAAAAATCTTTCGAAAGTCGTCTTCTACGTACGTCCTAACTATCTCAGCATGCCTCTTTCTATCAAGCTAAGTTTATTCCGTAGTGATAGCCTCGAGGGTTAGGCGCGCCGTCGAGAATTTTGGCGGTCGCGAATTCAAATCCCAGGCACACACCGCTGACTTTTCGAAGTTATATGCGTATTCACAATGAATCATCACTTACAGTACGGTGAAGGAAAACTTCTTGAACCTGCACACCTAAAAGTTTTTAGGAATTTCTTAAGTGTGTAGTCCGCCAACCCGCACTAGACTAGCGTGGTGGACTAAGGCCTAAACCCTCTCAGTTGTAGAGGAGGCCCGTGCCCAGCAGTGGGACATATAAGGGCTGATGATGATGAGGTTTATTCCGGAAAATTCAATTTCCTCATTATTGAAAATAAATAATTAGGGCCCACACAGTATTTTGTAGTTTTGTAAATACAAAACATGGTAAGTTTTTGTTTGCTTTTGGCAATAACAAAAATAGTGTTCTAGCTTAGGTACATTAAATTCATATAGACGTGCGAATTGATTTGTGCGAAGAAAACACTTAAAGTAAACGATACTAGTATAAAGTACAGTCATATTTTATTATTATATGACTTACTTAAACTTGGAATGAATTTATTTATATCTCGAATATTATTATGTACCTATGATAGTTTGATTTAAATGTACAAACTGGTACATTAAATCTTTAGAGTGAGTGTTGTGAGAGCGAAATATTTCTAATATTATTCAGAAACGTAATGAAGAGTAAGAACTAAATAGATACTACCGACTGTTTTTGAAACTATTGATTTAGTTTTAATACTTATAATGGATTCACTTAAAAGCGATGTCGGTATCAAATGAGAGGAATAACAACTTCGATGACATTATCATAGAATGTCTATGATAAATAACTGAAAGATTTCATCGTCGCTATAAAAACATGAAACCTGCACACCTAAACGTTCTTAGGAATTTCTTAGGTATGTAGTCCGCCAACCCGCACTAGGCCAGCGTGGTGGACTAAGGCCTAAACCCGCTCAATTGTAGGGGAGGCCTGGGCACAGCAGTATATGGGCTGATGATGATGATAAAATCATCTATATATTTGCATATAGCGAATAGGCAGCGAAAGGAACAAATAAATAATGAAATAAAGTGTACAGTGGACACGTACGCAAATATCTGTCGCTCCGTGTCCAGTTATGGCAGAGCAAATAGTAGTGAGGGCCGCCGATCCATCGGTTACTTCATAATACATTTAGTAAACACAACGGAGCACCACGCCTCGTGCCAACCAATAAACACAGCTCACGTTTTCATTCGGGTAGGCGGAAATGGGAATTTTTACAAAGTAAGGAAAAATTTCGTTTCGTTTCTGCGGGTAAACTGAATTTTTGTGATTTTAAACTTCGTAAAAGGTCATAGGGTACTTTTTATATCAATAACTTTACTATTTCCAACGGGCCATCTGTAACTGACATATCTTACTGCTGACTCTAATCGTGTTTCTAGATAATCTCTTTGTGGTGCGTTAACAAAGAAAAGCATGACATTTGTTCTGTGCAATTAGGATCGCTCGAGAACTCTGGCATTGTCCCACACACTTTTATACGGCTTAGTGAAAAGTATTATGTAGTAGAAGAGAATTAAAATTTCAAATGCTATGTTGAAGTCAAACACTGCTGATTACATATTGTTCATAAGTTGGTCAACAAAAGCTACTTACTAAACTACACGGTCTGGTATTTGACTCTCCCCCCCCCCCCCCCCCCCCACACAGCAGATGCTTTTATATTGTGAGAATCAAAATATTTAAGGGCTCTTTGGTACTTTAAAATCAATATGTTCTCAATATATTTCTCTAAGTCGAGATAAAAAAATCGTCTCAGAACATCAGTAAAAACAACAGTTTATATTTTTTGAATCTTTAAAAACAACGATAAAATTGCGTCGAATTTCAACCGACCTATTACGAGTAGGTATATGCTATCTAGGTGTCTGCATATCTTTCGTGCAATATCCAGCGGTAGGGCCCGCAAACGGATTAAGATATGCAAAAAGGCATTGGATTCGCGTCCTTCGTTAAAATCCCCGAGATTTCCATCGATGTGTTTCATGATAGAATGTTAGTCGACGTCGCGACGCCGCGGCGAATACACACGCATTGCCATCACCCGTTTTCCCGCTAACCATTCGCCCTTTATTACGAGATTAATTCCTTGTGATTTATGAACCGTTTTAGTGTCGCGGTGTTGTGTTGAAAATATCACATGTAAGTACAGTGAGCTATGTTGACAGTGTACTCATATTTAATTAAGAAGTTGTTGTCATAGTATAACTTTATTATATATTTTATATAAATGCATCATCGGATATACATAAGAGTAACATTGAGCCAACAGTTGCACGTACAAAATCTCTGAATTTATATAGTTGCGGATGTGTGTGTATTGAAAAAGAAAAAAAAAGTGATGAAACCTACACAGCCGAAATTTTTTTTTTTTTTTTTTTTTTTGTGACTTTCATCGGCGATCAGTCGCTAGACTATAAGCTGATTTGTTAGTAAGTATCACTTGAAGGCGATGAGGCCAGTGCCACATCTGCCTAGATTACCACACGTCTTTTCTTTTTAGCCTTTTTGGTAGTAATGGCGGGTTTAAAAGTTGCATTGCTGGAGTGTTGGGATGAGCTGATAAGCGTTCTGCATATTTCGTCTTGAACCTTTTAATTTCGTATTGGACTGTTGGCACGTTAAGATATTCATGGATTTCGTCTGTTTTGGAATACCATGGAGCATTTGTGATGGTGCGAAGAATATTGTTTTGAACTCTTTGCAAACTCATTAAGTTGCTCTTGCTGGCAGTACCCCATAGTGGGATGCCATAAGTCCAGACAGGTTTAAGAACTGCATTGTATAAGAGGAGTTTATTGTCAACAGACAATGCTGAGTTTCTACCCATCAGCCAGAGCAAATTTCTGAATTTAATGTTAATTTCATCCCTTTTCTTACGTATGTGGTGAGTCCAGGTAAGCCTCCGATCCAGGTAAAAGCCTAGGTACTTTACAACCTCTACATCAGGGAGTAGATCTGAACCAAGTTTGACAGTAGGGCAGTTTCCCTTTCGTAGAGTGAAGGTAATGTGCTGTGACTTCTGAGCGCTGGCGCGGATCCGCCATTTTTTCATCCATACTTGAGTGTGGTCTAGCAGATGTTGGAGTTTAATACTAGCCTCAGTAGGGTCATTATCACTGGCAAGGTAAGCAACATCGTCAGCGTAAGTTGCAACAGTAACGTTTTCTGATATTGGTAGATCCGAAGTATAAATATTGTATAAAATTGGGCCAAGTACGGATCCCTGTGGCACACCAGCCTCAATTTTACGTAGTGTGGATCTGACGTCTCTCTGCTTCACTTGAAAGTATCTGTCTTCGAGATATGATTTTATAATAGAAAATAAAGAGTGAGGCAGTTTTGTCTTTATTTTACATAGCAACCCATTATGCCAGACTCTGTCGAATGCCTGTTGGACATCCAAGAACGCCGCCGAACAGTATAGTTTCTTTTCAAAACAGCGTCTGATTTCATTGTGTACGCGGTGCACTTGCTCGATTGTGGAGTGCTTTTCACGGAATCCAAATTGGTGCTCAGGGATGACATCAACACTCCTCATGTGTTCTTTTAGCCGAATGGCAAAGATTTTCTCCCATAATTTTGATAAGATAGGAGTGAGACTGATTGGACGGTACGATGATGCTTCGTGAGGAGGTTTTCCTGATTTATGGATCATTAGTATCTGCGAAACTTTCCAAAGTTTAGGGAAATACGATAATCTTAAGATGGCGTTGAAGAAAGAGGCAAGTAGAGTGATACATTTTCTGGGTAAATTTTTTAACACAATCGGAGTAATGAGATCAAAACCGGGGGCCTTGTTTGGATTCAGTTCTCTTATGCCTTTCGCAATTTCTTTTGGCGATGTAGATTTTATTGGTAGGGATAGCTGGAGATCGTGGTTAAGTATTTCATCCGAAAAATGATCATATTTTTTTTTTGATCTAGTCTATGCAACTGCATTATACCATGAACTATGCCTCACTAAAAAATCTCAGTTTGAAAATGTAGGAATGCAATTGGAAATTACAGTATGTAACGCAATTAATATAATTAATACTAGTGTATACTACTCATAGTATTCCCAGACTTGTATCTAAAAGTATTTACGACACAAGACTCGTATCTTAGTGTGGGGTCGGAACTATGTATGTTACTGTTGGGTGATATTACCTGTATCAAAAAAAAAAAATGAAGTATTTTTAATTTCACGGTTGTACCGAGTGTTGTTTACGCTCATGTCGCTTTTATAAATAAATACAGCCAACAGTCCCTTACATAATTTTGATCCCACACTAAAATATAAGCCTTGTGTCGTGGGTATCAGAAACTACAAAAGACTTATCAATCTCTCAAACAAATATTTGTGGATCTTACAAACATTTGCCTGTGTGATCGAACCCGCGGCCTCTCGCTACTGCGCCACGGGAATGCCGAACGGATGTTCAAATGGATTTTTTTACTGGCGCGCCAAAATGGTAACACCACTCCCCATGATAAGAGCAGTGCAGTTTCAATAGAGTGTTGACTTGCCTAAAACGACGATTACTTCATGTAAGATGCTCCCTGCAACGGTGGTGAATAACCTGCCACCAGCTAATTGGTCCTTAGGCAATCTAGGTTACCAAATAAAAAGCTTGCTTCTCGCCACTTTTTGTTGAGTGGTACCACCCAGATCGAGTTAGCCAATCGTATCGCAGTCCAAGCTGAATACGCCGTAACTCTACCACTTGTGAATTGTGAAGTAATACGATGCAGAAGGAGAAAATTATAACCAGCTCTCGAGTTCATTTTTGAAGTCCCAAGTACTTGTGAAGAAGGTTCTCAGCAGGACGGCATGATTGCTTCGAGTGGCAAAATATGCTTCTCTGCAATAGAATTTTAAATTTAATTTATGTTATTTTTCTCAGTTCTTTAGATTAGCGTTTTGTGGAAATGTTTTTAGTATCAGAAACTACTACCACTTTTCAGTCTCACAAACAACCAGACCCGAAACAAAAATATATGTGGATCACACAAACATTTGTCTTGGTGCGGGGATCGAACTCGCGGCCTCTCGTTTCACGAGTTGGTGTCTAGCCAACTGCGTCACGGGGCTGCCAAGTAACACATAACTGTTGCGTTCTGGGATTAGCCTGTGTATATTACAACCACGTTACCGTCACTGTCTCACCAGCCCGCATGATTGTCGAGTGGTGTGGAATAATTCATTTATTGTACACATACATAACTTCACTCCTGTGTCCCCTATAGGGGAAGGCAGGAGTGCATTTATGCACACACATTTCGCCAAGTATGTATCAGTCTTTTCTAACCCGTTATAGCTTTGAGTTTAAAAGTTTATCACATGGACTACCATCAGGATTTTTTTTAGATTTTTCGAGCCATCTGTCGAACTTCTTATCTGTAAAAGAGCTTTAAAGTTGAATATCTCGCAAACGGACACCTAAATCAAAAAATGTTTTGAAAAGTCCTATATATTCTGATTCTGGAATCTGACGTTTGTTTTCTATGACGTTAATGTTGCACTTTAAAATAAAGAGACAAACACTTTTTAGCTAAAACAATAATAAACGTTTACAAATGACGCCCTAAATCCACCTATCATTGTTTTCGTGCGCACTGAAATATTTTTTTTTATTTATGTTTGACTCCAAAAGATACTTTTGCATGGACAGTGAATATTGTCAATTCTTAATATTTAAAGAATACGGTTTCGCGATTATCCGGACCATCAAACGCGACCAATAAAAACTATTATTCATCATCATCAGCCCATATACGTCCCACTGCTGGGCACGGGCCTCCTCTACAACTGAGGGGGTTTAGGCCTCAGTCCACCACGCTGGTCTAGTGCGGGTTGGCTATTATTAATAAATACTATTATTAGTCAAGTCTTTAATCTGTCGAGGTTGTCTGGGCATTACCGGTAATAGAGTTGCGGATATCTAACTCAACATACTTTTGTTACTTACTTTAAAGGTGAAAGAAATATTCTATATCGTTATGTGTTTGAACAATCCATTATGTCTAGCAAAGTCTGGGTCGAGACAGTTTAACTCTTATAATATTTATATTTCATATAGATCTAAATAAAGTATATTGACTTTGTATTTATTTCATCCCGTACAATGTCCGGTATTGACACTCAGGGCACACTATCTCTTGAAAGCGAAATTACTGATAACAGTAATGTACAGCGTTTGCAGGGATATTCGCGAGATTTGTAATATTATTTATCCAATGTTTTATTTCATCATCATCATCGTCATCAGCAGCCTTTATTACGTCCACTGCTGGACATAGGCCTTTCCTATGGCACGCCACTGGGCTCGATCTTCGGCCCTCCTCATCCAACCGCTGCCAGCCACCTTGCGAATATCGTCACCCCACCTAGCCATGTTTTATTTATAATAATTAAAATAACAATAAAAGCTGTGGCATTAAAAACAAACGTACATAAAGTTTTTTTCCCAATGCAGTTAACATTAATTGAAATAAATATTTACTGCATCCAAAGACATGTGTTTTCACACCGATCAGTCTTGTGCAGTTACTGATAGCCTTGTCACAAGATATATAATAACATGAGTTAGGTTTATCTATTATTTGGTTTAATTATATTAGGTTTTGGAGTTTATTATTTTACTTGGTAAATCATTTGAATTATGTAAGCGGACCCTTTCAAAGTTTACGTTATCTTAGCGTTAATCAATTAATGGGTACATTTTGTTATAGGTACTAGTAGTTATTCTAGGATCAAAATCACTGTTTAAGTAGGACAACATTGTTATTGATTTAGTCAATATTTGCATTACTTTAAAGTTTTTTATTAACCCTTATCAAGCCAATCGATAGGCATAAACTAAAACAGGGCAATGCTTTTTCCTATATAAACTATAGTTTTTGGTCTTTTTTGTCTAGTAATGACTGCCTTCCGAACAGGGTGGTAAACTAAATTCTGAAATGATTTGACGTTTTATAGATTTAATAAATATCATTTCATTTCACTTTATTACATTTAAATCCAGTGGGATCTTTCAGACTAGAGAGATATGATCTCTGTATAGAGAAAGTGTTTTCGTCCGAAGCATCATCAACTTGATTAAAGCCAGCGCATAAAGCTCTCCGCATGCTCCGTCGAAGCGCTAAGGGGCAAAGGTGAAAGCCTTCAGAAGTAAACATAAATTGTGTCTGCATTATGTATGTGCGACTTTAGCTCTGGGGCGGATTTGACTTGATCGTTTATAAGTATTGTTTTCCTAACAAAGGGGGTATTTATAAATAATCGTGTGTTAACTTCGTATGGAAATAGATTTATAGCTAAAAAATCTTACAAAAACTAAATAAATTTTTTTTTACAGTGATTTATATGATTGAAATAAGCGGACTTTCTCTTAGCTGTCTGATGTTCCTTTGTATTGTGTTAGAAAATGGTGAAGGGGTCCAGCGCCCAGCAGACGTTGTAAGACGTACAAAAGCTAACGTTATAGAAGTGATAGAAAAAAAGACAATGCAGTTGGCAAGTAAGCTTTAACTAACGATAACATTAGACCTGAGTGTTTTTTTGTGATTAAAAAAAAATGCCCCCCACATACAAATTCGGGTCTGTTTTTGAGGCTTCGGGTTGACGACTTATCGATTGGTAACCTGTTGCGTCCTCAGATGGCTGTAGTCTGTGGGTGCGACAGCCGCCGATGTGTCTGCTAGGCACTGGGTAATTTTCGCTGGATGGAGTAGTGCCTTTGTGCTCTGCTCTGTTATTTTAGTGGTTATGGATCGATATGTGACGTGGACTAAGGCCTAAACCCTCTCAGTTGTAGAGGAGGCCCGTGCTTAGCAGTGGGACGTATATGGGCTGATGATGATGATACTAGCAGACCATTCTACTCAGTGTGTTTTTATAATTTAACACTCGTATTATTGTCTCCTTGAGTCGAAGACTGTAAATTATTTTGTTTGATATATTGCTCTTGTGAAGAGTACTTTGTTGAATGTAATCACAAACCACAAAAGTAATAAATCTTGGCTTTTTATCGCTTTAGTAATCTCACCACGTGTCATGTTGAGTAGACTGAGAAATGGAAGACTGCAAGTTTGATCGTTGTTACCGGGAAAAAATATATTATTAAGGCTCAGATTCAGGCACAAACCTCTGACCTGTGACTCATAATAAATTATCAAGTACTTTAACTTTTACTTTAACTTTAAGTTTTTTTCGTTTGGAAACCTGCACACCTAAAAGTTCTTAGGATATAACTAGGTGTGTAGTCTACTCACCCGCACTAAATCAGCGTGGTGGACGAAGAACGCCTTAACCCTCTCAGTAGTAGAGGAGGCCCGTGCCTAGCAGTGGGACGTATACGTATATGGGTTGATGATGTTGAATCAAGGTTCTCCAATGGCATAGGTACATTCAACAATTAGAAAAAATGTAACTATTAAAGGAAATTAAATTGAAAACATAGCTTAAAACTGATCATGAAGACGTTGTGAGATATTTGTTTTGTGATTGACAAGTATGAATGTGCAAAAATACTGGATTGGTAGCACTGTCTAATAAACATTGAATATAAACAACGTGAATGCTATTGCCTTTCTTTTGTAGAGATTGCTGGTTCCGTGGTACGGTATTCCTGTTTGCCCTATTTTATACCTTAACGTATCGGTAAAATGCCGTAGTTTAGCATGCAAGTGTTCTCCTTTCTGGAAGCAACTAGAATGTGTACTAAATTACAAAAAATCCGACAAAAATACCGACTAGTGAGAGATCCTAAGTCAACACTTCATTATATCCGCAATTAAATTACCTCTAAATGTAGATGAAAGAGAAGAAGACAGGGTAGGCAACCGCCTTCAGGCTTGCGTAGGTAGAAAAAAATACTTACCTAAAACTGATTAAATGGTGGGAGTTTGGTCGCTAATCCGAACGCAATTTAGCAATGGTATATTGAAGTATCGTATAGGTGTATGTGAATTATCATTAACAACAGACATAAAGATAAAGGACAACTTCGTCAAGGTTAAATTGTACTTGAGAGTTTTCCGCAAAGAATTTCATAGATTTATGTAACGGTTTTCAGCCCACGCTAAGGCAGCTTAAGGCCGAATACTGAAACGCTACTTAATATGAGGGCAACTTATATTTAAGTGGCTGTTATAATTTAAGCGGTATACTGAAACATCAGTTATTGGTTTTGAGACTGTGATTTACTAATGCCCACTTAAATTTCCATAAATGGCAACATTACTACAAAAAGTTCTTTTACATGACATTTTTTAAGTATGCACCGCTTAAATTATAACAGCCACATAAATATAAGTCGCCCTCAGATTAAGTAGCGTTTCAGTATTCGGCCATTAGTGGAGTAACACGTAATTGTACAGAGGGTGCAAGTGTGACAATGTGGTAATGTTATACGACAAATTTTTTTCAGGTTGGACCTTTCTCAAATGTTTTCAATCTGATTACTCTATTCAAAACAAACTTAGACTTTGACAGCCCTTTGGCGCAGTTGGCTCGACAGCAGCTTGTGAAATGAAAGCCTACGGGTTCGATCCTTGCACCGAGACAAATGTTTATAAGATCCACATTTTTTTTTTTTTATACTGGCACGGCAAAGTGACCCCATTGCACCTGATATTTGTTTCGGGTGTTGATGTTTGTGATACCGAAAAGTCTAGTATAGTTTCTGACACCCATTACACGAGACTCTTGTCTTAGTGTGACTGTGGGGTCTATTTATTATTATTTGATTCCATAGACTCATTAGACTTACTCTACTTGGTATCATTACTGTTCGCGCCGCCATCGATCCTGAAGTATGAGAGTTGTAACAACGGGAAATGTAGTGGGATAGCCCTGACAAAAGTCCACACACTTAAACGAGTATTTCCGAATAGGTAGGCAGAAGTCCATCTCTGCATTCACTTTACTTGTGTTATAACTCCCACGAAATAGGGGCGAGCTTGTTATCGTTTATCGGGTATATTTCTAGTCTCCGAGCTGCTTCTGAGGATTTCCTAATGAAACAAATGAATAACACTACTAGACCCGGGATCGGCACACGCTTGTGCCGCGACACCACAAGCCTTATAAAAGATGTGTATTACGTGGCAGAACATTTGATATGCAATCTGCACATATGTATTCCAATGCAAGAATGCAAAACAAGTTACCACCGAAAAAGATGCGTTTTGTTGTACTCAATGCATTTGTCATTACTTTCACACGATCTGTGTCAAAAGTGTTTTATATTCGTGCAAAGTACGCACACATTGTGCAACTCACGTCCTTCGCAAGATTTCACTTGAGAAGAATATATATATTCGTCGTTTTCAGCTCTTTTTTAGTACTGTACAATAAACACAGACATTTATTCACATTTTCTTTGAGACCTACATCAAGCACCATGGTATCACAAAGTAGAAATGTAGGTACTATAAATACGAATGTAACTCGTGTCTGTTGACCATTGGGCCAATTTGGAAGATTTTTGATTTGGAATTGGATGACTTTAGGAAAGGACAGATAGACTTTAGGAATATATGATAAAAATATGCTAGGTTTTCTTTCTTGGCATCGGACTTGCTGCCACGGCATTTTTATTTTTATAAACGAGTCCCGACCTGAATTTCAAGTCCGACAAACCGCTTGGTTTGAATTATCCATTTAATAAAATCCATTAACTTGCCACCGAATTTAAAATTATAAAATACTTATTTAATAATTTCTGATTAACTAAATCAAATTATGAAATATTTTGTGCTCATTTATTTTTTACTTTTTAGTTTCATTTTTGAAGTCGGTTCTTTTTTGTTATAACTTCGTTGATTTATCGTATATAAGTTTATGTTTGCGGGAAAAACAAGGACGGAACCCACAACATTGATAAATGGTTTGGCAAACTTCGCAGGTGATAAATGATAGCCACTTTCAAATCATATAGTGGAGGGAAGTGGACAACTGTATGTTTCCAAATGCTATTTATTTTCTTTCTAGGTAATTTCGTTGCAGGATAAAAGACAAGTTAGATTCGCTAAGCGTCACTGCTCGGTCTCATTTTTGTGTGTGAAGCTGTCGATCATAATGTACAAAGGATTCGTTGGTGGGGAACTGGTGGAATAGTCTATATTAAGAAAAAAAATTGCTTCCAAGAAGTCACTTCAAGCCTTTTTAAGGGACGCTTATTTTTAGTCGATATCTTACAAATGATGATTATGATAGTTGCAGAAGGCAAAGTGACCGCACTACTGAGATCTTATGGAAAGTGCATTGCCGTCCGAAAAGAGTGCTTTTAAAAATTGTCTCTAACCACCTGACACAATTATGGCGTGAATTATGTGAACTCGCGACCGCCGTGATTTTGTCTCGATCACACATAGTCTTCGAAGCCGTTAGGATTTAAAACCTTATCATAATTAAAATTAGTTAGAAATTAGATTATCGCTTAGAATAATTTTTATATCGGTTAATGACGTAGTAAACATATAACGTATATTTTTTTATAATTTTAATTTTTGTATAATGTAGTGCATAAAAACGAATCTTCTACAATTGCATTCCAATAATTCCATACATGAAGCCATTTATGTATTCCTCTTAGTAATTCCATTATCACCTTCGTTTTGATCGTCGATGACTATTTGATTGTACAGTTTAGTAGACCGATAGTTAGCCTATATATGAGAAGAGTTCGGGAAACAGTGTAATAAAATACTAAACGCAGCCAAATTACTTACGCACCTTGGCCTATGAACGGTAGTGAATTTTATTGCGTCTATGGCGACGCACACCTAATATTACACTTGTAACGATGTCATTAATCAAATATTGTAAAATTAGTGTTTGTAGTTTCGTAGCCATATTTTTTTCCAAATAAAGATTAGTTAGTAGCAAATGGTTCACTTGAAGATAAATTAACATCATGATCAAAAAGTACCTGAGGATTAGTACCTACAGTCTTCTGCCTCGTGGTCTCACGGTACAAGTATGTGCCGTGCGATCTAGAGGTCCTGGGTTCGATTCCCGGGTCGGGCAAAGTGTTATTGGGTTTTTCCATTAGGAAATTCTCGGTAACAGCACGGAGTCTGGAAATGTGCCCGAAAAACGGCAATAGGCTCGCCCCCTATTACGTGGGACTGATACATACTTGGCGAAATGTGGGTGCAGAAATGCACCTCTGCCGACCCCTTCGGGGAATACAGGCGTGAGTTTATGTATGTATGTATGTAGTCTTCACAGAGAAAAAACAGAGGTAGTGATTTTTTAAATAAGCACAACCTAGGTCAAGTCAAGTGCTCCAGCGCAAGTTGTCATCGTAGACGACTAAGGTCCGTGTAACAAAAACGGATTTTATGAGCCTCAAGATGTTATAATTTTTGCTAATATCAAACAGTATCAAGAAGGTTACAATATATTCTTACAAATGTTTTTCTTTCACAACGTCATTGCTGTCAGAAGAAGTTGTATTTTGATACGAAATTTAAGTAACCATGTCTTGATAAAACAGAAAATTCAATTACAGTGTAGTTTTCCTACCAGTTTAGATATGATCGTGGAAAAGTTGTGTACATCAAAATTATATCGCATTTAAACAAAGTAAGTTTAAGAAATTGTAGCCTATAATGTATGAATCATTTTTAAGTTTATCGTCTGCACTACCACCTATGGGGACCTTGGCTTCTTAACGTAGCATTTTTCAGGTAGTGATTGCTTACTTAGAAATAAAGGTTCGGTTTTTCGTTGTTATTTGCGTATTCATAATTAATTAGGAAATGGAATGGTAAATGGAAACTTCGTTTAAAGAATGCAGGCCAAAGCACACTTTTCTACATATATGAGCGATAATTATGAGTATTATGAGTGTATTATACACATGCGCTTAGGCAGACGTAGTGTGGGACGTCCTGCAGCACGATGATTTTTGCCTCCCTTTAGCCTATGAAACTAAGATATTCCTACAAACTATTAATCAAACCCTGGATTGTTGCACCTCTTTGGATAGCTTAGAAAACGTAGATATTTTTATGCACATCTGCAAAGCAGGTGCCATAATAATATTTTTTGATATCCTTTCTAGAAAAATAAACTTTCAAAATGTTTGTTAATGTTTTTAAGTTTTAATCGTCTACAGCGACTTATTTATTAATTTTATGTACAATTTTGGTTATTGAGGTCATAAAGCATCTTATTTTACATGTAAAAATCAAATAGTAGTAATAATAAGACTTACACATTTCAAAATATATAAGCTGATAGCCGAAAATCGGGAGTTTTTTTGGAAAAAACTATTATATTCAAATATCTCGAAAACGATTAGATTTAGGATAGGGTGTCTCATAGTCAAATCAGTCAGAAACGATGTAAACTACACTCCCTTAACGGATATAGGACGACTTTACATGTAACCCTGTATATACACATGAACATGAACATTTACATGAACCGCATTTTGTTTTGCTCTCAACTAGTCTATTGTTCATTTAGAAATATAAATATAATTTAATAATTGTATCTACTTGATACATCTACTTTTGGACATAGTTGCGAAAACATTTCGTTGGGAAAAAGAAAAAAATCGAATGAAGTTATTATTGTTTCTAGTATAGACATAGAATGTTCTAGCCAAAATATATAACAAATAATGGATATATTCTGTTATGCTGTTTACTCTATAATAAAATGTTCGTGAAACAGTGGACGTTAAATTATATAAAGGCAATATCTATTTGTGAGTAGTAAATATTTTACTACAGTTTACAATGTTATATTTATGTGCACACTCAGATTTATACGTGACTAGAATGAACAGGCTTTAATACTCTTCAGTTCAAGTTATTATTGGCTCGTACCATGTTATAGCCTTAGAATTGTCTCGGTCATGTGTAAGGTCAATAAAGAAATGCTTGATAGACGTCTAAGGCAGAGGCGGTACTTCCATAGAAGCCCAAAAATGTCAGACGTTAATTGTGTAATGCCTAGTTTATAATTATTTATTGTGGGGTCAGTATATTCTAATTTATATGTCAAATTACTTTTGATAAATAAATATTTAAAGCTTAAAGATATTATTCGGGAATTTGTAAGGAAAACTGGGCTTTTGGGCTTCTATGGAAGTACCGCCACTGGTTTAGACCAGTGTGTGACCTTACCTTAGGGTAACCCGTAAATACATACGTACATAACCTCACGCCTGTATTCCCCGAAGGGGTAGGCAGAGGTGCATTTCTGCATCATCAGTCCCACGTAATAGGGGGTGAGCCTATTGCCGTTTTTCGGGCACATTTCCAGACTCCGTGCTGCTACTGAGAATTTCCTAATGGAAAACCCAATAACACTGCCTGACCCGGGAATCGAACCCAGGACCTCTAGATCGCACGGCACATACTTGTGCCGTAAATCTAACCGTAACCGTAACCCGTAAATCTTCTTCATTTTTACTTACCAGAGATACACATTGCCATAGGTATATGATGATACATTTGCATAAAATTTCGTACTTCACCATTTTATAGAACAACCCTTAATACCGATTAATTCTAAAAATCTAAAAGAAATGACTCATTTCTTAAGTTGCATTTGTTAACATACAATTATTCTGGTGAGTTTAATAATGCAGTATTACCGTAGTTAAGAAAATCACTCTTAACGCAGCAGTAACTATTCGTTAACAGCTTTCATTTAGCTGTTCATATTGGAATAGGCAACTCTTAAGCGTTTCGAAATCTCTTCTACTAGACTGTAGGTATAATATTTAATGGGAATGTAGGTGGATAGACTATACAGGGTGTATTCAGACCGTGATCGGAAACTAAGGCAGGTAATAGCTAAGGTGATTACAAACCCCCTGGCGTTAAAGAAAATTCTGACAAAAAATAAAAATTTTGACGTTTTCCATACAACCATCGGTATTAAATGTACGCGGTTTGTATGGAAAACGTCAAAATTTTTATGTTTTGTCAGAATTTTCTTTAACGCCAGGGGGTTTGTAATCACCTTAGCTATTACCTGCCTTAGTTTCCGATCACGGTCTGAATACACCCTGTATAATTTTAGCCATACTTATATAACAAATACCATATATAATGAGCATATAACAAATATTATCGGCCGGATTTAATCCTCAATTTTTTTTGCTCCCAAAACTTCGAAGTTAGCTAGCTCAATGCTGACTGTTTGTGTCTACTCGCTTAAATAAAATAAATAAATATATCACAGATTGGCGTAGTTGAGAGGCTAAATTTAAAGAAGCTTTTGGCACTGACATGGTAAGTTCTACCTAATATATACACAAACCAGGCGGGTAATGAAAAAAACCCAATAAGACTGTCCGACCAGGGAATTCTAACCAGTACCCCACCATCGCAGGCCATGTACTTATGTTGTGGTACCAACCAAAGAAGCTATAATAATGCTAATATGAAGAAAAAACAAATAAGCACACTTTCCTCCGAAACTAAGCACGCAATCACAACCTTGGCCGGCGTCCCAGCGACATCCAAATCAGTTGATATTTGTTTTTTATTTACCAATCTGCGACAGGCTGATCGGAACCGGGCTAATTCGGTGATTGTGCAGGGCGATCACGTACTACCTCCAGTGAGCTCTCGTGGCCTCGCTTCTTATTCACATGCAGTGTACAAATGACGTATTGTTCCACTATACCATAGTGGCGACTGCACGCCGTACCTACTCCTGACTGTACTGGAGAAATGATTAGACAATACATTGATTAATATATGTCTGTATTCTGGGCGAAACTGGATTTGCTTGTTAAAAGCTCTTCATTAAATTCACTTAGATCTAACGTACAATTTGATTTAGATTGTTGTTTTTGTAATAGAGATACGAAAAAGGGATGGAATCTGATCGTATTCTATATTATAATGTCTATCTTGTGCATAGCACCTTATTTTATATGTGAGTAGTCCAATTTCTATCTTGCGCACAGAACCCTATTTAATGTCGTAATATTGTACAGTTTTTTTTTGCTTTTTTTAATGTTGAAGAGGTCTTTCAATGTCTTAATGGTCTTATGCGTTAATAACGTAAAATCCAAAAATGATACTTTTACAATCTAATTGATCTCTTTATAATCTTGTTTTACTTTTGTTGTAATGCATTGCAATTTGTACCGAATATTTTACCTCATATCATTAAATAGGTTTTCCAATTTATGTTTCCAACATTTATTATGAAGCAAATAATTATGTTTTTGTTATCAATATCATTTTATTGAATTTAATAATATTAATTTTATGTAAATTTAGCTTTGCATCGTTAATTGCATTGATATTTTTCCTTTTGTTTTTGAGAGTTAGATTATATTTATGACTGCTTCCAATAATATGCTTTTGCCTCTTATCCTGAACAAGAATAAGAGCGAAAGAAGAAACGCCTTCTTTGATTTAAAGATAGTTAGGTTTATTCCACCTACACTTATAGTCAAAACCCATAAATGCACAGCACACCCATACATGCAGCTGTAAATAGCATACGTATTCCTTTGACAGTCCGGTCTGCGTTGGAACCTATCGTTGAACTTCTATCGGTAATGATTTATGTATTAACAAGTACATGTTTAAAGACCAAAGTATAAGTGCAAATACATTTGAATATGTGTGACTATGAGTCGAGTGTAAAATCTCGCCATTATGTTCCTTACAATCATTTTCTAGTATTTATCATCTTCTTGTTGTAATTAGTTATGCACTGCAGCGTGATAAGAACATAGTATTCAGAATAATGCTTACTATATGACACAGAATTAGCTACTGGAAAAGTATAGAACCTTATTCGCCCATAAATCCGCATGTAGTTAGAAGCGTCTTAAACGAACCACTTAAACTTTTTGATGGAATTGCTCACGTTTAGCATATTTCAAAACATGCGAGGCTACATGTTTTTCATAAACTTAAGTGTTTTGACTTAAGGCAATAACATTACTGTTTTATATGTTGATGCACGGAGACAATGCAGTGTGATAGTGATAAGTGACTGCGAATTATAAAGTACATACATACATAAACTCACGCCTGTATTCCCCGAAGGGGTAGGCAGAGGTGCATTTCTGCACCCACATTTCGCCAGGTATGTATCAGTCCCACGTAATAGGGGGCGAGCCTATTGCCGTTTTTCGGGCACATTTCCAGACTCCGTGCTGTTGCTGAGAATTTCCTAATGGAAAAACCCAATAACACTTTGCCCGACCCGGGAATCGAACCCAGGACCTCTAGATCCCACGGCACATACTTGTAAACATGCAATAATGTTAACTGATTTTTCATTGCCAGAATTTCCGTTCCTTATTGCATGAAATAAATTAGAATCCTTTCCTATATTAACCACCTAACAGAGAGTAACAAAGTGTGTGGTGGTTCGTGTTAGTATGTGAAATTCGATATTCAACGAGACCGAATAAAAATGTTGATGTACATCTCTTAACAGTAAGAATTGTTATTTCATATAATTTTGAAAGGTCATTAAAAGCTCTACATGAACATCATTGTGTTGTTAATTTGAGTGGCTTTGAACAAAAAGACTGCAAAAGTACAGTAAATAATTGTATTTACGAGCTCAGGGGAACAGCTGATTAATTATAAAAACATGCACGTACATTGAATGGTAATGATGATACGTCTGAGTCTCGCGGGGGTTGCCTTCGATCTCTATCTATGTGGAGCGAGTGTTTACAGAATTAATCACTTGATATGTAATAGAGATGAAGCGGACGCTTTTATAGGTCAAAGGCTGTAGAAAAACATCCTGCAATCGTAATCCAAATAAAGAACCTCGAAATTTATGAAATTGACATTAAGCTATAGGAAAACAACGCGATCATTTATGTCAATTTTATACTATTTTTTTCATTATTAGCGTTTACGAATGTCGAATTTGTCACGTTTTAGGCCCTCATTTCTCTTCCGTATCCTTGCTAAGATTGGATCTCATCTGTAAACCCCAGGACTGGCGGAAAGGAGTCGGTATCATTACTATACGAGTATAGTAATACAATTGTTACTCAACATGGGTGTTAAGAAAATGTTTTATAGAATTAATGTAACCTGGAGGAAGAACCGGTAGTAAAAGACAATACACACAAACAGGAATACTAAACCTAGGAATCAAACATTGTTGACTATTTCTTAATTCTTTATGCGTGATTATACAATTGTATCGATTATTTAATTCAAAGTCCAAAGTGTAGTGTAAAACACGCGTAATTTTTTTTTATCACATCACGCAATTAGTTGTATTGTCAAATTTTTAGCTAAACATATTCAATTTGTTAACACGCTTTTATTAGGTTCATATGAAACATTATTACGTGTACAGTATATTATTATGTAATGTAAACATAGTTGTCTCCTATTAAAACGTCGGATTAACTTGAAAATTGGCATACTTATTAAGGACTGATGACAATTCAATATTATAAAAATTAATTAATAATAGTTTAAAGTACTAAAAAACACGCTTTTATAGAATTTATAGAAGTTTAATGATGTTCATATTTTTATTTCAGAAAATTAATTAAGTACAGGATAAGATTACCGATAGTAGATCTATGGGTACTAATTTTATAAAAAGTAAAGATTTAATTGTTTTGTTAACCGCTAGTATAGCACATATAAAGATATCTCTTAATTGGAAAGAATATTTAATTGGGTTTCTAAAAGCGATGTCCGCGGACCATGCATATTGCGTATACTTAATGACGTCTTAACACGCGTGATCAAATAAGACTTACAGATAAAATTGACACAAGCTATTAACACAGTAAACTATTAATGTTTGTGTTTTGCATGGTAAAACAGTAATGACACATTTCTCGAACTTTGTACCTTTAACTGCATTAAAACTCTGTTTTTCTTTAGTCATTTAGATAAAAGGCATCTTATTTACTTATATCACTTAGTTGTACATACAGAAACAGTTGTGTTTAAATAAAATACTTAGGAAAGGGGACAAATCTTAATTTTAAAGCATCATCATTGCCTTGCCCTGCTCCCAATTTCATTTGGGGTCGGCGCAGTATGTTTTATCCTTCCAAACATCCCTATCAGCCGTCATGTCTTCATTCACCCCTTTTTCTTTCATATCTTCAGTCACGCACTCCATCCATCTTTTCTTTGGCCTTCCTCTGCTCGCCCATCCATCAACTTTCATATCCATCACCTTTCTTCCTACGTATGATTCATCCCTCCTCATAACATGCCCATACCACGACAGACGGTTTCCTTTCAGCTTTTCTATCAGAGGAGCTACTTTCAGGCTTCCTCTAACATATTCATTCCTCACTCTGTCAAACCGTGTTACACCACACATCCATCGCAACATTCGCATTTCCGCTGCATGCAGTCGTCTTTCATCCGTCTTCTTCGTAGCCCAACACTCCGATCCATACAGTACGACAGGTCTTATTATGGACTTGTATATTCTGCCCTTCAATTTGAGGGGCATTCTGGGGTCACATATTGTGGATGAGACCTGTCGCCATTTCATCCATCCTGAGTTGATTCTCTGCCTTACGTCCCGGTCTATATCTCCGTCGCTTTGCAAAAGTGACCCAAGGTAGCGAAATTCGGAACAAACTGGTATCGACATTCCATCGAGTGTGACGGACACAGAACTTGAAAGACCGCCATAGTCGCAAAACATATATTGTGTTTTGGTTTTGCTGACTTTAAGGCCAAAATTTCCAAGTCTGTGCCGCCACACCTCCAGCTTGTTCTGCACCTCGTGGCCACTTTCTGACACCAGCACGATGTCGTCAGCAAACAGCATGCACCAGGGTGCCTCTTCCTGTATACCTGCCGTAACAGCATCCATAATCAACAGGAAGAGGTAAGGGCTAAGAGCCGACCCTTGGTGCACACCAACAGCGACATCGAAACTGGCGGTAAGACCAGCTGCTGTCCGGACTTGAGTACTGCATTTACAGTACATGGCTTGAATCAACTGCAGGTACTTCTCAGGCACACATTTCTTCTTAAGGGCCCACCATACAACTTCACGTGGAACCCGATCATAAGCCTTTTCGAGGTCAATGAATGCCATATGCAGGTTTTTATGTGCTCTCCTGTATTTTTCGCATAACTGGCGAATAGCAAAAATGGCATCCACTGTCCTACGGCCAGGCATAAAACCGAACTGGTTCCGTGAAACCTCACACTCCTCTCGCAGGCGTCGCTCAATTATTCTCTCCCATACTTTCATAGTGTGTGACATTAACTTTATTCCCCGATAATTGTTACAATTTTGCACGTCCCCCTTGTTTTTAAAAATGGGCACCAAATAACTGTTGCACCATTCATCGGGTATCGTGTTGTCCAGTAACATCTTATTGAAGAATAAAGTCAGCCACTTCCACCCATCTGCTTGCATAACCTTCCATACTTCTACTGGTATTCCATCTGGTCCAACCGCCTTTCCATTCTTCATTTCACTCACAGCTTTCTTCACTTCATCTACACTAATTTCTCTTACTAACCCCGCGTTCACTGGTATATCCTCAAGCAGTCTCTCCCAATCATTCTCTTCATTCATTAGCCTTTCAAAATAGGTTCTCCACCTATTTTTGATTCTTTCATCATCGGTCAATATTTCTCCTAATTCATCCCTTATACACTTCATATGCGTCACATCCTTCGCCTTTCGTTCCCTAGCTTTAGCCAGCCGGTAAATACCTTTCTGTCCCTCAGGGCTTTCCAGAGACTTGTACAATATGTCCTGTGCCTTTGCCCTGGCGACAGCCACGGCTTTCTTAGCTTTTCTCTTACACTCATTATAATCAATTTTCTTTCGTTCTTTCTCACTGACATTTCTCACTTCCTCACGCTGCCATTCTTTAAATTTTTGTTTCTTTTCCTTAAGCACACTCTGTACATCATTCGTCCACCACCATGTATCCTTCTCTCTCATGTATTTCCCTTTCGACTCTCCTAAAACTTCCCTTCCCACTTTTCTTACACAATTACTCATCTCCTTCCAACAGTCATTCACACTCCGGGGCTGCATATCGCCCATCTTAGTTATATTTTCTGCCATTCGTCTCTTAAATTCTTCTGCACAATCATTCTTCTTCAACAAATGCCATTTTATTTTGGAGGGTGGTCGCGCATGGGATTTACCTACTTTCACCACGATTTTGGTGTCCAATACCAACAGGCGGTGCTGGGACACTAATTCCTCGCCAGGGCACACTTTACAGTCCTTCACGTACTTGAGACTGTTGCGTCTGAGGAGGAAGTAGTCAATTTGGGTGTTATGTTGCCCACTTTTGTAGGTAATAAGATGTTCGTCTTTCTTCTGAAACCAGGTATTGGCGATCACCAGATCCAAAGCCGAAGCCGCTTGGAGTATAGCTTCTCCATCCTTATTTCGGCTTCCAAATCCCCACCCTCCATGTATTCTTTCATACCCCTGTCTTACTTTTCCAACATGTCCATTAAAATCTCCTCCTATAATTATCTCTTCATTCATATCTACACCCATCATCGCGCAGTCAAAGTCCTCCCAAAATCTTTCTTTCTCTAGGTCATCACATCCTGCTTGAGGACAATACACACTCACCACACTTAACATCAAGTTTTCAACCATTATCCTAACAACCATCAATCTGTCACTTATTCTTTTCACATCTATCACACATTCTTTCAAATTCGCATCGAGGACAACACCCACCCCGTTCTTTTTTCCATCACTTCCACAATAATAAAACTTATACCCTTCTCCAATCTCTCTAGCTCTCGTGCCTCTCCACCTTGTCTCTTGCACACAAGCCACATTTATTCTTCTCTTTTTCAACACAGCTGCTAGCTCCCTTGACCTACCAGTCATCGTCCCTACATTCCAACTTGCATACCTCAATCTCATTTCCCGGGCTAGCGTCTTACGTTGCCCCCACCCGGGCTGGTGCAACAACCCTTGCCAACTTCTCGCAGAAGCCGGGTGCTGCCCCTGCGCGTCGCCTACGGGGGACGCCCTAACCCTGTCGCTTTCTTCGTGTCCATACTGCATTAATTTGATTTGGCAAATATTTTACGGCCGGCCGCCTGCCTGACGCCAACCCTCCTTGGGCGTTTCATCGTTTTAGGAATGGGGTAGGGATAGCGTGTGTTTGGGTATAGGATATTGCAGGTAAGGATATTTGGCCAGATGGTGTGGATACTACAGTCACGGAGAAGGAGGTAGTAGGTGACTGCAACAGCTCGGGGCGCCGAGGTCGCGTACTCGAAGCTCTGTTCCGTGACTGGCCAGATCAACGGAAAGAGGCATCCCCTGACGATCCCCTGACGATCAACACGACAAATCTTAATTTTAAAGCGATGTCATAAAAATATTTAATATATCTAGAAGATATTGCTACGTGCCAACATAAGTGTCCCGAACGTATACGTGTATATTTAATTAGCACAAAAATAAATGAAATAGTTTTAAAACCCTACCATTCTATGTTTTGAAATTGTGGCACGGCATTTTTGTTACATGATTAATGCCGTAATTTTGAGGAAGCTTATATCCAACAGTGACCAGTTTTAGAGTGATTATGATGATGATGCCTTATGGTCTTTCAGAATGGAGGTGGGTGTCCGGCTGATAGGTGTTTTGCTGCGACTGCTAAACTGGCTGCTTTTTCCGTTATTCTGGCTTCGAGGGAGAGACTCCCGCCGAGTACCGCCCATCACCAACTCAATTCTCATGAAGAGTGCCACGGAGTTGGCAGCCGCGGTGCGCCGAGGAGAAGTAAGTCAATTTGAATATGCACGTATGCTCTACTTTTGATCATTTTTATTAGCCATGTCCATACAAGTGAATTCCTATTCCTTTTTCACGCCGACCTTCGGTCCATTTAAGATTCATAAAATGGCTGACTGTTCCGGTACAAGTGCCGTGACGTCTAGAGCCCCAGTGTTCGACTCCTGGGACCATCAAAATGTTATCGGGTCGTTGTATTAGGAATTTCAGCACCAGCACAGGGCCACAGACATAAGTGTGTGTACGTTCTCTTTGAAAATTGCATCAATTGCAGATATTAGCTTGGCATCGCATTATTAGCATGTCCTGTGTCACGAAACGAGTGTGGCGCGCATCACCACTCGCATTCAGTTAATTGCCATCCTTATTATCGATCGTCGCGTCGTTGACACCGATCTGGTTTGTCGGCCGCCCAACGAGCCGTACACATTGTGACACAGGACTGTCGGTTCGTGGTGCAATTCTACCATTATTTTTTGCAATTGACATTCAAATGACATTTGAATTAGCGAGCGTCGCTTTTCGTACAAACAAGGTCATTTCGTACAAACAACCCTTCATGTTTACTGAATACCTTACCCTAACTGTCTAAAAGTCTTATCAAGTAGTGATGGCCCCGAGGTTTAGGCGCGCGGTCGAGAATCTTAGCGGTTGCAGGTTCAAAACCCATGCACACTCCTCTGACTTTTCGAAGTTATGTGTGTATTCACAATGAATTACTTTAACGGTGAAGGAAAACATCGTGATGAAACCGGCACACCTAAAAATTCTTAGGAATTTCTTAAGTGTGTAGTCCGCCAATATTGTTTGTGTGATCCGTAAATATTGTATTTGTTTCGTTAGTTTAGTTAGTTTCTGAAGCCCACGACACAAGGTTCGACCACTGTATCCCTGTACCGATTACGTTCTCAACTAAACAATTTCTCAGTATTAAAATACATATGTAAGACGGATTCCACGTGGATTGAAAGCTAATCACGCGCATAAGAAACCTTATTCTAATGATATACGAGTTTCCTCAAGGCATTTTCCTTCAATAGCATTGTAGCTTGGTAACTCGTGCTCGTGTTGGTATTATCGCTATTCCTTAGTTCCTAAGTTTTCACTGCTCAAGCATGTATTCCAGAAAGGGCAAGCACAAGTGCAATATATTCAGTCTCACATAATATGAGGCGAGCTCGTTGCCGATTCAGCTTAGTCATGATTCCGTGCTTTTACTGAAAATTCCTTAATTGAAACACCCAGTAGTACTTTGCCTGATGAACGACATTTAACAATAACTAATAATATGTTTGATTATATTAAAAGACTCCCAATAAATATCTACTGGATTTTTCTACACTATTCAGACAAAATAAGCTAATAGGAAGTAGACGAGAAATCTACACAGGCGCCTTGTCTTTCATTCACTGTCATGCTCGTGCTTCGGGCAAGGAATATTGCTTGCTTGTAATACAATTATCGCCTACACGCTACGATATTACTTATTCGACCGTTCATAAATTGATAACTTCGTTTACTTGCGGGCTAGCCTCCATTCCATCGACATAGTCAAATTCAATAATATCTGCTTCCATGCGTCTCGCCCTTTGCCTAAATATTATATAATAACTGACATAATTTACATTGATGTAACGATCAATATGTTTTGTAATTATATGTTAAAACTAGTACCTACATAGATCCCACGGCTGGGCACGAACCTCGTCAGGAAGTGAGAGGATTAGGCCTAACTTCACCACGTTGGCCCAGTGACTTTAGAGACCTTGAAATAGTTTTGTTTTTTATTTATTTATTTTAGGCTGAGTTTCTACACCTACCTTTTGACAGGTTTTGTTTTGTCCCGCGTAATAGAATGCGAACCTATTACTGTTTTTCTGGCTCATTTCCAGACTCTGTGCTGCTACTGAGAACTTCCAAATGAAAATGCATGTAACACATTACCCGATCCGGAAACATGGATCGCACGACGCACACTTATGTCGCGGGACTAACAAGGCAATCTTGACATGTTCTTAAAATTATCTTCTCTAAATAGATCACAAGCGAAGAATTGGTCTCCATATACGTAAGCAGAGTGAAGGAGGTGAATCCATTACTCAACGCAGTCGTCGAAGAGAGGTACAGGGCGGCGCTCGACGATGCTAAGGCGGTGGACCAGGAAATTGCTGAAGCCAAAAAGAATGAAACCTTTGACGAATTGGTGAAAAAGAAACCTCTTCTAGGAGTGCCGTTCACAGTCAAAGAAAGCTGCCAACTTGCCGGTAAATAGTGTTGTTTCATAGGATTCATCATCATCATCATCAGCCCATATACGTCCCACTGCTGGGACGGTGATGATTATGAATTGATGAGATGATGAATTTAAATGAAGAATTTTTTAAATGTTGGTTTAGCATCGTTTGTTCAATGATGCCGAAAACGCTGATGGAAAATTCATTCCTAGTCAAATTTAGGAAACTTTACTATAAATAAATGTATTGATTTTTGCCGAGGTGGAATTTTTAGCATGGTAGACTGTTTTCAAGTGCTGAATAGAAGAAAATACTTGAAATCATCCAAAATTAACCCACATAACTATTTCGATCTCTTCGTAACCCGTTATAGGTACAAAGTTTTGCTGAAATATTTTTTTTTTATTTCTGCAGGTTTCTCCAACGCGGTGGGGTGTCTAGAGAATGCAGGGCGGAAGGCCACATCGGACGGCGCCGCAGTCGCTCTAGTGAAGAAAGCTGGCGCTATACCGCTGCTCGTGTCCAACACGCCAGAACTGTGCCTAGGATGGGAGACCACTAACCTCCTGCGCGGGACCACCAACAACCCTTACTGCCTGTATAGAACGCCTGGAGGATCGTCTGGCGGTGAGGTATGTGAAGTGAAAGATGTGATTTAGTATTAATATATATTAATACAGTAATGGCATCGAGGAACAGGACAATTTAATATCAGTCTTTGACTTATGTACACACATAACTAAGAAGAAGAAAGAAGAAGAAAAATCATAAAGTTTAACGGTGTAGCAAATCATCTTGAAGAACCTACACAATATTCTCTATACTCTATTGCTATCTGTTGTCTATATTATAATGCCCCATATTACTGATATCTATTGCCGGTTCTTGTCTAGTGATGACTGCCTTCCGAACAGGGTGGTAAACTAAATTTTGAAATGACTGAATCGAAGTGATGCATCTGACATTTTATAGATTCAATAAATATTGTTTCATTATAAAGAATTGCCGATTAATTGATAATGCTTGTCTCATGTATTTAATGCATCATATTTTTCCTTTTAAAATATTTGTCCATCATTGATTGGCTCTTTTGCAAGTTTGCACCATGACTTTTTTGTTCATGGAACTATGATTTTTAGTATGCCATACTCCAATGAAGACTTTTACTTATACAAAATACAACTTTGTATATATTATTTTTATGTGCCATTTTGTTGAAGAAAGTACCATGGGTGCGACTGCGAGCTACATTATTTCTTCCATAGGTACATCTTATTTTACTTGTATTGAGATTATTATATATATTATATTATACATGTATTTAACGGAAATTAAATTTGTTTGCTCCTAAAATTCACACGTAGATAATTATGGTATAAAGTTTAATGTTAATCTACACGGTTAAATCGCACTTTTAATCAAAAACTATACTTACTAACTATTTACTTATATTGATATTATATCAAAAAAATAAAACGATTGTTAATTTCGCTATACCATTGTTAGCTTATAGGTATTTCATATTGTATGTCTATTTTTGGCTCCGATAGTGATTGATATTGCAGATTATATTCATTCTGTCAATCATTCACAAGGTTTGTGAATGATTGTTATTTTTTAATTACATTCGATCAATCATTCGCGAGGGTAGTCGATATTATAGCTAAAAATGAGTGATAGAGTTCAGTTGTTCGCGAGCAGTTGAAGTGTTTGTTTGTAATAAAATTGATTTAACTTTTCACTATGAAAATAAGAGAGAGATAAGTTAACCACATATGTATAGTCTATGTATATGTACTTCTTTTTTGTGCTTTACCTATAAGTGGAAATTGCTTTGGATTGTGTTTATATTTTTTTTTGTATTTTTTGATTGTGATTGTTCTGTATATTTCCCAAAAAAAAAAAAAAAAATAACCACCACAATCATAACCACCTTTCTCTTTTTGATTTACACGCCGAATCTAAAGTATGTATCTAACTTTGAAAGTAGTGAAGGCCTAGAGGTCTAATCGCGTGGTCGAGTATCTCGGCGGTCGCAGGTTCAAATCCCGGCCACACACCTCTGACTTTTCATAATTATGTGAATATTTGCAATCGTTAGGAAACCTGTACACCCTAAAAAGTTCTGAGGAATTTCTTAGCAGTGTAGGCCGCCAACCCGCACTAGGCTATTGTAGTGGACTAAGTGCCTTAACCCTCTCGGTTGTAGAGGAACGAGGATATGGGCTGATGATGATGAACTTTGAATGTGGTTTTCCACAAAGTTTAAAGTTATTTTTGTTTAGAACTGTGAGAACTGAGATGATTATAATTTAAGAAACAATGTCGACAATAAACACAATAAAAATTAATATGATGCAATAATTATGATGTTATTTCCTGAAATAAGTGTTCACATTGCTGTCAATGCCAGTACTGATAGTTTGTTCGCTGACCGCTAAGTGGTTATCGTTTATTTGCACAGAAGCCATTGCGCAAGCGCGAGATGCCCGCGTCGATCATCTCTAGATATTGTCACATAGATGTTAATGTAGGTACTGTTGATTTTCATTGAACTAGTGACGCCATACACTGGTTGAGAACGTTAGTTGAACTAGTGACGCCATACACTGGTTGAGAACGTTAGTTGGAATCTGAGAGCATTTATGTAAAATATTATTTTGGGGCGTATAATGTTGTCCTTTTAAATTTCCACTTGACGTTATATGAAGGGGTACTACTTACCTCTCAAAATGGATTGGAATAAGAAAGGGAAAAAGTTGAAGATATTAGGCTACCGACTACTGATACTATACAAAATCGATGGACAGATGCAACTTTAAGATACACTTAAGAAATTCCTCGAGGAACACTTCTAGGTATGCAGATTTCCTCACGTTTTTTCCTTCACATTAAGTTGATTATTCATTGTAAATACACTGATAATTCTCAATCAGTACCTAATCTTGAAACGCGTGACCACTGATTATGTAACGACTGTGATCCTGATTCTTGAAGCCATGACATATTTTATTCTTTACACTTGATATTACTCTTTTTTATTAGTTTTTTTTTTTTTTAATTCTGGCACGGCAAAGTGACCCCATTGCACCTGATGGTAAGCGCAATGGAGTCCAGAAAAAGTGCCGACCAGCGAGAGATGATGGTAAACACAATGCAAGAAAAAAGTCACAAAACTCTACTTTACTTACAGTTTACTACATACATACACGCTCACGCCTGTATCCCACAGGGCTAGGCAGAGAGTATTAAGTGTCACAAGCTACGATCCTGACACATCCCTTTTTCTTCTTCAACATCCATTATCGGGCAGAGTGTTATTGGGTTTTTCTATAAGAAATTTCTCGGTAACAGCGCGGAGTCTGGAATTGTGCCCGAAAAACGGCAATAGGCTCGCCCCCTATTACGTTGGACTGATAAATACTTGGCGAAATGTGGGTGCAGAAATGCACCTCTGCCTACCCCTTCGGGGATTATAGGCGTGAGGTTATGTATGTATGTATGCATCCATACATCTCATACACATACTTCGGTAATCATCATCAACCATTATACGTCCCACTACAGGGCGCGGACCTCATCTACAACTGAGAGGGTTTATGCCTTAGTCCACCACGCTGGCCTGGGTTGGCGGACTACATACCTAAGAAATTCCTAAGAACTTACGTGTGCAGGTTTCCTCACGATGCTTGCCTTCACCGTAGTAAGTGATAATTCATTGTGAATACACACATAACTTCGAAAAGTCAGAGGTGTGTGCCTGGGGTTTGAACCCGCGACCGTCGAGATTCTCGACTGCGTGCCTAGCCCTAAACCTCGAGGCTATCACCACCTTCAGTTAATTACTTATATACGTCGGTTATGGGTATTCCTAACTTGGTCTTTGCGGAGAACATCAAGAATCTGATGTTTATATGAGTAGCGTCCGTGGCAATGTGAGTATGTATGTTGAGGATGTATGTTGCGCGCCAGGCCGCGCTGCTGGCGTGCGGCGCGTCCCCGCTCAGTGTGTCGTCAGACATCGCCGGCTCCATCCGACTGCCAGCGGCCTTCTGCGGGGTCTTTGGACACAAACCAACGCCGGGTCAGTATACTTCTACATTTTTCACAGGGACCAGTGAGCTAGATACCAGCTAGCAAAACGAGAGGCCGCGGGTTCGATCCCCGAACCTAGATATTTGGATGATCAACAAATATTTGTTTCGAGTCTGGGTTTTTGTAAGAGCGAAAAGTATCTCGTAGTTTCTGATACCCACGACACAAGACTTGTATCCTAATGTGACTGTTGGGTGAATTCATTTATTTAAACTGGTTGACTATCTTTGTGTTATGGACAAACTGTCCAAAACTGTATCAAAAGGCTGTTCCGAGGTCTTACGGTTCAACTATAGGACGTGCGATCTAGAGGTCCTGGGTTCGATTAAAGTGTGGAAATTTGATATGGTGAGTAGCAGTACATAGGACTCGCCTAACGTAGAACTTAAAATACAACGTGGGTGTAGAAATGCACTTTTCAATTTAATCAAATTCAAAGTAAAAAAGTAGTCTGCAATCGCGGATTTCCCATCACTTTTTTCTTCATCATTGCAGGAATGATACCAATAGACGGTCACATACCGTCGTTGACAGACGAACAGTTTCCCAAATTCCTCACTGTGGGACCGATGACGCGCAAGGCCGAAGACCTGGAGCTGATGATGAACATCATGGCTCAAGAGAACAGACACAAACTGAACCTCGACGAACCGGTTGATATAAAGGATATTACGGTATGCTCCTATTTCAATAATATTATCTGCTTTTCCCCTTAAATTAGATTTTCTGAAATAAAAGGTAGGCTATGCGCTATATAAGTTTGAGTGTGAAAATAACTTTCATATTTATAATGGCAGTGTGGTGGAATCCTAAAAAGTGTACATTTCAATTAGCTTCTTAGCTGCTAAATTGACAATGTTTAATTTGATTTTAACATAATCTTTATTTTCAAATAAAGTAAAGTATAACTTTCTGAGCAATGTTTCGTGGATTCCTTTTACATTATAAATTTATAAAGAAAAAATCATAAATAAACCTTATCCATTGGACCGTATTGTGAATCTAAACCATTCTCGAATCCATTGGAATAAACACAAAAAGATATTAAAATCGGTTCAGCCGTTTAGTGGTATAAACACGCATAGAAGAATTATGTATATAAAGATTGAGAGCTAAACATCTTCTATATTATAAAGTGGACGATACATTCTCCAGGTGCACTATATGACGGAAGCAACCAAGTCGGTGGCACTTATCGGCGTGGAGAAGAGTTTGAAGGACGCCATTGTGAATGCCGCCATGTATCTGCGCGACTGCGGGGCCACACTCAGTGAGGTACTTACATATACATATGTACATACATTTAACTTAAATAAAAGAGACACATCTGGTTGCCAACGTATTTGACAAAAATATTAAATGGGGAATATGACGTTTGTAGTTGTATTTAGCAATACTTGAAGTTTGTAGGAAATAATCGTGAAATCTTTTAAACAACTTAATGAAATTACGAAATTACAGGAGAAATTTAAAGATTTGGAAGACTCCGTTGAAATATCTGTATCGGTGTTCTTCTCAATGAAAGACATTCCCAACATGCTGCAAGATCCGGCCAATCCGAAAGTAAGTAAAAGGACTATAATAGTTTATATTCAAATGCTACATAAACAAACCGTATTACAAAGAATTAACCTTCCTGTTCACTACGAAGGGTAATCAGGTTCCTACTTCGCGAAATTTAAGCAAAACATAGGAGACAAGCTTAATGACTTTTGTTTTTTTTTATCTTAGAAAATTCTAGTAGAAAAACCCAATAATAATTTAGCCGATCTGACGCGGTGTCAGAGGCAGTATTTTTATATGATTATTTACCGTCATTTTAACGTTTCAAACATCATCAAGATGCCTTTTTCACGTCCACTTTTGGACATAGGCTTCTCCTATGGCACGCCACTGGGCTCGATCTTCGGCCCTCCTCATTCAATTGCTGCCAGACACCTTAAGGATATTGTCACTCCACCTAGCCAGCGGGCGCCCTACACTAAGTTTGCCGAGCCGCGGTTTCCACTCCAGACCACGTTTCTCCCAACGGTTATCCGTTCTACGACAGATGTAACCTACCCACTGCCACTTTAGGGCTATGTCGATAACTTTGGATCTTTGTCGGATAACATTATTTCTGATCCTATACTTCAGAGAAACTCCTAGCCTAGCCCTCCTAGCCCTCTCCATAGCTCGCTGAGCGACCTTGAATCGGAGGATTAGTCGCAGCGCCAGTGTCCACGTCTGCTCCGTATGGCGTCCGGTTGAGAGCCTATGTGGTGTGTTGCAGCGCGACAAGAGCCTGGCGCTGGAGCTGGCGCGGCTGGCGCTGGGCGGCGGCGCGCGCTCGCTGCAGGGGCTCGGCTTCACGCTCATCCAGCGCACCAGGCTCTTCATCCCCGCCGCGCGGACCAGCCACTACAGCCGCAAGGCGCAGCGGCTGCGGGAACACTTGCAGGTACCACTTCACACAGCGAACCATTCATCATAAATATGCCTGACTGCCTCGCGGTCTCAACATCTATATGTATAAGTGCTGTGCAATCAGAGAATCAAGTTATACGTTTTATTTAATTTAAAAACAAACTAACACATACTAAAATTACATCGCTAAAATTTACCATTTCAACTTTAAAACTAAATTTTACACACTCAAAAGCGTATAATCACAGAACAAAATAAGTCAGGATCCCTGATTGTAAGGTTGTATTCATTCACCCATTCGTTGACTCATTCGATCGTTGATTCACCCATTCGTTGACTCATTCGATCGTTCGTTCACCCATTCATTGACTTGTTGGATCGTTGCGTGTGTCAGCGCGTGCTGGGCGCGCGCGGCGTGCTGGTGTACCCGGTGTGCAGCGGGCCGGCGCACCGCCACGGACAGGTGTTCCTGCGCGCCGCCGGCGTCATCTACACCATGCTCTTCAACGTGCTCGGCCTGCCCGCCACCACCGTGCCGCTCGGCCTGCACCAGGGACTGCCCGTCGCCGTACAGGTACGCACGCACCCACGCACACACGCACGCACGCACGCACACACCCACGCACGCACGCACACACGCACGCACACACGCACGCACACACGCACGCACGCACACACCCACGCACACAACCACGCACGCACCCATGCAAGCACACGCAACACGCACGCACCCATGCAAGCACACGCACACACGCACGCACCCATTCAAGCACGCAAGTGTCCCGGGTCGGACATTTTGCCCATTGGATATTCCCAAAAAAAACTGTATAGCACGAAGTTGGAAAATGTACCCCATGACAGCAATATCTTGCCCCCTTGGCCTAGTATGTATGTGCGAGTTAAAATTTAAAATACAATTGGCGAAACGTGTGTGCAGAAACGCACTCCTGCCTCCCCCTTTTTGCAATACAATGCATCATAAATTATGTGGCAAATTTTCCCAAATTTTCGCCGACACCAAAACACTGCTAATCCTTAAATTTCAAAATCGAGTTTTCACAACTATAACTTAAAAAAGGAAACATCAAATTAAACTAATTAAAAATATATTTTTAACAGGTGATTGCGGCTCCAAACCAAGACAGACTATGTCTCGCCGTTGCTAAGCAACTTGAGGCAGGATTCGGTGGCTGGAGGCCGCCACAGTAAAGTAATAAGCGGGCAAGAAGTTATTACTCTTTACATTACAATCAGTGATTCTCAACTAATGTTATCAACTGGTTAAAATAAAATTAAACTACTTATATTTCAAACTAATAGAACACCTTGTCGTACCTTTAAGTAACCTAACGCACATTTCATTAACCCATTTCTTCCCACTGTCCTATTTTTAGGACACTATATTCAAAATATTTTTTTTAGTTGTTAGGGTTCTTATTTTTATTTTTTCTGATGAAATTCGAAATTTCACACTATTTTTCGAATAAAATATTTTTTTTGTCGCTGTATAAAATGTTAAGATGATTTTAATGTATTTTTTTCAAATTGATAATTTTTATCGTCTAGGAAAAGCATTATGATCCGACTTCATATATTGCGAAAAAAAATATCTAAAATTATATATATTTTTTTTTTTTTTTTTTTTTTTTTTTTATGGGAAAGGAGGCAAACGAGCTAGTGAGCCACCTGATGTTAAGTGGTCAACACCGCCCATGGACACCCACAATCCCAGAGGAATCATCGGTGCGTTGCCGGCCTTTAAGGAAAATATAGGCTCTTTTCTTGAAGGTCCCTAAGTCATATCCATTCGGAAATACCGCCGAGGGAAGCTGATTCCACAAAGATGTGCGAGGAAGGAAACACCGTTTAAACCGCACTGTTGAGGAACGCCATTCATCCAGATGGTAGGGATGGAACTTCAATTTCTGGCGTGTGGTGCGGTAGTGAAATTCAGCAGCAGGTATTAATCCGAAAAGTTCATCAGAGCACTCCCCATGGTAAATGCGATAAAGGACACATAGAGACGCAACATCTCTTCGCAATGCTAGGGGGTCAATTTTGTCCGAAAGGATCTGGTTATCGATGATTCGAGCAGCACGTCGTTGAATGCGGTCAAATGGGAGAAGCTGGTATTGAGGAGCTCCAGCCCAGAGATGAGAACAATATTCCATATGTGGCCGGACCTGTGCCTTATACAGTTGAAGGCGCTGAACCGGCGTGAAATATTGCCTCGCTCTGCTGAGCACACCAAGCTTTTTCGAAGCCAGCTTAGCTTTAGCTCCCAGATGACCGCAGAATTGGACTGTACTCGAAACATCGACCCCAAGGATTCCAATACTAGACGTGATACCAAGGGGAGTGCCAATGAATTGAGGTGATAGAGAGAAGGGAGTTTTTTTAGCGGTAAATGCGCAAACTTGTGTCTTCGACCGATTAAATTCGACCAAATTCTGCCTGCCCCAGTCTGCGGCTTGGTCCAACAAACGGTCGATCTCCGAAACAAGCTTTTTCCGACACTCATCGACTTGTTCTCGAGAGTAATTTGCGCGGCCAGTATATAAGGCATCCCCGGTACTGTCATCCGCATAACAATGAATGTTATTATTGAGTAACAGGTCATTGATATGCAGAAGGAACAGAGTCGGGGATAGCACACAACCTTGAGGTACACCAGCATTCACAGGCATAGAGTCCGAGCTTGAACCATCTACTACGACTTTTATGGTTCGCTCAGTGAGAAAACTAGTGACCCAGTCGCAAAGTCTCTCGGGAAGTCCAAAGGAAGAGAGCTTGGAAAGTAGAGCTCCATGCCAAACCCGATCAAAAGCTTTCGCTATATCCAATCCTACCGCCAAGGCCTCCCCCTTGCTTTCAACTGCTTCTGCCCACCTGTGGGTGAGATACACCAAAAGATCACCAGCTGATCGCCCCCGTCGAAAACCGTATTGACGGTCATTGATCAACCGGTGAGTCTCCAAGTATCGCAGAAGCTGGGTGTTAATTATCGATTCCATAATTTTAGAAAACAAGGAGGTGATGGTAATAGGCCTATAGTTGGAGGGATCAGATCGGTCGCCCTTTTTTGGGATCGGGTGCACTAAACCAACCTTCCAAGATTTTGGAACTACTCCGGATGAATATAGATGCCGAAAAAGGCGCGTGAGCACTGGTGCCAACTCAGGAGCACAAGTCTTCAGCACAATCGAGGGTATTCCATCTGGTCCACTCGACTTGTTGATATCCAAGGAGAGTAGTGCTTTACGCACGGAGCTTTGGTGAAATCGGATCTCCGGCATAGAACTTTCACAATTAGTAATCGTAGGTGGTAGTCTTCCCTTGTCATCTAGTGTCGAATTAGACGCGAACAGAACACCCAAAAGATCTGCTTTCTCCTTTGCGCTGTGTGCGAGCGAGTTATCCTCCCTACGCAATGCAGGAAGTGATGGCTTACAAAAGTTGCCGAGGACAGCTTTGGCAAGAGACCAATATGCACGAGTTCCTGAAGGAAGACGAACTAGCTTCTTGCCTATGCTCTCGATGTACGTAGACTTTGCCTTAGCGATCGTTTTCTTGAAGCCCCTAGCGGCAAAGTTATACTCCTTTTTAAGGGCACTGGCTTTCGCGTCGTGCGACAAAATAGCATCAGCCCAAGCTTGGTAACGTTCCTGCTTCAGGCGTGATGCCATTCTACAGGCACGGCCAAACCAAGGCTGAGACTTACCACCGACCGGCACCATAGAGCTAGGGATGAAAAGTTCCATACCCTGAAGTACTACATCGGTAACCGAGTCGGCAATGGTGTCGACATCGCCCAGTGAGAAGCAAACTTGCCCCCAGGGGTAGGAAGCGAAAAATGTACGCATCGCGTCCCAATCTGCTGACCTAAAGTGCCAAACACGACGCCAGGTAGTACGAGGTTTTGCAGGACGCTCGTATGGCACTTTACTCTGAATAAGTGAATGGTCTGATGACCCCAGAGGTGCATCGATGGTAACCTGATAGCCATCGGGATGAGTGGTCAGCAGAAGGTCTAATAAAGAAGGCATATGGTTCTCCACATCAGGAATCCTAGTAGGCAAGGCAACTAATTGTGTAAAACCATAAGCTAAGGCAAAGTCATGAACAGATCTCCCAGTGTGGTCAGTCGTACGTGAACCTAGCCATTCGGCGTGATGAGCGTTGAAGTCACCGAGGATGATAATCTCAGCGGAAGGGATCTGTTCAAGTACTGAATCAGTAGCCATATATTTTTTCTCATATTATTTTTTCTTAATGTACTAAGAACTTAATTTATACATTTCATCAAAAAATTCCAATGTTTTTGATGCTTGGGAAGTAATGGGTTAATTTATATTCTGAATACATAAACATTTATACTCAAACCTGTCTCCCGTTGAGGTAGGCAGAGGCTATAGAACGTCAAATGCTACGGTCAAAACACACTCCTTTCGTTACCTCAACTGACATTATCCTCTTCATGCATGCTCTTGGTTTCGAGGACTCTTTTTAATATGATGCCTCTAATATAACGTATGTCAAATATCATGTTTTAAAATCAGCAAAAAGTCAATCATTACCCATAAAACATGATAGAAATACATTTAAATTTATTCAACTCTATACTTTTTTTAAACTATATTGCTAACTTCCCACAAACTGCATTTTTTTAAGGGTTTTAAGGTAAGATGATTCACCACCTCCAAATATGGGTCTAAGTAAATGCGGCAAATGATATGTGAACAATTCGCCTAACATCTTTTGGTTGGATTCAAATAAAACTTATTTCAAGAAATAACTATTAACATATCAGGAGGTGGGGAAACTGTCACCAATAATGTACTATATCAATATTAACTGAATTATGATTTGATTTTACTGAGTGATTAAAGTTGAGTCATGAAAACCCATTTTACATTAGCTCATAATTTTGTAGCAATAGCTATCAATTTTCATACATTTTATAGTATAAAATTAATGTGATAAATAAAAATGCTTGCCTACTTATAACATCAAACAACCAAATAGTTATAATACATCAATAACTAAGTGTAACATGGTTGAGAACCACTACTATTCACCTACCACTTTTGTGACTTCGATGTTTTATATAATATTTAGCTATTAAGCCATTAGGTTCTGTGTCTACTTTCTAACTAGCATGATGGATGTGTATGGCTGTCTGTTACTTAACGCCAGGTGTGACGAACCTTTGGCACATGACAATGGTGTGGTGTATATTTAATATTTTGGAATATATCTGTGATTACAAAAGTTTATAAACAAAATTTTAACACCAAGTGTTTTATATTTCTTCTTAATATATATTATTTGTAATATATGTCAGAACTATTTTCTTTTTAATTTATAGTGCCATGACCGTCTTTGAGAAGATTTTTGTAAGCGATTGATAAAAGGTTCGACATCCCTGGTATACAGATATTTCACTACTATGTGATTATACTTCTTGTAAGTATTAAATGTGTCTCTGTAAGAACTTGCTTCTAGTAGATCGTTTTGTGTATAAAATTGATGAATTTACAGATTTTTTACAATTACTTTTTTGTAATAGCTGTGCGATCTATTTTACCTTCTACAAGAAAATCAGCTGTCTAAATGTAATCAAAATTCAAAATAGCCTATGTATTTCAAATATAAATGTCTATTTTACAGGATTTATAACTTCATTGTATAGATGGTTTATTAAGTCATTACAATTTTACTTGATTTATGCCTCAAACAAACATTTTTCAAAGACATACATTAAAAACACAGACTAATTTAATACGATTTCAACAGAGCCAGAAATATGTTTTGCGAAGGCAATCATTTCTAATTGAAGCAAAAAATAGTATACTTACTACTTTTAGCTATTTATTGTTTGAGATTAATTTCAATGGGGTAATCTATGAAGAATTTGGCCAATCCCCATGCTTGGTGCTATTCATTTATTTTATTGCTGTTTAGCAAGAAGTAATGTGTATGTGAGTTTGTTACTCCAATACAATCAGTGTTGGGCTTGCTATCTTAGCAACCTCCAGGCTTTCTATTACAGGAAAGAGGGAACAGATACTTGGGAAGACTGTATCATAAATTTTAGTTGTGAATTTTTATTTGTTGTTAAACACATTATATTTTATAAATGAGGTGTTTAAGAATAAACAATTGTTATTGTGTTTCGACTGACTTTGAAATTATTTCGTCGGAAATTTCTCTTGGTTTGGCCCTTAGGTCAAACAATAAAAAAAAAATTTTTTCTTAATTTCCCACATATTAAGTTTTTAATATAAATCATTCCAAAGGAAACATAAAGAATTATGTTATTTATTTACAATATCTGTTGTGCAATATATTTTTTGGCATATTATATAAATAAGGGTGCTTTTTATATGTGTCATCTTATGGTGTATTTTTTCTCTTTTTATATTGGCTGTAAAGTACATAGATGTAACTTTCATGCACTAGCAAAATGTTGGTGTATAAAAGTTGTAGATAGAAATAAGAAATCTGTGACATAATTTAATTTGAAATGGAATAAAATAAAATAAATCAAATAATAAACTTTGTTTCATTTACCAAGTAGCAACTTTTATACACTTTAATAATAGCTTCGTTTTCCTGAATTAGAATTGTAATACACCAACAGGTGTGTTCAATTACCAATTACCATGTCCTAAAAACTTGTCCAACCCACAACAGAGCAAGTCCATATACCTACTCAGCCTGCCGCTGTCAAGTGCTGAACATGGGCTGCCACAAAGTAATCACCAACTATCCTGGTCTTGAGTAGCCCTCTTAAGAATTTGCTATGCACTATGCATAATATGTTTTTCTGTTGTTGTTGTTGGATTGTAGGCGTTTCCAATGTTTTACTGACGCTGGCACGGCAGAGACCACAAAGAGTAAGTACTTACCTATACATTTTCAAACTATTTATAGAAATTTATATTACAGAAAAATAAAAGAAAAATTTCGATCATAATGCTAAGGTCATCTTTCACTATCTATTTTATTTTTCGCGCACAATTTTCGGCGGCAATAACCTAGCGCCATCTATTTAAGTAATTTTTTGTTCTTTCTTTCTTTTTTCTTTATGGCAAGTAGCGGTGGGCGATTATGAGATATACTAATGGAATCATTCGATTATGAAGATATCTCGAGATATCTCGATTATGAGAATTAGTAATTACTAATTAGTGAAGTACAGAATATTTGAAAGTTGTACTATCTTCATCAACTGTCCTCTGGTAAAAGCCCAGTCGCAATCGGTTCAGCCGTTTCAACGACTAGCGGCAACAAATATACAGCCGACAGACAAGAGTATTATAAATTGCATTTTCTACATGCGAAAACTTTTACCTCAAAACTGAAAATTTGTTACTTTTAGACTATACAGACGGCCGCCTTTATTATACGTAGAGGAAGGGGGGCAAGATGGGGTCTCGAGGTAAGACGGGGTACCGCACAAATACAATAAAGTACGGTATAAACGGTTGTGAATAGAAAGCAATAAGCCAATAATAAACCTTATTCCACTAACGTCAAAGTCAAACCAAAGTCAAGGCATCTTTTGTTTACAAATGGAAAACCGTTTTAACGTTTCGTCGAACTAATTTTGTGTAATAAATATAAAATTATACATTTTTACAAAAATATTTCCTTCACTTTTTTTACTTTATTTGTAGTTGAACTGAGTAATCAAATAGTCTAATCTACGAAGTCAACATCAGAGTGTGTCCAATACTGGAGAAATTATTTAGTGTTTAATTCAGATTTGTTTGTATAACTGAGTCAATAAAAAATATGCAACTTAATTTTATATTTATTAAACATATTTATACCATCGTCGTATAAAAATATTAAGGAATAAAAACATAAAATATTATTAATCTGTTATAAACCTCACTGTAGTCCAGTGGCTAACTAGAACTACGTTTTTATTTATGCTACTGATCAGACTATCCTAATGAAATCTTAATTTCTTAAATAAAGTGAGAGGCCTATTTTAGTAAGTTTCTTAAAAAAATATCAATTTCTATTATTAAGAAATGAATATTGTCAAGTGATACCCTATCTAAAATAGGAATACCTGACCACGTTTTCTTTCTTGACAAACATTATGTGATATTAATCTCTAGTTTTCATTGTCAACGTGATCACATGCTAAATTGTTCAATATAACTATCATTTTCTTTTAATATTATGTACTATGAAACTTGGTTCATTGACATTAAATGATAAATTACAAACAAATTGTTGCAACACTAAATAACGACATTCTTTCGCGGTGTGCGACATGACGCGCCGGTGAATTTTATAAATTTGACGTAATTCTTCCGTGCATATCTAGAAAATAAGGTGAAATATAGCGTTGTATCTCCATGGAATGGATTTTTTCGTGAGTGCATGTGCGAGTAACCTGTTCAATTGTGTTTACAGACTTCACGATGGCTGATCAAGTGGATTCAATGTCAGACGCTGAATTGCGGACAAAACTGGCAGAGCATGGATTCCCTATTATGCCTATAACGGCATCTACGAGAAAGCTGCTTGTGAAAAAGTTAAAGTTAGTGCTAGATAATAAATGTAAACCGCGTACGAGTGTTGACAACAAAGTTGAAAAGAGAAGGACGCTCGCACGTTACTCGAGTGGTGAGGACTCGGATCTAGACGATAAAAACAATGCGAAGGACAAGCGCGGGCGCCGGGCGACCACAGGCGGTTCCATGTTGCCTCCCGCCGTAAGCAAGACGCGTCGCCCGCCTTCTAAAAGGGATTCTCCAGCAAAACGGGATTCCGACAAAGGCTCCGAGTCTGAGGAAGAAAAACCCACTCATACACACGAGGAAGTGGAAACAGTAACAACTCGCCGCGTAACGCACACCTATGGACCCAGTGAGCCTGACGACTACGAAACTGGCTCTGACAGTGATGTTGATGGAGATAAGAAAACATCAACGCCATTCCGTAGTAACTCGAGGGCTAGCGACACAATTTCTAGCACCCTGCCCAGCAGCAGCCCTCCTAAGTCGTCAATTTTCTCTCGTCCATCCATATCACCCACTAACTACTCAAATTTGTACAAACCAACACTTACATCCTCAGATCAACTAAATTCCATAAGGTCACGTCTGGGCTTGACCTCATCTCTTGCGGACAGACCATCTTTTAGTAATTACACATCAAACTATACAAGTAGTACTTATCAACCTTCTACATCCACTGTGGATGAAGTAGAATCTCCATATTTAAATAATTTTACGAGACGCCTCTCTGCATTAAAAGCAGATCCACCAAAACCAGCTCCATTCTTGGACAGAGACACAAACAATGGAACCACACTCCCCCGCAGATCCTACATTACAGGAGTTTCTAGATCTGACATAGGTGATTACAAAGTTGCAAGTGAAAAGAAATTATTGAAAAATAACCTTGTGTCACTAGCATTAGTTGTGCTGGTGGCACTTTTTTTTTTTTGTATATTCTTTATGTATATGGTAAAAAAAAATGATATAACGTCAGTTGTGGACGATCAGAACAGTGTCATACCAATGTGTCAGTTAAACATCCCAGGTAACAGGCCTGGTATCAGCTGTGTGCCTAAAGAACAAGTGAGTTATGCTAAGGATCTGCTAAAAGTTATACATCCTGAGTTGACAACAAGGGTAGCGGCATACAAGTGTGGGCAGCCTGGTGTCTTGCCGTATCTGACAGATAATGATGTTTTCAAAATTGCTAGCTCTAAATCAGAAACAATAGATATTAGTCAATGTCAGACAGATCTTAACAACTTACAAGTACTTCTGATCAAGAACCCACAATGGGGCCTCAGTGTGATGTCACTGAAAAATGTTTATTCCGAAGAAGCCGAATTTACACCCATTTTATCAACCGATCTGATTCTGCAACATCGTGCCAACCGCAATGTGGTAGTCACATTGACAGATCCGTCCACACCACTGTCATGCCTGTTTATCAACACACTGTATTCAGCCGGCTCTACTATTTTTGCAGTTTCACTGCTGACACTGTTTCTGTTTGGTGTACAGAGATTTTATAAATACTATGTAAGCTATAAGAAAAGAAAAAGCGAGGAGGTGTACTCAATGGTTGAGCAGATAATTGATATAATAACTCAAGAAACTGAAGGAGAGGGCGGGGAACCTTACATATCCGTGGACCACGTCCGAGATACGCTGATTTCACCACAGAACAGGGAGAAGATGTCGTCAGTGTGGGACGCCGCCGTGAAGTTCATCCAGAGGAACGAGAGCAGAGTGAGGATGGAGGTGCAGTCGGTGGACGGCGAGGACTGCCGCGTGTGGCGCTGGGTGTCGTCCAGCAGCCCCAAGCGCAGCGCCGCCTGGCAGGGACAGGCCTTCGAGACGCAGGAGGGCTCCGTGAACAACCCCACGGTGTCGCCCACGCCCTGCCTCAAGATCCGCCACATGTTCGAGAAGAACGACACGAACCCGAACCTGCGCACCGTGCTGCAGGACGTGATCCTGGAGAAGTGCGGCGACAACTGCGACATCCTGCACATCGACATCGACCGCTCCTCGTGCTGCGTGTACGTGAAGTGCGCGCACCCCGCGGGCGCGGGCGCCGCGTACCGCGCGCTGCACGGCTGGTGGTACGACGGGCGCCTCATCACCGTGCGCTACCTGCGCCTCGAGCGCTACCTGCAGCGCTTCCCCGGCGCCGCCGCCGCCGCCGCGCCGCTGCGCCCGCGCACCTAACCTTATACACAACGAGCCGCATAATATCTCATCGATAACGTTCACAGTTTATTGTTGACATTCTATTTTAAACATTGATTGACATTTAAAAATTAATTATTGTCCTCTTGTTCTTGCCTATTGTATTTTTTTATTTCGATTTGACATGTTGAGCATGGACGTGCAAGAGAAATGTATTTTTATGTGCTATTTACTTCTGTCAATTAAATTTCTGCTCGAAAGCACGTTTCTGTATTCCGTGTGAAGTCCAGTGCTAGTGTTGTGACATCTCACTGAAATAGTAAAATGTGTCATCGACGAGACTGTCCACTCGGTTCCATTCTGTGCGCTGGACTAGTTTTATTGAAATATTTTTGACTTGCATGTGGCGTGGACAGAGCTTTTAGACCGTCCCGTGCGGATTCATCTCGATTGTAAATACATCACAAGATTCAAAATATTATTTGTTTGACATTCGTTCAGTGCGCGGGTTGCTACAATTTGTTAAATACATATTATATGGAACGATATGTCTGAATGTTTTAGTTATAAGTAGTGTAAGTACAGTAGAAGTATTTGATACAACAAAAAATATTATTTTCTACGCGACAATAGCACAACACGTGGAGATGTCAATGTATGTGTGAATTTAATTACGTATATGTTGTCATTATAAGTATTTCTACTAACTTCCCTGTCGTAATGTTAGTGTTATTTCTATGGATTGATTTTTCATTTTCTAATAAATTGATGTAAGTCAATTGGGCGTTATTATTTTTGTTAATCTACTCTATAGTAGTAAGATTGTTATGTCCTAATTCATGGTCAATATTTGCTGTTACAGATAACCGAGTTGAATGAACTCTTAAATGACTAAACATGTTAAGAATAAAGATAGGCGAAGAGCACATAGGAATCTCAAAAAAAAAAACAATGTGATACTAGGTACATACTTTAAAAATGGAAAGAGTATTTGCTGTTAATAAACAGGTTAAAAGACCGTGAAAGAAAACTAAGAAAGGCAATAGTTACGATGATTACAAACACATTTGCATTTAAAAAAATCCTGATTTTTTTCCATAAAAATGACGTTTTCCTAACAACCATAATTATTAAATGTCACATAGGTACATGGATTGGCATTTTTTTTAACGTCAATGTGTTTGTAATTACCGCAACTTACCTTAGTTTTCGATTACTGTATTTTTACACCCTGTATTTGGAGCACATTAACACAATAATTATAAGGTAACAGTGTGGTCACCTTTGATGTCATAAAAAAAAAACAAGTACAAACATATAATTTATTATCCCCTTATAAAATCCATTAAGTTAGTAATTCAATAGTTGCGTGAGAGCGTGGTAGCAGCGCCACTTGTCGGGCAAGTAGAAGGGCTCGAACACGTGCGGGAAGGGCGCGTCCCAGCCCGTCACTCGCGAGATGGGAGCCTCCAGGTGCAAGAAGCACTCCTCCTGCACATATTACAAATTTACAACTACCTTTGTAACAAATATTACACAATTTTGGTATATGAAGGGTCTTAAGTAATATAACAATTTTTTTTGGAGTAAGGCTTTTATAAATCTTTTGTTTTTTTTAATTGTAATAATTGCTCAATTTTCTAAACCAATTTCAGAGTTTTTCTTGAAAATAACGTAGAACATGAACTCGGCCATCTACACTTATCTAGAAGCTAACGGATATTTACATATCGTTATTTCTTCTTTGCTTATTCCATTTTCAACTAAAATGCTGCGAATCGTCGTGTATAACTTGGCGAAAATACTTTTGACAAATGCAATAAAACATAATATTTTTTTCTTAGAAATGCTTACCTGTATAGTGGCGGCTAATTCTGCTCCGAAGCCTGACGTCAACGGAGCTTCGTGCGATACGAGACACCGGCCTGTTTTCTTCACCGACTGTGAATAAAGAAACAGTGAAAATATTGTTGGGTTTAATTAATTTTCTTTTTTTATATATTTATAAACATGTATTAACGTGTCATAAGCGCTATATTATTGCCTATGCCTACGTGATAAATAAACGATTATTTAATTTCATTTTATTGCAATCCTGTGCAAAGTAAAATGAATACTTACATTGCACACAGTCTCTTCGTCCCACGGTAGGATGGACTGAAGATCGATGACGTCACACTTGATGCCTAGTTTCTCCTCTGCCATTTGTGCGACTTCCAGTAGTACGTGCACCTGCGTGCCCCACGCTATCAGCGTCGCAGCATCGCCTGCAACCAACAACATCTGTCAACAACCAACCTTCATTAACCGAGGATTGCCTTCCTATTTCAGTAATCAGGTTTAATATTGACTTGCTTCGTCTTATCCCTAAATCACCTTAGGTTCGACTAGACTTAGTCTAAATAGTTGACTGTCGGGTTTTACAACTTACGTTCTGCCAACACCAGCAAATTGGGCCTCCAGTAATCTAATATTTTAGTGAGAAACCATTTTATAAATGAATTGATCACTCAACAATCACAGAAACTACGAGAGAATTTTCGGTCTCATAAACACCCAGACCCGAAACAAATCAAATGATTATGAATGCATACCTTCTTGCAAAACCTGAGCCTTGCCCAGTGGCAATGTGTAGTCCTCCACCGGCACTTCTTCCGTCGCGGAACGATACAGAATCTTCGGCTCCAGGAAAACACACGGATCGCGCTCCTTGATGCACGACAGGAGCAAACCCTTCGCTGTGATTGGACCACGGGGTACCACTACCTATACAGGTACTTTCATAAGTAACATTATAGTACAATATATGTTTATGTAATGATTTGTAGTTTAAATATGTACATATATATTTTTTATTATTTCTTTTAAACATGGCATCACATACATTTATGCACCTATACATTTTTCTCTGCATCACCCTAAGGTTTACTCGTAGATAAATATTCATTTCATATGGTCTCCAACCTCCGGCAAATACGAGTGGCCCCACGGCATGAGAAAGCAGCATGGTGAGTACCCTGTGGGATGTGGTATGAAGCGGTGCGTACCCTGAGTCCGGGCGCGTGCGCGAAGAACGCCTCCGGGCTCTGCGAGTGGTAGAGGCCGCCGTGCCCCACCGCGCCACACGGCGCGCGCACCGTGAGCGCGCCGCATGCGTGCGCGCCGCCCGACCGGTACCGCGCCTTCGCCGCCTCGTTCACCAGCTGCCCCGCACACACGCACCCTCATCATCATCATCAGCACATATACGCCCCACCATGGGTGTGGGCTATGATGATGATGATGATGATTACAGACTGAAAACGCCTTTGAAATCTTATACAACTAATCATCAGCACATATACGTCCCACCATGGGTGTGGGCTATGATGATGATGATGATAACAGACTGAAAACGCCTTTGCAATCTTATACAACTAATCATCAGCACATATACGTCCCACCATGGGTGTGGGCTATGATGATGATGATGATAACAGACTGAAAACGCCTTTGCAATCTTATACAACTAATCATCAGCCCATATACATCCCAATATAGGTGTGGGCTATGATGATGATGATGATAACAGACTGAAAACGCCTTTGCAATCTTATACAACTAATCATCAGCCCATATACATCCCAATATAGGTGTGGTTTAATTTTATTACACATAAAAACTGAGAGGCACTTGGTTAAAATAAGTCAGTCGGGTCAGAACTATGTATGTGACTGTTGAGTGTATTAATTTATTTACTGTGGGACACTTAATAAAATCTTCTAAGAATAACCAATAGGATTTAAAATTGGACCAACCTTATTTTGGAAAAAAAATGGCGTTAATTTTAGTTGTTTTATTTGAATAAAATATCTACATTAAAAACAGTAATTTAATTTAAGTTTCATTAATACTAATATTATAAAAGTAAAAGGAACTTTGTCTCTCTCTGTCTTGATATAGAACCTAGAGAAAAGACATAGGATACATTATATTCTGGGAAAATACTTGTGTAAGAGCAAAATTGCAGGCGGGGCGAAGCAAGGCCCCAGAGCTATTTATCAAGATAATTCAGTCATATAAAACACATAATATTTTTTTATAAAAAAATATAAATTATGAATATTTCTTAAACTAAAATTATTATTTTTACTATTTTTATTCCATCATGAAATATTCTATTGGGTTATCTTGAGTAAATCTGTTACATAATATTATCATTCAAATTATACTTTGTCATTAAAGAATTAAAAAGTATTCAGTGTACCTGGTCAAATGCTGGGAAGATGTAGTCAGCAAACTGTATCTCGGCTATAGCAGTTGCACCTGCTGTGGCAAGCCCTATTCCAAACCCTGCAATACCCTGCTCACAAAGGGGAGTGTTGAAAACGCGATCCTTGCCATATTTATCCTATAAAAAAAGGAAAAACAAAAATATATTTTTTACATTAACATAAAGTAACAAAACCAACAACTAAACCTAAACATAAAAAGTGTCTAATAGCAACAAATGACTACAACAAACACTTATTGCTAAAAAGAAAATACTATGTACTTTCTATAAACTAAACTTACAATATAAGACCTCACCAATATAATTAAAGCAGGTAAAAGATTAATGAAATTTTTCATCTCTGCACCACCTAAGGTTTGTTTGGTAGAGAATGCCTCAGGCATTAAGTCCACTTTTACAAGTTTTTTATGTATTAAGTGTAATTAAAATGCTAAATGTGTAGTTTTGGAAGATCTTTACACATTATGACGGAGTGTGTACAAAACGAAGCTGAAAGAGTTCAGTTCAATACAAAATTTAGTTTAAATTTATGTGTGAAGGGAGTATGTGACAGCATTTTGGATTACCCCTTAACGGAAGAAGCAATAATTTTGTAATTATTTGTATTAAGCGACAATAAAGGAAAGAGACCCTATGAGGGTAACATATTTATGTAAATTTAAAATTCCTTTTTACAAAACATATTTTAAAGCCGCAATATAAGTCACAGACAGCTTGCTGGGTATTATCAGTTACAGTGATTTATTATTTTATGTAGGAAAATTTAAAAATAAAGGTAGCACATGTTAAATAAGAATGCACCTGTAATCCTAGAGCACATCTAAACACTCCACCGAATCCCACATCCTCTCCAAACAGTACTGCAGTTTCATCTTTTTTTAATGTAATGTCCATTGCATTGTTTATCGCTTGCATCATGTTCATCTTGGTTGTTTCACCTGAAACATTAGTAATAGTCAAATAAGTCACATATATTTATTTAAAAATGAAAATTATTAATTGTCATTTGGCACTCTACAGTCTGCCTACTCCAATGCTGAGTATATGTATGTAAGTACTAATAATATAGTCAGACAAATGACACAGTAGATACATTATCAGCATCATAATCAGCCCATACATATCCCACTGCTGGGCACGGGCCCCCTCTACAACTGAGAGGGTTTAGACCTTAGTCCACCATGCTGGCCTAGTGCGGGTTGGCAGACTACACACCTAAGAAATTCCTAAGAACTTTTAGGTGTGCAGGTTTCATCACAATGTTTTCCTTCACTGTTAAAGTACATGATAATTCTTCGTGAATACACACATAACTTTGAAAAGTCAGAGGTGTGTCGCTGGGGTTTGAACCTGCGACCGTCGAGATTCTCGACCGCATGCCTATACCTCGAAGCCATCACGACTTCACATGATTTATAGATTTTTATAAATTGGATTTAGAGATAAGATAATTTTCAGCCTAAGCTAGCAACAAAGCACCCAGCTGAGCTATTGACTTTGATTTTAGATTCTTACAAATAAAAAATAAATAAAGAAGATCTAGCCCCACTATGTGCTTTTCTTTGATCATTATACGTAATATGATTCTTGCTTGGCTTATATGGTTATGGTAAGTACTTAGTTGTTGAAAAACCCACACATAAAAATGTACAAAATTAAATTTGTAATTTCAAGGTATGAATGGTGAATTATGAATATCTTACCTTCAACTGGCTTTTCTTTATCGGGAAAATAAATAAAGTGTGAAGAAAGTCTTTTAGTGCTATTCCCATTTTTTGTTAATTTTGCAAATAAAACAAACTTTTTCTTCACTAAACTGGCCATATTAATTATTTTTACTGCTGTACGGCTTGCCGAACGTTCAATCTATTAGGTAACGTACAATGACTCTTATCTGCAATTGTAATTAACTTCGTTTTGATTTAAATTCATTGATAACATGTATGATGAAAAGAACATGTTTATTCGGTTGGGTTTGTTGTGAAGCGCGATAATATCCATTAGTTGTGCGTGTTGACGTAATCTCAACATTATCCCTTTGAATTAAAATGTATATTAGAAATACATGAACTGTTATTATTAACGTCAGCAGATTTACGTCAACAAATGTCAATTGTGAATTGTCATGTCAGTATGTTCTATTCCAGGCCCCTTACTGACAAGTAGTTAAGTGCTGGGTACCTACTTAAATATCCTATTGAAATTATCTGTATTGTAGGGTAGTAATGTTGTATACATAATAACTTTACAAAACCTATTCATAATATGTTTTAAACCATCAGTTATGAATGACGGTCGGTATTAAAAATAAGAATGTCAACTACATTACCAGGAATACAATGGTGGGAAATTTAAATTTATTATTTAAACTTTGACAATAATTTAAATTATTTCTATGGGCTGTGATTATTTAAATGTTTCACAAATCTTAACAATAATCTTACGGTAACATTAAATGTCTGTTTTAATGATTAAACTATAAATATCCTACTTCACCTAAACCACATAGAAAGAAATAAAAATATCAAACTACCATAGAAAATCCTTGGAATTTAAAGAGCAGTCCTACGTTGTTGAATTGGATACTTCTTTTTATTTTTGGTTAGATTCTATATCAATATTACTCACAAGGGGGGAAACTTCCACACTCACACAAGCAACCATATTCGACTATATTCAGCAGTAATACACAAATGAGCCTATGTAGGTACTTATGTTATATGTATATAATGTATTAATAAAATCTATGATTAGGTTCGCTTTTCTCTGAGACAACATCTTAGCAGTCGAAGGTTTGAATCCAAGTTTCGAAGCTACTTATGTAATTCAATGAAATGTTACACATCATAAGAAATCCTTTACATCCGAGACCGTTTTACAAGGATTTCTTAGACAAGTGTTATTCGCTAATCACTACTGGGCCAGCGTGGTGGACTAATTCTTAACCTATCATAATAGTAGAGAAAGTCCATTCCCAGCAGTAGGACGCAAATGGACTGGTATAGTAAAGTTTTACGTAACAATTACATTTTTCCCAACATATCAAGGCCTTCGGTGAACGATTTCGTAAATGTATCCATTGCGAATATCGACTTTTGTATTTTATTACAATTTTGTTTACCTTCGAATGCGCTCCCTGAGAACAACGCAAAATATTTGAAAGTTGATGTTTATTGTAGCGCTAAGGTCGCATTTCTTAAATATTACTTAAACCAGTATTTAAAAGAAAACAGCTATGATCGAAAAGGTTATTTTACTTTTTATTTTTATTAGACTACTTCGTTGATGTTAGCTCAGGGGATTGTTAGTTGGTTCGAATTCCGGGTCGGGGTGATATTTTTTCAAAAACAAAAAACAACACGGACAAGACATTTTTTTATTAATTTACAACTGAATTGAATTGTCTGTTCCTTAAATTTGCCAAGAAATGCATATTGAAAGTTTTCTAAGGACTTTTTCAAATTATTGAGTAATCTAAAAAGGTCTTATATTTTTTAATGTGTCCAGCAATGAGGTTGTAAATCATTAGGTGTTTGGTTAAATTACTATTTTTTTGAAACCTTCTCAGTTGTAGAGGAGGTCCGTGCCCAGCAGTAGGACGTATATGGGCTGATGATGAATGAATGAATTCTTTTTTGGACACTAATTTCACAGCAAGTTGTTTGCAATATTCGTCTCTCCCACGTTTGATAATTAGTTGCGGTCGTTACTCAACGTCGCTCTTCTAATTGGGAATGGCGGACACGGGACATGTGTCTTTTACATTAATCAATTTAAAGATTGAAAACTAGATAGCCGGATTGGTCGCATTCATTGAGTTTTTGTCGGTGTTCCGATTTGGATTCTCGTTTGAGATATCCAAGATATACTGCTATATCCGTTCCGTAATAACATATCCCCAATAAATGCTTAGATTCCTGGGTCAGTAGTATACATCTGCCCTGTGGCAAGGGGGCGTTAGAATCCCACCACGGTATCCCCTGCCTGTCGTAAAAGGCGACTCAAAGGGGCCCTTGGGGTCGCTGGGCGCGCTGCGGGGGCGGCGCGTCCTCACTGAAAGTGACCCCGAGAGGGGCGGTGGCACTGTCGCCTGTGTACGTCGCGGGTGCCCATCCAAAACCGGAGCGCCCGAACCAAGCTAGTGGGGGTGCAACTGCGCCCCTAAAAGTTCAGAGACGGCCGAGACGTTTACGTCTCGGAGGCGCACAGGGCGGCTGCAGCATTACGGTGGGCGCTTCTCGCTCACGTACCGTGGTCGCCCCACTCGGCGCGGAGATGGCCACCGGGGGTTTTGGTCGGTATGCCGGTTTAGGGAATTTGTTAGGGACCCAGCCCGGCAATAACATCTGCGCGGACATGACTTCGCCGCGCGCCGGGCTGGAAGACCGGTGACCCCGACATACGCTTTCCGCCCCTCTCCCCCCTGGGCTGGCGGGAAGTAGAGCCATAAACAGCTTTCCCCTCGAGAACAAAAAAAAAGGGCCAGTAGTATACATAGAGAGTAGGACACTTACTATGGTTGCCAGAGACTTTCAACTATTTTCTGGCGCATACCATGAAGTGCCCTCAACCGACGCAAATGCATGACAAGATGGATTAATGCAAAAGAACACCGAAAGGTATGTCCGGATCGTAACGTGTGGCACTCCAAAGTATCTGCCTACTTTAGTCGGGTAATAAATAAAATAAAAGCTACGTTTGTTCGTTTGTGATAGCATCTAATAAATTAAACATTTTTAGGTTTTTAGTTCCGCTGTCCACTTCTCAGGGAGCCCTTCCTTTTTTGTAAGTTATCAATAAACTTCGTGTTAGTGTGGATTATACGATATTACTGCGCTGAAGTATTGCAGACATATGACATTAATTATATTAATTAGTTTTTATGAACTTTTTTGTTTGTATAATCATTTTTGTTTTATTACAACGTAAGTTTTTTTATATTATCTTTTACCTCCCTTGCTATTGGTTTGAGTTAATTGATGTCTGAATTAGTGTGCACGATTCAGATGCTGTTTAGTATTTTAACATAGTTCCATTAGAGCAGTATGTAAGCCGTAGCATGTCTATTGTATATGTTCGTCGAGTGTTACTTTTACTTTTCGCACACGAGAGCGGCCGATGACTCCAGCGCTTGCGGTGTTGCTTCACGCGGACCCTAAATATGGGAATAAATATTAGCTAATTTAAGAAACACCTATACGACCTCTGACGGACATTGGGTGAGAGGTTTGGGATTTAGAGGCGATGTGGTTGACGCAACCAGTGATGCGGCCATCCCGACAACCATTAGTGTCTTTGTACTGAATTTACTTTATCTTCGGACCGCTTTATGTGACAGATTGTGTTTGATGCGAAATAACGCTGGTTTATACATAAATGTTTGTGTGAGTGAATGTATCGGATGTCACAAGACAAGTCAAACACAAAAGTGGTGCAGTAATATGTAGGTTAATCTCTTGTTTAAACTATGAAGTAAGAATAAAGTTGGCGTTGATCTATTTAAAATAAATACACCCAACAGTCACATACATAGTTCTGACCCCACACTAGGATACAAGTCCTGTGTCTTGAGTGTCAGAAACTACGCAGAGACTATGGTCTCACGAGCACCCTGACCCGAAACAAATATTTGTGAATCACACAAACATTTGTCTCGGTACGGGGATTGAACCCGCGGCCTCTCGTTTCGTAAGCTGGTATCTAGACAACTGCGCCACGGGGCTGTCATAGTTAGTGTTGATCTATTTATCCTTACTGTTTGAGGGAGTGTGGACTTAGACCTCAGCCCATGCTTATAGGGGTAGGCAATACTGCTCCCATATGGGATTCTTACTATGTACCAAAATAGTACAGGATCTGTCGTGATGAAAGCTGCTATTAATAAATTGGTATTTTTGAAAAGTAAAAAGTTAATCTCTTGAAATTAAATTCGCGTCGTCTGTTCATTACTTTTCTATTTTATAGATATATCTTAATATATTTTTAAATAATAATTATTATTGTTTGGTCGTTTATGATAAATTTGCCTTAAACAAGCTCTGAAATTAGCCGACAAGAAAAGTAATTTAAATAATTAATATCGATGTTTTGAAAGCTTAGCAAATTTAAGAGAAGAGATCTTACTACGTCCATGTAACAGGTTTGCTTATAAACATGGTTCGTTTAAAAATGGGCAGTGAGGGAATTTCTTACAAAAGGGCAGCTTACTTAGGTTACATAGGTACTAAGGACATTAAATGACTGTTGGTTGCAGATGGGACAATATTTTCTGGCTCATAAACCCTCAGATCCGAAAGAAGTATTTGTGAATCGCACAAACATTCGTCTGACTGCAGGGATTAAATGGCTTTTCGTTACTGAATAACTAAAAATAACTGAATAATCAATTTTCTCATAAATTAATGAACGGTTAGTAAAATTCTAATCCTGTCTGTACGGCAGCTTGCATCGCATATATTTACACAAATTCTGTTAATTGTTTTAATGTGGCAACACCGCCGTGTGTTGTGATTGCGCGCACGTATTGCGCATCTGTGCTGTTAGTCAGTCGGATTTATACCCAATACGTGTGATGAGATCCTCTCCCCCCTTCCCACGACTCTCTGAGAGTTACGTTTGAATATATTAAAAAAACATTTCTGCACCCACGCATAGCTAGGTGTTGTTAAACGTAATAGGGGACGAATTATTGCCGTTTCTCGAGCATGTAATCGGACTCCTTGCTATTGGTGGCAATTTCCTACTCAAAAAAATCCAAAAAACACATCAAACCGACACACAACCCAAAACCCGAACCCTTAGATCTCACGGCAGTGAGATGTGCCGCCGCCGCGAGACCAAAAAGCAATTGAATATATTGAATCTCCTTTTTTGGTTTAACTTTAACGGTGCAGAAAAACTTTGTGTGAAATCTTATACAAGAGCTCTTTTGAAGTATGTGAGTCCATTAAACATCATCCTGCAATAGCAATCGTATGCAATATAAAGTGACGTATACATTTATTTATCTATCACACTGTACACTCAGTAAATCATGTAAAAGAAAAAACTAGAAAAAGGGTACAAATGGCGGCCTTATCGCACATGGCGATCTCTTCAATGCATCTATAGGATGGACATTCTGAAAAAAAAGAGAGAATATATATTGTAAACGAAAATTAAAAGTATACGAAACATAAAAACATATCATTAACTTATATTTACTAGTGGTGGGTTATTAGTATCCATCTAGACAAATATTGTTCATAACGTGTAAAACTGGAGATACTGAGCTGCTAAATAAACTGCGTTTATTTAATTGGTGCAGGTCAGTTTTATTGTATTAATTTATAAAAGCCTTCCTCGTGGTCTCGCGGCACAGATATGTGCCGTGCGGTCTAGAGGTCCTGGTTTCGAATCCGGGTCGAGCAACGTGTTATTGGGTTTATCTAATAATAATAATAATAATATATTCAAAATCAGTTCACAACTTACAACAATAACTTATTAACTATGATAACCACACTAGGCACAGCCTGTGTCGTGGCTATCTTGAAAAACAATTTTGCAACTGTTCGCTCTACAGATCACATTTAGAATGACATCACACATAAACGTATGCATATATATATATAAAATAAAGTGTGTGTGTGTGTGTGTGTGTGTGTGTGTGTGTGTGTGTGTGTTTGTGTGTATACGTGTTTCTTATGTAACTATTTTTAGAAGACTTTCCGTGTCTTCGTAATCCACTGTTAGAAAATATTTTTTAATTTTGATTTTAGCATCTTGTAGCGTAGTATTTTTAATTGCACATGTTTTGACTATTTTGTTATATAGAAAAGGAAATAAAAAATTTTGGAACCGCCTTGCAAAAGTGGTGTTTGTCCGTTTTATTGGCAATTTGAAGACTCTAGATTGTAACAAATTTTCATGTTCTGAGCAACTTAGTGTGGCTTTGTGCGTGAAGATGCATGCCCTATAAATGTACAGCTGTCGCACACTCAACAATTTGGTTTCCTTGTATAGCTGCGATGTAGGGAAACGCTTGGGCTTTTTAAACATGACCTTCAGAACCGATCGCTGAGCTCTTTCTAGGCACATGAGGTGAGAAGATGATGTGCCACCCCATGCACCTAAGCAGTACGTTACAATAGATTGGCACAGAGCCAGGTAAATGAGAATGAGCAAGTCCCTGTCTGCTACGTCCCGGATGTTACGAACGACAAAAATCAGTTTCCTAACCCTAGTTGAGAGTGCTTCTATGTGCTCCCTGAAGTTAAGTTTTTCATCTAGCGTCACTCCAAGGTACCTCACTGACTGAGTTCTCTCAATGGTTTTGCAGTTGCAGGTGTTGAAGAGGTTCCCATGGTTAGAGGGACATGTATGGACTCTAAAATCAGTCAGATACCTCGGAGCTGACGCTAGTGTCTTGTGAAAGCAGACGTATTTGGTTTTTTCTTTATTCAATGTGAGTAGGTTAAGATTGAGCCAATTCGCAACCGTCGCCATACCTCGCTCTGCTGTTTTTATGCAGCTTTCCCAATTATAGTCATGGAAGATCACAGCTGTGTCATCAGCATAACAGTAGATTTCTGCATTCCTCATGGGTAGCGTAGCGAGTTCATTGATATAGATGAGAAACAAGGTCGGGCCGAGTACACTACCCTGAGGAACACCGAAGTCAGTACCTGTAAAGGAACTATATTTGGACTCTATTTTGACACACTGTTTTCTACCCATTAAATAACTAGTGAACCATTCAAGTGCGACTCCCCGTATTCCGACACTTTCTAGCCTTTTCAGTAGAATTGGTATGGAGACAGTGTCAAACGCTTTGGCTAAATCTAGAAAAACTCCAACACACGATCGCCCATTATCAAGATGGTCAACAATATTACACGTCAGCGAGCACACAGCATCCTCGGTTGACCTTTTCGGTCGAAAACCGTATTGTTTATCTGTCAGCACATTAATGCTTTCCAGGTATCTAACTAGCCTCTTGTTAACAACTCGCTCTAATATTTTTGAAAAAGTGGACAATAGTGATATCGGTCTGAAGTTGTTGGGAGTGTCATTTGCCCCTGCCTTGTGGATCGGCACAACAACTGCTGTTTTCCATGCATCTGGAACTATTCCCGAAGTTAGGCTGTAGTTAATAATTGATGTAAGAGGTTCAACTATATGATTTTTCACTGTTTTAATAAAATAATTAGTAATGCCGTCTACACCTGGGGCGCTATCTGTGGCTAAGTTCTGTATTAAAGCTCCTATTTCATATTTATCTGTTGGTTCAAGAAAGAAAGAATTTCTAGGCGATTCCAGAGCGTTTATTTGGAGAGCTAAATTACTTTCTGTAGTGGATAACTCATTTAATATTCGATTCGCATAAGTTTTTCCGACTGAAGCAAAATGCTGGTTACAAAAATCAATCGATTCTTGGGCGCTTACTTTTATATTTAATAGTTCTGAGGCAGGAGATATGCATTTGTTTTTCCTATTTGTAATTGTGTTAATTGTGTCCCAGAGTTTTTTTGTGTGGTTCTTATGTTTCTCTAGCATACTGCGTTCATATGCATGTTTCAACTTACGCTGTAAAGTAATATAAAAGTTTCGGTATCTGGTGTAAATAAGTACATTCATGTCATTTTTAGGGAGTTTTCTAGCTTCTAGATGTAATTTATCTCGTATACGTGAGCATCTGACTAATCCCTGTGTCATCCACGGTTTGAGTATTATTTTGGATCGACTTATTGTTACAGTTTTTGTGTTATTATCGATTATGTTTTTTATTAGACCTACAAATGCTTCTGTTTGTCTGTTTATGTCTGTTATGTTTTGTAATTCGTTCCAGTTTACATAGCTGAGTTCTTCTGCAATAGAGTCATAGTTAATGCGTATTTTGTGTCTTTGTGTTTTTGTACTAATCCGTGCGTGGTGTGTGATACCAGTGATAATCATGTTGTGGTCAGTAATTGCTAGTGGGCATAGGATGGATGTTATGTTTACATCGCCTGTGTAAAAAACATGATCAAGACAAGAATCGTTTCTAGTTGGTTTGTCAATAACCGGTATAAGACCTAACTCCCCCATGGAACAAAGATATCTAGAAGTGTCTTCGGCAGAGATGTCACTTGTGTTTATATTTATATCTCCAGTGAGAACAAAGCAAGGCTTTCTTTTAAGACTGTATACCAGATCATCCAGAGAACTGAGAAAAGTATCAATATTCCTAAAGGATGGGGATCTATATATCGCAAGAACGGTTATTTTGCCTGGGATATTTATTACAATAGAGTTAGCGTTATCCAGATCAGGTTCATACATATTTGATGCCCAGACATCCTTAACATACACCACTACCCCGCCAGCTTTATTAATGTATTTACGCGTTTGATGAGCAATGTAACAAGGTATTTGCGGAACCGTTGAAGTTTCTTTCAACCAGCATTCAGTAAGAATAATTATGTCTATGTAAAAAGAAAGCCTCTTCAGTGTAACAAGAAAGCTGTCAAAATTACAATTTATACTTCGTATGTTGAATGTAATGATTTTAAATTGATGTGAGTGAATTATCTTGTTACATTCTTCGATATGGGTTACGTAATGGCACTTAGCATTATGAGAATAATTATCAATACATTGCATAATATCACGGGTGGACATTGATAATTAAGATAGTCTTAGTATTGGGGTATTCAAATAACTCAGGATTTGTGTTGAATGCCAAGTAATACGACAGGTGAGTAAGTTTGATATGTGTTTTATTTTCTAGTATAGATGTCTTGGGGTCAGTGTCCGTCAATGAAAGTGTGTTAGGTGTGAAATAATTTTGTGTATAAAATATGATGTATTTGGTAAATATATTTGACAAAAAATTGTAATATTCTAAAAAAGTGTTTATGAAGTAATAGTACGAGTAAAATTTAAAAGTTAAAATGGGATGCAACTTAAACATTGGGATCCTCTTCAACACGAGGTGAAGTTGGAGATGCTGCGCCCACATGAGTATCCAAGTCCTGAAGTGAGTGAATTCGAATGGCCGGGTTTCTACTTCCATTGCTGTTTTCAGCTTTCCGGACGTAGATTGTACCATTTCGAAGCCAGCAATAGCAGAATCCTTTGGCTTTAGCTCGAGAACGAGCAGCACGAAATAACAATCTATTTTCTTTGGTGAGACGTTCATTCAGGTACACCACTGTTGGCGGTCCATTGACAATATTTTCAGAGGACAGGTTTCGTCTTGTTTTGGCCGCTAGCAGAAGCTCATCCCTCTTAGTTTTCCTAGTGAGTTTTACTGCGACAGGACGGTGAAAGGTTTTCCCTGATTGTGGTGCACTGCCGGTATTTTGTTTAGGTCCGACTCTATAAATATCCGCAATGTCAGATTCATGTAGTTCCACTTGTAGTAGCTGTGACATGGTTAAAGTGATGTGGGTGAGATTTTCGTTATTTATTTCGGGAATCCCGCAGATTTCAAGATCAGTTTTTAATGCGGCCTGTTCTTGGATATTGACGGTTTTTTGCAAGTTTGCTAGGGATATCTTAAGACTAGTTATCTCTTTATCTTTGGTTTCGAGGTTCTTATGAATATCAGAAATTTTAATTTCCTAATTATCTATTAGGAAATTGTCAGTAGTAGCACGAATTACGTGGGACTGATGCATACCTGGCGAAATGTGGATGCAGAAATGCATCTCTGCCTACCGCTTTGGGGAATACAGGCGTGAGGTTATTTATCTATGTAACTTTTGTTGTAATTGTAATTAATAAAATTGAAATTAAAATTGAAATTGAATTGTATGTTAGCAGCCTTGTCTATAAGACTTCACTTCACCTAGCATCAAGTAACAAGGCGATCGCTGTTGTTTCTATTTATATAAAAAATAACATAAAAGTTGTGGCAAGCTGAGAACCGGAATGACTACTAGGGAAAAACCAAATTCTAATTATTTATTCTACGGTTCTGCTACAATACTTATTACGACATACTAAAGTTAATTTATTTGCGTAACCCGCGGTTTCGGAAGAAATATTGCCTGAGAATGGTAGCGTACTGTGGGAACTTATATAATCACACATAATCACCGAAAAGATAGGCAGAATTATAAAAAAGTAAATAGTTCTCATAGAAGCGATGTCTTTAAGGTGTAGGCGCGCGGTCGACAATCTCGGCGGTCGTGGGTTGAAACTCCAGGCACACATCTCTGACTTTTCGAAGTTATGTGTGTATTCATAAAAAATTACATACATAAACTCACGCCTGTATTCCCCGAAGGGGTAGGCAGAGGTGCATTTTTGCACCGACATTTCGCCAAGTATGTATCGGTCCCACGTAATAGGGGGCGAGCCTATTGCCGTTTTCGGGCACATTCTCAGACTCCGTGCTGTTACCGAGAACTTCCTAATGGAAAAACCCAACAACACCTTGCCCGACCCGGGAATCGAACCCAAGACCTCTAGATCGCACGGCACATACTTTTACCGCGAGACCACGAGGCAGTCATAAAAAAATATTAGATATTTTAACGGTGAAGGAAACCATCGTGAGTAAACCGGAACACCTATAACTTTTTAGGAATTTCTTAGATCGAGTCCGACAACCCGCACTAGGTCAGCGTGGAGGACTAAGACCTAAACCGTTGCCGACGATCCAAGATAGATGTATTCATCAACAACTTCGAGAGTAGAGTTTCCAACTGAAATCGAGGTGGGTACAACATGGACATTCGACAATATTTCAGTCTTGTCTGTGTTCATTTTAAGACCCACCGGTTTGGAAACCCTAACGAGGTCTTTGAGCATTGTGCCTAAATCTTCCAGGGATTCTGCCAACACAACGATATCGTCGGCAAGACGAAGGTGAGTGATATACGTGATAAACAGATACGACTTAGGGGCCTTCAAGAAGAGAGTCTATATTTTCCTCAGAGGCCGGCAACACACCGATGATTCCTCTGATATTATGGGTGTTCATGGCCAGTTAACATCAGGTGGCTCACTTGCTCGGTTGCCTCCTTTTTCCATAAAAAAAAAACTCGTCGTTCGTTAATGTTGATGCCGAATCCTTTCCACTTTATGTAAGTACTTTTTTACTTTATGTAAGTACTACTTTCAAATTATGTAATTTTTTATATCTCGTATTTCAAGGGTGAGTACTAAGAAGTAAATGAAAAACATTTTAATGTTAATTACGTTACAGGTTTTATTGATTTAATTTTATTTATACGTGCTACAGGCAATGATATTTTTAAATTATTGTAAAAAAATGTTAAGTTATTGTGCATTTAAAGACAGCCAAAACAACATAATGAATAGACTAGAAAAAGTTGTTGTTATTTTTGTTACTTTGGACGTCCGAACAGTAGAGCGAATAAATTAACAGCTCTAGTAAAAGATTTCAACGCGCTAGTAGATGCCAGAGATTGCTACAAAATAGAAAGAAAATATCTTGAATATCGTCAATAATTACGCCACAAAGATTATAAAGGTTGAATTCACTGATGTATGATAGTGGTGCAAACATCCTTTTATCCACAAAATGATAAATGAATACATCTAATAGTCACATATACATAGTTTTGCCCCACACTGAGATACAAGTCTTATGTGTTGAGTATCCGAATGTTCAAGAGACATTTCGGCCACGTAAACGCACACACACGCAGATACACACGCACACATACACACACACACACCATCAGCCCATATACGTCCCACTGCTGGGCACGGGCCTCCTCTACAACTGAGAGGGTTTAGGCCTTAGTCCACCACGCTGGCCTAGTGCGGGTTGGCGGACTACATACCTAAGAAATTCCTAATAACTTTTAGGTGTGCAGGTTTCATCACGATGTTTTCCTTCACACAATACCTACACACATAACTTCGAAAAGTCAGAGGTGTGTGCCTGGGGTTTGAACCCGCGACCGTCGAGATTCTCGACCGCGTGCCTAAGCCTCGAGGAACATGCAGATCCGAAACAAAAATGTGCATCCGTGCGGGGATCGAACCCGGCCACTCGTTTCATAAGAAGGTGTGTAGCCGACTGTGAAACGCAACAGTGTTGCTTCCTCGTGAATTTTTATTACTCTATTCACGAGGATATTCCGGAATGTCACACTATTACTTGGCTCATAATGGTAGATTTACACTTAATGTTACTTAAGCCTCTCGCTGCTGTGCTATAAAAAAGGCATTTGACTCTCCAACGATGGTCCTTGAAAGCTAAAAGTCGTGACATTTGAATACAGAAAGGATGGTTAATATAATTAACGAATGCATTGAGTTATAATTATCATGATTGATAGTGTTGTGAAAAGTGTCTATTTGACTGCAGTAAGGCAGTGAGTCTATTGGAGTATTATTTTTATCTATCTGATACTTTGATACCTTTCTCAATATTTTTTTAAGAGCTGAAGATTTTTATAGTGGCATTCGAGTTAAATAAAAATAAATAAAGGGGTATATTCTTTTTTTAAACTCAAATCATTTTAGTTATGAAATTGACCCTTAAGTTTTTTACAATCAATTTTGAATCTATATTTTTATACAGATATATTAGTCCAAGTACTGGCACTGGTCTCCTCTACAATTGGGAATGGTTTGGCGTGATTTCAATACGCTGGTACCGGCGGGTTGGCGGACTACACATCTCCCCATGGAATTCCTTGTAAAGAATACTTAAAGGGAAATTGTGTAGGTGTTTTTTATCTACCACTACACATTTTTTTTAAGACTGAGTTGGATAGGATTTAGACCCTTTTTTTTATTTGAAAGCTAATTATGGCTCTACTTCCCGCCAGTCCTGGAGTAGGGAGGCAGGAAGCATATGTCGGGGTCACCGGCGCGGGACTTAGTCCCCTAACTAGACTTTAGGGGTCCTAGTCTTATAGGGGTCAAAGTTTATACCTACCTAAGAATTTACCTGTAGAAAACTTGCATAAGAATGCGCGTTTTGTCGCGATGTTTTCCTTATTCTGATTGCGTACTTCATGTAACAAAGTTGTGTGGATACAGCATTACATAGCCCAATACCTAGCAACGTAATAATTCTATTATCAGGTGTCAAATTTTGACATCGCTAAACCGCAAAAGTCACGTACGGGTACAGACATCGGCCGTTTGATAATATTGTATAATAAATTGGGTAATAAGTATTCAATATGTACTTGTATATGACAGCCCCGTGGCGCAGTTGGCTAGACACCAGCTTGCGTTTTTGTGTGATCCACAAATATTTGTTTCGGGTCTGGGTGTTTGTGAGACCGAAAAGTCTCTCGTAGTTTCTGATACCCACGACACAGGACTTGTATCCTAGTGTGGGGTCAGAACTATGTATGTGACTGTTGGGTGTATTTATTTATTTATTTATTTGTAATGAGGAGACCGCGACTCGGCAAACGTAGTGTAGGGCCCCCTCTGGCTAGGTGGGGTGACGATATTTGCAGGGTGGCCGGCAGCGGTTGGTTGAGGAGGGTCGAAGATCGAGCCCATTGGCGTGCCATAGGAGAGGCCTATGTCCAGCAGTGGACGTAAGAAAGGCTGCTGATGATGATGATGAATGAGGCATTGGTTTGTTGGCCTAGTGACAGCAGATAGTATCGTAAATCGTTGGGGTTATAATTTGACATGTTGAGGACTTGGTTTCGACCCCCGAGTTGATTTATTATGTAACAGGGTCTGGATGTTTGATAGTCCGTAGAAGTTTATGATATCCACGGTAAGACTTTTCTCATACTGTGGGCCAGATACATGTATATGATTGTTTGTCGTATTTATTGAACAACGAAAAGAGTACTTAGGTAAAAAAAAATAATAAATAAAATATATGCAGAATTGAGTATAAGAGAAAGAGAATTAGAAGAAGTCACAAAATTTATCTTAAGATTGCGCCACCTTATTTTTTTACTATAGGTTGAACTCAGCTTCATTTGGGTGCAAATCAAAGAAAATAATAGCCCCATCGTTCCATCCACGTCTATTCCAAAATTCATCCAAATCGGTTTAAGCGTGAAAGCGAACAAGCAGACAGCAATACCAATACAGAAAAGTGAACGCTTTTCTACATATCTACATGTATGTATGTAAAAAAGTGAATGCTATATTTACTTCTATGTTGTAAGTACTGGTTTTCTACACTCTAACGAGCATGACTTTAAGATTTACAAGATGTAAAAGATAAATACTTTAATTAGATCGCATTTGGAAGTAAAATGCATTCCCTACAGAGCGGCGAGGTCGTCTGCCGACCTAATTGATCACAATTTATTACTCGAAGTAAATGAATGACTTTCAAACAGCGATCTGGTGCCGTTGGGGGAGCAGTGCGCACATTCGTCTGTTACTTTACATAACCTTTGGCGAGTTGCTCAAACGATGATACGTTTAAGTTTTGTAACACTAGTTATTCGGATGCTGGGCTGTGTAATCAGATTGCCATTAACTGTGATTGATAATTTGGCAATAGTATTTAGCTCTACTGGATTAGTTTATAGGTATCTTCAGCAGTGGACGTAAGAAAGGCTGCTGATGATGATGATGATGATAGGTATCTTGGTGGTCCTTTGTTTTTTGAAGCTGTTGTCCTACAGGGGGCATTAATTTCTTTACGACTTGAGAAAGGTGGCGGGTAGCGGATGGATAAGGGCTGCTCAAGACCGGGATGGTTGGCGCCTACTTGGGGAGGCCTTCGTTCAGCAGTGGCCGGCGATAGGCTGAGAATAGAATTTCTAGAACTATCGTTTACTTGGTATATAGGCAATGATATAATAAATACACCCAACAGTCACATACATAGTTCTGACCCCACATTAAGATACGAGTCCTGTGTCGTGGGTACCAGAAACTACGAGAGACTTTTCGGTCTCACAAACACCCAGACCTGACACAAATATTTGTGGATCACACAAACATATGTCTCGGTGCGAGGATCGAACCCGCAGCCTCACGTTTCGCAAGCTGGTGTTTAGCCAACTGTGCCACGGGGCTGTCACATAGATACATAGGTATAGGGATTATTTATTGAAATTAAATTTCAAGTTCCTTACAGCGAAGTGGAAGTAGTGTGGCACATAGTTGACTGCCTCGTGGTTAGGTCCTGGGTTTGATCCCCGGGTCGGGCAAAGTGTTATTGGGGTTTTCCATTAGGAAATTCTCAGTAACAGTACGGAGTGTGGAAATGTGCCCGGAAAACGGCAATAGGCGCGCCGCCTCCAACGTAAGACTGATACATATTAAATCAGTTGCCTTTGATTGCCAGAGATGCCTTTGCATCTCTGCCTACCCCTTAGCGGAATACAGGCGTGAGTGTGTAATAGAACATAGTGGGTGATATTTAAAAGTATTCGGTGCGGGGCGTCTCCCCGGCGTTCGCATATTTGCATATGAGTTTATCGTGTACTCCTCCAAGACACGATTTAGCAATAAACGATTTAAAGGTGGGTGCAGGCTACTGACCTTTTCAAAAAATGTATTACAATATTTTTTTATAATTACTTAATGTTGTTTTTAAATTTATCTATGTTGCTTGGTTAGGCAATAGACTATTTGTTATTTAATTGTTAGGTTTGGAGCGGTCCCCCAACGCGACGTATTTTTTTTAGAAATATTAATACGTACCAAGATTGAGTTTTTTTTTATTATTTTTTACTTTTTAAAGTGAGCTTAGGTTTTTGTGTCGGGGGTTTTTTAATTAATTTATTTAACTGTCTTTGAATATCTAACCGAAAAACTCGTTGGTCCTTCGATGTATGTATATTAGCTGTGTCGCAGAGGGGTGCCAGGTTCAATTCTCAGTGTAGTCACGACACAGTAGGTATGTATAATAATACGTAGTAGTAAGCATACATTTCGACAGAAACATTTTCCTCAAATTTATTATTACTTACCGCACAGTTTTGAGGACTCTGTGCTGCTATGATTTTTCTAACGGAAAATCCAATAATACTGGGCCCGATCCGGGAATTGAAACCGGGACCGCTTTTTTTTTTTTTTTTTTTTTTATTCTGGCACGGCAAAGTGACCCCATTGCACCTGATGGTAAGCGCAATGGAGTCCAGAAAAAGTGCCGACCAGTGAGAGATGATGGTCTCCCATTCTTCCCAAGCGCAAATTTTTAATCAATAATGATGCAATTACGAATAAATTAATTAGTAGCCAAATTAATGCTTAAAAATCTTTACATTGATATATCTGCCTCGTGGTCTCGCGGTACAAGTATGTGCCGTGCGATCTAGAGGTCGTGGGTTCGATTCCCGGGTCGGGCAAAGTGTTATTGGGTTTTTCCATTAGGAAATTCTCGGTAACAGCACGGAGTCTGGAAATGTGCCCGAAAAACGGCAATAGGCTCGCCCCCTATTACGTGGGACTGATACACACTTGGCGAAATGTGGGTGCAGAAATGCACCCCTGCCTACCCCTTCTGGGAATGCAGGCGTGAGTTTATGTATGTATGTATGTATGTACATTAAGAATATCTCTTCTACAATAAAGTCAGCCCGTATACTCCCCACTGCTGGGCACTGGCCTCCTTTACATTTGAGAGATTAAGGCCTACTAAGGCCTTAGTCCACCACGCTGGCCTAGAGCGGCTTGATGGACTACACACCTAAGAAACTACCTAGAACTTTTAGGTTTGCAGGTTTCTTCACGATGTTTTTCTTCAAGGAATTCTTTTACGGTTTTCTTCATTAAAAATCTAATTTCGGGATTACGTAGTTACATATTGTTAGGATTTTTACCAATATATTTGTGAACGCACACAGAAATATTCACCCAGTATAGCACAATGAAAGAAACAAATTATCTTAAACAAATATTATTTTCTCAGATTGTTTCGTGTTATTTATATGCCAAGTTTCTCGTTGTGCCATTGACAATAAAATGATGTCATATCGCATACAAGTTGTATGTTGTTTAAATCTATTTTTAATACTAGCAGCTTCAGATATTCTTAACAAATTTTGTCTAATCTTAGAATAAAATTAAAGAGTTATCAACCTAATGTCGCTTAATTTATAAATGCGTAAATCTATTATTTTAAGCTTTGTTTAGTAAATTGCTGAGGCAATTTTGATTCATTTTGTGTTATAATATGGCGGAATAAGGCCTGGTTCCGCTTAACTGCAAAATTATCAATAGTTTACTATATATTATTACTAATTATCAATAGTTATGAATATTTATACGATAACATAATAATAAATAAATACACCCAACAATCACATACATAGTTGTGACCCCACATTAAGGTATAAGGCTTGTGTCGTGGGTATCAGAAACTACGAGAGACTTTCCTCACTAACACCCAGACCCGAAAAAAAAACTTGTGGATCACACAAACATTTTTCTCGGTGCGGAGATCGAACCCGCGGCCTCTCGTTTCGCAAGCTGGTGTCTAGCAAACTCGCCAAGGGGCTGTCATGTACATGTAAATCTTGAACTTACTACAGGACTCGTACCTGTGACTGTCTTAATATAGTTTATGTTCCCTTATTCTACACCAAGCTTTAATGCCTAAAGGATACATGTGACGTGTTTGTCTTGTGAAGTATAGCATCGATAACATTTCCGACAACTTCTCCCGGCGACATTGACACAAGCTTTCTAACCTTTGAGATCGAATAAGAGAATATTCCAATATAAAACTGCAGGGTTTTACATAATTACCAAATTTTACGAGGCAATTTTAGGTTGAAAGAAAAAAATCGTTAGGCGATCTGCACACCTAAAAGTTTTCAAGAAATTTCTTAGACACGTTTCTAGTTACGGCCTTTTGGGACCCTTTTTCGCGCTAGTCTAAGGACCCGGGATAAAAGAAGGATAATAGTAACTGTATGTAAAAGATTGTAAAGGCGTTTTCAGTCTAATTATTATAGACATTAATTGGGAGGGTGTTTGTGAGACCGAAAAGTCTTTCGTAGTTTCTGATACCCATGTTACAAGACTCGTATCTTAGTGAGGGGTCAGAACTATGTATGTGACTGTTGGATTTATTTATTGTTATTATGTTATCGTATAAATATTCATAACTACTGACTGTTGGGTACATACATAACCTCACGCCTGCATTCCCCGAAGAGGTAGGCAGTGATGCATTTCTGGACCAACATTTCGCCAGGTATGTATCAGTCCCACGTAATAGGGAGGGAGCCTATTGCCGCTTCTCGGACACATTTCCAGACTCCGGGCTGTTACTGAGAATTTCCTAATGGAAAAACTTAATAACACTGCCCGACCCGGGAATCGAACCCAGGACCTCTTGATTGCACGGCACATACTTGTGCCGCGAGACCACGAGGCGATCAATCAGGCAATGACTGTTGGTGTATTTATGTATTTACTTATATTTAATATGAATATGTTTAGATGGTTTTATTTTTGAAGAATCTTCGGTTTGTCCTATTATAGTTCGTGTAATAAAATTCAACCGCACCCATAATGAGACACTATGACTTCAACAATGATTATGCATCGTAAAAAAATAGAAAAAAGTCGATGGACATTAAATTATTTGGTCTTCTTTTAATCGATATAAGTTGTTAGTTGTTAGTATTGATATTTTTTATTTGGAACCGCAGCATAAGTGCCGAGTGCAATCATGAGGCTTTGCGTTTGATTTTTGGGAGGGGGAAACTGCTTTTGTTTTTCTTTTCGAATTAAATATTAGTTCCAGGACGGTATAGGGAAATGTTAAAAAATATACAAATCCTCGACATTTTTATGAAAAACGATACACGCTAAATATGTAAAGTATCGGTCTGCGCAGTGATTTAAACCCGCGACTTTTGGCTAAGCAGCGCTGTCTAGCTGAGTTATAACTCATCATCATCATCAGCCCACACATGTCCCACTGCTGAGCACGGGCCTCCTCTACAACTGAGAGGGTTTGGGTCTTAGTCCACCACGCTGGCCTAGTGCGGGTTGGCTGACTACACGCCTAAGAAATTCCTAAGAACTCTTAGGTGTGCAGGTTTCATCACGATGTTTTCCTTCACAGTTAAAGTAAGTGATAATTCATTGTGAATACACAAATCATCATCATCATCAGCCCATATACGTCCCACTGCTGAGCACGGGCCTCCTCTACAACTGAGAGGGTTTGGACTAAGGTCCACCACGCTGGCCTAGTGCGGGTTGGCTGACTACACGCCTAAGAAATTCCTAAGAACTCTTAGGTGTGCAGGCTTCATCACGATGTTTTCCTCACGTACGTGATACATACTTACCTCGAGGCCTCGAGGCCGAGTTATAACTCAGCTGTGTCTATTTGCGAATAATTTCTTCAAATTCCACTCAAACCTTGTGTGTACGTTCAATTAACCTAAAGAGACGGATCATGAAATTATTATCCGTAATTGGTTCAATACAACGCCCCAGCAGGATCCTAATATTGGCCGTTTGTTGACATTAATTATTGTATTGTGAGGCGTGGCTTATTGCGGAAAAGTTAAATTAACGGTGAAGAACTGAATCCTGTTGCGTCTACTACATTTCTGGGAATTACGGTAGACGCAAAACTCCAGTGGGGACCGCACATTCAACAATTGGCAAGCAAATTAAGTTCAGCGGCATATGCAGTGAAAAAGATCAGACGTCTGACTGACGAGGAAACGGCAAGAATGGTTTATTTCAGCTATTTCCATAGCCTTATGTCATATGGTATTCTTTTGTGGGGAGCCGCTGCGGATATTAACACTATTTTTGTTTTGCAAAAAAGAGCCATTAGGGCTATTTATAATTTAGGTCCCAGGGCTTCACTTAGAGAAAAATTTAAGGAAATAAATATTCTTACCCTCACTTGTCAGTTTATATACGAAAACTTAATGTACGTCCAAAAGAATCTTGATAAATTTGATAAAATTTGTAATGTACACAATAAAAATACTAGGAACAAATGTAATCTCGTTCAACACGTAACTCGTCTCCGGAAAGTTAATAACTCTTTTATGGGGCAATGTATACGCTTCTATAACAAACTTCCGAAGGCTATTAGAGAGCTTCCCTTGACAATGTTTAAGAAATCAATTAAAGATAAGCTTTACAAAAAAGCATACTATAAAGTTTCAGATTTTATTGAAGATAATAAGCCCTGGGAGTAAGTAAATTGATCGGAGTTTTGTTTTGTTGCTACAGTTTGTATCGTTATGACATTTATAATGTAAAATTTAAATAATGTAATGAAAAAAAGACATAATTATATTGCTGTTTTTTTAAAGAAAAAATGACATGTCGTGTTGCTGAGGGAGTTTCTTGCCGTTTCTTCTCCACAGCTATAACACGTTTCGAAGCGGCAATAGTTTAAAAAATTAAGATGTGTAAAATTGACGATTCAAAAGAACTTGTAAAAGTCTATTTGAATAAAGATATTTTTGACTTTGACTTTAAAGAAATCTCTTCATATTAGTACGTGTTTAGCAAAAGAAGGGCTTATTTTTATTTATTTATTTTATTTTATTTATTATGCTTTATTGTACACCATAAAAATAGAAATAACATTGTTTACTGGTCACAACTCAATAACGTAGTATCACAAATGGCGGCCTTATCGCTATCGGCGATTTCTTCCAGGCAACCGTTAGATGGACTGGAGAGATCAGAAACATAGAGTGGGTGGTCATATCTTTAGTAATTTTATTTTTATTTTATTTTAATATACTTTTTTGTACACTATAGGAAATATAACATAAATGACATACAACTATCTGGGGAAATAAAAAGGTATATAGCTACAACAGGCGGTCTTATCGCTAGCTGCGATTTCTTCCAGACAGCCCACTAATGGACTTATGGGATTTAAACGGCGAACATTTATTCTACTGCCTCGTGGTCTGGCGGGACAAGTATGTGCCGTGCGATCTAGAGGTCCTGGGTTCGATTCCCGGGTCGGGCAAAGTGTTATTGGGTTTTTCCATTAGGAAATCCTCAGTATCAGCACGGACTCTGGAAATGTGCCCGAAAAACGGTAATAGGCTCGCCCCCTATTACGTGGGACTGATACGTACCTGGCGAAATGTGGGTGCAGAAATGCACCCCTGCCTACCCCTTCGGGGAATACAGGCGTGAGTTTATGTATGTATGTACATTTTTTCTATTCAATACAGTGGTGTTGAAATAGTCTTGTGAGTCCATACTGTTTAGACTAGACACGGTCTGACTTGAGCACCGTTATCAGAGACTCCGTCGTAGTCTCGCGGCCCAAGTATGTGCCGAACTGCCGAACGATCTAGAGGTCTCGGGATCCCGGGTCGGGCTAATTTTAGGTTTTTTAATTAGGAAATTCCCAGTAGTACGTAGTTGGTAGGTTATGTATGTATAAGTAACTAGTGATTCCTGGCTTCGATTCAAAGGTAAGGGAAATTGTTATTGGCTTATATTATTGGGCAATTTTCAGTTAATACGATAGCGTCGCCATCTATTCCGTGGAACTAAAAACTGCTGGCGAATAGAGGAGAATTCTGTGAGATACAGGAGTTAGTGAATGTATGTAGCAAGTTGGAGAGATTCGAATATCTATTATGATATATGAAAAGTAGTGAAGACCTCGGGGTTTAGGCGCGCGGTCGAGAATCTCGACGGTTGCTGATTCAAACCCCAGACACACACCTCTGACTTTTCGAAGTTACATATTTATTTATTTAAAACTTTATTGTACACATAAAAATAAAATGAACTTAGGAGTACAGTAAACAAATCAAGTACAAAGGGCGGCCTTATCGCACAAGGCGATCTCTTCCAGGCAACCGAGGATGGAGATGAATATATATGTGTGTATTCATAATGAATGATCACTTCATTCAACGGTGAAGGAAAACATCGTGAGGAAACCTGCAAATCTAAAAGTTCTTAGGAATTTCTTAGGTGTAGTCCGCCAACCCGCACTAAGCTAGAGTGGTGGACTAATGCCTTAACCCTCTCAGTTGTAGCGGAGGCCAGTGCCCGTAGGACTTATATGAGCTGGCGATGATGTATGTGTTGCAATAACACAATCCATAGGAGAAATCTTGTCGAAGACTACCTGATTGAAGATATTATGATAACTATCAAAATTAGTAAAATTTTCGTAAGTAAGATGTTATTTCTTAGAGGTCATCTGCCTTTGGCTTGTGAGTCCAAGTAACAGAGGAGGCAGTGTTATCGTTAGGGAATCAACCAATCGAGTAATTGACAAAGACTACATTACTATACAGTACAGGGTTGTCGCGTTAGCAATTTAGCGGTATTTTTACATTGTTCGTCTTTAGTATTAGAAATAAATTATATAAAAATACATACATACATACATAAACTCACGCCAGTATTCCCCGAAGGTGTAGGCAGACGTGCATTTCTGGACCCACATTTCGCCAGGTATGTATGCACGTAATAGGGGCGAGCCTATTCCCATTTTTTTGGGTACATTTCACATTGACATCGAAAAATGGCATTAGCCTCGACTTCTACTACGTGGGACTGATACACACCTGGCGAATTGTTGCTGCAGAAATGCATATCTACCTACCCCTGCGAGCAATACAGGCGTGAGGTTATGTATGTATGTAACATTCAATACATCAGGCGGAACGTGGGTAACACAGCCAATCCCTTTGGAGATACACATAAATAAATAAATATCTACACCCAACAGTCACATACTCGTACATATGTAGTTCTGACTCCACACTAAGATCAAGTCCTGTGTCGTGGGTATTAGAAACTACGAGACACTTTTCGCCCTGACAAACATCCAGACCAGAAACAAATAATTGTGAATCACACAAACATTTGCCTCGGGCGGGAATCGAACCCACGGCCTCTCGTCTCGCAAGCTGTCTAGCCAACTGCGCTACGTTGCTGTCGATATGTATGTATCAGTGGCGGTACTTCCATAGAAGCCGAAAAGCCCAGTTTGCCTTTTAAAATTCCAAATATATTTTTTTAGGCTTGAATTCTTTATTTAACTAAAGCAATTTGTTAAATAAAGACCCCACAATAAGCAAATATGAACTAGACATTACACTATAACCGTTTAACGCTTTTGGGCTTCTATGGAAGTCCCGCCACTGGTATGTATATACAAGGTATATATGTATACAAGTTCAATGACCCTATCAATATCGTCTCAATAATATTATAGTGCGTGCGTGAACCCTACATGTAGTTTACAAGTCGGTTGCATATTTATAGCCGTGTCATCTGGCCGTCTTGCAGGACGGCTATGAGTATAAAATATTCACTTTTTATATTCACGCTGCGCAACAATTATACAAACGTGACTCCCACTGCACTGTAATACATTCATATACGTCACGCTTGTACGGCTGAAAGGGGAGGCAGAGAGTAGATAGTATGTACCCAAGTATCGTCGATTGTTAATTGTCAATGAAGCGAAAGTATTTATTTATTTAATTAATTTAGAAAAAAAAATAATTTAGAAAAAAAATTTTGGCGATCGCGGGTTCAAACCCCAGGCATACCTCTGACTTTTCGAAGTTATGTGTGTATTAACAAAAAATTATCACGTACTTTAACGGTGAAGGAAAACATCGTGATGAAACCGGCACACATAAAAGTTCTTAGGAATTTCTTTGGTGTGTAGTCCGCCAACCCGCACTAGGCTAGCGTGGTGGGCTAAGGCCTAAACCCTCTCAGTTGTAGAGGAGGCCCGTGCCCAGCAGTGGGATGTATATGGGCTGATGATGATGGTGAAAAAAAATGTACACATAATATGAACACACTATCTATGGTGTACATTAGGCTAAATTAGTACAAAAAGCGGTCTTATTGCACAAGGCGATCTCTTACAGTCAACTAAGGATGGAGATGTAGGAAGAGAAATGAAGGTAGTCATCTGTCGTAAATATACAATGTTAAATTTAAAAAAAAACGCATTGCCGCATTTGGGCACTGTATCAGAGAAAACTGCAAGTCCTGGGCATCAAACCCGGGACATCTTGATCGCTGGCTGCACAAGACCAACGCAAATTACTACAACATTCATAAACACATCTCAAATGAGCTTAAAGTCTAGATATAAAACGCTCTCCACCACTGGAGTTTGTCCTAGACCGAGTTTCGCAGGCAGATTAACTTCTAGGAAAAGTCGTACATACTTATAGTTAAGTTCGTTGAGATGCTCTTTTCAGTCATCTCTTTGACAAGTTTCCCTTTTAGGTCTATATCGCGACAACATAATTAACTTGCTGCCTTTTACAGGGTGGATTCAGACCGTGATTGTAAATGTAATCACCTTGGCTATTATCTGCCTTAGTTTCCGATCACGGTCTGAATACATCCTGTATATTTCAGTGGAAATTGCAATTTTATTTATTTCGTCACGCCTGTCACTGTGAATACACACATAACTCCGAAAAGTCAGAGGTGTGTGCCTGGGGTGTGAACCTGCGACCGCCGAAATTCTCGACCGCTCCCCTAAACCTCGAGGCCATCACCGCTTCGGATAGAACATTTGCTTGCCTCAAAATCGGATTCGTGACGTCAAACACTCACCACAATTTAATTGTTGCGGATCAAGGTTATACAAATATGCAAATAGCACGATCCTATTCTTCGGTGGCGAAGTGTTAGTCCACCACGCTGGCCAAGGGTGGATTCGTCTAGTTTACACATAAGACATTTGACAGCCCCGTGACGCAGTTGGCTAGACACCAGCTTGGGAAACGGGAGGCCACGGGCTCGATCCCCGCACCGAGACAAATGTTTGTGTGACCCACAAATATTTGTTTCGGGTCTGGGTGTTGTGAGACCGAAAATTCTCTCGTACTTTCTGATACCCACGACACAAGACTTGATCTTAGTGTGGGGTCAGAACTATGTATGTAACTGTTGGGTGTATTTATTTATTTTATTATTCAGTACTGAAGTTTTTATAGGTTTGTCATTCACCATCAGGTAACCCTTGTATTCGCGGTGTGATTCAAATATAATATCGTTATTATCATCATCAGCCCATATTATGTCCCTGGGTACGAGCTTCCACTACAACGGAAAGAGGTTAGGCCTTAGTTCACCACGCTACCTAGTGCGAGTTGGCGGATTACACACCTAAGAAATTCCTAAGAAATTTAGGTGTGCAGGTTTTCTCACGATGTTTTCCTTCACCGTTAAAGTACGTCATAATTCATTGTAAATACACACATAGCTTCGAAAAGTAAGGGGTGTATGCCTGAGGTTTGGATCTGCGACCACCAAGATATCTTCCACCGCGCGACTAAGCTTCGAGGGATACCTAATAGAATATCCACTTAGTAAGAATTTTATAAGATTTTGTTAGTCAAAAGAATTGATGCGACTTTCTGCACCCAGAACGCAATACACTTGCGTGGACTTCTCATATAATTATCCGAGGGATGGAAATGTCCTAACAGTAGCAAATTTTGTATAATTGGACGAAATGCAACTGGGTACTGTAAGACTTTGGTACCATCGCCGTAGAAACGTGGTGCCTAGTTGTTTACGTCGTGACTCGTGACACTATCACTTACTTAAAAGAATTTCATGATAGTGTGAATAGTGCACGCTACTTGTCACCGATGTTGAGTTGGAATAGTAAAATGTGACAGCTCAAGTACCTACTAGGACGACTCTAGAAGCTAAATACAATGGAATGCGCATTTAAAACAAGTCTCTTCTCGTTGTGTCATCAGCGAATTATAAAGTCGTTATGCTATCTGAGCTTTTAGAGGTCAACCAGCATCGTTCGAGTTGGCTTCGTGTGACCTTTCACATCCTGCTCGTACGATCTCCGACGTGCAGCGTTGGACCGTGTGGCTGTCGGTGCGGGCTGATGAGCCTCGCCGCTCCGGGACCGCTCCCGAAATCGTGACAAAGATTATACGCGAGCGGCGCGCGGTAATCTACTTACGCGATTACGACACTATAAAATATTATGGAGTTAAGTTACGTAGGTATTTGGAGTTGCGAATTGGCCGGTCGCCGCGCGCTCGGCGGATCGCTCGGCGGCTCGGCGGGTCGCGGGCGCTGTGGCGGACCGGCCGCAGTGCCGCGCCGACCGCCGCGCGACTAGCACGCCACCGCGCCTCCGTGTATCCGTGCTACCGCGCCGCTCGTGACCCGCAGCCGCCGCTCGCGCCTGTGAACCTGTGCCCTGTGTCAAACGTCAAACGTCCCAAAGTACGTAGAGCCGCCGGGCGCGGGCCGAGCTCGCCTCCCGCAGCAGCACCAGCGCCGCCGCTCCACCGCCAGCGTGCTGCGAGCACCGCCAACGCGTGCGTACCCACTGCATGCCCGCTAGAGATAGTCCGCGTTGCACTCGGCAGGTGCTCGCTGGTTGTTTATTAATTGAAAAGTGATTGTAACGCGGTCACGGCCGAGGCACACATGTCCGGCCCAGTTTTCACGATCGTCGCCTCCAGTGTATTCCGTTCCATTTGATTTTCTTTGTTTACCGCGGGAGCGATGTTGTGCCGAGTGCCGTCGGGACGCGGTGCACTTGTTGATCCTCCGCCGCGACCGCCGCACACCCGCCGCTCACACGGCTACACTATTCTCTTCTCTGTTTCGGCATACGCAACTTTAGGTAACTTATCGAATCCTCCATAGATCCCCCCAGTTCTGTCGCTCATCATTTAGCCGGCAGAGAGAGTGATTGCCGTTCAAAATGATCTAAATTGGACAATAAAGTCAAAAGCAAACGTCGGCGAAGCGATCTGAAATCATCTCGCCAATTCATACGCTCAATTGCAATTTGTTTATTTTGCGTTTACCCTCGTTTTGGAATAGTCGTTTGAATGCGCTGCATATAGAAATAATGACTCCCGGTCTACTAACTGCAATAAAAAGTAACACGAAGGCAGCGACAATTATGCATACGGAGAAGTGTCTCATAGTTTTATTGCACTTTGAGGCTTGCGGTGTAAGTGCAAGCGGTGTAATCACCCTCTCAGTCTCAACACGTTAACAAATAAACGTTCGTAAGCACAAGTTTACCAACAATATTTGGAAGGTGCGCGCTTACGTTTCGGGTCGATTTCGATGGCGTCATTCAGATAATCCCCGTTCTATTTATCTTCCGATGACATTTGTGAAGATTATACATAATTCTGCTATTAAAACGTGACTCGGCGAGCTAATCCCCTTTGTGTTCGGAGAGGTTTCTGTGTAATTGGTTCGGTCGGTTGCCGTACGTTTACCGACAGCAATCTAACTTAAGCGTAGCTATTGTGGCATTATCAGACAATTTTTACGTTCTTGTTCGATTTCCATTACTTTTATGGCACTACTTAAAGTGCAAATACGGTTAAGTGAAATATCCGTGGATGTTTTTTGCCGTTTGAAAGGACGGGGTCGCCTTGGTGTTGTCGACGTCACAACGACTGTCGCCCGTTTGCCGCGTCCTATCGCGTCCCAGTTATACGTGGCAAACATTTTAGAATACAGACAGTTCGTACGTTCGGCAATATGTTTTATTTCTTAAATCAATAGTCCTATTATATCCAGTGAAACATTACTGTACATTAGCAACAGTGAGTTTTACGTAAATATTGAGTAATATTGTGAATGCGAGTTCGTCCTTTGCACGTAATAATGAAGCTGCAATTTTGAGGCAGTCTATGAGCCGAAGATTGATAAGGTTTTGATCATCCAACAACGCAATAGAGATTTGACGCTTTAGATATACATTGTATTGTCTAATATTAACAGATTGTGTCCAGTTTATCTTCGCCAAGGGCTTAGTTTACATTAATGATATGTCATCTACCATTGTTGCAATCTCGATTCAGTCAAAACACTTTCATAAAACATTGTGGGCTTTGTGAGATTTTTAAATTGAGCTAGATTTTTTTTATACATTATATATTTATAGACTGATTCTAACTTTTAAAACTACGTTCATACATAAACTCACGGCTGTATTCCCCGAAGGGGTAGGCAGAGGTGCATTTCTGCACCCACATTTCGCCAGTACCTATGTATTAGTCCCACGTAATAGGGGGCGAGCCTATTGCCGCTTTTCGGGCGGATTTCCAGACTCAGGGCTGTTGCTCAGAATTTCCTAATGGAAAAACATAATAACACTTTGCCCGACCCGGGAATCGAACCCTCTAGATCGCACGGCACATACTTGTGCCGCGAGACCACGAGGCAGTCTTTTAAAACTAATAAACTAATAACATAGACTTTTGTAATTAGAAGTAAAAAATAATAATATTTGAATGTAAGTTTAAAAAAAACCCTTTCGCATTTAGCGCATGATAGCTTAGTTAGATAACTACGTATACTGTGGTCTTAGATTCAAATCCAAGTTAAACACCGAATTTACTCGTGTAAACTATAACGGCGGAGGAAAACATTTTGGCATTATTTCATGGTTTCTAAGAATTTCATAGTTCATAGCCCAACGTAGTGGCCTTAGGCCTAGCACCTCTCACATCTTGTGAAGGCAAGACGTTTTATTCAAGTGATCTCATGATAAGTCCGGTGTGAGCCAAATAGACCAGATTTATAACGACTCGGTCGAAGTTACAAGCACTTTATTTTTTTTTTTTATCTTTATTTATTTTTAGGGGGTTTGATCAACAAGCACTTGTAAAATACTTGCAAGTACAATACCATAGCGGGTTCCATCATAAGTTTACTTCTCGGGAGGATGAAAATATCGTATTACAAATTAGGCTTGGAAAAAATTATAGACTGTTACATTGAAAACGGATGTTATTGTAAAAAGTTATCTTCATTTAGTAATAATATTCAAAGTCGTGACGACGTCGAGGCTTAAGCGCGTGTTCGAGACAAAATCTCGGCGGTCGCAGGTTCAAAACCTTAGCATACACTAAGACTCTTACTTTAAGAAAATTGTGCGTGCGATACAAAAAAAAATTAAAGCACTTTAATTTTTAGGAATTTCTTAGGTGTGTAGTCGGTCAATCCGCACTAGGCTAGCATGGTAGACCCCTCTGGGCTGTAGAGGAAAGCCGTACCCAGCAGTGGGACGTTAATAGGCTGATTTAGATATAATTCACATTGATATTATTACTGCAAAAAAGGCAAAGTTATCTTTTATTTTCAAAAGCGTCATTAATTTGCACATTAAATTATTTTGTTGACATTTTAGAACAAGTTTCATAATTAAAGCTGGACATTCTTTATATTATGACACAAATGAATTTGATTTCTTATTGTATGTCTTAGGTTTTGTGGCTCGTATGGCCGCGAGTGATCGGTGGGTATCGGATTCAATTCCAAAGTCGGGAAACTGTCTTTTTATGACTGTTGTTACCTATTAACCGAGACTTTAATATTTATACGTTGATGTTTCAGATATAAGTCCAATGTAGCATACTGACATTCAATAAATGGAAATCTGATGGCTCATAAATACCATATACATGTGGAAACGCTGCCTACGCCTTAACAGACGAAAAGTTAAGATAAAAACGTGCTTATAGCATACCCAAAAATTAATTCAGTTTTTAATACCGACAAAATAGAACTCGTAGAAATATTGCATTCATTTACACCTAAAATATAGGAATATTAGTGATCTATTTTAGAAAAATTCAGCTCCGTGGCACAGTTGACTTGACATCAGCTAGCGAAACGAGAGGCCGCGGGCTCGATCCCCGCACCGAGACAAATGTTTGTGTGATCCACAAATATTTGTGTCGGGTCTGGGTGTTTGTGAGACCGGAAAGTCTCTCGTAGTTTCTTATACACACACATCATCATCAGCCCAAACCGCAAATTACAGTAAATCCTAAGAACTTTTTAGGTGTGCAGGTTTTATCACGATGTTTTCCTTCACCGTTAAAGTAAGTGATAATTCATTGTGAATACACACATAACTTCGAAAAGTCAGAGGTGTGTGCCTGGGGTTTGAACCTGCGACCGCCGAAATTCGCTCCGCGCGCCTAAACCTCGAGGCCATCACTGCTTCTGACGGATAGCATAGAATAAAACGACTCTCAATTATTCACATGGAGATTGCTATAGCTACTTAACTGGAGGAGCTATTCACATCACGATGACGTAATATTATCATATGTTATTGCAAGTATTCTATATACGAGTACTTATTACTTTTGCAGTTCGTTCAAATACTTTGTTGAGGTAGGATATGATCGTACATATTTATGTAAAATATGATACTCAGGCCTATATCAAAAAGCGGTAGGCAGAAAAGTAAAAAAAAAGCCCCGTGGCGCAGTTGGCAACGAGACAAAAGTTTGTGTGATCGACAAATATTTGTTTCGGGTCTAGGTGTTTGTGAGACCGAAAAGTCTCTCGTAGTTTCTGATACCCACGACACAAGACTCGAATCTTAATGTGGGGTGAGAACTAAGAAATCCATAATCATTTTTAGTCTTCGTGGTACTGTGAACTTCCTTCCTTAAGTGAGGTACCTGATTTAGAAATCGAACCAGGAACCCCTCGTTCTTACACCGCACACTCACATTGAAACAATTCTACAACGAGGCAGTCTGTTCATTTTATATTCAATCAACAACACACATTACTTCGAAAAGTCGCACTCACCTTTTGCCCTAGGGGAGGCAAAGGCTATTGAATGTCGAAAGAAATGATCCTGATGTAGTATAACTTCCCCGTTCACATCATCATCATCAGCATGGGCTGGAAGTATATGGATACTTTATCACGTCCCACTGCTGGACTCGGGCCTCCTCTACAACTGAGAGGGTTTAGGCCTTAGTCCACCATAGTCTAGTGTGGATTGGCGGACTACACACCTAAGAAATTCCTAAGGACTTTTTTAGATGTGCAGGTTTCCTCACGATGTTTACCTTCACCGTTAAAGAAGGTGATGATTCATTGCGAATACGCACATAACTTCGAAAAGTCAGAGGTGTGTGCCTGGCGTTTGAACCTGCGACCGCTAAGATTCTCGACCACCTTAACCTCGCAGTCGTCACTAATTCATTCACATTGATCATATTATACATTTCGTAGTTAATGTGAAAACTCAAAGCACAAAAACGGTGTTGTTTTTATTATTCTGACTACCCTTTTGATGACTAGATAGCATGTACCACTTCCTGTAAGCAGCGTCGCTATTAGTTGATATGTAATTGAGGCATTATCGCCGCTTCAATCATTTTTAATGCTCAACGATTATGTACATACGCAATATGTATGTATACATAGATAATTTTGTTCGAGAATTGTTGTTGTTACTGCAACTGATAGTGACTAAAGCCTCATTCGCACGAGGGTTCTTTCATCTTCATCATCAGCCCAATACGTCCCACTGCTGGGCACGGGCCTCCTCTACAACTGAGAGGGTTTAGGCCTTAGTCCACCACGCTGGACTGAACCTGCGACCGCCGAGATACTCGACCGCGCGCCTAAACCTCGAGGGCATCACTGCTTCACGAGAGAGTTCTTTAACGGACTTTAAAAAAGCGTTCAAATACAACAAAGTAGGTACCTATATGCTCACACGACAGTGTTTTTAAAACACGACGCTTTTTTATCGAGCAGTGTTGCATTTTCAATTTTGGGCGTTGGAAATAGATCATATTATGCAATTTCATACTGCATTTGTTGTATTTGAACGCTCTTTTAACGTCCGTTAAAAAAACTCTCGTGTGAATGAGGCCTAAGGCGTTTTAGAGTTCTGCAAATAAAGGAAAAGACGAAATTCTTATAGGATCATTCGTGTCTGTCTGTTACGGCAAATTTGTTACGATATACGCGATACCTGTATATTGGTACAATTATAAAAATAATTAAAAGTAGTGACGGCCTTGAGATTTAGGCGCGCGGTCCAGTCATATCTTAGTTGTCGCAGGTTCTAACCCTAGGCACAAATCTCTAAATTTTCGAAGTTTTATGTGTATTCATAATGAATTATCACGTACTTTAACGGTGAAGGAGAACATCGTGAGGACACCGGCATAGCTAAAAGTTGTGGAATTTCTTAGGTGTGTAGTCCGCCAAGCTGCAATAGGCCAGCGTGGTGACTAAGGCCCAACCTCTCTTAGTTGTAGAGGAGGCCGGTGCCCAGCAGTGGGACGTATATGAGCTGATGATGATGATTAATACTGACAAGTAACATTGATAGTAGGGTGCCTAAAACGAAAATAATATCGTAGAGGCTTTATACATCATCTCGTATAAACGGGACAAGATACGAAAATCTTGGGCCTACCTTATATTTGTATGTATTTGTTAAAATAAATCTTTATAACAACAAAAATGTTGTTCAATATTGTTAATCCTTTTTGTATCCCAATAAAATGTAAAGCAGCGACAGCTAGGCCATTCTAAGTCATTTTTAAGCCTCAACATCAGAGTATAGGCGGTGCATTTATACTGCTATAGAAATGATCTTAACTTAACCACATTTCAAAAATCATCATCATCAGCCCATATACGTCCCACAGCTGGGCACGGGTCTCCTCTACCATTGAGAGGGTTTAGGCTTTAGTCCACCACGCTGGCCCACTATGGGTTGGTGGACTACACACCTAAGAAATTCCTAAGAACCTTTTAGGTGTGCAGGTTTCATCACGATGTTTTCCTTCGCCGTTAAACGTGATAATTCATTGTGAATACACACATAACCTCGAAAAGTCAGAGGTGTGTGCCTGGGGTTTGAACCCGCGACCGTCGAGACTCTCGACCGCGCACCCAAACCTTGAGGCCATCACGACTTCAAAAATAGGCTTTCAAACAAAACAAAAGCCATACAAATACTTCTTTCGGGACTCAATATAAATACTCATCAATATTAGGAAATTTGAACCGTTTTCGTAGAATTTAACTGAATGCCCTCTAAAGATCCCACGGAGATAAATTCGGGCGTCCCGAGGGATAGGCCCGTCCTAATTTATTCATGAAACTAATTAATAAAATTAATAAAACGGAATGTTTGCCGACGGCGTATTTATTTCAAAGACGTGTTTTTACTTCAATATTCGAAAATAGTTGTTACATAGCTTTACAGATCTTTGATACGAGTAGTTGTCTTATAAGATCGACCTAGCTTGATTCGGCTTTTAAATAATAGCTTGTAATCGTTTTCATATTGCCTCAAAAACTATCATTGCCTGACCCGGGAATCGAACCTATTTTGGTTGGATGGCGCACTCTTAACTCGCGGCATAGTAATAGTGCTGTAGAATTAACATACACTGATCTAAAGGTCACTATAACTAGGGTCCACCAAACCGCACTAGGTCAGCGTGGTGGACTTAGGCCAAAACCCGTAGAGGAGGCCCGTGCCCAGCAGTGGGAAGTGTATGGGCTGATGATGATCTAAAGGCTGAAGTGGAGCTAAAAATCATAAATAATATTTGTAACTTTGATCTTTCGACATAAAACGTTTAGAAGCATACCTAAACCTAAGATTCAGTGACAATAAATACTAAATTCCGTTACAAAACTTGTTTTGTTATCTCAATGCCAGAATTGTAAAGAAACCTTATCTAGAATACAGAGTGGACTAAACCCCATTAAACATCCACCTCGGTTATCGCACATATCAAAAGCGCCATCTATTGTGTCTAAAAATTTAACATATAGATAATAGATTTAACTGCAAAGGAGTGGAACGCCCTGCCCGCTGAAGTGTTTCCCGTACGATTTAATCTGGAAAAATTTTAATCAAACGTGAATAGGCTGCTACTATGCAGGCATGCTCCATCGTCGACCGCATCGTCGCTTAACACCAGGTGAGATCGTGGTCAAATGCCTGCACTAGATTTTTAAATAAAAAAAATAAAATAGAAAACGGTGGACTAAACCCCACTAAAGATCCACCTCGGATATTGCACATATCAAAAGCGCCATCTATTGTGTCTAAAAATAGAAAACGGGAATAAAAATGTGTAGTTTGGTTAGACAAATGTCAAAGGTTGCGGCGAGGCCGTAAGCATCTCATTGTGCCGGCACAAAGGGACCACCCCGTATAGCAGCGCATAGGCTAGGAATATTGCGAACGTCCTATAATAAGCTTGTTATATTGTGAATAGAATTCAATAGTAATGTGTGCGGTTTGTGTTGGAAAGTATCTATATTTCATGCGTAAATGGTTTGAATAGAGACGAGTCTAAGCTTCAAAAGTGTGGTCTTTGAGTTGAACAGGTGTAGAGAGGTAGTTCGCAGATCATGGCAGGGATTTAAGAGTAAAAATATAAGGGTAAGAATTATATTATTCATCAGTCGAATTGTATTAAATAAATAAATAAATACACCCAACAGTCACATACATAGTTCTGATTCCACACTAAGATACAAGTCTTGTGTCGTGGGTATCAGAAACTACGAGAGACTTTTCGGTCTCACATACACCCAGACCCGAAACAAATATTTGTGGATCACACAAACATTTGTCTCGGTGCGGGGATAAAACCCGCGGCCTCTCGTTTCGCAAGCTGGTGTCTAGCCAACTGCGCCACGGGTCTGTCATAGGCCACTCAGTATTCGATTCATTCATTCAATCTTAAAACGTCACATAAGTATGTTAATTACAATAGTGTATTTTAAATATTAAAGGTTTATCTGTGGTTTCGCTCGCTTTTATATATTTTTTGTCACCCAAAGCTGTCACTAAATATTTTAAAAACCTCATATTTCCGGGTTACGAGTACCTTAATACCGTTTCCGAGTTGCCATATATTTCTGTGCCAAAATTCGTCAAAATTGTGTTAGTGGTTTTGTAGTGTAAGTGGAAGCAATATACGAATATCCTTATATCCTAAAACAAAAGAAGTTCCACGCGTAATAGTTATGTTTCCTAGAATAATGAATGAGTACGTGAACTAAAGATTTCCAGAATATCATGAAGGAAAATGAAGAAAGTGTTTTCTCAAAAGTTGAATATGAATAGCGCGCAGTAAAAACAGAAGTTAAATTATTCAGAATATGCATATTGTATATTTTGCTTCATGCAACTTTAAGGTTTAACGAAGAATATGTGGATGGATTTTCAAGTATTCTTTTGAAAGTGGAAGAACTCTGCAGAAGAATTTCAAGTTTTTATTAGAGAAGTTATTTTCGTACATTTTTGTACGTGCTTTTACAACAGTTTAAAGTTGGAAATTGAAGCTTTAATTGATATTTCAAAGATAAAATGAAGAGTGATAATAGAAAACTCTTGCTATTTCTTTCGTACGCCCGCACTTTTTAAACTACATAGGAAGTCATCCCAACCTTATATATTTACATGATTATTTTCTGTTTTTAACTTAGGGACTGACATAGAAGATGCTTTCTACTTTGGCAGTACTAAGTGACGTAAGATTTAATGGAAATTATGTAAGCCATATATTATAATTACTACTCCATCCCTGAAAGAGTAGGCACAGATATTTGTCTACGTTTTGCCAGCTATGTTTTATGTCTTGTGTAATAGTAAGTCCACTGCCGTTCTTCGGCTAAATTTCTAGACTCCGTCTGACGGAGAATTTACCGAATACTATATACTTTGACAGCCCCGTGGTGCAGTTGGCTAGACACCAGCTTTTGGACACGAGACCCCGCGGGCTCGATCCCCGCACCGAGATAAATGTTTGTATGATCCACAAATATTTGTTTCGGGTCTGGGTGTTTGTGAGACCGAAAGTCTCTCGTAGTTTCTGATACCCACGACACAAGACTTGTATCCTAGTGTGGGATCAGAACTATGTATGTGTCTGTTGGGTGTATTTATTTATTTATTATGCCGCGGGACCAACGAGGCATCACTTTTCATGCCATAGGAGCGTTGATCATTTGTCATATGTGTGTTTTTTCACACGGCCGTCTTAATCTAAGCGTTGTATGAGGGCCATCATGCAATGCTACAACACGCTTCCCCGCGAGCACGTATCTGGTACAATAGTGTAAAATAACGTTAGGTTGGCCGGCGCTCGCGTGTTGTGTGCACTATTGAAGAATGCCAAGGTTGAGCCATTTTCACTTTTGTTCACTGATATTATATTGCTTACTGTTGCACTCGGGTTTGTTTGGTATAAAACTGCTCTAAAGGAAGTACAGTTGGGTATGAAATACCATTTTTTGAAGTGAAAAGATATTTAGAATTTGTAATATTAGAATAATTTTATCTGTGGAATGTCTGATGTAAACGCAGAAGGTCCAAATATAGGTTTAATGGTAGTGAACATTCACCCCTTATAAACTGGACTATACTTTCGACTCACGCTGGCCATGGGTTATTAATGGTAAATATGTTGTCGGTCCGCCAACCCGCACTAGGCCAGCGTGGTGGATTAAGGCCTAAACCCTCTCAGTTGTAGAGGAGGCCCGTGCCCAGCAGTGGGACGTATTTGGGCTGATGATGAATGATGATGAATGTTGTCCTTTACTTTGTCCAAAATTCGGCCTAGGGAAATACTTTCAGCATAAGACTGATGTAACATGCCACAATTGATATTATGGCAATGAAAAACATTATGTTGTGCAATTGATAAGTGTTTTTTGTAGAGTAATTTAATAAGTTTTTTTTGCGAGAACGAACAAGTTGTAGGCCACGAGGTTTAGGCGTGCGGTCGAGAATTTTGGCGGTCGCGGGTACAAACCGCAGGCACACATCTCTATCTTTTGGAAGCTATGTATATTCACAATGAATTATCACTTTACGGTGAAGGAAAACATCGTGAGCAAATCTACACACATAAAAGTTCTTGGGGATTACTTAAGTGTCTAGTCTGCCAACCCGGACTGCGCCAGCGTGTTGGACTAAGGCCTAAACCCTCTCAGTTGTAAAGGAGACCCGTGTCCAGCAGTGGGACGTATATGGGCTGATGATGATGATGATTGCGAGAGAGTATTTTCAACTAAAGTAAACAACAAACAACAACAACAGAAAACAACTAAACTAATTTTTACTAAGTATATTTCCGGGACGCTAAACAATTGCAATGCTATATGAGTACTATAGTTTTTATCTGGTGAGATACTAATATCGAAATTTATTATTAAGTTTTTTTTCGGAACGCCAAACGATTGTATTTATTATATGGGGATATATTTGTGTGGCCATCTTGTCGGAGGACGTCCCACGGTGCGCTTTCCGGTACGTGGCCTCCACTCGAGAACTTTTTGGCCCCATCGGCCATCAGTTCTCCGCGCTATGTGCCCGGCCCATTGCCAGACGATCTAGTAAAGGTCGCGGGACGTCGCTGGATGCAGGCTGCTTCCAACAGGTCCCTGTGGAAGACATTGGGAGAGGCCTATGTCCAGCAGTGGACTTCCATTGGCTGATGGATTGGATTTGTGTGGCCAAAACACATTATTCTACGTAATATACTAATTGCGCTTGTCAGTTGTCATTGTTTTGTAACGACAGACATCACGATTTGAGTAATAAATATATCCATTGTATCACATAACATAGTGTATAGTGTTGATAATGAGTGTGATTGAAAAGGTTTTGTTTCTAGAAGTGGCTATTTAATGTTGGCTGTCAAGTTAAACTGCTACCACGTAAACATGACGTAACTATCTACATATTTCCATTGGTATTTTCTGTATACTAAAGTAATTAAGTCGTGATGGCCTCGAGGTTTAGGCATGCGGTCGAGAATCTCGACGGTCGCGGGTTCAAACCCCAGGCACACCTCTGACACCTCTGACTTTTCGAAGTTATGTGTGTATTCGCAAAGAATTATCACGTACTTTAACGGTGAAGAAAATAATCGTGATGAAACCGGAACACCTAAAAGTTGTCAGGAATTTCTTTAAGTCCGCCAACCCGCACTAGGCGTCCAATACAATGGGTGGACTAAGGCCTAAACCCTCTCCATGGTAGAGGAGGCCCGTGCCCAGCAGTGGGACGTATATGTGCTGATGATTCTTTATTATGTTTTTATGTTTCAACCACGGTGTTTTCGATTTTTCGATCAACTGCACGTGCCATTAGAATCGTTAGTTAGTTAGAAAAGGCGAAGTGTTTCTTATTAAGAATTTTTCCAATCAATCTGATTGAACATCTTGAGGTCGATGGGTTAACAGGAAAACGTCCTCAACAATATTATTATGTAGATAGCTGATTTATTTATTAGATCGTAACTATCCTAGACTTGTGCAATGATTTAGGAACTAATCAGCCTTTATGCTTTTTTACTGTTAAGAATTTTTTAACCTTATAATAATCACAGTTTTAATATTTATTCTTAAATATTATTCTTAAAGTAAATTTCAATAACATACTAAAAGTAAATATCTATATTACTGAATTAGAAACATTTTTTATCGTTTGAAATAATAGTATTCCTCGGTTTTTAGGAGTGAACTGCTTCTAATTTCAAATTTCTACTAGGTTCTAAACTATTAATTACAAGATTACTGGTATAGGCTTTCTTAAGAACCTGCAATTTTAAATCTGAACAGTTTTCTGTATTTTTTTCGATTGAAAATATTTATGCCTGACTTCTCGTTCATCCTCGACGAAGGACCATACTACGGTTGCCATGTTACGCCCGCATGTAAAAAAGTTGGCAGCAAAATTCTTTCACCTCATTTGTGTCGTTAGCTGGAAAACATGTGGATATGAAGGCCTTGTGGGCGGAGATAGCATTATCTACGCACTCGGATAGTATTTGGGACGAGCTGGCGGTGACGCGAGCTGCTCTCAAGTACATACAGGTATTATTTTCTGTATTGATTCGATAAAACGCCCGCGTTGAGCCTCAACTGCCGTGGAAAATCATCAGTTACCGTTGAAAATAAATTAGCCACAATAACCGTATAGAAAGTAATTATATATGGTTATGGTTCTGAAATTATTTGGTATATGGCTTTTACTCAGTTATTTGTCATTTAATAGATGGTGAAGAATTGGCGAAATCATAGGCGTCTTTCAACACACTTTTTAGTATTAATGAAAAAAATATAACATTAATATAGCACTGATGGCCTCGAGGTTTAGGCGCGCGGTCGAGAATTTCGGCGGTCGCAGGTTCAAACCCCAGGCACACACCTCTGACTTTTCGAAGTTATGTGTGTATTCACAATGAATGATCACTTGCTTTAACGGTGAAGGAAAACATCGTGATAAAACCTGCTCACCTAAAAGTTCTTAGGAATTTCTTAGGTGTGTAGTCCGCCAACCTGCACTAGGCTAGCGTGGTGGACTAAGGCCTAAACTCTCTCAGTTGTAGAGGAGGCCCGTGCCCAGCAGTGGGACGTATATGGGCTGGTGATGAAAAAATATATATATTATCGTTGTAAAAAGTTAAAGTTAAATTACGTAAACGATTTTTGTCTTGCCCAAAATCGAAAGTAAAACTCAGAACTGTATGTACCTGTTGTGTGTATTCATTTATTATTTAAATATCTGTTAATAAAAGCGCTACGAAAGTTATATTTAAATTTTTACATCAAGTGGATGTGTTAACTCACAAAAGAGTTTGAAGTGGTCAGCGGCAATCTACTTGAAGTCACATCAAGTTGTGAATCACCTGAAGTATTTCTTAGAAAAACATATCTATTGTTTTATTGCTGTATGTGAAACCGACACTGATTGTAATACGGGACGCCCCTAAATTGGAGACATTGTCGGCAGTTGGATGAAATCATTTGGCTAATTCCAAAGAAATCCCTCAATGACTTTATTTGAATGCATCATGACATTAAATGTCATACTTCTTAACTGACGTCTTCGTTAGTACTTTGTCTGTTATTTCTTTGGTAGTACTTTGAAACTAGAGATTATGGGTTCTTATCCCGTTTTAGTAGAATTTTCATGTGATATGTGTCTGTTCTGTTTTTTTAACAAATACATGGTCCATGATACTAAGCTTGTATAGTTCTAGAAAATGTTTCTTGTTCATAGTTCGTAGTACATATTGCGGTCGATGCTCATAGTCAAGAAGTTTCATGTTCGATTCTCGGATCATGCAGAATGTTGTTGAGTTTTTCTATAACGAAATTCTCAATCGTAGATTGGAATCTAGAATTCCGCCCGACAAACGGTAACGGTTTCCCACTGCTGGGCACAACATTCCTCTACAACTGTCAGAGTTTAGGCCTTAGTGCATATAATAATACAATATATCATACGATAAATCGAATACTGCTTGCGTTTTATCACCTTGATAAGGGTCGGTGTCACTACTGCAAATCTAAATTTCACTTCAGCCGCAACCGTGATCTCACTACTTTCAATATGCATGAAGTTTAATCTATGAACAGGGTGTAGTTTGCTTACAAAAATCACTATCGGCTTGTTAATCACTAATTTTATTTAAGCAAACTTAAGATCACATATCTGAAGATTTTGGAATTTTACTCGACTGCAATCCAAGAAGCCAGTTAAAGAAAAACATTAAATTTGCCAACACAAGGTAGAATGCACAATTCGACCTTCCAAACAAAACTATTAGCAATTGTTTTGCTATCCGCATCAATCGCAACAGTATATTTCCGACGGCTAGCTAAATCCCTTACAAATTTGTTAGGCAGTTATAATAATGAATTGTCGAACTTGTATCGGTTTCCCCGGTAAATAGGTCGTGTTAATAGTCCACGGAACGCACTAAGAAGAACTTGTACAAATTCGCTTTGGATTTGTCCGCAATTACGACTTGTTTTGATATTTCTCTTTAAGTTCGTAATTGCTCTAATTTAACTTACTTTTGGCGGCTAATACTGTCTTTGTTGAAGTTAGAAGCTGAATCACAGCCCTGTGACCAGCTGCGAAATGAGAGGCCGTGTCCTCACACGAGTTCGACCCCGTCCCAAGACAAATATGATCCACAAATGTTTGTTTCGGGTCTGGGTGTTTGTGAGACCGAAAAGTTTCTCAAAGTTGGTGATGCGCATAACACAAGACTTGTAACATAGTGTGGGGTCAGAACTATGTATGTGACTGTTGGGTGTTTTTGTTTATTTGTAGATAGCAACCATCTAACAGAACATTTAACTAAGATGCATTTATTGCACTTGCCTACGCTAACTAAAGTTTTACATCAGGTTTGATGCTGTCATTTTACCGTGACAGAATACAAAATATATATTTTCTCGCTTGTTTAAATTTTATAAGGATGTCTGGGAACGAAATGAATTGATAACCAAATACTTGATAGTAATTGTATACGAGTAGCACTAGTCTATATATTGACAGAAAAGTAACCGATAGAAAAAAAAATAGAATAGATAAGTTAAACAGGAATATTCACTTAATTTGAATATATCAATTGGGACTTCAAATATAAAATACACCCTTGATTTTCTTTGGAGATAAGCGTTGAAACAATTCTACCGCAATCACAATTGATCCCCCTTGAATTGTCTTTGGCGTGTATTATTACATACGGCGACATAGTCCGGCACATACGGCAGGTACAGCATCAGATCGACACATCATCCAGTTACCTTTCAGATTTACTGCCTCGTGGTCTCGCGGTACAAGTATGTGCCGTGCGATCTAGAGGTCCTGGGTTCGATTCCCGGGTCGGGCAAAGTGTTGTTGGGTTTTTCCATTAGGAAATTTTCAGTAACAGCCCGGAGTCTGGAAATGTGCCCGAAAAACGGCAATAGGCTCGCCCGCTATTACGTGGGACTGATACATACCTGGCGAAATGTGGGTGCAGAAATGCACCTCTGCCTACCCCTTCGGGGAATACAGGCGTGAGTTTATGTATGTATGTATGTATGTATTTACGTAACCAGTGGTCGCACAAAGGGCTGTCAGCGTGGATAGAGCCACAGTGAGACGGCACCGGTATACTTTCACTGCGCACGCGCATGATGCAACGGCCGAGCTCGGCCATCGATCGGCTGTTTCCCTCTCAGGTGGATGTTGGCGTGTTTACTATTGTTTACTTTCTAAACAAACCATGTTTGTGTGTACGTGATACTCAGTGATACGCGAATCTCCATGTTTACAATAGTATTGACCCAATTTTGGCCGAGCGCATTTTTGCAAAAATTGCTTATGGTCTTAGTCTAAGGTATAAGGTCTCGTCTATCTTTGTCCTTAAAATCATCTAGATTCAGGACTTGAGGCCTGAAAAAGAAAAACAGGCATATTCCTTGTCACATTTAGATTACATTTGCACGCAAGCATTGATAAGAACTCAAGTCATTCAGTTTATATATTTGTTTACAACGTTTGGAAGAGTAGCAAGTCTGAATTAAACTAAGTCCCATGTGAAAATAGCAATCACATTATCAATATCACATTTTTAGCGCATTTTTACGCTATTTGTATCAAAAGGATTTTCCCTTAGTATTCTGCTATATCAAACGTTGACTTAATAAATAAATACACCCAACAGTCACATACATATTTCTGACTCCACACTAGGATACAAGTCCTGTGTCGTGGGTACCAGAAACTACGAGAGACTTTTCGGTCTCACAAACACCCAGACCCGAAACAAATATTTGTGGATCACACAAACATTTGTCTCGATGCGGAGATCGAACCCGCGGCCTCTCGTTTCACAAGCTGGTATCTAGCCAACTGCGCCACGGGGCTATCAATAGTATACTATAGTTACAAGAACATTTTTAGCGTTGAAAGAAGAAAATAATGCGCTTTAATCTACTTAGAACCTTTGATAGACGAGACAGGATGCTTCCTCAAATGCTTTGACATCGCCTGTGACTGGCTACAAATAATAACTTTTGCGCCGCACAAGCCCACTTCAGAACTTACCGAGAATTTTTGCTTTGAATCCGTGAAGTGAATGAATTAAAATTTAAACTGCTGTTTCGTATCTAAAACGTCTCAGTTTCCGCGAATAATTTTTCTCGAGACCGATCGTTAAGTAATTTCACTTCATTCACACCACTTTATGAAGTTTTATTTTGACTTATTTCTATGAAGACTTCGAACGCGATTTTTGTGTGAAATAAATTATTTTATCAGGGCTTTAATGTGGTTTCGTTAGCTCTGAGGTTTTTAAAAAACACCGGTAGTGATTTTCAAGTCTACACTTTTAATTTCATGTATATTTTTAAAAAATTCTTAAGCCTATATTTTATTTTTCTCTATTTCTTTTTTTGGGACCCATCAATATATGTAGGTATATATACAAGGTGTATTCAGACCGTGATCGGAAACCGAGGCAGGTAATAGCTAAGGTCATTTCAAACCCCCTGGCGTTAAAAAAAAATCCTGACAAAAAATAAAAAAAATTGACCCTGTATGTAGGTACGTACACATATGTACCTGCGATCAGGGTTTAAGCCTTTCATTAAGGCATGAAAAAGTAACATAAACTTTCGTATTTACAAAAAAACTTTTCGTTGCTTTAATAATTTTCATCATGTTATAAAGGTATAGATATTTTCACTTCACTTTATATCGTGCTTTGACGTTATAGACAAAAGCCAGTTCAATAATTATTCAAATAGGTTTTAAAATGTCAATCATTGTGTCCTAGATTGCATTTAATAACAACTCTGATTTTAGACTTTTTGCCCTGAGCAGTAGAATTCATATAAGTGCGGGAATTAAAACTAATGCAAATTACTTGTGGTGTCTGTCCGTGTGTATTTTGAATGAAATATGTTTGGCTGATGTCTGGCACGACTAACGTTCCATTTTAGTACTTCACTGTTCACTGACTTGTTTAACTATTAATTGTCATTTGTCAAATGGGTTTTAGCTTCGGGAATATTCAACAGTTACTGTTGCATCTGTTCTCAACAATAAATCATACCACAATACTTACATAATTCTCACATTCAAGAAGCTATGAATTTACTTTTATTTTGACAGCCCCGTGGCGCAGTTGGCTAGACACTAGCTTGCGAAACGAGAGGCCGCGGGTTCAATCCCCGCACCGAGACAAATGTTTGTGTGATCCACAAATATTTGTTTCGGGTCTGGGTGTATGTGAGACCGAAAAGTCTCTCGTAGTTTCTGATACTCACGACACAAGACTTGTATCTTAGTGTGGGATCAGAACTATGTATGTGACTGTTGGGTGTATTTATTTATTTAAGATTAGTTGAGATTAACTTTTGAAGGACATTGGTCAATTTTAACTATCTTATAAAAATATTACATGTAATGACATGTAGGACGTGCTTAAGTCTATACTTATATTATAAAGAGAAATAAATAAACACACTCAACTATCACACAATTTTGCGTATTAGACTGCAAAGCTTTTTGATCTCACTAACACCAAAACTAATAGACGCGTGTATTCAGACCGTGATAGGAAACTAAGGGAGGTAATAGTTAAGGTCATTACAAACCCCCGGGCGTTAAATAAAATCCCGACGATTTTTATTACCTGCCTTAGTTTCGGATCACGGCCTGAATAGAGTATGGTTGCTTAAGTCGTACCCCCTAAGGAAATTCCACTGTAATTTTCACTGCAATTGAAATAAAACAAAATCTTCAACATTTACTAAATCTTTATTTAATTGGCTTTTAAGTAACAATCATAGAAACTTGAATATCTTTAATTAAAATAGGTATTTTATCGTTTTTGAAAAACATACCTTCGGTACGACTAAGGCACCTAGTCGCCTAATTCGTACCACCTATAGCCTTAGTCGTACTTAGAAAACAAATGTTAGTAAACATATTAATTTTTTTTATTTAGTCTGAGATAAAAAAAAAATGGTTGTTGGGTATAAAGTCGAAGCTAAAAATACTAAATTATATTTAACAGAAAATAAAAATAGGTCAAATTATAAAATCTCTTCAAAACAAAGTAGGTACTGCTTAATTAGAACATTATTGAATATACGATACGGACCGACCTATGTTATGCTTTTCCAAGCAGCTCTGCAACATCGGCTTGTTTTATGACACTACCAGGATTTGAGCGGAGCCACGAAGATGCAGCATCATTATAACCGCGTTTCAATGATTTGAATAACGATCTGTCCAACGGTTGTAGGCAATCGGTCATGTGAGCAGGGAAAGATAGCATCTGCCCTGTGGCAATGGGGCGTTAAGAATCCCACGGTATCCCCTGCCTGTCTTAAAAGGCGAATCAAAGGGGCCCTTGGGGTCGCTGGGCGCGCTGCGGGGGCGGCGCGTCCTCACTGAAAGTGACCCCGAGAGGGGCGGCGGCACTGTGGCCTGTGTACGTCGCGGGCGCCCATCCACAACCGGGCGCCCGAACCAAGCTAGGGGGGGTGCAACTGCGCCCCCTACAACTCCGAGACGGCCGAGACGTTTACGTCTCGGAGGCGCATCGGGCGGCTGCGGCATCATTGTGGGTGCCTCTCGCCCACACACCGTGGTCGCCCCATTCGGCGCGAAGATGGCCACCGGGGTCGGTATGCCGGGATAGGGATTTTGTTAGGGACCCAGCTCGGTATTAACATCTACGCGGACGTGACGTGACCCCGACATACGCTTCTCGCCCCCCTCCAAGGCCCTCCCAGGGCTGGCTGGAAGTAGAGCCATAACCAGCTTTCCCCTCGAGAAAAAAAAGGGAATGATAGCATTATTATGCCATAGTCGCGAGCCAATTGGATCACTTTTAAATTTTTAGTAAAAGCTAAATTTGTTTTTGATCACTTTTTTCTAATCTTGTACAGTTGATGAAATGTTGGAGCCATTGAATAAATATTTCTGATGTGATCCATCCATTTTTTGAGCAACCGATTGGTGTTCCACCAGAATTACCTGATAAACAATAACGTAAATTGTAAAACAATTTTCTTAATACCTTAGTCGTACCGGTACGAGTAAGGAATTTTGTACAGGTACGACTTAAGCAGTGGGGACTTGCAAGTTTAAAATTAAAATATAGACATAACCTCATAAACTTCGACAGTTTGAATACACCTAAACGATCGCCAAATAAGTGTTACAAATTGATGTAAATAAAGATAAAAGATCGATATCACAGTCCTGTCATAAAAAAACTTACAAATGAATCAATAATTTTAATGAAAACTGTATAAAAAACTTACTTTTTCAATATTTTTGCTTCACGGAGGCAGTCGACGGTGTATTTGGTAACGTTTGCTTACTCGACTGGAATGTTCATTTTGACAATACTAGCTGACGCTACTTATAAGTATCAGACGAGATATTGCCGGGGTACGACTTAAGCCGTGGTACGACTTAAGCAACCTTACCCTACATCCTGTATATTGTTGTCTGCGTAGGGGTCAAACTCGCGATCTTCCGTTCTAGCTTGGCATCTAACAGTGCTTAGGCAGATGTAGTAGAGCGAAGGAATAACTTCAGCAGCAAATAGGCAGAGTATACCTAAATCTTCGTTCGATGTACAATACTGGTTTAAAAAGACGTTACAACCTGACGGTAGGTTGAAATTCCACGATGGAAACGAAAGTCGTCCGACTCGGGTTTCAATCGGGTCCGGGGCGTGGCGCTAGTGCTTAGTAAATTGGCTTCGGCGCATGTGTGTCCAAGGTTGACCGGTGTTCAATGCACGCTCGAATTAATGCACAAATCCATAACATTCTTAATTATATAACATTTATTAAGTTGTAGTGACCAGCGGCGGCGAGACTCCGGTCACGTTCGAGTTTTGAAATAGGTTTTGCTGCCATTGTCTTACGTTAATGTACATAACTAATAGACCTAGTTTCACCTCATTTATTTTGTACCATATATATCCAATATTGAATATTCACTACAGTATTCAGTAAAAAAAAAAGTGGAACTCCGGAAGTGCCGGCAGAAGTGAAAACTTCAACATTAACGTTGTGCATTTTTGAATATTTTGGAATGGTTAGAGAATAATTTCGCACGAATTGCTTTATTTATCAGTATAAGAGTACTATCACTTACGTGTTTAAATAAAATATTTATTGCGCTATCGTACAGAAACATGTCAATTTATATTACTTAATGCGTCTTACGCATTTTCCATCAGGGTCACGTGATTTGACGCGTGTTCAACATTTTTTACCCATCCCAAAAAAGTGCACAGCGCCGCTAAAGGAGTTTTTACTTCAAAAACTCGGTAATATAAGAAATTGCAAGTTTAATGTCGAAAATTGTTTTGACGAATAATGCTTAATAAAGGTGGCCTAATTTTTCTGGCTAAAGATTTGTTAGATTACGGTATTTCCCTGTGTAATATATTATATAAAATATCATAGATTACGTTTGGAATTATTTTTAAATTAATCCAAGGCCGAATCATATGATAAGCTTCGGAATTTTGCTGTACATATACAAATATTAAACTTAAATATTATTAGTATTATTTCTATCAATTCTTACAAAGACCGTACGGTCTTTATGTATATTGTATGTTTTCTTGTATGTACATACATACATAGCCTCACGCCGGTATCAATGCAAGGGCTAGGCAGAGGTGCATTTCTGCATCCACATTTCGTCAGTATGTACATATCAGTCCCACGTAATAAGGGCCGAGCCTATTGCTGTTTTTCGGGCACTTCCAGAGTCCGTGCTACTACTGAGAACATATTTTTATTTATATTTACCGAATACAAATTTGCAGAATAAAATGACATAACTAGAGACTCATGTATTCAAGTATTGTCGTACTGTGTATGTCATATGCAAATGATTTCTGATGATTAAACCGTAATCACGACATGATAAACAGTTAATTTACTTAACTATCATAAATGATGTTCGCCAAGGAACTGTGCGCCATTGAAATATAATTTCTACTTCACGTGTAATTTGTGCTTGACATGACATCGTTATGACCACCTTGCAGAACTTTATGCCAGAGTTTCTCAAAGTGGGGTACGCGAACCTCTAGGGTTTCGCCGTTTGACGGCAAGGGTTTCGCGACCAGATTTGTTGGTAAATATTTTTCTCCTAAAATTGACTCCATTTGCGACAAGAAACAAGCACACCCATCAAATAAATATTGAAAAGATATTTGTTTTGGCACTATGTTTGTTTGTGTTCTAAATATTGAAATGAAAACCTTATTTCCTTTAACAGGCAATTTTATTATTTTCTCGGGGGAGGAGGGGGGGGGGGGTTAACAAGTTAAGGATTAAGGCGTTCGCTGTCACCTGGAAAAATTAACAGGGGTTCCCGTTCGTGAAACCGAAAGTTTGAGAAACCCTGCTTTATGCAATTGATAGTGGATTGGGACTTTTTTTTTTTTTTTTTATGGGAAAGGAGGCAAACGAGCTGGTGAGCCAGACTGCTACAGTTTTGCCTTCCGACATGTTCGCTCTCTGTTTTTTATAATAATAAAAGTAGTGATGGCCTCGAGGTGTAGGTGCGGTCGAGAATCTCGGCGGTTGCGGGTTCAAACCCCAGGCACACACCTCAGACTTTTCGAAGTTATTTGTGTATTCACAATGAGTTATCACGTACTTTAACGGTGAAGGAAAACATCGTGATGAAACCTGCACACCTAAAATTGCTAAAGTGTGTAATCCGTCAACCCGCACTCAATAAGGCTCAAAAAACATAAATGATCTTCACTAGATCTTAAGCTTTACCTTTCCTACTCGTATTAAAAAAAAAAAAACTCGTACACTATAAGTTCAATTATTAAATTATTTTATACATTTAAAGCGATCCTCATAGTTAGTTTTATATTACTAACAATAGTTAGGTATATTTTATTCTTGAGTTTTCAAACTAAGGTAGCATATTGTTCTGTACAGTGTACACTTTGAGATGTATTGTATGATTTTCATGTGGTTTTTCCTTTCTTTACAATATAATGTCGGTCATTCCCCGAAGCAAATTTTTTTGAAGATTTCTTAATGTTATTCATCTCCGTCTTTTACGCACTTCAAGTTATATTCTCGCGACAAAAGGTAGCATGTATTAAAGGTAGTTTATTTTTTTCCTTATTATGCGCAAGTAAGAAATCACAATTTTGTACGGCATTTATATCATTAACTTAGATTTCTCTTAAAGCATATGAAACGAAGTAATAAGCTGGCCTTGAAATGCTTACGTATTCATTGTTTACTACATGGGTGGTATCCGTCAGTTGTAATCAGCATTTGTCCCGCCTGTATCGTATTCTAGCTTAGGTAATCTAGGCTAGTTAGGTGCTGACGAAGGCGCTACATTCAAAAGTGCTCCTTATTCATCATTATGATATTCGCACACATATTTACAAGCATACTTATTAAAATAAGCATTTAAGAAGTTTTTTTTTTAATAATAGATATAATTCGTTCGGTGATTTAGTAGAAGTAAGAAGAATAGACATACCATTTGATTTCGATTGATTCTCAAGCAATGACATTGATAAAGGTTGAAAAGTTAAGTCTTCGGCAGCGGCTTCAAACCCTTAAGGCGTCAAAAGCAATATATAATATTTTTATTCGGAAATATAACTTAGCTACCCGCACTAGGCCAGCGTGGTGGACTAAAGCCTAAACCCTCTCAGTTCTAGAGGAAGCCCGTGCCCAGCAGTGGGACATATATGGGCTAATGATGATTATGATAACTTAGCTGAAAAGTCCCAGAAGTATGTAGATATTGACTGCTAACTAATTGAAAGCATGGAACGAATGGTGTATTCAGTGAGCCAGCGGTTTCTACTACTTTATTAGATTAAATATACTCAGCCGCACGTGTATTTGTTCTCGTTAAACATACTTAAATGGCTTTCTTGTGTCTGTTAAGTAAACTTGAACTGAAGGGAAAAATTGTAAACAAAACGAATAAACGCAATTTAATTAGATTAATAAGTCCATTAACCCGCACTGGGCCAGCGTGGTGGACTAAAGCCTAAACCCTCTCAGTTGTAGAGGAGGCCCGTGCCTAGTGGGACGTATATGGGCTGATGATGAATAAAGTAACATACACGGAACAGCTGAATAAGATTAGAAGGGAAATAGATAGTATTTTGTATGGGGATGAGTGTCGCCGCTTGTCCGTCACCTGTTCATTCTACTAACGATTACACGACCAATGATAAAAAACTGCCTCGTGGTCTCGCGGTACAAGTATGTGCCATCTTGAGGTCCTGGGTTCGATTCCCGGGTCGGGCAAAGTGTTATTGGATTTTTCCATTACGAAATTCTCAGTAACAGCACGGAGTCTGGAAATGTGCCTGAAAAACGGCAATAGGCTCGCCCCATATTACGTGGGACTGATACATACCTGGCGAAATGTGGGTGCAGAAATACAGGCGTGAGTTTATGTATGTATGTATGTGATACAAAATCAAACAAAATGAAGGGCTGCTATTGATTGTCACACATTTATAAAATGCTCGTTATTACACGCAACCCAAATTACTAAGAAGCGGCCGTGTCAAACATATGATAGTCTAATCGTAGATTCGGCACGCTCGGCATGCTGACATTTCCCTTTTAGTCTTATTCAACTGTTCTGTGGTCATAAAGATAAACATCACTATTAGAATTTTACCTAAATTTCTTTTTAAACCAACCATGCTTCATGCTTCATCTCTTTAACATATTAAGGTAGACTGCTAAACAATACCTGAGACATTAAGTTCGGTCATATACACTTTTTCTGTATAAATCAATATAAATAAATGTATTAAAAAAAAACGATGTACATAAAAAGTTTTTTTTGTAACATACTAAGGTTTTGATGGTGGTTTGATTCTGGTTCGATTAGGCCCAACAAACAGTTTTTAAACTTGCCATAAAGACACATAAAAGTATATCGTGTTTCGGAATTGTGCTGTGCATATCTCGTAACGAAAAGGCTTAATTGTGTTGACTTGTGAGACACACTCGAAATAGTTTTTTGCCAGTCTATTTTTGCGGGCCGGCATGATTGTGTCGACCAGCGGGTGACCATATCGTTTCTCGCTGGTCCATATTATTTTTGGACTCCCCTGTGCTTACCATCAGGTACAGTGGAGTCACTTTGCCGCGCCAGAATAAAAAAAATAAATAAATAAAAAATAAATCGCACTGTTCTTTTCAGCAGATGCTAGTGCAGTCCCTTTTAAGGGTTACCAGTATAAAAAGCATTCTATATGACATATTTATACATACATACATAACCTCACGCCTGTATTCCCCGAAGGGGTAGGCAGAGGTACATTTCTGCACCCAAATTTCGCCAGGTATGTATCAGTCCCACGTATCAGGGGGCTAGCATGTTGCCGTTTTTCGGGCACATTTTCAGACTCCGTGCTGCTACTGAGAATTTCCTAATGGGAAAACCCAATAACACTTTGCCCGACCCAGGAATCGAACCCAGGACCTCTATATCGCACGGCACATACTTGCAGGGCTGGGCAAAATACATGCATTGCTTTAATTGAAATACAAATTACAAAATACTGTCTCGCAAGTAATTAAAATACGAAATACAAAATACATTTAAGTAAGGTATACAAAATACAGTATTTTAGCTATTTTTAATTGAAATACAAATTACAAAATACAAAATAATGCATATTTATTTGTTTTGGAATAGTTTTTTTTTTAAGGCGGTTTTTGTTTTGTTATTGCAGGTCCTGATGAGCACAAACTTAATAATAAATGAAGGCTAAATGTATTTAAATAAATGTATTTTGAAGCCTCGAGTATTTGAAATACTAATTACAAAATACTTCGGCTTCACGTATTTGAAATACAAATTACAAATTACATTTTAAGAAAGTAATTAAAATACAAATACAAAATACGTATTTGTATTTCAGTTACGTATTTCAATTACAAGTAATTCAAATACTGCCCAACTCTGCATACTTGTACCGCGAGACCACGAGGCAGTCGTAGATGTATATTTACATATGTCATATCCCACTCTACCTGACAATAATGCTGACCTAGTGCGGGTTCACGTTGACAGAAACTCCTTTAGCTATAGATGTTTGCTAACGATGATTCTCGCCATAAAATTATCAAAAGGCGTATCAATCAAATAAAAAATACAATGAATTGTTTTTATCGCGCGTCGGTACTACCGTGCCGTACTCCATGACAGCGATTATCGTGTTTTTAAAATGGCCACTGATTAAAAATGGCCGTGTGCGCGTACTGAGCGTGACGCGTGGCGAATGCACACGTGCCGGCCTATGCGTACACTAGTATTTCTCGCTTATTTATCTAAACAAAGCTTTACACGTCTCGCTGTTTCTTCAACTACAGCTGGTTAACTACGCAATGGATAATGATATGGCTTTAACTGTCAGTTAGTATTAGTATTTATACTTCGAGCACATTGCGGCGGGTGAAACCTAACAAGCTATCTTCGACAGCGATCGTGACGCAGTTAGTTAAGACACCTGTGAACGAGAGGCTAAGGGTTACGTCCCCGTACCGAGATAAGTGTTTGTGTCGTCAGCAACTTTTTGCTCGGATCTGGGTGTTTTTAAAACTGAAAGTCTTTGGTAGTTTCTGAAACTTACGTCACAAGACTATTAATTAACTTGAGATCAGAACTTTAGAGTTTGGTTGTTGGGTTAATTCTTATATCTAATCAGGTTCTCTTGGTTCTGTCGTTTTTGAAGTTATACTTTTTTGGCGCGTTAGGGAAAAATGATGAAAGTAAATTTTTACGATGCGCGCGCACACCGTCACGAAAAAGTTATTAAAAAAATTATTTGTTTTAGATTTAAAAAATGTAGAATAGTGACAGTAATAAAAAGGGATTGACCTATTTATTAATTGTCAAATATTTATGAGTGCGTTCAGAAATGTAATATGTTGTGTAAACTAAGAACTATGTACATATGTGACTGTTGGGCGTATTTATAAGTTTTACTTCAGTCGGGTGGTCTAAAGCACACTCGTATTTTTTAAAATATTATTTTATAATATAATATTATTTGAGAAAATATATATTTATATATGAAGTATAACTTCTAACGCGTGTATATAAGTATTATTATCAAGATTGTTATGGCTTTAATTCACCATGGTGGCATACACAAGGACTTGGGGCACCAAAACATGTCGTGATCTAATCACCGTAAATGCTTGAAAATACATTGTAAATTATCTCTTGATTGGAGAAGAGCAACACTAGAGTTTTTTGCCCGTTCTTCTCTAGTGATGACTACCTTAAGAACAGGGTTGTAAACTAAATTTTTAAATGACAATTTCAATTCATTTAATTTTAGTATAAAAACATAATTGGAATTTATGTATATTTCAAAATATATCTATCCCTTTATTTCACAACGATTGTTTACTGTAGATAAATTGCTATCGTCGAAAAATAACGCATTAGGTCAAGGAATTTGCATTCGTTCATTCATTATTCATTTAATTCATTAATCTTCCTTAATGGCCTCACAAAGAATTTGCAGCGACAAAGAATTGAGGCTATTACTTTTCGCTGCTTCACAATTATTCCTTCGCCTTTGTATTTTTTATTGCGTTTTATTTTATTGTGGATAATGATATTTCTAACAGTAGGTACAGGAAAGTATCGTATATGTCAAGGCTTTCAATCTGTACTAACAAAATATAGAAGACGAAGACCTCTATTGTAAAAAAGGTTTATGGGCTTCAGTAGGTCTTACAACGACTGAATAGACTGCCAAATTCAAATAGAACTTTTTGTCGAAAAGTCGCACATAGTAAAAATTTGCGCTTAATAAATATAGGTACAACGCTTTTCGATATTAGTAAAAATTGTTGAATATTCCAGTTTGTGTTTTCAACAGTATTTAAAAATGTGCCATTTTAAAAATATTCGCTATTATTACTGAAGTACAGAGATATTGTTGAAAGTACCTTAGTTAGGTTTATGTTACGAGAACTATACACGAATTTCTCTCAATACTAGGCACTAGTAATAATTAAACGTGTGTTAGTAGGTACATAAATATATAAAGGAAGAGGTGCATTTCCACCACCCACATTTCGCCACGTATGTATCAGTCCCAGGTAATAAGGGCGAGCCTATTGCCGTTTTTCGGGAACATTTCCAGACTCCGTCTTGCTACTGAGAATTTCCTAATGGAAAAAACTAATAACCCGACCAGCGAATCAATTAATCATGAAAATAAATATAGTTGAGTTTACAAAACCGATTTCGTCTCGAAATGACCGCGCTGGAACGCTCGCGGCTTAGGCGAGTGAACTGTTGCGAGGTATCGATAAATAGTTTATTTATAAAGTTAGTGCGTCGACATTACCGCGCGGAACACGTTACGGCTGAACCTACACAGGATACTACTTTTCTTGCAGATGTGAATGTGTCACTAGCCGTGTTCTAACGTCACCTGTCATTATTCTTTTCTTTTTTAAAATGAGGAAATGAGCATACAGCCTGTTTTTTTATCGTTTACATCACGTTGATTTTATTTTATTGTTTTGAAAGGTATATAGGCTTTCTTTAATAATATCGCGTAACTATTTAATCGCGTATATTTGTGGTAAAAGAAGTGATTTACTTTAGGTCTGAAGGCAATTTTACAAATTTACTCCCTGTAAAGGAAATAAATATACAACACTTCTTGTGTTTATATGTGTATGTAATATCAATTGGTTAACATTGGTTAATTCATTTGATCACAATTATAATGTATCATCTAAATATTTTTTTTTTATTTAAAAAAAGTTATCCCGACGACTCTTTTTATCATATTAAAATGATTTCACGATTGTAAAGGTTACGCTACTGGAGAAAGTCGAAGTCCTTTGAACCCACAATTTCGTAGGAACGTCGCACAAAATATGTGCCTTTATTTTACGAACATATTCAATGAAGAATATCCTTGGGTATTAATTTTTTCAAGTTAGAAATGATTGAGGGAATTGAAGATAAAATCAGCAGTTTCCACTTTCCTCATCCTCAAACCGTACCTACGATTTCCCAAGTGTATACATAGGTAATTGGCATATTCCATAAATTAATGATATTGGGGCTGCAAAACAAAATGTGATTTGATTTTTTTATGGAAAGGAATGTTTGATCTACAAATACATATTCATTTCTATCTAGTTGTATCCCGCGGATTTACTCCAACTTCAATTATCCTAACGTTTTTTCAGGGATAAATAATATATATATATACCCTATGCACTATTCCAGGCAGTGGCGGTACTTCCATAGTTGCCCAAAATCCCATCGTGCCTTACAAAATTCCGAATAATGATCTTTAAGCTTTAAATCTTTGTTTTAACAAAAGTAATTTGACATATAAATGAGAATAACATCATCTCATAATAAACAATTATAAACTAGACATTTCAAATTAACGTGTAACGCTTTTGGGCTTCTATGGAAGTACCGCCACTGATTCCAGGTAATATTCTATTGATTAAAGTGGCTTCAAACTGATAAATTTCATAGATTTCGCCACAAAACCATAGCACACCAAAATTGTAACATTTTCTGATACTCTTGTACCTACATAGTAGACCTATCAACTGTGCTCGTTATTAATTGCCTTCCATGCTTGTCGAGTGTACGCCACATTAACATTCGACACATAATTAGGAATGAGTATTGTCTAGATACAAAATACTGTGCGTTATTCGGCCCGGCGTGTAGTCAGTAGGGCGTGCAGCCTCGTGGGCGATATTGGACACCGGTCGATAGCTGTTTTCGCAACAGCGCGCTGACCTAGTGCTGCCACCGGCTGTTCGACGCACATTCACTATTTGGACAGTTTTTCCTTTCATAAACAAACTTATTTGGGATTGTGAATGTATCTGTATCAGCCTACAGACTAGTAGGCACTAACCTTTTGATGAGGTTTACGTTAGTGGAGTGCTTATTGGAAGATTTCTTAAATCATCATCATCAGCCCAAATATGTCCCACTGCTGGGCATGGGCCTCCTCTACAACTGAGAGGGTTTAGGCCTTAGCCCACCACGCTGGCCTAGTGCGGGTTGGCGGACTACACACCTAAGAAATTCCTAAGAACTTTTTGGTGTGCAGGTTTTATCACGATGTTTTCCTTCACCGTTAAAGCAAGTGATAATTCATTGTGAATACACACATAACTTAGAAAAGTCAGAGGTGTGTGCCTGGAGTTTGAACCTGCGACCGCCGAAATTCTCGACCGCGCGCCTAAACCTCGAGGCCATCACTGCTTTTATTTGTTTCAAACCATTGGAATTTAGACAGATCGGCATAATCGTCTTGATTAGTGAAAATCAGTAGTCTCTTCGTAAAATGCAATAAATCGATTTAGGTGATCGACAATCGCGATCGATTTATTTGCCCTCAAATGTTTTCAAAGCGAGCAATATGAAATCTCGCTGAACTCCAGGATTTCACCCAACAATACCTAGCAATGACATAGAAAATTATGCAGCGATGACATAAACTCTTGGAATCAAGTGAACATTTCTGCGAAACGCATGTCTACTCAGATCGGATTACATATCAGGCATAGTCGTGGTCTGTCTTTCCTCGTCGACGAAGTCAATAAGGTATTACTGCTGGTAATGACGCCCTAATGGCTAATCCGGACCATGTAGGTGCTTTATTATTATTTAAATGGTTTTATACTTTATTTGGAAGCGGCTAGCATCCAGCCATCACCTGCAAATATTTTCACACGTTCTGTGCATCTTATTAGTGAACTTCCATGGTATTTACTGGCAGGTAGGATCAAATAGCGGATCTATTTGCTCCATCGGACGTCGACTCTTCAATATTAGAAGACATAAAGAAGATAAAATTCTATTAATGGTTGTTAAATTAGAGCCTTGTTCAAAAACTAGATGACGTCCTTACTATGGCGGTTTTTCGCATTTTCTGTCTTCTCATAAACCTAATACTTAAATTTAAAACACTGCATAGCGAAGGAAGATTTACACAGCGTTAATAAAAAAGGCTTTTGTTATTTATTGTTGTACTCTTTAGGATTTTTTTCTTCAATGACGTCAGGTAAAGACAAAAATCATGTTACTTGCCATATAACAAATAAATCTTTCAATGTTATAAAATCCCCGCCTTTCATTTAACTATTAACAGATTCATTAATTCAATTCAGTCAATATTTGTGCGACGTGCAAGTTAATTACTAGCTTTATCATCAAATTGTCGTATTAATCCAGTACAGGTAACTTGATTCCGAGATCAGGAGTAATTGCACCATTGTATATTAGAGGCTCATTGTCACAATACAACACAATGAACGATATCGATCCTATCGGTAATGGTGTACTTGCAGGTCACTTGCCGAACTAAATCTAGGTCGCGGCGAACTTCAACGAGACTTTGTGGAGTTGTGATCGGTTTCTAAATTTAAAGTGGACATTTAAAAAACAAAAACAATAGGTTCACCAACAACCTGGCCGATACAAAAGTTTTACTGAAAAATAAAAGTGGACCAACAGAGAGTTAGCTTCCACACTTGTTGCTAGTTGGATTGGTGCCAAAGTGTTGCTTTGATAATGTTATACAAACATCCACGCGGCGTTTACTATGAATGGAGATGTTTTTATTTGGTTTGTTGTTACAACTGTGTGTAGACTACAATGTGTAGCCCGCCAACCCGCACTATGCTAGCGTGGTGGACTACACCCTAAACCCTCTCAGTAGTAGAGGAAGCCCGTGCCCAGCAGTGGCACGTATGTATATGGGTTGATGATGATGATGTTACAAATTTTATTGATTATGCAGTGGTAGCTCTGAAAAGTCGAGAACTATTAATTTTGGTATAAGTTTTTCGACAAGCATATTAATGGCGATAAATACGTTGATATTGAATTAAGATTGGGCTGAGTCATAACGAAGATTAGGTTTAGCTAGTTACTATTATAATTCGTGAGGTGAACTATGGCGTTACCTTTCAGTAAGACTATAAATAATCTTTTGCAAATTACAGAATATAGGAAATAAAATCAGTACGGAATGAAGCTCTCTTGCGAAATAAAAAGCTTAAATGCATTTTTTTTATACAGACTGCTTTGTGGTCTCAAGTATGTGCCGTGCGATCTAGAGGTCCCGGGTTCGATTTCCGGAACGACACATACATACATACATAAACTCACGCCTGTATTCCCTTAAGGGGTAGGCAGAGGTGCATTTCTGCACCCACATTTCGCCAAGTATGTATCAGTCCCACGTAATAGGTGGCGAGCCTATTGCCGTTTTTCGGGCACATTTCCAGACTCCGTGCTGTTACCGAGAATTTCCTAATGGAAAAACCCAATAACACTTTGCCCGACCCGGGAACGGAACGAGAAATGTGTTATTCGGTTTTTCTATTAGGAAATTGTTAGTAGCAGCTCGGTGTTTGGAATTGAGCCCGAAAAACTGCAATAGGCTCGGCATCTATTGGAACTGATACATAACTAGGGAAATATGGGTGCACCTCAATCATGCACCTCTGCCTACCCCTTCGGGAAATACAGACATGATTACGTATGTATGTATAAAGAAAAACGGCCTCACATGGTGTTGAGTTATCATTACCATTATGAACACTCACTGATCAAGGACCACAAAGAAGGTTATTCAAGAAAGGTTTTTAATATTTCATCTAGGCGAAGCTTTGCTATACAAAGTGGTGGGAAATGAGTGGATGTTGGAAAGTGAAATCGGCGTCGGAAGTGGGGCACTTGTTGATCCCTGGTCGCGACCTTGCTCGAACTGGGTTACGGGCGGTTCACTTGTTGCATCCCAAATGCTTTACCCATGTCACTGTGCTATTGTGGTAGATACAGATTTTTATGTGTATTTGTGGGTTTCTTTCTGCATATGCTTTCTGGATATTGTAGTGGAGAATAATTTTGCTTAAGTACCAAAACGTATGAAGTGGCTTTTTGGTATAATATTCTACTGTTCATGCTGAAATTAATGTGTTTAGGATAAATAAATATTTTCAAATACGGTAATGGTGTAACTGACGAGTCTTCAGCATATACATTATTAAAATGTGTGGCGGTTAATATTTTTTAGTCTTGAAGTGTTACTCATAAAAAAACCTTTAAATCTTTATTGAATACAATTGACTTAATAAATTTCTTTTAAGATTTTAATTTTTTATACAAAATACTTTTTCAGAATTTCATTAATAAGCTCTTTTCTCGACGGCAATAGTTTAGTTTAAAAAATAGTTTAAAATTGACGATTCAAAAGAGCTTGCAAAAGTCTATTTGAATAAAGATAATTTTGACTTTGACTTTGACGTAATCAAACACGAAACCTGATAACCGGGGTATATTTTGATGTATAACACATCCTCATCCCACACAACAAACCATGAACAAGTGTAAACAAGCCCGGGTGGAAACAATTTTGCCACATCACAAAACTTTGATTCGTACCTGACGGCGCGTTGGCGTGTGAAAATGAAAAGTTATGACCGTTATTTCCACCGGGACCTTGATTTAGGGACGGCAGCCTTGTTTGTTGTAATTTGATTTCCTCCTCGTTGATTTGGACGTAAATAACTGCCTAACGCGTGTATATTGTACGTATTTTCGGGAGGGTAGACGGAAATACATTGTCGGGAGGTAATGTCAATTGTCTGACTTGTCAGTTCTTGTTAAAAGTATTTTTATGTTTTTGAGTATCTTTTGTAATAAAAATATACTCACAATATTAAAAAAATGAAGATGAGTATGATGTAATTACAAAAAGAGAATAAAAAAACGGTTATTACAAAAAAGATCTGACTGACAGCCTTGTCGGTCTTACGGCGTAGATGTCGATTTAAGGGTTCCTGGTATGATGTCAGAGTAGGCTAAGTGTTTTTTATTACTAAAAAAATCTTAATATCAACACAGATTATGTCCATTAATTCATTGTATTTTTTTTTAAATACACAATAAAATGATAAATTAAATTATTTTCTGACACAATTAAAATGCGCGTTGACCCCACAATAATGTAAGTTCACTACACTACGCATACTACAACGCAACTCACTGACGAACTGATCTCCGCGGGTCGACCCCGCGTACGCTAGGTCACTATGTCGTAGACGGCGAAAGTCGATCGTGACTCGGTCGCGCTTCGTTTTTGTCTCGCGCACACTGAGTCACTGGTAGTGGTCGTTGAAACCGAAAGTAGCTTTTTGCCGATGTTCTTTTATATCTGTTAGATAACATGTGTTTGTTTTTATTATTTTGTTGATACGATCTGCTTGATTGTGGTATGAATCTTGCGCGCGGGATTATCTCATACGTAGCACAGATTCTTGAAATCAGTACTACCTACGTAAAAACATACCGCTGTCTCCCATCCAGGGATATGTCATGACTTAGCATATTTCAGATAAAAATAATAGATTATTTTACAACAATTCTCTGGGTTGATTACAATATCACATAAAAATATATAAAAACTTTTAATAGAGATCCTCCTTGTAAATGTAAAAAGCGTACTTTTTGTAAGATTTATTGAAAAATGTCTAATATCCTGAATGTTGACTTCCTTCCTACCATTGTGAAAACTCAACAATGGCAATTCTTTTAACGATGACGGATAAAATCGAGAAGAAACCATACCATTCCTGTTTATTGTAAAGGAGATCTTTTCCCAACTGTGCGATTTACGCAGGCTAAAAATATAGATGTGTAGAATGTTTGCATTGCAAGAAATACGAATGCAGAAATTACTAGAACTCGGTCAACGTCCAGTCGTAAAAATGTGTTGTCGTCAATTATCTAGGCGTTTTATTACCTACCTAATTTTAGTCTGTAACTAGACCAGATCCATTATGGTTTGTCGTTAAAAAGACATCTGTCACCCTAGCCGACCATTCAGACAGTTCTATTGATTGTCCATTTTATTTGCATTTTTATAGCGCTTTATGTTATACATGTTCAATGTGATGTTAATGATTTGTGATCGGTGATGAATCGATGCAAGTGTTTACAGGGGTGAAGCCAAAATATACAACATAAGGAGGTATATTTTGTGAATACCTGTGGTATGTTTATCCTTTTCCAGTTGTCTTTTATCTAGAGATAACATTTCAAAGTTTAATATTTTATCTCCCGATTTTTTATGGAGAGAAATAAACAGCTACATATTTCCAACTCCTCTTATCTTCTTTCTTTCTGTTTCTTTTCTTGGCTCTGTCTCTTCTCTCTCTCTTCTGCTTCTTTTTTCTGCTCGGTGTCATTTCGATTTTGGCGGTGTGCAGTGCCGGGTGTGCGGTGGGATAGTCTCTAGAATAAAGTTCTTAATTGTGAAAATCTATAAAGAAAATCCATTAATTTAATTATTTTGTCAACAGGACGATAAACAGTGCACCGGCAGCTTGCACCAGCATGTAGTGATAGCAGACAGACAAGCAAGTATAACGTGTGACAAATACAAAATGGCGGACTTAATCGATATCGACGCAGGAGTCGACGAAGACATGGGCTTCGACTACGACACAACAAAAATACCGGACATTGTCACTCCAGATGAGATGAACGAGTCCGGTTACCAGGAGGGCTCAGAACAGAGTTACGGGGACCGCAGAGATTCCAAGGAGGGTTTCGGGGGTGAGGGGGACTCTGACAGCGGGGTGGACGGAGTGAGCAGCGGATGTAGCACTGCGGACGACTGCCCCGTGGTGTCCATCAATGACGTGGTGGCGTATTACGACGATGTGCGCCCGCGCCGCCGACATGTGCCGCAACTCAGCTTCTACAACTTGGACATCGAGAGGTTGACGCTGGACGCTATAGCACAGGTCAGTGAATTCATTTTTCAGTAAGCCAACGACACATCCCGGCTTTAAGCTCAAGTTATGTCTATGTATTTTTTACAGAGTTGTTCCCATCAATTGGTTTAGTTCAACTTTTATATTTAATTAACAATTAGATTACCAGTTGGTAACTGTATATACTACTACTAGTTAAATATATGCTGAGACTTTCTAGTCACAAAAATACAAAAAATATTCAAATATCCATTAAAATTTAATGCAGTTAATTTCGGATTTTTTCCGAACAGAGTATTGGCATTACTAAATATAATTAAAAAAAAACTTTTCTTCAATAGCAAATCGTAACTTGCTATGAGAGCTTGGAGTTAGTTGCAGCGCAATAGTAATATGATGCATTCTCCGTTTTGGCTTAGATATGTATAATATAGTGTTTGTGCGTTGTGTGCTCGCTTCAAATTCTACGTGGCCTTGGTACACTTCATTCATGTAGATATGCCGGTACTTCCCCTTTTAAAGTAAATAAGTGTCTCATTTCTCTAAGGTAAGTTTGATATACTTTAGAATAATTCGAATTTATCATGTTACTCTACGTGTTTATCAAAGATATTAATCAGAAACCTTTCAAGTGAGGTTATTTAATTTATTATATAAAAATATAGTTATATAAAATAGTTTAAAAAATTAAGATGTGTAAAATTGACGATTCAAAAGAACTTGTAAAAGTCTATTTGAATAAAGATATTTTGACTTTGACTCTGACTTTGACTATATAATTTATAGAACATTTAAAATAAAAAATTTGGTCGTGTTTTTTTGCCAGGACGTTTTAACGTAGTCAATTTTAATGGACATTATTCATCCGTCGCCCTTTATTACTCATGCCGATTCCTTTGAGCGCTTCACTTGCCTGAAAGTTGTCAATAGCAATATGAAGACTCACTTGAAAACTCGTAAGTCCCGCTGACAATGGAGGAAACTAACTTTTATGTACAAACATTCTTGCTTAACCTTTACACTTTAGCTAAATAGTGTTTAACAACAACAAACAGAATTAAACTCTAGACTCCCCTTACCTTTGCAGTTTACGCCCATATCACACATGTGATTAATGTTATAGGTACTTACTTTTAATATTCTCACACATAAGAATTCTAACAAAGAGACATGTTCTCAAATGTTAAAATGTGAAGTAAAACCATTAGGACGACATTACTACTTTGTATTTCTTTTTAAAAACAAAGAGATCTGTGCAAAATATCGCTAGGCTATCGCTTTGCCAACAAAATACTATACTTTTGAAAGTGTACTTTCAAAATCCGCTAATCGATTTCGGAGTATTGCGTAATGTTCTCAAAAGACGCTCCGAGTTAGCCTCGTTGCGGTGCATTATAAAAATTCTTATAAATTATATCATATCCTGCGATCATCACCGTTCACGCCAATTACACAATTATAAATGGATTGGAGATTGTTGAACACACGTTGTGTAAGAAGTCGGGACTGCGGTATTATGGAGGGCAGGACCGGTGTAGTGCCACAGTCTTATAGGCTACGTAATACAGAATATGTACAGTACATATACATACACATGTATACTCACGCCTCGATCTCCGTAGAGGTAGGTATACATATTAGTACCCTCTTTTCGCCGATTGTTTTAAGTCTCAAAAAATGGAAGATGAGCCCATTGCTGTTTTTCGGGCACATTTCTTGACTTCGTGCTGTGAAAATGTGCTTTTTACATTTTTAACTTGGGTTGAATTTCATATTTATCTTAGAAGGCTACCCACCATTTCATTCCTTTACTCCTATTTGCTTCCTCGTCTTCCAGATTGACAAGAAAGTCTAAAAAAATGCAAGCAATACAATTAATTTATAATTGACAGCCCCGTGGCGGAGTTGGCTAGTAGATACCAGCCTGCGAAACGAGAGGTCGCGGGTTTGAACCCCGCATCGAGACAAATGTTTGTGTGATCCATAAATATTTATTTAAAGTCTGAGTGTTTGTCAGACTGAAAAGTCTCTCGTAGTTTCTGATACCCACGACACAGGGCCTGTATCCTAGTGTGGGGTCACAACTATGTATGTGACTGTTGGGTGTATTTACTTATAATTAAACAAACTTAGGAAAGTGAATGTATTATAAAGATTTTAACACTGCTATTTCGCTAAATATTGTACGACTAGGCGCACGTTGTGAAATCTCAGGCCCAGCTATCATAAGGCAAATGCTAATCACGTTTAACGGCCAATTTTATAGGCATGTTATTAATTTATGGACATCGTTGGCAAGGCAGTTGGCTTTTCAAATTCTTTTACCTTTCGTGAAACATTGCGGAATGTGGCAACCGAATGTATGCGGGAATAATTACAATTTCTTAAAAATAACTAGTAATATTGAAGTGAAGTTGTTTTTAATAGGGGTTGTCTCGTTGATCACGCAGGACAGATTTGTGCTGTGCGATCTAGAGGTCCTGGGGTTTGAGTCCCACGTCGGGCAATTTTATAGGGATTTCGATTTGGAAATTTTCATTATTAGCACGGAGTCCCTTGTCATGTAGAACTATAGCATGAGCGTAGACATACACTTCTGTGAAACCTTTCGGGCGCACTAGCATCTTTGTATGCTATTTATGATGGAATGTGTTCAAAATATGTTTTTTGTCATACACACACACACATGCACAAGCTCACGCCCGTATTCCCTGATTGGGTAGGCAGAAGTGCATTTCTACACCCACATTTCGCCAGGTATCAGTCCCACGTAATAGGGGGCGAGCCTATTGCCGTTTTTCGGGCACATTTTCAGACTCCGTGCTGCTACTGATAATTTCCTAATGGAAAAACCCAAAACACTTTGCCCGACCCGGGAATCAAACCTAGGACCTCCAGATCGCACGGCACATACTTGTACCGCGAGACCACGAGGCAGTCAGTTTTTTGTCATAGAATGAATTTATTTTGCGTGGGTCGTACCCCTAGTGTCTGTCGCCGCAATACATGCCCGATTTGAAAGTTAATATAAGATCAAAAGCGTTACGCAAAACAGAACATTGCGTTACAAAACTGTTATTTAGAATTTGTGTAAGCAATGCCTTTCTCCCGCTCACTAATACACTGAAATGAACGCGCCGTACGTTCCTTGCCAGTGGTTGTATATCTACCCCTCAGCCGCTTTAGGAATAAGATAATTTATTGCCTTTCGTTTACATATCGACTCTCGTATTGTTCCTTAAGGGTATGTAGCATACTGGTGTGTCTTTCTGGCTATTTTAAATCCTTACTAATATTATAAATGCGAAAGTAACTCTGTTTGTCTGTCTGTCTCGCTTTCCCGCTAAAACTACTGAACCGATTTAAATGAAATTTGGTACACAGATAGTTTAGACCCTGAGAAAGGACATAGGCTACTTTTTATCCCGGAAAAGGGGTATTAAGGGATTGAAAGGGGGGATTAAAGGTTGTATGGAAGTATTGACATTTTTAAAGCTAGAAGCTTGAAACTTATTTTTTAGGCTGTTGATTAGATATAAATAAATATGACATTAAAAAGTTTGTAAAAAAATGTACCTTTAAGGGGGTAAAATAAAAATAGGGGTGAAAGTTTGTGTGGAAATTCGTCATTTTTGAAGCTAGAATGATGAAACGACGTGTAGACGACTGTAACTATGTATATGTAACTATATGTCTGTTATGCTTTCACGCCTAAATCATTTGACCGATGTAAACGATTTTTGATATGGACATAATTGGGACTTTGTGGAGTAAAATAGACTACAACTTATTTTCTTTCTGAACCCAACCCTGTAGTCTACGCGGACGGAGTCGCGGGCAAAAGCTAGTTAATGATAATTTTTGTCGTACATTCGCATCGTTTAAGGGTATTCTTTTATGAAATGAAATGAGCGTTTTTTTATCAGGTTTTTTTTTTTTTTTTTTTTTTTTTATTCTGGCACGGCAAAGTGACTCCACTGTACGTAGGCAATAAATAGCACTTTTGACACGAAATATAACTGGCGTAAAATACACTAGTCAATATTTTTTATTTTTATTAAAACCATGTATTTTAATATTATTTTCGTTCGGAAAAAGTCCTATTTAACATTATATTATAAGAGCTATTCATGGACCATAAGAGTTTCCGAAACATCACGTTGGTTAAAGCTAATGTGGTTAATTTTATTTATTTAAATTAATTGTCTCTAGACTTGGCATGGCGTTCATTGGCACAGTTGGTTAGACACCTATTGTAACGTAAGGCTGCAGGTTCGAAGACCGCACAGAAAAAAATTTGTATGACTCACAATTTTTTTTTTATTATATTTTCTTATACATGAATAATTAAACTTCTAAATTTAAAATCTGATTGTGATTACGTAAACAATTTTCGCCCAGACGCTCAAATCAAAACCCGTTAATATTTTTGCAATTTGTTAAATAATTTGAATAGACAATTCACTTATGCGTTAGGCAATAGTCTCACAGCTGTTACAAGCGGGGAATGTGAGTGTCGGCCTTATGCAACCACGTGTAATGACGGAGCATCGCATAAGGCCGCCGGCACACCGTCGCATCTCTCCAGATTACTCCTCTCACTTTTTGTGTATTAACCAAGACGAAAGAATTACCGCCACCTATTAAAAATAGCACGAGGCCAGCGTGGTGGACTAAGGCCTAACTCTCTTAATGGTAGAGGTGGCGGTACTAACATAGAAGCCCAAAAGCGTTGTACATAAATTGTGTAATGTCTAGTTTATAATTGTTTATTCTGGGGATCTTTATTTAAGAAAATGCTTTTGTTAAATAAAGATTTAAAACTTAAACATTTTTATTCGGAATTTTAAAAGGCAAACTGGGCTTTTGGGCTTTTGTGAAAGTACCGCTACTGAGTGGGACGTACATATATGGGCTGATGATGGTTATGATGATACAAAATACTGAGACAGTTACTTGAGAGCATCTATCATGTAGAACCATGTGAAAAGACAGCACGCATATCGTAACTAAACTTGGTAAAATTTAGCGGTTTTCTTGGAAAACTGGGTTGGTCAATGTATGCTAGTTAATCATATGTGTTGTTTTTTTGTTGTTTACATACCTCACGCCTGTATTTCCCGAGAGGATCAGCAGAGGTGCATTTCTGCGCCCACTTTTCGCCAGGTATAAGTCCTACGTAATAGGGGGCGTGCCTATTGCTGTTTTTGGGGCACAGTTTGTGGTTTAATTTTCCTATTTAGTGATGGCCTCGAGGTTTAGGCGCGCGGTCGAGAATTTCGGCGGTCGCAGGTTCAAACCCCAGGCACACACCTCTGACTTTTCGAAGCTATGTGTGTATTCACAATGAATTATCACTTGCTTTAACGGTGAAGGAAAACATCGTGATGAAACCTGCACACCTAAAAGTTCTTAGGAATTTCTTAGGTGTGTAGTCCGCCAACCCGCACTAGGCCAGCGTGGTGGACTAAGGCCTAAACCCTCTCAGTTGTGGAGGAGGCCCGTGCCCAGCAGTGGGACGTATATGGGCTGATGATGATGATGATCCCACTACACTCCCGCCAATATAACTCCTGTGTTCTAGGATCAATAGCGGCACGCACAGTATCAACGGCGAGCATTGAAGCTTAGCGAATCTAAGGGTACCTAATTTGTCATGGTCCCAGAACGAAATTAATCAATTAATTTTACTATTATTAAAAAAATAAGTAAATTTTGTTCAATTAAGATGTTTGTAATAGTTTGGAGCTACAATCGCGCAGAGGCATGTTCTACCTTATTCCAATCTATAATATTTCTCCTAGAAGAATTCTTTGCTATTTAAAAAAAAATTACATGTCGTGTTGCTGAGGGAGTTTCTTGCCGTTTCTTCTCCACAGCGATAACACGTTTCGAAGCGGCAATAGTTTAAAAAGTATTAAAAAGTGTAAAATTGACGATTCAAAAGAACTTGTAGAAGTCTATTTGAATAAAGATAATTTGACTTTGACTTTGACTTTGAAGAGTATTGAGCCCTAGTATGGTTTTAGATCTTACCGCGGTCGTTATCCGGGCGGATACGGAATCCATATTTTCCTCTTGGGGCATTTTTCAGACCCAAGAGTAAGTTACTTGAAGTCAACAAAACTTTGTCAGAATTTTGACCTGCCTAATTTGAAATAGAAGTTTCTTAGATTTACTCAAGCTTGGGGATGTTGAGCGGTACTGTTGAAAATCTTTGGCAGTTAAATTGCCAAACTTCCCTTATGTAAACTTTAACTGCATTTGTAAGATAAGTTTAGATTTACATACTTTTAAGCATTTTTTTTTCACTTCCACATTTGATCTCTACATTAAACCTCATTTATTGCCATGATAGAATCAAGTAAAATTTTCACCATTCATAGGTAATTCCAGCCATAATCTAATCTATTAAATCTTTGTAAATGTATTTTTAACAGAAATTACGTTTTGCTGATTATGGAATATGCAAGTTTACAAGTAACAGTCGCTGAAGTTTTAAAAATATTATCTGCCAATATTGATAGGAGAAGTCTAGCCAACAAATTAGTTCGAAATCTAATTAATTTTCATGGACCCCGCTTACGATTGTGGACCCCCATTTTTATCATGCCAATCGAGTCTCCCGTGGACCCCTGGAGGTCCACCAGGTCCACTTTGGGAATTACTGGTGTAGAGCATGCCAAGCTAGTTTCGAAAAATTACTATTATTTTTTAATAGTTGCAATTAACGCGGTCTGTGTTATTATTGTAAAACATACTCGTATGTTTTTTGGTTGGTGACACAAAAAGCGAGTGATGCACTGTAACCACATTTGGCCAAATAAACAGGCCATGATAAAACACATTAAATCTTTTATAAATAAAACACATTTGGCCAGAATTAACTGTGCCATCAAGTTGTAATTATTTGAATGACATCATAATGCATTACGCCGTCATTCGGAAATAAAACAGTTATGAGATATTATTCATTTTAGAACTGATGACGGATATGCTCCATAGTAGAAAAATATATTCTGCAACATCAAACAATGTTTTTAAACATTCATTACATACAAGTAGTACGTACAAATGTTTTTTTTTAAATTCTCATATAGCAAAATGACTACAACTTTATTGAAAGTCTGGTATCTAAATAGTCCCCATTAACGTTAACATTAACCCAAAAACAATTATGGCCTCGCTGAACCAATTTGGTATTACTGTTTCACAAAAAATCTTGATCTATGGCTTTGTTGTCGCGCTGACTTAATCACACTGGCTGTTTAAGTCGTCGTGATAACTCAGCTATGTTGTCGCGTTCTTCTTTCTTCTCCTTCTTCTTCTTCTATGAACTAACGGTCTTGTAATATATGTGGAACAAATTCTCCCAGGCCACACGATAAATATAATTAATAAAAAAATCGGATGAAACTTTTACTCGTTAGCGGATATTTTATCGGGCCAACACTGTTCAGGTCTATCAAACTTTATCGTGCAAGTTAAACAGAAAGTGTGGGATTGGAGTAGGCTCAGACTACAGAGAGATATACTGAGATAAATATTATATTGGCGGATTACAGTGTGTGTCGGGCTTAAAGGCTCGCATCTCCGCAACCCACGCTCGTTTTTTGTTGCAATTTTTAAAGCAACTGGTATGTGTCAATTACCTGAATGGTCCAATTGCTTTGCGGTTTGTATTTGTAGTTAGCACTCACGTAACGCGCGCGCTGCTACGTTTTTTATTGTTTATGTTGGTTACTAAATTTTTTAAACTTACAACCTTAACTGACAGACATTAGCAAATATTTGTAATATATTAACGTACGAGTATTGTCCGCCAACCCGCACTAGGCCAGCGTGGTGGACTAAGGCCTAAACCACAAACATATGGGCTGATGATGATATTAACGTACGTATTGTTTGCCTTCGTGTTAAGCCAGGATATAAGCCAATGGAATTTATCGGTTGAGTTAATGGTATGAGGAATAGAAATGGTATGTTCATACGATAAATAATTATTAAAAATGGTCGCTTTTGAACTCAGGGTGTATAGATCGTACGGTACAACTAACACGAGATTACGAGCCACGAATATATAAAGAGAAAAAAAAGGAAAAAAGATAGTAATCTAAAGATATTTAGCAGTAAGTAAGGAATACAGATCTAATTAAATTGTGTGCGCTTTTATTTTTTCTCATAAGCCGGTTAAGGCGCTTATGTATATCAGCAGCAAATTAAAATAGATGATTCTAATGCTGCTTTGCGAACTCTCTAATATCTGGGTAGTAACTAGTAGCGTAACATCACGGAGTCTGGAATTGTGCCCGCAGTACGGCAATAGGCTCACCCCCTTTTACGCGGGACGAAAAAACAATTGGCGGAATGTGGGTACAGTATTGCACCTCTACCTACCCCTTTGGAGAATACAGACGTGATGTTATGTATGTATGTATGATTAATTAAGCTACATAGTGACAACTATAATAAAAATAATAAATACACCCAACAGTCATATACATAGTTCTGACATCATATTAAGATACGAGACTTGTGTCGTGGGTATCAGAAACTACGAGAGACTTTTCGGTCTCACAAACACCCAGACCCGAAACAAATATTAGTGAATCACACAGACATCTGTCTCGGTACGGGGATTGAACCCGCGGCCTCTCGTTTCGCAAGTTAGTGCCTAGCCAACTGCGACCCGGGGCTGTCAAACTGGTGAAAATGAACGTAAGCTGATGTCGAAAACTATACTATGTCAATATACTAACATATACTATAAATACTGTATTCCACATTACAGCGAACTAAACCTTATCTACGGTTATCCATGTGATTAAATATATCGCCATATGGAACAGGAAAAAATACTATTAAAAGTAACGTATATCTACTAGGCGTGTTTAATAATGGCGTGTATTAAATGAACAAATATATGAGAAATGAATTATAACTCAATTGGATTCAAATCGTACTGGTAAACGGCTAGTCGCAAGTTCAAGATAAACAATTCACATCAAATAAGTCCCGTGGATATAAGTAATTTGGTATCATTCATATTAATAGTTAAAGAGATTATTGTGAGGATCTCTGCTTATCTGTGAAATTTACAAGGATTTTAGTTCAAGTTTATAAACCTACAAGACCAGCGTGGTGAGCTTAAGCCTTATTGTTAACTTAACTTCTTAATCTTTTAGTACGATTGTGCTCAATAGGATCTATATGGACATCATCATCATCAGCCTTTATACGTCCCACTGCTGAGCACGGGCCTCCTCTACAACTGAGAGAGTTTAGGCCTTAGTCCACCACGCTGGCCTAGTGCGAGTTGGCGGACTACACACCTAAGAAATTCCTAAGAACTATTAGGTGTGCAGGTTTCATCACGATGTTTTCCTTCACCGTTAAAGTACGTGATAATTCCATCACGACTATCATCACGACTTTTCGGGCACACACACATACAATCACGCAGTAGTAGCTCAAAAGCCCAGCTTGCCATCAGCTCCTTTACATCGAAATAGACGGTTCTGCTTAGCGACACAGATGCACTTGTTCCATTCCTCGATGGAACTCTAAATGATTTATTATAAAAGTTGACATTATGGATGACATCATCTGTGGTGTCATGCCGTCTGCATTATGCTCTTATATGTTCATGTCGCGTCTGTGAATCAAATGGTACTGCGTTATAATTCCTTTCAAGGAAAAAAATGCCTCTATACATAAATGAGGAATGAATGGTATTCGTAAGAATGAATAAAGGTGAATGAATGAGTTTAAGAATGAAATGTCAGTTTGAAAAAGATCAGTGTTAAGATGGCGCAGAGATGGAAGACTTTTATAAAAGCTATAAATGAAGAAATAATTTTAGCTGGATGTCGGTTTAGTGAGCGGGTGGACTGATAAAGGACACTAAAAGAAACCAAGATTGTTTCGGTTTTAGTTGTTTTAAGACCCAAACCTCCAGTGAGCGTCTGATATTCACAACTTCGTATTTCACAGAATAAACGAGGCAATCCAAGTCACAGAAATTGCCTATATATGAGTACTATTTAGATAGGCTACAATGCGTCCAACCACCTGTGTAATATTAATAAATGTACGCCCGCTGTCCGTTATCATATTCCTAGAATCCAATATGAACGTAACAGGGCGTAATAATTTCCCTTTGTGCCACCTAAATGACTGATCTGTTTAGGCCAAAAGGGATTTCGGTTTAATTTGGATTTGAGCCTCAGTATTTGTGTTGATTAGATTATTTAGATTGAATGCTTAAATATTTTTTTATACCGTCACGATTGGGATCTGCAAAGTGTTGTTCAGCAAGAACTAAAAGTTGGTGCAAATATGATGGCTTTTACAAAATTGGATGTGAACAATCTGATTCCAAATATGTGTATAATACTCTTGTGTGAGTTGCTACCGATTTCACATCTTCTGAAACGGGTTACGAATATCGTACTCGTGGTAAATCTTGTTGATCTTGGATTTGAATTAATCAATACCGTTTCTAAGCACTCATATAAATCTACGAAGCTATCTCGCAAATTATTTAGTATCTAATCACAATTAGATACTATATTATTATTTATATTAGAGCAAATAAGACAAAATATTGAACCAAAAAGTTCTGTTGACATAAACAAGATCTATATGCCTCATTCAGGTATATCTACATTTTCTGCAACTGGAGAACAGTTAAAATCACCGTCTATAAAAATTTACTTGGTATCTAAAGGGTCACTTATAAGCCACAAAACATATCAGTAAATAACACTATAATAATAATAATGTAATGTAGATTTACACATTCTTTATAAATTAATACGCTAAGTTTGACATACATACATAAACTCACGCCTGTATTCCCCGTGGAGTAGGCAGAGGTGCATTTCTGCACCCACATTTCGCCAAGTATGTATCAGTCCCACGTAATAGGGGGCGAGTCTATTGCCGTTTTTCGGGCACATTTCTAGACTCCGTACTGTTGCCGAGAATTTCCTAATGGAAAAACCCAATAACACTTTGCCCGACGCGGGAATCGAACCCAGGACCTCTAGATCGCACGGCACATACTTGCACCGCGAGACCACGAGGCAGTCAAAGTTTGGTTCTTACAAAAACCTAGTATATCAAAGTAGGTTCTAAGAAACGAAAATGTACTAAAGATACGGAAAGTATTCGTATCGAATCAGATAAACGCAATCTTAATGAAGCCAATGACTTTGCAGATAAAACGGGACTGTTTTCAAAACAACATAACGTGCATTATAAGTATTGAGTATCTGTTTATCGCGTATCGAAATGGTTGCAATCATTTCGTCGGCAAATTATGAAAGAGTTTTTGCTTTAAAGTTATATTTGTTTCCTATAACATCATTATCATCAGCCCATATACGTAATCATTTTTTCGGCAAAATATGAAGAAGTTTTTGCTTATGTTATATTTGTTTCATCATCATCATCATCATCAGTTATACGTTCCACTCCTGGGCACGGACCTCCTCTACAACTGGGAGGGCTTCTGTTATAAAATAAGGAATCTAGTTATAAAATAAGGAATGTTTCCTACACGATAAAATATAGATTCTCTGGAAAATGTTGATGTAATGTAACGGTTTTTAGATAGGATTGGGAGCATATTGGGTGCAATATGGAAACATCTAGCTATCTCCCTCGCTTGCATTATAATGGCGATTACGTCACTGTGGTACAACAATGTCCTTTATAATCACGTAAGATTCTTATAAACCTTATCATTCCACAATCAATTTATATTAACCATTCCAATGTTTGTTATTGAAAGAATAACAAACATTTTCCCTTTGCTCTTTTGACATTATTGTGTGGCGTGGCAAGATCAAAATCTTGCAGACTAGGGTTTGATTGCCGTATAGTCCAAGTGCTAGTTTTCAGTAAGGAAATTCTTAGTAGCAGCTCAGAAGCAGAATCAAGTTCACCCTGTTACTAAAGATTTAACAGATGGTCATACGTGGATGGACATACTTTTTATTACCTTTTTTAGCAATATAGGCGTGAGCATAAGTATGTAATAAGCAAACAGTACTGCGACGTTAACACGTGACAAACATCATGTTATTGAAAGTAAGTATTATTTGTCATATTATCACTTCTCATTCTAACGGATCCTGACCAAGGTCGCGCCTACTGTCCACTAATGCCTATACTTAATTACTGTCCCCTCGGTCACTACCTCGTAAGAGCCTTTATTTAAAACAAGACAACATAACCTCCTCATCACATCACTGGTTTAATAACTCTTAGTCATAGTAATAAGGTCGTTTTTCACCTGACGCTCGACGTGTACTTGCGATGCCGGTTTGAAGTGATGATATGAAGCCTTATTGTGGACCAATCTATGTACGTAGAAAATCGATGTGCGTTGGCGGATGTCGGGCGGCTCAAGGGCGTATCGTGTTTGTAATTTTTTTAGAATAACTGTTTGTGCGAGATGTACTGTATTTAGTTGAAGAACGGGATTAAGGGGAGATGGGTTGCGGGCTTGGTTTCAATTACAAGTCTGAGTCTTTGTTGTTGAAGTTTAATATTGACAGGTGGCTAATGCGTGACTGAGATTTCTACAAGGACTCCGTAATGTGAATATATAATATGTCTGTTTCGTTCTCACATCTTAACCGCTAAACCGAGTTTAACGAATTTAGACACAGATATATTTACTTAGATGGAATCCTAGAGTTAGTTGAATTCTGGATAGTGACGTAGTGAGGACTAATATGCACTCGGTATATTTAATATTTGTTATACAGAAATGGCGTTGTATTAACACTTATTGAGTTTTATTAACGCTTATCCAGATCTAGATAACTATAAGAAATGATTAAATCATATAATGTGCTATGATCAATTGTTGTTGACTGCCTCGTGGTCTCGCGGTACAACTATGTGCCGTGCGATCTAGAGGTCCTGGGTTCGATTCCCGGGTCGGGCAAAGTGTTATTGGGTTTTTCCATTAGGAAATTCTCGGTAACAGCACGGAGTCTGGAAATGTGCCCGAAAAACGGCAATAGGCTCGCCACCTATTACGTGGGACTGATACATACTTGGCGAAATGTGGGTGCAGAAATGCACCTCTGCCTACCCCTTAAGGGAATACAGGCGTGAGTTTATGTATGTATGTGTATCAATTGTTATCAGATATGCATCTCAATATTGAATTGTTGATATTACAAAAGTACAAGTTTTTACATTTAGATTTTTGTTACTCAACACGCAAAGAAAATGAACGGGTTTGAATGAAATTCGGTACACGAATAATAATGAAGTCATGATGGCCTCGAGGTTCAGGCACGCGGTCGAGAACCTCGACGGTCGCAGGTTCAAACCTCAGGCATACACCTCTGACTTTTCGAAGTTATGTGTGTATTAACAATGAATTATCACTTACTATAACCGTGTATAAATATCTTGAGGAAACCTGCACACCTAAAAAAGTTCATAGGAATTTCTTAGGTGTGTCCGCCAGCCCGCACTAGGCCAGCGTGATGGACTAAGGCCTGTCAATTGTAGAGCAGGCCCGTGCCCAGCAGTGGGACGTATAGTGGCTCATGATGATGATGAATAGTTATTAAAAATCCCGACTATTCAAAAAGGTATTTTTTGTATTAGAATTGTTTGATATCCTCAGGGATTATCATAAAAAAATCAGGAAGCTTGACTGTTGAGTACGATTTACGGATTGTATAATTAAAATACATTTACAGACTTTTCATTTATATGGCTATAGGATGCGTTACTAAATTAAGGGGGCTTACGTTTACTCGAAGAGAAACATAAGAAATTCTGTTATTTTTTAATTGTCTTTTCAGTAGCGGTAGCTACACAGTACATACTCGTGTAATATATTTAAGATGTGTAAAAATAAATGACGTTTCATATTTCAAAGATCTCCATCTACAGGAATACAATTTGTAATTTGGATTAATGTTAAACTTTTAGATAGATTTTAGATAGATTGCTCAACGATTGATTGTTTTGTCAAATTGAACTTAAGTATTTTAATTAAAATGCTAAATGGCAGATTACACATCACTTAAAAGCGTCGGCAAGATGATATCGATATTATTTACCGAATTGTAATCAATCGCATGATCGTTGGATTGGCGACACGCGTTCATGACTAATTGATATTTATCGACGTACCTATACTATAATAATATTAAAAAAATAATTGAATAAGGCGTTCTTGACCAATTCGACTTCTCGATATTTGGTACTCATCATCATCATCAGCTCATATATGTCTCATTGCTGGGCACGGGCCTCTTCTTCCACTAAGAGGGTTTAGGCCTTAGTTTATCACGCTGGCCTAGAGCGGGTTGGCGGACTACACACCTAAGAAATTACTAAGAATTTCTCCAGGATATTTTCATACACGGTTAAACTAAATGATAATTCATTGTTAATACACACATCTTCGAAAAGTCAGAGATGTGTGGCAGTGGGTTGTTTTCCGCGACCGTTGACATTCTCGACCGCGCGCCTAAACCTCCATAATTATTTTGTAGTAGAATATTCATAATACGATATACAGCATTAAAGTAAAGCTTGAAGAAGATTCTTTGTAGGCCGGCACTTATCTCCCAGGTATAAAATGACTGGAGATTGGAGTCTCCAATGCAGTATAACAATTAGTCTCACTTAAAAAAAAACCGATTGCGATTAACTTATACGAGGTTTAAAGCAAGCGATAGTGATGGAACGATGCGACATCTTTCGGGATCAGCTAACGTAAAAACCGAGTATTTTGCATGTTGTTCCACATTTGGTACTTACCATTAGGTGCCAGTATGGTGTGTTTGTTCAGCGTTTATAAACCTTCAATGTAAAATAATCGTGACCTTCAGTTACGATCCAACAGCTTCTTGGAACTGGCAACGCCCCGTTTCTATTAATCAAAACCATTAGTGTGTTTGTCCATCATTAAATACATACATTGACTGCCTCGTGGTCTCGCGGTACAAGTATGTGCCGTGCGATCTAGAGGTCCTGGGTTCGATTCCCGGGTCGGGCAAAGTGTTATTGGGTTTTTCCATTAGGAAATTCTCGGTAACAGCACGGAGTCTGGAAATGTGCCCGAAAAACTGCAATAGGCTCGCCCCCTATTACGTGGGACTGATACATACTTGGCGAAATGTGGGTGCAGAAATGCATCTCTGCCTACCCCTTCGGGGAATACAGGCGTGAGTTTATGTATGTATGTGTATTGAGTCTCATGAGCATATGTCATAGTTTTGACCTCATAATAAGACATAGTTTTTGTGTCGTGGGCATAAAATAGAAAAACTTTTCGCTTCTCACAAACACCCAGACCATAAACAAATATTTTTTGTATCACACAAACTTTTAGCTCATGCACGGATTCTAACCAAGGATTATTATACTGGCACCATTAAATGGTAACACGATATCTAAAGAAATCCGAAGAAACGACTCCGTAGATCCTAGTAGTTAGTACTAATCATTTGTGTACCTCATGTACGGTGGTTGCTCTCTGTCTGATGATCACAACAATGTCCAAAATCTGTTGACGAAAGCCTCCAAGTGAGAAGCGAACCTTGGTTAAAATTACCAGCGAATGTTGGCCGACGAAAAGTTTTAAAGGTTGGAGGTCGCACGTGCTGCTGTAATCTGATTATCTTTTGTGTTTACAATCTTTTGGTTTGTGACGCTTTTGAACAATAAGTTTTGCATATTTCAGATAAAAGTAATTTGTTCATTTATCAATAATCATTTGTTTTTTAGTGATTAGTGATGAATAAGTTTTGATGAGGTCTATGTTGGGGGTTTCTCTGAAAGATAGGATCAGAAATGATGCCATCCGTCAGAGAACCAAAGTTATCGACATAGCCCAAAGGATTAGAGAGCTGAAGTGGCAGTGGGCAGGTCACATTTGTCGCAGAACCGACAACCGTTGGGGGAAACGGGTTCTGGAGTGGAGACCGCGAATCGGCAAATGTAGTGTAGGGCCCCCTCTGGCTAGGTGGGGTGACGATATTCGCAAGGTGGCTGGCAGGGGTTGGATGAGGAGGGCCGAAGATCGAGCCCAGTGGCGTGCCATAGGAGAGGCCTATGTCCAGCAGTGGACTTAAGAAAGGCTGCTGATGATGATGATGATGATGATGAAGTTTTGATGAATGAGTGTGAGGAATAAGTTTTAATCAATCAATAAGGATTTTGGTCTGGTTACTGCTACTATTCAACGTTTCGTTTCGTTATGGACGGACGAAAGACAACCAAAGCATCAAGACTATTAGGCTTGTCGATCGATCCCTTTCTCGCGAAATTCTAATTGACACAGCACTCAGATAGGATTCTGATACGACTGGCCTAGCTCAGTCGATGAGGTATAAATGTGTGCGGTTGGTACAAAAAAAGAATGCAAGCATAGTTGATGACATAAGATTAGCCTACGACTTGTTACATGGTGTACAAGTTTAGCAGAGGTCAGTTGTATCGCGGTCGACCTCAGGTGACCGTCTGCGTGTTGCGAGCACCGGACCGGTTCTGCTTTGTAACATCGTGTATTATGTTACACGAAGTGCCACTCAGCTGTTTAACCAGCGCTTGGATATCATACGCTTTGTATTCATACTAATGGCCTTTCAAGGAATAACAGATAATACGGATTATCTTTGAGGATTGTATAAGGTTCGACGGCGTCGGACATTAACCTGTTGAACGATAGTTTTGAGTTCTATATACAAATAGTCCCTTGGCTAGAGTAACAATGAAACAGAAAAAACCTCTCGCAGTCTCTGATAAAAATGACACAAAACTTATAACTTACTGTGGATTCAGACCTATGGTTGATTTATTATTTATTTTTTATTATATTAGATTATTATATTTTTTTCTTTTAGAAGGCATTAGATCAAAATATTCTTATTGAGGTTTATCCTGAAGCTGAGGGTGTTTAAAAAATAATGATATAATTGTTGCTACATTTTTTTCACTTTTATCGTAGTTATACGCAAGCTTGAAGACTAGCCCAGATTCTGAAGGTTGATTGGAAAAGAGCGACACTAGAGTTTCTTGCCCGTTCTTCTCTAGTGAGGACTGCCTTCCGAACTGCATGGTAAAATAAATGTTGAAATGACTGAATCTAAGTGATGTATTTGACATTTTATAAATTCAATAAGTAATATTTGATTTTGTTACTAGACACGGCATGCCTTGTAACGCAGTTGTCCACTCTGGGACTTTAACCATTATAAATAAATAAATACACCCAACAGTCACATACATAGTTCTGATCCCACACTAAGATGCAAGTCTTGTGTCGTGGGTATCAGAAACTACGAGAGACTTTTCGGTCTCACATACACCCAGACCCGAAACAAATATTTGTGGGTCACACAAACATTTGTCTCGGTGCGGTGATCGAACCCGCGGCCTCTCGTTTCGCAAGCTGGTGTCTAGCCAACTGCGCCACGGGGCTGTCAATTGTCATTGGTTGGGTCTTGGGACTCGTCATCAGATGGTGTCTTTTTTCTGTATTTTTTTTTTGTATTTTTTTTTCATATTCATCCTTTAACATGATAAGAGATTCAAATTAATTTTCTGTGTCTCCGGGCCTCCCCCACAGTATTCACAAGGCCGATAATACCTACATGTGTACTCGTTATCAAAACAACCGCTTGTTGTAGCAGGATATGACGTATAATCACTGAGTGTTTTGTGATAACCTGTTTACTATCTACAGGTGTTTTGTACACCAGTGTAGTTACCTGCTCAAATAACCGACGTGTAACAATTATAATATCTGCTAAGCCTATGAATAGACAGTGAGCCATTTTTCGTTATTCAGACTACAAGCTGATAAGTGACATTTTAATGGGAGACATACGAATAATAATAGTGGAATGTAATATTTTTACTAATTTCTGTATATACATACATAACCTCGCTGTATTCCCCGAAGGGGTAGGCAGAGGTGCATTACTGCACCCACATATCACCAGGTATGTATCATCATCGTCAGCCCATATACGTCCCACTGTTGGGCACGGACCTCCTCTACAGCTGAGAGGGTTTAGGCCTTAGTCCACCACGCTGGCCCAGTGCGGGTTGGCATGTATCAGTCCCACGTAATAGGGGGCAAGCCTATTTCCGTTTTTCGGGCACATTTCCAGACTCCGTGCTGCTACTGAGAATTTCCTAATGGAAAAACCCAATAACACTTTGCCCGACCCGGGGATCATAAGAAGTTCATAATAAAAATACGAAAAACATGTTATTGGACCCGTGACTCGGACTTGGACGCAATCGCAAGACAAAATATTTATACTGCGACACCAATTCTGAAATGTAACTTATACTTTAATATATTTAATTTATCCATTATTCCTTTTTGTATTTCTTATTCGACAGCTTTGCATTTATAGTTGAATCCGCTCAGATATTTTGCGTCTTTGACGTAAGTTAGAAACTCTTTCACGGCGGAGCGTTGATGCACGTATATTTATTATGTTAATAAAATTACGTATCCACGACGGTACACCGTATTCAAGCAAAGTAACGTGGAATAACTTTTAATATATTCCTAAACTAACAGCATTTCACATGCGGCGTCCAACAATTGCTATAATCAAACTACGTTTTGCATGAGAGGACCGCGCTTAAAGTCTTATGTAAGGAGAAAAAGTCTCCTGTAATTCTTATGTGGCAAAAAATCTATATAAGATGAAGAAGCATTTGATAATCATCTCTACATACATACATACATAACCTCACGCCTGTATTCCCCGAAGAAGTAGGTAGAGGTGCATTTCTGCACCCACATTTCGCCAGGTATGTATCAATCCCACATAATGGGGAGCGAGCCTATTGCCGTTTTTCGGGCACAATTCCAGACCCGTGCTGCGACTGAAAATTTCCTAATGGAAAAATCCAATAACACCTTGCCCGACCCGGGAATCGAACCCAGGACCTCTAGATCTCATATCTCTACCTCAGTATTTCCAAATTTTTACTCTAGGGACTTAAAAAAAATATTTTTCAGATAAGACCTTCTCAAATACCAAAAGACATCGTAAAGAAGCTCGTTAGTTTTCTATACTTTATGATTATATCAATTCGGTAATAAATATATGTGCCGAGCGATCTAGAGGTCCTGGGTTCGATTCCCGGGTCGGGCAAAGTGTTATTGGGTTTTTCCATTAGGAAATTCTCAGTAGCAGCACGGAGTCTGGAATTGTGCCCGAAAAACGGCAATAGGCTCGCCCCCTATTACGTGGGACTGATACATACCTGGCGAAATGTGGGTGCAGAAATGCACCTCTGCCTACCCCTTCGGGGAATACAGGCGTGAGTTTATGTATGTATGTATGTATGTATGTATGGTAATAAATACTACTTGTCTATAATTACTATAATAATTAATTAAACTATAGTATTTTTCAAACATCTCTTAATGTCTTAGTTAATTGTGTTCATACATTACCGACTTGTTTAGTCAATGCTTTTCATAAAAGCACATTTTATCTCCGATGGAGTGTCTGATTTTAATTTAATGAATACTTTAGCCATTGTTGTTGTGTAAAGATTGTAAGTTTCATTAAAACTAATCGATTCCAAACGATTTATGTGTGAGTGAAACTTTACTGGCTGTTTCGCCGTCTACAACCACAGATGAAACTCAACGCATTGCCTATGCGTGGAAGTGCCAAACTCCCTCGGCGCACAATGTATGAAATTTTCACACGTAGGTTTTACCGCTTATTAAAATAATGGAAGAGTTATACACAGTAATAAAATGAGCGTGTGCCGCGCTACGGTGTGTATCACGATTTTTGCATTATATTAGACAGTTCGTGATCGCGCTTGTGGGATGAGAAATATCGTAGGAGCACGTGTGGTGCCACTGCGAGCGGGAAGCATCACCGATAACCTCACACACAAACGCTATTCTAACCCTTACTCCATTGTGATAAACGCAACAATGGTTTGTATTATTCAGTGACAATTACCACAGCCGGCTAGGCGACTGCATCGTGACACGTTTCATCACTATAATAGTATCATGCTGTTACCACTCACTCCGCTCCGCAGATTGTGATAAAGAAATTTATTTCTTCATTTGCAGTCGGGTAGAGCGTAAAAATTTATATGAAAGTTAGAAGCATAAGTTTTTTGTTATAGTCAGGGGAGTGCACGAGTCACTACAAATGTCGGGGGAGTTTTAGTTATGTGTCTCGCTGAAAGTTTTGTTGCGTTAAGAATTTCACCGAGCACTTCATACTAGACCGTTCTTTAATTTTGTATGACACTTTAGTTGGAAAAGTGTCTGATTTTTCTAGCGCTGCGACGTGTCTTAATTAGTTTTATCAACTTTTGTCATCACGCTAGAAAGTCTGAGACTCCTATCGACTTTTACTATTGCTAGAAATGTCAAAGCGATAACGATGCTTACCACACCAACTCTTCCTAGAGTGATTGTAATACGAAGATACAAAAGCGTCAAATATGTATTTAATTGAAGGCAAATGTATGCAATGGTACATTTCCTGTTACCTCATGCTGTATGAAAGTTGTGAAATGTTACAAAAGATGCGTTTTTTTTTTGCAATAAATGTGCTTGAGAAACGGCTACGTAACTCGGTTTAATTCGCTCGTCAGGAAATAATAATTCGAGTTTGATTCATAGCATGATGTTAAACTTCTAGATTAATTCGTTACGGATCGAAGACAACCTAGATTTCTTAGGTTAGCTGAGACCTTGCGCTCATTGCTTCGAATGCGAGTTTACTTTTTCATTCCTAACAAATTACTTATACAATTAGTTTTGTTGTTTGGATCACTTGGAACGTGTAAAGTGTGCGAGTTTTTGAAGTATAGTTGCTTGAAGTTTGCGTTTAAGTGTCATCAAGAGTATAGCAGTGATTATCTTAGAAACGAGCAAGCAGGTCATCGGATGCTTAGTCCTCAACGCTGCTCATAGTTTTCACTCTATTTGAATCACAATATCGATGTAGTTACTTTGCCTTACTAGTATTTCAAATATTTTGTTTGTAATGTTGGATATACCACGGTTTTAGAAAGTCAAGGAGAAAAATGAGTACCACAGCTGTTGTACCGCAACAGCTTCATCTGCTGCCACAGCCGAGTAAGATAAATTTAAAATATTCCATAAATATGTTACGTAACAATTGATACTGAATCATTTCTTACAACTTTGTTTAGTTATGGTCCGAGATGAATCGATTATACGCTTGAATGCAAAAATGCGTCATCCGCGATAATTAACTTATGTCCTTCTAGTAATGCAGTCGGAAATGCAACACTGGATATATACAGAATGTAAAAAGACTGTGATTGAAAACTAGGACAGGTAATAGTTACGTTGATTACAAATACATTAACGTTAAAAAAACTGAAAAATAATAATAAAAAACGCTGATGTTTTACTTATCGCCAAATAGGTACATTTAATACTTATAGTTGTTAGGAAAACATCAGTATTTTTATTATTTTACATACATACATAAACTCACGCCTGTATTCCCTGATGGGGTAGGCAGAGGTGCATATCTACACCCACATTTCGCCAGGTAGGTATGTATCAGTCCCACGTAATAGGGGGCGAGCCTATTGCCGTTTTTCGGGCACATTTCCAGACTCCGTGCTGCTATTGGGAATTTCCTAATGGAAAAACCCAATAACACTTTGCCCGACCCGGGAATCGAACCCAGGACCTCTAGATCGCACGGCACATACTTGTACCACGAGACCACGAGGCAGTTTTATTATTTTAGTTTTAAAATAATAACACTGCATCTGATGGCAGGCACGGTGTCTCATCTCTCGTAAATAACCCTTTTTCTTAAGTTTTTAAATATACAGAATTGATGAGGTTTTGTAAATATAAATTAACTCATGTATCAAGGAAGTGAACAAAGATTCAAAGAGCCACCTGTGGGAACCAGCCTGCGACCTATCAACAGTTTCTGTTGGCAGACGTCCAACACTCAATTGTTTACGTTTAATATTACCTAGTATTTTTTATATAAATTCTAGCGTTTGCCTTCGTTTACGAGAAAATTTATTTCAATGGAATAAAAGAGGGCTGCAGTTTTCTTGCTTTAAAATTGCTGTTTAATTCTGTAACAAAAGTAAATGTGTACGTATAATGTTTTTATATGTATGTATAAGAACCAAAAATAATGTTTAACAGTAAATACTGAGTATTATTGTAACCAAAATTTGTTTTTCAATTCCGCTCGCTGTTAGTGGGACCATGTTACCTCACCGCCGATGTTAAGCAAGTTTCGTAATAATGAACCGGTGTTTATTCGCATTAATACGCAATAATTTCGATTGTTTATAGGCGCTTGTCAATGTTTTGCAATTACCAACCGAACTCCGCGTGAGTTAAACATTAAAAATATTCGTCAAATTCATTGAATTTAAATATTTATGAACGCGAATAAAGATTGTTATTGGAAACTTTTAGCAATTATAACAGAAATTACATATATACATACAACTCTACAGGGAAAACAGTCATATTATCAATTAAAATATACTTTATGTTTAAAAGATTGCCGTGCACATCCACACTCGGCGCTTAAACATAAAAATATACAACACCGCCCGACTCGGGTAGCAAATCCGGGACGTCTCGATCACGCTCTACACACTTATACCGCAGTACCAACAACGTAGGGATTAAACGGTCAATAATTTTATTTGAAATTATGGCACAGGTTTCGCAAGCCATACGCTTATACCGCGACATCAAACTAATGTTCCAGTAATTTTTATGTTAAAATATGGCAGTTTCCAGTTCTACTGATTCACTGAATAAGGTATTACGAACCCCGAACTTGAGGTCCTAAATTATGTGTAAAGGTTTAGGTCTTTAACAATCAACCTCATAATATAGTTTGAAGGGCAGATGAATATTCAGACACTTGCCGAATTAATTGTCAAATTTACAAAATCTATGCAAGCAAGGTTTAGGCTAAGCAAAACAGTAACAAATTATAATAATGCATGAATTAAATTTTAGTTGTTTGTCTTATCCGTGACTTTAAACTGTACTTCAATTAGAATCTTTTCGATCTATTATAGATATTCATTGTTACTGAGCTGATCCCTTATTTCCTATCAGTTTTTTTAAATCTTATGCTTAAGCAACGAAAAAACACGAAACGACTGAGCGAACTTGTTTTCGCCTCTGTTTGCTACTGGGAAACCCAAAAACGTTTTCCCCAACCCGGGAATCCAACTTTAACTTTATCAGCTCATATCGATATCGTACGATGAAAGAGACAGTCAAATCACTTTCATACACACACAAAGTCATCTAAAATATTATATTTGTTAACACCATGTGACAGAATCACTTTCAATGGATATAAATACGAGAACTCGTGACAATCGCTCGGGTTCACTCCTGATGTCGCTGTCCCGGCCAGAAGTACCCGGCTACGACTGCTGGATCCCATCCAAACTCACAATTGGCAGCCGAACGAACGGTGGGGCAATTCGTAACCGGCACACGCTGCTTTACGGAGACATTTTCTGCTTTATTGGGATTACGCGTGAGATCTTTGCAGTTTGGAGTGAAGTGATTTTTCAATTTGTCGTCTATTGGGTATGTATTATAAGGCTTAAGATTTGAGTCACTTTTTCTTTTCTTTCATTTATATGAATTTAGGCCTCGAGGTTTAGGCGCACGGTCGAGAATCTCGGCGGTTGCGGGTTCAAACCCCAGGCACACACCTCTGACTTTTCGAAGTTATGTGTGTATTCACAATGAATTATCACTTGCTTTAACGGTGAAGGAAAACATCGTGATAAAACCTGCACACCTAAAAAAGTTCTTAGGAATTTCTTAGGTGTGTAGTCCGCCAACCCGCACTAGGCCAGCGTGGTGGACTAAGGCCTAAACCCTCTCAGTTGTAGAGGAGGCCCGTGCCCAGCAGTGGGACATATATGGGCTGATGATGATGATGATATGAATTTAAAATTGAAATTTTATATGAATGAATTTCTTTGGTATTTTTCATTAAACGTGCTTTTGGATTTGGAGAAGCGGATTCTTGTGAGTTCACTTTTAAAAACTGGTCTCAACTAAATTTTTTGTTTGCATATTGGCTGAATGTTTTATTTATGTTAAAAAGATTTGGTTTTGGCTTGTTTAAATCCTCAATCTAAGGAACCAGTTCATCTAATTATCAATTCCCATTTTTTTTTTTTTTTTATAAATACACCCAACAGTCACATACATAGTTCTGACCCCACACTAGGATACAAGTCCTGTATCGTGGGTATCAGAAACTACGAGAGACTTTTCGGTCTCACAAACACCCAGACCCGAAACAAATATTTGTGGACCACACAAACATTTGTCTCGGTGCGGGGATCGAACCCGCGGCCTCTCGTTTCGCAAGCTGGTATCTAGCCAACTGCGCCACGAGGCTGTTTTAGTAGTAAAATCCATCACTCGATCGTAAATCCGGTGACAAGCGAGATTCGAACGCGGCGCGTACATTTGGCGCTGTCGTCCGAATGTCAAGGTTGAGCGTTTATAAGTTTTATTTTTGGCACTGCTTTTAGCCGAGTAATTGGTTGGCGTTTTACTATCCTTAGAAATGCAGTTGATGACCTACACGAATCTTCAAGTTGCGATAGGTTCGAATTCTGAATGGAGCATATATTAAACGCATTTTGTATTCAAACAATGTTTTGTGATTTGGTCATTGATGCATGAAGTATTGGTCAGAGTGTGGTTTTTTAAAGAGAATTTGGTAATATTACATCATATGAGTGACGTAAATTTAAAAAGTACTTTAGTGGACATTAAGTCAGATATGTTATTAATAACTTCTATTTCCGCAAAAGACTCATACAGGACGACATCATTCATATTAAATAAATCGTTTGACTCTCTTGAACTTCGAAATAAATGGCAGAATGTTAAATGTTTGAATGAGACCATATACTTGTAGAGCACATATAAACTAAAAGTTTCATAGGCATTACATAATTCACATACATACATACATAAACTCACGCCTGTATTCCCCGAAGGGGTAGGCAGAGGTGCATTTCTGCACCCACATTTCGCCAAGTATGTATCAGTCCCACGTAATAGGGGGCGAGCCTATTGCCGTTTTTCGGGCACATTTCCAGACTCCGTGCTGTTACCGAGAATTTCCTAATGGAAAAACCCAAAAACACTTTGCCCGACCTGGGAATCGAACCCAGGACCTCTAGATCGCACGGCACATACATGTACCGCGAGACCACGAGGCAGTCACGACATACATAATTCAATTATGGAAAAGTTGCTCCTTAATTCTTTGGTCTTTTCAGCAAAGCGTGAAGAAGAGCCTTAGCAGGCATGATTATACTGATTGATTAGTGATAGTCGCCTTAAAAACGAGTGGTAGTAAAAATCGACCTTTTGAATTTTTTGCGATCCACGGGATCCTTTCGAACGATCCGAACAGCTTTAGCGACTGGCCCATCGTGTTTACAGCATTATCCTTATTGCACAATCGTGTATGTAAATAAAAACAAATCAATTGCCCACACGGTCGCCTGTTTTCATAACTTTCCGGGTCGTCGCCCTCTGATGACTAAAATAACGAACAGGTATGGAAGGGTCCTTACCGGTTCCCTCGCGATGATTGTCCATGGTGCCGTGTCTTCACTCGATCATTTCACCTTATCGCACGTGATATATCGAACTGCTGTTATTTTTGTGATAATGTTCAATTCTCTTTTCCTTTTATGGCGAATTTAATTGCTGTTTTTGATGGCATGGTGGTCTTTGTTGAGGGCTGCGTCTTTTACAGCTTTGTGTGTTAACAGTTCTTATTTATTGTCTTCCTGATTACTGCTGGTTGATGACAAATTTCCTTTTTTTTATTTGCGATTTGTAAAACTTTGAAATATTTTTTCATATTTTAAGTGATGAACGTATGAAATTAGTGATAAAATAAGTTCGATTTCTCTATCGGTGTTTTTCTAAGTTTTGCGACACTGGCTGATATCGCCATTGTAAAACTATTTAAAATCATTCCCAACGATGTTGTTATTGTTACACATGTGAACAGCGTCATCGCGGTATTCAGTAAATGAACTTGGCTTTTAGCGGACGCGCTCTCTTAATAGGCATCGTAATGACGGTGATCAGTACAGTAGCAATGATGAGTTGATGGCCGGACGGCCGGACGTGACGAGACCACGTGGACGGATCTTCCCACGTGATTCTGATGGATGTGCGATTGTCATTGTGGGCACAGTCCGAAAAATAATTGTTCTGTCCTAAAAACAATCAATTTGCCAGCAGATTTTCAATTTGTTCATCCCACGCGCAATCGATGTAATCTTGCAAAAAGTTTTGGTTTATGGTATTAATGCCTCTGATGTCATTTGTTTAAGGAAATTGTTTATTATGGCATGAAGAACCGATCACCGAACCGATTTTTTATCGTATTTTGCTTACTTTTTCTCTCACACTAATATTTATTCATCTACTTCTCTGTATTATATCAATGTTGATAATATCAATTAGACATGAATATTAAAATGCGCAACCAATAAGCATGCCACTTTGGAATGAAATTCATGATCCCGCAAATTCTTTACCTTATTAGTAAGACGGTTGGTTTAAACATCTTTCTTTTTTAATCTATCGTTATTTTTATACATCAGTTATTCCAAGAGTGTCATTATTTTTCTGTCTATACAGTATACAGTTTGAAGCAAACATTTGTATCCCGTTAGGATTTTGGTGTGTTACTCTATCTTAATGACTTTGCCATAGAATTATTTAATGATATCAAATACACAGGCGGTTTTGATTAATAGAAACTGAGCGAACCGTGTTCCAGAAAGCTCTACGATAATTGCCAGCCTAGGGGGCGAACGTGTGCGTATTATGTTTACAATGCCGGCTTTCATATTGCATTGTACAATTCCGTTTCACATCGATGTGAAAATATTTGATATGTGCGATGAAATTGATATTTGTGCAACGTATGGAAAAGGCGGGCCGTTATAACTTTAAATATGTTTTCTTCGTCATTTAAAATTTAAATTCCGAATCGTTTGAAATATTCCGATTTAAAATAGGCTGTTTTATGTTAAGATTTTTTTTTGGCGTGACAATGTGCCGAATAGTGTAAGGAAGTATGTGGAGTGAAAGAATTGGATATATAAGAGGTAGAAGAGATCGTATTCGACCAGTTAAAGACGAATTAGTTATGCCAGCGGATTATTAATTAGAAAATATAAATCTATGGTCTTTGGTATACAGGGTATACACAGATCGAAAACTGATACAGGTAATAATTATTGATGATTAAGGAAACGACAAAGTTTTTCATTCAGTTTAGGATTTTTTTAGCGTCAATGTGTTTGTAATCCTGTACACATAATTCATGGAATACAGAAGTGATACTAGATGTATTGTACGCCCCTTCTCCTAAATATAAAGGCACAGCTGAAAAGTAGGTATTTGTGATAGAAATACTCATCACTGCAAAAAAATAATAACAATTTGATTTAAACAGAAGGAGAAATCGAATTAATCATAATTCCTTTATTATGATATATGCATCCTTTCTACGTTCCCTTCCGATCAATTCAGCTATTTTGTTTATTGCGCTACCGAAAATTTTCTTTAGTCAGTTTGCATGCTTTGGGACGTGATTTAAATTATTGCATTCTCTATTTTTCTTTTATAAGTTACGTATGCAATAGAGTTGAAAATGTAAATTCGTTTGGGACTTGACGTCCTTGGTTTGTCTCTCAGGTGAGGCCGTTCACTTTGTTTGAGTTTTTCTATGAGGCTGGTATATTTCCTGCAAGGGTTGGTGTTCGGAAACCTTTGAAATTTAAAAGACCAATATTTTGCAGAACAAATACTGTTTCATATTTTGCATTCTCAATTTTTTTTTAATTTTTATACGTAATAGCCATCGACATTGTCCTGTTTTCTAGGTTTCAGATATTTGCTGTCTTTCTTTCATACTACCTGGTATTTTTCTCGGTTTCTACCAGGTTCTACTTTCCTGGTCAATTTTTCTCTTTTCACTCCGCCTCCGACATTCTGTAAAGACCATCGACTCGTAAGTTTCCTGTGCATTAAAAATTTGCAACGCCAACATCGCAATGTGCAGTTATTACCAAAACGTTCGATATATCGAAATGTCGAACGACGGAAGTGCGATTAGTCGATTACGCTAAATGCATTTGGGCCTTATCTGGGCGCAATCTCGATACACCGCGATATCGAAAGTAATATAACAAGTGACAGCCACGCGCACGGCAACTTGCCTGTGAAATATTGTTTGCGCGCGCAGGGCTGACACGTGAGGCGAAACGTGACGTACTCATTTACTGAGAAATTCCGCTAAAGTTAAATGAATTGTTTTTTTCATGTTGCAAAGTGGCTATATGACGGTGTAGTAAAGGAGTAAAACATGCCCATTCTCGTGCAAAGTTTTATACAAGGGATTTCCTTGTCTTAAAGCGCGATTTACGTGCTGCATCGGCATATTGCGCATTGTCCAAGATGTAATGGTCAATAAGATAAATAATAGCAAAGACAAGATTATAATTTCAGTGCTGTATTCGACTTTGATTGATTTTAGTGCAGAGATTGATGGAATTGATGGATGAATAGACTGCCTCGTGGTCTCGCAGTACAAGTATGTGCCGTGCGATCTAGAGGTCCTGGGTTCGATTCCCGGGTCGGGCAAAGTGTTATTGGGTTTTTCCATAAGGACATTCTCAGTGGCAGCCCGGAGTCTAGAAATGTGCCCGAGAAACGGCAATAGGCTCGCCCCCTATTACGTGGGACTGATACATACCTGGCGAAATGTGGGTGCAGAAATGCACCGCTGCCTACCCCATCGGGGAATACAGGCGTGAGTTTATGTATGTATTGATGGAATCCTGGAGATAGTCATAGGCTATTATTTCTGGAAAATTGTTAGCTTCTTGGGAGATTATTGCTGTAGGACGAACAACTCTACTGTGTTTTATCCATTCACGCCATTTTAATTTCTTTATAGATCCCAAATTTTTAAATCAGAAGATTCCGTTGATCAAGTTGCCGCCTAAACTCAGTCCTTTAAACTATAAATAGGTTTAGATAATTGGGCAGCCCTACTAGCGGGTCTCTAAACCGATCGCCTTTCACGGAACTGGGCACAAGGCCGCGGGGCGCGGGGCGCGGGTTGCGTGCGCGGCTCTCGCAAGCGGCAAACATGTTTGTGTTTTTTGTTTATACAAATATCTTCACGCTATCTGGCTTTTAGTGTCGGCAAAATAAGAGACCTTCAGGATGGATATCGAAGTATTACAACAAAATTTAAGCTCCCACTTTTGAAATAGAGTATTAGAGTGATTTAAGTAGGAGGTTATTTTAGCATACATGCTTACTGCAGTTATAATCTCCTAAAGCTTTTCTTAATATCTGAATCAATGATCTAAAATTGTGAACATTACACAAATGTAGCTTAGACATAAGTGTTGATTTAAATCCGTTTCGAAGCTCTGCAATATAGAGTTCTACGCAAAAGTTTGCTATGAAACAGTAATTTTTAAATGTTTTCTTTATTATTTGCACAATTGTAAGTCCAGTCTCATTTAGATTGTGGATGGACTAACCACATACATTAATCCCTTGGTTATTTTTTCTCGCTATTCTTGAAGAACCCAGAATAATAATGTAAATACGAATTTCTTTTTTCTTATTTTTGTATAAAGACTTATTTTTGTTGTTTCTTTTTGAATAACATCATAACACAACGTCCTCTAATGTCTTAAAACCATTCACCACCGTCATCGCAATGGAAACAACACAATTTGCACAAAACTCGACCTGCCGTCACAAAACAAACAAAAACAAAAAATCAATCCACGAAAGTAGACGAAACCGGCTGCATACCGCCGTCTGGCCCCAATTATGTAAATAATAATTTGACAAAGCAAACAGAACGATGGCGAGCGTTCGTGTCGCACGACCTTGGCATTGTTACGGTCGCGGGCACGGTAATAGGTGCCCTGCGAGTGCGCGTGCGCACAACGCTAGAAAAACATCAATGGACGCGAAAAAATCACGCCAACACTGAACATCTACTTGTGTTAGCACGACAATGCGACTGCACTTTGCATTAAAGAGGGTATCGAATAGCGAGAAATTATTTTGATAATTTACCACCAGTCCAGTTAATTATGCTGGCAAATTTGAAACGAAATTTATAGACTAATCCCGGAAAAAAATCTCTATTTCTTAGCCGTTTTTAGTATGCATTTGGCCGTTCTGGGCTATAATTGGCATATTATTTAACTTCGGCAACGATTAAATTACTACTTTGAGCACTATTTTTACAAAAATGTATGAAAACATTTTTCGCTACGTAGGCGTGGAATAAAGGCATAATGAGATAATATAACCTTTTACGTTTAAAAATTGGGAGCAAACTTGTTCTAAAATCACAACACAAGTATTGAAATAGCGCTGTTTTAATTACATAATAAATACATCAATTAATGTAAAGTTCATATTTTAAATTTATTTAAAAGGCATAAGGAAATAACCTGTCCGGAAGATAATTTTATGAGCAGACTATTCTGGTCATTGCAAGGTCCAGTGTGACTTAGAGAACGCGACGATTATCTTGTATTAAACTATTAAACTTAAATTAAATTTTAAGGTTGTCTGGTGATTATATTGTACTATATAACTATAGCTTCGTGTTTGTATATATTTTTACAATTAATGTTAAAAATGTAATCTATAATAATTTCCAGGTTATATATATTTATACATTTCTAAACCATTCATCAAAGTTCAGAGATTAGGACGTTTAAACAAAAAATATCGCACGTTCGCATTTACAATAATATTAGGTGTGAAGCCCGACTCAAATCTTGCGCATTTTGTATTAAATTAAGTACCTTTTGTCCATTCCCAAGGTCCAGTCTACCTCCATACCAAAAATCATTCAAATTGGACCAGCGGTTTAGGTGTAAGCGTAACATAGGTAACTTGTGACATTTTTGACATAAGTATGTATTTGTAGACTGCCTCGTGGTCTCGTGGCACAAGTATGTGCCGTGCGTTCTAGAGGTCCTGGGTTCGATTCCTGGAACGGGCAAAGTGTTATTGGGTTTATTCATTAAGAAGTTCTCAATAGCGGCACGGAGTCTGAAAATGTGCCCGAAAAACGGCAATAGGCCCGCCCTCTATTACGTGGGGCTGATACTTATCTGGCGAAATGTGGGTGCAGAAATGCATCTCTGCCACCCCCTCGGGGAATACAGGCGTGAGGTTATGTATGTAGATATGGTTTTGTAGTAATGTATGCATTATTAAAGTCTGTTTTCCCGAAGAGTACAAAGATGCTACATGCCTGTAGCCACAACGACCACAAATCGAATTGCGGATAAATTAAATTCCTAAATTGAATCGAAAACCTCAAAATCAATTGGATTCGCAAATGTTAACAACATAATATTTATAGCTTTTGTAATATAATCACACATACATACATAAACTCACGCCTGTATTCCCCGAAGAGGTAGGCAGAGGTGGATTTCTGCACCCACATTTCGCCAAGTATGCATCAGTCCCACGTAATAGGGGGCGAACCTATTGCCGTTTTTCGGGCACATTTCCAGACTCCGTGCTGTTACCGAGAATTTCCTAATAGAAAAGCCGGGGAATCGAACCCAGGACCTCTAGATCGCACGGCACATACTTGTACCGCGTGACCACGAGGCAGTGTAATATAATCAATTTATGAAATCCTACGTGGCGCAGTTGCAACGCGGTTGTGAAACAAGAAGCCACGGGTTCGATTTCCGCATCGAGACAAATGTGTGTGGTCAGCAAATATTTGCTTAGTGTCGGCGTTTTGAGATCAAAAAGCCGTAGTTTCTGATACTTACGGCATATGTGTATATGGTTGAATTTGGTCGCAGGTTCAAACCCTGACTTTTCGAAGTTATATGTGTATTCACAATTAATTATCACGCACTTTAACGGTGAAGGAAAACATCGTGAGGTAACCTGCACACCTGAAAGTACTTAGTAACCCGCACTTTATTTTTATTTTTCTCGAGGGGAAAGCTGGTTATGGCTCTACTTCCCGTCAGCCCTGGGGGAGCGGGGCGGGAAGCGTATGTCGGGGTCACCGGCCTTCCAGCCCGGCGCACGGCGACGTCACGTTCGCGCAGATGTTAATGCCGGACTGGGTCCCTAACAAAAAACCCTCTGCCGGCATACCGACTAAAACCCCCCGGTGGCCATCTTCGCGCCAAGTGGGATGACCACGGTGTGTGGGCGAGGAGCACCCAGTATGATGCCGCAGTCACCCGATGCGCCTCCGAGACGAAAATGTCTCGGCCGTCTCGGAGTTGTGGGGGGCGCAGTTGCACCCCCACTACCTTGGTTTGGGCGCCCCGGTTGTAAGTGGGCGCCCGCGACGGACACAGGCCACAGTGCCGCCGCCCCTCTCGGGGTCACTTTCAGTGAGGACGCACTGCCCCCGCAGCGCGCCCAGCGACCCCAAGGCCCCTTTGAGTCGCCTTTTACGACAGGCAGGGGATACCGTGGTAAGATTCTAACGCCCCCTTCCCACAGGGCAGAAGTAACCCGCACTAGGCCAGCGTGTATGCGTGGTAGTCTAAGGCCTAAACCGTCTTAGTTGTAGAGGAGGCCCGTGCCCAGCAGTGAGACGTATATGGGCTGATGATGCATATGATTATTCAGTTTTATGTAGTGTATGGATCTGTGAAATTAATTTGGTTATTGTTAAAAAAATATATAAAATAAACAATATGAAATATTTCTCGCCATTAACTATTCTGTTTGAACAGCTTTGTAGCTACCATCAGCTGAGGTGCCCTTACATTGGATGCAAATAAAACCTAGCACCTGAAAAAGAAATATAACACTCCTGTTTGCACATTTTTTCAATGTATTGTCCGTTTTACGCGTAAATCTTGTTTATTCTCGTACAATATTGAAGTTTGCGATGTCATTTAGCGAATCTTTGCGCACGCTGCATGATATGTGCAAATATTGATGTGTTAACAAACAAGCTTGTGCGCGCTCGTGACGCGCTAATGTGCCGACACACAAGCCGCCTTGGTATAATTGGAACTCTTTCGTATTCTATGGCTTATAGCTTATATCATCATCAGCCCAAATACGTCCCACTGCTGGGCACGGGCCTCCTCTACAACTGAGAGGGTTTAGGCCTTAGTCCACCACGCTGGCCTAGTGCGGGTTGGTGGACTACACACCTAAGAAATTCCTAAGAACTTTTAGGTGTGCAGGTTTCATCACGATGTTTTCCTTCACCGTTAAAGCAATTGATAATTCATTGTGAATACACACATAACTTCGAAAAGTCAGATGTGTGTGCCTGGGGTTTGAACCTGCGGCCGCCGAGATTCTCAACCGCGCGCCTAAACTTTGAGGCCATCACTGCTTATAGCTTATATGGCTGGTATTTATACGTCCAGACTTTGCTTTGGGAAAGAGTTTTTTATTGAAGGTTTAGGGTGTAGTCCATTATTGGAGAAGAGCACCACTAGAGTTTCTTTCTTCTGAGTTTGGCTGCAGGCTGCTTCTAACAGGTCCCTGTGGAAGTCATCCTATGTCCAGCAGTGGACCTCTTTTGGCTGACAATGATGATGATGATAGGAGTTTTTTTTGCCCGGTTTTCTCCTGTCTGCCTTCCGCACAGGGTGGTAAACTGAATTTAAGTGATTTGACATTTAATAATTTCAATAAATATAATTTTACGAGAATTTCGTTTTAGGTCGGTGTAATTCTCCCAAGAAATTTTGAAGGACTTGTAGACGATTTGGATTGTTGATTTATTTTAATGTACCTATTTGTATCTGTTGTTTCCCAAATAAAAGCAAAATAAAACTGAAACTATTAACTGCCTCGTGGACGTGGTCTCTCGGCACAAGTATGTGCCGTGCGATCTAGAGTTCCCGGTTTGAATTCCCGAGTCGGCAAAGTGTTATTGGGTTGTTATAAATTCGCAATGAAATATCACGTACTTTAACGGTGAAGGAAAACATCGAGAGGAAACCTGCACACCAAAAAGTTCTTAGAATTTTCTTAGGTGTGTGTGTGTCTAAACCCTCTCAATTGTAGAGGAGGTCCGTGCCCGGCAGTGGGACGTATATGGGCTGATGACGATTGGTGGTAGTTAGTCTTGCGAGTTCTATGCAAAAGTTACGTTTCATTCATATAAATACATTGCGCATGTGTTCCTTGAAGTTGTAGGACATAGGTGCAATTCTGCACCCATATTTCATCAGACATGTATCAGTCTCTGGTTATAGGCGGCGAGCCTATTGCAGTTTTTCAGGCATTTTCCAGACTCGGTACTGCTACTGAGAATTGCCTAATGAAAAACCCAATAACACATTTCTGGGCCTAGAATCGAACCCAGGATCTCTATGCTAATATTTTCTTTACCAAAATTTAATAAATGTTTCCTGCCGTTATTTTATACCAAAAATAATCATCTAATACGTTACAAACTAAAAACCAGACTTCACTAAGGAGAATTTCTAAAGACCTGTTGCCCCAAGGATCGTTACACTGACCTGAATAGTAGAATAATACAGCCCAAACACAACTCTATATTTAAGGCAGTAACTTATGAATTTCTTTGCACGGCCAGAACAATACTTGCTCGAAGGAGAAGCATTTTGAACTTTAATACACTTAACTTACATTTCATTTTGTGTTATACCGTTAATATGATTTTAATAAAAAGAATCGTCTTAAGAATAGATCAAATATGAGTTTGAGGGATTTGGGTCTTGACACAAGACACCATAGGGGCTATATTGAAGATGTGTCATGATCGATCTACGTCCCACTTCTTTTGCTTATAATATGATTGGCATAATTCTATATTAATAATAATAATAAATACACCCAACAGTCACATACATAGTTCTGATTCCACACTAAGATACATGTCTTGTGTCGTAGGTATCTGAAACTACGAGAGACTTTTCGGTCTCACATACACCCAGACCCGAAACAAATATTTGTGGATCACACAAACATTTGTCTCGGTGCGGGGGTCGAACCCGCGGCCTCTCGGTTCGTAAGCTGGTGTCTAGCCAACTGCGCCACGGGGCTGTCATTAGTGGGTATATATTTTTATATTACTTAATTCTTGCGAAATAGATACAAAGCTATTATTATGAAGCAACTAGGTTTTATCGCGAAGTTTCAAAAGAAACGAGACATGCTTACTTGAGTGTACACTTTGTGTTCTTGCCTGGGTCACTAGTTAGATATAAAAAAAAGCAGGTGACACTCCGGGAGTGTCGGCAGAAGTGAAAACTTCAACATTAACGTTGTGCATTTTTGAATATTTCGGAATGGTTAGGGAATAATTTCGCACGAATTGCTTTATTTATCAGTATAAAAGTACTATTATTTACTTGGCAAAATACGATATTTATTGCGTTATCGTACACAAACATGACAACGCGACAACAACGCATGACAACAAATGTCTTACGCATTTTCGATCAGCGTCACGTGAGTCAGAGTGAGTCAGTCAGTTCAACATTTTTTATCCATCCCAAAAAAAGTGCCCAGTGCCGCTAAAGAAGTTTTCACTTCAAAAGGTTATCCGAACGCTAACGAAAAACAATAAAAAACATATTATCTAATAAAAGCGAATCTATGTATCTCTCCCAACTGAGTGGTACCCCTCATAACATAACAAACTGCGTTGACATTGGCCACGCAGATAGTAGATGGTAGATTTTTCAAGAGTTTTCCAAAATTCACCCGCTAAGTGAAAGAAACGAGGGTCTAGAGTTATGGACAATCCCCGAATTAACCGCAAGATAATTCTGTAATAAAGTTGTGTCCAATCTCTTATGAATGAAACGTCATCATCAGCCAAAATACGTCCCACTGTTGGGCACGGGCCTCCTCTACAACTAAGAGGGTTTAGGCCTTAGTCCACCACGCTGGCCTAGTGCGGGTTGGCGGACTACAAACTTAAGAAATTCATAAGAAGTTTTAAGTATGCAAGTTTCCTCACGATGTTTTCCTTTCCGTTATAGTATGTGATAATTCATTGTGAATACACACATAACTTCGAAAAGTTTGAAGCCGCGACCGCTGAGAATCTCGACGCTGCGCCCAAACCTCGAGGCCATCACTATAAATGAAACGTAGCGATTGAAAAAGACAATAGAATTAGGGACGCAAGCGCAGCGCTCTACGTCCTATAAAATATTAAAACCGACGCCCTTTTCCGAGAAGCGGAGAGCGGTGCGACTGGTCCTTCACATTTCGTGCAAGAGGCGTTCATGCCGCGTGTAGCCGACAATCGCCGCGTCGACGTGAATCTCAGTTGGGAAATCATTCTCGAATCAGCATTAGCAAATGAAACTCATCACACCATTGAATTTAAGATGCTGATGGTGGGATTCGATTACAGATTAATCACCAAATTATTTGAAAAGTATGATAAAGTGCTTAAGACTTAATCAGGATCCGGTGATACGAAACATAACAATAAAGATTTTAAATTTGTCGTTGTTAATTCGCATGCCGTAAATCAGTTCTAAGATTTTAGATAGGTCGAAGTCATCATCATCATCATCATCATCATCAGCATATACGTCCCACTGTTGGGCACGGGCCTCCTCTACCATTAAAAGGGTTTAGGCCTTAGTCCACCACGCTCGATAGGTCGAAGTACAATAATTGTATGCTATGTTGGCAACCCTAAAATAAAATAAATGACTTCGTTGGCGTTGCTATAGATTTAATTGATCAATTCTAAACAGAAAAATCAAAAAAATAAATCGAAACGGTTAATAAGATATTTGACATTAGCATATCCGTGTCAAAAATATAAAAATCGCTCTAACAGTCTAAAGGTGAAACTTGAAACATCCAATGGCACTTGCGCATTTATAATGCCAAAGGTTCGACTTTATTCCACCTGACCGCAATTTTCTGTGAAGGAGTTTATGTCGTCCAAGGCCCCAATTGAGTGTTCATCAGTTCATCAAATTTGACTCAGCCGTTAACCTGTGAAAGAGAAACAGAAGAGTGAACCGACAGTGTTAATTTCAGTTATATAATATTAGTATTGAGTAGTAAAGAAATAAGTAAAACCCCAATTTCGTACTCATATGTCGCGTAATATTTATGGAACATACAAAAATTCATCTTGGTTCTTGGGATTGAACCCGTCATATCTTGTTTCATCGCAATGACAGACCGATGGCGCAATTGGCTGGATACCAGCTTGCGAAACGAGAGGCCGCGGGTTTGATCCTCGCAAATGTTTGTGTGATCCATGAATATTTGTTTCAGGTCTTGGTGTTTGTGAGGCCGAAAAGTCTCTCGTAGTTTCTAATACCCACGACACAGGACTTGTATCCTAGTGTGGCGTAAGAACTATGTATGTGACTGTTGGGTGTATTTATTATTATTAATGTCCATCAATAGGTTTTATTGCATAGGTTTGTCAAATTTGCTCATTTTATTATAATAAATAGCCCATAAAAATGTTAAATATTTAACAATAATAATAAATACAACAGCGGCACACTTACTCCTGACCTCACGTAACAAGTCTTGTGGTGTCTATGTTAGAAGTTACGAGAGACTGCCTAAATTTTTAAGCTTATACTCTAGAAAGGGGAGGTAGAGTCTTGTGTTCCCAAAATCATCATCATGTCATTTACCTTGTAAATTTTCAGACTGTTACTGAGAAATTCCTGACAGAAAAACTAAATGACGCTTCAATGCCTTTCAAAATTTCTGATGGAGATGTCACATAGTTATTCAGAAACCTTTATTTAATAGTGATACATAGTTCAGATTCCACAGTAGGGTACGTGTTATGTGTCACCGATATCAGAGATTACCAGTAACTTTTGACCTTTTCAATTGCTCAGAGTAGCAGCATATATTTATTGAATCTACTGTATTTGTCCTAACTACCTCGCGGTTTCATGCATACTACCTTCGGGTTAAGTAAGCAATGTACGATCAAGAGGTTTGAGACCTAATCGTTCTAAGTTTTAATAGCTTTTCATCAATAAGAAATTGTCAGTTAGAAATTTGTCCGATAAACAGGCTTTTTGCCTTAAAAAACCTCTGGTGGACGATAACTCCTTCTTCGGGCGTTTAGATGTAAGTGTATCTATATCTGGATATACCATAAAAGCAGTGATGGCCTCGAGGTTTAGGCGCGCGGTCGAGAATTTCGGCGGTCGCAGGTTCAAACCCCAGGGACACACCTCTGACTTTTCGAAGTTATGGGTGTATTCACAATGAATTATATATCACTTGTTTTAACGGTGAAGGAAAACATCGTGATAAAACCTGCACACCTAAAAGTTCTTAGGAATTTCTTAGGTGTGTAGTCCGCCAACCCGCACTAGGCCAGCGTGGTGGACTAAGGCCTAAACCCTAAGTTGTAGAGGAGGCCCGTGCCCAGCAGTGGGACGTATATGGGCTGATGATGATGATGTTCCGGATATACCACCCCAAATAAATCCCACGAGCTTCATTCACCTTTGAGATGCGTTCAGTTTTATTCCACCACGCTGGTCTACTGTAATTTGTTTAACTTCACATACATGATTCGCAGCAAAGAAACCTCAATGATATAATCATTAAATCTATAAAAGACTCGAGAATGTTTCGTCTCAGCCGGTGACCTAAACCGTATGCAAATAATTTTGATACTTGGTCACACAGTCCAAGCATTAAATCTAAAATGATGACTTGACATTTACACAACTATTGATACCTGAGAGACCTAAAAAGCAAATGGCACAAGAAAATGCCCGCGGCTTTGTACGATTCTTTATTTATGAAGGATGTGTTATGAGGAAAACTATTTTCCATTTATTTTTTATAAACCTCGAGCCAACCCGCACTAGGCCAGCGTGGTGGACTAAGGCCTAAACCCTCTCAGTTGTAGAGGAGGCCCGTGCCCAGCAGTGGGACGTATATGGGCTGATGATGATGATGATGATGATGATGAAACCTCGACTGCCTCCTGGTTTCGCGGGACTAGTATGTGCCGAGCAATCTAGAGGTGTTAAATTCCTGGGTCGTGCAAAGTATTAATGGGTTTTCCATTAGGTAATTCTCATTAACAGCTCGGAGGCCAGGATATATGTTGGAAAAACGGCAATAGGCTCGCCCTCTATTACGTAGAACTGAATTATATTTGACTAAATGTGGGTGCAGAAATGCAGTTCTGCCTACCCCTTAGGGGAAAACAGGCGTGAGCCTATGCATGTATGTACGTATGCTGTTTGTTAGTTTTGTTCTGACTCAGGGAACAAATACTCGCCCGCATAGTTGGCATATGCACAAGAAACTAGATTTTTTTAAACTTACATTTGAGTCTGGCTGAATTTTTTTCGTGATCGAACATTTGTACACACTTGCAATCATTCTTATACTACATCATTGCCTCTTTTCTCTCATTTAAAAGAAGGTCTAGTCCACCACTCTGTAGTATCATCATCATGATCATCAGCCCATATACGTCCCACTGCTGGGCACGGGCCTCCTCTACAACTGAGAGGGTTTAGTTCTAGTCCACCACGCTGGCCTAGTGCGGGTTGGTGGACTACACACCTAAGAAATTCATAAGAACTTTTTAGGTGTGCAGGTTTCATCACGATGTTTTCCTTCACCGTTAAAGTACGTGATAATTAATTGTGAATACACACATAAGTTCGAAAAGTCACAGGTGTGTGCCTGGGGTTTGAACCCGCGACCGTCGAGATTCTCGACCGCGTGCCTAAACCTCGAGGCCATCAAGACACTTGGCGCGATTTCTCCAACTAGTCCAAGGTTTTTTCGCACCGACAAACTTTATTCCACAATCATTAGTATATATTTCAAGTGTCCAATTACCACGGAGCAAGTGACATTTGGCAATATGTCAAACGCAGGCGTTATGCTAATATCAGACTAGTACCTAACGCGTACAACAATTACTTATGTAGACAAATGTCATAATTTGTAGTTAATAAAGACATTTACAAAGTTGATAATTTAGCCCGTAGCGCGAATGGTGAAGAGACAGGCAGAGAGGTTACGAGTTGCCTGAACTATACTAGGTTCGTTTGTTTCGTTTTTGCGTTTCGGTTCGGCGTTTTTGTTTGATTTGCACATTTTTATTATAGAATTTTAATATCTGATACTCAAGTTAAGCAGTATTTCTTTATGCGTTAGTAGGGGTATTATTAAGTTGACAGCCCCGTGGCGCAGTTGGCTAGACACCAGCTTGCGAAACGAGAGGCCGCGGGTTCGATCCCCGCACCGAGACAAATATTTGTGTGATCCACAAATATTTGTTTCGGGTCTGGGTGTATGTGAGACCGAAAAGTCTCTCGTTGTTTCTGATACCCACGACACAAGACTTGTACTTAGTGTGGGATCAGAACTATTTATGTGACTGTTGGGTGTATTTATTTATTTATTTAAGTATTGGTATTTTAAAATAGGTTTGTAGACTTCACAAGCCTCACGTTTATTTTTGTATTCATCTATTTATGCTCGTATTTGGGTACCCGTGTTTACAAGACGAAAAGTTTTTCGCTGTTTTAATATAAGCCTGATTGATGAACCAATGCAAAACCAGGATGTCATCATTATAACGGTTGTAAACAGAACATGATTGAAACAAATAGTTATGGTGGTTAGGAAAACGTCATTTTTTATTTATTTATTGTTTTTGTTTTTTACTGCCTCGTTGTCTCGCGGTACAAGTAGGTATATGCCGCGCGATCTAGAGATCCTGGGTTCGATTCTCGGGTCGGGCAAAGTGTTATTGGGTTTTTCCATTGGGAAATTCTCAGTAACAGCACGGAGTCTGGAAATGTGCACGAAAAACGGCAATAGGCTCGCCCCCTATTACGTGGGACTGATACATACCTGCGGGGAATACAGGCGTGAGTTTATGTATGTATGTTTTGTTTTTTAGCGTCAATGTGTTTGTAATCACCGTAACTACTGACTATCTGAGTTTTCGAGCACGGTCTATTAAAACCTGTATATCTGGTGTTCCATATACATACATACGTAGTTGGTTACGAAGGCGTGCACGTTGCAGCCTTCACGTTGAAGCAGCGTCTTGCAATCCCGGTCGTTCTGCGAGTGACACGCCCCGACGAACGAGCTGCGTCTACAAATCACTGAACCGTTATTATTTCCCCTTATCTGTACAAATTTTCCGGTTCATCTTGTCAGTCCGGAATTTCCGGTTAAATTAAATTTTAAACGGTATTGTAAATTTACTAGACATTTTAATTTTTCAAGTAATTTTTCTATACGTATGCTAATCCGGAACACCGGAAGAATACCGGTCATGTTTTTACCTTCACAAATTGCATGTTTTTGAGTGTGTCGTGAGTTTCGTGAGGTGCTATGCATATTTAAGTTCTCTGAAGGAAGAGTTTTAGGTACGTGATGTCCGCTAAATAGCAATATGTAATCACACATATACATACATAGTTACACTCGAGCCAGTATGCTTCGCCAGATTTTTTCAGACCCAAGTATTAGGGGGCAAGTCTATATAGACTTAGTCTATATAGTCTATATAAAAACAGATATTTGTTTTTCACATTTTCAACCTCAGGTTTTGGTCACGGGTGCTCCCGTCTAGTGTCCTAGAATAGGTGCTACGTCGCTAGTCACTACCAACCTTCCCTTCCGTGACTGCACTCCTACAGGCCATACTTTTTTCCCATATCATCCTCTACCCACCAATCCAAAAGGGAATACCCTTCCCCCGGTTGATGACGGGCAGCAGCGTCATCAACGCGAGTCCCCTCCTGCGCTCGCAAATCCGCCTTCCAAGCGTGGCGAGTATAGGCAAAACGCCCCTAAATGGATAAAACTAGGACTAGGCCCCCAGTCCCCGGCAGATCCAACAGGTCACTATGGAAGTCATCGGGGAAGGCCTATGTTCAGCAGTGGACTTCCTTAGGCTGATGAATGCATGGATGAACCTCCTGTTGAGTATTTCCTAATAAGAAAACACAATATTACTGCCTGATCATATCTAAAATTTCGCGATTAACACCGTAAATCTATACCGCGGGACCATCTAGGCAGTTACCATGGTATAGAGCCATAGACTACAGACTACATCCAATTCTTAGCATTGACTGCAAGCACCATGCCGTAGGGCAGTGGTCAGCAACCTTTTGGCAGGCTAGGGCCGCAATGTGGCAAAATAAAATAAAGGCGGGCCCGCACTTGTGATAATTACCCTAGATTCTACTTAATACCTATGTATAATTAGTCATATCTCATAGAAAAAATGATAATGCCAACTAATGGTAACATTCACGGGCGGCGCGTTGCCGACCGCTGCCGTAGGGTGATACAATATTTCTCGCTGTGTACAGTAATATTGCAGTGTCGGCTAATCGTGAAGTGGTTAACGCAACGCATCGCTGTGCGCAACAGTTGTCGACACACCAAAGTACATAAATGAGATTACAACACCTCTATGTGGTGTGTAAAAGAATATTTTAATCATGTTTAAATTAAATTCAATTGACAGCTCCGTGGCGCAGTTGGTAAGAGACTATCTTGCGAAATAAGAGGCCGCTGGTTCGATCCCCGCACCGAGACAAATGTTTGTGTAATCCACAAGTATTTGTTTCGGGTCAGGGTGTTTTTGAGAGCGAAAAGTCTCTCGTATTTTGTGATACCCACGACACAAGACTAGTATCTTAGTGTGAAGTCAGATTTCAGAAGTATGTATGTGACTGTTGGGTGTATTTATTTATGTATATTTTTTTTAGTAATTATAAATATATTTACACGAATCATTTTGTCGTGTGCCATGTGAACGTGAAATTATTAGAGACTTGGTGTGTATAAACTTTTAAGTAGGTTCGGAAATCGATTTAATTTCACTAATCATCATCAGCCATCTCTCTTGATAGGATTTAGGCCTTAGTCCACCACGCTGGCCTAGTGCGGGTTGGCGGACTACACATCTAAGAAATTCCTAATGCAGGTTTCAGTACGATGTTTTCCTTCACCGTTAAAGTAAGTGATAATTCATTGTGAATACACACATAGCTTCGAAAAGTCAGAGGTGTGTGCCTGAGGTTTGAACCCGCGACCGCCGAGATTCTCGAGATTAACCTAAACCTTGAGGCCATCACTACTTTTCACTAAAAAAAAATCCCTTTAGCGCTGCACGCTCATACCGCAGGACTAAAGAGATTATTTATTTCAAACCAAAGTTAATTTCAAAGGGCAAACGTATAAATGAAGATGAGGTGTCAGATAGCGCTTGAACGATGTACTCGTTTTATTAGGGGTCTCACTCGTGACGTGTAAGTAACTGCACTTAATTAATACATTAATACTTAGACTCGGTACCTAAAACAGACAATGTGTTCAAAAAGATTGTTAAAATAATTAATTTACACATTCATACATAAACTCACGCCTGTATTCCCCGAAGGCGTAGGCAGAGGTGCATTTCTGCACCGACATTTCGCCAAGTATGTATCAGTCCCACGTAATAGGGGGCGAGCCTATTGCCGTTTTTCGGGCACATTTCCAGACTCCGTGCTGTTACCGAGAATTTCCTAATGGAAATACCCAATAACACTTTGCCCGACCCGGGAATCGAACCCAGGACCTCTAGATCGCACGGCACATACTTGTACCGCGAGACCACGAGGCAGTCTTACCTTTGGATTTATTTCTATATATTCGATTAGCATAAACTATTTATAGACTCGGTACCTAAAACAGACAATGTGTTCAAAAAGATTGTTAAAATAATTAATTTACACGTTCATACATAAACTCACGCCTGTATTCCCTAATGGGGTAGGCAGAGGTGCATTACAGCACCCACATTTCACCAGGTATGTATGTATCAGTCCCACGTAATAGGGGGCGAGACTATTGCCGTTTTTCGGGCACATTTCCATACTCCATGCTGCTACTAAGAATTTACTAATGGAAAACCCAAGAACACTTTTCCCGACACGGGAACCGAACCCAGGACCTGTAGATCGCACGGCACATACTATTCGCATGCTTTGAAGTTTTTTTCAATTTGAATCAGATATAGCGTAGTGAATGATATTGATCACTAATACTGGCCAGGGGCTTGTTTATGACATTCATTTTTGCTCAAGAGAATCTCAGCGTGAGAATCGAACCCACTGCTTTATGTTACCAAACTTCTGTCTGCCAAAACGCGATTATTTGTCCAAATTGCAATAGGCTCACCTCCTTTTACACGGAACTTTTTTCTCTTTATTATTTTAGAGGCTTACAATCAATTGACTATGCTAGCGCCATCGTACCTTTTTAGAATTATGACAAAAAAGAGAAATATGACATTTTTAAACTACTAATAAATTTATACACTTTAATAGAGTCTTCACTACTGCACGGGACTTAATACACAATTAACTATCTAAATATGAGTGCAGAAATGCACCTTTTACCCACCCGTATGGCGTATGACACCAGCTTGTGAGTGTGTGTTATGGTCAATTCTAGAATCTCTCCTGTATAGAAGGCACTCACAATGAATTATCACTTGCTTTAACGGTGAAGGAAAACATCGTGATGAAACCTGCACACCTAAAAGTTCTTAGGAATTTCTTAGGTATGAAGTCCGCCAGCCCGCACTAGGCCAGCGTGGTGGACTAAGCCCTTAAACCTCTCAGTTGTAGAGGAGGCCCATGCCCAGCAGCAGGACGTATATGGGCTGATGATGATGATGATGATAGGAGTTAAGTGCATGTAAAAAATAACCCACGTATTCGAATGTTGTACAAATATTGTGCAAGACAATTCATCGTTTAACTGACAGGGTGACATCGTGACCTCGTTCAAATGTTTACCCAGAAAAGTGTCTGTCGAGTTTGACAACACACGAAAATGTCGATACACTTTAACAAACAAATATTTAAGATAATTATTTATAAGTGCGTTATGTTTGTTGGCAAACGATGTTAATATATATGTTTTAATATTATTGTTAATAGGCACATAAATAAAAAAGCAGTGATGGCCTCGAGGCTTAGGCGCGCGGTCGAGAATTTCGACGGTCGCAGGTTCAAACCCCAGGCGCACACCTCTGACTTTTCGAAGTTATGTGTGTATTCACAATGAATTATCACCTGCTTTAACGGTGAAGGAAATCATCGTGATAAAACCTGCACACCTAAGAAGTTCTTAGGAATTTCTTATACGTGTAGTCCGCCAACCCGCACTAGGCCAGCGTGGTGGACTAAGGCCTAAACCCTCTCAGTCGTAGAGGAGGCCTGTGCCCAGCAGTGGGACGTATTTGGGCTGATAATGAATTAATGATAATAATGAGGTACATAAATATAATCTTCATATCGCATAAAATACTATAATTAATTGTCCTAATTTAATTCATGGCCCCGTTGCTAGGACACTTGTCTTACAAACACATTTTAATTAAACAATTTACAAAAAGACAATCAGAACTTACATCCATACACACTCACGCCTTTATTCCCCGAATAGGTAGGCAGAGATGCATTTTACCAATTCTGTTTTCGTCCCAGGTCAATAGGTAATAGGGGAGAGCCTATTGACTTTTTTGTTCACATTTCCGTGCTGCTACTGAGAACTTCCTAATGGAAAAATAACAACACTTTGCATGACCCGGAAATCGTTTCCGGGACTTCGGGATTGCACGGCATATATGTGCTTGCACCGCGAGACCACGAGGTAGTCCGACCTTCTCTTCGCATATTGTATAATTATGTAGTATTTTTCTTTCACTCTTTAGCAGCGAATACGATCTGTGAGAATTATTTTATAGCAATTAGAAATAAAGAATGTAGCGATTTTGCGGTGTTTACTTTTCCGCACTATACGCGTTTGGCTCGCTGTCTAATCATAGTATTGATGATTGTACTGAGATTCTATGACCAGTAGATCTAAGCTTATCTAGGTCGGAAACTACCACATATTAACTGAACCATTAAACGGGCGAGTCTGTGTCACAAAGCGACAATATACCGCGCGACAAGTTGATGTTTCCGATGTTGCGTAAATAATTATGTCGGTTCCACATTTTCAGTCTTCACGCGTCGCACGGCAGCTTAACGAACGATGCACACGCCCACATTCGCCAAATTACATTTGCCATCGATTCCAGTTATACCAGTCCACGGATTCAACGTGCATCCTGTTTACCGAGCGCAAATTTAATTTTGCAATTTTCCAGGAGCATCCAACGTTTGCAGATCCTTGGTCTCTTTGAGTAGTACCGACCTGGCGGTCCTACGTAAACTGGATGGTCCATTTTAAACAGGACTCCAGAGCGGTGTGTCGTGTTTATTTTTAGAGTTCAGTGTGTTTCGGTTCGTTAGTGTCGCGACGGTGCACTTGTTGTGCATACGCGTGCACAGAAGTCTTAAATAATGAGGGCTGAATGGAGGGATGGCGAGGGGGGGAGGGGTCGGGAGAGGTACTTAACAAGGTTATGTCGGACCTCGGCCGGGTCACGTCACACGTCGAGAGGATGATATGACATACATACATAAACTCACGCCTGTATTCACCGAAGGGGTAGGCAGAGGTGCTTTTCTGCACCCACATTTCGCCAAGTATGTATAAGTCCCACGTAATAGGGGGCTAGCCTATTGACGTTTTTCGGGCACATTTCCGGACTCCGTGCTGTTACCGAGAATATCCTAATGGAAAAACCCAATAACACTTTGCCCGACCTGGGAATCGAACCCAGGACCTCTAGATTGCACGGCACATAATTGTACCGCGAGACCACGATGATATGACTTGGTGATTATTTGCTATTTTTTATACTGGCACGGCAAAGCGACCCTATTGCACCTGATATGCTATGCTGATATGCTGCTATGATATATGAACTCATATTGTTATTAACAAATTAGCAAAGACTTTTAAGTCTAATGGCGCAATAATTAGATATTTTAAGAGGCTCTTGGCTGTTCTTAATCGTTGACATACATTCGATTTATGTTCAATCGAAAATGGTTACATTTGAACTTCGGCTTTCGTGTTCTTTACTGCTGAAAATGTTAGTTGTATTACTTTTTAAAATATGCTATCTAAGCCCAAAAATGTGTACTAACTTATGCTGATAAAATTCAAGCCCAAACACAAACGTAAGATATTTTTATGGGGACACAGAGAAATAATAGGCATTTTGAAAAACTGCGGTAAAATTAATTACAGTGCCAATCCAAATAGAGCACCGAAGCACATATTATAATATACCTACAATTAAGAATGCCAGTCGAGATAATTATGCCGACATTTCTGCAATCGCCCATAAAATAATCCTGAATCATCCCTCATCATGCGCAAATGTCTCTTAAATACATCGGTAGCGATTAGTTGCAAAACGCGATCTCAGCGTGTACTATGGGTCGCGAGTCGCACCAATTTGCCGGACCACCCACCGGTCGCATGATTTATAGTTGCAAACTGCATGAAATCCATAATAACAGTGTTGGGTATTTAGTAGAGCTGGCGGTAATAACACGGTCCCAGTGGCGGTCGGCGCCGCGCGGTACCCACACTGCGGGGAAATACGGGACAGTCTCATGTGTGACAACACTTATTAGATTCATCATCATCAACCAATATACGTCCCACTGCTGAGCACGGACCTCCTCTACCATTGAGAGGGTTTAGGCCTTAGTCCAGTACGCTGGACTAGTGCGGGTTGGCGGACTACACACCTGAGAAATTCCGAAGAACTTCTAGGTGTGCAGGTTTCATCACTATTTTTTCCTTCACCGTTAAAGTATGCAATAATTCATTATGAATACACACAACTATGAAAGTCAGAGGTGTCTGTCCGGGGTTTGAACCCGCGACCGTCAAAATTCTCGACCACGCGCTTAAACCTTGAGGCCATCACTACTTTTCATCAGATTGGTTCATTAATATAAGTAATAGCACACACTTACATGCCTGTATTTCCGAAGGACATATAAAAAGCGGATTTCTAGGGTGGCGAGGTAATTCTTATCTATGTAAATAATCCGGAAACCGAACCAGGGACTCCTAGGTCGTAAGGCAAAAACCACGAGTTAGTCTTGCGGAATGACTACGCGAGCTGTATAATTTCTGTGCCTCGTAATTACGCGCTCGGTTTAAAGGGAAACAATGGTCTCGGATGCATTTACCAGCACAATGGTATTATTCCGCACTTTGACCACGAAAGAGAACATCTTAAGGAAGTCTGCACATCTAAAAGTACTACACTAGGGATATCACAATGACAAGACTATATACATACATATACAGGGTGTATTCAGACCGTGATCGGAAACTAAGGCAGGTAATAGTTAAGGTGATTACAAACTCCCTGGCGACAAAGAAAATCCCGACAAAAAATAAAAAAAATGACGTTTTCCTAACAACCACATACATTTTATACCTATGGTTGTTAGGTAAACTTCATTTTTTTAACGCCAGGGGGTTTGTAAAGACCTAAGCTATTACCTGCCTTAGTATTCGATCACGGTCTGAATACACCCTGTATATCATTGCGTTTATTCGTTTATCCAATAGACTTATCCTAGACGCTAGACAACTTGGGTGTTACTGAGCAACCGAGAGTGTTTGCAAAACCAACGTTGCGCCACGGAGACTTCTCTCGGCATTCCTCAGTCGGCAGCCTTGAGTATTGTGTCGACGGCTGGGTTGTGATGACGTCACTAAGTACCGGATATTATGACGTACAGCTCATAATTATATGGAAAATGAGATTACATTTTGTAGTTTACTTAAATCCTGACTGCGTGGATTTCGCAATTCAGTTTCCGGATGTCTCGACCGTCGTTGTGATAAAGAGGATGGGTTTGATACCTTCGCATGGCAAAGTATTATTTGGTTACTCCATTCGAAAGAAAATCACCAGCAGCACGGATGGCCTCGAGGTTTAAGCACACGGTTGAGAATCTCGACGGTCGCGGGTTCAAACCCCAGGCACACTCCTCGGACTTTTCGAAGTTATGTGTGGATTCACAATGAATTATCACGCACTTTAACGGTGAAGGAAATCATCGTGATGAAACCTGCACACCAGTGGCGGGACGTCCATAGAAGCCCAAAAACGTTAAACGTTAATTGTGTAATGTCTAGATTATATTTGCTTATTGTGGGGTCTTTATTTAACAAATTGCTTTTGTTAAATAAAGATTTAAAGCTTAAGAATTATTATTCGGAATTTTTTAAGGCAAACTGGGCTTTTGGGCTTCTATGGAAGTACCGCCACTGCTGCACACCTGAAAGTTCTTATGAATTTCTTAGGTGTGTAGTCCACCAACCCGCTCTAGGCCAGCGTGGTGGACTAAGGCCTAAACCCTCTCAATTTTAGAGGAGGCCCGTGCCCAGCAGTGGGACGTATATGGGCTGATGATGATGACGGATCTATTATTTAATTTGTCAGCCCATACACGTCCTACTTCTGAGAGGGGTTAAGTCTTAATCCACCACGCTGACTTATTGCGGGTTGGCGCACCATCTATTATTTATTGTATATTATTCTATCTTCCCCTCAGCTCTAACTACAGAGGGCAACAACCGCCTTCAGAACCGCTGTCCTAATCGATACATGCATACGTTTAAACGCAACCTCGAATACGCAACACTAGTAACAGCATCTGTGATTTGTGTCGCCGGCCATTTATGAGTGTGAGATAAATCAAAACGTCAGTGTGTTGAAGCTAAGCGCTGCGCAACTGAACGCCGCGCTGGTAGGAGGAGCTGAGCTCGCCGTGTCTATTCCTAATGCTTTATCTACTTCGAAGTTAGTGCTAATTATGTAATCATTGGTTTCTTGGTTGCGAAGTTTCGTTTGAGGCTAGAAAGAACGCGAATCAGATCCTGATCAATATTTGTAAAAACTGCCTAAAGACTATTTACTTGTCCTACTAATTGAAGGCATGTCGTGTAAGTTGATGTTTGTGTGTATGTATAATATGTATGTATGTATGTATGCAAGTATGTATGTTTGTTTAACCTTTAACTAGTGACGTGTAGTCTCACAGGCGTCGCGTGTTTTGCAAATTCTTAGAATTGACCACTTCTCCCTGCTTGCGGAGACCCATCGTCTTAGTAGCTTTTGTTTTAGTGCTAAAACGACCATTGAAGAAGGCAAACGCGTTATCGGTTGTTTTACACTTAAGTAATACGAATTAGAAAATTGACCGTAGCCTATGAGGCTACATGTCCCTAGTTGTCATACAAATACTTTTACGATCTATTTCTTAATGTTTGGTGCAAAATGGCAGAAAACACTAGGAAACCTACCTCTCCTACGAATTCATCAAAAAATAAAAAAAATACGAACATATGACCCATCGTTTGAAGAGGAATTCAATGTCCTCATGCTGGTTTCAGACCAATATGACAGTGAATGTGATATTGACGAGTTCTTGGTTTACGATCGTAAAATTTTACATCTTCGTGAAAGTGATCAAGATAAAGACCTAGACAATAACATTCCAGAAGAGGACCGATAGTTCTGATGATGACCACCCTCTTTCGGAATTACAAAGATCGAATTATTATTACAATGTTCTCGCCCTTTTTGCAAAAAATACCAATGATTTTATGCCAAATTGAGCGGGTGTCAGAATTTTTAGTTTTAGTTTTTATAAGTGGTTTTAATGTTTTTTTGTTGCCTCTAATATAAGATTTTAAGAAAAAAGTGTTGAATTTGGCATAGAATTTATATAAAGTCTATTAAAATGGTAAAAAGGATTTCATGTCAATTAAGGCTAAAAATTACCACTAATAGTTAATTATAGTTTTTTTTCTAAGTAATCATAAAAATATGATTGAATTCATTTAAATTTGTTTTATTGTATACCAAGAGTTAAATACAAACACGATTTTAAATCATCCACATGCAATTTTGACATTTTTTTAAATTTAGAAGTAGTAGCCTGTGAGACGTCATGTCCCTTAAAGTGTTATAAATTTGTCATGTCCCTAGTTAAAGGTTAAGTATATATATGAATATTTATTTATATGTTCTACCATATTTATTTATATGTTATACCAGTACACTTCGGCTACCTTTCATCTCTCTTCCTGCATCTCCATCCCAGGTTGCCTGTAAGAGATCGCCTCGTGCGATCAGGCCGCCCATTGTACTTCTCTAGTTCTCTGTACTCCTTAGTTTTAATGTTGTGTGTACAATAAAGTTTTAAATAAATAAACATCATCATTTTATAATCGTCGTCATCATCAGCTACGAGACATCAACTGATAACCTCCTGCGACCTTGGTAAATTTCGACGGCTTAAGAAATTCATTTATTCACGATGGTTCCTTCACTGTAAAAAGAAACAAAAACAATATATTACTCTTAATTAATTTCAGAAAACAAAGGACTATCTATCGCATCCAGTCCAAATTTGTAGTTAAAATCTTCAACTTGCCTACGCTTATACCATCAGCAACAAAGGTCCATTATTTTGTCTTCACTATGAAAATTCGGTATGGTTATTCATAATTGTCGTGACGAGTACATGTGTATGGTACACTGCGGCGCCACTATCAGAAGCCCATTAGCCGCTGCTGTCTGAATGATCGATGGTTCGCGCTCGACACCAATTCGACGTGTTGCTTATCCACGATTTATTGACTGCTTGCATGACAACAACCTCTTTAAAATTGATACATTTCGTGAACAAAAGCAACTGGGTATCTACCATGAAAGTCGAAATATTGAAGCAATTAAATATGTATGTTTTCGATTTGTTTAGTATGTTCTATCAAGCCTGCATCCCCGACGTAGACAGGAGTAGATAGAGGGAGGTGTATTTTTATACTGATATACAAGAACTCCTTTTTGTTTATATAAAAAAAAAAAGGATACGTTAATGCACTCCATTTTGGTACTGAGAAATTTCAAACAGGAAACGCAGTACCATACAGCCCGACCTAGGAATCTTCCACAGGAAATCTCTATCGTGTGCGACTTATAAAGCAGTAATTTCTTTGAATTTACATATATAAATTGTTTTAGAAATCTAAACACACATACGGAGAGAACTAAACACAACATATTTGTTATACAGTACTATTTTTGATTATAAAATGTGATTTTTCATGGTAGGCACCTAGTATCCTGCCTTTGTTGGTTGTCAAGTCTATTGCATCACGTGGATATTGTGGACTAACGATTGAGGAATTTAGAAGGGGAGTAAGATTTCCAACGTGAATTACTTGATATGGCTGTGTAAGAAAGAGGTGTTTTTTTTAAACTATTTAAATGCTGCGCGTTATGTGTCGTTGGTGAGTGGTGTGGTTTAATGGGGAGGCCCGGCAAAAGGCAGGATCTCGCTATTTGATACAATTTTCCTGCCTTTTTCGGGGTTCAATGAATTAGAAAGAGATGCTGTGAAGATTTTAATACTGCCAAAATAAATTCGTGCAGTCGAAACGACTGTAACGGATGAATAAGGGCTGCTCAAGACCGGGATGGTTGGTGCCTACTTGGGGAGGCCTTCGTTCAGCAGTGGACGGCGATAAGCTGAGAATGAATACCTAATAAATTCCTAAGAACTTTTAGGTATGCAGATATGCTGCATAATGTTTTCCTTCGCCGTTAAAGTACCTGAAAAATCTACATATAAAAATCAGAGGTCAGGTTTGAACCTGCGACTGACGATATTCTCGACCGCGTGCCTACTTCAGATAGCTCAGTCCAGACCGCGGTTTATTTCTAATGAAAATATCAACACAAATAATACATACGCACGTAATTTTTTGCGCTAGTTTTTGCCACTCAATACTTATTCAACCCGACCAGCGCTTTCAATCAGAAATGTAGTCGCATTGCTACGCCAGAATAGAATATTTATCAATACCCTTAGTATACATTTTAATTATTTCTCCACGGTATCTAACGTCATGCTGTCTCCAATAACTCATACACAGTGATATTGCGCATGTGAATTATGGCCACTATCGAGGCTCTAATTGGATTTCTCGATCGTTTCCGCTGATCTATGTTTCCACGAAAATTTTATTTCCATCGAGTTTTCCTGTTAAACCTTTTTTTCGTGTTACAACAGTCATGTTTATTTTTAGTTGTCAGGTCTTTGGATCAATCTAAAATATTGTTTCGAAATTCTTGTTGTAGTTTTATAACTATCATAGTTTTAATTATTTATACAACACTATATACATATATGTAGGTTCAAAATTTCAAACGCACACTAAAATACAGATTTTAGAGCCTTTTCGGTCTCATATACACTCTGATATGTGACAGATATTTGGTGTCAAGTCAACTGCGTTACGAAGGCTGTCTGTCAAGTAAAGATTTTAAAGGCTATTTTCATCAGTGCTTATTTTATTATTGACACAACTACTATTCAACATCGTGAATTATTTGGCTAAGAGCTTCATTGTTATCATTACTAGCTCTATTTCTACTCATTTAATTGCTACTTCTAGATCCTGTAAAGAGATTTGCCACTTGTGCGCGTCATGTCTCACTGCATTTAGCGGTCTTCTCTGACCTTAGTCAGTCGACTATTAAACTTCGCATAAATTAAGTGAAGTAATTTATTTATTTACATACACAGTGGGGTTGCGAGCTGGCCAATGCGACTGTTTTCGTGTCTTAGTACACACATACACACACACACTTAACTAGTAAGTTTTAGTTAATGAATGATTTGGTATGAATTCATAATGGAAACAGTCGCTAATACAATAACGTTAATGATAGGATCAACGACGAATTTAATAAAAAATTAAATACACCCAACAGTCACATACATACGTAGTGCTGACCCCACACTAAGATACCAAGTCTTGTGTTGTAAGTATCAGAATCTACGAAAGACTTTAAGGTCTCACAAACATCTAGATCCGAAACAAAAATTTGTGGATCACACAAACATTTGTCTCGGTGCGGGGATCGAATCCGCGGCCTCTTGTTTCACAAGGTGGTACCTAACCAACTGCGCCACTGGTCTGTCAGTGGCGTGACTTATGTATCAAAAATTCGGTCCCCGTGCTATTTGGGATTTATGTAGTCAACTAAAATATTACTGCGTGGATGGGATCTACTTTTTTTGTATCCATTTCGTCTGAATCGTCAGTCTTCCCTTTGTTTGTTTTGACATCTCTTATAGCATATCGATTTTACGCTACGAAGTGTCGTGTGTTGTGGGGATGTGTTTTTTCCTACCAATTATATAATGGGTATGTAGGTAAACGTGTCTTACTTTTGACGTAAATCGGTTGAGGCGCTTGCGTCACATGATTACTGCGCGTAGTAAATAATTACATGAAATGAGTAAAAACTGATTAGTTTTTATTTACTCATGTAAAGGCTTACGAGGGAATAGTTTTTGTGGTATTTTCGTATCCTCTCGAATATCACATATTCTTAGAAAAGCTATTGCTACAAATAAAGTTTTAACCTACTACAGTGAACCAATGCAAGTGTATTGCATTCCGTGATTAGTTTATGTAATCAGCTTTGAAATGATATCTACCATTTCTACAAAATCGATCAAGTCAGTCCTAATAGGTGTTTGGTCTTTGTTGCACTCATTTCGAGTTAGAAGTTTAGGTCATATTGCAGTACTATCATTAAAAATATACAGCCGGTCTAGACGGTAAAGCAGTCCCATGGGTTACACAGTTAAATTACCTGATCCATTAGCGATTAACATGCACAAATTGATTATTTTCTCTAATTTAACGCTGCTTGATTATATTTAATTTATATTTTTACTTAACAAACACATTTGCATATTTAATTGATCGTATTAATAAACGGCTTCCACAATCTATATAGAATTTATTTATAGAACATAGTCGTGGGAACGTTAAAGGGAATTAGCTCAAACGGCCGGCATCCAGAGTAGTAAAGATTAAAAAAGTTGCGCGCGCTTGTCTACTGCTCGCAACCAGTTCCCGCCAAGTAGCGCGATGCGGCGCCGGCGCCCTCTCCGCCATTGTTTGTGGTCACACGCCTCGCTACTACCGCTCCTGGTCACATCATTAACATCGCCTCTTTGTGTGCATTACGGTACAACGGTAATTGATACCGCGCAAACCTCATGCGCTTATTTAATCTATATATTTTTAAAAATTATACTGTTTTTCTACAGTTGATGTTGGCTTTTCGAGAAATTCCTTTTGTTTAATGAATTCGATCATCGGTAACACATTAATAGATATTTTTGACAGGCAAATATTGTTTATCGATTTACCGTTTTTCATCGACAGCTGTCATTTAATTACTTTGATATTTGAATGGCTTTCTTTACAATCATCCACAATCTATTCATTGTCCTTGTCTCAATCCATCTAGATGGCTTTGTTATTTCCAACCAGACCAAAGATTGTTGTTGTTTTTATGTAAAGATTCTATAGAACTAATATGTGGTGAAATTTAAAAGTACTTTTAAACTTTTGCCTACCCATTACCCCCTTGATCTACACAGTTGACGAAGACACCCTAAAACATCAGCGTTACCTATCAACCTACGCTTGTATACTGCCATTCAGTGTCCGTCAGTACAAGTGAAAATATGTTCCCATGTGATGTGAAACTTCACTTGACGGTGGCGATTCGCCTCTGTTCCCAGACACCGGCCCGTGTGGACGCCGGGGCACTGTAGTGTGACTAGACAGGAACCTGTTAGTCCTGTCTTGCCGCTGTAGACGTGATAACCTGTGACGTCATCTACACTAGGACAGTCTTTGTTTCAAGCTCAGAGCGGTATTTTAGCATCGAGAATTTAGAAGAAATTTGAATGTTTTCTACTGTTTTCTATGTTTATTGTAATTGAGATAAGCTTTGTTTGTAAGAGTGATCTTTAATTATACTGTTTTGAATTCAAAAATTGTTTCACGAATTGAAATTTGTGCTGCTTCTGCATAAATAATATTAGAATTTGCAAAGCATTTGCGAGCAACCAATTTTATGAAGATAGGGTATGAAAATTCATATCTATGCTTTGAGTGGGAACGAATGAAGCAAATTGGAATGCAGAGCGCTTTGTATAATACTTCTTCAGGGCGAAACGGGGCCGAGTAATATACGTTGCTTGAGAGGAAAAAATAAAAATTAAAGTACATTTTTATCCAATAACATGGACTTGTATTTAAATACAATCCGAAATTCGGTACATTTGGTATAGAGACAACTGAACCCGTAATGTTCCTGGTAATATAACTTCTCAGACTCTTAGTCATTTAGGTCACCAAATTTAACTCGAGGTCAATTTGTAATCTTCTAAATAAATGTCGCGAATAAAAGGCAATCACAACGGCTACAATATGAAAAAGACTCAAATATTACACAAATCTAAATATCTGATCGTCTGCGCGTCTAAGATTGTGTTTCAAATTTATTATTTACCGTAGACTTGAGATTACTTGGAAACTGCGCGCAATTGTTTGCCGAAGCTTAAGAAAACAAACGAAGATCAGAATCGCCTGCCAATCGTGTGATAAATTAGACTTACATTTTTTGTTGCTACCTTTTTTATTTAAGCGCGATAAAGTCACTGCTTGGGTACCTACTTTGTGGAAGGAGGTATATATGCAGTGTTATATTTAAAAAGTAACGATAATGGTTAATATTAAATGGTAACTACATTGGTGCCAACCTGCACACCTAAAAGTTCTTAGGAATTTCTTAGGGTTGTCCACCAACCCGCACTAGGCCAGCGTGGTGGTCTAAGGCCTAAACCCTCTCAGTTGCAGAGGAGGTCCGTGCCTAGCAATGGGACGTATGTATATGGGCTGATGATGATGATGATGATGGTAACTACATGTATATAAGATTATCTTTCACTATATGGGGTTTTATTCATATGGTGTTAGCTCTTCTAGCGGATAAAATACACAGGATGGTCTGGGAAAACCACACGGTTTCGTGGTATACAAAAGCGATTTTTCAGTATGACGATAGCTACCCGGGCGTATAGGAATATTTATCAGGCATATTGGCATATACAAACGAAGGGAATCTCGATACAAAATTCCTTCTGATCTGTTTTTGAACGTACTATCTTTGTTAATTTGATATCTTGCATACAACCTTCTGCCGTATTAGTTTTAACGCGTTTACCAACTTTCCGTTTGAATTTCACTAGAAGAAATAAAGTGGTCCGGAAGAAATTCGCGAGGCGCACAGTAGGTTTGAGTTTTTTCAACTTGTGTTGGTAACTAAACCTGGGCATTTATTTATGGTACTTTGTTGCTTGTTGTTGCCTGCATGGAAAGTGCAATGTTGTGTTTAGGTGTTATTCTATATTGAAAATAGATGCGAAGAGTAGGTCTAGAAGCTACGTATGCCCTAAGAGGAATATCCAGGCATTACGCATTTTACAAGTTGACTGTTTCGTTTGCAAGCTTCAAATGAAGTCTATACAAAAAAAAACAGCTATTCAGAGCTTATCCATGGTATCAACAATCTCTTAAGGATTTTTTTAAACATTAGAAAACCATATTTATCGGTATAGTCCGCCAACCCGCACTAGGCCAGCATGGTGGACTAAGGCCTAACCGCTATCAGTAGCAGACGCGGCCCCTGTCCAGCGGTGAGACTCAAATAGGCTGATTGTATTGTATTGCAAAACTTAAAATGACTAATGATTTTTTTAAGTTGTAGAAGCAGTAAACCAACTCTTACAATTGTAATTTGATGTTTGAGCCTAATCTTAACTACATCTCAGACGAATTAAATATGTATAGAATGTCTTAATATCCCACTTCAGCCAATCTTACAGCTAATGATCTTAGATTATTTGAACAAACATTTAAACTGAAAATGTTCAAAATATCCTACTTATTTGAGTGTTTGCAAGTATTTCCCCATTCATTGATATTTTAAGACATGTCTTCGCATTTCGACGGGCCGGCATTTTAAATTAAATTTATCGCCGATGCTTCAACTTACCGCTGCCGAGATCAATTATCGACGACTTGTTTACGCACAAAATAAGCGTAATTAATTGATTTATAATTATTCACGTTCATTCTGTGGATTAAGGCGATCTTGAATTGATATTCTCTCCGTGTATTTTTATAAGTAGTACATACATAGGTACATAAACATGATTGCCTCGTTGACTTTATAATCCATAAGTATTCTAGTAACTGACTGCCTGGTCCTAGGTCCTAAGTACGATTCCCGGGTCGGGCAATGTATTATTGGGTTTTTACCATTAGGAAATTCTTAGTACCAGCGCGAAGTCTTAAAACGTGCCCCAAAAACGGCGATGGGCTCGCCACCTATTTTACGTGAGACTGACACATACATGGCGAAATGTGGGTGCAGAAATGCACCTCTGCCTACCCCTTCGGGGAATGCACGCGTGAGGTTATGTATGTATGTTTTTAGTAATAAAACTTCTTAACCTCTTAGCCAATTAAGTCACCAAATTAATCTCGAGATCAATTTATAATCTCCTAAATAAAAATCGCAAATAAATGACAGTCGCATTATGGAACATAAATCAAATATTACTTAATTCTAATTATCTGATTTCTCTATTTTTACTGTTCATTCAATAGAACAGACCAGATGGTTAGTTAGTAGTTAAATAAACTATTTTTTATAAATAAGCCCTTCAATATTCATGTATGACTCGTCAAATCTATTAATAATGTCAGGATAATGTAATTGTTATATTAACGCACGATTCATTCGTATAATCTTCATTTAGCTACAATGCAGCATTTATCTCCGCAATTGCATGCCGAAGTGCATTTTCCTCGTCAAATTCTGCGTAAACATGACTGTCCGTTTCCAGTGGCTAATCGGTAACTATTCACGGCAATTGGCGAGTCATTGTGATAAAAAAAATACAATTGTTAGGTAAATTAGGAAGCCAACAGTTTCGTACGAAACGCAATTTAATGTATTCCCCGAGGGGGTAGGCAGAGGTGCATTTCTGCACCCACATTTCGCCAGGTACATATGTATCAGTCCCACGTAATAGGGCGAGCCTATTGCCGTTTTTCGGGCACATTTCCAGACTCCGTGCTGCTACTGAGAATTTCCTAATGGAAAAACCCAATAACACTTTGCCCGACCCGGGAATCGATCCCAGGACCTCTAGATCGCACGGCAAATACTTGTGCCGCGAGACCACGAGGCAGTCAAAGCAATTTAATGCTTCTACGTATATAAGTGTTTGTCTTATAGCCACACCTTGTGTGGTGTTTGTTTAATTTATTTGTTAGGCAGGTAAAGGGTAATCATATAAATGCACTCAATAGTAGATATGTAAATAAACCCCGAAGGTCGTGGTGTGTTTCTACACCTACTTTCTTAGCATGTCATGCCAGATGAATTAAGGAACTAATCACAATAAACCCGAATGACGCAATGACATAGAGGCCGTGAACGCGCTGATGATCATAGCGGATGCTGTAATACAGTAAAGAAACAATAATGTCAAAGTCATTAGCATAAATATAATGCGACAGCTACGTTTTCATTCTTATCTGTCTTGGTGCGCTTGGTTCTGTAGGTATTAAACGATTCTTTCTTTTTTTAATAAATAAATATATGCTCAATAGTCACATACATATTTCGTTCTGACTCCATCTTAGGATACATGTCCTGTGTCGTGGGTATCAGAAACAACGTGAGACTTTTCGGTTTCACAAACACCCAAACTCGAAACAAATATTTGTGGATCACACATACATTTGTCTCAGTGCGGGGATCGAAGCCAAGGACTCTCATTTCGCAAGCTTTTATCTAGCCAACTGCGTCACGGGGCTGTCGGGCATTTGTTTTTTAAATGTATATATGTTTTTGGCCTCTTTATACCCTGCCAGGTCGGGGATGTATTTCAGTAATCCAGTTTTGCCAGTTATGTTTAAGAAACATGTTCTAGGAGACGAGTCTAGACTTCAGTGGCTAGTACATAAAAGACACTGAGAATAACCTAAAGTATGTGTTATGTAATGATACTTTCACCGATCTGGAAATAGAATCTGGAACCTCTCATCACACGCGTCAATTCATGCTCTCATACATACGGTTCTTCTTAGAAACAGTATCAAGTAGCGCGGCAGGTTCATTTTTCTACATTCGGCACAGTCATGCACTGTTGATTTTCTGCATATAATATTCATTGGTAACAGTGGTTATGCAGTTGGTATGACGACAGTCCATAAAATGAGTCACCATGGCAGTTAATCGATTATTTATGCGATTCAAAAATGACTGCCTCGTGGTCTCGCGGCACGAGTATGTGCCGTGCGATCTATAGGTCCTGGGTTCGATTCCCGGGTCGGGCAAAGTGTTATTGGGTTTTTTCATTAGGATATTCTCAGTAGCAGCACGGAGTCCGGAATTGTGCCCGAGAAACGGCAATAGGCTCGCCCCATATTACGTGGGACTGATCCATACCTGGTGAAATGTGGGTGCAGAAATGCACCTCTGCCTACCCCTTCGGGGAATACAGTTAAGTTATGTATGTATGTGCAAAAATGTTTCGTGGATGTTTGTGCGATCGAGAAGTCTTACTAGTAACACCAAACTCTTGGGTCGGGGCTATCAGAAACCACAAGGGACTTCAGTCTCACTCACTCAGTCTCGGGGAGGGAATCCAACAAGGGGCCTTTGTTTTTTAGCCGTGTTTCTAGCCAATTGTGCCACCAGCTGTCGAAATTAAAACGAAACATTTTTAATGTTCATCAATATTCTCGCGAATGGTTTTTCCAAGTACTCAACGATACCGCAAGATATCAAATGGTATTTATTTTTTTAATTTAATTCGTGTCGAAATGTGTCGTAGGTTTTGTTGCTGTAGTGCCGACGTATATTATACTTTAATATGTAAAGATTAACGTCCAAATCACATGGAACTATAAAATTGAATTTAGAAGACCCGTAGGTTAATTGCGATAATACATTGCGAATGCATCTTTTATGGTCTCGTATGAATTACAATATTAATGAATAATTTAAATAATAATTGAATATTTTAATGACGTACCTACTTTCACCAGATTTCGTTTTTATTGTAAATTTACATTAAAATATTATTAGATTTCATAATGTTTATATAGGAAGGCACGGGCGTCCATTAAACTTGAAAGCTGGCTGCTTTGTATACCTGCTGCGGGGTGAATTCGCGTGCGTTCGAGAATTGTCATGTTCGATTTCTAGGTTGTGCAAATTTCGGATTTTCTCTTGACGAAGATTCGTAGTTTCTGAAACCCTTAGCTACTACATAGGCTTCTCCTTTGACTGAATCGTCGTCGTCCTCGTCGTCATCAGCCCAAAGACGTCCCACTGCTAAGCACGGGCCTCCTCTACAACTGAGAGGGTTTAGGCCTTAGTCCACCACGCTGGCCTAGTGCGGGTTGGCGGACTACACACCTAAGAAATTCCTAAGAACTTTTAGGTGTGCAGGTTTTATCACGATGTTTTCCTTCACCGTTAAAGCAAGTGATAATTCAATTTGAATACACACATAAATTCGAAAAGTCAGAGGTGTGTGCCTGGGGTTTGAACCTGCGACCGCCGAAATTTTCGACCGCGCGCCTAAACCTCGAGGCCGTCACTGCTTGACTGAATAGGTTGACCGTAATGTTAACGTAGCTGTAGATAGACTTAATACGACCAAAATAGCCTCAATCAAAAAACTTCATAAAAATCATTATTACGACTGACTAGTATTCCAATTACGTCACGTTTTACAACCAGACTATGTTTATAGGCGCAACAATATGCCGACATTTCGCCGACAGCCCCGTGGCGCAGTTGGCTAGACACCAGCTTGTGAAACGAGGCCGTGGATTCGATCCCCGCACCAAGACATACATATGTTTGTGTGATAAAAAAAATTGTTTCGGGTCTGGGTGTTTATGAGACCAAAAAGTCTCTGGTAGTTCCTGATACCCTCGACGCAAGACTTGTATCTTATTGTGGGGTCAGAAGTATGTATGTGACGGTTGGTTGTGTATTATTTTATTTATATTCTGTGTTCACTATACCTTTCATGATAATAAAATCTTTATTATTTCGCGACAATTTGACCTATTTCCTGCAATAGCACTCACGGATACTATTACTATTCAGCCAGTACGGCAGTGTGTCCCATAGTAGGCCATTCCACGAGCATTCGGCTAAAAGCATCGTAACGCGGATTGCTAATCTCTGTGCTTGCCGGGGTGGACAGCGACTGACCCACTTCTAACTATAACTGTGCGCACTTAACCTCAGAAAGTATCTTGGGGAATATAACGAAGTACCCCGGGATTATTACGAGAACTCGCAATTGTGTTCCTGCTTTGTATGAAATGCGTGGAAGGTTCTATTTAGGAGAATATGTAGGTCGAGACGATATCTTGGCGATTGTGTGGTATAATCTTCACTTAGATGTTTTGTGGATATTCTTATTGAATTGTGATTTGACAGGAAAACACTGCGAAGAAACTTGTTTTTCCTTTTTTTACTTTTACACAAATACGCATAAATTCACGCGTGAATCTGCGAATAGGTAACGACAGCTGGAGGAGGTAAAACTATGGTTTAATGTCGCCAACTGCGTTCTTAGTAGCCTTACTGTCTGTTGCGTAAGGAGGCGAGATTATCGCCGGTTTTCAGGCTTATTCCCAGACTCCGTGTTGCTATTGCCAACTTTCAAATGAAATAACAAAATACCACCTAAACCAGGGGGGCATCATACCTTGAATCTATCGAGCATGCAATCCCAATGACATATTTCAATACTACATAGGTGTAGATCGTCGTGATGGCCTCGAGGTTTAGGCGCGCGGTCGAGAATCTCGACGGTCGCGGGTTCAAATCTCAGGCACACACCTCTGACTTTTCGAAATTATGTGTGTATTCACAAAGAATTATCACGCACTTTAACGGTGAAGGAAAATATCGTGATGAAACCTGCACACCTAAGAGGAATTTCTTAGGTGTGTTTTCCGTCAACCCGCACTAGGCCAGCGTTTTGGACGAAGGACTAAACCCGCTCAGTTGTAGAGGAGGCCCGTGCCCAGCAATAGGACGTATATAGGCCGAAGATGACATAGGTATAGAGATTCACCCAACAGTCACATACATAGTTCTGATCCCACATTAAGATACAAGTCTTGTGTCGTGGGGATCAGAAACTACGAGAGACTTTTCGGTCTCACATACACCCAGACCCGAAACAAATATTTGTGGGTCACACAAACATTTGTCTCGGTGCGGGGATCGAACCCGCGGCCTCTCGTTTCGCAAGCTGGTGTCTAGCCAACTGCGCCACGGGGCTGTCAGGTATAGAAGCGTAAGTTACAAACAGACCTGTTATTACAGAACGCTTATATTATTAAGAGTACGTAATACAACAATCTATCCGCGATAATATTGAGTAAGGCTCGGCACGCATGGTGGCTCGGTTACAAGCAGGTACTTTACACAAGCATCGCGATAACGTGTATCGACGGGTGCATTTTTTCACGCGTACTGATTTGGCAACGGTGCTACACTCAGCTTTAGTCGCGATAAAAATGTTCCTTACCGAGTTTCGAAAATCTTACATCATCATCATCATCAGCCCAAATACGTCCCACTGTTGGGCACGGGCCTCCTCTACAACTGAGAGGGTTTAGGCCTTAGTCCACCACGCTGGCCTAGTGCGGGTTGGCGGACTACACACCTAAGAAATTCCTAAGAACTTTTAGGTGTGCAGGTTTCATCACGATGTTTTCCTTCACCGTTAAAGCAAGTGATAATTCATTGTGAATACACACATAACTTCGAAAAGTCAGAGGTGTGTGCCTGGGGTTTGAACCTGCGACCGCCGAAATTCTCGACCGCGCGCCTAAACCTCGAGGCCATCACTGCTTGCCGAAAATCTTACACTCGGGCCAAAAGATTTGGCATGCGCATAGTCTTCCCCATTATAAAGTGCGCGTGTATTGTAGTGGCTATGAAAAACTTCATGAATTTTCTTCTCTTTTTGATTTTCTTCTTTAATTTATATAATATGCTTTTTTGAACACCACAAAAACAAAAAATAAATAAAACTAAAAGTAAACTTAAGTATCAGTGGCGGTACTTCCATAGAAGCCCAAAAGCCCAGCTTGATTTACAAAATTTCGAATAGCAATCTTAAAGCTATAAATCTTTTATCAAAAGTTGTTTGACATATAAGTGTTAATATTTGTTTCGGGTCTGGGTGTTTGTGAGACCGAAAAGCCTCTCGTAGTTTCTGATATCCACGCATAAGACTCGTATCTTAATGTGGGGTCAGAACTATGCATGTGACTGTTGGATGTATTTATTTATCTTTACTAATTTCTGCACCACGCTTCCAACGATGACACAAAGCGACATCGCCACAAAAATACGCAATTTTCGCCTAAAACTAATGTCCTTTAATATGGTGCTATGAATGGACTGGAGTGAGAGGTGTCGGGGTGGTTAACCGCTTGTCAAACGAACATATATATATGTACGTAAAGCCACACCGCGCCAATGTATCGAGTTATACTGCAAGTGGTAATTTAAGATTCTCTCGTCCAATTTTCGGTCTCGCCGCACGGTGCTTTAACTTGCCTTTGTTTGTTTATAACAGGTAAGTCCCACTGCTGACACGAGTGTCTACAGATTATAAATATAATATGTGAATTTAAAATGCTATTTGGCTGCCTCGTGCGTTCGAGCATTGTCACGTTAGATTTCAAGGTTGGGCAATTTTAGGATTTTCTCTTGACGAAGATTCGTAGTTTCTGAAACCTTTTTTTTTCATTCACATACAAAGTTCTGACCACACACTAGAATACAAGTCCTGTGTCGTGGGAATCAGAAACTACGAGAGACTATTCGGTCTCACAATCATTCGAACCCGAAACAAATATTTGTGGATCACACAAACGTTTGTCTCGGTGCGGGGATCGTACCCGAGGCCTCTCGTTTCGCAAGCTGGTATCTAGCCAACTGCACAACTGGGCTGTCTTTACATAATACTTATTGAAAGGTCAAGGCTTTGTGATTTACATGTGTGTAAATATTTGGTGTATTCATTAATTTTATGATGTGCTGTGAAGAATAAGAACTGCAACATTTTTCATTAAACTAATTTAATGTTTTCATTGTTACAGGTATGTTAATTTTGACGAACCAATTCCATTTCACACATCATACATTGGTAAGTAAACAAACAAAATGTCATTGATTTGTGATAAAGTGACTATTTTTGTCGATGAAGGCAGACGGGATAACCAAAAAAATTAATTATTCAAGATTAAGATTTAAGATTCTGTTAAAAAATTAGTTAATAATATATTATGTACTCATTTCAACATAATAATCTAACACTATACATCCAACTACTGGGCATGGGCTTCCTCTACACTTCTTGGGTCTACTATGCTGGTCTAGATATGTCTACGTATCTAGATATATCAATAAAAGTTTAAGCAAAGACAAACTACGAACAAAAAGACCTTAATCGTGGCACCTTGAAAGTTCGCAACGACGATTTTTTACAAAACCTGACCTTTTGTCGGACATATTGTGCAGTTTAAACCTCCCAAAGACCTTTTCCCAAATTACTGTGTCATCGCGAAAATTGCTTATAAATCAGTTTGTAGTTCCTCTGGGCGGCTGCTGGGCGCCATTGGGACGCCCACGCCCTCTCGCCCACGTCACGAGCTTCCATAATTCCGCTTCTTGTTCAGTTTTTTTCAAGGCCTGACATTTGGAAGTACCCGGCGTGTCGTGGGCGGGTGTTATGAGGGATAAATGCGGATTTACAAGGCTTTCGGGTGAGAATTCAGGGAATTCTTACGTGAAAACAACTTTTGTTTGATGGCATACGTGATTTCATACTGGGGCGGTAATATATCAACACCGCGTTTGGATAGCAGGTGTAGTGTAGGGCTAATATTTTAATTCGCCCACATAACTATGTAAACTGGAAATATAAACGTTGATCCCAGAATGCGACACACTTCTGTATCATCATAATCAACCCATATACGTCCCACTGCTGGGCGTCCTCTACAACTGAGAGGGTTTACCCCTTAAAGTCAAAGTCAAATTATCTTTATTCAAATAGACTTTTACAAGTTCTTTTGAATCGTCAATTTTACACTTTTTAATATTTTTTTAAACTATTAAACTATTGCCGCTTCGAAACGTGTTATAGCTGTGGAGAAGAAACGGCAAGAAACTCCCTCAGCAACACGAACAACACTTAGTTCACCACGCTGGCCTAGAGGGGGTTGGCGGACTACACGCCTAAGAAATTTCTAAAAACTTTTAGGTGTGCACGCACGATATTTTCCTTCAACGTTAAAGTACGTGACAATTCATTGTGATTACACACATAACTTCGAAAAGTCAGAGGTGTGTGCCTGAGGTTTAAAACCGCGACCGCCGAGTTTCTCGAACGCGCCTAAACCTCGAGGATTCTATCGCGAACAATAGGATCCGCAGTAATCTCACTCTTGAATGAAACGCTTGCTATACCTAAGTCGTTTTCCTATGAGACAGTGGTTTTATAATACCTATGTAAAAAGACCCTGATCGAATATTAAGACAGGTAATGATTACAAACGCATTGCCGCTAAAAAACTTCAAAAATAAATTAAAAAATTGACGTTCTATAATCACCATATACAATCTTATATTATATTTATTTCTTATATTTTACCTATCGTATTTTTCGGTCACGGTTTTTTTTAAACCTGAATAATATAACAAAACATAAAAAAAACTTTTTACAGGGTGTAAACAGACCTTGATCGAAAACGGAGACAGTTAATAATTATAGTGTTTAGGAAAAGTAAATTTTCGGGATTTTTTTATCATCAACCACGACAAGTGTTGGAATGGAGACCGCGCTTAGGCAAACGTAGTGTAGGACGTCCTGCAGCACGATGGTCCGACGACTTGAGAAAGGTGGCGGGTAACGGATGGATGAGGGCTGCTCAAGACCGGGATGGTTGGCGCTTTCTTGGGGAGGCCTACGTTCAGCAGTAGACGGCGATAGGCTGAGTATATAACCACCATTACTATAATCTGTCTCAGCTTTCAATTAAGACTTTAAGACTTTTTTAAGACGTGTTTTTTAGGGGCTTGGTTGTTTTAGGTCTGTAAAGTCTCTTTACTTGTTGAATCTTAAGACAGAGATATAAGGAGATAGCAAAGATTTTTAATTCGATAGTAGTTTGGATAATCTAAGCGATAAGGTTGTTTCATGAAATAAGAATAGTTAAAATATATTCCTTCAGTATAAAGTCGACGCGAACCGCATGTCATTAAAATTAATCAGAACGTCTGCCGTAGACGGTCGTAATTAAGTAGCCGTTCAATAAATTAAACCATTTAATTTGAAGTTTACGTAAGTCGAGGTATTTTACAAACAATTTTACCACATTAGTCTTGACATGGACTCTATGCACTTTTATAGATGACTAGTTGACCCGGCGAACTTCGTTCCGCCTAACAGCAGATTCTTAATAATTTTTTTGCCAAGTTACTCCTTATTAGATCGGCTATCTGCCAGTGAAAGTCCCGTTAAAATTGGTCCACCCGTTTCAGAGATTAGCCGGAACAAACAGACAGACAAAAATTGTAAAAAACGTTATTTTGGTATATATACCGTGTATACATCCATATTCATTTATTAAAAAGCGGTTATTTCAATATTACAAACAGACACTCCAATTTTATTTATTTGTATAGATAACATGCGTACAATCACCCCTGTATGAACCAGCGGCGGTACTTCCATAGAAGCCCAAAAGTCAAGCAAGCCTTATTAAAGCAGAATAATAATCTTTAATCTTTAAATCGTTATTTAACAACCACATACATTTCATACATACGGTTGTATGGACTGCCTCGTGGTCCCGCGGTACAAGTATGTGCCGTGCGATCTAGAGGTCCTGGATTCGAATCCCGGGTCGTGCAAAATGTTTTTGGGTTTTCCATTAGGAAATTCTCAGTAGCAGCACGGAGTCTGGAAATGTGCCCGAAAAACGGCAATAGGCTCGCCCCCTATTACGTGGGACTGATACATACCTGGCAAAATGTGGGTGTAGATATGCACCTCTGCCTACCCATCAGGGAATACAGGCGTGAGTTTATGTATGAATGTCGTTGTATGGAAAACGTTTTTTTTTTTTGTCGGGATTTTTCTATTACCTGCCTTAGTTTCCGACCACGGTCTGAATACAACCTGTATAGTTTTTAGTCAATATACCGGCCGGGTAGAAATGGTTTGATCTCGTGTGTGCCGGGCTGAAAGACCATAAGACCGCAACAAAGCCCTCTATTCCTTCCAGCTACATAACTCTCTTTAGAAAGACAAAAGTAATATTTTTTTAAGTATAGTAGGTATAGTGACATTGGCGTTCAATCTGGAATGTTGGCAGGTTTCTTGCAATTATGTAAAGCGTCGCCAATTGTACTCGTTACGTCGGCACACCTAGCAGCAGCTTAGACATTAATTGTTGTATCAAACGCGTAAATTAAAGTCTAAATCTGTTGCAAATGACAGGTTTCACATAAATTAGTTAACATTGACATAAATGTCCTTTAATTTAGATTAAGTTATTAATGAACATAAATAGTTATGTAGTACGTTATGACATTATGAGCGTGTTGCTCAGGCCGGCTATTTGTCGAATCACTTACAGTCGCGGGTTCAAATTCAAAACACATCACTACATTATTTTTCAAAGTAATTTGTATATTATTCTGATTTATTTCTTCGTTGCAATCATTGGCAGGTACTATTGGGATTTGATTCAGACCCTGTAATTCAGTTTTTTAATGGAAGTTAGGACATTTTCTAATTTTGTAATAGTACACGTGGAATAGAAATGTGTCCGAATGCGGGAATAGGCTTCTCTTGCGTAGGATTTAGTAGTTAAAATCGTGGGCGCAGAAACATCTTACCGCTTTAAGGTAATCGAATAAATTTGAGTTATTCCATCTAGATTTACCCTACTGCCTACACAAACGCCCCCAACATAAAATACGTCACGAACTCCCGTACGCTTCCAAAACCTATTAGTTAAATCAGAGCGTCGAACACATAAGTTGCGAGCACGAGTAATTGACTCGAATTAAATGGCGAATTTGTATAATTTGAGCGCTATGAATGGTGTCAGGAGCTAGATTGTCGGCGCCGGGCGTCCCACGCCGCCGGCGTCGCTCCCTCCTACGTCATGTCTTGCCGCCCCTCCAGAGATAGTCTCTTTGAGACCGCCCGTGGCCCCTAAACTTGTTGCTATGCTTCTCGTTTTCGGTTTTTATTATTATTACTATTGTTTTTTCTCTTTAAATTGTTGTTTTTATTCTTTTTTATTTGTATTATTCAACTATATAACATAAGGGCTGTTTTTGCCGTCCGTACAATGACCTTAGGTGGTCACTGAAAATCAGCGGTTTGTCATGGTTTACGTCATGTCAATGCTTAATGCTGAGTCGAGTTTTAGATGTTGCGATGTGGACGAGCAATAGTTACGTTTTTCTTTCTTCCTCTTTTTGTTTGTGTGTTGTTTGTAATTGGATGTACTGCATTTTTACAATACATATCTTTTTCTTTCATTTACTATTCAAGTGCTAATATGCCAATGTTTCAACAGCTTGCTGTACTTTTTTGGTTTCTAAGAGTCTCAGAAGTAGATAAATTATAGTTTTGTTCTTGTGCTCGTATAAATAAAGTTTCGTCAACCAATACTGTGATAGAACTAGCTCAGACTCTCACATTTCTTTGGAAACAAAAACGAAACACTAGAATAGAAACGTATTCAGAAACCCTTGTACCAAAACATGTCAAATTCTGTATAGCAGCTTAAATCAACAAGCTTAATATCAAATTTTTGAAATTAATAAGAGTGTAAAGATTATTATAACTCTTGATATTGAGTATGCCATATATCAAAACTTTGTCAATATTTCTTATTTGTTAAACTCCAAATAAAAATAAAATATGTAAATAAATAGTGGATTTACTCAAGTGTATGAGTGTCCAGGCGTTTCTTTAAGGCTTGCGTTTACAAATGCGAACACATTTAACAAATATGACGATTTTAAAAACAAAAGAGTATCGTTTGATTTAAAACAATTGAACAAAGTGTATTTATGGTACTATCTGTAGTAAAAATAGTCTGTGAAAGCAATTTAAACTATGTATTAATTATCATAACAAAGATTTTTTTTTATTTTTGTTTGTAATGAAATAACTCAAAAAGGGCTGAAATGTTTTGGATGATTTTTACTTTAGAGGTAACGTGGAAGTTTGAATAATTTTCTATCTACCCCTTCAGGTAAAATTCATGAGTACAAGCTCAGTAATTTGTTTATACTTCAAGATGTATATTTCTTTTGTAATTTAATGATGGTGTCATTAAATAGATTTTCCATTGTTTATAACACATTAACTGACGCCGCATCTCGTGGCCACACACACCCAGTCCATTGTTACTGGAAGATAAGGTAAATATGATTTTTCCAGCATCTGTTGCCTTTTATCAAGGCATTTTTCCGACTGCTTTCATTCGCTCGCGATGCTATGAGCGCCACAGTTACTGCCACTTTCCGGGACTGTTTTTCCTCGCCATTTTGAAAACTTTCCGCAATTTTTGTTCTTGTTTGAGTTTGGGAATTGTTCTCGTGTTTTGTTTGGACAAAGTTTTAGAATTTTTTGAAGAATTTTTGAGGTACAGACTGTTAAATAGGTGTAATGAGATTCCTCTTCATTTGTATGATGATAAAAGCAAAAAAAATAGGCTAATTCAGCGGATAAAAACTATAATGTTAAAAATAAACAATGAAACCTAAAGCAAGCTTTTTAAATCATAATAATATTATGTAGCAAAGGTGTCGCGCACGTTGACTAAGAAAATATATGATCGTACATATTCCTCTGGTATGACGTAAATTTAGTATGTGTATAAAACCACCACAAAAGCTGATAAACGTGCATCGTCTGACGCCTCCGCCTTTCAACGCACACGTCACAAACTCTTAAATCGAACAGAAAATTTAGTCATAGATTGTGATTATTCGGCAACAAGTAGGTTGAAGACGTACCCTCCACCCTTCTACCCCTACCCCTAAGCCGCCCTGTGTATAATCAACGGCCCTGAATCGTTGACACACTGTAATCTCGTTATCCGCCCTTTGGCCGTTTGATAAATTATTTTGTTCATTGTAGTCCAAATAAGGAAAAACGCTGAAATGGAAAAATAATGTACCGACGTCCATCGGATAAGTCTTGTTTGAAGATAAACAGGCAGGGCAACGTCTGGATGTTTTTTTGAAGGAATATTTGTAATAAATTGAGGGTTGAGGTTAATTCAGATCCATAGCGTATTCAAAAGGATCTATTCGGTTCAGTACTGATGTATCGTATAAGGATAAGCGCTACTAAATTGGCGCCTAAGATCATAAAGCCCCGAGTACGGTCCCCAAATCGGATTATGCGCTATGTGGTTATCTAATTGGATATTTTTGGAAATTTTTGCACCTAACTGGGACTTGAAATATAGTTTAATGTGAATGTACAAATGCACCTTCATTAATTCCTTCGGCGATATAGGCGTGACACTTTGTCGTAAAGTGATTAATAGGAGACAGAAAATTCTAATATTATTACATGGAAACTTATAATAAACTAACGCTACAACCCAGCATCAACCAGGCGTAATCTTATAAAAATAAGTAGCATATATCTTTAACCAAGGCCCCATTCATCTCCATGCCAAAAAAACATCCAAATTGGTCTCGTCCGAGGTTTTTTTTTTATGGGAAAGGAGGCAAACGAGCTAGTGAGCCACCTGATGTTAAGTGGTCAACACCGCCCATGGACACCCACAATACCAGAGGAATCATCGGTGCGTTTCCGGCCTTTGAGGAAAATATAGGCTCTTTTCTTGAAGGTCCCTAAGTCATATCCATTCGGCAATACCGCAGAGGAAAGCTGATTTCACAAAGATGTTGTGCGAGGAAGGAAACACCGTTTAAACCGAGGTACTTTCGCATCTATAATATTTGTATGTATTGATATACAAGTAGATTAGGCTAGTCATTATCATCATCCTCAGCCCATATGCGTCCTACTGCTGGGCACGGGCCTCCTCTACAACTGAGAGTGGTTAAGGCCTTAGTCCACCACGCTGGCCTAGTGCGGTTTGGCGGACTACACACCTAAGAAATTCCTAAGAACTGTTAGGTTTGCAGGTTTCATCACGATGTTTTCCTTCACCGTTAAAGTAAGTGATAATTTATTGTGAATAATCAGGCTAGTGACTCGTCGAAATAGCTTCAAGAAGTCAGCGGTCACTGCAATGTCCGTGACGGCAGCACAGGCGTGTCCAGAATCCAGTGTGGCGCTCTGGTATCCAAGTGTGAGACAAAAGACTGCGGTCGTGTCGTTTGGCTCTTCACGCGTCGCGAGTGTGGATCCACTGAATGCGGGACACACGATACACTCGCCACACCATGTCGCTAACTGTTCAACGAAACGGGTTCGAATACGGCGGGCTTTGTTTCAATAAATCTTTATGTGAGACTATGGCGCTCTGGAGAGATGAGATCTGTATTTATGCTACTATGAATGTGTTAGCCCTGTCTGCAAGCGTAAGCTCTCACGCCTAAATCAAGTCGAATGATTTTCGGTATGTGGGTTTATTTAATCTCGTGAAAGATATCATCATCAGCCCATATATGTTTCATTACTGGGTTTAGGCCTTAGTCCACCACGCTGGCCTAGTGCGGGTTGGCGCACTACACACCTATGAAATTCCTAAAAAAACTTTTATGTGTGCAGGTTTCGTTACAATGTTTTCCTTCATCGTTAAAGTACATAGGTACGTGATAATTCATTGTGAATTCACACATGACTTCCAAAAGTTAGAAGTGTGTGCCTGGGGTTTGAACCCAGAAAAGACTTGAGAAAGGACTTGCTACTTGCTAGTGTTGTATAAAAATTTGTCGTGATGAAGCTGGTTTCAGTCCCTCGAGAATCTATATTTGAGACTGCATCGATACCGGACATTCTCCGTTCATGAATTGGCCTTTGTCATCGAGACGTCCCGAAGCACTCGCCTTATTGATTTTAGGAAATTCTCAATATAATCTGTAAATATATGTAATTTATTTATTTATTTTTATTTTTTATTTATTTATTTATTTAACTTAAACAATTTGACATAAATATTATACATTTACATTTTTTTACATTTTACATGTTTTAATAACAGTGGCTACAATATTAGATTTACCTACTGACTCTACACTAAGCAGAGCTTGTCTCGTAGAGGCAGTATGCTCAATAATTTACACAGCATTGGATTATAATAATAGGACGGACGTAGGCAAACGGAGAGAGTAAATAAATAAATCAGAAATTAAGAATATGATACAAAGGAAAAGCTGAAGAACATTATTAAAAAAATCAAACGGTTAATAACAAAAACAAAAAAAAAAAGAATAACAACCCAAATGTGTGAGTGTGTGTGTGTGAGTATGAGTAATGTATGTGTAAGTAAGAGTATATGTGTGTGTGTGTGGAGATTCATTAAATAAAATTCAAAATGTCTTCAGTTTCTGTATAATTGAGACATTCAACCCAGGAGTCAATACAACGTTTTGCTTTGTAACTAGAAAAGGCATTGATTTTTAATTTATTGCATATAAATATAATCTAAAATATAATCTCCGAAGAATTTAAACTTCGCCGTGTAAAATAATGAAAATATGTTAACGTTCTGTTTATCTGACATATTGATAAATGTACCTAACAAATCGTCTTTCCATTCATTTGCTATTGGGTTGTGGCAGGAGATTTGAGTAGAATTATTTCAGATTATTTCGTCGAACTATTTAAGATCTATCCGAGGTAGTTACGAGCTTTGATAATGATTCGGCATATATCTGTCCTTTAGCGTTCCTTTGCAGTCAATAGCTATTTAACTTGAATATTAAAGGGACAACGACCCTCTCAATTTGACAGGTATTTCAGAGTTTGGTGCTCCGGATTCAAACCCTAGTCTGTCGATTGGCATTCCAGTTCCATAAATAAAGATTTAAAGCTCAAAGATTATTATTCGGAATTTTATAAGGCAAGGTGGCCATTTGGGCTTCTATGGAATTCCGCCACTGCCTTTCGTCCACAAACTAGTCTCCTACTAAATATACTGTCAAAGTTTATTATTAAAAAGTTCTTTACATTTGCTTTTATTTGTAAACGACGGAGGCAGTCTCTGTTAGCTAAGGAATATATTTGTTTGCTTTATCCCGAGGAACCCAAACATTTCACACTACACTGTACATTACGGAGTTAGTGTGATAAATAACCCGTGATGGTTGTACGTGAGCCGCGTTATGTATTGCCCCTACCGACCTGACACACATTGTCGCGTTATGAAGTTGATATTTTTTATTTACTTCACGTTTAATTTAGCGCTGATTTTTATTCTGTTGCGGTACATTGCTTGTGAAGTATGAAGTCTATTATTTTAAATTATTCAAAAGCGTCGATGTATTGAAGCTTGACCGAAATATTGATTTTTTGAATTAATATTCTTTGTTGTTAAAAGCATTTTCAAAACTTCATTTACTGACTCCTCGTTAATCATCATTACATAGAAATGAAATATTAGGTAAGAAAAACAGTTCAAGAAGTTCCTTAGGTATATGAAGTCCCACAATTGCTGTTTGGCCTGCCCGATGGACTTAGGCCTTAGCCCAAAAGTGGGATTGGATTGCCATTTTATCGATACATAAATATAAAAAAATAACACATAATTATCGGAAATCGTCGTACAAAGTATTTCCTGCACATCAAATCAGAGTATTTTTCTCAATAAAGGCAATAAAGCAATAAAGGCTTTTTATATAACGCATTATCAGATATAAAAACGTCCCACGGAGGCCTGACATCCGGATCCCTGTTGGTAATTAACAAAAACTCATTATATTCGGGCTAAAATTGTTTTGTAACTAAACCTTTGTCAAAAATTAACATCAAGGGCGCACTTTGTTTAACGTTTTTGTAATGAGTTTAATGTCTTTTTTTAGGTTATATTAAAATATAAATATCACGATTTTAATGCGTAGGGAACTGTTATGTAGTGTATTTTTATTTTGTTTTACATATTGATAAAAGGAAATGTAAGATTTTTCAGCTTTTTTATTTTTTTGCTGAAACAGAATAAATAATGCTATTAAAATATGACAACGCTGAGTATATGGGCATTGGTTTAGATGTAAGCGAAACGGATTGCAAAATTATGAACGCAGGTTCGAACCAGGAAAAGTATACCCTTGAAAAATTGTGATCGTTGGCACATATTGCTTACACATTACAGGACGCAAAAAAATCCGAATGCTTGATATTTTTTAAGATTTTAAAATAATTATTTCGTGTTTGGATATTATATTTCGGGGTCAATACTATGTAAGAGACAGTTGGATGTATTTAATTACATACATACATACATAATCTCACGCCTGTATTCCCCGAAAGGGTAGGCAGAGGTGCATTACTGCACCCACATTTCGCCACCTATGTATCAGTCCCACGTAATAGGGGGCGAGCCTATTGCCGTTTTTCGGGCACATTTCAACACTCCAGGCTGCTACTGAGAATTTCCTAATGGAAAAACCCAATAACACTTTGCCCGACGCGGGAATCAAACCCAGGACCTCTAGATCGCACGGCACGTACTAGTACCGCGAGACCACTATTATTCTACTTTTATTATTATAAATTTCCCAGAAGTCGAACCTTTTACCATGACGCAAACCACGTCCCTCTGGACCGTATACCCGTTAAAGTACTGGCACCTAAGTCACCTTGGGCAATCAAAGTGCGTACCACGAGTCGCGGTAAATATTTACTCAACTGCGTGGAGCGAACGACGCAAGAACCTAATGTAATTTCAGTTTGCGCCATTTACATTTTATCGACCTATATTGCAGGCACACCTCTCCCCATCGCCTCCATCTTGAATTTAAAGGATAGAAGAGATGGGATCAATTTAAGATTTTCTTTATGATCACCTTCAATGGCACTTTATGTGCTGAGAAATTGTATGTTGTCAATCGTTCTCAAATCGTTAGCGTCTTTTTTGGAATCTTAGTTATTTAGAAGAATATTAAGAAAACAATCCTTTCTGTTTTAGACAGCCTCGTGGCGCAGTTGGCTAGACACCAGCTTGCGAAACGAGAAGCCGCGGGTTCGATCCCCGCACCGAGACAAATGTTTGTGTCATCCACAAATATTTGTTTCGGGTCTGGGTGTATGTGAGACCGAAAAGTCTCTCGTAGTTTCTGATACCCACGACACAAGACTTGTATCTTAGTGTGGGATCAGAACTATGTATGTGACTGTTGGGTGTATTTATTATTTATTATTATTATTGTTAGTTTTGTGTTTTCAACAAGTATACACAATAGGTTGGATTCAGAACTTTTGCCAAACTCATAGATATTAGAAGAATACTGGAACCATTATAATTGTTCGAGTTATTACATTGCTCGATTCAAATGATCATGCATAAGAATGCTACAACAACGAACGCTCTAAAGAAAATGGGCTAGCTTACCAAGTTTTTTTGTTGTTATTTTTATTAGTACTTGCAATCAGCGCCAGGACTATGAGCAAATATATTAGGTGATATTATCATGTGGCTCCCCATTGAAAGCATTTACACATCTGCTACGCAGAGCTACTGCAGGACTCCTAGATATGGATATGATGACGTTTTAGTCGTCTCACGTAATGTTTTTCTGGCGACTTTGATTTTTTCAATTGAGATTATATATGCCAATTGAGATTATAATGTGAAAACGGAGTACACGCCTAAGAAATTCCTAAGAACTTTTAGGTGTGCAGGTTTACTCACGATGTTTTCCTGTACCGTTTAAGGTAAAAAAACATATTTTAGAAAAGTCAGAGATGTGTGCCTGGGGTATGAACCACCACTGTGAATTTCGAGCGCGCGAGCCAAAACCTCGAGGCCATCACTTCTTAAAAAACACCCTTACTCAGATTGTTAATACAATATTGATTATATTGTATATTTTCAATGTAATGCAGATAAGTCCGTGGCGTGGGTGCTTGCCTCCGGCCAGCGCTATCGGCTGACGTCAGCGCCCTCGATCGCCACCACTTGACGCCCCATCATGTTTATGGCGAATGATTGAGTTCTGTGACCTCATTGGCTGTTGTTTCCTATTAGCAACCTTATAAAAACGCATTCTTCAGTTATTTAACGAGTTATACAGGGTGTATTCAGACCGTGATCGGAAACTAAGGCAGGTAATAGCTAAGGTGATTACAAACCCCCTGGCGTTAAAGAAAATTCTGACAAAAAATAAAAAAATTGACGTTTTCCATACAACCATCGGTATTAAATGTACGCGGTTTGTATGGAAAACGTCAATTTTTTTATTTTTTGTCAGAATTTTCTTTAACGCCAGGGGGTTTGTAATCACCTTAGCTATTACCTGCCTTAGTTTCCGATCACGGTCTGAATACACCCTGTATAAATATCTGAAATCACCTAGCTGGTTCGCATCGCTCTAGTTACTTAACTAGAGCTTATTTGGCATGATGGCCTTAAAATTTAAAACATAAAATTTAATTGTCATCATCATGATATGTTTGGTGTATTGTTCTTTTCATTTTGATTTTCTTTTTGTATTTCGTTTTATTTCTTGTTGTTTTGTGTTTAATTCTTTAATTCTCGATAAGTCGATATTATCTTTGTGACGGCGTCAAATACAAGACTCGTATCATAAGAGTCAGAGCTGTTCGACTAGGTATATTCAACTGTATTTATATCGCTATATGAACATAATATGTTATCAAGCAATTTAAACTGCTCAGTACCAATATCGATACCGTTAGTCGATCTCAACCATCTACATCATAGGGTTGGTGGCGTCGGCCGCGCGCCGCCGGGCGCCGCCGCGTCGCCACCCTGATTATACCCTGACAAGCCATAGCCGCACCAATTATACACTCTGCACGATACAGTTTTAATCACGTCACACTACGTTGTCGCCAATTTACATGTAAAGCGATGGATATTTTGGCAAACGTCGTAACTTTGTCTAAAATATTTAGTTTGTGAGTATATGGGGCAGAATATATGCACGAATTTGAAGATTATTATCATTATCCTTATCCTCAATTTCTTTTTGGGTCAGCATAGCCTAGAAGATTCGATTCAGGCAAGTTAAAGAAGATATTATGCTGTTTCTAAGCTCATTTCCTGACGTGTTGCTGTTGAAAATTTCGTAATAAAAAAGCACCGCGCGACTTACCGATTGACCTAGAACCTCTTCATCGCTCACCTTAAGCCACGACTCTAGAGAGACATTTTATTTATCAGTCATCTATTAGTTGTGAAATATTAATAATTGGCGGTGTTCGGAAACGTCACACTGACCGATGTTGAACGGTTGGCACCATCCGTTCCGCGGCACAGCGGGTGGTTGGGTTAATAAATATTGAGTGCTCCAGTAGATAATGTAGTTGCCGCCCCACATACAATGCTTTATTACTAAACGATTCCTAATCTTTTACACTTGCCGACCGATTTTTACGAAGTGGTACGAAAGACAAACATTTATTTCAACTTTTACTAAACGATGTATGATGTTGTTTATGAGTCATCGCTAAAAAAAAAACTACTCATGATGCGTTATCAACTTCCACGTAATAAGAGCAAGTGTATTGCCGTTTTATGGGGCTTATTTTTAGATTCTGTGATATTGAAAATTTCCTGACTAGAACACTTAGTTTAACCCTGGATCCGATCCCGAGGCTTTGTAAATTTCTACAGGTGATTACACAGGTTTACGCATGTTCTCAAAATTTTGTTCACTACCGACAAAATCTATAATACATATACAAGCCTGTTTGATGGGAAATTACGACTGACATCAAAATATCATCAATAATTACCTCGATTTTGGGATTAAATCGCGGCCTCGCGCTTCAAAACCTTGCCTCCAATTACGCCACAGAGGCAAACAAAATGCATTCGACCAATTAAGCTAATTTTAGTATTGGTGATTACAGCAACGTCCTTTTTGGCTATACAACAACATATTAATTTAAGTGGTTTGTGTTAAAAAGAAATAATGATGTGATTTTTCGGATCGCTCTCGTAACGATACAGGAAGAGCGAGAAATGTCAAGGACTGTGTAAAAAACCTTATCAACTGTTTACACGTGCTACTTTTTGGATGGAATGGCAACTTGACAACAAGGTACTTGATTACCTACTATCAGCTACACTGTGCTGTTCATTTATACAATATATCAAGTGTATTTGATATATTCATTGTCGGCCTTCTGAGACTCTTCTTATTGCTACGCTTATGACCCATCGTTCTAGAAGCAGAGAAAAAGTAGTTTGGCAAATTATTTTATATCTTCACGACTGCCTCGTGGTCTCGCGGTACAAGTATGTGCCGTGCGATCTAGAGGTCCTGGGTTCGATTCCCGGGTCGGGCAAAGTGTTATTGGGTTTTTCCATTAGGAAATTCTTAGTAACAGCACGGAGTCTGGAAATGTGCCCGAAAAACGGCAATAGGCTCGCTCCCTATTACGTGGGACTGATACATACCTGGCGAAATGTGGGTACAGAAATGCACCTCTGCCTACCCCTTCGGGGAATACAGGCGTGAGTTTATGTATGTATGTTTATATCTTCATGTTAAAGCAGGTTCAAATTAGTAAATATTTTGTTTCGACCAGGGATACTTCCTTTGTCCTGCGCTACTCCTGTACTCGTGTGTATATTTGCGCGCGTTCAAGACTTTTAGGATCATTCCTGCGTTGGGCTAAAATGTTTTGCCCGAAAGAATTTGAAAATGTGACTGGTAATATTATAGCCATGCCCCATATCACGTGCGACTTAAATCACATTTGGCGAAGCGTGGATATATAAATACTGCGTTCTCCTTCGGGATACAGGAGTTTGTGCGAATAAGTTTGTTCGATATAAAAGTACTTGAACAAATCAATCTTCTAAAGGCTATTTCACGGCGCGTCTGCGAAACAATATAAGTACAAGTAAGCTCGCTAATCTCATGCGCCGGGGTCTCCAAGCAATTATAACTTGATATTTACTCTGGTCGGGTAACCGGGCTGAGTTAACTTGCCTTTGAGCCTCGATTAGTTCTTGGACTAGTCGTCAGTCAACGTGTTAATAGTACGCCTTTGATTACCTTGTTAATATCACCGTGGGAATATATTAATATTCGCGATGAGACTTGTGTTTAACCGGCAATTGGTTTTAGTTTCGCAAGTTGCTTTACTGCGAGTTTTTTTATTTTCTTATTAGGGCCTCGTGGTCTCGCGGTACAAGTATGTGCCGTCTATCTAGAGGTCCTGGGTTCGATTCCCGGGTCGGGCAGTGTTATTGGGTGTTCCCATTAGGAAATTCTCGGTAACAGCACGGAGTCTGGAAATGGGCCCGAAAAACGGCAATAGGCTCGCCCCCTATTACGTGGGACTGATACATACTTGGCGAAATGTGGGTGCAGAAATTCACCTCTGCCTACCCCTTTGGGGAATACAGGCGTGAGTTTATGTGATGTTATATCGTGTTTCTACATGAGTTTTCTGTTATAACCTATCAGAATATCAATATGCCGAGAATAGCCTAGCAAGTGCACTATAAAATATCGCAACAATGACACAATGTCGAGCGGAATAATCGTTTTTGAAATACGCTCATGAAATATTAACCGTAATCTATTGCTTGGCGGGTTTCTTCAGAGATTGTTCTGTGACAATGAAAATAGGTTGCTTCATACGACGAACGATTCGACGCGATCGAAACACATTTGCATTCGCTGTATGGTAAATTAAAGTTATAATTTCACAAACTGCATCTAATTTGCAATAACATTTTAGAGAGTTCAGGTACTTTGACCGCTGAGTATTGAAAGAGTACTAAAGCTGATTAATATTTTGCAATAAAATTCGACTAGTTTTTTTTTAAAACACAAAGATAACATTTAAAAAAAATTTAGGCTTTTTGATATGCATACATCGCAGCAAAAGTATGCGGTGCACGATCAACAAACCTGGATACGATTTCTAGGTGCCATGAAAAACTAGGCTATAAAATATAGGCTGTTAAATTGCACTTAAAACATAGCTGGCGACACGTGAATGTACAAATGTAACTCTGTGTGTTTCCATGAGGATATAAGCATAAGCGTATGGACCTACATATGTATGTTTTAAGTAATACGTTTCCGATTTATTTCTAAGGAAACTCCTCCTATGTTGTTTCGTATTACTTTGCAGATTCAATACAAAATGGGCACAAGAGATTGGGTGAGCCTCACCGCTTCTTGTTACTTTAGTAACACTATGGTCCTTGGTGTAGCTCCTGTGATAGAAAAGCTGAAAGGAAACCGTCTCTCGTGGTATGGGCATGTTATGAGGAGGGATGAATCATACTTAGATAAAAAGGTGATGCACATAAAAGTTGATGGATGGGCGAGCAGAGGAAGGCCAAAGAAAAGATGGATGGAGTGCGTGACTGAAGATATGAAAGAAAAAGGGGTGAATGAAGACATGACGGCTGATAGGGATGTGTGGAAGGATAAAACATACTGCGCCGACCCCAAATGAAATTGGGAACAGGGCAAGGAGATGATGATGGTCCCTGGTGTACAGAACTTGCTGTGTCAGTAAGAATAGTCTATAATAATATCATCATCATTAGCCCATATACGTTCCATTGATAGGCACGGGCCTCCCCTACCACTTCGGGCTTAGACCTCAGTCCACCACGCTGGACTAGTGCGGGTTGGCAAACCAATATGTAAGAGTCATTAAACAAGTGATTAATATCACATGACCTATTATAATGCGGCTTTATGTTCAATAAATTAATTGCAATTAATGTCGCCTATTGTAATTACAGCGTGATGAATGATCTCAGTTCAATTGAGTCGTGATTGAGAACGTGTTTTCCAATTTATTGATTAGTTCCTAATGAAATAATAACTACCTCCTACTGATCTCCATTGTAAACAACTATTAATCATAACAAGTACATAATTATGCTCCTCTTTGCTCTAAGGCAGGGTTATTCAAACTTTCGGTTTCACGAACCCCTGTTAAGTTTCCAGGTGACGGCGGACCCCTTAAGACTTAAGTAACTAACTTAACCCCTCCCCCGGAAAATAATGTATATTGTCTGTTGATGAAAATAATGTTTTTATTTCAATAAACAAACAAAGTGCTAAAACAAATACTTGTCCCAAATGGAGTCTATTTTAGGAGTAATTTTGGACAATTTTATATAACCGTAATTCTGACTGACGAATCCAGTCGCGCGCGCGCCTCTACGAGTATGTGTGCCGCACGTGCCTGCTAGGCATCAAGTCATCATTACGTAAATCTTTCTGCGATCCCCCTGCCGTCGAATGGCGAACCCCTAGCGATTCACGTACCCCAATTTGAGAAACCCTGTTCTAAGAGGTAGGTAGAAGTGAATATTTACACGCAAGTTTCGATAGCAGCGTTGTTTCCCTACGAAATTTAGTCATAGTTTTTTGGATAAATTTGCACTCTGTGATGCTGCTCAGAGTTGCCTGGTTTAAAAACCTGATGACTTCTTGACTTAGAAACCAAACCCAGAACTTTTATATCACACAAACCTAAGTTTTTTTTTCCTGTATGTATTGCACATATAGTTCTTTAAATGTGATAGTAGCTAGGTCTTAGTCTACGCTGGCTTCATCTGCCCATATACGTCCAACTGCTGGGCACGGGTCTCTCGGGTTTAGGTCTTAGTCCGCCACGCTGGCCTAGTTACGCTGTCTTGCGGATAATCAACTATTTAAATACACCCAAAATATAAAAAAAAACTACAAGGAGTAAACAAACCTGTACCTGTTATTGTATTTTATTAAATAAATATACTAATCTAAAGATAAGATAAATAGAAAGGTCATGGTTATGATGATTACAAAAACGTCAAAAATGTTATTTCTTATTTTTGGATTTTTTAAGCCTGTGTGCCAGTAATTGCCGTAACTATTAACTGTCTTTCTTTTGTTTTCGATCACGGTATGTTTATTATTACGCAATAAGTGTAGGCAATATGCATAAAAAAGCAGTGATGGCCTCGAGGTTTAGGCGCGCGGTCGAGAATTTCGGCGGTCGCAGGTTCAAACCCCAGGCACACACCTCTGACTTTTCGAAGTTATGTGTGTATTCACAATGAACTAACCTAACCTAAAAGATCTTAGTGATTTCTTAGGTGTGTAGTCCGCCAACCCGCACTGGGCCAGCGTGGTGGACTAAGGCCTAAACCCTCTGAGTTGTAGAGGAGGCCCGTGCCCAGCAGTGGGACATAATTGGGCTGTACCAAAAAATAAGTGTAGGAGCCGTAACAAAACCAGCACGAATTCTCCGGCAATAGTTAGTATTGAAACAAACGAGAAAAGCACAAGCAATTTGTTAGTAAAGCATGGCGTGCACTGAACACCAATCAATAACAATACGGATCGCTAGAGCTGCGGTCACACAGGAACTGAACACGCAAGGGTAGCAGTGTTTTTTAGTTATTAAAAGGGTAAAATTGCTTCGTTGATCTCGCGGCATAATTTAGCGCGTGTAATCGAGTGGTCCCGTAATATATTGGAATTAGTCGGGCTATGTGTTATTGTTTGGTTTGCAAGAGAATTTTCTATAACTGCAAGAAGCTTGAATTTTTTTGGTAAATGTCAGTACACTTAGAAGAAGAAAGGAGCTGAATTTCCATGATTAAAGATGACTGACTGCTTGTTCTAGGCCTAGAATTGGACATTATATTATTATTTATTATATGTGTTAATATGTACATACCTGTACGGCTCACGTATGTGTCGTCGGATCTAGAGGTTCCGGTTTCGATTCTCGACTGCGGCAAAGTGTTTTTGAGTTTTTCCACTAGGAAATTCTCAGTAGCAGTATGGAGTTTAGTGATGTTCTCGAAAAACGGCAATAGGCTCGCCTCTTATTACTTGGGACTGATACGTATTTGCCTACCCCTTCGGGGAAAACAGGAACGAGGTTATGTATGTATATATGTGTGTATCTGAGCGTTTATTTCAGCGTGTCGATGTGTTTACGTGGCGTATTGAGCATCGGCGCGACCACGGCCTTAATCTGCCAATGATTAGACGTTTGACAAATTGCTCGCCGTCGCCAGAGGCAGAGACAATAGGTTTTTACGGAAATGTTTTGAATCTATTTCCCAATATACCTACGGAAGATAAAAGGAATCCAAACAACTTCTCATTGTTACATGGAATTCAAGATTCATATTTATCGTCATCTTTTACTCGTTCAAATGTGATTGTTTATTCTTAAAAACAATAATGATTGAAGAACAAAAGCACGCAGAAAAAACTTCTAAATGTACAGTATTTCGACGTGCGTGAAATTTATTTCGTTGATCTTACACGAACGAGACGCGCTTGATGACAGAGCGTCGCGTTTCGTTCCACCGTGTCGGTAAAAACTAATGAATCTCTTCGCGATGTTTAATGTGCTTTTTGCGAGGCGCAGTTTTCGCAAACCGCGCAGCCCGATCGGACCATGGCTGTGGTAATGACATGTAACGCGAACGTGCCGCGAACCATCGATGTTATGGACACTAGCAGTACTTCCATAGAAGCCTAAAAGTGTTACACATTGATTTCGTAATGTCTAGTTTATAATTGTATATTGTGGGATCAAAATATTCTTATTTATACGTCAAATTACTTTTATTAAATAAATATTTAAAGCTCAAAGATTATTATTCGGAATTTTATAAGGCAAGGTGGACTTTTGGGCTTCTATGGAAGTACCGCCACTGGTTATAGATACTCTCAGTTCTTATTTTATTATATACACGCCTGTATCCCGAAGGGGTAGACAGAGGAGTTTCAAGTCTTATATCTTTAGGGTAGGCCTATTACTAATCTCGATCTCAATCCTACAATTGGAGCTGCGTAGATGTCTGCCTGTATTTTGTTTGATCGCGCATCCCCTTGAAAATAAATTGGAAGTTAATAAGGCTTGCCTTTGAGCAGATATAAGCTTTCCTTTTGAATGGGATGTCAGCCAATGTTGTAGAGAGTTCGTAAGCGACAAATAAACTTTGGTGGTGGTAGGATTTTCGTATCCGCCCGGATAGCGACCACCGTGCACAGGACGTAAAACCCGCCATAGTGACACATGCAAGTGTGTCGCGTTCCGGGATCAGTCAGTGTACATCCGGTTTTTCGGGGGACTTCATTCGTGGTAGGTGGATGACCGTGCGGGTATTTTTGCCTCGACTGATTGGAGGTGTATTGACCCATCGGCCAGGGAGACCCGTAGAAACGGTTGTCCCGCTGGCCGCCCGCGGTATAGTACAGGGGCCCAATCGTGGCTAACCACCTCGAGAGGCTGCCCCACCATGCCGCGCATAATCTTGGAGTAGGTCGTCGTGCCGGTTGGTGACCGGATATGGGGTCCCGGCGGCCTATTCCGGGAGGGTACGGGGGCCCTTCCGTCCGATGGATCAGTCTGCCTCCATTCAGCACTAATGTGGCTAATTTCCCGTCGCGATCTTCTTACTACCATGACATAAGTCCCCCTAGCTTCTTCACAACTTCCTTCCTTCACCCATGACAGTGCGACACATCAGAGCAGGTTCTACAGCGGTGCACAACCCCACCACCGCGTTCACAATGGAGTTCGCCAACATCCGCGGGCTCCATTCGAACATCAATGCCGTCCACCACCATCTAGAGACGGCCCGGCCTGCTTTGCTCTTCCTGACGGAGACGCAGATTCGTTGTCCGGCCGATCTATCGTACTTGCACTACCCCGGCTATTCGCTTGAAGAGAACTTCAAGCCTAAGGCCGGGGTGTGTTTGTATGCTCGGTCGGATGTCTGTTGTCGCCGTCTGCGCTGCATGGAGGATCCTTCCTTCTCCACTCTGTGGGTACACGTTGACCTCGGCTGTCAAAGTCGTATCTACGTGTGCCTCTACAGATCTCATAACGGGGATGATGAGACAACCCGGTTATTCAACTACCTTGGCCAGGCGACAGACGCCGCGCAGGAGCAGTTCCCCACAGCGGAATTGGTAGTTTTGGGGGACTTCAACGCACATCATGAGTTGTGGTTGGGTTCCTCCAAGACTGACCATGCTGGAAGGGCTGCCCACGCGTTCACTCTTACTCATGATTTGGCGCAACTGGTGAACCAGCCTACCAGGATCCCAGATGTGTCGAGTCATGTGCCTTCTCTGCTGGACCTTCTGTTGACGAGTCACCCAGCCGGGTATCAGGTGACGGTTGGTGCCCCTCTGGGTTCCTCCGACCATTGCCTGGTTGGGACGTCAGTTCCGCGCGCTGCACCTCCACTACCCGTGAAGGTTAAGCGCAAAGTCTGGCACTACTCGTCAGCAGATTGGGATGGTATGCGAGAATACTTCGCATCCATCCCTTGGCGGCAGCGCTGCTTTGAGGGCTTGGATCCTTCAGCGAGTGCCGACGCCATTGCCGACGAGATCAGATTAGGAATGGAATACTATATTCCTTCCTCTGAGATCGCCGGCAAAGGACGCGGACGCTCCTGGTTCAATCGCGAGTGCGCCGACGCTGTTGGTAATAAACAGGCGGCGTACCGCGCTTGGATCAGGGGTCGCGCAATAAAGGATCCCAATTTAAGCTCACTCAAGGCAGCTTATAACCGTGCCGTCAAGGCCTGCAAGAAGGCTTATGTGAGAGCGGATGCTCAGCGCGTCTCCAGGATTGGACGTGCCTTGGCAGACCATCCGACGAGCAGCCGTGCTTATTGGAGTCTTGCTAAGGCTGTCCAATCCAATTTCTGTCGTCCTTCGCTGCCCCCGCTGAGATATCCGGATGGATCACTGGCCCATGGGCCGGAGGAGAAAGCCAGTCTACTGGCGCGCCTCTTTGCGGCCAATTCTCGGCTCGATGACTGCGGTTCTCAGCCACCTACGCTGCCTAGCTGTGGCCACACAATGCCTGATATCCGTATCAGGCATTGTGATGTGAGGCGTGAACTGCAGTCACTCGACGTCCGAAAAGCCAGTGGTCCTGATGGTATCCCGGCGGTTGTCCTTAAAAAGTGCGCAGCCGAGTTGTCTCCTGCACTAACACGCTTGTACCGCGCGTCTTATCTTTCAGGTGTGGTGCCTCAATCTTGGAGAGAGGCTAATGTGCAACCGATTCCTAAGAAGGGTGATCGGTCAGACCCTGTCAATTATCGCCCAATCGCCATAACCTCAGTGATCTGCAAGGTGATGGAGCGGATCATTAACATCCAATTGGTCCGCTACCTGGAGGATCACTCGTTGATCAGTGATAGGCAATACGGTTTCCGCCGTAACCGGTCAACGGGTGATCTTCTAGCGTTTGCCTTGCATCACTGGGGGGAGGCGATTGATCGGCATGGCGAGGCTCTTGCCGTGAGTCTCGACATAGCCAAGGCATTTGATAGGGTCTGGCACCGTGGCCTTCTCTCCAAGCTTCCGGCATACGGTCTTCCCGGCAACTTGTGTTTGTGGATTTCGAGCTTTCTGCATGGGCGTAGAATGCGTGTCCTCGTCGACGGGCACGCTTCACAGCTCATGTCAGTTAGTGCCGGGGTTCCACAAGGCTCTGTGCTATCGCCCACCCTGTTTCTTCTGCATATCAATGATATGTTGCCGCTTGGCAACATTCATTGCTATGCAGATGACAGCACGGTCCATGGGCGGTACTGCAGTAAGCCACCAGGTTGCCGGGCGGATACTGAGAGTAGACGCGAGGAGCTTGTCATTGAGCTCAATCGGACCCTGGAGCTCATTTCCACATGGGGTACCCGGAATCTGGTTGAGTTCAATGCCAAGAAAACCCAGGTCTGTGCGTTTTCGTGCAAAAAATCCCCGTTTTCTCCTCTCCCCAATTTTCAGGGCATTTCACTCGCAATGCGGAACGGCCTTAATATCCTAGGTGTGGATATCCGCTGCGATCTTAATCCAAGGACTCACATCGAGGGCATTATATCCGCCACTTCACGCAGGGTCGGAATCCTGAACAGGGTGCGCCGGTTTTTCACGCCCGGTCAGCTTTTCCGCTTATACAAAGCGCAGGTTCGGCCGGGCATGGAATACTGCTCGCACCTCTGGGACGGTTCCGCCAAATACCTTCTCGATGCCTTGGATGGATTGCAGCGGCGTGCCATCCGCATTGTGGATGATGCAGACGTCACAGCCAACTTGGAGCCGCTACAGTTGCGCAGGGACATTGCCGCACTTAGCGTGTTCTACCGTCTGTATCATGGTGAATGCTCTGAAGAATTGTTTAAGCTTGTCCCATCCTCTCCTTTCCTCACCAGAACCACGCGTGCTGGCATGCGAAGCCACAGCTTTGTGGTCACAACATCCGCGGCTCGAACCAAAAAGTTCGCCAACTCTTACCTTTGCCGCACCATCAAGCTGTGGAATAGTTTGCCGGCTCACGTGTTCCCTCCTTCCTATGATCCTGGATCCTTTAAGCGAAGCGTGAAGAAGCATTTGTGCAGGCCGGCATGATTGTGTCGACCAGCGGGTGACCTTCGTTTCTCGCTGGTCGGTATTAATTTTTTGGACTCCACTGTGCTTACCATCAGGTACAGTGGAGTCACTTTGCCGTGCCAGTTTAAAAAAAAAAAAAAAAAAAAAAAAAAAAAAAAAAAAACTAAAATAAATTAAAATTATTGCTGACTTATTAATACTAAACAGACCAACACAACATACTAGCGTCTGTATCTCCCGAATAGAAGACACAATACGCTATTCTTCTATATAGGTCTCATATGTTAAGGGTCGAGCTTATTACCGTTTTTCGATTTCATTTCCAGACTCCGCGCTGTTACTAAGTATTTCGCATTGGAAAATCCCTATAACATACATAGGAAATTCTCAGGAGCATAAAATGTAGGTGCCGAAATGCACGTCTGGCCATCCTTTTGGGGAATATAGGCGTGATGATATTTAAATACAATATATGTAAAATCCTTATAACCCACCATCCTCACTAGGATCGAACCTGGGACCTATCGATCACACGCCGCACTCTTATGTCTCAAGGTTAACGAGGCTGTCTAACACACCAAGTTTAAATTAAATATAAAACGCAAGAACGACTCTTCAAGTCGTAGATGCTTAGAATATGAGAAACAGTTTCTCACGAGTTTTTCTAGTTTTAATTTAAACATGGCGAGGACGTCGACCGTACCTATCTCTTTGCGTAATCATAGGGATGTTTTAATAACTTGCAATATATTAGTGATGGGATGGTATACGATGTATCGATGTAATATTTTGATCCTGGATCCTTTAAGCGAAGCGTGAAGAAGCATTTGTGTGGGCAGGCATGATTGTGTCGACCAGCGGGTGACCATATCGTTTCTCGCTGGTCGGTATTATCTTTTTGGACTCCACTGTGCTCACCATCAGGTACAGTGGAGTCACTATGCCGTGCCAGGATAATAAAAAAAAAAAAAAAGTTCGTCATGGGTTAGAGGATTTCACGGCTGGTTTTCCGAGATACTATCAGTGGTTGAGTGGTTGACTGTTCAAATCCTAGGCATCAAATTTATAACCTTTAAAGATACGTGGATATTTTTGATGAATTGTCACGTATATAAAACGCTGAAAGAAAACGTAAGAAACCTATGAAATTTAAATTTCGCCACAGGAATATTCTCAAATAAGTAAATCCCAATAACCCTAGCGCTAGATCAGCCTGATGGTTGTCCAAAAGTCGGACGTACAACATATATGGGTAGCGTAAAAAATGATATTTACACTGCTTACAATGCAGTGTGCATTAGATTGAGTGTCTCATAGGTGCGATTAAAAACGACTTTCGGCTAGAAATTTCGAAAATTAATCAGAATAATCACAAAAATAAATAAAATAGAAACAACTACTGAATATAAATAAGACTACGCAACAGACTTTATATTATTATTAGAGACGCAAACTAGATTAATTAAGGAGAAACGTAATCAGCGGACGGAGTAGAAACGGGAAAAAGAATACAAAAACTAGCGGGCCTATTAGAAGGAGCGATGTGAATAGACGAACAGATTTCACAGAGAAATGCGGTAATAGGATTCGTAAGTATATTTCGTTTTCATGCCATCTAAAACTGAACTTCATTTATGTTTAGTTCTTAGAATTTGCGAGATTAAATACCCAGCTTAACAAGAGCGCAATGTTCTTAAAACTTCATGCATTCTGATCCAATCCAACCCTCTCCGCTTTGATCAAAGCATGAATATCCGTATTAATATATGTAGGGTTTTGGCTGTTTAAATTAAGGACCCATTTCTATGGCTAGGTATTTAGACTATGGTTGACTGTTGGGTTTCTTATTTTATTTACTACTTTGTTGACGGACTCGCCCATTTTTACGTTCAACTTAAACAATACCTACTACTTAGGATATAGGCTTGATGAGTGTTTCTGCAAGTGTAAATAGTATTTAATCACGCAAGCAATACCAAAATCAGATGAACTTTCAGTGTTGTAAACTCCAAGTAGCTTGAAAATGATACTGTGCTATTAATTGGCATGTCGAGGCAGATATCGACAGGCGCCTCGTCCCTACGGCCGGGGCGCTGTTGCCACCCGCATGCCAGTACGTTGAACCCAGCTTCTAGCTTGTATTACGTACACACACCACCAGCCAGTACCCCAGCTCGTGAGATCACAAACTTCTATTTGTATCATCTTCATCATCATTTACCGATGATAATCCGTAGCTCAGTTGGTTAGAGACCAGTCTATGTCTTTAAATAAAGAGAAAGATACACACGACAGAAGGCTTGTATCCTTATTAGTAATTTAGAATGTGTATCAATGGGTTTATTTATTTACTCTTATATTTCTACCTCCCCTCAGGCTTATACAATAAGAACTGCAGTTATAATTGCACAGTTCTTATCTGGACAATTTTAGGAAGGTACTATAAAAGTTCCATCAGTAAATTTTAGCGAATTAAGCACCAAGATAAATTGATTAAAAACTTTTCAGGAATAAAATGAAGCAATCATGAACTTTAACCTTAATTCATTCCTTACTTTTAACGTCTTTACCACTCAAGGGGCAAAAAAGAGGATTGTATCCTACACAGTAAAATAATAAAAATGTGTGATTGGCGTTCTTCGAGCGCATTTTTAGACTCCGTGCTGCTACTAAAATTACGTACTCCCAGTATTGTTTTCAAGTTGGATTAATCCTTTTGATTATTCCAATCTAGGTTTGCAGTGTAGGATTAAATCTACCCAGACTTAGCAGTAAGAGTTTTTTCCTCACTGCCTTTGTAATCACACTGCGCTTGATTGTAAGTGGATTGTTATCTGTTTAATTATGCCAGGCCTCTCGTATACTAATGCGATTAAGACTGCAAGAATTGTTTGTTTTTCGTTTTACAAGTGAAATGTGCGAATGGGATTAGTTAAGTATTTCAATGCCCCTATCGGCGTTACAAACGTTATTGATACGGGTGTACGTGCAACGAAACCATAATTCCGAAGGTGCATTGGCCTGTACAGCAAAAAGCCCATGCTAATATCCCTAGCCGTGTTATCAACAAAAACACTGAAAGTTGTCATTCGTTTTTTTATCTTGCTGACTTGGTTGCGTAATGAGATATAGGAATAATTGCTTTCAACTCGTCGTGTCAACGTAAAATAGAAGCCCTTGACAATTTAGTAATGAATTGCACAACACAGTTCTATATTACATCTTATCAGACTTCCTACTTCTTTACCTATATATCGTGAGCAAGCTTCTAGTAACTATGCAAAGCGATTTTTCTGGAATATTCATAATGACTGCCTCGTGGTCTCGCGGTACAAGTATGTGCCGTGCGATCTAGAGGTCCTGGGTTCGATTCCCGGGTCGAGCAAAATGTTATTGGGTTTTGCCATTAGAAAATTGTCAGTAACAGCACGGAGTTTGGAAATGTGCCCGAAAAACGGCAATAGGATCGCCCCCTATTACGTGGGACTGATACATACCTGGCGAAATGTGGGTGCAGAAATGCACCTCTGCCTACCCCTTCGGGGAATACAGGCGTGGGTTTATGTATGTATGTATGTTATAATGAGTTTTCTTCAACAATTATGTACTTTTTAAGTAGACCACATACCATCTCGACACCTATACTGCAACTTCTGTATACCAGAATCGACATTAGCTCGCACAGATAAATCACTGGTGAAGTGGCGAGTCTTTCTAGCAACCTGGCTTGTTTTTAACTTCTAAAGATTAATTTGGATGTGCCCAAAAAACGGCAATAGGCTGGCGAGCCTATTACGTGGGGCCGATACATAGGTACCTGGCAAAATGTGGGTGCACAATTGCACATTTGCCTACCCCTTTAGGGAATACAGGCGTGAGTTTATGTATGTATGTATGTAGATTAATATGGAGGAATTGAAAACACATATTGATTAATTCCCTCTTTCAAAGCGAGACACGAAGCGTCATAAGAGATAAAATATTTTAAACTTGTGGAATGCGTTCAGAATGGTTTGTAAGAGCGCGTGAAGGAAAGCAACCCCCGTTGGTAATGTTCGATCGAGGCCGTTCTGAGCGGCTCGTGCGGAGCGCGTCGCGACCTTGCAATTTCAGGAGAGCGTCTTGATTTCGCACTAATTGTTGGATATCCGACCTTCGGCTGCTCCGGCGCTCATCCGCGGATACTTTCACGTTTTTTATTATACATATTTATTATAATCATTATTGATTGTTATCTACGTGATAACAATTATGTGGTTAGCAGTTGCTAATAAGCAGTGATGGCCTCGAGGTTTAGGCGCGCGGTCGAGAATTTCGGCGGTCGCAGGTTCAAACCCCAGGCACACACCTCTGACTTTTCGAAGTTATGTGTGTATTCACAATGAATTATCACTTGCTTTAACGGTGAAGGAAAACATCGTGATAAAACCTGCACACCTAAAAGTTCTTAAGAATTTCTTAGGTGTGTAGTCCGCCAACCCGCACTAGGCCAGCGTGGTGGACTAAGGCCTACACCCTCTCAGTTGTAGAGGAGGCCCGTGAGCAGTAGGACGTATATGGGCTGATGATGATGATGAATAACTAGTGTTCGCTTAGTAGTTTTTCAGTGTTCTAAGCGACAATAGCAATGTTTGAGCCATGTTAACTTCTCAGCCGTTCTTTTCTAGTAAAGACTTCTTTCCTAATTAGGTGATAAAGTTGATTAGGCTAAGTGATGTATTCCATGCAAAGACTGCCTCGTAGTCTCGCGGCAAAAATTTGTGCCATGCGTTCTAAAGCTGCCGGTTTCGATTCGAGAACTTAAAAAAACCGTTTATGAAATTGTTTATGAGAAGTGGCGATATTTTTTGTTATGAGTGTCGCAACTCGGATAACTTTTAGTTATAAGAGTCGGATATGCGATATGTTATAGCAATATATGTTAAGCAAGTTTGACAAGCGTTGCGTCCACCTCAGGGAAATCAGCGCGTGTACGCGCCGACACTCCGGGCGAATCCTGGTCAGATTTAGGACAATTACTTTATGTCCCATTCAGTAAAGGGCACCTATGAAAAACGTATTTAAAGAACAATGAAAAAATGAAGGCATTTTTGTGTCATCAGTAATCGCCATGTAAACCACGTCGCGATCTAATTTTGTTGTGGCGCCACCTCTTGGCAGCGTTTTTAAACTCTAGCACGGAGTTTGTGTTGACTATGAACTAGGTTTCATGTTTTGAGTGTTGATGAGTGCAGGTTGCTTTCCAGCTAATGTTGTCGGTTTGAGAAACTGATACATATAACAAGATAGGCAGTGAGTAGTACGAGTCGGTTGCTTTTCATTAGGCACAGTTTTAGACTCCTTATTTCTACCTAAAACTCTGTAACAGAAAAACCCATACCATTTTTCTAATCGAACCTGTGGCCTGCCCATTGCAAGCGATAATTTACGCCGCGTGAGTAACGGAGCCGTCATTAAGGTTCATATTACTGATATATAAACGCGTGGTGTCCGTATGGTCCTGTGGGAACGACTGGCAGTTATTTCTCGTTCCCTGATTGACGATGCTATTTTCGGAATATCAGATGGCAGAGACTTAATACAGAATATATTTATTTTTAGCGTAATATGGTAACATGTAGCCTCGGGTTTCATCTTAACTATGTATCAAGCTTGGTTCATACTTATTAGGTAATAAAATAATATTAGAATTTAAATACCAAGCTTAAATAAAAATAAAGCATATTGACCAAAACCGTCTCAGTTGCAGAGGAGGCCCGTGCCCAGCAGTGGGACGTATATGGGCTGATGATGATGATTGACCAGTTTTACGCTTTTTATATTTCAATTTAGCATTCTCAGCACGCACGTACCTACTGTTGGGCTTAGGCCTCCCCCAATGTTCGCCATTTTTCTCGGTCCTGCGCTACTCGCATCGATAACTTTCCGGCTACATGGGCTATGTCACTCGACCACCTAGCTGTTGGTCTGCCTCGTGTTCTCGCACCTTTCCGAAGCCCCCACTTAGTTACGGCCTTTGTCCATCGACCATAATTTTATAAATTTTTAATATTTCAATTATTTTTGTTTTTCTCCCTTTTGATAGATAGATAGATAACTCTTTATTGACACCCACATTTATACAGTAATTTACATAGATTTTACAAATAAAAATAAAGGTAGAACAATAGGCGGTCTTATCGCTGAGAGCGATCTCTTCCAGACAACCTTTGGATGGAATGTAAGAAGGCAAAGTATGTTTAGGGGTATACATAAGTATATAAAGAAAAAAATATAAATCCCTTTTTTATATGATAAACATGTATTGACATGTCATAGGTGCTATATTATTTTTACATTATAAATGAATGGTCATTCCAATACCAATACATCAGTTGGTTGCATACGTCAGCCTGTATTTATTTAGTAGATAATGAACAGACCGACATCACTTTAATCTTTTGTCACCAGCCAAGAATCTCTTTGGACCGCAATGTTCTTTTTTCACGTGCAAGTTAAATGTTTTCGCCCCTCCTCATAGTAAAAAGTAAGTCCCGGATTTGCTTCTCGGATCAGTCAATGTACAATGGGGTTCTTTAATTTGGAAATTTGAGTAGCACAACGGAAATGTCCGCGGAAATTTGCAGTTTTTATTTTTTAATAGTTGTAATGGAATAGGCGTTTGTCTTCCATCTCACCTGATGGAAAGTGTAGATGAAGACGAAGGTGGTACACACCCATCCAAAAGAAACCTGTTGACAAGCAAGTTTGACCTTCTATTACATAGAACAACAGGAATAAAAGACCTGTATTTATAAAGTACCTGCCTTAGTTTCCGATCACGGTCTGAATACGCCCTGTATATGCATTTGTATCTATTATTCTCGTGTTTACACAATAACAGATGCAGGTAAATGGGGCTAACAGGTGCACAAAGCGGCTGGGTTACACTAACATCACGTAATAGGGATAAGCGTACGGTTGGAAACAAGGATTTACAGTGGCATTTTGTTTGTACCGAAATATTGCGCACATTCCCACTGAGGTCGCGGTAATCAATCTACATTTTTAGGGTTTTAGAGTTTTTCGTTGCTTAAGTAATATAAATGGATGAAGAAGTAGTTCACTAGTTTTTGCAATATGTAACTACATTGCTTGTCTTTTGGGGATAACAAAGGCAGGCAGAGATAATTTCTAAACTCATACATACATACATAACCTCACGCCTGTATTGCCCCGAAGGGGTAGGCAGAGGTGCATTTCTGCGCCCACATTTCGCCAGTATGTATCAGTCCCACGTAATAGGGGGCGAGCCTATTCCCGTTTTACAGGCACAATTCCAGACTCCGTGCTGCTACTGCGAATATTCTTATGGAAAACCCAATAACACTTTGCCCGACCGGGAATCGAAGCCAGGACCTCTAGATCGCACGGCACATACTAGTGCTGCGAGACCACGGGGCAGTCCTTTCAATCAAACTCATGTTTCGATAGCGATGGTAGAATCCCATTTAGTATGAGGATAAGGTATTTTTGTATACTGGGTACGTGTAGGTACAGGCCCCGTGTACACACTGAAGGAGCTCTAGCGAAAATAATGCAATAACACTGCTTGATGCGCGAATCGAATCCAATGTCTGTCAACATGTACACTGATAGATAGCTGGCGGCTTAATGACTTACTTCTATTTTTAGAAAAAAAAACAAAAAAATGTTTTGCGTAAATTATACCTAATAAATAAAGAATACCCAAAGGATTAGCGAGCTGAAGTGGCAGTGGGCAGGTCACATCTGTCGCAGAACTGACAACCGTTGGGGGAAACGGGTTCTGGAGTGGAAGACCACGACTCGGCAAACGTAGTGTAGGGCGCCCTCTGGCTAGGTGGGGTAACGATATTCGCAAGGCTGGCAGCGGTTGGATGAGGAAGGCCGAATATTGAGCCCAGTGGCGTGCCCTAGGAGAGGCCAATTTCCAGCAGTGGACGTAAGAAAGGCTGCTGTTGATGATGATGATGAAATTATACCTGCCAAGCTTAACTAAATATGCGGACGAAGATGTCAGTAACAGCTGGTACCTAATATATTCGAACAACCAGGGTTCAAACTTTATTCGCTGAAGCTACCTAACGAAGTTGTTTGTTCAACATAAGGCGGCGTCGACGCAACACAATTTTTTAATAAACATAATCACTTGTTTAAGTTAATGAATGCAATTACTCTATTACGAATGCAAATCTATTCGTGTTAAGTTTGCACAATCATTTTCAACACTTACAGTAATTGACTGATACCGGCCTGGGTAGGTACATATGTAGGTATACGGGGTATAATCTATATAGTATACGATTTTTATGTCTGTCTGTTTATAATGTATAAATAACAATATTAACACTACGTGTTTGTATGAATAACCTCACGCCTGTATTAGGAACCCGAAGGTGGTGAGGTGCATTTTTGCACCCACATTTCGCCAATAGTGTTTTCCTCCCACGTAATAGGTCCGCTAGTGCTGTTTTTGAGCAAAAATTCCAGACTGCCCGAAATAAGGCAATAGGCTCGCCCCCCGTTACGTGGTACTGATACATACCTGGCGAAATGTGGGCGCAGAAATGCATCTCTGCCTACCCCTTCGGGGAACACAGGCGTGAGATTATGTAGTATATATTTATGTCTGAAAACGTGTCTGAAAAACGTCAATAGGCTCGTCCTCTAAAAGTTGGGAATCACTTAGTTGCCGAAACATCATCATCTCCTTGGCCTGCTCCCGACTTCACTTGGGGTCGGCGCAGTATGTTTTATCCTTCCACACATTCCTATCAGCCGTCATGTCTTCATTCACCCTTTTTTTTCCTCATATCCTCAGTCGCGCACTCCATCCATTTTTCTTTGGCCTTCCGCTGCTCGCCCATCCATCAACTTTCATATCCATCACCTTTTTACCTACGTATGATTCATCCCTACTCATAACATGCCCATCGACCACGACAGATGGTTTCCTGTCAGCTTTTATATCACAGGAGCTACTTTCAGACTCTCAGGCGTGCAAGCGTAAATATATATTTTTTTTGTGACAGCTAATTTTAATTAATAACAGTGGTAGGTTGAAATACAATTATAAGTTATCACAGGGCTAATTACTGTACGTGATATATATTATTCAGATTGTCATGGAAACATTCCGCATGTACAAACTGACATTTAATGCAATATGTTATTATTATCCGCGCTGGCGCCGAATAATTCCGATGGAGCCGCACCACCAAGGCCAAATGTGAAAGCGAAGGTCGGTGCACAAACACACCGAGGTATGTAAATGGTTCAGCTCAGTACTGTGTGTATGTAATGCAGTTTTCTTGAATGTAGCTTGAATGTTTTCGAACAGGACTCCTATGTATTGTCAATCATGAAAAATTAAGTCGGCTTGCTTTTAGAACAATGAAAGAATAGGGTGGATATTCCTTTAAAAATATAATTATTTTCTATAGCTGGCTTTTTCGATCAGGACACCTATACCATGGATAAAGCGAAAAAAGATTACAGCTTGCTTTTTGTGTAACGAAAGAATATGGTGGATATTGCATAAAAATATGATTCTATTCTGTGTATTACTGATGATTAATGGAACTACCACAATGCCGGTAGTAGGAACTGATGGGTGTTAGTGAGGTTATGGCCGTATAATATGTGCCATGAAAAATATATGTAGGTATACTAAAAGAACATAAACCAAGTAAATCCCCAAACCAGAAAAACGTAGCTTGCTGTTTGTAAACGCTGCCTTCGAACTAAGACTACTGTTTGCTAAACCATGAAATGAATTCAGTGTGTAAATCTTCATTAATACAATGAACCGTCGAAATGTTAAATAGCCACACATTATACAGTCAGCAACAAAAGTCCGCAATCAAAACACTAACGGGACGTGGGAGCTAAAATTAAACCTTAAGGGCTACTGTACCGACACAAGACACCGGCTGAATACTGCTGGAGTGCTTTCATAATATTTTAATACATATTATTCAAGGCAGGCGTTTCCTTAAAGCCTTAATCGTTGAACAAAGAACTAAAATGGCTTAAGTATGGGCCACAAATTACGGCACGCGTATTAATTTGATTTATGTTTGCACATTAAGCCCTGGGAGTTAATCATGAGTTTTGTTGCTATAATTTGTATCGTTATGACATATATTAGGTCAAATTTATATAAAGACAATTAAAAAATGAAATTTTAATTTATTATTAAAAAAAACATGTCGCTGAGGGAGTTTCTTGCCGTTTCTTTTCCACAGCGATAACACGTTCCGAAGCGGCAATAGTTTTTAAAAATAGTTTAATATTGACGATTTAAAAGAACTTGTAAAAGTCTATTTGAATAAAAATGATGTTGACTTTGACTTTTGACACATCATGATATTTGTTCGTGTTCACCGTTCATAACTTTAAGCAGTGATAGCATGGCACAATTTTAAGGTACAATTCCAGACTCCGTGCGGCTACTGATAATTTCCTAATGAAAAAACCCAATAACACTTTGCCCGACCCGGGAATCGAACCAAAGACCTCTAGATCGCACGGCACATACCTACTTGTGCCGTGAGACCACGGGACAGTCATAAAATATTCTCATATTTTATAGGTTAAAGATGTTTTTGACATGACCTTCACCATACTTACAGATTCAATATTAGTATAATATAGTTGAAACCAACGTTGAAAAATCACGTTGAACGCAAGTCGGTGTATTTAAGACGTAGTTTGTGGCCGCGTCTCGTCGCTTTCTATTCAGCGGGCGTCACAATCTTGTTACAAGAGGGTCGCAGCGTGCATTAAACATCGCCCGCCTCTGTACTTGCTTACTTATAAATAAATACACCTGACAGTAATAAGCAAAGCCGCAGAGTACGGTGAATCACTTTTATGACGTATTTCAGAACTTCACCCACAGTTTTTTTATGACTGATCTACGAAAATAGACTTAGCTTCAAATTATTCATTGTTAATTCCACGACTTCCACAATAGAAAAATCTAAAATACCATACTGGGCTAGATCAGTCTCAAGATGTCACCAAAATTCTCCCCAATCGTGAGACAATATAAAAAATACATAGCTTACGTAATTTCTAAGAATCCAATTTACAGCTTAGGCGTCAAGAAACGGATCTACCACGACTTCTCTCACTAATACAACATACATACATACATATATAACCTCGCGCCTGTAGTGTTCCCCGAAAGGGTAGGCATACTCGTATGTCCATTTCTGCACCCACATTTCGCCAGGTATGTATCAGTGCCACGTAATAAGGGGCGAGCCTATTGCCGTTTTTCGGGCACAATTCCTGACTCCGTGCTGTTACCGAGAATTTCCTAATGGAAAAACCCAATAACACTTTGCCCGACCCGGAATTCGCACCCGGGACCCCGTGATTGTACGGCACATATTTGTACCGCGAGACCACAACGCAGTCTGAAATCGATCATGTTTTTAGTTAAGGTAGATGTGAAATTATTGCGTGTGGGACTGTAAAGATTATTTATTTAATTTTATACACGTGGCTTAATATATATATATTTTTTGTTCACAGGTAAGACATTCACACTTCGAATGAAATGGTGAGACGTTTTCATACTTGAATGATATTATGAAAAAGAGCGATCTAGTCAAGTTACTTAATACACCATCTTATGATATGACGACTGCAAACCTAAGCATACCTCTTTGCAGTGGTGGTACTTCCACAGAAGCCCAAAAGCGTTACACGTGAATTATGTAATGTCTAGTTTATTATTGTTTGTTGTGTGTGTAAATTGCTATTATTAAACGAAGATTTAAAGCTTGGGCTTTTGGGCTTCTATGGAAGTACCGCCACAGCCTCTTTCTACTAATCTGTTATATTTAACGATAGGATATTGTTCACTAACATTTTTTGCGAGAAAAAGTAATTAACCTGTCTTTAAATTAAGGAGGATGATTGGAAAGGATACTTGGTACGTACATACACATTTCATTTCATTTCACTGTTACGATCTGGTTATGTTCTTACCCTAATTTCTCGTTGAATCTTACAAACGTCGGGTTTCGGCGCAATGGCTTAGGTTTTTGTCATACCTGAATATATTGAAGGTACAGAAGCGCTTGACCACGCGACTACTTCAAAGTATTTATTACATACATACATAAACTCACGCCTGTATTCCCCGAAGGGGTAGGCAGAGATGCATTTCTGCACCCACATTTCGCCAGGTATGTATCAGTCCCACGTAATAGGGGGCGAGCCTATTGCCGTTTTTCGGGCACATTTCCAGACTCCGTGCTGTTACTGAGAATTTCCTAATGGAAAAACCCAATAACACTTTGCCCGACCCGGGAATCGAACCCAGGACCTCTTGATCCTACGGCACATACTTGCACCGCGAGACCATGAGGCAAAAAGTATTTATTGTAAAATTATATAATTTTTAAAGCAGTAACCATATCTTCCTCTTCTTTTTCAATTGTTTTTGTACCCGATAAGGGGCCATTAAAGTATTACGTAAACACTAAAAGGGATTTTCGCTTTGCTTATTTTTGTGACATGGCGGATGAGGAGTCTGAATTTTGATTACGTAAGTAATATCTATTTCTTTTCCTGATTTTCTACAAGTTTTGTCCCAATTTCTTCAATAAAAAAAGAAAACACGCCAGATTAAAAAACAGTATGTACTAATGTTTACGTAAGCATAAGGGGGGGGGGGGGAGGATGATATTTGCTTGATTTTGCTGAGATGGGGCACGGGGGGGTTAATAGTTGTAAAAAAATGGCTTACTTAATACTTGAACGGCGCCCATGGTCCATGTTAAGATGTTATACGTTGCGGAGCTAAGCGCATTGAGTTATTTTTATATTGACAAAAAAGGAGCAGGTTTGTAGGGCACGAGTGAATTTTGCAACGCTCGGAGTTAGGTTTCTAGGCGACACCTAGCAACGCAGGTTCTGCGAATAAAATTACGCGTAAAATATATAGTTGGGCAAGGTGTGGCAAGGACGCCCGGCGGTCGCACTCCGCTCTACACTGTACACTCATGCCGAGATCAGATCCGGAGTTACTTTCGCAGTTATTTGTTGCTTGTGGGGCCCACGACTGTATACGAAAGTAGACGGAAAAATAAATAATGCTTTAATGCAGTTTCGGCAACCTTTTCGCAGGCAAGGGCCGCAATGTGGCAAAATAAACTAAACGCGGGCCGTACTTGTGATATTTACCCTAGATTCTACGTAATACCTATGTATAATTGGTCATATCTAGGGTTTGCAATCCCGCAGTAATTTTTTCCCGCAGTAAAATTTAAAAATGCAAAAATATGCATATAATAATGATTTATTACCTGTAGTTTAGTTACACTATATTAAAAAATAATAATAATAGAAACATTCATACAATATCTAATAGAAAAAGTACTTTTTCATAGTTCTTATGAGGTTAGGTAGGGGGTTTGCAATCAATAGGGTTTCCTGCGTGTTAATATGGACTTATCTTACCTAAACAAACAAATAAACCAATTTTAATCCTTTACTTCGCTCGATCGGTTGATCGATCTGACTGACGCGCCCGCGCTGTTGTGATGGAGCTAATAGGCCTTCAGTAAAAGCTGAATTACCTTGCCGAGTCAAAAAAATGTGGGAATGCGGGAACGCGGAATTGCAAACTCTAGTCATATCCCATAGAAAATGCTAACTAATGCTAACATTCACGGGCCGCGCGTTGCCGACCTTGGTTTGAATCTTTCCTGATGTCATAAATTCGATAGTCAGTTATTTCACTACTAATCGTGACTGTGGGGACTTTTACAGGCTATTTCTAATGCCATAAAAATATTAGATTCCAGATTTTTAAAATATTATTAGTCAGAATAATATTAAGCGAACGGCGCAGCGCGTAGAAACTAGTTTAAAATATTTAAACAACATACATAATTAAAGAACGCATGTAATGTTACATACTGTTTGTATAATCATAGTTTTTGCATTTTAATGATAATCATCAATAGACCGGATATTTGAAGTGGATATAATTAAAGCATATGTTATGTATTGGAAAGGCTTGAGTCATTACTTCTATGATTTGTGTCCAGCAACATCTGATCATGTATCATCATCATCATTCATCATCAGCCCAAATATGTCCCACTGCTGGGCACGGGCCTCCTCTACAATTGAGAGGGTTTAGGCCTTAGTCCACCACGCTGGCCTAGTACGGGTTGGCGGACTACGCACCTAAAGAAATTCCTAAGAACTTTTTTTTAGGTGTGCAGGTTTTATCACGATGTTTTCCATCACCGTTAAAGCAAGTGATAATTCATTGTGAATACACACATAACTTCTAAAAATCAGAGGTGTGTGCCTGGGGTTTGAACCTGCGACCGCCGAAATATGGTAGTAAATATACCATACATTTGTTCATGTACGAGTATTCATTACATTGCCGCTTTCGTAGTGTATTAAAGCTGCATAGAAAGAAACTTTGGTAAGCATCAAGACAGTCAATAATATAGTTCTAAAATCTATGGTTTTTATATTTATAGAGTGATGGCCTTGAGGTTTAAGCACGCGGTCATGAATATAGGCGGTCGCGGGTTCGAACTTCATGCATCACCACTGACTTTTCGCAGTTATGTGTGTATTCATAATGAATTATCACTTACTTTAACTGTGAAGTAAAACATCGTGTTGAAACCTGCACACATAAAAGTTCTTAGGTGTGTAGTCCACCAACCCGCGCTAGGCCAGCTTGATGGACTAAAGCCTAAACCCACTCAATTTCAGAGGGGGACAGACAGTGGGACGTATATGGCATGATGATGATGATATTTATAGAGGATGAATAATTTCAAAAACAGTGAGATATAGTTAGACCTTTTTTCCTGTAACAACGGTGCCAAAGGGGGTCATGACCCCGCCAATAGCTTTGGCCTTTAACCAAATCCGGTCCAATCCATAAGTGCGTTATGAAATTGTAACACATTTTCGGGCCGCATTCGGCCGTTGGTGGGCGTTTATCGTCGCTGTATTTTCGCCGGCACTACGCTATTGCACGTTTATGAATATTTTATGTAAATACCCAACTGTGTTGACATGTGCAGTGCCCAACAACCCTACCCGAACGTATCGCAATCGACTGGCGATAATTTGACGTTGGGCAAACTGATTGAAACGGTGGCTGGGCGAGTGTGCCCGGCGTGGGAGGACTTAGATGTGAAGAAACTTTTTCATCATCATCAGCCCAAATACGTCCCACTGCTGGGCACGGGCCTCCTCTACAACTGAGAGGGTTTAAGCCTTAGTCCACCATGCTGGCCTAGTGCGGGTTGGCGGACTACACACCTAAGCAATTCCTAAGAACTTTTTAGGTGTGCAGGTTTTATCACGATGTTTTCCTTCACCGTTAAAGCAAGTGATAATTCATTGTGAATACACACATAACTTCGAATAGTCAGAGGTGTGTGCCTGGGGTTTGAACCTGCGACCGTCGAAATTCTCGACCGCGCGCCTGAACCTCGAGGCCATCACTGCTTTTTAATGTTATTTAAAATGATACTCGGCCAAGCTGCCTTTTCAAGTAAATAAATAAATACACCCAACAGTAACGTCATAATTGTTATCAGTTACACGACGTCCTTTGCTGGACATAGGCTTATCCTAATGATTTCCAGGGTGACCTATTGAAGGTGGTCGGTTCGTACACAGTCCTATAGATAGTTCTTCCTTTTCACAAGGTAGTGCGTCGTGGCTGCTAGAAATAACGTAAGAGTTTTGGGACTCGCAAACAAATGTTTGTCTTGGTGCAGAGACCTAGCTTGCAGCCTCACGTATTTCAAGCAATCAAATAGAATACTAGGTAAAACATGAAGCATGTTTTTTTTTTAAAGAGAGGATAACCCCATAATAGGATATCACCGTTTCTTTAACGAGAGGAAAGCGCCTTAATCTCCCCGTTCGGTACTTCCGAGGAGACCAAAAAGGGTATATCTTCCGGCCTTCCTACTCAGCGCGCGGAACTATTGTTGGCTAAGTTGGGTTATAGGATATCACCTGTGTATACCAAGGTCCATACATCGACACAAAATTTAAATATGTTAGTCCTTTTGGGGACTGAAACCCACAAACACTTTCGCTTTGAGAGTTCGAGGTAATTTGTGTGATTAAATTCTTTCCCTCCATTCGCTACAGGTGTAACAGTTTACTCAACTTCATCGTTAAATTCGACTTAAAGTATATTGAAGAATAAACGAATACTTTTTTATTGAAAATATACTTTATTTTAACACTATACTCAGTTGTAACCACATAACAAGTTTCAATAATGTCAGTTGCTAAATTATCTTATTTTTATTCAAATTTATAATAAGTGTCAAGAAACGCCTTCATGATTGATTTTATTTCATTATTTTCGCAATATTTTCTTATTTCTAACCTCGCAAACGCATGCACTCAATATACACATAAATTGCATATGCAGGCTTTTTCAATTAAGTCTCCGATAAAACCAATAATTTTGTCAAGTCGTAAAATATAACGCGCAGATACTGTACTGACCCGATTATTCATCACACTTAAGGCCTTAGTGTCGGCGCGGTGTTTTCCATAATATTCTAATAAAACAAATGCCTGTGACTGATAAGCTGGCTAGTGATAAGGTGTTGGTACCTGGGCGGCCCTGATAGCATGATTGGAAAGGCGGTCGGTGTTGCTGGCGTGGACCAATTTTTTTTTCAACTCCACATTTGGGTTAATGCAAACCTATTGTATTAAGTTATTTACGATCGAGTTCTCACAAATTAAGCTGATTTATCGACTGATTGGATATATGATCTTTTAAAGGTTTTATTCAGCTAAAATGTTGTGACTGTAAGACACAAAACAATCAAAAAATATTGCCGTCAATCGTAGACGTGTTGACCAACTGACTTTAGCAATGATATAGATGCAACTACCCCACTAGTCCCCGTGCCCAGGAAGTTATAGGCTGATGATTTTGCACCGTTGATGATGATGATGATTATGAATGCAGTGGTGTACCACTGACCGCCAAGCAGCCATTCCCAGTACCTTGTTTGTGGAAGGATTTATCACAGCGATGAGGAAACATTTTTGGATCCTACTAGAGTCTGATGTGGGAGAAATGATCCCTAAAATCTCTCTGTGCTGGAAATGCATAAGTCCAGAATAAAGTCGGCTCGATTGACATATAATATGTTACAACCATTGTAGTCAGACTAGTCTTAGGAAGCCTCCTGTTTAAGGCGTAAATTTTGCTATAGAAATCCTCATCATCATCAGCCCATATACTTTCCACTGCTGGCTACGGGCCTCCTCTGTAACTGAGAGGGTTTAGGCTTAGAAAAACTATTATATTATATCAGTTCCACAAAATCATAGGATACTAGCTGACCCAGCAAACTTCGTACCGCCTAACAGTCATTGAATGTCGTGTTACATATTTTTAATTACATTTTCACAACTTGAATTTTATTTCTGATTGTATGAAAATAAATATTAAGATCAGTACTTTATTAAGATAAAAATACAGAATAAAAAAAGTACAAAAATCAAATGCATCAATTGGTTTGTCAGCAAGATATGATTAAATTAAACTATGTAGGTACCTACATATTGTGCAGCATGGGATGCAGTCGGTTTCAATTATCTTCATTGAAGCATCAGCGTGGTGGACTAAAGCCTAAACCCTCTCAGTTGTAGAGGCGACCTATGCCCAGCAGTTGATGATGATGATGATGAAGCACCTTGTGATATACATTTCTAATAAAAAAAAAAATTGTCTAAATTGAGATTACAAACAATCATTTGTTAATTGTCATGGCGTAGGCAAGACGAATTGGGACTGAATGTCTGTTTAAAATCAAAGGGCATATCCGCCGGGATCATCGAAACCCTTAGAATGAGAACCAATTCATCTTTAAGCCTTCCTTTGAGTATCGTCGCGGTGAATCACATTACTCAACAACAACTTTCTTAACATAAAACGCATTCCCTTGCATAGTTTCGGGTGTTTTAGATTTAGAAGCATGATGACTACCGAGGTCGCCTTCATTTGTAAATTGTAAACCAGGTACAACCAAGGAGTTTGAGAATTCAGTTGGGATAATATAGCTTGATATATTTTCCTTAGTTACATAAAATAAATTTCTGACCGTACGCATCAATATTTGACAACCAATAAATATGTCAATCCCTTTTCATTACTGACAATATTCTACATTTTTAAAATCTAATATACGCAATAATTCGAATATTGTGGATATATGTTGTCGATTCGAAACCTTTATTTAAATGCGTTCTGTAATTTGAGGGGACCTTTAACCGTATCGACGGGATAAACATTAAATGTTTGACAGGAAATTAGGTAGAACAGTTTATATGGGAAAATGAAATTGCTGTTTTTACTATCTTACTCGCAATTGTTCAATATTTTCTCATCTTTTAAACCTTCCCTGGACTACGACAAATATTTTAAAACCAAAATCAACTAAATCGGCGCAGCCGTTCTTGAGTTATAAAATTACAACGAAAAGTGGCATTGATTTTTATATTTATAGATGTCAAGTCAGATAATAGACCTAAACCTTAATAACAATAAATTACAATTTTAAATAGATCTGCAAACAATTGTTACACATAAATATAGTGTTGTATCAACTGCTTCATTATTATAATTCCTCATTTGCATTCTAAAATATCTCAAGTCTTATGTATATTGTACATATTTATGGGACAATATAACTAAACGTGACTAGATCTATTTTTATTTATCTCCTGATAGTGGTATGCCAACGTTTGCGAAATGTACCGCACTAGTTGTGCTAGGAAAGGAATAAATTCTCAAATCAATTAATTGATGGAGAAATACACAGGCGTATAATTTATGCAACTTTCGAGTGTCTGGTTGGTGAAAACAGGAGTAAAATTCGTTTAGCAATTTACGAGATATTCGGACTGTCGGCAGGAACTTGTTTACGTGTAGATCGATATTGGGTGCGCGTTAGTTAGTGTAATTGAATGGTTTCGAATGAAACAAATTGTCCTTGCGTAAATGCTGGATACCTGAGTAAGTGCGGGATATCTTAATTGGTTGAGATGGTGGCGGTTGAAATCGAAGAATACATAGTTGCCTATGTTACGCGCGTATTCAGAAATTATTGTATTTATTTACATACATACATACATAAACTCACGCCTGTATTCCCCGAAGGGGTAGGCAGAGGCGCATTTCTGCACCCACATTTCGCCAAGTATGTATCAGTCCCACGTAATAGGGGGCGAGCCTATTGCCGTTTTTCGGGCACATTTCTAGACTCCGTGCTGTTACCGAGAATTTCCTAATGGAAAAACCCAATAACACTTTGCCCGACCCGGGAATCGAACCCAGGTCCTCTAGATCGCTCGGCACATACTTGTACCGCGAGACCACGAGGCAGTCTGTATTTATTTAATCACTATTAAATTCAAAACGCATGCCTTAACTTCAAAAATAATAAAAAAATAAGGCGACTAAAAGCAAGTTAAAATTACTGAATCGATATTAGCCTCGGGGACGGTTATAGGCTAATTTTGATCCAACAAGCATACTTTTTTGCACCTAATTCTTCAAAACATACAAAAAAGCATTATGGTTAGACTATTTCTGCATTGAATAGGTCAACCGTCGTGCCCAAGGCGAGAAGACAGGTAGACGGAATGTCCATTTTTTTAGTTTTATTTTCAGTATCCATTCTGTGTGAAATTCATGCATAGTATTTAATATGACAGGGCAAACAGACACTTCATTTTATATTTTTAGATTAGAATGTCTCGTGCGCAGCGCATGCATAAATTGCGTGCGTGCGCCGCACCTAAACGTTACGTATGGTAACGCCTGTATAGTTATTAAACTAAATCCACTAACGCTAAGGTCAACCTGTAACTATCAATAATGCTGGTATAATAATAGTGCCGGTAAATGCCGACAAATTGACTAATTTGACTGACAAGCGCGTTAAAGGAGCACTGTTAGTTGTCTAGATTGTAGTTAATGTCTAGGAGCCTTTGACCGATATTTGGTCTATTTTAAAAATGATAGACGATTTTTAAAAGCCTTGAGGAAAGGGTTTTTATCTTAAGAATTGGATGTAATAAAGACGACGCTGGTAGGAAAACCACATTATTTTATATTTGATGATCCTAAACATAAAAACATGACTATGGTACGTGTGTTGCAAGATTATAGAAGGTTGTGATTATTGGAACTCCAGCAGGTCAACTCTTTCGTTCTACAAATGGCACTGTGCACAATGCACTTACCTTTAGCCGTGCTAGTCTGAAGGAACTGTTGACTTATAGTTCAAAGACCGTCTTATTTATCCTGGATCCTGAAGAATAAATTAAAGAGCAAATCACAGAACAAAAGAAAATAAGCGTTCCCTTTAATATTTTATAACTGAATAAATTCTGCAAAGACAGTCAACAGAATCAAGTTATTAACAAATAAAAACTGGATTTTATGCAATAAAAAATACTTTATAATTCAACGGAATAGAAAATGGAATAGCGACAGAAATAGAACACATTCCGCGATACGGCAATGCCCACGGCATCTGATTTATAATCTAAAGTTGTTTTATTTTATATTATGGAAATGCATGTTTAATTATTATTATATATAAAGTCTACTGCTGATATCAAAACTACAATATTGTAATATTTTATAATAAATTAGTAATGATTTTAAATGTGTAATTGACTAATTAAATAAAAATGGTTCAAATGATTTGGAATGTTATTGGCACTAAGATAGCTTGTAGCATAGATTACAGCACGATTACCGGGCATCTGATGGAAATTACGTAAAAAATAACCTTACTATTTGGCTTCGAGTCTGTATATTTTGATTAAATGTCTGAAAATGCTGCCTCAAAAACTGAAGGTTCTGACATCGACTACACAAGACTCGTATCTATCATAGCGATCTGGATTTATTTGATATACTTTTTTGTACACTTTACAAGGAAATACAACATAAATGATACATACAACTTTGAGAAAAATATATAACTACAACAGGCGTTCTTATCGGTAGCTGCGATTTCTTCGAGACAACCTACGGTGACTATTGTAACAGGATGTAACTATTATGATATTTATTATTTAATTGTATCGCAAATATTCATCTACAAACAGAGCAATGAGCCCCTTATACGGCGAATGTAAACATCAAAAACGTTCATACAAAAATCTTACTACCGCGAACGCGTAGGATTTTGTACCCTTGACATTCATTGATGATTCCACGCTCCTCAGTAACGTACAGACGCAACTCTCACATTAACTTACAATGAATTAAGACTATATTACTATAGTATTAAAACTCAATTTACCACGTGCGTTTTTTACGCAAATATCCGGGTGCCTTCTCTTCAGCGTGCATGGCGACATTTAAGCAGGCATCCGCACACACATGATATATAATATTTGGGCCAGATCCAGTTTTTTTCGAATGGAATTATATTATGTTAATAGGTGACCGGTATTTCTAGGGTACAGTGAACGAAATAAGAACCCGTAGAATGCAATAATTGTGATCTGTTTTTCATTCATTAAAGAGTCATCTTGGTCTTTTGCCATATTTAATTGTTATCGGTAATCGGATCTGTAATAGCCCACCACACCCAGCCACTATAACTCCTGTCCTCCAGGATCGAAAGCGGCACGTACAGTATCGACACATAGCACTGAAGCTCACCGAATCTAAGGACACTTAATTTGTAATGAACCCGCAACGAAATTAATCAGATAAAAAGATATAAAAGTGGAGTTGGAAACAAAGTGTTGTCCACATGTTGTTTATAATCGTACATGCACAGTTTAGCCACGTCATTACGTTATAAATTATGGCACGTTTTAAATCCATGTACCCTGGTCGCTACCCGGGCGGACACATCACCATCCGCCCATATATGTACGTCCCACTGCTGGACACCGGCCTCTACAACTGAGAGGCCTAGTGTGGGTTGGCGGACTACACACCTAAGAGATTCCTAGACCTTTTTGGTGTGCAGGTTTCCTCACGATGCAATGTTTGCCTTCGCCGTTAAAGAAAGTAATAATTCATTGTGAATACACAGAATTTCTTTTTGCGGGCACAAATATCCGGTAATATAAACAAAATCCGTTTAAAAACCCCTTAAAGCAATTCCTATGATTTTAGAAAGCAGTCGTGTTCGGTAGTAGAGTGTACGGAACCTTTTATCTATACGTAATATTTTCATGACTTTTTATGTTGATTTTTTATTTTAGTTTTGTAGTTGAACGGGAACGGCATAACTCTTTTTTCGCACTTTTAAAGTTTGTGTATCCAATTTTTTAATGATCTTGTTTAATATCGCTATTGAGTTTTAAGCGATCGATTTGGGTTAAAATCTGTTTATGGCCCGCGTGTGTACATATTACCTCATATATCATATTCATATGTTTCTGATCAAGAGCACCCTGAACAAACATGAATGTATGAAGCGAAAATTATAAATCAGAGCAAAGTAGAGATGGATAGTCTCTGCCTACCCCTATGGGAGATAGAGGTGAATATATGTTTGTAAGTTCATATCCACGGTATGCCGGGGACAGTCCTTTTTACTACGACTCCCGCCACTTCAAGGTATTTGAAAAATATATAATAAAACTACTTTTTTCCCGCAACTCTGTATGCGAAACATTAAACTTTAAGAGGAACATTTTGTCCCCTTTTTTGACATATTTTCCATTACTGCTCCGCTCCTATTGGCCATAGCGTGATGACATATAGCCTGAAACCTTCCTCTATAAATAGGCTATCTGACACTAATTATTTTTTTCTAATCGGACTAGTAGTTCCTGAGATTAGCGCGTTCAATCAAACATACTATTCAGCTTTATAAAATTAGCATAGATGTATGTACATAGAAATCCAGAAATATGGGGAACTCGAATTTCCATCATCATCATCAACAGCCTTTGTCACGTCCACTTGAATTTTAGGATTCAGACTATCACGTCATCATCATCATCAGCCCATATACGTCTCACTGCTGGGCACGGGCCTCCTCTACAACTGAGAGGGTTTAGGCCTTAGTCCACCACGCTGGCCTAGTGCGGGTTGGCGGACTACACACCTAAGAAATTCCTAAGAACTTTTAGGTGTGCAGGTTTTATCACGATGTTTTCCTTCACCGTTAAAGCAAGTGATGATTCATTGTGAATACACACATAACTTCGAAAAGTCAGAGGTGTGTGCCTGGGGTTTGAACTCGCGACCGCCGAGATTCTCGACCGCGCGCCTAAACCTCGAGGCCATCACTGCTTATAAATATCATAATCTTAATAATATAATATCACAATGAATATCACGTACTTACGTAATAATCAATGGTATCAAGCCCATTATAAACTAATGTTTCGTTAAATTAAATTCTTACCATTTGTTATAAGGAAAGCACTCTGCTTATTGTCAAGAAAATACAGTTCCGTAATTAGATTTTTCCCGGCCGAGACCACGCTGACTCGTTCAACTGCGGAGTCACTGGCCGTCTTAGCGGCAAAAAACAATTCTTGGAAATATAAGCGTTTCTTTTATGTTTATAAATTGTATTTATAATAAGACTTCTGTCCGCTACAGACGAGATTTCTCGGATGTCAAATACATTGTCATATTAATCTCGCTTACAAATAAGAAATGTTAATCCATAGGCCGTAGTCAAAGTCACATTCTATGAACAGTCGTAATTGCTAACAGAGAGCGCCAAATTGTATGAAATTGTCGCAACGTATAGGAAAAGCACGTCATCGTTTATAAGCGATTTCTTACATTTTTTCTTCTCCGTTTGCGATTGTTGATAGTGACTTGGTCTAGGCTCTTAGGTCTGTTGAGTGACTAGTGACTTTGTGACGTTGAAGTTGAGACGAAACTTTTTACTTGAGAATTTAACACGATTTTGTTTGTGAATGATATTAACATTCCTCGTAACTGAATGGCTCGTGGTCTTGCGGTACAAGTATGTACTGAGCGATCTAGAGGTCCTGGGATCGATTCCAGGGTCCGGCAAACTGCTATTCGATTTTTCCTTTAGGAAATTCTCCGTAGCAGCACGGCATCTGGAAATCTGCTCGAAAAACGGCAATAGGTTCGTTCTCTATTACGTGGGACTGAAACATAGCAGGCGAAATATGGATGCAGAACTGCGCCTCTTCTTATAACATCGGGGAATACAGGCGTGAGGTTATGTATGTAGATATTTACCCGTGTTTTATTAAAGACCTCAGACATTAAACAATGGGAAGCTCTTAAGATTTAACTAATAAATTGAGTTTGCGTGCAAAATTATTCGTTCGGCTTTTTATGAAGAAACAAATAGCGCGTAAAACAATTTTACATAATTGTTATAATTCCGTTGCATCCTTGGACAAGAAACCAATCTAAAACTATACAGGCTGTATTCATACAACTATAGGTATAAAATGTATGTCAAAAAACGTCAAAATTTTTATTATTTGTCGGAATTTTTTTAACACCAGGGAGTTTGTAATCACCTTGGCTATTACCTGCCTTAGTTTCCGATCACGGTCTGAATACAGCCTGTATAATTAAAGTGGATCGATTTAGATGGTTTTTCTTAGTTTTTAAGAAATATCCCATTGTCTGTAAACATAAACTGTATGAATATTAATAAAATTGTCTGTATTAATAATTTTTTTTTCTATTTTATATCAATAATAATTTATTATAATGTTGAGGTATTGTGGTATTATACTGACTTAAATGATTAACTAAGTTCTGACAGTTCGGGTCAATGAACTTAGTCGCATTTCTATATAAGGCTCCCTTTATTGATTAGTTTGCTTACATTTAGCGGGTCTTCCAGCAGATATCTATATTAAATTAATCTATTTTGAAACTTCGCAACGCTGTACTAGACTTACATGTATTCTAAGAGTATTCCGGGCAGTAAATAATTCAAAGCTTCAAAGTTAGAACTTCTTAGTATTCATCATCGTCATCAGCCCATATACGTCCCACTGCTGGGCACGGGCCACCTCTTCAACTGAGAGGGTTTAGGCCTTAGTCCACACACTGGCCTAGTGCGAGTTGGCGGACTACACACCTAAGAAATGTTTAAGAATTTTTAAGTGTCCAGGTCTCTTCACGATTTTCACTTCTCAATAAATTGTTGATTCTTACGTTAGTAGTTTCTGGAACGGTAGCACATATACCTAATTGTTTTGGAAAAAAATGAAACAATAGAAAATTGGATGAACAATAAAATGGCCGACGGTTGAACGTATAGGCGCTTATGTAAGCCCCCGGTTGCGAGATAAACTCGGCGGAGCTTTTTAGCTAATTGTAAAAGCTCGTGGGCGGGACATGAAAACTGTAATTTTTACTCAGTTTGGAAATGTTTTCGAGTTGATTGTAATTGAAGGGGTTCTTTATGAGAAGCGTAGAAGGTGTGGGATGCAAATTGTCTACAGTATTTTTGTAAGTCTTGAATATTTAAGCATATTATACTAGAATACATATACATACATACATAAACTCACGCCTGTATTCCCCGAAGGGGTAGGCAGATGTGCATTTCTGCACCCACATTTCGCCAGTTATGTATCAGTCCCACGTAATAGGGGGCGAGCCTTTTGCCGTTTTTCGGGCACATTTCCAGACTCCGTGCTGTTACTGAGAATTTCCTAATGGAAAAATCCAATAACACTTTGCCCGACCCGGGAATCGAACCCAGGACCTCTAGATCGCACGGCACATACTTGTACCGCGAGACCACGAGGCAGTCTAGAATACATAAGAAGGAAATGTCAAAAGATGCTCTGATCCTTCATTTGATGGACGCAAAACATTGAAAATTATCAAATGAGGAGGAATAAATGTAATTATTTTTGTCTAGTCAAACTCTATTTGAATTCGTAAACAAAGGACTAAGAAACATTGTGGAAATTATTTTTTACCTGGGAATGTAAAACTCAGCCTTTATATTGTCACTCGCCTCTTCACTACACTACTAAAGTCTACCAAAACAGAATAAGAATTCAAACAATTCAAGTTGTTTCGGATTAAACAGATTAAGATGTCTCGAGCGTTTCATCACTTGAGACAGTCCACGTTGTTACGTCATTTTCAGGGATGTAAAGGTTAGCGCGACCAATGAAGTATTATTTTTTTTGCTAGAAAAATTAGGACCTAGACAAAGTTACATTCGAAATCGTTAATATAGTAGACAAGCGGTGGGTTCCAGCTCCGGATAGGAGGAATATTATTTAAAAGGAGCCAAGATCACTTCCCAAGGTTGCAACTATATCCATACCAAAAATCATTTAAATCTTTTTTTTTTTTTTTATACTGGCACGGCAAAGTGAAAAAAAAGTGAAAATTGCACCTGATGGTAAGCGCAATGGAGTCCAGAAAAAGTGCCGACCAGCGAGAGATGATGGTCTCCCGTTGGTCGACACAATCATGCCGGCCGAATACCTCTTCACCTTATTGTGAAGAAGTTTGGGGGACTAATACCATGGTGATCAAAGGACCGACCGCGACAAACCGGCCAAAAAATGCCGGCACGGTCATCCTTTCACCATGATTGAAGCCCCCCCGAAAACCGGATATACACTGGCTGATCCCGGAACGCGGCACACTTGCATGTGCCACTATGGCGGGTTTTACGCCCTGTGTACGGTGGTCGCTATACGAATATCCTACCACCAGCAAATTTAATTAATTAGATTTTGAGTTTTTTTCGTTACACACATACAAAAATACAAATTTTATTATAATTTCACATATTTTTGAAATTTTTTGCGATCTTAATCGGAGAATGTTACTTTGTCTACAGTAGATAGTGTCTAGTGGATTACTGTGATTTGATTGTTCGATTTAAAACCCATTGTTTTTTTATCCATCGCTATAAAGATCTATTATTCTTGCTGTTATCAATTTTAAGAGGCCAGTTTCGCACCTCTTTTTACGTCGCGAAAGCTGAAGTCACTATGTGCGTCAGAACTGGACATCGAATTAGAGACCTTTAACGTTTTAGCAAATTTTGAACTTCTCTTAATAGTTAAGGAGAACTCCTGGGTGCCTCTCGTCTCAGTACACTTTCCGTCGCTAATGCGCGTGACGTCAAACACCGGTTGTAGAATTTGCGTACGCGATACACTGCAAGGCTGAAGACAATGGCATATTTAGTAAAGGAGCTGAGCCCACGTTTCCTCTTTAATCATACATAATGATTAGCAGCTCGTCTGATAAAGGCATTTAACATCAATACTCGACAAGTAAGAAATTGGTTTGTCTGTGTTCAGAATTACGTCATTCGATCGCGGGTTCCCGGGCTGAGGCGAAATGTTTCCTTAGCTCGATATTGCGATATGTTGTGAGAATGGAAAGTCCCTTGTAGTAATACACGATACTCGACCCAAGGATAATAGAAAAGAAGAAACACTATTTCGGGTAAACTTTTCCAAAACCTCATGGTAAGACGAAGAAAGGAATCCGCGAACCCTTTTGTTCTAGGCTAGGCGCATTCGTTTGAAAATCTTAAATAAATGCTTTGCGTAAGTTAATGCAAAGCGGAGACATAATTACCAACCAATTTGTTACAAAATTAAAGCCATGTGAAGCACTTTCAAATTTGCATATTAATTATGATGTTGCGAATAATTTTCGGTGGTCCTTCGCTACGCCGGCGCTCTGAATAGAGTCTGGAACGCGGGGGCGGTCGCCCACGCGCCGACGAGAATAGAACCTCACCCCCGAGACCGGTGTGGACCCCCCACATCCCCCGAGGGGGGCGGATTTATTTTTAACTGCGGAAATATATGCATAGACGGGAGAAGTAATAAAAGGCATTGCGTATGAAATATGCGATATTGTGATCGATACGAAACTTGTAAACTTTTGGTGTATTTTACGAGGGATTGAGAACTGACGTTGGTTCAGTTTTGGCGCGGAGTTTATATTCATACATGCGTACTTACGCATTGTGTCTTTAGAGGAGTAGTAGGCGGATTACAGTTCATGTATTACACCGATTTTATTTTAAGTCTCACGTATTGGTTTCTCTTATTATTCTGTTGCTGTTTTTCGAGCACAATTCCATTTCCGCGCAGCTTCTGAGGATTTCCTAATGGGAAAACCTAAACAGACTTTTCTTGACCCGGAAATCGTAGCCACTGGACACACGTTGCGGAACTAATGAGAAATCTTAAATATAAGCAAGTCCTCCTTCGTTTTATTCAACATTAATGAAGTCACCATTAATTACATAATTGGATCCATTGTTTAGAAATGTTTCACATGAAAAACGTTCTTCGTTCTTAGAAGTGAATGCTCTGCATTCGTTCGTAGTAAGTTGTTATTTGCGAATCGGGTTGAATCGTACGGACACGGTCGGCGCACCATTCACTGCGACAAAAATAGAACCCCCAACTCCGCATATTTAGAGACGTGTAGCGCTGTCGATAAAATTTTAAGAAAGAAAGAACCATTTATTGTCCGCACAATAACAAATATATTAAAACTACCTGCGACTGCCTCGTGGCCTCGCGGTACAAGTGTGTGCCGTGCGATCTAGAGGTCCGGGTTCGATTCCCGGGTCGGGCAGGGTGTTATTGGGTTTTTCCATTGGTAAATTCTCAGTGACAGCACGGAGTCTGGAAATGTGCTCGAAAAACGGCAATAGGCTCGCCCCCTATTACGTGGGACTGATACATGCCTGGCGAAATGTGGGTGCAGAAATGCACCTCTGCCTACCCCTTCGGGGAATGCAGGCGTGAGTTTATGTATGTATGTAAATATATTAAAATTAAACAAACCAATTAACACGTATTGCGCCAGGAAAGGTGCCCTCTCCTCAGCGAATCTAAGGGAACCTAATTTGTCATAATCCCGCAACGATGTTAATCAGAAAGAAAATGTAAAGGAGTCAGTATATAAAAAACCTATGTATTCTTTATCAAATTACCTCTCATTGCTAGGGATGGAACTTTTTTTAGTTTAATAAATGTGAGGCTTTTCAACATTCTGTCGATATTGTCGCATCCCGTCTCTAAAGCCGCCGAGCGCGGCGCGAGCTCACCCGGCTACCTTTATTTGAAATGCTATTTAACCGAAGGCTTTATTAACAAGAGAGGCTGAAAAGTTGCCTCGTGCCTTTGTGAATTTTTAGAAAATAATTCAAATTCTTTTTTTTTTTATTAGGTCTATTAAATTGATTTATCAGATCTAAATATAGAATACTATGTTGATAACGGCTGACAATTTAGTTCACGAAAAAGGGTAGGTACTTCTTATTTTTAATGACTAAAAATTGTGTCGTTTAATTATAATTGGTCAGCTAATCCGCACTAGGCCAGCGTGGCAAGCTAAGGCCTCGCCCGTCACAATTGTAGAGGAGGACTGTGCCCAGCAGTGGGACGTGTATGGGCTTATGAAGAGTTACTCAATTTTTACTTAGATTACGAAGATATTTTCGTGTTCACCACGACTTCAACGCGAAAGAAAATTTTTGTTCTATACCAAAATTTTTCCTAAGGAGAGAATAATGATGAATCGTAGTTACTAAAATTGAAAACCAACAACGCACACCAATTGCTTTCACGCTAGCCTTTACAATAATATTAAGAGAAAAACAAATTATTCGTGTATTTGGAATAAATCACCAATCCCATGACAATATGTGAATTAGACTAGACAAATAACACAGAAATTCTAACACAAGCGAAAAATCTACCTCCCTACGGTATATCTACGTAACACTATTACTAAACTGAACTCGGGACTATCGTATAAATAAATCATAATGTACGTCTGTGTAATTGAAGAATAAATTATATATTATTCCCTTGGAGACGAGCGTTAGGATGGAGCGACGGTCGCGCCCTCTGTGAGGCGGAATAACTTAATTGTCGGATAACATCTGCGTGGAAACCTATTTGTGCCCGAGCCTATTCTGTCCTGACTATATTAGAGCTATTTTATCGAAGGCCCTTTGAAGATTTAGCAGAAATAGGGATTAAAGACATAGGTATTTTACAACTAAATATATTTACAGGCATATAAATTAGATGGTTATGTTCATTTTTGTGAATAACGTCATCAATAAAGTTGAATAGTTTATTTTTTATTTTAATGCTAAGATCTCGGGAACTATCAATGGTATATAAAATAGATTATAGTGCAGTATAGCCTATTTATTTTGTAAATTATAAGTATTAGCAATCTAAAACACGCCATGCCCCTCAGGGGATGAATAGTTATTTAAAGAAAGTCATAGAAATGTCAAAATTGCAACAGTTGCTCCCTAATTATACTAAGTTTTTTTTCTAAACGTAACCCTCAGATAAATTAGACTCCATATTCGAACCTATGAAGTCAAAAAGTGACATAGCTCTTATTAACTTTGCCGTAGTACGGTTTTGCTATGCTAATAACCACAGGGGCGTGTAAGATACAAAATACCACGGTTTTGGAGTTATGAATTTATACTCAGTTGTTAATTTTATTTATTTATATAAAACGTTATTGTACACATAAGATCAAAATTATGGAGTACAGTATGTACAGTAGACTAGATTAGCACATAAGGCGGTCTTATCGCACAACGCGATCTCTTACAAAAACGCTAGGATTTTTAGTTTAGATATAAATAGTTCTGAAGACGGTTATAGGTTTCATCAAAGTGTAAGGTTTCTAGGTTTTCTGAAAATGATATTACTTGACAAAGTTTGCATTAACGAGAATGAATTCGAAGGTATAAGGTTATCATCGTATCAATAGGATAAAAGGAAATATTGATTATAAACTTAAGCGTAGTGTAGGACGCCCTCTGGCTAGGTGGGGTGACGATATCCGCAAGGTGGCTGGCAGCGGTTGGATGAGGAGGGCCGATGATCGAGCCCAGTGGCGTGCCATAGGAGAGGCCTATGTCTAGCAGTGGACGTGACAAAGGCTGTTGATGATGATGATTATAAACTTAAGCTATTAAAATTCATTTTGACATAAATTATAATCTTCATTTATTTAGATTACTTCTAAAATCAAGGCTTTAAATTCTTTTGCTAGGGTGTAAATATAGCATTAGATCAGTGTCTAGACGACAGTAATAGCAGGTCATTGGGCCGTAACTTTTTTTTACTAATAAGTGTTGTGCGGCCTAAATAAAATTGACTAGCGAGAAATAACAACAAATATTATGTTAAATATGTTAAACAAATGTTAATTATCTTTTATCAAACTTCGCGGGTCTGAATACGTTTGTGCATTATTGAATCATATGTATTAGGAAAAACATATACAATAAAACAGACATATACAATAACAAAATGGCCTTTAAGAACAAAGGTGTTTGGTTTTGGGTGTTTGTGAGACCGAAGAATCTCTCGTAGTTTCTGATACCCACGTCACAGGACTGTCCTAGTGTAGGGTAAGCAGTGATGGCCTCGAGGTTTAGGCGCGCGGTCGAGAATCTCGGCGGTCGCGGGTTCAAACCCCAGGCACACACCTCTGACTTTTCGAAGTTATGTGTGTATTCACAATGAATTATCACTTGCTTTAACGGTGAAGGAAAACATCGTGATAAAACCTGCACACCTAAAAGTTCTTAGGCATTTCTTATGTGTGTAGTCCGCCAACCCGCACTAGGCCAGCGTAAGGCCTAAACCCTCTCAGTTGTAGAGGAGGCCCGTGCCCAGCAGTGGGACGTATATGGGTCGATGATGATGATGATGTAGGGTCAGAACTATGTATGTGACTGTTGGGTGTATTTATTTCTTTAAAGCATTAATGCCAATGTGATCTTCTATTTGTCGCAGCCTCGATGTGCAGCTTAATACCAGTGGTAATTTGTTGAAATCATTTTGTTTCATGTTTTGTTTGATCTTTTTGTTTAGTTTTATTTCAAGTTCAATTGTATGTCTTTATTTCAATAATATCTACATACATTGTTTTTACTAGTTTAAGAACTAATACTACGTAATTTCAACTTTTTAAAGAGATATCTAGCTATAAAAAAGCATAAGTGTAGAACAAAATAGTAATATAATAAATACGCTTCGAAAACAATACTTGGGGAATGCGCTCAGTCAGACCACCCGAAGGTCCCTTATTCCCGGAGAACGTATAAGCTTGATGTATTCATATTTAATAGAAATACGATGGAATCCCAGAGGTACCTAATACATTTCATGTTCTATTATCTAATGCTACAGCTCAGAGCTATTTTCAGAATTACTTTCCTTTTGCGCGAGATGTTTTTCCAACAACGTTTTCTTGAATTCCATCAGATGTACGACACAAAATCTATTTTAAAGCAGTAGAGATGCTTCCAAACAAGCCCAAAAGCGTTACACGTTAATTGTGTAATGTCTAGTTTATAAATGTTTATTGTGGACTCTGGATATTCTCTTTTGTAATTTTGTAAGGCTGGCTGGGATTGTGGGCTTCTATGGAAGTACCGCCACTGTGACAAAGGTATCTACGTCACGGGAGTAGCCTATATTAGGCAATAGTCGTTACACCAATGTGATAGAGGCGTAAATATACTGTAAAGTTTATAACGCGTAGTGGCCATTAAACGGAGCATTAGATGATTTTTGAAACAGCTGAGGCTACTCAGTGATAAAAATCCTTTAGTATCTACGTTACAGCATGCTAGATTTGGAGCAGATCAAAATTCAGTACTGTTTTCACCAAATTGTGCCTTTGGGCTACTACGGAAGTACTGCCACTGTTTTAAAGAGTATTTAAAGGCAAGTGGTAGTATAAAAGAGGCAATTTTTTGACTGGCAGGCAGATGTGTAAAAATGGAAAACTTGACTAGTTTAGTTTGTAAAAAAATATTAATGTTACTGTCATTATGGATAGAAAATAAAAGCAGTAAAAATTACACCACCTCGGCCAAGCTGATAACTGTTTACCCTTTCAGGACGAGGGCTTGAGTGTTTGTATTTAACAGGGAAGTTAAGCGTCAATCTTATTTAGAGCTTATTTAATAATAATAAATAAATACACCCAACAGTCACATATATAGTTCTAGCCCCACATTAAGATACGAGTCTTGTGTCGTGGGTATCAGAAACTACGAGAGACTTTTCGGTCTCACAAACACCCAGACCCGAAACAAATATTTGTGGATCACACAAACATTTGTCTCGGAGCGGGGATCGAACCCGCGGCTTTTCGTTTCGCAAGCTGGTGTCCAACTGCGCCACGAGGCTCGAATTATGTGGCAAATCAACGTTAATTCTCTTGTTAAAACCTTTATAGTCACACAATGTGCTGCCCTCCAATCACAAAAGCGTGATATTCAAACGCTTACGCATTTATCCCATGTATGGATTCTACCTTCGTATAGTAATGAAATGCCGTTCGGCGCTTTTACGCAGTACGCAGACACCCCCCAGCCCCCTCCCTCGGCGCGCGGCTGGTTCACGTCACTCGCCTCCTGACGTCACCACCCGCGTCACAACACAGATATCAAAGTTGGTAAATAAATATTGAAGTGTGCGTTTTAGGGGTATGTTTTATTCATAAATTTTAATTTTTGCTTATTGATATACAGGCAGGACTGAGGCTTGGTAAATTTGTAGTTATATATTAACTAACTTTAAAATGCAGAACTAAATTAATAATATACTAAGTCAATATATATTTTTTATTTTAAATTCAGCTATAAGTACAATATAACTTTGCTCTTAACGTTCGTTAAGTAACTTGATAAACAATTGTTTTTATTTATCGTATTTACACAAGTAGGGACAAAAGGTCATCAGATGGCCTAGTAACTAGTTAAAATTGAGTAAAATGTTGCCTTTGTCCCGCATTGAAGACTTGAGTCTCATGGAGATGAATATTAAAAATCAAAGCTATCATGTACTTAAATTTAAAAAACTTTAGTATGTTCTACTCAATATCTTTCTATACCTATTGAAGCCCATATACGTCTTATTGTCTCATTGACACGAGTCTCTTCTTCTATTGAGAATAGTAAGGCCTTCATCCACGACACTAGTTCCGGATGGCGGACACCCATGAAAAAAAGTTAAGAATTCTTAAGTGTTGATTTCCTTGCGATGTTATACTTCCCTGACATAGTACAATAATAATGGTAATTCTGCTTCAAGTGACTTTTATTTCTTTATATACTCGTATATATAATGATTAAATTATTCTCGAACACTTAAAATAGGTAATAACTGTATTTGGAGAATCAGGTACTTCCCTAGTTGAAGTCTGATTAGTAATTACTTATAGTTACGTGTAACATATTTATTGTTATTTAATTGCATAACCAGGTATATTGTAATTAACAACTTAATTATACCTATATGTATGTAGTATGTATGTTATAAAATAATTTAAAAATGATAAAGATGCTGACATATAATTGTTTCTAGAACGACAAGAACTTGGCAGTTTCATACATCGTTTTTTACCGGTATATTCATCTTTCATGTCCAAAAGTGTCACCAAAAAGTTACATGTAAACTTAATTATTCTATTGTAAATATTCTCTTAAAACTATGCTTCAATGTGAGGTCATAATAATTAATTTTCTCTTATTTCACTGTTTTGTTTTTGTTTTATATATTATTTTTTGTTTTTCTTTCTTTTGTTTGTGTTCTTTATTTTTATGATTTTTTGGATTTTATGGTTTACGGTTTGTTTGTGTAGATGGTGTAACCGTGCTAATTGAATAAATAAATAAATAAAATAAAGTTCAATTCCAAAATTACCTACCCAAAACGATCTCGCTATCCGCCACGCTAGTCAAAAGAATTAACAGAATAAAATGCAACGATTATTCCGAAGAACCGGCAATCTACACTATGGAACTCCCACGGTTGTACATGAATCAAACGATAATATCGCTCTGTTAAGAAGTATGTGCGGAACAGTGGCGCGGCGAGTCGTCACTCATTCACCATCCATTGAGCCGGTGCGTGGGCGTCCACCCAACCCGAGGGGGTCTACTCAACCCTAAAAATCTCCCTTCTCCCTCCCACTTACAGTACAGCTGCTTACTTTCCTCTCCCTCTAACGCCTACGCATTCATTCACCGCCCACGCGCGTCCTCATTCAAGTGCGGTTACCATTTAGAGATGTGCAAGCTTCATCGAATATTTTGATTAATCGCGAGCCCGTGCGAAATTGGGTTTTATCGATTGTGCTCTAGTACTCGATATTCTATTTTTAGACGGGCTTACGTATCAGTGAATTATAATGTGTGTGTATTATTTAAGAGAGCTTTGTTATTTAATACTCTAATATTAAATGTGATAGGTTTTTAGGTTTTATAATATATTTTTTCCAACCTTAATTAGTTTTTTAATATTAAAACAAAAAAAAAGTCCTTTATATTATTACTACAATTGGCATAAAGATCTAATGTTTTTGTGTCGTGGGTATGTGTATTTTAAATAAAACACAGTTTATTGAGTCATAAAGGTAGTAACCCTCTTTTTCATTTAACTTACGGATTGTTTCGATTGGCGAGAGATATTCGTCTTCACACACTCAATATATTTTATCTCGTCTTTACTGCGCTTGGCATCAGGTGGTTTGTTCCTTTGTCGTAACAGGATTAAAATGATAAGCGATTTATTTGCATCGCGTTATCTTATGCTTTTAAAACAAACTTGGATATTTCAATTTCTTTTCAAGACGATATATGCATGTCTATTTTTAACATTCAAAGCATATGATTAAAATAGAAAAAGGAATGTTTCATGTGGTGAGGATCAAAAATGACGAAGGAATTTATCGGGTGAATGTGGATGGTACAGTTGGGATGGGCGCCAGAAAGGAACACACGAAAACAAATTTTTGATCTTTTCCGTAAGAGGAATGTCAGGAGGACCCTTTACTGAAGGTTATATTAAGGTGGATACTACGGGATACAGGCTGGAATGTATATTATACATACATACATAAACTCACGTCTGTATTCCCCGAAGGGGTAGGCAGAGGTGCATTTCTGCACCCACATTTCGCCAGGTATGTATCAGTCCACGTAATAGGGGGCGAGCCTATTGCCGTTTTTCGGGCACATTTCCAGACTCCGTGCTGTTACTGAGAATTTCCTATTGGAAAAACCCAATAACACTTTGCCCGACCCGGGAATCGAACCCAGGACCTCTAGATCGCATGGCACATACTTGTACCGCGAGACCACGAGGCAGAATGTATATTATGTGCATCAAAAAGGATAATACTAATAAGATTTGCAAAGCAGCTCCAATTCCATCATTTTCAGTGTCACTGCTGGAGGAACACATCTAGTGGGTGACGTAACACTGATGATAACTGATGATGGTGGAAATAGCCGCATTCTTTTTTCTACTCTTCCATATAGCTTCATCATCATCAGCCCAAATACGTCCCACTGCTGGGCACGGGCCTCCTCTGCAACTGAGAGAGTTTAGGCCATAGTCCACCATGCTGGCCTAGTGCGGGTTGGCGGACTAAGAAATTCCTAAGAACTTTTTTAGGTGTGCAGGTTTTATCACGATGTTTTCCTTCACCGTTAAAGCAAGTGATAATTCATTGTGAATACACACATAACTTCGAAAAGTCAGAGGTGTGTGCCTGGGGTTTGAACCTGCGACCGCCGAAATTCTCGACCGCGCGCCTAAACCTCGAGGCCATCACTGCTTTTTTTTTCATATAGCTTCATTATTTCATTATTTAGTGTTAAAATTAAACGACAAATTTATTTACAGTTAAACCAGATGTTGTGTTACATCACGGTTACAATTCGAACGATGAGTTCGTGCGAGCTCATTATAAATACGACGGTTATGAATAATTTTACACGTGACCGTTTTTTATGTGTACACGTAAAGGGCAACGGGAAGAATTTTTATACTACGAGGAGTAGGCAGATTATATTATGTACATCCACGTTTCTTCTCCGATTACTAACATAAAATCTATTCACTTTAATTTATACCTACATCATACTTAATAAGTCATATACATAAACTTTATTTTAATGCTTAAATACTTTCATATTGCTACAATATTTTATTCTATACTAGATATTATGACATCAATTCGATTTCAAATACACTATCTGAATTAGCGTTTTAAACAATTTCACTATATAATCTTCATTTTAAATAGTTACCAACATTATAACAATTATCTCTCTATTATCTCATTCGATATTTATGTCAGCTTAACATTAGAGTCCAAAACTTTTCTTAAGCTTTCAACTCTCATATCAATTTCAGGACAAAAATATAAACATTTTACAAAATAATATTCGTCATGTGAGCGTCTCGTCGCGTCCCTACCGCTTCGCCTGTAATACTCGTACAGGTGTGCACAGGCCACAATCGATACGGAAGCCCGAATGTTGCGCAATTGCACTGACCTTCGGCAACGACCTTGACCCTCACATTGACACGAATGCAGTACAAACACCCACGCGCTACCGAAATACCAAAGTTCGCAACACCCACAATGCTACCCTGCGGCGCTTTAAGCCTAAAGCTTTAGCCAAAATGATGCATTGCGCGCTTTATTCGGGGGATACGTAGGTGCATCTGCTGTAAAGCAGCAATGTATGCCGTATAATTTGATTGGAAGTATTATCGCACGGCCGTGGTACTACCAGGGGGGTATAACACCCTTTAACTATTTTAAAGCCGATTTAAATTTAGAACAGCTTAATTGTCGTTGCGCTTGCAAGGCAGTTTGGACGTTGCTTACTGTTAATAAGAGTCAATTTGCTATAAATAAGTTATTGTGGTTTGAGAAACCATCGGCACAGTTGGTAACGAGCGGGAAGTTTGAACTCAAAGTAAATTCAAAGATTTAGTTGACGTTAAGTGGCTAAATTCACCACGCCGGGCGTGTTTGAGGTCTAGTTAAAGTTCTCATTGTTATTAAGCCGAAAGAGTTTATTTCGGGAGTCTCAATGTCGAAGTTGCATGAATAATGTTAGTGTGATGTTAAACGATTTTACTAACACGCAATTACCTGCATCATTTAGAATCTTAGCTTTTTTTTACGAAAAGTTATTTTTCATAGGTCGTTAAAATATCGTTTAAATAATTTTGAAACATGAATAGAAAGTAAGGCAAACTTTTAGCAATTGTCCCCTTAGTCTCGACTGGTGCCATATTCGATCAAGAAGTCCTTATGTTCGATTCTTGAAAAAGACAAAGTGTCATTCGTTTTTTCAGTTAGGAAACTCTCAGTAAATCCAGCTCTTTCACAATTCCAGAATAAGCCACTGTGAAAATTAAAAACAGTACGACATATTTGCGTGGACTGGTGGTAGATCGAATTCATTGTTCGCCAGCCGACACTTCAGTCAAATAACACGGCACTTACCATCAAATACCTAACGTCAAAAGAAACAAAGAAAAAAATGCAAATTGATTTTTTATCACATGAATACAGAAATATTTTTCTCGTTTCAGGTAAAAGTTACATCTCATCTGCAAACGTGAGCGGCGTGCGTAAAGGTAAAGATTAAGTTATGGACAAATCAGGTGCGGATTAAGGAAAAGGTCGGAGAGGTCATGAGTCATGACCTCACCTCACACTTTACAAAATGTAGGCGTGAGTGAAATCTTTCGCTTTTGTAATATTAGTAGGATTAAGAATTATTCGTGCATATTCTTGAAGATTAAGTGATTTAGGGTGAAAAAAATCTCGCCGGTTACGAGTACAAATTCCAGGTATGCATATCTGACTTTTCAAAGTTGTGTGTGTAGCGAAGGAAAAGATGATAGAGACCTACATTCATCGGTGTGGAGGATCGTGCCCAGGTCTGGAAAATAGTTTGGCTAATTTATGTTGCTATTCAGAGTTTATCGCATTTAATTGGTAATAACAATTGATTCAAAGTTTTTTAGAACAACCTACTAATTGTCTACATAGCGACAAACTTTTCCACCCCAAATTTCATTCTTAATCCGTCCCCTATCAGGCCCTTACTCGTAATCAGCGTCCCAAATTGGATTTAACATTGGAACTAACTTCTAAGAGAGCAATTTAAACTAATTAAAAGGAATTTTAACTACGCTCTGACCTTTTCTGAACACGGATTTAGAGGTAACATAAATCATTGGCAGCGACAGCGGGTAATAAAATTCGATCCGTACGTGTTTCCTTGTGTGGGCAATAAATATAATTGGACTTTACTAAGGTTGTTATTAGAATTGGGAGTCATTAATCGTAAGTACTTTTGCTGTAACAGCGCGGTGTTTGAAAATGTGCCCGGTAATAGGTTTAGGCGCGCGGTCGAGAATCTCGGTGGTTGCGGGTTCAAACCCCAGGCACACACCTCTGACTTTTACAAGTTATGTGTGTATTCATAATGAATTATCACTTACTTTAACGGTGAAGGAAAACATCGTGGTGAAACCTGCACACCTAAAAGTTCTTAGAAATTTCTTAGGTGTGTAGTCCACTAGCCCGCACTAGGCCAGCGTGGTGGACTAAGGCCTAAACCCTCTCAGTTGTAGAGGAGGCCCGTGCCCAGCAGTGGGACGTATATGGGTTGATAATGATGATGAAAAGGTAAAAGTATTTTTAAAATATGCTAAAATTCGGGTATAGAATCAATACTTACTCTTAAGAGAATACTAACTTGAAGGTGAGTATATATAACAATTAATATAATAATACATATTCAGATATTTAGATGGTAGGTCTTTAAAACGCAATGGAATAAAAAAATCCGTCCGCTACTACAAAAGGTCTAATGTCCTCTGTAAGATAACAAATAAAACAATTATAACCTTAGTAGCGCAATGTATAGCGCGTCGAATGTTACGTTGTTGCCAAGCGCGTTATCATGCTCCTCGTTTTACTAACCACTGGAGCTATAAATATTTACCTACATATCTGTGGTAGGATTGTTGTATCCGCTAGAATACGAGTAGTGATTACCGAATTATTATCCTCTTGCCCTGTTCCCAATCCTGGTTGGGGTTACTGCAATTTGTTTTTTCTTTCCAAGCATGCCTATCAGCCGTCATGTCTTCATTCACCCCGTTTCTTTTATATCTTCGCTCACGCACTGCATCCATCTCATCTTCAAATTTCGTTCCCATTTCCAAGAACAGTCTGTGTATACCAGCACCGTATTAGAGAAATCGATGTTTCTACGCCGTGAGGTCTAGAGGTCTCGGGTTCATGCCCGGGTCGAGCATTTTTGGGTTTTCCATTAGGAAATTCTCAGCAACAGCACGGAGTCTGGAATTTTGCCCGAAAAACGGCAATAGGCTCGCCCTCCATTGCATGGGACTGATATATTCCTGGCGAAATGTGGGTATAGAAATTCACGGCATATTCAGGCAATACAGGCGTAAGGCTATGTATGTATTTTTGGAGTCTGCATGGCTAAAAATTGCATAACAAAAAAAACAAAATACCTGTCGTCACCAAACAATTTAAGCTTGAATATAATTGTCCCATAAACGGAATGCAGCAATAATAGCTCGCTTATCGCAACAGATAAATGACGTTTTACGATGATTTAATGACTTGTTTAGATCGTGTTGTAATAATATTTTTAATTTATATTTTTATCGTTCTCGCCACGATAATGGGGTCCACGAGTTAATTGGACCAATAACGTCAGGGTACATTGTGTGTACTAGAGGTCACCTGACACAGGTTTTGTCCGATTCTATCACAGTATAACTTCATCTTCAGACCATATACGTCCCACTGCTGGACACGGACCCACGGACTGATGATGATGATGATACAACTCATGTCGTAAAAACTATGTGCCGGAGATTCGAACCCGCGATTGTTGAGGTAATGGAACTTTGCAGACCATGCATAAGGCAACATTAGTTTAGGTAATTTTAGGTGTTGGGCTATGAACGCATTTTTTTCATACTTTGTATTTATAAATTATTTGATTTTTTTTACTATATTTGTATAGTTAAAAACATTACCCCTTAAAACGTCGGGAGTCATGACAATATGCGGAGTGCGATCGAAAGGTACCCGGTTCGATTCCCGTGTTGGGCAAACGATTATTGAGATTCCCATTGGGAAACGGTCAGTGGCAGCACGGAGTTTGGAACACTGCCCAAAGACAAAATAGACTTCCCTCTTTTAATTAAGATCTTAAAAAAATTAAATAAGAATTCCTGTAATTGTATGGGTATAATAATTGACATTAAATTTTCTACAAATATTTTTGCAAGAGGTTACTTGTTTTTTCAGCTTGTTTCAATACTTTTTCCTACCTGTACAAATAACGTGTCTATACAAAACGTGACTTCGCCTATGGTGGTCGATACTATGTCGATTTATCGTTCTCAGGCGAATTGCCAAAAAATACCATTGCTAAAACGACGTATGTATCTCTGTGCTATTAATTAGTAAGCAACTTTATTTTTTATGCTTGAAGATTGAATTTCGCTTGTGATTTAACAGTGACATGGTACTCCATGCCCCGATATGTATAAGATGCTAAATGATTATTCAGTTCGGAATCTAATTTACGTCTTAATTTTATGCACACGGCTTAAAACACATGCATATTACGCGTGTATTTTCCATATTACAGTTCAATTTAATCACAAATATAAATGGGTAGGCAGAGGTGCATTTCTACACCCATATTTCGCCAGGTAGTCCTACGTATTAGGGGACGAGCGTATTGGCGTTTTTCGGGCACAGTTACAGAATCCGTGCAGCTATTGAGAATTTCGTAATGAAAAAACACTTTGCCCGCTCCAGGAATCGAACCCAGGGCCTTTAGATCGCACGACACATACTTGTGCCGCGAGGCCACGAGGCAGTCAAAAAACTAAAACTAAAATTTTACAGAATTAGTAATAAGAATTTCCTATGCCTTTCTTCTTTCTAACTCATTCCCGGCTCGACCATCAAACCCAAGACCCCTTGATATGCATTAAAATAATGCGTCAATAAACTATATTTTTTCTAAATCCGCCTTCAATATATCATCCATCTCTGTAGCAAATGTTTTGAAGAGCCGTTTATCGATTTAGATGTGAAATTATAAAGTATAAAATAGAACTTACCTTACTATTTTCAGTAAGGTAAGTGATTTTTACTTATAGTTTCTTTCGTCTGATTTTAAATCAATTGCGATACTGTTTTCTCTGATTTTTTTACAGTATCTGCTTACACATAAAACCATGTATACAATTACCCTTCCACGGTCACCACTCACGTTGAGGCGTATTTTCACTGCCCACGTAACAAAGGCCTCCTTCACGGGTAGGCCGTTGGGTAAAATGGGTGAATGCGAGGTGTCACCTTACTTTTGTCCCCCATGCCAGTCGAAAGCTGGCCGGTTGGTGAGCCGGTGTCGATTTTCGTGGTAACTGTGCGCCGGGCCGAAGGTCGAGTGACTAACCAGCCCCGCTTCTCAAATATCGGTTTTTGGCTTCGGCAGGGCCTTGTTCTGTGTGATTTTCTCTTTATTACTTGCTACTTATTTCATATTGTTATTTTTTTTACATGTTTTGCCAGGATATAAGTACTGTATACAGGATGCATTCAGATCGAAAACTAAGGCAGGTAATAGCCAAGGTCATTACAATATACCTATGGTTGTTAGGAAAACTTAATATTTTTGTTGTCTGGATTTTCTTTAACGCGAGGGGGTTGTAATCACCTTAGCTATTACCTGTCTTAGTTTCCGATCACGGTGTGAATAGACCCTGTATAAAAACATACATAAACTCACGCCTGTATTCCCTGAAGGGGTAGGCAGAGGTGCATTTCTGCACCCACATTTCGCCAGGTATGTATCAGTCCCACGTAATAGGGGGCGAGCCTATTGCCGTTTTTTCGGGCACATTTCCAGACTCCGTGCTGTTACTGAGAATTTCCTAATGGAAAAACCCAATAACACTGCCCGACCCGGGAATCGAACCCAGGACCTCTAGATCGCACGGCACATACTTGTACCGCGAGACCACGAGGCAGTACCCTGTATAAAAATTCAGACTAAAATCTATGTTTGTGCAAAATTTTATAGAGATCTGTCCAGCCGTTCTGTTGTTATTGAGTAACAAACTTCAATCCAAAATTACGCATTCGTTCTATTAGTCTGATAAATTTATAGCCTATCCCTCCACACATGCTACAGCAACTTCATTGGTTATACTTCACATCAGTGACGGTACTTCCATAGAAGCCCAAAAGCCCGGATTGCTTTACAAAATTCCGAATAATAATCTTTAAGCTTTAAATATTTGTTTAGCAAAAATAATTTTACATATAAATGAGAATATCCTGACCCCACAATGAACAATAATTATGAAGCAGACATTATAAAATTACCGTTTAACGCTTTTGGGCTTCTATGGAAGTACCACCACTGCTTCACACTACTTCGGAGCTGAAAATGGATCTGGACATAAAAACCTGTGCCTACCGAATAACAAGTCGCAGTTTCGGTTCCTATTGTCGGAATTTCATATCTATTCTAAACAAGTTCGACTGCCTCGTGGTCCCGCGGCACAAGTATGTGCCGTGCGATCTACGGGTCCTGGGTTCGATTCCCGGGTCGGGCAAAGTGTTATTGGGTTTTTCCATTAGGAAATTTTCAGTAGCAGCACGGAGTCTGGAATTGTGCTCGAAAAACGTCAATAGGCTCTCCACCTATTACGTGGGACTTATACATGCCTGGCGAAATGTGGGTGCAGAAATGCACCTCTGCCTACCCCTTCGGGGAATACAGGCGTGAGTTTATGTATGTATGTGTCCAAACAAGTTCATTTCATACAGTTTTCGTGTTTATTTGAAATCAAAATACATTTAGAACCGTCTCCAATTATTCATATAGATACTTCTATTTCCGTGGTGAACACCCAAGGACACTATAAAAGGAAAATCCCACATCAAATTCTTGTTAAGAAACAATAGACTTCAGAGCGTATTACGTATTTTCAATACGAAATAATTTGCAGCAAGGCGATTATGCTTACCTACATAATATATAAATTTGAACATAATTATTTCATTATCATTATCAGCCTATATACGCCCTACTGCTAGGCACTGGCCTCGTCTACAACTGAAACGGTTTAGGCCTTAGTCCACCACGCTGGCTTATTGCGGATTAGCGGACTACACACCTAAGAAATTCCTAAAAACTTTAGGTGTGCAGGTTCCCTCACGATATTTTCCTTCACCGTTAAAGTACAGGATAATTCATTGTGAATACACACATAACTTCGAAAAGTCAGAGGTGTGTGCCTGGGGTTTGAACCCGTCCAGATACAAGATTTTAAGGCGTAATGGCCTCGAGGTTTAGGCACGCAGTAATTTTTTCATATTTCTTATAAATCATCAGTATCATAAATAATCATAGTTACTGAAGCTATCACTTTTAGTCTCTCCGTATTTCTAAGTATGAAGCAACCACATCGCCACGTGTATTGCGATTATAGATATAGGGCCATTGGCCATTGACTATGTGTCAATGTTGTTTACACAACGCTTCTCGTGCGTGCAACTTTATGCGTTTAGTGCAAATGTTGTTATCCATAGCTGCGGGCCGATGACCCTGTTGCAGCGGTCAGCGTAGAAGATGACACGTGTTGCGCCAAGGTTACGTTCAGTTTTCTTCAGTAATACCATTTAACATGTATTTAAGTCGTGATAGCTTCGAATTTTAGGCACGCACCTCTCACTTTTGGAAGTTGTGTATGTATTCAAAGTCTTTTACAAGTTCTTTTGAATCGTCAATTTTACACTTTTTAATATATTTTTTTAACTATTAAACTATTGCTGCTTCAAAACGTGTTATAGCTGTGGAGAAAAAACGGCAAGAAACTCCCTCAGCAACACGAAATGAAATTTTTTTTTAATAAACAGTTTCAATTTTACATGATAAATGTCATAACGTTAAATGTCATAACGATACATGTCATAACGATACAAACTGTAGCAACACAATAAAACTCCGATCAATTTACTTACTCCCAATTCACAATGAATTATCGCGTATTTTAACGGTGAAGGAAAACATCGTGAGGAAACCTGCACACCTAAAGTTTTATAGGTGTGTAGTCCACCAACCAGCACTAGGCCAGCGTGCTATGGCCTAAACTCTGGCAGTTGTGGAGGAGGCTCGTGCTCGGCAGTGGGATTTGCTGATGATGATGATGATGATGACATCTATTTAAAGTAAATGACGTAGTAACATGAGACTTCGATGATGAGTTTTTGAATAGGCTGCTAGTCCATTCTTTCCTTCCTTAATAGGAAGGAAAAGTTAATACCTAGGTCTTTAACTTTTGCATGAATCGTAGCAGGCGTGAGTAGGTCCAGTAGGAGATAGGAAACTCTCCTTGTTTGATGCTATGTTTGGACAAAACCCTGATTACATTAATAGTCATAGACATCAATAGTCTTACATGTCTAGGTTATAATTGTTTATTGTGGGGTCAGGATATTCTCATTTATATTTCAAATCGCTATCGTTAAATAAAGTTTAAAGATTAAAGATTATTATTCAGAATTTTGTAAGGCAAACTGGGCTTTTGGGCTTCTATGGAAGCACTTACTTGTAACGGCTCTGTCGGTCTGCTGAGATCTTTTTTCACGCATCGCTTTCCACTTTCCCCTCATATCATACTGTAGATAACAAAACCGGAAAAAATTACTTTATAGCTATAATTATACTGGCATGAGACTATTACGTGAATCCTGCCTGTGGGGTTAAATTAACTGAGTACTCGTCGACCCCGGTGACCCCTATTAGCAGTCACATTTACATTGATAATATTCGCGTCCACTTGACTATCGAGCATGTCTATTGTACGCATTTCAACTCATTAAATAATAATGATGATTTAATAATACATACATAACGCGTTATATTAATTTCTTTTCGGACATGGCGACGCGACCGCACTTAGGTTTCATGGTAATTTATTGGAGTTCAAATGTATTGTCAACTAGGGAGAACCTATTTTACTATTGGAAAGAATTAGTCTCCACTAGGAAATGTAATAAACTTCATGGTTGTAAAGAGTTTTACATATTGTACATGATGTTGTCTATTCGGCCTGGTATCAACATCCAACTATAGCAAAGTCCTCCTCCTTGCATCGTATTCCTCATTGCTGAGGGTCGTGATCCCCTGTATATGGAGTGATCTTCGTTCTGACTATGCTGCGCCACCTGTTTCTGTCTTTGGCATCGTGGAGCGCAACATGAAGTTTCGTATTAAGGGCCGTGCAGATTTGGTCCGACCATCTGATGGGACATCGGCCTCTTAGACGTTTGCCCTCGACTTTGCCAGTAACCATAAGTTGTTGCAGGTTATAGCAAAGTAGGACTCAAAAAAAATTGTGATATAATCAAAAATGAGGTTCATATTTTTAGCTAGCACATTTATAACTTATCTTCTTTAATTTGACCTCAACGCGCGTTTTCTTAATGGTAGAGTCCATTAATGTTTTTCGCTTGAAGGTTTATATATCCCTCATCTTATACTTCTCCAACGTTTCTTCAACGATCCTTTAAAATTCTTGATAACTCGCTCAGGTGATGTATCCCACTGCTTGGTCTTGTATACAGAGCGTAAACAGACCGCGATCGGAAAATATGGCGGGTCAAAGTTGCAGTGATTACAGCCACATTGATTTTTTTTTTTTTTTTTTTTTTTCTGGCACGGCAAAGTGACCCCATTGCACCTGATGGTAAGCGCAATGGAGTCCAGAAAAAGTGCCGACCAGCGAGAGATGATGGTCTCCCGTTGGTCGACACAATCATGCCGGCCGAATACCTCTTCACCTTATTGTGAAGAAGTTTGGGGGACTATCAATCATGGCGATCAAAGGACCGACCGCGACAAACCAGCCAAAAAAATTGCCGGCACGGTCATCCTTTCACCATGATTGAAGCCCCCCCGAATACCGGATATACACTGGCTGATCCCGGAACGCGGCACACTTGCATGTGCCACTATGGCGGGTTTTACGCCCTGTGTACGGTGGTCGCCATCCGGGCGGATACGAATATCCTACCACCAGCATTGATGATAAAATTCCGAAAAAAGTTTACTACCATAACTATTATATAGGGGAAGGTGGGCATGAAAGAGACATGTTTTGAAAGAGCCACTTGGATTTTTACCCGACCTCTAGAAATTATCATCATTTGAATTTTATTTTCGTGTGGAAACATCGACTTTCTGTAGCCCACAAAGATTTGACAGTTCGCGGAAGTGTAATGATGGAGCAGGAGGCTATCGAAAGAAGAGGCATTGAAAAGTAAGTTTTAATGCTTTTATTCTAACCATTTTTTTATACTATGGTTTGATTTGACATCAAAATTACATTACAACTAGAGTCTGCACTCATTTTACCTTCTAATTGTAATATTTAATGGACATTATTCGTGATTTGATCATATAATTTTAAGGTTTTTGCATTTTGTGGCTACTCCACAGCCCCGTGGCGCAGTTGGTTAGACATCAGCCTGTGAAACGGGAGACCGCGGATTTGATTCCCGCACCGAGACAAATGTGTTACACAAATATTTGTTTCGGGTCAGGGTGTTTATGAGACCGAAAAGTCTCTTGGAGTTTCTGATACTCACGACACAACACTCGTATCTTAATGTAGGGTCAAAATTGTGTATGTCATTAATTACACCCTGCATATACCTACACTTATCTTGATTGGAAAAGAGCAGCACTAGAGTTTCTTGCCCGTTCTTTTCTTGTGACCACCTTCCAAACAGGGTGGTAAACTAAATTTTGAAACGACTGAATCTAAGTGATGTATTTGACATTTTATAGATTCAATAAGTATCATTTCATTTCACTTACCGTTGCACACAGCACAAAAAAACCGAAGTTTGTATTCCCATGCGTGATTACTCGTATGATTATTGAGATAGTGTCGGCCAATTTGTCGGCCTTATCTCGGCCAGTGGTCGTTCAGTGGTCGGCGTGACCTGTCGTGCGAACTGACGCCATGACGCGCATCACGCGAGACATTGTTGCAGCCGTATCGCACTTGTTTACACCGCCACGCAATTAATGCGATTGTTTTCAATGAGATTAGTATGGCCGTGTCGGTTTTTATTATATTTTAATACGATATTATAAATTATAAAGAAGAAAGATGTAAATAGCTAGGTGTAACGCTATTTATGTGCTGCATACAATTTTATAAAGCCCTGTCTTATTCGTTCATCAAGTAGCAGCATTCCCTCCTTCAATAATTCTTACATGCCCATTCTTCATCTTCAACATGCTATATAAACTATGCATAACCTTCTGAGAATATTTTCGAGACTTTAGGTCACGGGTATACTAACACAATAAAATGTATTTAAAATGCAATAACTATTTTAAAATTTTCAATATGCAGGTCCCGAGATCCTACTCTTTACATAAACAGCTAAAAGTAAATCATTTTCACATTCGAAATGTATAGGATTGCAAATAAATACACCCAACAGTCACATACATAGTTCTGACCCCACACTAGGACACAAGTCCTGTGTCGTGGGTATCAGAAACTACGAGAGACTTTTCAGTCTTACAAACACTTGTTAATATTTGTGGATCACACAAACATTTGTCTCGGTGCGGGGATCGAACCCGCGGTCTCTCGTTCCGCAAAATGGTATCTAGCCAACTGCGCCACGGGGCTGTCAATATACATATACATATATATACTTCTTTCTATGGTGTGACTGCCTCGTGGTCTCGCGGTACAAGTATGTGCCGTGCGATCTAGAGGTCCTGGGTTCGATTCCCGGGTCGGGCAAAGTGTTATTAGGTTTTTCCACTAGGAAATTCTCAGTAACAGCACGGAGTCTGGAAATGTGCCCGAAAAACGGCAATAGGCTCGCCCCCTATTACGTGGGACTGATACATACCTGGCGAAATGTGGGTACAGAAATGCACCTCTGCCAACCCCTTCGGGGAATACAGGCGTGAGTTTATGTATGTATGTATTTCTATGGTGCTTTTTACGAATACTTCTGTTATAAAAATGTACATAGGTGCCTATTCTATTATTGTATAACCTCACCAGTAAATTCGAGTTCGGTGTTAAAAGTTTGCGATGCTAAAATGTTTGATGTGTACGTGGGAAGCCACGTTAATTGAATGTAACATCCAGCCCCTTCACATCTCAAAAGGGACTTAATGATTTAAATGGCACGTCAAGCTGCCAGTCGTGCTTATTGCAAAATATCATCAGACGCTAAACGGCGTGTTACAGAAGTTGGAAGTATGAGAACATACAGCTTGAGATTACAGATCACCCATTAGCAGAGAGTAAATATCGCGCGTAAAGTTTAGAATCGAGAACTGATGGGGAGAAAAGGTACTCATGATGCTAAGTATCGTGATGAAACCTGCACACCTAAAAGTTCTTAGGAATTTCTTAGGTGTGCAGTAGTCCACCAACCCGCACTAGCCCACCTTGGGTGACTAAGATCTACACCCTCTCAGTTATAGACGAGGCTTGTGCCCAGCAGTGGGACGTATATAGGTTTGACACTGTATGAAAGCCTTTTTTCCTTGGAAACTTGGATTGGAACCCTCGAAAAATAATTTAGCCGGTTTTTAAGAGGACATTCCGTTGCTAATCCAATTGAATTTTAGTTCTAGAGATAAGTGTTTTTTATCCCTTTTCCTGCTAATCATCATCATCATCATCAGCCCAAATACGTCCCACTGCTGGGCACGGGCCTCCTCTACAGCTGAGAGGGTAGGCCTTAGTCCACCAAGCTGGCCTAGTGCGGGTTGGCGGACTACACACCTAAGAAATTCCCAAGAACTTTTAGGTGTGCAGGTTTTATCACGATGTTTTCCTTCACCGTTAAAGCAAGTGATAATTCATTGTGAATACACACATAACTTCGAAAAGTCAGAGGTGTGTGCCTGGGGTTTGAACCTGCGACCGCCGAAATTCTCGACCGCGCGCCTAAACCTCGAGGCCATCACTGCTTTCCTGCTAATGAATTTCACAAACCAGCAAAAGATTTACCAGTTGATGTGCTTATTTTGAGTTGGGATATTATTTAGTTCAAACTATTTTTTGTGATTTTTTAAATGTGTGATGAAGACAACATAGCGTCATTCAGGGATGAAGGTTTACGAGAGTGTGTCGGATGTTGTCGTGCTATATTTTATACTCGATTATGTTTTATTTCCGTTTGATGCCACAGTTCAGTCAGAACGTATATATTCAAAAAGTCAAAGTCAAAGTAAAAATCGCCTTTATTTAAATAGACTTTTACAAGTGCTTTTGAATCGTCAATTACGTTTTTTTTTTTAACTATTGCCGCTTCGAAACGTGTTATGTGTTATTAATACATATATAGCAGTTGCGGTACTTCCATAGAAGCCCAAAAGCGTCACACGTAAATTGTGTAATGTCTAGTTTATAATTGTTTATTGAGGGATCAGGATATTCTCATTTATATATCAAATTGCTTTTGTTAAATAAAGATTTAAAGCTTAAAGATGAAAGATTCGGAATTTTGTAAGGCAAGCTGGGCTTTTTGGCTTTTATGGAAATATCGCCACTGATATATAGTAATACATATTAGTGTTAAATATTAAAACTCTATTCGTGTAGGTATTGATTATGTTCCATTCTATACCAGAAATAACAAAATGAATAAATTAATTTATGTGTAAAAAGCAGTGATGGCCTCGAGGTTTAGGCGCGCGGTCGAGAATTTCGGCGGTCGCGGGTTCAAACCCCAGGCACACACCTCTGACTTTTCGAAGTTATGTGTGTATTCACAATGAATAATCACTTACTTTAACGGTGAAGGAAAACATCGTGAGGAAACCTGCACACCTAAAAGTTCTTAGGAATTTCTTAGGTGTGTAGTCCGCCAACCCGCACTAGGCCAGCGTGGTGGACTATAAGGCCTAAACCCTCTCAATGGTAGAGAAGGCCCGTGCTCAGCAGTGGGACGTATATGGGCTGATGATGATGATGATAGTGTACAGTCTTTAGTATGATACTCCCATCAAAAACAACGCGTTTTGTAAAGAAATTCTTAATTATTTTCGCCTCGCTTTCACCTGTACAAAGTCGCGGAAAATTGGCACAAGCGTTATTTATCGACGCGATAAATTGAGTGTGGTTGTTGATAATATCCGAATTTAATATCAATTCCATCAGATAATGTATTATTTTTAAAAAATATGTAATCAAATTGCCATGTTCAATGATAGGGGCACCAAGATATTGCTCCTAAAACACAAAACTCTTACTAAGTCAGGCGATCAAAGTGAGGGAGTTTCTTGCCGTTTCTTCTCCACAGCTATAACACGTTTCGAAGCGGCAATAGTTTAAAAAAATTAAGATGTGTAAAATTGACGATTCAAAAGAACTTGTAAAAGTCTATTTGAATAAAGATATTTTGACTTTGACTTTGACTTTGAAAGTTGGAAGAAAATAAGTTAAATGCTACAATTTCTTTTAAAGGTTAATTAATGTGTATATCAAGTATTTTTATTGAATAAGTGTATTAAAATTAGAATTACAGAAATAGTATCATCTTTAAAATAATAATAACATAAATGTGTTTTCTGGCACTGCATCCATCCTCAAATAATTTTTTTGTCACTTTATACCTAGCGTCTACCTAATTAATGTACAACCTTATTCTTTGTTAATTAAAATTCGGTTATGGTCCCCTAGTGTCAGAATTAGGCTATAAACCCAGTAATTGCTTCTATTCGGCGACAACCAACCTGCTCTCCGAGGTACAAGCGAGATATACAAAGGTCAAGGTCACAGCAGCTGTTGGTCGCGCTGGCTCGAAATATTGACCTTGCGAGCGACCTTGGGCTGTAGGCACCTTTCTCTCCTAAAGATCAGAACGACATGCGCACTGACTCCCAATATCTTATTGTGATTCTTGCAAAATTTTATTCGTTCTACTCGTATTTAAAGTGCTGCCCCTAAGTCTAGAATTGCCTCGTGGTCTCGTAGTCCAATAGAATGTATGTGTCGTGCGATCTAAAGGTTTCAGGTTAAATTCTCGGGTCGGGCATTGTCTTATTGTGTTTCTTTCTCTAGAAGATTTTCTTTAGAAGCTCGGAGTCGCGCCCCCTATTACGTAGAACTTAAAGTAAAATTGGCAAAACGTAGTTGCAGAAAGTCCTACCCCGTTGCTTATGCAAGCGTGAACGTGAAATGAGTAGGTATATTTATGTATGTATAAATGATTAAAAAAACCGCTATTGTCACTAAAAACATCTTGAGAATTTGATTTTAGTCCCTGATTCTGTCAATTTACTTTATAACATTTTATTCACAATGTTACTCGTATTCCCTTCAACAGAATCCGCGCCTTCTGAGCTAACTTACATTAATCCTATACATGGTACGGAAATATGTAGCATATTATTGCATACGATCTTCGGATACCCTATAACAGGACCCTAACATATCGCATACTAAATTTAGTACGGCGTATATTGAAAGTTGAGGTCAGATCAGATTGTAGCAAGATATCTGTCTTAACCGTGGTTTTGCCACTGTCTTGCAGTGCTTTAACTTAATGACCGATATTTTTAGTACTATTACTAAAAATATTAAAAATAATAAAAATAATAAACTATTACTATTTTTAGCCCCCTATTACGTGGGACTGATACATACCTGGCGAAATGTGGGTGCAGAAATGCACCTCTGCCTACCCCTTCGGGGAATACAGGCGTGAGTTTATGTATGTATGTATGTATTTTTAGTACTATGAATATACTCTTTGTCTTCTCAGCTCTTTTTTAACTAATTTAATAGGCTAGATGACTGTGAAAATGCACCTTTGTGTATTACCTTATATATATATATAGTAATATATAGGTAATGTTCCACGTGGAAATAAGTTCAAATTGGACATCTCATTGTCATCGTAAGTTCAGGCTAACTCATGGGCCGGCATTGTTTCAAGTGTTGGGAATCGTTTTTCGTCATTGCGTACTCTATTTCTAACATACTAAACTTATCATCAACCTCACGCCTGTATCTCGCGAAGGGGTAGGCAGAGGTACATTTTTGCACATTTCGCCGGGCATGCATCAGGCCCACGTAATAGGGGGCGAGCCTGTTGCCGTTTTTCGGGCATATTCCACACTAAGTGCTACCTGAGAATATCGCAATACAAAAACCCAACAATACTTTGCCCGACCCGTGAATCGAACCCGGGACCTCTTGATCGCACGGTACATACTTGGGCCTCGAGAACAAGAGGTAAATCTAGACATCCTTGATCTTACCATAAAAATAGAGGTGGTTTTTCCAACATTTTCGCGCGGGTTTTATTTTCAAACGCATGCGAAAGTGTTTTGTTTACCAAATACAGCGTTATCTGTTGGAGTGTCGCTATCAGTGCGGTGAGGCGTTATCAAAATCATTTCGCTGTTATCGCACACACGTTCGAAAGTCATGGCCGGTGTTAAAGATCTTGTAATGTTTGTCACTTGGTTATATCAGGGGGCTGATAGCTTACAGTGTGACTTAGTTGCGAGGCTCACTTCAAGTTCCTTAAGTTATGTCATAAATAAATATATAATATTTAATAAATACACCAAACAGTCACATACATAGTTCTGACCCCACACTAAGATACGAGTCTTGTGTCGTGGATATCAGAAACAACGCGAGACTTTTCGGTCTCACAAACACCCAGACCCGAAACAAATATTTATCGACATTTTAGTTAACATTTTTTTAGGTCTAGCACGATAAAGTGACGACTTCACTATACTGCCATGTTAGCACCGCATATATGGAGTACTGATTGTGAGGTCTCTGGTTCCATTGCCAGGTCGAGTAGTGTTAGTGGGGTTATTCAATTGTAATTGTCGCTATTACGTAGGAAATAATATGGTATGTATATTTTTGTACCGCCATGACAGTGACCGCATAGCTGATGATGAGAGCAACTAGCCTTTATAATTATCACAAACACTTTTATTCAATATTCCCACATACCTAACCAGCTAAACTATCAGCTACCTACTTACTTATTCTGAATCTTTGGCCTTATCCCCACATCCGCCACTGTAACTCCTGTGCTCCAGGATCGACAGCGACCCGCACAGTATTGACACCGAGCACTCAGTGGCGGTACTTCTATACAAGCCCAAAAGCGTCACACGTTAATTGTGTACTGTCTAGTTTATAATTATTTATTATAAACAGTCAGGTCAGTATATTATATTTATATGTCAAATTGCTTTTGTTAAATAAAGATTTAAAGTTTAAAGATTAATATTAATAATATTAAAGATTAATCTTCGGAATTTTGTTAGGCAAACTAGGCTTTTGGGCTTCTATGGAACTACCGCCACTGCGAGCACGAAAGCTCAGCGAATCCAAGGGATCATGATCCCGCAACGAAATTAATCAGATAAATTATATGAAAGAGAAGTTGGAAACAAAGAGTTGCCCACTTCCCTCCACAGCAAAGCGGGAGACAAAATGTTGAACTATGAGGTTTCACCGTCACATAGAAGATAAATACACATACATATACATAAACCCACGCCTGTATTCCTCGAAGGGGTAGGCAGAGGTGCATTTCTGCATCCACATTTCGCCAAGTATGTGTCAGTCCCACGTAATAAGGGGCGAGCCTATTGCCGTTTTCGGGCACATTTCCAGACTCCGTGCTGTTACCGAGAATTTCCTAATGGAAAAACCCAATAACACTTTGCCCGACCCGGGAATCGAACCCAGGACCTCTAGATTGCACGGCACATACTTGTACCGCGAGACCACGAGGCAGGCAAGATAAATACAATTAGTGAAATTAGACGCAATTAACTCACCACGGGTAAATAGCTGTGTATATGATATTTAATGAATGAATGGGACCTAATGTGCCAGATTTTATGTTAGATTCCAATAATAGGCATGGCTAAACGCTGAAAAGCACAAAAATTCTTCCTAGATTCAACGAGGAGATGGAAACATAGAATTGTCCAATTTCGTAGTTCTACGTAGTATGAATGGCAATAGATCGCTTAATGGAGTTGACTAAAAAAAATACATATAAAGATTCATCATCATCATCATCATCATCAGCCCATATACGTCCCACTGCTGGGCACGGGCCTCCTCTACCATTGAGAGAGTTTAGGCCTTAGTCCACCACGCTGGCCTAGTGCGGGTTGGCGGACTACACACCTAAGAAATTCCTAAGAAGTTTTAGGTGTGCAGGTTTCATCACGATGTTTTCCTTCACCGTTAAAGTACGTGATTATTCATTTATAAAGATTCACCGGCATGCAAATTAGCATATGCAAAAATCAGCGTCCGCCACTGTAATCTCTGCGAATTACATCATTTACACAATCGTTTATCTGCGCTGACCCAATAAAAACTTTTCAGTTTTATGAGTGAATGCAATTTGACCGAGCAGGATGCCGGCCGTTGATAACAGATTTTTTGTAATTCTACGAAATTTTACATTACTACAACATTACTGTAGTATACCATTTAGTTTTGAAAATGTCCGAGGAAGTGTCCACAGGATAATAACTCGGGGCGATTTCATCTATACCAATAAATAAAATTGGAGTGTCTGTTTGTAATATTGAAATAACCGCTTTTTAATAAATGCATATGGATGTATACACGGTACATATACCAAAATAACGTTTTTTACAATTTTTGTCTGTCTGTGTGTTCCGGCTAATCTCTGAAACTGGTGGACCAATTTTAATCTGACATACAACTAAACGCCATATTGACATAACAATTAACACTACAAATTGAACTGGAGATGTTACTTAGTAATCGACTTACTAAAGAACATAATACACATAAGACACAGGCTCTGCCTAATGTGAGATGTCGCTTGGAAAATTTAACAAAGAGTATTTTTGTGCTTTTGTAGGTATAGAATGTAAGAATTTACTTGCATAGCAAAACGAGACAAATAAATAAAAAAGATTATGTATAAAGTTGTCTAGTAAATGGAAGTCATCGTGTTTATCCCTCGGAAGCGAGTCTACGGGACCGTCACATCAAATAGCCTGTATTGTTGCCCTCATTCATAAGTAATTTATAAAACTTTTAACAATTTAGCACTGATCATCAGATACTTCAACTACAGTCAAATGATTAAACAGCCAGTCGTAGAAATCAATACAATAATAAAAACTTCAGCCACAGCGCAATCACATAACCGGAGCCTACAAATAGAAGGCAAAGATTAAGGCTATTTACGTCTGTAGGTAAATTAATATGGCAATAAATTATAAAGCGGACACTGCACCTCATAGCAATAACATCAAAACAAACGAACAAGCAATATCGGCGGATTAAAAACTAGGCCAGTGTCGAGTCAAGGTGGCGAATGCTTTAAAATTTGACATTCACACACGTCGCATGCACTAAGATCGTGTTTCGGCTACACGTGGCTCATTGACGACGGTATCTTAAGATTGAAGTACACATGTATCAGCAGATACGCCCTACTGCGGACCTCCTCTAAAATTGACAGAGAGACTACCCTAGTCTTCTGCGTCTTCTCCTGGCCTTATGTGACTTGGCGGACGAACCGTGCTTTTCAGGTGTACATGTTTACTTAAAATACGATACGAACTGCTTCGTTGGTCTCGCTTTGTAAATTACTGTGGGCGAGTGAGGCCCTGAAGTCAATTTCAGAGCCAATGCAGTATTATCTGGGTTCTCCACCAGAATCATAAAAATCGGTAAACGCCAATATTCTCGCCCTGTTTTATGTGAGACTCAATAGCTGACGAAATGTGGGTGTAAAACTAAACCTTATCTTATTTATTCTTTAGGTAGTCTTTCCTTTATATAAAATATATTCTTCAGTGTATACTTTATTTGTATTATATGTCTATTTTCAACTAAAAGCCTTCACAACTTCAAACCGACGTGTAAAATATCATACAGTTCTACGATCTGGGTGTGTTGATAGCTCGTGTTTTTCACACAATTAATTGACATTTCGATATTATCATACGACAAACGAGTTTAGGATTGAATGTTTCGGTTAAGAAGCAGGTTTGAAACACATAAAATTTCTTTCATCACGTTTTATTACCGTGACTGGAACGCACGTGTTGGGATTCATTAGCATAGGCATCCACAATGAAATATCACGCACTATGAAGATAAAGAAAAAGATTATTAGCAAATTTGCAAATTTATCGGTTAACTGCAAGGAGTTTCTTTCGTCTTATCAACATTAGTAAGGTTAATAGTGTTTAAAATCATCTTAACAGTCTACATACTTCGACAGCGCCGTGGCGCAGTTGGCTAGATACCAGTTTGCGAAACGAGAGGCCGCGGGTTCCATCACCGAACCGAGACAAATGTTTGTGTGATCCACAAGTATTTGTTTCGGGTCTGGGTGTTTGTGAAAAAGTCTCTCGTAGTTTCTGATACCCACGACACAAGACTTGAATCTTAAAGTGGGGTCAGAATTAGAGAATTTATTTATTTACTTTAATGTATAAAAAATAGCAAAGTTTCCATCTTGGAATAACATAATTTTCCTGACGGATCTACATGTATAAAACCGATACTTTAAAGACAAATCCATCAAGAAATCATAAAGTTAAGTTACTTCTTAAGTTTAAGAGGTTATTTTTCGTAAATGCGTGGAACAAAATTCCCACAGGATTGAAACAGAGGATGAAAAGTTACATATTATGTAAATCCCAATTCTTAAACATGTAGATATATTTATTTGGAAAGTTAGACTTATTCTTCTTAAAAAGTTCTTAGGAATTTCTTAGGTGTGTAGTCCGCCAACCCCCACTAGGCCAGCGTGGTGGACTAAGGCCTAAACCCTCTCAGTTGTGAGGAGGCCCGTGCCCAGCAGTGGGACGTATATGGGCTGATGATGATGATGATAGACTTATTCAAAGAAATTACAGCTACTAAGTAAACAATAACATTGGGAGCTCATAAAGACATTTTCGAGTCGATATTTGCAATGTATTGTCAATAGATGATGTCAAAGTCATTTGCGGCATATTTGCCCAAGTGGTTGATAAATTTCCTGCACGTTGTTTGTCGCGCGCCTTTTCGAAAGCTGTCTCTTAATAAAGGTCAATACGGAACACGTTTTTGCCGCAGAACTAATTATAAAATCGCGCTTTGTTTTCGATATTTCAATGTTGCTTTTAATATTGTTTCGTTTAGAGGTTATTTGTTGCAATCTCATTGGTTTTTTGTTGTGTATAGCAGTCGGCAGATAGCCCGTGGCGCAGTTTGTTAGTCTATGCAAAGTTACCAATTTTACACCTTACTGGCGATGGAATTTTCGCCAGTAAATAAAATTAATACACAAAAAAGACGCACACATAGTTTTGAGTTCTGACCGCATACTAAGATACAAGTCTTGTTGTGTGGGTAACAGAAACGAGAGAATTTTCGGTCTCACAAACACCCAGAACCGAAACAACAATTTGTTGATCCCATAGAAATTTGTCTCGGTGCGGGGATCGAACCCGTGGCCTCTGGTTTCGCAACTTAGTGTCGAACCAACTGCGCCACGGCACGGGGCTGTTAATATAAGATTAATTTTACCCCATCTGTGCTTATTATTTATATTTTATAAATTTATAAATATGGCGTTTTCGTAGTCAAAAGAGCATAAGCTAAACACTTTTCAGCCGGATGGGGGAATCTATTAATATAATTATATATTTGCGCTAAATACATTGTTAAACAATATGCTAGTTCTTACATGCATTATGTATGCAATATTTTATAAAATTAATGTCAACCATATGTGCGGGAAACTAATTTAACATGCTCGAATTTGACATTCCAATGTCATCGTAACATAACAAATAAATTTAGTGACAAAAGATGCAATTGAGATATTTAATAGGTAATTAATTTTTTAACTTAAGCTTTTAGCTAGGTTTTATTATACGGATGTCATACATACATACATACATAAACTCACGCCTGAATTCCCCGAAGGGGTAGGCAGAGGTGCATTTCTGCACCCACATTTCGCCAAGTATGTATCAGTCCCACGTAATAGGGGGCGAGCCTATTGCCGTTTCTCGGGCACATTTCCAGACTCCGTCCGTGCTGTTACCGAGAATTTCCTAATGGAAAAACCCAATAACACTTTGCCCGACCCGGGTATCGAACCCATATACGGATGTCCTGCTGTGAAAAAATGAATATTAATAAATTTTGCAATAAATTCTAATTATTTATATGCGATAATATTATTCCGATCATAGAATATTAAAAGAACCGGTCATATTATGATAAGCATACGTAACTTAATGTCACGTGATATCTGTCACAAATAACGTGTATATTCTTCACCGTTAAAGTACATCATAATTATTTGTGAATACACACATAACTTCGAAAAGTTTGAACCCGCGACCGTTGAGATTCTCGACCACGTGTCTAAACCTCGGGGCCAACCTAAAATTGTTAATTATGATAATCGTTGGAGGGAAATGACTAAGACCTATCAATAGGTGTGCAGTTTTATCTGATGTTTTTAAGATAGTGCTGTTATGAAATTCACGTGCTTAGACAGAAAAACAAATGTGAACTTGATTGTTTTATATCGCTATTTCCGTTCTGGTGTGAAGATAGCATGGAAGAAGGCTGCTCAAAACAGAGTTCATCATCATCATCAGCTCATATACGTCCCACTGCTGAGCACGGGCCTCCTCTACAACTGAGAGGGTTTAGTCCTTAGTCCACCACGCTGGCCTAGTGCGGGTTGGCGGACTACACACCTATGAAATTCCTCTTAGGTGTGCAGGTTTCATCACGATGTTTTCCTTCACCGTTAAAGTACGTGATAATTCATTGTGAATACACACATAACTTCGAAAAGTCAGAGGTGTGTGCCTCGGGTTTGAACCCGCGACCGTCGAGATTCTCGACCGCATGCCCATACCTCAAGGCCATCACGACTTTTTTAAACAGAGTTAGTTGGTTCTAACTTAGCGTTTCCAAAGATGATTTAAAAACAACCGCTTTATTAGCTTCGCCGGGTTTTCTCATGAGATGAATTATTATAAATGATGATGATTATCATCATCAGCCCATATACGCCCCGCTGATGGGCAAGGGCCTCTTCTACAACTGAGAGGGTAATAACTTTTGATATTCATTTATCCTACTTAAAACTAACTCTACCAATAACACTGAGTCTGTGTTTCTCAACTTCTACGTAAGAATATGGGAATCCCCGAACAAGATTGTTGTGGGTGTTAAGTAGTGTTCGGTTCTAATGTGCGATCGTTTTATACAACTTGTTGCTACATGATTCAACCAGTGTAAAAAGATATTGTGTTTGAAATACTATTACTTACAATGTTTTATTTGATTTTGCAACGTGGTTTCTTTCAAAAAACGTTATATTATCATGGGTTATGCTATGTATGTTCGGGGATTCCCGTTTCATAGACATTTTAAAGAGTTGTCATAAATATTATAATTATATCTCTCATAGCTAAAGTTGTGTCGACTTTAGAAAATCGATGGCAAATAATAATAATAGGTAAATAATATGAAACAATAAGTATTTAAAATATATTTGTGAATAATACAAAGACTGCCTCGTGGTCTCGCGGTACAAGTATGTGCCGAGCGATCTAGAGGTCCTGGGTTCGATTCCCGGGTCGGGCAAAGTGTTATTGGGTTTTTCCATTAGGAAATTCTCAGTAGCAGCACGGAGTCTGGAATTGTGCCCGAAAAACGGCAATAGGCTCGCCCCCTATTACGTGGGACAGATACATACCTGGCGAAATGTGGGTGCAGAAATGTACCTCTGCCTACCCCTTCGGGGAATACAGGCGTGAGTTTATGTATGTATGTAATACAAAAATATGTTGCGGGGATCGAATCCACGACCTATCATTTTAGATACTGATTAAAGAACTAAGACACAGAGGCTTTTATATACAGTTGCAGTATAAAATTATGTAGAAACGCGGACTTAATGCCTTAGGCATTATCTTATAGTCAACCTTAGGGTGATGTAGAGATAAAAAAGTAGGTGCTTATACATTTAATTTAAGTGGTAATGTTCTTCTATAAACATTAAATTAATATTTGAGCAAACTTCTTGTTTAATTTAAATTTTTATTGCAATATTCTCTCTCTTGAATGTTATGATTTAAGTGCTGTTATTAAGCCAAGTTTTGTTTGGTATTCGGCACGGCGCGGCACAGGCGGCGGAGGGGTGCGCCGGGGAGTGGGGGAGGGGGTTTCGATGGGAAAGCCGTCGCGTAGCAACGTGATCTACGGCCCTACGCCGACGCTCGCGCGTAGCACCTACCGTCTCCCAACTCGCCCACGCTGACAGTCGGCACGTACACACTACAAGTTACGCATCTCCGCGCGCCTTTCACTCCTGTAATCAACACTAGCGCTACAATGTATATTTTACCCGCCCACTGTCACAAAATGGAAAATCTCCACACGTATTAATGTGTCTTGTGACACTAGAGCGTCTCAATAAAACACTCCGGCGGTTGTCGTTTTTTAGTAACGCTATGTCTTTGTTCAAAACAACGTTGAACTTATTGCGCACATAAACGAGAACGCGCATTGTCGAACCACCAGTGTGCGTTTAATCAAGCGGCTAGGTGTCAAGTCATTAGCGAGCGGGAGGGATATATGACTCGTCCACTAGTGCGAGGGAGACATCAGATGTGGCAACAAGTCGGGGCCGTGTGGCGCGGGGGCCGTCTTATCGCACCGCGACGTCACGACCCTTTCACTGGCCGAAGTTGGTCTCCAGCGGTGGCAACTTCAGTCCGCGCGGCTCGGTCACAGCGTGAGCACGTCTCGCGCCTCGTGTTCCTAAAATACACCGACTCACGCGTCACTCGCGGCTTCATTACCGACTGCAGACCGAACTCGTCGAAACCCACTCGAGCTAGGAATCAACGCACGCGCAAAAAACCCTCTCGGTCTTCCGTGTGATTCCATTCGATCGAGGTTTCGGCCCCGCGGAACTCTTATCAGCTGTTGACTGCCCCGGGACGCCGCCATGGGTGTGATTAAAGTGAGCCCGGACACCGCGTCCCTCATCTCTGCGTGCGACATGCTCGACGACATGAAGGTAAGCAGTGCCCCACGCGGGGCCGGTCATGTGATGGTCCTGCGGGCGCGGACGGGAGCGCCGTCGCATGGCGCCCGGCCAAACGCCAGTTCCGTATTAGTGAAAAAAAAAATCGTGCATAACTAGCGCGTTGCGTGGTCGCGTGGGCGGCAGTGTTCGTGTCACGCCAAATGTTATGCGCTTTTACGGTACGGCATTCAGCGTGCGCCGAGCATGGCGTGGAAAGCGCAGGAACACTGCCGGCGACATGATATCCCTTGTCGGAACTCAGCACGCCCTAGGTACACGATACCTACAACCTAATCTTAATCACCGGATGTATTCGTCAAAAACATTCAAATTATCGTTATCTCCGAGATTAATTAGCGGGAGATAGTGAAAGGTTCTGGAAAAGTTTTCGCGCACAAATGCAACAGGTGAATAATCGGCGCATGCGCATCGGAGTCCGAGTAAAGCTAATTGGAACACTGTTCCTATTCGAATTTAAAACGATCGCGCGACGCATTGAGTGCCGTGCGACTGACGACTAGGTGACGCAATCGGTCGCGCAAATTGTTTTGATCGCACTCGTATTAAAAGATATGTACGTAGTGCACTCAATGTGTGGTGTGTTGTACACATCATACGTCGTGATAAACAATAGCGGATAATATTCGATGTACAGCTCAAGTGCAACTTTCACTACACGACCTATTGAACACTTTAAACTATCGCTCTATATATCAATACGTTAAAAAATCTGAGAAAATTCTAAAATTGCTCTAAAATACGTTTAAAAATCAGCGAAAATACTTGTACTAATCATACCGCTTAGACAAAAGTCGTAACTATTAATTCAGCGATCGTTTAAACTTAACCCACATTTAAATGAATTATCGTGCCAAGTTCAATCTAACTGTGAATAAAAGTCTGTGTACTTATTTTTATTCACGCATAAAGTTATCAGACGGTGATCGAATCGTTTTTATATTAATATTATACACGGTTATAAACTTATACCTAGTTGACATTTAAAATATTCGCATTTCAGTAGTTGTATGATTGATGGAAAATTATAAGCCATACAATTGATGAAGTTGATTTGAAATTGAATAAATAAATACTACATTCATAGTTCTGTCCCCACATTAAGATACAAGTCTTGTGTCGTGGGTATCAGAAACTATAAGAGACTTTTCGGTCTCACAAACACCCAGACCCGAAACAAATACTTGTGGAATACACAAACATTTGTCTCGGTGCGGGGATCGAACCCGCGGCCTCTCGTTTCGCAAGCTGGTATCTAGCCAACTGCACCACGAGGCTGTCTAATGTCAAATTAGCCACAGCATGAGATTAAAAGAATACATAATACATTATAATGTTTATTTATTTAATTGATTAATATGTGCAAAGGTTCTAAGGAATTTCTTAGGTGTGTAGACAGCCAACCCACACTAGGCCAGCGTGGTGGACTATGGCCTAAACCCTCTCAGTTGTAGAGGAGGCCCGTGCCCAGCAGTGGGACGTATATGGGCTGATGATAATGATGAAGTGACTGGGTTATTTTAATTTAGCAATTAATTGTAGGATATTTTATTATAGTTACTCCTGATAGTTCTTTAGTATTTAAATTGTTTTTTTTTTACATTATTTTCCTATAACGGGTGTGGTAGATTCACGTTGTACTTACACGAAATTGTGGTACGATTGCTCCGACCTGACTATCGAAATACACAACTGTCTCAAACCGACGAAAATCATTACTATTTCCAATGATTAAACTTGACAAAATTTATTCGCATTTTTCATCGTAAATTTCGCGTCCCAAGTTGCATAGCTCTGTATAGGATCCATTCCTCGAATTCACTCCATTCTATGGTTAACAAAAGTTGTGCTACGGGCGCGAGAAAATTTCCCTTAGCTTATAGTCCACATATTAAAAGACTCAGGAATTTCTGAAGTGTGTAGTCCGCCAACCCGCACTAGGCTAGCGTAGGACTGGAGCCTAACTAGGGTTGTCAACATTTTCTCACTTCTAAAAAATATAGTATTTTATGGAAAAAGTCGAACAAAAATAAAACAAACTAAAAAATTATTTCGATATTGTCAATTTGATATTGGAAACTTTGACGTGCTGCCAGCGCCAGCGCCTCCAGTTAGTATAGAGAATAGAGATGAGTGGGAGCCATAGACAAACGATTGTAGATGCGTTCGGAGTCCGGCATTCGGTTACACGAACTCGCCTCACTCAAAATTTAATGAAAAGGCGCGTTGATTCTTTTTAAAATTAATATTTGTTGGTTATATTTCGTTCGGTGTTTAAAATATAGTACTTTTGCGTACTATATATTTCTTCAACAGTATAGTACGCCGACCCGAAATATACTACAATACTATATATTATAGTACGGTTGGCAACCCTAAGCCTAACCCCTCTCAGTTGTAGAGGAGGCTTAAATGGGCTGATGATGATGATTATTCCCAAACCAAAAAAAAATAAGACGTCAGATCATAGTCCAATACATTAGGGGGTAATGCTTAGCCTTATTGGCCATGAACTCGATAACAATGCTTTATTGACGTAAACACATTTGCATACACCTATGAATTGTTTTCGCGTGGTGACGTCAAACGCCAGCTTTTGTGACAAAAACGTACGATTATAATAAAATATTAAACTCACTTGTGCGTAAAATGATCGGTAAACACTCGGTTACAATCATGCTATGATTATTCCACCGATTACAATCCGTAGTTTGTTCTATAGGCCGGCCTTGTGTGGCTAATATGTATATTGTATTACAACATTACATTGACATAATCTATAATTCGTCCGATTTCCCACAAACCAGTATAATATAGTAAAAACACAAAATATATTTGTGTGTAACACTGTGCAATGGTTATTTGAATTTTTAAATTTTCTTAAATAATCGATTTCGACCTCGTTGCATTTATAAAACTATTTTAAGTGGCCCCATTAAGATGCTGTCTTCAACCAAAATAGAAATAGTCCAGTGTTGGGCAAAAGTTAATTGAACTAACCATTAACAATTAATTAATTGTTCCTAGAACGAACGACATTAGACATTTTAAACTCTGCTTACCCCATAAAATAGAGTCAAGATATATCTATTTGCGATACTCTTATTTGATTGAAAGTGAATTTAACAAACAGTCGTCCCCACCGACAGTAATTACAATACTTTAATAGCCCGAATTAAGATATCACATATGATTGATCGCATTTTATTGATTAGCGCCATATCATGATATTATGAGCTGAAATTAATCAACGTTTGATAGGGGTACATATCTCTGGGTTCAAGGGCAGTTTGGAGAAACATGGATTGGAAATGTGTCCGGTAAACGGCTATCGGCTCGCCGCGTATTAAGTGGAACTGAAGCTAATATGTTGGCAAAATATGGTTGTAGAAATCAGTGGCGGTACTTCCATAGAATCCCAAATGCATTACACGTCAATTGTGTATTGGCTTATTTATAATTGTTCATTGTGGGGTCTGTATATTCTCATTTATATTTCAAATTGCTTTGATGAAATAAATATTTCAAGCTTAAAGATTATTATTCGGAATTTTGTAAGGCAAACGGGGCTTTTGGGCTACTATGGAAGTACCGCCACTGTTAGAATTACATCTCTGCCTATCCTATTCAAAGGCGTGGATGCATGTATGAATGTTTGAGAGTATTAGCCGTTGCGGCCACGCGGAAGTAGAAAAAGATTGATATTTCCTTTCAAAATATTGAATACCAAGTCATCTGGCAAATAATTTTGACAGCCCCGTGGCGCAGTTGGCTAGACACCAGCTTGCGAAACGAGAGGCCGCGGGTTCGATCCCCGCACCGAGACAAATGTTTGTGTGATCCACAAATATTTGTTTCGGGTCTGGGTGTATGTGAGACCGAAAAGTGTCTCGTAGTTTCTGATACCCACGACACAAGACTTGTATGTTAGTGTGGGATCAGAACTAAGTATGTGACTGTTGGGTGTATTCATTTATTTATTTATTATTTACAATATATGTGTTGCCGACTCTAGATACAGAAACGCTTAGTGGAATCAGTTACTAAAGACTCAAAGTCAATTTGTACCATGAGAAAATTTATATGTAAGTAGTGAAGTCCTACCGCCCTAACACCACTTATCATTCTGGTTGGTGAAGCTATAAATACCGTCTAAAGCTGGTAGGCAACTGACAAACTTGATAATATGAAAGTATGCAATGATAACGTATCGCACTACTTAGCAACACTACCCGTATAAATAAGCGACTAAGTTGAAGGTGACGATCCTCTGCAATATCGATTTCAATCGCTAGAGCAGAATCGATCACTTCAAAATTATAACGTTTATTTATTACTCAGAATTATACAGACGATAAATATTGAATTATTTTATGGAGATATTCCACCAAATAGTACTAATTACGAGTATTTGCTTGTTTGTTGTTTTCTTTATTTGAAAATAAAGTTGATGATAAACCAACTCGTGACGTTAAACGCTCTTTGTAATTACTTAGCCAATTTCAATCAGGATCCGCAGACATAATTCGATTTATTGTACATTATTAACCTACTTCAAACAATCGATTTTCCGATAAATCGATTTTCGATCGTCGAGCGTGCCTGCTCGATTGCGCGAAGAGCACGCGACGCGAGCATGCCGCTCTTATTTCAACATTCTTTATTAAATTTACTTAAAACTTAGGCTGTATATACATAAATAGTTTTCACGGCCGTATGATAATCGTTTAATGCACAACGAAGTGGCGTTTATTAAAATTCTTTACGTTACACGCGGCGAAATATTTCTCTTTATAACTTTTATAAATTGATTCGATAAAAATTAAGACAATTTCACTTCGTGCAGCAGGGTACGTTATTATACTCGTAGAATTAAATGCTACACTTTCGATAGGGATTGTTTGCTTTAAAATATGCGAAAAGGTAGCACAAGACTTTATGTGTTCCATTTTTCGTGGAAAATAAAGTACGTAAACGAGAATTCTGTAAATATTTTTCTTAACGTAAATTTGTTACGCAAAATTCCGTGGATTGTGTATAATTTTAGCACATATCTGTTATGTACGGGCGCGGCAAAATTGACGGCAACGTGTCCTTTGGCCTAGCTGTTTGTTTTTGACACTGATTATGTACTTGAATATGTTGGTAGCCTCGTTCGTTTTGACACAATGTTTGACGTGTTTTGATATGTAAATGTTTGATATTTTTGAATGGTAAACGTTCTTTATAGGTATAGGTATAGTAAAAAATGTTGTTATGTTCAGGTTTGTTACCAAAAAATCCATAGCATCTCCGCTCGTGTGTTGATTGATGTGCAATAAAAGCGCAGTCCGCTCATTCGTGAGTCCAAAAACCTTGATATTAACAAGTGAAACATTTTCCACGTTGGTGCCGGATGCGGTAGGTATGTGGGTCGCACGATGCGTTTTGAAACCGCTCAATGTCGCCCCAGCTCATCGCGGCCTCGTGTGCGTTCGCCCGTGTCATCCCGCAGCAAGCACAATGTTCAACGCATCATAACTATAACATTTCACATTCCACGTATTCGAATTACGCACCGTTTGATAGGTATTTTCATATTCCACCTACTGATAAAATATATTGAATGCAACATTAATATCAAGCCGGTTAATCGCTCGAAACTAGATCGATAAAAATAAAATAGATTATTCAAAATTGCTTTGCGCGTACGTAAGATCTAAAATGGTATAGAATGCAAAACAGACGCGAAAATCAAAAGTGTGCAAAAAACACGTTTCATAAACTTGTTTGCGACAAAGTGCCTCGTCGGTTGCGCAACTTTCGAGCCTTGACATAATACATTTAGTACAAAGGCTGCTATCTTATCACCTGCCGTGTGATAGGCTCGTCGCGAAACAGTCTGTTATGCACCTCGGCTGGGTTTCCACTTTCATCCTTTTTTTTTTCTTTATCACTTTCATCCTTAAAAAATACAAAAGGTGTTCAAATTCAATACATCAGTGGTAAATATAATTCCGTTGTAATTTTTTAGTAAGGCGTAGGCACCTGGAGACTGGCGTAAATTTTCACATCTAGTGGCAGTGATAATTGGCAATTAGAAAAGGATGCATGATTGAATACTGACGTCACGACCATGGAAGTCAAGACATAAAAGAGAGATAACAATATGTGCTACAATAATACTATTGAAATAGTAACTATTGCATAACTTTTCAACGAATTTAGATAGAGATTTTACAGATTATATTTTGTTGTACCATTTAAGTATCTAAAAAAATACAATACCAATTTTATAACAATTTCTTGGAGCTAGCCTGGCCTTAGTCTTAACCTGGTCTGAGACATGGTATCTCAATCGTAAATTTAAAAACAAACAAAGAAATGTACGTGGCAAATGTCACGGCGACATAGCGTAAAGTGACCTTGCCGTCTAAAAAACGTATCGTATCGCATCTCGAGTGACCTTGGCGCTACGCCGGACTGTAGCAGTGAAAGTGCGCAATTATCGCTTTGTTATGCTGATATTGTATCACTTGTAGATAACATTTTATATTTTTAATTAAATGTATGTATTTTTACCAACGACAGAGCCCCGTTATCACCTAATTCTATATAAATAGAAAAGAAAGAAAGAAAAAAGATTTTATTGTTGGCCTATCCACGAAAAAAAAAACAATTAGTTGCTATTTTAGACAGCCAACAATGATCCCTTCATTCAGCTACATGCTGCAATTCCGCCTGCACGGTATTGCAGCGCTGTTTTTCAATGAAGGGACCAAGTGACAAAACGGACGCTAGGTTGGCATACAGGTAAATAATATGCTAATGTTCTTTCCCAAGGCCTTATCTATGGAAAACAAAAATCTTACAATTTGGTCCAGTGCTTTTGGAAAATATACTAACAAACATAGTTACTTTTGTGATATTAGTATACATACATACATAACCTCACGCCTATATTCCCCGAAGGGGTAGGCAGAGATGCATTTCTGCACCCACATTTCGCCAGGTATGTATCAGTCCCACGTAAAAGGGGGCGAGCCTATTGCCGTTTTTCGGACACAATTCCAGACTCCGTGCTGCTACTGAGAATTTCCTAATGGAAAAACCCAATAACACTTTGCCCGACCCGGGAATCGAACCCAGGACCTCTAGATCGCACAGCACATACTTGTGCCGCGAGACCACGAAGCAGTCGATATTAGTATAGATTCTATAACTCCCTAGGTGATCACGTTTTCGAATTTTGATTAGAGTAAAGTGGGTTTTTCTCGTAGGAAAATCTCAGTTGCAGCATTGCGTCACGAAGTACGTGCTATATTGAATGCATAAACAAATCTGCCTCCCCCTTCGAGGACACGAGCGTTATTGTATTTTTTGATATCTACGTTAATATCGAAATTAATATATTTTGTTTCGGTGACGTAGTCATGTGCGCTCTTAATTATTAACAGTTGCGCAAACACTGCATATTTTACTCGCTTCAATTCCTCGTTTAAGATAAAGAATTTAATACATATTATATATTCCATTGTATATTGAATAAATATTGGTAATTTATTGAAATACAATGTTTTTAAGTTCAAGTTTGTGTATTTTTGGGGGTAAGATATCAGCCCGAATACCTACGATAATAAACAGGTTTAAATGTCCACACACAGACAAATTATTGTGTCTCGCGAACCATATATAATCAATGTAATTGAATCTTACAGTAATACTAGCATAATTTTGTCGACCAGCGATATAATATTAATCATTTCGCACTGTTGTTACTATCAGTTCCAAGTGCAGCAATTTTCCGGCGACTAAGTAAAAAACAATTGGTACTAACTGTTATTTCGACGAAGTCGTGATGGCCTCGAGGTTCAAACCCCAGGCACACACCTCTGACTTTTCCAAGTTATGTGTGTATTCACAAAGAATTATCACGTTCTTGAACGGTGAAGGAAAACATCGTGATGAAACCTGCACACCCAAAAGTTCTTAGGAAATTCTTAGGTGTGTAGTCGGCCAACCCGCACTAGGCCAGGGTGGTGGACTAAGGTCTAAACCCTCTCAGTTGTAGAGGACGCCCATGCACATATATGGGCTGATGATGATTATTTCGTCTATTGTTTATTAAAAAAAAATATTGTTTGTTACCCAGAGGCCTTAATCCCGATTTAAAAAAATCATTAATAAAAATTACAACTTTCAAACAAAATAAATCCTTATCGCGACATATGGGTTTTTACCATTCGTCAACTATTTGAATTGGTATAGAGAATAAAGTGACTAAAACTTTATCACCAAATTAGGCAGATAAAAAATCTCGGTCACCTATTTTTAGGACACAAATATTTGGACTGGAAAGTCCCTTGTACGTAACTCATATTTAGGTTTATGACTCAACGTTACGTGTTGTTTTATTACGTGAATTATTTCCAAACATTTCCTTAGCTATCTTTTAATAAACTATCCATTTTAATCACCTTGTACCACCTTATAGCAAGACATTTCTATCGTTACTTTTTGAAAAAGGAAACAAATTTTTTAAAGTGTATTTTTTTTACTTTAAGGCATACAATAAAAAGTACTGATCTACATAAGAAGGTCGCCCGAGGATCGGATGCTTGTGCCAAGAGTGTTGCCTCAGAGGGCTTGCACTTTTAGGGTTGTCAACCTTACTATAACATAAATTGCGTTATCAAAATATATACCCCAACAATTGAACTTCAAATCTGTATATATAAAGGCAATCGTTACTAAATTGTTGATCTATTAACACACGAACTTGATTGCTTTGGAATTCGACGCGTACATTGTTACCACCCTCACTCACCTGAAATCAAAGGCCGCGGGTTTGGTGCTCACAAGCAAAATACTTTGTAATTCACAAATATTTTTTGGAGTCTGGGTGTTTTTGGAACAAAAGATCTCTCGTAGTTTCTGACACCCATGCCAAAAGACTTGACTTATATTAGTGTACGGTCAGAACTGTGCTATTAACTGCCTGGTGCATTTATTCTTTTATTATTGAATTTCCAAAAACTGGGCCTTTCTCACCATATAATAGAAATGAATCCGAACGGTGACACTCAGCTAGTCTCTATGAAAACCTATCTTGCCTTTACCCAAAAGTATTGAAAAGCTAACAAAAGTAAAATCAATGTTGGTAACCCTAGGTAGGACGTGGTTAGTATGCGTCGCGTGCGCCGGCGTCGCGTCTGACGGTACGTCGAAGTGCCCTTGCGACGGACCTTCTCCTTGGCAGGGCCACCCTTGATCCAGTAACTGTCGCTTGGATTAGTAGTCGAACAGTAGGCGATCATGGGGTGAACGTGACTAATGCTGACATCTTCTAGAACAACATTTTGTTAGAACATATCGTGAGTCCCACTGCATGGCACGGGCTTAATTTACCGATAAGATAATGCAGTGTTGATAAACTCTCCTAAGTTAAATAAATAATTCCGTGGGCACACACGACATTAAGATTCAAATTGGCGTCAAAATTAAGAAAAGATATAACGGCCTCACAACGCTAAGAACTAGGACGATATTTGCGAATCATATTTTTTATATGTAATCCGGCTTCTACATGATTCTGATTTTACAGCGTGTGTACTTACCATCCAAAACTATTTTTTCGAAACGGTTCGCTGTGATCAAGTCAAGCAAACGATATGGAGTTGAAAAGTCAACAATCCTTAAACTGGATGACTTAACAAATAAATCTTGACATTATCTGGCGTACTTTACTCGACATACCATGTCTCTATTGCGTGAATTTATTACTCAAAAAATATGCATGTATTTTAGCAAATCATTGAGTAAAAATATACTAAATGTCTTACAAAAAATTAGACTGCAGAGCAATATTCTCAGGGATTTTTGTAGTTATATTGATAATAAATAAATACGGAATTATGGTTTACTTGTTAGGATAAAAAATTATATTAAAATCATATGATATATCAGAAGAAAATATATTATTTGAATCATCTGAAGGTTTTAGCTACAGCTGTGTCAACACTTCAATATTACTTACAGCATAATACGAGAAAAAAGAAAACTTATAGAAAAGTTTGGGGAGAAGGTATTCTATATATATATACATGACTACAACAATACCTTAATATGTACAGAAACGGTTATAGATTCCGTTTACTTTTGTCAGAAGTATCTTAAATTTTAGTTACTAAATTTATTTGTTTCCGAACTTTAATTATACATATCTTTCTAGTCTTATAGCGTACCAAAACATCATTATAAATATTTACTCGTTATTTACTTTAAAATAATAATAATAAGATTTTATGTATTTCCTGATGAAAACTAAAAATAAATTATAAAAAAAACCGTAAATATTTTTGTACAAATTATATAAAATGAACCATAGTTAAATTATAATGTAATAATAAAAGATTTTTCTTTTCTGTATTGACTTGTCATAAGTGCTATTTGATTGCCTACGTGACCAAATAAAGCAATTTCATTTCATTTCATTTCATTTCAATAACAAAACTAAAACTACAGAAATTTAGACCAAAAGTTTCTTTTACTATGAGCAATAGCAACATAATTTCTAATCAGTATATTTTGTTTTCTTTTTTTTATCAACGTCAAACCCGGACTCTAAAACCGGCCAGCGCGAATCCGGATATACGGCCAAGCCCATTGTAATAAATAATAATAAAAAAAAAAACGATAGAATCGGTCAAATCTCCGGACACGGCAAGTTCGCGGTGACCGTGACACGGCGGCAAAAAACAATGAGAGCCGGGTTAGTGACACTCATACACCAAAATACGTTACAAATTACATATTGACAAGCGTATTACAAAGGAAATTATATAATAAGCATTGTGATGAGCTGCGTGTCGTTGGCCGGGCTCTGTCGCTCGTCACTTGTTTTTGGCTGCGATCTCTGCGTGGCTCGTGATGCGTGCTCGGTGCAATTAAATAAACGCGTCATACGTACAAACAATACTCACTTTTATTAGACATACATACATAATACGTAAACTCACGCCTGTATTCCCCGAAGAGGTAGGCAGAGGTGCATCTCTGCACCCACATTTCGCCAGGCATGTATCAGTCCCACGTAATAGGGGGCGAGCCTATTGCCGTTTTTCGGGCACATTTCCAGACTCCGTGCTGTTACCGAGAATTTCCTAATGGAAAAACCCAATAACACTTTGCCCGACCCGGGAATCGAACCCAGGACCTCTAGATCTCACGGCACATACTTGTACCGCGAGACCACAAGGCAGTCGAGGCCACTTTTATTAGAGTTGTATGATAATGTTCACCTGTATATGTTTGGCTTTTGATCTCAGTCCTATGCAGGTTAAAATGTGTTTCAAGATTTGCCTATACCTACTAATAAGGGGAAAGATTTGATTTTTTATTTGCATTGAATAGGCTCCGAAAGTACTGAACCGATTTGAATGATTTTTGGTATGGAGATAGATGGGTCCCACGGAAGTAACAGAGGATTATTTTTATTGCGGAAAAAATTGTGTTGCCGTGGGAATGGGTATATGTTATAAATGCGAGAATATCACAACAGACACTATCTGTTGCGCTTTCATGCCTAAACCATTTAGCCGATTTGAATGATTTTTGGTATGGACATAAATGAGGTTCTGCGGAGTAAAATAGACTATAACTTATTTTCTTTCTGAACCCAACCCTGTAGTCTACGCGGAGGGAGTCGCGGGCAAAAGCTTGTTATAAATAAAGCAAGTCTCTTAAAAACATGAAGATTGTCACTGTCTCCCTCTAGTCGATACGATTTTATTTTTGTTATGTATGTTTGTCGCCATTCACGCTTAGACACTATATAACCACTAGTATTGGACCTTCGGCATTCTAACCTATTTGTTTTATAATTTTCCATTGAACTTGTAATAATAACTTTGAATCTTAAATGTTAATTATTCATTTACAATTTCAATATAAATCTTACATTAGATGAGGGCGTATAATTTATTACCAGTAGAATTTATTATGAAAATAAAGTCGTAAAAACTTCACAATTATGGTGCGTCTCGGGACATAGTTGTTAATTTTATCAACATTGAATTTTTTTATGCGGTATTTACTAGAAAAATATTTAAGGTTATGATAGTTCAACGGGTTGGTGATAGCGTCGAAGTGACATAGGTTCGAATCTTGAAACGGTTGGTGACAAATATCCAAATATTTTTTCGTGCTAAAGAAAAAAAAATCTAGTGTTTAAAATTTTTAAAGTGGTAGAGGAACAGTACAGTCAGTTAAGGATCATTGTCTCAGTGGGCGAGGTCATACCACTGCCAAAGTAAAAAGCTAAAATTAACAAAAGGAAATCGTAAGAAAACCTTCACACCTAAAAGTTCTTAAGAATTTCTTAGGTGTGCAGTCCGACAACTAGCACTAGGCCTGCGTGGTGGACTGAAGGCTAAACCCTCTCAGTTGTAGAGGAAGCCCGTACTCAACAGTGGGACGTATATGGGCTGATGATGATGAACAAAAATAAATCGCGTCCTCCTCTCGCCAAACTTAAGTATTAAAAATCAAAGCGTATATTTCACGTTTATTTTCTACGTTATCACTAGACCAAAGATAAAAGTAGTCAACGTATTACTATCGACTTAACAACTGACAATTAATTGTATAAAAACGAGCGACTATTTAAAAATACTCGCAGATACGAATGTCGATACGGCGACAAACAAACATATAAAAAAAAACTTGTTTTCTGCGTCCGTAATCAGCGCGGACGGGCGGTTGCCAGCCGATCTGCGCTGTGACAAACTCATATACGAGTACATGTTTAATGGTATTGTTTTTTTATGTCCACAGTTGCCTGTGGTATTTGTATCCGCCTGTAAACTGGGTTGGACATAATGTGAACATACATACATACATACATACGAGTACATAAATGTCAGTTTCTCAATTCAAGATGACTATGTTATTCTCATATTCAATACAACAGTCTGAGATTGCATTAATGAACTGCTCTAATTTGGGAAATTCAGTGTTTGTATCAATATTGTAAACTATCTCTTGATTGGAGAAGAGCAACACTAGAGTTTCTTGCCCGTTCTTCTCTAGTGATGGCTGCCTTCCGAACAGGGTGGTACACTCAATTTTGAAAAAAACTGAATTTAAGTGATGTATTTGACATTTTATAGATTCAATAAATATTATTTCATTTCATACATACATATACAATAACGCCTGAATCCCACAGGAGTAGGCAGAGACTATGGAGTGCCACAAGCTACGATACTGACACATCTCTTTTGCTTCTTCAACATCCATACATCTCATTTTAATTCGGTTATGCGTACTCCTAACTTGGCCTTTGCGAAGAATGTGGACACAACCGATTTAAGACTTTGGTAATCGTTTTTAGCAAACTTTATAGTATTTTTTTTTTGTATATACTGGCGCGGTAAAGAGACGAAATCGAACCTGATATTAAATACCATGTTAAAGGGGAAGTCTTTGTCTCGTATCACAACAGAACTATATCTGCATAGTACGTAGATATGATTCAAAGTCTTGCGATGATAAATAATTAATCTTAGACACTTTTAAAGGAAACTGGAGTAAAACATGCTGGTATGATCATCATCATCATCATCATCATCAGCCCAAATACGTCCCACTGCTAAGCACGGGCCTCCTCTACAACTGAGAGGGTTTAGGCCTTAGTCCACCACGCTGGCCTAGTGCGGGTTGGCGGACTACACACCTAAGAAATTCCTAAGAACTTTTAGGTGTGCCGGTTTTATCACGATGTTTTCATTCACCGTTAAAGCAAGTGATAATTCATTGTGAATACACACATAACTTCGAAAAGTCAGAGGTGTGTTCCTGGGGTTTGAAACTGCGACCGCCGAAATTCTCGACCGCGCGCCTAAACCTCGAGGCCATCACTGCTTGCTGGTATGAACGTATATTCGTATCTACCCACAATGCAAGCGTATTATGGATACTGTTACACCTTGTCATAGTGATGACGATCAGATGATCCACAACAGACAAAACGGATACAGAACTTCTTACGCGTATAAAGAAAATCTCAAATAAGCGGAGTACAGAGAAAAATGGCGACCATTGGAGGATGCTCAGTAATGGGTAGTTGTAGGCTGAAAATGATGATGAACGATGATAAGGTCAACCTAGTCTTACTAACTCTTCGATGTGGAATATATACCAGCTCAACATAGAAAAGAAGCCACGGCTTTCAACCTAATTTATTGCTGCCAATAAATCTAAAAACTAACGAATAGGCACAATGCAAATGTGTAACGTCTCGTGTGAAACAAATCGTGAAAGAATCCAATCGGAAACGCTAACCACATATTTTGTCACACACCACTACTGTCGTCTTATATGGGACTGTGTAGCGAAAGTTTAAACAAGTTGCAATTGGGAGTACCTCTATGTCTCTCCACTTACGGCGGCCGCTTGAACATAGCCATTAACCACGCTAGGTTTCTTTAAAGGAACTTGGCGATATAGCTCAGAAAATACTGATTTTAATAATTAACCTGCCAGGAAACACATTTCATACGATAATTGCTATGTCAAAAATAAATAAATTAAATTTTATTGTTAAAAAGATGCTAAAAGATCATTACTTGTCACACTAAATTAAGACATGTCTATGTATGTATGTTTGTATGTATATCTGTTTTATTGAAATATATATAATATTTTATTGTTCTCTGTTATATAGAATTATTTTTGTACACTTATAAAACTACCTTGCATTTCTGTTCCTACATGTCCATCCCTGGATGCCTGGACGAGATCGCCTTGTGCGATAAGGCCGCCATTTGTACTTATCTAATTTACTGTATTTCATATTATGTTTCTCTTATTTTTATGTGTAAAATAAATAAATAAATAAATTTGTGTAGATAAATTGAAATTTACGTAAAATTGTCTAAATCGACATCGTTATTCAGCATTAGTCCTTCACACAATCGTCTCGCATGAATTAGTTGTAACGGAACATCGTTCACTCATTGTTTCGGCACAAAATCTATTAGTAAACTAACAGCGGAATAGCTCAGGAAAATAATGCATAAAATTGTTTTCGCAACGTAGTTCTAGGCAGTCTTAATTAAATCGAAATTCTTCGCGTCGATTTCGTTAGCCGAGTCCTGGTGACGCAAGCGACGGGCGGCGGGCGGCAGGCGGCTGGCCGACCGTAATGCTAAGCGGGCTGCTTGAATTTAGAACGCGCCGGTCAAATTATTTAAAAGAAAGTAAGAATGGCGTCCCTTCCGCCACGTATTCGCGCGACGTTCGGAAACCGCCGTGGATCCCTCGGTCCAGTTCCGTTCCGTATTACGCAGCTCACGTACGCCGAGGCCATACTAATTACTGGCCTCACGAAATCGAAAGTACCACGCCTGTCTAGATGTGGGTTGCGTGGTCGGACCTCATTTCGTATCCCGCTAACGATCATTGAAAGCATCGTCGCGTTCTTAATTAAATTTTTAAATATCAACCGTCATATTAATTTAAGTTTAGCAGTTTCTTTCCATTCGGCTGGATCATATCGATTCCATTTTGGAACGTTTGGAAATATGAAACTGACCTTTTGTAGTCGAGTCGACAGTTAAGTGTTTCGACTAATAACACCCGTATGTAACCATTCCAAACGTTGGCAATTTCAATCGTAAACCTTACCTACACGGCGTGCGTAATTACGGATTTCCGAGATAATTTATTACAAAAGTGGAGTGTTTTTTATCGAGCATTAGAGCGTATGATCACGCCATCCAACCCAAGGTCACGCGGAATTTTGAGTGGCGCCTCGGCATTTCGGTGCGCCTGTCGAGCCAGTAGGAATGTCCGCTGGCTCGTTTCTCCGATCGCTCGCCATTGCCGAGTGAAGCATGAAGCCGCGTACCGCGTACGACTCGCCTATAAATATTCATTGATGTTTTTGCATAAATATTTGTTGGCGTCGCTTTTTATAAAAATTGAATAGTGCGGACGCGTTGATAATGACCGAGAAACGCTTGGAGCGTGACTGAGGCGTGCGGTCGCGCCGCTCGCGCCCAATGTTAGTCCAGTTTGTGGCATATATGGCGTCCATTGTATCGGTCGTGATGTTTGTCGCTCGTTCGCCGCGAAACAATATACTTTTATAGCAAGTTGTAGTGTCTCGATCGAGCCGTCGAGCTCACACTCCGCCAATTTGAAGTTGGACACGCCAGCCGGCGGAACGTAGTCGCATTGTGCGGAACAAAGTGATCTTTCTATGCGTACATTCTTGTCATTCCTTTATTGTTTCGCGTGTCCTGTTAACTCTGCGCGGTTGAATTATTTTAACACGGTCATTATGCGGTCTAAGTTCTAACGCGTCTCTTTACATTGTTCACTTTTGTCTCCAATTCATTGGGCTTACGAAATACGCGTAGTTAGAAAGTGTTTGTTGATGATATAATGATTTATATTCTACGGGGCGCAGATTCGAAAAACCTCGTGTCCTATTTAATTATTCGCACTCATTTTCGTACATAACACTGCAAATGCGTATGGGAACGTGGATTGCATGCTGTCGCGAATTCGAGGCGCCCGCGCCGTGTACGTCTCATAATAACAGTCAGAGAGGAACTTCGCTAAACAACGGAATTTCCTCAGGATGTTGATTGTATACAAGATGATTAATTTATAAGATATGATTTAACGTTGTTGATTTATTTATCTTTGTTTCGAGTTTATTATTAGAATAAATATGCAATAGAAGATTGATAACACTTTTCCTTCAGCCGCAGACAAGTTATTTTTATTAATTTGATCTCAATTACCATCATATTTTAGTGCTCTACTTAATGAAGTTCAATTTCAAACAAATATTAAGCATTGCATTTAAAAATAGCTCTTCTTATATCAAATGTCTTCTTGATTTCTTTAGTATAAGGAGCCCCAATATTACCTCGGGACGTCTTGGAAGTAAGTTTTCCCTAAAACATTCGCAATGACCTGTTGCAATCAGTCTGCTTCCATTCGTAAATATACTCGTATACAGAGCTCAACAGAACATGTTATAAATCAAACACGACGTCGCGTTGCGTCACAAGTATCACTCGATCGTAAAGCAAAAATATTCCATATAGGAATACTTGATACTATTGTCGCTGTCTTGTTTATCAATAAGATAATAAAATTTTATTTCCAACTGGCTAATGATTGATATTTGTATGCAGAGAACATTTTTATAATACTGTCCATTTCTACGTCTTTTAATGTATCGGCTCTATTGATAGTCATTTGTTAGTTGGAGTCGATAATAATAACCAACGTTCATCTGATTTTTTTGCTTGACGAGAACATATTATTGTCAAGACGCCAAGAAGACCCGTGACGTGACAATTCAAAGACATTCTGAAATAATTTACCTTTTTGTCACTCCTGGAAAGGATCTGCCAATCTTTATAGATAACATAGCTTCGAAAAGAGGCATGTAAGTATCTTCGAAAAGAGGATGAAATATCATAAAACATATGACAAGTTTGTTCCGTCGTTCAAAGTTTAGTGCAGTAATTTAATTTTCGCGTGTGTATACACGAAACACGTTCGTGTGTTTGTTCGCATGATAACTAGACTATATTGAACATTAACAATGTTCCGATGTTCCGATGTTCATGAAAATATGTCTCGCGCTACGAGAGCGTTTTTTTATTGTTTAAGTGGTTTTTTTTTTTTGGTCACAGTAAAGCATCTTTACCAGTTGCAGTCTATAGGGTACTGTTTGCAAAAAAACAATATGATTATCGTGAAATCGACGTGATTATGACGTCATTTTGTTCGCAACACAATTGAATGTGTCACTATTGAATTATGAATTCTAAAATTAATGTAATGGTTGTTACACGGACGTATCAAAATATAATAAATTTATTGTGTTTATTGTGTTTAAACTTATAGAAAATTCACAGCTTAACAAATTCATAAATATTTAAATGCCAATTAAACTTGTTAACTTATAACCTTAATGAAGTATTTAACACTTAATATTACTTCGAAAATAAACAATATTTGTAGCCGTAAATGTGAAGTCAGTGAATGTATTTTAATCTCAATTTTATTTATAATTCTTTAGTAGCTTCGTTCCAAACTTTAATTAAAAACAATTTTGACTACACCTGACCATCCCACCGATAAATAATTTTGTGAGACTTTTTTTGTGAGATTTATAAGTGTCTATTTCAGTTACTAAAAGTGTATAAAGTATACTTCGAAGCCTTTGTGGCGCTGTTGTCTAGAGATCTTGGAAAAGAGAGTTTGCCAGTTTTATCCCTACACTGAGACAAACATTTGTGTGATCCGTTATATTGTTTCGGATCTGGGTGTTCGTAGACCGAAAAGTCTCTCGTAGTTTCTGATATTCATAACATAAGACTTGTTAAGATACAAGATCAGATATAAGTATGTGACTGTTGGATGAATTTACATCATAAATTTATTTAAATTTGCTCGCGACTCCGTCCGCGTAGACTACAGAGTTGGGTACAGGGTTGGCCTACGTCATAGTAGCTTTATGCATGCAAAGTCTCAGCCCGATCGGTTTAAAATTGACAAAGTTTCATACAAACTTTCATCCCCTATTTTATCCCCTTGGGGGTAGAATTAATCAAAATCCTTTCTTAGCGGATTCCTACGCCATAACATCTACCTGCATGCCAAATTTCAGCCCGATCCGTTCAGTGGTTTGGGCTGTGCGTTGATAGATCACTATGTCAGTCAGTCACCTTTGAGTTATATATATTTAGATTATATTCTGTACAAGGTTTATTATGTACTTCATTAAGTACCGTAGAATCCATCAGAAGATTTATTGTATCATGCGTGTTATTGTTATTGTATTACACAACAATGAATTATGAAGGTAGGCAACATTTTATTGCTACGAAAACCTTCAGTTTAATGAACCACATTAATCTAAACGTTCTAAGTCAGAAGGAAATCCTGTCCGGTTACTTAATTTTGGGTGGATTTTTTTAATTGGTTAAGTCACTAGTATCACCTTTACAAACTAAATAAATAAAAAAATACACAGTCACATACATAGTTTTGTTACCCCACACTAGGTCACAAGTCCTGTGTCTTTGGTATCTGATACTACGAGGGCCTTTTCGGTCTCACAACATAAGTGTTGTCTACGGGTCAACGGGTCTGAGGACCCGAAACAAATATTTGTGAATCACACAAACATTTGTCTCGGTGCGGGATCGAACCCGCGGCCTCTCGTTTTGCAAACTGGTATCTATCCACCTGCGCCACAGGGTTGTCATGTATTGAACGGTGAGAAATGTAAATCAATTACTAAGTAATTGTGTGAACTGATAAGAGATAGTATTCGTTTAACATCGACTTTTTACTGCAGAATGTACTTGCCATCAGATATCAGTGTGAACACTTTGCCATCATAATATTTATCCTATGCTAATAAGTCGTGATGGCCTCGAGGTTTGGGCACGCGGTCGAGAATCTCTACGGTCGCGGGTTCGAACCCCAGGCACACACCTCTGACTTTTCCAAGATATGTGTGTATTCACAATGAATTATCACGTACTTTAACGGTGAAGGAAAACATCGTGATGAAACCTGCACACCTAAAAAAGTCTTAGGAATTTCTTAGGTGTGTAGTCCGCCAACCCGCACTAGGCCAGCGTGGTGGACTAAGGCCTAAACCCTCTCAATGGTAGAGGAGGCCCGTGCCCAGCAGTGGGACGTATATGGGCTGATGATGAATAAGCATGCGCTTACTGCAAGTAAAAAGAGTTGTAATAGGAACTTCTCAACAAACGAGGTTTGGTAGTAAAATAACTAACAATTCTGACTGCCTCGTGGTCTCGCGGCACAGGTATGTGCCGTGCGATCTAGAAAAACACGATGTATCTCACTTTTACGCGATTGCCAAGTCAAACTATTTTATTTAAAACATAAAAGATTTTTAATATAATATGGTCACTATAAGATGTTGTCTGGGAAGCTAAGTGCATAATAACTTAAGACAAAAGGTCCCTTAAACGGGGAACTGAATAAATTCATCGACTTGGTATAACATGGATCTCACAACTTTTTACGGTAGAAGAAATGAGTTGCGAGACTTGGTTTTTTTTACAAGTTTTGTTTTTTTATGGGATACGATAAATTTCCGATTATAGGCCAGAGTGGTGGACTAAGGCCTTTTTTTTTTTTTTTTGTTCTCGAGGGGAAAGCTGTTTATGGCTCTACTTCCCGCCAGCCCCGGGGGAGGGGGGGCGGGAAGCGTATGTCGGGGTCACCGGTCTTCCAGCCCGGCGCGCGGCGACGTCATGTCCGCGCAGATGTTAGTGCCGGGCTGGGTCCCTAACAATATCCCTAAACCGGCATACCGACCAAAACCCCCCGGTGGCCATCTCCGCGCCGAGTGGGGCGACCACGGTACGTTAGCGAGAAGCGCCAACCGTAATGCCGCAGCCGCCCGGTGCGCCTCCGAGACGTATTTGTCTCGGCCGTCTCGGAGTGTGTAGGGGGCGCAGTTGCACCCCCACTAGCTTGGTTCGGGCGCCCGGGTTGTTGATGGGCGCCCGCGACGTACACAGGCCACAGTGCCGCCGCCCCTCTCGGGGTCACTTTCAGTGAGGGCGCGCCGCCCCCGCAGCGCGCCCAGCGACCCCAAGGGCCCCTTTGAGTCGTCTTTTACGACAGGCAGGGGATACCGTGGTGGGATTCTAACGCCCCCTTGCCACAGGGCAGGTGGACTAAGGCCTAACCCCTCTCAATGGTAGAGGTGGCCTGTGCCCAGCAGTGGGACGTATATGGGCTGATGATGATTTGTATAATTCACATACACTACTTACAGATATTTTCTGACTAATATTTTAATAGTAATATATGATTGTATGCATATTTTCTTTATGACTTGTCCCTTAACGCAATGGACAAACTAGTTCGTAAAGGTTACAGGATGTTGCTAGATGCAGGCCGCTTCCAACAGGTCATTCTGGGCACCTTTAATTAAACCTTTATTAAGAGGCTTATGTTTAACAGTGCCCGACAGTGACTAATATACCAATGGTTTTAATATAATTAGAATTTAGAAGTGTGCAGGATATTATGGTAAATACATCAATTCTAAAGTTTTAAAGAGGAAAGATTTGTTTTTTTGTCCGTTACAATTTAAATAAATTTACTGAAGATATGACCACCCACTCTATGTTTCTGATCTCTCCAGTCCATCTAACGGTTGCTGGAAGAAATCGCCGATAGCGATAAGGCCGCCATTTGTGACACTACGTTATTAAGTTGTGACCAGTGTTCAATGTTGTTTCTATTTTTATGGTGTACAATAAAGCATAATAAATAAATAACTTAAAAACTACTCGACCAATTTTTTTGGTATGGATATATAGCTAGGTCCATAGGACCATACTATAGGCATCGCCTTCTTTTTATGCAGAAAAGAATTCTAGGATGAGCACGGAATTCAAAATTGATATTTGCGTTGTCTATAAATATAATGCATCTTCAGATAAATATGCTATAACACAAATTACATCTACACTCTTAGAACTGCCTCAAAAAAAAAATGATTTGCTTAAAAATCTTAGCATCAAACTATTAACTAGAAACAACTACAATAGAATTGCCCAAAAAAAAATCTTAGCATCAAACTATGAGCTAGGAACAACTACAATAGATGACGTAATTAAACATAGTCTCACGTTCAGAGGTTTCCCAAAACACCCACGAGGAAAGCCGGTCGTGCACAATAAAAACACGCGCCCGCCGACCTTGTCGCACAGCTGATTTCTACGTGCCCACAAAAAAGACTCGTTTATCGGTAGTCCCGTAGTGTCGATTCGTCGCGATTGCGTATTCGACCTCATCTGGCGATTGGTTTCGAGGAAAATTAATGAATTTCCAACTGAGCGAGGCCGGGGCGAGAGCTCCGCCCTGGCAATGACAGTGACACTCTTACACAACCATTGACGGACCAAGGACTTCCTAATTAATGATAAATCTCTTTGATTCAGTTGCGTGTCTTGCTAGTAGAAACAATTTTGCCGGCTCGATTGCTACTCTAAATACATTTAATGACTACGGAACACATCTGTTTGTTGTATAATTTTTGACTGTGATCTACGTGTATAGGATTATTCTACTCAAAATTTATTTGGAGGGATACGATTGCTAAAGAAACCACAGTAAGGAAACCTGCACACGTAAAAATTAATGTGCACCTCAGGTGTAGAAGAAGCCCGTGCCCAGCAGTGGGACTTATTTATGATCACAAAATGCCAGATTATTATACGAAGTATAACGACAATCAAGTTTTATTCTTGTATACAGTGTCAAAATGTTTGTTTGTTCTAAATATACCTACATCATCATCATCATCATCATCATCATCATCAGCCCATATACGTCCCACTGCTGAGCACGGGCCTCCTCTACAACTGAGAGGGTTTAGGCCTTAGCCCACCACGCTGGCCTAGTGCGGGTTGGCGGACTACACACCTAAGAAATTCCTAAGAACTCTTAGGTGTGCAGGTTTCATCACGATATTTTCCTTCACCGTTAAAAATATACCTACACCAGTTTGCATTCACAGCCGTAACGAGCCTTGAAACGACCACTTTAATGCGATTTAATTTCATATTTTCGTAATAATTCCACGCCTCGTTGATATGAATTGTCCATCGAAGCAAAAAATGAGAGCGTGTCTTTATATTTGTTTTATACAAATTGTAGTTGAAACGACCACAACACGCTTCCACTGAATTATACAATTATGAAAACTAATACTAGTATACAACAAAAAATAACAAATATGAATGAACTGTTATGTTAGTTATTACCTACCTAAAGAAAACTTGAACATTAGCTCATGTTTTTTTCCTTTGAAGAAATAAGGAGTATTTATACACTCGTTTTTTATCATCCTAGTATCTTATCGGGCAGATTTTCAAGCTTACTGATAACATTTCTCAATCCGGCAGTCGAACCCGGCACTTCTTAGTTGCACGCGCTAATTTATGTGTAGAATCTATCAAGCGTTATACAGAGTTGAATTATCAATTCGACTAGAGGTTAAAAGTATAATAAGTTGTGCACTTTTTTTATAGTTATTTACAGCCTAAACATTGTATAAACTCTCCGATATTTAACTCGCGATAAACACATACAAGTAAACAAAGTCTTCGAAATAAACATCGATAACGTGTCAACAATGCGTGTTCAATGAGAATAATTACTTTTGTAACACAAGAAAAAAATAAATCCAATCCTTTTGTTTTGCCAGCTGCGAGTACATAATGCGATCGCAATTGTTTTAATTTATTTACAGTACTTGTTTGTGCGTGGACATTATCGTATGTTATCTATAATAGGGCTTAATTTGGGTATTTTATGTGGACAATTGCTTAAATCTTATACAGCGCCATCTGTTATTTGAAGACGTCAGCTATCCTTTTGTTGCATTATTGAATGCTGCTTACGTTAATAGTTATGCACGTCATTTGCGACCTTAATGGATTTTCCTTTATACCTTCATAACATTCAACTGAGCGTGTAAAATTTATTACATGTATGTAAATTGATGGAAATTTATTTTAAATGACAGTGACATCTATATTTCTTCCACTAAACAACAAGATAGACAAGCAAAAGTAATTAATTACTAGCAATTTAATTACAATTTCAGGCATATTTTTCGAGATTTAAATAATTTCTAACTATTAAGTGTAATGTTTATCGACATCACACACACGACGACACAATCGACAGCCCCGTGGCGCAGTTGGCTAGACACCAGCTTGCGAAACGAGAGGCTGCGGGTTCGATCCCCGCATCGAGACAAATGTTTGTGTGATCCACAAATATTTGTTTCGGGTCTGGGTGTATGTGAGACCGAAAAGTCTCTCGTAGTTTCTGATACCCACGACACAAGACTTATATCTTAGTGTGGGATCAGAACTATGTATGTGACTGTTGGGTGTAAGTAAGTATTTAAGTTTAACCGTAGGTATTCTAGACCTACTACAAACAATAGAATCACCCTATTATTCGAATACACTGACGATATCGCAACAAACTCGTTTACAACAAGAGTTCGTGCATGCAACTTGTAACGTCTGGGCAAAAAGCGACCGCTTTATGACATAATGAAACTCAATAAACAACATTTCGCCAGCGTATATTTTAATCATCATCATCATCAGCCCAAATACGTTCCACTGCTGGGCACGGGCCTCCTCTACAACTGAGAGGGTTTAGGGCTTAGTCCACCACGCTGGCCTAGTGCGGGTTGGTGGACTACGCACCTAAAAAAATCCTAAGAACTTTTAGGTGTGCAGGTTTTATCACGATGTTTTCCTTCACCGTTACAGCAAGTGATAATTCATTGTGAATACACACATAAAAAGTCAGAGGTGTGTGCCTGGGGTTTGAACCTCCGATCGCCGAAATTCTCGACCGCGCGCCTAAATCTCGAGGCCATCACTGCTTTTTAATATAGATGAGATATTTTAATATAGATGATGAATGCAAACCAGACGACCTTACTAGGTCACCGCTCACGGATCTCGACACAACAATATGGCGAACAATGCTCCGACACTAGGAAGTGGGCCAACAGGACACACCGTAATGCCAACAACTATTTAATGACAGATAAATTGAACCGGCCGGATTTGAAATATGCACGTCGAGTCGGCCATTATCGTATTTTCTTGGAATTTGTTCAATTCATAATCTAATTCTTTTAATTCATATACTCAACAAAGAGGTCCTATTGCTGATTCGTTTATTTAATTTATACGCGTCGGAAACGTTATTAGTTAAAAGTTAGTAAGTTAGATAGCGTACTCTCTATTTTAATCATGTGTCTTAACATTTTTTTACTGCCTCCTGACTTTAAAAATGTTTCACCCGCGGTAGTGCCCACGTGTTGGTAATGTACGCTCGAATAAGCTATGCAGATGACACTGTATAGCAATAATAACTAACATATGTATATAACACTTTTCGTATAGTACCAGCTATATTACGAGCCTTCAATAGAAAGAAATATACAGGGAAGAAGGGATAAAAAAGAGAAGAAATAAAGTTTATTGCGCCTGCGGAAGCATCTATTTTAGAATTACCATCAGCTCGCTCAAACTGTCTTAAAAATACCTTGATTCTCCGTATATCCTTCATTATTTACGAAAATACCTATATACAATTCCTATAGCTTTGAGCACTGTGATCATCATTCTCAATGATATGCCTTCAAGCGCGTGTTAAACGGACGCGATCGTGCTTCCAGTCGACAATAAATCTTATTCATCCTGCAAATTGACTGCGCGTAATAGGGGCATTGTGTATCAATCAGCCCAGTAATGTATTATTGCATTTGCCTCACAAAGGACCACTTAGCATCGCGTTATTGGTCCCACCGACCCCTCCGGTGTATTGTCGGCTATCGATTCTAACTGTGCGTATGCATTGTGTGCATTTTCAATTTATTGCTGTCATCGTCGCGATTGAAGTGCCCGAGTTGGGGGAAATTATTTCGAAATTGATTCGAGTGTTGCGTACTGCCACGGCAAAACTGATGGTGCTGCCCTTATAAATATAAAATAGTAAGAGGCGACCGAAATGATTTATAAAGATATCATGAATTGTATTGATAGTCAAAGTCAGCATGAATCAAATTCTAGGGCCTATGGTGGCCCTTAAAAATAAAATAATGAGTACACAAATGTGCATACTACCTAATATATTATTAGTTTAAGTTTTTTGGTATAAAAAACGTCATTGTTGACTTTTGTTTTGTTCATAGTGAAATCAAAGTGTTAGTTTATTGGCTTGTTTTTATATCATGACAAAACAATGTCGCAACACGTTGTAACCATTGTGAGGCGACCGGAACGTCCTGAGCTCTCAAACACAGCCCATTGTGAATTAGTTCTTCGTTTCAATAGATTTGGGGCTGCGGCTGCGCTGCGGTGCCGTGCTGAGGTTACCGCGGGGACAGGCGAACGTGAATCATGTGCCCCACACGCGTTTCCTCAATAAACGTGATTTACGACCATTTGAAACTCGCTCCGAGTATTTTGCTAAAAATTGTTTTGATTGCGATTTGTGTCGAGGATACCAATTTGCGCGGTTTATGTAGTTGACTAAAATTATTCATTTCCGCGTCTAGCACAACGATTGCTACTACCACGTCACAGCACATGGACACTGAATCGTAGTGCCTCCACTGTAATATTATACTCATATTTACGATAAGAATATTTATTCAGTTTCCCCATGCTAACGCTGCGATGTTGTTGCAGAGCGAGTCGAGCTACACCTCATCGGAGGAAGGATGCGGCGCGGGCGAGCGGCACGCCGTGCTCAGTTACGAGCAGGTGCGTCGGCTCAACGATGTGATGGACGAGGTGGTTGCCATCCACGGACGCGGCAACTTCCCCACGCTTCACGTGCGCCTGCGCGAGCTGGTGGCGGGCGTGCGCGCGCGCCTCGAGGCGGCTCCCAGCGCGGGCGGCGCCGGCGTGCTCGTGCGCGACGTGCGCCTCAACGGCGGCGCCGCCAGCAACGTGCTCGCCGACCGCCCGCAGCCCTACTCCGACATCGACCTCATCTTCACCGCCGACCTGCCCACGGCGCGCCACTGCGACCGCGTCAAGGCGGCCGTGCTCAGCCACCTGGCCACGCTTATGCCGGCCGCCACGCCGCGCCGCCGCGCCTCGACTGCGGGCCTCAAGGAGGCTTACGTGTCCAAAATGGTGCGCGTCAACATGGACGGCGATCGCTGGTCGCTCATCTCGCTGGGCAACTCACGCGGACACAAGTCCGTCGAACTGAAGTTCGTCGACACGATGCGCCGCCAGTTCGAGTTCTCCGTGGACTCGTTCCAGATCGCGCTGGACTCGCTGTTGGCGTTCCATGAGTGCGCCCAGCTTCCGATCGGTGAAAACTTCTACCCGACCGTCGTCGGCGAGTCCGTATACGGCGACTTCCACGAAGCGCTGCAGCACCTCTCCGAGAAGCTGATCGCGACGCGGCAGCCGGAAGAGATCCGCGGCGGCGGCCTGCTCAAGTACTGCGCGCTGCTCGCCAAGGGCTACCGACCCGCGCGGCCCGACAAGATCAAGACGCTCGAGCGCTACATGTGCTCGAGGTTCTTCATCGACTTCCCAGAGCTCGGCCAGCAACGCGCCAAGCTCGAGGCTTACCTGCGGAACCACTTCGTCGGCCGCGACGAAGAGGCGCTCAAACACAGGTGAGTGGTCGAATACGTCAGCAGACAATCTTGAGGCCCGCGCCGCTTGTCCGGCACCGACGTTGACCGCTGGTGTTTGCGCAGGTACCTGACGCTGCTGCACGGCGTGGTGCGCGAGTCGACGGTGTGCCTGATGGGGCACGAGCGGCGGCAGACGCTGGCGCTGATCGAGGCGCTGGCGTGCCGCGAGCTGTGCGCGCGCGCGCCCGTGCTGGTGCCGGCGCTGGCGCCGCCGTACTACGTGTGCGTGTGCGCGGCGTGCACGGGGTGCGCGTGCGGCGGCGCGGCGGCGGGCTGTCCGGCGTGCGCGGCGACCGCGGCGTGCTGTGCGCCGTGCGGCTACGCGGCGCCGTGCTGCGAGTGCTGCCGGCCCGCGCTGTGCCCCGCGTGACCCTGCGGCGCCGCCCTCTAACCGCGTCGAACGTAGTGCCAAATGTATATAAAACGGATTTAAGCAAATGTATGTAGGTGCGCCCCGCTGCGCCGCGCTGCGCCGCGGAGGAGCCTGTCAATTCGACCTCGCTCACTGGTACCGGATCAATTTCGCTCGTCAATTGTGGTGAGCCGGCGGCGACGGCGGCGGCGGCGGGCGCGTGAGCTAATTTCTAGTCGTACTCCTTTCGTGTTGATCGGTTAATATGTCAGCAGTACGAAAATTACACTCCACGCGAACGGCGCCGGCCTCGCGCCGGGGGCGAGTCCGACTCACAGGTCTGCCTATAAAAAAGACTAGTTAGTTATTTTTAAGCTTCTATGTATAGGAATTGTCTCCGTTAAAATAGTAGTGGCATGTCTCTCGCCGTTGAAAAATCATAGGAAATAGTCGACGAGATGGAGTTCTATCGAGCTGGGAAAAGGTTCGCACGCGAACTGTCGCTCGCGGCCTGCAGGGACAGCGTGGAGTAGATAGAAGTGGGAGGAGGGTGGGTTGGAGGATGGTCGTCAGGTACAAGTGTAAAGGAGTCCGGCCTAGTGGGATGGCCTCGCATGAGAACATGTGGTAGTGGTCGGCGGCACAGCGCACCCGCGGCCCTCACCCAGAGAACTTATTTTACTATGTATTTATGAATCTGAACTGAAACACGTATGTATACACGACACGTGACCGCTCTAGTATTGTATACGGCTTGGCGTACAAATAAAGATCTAAGATATATATAAATATATGTATAAATAAATAAAAAAACAATAAAACCACAAAAAAATAACATAAAACTAAGGTGTGTACAATATTAAAGTTCGCGCTTATTGAACACTAAAAAAATATAAAAAAATCCATTCTATATAAAATATTTTAAGATGATATACAAGTAGTGTCGTCACATTAGTAACACAGATGTACTTATGAGAATGATTTCGTTTGTCGTATAATTAACATTTCGTCATACGTTTAAAGTAGTGGACGTTACGGAGAAAGAATATTGTGATTTTATTGTTGTAGAGTAAAGTGTTGTCGATGAATATATTATATTACTTAACATAGTTTAAATCCAATAGAGAGATTATTGTTGTATTTACTGTTTGCGGGGCGTGTTAACTACGGAGGTAACAGAGTCCGGCCATCACGATGTGTAGAGATGCCGACGGTGTCACGTCTCTTAGTCCCTCGCTCTAAGCGCTCTAGTATAAATTATTCAATGGAACATATATCCCATGTAAACAAGTACAATTTAACTTCTAAACTATTGAACAATTTTATCGAGTTTACGAACGAATTTGTTACTTGCTCACTATCGAACCACAATTAAGATCTCATTTTTGTATATTTGATGTTAACGACCTAAATTTCTGCGGTACTGTGGCTCTGCTCCATAATGCGTTGCGTTTGAGAAATCTTTTGGACACGGCGGTGCAGTGGACGTTTCTCTCGCCACGTTCCGTTTCACACACAATTGCCGTGTGTATACAAAAACTGTATTAGTCTGTGCCCATGTGAAAACATTAAAAAGTTTTTGAATATCAAACGGACACGTTACGAGCGCAAATTAGAGCTAGTTTCAAATCCTCTGTACTTAGAATTAAATGAAGTACATAAAAATAGTTAACAAATTGTAAAATTATATTCCATGTTGTATTGCGTGAATGTATTTTTGATAAGAAACCTCTTCAGCTTATATGGCGGCATCCAATGAAATTGTATAATAGTACCCTAAAAGTACCAGGGCATCATAAATCAGCAGGAGCTTGATGTTACATAAAAGGCCTACTTCAGCAAACACTGAGTTCTAAATTCGAAACCTAAATCTTTTTATGTTGGAACGAGACAGACGATGTTGTATGTGTATAAGTGAAAGAGCCAAATGTTTTTCCATTTTCAGAATAGGGTAATAAAAATGGCCGCTGTGGTCCGCTAAAGAGGTTTCTCGCCGTGTGGTGGAGCTCGCACCACGTTCTTTTATCACTAGTGTAACTTGCTATATCGAGACGGGCGTGTGTAAGTTGTGATTCGTAGTTTTTTCGACGTCTATTTTTAACGCCATTCTATTGTCATCGTAAAATAACTGTGATTGTTATACTTTATATTTGTAAAGGATTTATTGGCGAGTTCCGTATTACAACTACCTCCTCGCGTGAACTTGAAAAATCATATATTTTTTGTATGTTTACATCTCTACCGGCTGTTGAGAGTTGAGTTCCTCGAGATGGAGGATTACGTATGCATAATGTTATAATTCTCGCGGTGTTCTTGGGGGACGTAGCTCAGCCACAGCCGGGTCCATTTTGCATCATCTACAGAATTTTAAACAAACGGGCACAACGAAACACGTTTTATATGTCGCACGCCAGAATTCTTAGATGATGGAGCGTGGCCAGAGACTGCTTGTTACCCGTTGAAGTTCTTCCGTGCATGCATATGGCGGTGCGCTAACAGTAGTCGCCAACAAATGAGAGACATTGCATTGTAGTTTAGATTTTTTTTTCTAAAGTTACCATCAGTTTTCAGCTAGCCTTATTTTTTAAATTTTAATTTGTATTTCTTGTAAGCACTGGTCAGATGGCGTTTGCGTGCGTCACGTTTGTTTGTCATTTGTATGTATATATGGTACTGAGTGCGAATGTTCCTATATCGGGATGTATACAAACATATTTTGCGCATTTGTACGGGAAATACTTTTTTTGAATGCGACGAAACGATTTTTAAACTTTCTCCAAATTATGGCATGTAAACTCTTTGGTTTAGAAAAAAAAAATGTCTATGGTCATTTACAAAACATGGTTACATTCTCAGGCCTACCGACTCCGCGCGACCTTAGCATACCATATGGTGGGGGCCTTAAACTAATTGCGTCGACCTTGCTCTAACAGGAAAGTCGACTTGAGCCGTTGATTGAAGATTACTTACGTCACAAGCCTTTCTATTACGTTCGTGTGGCGTTATCTTATCAAGGAGTTGAAAAGCATATTTTTCCACTTATCTGTTCACCAGAAAGTGTTTACCACGTAAACAAGCTATTCACTTTGAATTTTCTATTGTATGCAAATGGAACATGGTCACCAATTTGAGAAATTATTAATTGTTATATAAAACAGAGGGATAACGCTTAACACTTTCAACTTATACAAGTTTCCATAGATTCTATAAAAAGCAAGGTTCATTGCATATTTCGAGTCCATAGCTATGATGGTCTATGACATAAGTTGGAGAAAGCTCATTGAATATTTAAAAGGACGTTTTGAGCATGTCAATCGGATGAAAACAATGATAGCCCTCATTTAAGCATTTATTACACGCCATATTCGTAAATTTGGCGTGTTCAGACGTGGTCTTAACAACTGATGGAAATAACGAAAACAAGATTATTTTAAAATTAGACCGAGGCATTTTTGGTTCAAGAATTAAATCGCACCATAGTTCTGATAAACAAGATAACTGTCTAAGTTTACCGCAGTTGTAAAGACTACATCTGAAAATATGTTTAGCTATTAAAAATTGATTTTATCGTGAGTAACGACGCATACAAACGCCAATAAAGCGCGGCTCGGAAATCTGAAGGACGCCCACGGAACAGCACGCAGGGTTGAAAGCCTAAAATGTATTAGGCTGTAAGTCTAAATAGGCAAACAATCAAGTTCATTTACAGCCCACATATGATACGTGACGATAATGTCGAATTTCTGATGAATAAAATTACGTTTTTTATATCCATGTTTTAAAAGACACCTGCATTTCTATCTCTCTTAATTAGAATGCGAAAATTTATCTTCCAATATCACATTCAAATACAGTTTTTATTGAATCACGTAGAAAGTAAAAAACAAATTATAAGCGACAACTTTTGTCGAAAAGTCTTCATCCGAAACGTAAATTTGAATGAACAAGTGTCAAGATTAATCCAGCTGTTGTCAAACATGTAATCACTGGATAAATATGCATTTGGGGTCATTTTGGTCCAGTAGTTCCAAGGTTAATTGATACAAAGCCGGACGAGACAATGAACAAGCAATATTCCGCGCTAATAACACCTCAATTGCTTTATTTACTAAAATTGCAGTTAATTTTAATTGCAAACCAAATTGCAGTTGCCTATTGTACGAAATTTTAATTGTTTAACCGCTTTGAAAGGAAATGTTATTTATTGGAGGCGATTTAATTTTCGATGCATATTAAAATCCACACTGTAAGCGTTCATAGGATATTGGTATCCGCCTGAATAGGGAGGCGCGCGGGTATGTCGCGTTCAGACATAACATCGACTGTTGAGAGATAATCGTTATTTCCTTAATTATAATAATCATATTAATAAAAAAAAATATTCAAAAACGACACTGTAAACTTCTTTTGCATTCGTCTACCCGTGTCATATTTGGGCTATATTACCCTAAGTAGGTAGTAGCTACCCTGAGTGGTGTTCCGCGGGTAGCCACAGGTGTAAGGTAGCCGCGCAGTGCCGGACATATCGCTCATATGTTAAAAGCGACAGTCCGGCGCAAACCGACTCTCTAGAATAGGGATTCCTAGATCATAACGCCTTATGTTGTATTAAGCTTATCGTTAGTTTTTATCGAAAAAAAAATATTTACACTGTACTCTTATTTCCATCACTTCGAAGTTGTTGTAGTCATATTAAACTTTACATACATATATATTTGTGAGGAGTTTTAAGCTATTGTAAATTTTACAGAAAAATTAAATAAAAATGTTGTGAAAAATAAATTATAAAAAAGTGATATAAACAGCGATCTGTGTCTTTTATTTATTTACCTACCTTAAAATATTTATAGCTCCTGGAATTAATGTCATAGATGAGAGATAATATAGATAATAAATACACCCAACAGTCACATACATAGTTCTGAACCCACACTAGGATACAAGTCCTGTGTCGTGATTATCAGAAACTACGAGAGACTTTTCGGTCTCACAAACACATGACCCGAAACAAATATTTGTGGATCACACAAACATTTGTCTCGGTGCGGGGATCGAACCCGCGTCCTCTCGTTTTGCAAGCTGGTGTCTAGCCAACTGCGCCACGGGGCTGTCAATTGATAAGTATGTATGACGACAATGACTGTGTTACTACGTAGTGTTACTGCGTCAATTTCGAGGCAGTATCATGGAATTACGCACTCAATGACCTAATATTAGGTATTAAACTTGGATCATGCTCGTGTTCAAATTATTACGTAATTATTAGTCAAATGCAATGAATTAGGTACTATTTCTTGTTGCAATTAAATTACCTCATCATTGTCCTGCGTAATGAGAGGAATATGCAGAATGATAATACGTTTTGAAAAAGGAGTTAGACATCAGGCTAATTTATATAAATTTTATTTGAATGCGCCGAGCGATCGTGAAGTACCGCTTCCAATACCAGGGTTGAATAAAGTCGCTAACGTACCGTGGTCGCCCCACTCGGCGCGGAGATGGCCACCGGGGGGTGTTGGTCGGTATGCCGGTTTAAGGATATTGTTAGGGACCCAGCCCGGCACTAACACCTGCGCGGACTTGACGTCGCCGTGCGCCGGGCTGGAAGACCGGTGACCCCGCATACGCTTCCCGCCCCCCCCCCCTCCCCCGGGGCTGGCGGGAAGTAGAGCCATAAACAGCTTTCCCCACGAGAAAAAAAAGAGGGTTGAATAAAGTGTGTGTTTGGAAATGTGTAAAACGAGAATGTATTCAAAATTAGCTATAAGCTGGCTTCGTATTAGGCAGGGCTTTAAATTACAAATAGCGAAATGTGTGTGAACAAATACTTCTCTACCTACCCCCTGTTGATGCATATATGTTTATATTTGTTTGTTTTGTTGACAGCCCCGTGGCGCAGTTGGCTAGATACCAGTTTGCAAAACGAGAGGCCGCGGGTTCGATCCCCGCACCGAGACAAATGTTTGTGTGATCCACAAATATTTGTTTCGGGTCTGGGTGTTTGTGAAACTGAAAAGTCTCTCGTAGTTTCTGCTACCCACGACACAAGACTTGTATCTTAATGTGGGGTCAAAACTATGTATGTGACTGTTGGGTGTATTTATTTATGCGTTGTGGTAACCTAACATATACTAGAGGATTTTCGTCGACCACGAGCACTTAGTGTTGTCCTCAGTTTGCCCTCATTGTGGATTCCAGAAAACCGAGTTTTTCCCTAAAAACTCTTCACAATACATATTTAGAACTATAAAAACTAAAAAGGTTGTGTAACATATGTGACAGTTGACATGTTCTTTAACGTATTAACGCAACGAGAATATAGCCCAAATACAATGATCAGACTGAATTATTCGTCGAAGAATAAATGATTTAAACATTTGGATTAATCCATCATCAGAGGAAAACTGACGATCTACACTGGATGAGAAGAGGGAAATCGACGAGTTTCCCGAAACAGATTTGACATATTTGACAAGGCTACGAGTATTTTGATCATTTCCATATAAATTTGGCAACTGCGACTGAGAACTTTTATAAAAGCATTCTTTAAAAAACTCCTTTATATAAATCCACATGATGACATGTTTAATGTTTTTAATTATTTGTTGCCCGAAATTCAATATGCAAAACTTTAGACTTCAAAATGAAGATATTTTTCCCGTTTTTGCATTTTCCATTGTCGCTCCACCATTATTGGTCGCATGATGATATTATACCCTTTTGCCTTCCTCGATAAATGGGCTAACACAAATTTTTCGATTAATTATTCAGAAATTTCCAAATCGGACCAGGACTTTCTGAGATTAGCGCGTTCAAGCAAACAATCTCTCCAGCTTCTTATTATTAGTATAGATAGCACGGCCTCCTCTACAACTAAGAGGGTTAGGCCTTAGTCCACCACGCTGGCCTAGTGTGGGTTGACGGATTAGTCTAGATATAATAAGCATCTACTTCTTCATGCTGAATGATGAATAAATGACGCCAGCAGCAGCTACAAAAACATTGAATTATATTATTAAAACCGTTGTAGTTCAGGTTCAAAGTCCTGGGAGTGACGCGGCGTCCTATTTATCCCCCATATATTTACATACGTGGAATACTGAATACAAAATGCGAACAACGGGTTCACGAGAATATTATTCTTAACAGGATTATTTGATGTTTGTGTATTCCATAATGACTGCCTCGTGGTCTCGCGGCTCCAGTGGCGGCACTTCTATAGAAACCCAAAAGCCCAGTTTCCCTTACAAAATTCGGAATAATAAATCTTAAGGATTTTATTTAATAAAAGCAATTTGACATATAAATGAGAATATACTGGTCCACAATAAATAATTATAAACTAGACATTACATAATTAACATGTAACGCTTTTGGGCTTCCATGGAAATACCGCCACTACGCGGCTCAAGTGTATGCCGTATGATCTAGAGGGCCCGGGTTCGATTCTCGGGTTGGGCAAAGTGTTATTGGTTTTGCCATTAGGAAATTCTCAGTAGCAACACGGAGTCTGGAAATGTGCCCGAAAAACTGTAATAGGCTCGCCCCCCATTACGTGGGACTGGCTTGTACCTGGTGAAATATGAGTGCAGAAATGCACCTCCACCGGATCTTCTGGGAATACAGGCGTGAAGTTATGTTTGTATGTTGTCGTGAAGTGTATAAATAGCTTGGTATATTATTGAATAATTCTCAAATCCCCGAGCAGATCGTGAACAATATTCAGATTTACACTACCACCGCAGCTATAAAATAAATTGCAGTATGTACACATAGAGGTGACTTTATCGATAACACTCGAGTTATGATTAATTCAAATTGATGCTTTATCTATTCTATAGATAGAACGTACATCGAAAATTTACTTGCGCTTGAAGATAATCGCAGATAGGACAATGTGTCACTCGATTATTTCGCGTGTTCTTAGAATCGTCAAAAGTTCTAAGACCATGAAAAAACGTTTGATTAAGTACTTTCGGTGCAATTAAGTGAATTAATTTCATCATCATCATCATCATCAGCCCAACTACGTCCCACTGCTGAGCACGGGCCTCCTCTACAACTAAGAGGGTTTTAGGCCTTAGTCCACCACGCTGGCCTAGTGCGGGTTGGCGGACTACACACCTAAGAAATTTCTAAGAACTTTTTAGGTGTGCAGGTTTTATCACGATGTTTTCCTTCACCGTTAAAGCAAGTGATAATTCATTGTCAATACACAAATAACATAGAAGTAATTTGATAGGAAATAAATAAATATTAAATAGATGTTATTGAGTTTTTTGATTAGGAAACTCTTCGTAGCACGGAGGCTGAAAGTATGCCCGTAAAACTGCAATACGCGCGCCCTCTATTAAGTGGGACGATAGTAGGTAGTCTAATATCTATCTGCAATTACGTTTACCGACATTTAAAAGTGCTGATAATATAATTTATTAAATTGTACTTCATTGGTTAAGTTAGATTCACAGCTCGAACAAGATGTTATTGGGCTCTTCCATTGTGCAAATTTTCAGTAGCAGCACGGAGACTGAAAATTTGCTCAAAAAACGACATTAACGCCCCCTATTACGTGTGACTTAAGATTTGAAACAGCTGATGAATGTCCGAAATGATAGGAGACGTATTTCTGCCTTCCACTTAGGCTATACAGGCGTGAATGTATGTCCCCTGGATAGCTATTCAAGGATATCTGTTACGTAACACAATTTTCCCGAATTTATAAATAAATAAATAATAAATACACCCAACAGTTACATACATAGTTCTGACCCCACACTAGGATACAAGTCCTGTGTCGTGGATATCAGAAACTACGAGAGACTTTTCGGTCTCACAAACACCCAGACCCGAAACAAATATTTGTGGATCACACAAACATTTGTCTCGGTGCGGGGATCGAACCCGCGGCCTCTCGTTTCGCAAGCTGGTGTCTAGCCATCTGCGCCACGGGGCTGTCGGTTTTGTTTTTAAATTTGTTGCATTTTTTTTTTCGTTTTAAAATGTTAGGGTTTATTTATTCTGTTGGCCTCGCCTAATTAACACCTTAATCTTTTAGTAATCAAAATATAATCGATGGTTGACCCTGATACGTGGGTACTAAATTATAATAAATTAAATTAATTTAATTTGTAGTCGTTAATCGATACTAGAATTTTACCCGACTTTACATCGTGACTTATTTTTCCTTTATAAAAGTTCCAATCACATGAACAAACAGACACATTTTTGTTAAATTGTCTCTTTTTGGGATTTGAGTCCGCGGCCTGACCTGTGACAAGTTAGTTTTTAATTACTGCGACATGGAGACTTTAATATGTATTATATCATAAAAAAAAACCCTTACTTTGAGTAAAAGTAAGTCTGATTCCTGAATCATCATACATAACCTCACCCCTGTATTCCCCGAAGGGGTAGGCAGAGATGCATTTCTGCACCCACATTTTGCCAGGTAAGTATCAGTCCCACGTTATAAGGACGTTTTGCTGTTTTCCGTACACATTTCCAGAATCCGTGCTACTAAGAATTTACTAATGGAAAAACCCAATAACACTTTGCCCGACCCGGGAATCGAACCCAGGACCTCTAGATCGCATGGCACATAATTGTGCCGCGAGACTGAGTCAAGTAGTGTTTTGTTCCGATTTAGAAAATTCTCAGCAGCAGCGCTGAGTCTGAGAAAGTAATAATGTCCAGTAAATGACAATATACGAGTACTTGCTCCAATTACATATGACAATGACTGGTTAAATGTAAATGTAGGAACTAGGAACACATTTCTGTCCAACCTTATGGGGACACAGGAATAAAGAGTATACAGAGAATATATAGTATAGATATACCGGTATAATCTACATACTATGACCAGTAGTGGTGCTTCCATAGAAGCCCAAAAGCGTTAAGCGTTAATAGTGTAATATCTAGTTTATAATTATTTATTGTGGGGTCAGGATATTCTCATTTATATATCAAATTGCTTTTGCTAAATAAAGATTTTGTAAGGCAAGCCGGACTTATGGGCATCTATGGAAGTACCGCCACTGACTATGAGTAATCGTTAGACACAAACAAACGCAACAAAATTAACGTAACTAGCAACGCTTGATATTTAAAAACAATATTACATAGATTATGACGCCCTCCTTGGCCTGGCGGTTCGGAAACCAGCTTTGACCATAAAGGTCGAGGATTTGCGAGCGCAAATGTTTGTTTGACCCACAAATAATTGCCCCCCGCACGGGAATATGGCCGCACGTTCACTTTTCAAATACATCAACATGGAGAATTGTTTGAAGTTTGTTTTGGCGGGAAATCTTGACATTTTTGACATTGCATTTTTTTTGCAAATACATGCTGTTTTGTGCCAGTTCGTGTGCGTCGCATTTCAGCCAGAGATATGTTTATTTTAAATTTTTTATCGTAACCTTTATGACTGAAGGTTAAGCCAGCATGCCAGCATAATTCCCTAAAAGCGACGGACTTTCGAGACCCACTTTAACAGGTTTTCACCCTATGGAAGACGGTCACAGTTTCGACCACGAAACGAATTTATTGTTACAATTCTTATTGACTGCCTCGTGGTCTCGCGGTACAAGTATGTGCCGAGCGATCTAGAGGTCCTGGGTTCGATTTCCGGGTCGGGCAAAGTGTTATTGGGTTTTTCCATTAGGAAATTCTCGGTAACAGCACGGAGTCTGGAAATGTGCCCGAAAAACGGCAATAGGCTCGCCCCCTATTACGTGGGACTGATACATACTTGGCGAAATGTGGGTGCAGAAATGCGCCTCTGCCTACCCAATCGGGGAATACAGGCGTGAGTTTATGTATGTATGTAATTCTTAATGCCTCTTGAATTTATCGCCACTTACAGTTTAAAACCAAGTTTTATAGTCAAGCTTTGAACTTATTAACGAGCTTATTGCAGTGTTAAATAGCCTATGGCATTTTATTAAGTAGATTTGCATGTGATAACAGCGAAGGACATAAGAGAACTTTTAATATTTTTATGTAATGGCAACTGACTTAAATTACGAAAATTAAAAAACATTAACTGATTTTTTTTGTAACTGGGTATTTTCACTCAAGATCTTAGCACATGTAGATAATGACTATAGCTAACGTTTGCAGCTAACGCCCTCTATATACTTATATGAACATTAAATTATATTTTGTTCTTTGAAATCCTACACATCCAAAAAGTCAATAATCCTGTTGTTATCACCTACATTTTCTTTAATTCAAACACCATCAAATGCTATCAACCAAATACCTAAAAATCCATTCATAGTATTGTCAAATAAAAACAACGAACATTGAGGGTAGATGAAAGTCAACTGGTAAGGACTGACGCGAACATGTATATCGCGAGAAAGTGTTGCAAGAATCGTTTTTTTATGTTCAGATGACTTTTTCAGGCCAGCGTGATGGACTAAGGCCTAAACCCTCTCAGTTGTAGAGGAGGCCCGTGCCCGGCAGTTGGACGTATATGGACGTATAATGATGAAGATGCAGTACTGCGTAGATAGCATAGCAAAGATTTCAGAAATAGACAACACATTGTTACATAATTTGAAACCATAGGTGGCGCTGCTCTTTATGGACCTATCAAAATGATATGACTATATTTATTGTTTTCAAAATTTCTTAATAATAACAATGAACTGTGGTTAGAAAACAAAAATTATTAAGTTGCTGAAGAAACTTTGTATCAGATTTGCTGTAAAACAATCTTGTTAATGTTTCAATTGTTTATTATTATATCACTCTTTGAATAAATGGATGCAAAAGATAAATCGTTCGGGTCAGCAGGGGTCGTTCGAAGAACAATAAATATTCACATTGATGACTTGAGCTGACACGTTTTCGTCCGTCTAAGACTTAAAAGTTTTTGGTGATACTACTCTGCTTAGTAAAATAGATAACATCATGCATTTGAATAATTTACTTATATTTGAATAACGCCATTTTTAAAGACGCCATCTTGTGACGTCACATTGACAACGTCACAGTATAAAAGCGGCAGCACAAGTAATTCGGGTGAACATTTTGTCTGCCGGACTAAATCTTTATTTAACACAAGCAATTTGGCATATAAATGAGAATATCCTGAGCCCACAATAAACAATTATAAACTAGACATTATGTGTAACGCTTTTGGGTTTCTATAAAAGTAGCGGTTCTTCGGCAGCTATTTATTCAAACTGAAGAGAGGACGAGCCTGCTGCCGTGACAAGGTACAGCTACAGAGAATTTTATGAAAGAATCCATAACATTTTCCCTGCTCGGAAATCAAATTCAATCCAGATGTTGGATTGCCCTCGCAACTTTATGGATACCATTGATTGGTGTCAATTTGTCATATACATATTAAAATGTCGAGAAACCAAATAGTCAATTAAGTATACGTTAAATATCAATTACATACGGGACAATTATTACATCTTACAAAATTAATCGGTAACCAGCGAACATCTGAAGTTTGTTATTAACATAACTAATAGTAACAGCACGCTTTTAATGTATAAATTAAGATTAAATGCAATAAACGTGTTGTGCTCGAGTGTGGATGATCTTCGTTCTGTCCCAAAGGTCACTCGGTTATCATCGTATATGTATATATGTGATTTATATTGGAGGCAATGACTCCACCATGCCCTCTGCATTACGTCGCACAAATACACTCCTGATCAGATTGTTATTTAGGATTCGTAATTATAATACTAGTTCAACGTCTATGCTCTGCCTAGGTACAATATTTTGTTTATATACATTCATACATAACCTCATGCTTTTTTATTTACCGAAAGGGTGAGCAGAGGTGCATTTCTGCACCCACATTTCGCATGGTATGTATCAGTCCCATGTAATAGGGGGCGAGCCTATTGCCGTTTTTCGGGCACATTTCCAGACTGCGTGCTGCTACTGAAAATTTCCTAATGAAACCCAATAACACTTTGCACGACCCGGGAATCGAACCCAGGACCTCTAGATCACACGACACATACTTGTGCCGCGAGACCACTAAATCATTCTCGAATCCCCTCGAACAAACACAAAAAATTTCATTCCAGGTCCAGCCGTTTGAGAGGACTTCGATAACATACAAACATTCATTTTTATATAAATAGATTTATATTGGCCTCATCTCTAGGTTGTATGTTTGTCATATTCCGACGCGTTTAATCTTCCTATCTAAGGTTATGATAACATGCAAAGTTCATGTGAAAATTGAGTTTGCTCGACGCTCTACTAAGTAACATATATGTCGAAGTGTTTCACAACAAACCGTTTCCATCATTTTCCTCGTGGCATCATCTTTACATAATACATACATACATAACCTCAAGCCTGTATTCCCCGAGGACTTAGGCAGAGGTGTATTTCTGCACCCACATTTGTGTTTTGTGTTTTCGTCCTACTTAGTAGGAGGCCAGCCTATTGCCGTTTTTCGGCCACATTTCCTGACTCCGTGCTACTACTGAGAATTTCCTAATGGAAAAACCCAATAACACTTTGCCTGACCCAGGAATTGAAGCTAGGGCCTCTAGATCGCACGGCACATACTTGTGTCGCAAGACCACGAGCAGTTTATATTTATTTTTTACAAATTAATTCAGTCAGACACATTTTATCTAAATGTTAGAGTTTGTTCTCGTACGTTTGTTACATTTTCACACAAAAATTACTGAACGGTTTCCAATGAAATTTGGTGGATATGTAGCTGGTACCTTGGATTAACACATAGGCTACTTTTTTACCGGAAAATAAAATTTTATGTGGGTAAAACTACAGGGTACAGCTAGGAAACATCAGTAGAATTGATACGGGGTGTCAAAAGATGATTAATTAAGAAGAAAGTATCGCTGACGAACTTACCACCCCTAAATTTGTTCTAAAAAACCTCTCTAAGTTCTGCCAAGGTCATACAACACATATCCTACAATTAAAAAACTATGCGTCATTACAATTCGGTTGTATTAACACGCAGTACGTACTAACCGGTCGCGTACATTCTTCTCGTGTTTTGTATGCAGACAATTACCAATTAAGACCGCAGTGTACCGCTTACTTCCTACATTACACAGCGGTCAGACGGGAACAGGCAACCTTTCTACAGATATCTTGGTAAACCGAGATATAAAATGAGCATTTGCAATCGCTGTTCGATCTAACATTTGAGAAATTTAATTTCCTAGCGTAATAATATAGGCTATATTCGTTAGGCTGATGATGTGAGTACATACGCAATAGGCTCAGGAATGTTTCTACGACAACGTTTTGTTATTTCACAATAGTACAAAAAAAATTTAGGGATTATAGGCGTGAGGTTATGTATGTATGTATGTACAAAAAAAATGATAAAAAAGGAAAAAATTCGCTTAACATTTAACGAAAAATGTAGTCAGCAAAGCAATCCAATTAGCGATTAATTTGAAGTTCTGCAAAGAGCAAAAATCCAACTCCGTCAAGTATTTTGGGAAGACTTGACCACTTCAAAAGTGGCGTCGGTTTTCTACAAACTCCCAGTAATTGAATTGAAGGAAACCTCAAGATTGTTTAATTAATTAACGAACAATAGAATAAGTAAAAACAACTTTTAAAAATATTTTTTGTTTCGTGCCTGTTTGGTATTGGATTTTATGCCTTATTTATTTAATTGTAAGAAGATAGCTAAGTCCATAGTTTAATGGTATTCAGCGATAAAGGCTTAGAACATCAAAAGAATCTAGGAAACTAGTCAGGTAGAAAACTAATGCTTGAGGAAAGTATGTAATAGCGAACAAGGTTATTCATCCAAGTATGAGACATTAAATGTAGAGCCTGGGAGCATAAAGGAAGTTACATAAAGATATAGTTTTATGACTTGTTGCTTGAGTCGTTTTCTTATAGTTTATGCACTTCAGTTTACAAAGTGCGTTAGGTGGAAAGTCTGCCATTAAAATAGATAAGTGCGTGCCGTGCGATCTAGAGATCCTGGGTTCGATTCCCGGATCGGGCAGTGTTATTGTGTTTTGCCATTAGGAAATTCTCAGTAGCAGCACGGAAATGTGCCCGAAAAACGGCAATAGGCTCGCCCCTATTACGTGGGACTGATACATACTTACCTGGTGAAATGTTAGTGCATTAGCACCTCTGCCTACCCCTTCGGGGAATACAGGCGTGAGGTTATGTATGTATCAGTAGCGATAATTCCATAGAAGCCCAAAAGCGTTACACGTTAATTGTGTAATGTTTAGTTTATAGTTTTTTACTGTGGGGTCAGGATATTCTCATTAATATGTGAAATTGCTTTTGTTGAATAAAGGTTTAAAGCTTAAAGATTATTATTTAAAATTTTATAAGGCATGGTGGGCTTTTGGGCTGCTATGGAAGTACCGCCACTGGTATTTATGTATAAATAAATACATCCTAATATCACATGCACTGTTTGCTACACTAAGATACAAGTTTTGTGTTGTACGTATCAAGACATACGAGAGACTTTACAGTCTGACAAAACCCAGACCCGAAACGAATATTTATGCATCGCCCAAACATTTGTCTGGACGCGTGTCGAACCCACGGCCTATTACTTCACCACGGAGGCTGACAATTCCCTGCAAATATTTTTTGGTTGTGTATCAAAATTTAGAAGAAAACATAATATTACGGGGTAACAATATATGACATTGTAAGTAAGAAACGGATTTCGATTAAATTAGGTACTTTCTAACCAAAAGTGACTTTGTTAGAAAAAAAAGTCGGTTAAATTACTTTCTGCTAAGATAGGTAGTGATAAGTCGTAATGGCCTCGAGGTTTAGGCACGCGGTCGAGAATCTCGACGGTCGCGGGCTCAAACCCCAGGCACACACCTCTGACTTTTCGAAGTTATGTGTGTAATCACAAAGAATCATCATGACTAACGGTGAAGGAAAACATCGTGATAATACCTGCACACCTAAAAGTTTTTCGGAATTTCTTAGGTGTGAAGTCCGCCGACCCGCACTAGGCCAGCGTGGTGGACTAAGGCCTAAACCCTCTCAGTTGTAGGGGAGGCCCGTGCCCAGCAGTGGGACGTATATGGGCTGATGATGATGATGATGATGGTGTTGAAGATAGGTAGTAAAATTTATTTCTGAATGAAAATGTCACAATGTCTACCTGACTTAAAACTAGACAAGTCTTGGGAGCCAATAAATATTTCTAACAAAATTCAGTTAGACACAAAATTATAAAATAAAATCAGCTTACAAACATAGCTATTTACATTAAAAGCACGATGCAAATCGTTAACGATGTTACTAAATCAAATTAATGCATTCAGAGAGTTTCGTAAATATTAATAAATGTTGCAGGCGATTTGACTTCCGCGAAATTGTTGTTAAGCCCAAATATGGCGTTGGATAACATTATACAAGACAAACAAGAATTAACTTTTATTCTTTTTTAATCGATGTTTTTGTAAATTTTTGTGGTGTACAATAAAGTGTGATAAATAAAATAAAAGAATTTATGCAAATATGCAGTCTCTCCTGTTTTCTTGATGGGGTAGGGTATGAACTTCTAAAGCTACGTTTAGCTGTGGTTCAAGTCCTAAGTACAAGGCACTTAGTTTTTATCGTTTTCCGTACACATTTGTAGCTTAAGTGTTAAATAAATAAACCCAACAGTCACATACATAGTTCTGACCCCATATTAAGATACCGAGTATTGTGTCGTGGGTATCAGAAACTGCGAGAGACTTTTCGGTCTCACAAACACCTAGACCCGGAACAAATATTTGTGGATCACACAAACATTTGTCTCGGTGCGGGACCGAATCCGCGGCCTCTCGATTCGCAAGCTGGTTTCTAGCCAACTGCGCCACGGGGTGGTCAACTGTTACTGACAATTTCAATAAAAACATAGCCAGATCAACAAAATAATCCGGGACCGCTCGATCGTACATCACTAACTTGCTTGACACGCTAAAAACAGAAGCTTATGATTGTTAATTCGAACTCAATTCTACCATTCATACATTATATTATGCGTTTCGATAAGGGCTAAGGCTTAACGACTGTCACCATTACCGTTTATTTTGGTCAAGGGACCAACACGTTCGATTATTGGCACACAAGTAAACAGCCTAAAGATATAAATTAACAAGTTTTCGACGGAACGAGAGCGGTGTAAAAAAAGGAATTTTAAAGACAAAGAAACGGGGCCGCTGTGGTTATTTTCCATTGGACTGATTTTACAATGCGCTCGCTCAACTACGGTGCAACATTACAGTCGTTTACACATATTAGTTATAATAATTTTGATTTTGTTTGTGCTTCATAATAGGCGACATTTAAAACACATTGAAGACACGTGGGCTTACAAATACCCTTTTGCCTAACTCTTCGGGGACTCATGCGCCTTATATGATATTTCTGCTATATCATTAGCGCGTGTGCAAACAAAGCGAAATGGTTGGATTTTAGTAACACTTTTAATCCGTAGCATTCCTTTAACTTCGTTTCATGGCGATAGATATGTAATATATAAATGGTTGCCTTGATTACTTTCAATGAAATTTATCGTTTAAAAAAAAGGAAATGAATTTCAAATCATGCCCAGTGGAATCACCACGTTATAATGCATTTAGGTCCATCATAATGACCAATTCAATGACACTGTTATCTGCGGTTAGCCACTATTTATTTTTGACTGCATTTATCAAGTCTGTTACAATTATTTGAAACAAATAAAGTTAAAAGCGTATTGAAATTATGTTCACCACACATATACATCATATTTAGTCTTGCATATTGATTATTTTTGTTTCAACTGAGAAAAAAAGGGAAAGAGGGACAAATTCAAACAAAACATGTTTTCCCTTTTTTATCGTTTTGACAGAGCGGTCTACAAATTTTTAGGGGGGGGGGGGGGTACTCCACTAGTAAATAGTATTTTACTTATTAGCTCCCCTGCAGCTGACAAATCATAGTCAATCTATATTCCAACAAAGAACTTAAATCAATTTTTAAACACTATCATCATTTTAAATACATACTACCGAAAGGCAATAATTGTACCAAAACTAGAATAAAACTTCATAAGCAACTTTAGATCAAGTCAATATTCCAAGACCAGCTTTGAGTAATATCGAAAACAAAAGTGCACACCGTCTGACAGAGAACGTGCAACACCGCAGCGCGAAAGAAGGCGGGCGGCAAGGTCGTTCAAGGCAGGCCAGCGGTACAACACGTGGGAACGCGCGCCGCTCTCTCGCTCGCCTAACCGAAATTATTATTTTAGAACATTTGTTGACGACAGGCGCGGAGTTAGTAGCGTACAGGGGCCTATAAGACCCGTATTTTGTTCAAGATATGACGAGATAATCTTGCTAAACTGATTTGGATTGAATTGAAATTATGGCAATGTTAGTGATGTGTTGACGTGTTTATATGTACAACACAGGTGAAAAGTATAAGTGCTGTCCTATTAAATATTTGCAATTTCAGAATAAAATAGTAGTTTTTCTATAAGCCTTCGGTTTTTAAGGACTTTGTATAGTCTTCCGAATCAGATGAACAGCAAAGCAAAGCTAAGTAGAGTATTACCTTTACGAGTAGGGACATACTAGTAAAGTCTACTCCACATTTCCTTTGATTATTCACACCTCTTCGTTTTTGTGCTATAATAAGTCATTAATTTCAAAAGAAAGTTGGTGAAAACCGATAATCTCGCATTAAAATAATCTGTAGATAAACTGATTAAAATATTTATGATCTTGCCTATTAAAATTTATTGTGTGATTAATTTCAATCATTTATTATACCTGTTATGTTTTGAAATATTATATAACTAAAGTTTGTTTGTAAAGGCCTAAACCCTCTCAGTTGTAGAGGAGGCCCGTGCTCAGCAGTGGGACGTATTTGGGCTGATGACGATGACGATGACGAAAGTTTGTTTACAATATATAATATACGACAAGTTCTCATATTAGAAACTTCAAGGTCTATTTGAAGAAATTTCAGTGTTCGCTTCAGCTCTTGATTATTGATCCCTGCAGCATCTTGTTTAAGACGATATCATGCATATCCTATTTTTTTTAAATGCAATTACAACGGAAAGCAATTTTTATATTGTTTTGTCAGGACTTAGGGAGTGTAAGATTAGTAATATTTTTTTTATTTTTTGTAGGTGTTGACACTTTAATGTGTTATGAGCCATAATTCCACATACTATTCAAAACTGAATAGCGAATTGTCTAGCCTGTGGTCTTTTGAACCCATTATTCGTAATCAAGTTTTTTTCATGTGAGGGACAAACCTGCTGCTCTTCAATAAATAGGTACCTTGCTGCTAGTACCTGTAGTAACACTGCGCCCTCTATATCACACGCGCGGAACTAATGAGGGTGTTGTTACTGCATTAATTTGAATTTGGGCCCCATTGCAATGTCTAATGCGGCGCTGCCGATTGGCACTACTAACCACTTTCTGTTATCCTTGTACAGCGTATTCAAGAATTATCTGTACTTTTAAATCTTAAAATTGCAACATTTTTGATGTTCTCTTGTTTGTGGTTGCATCACTGAGGCTGCTCTTAGTATGCATCCTGCATTGTGCACCAAACAAAAACGTGACCGAATTATTTTCTAATAGGTACCCTATATCTTGTTAATGCAACACATTTTTGGTTGTTCGCGTCATTGTGATGCAATTTGTTGCTTCAGAGTATGTGTAAAAATGCGACCGAACGAAAATCCTTCAATGTACTTAAAGACGAGCATTCGATTTGGTTTTGACATTGATCCAATACAACCTAGCTAAATATTTAATTTACTACTCGTAAATATATATTTTTTTATTTTAATTTAAGGATCCTAAATTCTGATTTCATTTTTGTTTCTTTTTTCGTTAGGTTAGTACAGTGCGTACGAAAAGTGACATCGAATAATCTGGATCCATATACCCCATATTCAATTACAAAACAGGCAATCTGTGATAATCTGAGCAAAGGTTTTAAAATTTCGCCATCTTGTTTTATCAATATCTGCATGTATTTCCGTTGAATCTAAAAATATTCATAATAATATCAGTGCCAATACGATTTGAACACTTCAAGCTAATAAAATGTCGAACGCATTGCCCGGCAGACAGTAATTAGTACATTGGGAACGTTAAAGCCGTTTCAAAATCCGCGGAGTCCTTGCATTGAACATTTAGCCGTACAATTATTTCGTAATGTCGGACATTCTCTGATTGATAATGTTGCCGGCAGCAGCTACTATCTGCGAACACGTGTTAAAAAGCAACAAATGGCCTACAGTTTAATTCGATTGCCCTGTTTAGGTCCGAGGGAGCGAAACTTTAACTGCGTGCTTTTACAAGGCGTTCATGTTTTGCAACTGCCTCGTTGATTGATGCCGGCGCAGGTACATGCTGCGCGATCTAAAGGTCCTGGGTTCATCCCCAGCTTAACATAATATTATTGGATTTTTACTAAGCAACGGGCTAGCCCCCTATTTCTTGAGATTAATAAACAACTAGAAAAACATGGGTGCAAACTCTGCCTACCCCTTTGGAGGCATAAGCGTAAGTGTGCTTAACAAGTCCGGACATGCGAATTAACTATAGCGGATTAATTCTCTTTGCCACATTTCCACGATAAGATAATGCGAATGGCAGGCGCCATACATCATCCTTGATTTGCTTAATTCATAGATATTGATGTGCGCTCTAGGTCGAAATAAGGTGGAAAAGTTTGAATGTCCTTACTTCTTCTAATTAAAAAAATATCTCATTAGTAATTATTAGATATACGGCAATTAAGGATACCTAAGATATCCTTACAAATTTTACAGGAACAAGATTCTGACAGCTTATGATTTTTGTTCAAAGGTTCATGATATTCACCTGTTAAAACCGTAAATAACGTAAAATCAAAATCCAAGCCATTGGTTTAGCGGTAGAACGCAAAAAAAAACCGAAATAGCCGAAAGAAGCGAAAGGGGGAAGCGCTGAAAGGGCACCTGGAGCTACATTTCTCTTATTAAAAAAAGTCGGTAGACTGAAGCCTTGCGCCTCTCAACTGTAAAGCAAATCCGTGCGAAGAGTATTAGGTGATCTAAGTCAATATAATTATTCTATGGACAGTGTAATTAGGTCTAGGTCGTAAGATAACAAATGCATTGAACAATAGACTTAAAACCTCAATAATAACTGAATAAATGAATATAATTTAATTATGCTACCATTATTTACTCTTCTTGTTGTAAAAAAAATATGAAAACAATTAACAGCACAAAATCATACTGAAGTAAAATTTCTTGTAATAGTATACATGGTAACCGTTGTAGAATCATTTAGCTCATGATTATCACTCAGGGTCTGTTTGGGTGAAGATGTCGTATTTATATAGTTATTAGAATTTTTCACTTCATTTCTCTGACTTACATTTCTTTCTGCTACTAATGTGTCTCCAAGTACTTGTTTATCGTTATTCACACGTACATGATTCACATAATCCTTTCCGACAGTTTGCGATGAATTTTCATCATCATAAATCACCACGGTATCGTTCGACATAATTTTAATAATACTGTTATCGCTTAAAACATTTCTTTCTACAGCGTCGTAATCGGATGCAGTTGATACGCTGAATTTAGAATTTCTTTTAAATTTATTGATTGTGACATTCTTCTTTGTGAGATCGCCGAGCTTTATTTCGATTCGTGGTCGGCCATTGTCATCTAGGACTTTGAAAGTAATGATACCCGGTCCATTATCTACATCATTTTTTTTCACTGACCGCCTTTGACCTTTGTTAGGCGAAAACTCAATTTCCGAACTCGTTTTTTCTTTAGAGTCTATATCAATGTTGTTAAAGGCATACAAATTTTGCTGTTCTGTTGCTGATGGCCAGATTGGTGGTACAACTGTGACAATATCTGGAAAATCTGGAGGATTCAATCGGCTAATATACGGGGTCGTCTGTGCGTAAAGGGGATATCGACTTCGCAGCATAAACTCGTCTTCTTTGACTCTCTCAAGGCCATATTCTGCGTTATCGCCCACAGCTAATTCATCCACGATAAGAGGCTTGATCTGCAAAAAATATATATATGTGTGCGTTAATAATAAGTATAAATAAATAGGAAGGAGTCTGCTGTTTTAGGTAGTTATCTTATCTTTAATAAAAAGTATTTTATTTTTCCTTGGATGTTTAGCATTTATCTAAAAATGTGACGTAATATCTTTACTCGCAGAGTTGTGATAGAAATAACTTTGCTTTCAATGTTTTTAATGTAAGTAAATATTTAAACAAATAATTAAATCTATATAACTCTATGATGGTGGATTAAATACTTTTTATAAAGAAAACATCGGAAGGTTATCTAATTTCTCGGTTATTTCCACAAAGAATTTAGGAATTTGTCACGTGCTGGCGCGGTTCATTGGTATTACTTATATATGATGACGCTTAAATGCCGTTGACTATAAACATTTTGACCTCACATATTATAAGTTTTTCAAAAATTGTATTGTAATAATTGCTGTATTTTAAACCATTATTTCAACACTTCCCGTGCAAGATAAGATTTATAAGACCACAAAAGAAATATGTTCACAAAGTTAGCGGCAGACACCGACCTCGTGTAGCGAGTGCAATTTGTTACACTGCAAAAGTCAAGATCTCCATTTGCAATACAACTTCTGCACGATCCGTATCACTTTGTAAAGCAATTTCTGTTAGTTACTATCTGGTAAACTTTGGACTACTGGTTTCCTTGGAGTTTATTTTACAAGTTCAAATAAGACCTTGATATGATTGTTTAACAACAATATTTGTATATATTTTATTGGAAGGTGTTTTTAAAGGTGAAGGTGTCTTTTTGAGGATAATTTTCTCTTTTAATGATAGATTGGAACCTAGAGTAGATAGCTAGCTAAATTTTATAACGTTTGCTTCAGTCTCTACATATACAATAGGTGTGCGCTCTTGCTCGTTTGCCTCCTTTTCCATCAAAAATATATAACTCACGCCTTTATCCCTCGAGTGGTAGGCAGAGAAGTGGTTTTTCTGAACCTGCGTTTCGACAACTATGTTTTCAATCCCACGTAATAAGGTACAAGTAGTGATGGCCTCGAGGCTTAAGCACGCTATCGACAATCTCGGCCGTCGAGGGTTCAAACCCCAGGCACACACCTCTGACTTTCCGATGTTATGTGTGTATTCATAATGAATTATTACTTACTTTAACGTTGAACGAAAACATAGTGAGGGAACCTGCACACCTAAAAATTCTTAGGAATTTCTTACGTGTGTAGTGCGCCAACCCGCACTTGGCCAGCGTGGAGGACTAAGGTCTAAACGCTCTCAGTTACAAAGGAGGGCCGTGTTCAGCAGTGGGGCGTATATGGGCTGATGATTAAGATACGATCCTATTGCCTAAGATCAAGTCTTGAGTCGTGGGTATCAGAAACTACGAGAGACTTTTTAGTCTCACAAACACCCAGACCAGAAACAAATATTTGTGGATCTCTCAGTGTCTCAGTGCGGGGATCCAACCCGCGGCCTCTCGTTTCACAAGCTGGTGTGCCAACTGCGCCACAGGGCTGTCTGGGATCCAATGACTCTTTAACTTAGTAATACCTTGAGCAGTTCTTAAAGAAGTACTTACATTCAAATTAAAAAACCGCCTTGAACCATTAGGTTTCTTTGTGTTAATACCCTTCAATGGCGCAGGCTCAACCGTCGTCATCAAGTAACACATCCCAGAGAACAATATTAACAGGAATATCGAATAACCGACCACGAATGCAAAACCTTTGGACATACCTTTCAATAAAAATATCAAAATTGTACAAAAACGTCTAAATGACAACTAATAGTTTAAAAAGATCGCACGCCTTTACGATTTTTTATTATGCAACAATTTTTAAGTACACTAACTTGCGCTTGTATCGAAGGAAAAATTAAAAAAAACCCCGAGACAAAAACCTAAGTTCCATTTAAAAAGTTAAAAAAAAAATTAAAAAAAATCAATCTTAAAGTACCTAAGTATGTATTATTATTTATTATATACATACATAAACTCACGCCTGTATTCCCCGAAGGGGTAGGCAGAGGTGCATTTCTGCACCCACATTTCGCCAGGTATGTATCAGTCCCACGTAATAGGGGGCGAGCCTATTGCCGTTTTTCGGGCACATTTCCAGACTCCGTGCTGTTACTGAGAATTTCCTAATAAAAAACCCAATAACACTTTGCCCGACCCGGGAATCGAACCCAGGACCTCTAGATCGCACGGCGCATAGTTGTAACGCGAGACCACGAGGCAATTATACCTTTGCATATGCTCAATTCTTGATTAAATCTTAGATATTTTTTTCATTATCAATAAAGTTACGTACAAATCGGTTGGCGTTACAAATAAGCTGATCGAATAACGAACTCTCAAAGATGTAAGACCCTACATAATGACACACGTATTAATCAGTGGCGGTACTTCTATAGAAGCCCAAAAGCCCAGTTTGCCTTACAAAATTCCGAATAATAATCTTCAATCAAGATTTAACGAAAGCAATTTGAGATATAAATGAGAATATCTGACCCCACAACAAACAATTATAAACATAGACATTACACAATTAACGTGTAACACTTTTGAGCTTCTATGGAAGTACCGCCTCTTGTATTGATGACTCGTTTTGGCATCAGCTGATGTTTCTCCGCTTAGCATTAATCCGGCATATTTGTATCGACTAGTGTGGAATTATCGTGGTCGTTTATTGACCATCGATCAGAGGGACAATGGCTACTAAAACCGCTCTGCATTTACCAGCAAGTGCTATTACGATGACTTTACTGCACCAGTATAAAAATTTTAAGTAAAATAAGAGCAATACGTGAGTGAATAACACAAAGAATTTGATTGCGAGGTGTGACCATGAGCCATACTTGAGGAAAATATGGGTTTTGATCGTATGATCGCACCGAAACAATTTACTTGAACCAATGTAACATTTTTGTTATTTTTATACATACATACATAAACTCACGCCTGTATTCCCCGAAGGGGTAGGCAGAAGTGCATTTCTTTACGCACATTATCAAGGTAAATGCTCTTGATTTTTTTTTATAGGAAAATCTCAGTATTAAGCTGGACTACCGATATAAGGACCGATTTATCTCTTCGATACAAAAATTAACAAAAATCCTCAGATATAAATAATTAGAATTACTCATTTATTATGTTTTCCTTAAGAATATTTATTCTTCACATATTATACATAATATATTCAGGTTCCTTGTATTCTGTGAGCAAAACTAGAATAGGCCATTTGCGTCCACAATTGACCCGTTAATGAGTATTTCTTTGAAGTCTTCATACACCTCTCGAGGCTGAAAAAAAAAGAAATAATAAAAAAAATAGTTGAAATAGAACCAGAGAGACTATCAATAGCTTAATGTTTTGAATCTAAAATTTATGCAAAAAGCATAACCTTATAAAAAACTTCAATCCAATCCAATCCATCAGCCAATGGAAGTCCACTGCTGGACATAGGCCTCTCCCAATGACTTACACAGGGACCTGTTGGAAGCAGCCTGTAACCAGCGACGTCCCTCGACCTTTACTAGGTCGTCCGACCATCTTGTCGGAGGACGTCCCACGCTGCGCTTTCCGGTACGTGGCCTCCACTCGAGAACTTGAATAAACTTGGTTTTAAAAATCTAAAAGGTAATATGTTTTCCTCTCTTCCGAGACTTGTTGACAAGCTATGAAGAGATATATGGCTAGGTAGCAGATTCAATGGTGCAGTTGGGTAGACACCAGCTTGTAAAACGTGAGGCCGCGGATTTGATCCCCGCATAGAGTCCAATATTTGTGGGTCCCACAAATAAATCCGGGTCTGGGTGTTCGTAAGACCGAAAGTCTCTCGTAGTTTCTGATACTTAAGACACAAGACTTGTATCTTAGTCATAACTATGTATGTGACTTTAGGTGTATTTAAAAGTTAATTAAAAAGCATAGTGTATGAATGGTATGAATAAGTAGTGACCGCCTCGAGGTTTAGGCGCGCGGTCGAGAATCTCGGCGGTCGCGGGTTCAAACCCCAGGCACACACCTCTGACTTTTCGAAGGTATGTGTGTATTCATAATGAATTATCACTTACTTTAACGGTGAAGGAAAACATCGTGATGAAACCTGCACACCTAAAAGTTCATAGGAATTTCTTAGGTGTGTAGTCCGCCAACCCGCACTAGGCCAGCGTGGTGGACTAAGGTCTAAACCCTCTCAATGGTATGGGACGTATATGGGCTGATGATGATTAATGAATGTATGAATGGACAGATTAAGAGTTTACACCAGACTCACCATCACAGTACTATCATAGTCTTCAGACTTATGCGCCAAGTTTCTCAGGCCGGGGTCCACTAAAGTCATCAAGTATAGGCACGTTATGAATAAACTTATCAATATACACGAATACACAGTAACACACAAGACGAATCTCATCACTGCCTTTTTTCTATAATTTTTTTTTTAAATACCACATTGAAGCTGCTTTATAACATGCTCGTATATATTACTATACTATTTGCTAACATGGATTGCTTAAATTAAATTCTTCTGGCGCCATTTTGACATACATACGTCTTTTTTTTAACAAAAAGGTTTTATTTGTCACACGATTTGCAGCAACTGTAATTACCTATTACATAATAATGCAAAAAACTTATATTTGAATGGTAAATTACTTGCAATTATTTTGTCAGAGGTAATTAAGTTACATTAAATAACAAATCTCCTTAGACACGTAACCGCCATCTTGTCGCAGACGACAATGTAAAGATTATTTATTTCACTACAATATTACAGTAATGTTTCCAAATAAAGTTTATATAGCTCTAGAAGGCTAAATGAAAACATTTAATGTATTTTGAGTTCCGCCGATTAGGTATAAGTGTTTATAGTAATAAAATGTTATTATGATTCATTCTTTTTTTAATCCATTACGTGATAAAATGGGTTTACTTAATAGTTATTATATTGCAAAATATAGCGTTTGATTATTGCATTAACAAATTTCGTTGGGACTATATGTGTTTTGTTGTTAAATAACTTTTGGTGTGTCATGTGAATATGTGCTAGAAATTTAGGTACTCGGTTAACAGGAATTCCTTGCCTCAATAGCTTCAGTCAATATTGTTATTTTACTTAGCACTTTTATCGACTCAATTATAATCAACAAAGACCTTATGAAAGCTCATGGGAATGACTCGATGATCCAGAATCGAAAGGTCTAGCGAAGACGAGATGATCCCACTCCAAAAGAAAATGCAGTTATATAAAAAAAATAGGCTAAAGATAGGGAGAGTTGCATAATTTATGGATTTTACGATTAAAGTTTTTCAGAACCAAAAGCCTCGTGGTCTCGCGGTACAAGTATGTGCCGTGCGATCTAGAGGTCCTGGGTTCGATTCCCGGGTCGGGCAAAGTGTTATTGGGTTTTTCCATTAGGAAATTCTCAGTAACAGCACGGAGTCTGGGAATGTGCCCGAAAAACGGCAATAGGCTCGCCCCCTATTACGTGGGACTGATACATACTTGGCGAAATGTGGGTGCAGAAATGCACCTCTGCCTACCCCTTCGGGGAATACAGGCGTGAGTTTATGTATGTATGTAGAACCAAAAGCCTAGCAACAAAATTTTAGATGCATAAAGCCGATGCAACATTTCGACCAAATGCCAGCATAGTAACTTGCCCTAAGCATTACAACCAGCACAAACTGTGTCTGTTTATCAATTCGCAACACTGCCAGTTTGACAAATGGTCCATTACAGTATACCAACATTAAAGTATTGTTGGTAAACGACTGTATTACTACTCAACTGGTAATTGTGTTACATTGATGACACTTTAAAATGCGATGCGAGATTATGAGGAATTCTATTCTGAAACTAGATTTATGATTTGGTTTCATAACTTGCCTAATATGATGTCTGGCGGAGATAATAGACTCAATATTATTCCATATTGTAATATATATTAGGAAATAAACATACTACTTACTTCATATTTCAGAATCCTAAAAGGCTTGTGTTGAACTTTGTGATCGACGGAAGGGTCATTTCATGTTCTAATATTCTTTTATGCAAAATACTTTTAGACATAAAATAGAACACAGTCGCTAATACAAGAACTAGGCTGATAATAAGATATAAAGAGCATATTGTAGAAGAAAGATACATACACTTATAATAAATATACACACACTTGTAATAAAGTCGTGACTTTTTATATGTTAAATACCAAAGGCAAAAAGTAAGAAACTTCATCAATCTGTATTGATAGAAAATAATAGAAAGAAACCTTTTACAAAATATAGCGAAATCTGACAGCGTCATTTAATAAAAAATTATTCAAACAAGTAAAATGTTCATTTATGAATAACTAAACAGGGAAGATATAAGAAAATTGTAAAAATAGGTAATTAGATTTAAATGAAATCTTTCATTACGTTTAGACAAGATGCACTTGAAATACGCGGCAGTGTAGTAGATCATCGTCATCGTCATCAGCCCAAATACGTCCCACTGCTGGGCACGGGCCTCCTCTACCATTGAGAGGGTTTAGGCCTTAGTCCACCACGCTGGCCTAGTGCGGGACGCGGGTTGGCGGACTACACACCTAAGAAATTCTTAAGAACTTTTAGGTGTGCAGGTTTTATCACGATGTTTTCCTTCACCGTTAAAGTACGTGATAATTATTTGTGAACACACACATAACTTCGAAAAAACTTCGTGTGCTTGGGGTTTGAACCCGCGACCGTCGAAACTCTCGACCGCGTGCCTAAACCTCGAGGTCATCACGACTTCACATCTTCGACTTCATCAACACAGCGGTGACAATATACGCAAGGCGGCTGGCAGCGGTTGGTTGAGGAGGGCCCAGTGGGGTGCAATAGGAGAGGCCTATGTTAAGCAGTGGACGTGAGAAAGGCTGTTGATAATGATGATGATGATGATGTCGCTGTAATTAATCTGCACTCAAATAAGTCCCTCTTACAGTGATGACAAAAGACTCGGATCAGCGGAGCGTGACGGACTCAGAACTGGGCTCTGTGCGTTCCGACCGCGCCAGCAAGCTTGGTGCCATCCTCTGCCCAACTGTCTGTGCCCTGCTCCTCGTCTGCATCTTTGCCGTCTCGTTCATCGGTACCAAGCTCGCCTATGACCAGTATGACTCGTTCTGCTCCAGCCGACGGTTTGACGTCACCAAACTATACATCATTCCTAACATAACCATCAGAAATTGATTATGAGTTAAGAACCTTAGTTTGTTCGTGTAATAAAGTTTTAGAAAAAAATGTTTTTGGTAGTACCTATGTATTGGTGATGAATAATCAGGCGATAACCTAAAGATTTTCTGTTTGTTATTTCTTTAAATCTGGATACAGGCATTTTGACTCGACACTAACAGAAACTACTCGAGATTTGGAGTCTCGAATGGCTGGTAGATCCGTTGCCTAATAGATATGGGTGCTTCTCAAAATGAAATAGAGACTACCAAGATCGCTATTGCGAATTTTAAAGCCTTGAGTATGCTGATTCTGATATGCCACCGCCAACTTATTTGACCCTTGGCAGACTTATTCTTCAACAAAACTACAGAATTACTGTACGTCTGGTATTTATGACAGTGTTGGCACCCTGGTATATACTGCAGTCTTGATTTGACTAATATATATAGATAGTTCTGATAGATAATTCTGTTTTGCTGTAAATACTTAAAATCTTACCTCAAACATAGATAACTAGAAATATTTTAATAGTTAAATTAGCGTCATCTGTTGAATTTATTTCGCACTTTATGTATAAGTCATAAGCTTTCAAAGGAAAATTCACACACTTATTTAGTTTCTTTATGAAACACTAGATGGCGTTGATATACCAAAACAACAATTGTTTTACAATGTAAACTAAAAATACTTCAATTTGATGGAAAAATAAATTATATCGAAATAATATTTACATTTCTAAAATTCTATTACAATTTGATGATGCCATAACAGTTTCCGGACGAACTGCGATACCTCTGAAAAGAAAACCTCTACCTGACAGGCGTGCAAAGAAAACAAAATGGGCGGCCGCTGATCGTGGTAGAACTTGTTTCTGTTGAATTTCCCCTAATAATTTTGTGTGTTTATTGTTCGCCTTTCGATTCGCGCTTCAGTTTTGTAGTGCTGGTCCTGTCCTCTTCAACTTTCCTGTCATAATATGTGAGTATAGTTTGTATATTCTTCGTACTCTTGTGTTTTAGATAGATATCGATTGTGATGCACAGGGGAAGGCCAATGTCAACGCTCACGCTAACATCTTTGGGTACTTGGAAAATATAGTATAGGTACTTTCTTACTGCCAAATCTTAACATGGTACATATCTAATTTAAAAAATGATATTTATACTTTTGTTTTGTTATTAAATATAATATCTATGTAACGATCAATATCTATCTAATATCGACATGTATGTAACATGTGGAGTATATTGTAATTACATTATTTAGAATTTAGATTATGTAACATATTGTTCAAGAACTTGTGCTTTCTTACTTATTAAATTATTCTCCTATATATCAGTGAAGTATTTCGGAAAACTGCATTACAAATAATGAATCGTGACGGACGAAAATAATGTAATGAATACCTTGTTTTTAATTAGATAGGTTGATTGATTTTTATATCTTCAAGTATTTAAAATTTTCCAATAAGTTTTCTTACAGTTACGCTGAGTACATATATTTTTACATAGTTTAAAATGTCTTTAAAAATAGTATTTGGAACAACAGACGGAGATTACTAATGTCGTTTAAAAATGAAAAAAATGTGTGTATAAACAAACAGACCACGATGTTACGTTCATATCCGCCCATATTTGCATTTTAATGTCGTAATTAACATTTACTCACTAACATTAATCTCATGAATAAAGGAATTACGTTTTAGAAATGGTAATTGTATTAATTTAAAGTTGAATATTTACGAAATCAAAAAATTTATTATTTGGTCCATGAAATATTATTTATACCAAGAAAAAAATATATTATTAAGTTTAAGTTTAATCGGATATAATTAGTCAGGTACGAATAAATCGTATTTATTACTTATGTCATATCCGGTATCCTCTATTTTTATTAAAGATAGCGCTATTAAAATAATTAAGTAATGACATGACAGCCCCGTAGCGCAGTTGGCTAGACACCAGCTTGCGAAACGAGAGGCCGCGGGTTCGATCCCCGTACCGAGACAAATGTTTGTGTGATCCACAAATAGGTATTTGTTTCGGGTCTGGGTGTTTGTGAGACCCAAAAGTCGCTCGTAGTTTCTAATACCCACGACACAAGACTCGGTATCTTAATGTGGGGTCAGAACTACGTACATATGTGTCTATTGGGTGTATAAAAAAAAAAACAATATCGACAAATAAACGCCCCACTGCTGGGCACAGTTCCTCTGTACTGACAGAGTTCAGACCTTAGTCTACCACGTGCAGTCCGCACGTTGACTCCGCACCAAAGAAATTCCTTGCGGGAAACTCTTGGTCATGCTAGTTTCCCCAACTTTTTCCTTTGCCGATAAAGTACGTAATCATTTGTAAATACATTCAGAAAAAAACAGAGGTTGGTGCCAGGATTTTGAATACGCACCCGCCGAGATTTGACCCTTTGCCATCACAAGATGATTAATATAAAAATAATAAAAAAAATATAAATAGACATCCTCAAAATATATGACTCATTACGTTACGCATGTTTATTTTTCTGAGATCGAATACTTTTCATATATTTGAACAGCCATTAACGTTCATTATATCATTTCCTCACAATGTTATAACATGAGTTGGCATTGATAAACCTAAACCTAATTTGAATTTTGGTTATAAAATTTAATAATTCTATTTGATTCTAAATATGAATATGGTGCAATGCACTTATCATTAAAAAAATAGTAAAATAACATTTCTTCAAAGGCATACGTAAGTCATATGTAAGTCTAGATCTTTTTCATTCATTCGTGTGTTTTTGCGGCCACCTCGTTTCAGGCGTTCTCATCAAGCCCCTCAAAGTAAGCAAAGAGTGAACTTAAGATGCCTTCTGCTTTCATGAGGCCTATCTCGCGTTTCCCAGATGCAAAATGAAAAATGCACATGACCTAAATTACACGCGTGTGTGAATACGGTTCGTATGATGTTTTTATTTTATAGGAATGCCAGCATTACATAGCGTCGAAAGAAGTGAGAATTATATCTATATAATGAGGTAAAGAAATAGATTGTTAAGAACATCGTGGTAGAACTAAGCGGTCTATATAAAACCGTATACGTCCAACTCAGCACAGGTCTTATAATTGAAACGGGCAAGCCCTTCAACACGTGGTAAAGTGGGTATACTGAGTATTACCCATAACGTTGAAAATCACAGGCCTGTTTCTGAGATTCTGTTTTCAGCGAATTGACAGGGTATTCCAGTACAAATATTTATTTATTTATTTATTTATGCTTTATATACATAATAACGTATAAAGGCGGACTTAATGTCTAAGGCATTATCTACCAGTCAACCTTAGGGTGGTGCAGAGATAGGTGCATAAATATCGATGATACAGAAAATATACTGTTATATATACATATAAATATATAAACAATAAACATTAATAATATATTTGTAAAGCCTACTTATATAAATATATATTATACACAAATACATAAATATTTATATATATATATACATACTAAGATGCTTCTGACAGTCGATTCAAAAAAAGTTGCCGAACCCTTACTTTAAAGGAAAAGCGGTTTGTCAACATCCTGATTTCTAGGGGGAGTGCGTTCCATAGAAGGATACACTGAATGAAATAGTGCACGGGGAAATTAACGTGGGGTCTGGGATTAGTCTGCGCATGAAGCAACAAGCTGACATAATTGTGTCTACGGGTAGACGATAGTGGAAGTAAAGTCGCCCTAGTCGATATAATATTTGGAAAAAACTGTTACTAAAATAAAAAAATAAAATCGAAGTACGTAGTCCTAAACCTGAGAAAGGAGCAGGGGTTATCACACCTCAAGCTAGGGGCCGTTCAAGTATTACGTAAGAAAAATGTTAACCCTCCTGACCCCATGTCAGCAATAGTAAGCAAATATCGTACTCCCCCCTCCTATGCTTACGTAAACATTAGTGCATACATTTTTTTTATCTGTTCTGTCTTTTTTATATTCATAAATTGGGACAAAATTTTGTCCATAATCTGGAAAAGAAATAATATTGCTAACGTTATCACCATCTAGACCCCCCATCCCCCATATCATCAAAAATACGCAAACCCTGAGATACCCCCCCACCCCCTGTTAGTCTTACATAATACTTGAATGGCCCCCTATGTCAAACAAAAGTTGAAATGCAACAGCAGTGAATAATCATTCGCCTTTAAAATAGTCATGCTATTACTTCTAGCATTCGCAATAACCACAAGGCGTTTATCTTCACGCCGATTACATATTCCATTGTGTTTAAATTCGATACGATGAGTTTTTCAAAACTGTGGAAATTTTTCAAGAAATAACGTTTGTTGTCCTTTGACTTTAAACATTTTATTTCTAAGAATATCTGTGTAATCTTTATTGTGAACAGCTCTGGGCCATAGAAGTTTCCAAATGATGTTTTGTTCAGTGTTATTTTTTTTAAGAACTTTTATTTATTTATTTGGGCATCAAACAGAACAATTACAGTCGAAAATATAAAAAAATAAGTAGTTCATAAACCATAACAATTTTCACTAAAAGTATATATAATACGCACAACTTCGAGAAGTGTTATGTACGAGTACATACATTCGAATCTACGAACCAAGAAAGTTCCTCGTCAGAGTACACCATCACGAATTCAAACAACAGAAAATTCGACCTGTCAAATTACCTCACTAAACAAAATGTAGACAGTAATTTTACAATAGTCTAGTTATCCCATTCGTACAGACATCCTCACTTGACTACGGTAAGCATCAGTATTTTATAACCCAAAACAGTAATTTATTCAAATATCACCGTTAACACTGAATAAATTCGCGTTTTGTGAATGTCATTTCATTGAATTGGTACATTTATTATCCTATAAGTATTTAGCTGAAGCCAAATATTAAAACAAAAACGTATATTATTTAATTTAAAAAATAATTATTTAATATGAATATTGTAAAAGTATTATAAATATATTATTATAATATAATAATATGTATTCCCAAATAAAAATTGCATAACTACCTCGCATTTTGTATTAAACGCGTTTCTCCACAGGTTTTCATATTACACAATAATTCACTGACTTGCACACTATCAATATTCATTGACGTGTCTGGAATTCGCAATCTCTAGGCCGTCAAGCACTGGAAATGTACATTGAAAAATTTAATTATGCTCGTGCATAATTAAATGCCTTTCATCGATTGCAGTGGCGTGCGATCCGTATTGCGAATAATGCAGATGTTGCCAAATCCCTAAGGAGATACAGTTGCGAAGGCACATCGACTAAGCAGCGTGTTAGGTTAGGTAGGTAAATTTGTACAGAAGAGGCATGACATGAAACTTAAGGTATTTTTTTTATCAAATGTTTAAGTGCTCGTCGCTACAGCGTTTATGTCGCCTTAGAGGAATTGTGAAATTTGAGGTATGCGTTTTAACAGTTTGGGAGCCCGTGTGTTCCCATCATTCTGCAAAATTCGGCCCCTTAATGTACAATCTTAACAGGAGGAAGACTTAGAGCTATTCCTGGAAAAAACCTGTCGACAGGTCGACATGAATGTTTCGACAGACGAATGTGGTTTTTAACGACTCGATATAAGCTTCCGACTTTCGACACGAATAGCCATTTGATTACCATCAGGTATTTTATAACAGTAGAGAAATTAAAAACTTAGAATGATTTTGCCTTGACTTTAGCTAAAGCGATGATGTTCGAACGCGGCCTAGAAATGGATGAGACTAGTGGTGTGCATTAGAAGAAGGCTTTGTTCAAACGTAGACCACAAAAAGTTGATGAAGAAGCTGAAGATGAAGTATCATAAAATGGTCGTGGCAACGCAATTGCAAACTTCACATGAAATTTAACGAGTACAGTAACTGAGATCGGTGATATGGGACGGTTTTACCAAAATGTCGGCACAATAGATGCGAAATTCAATTAACTGGCTCCAACAATAGACCACAAGCTTATGTGAATTTTAGTACAGAGAATTTAGGATGTGAATTTTATTGTAATCTAATAAAGTTCAAATATTTCTAGCTTCGTCTACGGAAACGTATTGTGCTTTTGTTCATACATTCTCACATTATAAAAAACTTCGGTCAGACAGTACCCAGACCCGAAACATTTTTTTTTTTGTAACGCGCAACGGTCTTGATCCGGAGTTTCACCGCGATCTATTGTTTCACATTCTGTATCTAGCTAACCGCGCTTAGAATGCTGTTATATACGATTGTCTTCTACAAAATTCAGATTTGTAACAAACATTTGAATGCCATCCCACTTCTTTAGTCGTAGTATCGGCGGCCGCGGATTCACACCCCCAGCACACACCTCTAACTTCTCGAATTTATGTGTGTATTCACGTACTTTAACGGTGTAGGAAAACATCATGAGGAAACTTGCACACCTAAAAGTTCTTAGGTGTGTGTGTAAGAGGCTTGTGCCCAGCAGTGGGACGTATACGGGCTGATGATGATGATGATGCCACTTCTTTAAATTCCGACGTCTTTGCCTCGCAACTCACAGCCACCCATGACTATATTAAATAAGATTTTATAAAATTCATTACGAAAAACATAAATTAAATCAACCAAATTGGAAGGTGAAACATCAACCGCCGCAGCTTCCGCGTGGCGTGACCCAATGCCCTCGATTCACCTGGGATGCGTCTGTGACGTCAGACCGCGTGACGTCACAGATGACACGGTGCCCTATATACAGATGAAGCAGGGGGTTGCGAGGGACGCGGGGGGACGAGACCCCATTCAGGTGTAATCCGTGCACACGAGCATCATCTATTTTTAGCTCACTACTTCATTCATTGAAAACCTTGCGCTGGGCCGAGGCCATGAACGGATTTATTGAACACTCCATTATTGATAGTAGGAGGACCTATTGTTTTAAGGATAACCTTCGTTGCAACGTCGGTTAATGGTCAGTTTGTGGAATAATGGCTGCGGGTTCGATCCACGCACTGAGACAAACTAGTACTACTTCTAAACGTGTTATGATTTTGTGGTCCATTCACGTCACATGCACATTTTTACCTCCTCCTTTCGCCAACTGTCCTTTAAAGTTACCGTAAAGGCGTTTTTCGAGCATATTTCCAAACTCCGTGATGCTACTTAGAAAATTTTAACGGAAATACTCAACAACACTGAATTAAATTAGGGATCTCCCGGTCAGGTCGCACATACGAGTAAGAGTATGTATCATGTTCAGGCCTCGAAACACAAGGAGGCATTTAACAGTTACTAAAGCGGCAAAACTTTTATATTTGTAGGTATTTATTTATTAAAAAGCCTAGCACCTACAAAAGGTACTTGTTGACATAAAATAGTCGGTGGAAAGGAAATGTATTGTATTTGCGGAGAGGTAACACGAGGTCTACTCAATGAGGTAGAATTTAAGCGGTTTTATATGTCGTGCGGTTTCCGTTCGCCCGAATTTGGTCAATTCTACTGTTCTGAGTCACCATACGAGTATTTGAATTCTGAAACCATACTGATCGATTTCCTATGAACTAGTGGTCTTCTCGTGCCAATATTCTTCGTTCTCGTTCCCATACTGCTGACGTTCGCCATAATTTTAAAGGACATTGACAGCCCCGTGGCGTAGTTGGCTAGACACCAGCTTGCGAAACGAGAGACCGCGGGTTCGATCCCCGTACCGCGACAAATGTTTGTGTGATCCACAAATATTTGTTTCGGGTCTGAGTGTTTGTGAGACCGAAAAATTCTCTCGTAGTCTCTGATATCCACAGAGACACAGAGCTTGTATCCTAGTGTGGGTTCATAACTATGTATGTATGTGACTTTTGGGTGTACTTATTTATTTATTTCCAGATTACGTGCTGTTATTGAGAATTTCCTAATAAATATACACTTGGCCTGACCCGAGAATCGAACCCCGGATCTCTAGATCGCACGTCACACACTTGTGCCGCGAAACCACGAGTCAGAACAAAACGGAACTGTATATACTTATGTACTATATAGATTACTGTATTGCAACCCACATACAATAATTTACATAAGTGGAACAATAAAACAAAACGTGTAGACAATAGACGGTCTTGTTGCTGATTGTGATCTCTTCCACACACCCTTTGGTAGAAATAATATAAAGATAACGAAATGTTAAGGTACACAAAATTATAAATATCCGAATGAAATTTAAACATATAACGTACCAGTAAAGTGGGTGGTAAAGAAATCATCATCATCATCAGCCCATATACGTCCCTTTGCTGGGCACGGGCCTCCTCTACCATTGAGAGGGTTTAGGCCTTAGTCCACCACGCTGGCCTAGTGCGGGTTGGCAGACTACACACCTAATAAATTTCTAAGAACTTTTAGGTGTGCAGGTTTCATCACGATGTTTTCCTTCACCGTTAAAGTACGTGATAATTCATTTTGAATACACACATAACTTCGAAAAGTCAGAGGTGTGTGCCTGGGGTTTGAACCCGCGACCGTCGAGATTCTCGACCGAGTGCCCAAACCTCGAGGCCGTCACGACTTAAATAAAGTAAAGTAATAATAATTATAAATATACAAAACGATAGTAACGCACAATTTTAATATTAATAAAGTAAATAGCCCAACATACGAACATCATACAGACACAAGACATATTAAACATTTATTTGATGTTGTATTTATGTTACACAGCATTGTGTTTACAATCAGGTACGCTGTTGCCACTTGCCGTGCCGGAATTTATTTATTTATTTATTTACACTTTTTATACTATTAAGTATAGAGGCGGACTTAATGCCAAAGGCATTCTCTAACAGTCAACCTCAGGGTGATGCAGAGATAAAAAAGGTAGGTGCATAAATAGTTAAATGGTTAAAAGACTATATAAAATATACATACATACATATATATACATATGTAAATAGGATCAAAATTTATATATACTAAAACATATACACAGATAAATAAATAATTATAAACACATATAGATACATATACATGTACATAGATACATAAAAGAGACATAAAAGATAATCAGACATCACACATATTATTCAGTAATTTGATTGAAGAAAAACTGCCGGACTTTCATTTTAAATGCTATTCGAGTTGTAAGCGACCTGATTTCGAGGGGGAGTGCATTGGAATTTAAAAGGAAAAACTTTTTTGCAATTTGTGGTAATTCAATCGGAGTGCGAGATTCGCCAATAGAGTTGGCTCTTAATATACGGCAACAAAAACAAATAGAGAGGACTTAAAGACACGGTCGCCTAGAATTCCATTTGCGATCGGCCGATAAGAATGTTTAACTACAATTTACACAGTGCAACGTGCATCGCTAAGTGCGATTGCGTTACAATGTCTGTCGTACAATTGGGGACAACTTTACAGTTCAATGTAAATTGTATGGAGGAAAATGTTATTTTTCTTACGTATATTTAGTAGTTGAGTCAATACAAAAAATATGACATTTCGTGTTGCTGACTGCTGAGGGAGTTTCTTGCTGTTTCTTCTCCACAGAAATAACACGCTTCGAAGCGGCACTAGTTTAAAATTGACTATTCAAAAGAACTCATAAAAGTCTATTTGAATAAAGATAATTTGATTTTAACTTTGACAGGTCCATTGGCATGTAAGTGATAGATTTTGAGATCAAAATTCGTCTGAGATAAAACTGAAATTTGTATCACATAAATTAAAAGAATTTCTTTTAACTAAAACAAACACATCCAACAGTCACATTCATAGTTCTTATCTCATACTTAGATACAAGTCTTGTGTCGTGGGTATCAGAAACTATGAAACTCTTTTTGCTTTTACAAACCCCCAGACCAAAAACAAAATATTTTTGGATAACATAAAAAAATATCTCGGTGTAGGGATCGAACCCGCGGCCTCTTTTTTCAAAAGCTGATTTGAAGGCATCTTCTAGATTTAATCATTTAGCCTTTTTATTTTATGTACTTTATACCAAAATTTCTCAGTTGTAGAGGAGGCCCGTGCCCAGCAGTGGGACGTATATGGGCCGATTATGATGATATGATACCAAAATTTAAAAATTTAAAGAAAGCTGCTCTATCTATTATAAGCCTGCGTGGTAGATTAACGTCCGTGCCTAGTGGGACGTATTATATTCCCACTAGGCTCGGACGATAATCTACCACGCAGGCTTAGAATAGATAGGAGCTAGCAATAGAATGTAATAGGACTACTTCACGTCCGTTTTTTGGGAGACAGTTATTAGTACCAGCGAGATGGATCTCCGGGATAGTACATGGTCAAGGTATATACTCTGCCACTTACTCTACGTAATATAAAGAACTAAAGAAAGCTTCCGCAGGATCGTATTGTATGTCTATTTTTGGCTCTAATATCGATGCCGGTGGTGATTGATATTGCAAATTATATTCATTCAGTCAATCATTCACGAAGGCTTTACATTCGGTCAATCATTCGCGAGGGTAGGCGATATTATAGCTAAAAACGAGTGATAGAGTTCAGTTGTTCGCGAGCAGTTGAAGTGTTTGTTTGTAATAAAATCGATTAAACTCTTCACTATAGTGAGATATGTAATATGTGTCGTACATAGGATGTAAACCCCTCTATAGCAAGCCAGATGATAGTATCACTTTATAGGATTAATCTACGTGTAACCAGTAACAAATAAAAAAACATCACAAGGAAACTTGCACACCTAAAAGTTCTTAAGAATTTCTTAGGAGTGTGTAGTGTGTTTCTTACCAGCGCGGCGGACTAAAGCCTAAACCCTCTAACTTGTAGTCCACTATGTGTCCCATCAGCGGGACGTATCCATATACCTATGGGCTAATGATGAACCAGTAACTACAGACCGACAACTATGTCCATTACGGATAAACGATCTTACTGACCAATCGGCATTTTATCTAGAAACAATGCATTTAGCATTACCTACGTCGTTTCCGTATCGTTATATAAAAATAACATCCCGCTTAATAAATTGTCATGGTTTGCGCAAATACTCGTGGCGGATCTCAAATGTTTTTATTTGTACTACGTCTGCAGACGTCACTACGTAAACGTAAATACGCCGTGAAGGTGCATAGACACGTGTTTAGTTTTTTTTTTTAACAAATTTCCATAAGCCAGTGATATTAATTGAACGATGAGAAAGGTGCTATTCTGGCCTTTAAATAAAGCATGAGAAATAAGAAAGAAAAAGAAGTAATTCCCGGCATATTCTGTGGGCAATCAATATACATATATTTCGACTGATGAATTACCAAAAGAGAAACACACATCAGGCAATTGACGTCGATTTTCTGTAAGGTATTGATGCAATAAAAATAGGCTACTGCGTTACTACCACATTTCAGAGTCCCTAGAAGTCCTAGAACATGCATTATAGGTTCTACTTTTATATATCCCCTAAAAAGATAAGCTTCATTGTTAAAATAGATCCAAAAAGCAACTCCCAAAAACCAACTGACATTACATCCCGATAACGCAGTAAAACTTAAACCACAAACTAATATTGACATGCAGTCGATAGTAGCCAGAGTTTGTCGCAATAGCCGAGTTTTCACAAGCTATGCGGCTTGCAATGGCAGCGGACCGACCGCAGTGCACACAACGAGGATAATTGAAGCTTACATACATACATACATACATACATACATACACATACATAAACTCACGCCTGTATTCCCCGAAGGGGTAGGCAGAGGTGCATTTCTGCACCCACATTTCGCCAGGTATGTATCAGTCCCACGTTATAGGGGGCGAACCTATTGCCGTTTTTCGGGCACATTTCCAGACTCCGGGCTGTTACTGAGAATTTCCTAATGGAAAAACCCAATAACACTTTGCCCGACCCGGGAATCGAACCCAGGACCTCTAGATCCCACGGCACATACTTGTACCGCGAGACCACGAGGCAGTTAATTAACTGTATAATTGAAGCTTGTACTAGGCAAATACATATTTGAAATTCTATTTGAAAGCCTCTGTGGCTAACTAAGGCCAATTTTTATAAACAATTTATAAAATGCATATGATAATATCTCGATGTTTCTTATAGTCATGACACAAGACTTGTTGAAACATGTTCAACGCCTTATTTGTAGTTTGGTATACCTGAGCGGCGAGCTGAAGAGAGGTCCCTGGTACGATAACCGGGTTAAGCAAAGTATCCCAAAAGTAGCCCAAAAGCGTTACACGTTAATTTATAATGTCTAGTTTATAATTGTTTATTGTGGGGTCAGGATATTCTCATTTATAGGTCAAACTGCTTTTGTCAAATAAGCTTTAAGCTTAAAGGTTTGGAATTTTGTAAGGCAAGAAGGCTTTTGGGTTTCTGTGGAAGTGCCGCCACTGCTTAAGTGCCTAAAGCGTGAGTATTTCTTCATATTTATATTTGTATTTTATTGACGAAGAGGCCAACATAATTGTAACAACTAGTAATAGATACATAATTATTATCAGTTGTTGCAATACGAAATTCTGTAGACCGCATTGTGCTCTACTAAACATACAGAAGTCCCAGCCGTGTCAAAATACAACATTGACTAAATCTAGAATAGTAATAGACTTATTGCATCAAAAATACGTCTTAGAAATAATTTAAGCCGTGACATTCGTAGACTGTAATTGCGATGCAAAATGCGACCTTCAAAAGACTGTTTTAAACCAAACTTATTAGACATGCAAACCGAATTATGCATTGTGATAAGTAAACTAGATACTTCTGTACCTATAGTTGAAGTAGTAATTGTTTATTTCAGTCAGAATAATATATGCAGCTACTCAATGCCTTTTAACCAGAACGGGTAAGCAGTGAATTGTTTCAGAATAAAATTTCCAACCGAAAAACCCAGTTACAGTTTGCTCATCCCGGGAATACAACTCGACATCTCTTATTAACAATTTTTTTGCCGCGGAACCAACGGGCCATTAGTTTCATTTTATTGATGACTTTGTTGATAACATACATAGGTACATACATAAACTCACGCCTGTATTCCCCGAAGGGGTAGGCAGAGGTGCATTTCTGCACCCACATTTCGTCAGGTATGTATCAGTCCCACGTAATACAATTCCAGACTCCGTGCTGCTACTGAGAATTTCCTAATGGAAAAACCCAATAACACTTTGCCCGACCCGGGAATCGAACCCAGGACGTCTAGATCACTCGGCACATACTTGTACCGCGAGACCACGAGGCAGTTGATAACATTATAATATGTATATTGATGGTATGGGCTTTGACCATATCTTCTAAAGCTAGTCTAACTGGTTATGCAGGTGGCACACCTTAATGTCGCAGCTTGTAGGCTATGTCAGGAAATTACTGACATTTTCAAAATAATTTGCAACAAGGTTTTGCAACAAGACAGCTCATAAGTGAATACTATATAATATGTATAATTTTAAAATTGAAATATCGAATCAAAAATATATATATTACTATGAAAGACCTGATAAATAAAGAAGTATGTGTCGTGCGATCTAGAGGTCAGATTAGATTCATTAGGAAATTCTCAGTAGCAGCACGGAGTCTGGTTTGTGCCCGAAAATGTTAATAGGCTCGCCCCCTATTACGTAGGATGAAAAAAAAATAGACGCAATGTGGGTGCAGATATCTCCCTCTGCCCTTACATACAGGGGGAATACAGGTATGAGTGTATGTGTAATTTTGTACGGTATGAGATACATAAGCTCATAACTCCTCTAAAGTTACGAATCGGAATAATTATTGTAGAAAATTTGTAACTGTCGATAAAATTTTGACGACAAACATCCTCAATGAAATACTGGCCCACTCCACCTTAGAACTGGTCCGTCTTAGAACATGATAAAATACAATTTATTGAGTTATTTGTTGTACTTGTCATGCTTGCGCCCATTTAAGGTCCAAGGCTTGATCAAATTGACACGATGTTGTCGTTGATACATACTTTGAAAGAACATCATCGAATCTAAAAATATTGATCCGAATCTACGACAAAAAATTGTACCTTGACAAAGTGCGCTTGATAATGAAACTATGCAATTTATAGTGTGCTAAAATATATGAATTACACAAACATATGTAATAATTCAATATCCGTGTATCGTACGAATATATTTAATCGGAGCATAGCAAATAACCTATAGGCTAACGGTGCAAGTCCACAACCTGCCTTCAGCGCGGCGTGCACACGAAATTAAACTTTATCAATAAAATAATAGAGTATTTATTGTTGAAACTTGATCGCGAAGGTTTTTGCGTTGCATCTCTCATTCGCCAGTTTCGGGCTGAACGTCGACCGGAGTGGACGTTGTAGTTGCTGTGTAAAGTTTTTGGTGTCAACAATCCGGTGTCGCGTGTGAAGTTGTTGTATTTTTTCGAAGTCGTTTCGTGTTTTCACCCTGGATATCGAGTTTAATGGTATGTGATAGTAAAACTGCATATAATTTCATTGTATTGTTACTCTCGATGATTCATAGTTGTTGAATTATTTGTGTTGTAGGATCATAACGGTATTGAGTTATTTAACAGCCCAATGGTGTTTGTATCGATGATTTTTTGTGTTTCAATCGTAAAAGTTGTGTAGTTTCTGCGTATATGATCATCGTAGGATTGTTGAGAATAGGTATAATACGGTCATCGACTAATGCGGGATTGACGTCTTTTGAATAACCTTTTTGTTTGGTTCAAGTTCTTTTATAATGGAATATGTATTGTCGGGTCCTCCTTTTTATAAAAGGTAGTTGCTAGGGCATTTTTTTGGAATGACTTTTATAAAAAAAACGTTTTCTTACACATAACAAACTCGTATTAGCAAGCAGTGAGCAAGTGTTGTCAGCAAAAATGTTTGTATAAATACTTACAGTTATGTTATGTTATGACATATTTATGTCGTAATGTTGTTAAAGATTTTAACTTTGTGCTAAGTATATACTCATTGTTCATATTCTGATATTGACAAGGTTTAGCCAAATTGCATCTAAATCGCTTTGTGCTTTTTTAAAACATGATTTAACGATAAAAACACATTTACATGTAACAAGAATTTTAGAACTAAAATAAATGTGTGCGTCAATTCAAGAAAAACCACAGTCTCACAGAAAACCGGTGCAAATCAACAGCTTGTGTGGTGCTAATGACTCTTTCCTATGATGCACTAAAAATCTTTTGCTTGCTTCTCTTCCCATTTGTCAAGGCCGGAGCAATATTTTTGATATGTATTATAGGTGCTCATAGGTAAAATATACAAATAATAATTAATGTAAAGTTTACTAAATGTATAAAACTTTAGAGCATACAACTGCGTTTGTATGAAATAAAACAGATGGTCTTAATTAAATAGCGCGATGTATAATACTCTGTTCCTTTATTCGAACAAAAATAATAATAATTGAAAATCGATTTCAGTTCATCATATGAATAACATAACAATTTAAACAGCCTTGCTACTTTGCTTGTTGACATAACCTAATAATAACAATTAAAGGAAAAAAATACAGACTATGTATCCATGATTTACATATTTCGTTTAGTATCAAGTTCATTGACGTGTAAGTACACCCAACAGTCGCTCACACACTCATGGCCCCGCATTGTACGTGCCTTGTTTTTATTTATTGCCAATTGTGTCGTGAAACCCGTTATGCCACCGCTTGGGGTACTGGTCAATGGCGGGTTTTATTATTGGCATTAGAACTGCATAACAGCCTCCCTGCACAGTTGCTTAGACACTTGTTTGTGAATGACCGCGAATTCGATCCCCGCGTCCAGAAAAATATTGTGTGTGATTTCCTTATATTTGATTCGGATCTGTGTAAGTTAAAAAAACTCTCGTAGTTTCTGGACTAGTAGGTACAAGGTTTATATCTGATTGTGGCCCAATCGTTTCACGTGTTTTCTGTACTGGCAAGGCCTTCATCTTTTACTGAGACATACCTATCTATATCATTGTTGGCTATAGTTACTATTATTGTTACGAGACAAATATTTATACATTTGTCTCAGAATAATATTATCCATGGCTTCTACGCCATAGAGAAAAACCATTTAAAACGTTTATAACAGTAGTTTTATAGAAACAAACATTACAAATAAATGCTTTGCAAATATTCGTTTTGATTTATTGCCGTTGTTTTAACATTTCAACAAAAAATTACAAATTAACACGATACGATTACGATACCAGGTTGTAACTAAAACCTGATTCATATTTTTAATTTTTATGGCCGTCTATAAATAATTATGTAATAATAGTTTTAAACTTTAAGTAAACTTAAATGTTAAACGAAAACATTATGAGGAACCCTGTCATTTGCGATCAAAAGATTCCGGGCTCGATTTCCAAGCAGGACGGTGTTAAATAAGTTTTTCCATTAGACATAAAGAAAATAAGCAGCTCGCGTATTGATGTGTCTCACAGACACTTAACAAGCGAAATACTCAACTACCCAGTGGCGGTACTTCCATAGAAGCCCAAAAGCGTTACACGTTAATTGTGTAATGTCTAGTTTATTATTGTTTATTGTTGGGATCAGGATATTCTCATTTATATATCAAATTCCCTATTGTAAATCAAGATCTAAAGCTTAAAGATTAGTATTACGAACTTTGTAAGGGAACCTGGGCTTTTGGGCTTCTATAGAAGAAGCGCCATTGCCACTACCTACCCATTTTTGAGGGACAGGAATAACAGAGCAGCAATGTATACTAATTGTGTTTGGAAATAATATTTATTACCGGAGTATGATGACGAAACCCGCACGCATCCGGTGGGTAGATACGTCGCGCATTCTAAGTAATAGTACTACCTTATGTAGCTAGGGTTCCCAACCATAGTGTGTTGTATGGTATTGCAAAGTTTATTTGTAATTTTCTTGAGTGAGCTAAATTATCTGAGTCATGCATCGAAATCATATAGTATAAATGATACATAAATATATACACCCAACAGTCACATACATAGTTCTGACTCCACACTAGGATACAAATCCTGATAAGTATCGTTCGATAAAATATTTTAGTTTAGATGAAAAATTCTCGGAAATATTCTGTCTTACGAAATATCCTTATGTAGGCAATGTTTCATGATAGTCAGTTGAGATGACAGGCCCGTGGCGCAGTTGGCTAGACACCAGCTTGCGAAACGAGAGGCCGCGGGTTCGATCCCCGCACCGAGACGAATGTTTGTGTGATCCACAAATATTTGTTTCAGGTCTGAGTGTTTGTGAGACCGGAAAGTCTCTCGTGGTTTCTGATACCCTCAACACAAGACTCTTATCTTAATGTGGGGTCCGAACTATGTATGTGACTGTTGGGTGTATTTATTTATTTATGAATGGCTTTCACAAGAATAACAAACAAAATAGCTTTTAGGCTCTGGTCCTCTTGGATTACTTGTATGTCTATAAATATATGGAGCAGACGAACAGAATTAATTGTTAGAGATAACATAGGTTACCAATTCTCCATCACTTTCCAGTCTCAACCTTAAAATAATGTACCTATCTCCCCTTCTGATGAATTCATGTCGACCGGCAATTTACTCGCGATCTTTAACTTTTGTAGTGGTAGAGTAAGTAATATCTCGTAGTGACAGAATGAGACGTGTTCCGGAATAGCGTATCTGATTAGTTTTAGGCCGCCATTTGCATGACTGCGTCGTCTGGTGAAAAGAAACATCAAGAAGACAGAATAATAAAACGAATGCTCAAATATTGGACCCCCAGAATACAAGCGATTATCATCTGCGTTTCTTTATCTGCACTAATAAGAGTTTGTTTGTTTGCTTGAACGCGTTAATCTCAGGAACTACTGGTCCGATTTGAAAAATTATTTCAGTGATAGATAGCCCATTTATCGAGGAAGGATATAGGCTACAACCAATAGAATCGAAGCAGCACTGAAAAATGTAGCAAAAACGGGGAAAAAATATTTCTTTTGTAGTCGAATGTTACGCAAAGGGAGATGCGGGCAACAGCTATTATGAAAATAAAACGATTATAAAAAAGCATAAGACGTACATAACCTATCAATACATCTCTTATCACATGCAGTCATAATACGTGGTTTGTATTGACGTCAAATGTTCCTGACGTCCGTTTCTTCTTTTTAGTTTTAATGAGTCGTCTTTGTGCATGGCTTTTCACCACCATCACGAAGCAATTAGGCAAACCGTTGACTTAATTGCATTGGATTTGCATATTATGTACTCTTTTTATGTGTTTTCATTCCACAGTTGCGATACTTAATGCTATTGTGAATGTACGGTGAATAGGTTTCTCTTTTTTTATCACAATCTTGGTTCATAAATAAATAAATTCGTACTAATTTGAAACATAAAATGGATTATTTGTGAGAAATTTTCTAACGGAGAATTTTTTGGAACAATTGCAGCAGTCTAAAGCCAAATAGACTAAGCCATAAGCCCGATTAAGACGTAACTTTTCCCAACTGTTGAAGAGGCTCAATCTGTAAACTGTAACCGTATTCGTATTGTTAAGCTTTCTATTCATACAGTAATGGCCTCGAGGTTTAGGCGCGCGGTCGAGAATTTCGGCGGTCGCAGGTTCAAACCCCAGGCACACACCTCTGAATTTTCGAAGTTATGTGGGTATTCACAATGAATTATCACTTGCTGTAACGGTGAAGGAAAACATCGTGATAAAACCTGCACACCTAAAAAGTTCTTAGGTGTGTAGTCCGCCAACCCGCACTAGGCCAGCGTGGTGGACTAAGGCCTAAACCCTCTCAGTTGTAGAGGAGGCCCGTGCCCAGCAGTGGGACGTATTTGGGCTGATGATGAAGCTTTCTATTCTTGAGAGGGAAGACAGGTTTCTACATCCCCGTAGCAGCTTTGTTTTTAATAACAGGAGGATCGTGCCGTTTTCCAGAAGCATTGGAGAAATTTCTCATGAAAAGACCCAAAAACACTTTGTTGAACACAAGACCACTTCGTCCAGGTCGAATCGGGACAGAACAATGTAGGACTATCATATATCGATGTACTGAAAGCAAGACTGAAAGAAAAAATTACAGTTAAAGTTATAGCCGAATATACCATGAACCATAACTACCATACACAATAACACTTGCTATAATGACTCACTCAACTTGCGTTTCTGGTTCAACTAGTGTCTGTGGCCTCTGGCGATAGAATTTTAAAGCACTTTTGTCATGAATAGTTTATACTCTCCTACAACCTGGCTTGCAGAGTAAAAACTTTATATTGCACACAATTTTGAAACTAATTTTCATACTTTATGCGGATTGGCTCGAAGTTTCAAGTTTGTTTAAAGCGCCAGAGTTTATTCGTACCAATGTAGGAAAATGAGAAGGCCAAACTATTATACTTTATTACTCGTTCTAGAATTATATTATTCTTTGAAGCCTCGTTAAAATGTTTTGAGATGATGCGATATTCATTTGTTTATGCAGCTACAAACATTTGTCCGCAACAAGGCGTGTGAGTCTGAGTACCAAAGAGAAGTCCCGAATCGGGTAGTGTTTTTAGTTTTGTTCACTAGAAAGTGAACCACGCAGCCACGGAGTCAGAAAGTTTTGCTAAAAAATAGTAGGATCACCTTTGATTATGTGCGATTAAAAAAAGTTGTCTACATCTAGGTCGTGGTAATACATCGCTATTTACTTCTGCCTAGAGATAGAGGCGTGATAAATATACTAATAAAATGTTGCCTACAAAGTTAAAATTAATAATATCTTATTTAACTCAAGTCTATATACAGTGCATGTCTCTTATCGACATCCATAAAAACATGTAAATAACACCCAGCTTATAGAAAGCATTTCGTGATACCGTTCCGCTCGGCTAATGTTTTCTGAGCTAGAATGGGGACAACTACCTTGGAAAGGAATAATGATGGGGTACGTTGATCCCGATAATTTCTGAAGAGTAAGTAAATAGTTGTTTTTGTGTGACCCTAATCATCTGTTTTTTCATCTAGCTTCTAATAATGCGTGTCAAATAACAATACAGTATACACGTACCTATATCATTATCAAACAATACATTTATAAAAGCTTAGTATTATCTTACACCAAAACAATGTCTTCCTGCTTTGATAAGGCTATCTGGGTGTGGCTCTCATTGATTTATGGTAACTGGCACACCAGCTCAAAAATTCGCCACTTTGAAGATCGCCGTACCAGGTTATCAAATAGTTTGTAAGCCAGAGATTTCGTCTTTCCAATAATCCTGGTATCTTTTAGCATAGTCCGAAGAATCATTACAGAAATTCGGCTTAGTTTGGTCGAGAGACGAGAGATCAGCACTCAACACTCAGTGCCTGCATGTTTGGACAACACTATACTCACAAAACGGGACTTTGTCATGCTAGTCAATATAGAATACAGAAACTCTATTATAAACTCATCAGTCATCAACCGTAATATCGTGGCTATAAACGTCTTCCAAAGCCATATCTTTATTACATTTTAATACAATTTTCTGTTCTACGGTAACAATAATATTCCGTGTTACGTGAAACCACGATAATAGTGAGTTGGCGTGACCTGTTGGCCGACAGTTTATCGACCCAGTATCTCAGATCGACACGAGTATTACAACCTCGTTAATATTAATATTTTTCGTACTAGCAGCTGTTATGAGCGGGGACGATAAAAACAATTATTTCATTTATTAACAGCAAGCTTGGGTATGAATGATTATGCTCAGCACGCTTTACTGGTGTGGTTGTATACATTGAAGAGAGATATCTTACTAATCAATATGCAAAGATACGTTGCAACTAAACCGGATTGCCAATATGTATTAAAAATTAACCATGTATTAAGAAGTGCGCCGAATTAATTAGAATTGAAATGGGTTAAGCATCTTTGATTTTGCAAATCAAAACTTCCCATAGTATGCCCATTAGTCAACAACCGAGGACGGTGGATTGACGTGTTCTATAACCGGCTCTAAATGAAAGTATTTACTTGGGCAATAGAAAGTTTATTTATTTATTTTATTATCAAACGTTCATTTAATTTACATTAATTACAATAATACACGCTGCTATAGAATCAATGGAAATACTGCCTAACTCATCATATGCCAATTTATGCGATAGGATTAACAAAATATCGCCAAGTGCGTGTATCCCTACATTATGTAGAAATTTGCTCGCGTAATCCACTGTTGATTGTCGTAAGCGAAACCATAGTAATTTCACCAATGTACACTTTTTCCTTACGTAAATTCATTTCAACCGCGAGCAAAGCTAATGTCTTTGTAATGGTCCAATCGCTATTGTTACTACTGTTCCGTCTGCTTTTCTTTTTGTTTCCACCACAATAGGCTCAATACCTAGGGCAAAACCCTCTCAATGGTAGAGGAGGCCCGTGCCCAGCAGTGGGACGTAGGCTGATGATGATGTGATATAATAGGTTCGAAGGGTAGTTAGGAACAACACTCGTCCTCCTCCTCGCGTAGTTTTCCTCATTGCTGAGGGTCGTGATCCCCTGTACCAACAGTAGTCGTCCTTCTTACTATGCCGCGCCACCTGTTCATGTCTTTGGCATCGTGGAGCGCAGCATAGAGTCCCGAATTAACAACACTACAGAGTTCAAATGCAGCAGCTTATTTATTTAGGATAACACAAATACAACGGACTTATCTCTACGCTCATTTAATCGTTTGCTTTATTAAACGTTGTACGAATCTGAGTTGTCATCATGGTTAATAATGTTTATTTGCCGTGGCAGTTTTAAGCCTTAGTCATATTTAAAGCTATCAGTTTTGGCTCAAACCGCCTCACCTAATTTCAAAAAGGTCTGGACTCAGTTCTTTGATTTTTCAATTGATTAAAACAAGTAGCAAAATATGTATTTCTTCACTTTAGCCATGTCTTATCGAATAGCCTTGGTAGAGAACCGATACATTATAATTAGAAACATGCGACAGTCATGTGTTATACGTACATTTTCTACTTTAATCGATTTTTAATAACTCTGCGTTATGTATAATTGTTTACTCAGAATAGTAAATAATCGTTTGAATGCACCTTGGTCATTTTACTATCAGTTTTTGTTCTTGTAAAATGGTTTCTTTATATATATATAAAATAGAATTGTGTGGCATGTATCATTAGTTAGTTGCATTTGCTGGTGGTAGGATATTCGTATCCGCCCGGATGGCGACCACCGTACACAGGGCGTAAAACCCGCCATAGTGGCACATGCAAGTGTGCCGCGTTCCGGGATCAGCCAGTGTATATCCGGTTTTCGGGGGGGCTTCAATCATGGTGAAAGGATGACCGTGCCGGCAATTTTTTTGGCCGGTTTGTCGCGGTCGGTCCTTTGATCGCCATGATTGATAGTCCCCCAAACTTCTTCACAATAAGGTGAAGAGGTATTCGGCCGGCATGATTGTGTCGACCAACGGGAGACCATCATCTCTCGCTGGTCGGCACTTTTTCTGGACTCCATTGCGCTTACCATCAGGTGCAATGGGGTCACTTTGCCGTGCCAGAATAAAAAAAAAAATTAAAAAAAAAAAAAAAAAAAAAAATTATTTGGGGGTTAATAGAAACATTCTGCTATTCGTGCAATATATATATTCAGCCTATCGCCGTCCACTGCTTAACGAAGGCCTCCCCAAGTAGGCGCCAACCATCCCGGTCTTGAGCAGCTCTCATCCATCCGCTACCCGCCACCTTTCTCAAGTCGTCGGACCATCGTGCTGCAATACAATTTAAAAATCTTTATACAAACCAAAAGTACAGTCTACAATAATCCAACAAGATGGTATGACAAAAGGCGATCTTACCGCTAAAAACGATCTCATATAGACAATCGTAAAGTATTAGAAGTCAAAGTAGTTTTACATAAATGTACGATTATGCTGCCCGCGCCGCATCTTAATACCTTCCTTTTTAACCCCTAGGAAGAAAGAACTGTTATATGTCACCACATGACTGGCACATAAATTTCTGTACACCGGAACCGACAATGGTAGGTACTCATAGAATGAAATGAGAAGAGACAGAAATTGGAAACTAATATAATAATATTTCTTTCGCAACATCACAAGCAGGCCGGCATAATTATGCCAGTAGCACGTGCAAATTTAATTCATCCGATTTACGAAAAGATATGCGCTTGCAAATGCTTAGTTATTTAAAAAAAAAACGATGCAATAAATTCAAACAAAGCCAATTCTCATTCGATCCATCCAGTTACGTGTGTGTGACCAATTAGATATGTGAATGGAATTAATTATAAGAATGTGCACGATATGAATGCTGATGCGGCGGTCGCAGGATGTACGGCGCGGCCCACTGTCGCAATTGGGTCGACGTGCCCGGCCACTGATTTTGTAAATGAGTTACAGGTCTCATTTGAATGATGCTGATGGTACTTAGATTGAGGATGATATTTTTATTGAATTTATTTATTAGAATAGTACGGTATTAACAGGGTGTATTCAGACCGTGATCGGAAACTAAGGCAAGTAATAGCTAAGGTGATTACAAACGCCCTGGCGATAAAGAAAATCCCGACAAAAAATAAAAAATTTGACGTGTTCCTAACAACCACACATTTTATACCTATGTTTGTTAGGAAAACTTATAATTGTTTTTTTTGTCGGTTTCTTTAGCGCCAGGGGATTTGTAATCACCTTAGATATTACCTGCCTTAGTTTCCGATCACGGTCTGAATACACTCTGTATATACCACTTACACTTTTCAATTAGTCACATTAATGACAACAGTTTTTATGTAAGTTGCTATATGTAAATGCACCTTTTAAAGGAAAAGTTGGCGTTTGTACACCTGTTTTATATATGGAGTATACACTGGCGAAACTTCCATAGAAGCCCAAAAGCGTAACGCGTTAATTTATAGTCTAGTTTATAATTGTTTATTGTGGAGTTAGTAGGTATATTCTCATTTATGTGAAATTACTTTTGTTAAATAAAGATTCAAAGTTAAAAGATTATTTATTCGGAATTTCGAAAGGCAAACTGGGCTTTTGGGCTCCTATGGAAGTACCGCCACTGGTAGTATAGATAGCAGGGATGTTATGGAGCTCCGTAACCGTAACCGAAAGTATCGGATATCCGAAATAAAAATATATCCGTAACCGTAACCGTATCCGTTTCAGAAGTTTCGGATAGTTTAAGAAAGTCTTGTGTTAAGTACAAAATTGATTTTTATTATGAGTAGACAAAAAGCGACCAATATCGACTTTAATTTGGACATCTTTTTATCAAGGTAATGTAGATTGTGCAAAATGTAAACATTGTGATAAAAACTTTTCTTACAAGAGTGTCGAAAACAGTTATATTTTACTTTAATCTGATATCCGTAACCGAAACTATCCGAAACTAGCGGATAATCCGAAATAATTACATATCCGTAACCGTATCCGAAACCGATATAGTTTTATTCCTATATCCATATCCGTATCCAGATCCGAAATATCATATCCATAACATCCCTAATAGATAGTACTAGGCAAGTTATTGTGTTGACTCTGCTCAACCGTAGAGGAGGTATTCTTGAGAATAGATACATCAGCCCATATATTTTGATGTGACCTACAAATATAGCCTATTTTTTGAAAGCTGGGCAGTTGACAGTTACATTAACGAAGGTGGCATGCAAAAAACTATTAATTGTCACGAATTGTCGCAAACTGGCAGTTTGTCATTAATTCATATACTAATTTGCCTAATAATTAGTTATTCTTTATTGATAAATGCGCATAAAAACGTAATAATTTATGAAAATAATATCAAGAATTCAGTTCTAACCCACTTTCCTTTATAATTTTAATCATCAGCAGAAGGAGCGTTATTAGAATTATATTTTTTTCGAAAAAACACAGAACAAACCTGACAACGCTTGGTGTTTTGTAATACATTACAATATTTTATTTTCATTGTTCTTTCATAGTGTCATTGGGATTTTCCACTAGGTCTAGGAAATTCTTAGTACGCGAACAGTATTAGAACAAGAAAAAATATGTGAAATGGCGCAAAATCGAAAGAAGTTTTTAATATAATATACGTGTTCCAAATTCAAAATAATTAAAAGGGTGAAAAAAAGAAAAGTTTTTATGTAACAGTATTTATGGCCAGACTAGTTATTTCCATAGTAAAAATATTTAACGATGCTTTATTATCTTCAAAAAGGATTAAAAAAAAAATCCCTTAACAGGTTTGCGTCACAAAAAGACTACTGTCCAAATGTCTTGTTTCTCTCTTCATGTATTCGTTGATGAGTCAGATGTATTTCAAGATGATGGAAGCTTTGTAAGAAACTACTCGAAATTGAATAAAAATTAAGTATGTTTGAAAAGCAAACTGTATTTTATGAGTAAAACAGTTTAAATATCTAAATATTTACATGTTTTTCGCATCTTTTTTGATAGTCTCGTTAATTCTTGGCAAACGTAATAAAAACGTGAGAAATTCTAGTCATAACACTAAATTAATGTGCATGTATTGGTTTTCTAATATAGTTTCAAGATTCCGTTTTTTAAATTTGACATCAGCAATCAATTAACTGTATTAAATATATCTACATACATACATACATAATCTCACGCCTGTATCCCCCGAAGGGGTAGATAGAGGTGCATTCTGCACCCACATTTCGCCAGGTATATGTCAATTCCACGATACAGGTGGCGAGCCTATTGGTGTTGTTCAGGTACTTTTCTAGACTCCGTGTGCTGCTACTGAGAATTTCCTGCACACCTAAAAGTTCTCAGAATTTCTTGGTATGTAGTCCGCCAACCCGCACTGGGCCATGGTGAACTAAGACATAAACCTTCTCAGCTGCAGAGGAGGCCCGTGCCCAGCAGTGGGATGTGCATATATGGACTGATGATAATGATGATGATTATTCTTCACGTCGCGTCGGGGACAGTGATACCGGACACGCTGACTCCTCTTATACTGACACTACTACCAACGGACTGCCACCAATTAAAGTATTGTTTAGACATGAAAGCACTCAGTATGTATCACGTAACCTCTGAATCACATACAAGCTTTATTTACCTAAACATTTAACGCGTAACATAACATTGTGTAATCTCACGTAGATCTCCGCGCCTTATTTGAGCATGCTAAACGTGTTCGGTGTTATTTACTGTGTCTACGTCTTATAAAATATATTTTTTAGGTTTGTAATTTTTGCCACTATCACTTTTTAAAACACACACAGGCTTTTGTCCGAAGGAGGCAGCGATAAGTGCCACAAGTGATTCTGACACACCTCTCAATGCATTTATCTATACATCTTCTTAAACATTTAATAAAGGAATGACGTTTCAATCATTCCTATAAATTGAGGCATGTTCGTGTTTTTTAGCTAAGTAAATTAAGTATTTCTTGAATTAAAAGCACAAATACCTCACACTTATATATTCAGCCTATCGCCGTCCACTGCTGAAAGAAGGCTTCCCCAAGTAGGCGCCAACCATCCCGGTCTTAAGCAGCCCTCATCCATCCGCTACCCGCCACCTTTCTCAAGTCGTCGGATCATCGTGGTGCAGGACGTCCCACACTACGTCTGCCTAAGCGCGGTCTCCAATTCAACACTTAGCCACGGTCATTTATGCCAACATACGTAAAATGCATTTTTATAAAAAAAAAATTAAAAAAGAAGTTGAAAAACGAGCTAGCGGCTCATGTTGTTGGAAATAACTAACGATTTAACCACCGACTATGAGGCACAACCCGGAATAGGTGCATCTCCATCATGGAACAAAAAAGTATATAGATGCTAAAATTATATTCTTCCGACCTTTTTACTATGGTTCCATAGACTTTCAGGTCATCATAGACAATGAATAATGTAATTAACTGTTGCCACATGACGCATACTCTCGTAGCCACTGGCGCGTATTCCAGTAGAACTAATGGTCTGACCCTTTGACCTGATTTATCAAATGAAGCGAACTCCATTGTCACATAGCGTTTTGTTTCTTTATCTGCTATTATTGTATTGTAAGGAGTCACGATGCCTCGTCATCAGCCCCTTTTGACAGGCTATATAAAGAGGGTGCTTGAGAAGTTCGGGACGTTATTGCTCGTCAAATCTTATAGTGTACGGACGTATTGTGACTATCAGTGTTGATCGCTATTAAGGTCACGTAAGCCATTTTGTTATTATTTTTGTTATTTAATTATTGAAGTTAGCAGTATTTGTTTTGTTACAATTTCTTATTGCACTCATAGGCTATGTTTTATTAAATTTTAAATTCAATTTGTAAGTAAATAAATCCTTTATAAGATTTATGTTTTTTTTTATAAGTATCCACTTCTGAATGCTAAAATCAGAAGTGGGATAAAGAATTCATAAACCCACAGTACTGAGTTGTAATTTTTTTTATCTTGAATTTGTTTTAAACCATTAAGTTTTAAATTTCAATTTAAATTTTGTTTACAATTACTGCCTACTTCAGTCGTTTATTACTTTGTTTACTACTTTGTGTGCTTCTGTCGGCTTAAACAGTAATAATGAGACGTACTAGAACGCCTAGTCCACGGAGGCGTCTCTCTCGAAGCGATTATAGAGTTCGGCAGACTTCTCCAAGGTTTCGCGATCGCGGCGATGATGGACTGGGTCGTGATTCAAACGATAGGCGTCGTATTTCACGAGATGGCTTGCGTGTCCGAGATCGGCATGATTCTCGCAGTACTGATGTACGGTCGTCGCGTACTCGGGTTAGGCGCGTGTCGTGTAATAGGGATCGCTCTCGTAGTAATCACGGTGTCAGACCAAGGTCACGCTCACGAACGATTTTGTCAGTCGAGGCGTGTTCGTCTAACGATAAGGCGCGCTCCGTAGAAAAAAACGATATTCCACCTGCCGTAGCAAATCCGGTGTCCGAAATTATTGCGCCACGACAGGAGTCTATAAAATACACTACACCTTGTTCTGAAACGTCTACTCTCGCTAGTGCCATAATTGAAGCGATCAAAACGATTCAACCTTCAAGGTCGCAACATTACTATGTGTCCAATTTTGACCCGTCGATTAATAACATCGAAGCATGGTGCGAAGAGGTGGAACGCGCCAGGGAAGCTAACGGGTGGAATGATCATGAATGCTTATCGCGCGTTGCATCATGTCTTAGGGGCGATGCGAAGGTTTGGTTAGGTGAATGGGTCTCGAATGATCGCACATGGTCCAATTTTAAACGCGAGTTCAAACCTCTATGTCCTAATAAGTTAGACTATGCAAATATATTACTTGAGGCGATGAATATGACTTCTGACAAATATTCTACGTACGCCGAATATGCTCGTCGAACTTTACTACGCTTGAAGATAATTCAGGGACTAAGCGATGATTTGAGAATCCTTATTGTAATACGGGGTATAGATAACGCGCAAGTACGCGCTGTCGCCGCTAACGCTAGCTTGACCCCTGACACTATTGTCTCGTTCTTGTCGATTTACACTAAACCTAATGCATTAAAACGTGACAGAGTGGTTGAACACAAGAAACGAAGTCAAGCTATGAAGTCAGATGGCACTTCGGTTCCAAAGTGCTTTAATTGTAACCGGTACGGTCACGTCAGCCGTTTCTGTAGGCAATCCAAACCTAACGTGTCTGTTGGTCGGACTCCAAATGTGGCCTCTAATGCTATTCATAATGCTCAATCGTCTTCGAGTAATACCTGCACATTTTGTAAGAAGTCGGGACACACTGAAGACAGATGTTTTATCAAGGTCAAGTCAGAGCAACGTAATCAACGTAACGTCAATCTTTGCTCTTATCGACCAAACGGTCCGCAAAATAACGACGTAACTTCAGCAATTATAGATGGCATTCCAGTGGACGTACTCATTGATAGTGGGGCACTTGACGTATCACTCATCTCATCGGATATTTTAAAATATTTTAAGTGTCAACCTAAGCATAAACGTTGTGTGTTGAAGGGCCTTAGTGACAGAGAAGTTATTGCGACGTCTTACGTTACACTTAACGTAGAGTTTAGCGATATCACAATCGAAGTGGATTTAGTAGTGGTTCCAGCGTCGTTTATGAACGCTCCCATTATAATAGGAACCGACGTATTAAACCGTGACGGGATAACGTATGTTCGAACTAAAGATAAGCAATATCTCACGCGTACTGACAAGGTCCATAAGGAAGTTAACGTTGTCGAAGTAGGTGACCAGTTTGAACTAAACACACCTTTACAGGGTGCGGAGTTGGCAGCCCTTTTGTCTGTTATAAATGAGTTTTCACAATTTTTTATATCTGGAACTGCCGTAACAACAGTCCTAACGGGTGAAATGGAAATAAGGCTTACCAGCCCTACCCCTGTCGTTTATAAGCCATACCGGCTATCGTATTCGGAAAAACTTAAAGTACGGGAAATAACTCAAGATCTTTTAGATAAAGGTGTTATTAGGCGCTCTAACTCTGAATACGCGAGTCCAATCATACTTGTTAGAAAACGTGATGGTTCAGATAGACTATGTGTGGATTTTAGAGCACTTAATCGCGTCACAATAAAAGATCGTTACCCCCTCCCTCTGATAGACGATCATATCGATAGGTTAGGGAGCTATAAGTTCTTCTGCTGTCTCGATATGGCCACAGGATTCCATCAAATCCCGTTAAAGAAAGAATGTATTCACCTGACGGGGTTTGTAACACCAGAAGAACACTTTGAATACGTCAAGATGCCTTATGGTTTAGCGAATTCGCCGGTAGTCTATCAGCGAATTATTAATAACACTCTCCGTACACATATTAACGAGGGGAATGTACTGGTATACGTTGATGATGTACTCCTTCTTAGTAATTCAGTAGGTGAAGGAATAGAACTGTTGCGTAGAGTACTTAGGACTCTCACAACAGCCGGTTTTTCCATTAATTTGAGCAAATGTTCGTTTTTGGTTACGGAAGTAGAATACTTGGGTAGACTCATCAGTCAAGGTCAGGTTAGGCCGAGTCCCCGGAAAGTAGAAGCGCTGGTCAACACCTCTCCGCCGGCGAATGTTAAGCAAGTACGACAACTTTTAGGCCTGGCAGGTTATTTTAGGAAATACATAAAAGATTATGCTACGAAGACAGCCCCAATTGCTATTCTAACTCATAAAAACGTTAAATTTAACTGGACCCCCGAATGTGAAGCTATTCGCCTAAGCCTCATAAAAGGGTTAACCAACGAACCGGTCCTCAAAATCTTTAACCCAAGCCTCCCCACTGAAGTCCATACGGACGCCAGTAGTGTTGGATATGGCGCTGTCCTCTTACAAGCTTACCCCGATTCGAAGAAACATGTAGTCGCTTATTTTAGTCGATCCACCCAGGGAGCAGAAGTCAATTACCATTCTTATGAACTAGAAACGCTTGCTGTCGTCAAAGCCCTTCAAAACTTTCGCCATTATCTAATTGGTTTAAAATTTGTACTAGTTACCGACTGCAATGCCCTTAAGTCTACTGAACGAAAAAAAGACCTTTTGCCCCGCGTAGCAAGGTGGTGGATGTACCTCCAAGATTTTGATTTTTCAATTGAATATCGCAAGGGAGTGATGTTACCCCACGCAGACTATTTCAGTCGCAATCCTGTTTTTGTCAATCAAATCTCAAGACCCCGTAATTGGGCTCAAATTGCACAATCAGCCGACAATGAAACACAAGATCTCATCCAAAAGCTTAATGATGGTAGGCTAGACACTGGTCGTTATAAGGTCCAAAACGGAGTCTTATACTATAAATATATCCCAGTAGGTCAAGAAGCGAGATTACTCTGCTACATACCTAAAGGTCACCGACTTAGTCTCTTGAGAGTATTCCACGATGACCATGAGCACATTAACGCAGATAAGACTCTCGACCTTATTCTCCGACATTTCTGGTTCCCTGGCCTCTCACGATTCGTTTCCAAATATGTTTCCCATTGTCTCGTGTGCATTTCTCAAAAGAGAGTTCCTCGAGCTCCCTTACAAACTATAACCTCTTGGGAAAAACCCGATATCCCATTCAATACAGTCCATGTTGACGCCTTGGGACCCTTACCTATATCAGAAGGATATAAGTTCGTTCTCCTCATTGTTGATGCCTTTACCAAATACACACTTCTCTATCCAATTTACCGACAAGATTCGACAGAACTTAAGCGTGTTATAACTCAGGCAATTTCTCTGTTCGGAGTGCCTAAACTTATGGTTACCGATAGAGGACGCATGTTCGAGTCTAACGAGTTTGTAACATGGATCAACGAATTGGGCTGCAATCTGCACTACATTACACCTGAGATGCACCAGGCGAATGGACAGGCGGAGAGGTACATGCGAACTGTACTTAACATGCTACGCATTCAAGCGAACCACAAAAGTCAGCAGTGGTCTGAGACTTTGTGGAAACTACAACTAGTGCTGAATATCACGAAACAGAAGACTACGCGTGTGTCTCCCTTGAATCTTCTTATAGGCACAGAATCTACAACTCCCGTAGTTCGAGCGCTAATAAGAGACGTAGCAATTGAGGGTACTGCACCTAACAGAGAGGCTCTACGTGAAATCACGAGGGGTAGAGCCCGTCAACTTCTCCAACGTAACCAAGCAATACAGGATGAACGAGCCAACCATCGACGATATACACCGCGTCAATTCAATGTCGATGACTTAGTGTTTGTTATAAAGCATTCTCAGTCAACAGGCAAACTTGACTCTGGCATGCGTGGTCCATATAAAGTGGTTGAAGTTTTACCTAGTGGACGTTACACCCTACGGTTACTCAGCGGCAGCTACGGTAAAACTACGCAAGCGGCTGCACAGTATATGGTGCTCTGGCGAGGTGAATGGAGCCCCGAGACATGTGCTGCCTTTTTTGAAAGCAAGTAAAGTTTAACGTATTCCTGTGGTGAGCCATTGATGATTACTTATTGTGTGACGATGTACTGTTAAGTATACCTCACTTGTATGATTCGCACTGCATGTTGAGATGCCTCAATACGTGTGATTGCGGTCAGCGTATTGAGAAGCCTCGACACGTCTGAATACGGTCGGCGTGTCGGGAAGCTTCACACGTTTGAATACGGTCTGCGTGTGGAATGCGCTCGTACGTATGAATACGTTCTTCGTACGAGTGGGCCTGATTGGCAGGCCATGTTTCAGAGTTCACTGGTAACTGAATGACGTCGACCGACGAAAACCGAAGTATACAGGCCTTGAAATTGTAACAGTAACACGTGTTTTACATTTTTCTATTTTAAGGACGACGTATGTGTGTTATATGAGTGAGATTTATCAGAACGATGAATAAATTGATTGATCGGAGATAGAATGACTGGACAGCACGGTCGAGTGTAGATTTACTAGAACGATGAATGAATTGATTGACCGGAGATAGAATGACTGGATAGCACGGTCGAGTGTTTATAATCGGCTTCTCTGAATTGTTAGTAATAGATCTTTTGTTTCCAGATGAAACTAATGATGATGAGGAGAACGTGCAAATGTAACTCGCTCCTACGGCCAGCTTGTCTATGCCTTTGCTCGATGACAATTTAAATGTCGACTCACCAAGCTCGCCCATGGAAAGTCCTAACGTTACTTCCTAAAGGATTTGCGTCGAGGACGACTGAACGTCAGGAGAGGCCGTGTAAGGAGTCACGATGCCTCGTCATCAGCCCCTTTTGACAGGCTATATAAAGAGGGTGCTTGAGAAGTTCGGGACGTTATTGCTCGTCAAATCTTATAGTGTACGGACGTATTGTGACTATCAGTGTTGATCGCTATTAAGGTCACGTAAGCCATTTTGTTATTATTTTTGTTATTTAATTATTGAAGTTAGCAGTATTTGTTTTGTTACAATTTCTTATTGCACTCATAGGCTATGTTTTATTAAATTTTAAATTCAATTTGTAAGTAAATAAATCCTTTATAAGATTTATGTTTTTTTTTATAAGTATCCACTTCTGAATGCTAAAAGTATTTAATATAATTATTTTTTCAATTAATTTACGGATATTTGGACCTTATAAAAATTGGTCTTGTCTATCATAACAGACTGTGTGCATAGTTCATAACCAGTTTGCGAAACAAAAGGATTCGGTGCTCCTATTGAGACAAATTGTCTGTTTTGGATAAAGGCATTTGTAAGATCAAAAAGTCTCATAATCCCCAATACTATGGCAGAAAACTCGTTACTTAATGTGGCATAAGAACTGTGTGAGGTTTTTTGCTTCCCCTGAAGTCATAATCCATTAAACGAAACGCAACACTGCTCCGGCCGCAAATGCGAAAGGTGAATAGTCGTGGCGTTTTAATGCGATGTCGCTTTTTTAACAATTTCCTGGCGGATGTATTCCTTCCATTATATTACCTTGAGTGCTTTAAACGAAGCGTGAAGAAACATTTAAGTAAACCGCCGTATTTATTTAGAATGATGTAAGACAGTCGTAGTTGTTTAAACCATTAAGTGCAGTTAGTCTTTAGAAGAATTAAGAAACATATCTTTGACTGCCTCATGGCCTCGCGGTACAAGTATGTGCCGTGCGATCTAGATGTCCTGGGTTCGATTCCCGGGTCGGGCAAAGTGTTATTGGGTTTTCCATTAGGAAATTCTCAGTAACAGCACGGAGTCTGGAAATGTGCCCGAAAAAACGGCAATAGGCTCGCCCTCTATTACGTGGGACTGATACATACCTGGCGAAATGTGGGTGCAGAAATGCACATCTGCCTACCCCTTCGGGGAATACAGGCGTGAGTTTATGTATGTATGTATTTCTTTGGCATGGCATCGTAAATCGTTTAGCTTTAGACATATTGTCGCAAGTAAAAACAACTTAAAATTTATTTAAGAATTCAAAATAAATACCTACTATAAAATTAACAGGACAGTATATAAATAAATGCTATAGGAAAAAAATATATATTTATTTTTTAATATATTTGCTAAGCACGGTCATAAATAGCAGGTCCGATATTTAACAGATCTTTATCAATTTTTTTAAGGTCAGCTAGATTATACATATTCATTTTTAAAAATTTAAATCATTTTGCAATCCACAGAGGAACATTTACATTTCGCAACATCCAAACAAATTTAAGAAACTTTCTCTTTTTTTTCCTAGCCAGTGGAAAACAAGCATAAAAATACTAACATCGACTGCCTCAAGGTACCGCGAAGCTAAAGTGTTTTGCGATCCAGAGGTCTCGGGTTCCGGATCCCGGTATCACTATTTCTCATTAGAAATATATCTGTAAAAGCACGGAGTCTAAAATTTCCTCCAAAATCTAAAATAGTCTCGTCGCCTATTTCAAAAAAATTAAAAAACAATTGCCATAACGTTATTTAGTTGCACCTCTGCCTACACATTCAGATATTCATCATCATTATCATCATCATGATCATCATCATCAGCCATATGGGCTGGACACGGGCCTCCTCTACAATTGAGACGGTTTAGGCCTTAGTCCTCCACGCTGGCCTAGTGCGGGTTGGTGGACTACACATCTAAGAAATTCCTAAGAACTTTTAGGTGTGCAGGTTTTATCACGATATTTTCCTTCACCGTTAAAGCACGTGATAATTCTTTGTTATTGAATACACACACATAACTTCGAAAAGTCAGAGGTATGTGCCTGGAGTTTGAACCCGTGACCGTCGAAATTCTCGACCGCGCGCCTAAACTTCGAGGCAATCACTGCTTTTTTTGCCTCAAAGTTACGGGGGCACTAAATTGTTGTGCGATCTAGAGGTCCCAGATTACGGGTCCCGATATTATTATTTCTCATGGGAAAATTCTGCACGAAGCCTGAGAAAATCAGCAATTGATTCGTCGCTTATTTCGAAAAACTAAAAACCCTATTACCAATACGTTATTTAGATGCACCTCTGCCTACCCATTCAGACATACAGGTGAGTGGATGTATGTAAAATGGTTACATTGAAGGTATGTGTGTTGAAACGCGAGCCAGTGGGCCGTGCGGTACCGTTGCACGGGTCATTCGTACCGCCAGCGAGTCTGCCGCATGCACTTACATCATCGTTCGGTGAAGAATGAAATGAGCTCATTCAATAGTACTTTTATTTATATAGGCTGACTGTGGGACAACAATAGTCAAAGTCAAAATCACCTTTATTCAAATAGACTTTTACAAGTGCTTTTGAATCGTCACTAAACAATAAAACGTAGGACATATTAAGTCGTGATGGCCTCGAGGTTTGGGCGCGCGGTCGAGAATTTCGGCGGTCGCAGGTTCAAACCTCTGACTTTTCGAAGTTACATATGTGTGTATTCACAATGAATTATCACGTACTTTAACGGTGAAGGAAAACATCGTGATGAAACCTGCACACCTAAAAGTTCTTAATTTCTTAGGTGTGTAGTCCGCCAACCCGCACTAGGCCAGCGTGGTGGACTAAGGCCTAAACCCTCTCAGTTGTAAAGGAGGCCCGTGCCCAGCAGTGGGACGTATTTGGGCTGATGACGATGATGATGATTTACTCAAGATTCGAAACGATAGTTGTTTATGTTAATTGACAGTTCAAAATGGCTTATAAATGTGTATGGAAATAATGATTATTTTGACTTTGACTTACAATCGATAGACACATGCGTCATACAGATGATAATTATAAGTAGCACTAAGCTAGTGTGGATGCCCTGGAAAATTTCTTGTAAACCCGGATCTAGCGGTTTTTATCAATGTTTTCCTTCATTTCCATGATGATTAATTGTTCTTAGAAATTACAATTTACATGTATCTTAGTATCCTTATCGTATTGTCGAGATATGATTAAAACTGGTTTATCTTAGGATCCGAACAACTTACGCAATTTGCTTTGGAGGGTTTGGCACCTTCTATATTTACCAACATCAAGAAATAACCATATGCATACATACATACATAACCTCACGCCTGTACTCCCCGAAGGGGCAGGCAGAGGTGCATTTTTGCACCCACATTTCGCCAGGTATATATCAGTCCCACGTCATACGGGCGTTCCTATTTCCGTTTTTCGGGCACTTTCCCAGACTCCGTGCTGCTACTGAGAATTGAACCCTAGATTGAACATCACATACTTATGCCGCGAGGCCAAGAGGCAGTGTAGTGTACACGTAATATTAATAATTAATTGTAAGGTAAACGTGAAAATAAATCATAATATAAGCGCTGTTCCCCACTCAAACCGGTGCACTACTACCTGTGATGTCGGACCGAGTGGACGTGTCAGACGCTATTGAAACCAAGCTTAAGTAGTTTTATTTATACAAACCAAACCTGAAACATCTGGACATAACATTGGCGACGAGGAATAAGTACGTAAGTGCAAACAAAAATATAATATGCATGACATATAATATTATCAAAGAAATGGATTAAGTATGATTGATGCTACTATTACTTTGGAATAAATATAATAATTATTAATTATAATTCATAACAATTATGAATTATGGAAAAAAAGAGTGAGACATACCTGGTCTTCTACTACCAGTAATTCTTGTATTTGTTTAACAAAGTTAAACAAAATATTTTACATATTCGACTAGTTTCAATCATACAGCCAAAAAAATTAAATAAATGCCAGCAAATGCTTACCAAAACAAATAACTATTTTGTGCACAGTTGCCATCACGTGCCTATGTATCTTAAAATGGCGGGTCGTGTTTAATCCAAAGTATCATATGTTACTTTAACTTTTTCAAAGCTAACTGTGCAAAAAATAGTAACGAGTGCCTGTAAGAATTTGCAAGTTGGGTAGTGTACCCGACAGAAGTACACCGCAATTATTATGGCTAAAGCCATCAAGATACATACATATATTGGCATAGAAATGCAAAACTAACAAATTGTTAGGTTATTCCAATCCTGCAAAACCCGTATCTAGGGTTACAATTTAAAATTGAATGGTCTCTTCGTGATTGCAAGTCCAAAAAAAAAAAAAAAAAAAAAAAAAAAGGGCACAATTACCCCCGCAATACACTAATTTGACTGTGATAGTGAGATTTGACCTCAATAGATTAGCGGTGGCAAATATCGAAGTGGGCTCTCGAAATTTGTTTGCTACTTTGAAGAATAAACAAGCCGCTAAAAAAGCGTGCTATACGGAGGGTTTGGCATTGCATGACGTATACTACAATCTCCCTGGTGTTGTCGTGAAACAGAAGTTTACGTAATAGACACCAAACGATTAGACAGGATGCTTTTGCCTAGTATCCTCTATGAGCGACAAGTATTTCGCCTAATGAAACAGGAATTCCTCGTTACATTACGAGATCAAAGTTCCAAATGCCATTATGCAAACAAAGACAATGATCTTTTGGACCAGATAGTAAACAAATGCAAGCCCTCCGAACTTCGCAAAGAACATTCGATCCCCGCACCGAGACAAATGTTTATGTGATCCACAAATATTTTGTTTGTGAGACCGAAAAGTCTCCCGTAGTTTTCTGATACCCACGACACAAGACTTGTATCTAAATGTGGGGTCAGAACTATGTATGTGACTGTTGGGTGTATTTATTTACTTATGCATGTGATTCTGAGACCGAGACTGCCTTTGAGACTCTGTTACTATTGAAAAGTCCCACTGGAAGCCAATTTATGGAAACCGTAAAACGGCAAAGAACAGGATTGGAACAAAGCAGAAATGCTCTTTGCATTTACTGCTACGGTGTACTAGATGTGCTATCCCGCAAGGGACAAAATATATGGCAAATTATGTGGTTTTAAAAAACTACTTCAAAAATCAATGCCTCATACTAGATGTGCTATCCCACAAGGGACACAATATATGGAAATTAAAGTGGTTTTAAAAGCTACTTCAAAAATCAATGCCTCATACTAGATGTGCTATCCCACAAGGGACACAATATATGGCAATTAAAGTGGTTTTAAAAGCTACTTCAAAAATCAATGCCTCATACTAGATGTGCTATCCCACAAGGGACACAATATATGGCAATTAAAGTGGTTTTAAAAGCTACTTCAAAAATCAATGCCTCATACTAGATGTGCTATCCCACAAGGGACAAAATATATGGCAATTAATGTGGTCTTAAAAGCTACTTCAAAAATCAATGCCTCATCCTAGATGTGCTATCCCGCAAAGGGACAAAATATATGGCAATTAATGTGGTCTTAAAAGCTACTTCAAAAATCATTGCCTGACACTAGATGTGCTATCCCGCAAAGGGAAAAATATATGGCAATTAATGTGGTCTTAAAAGCTACTTCAAAAATCAATGCCTCATCCTAGATGTGCTATCCCGCAAAGGGACAAAATATATGGCAATTAATGTGGTCTTAAAAGCTACTTCAAAAATCATTGCCTGATACTAGATGTGCTATCCCGCAAAGGGAAAAATATATGGCAATTAATTGTGGTGTCAAAAGCTGCTTAAAAAATCAATGCCTCGTACTAGATGTGTTATCCCGCAAGGGCCAAATGTATGGCAAATGTAGTTTCAAAAAGCTACTACAAAAATCAATGCCTCGCAAGCCGTAAGCAAAGATTTAGAGAAATATTAAAAGACTCAAAAATCTGGCTTTAAGAAGGCTAAGTGAAAGGACACAAAATCACCAACAAATGATGTGAACTGTGTGTTTCACATTGGTGAATAAAAACAAGTTTGCCAGCTGGGCGGCATCAATGTAACCATGCTAAACGATCCGGTGAGCCAATACAATGTCGTAAATGAAGAGACGGGGAAATATTTAAAATCCTATGCTGTTGTAGGATCAATTTAGTAACCAAGATAAGTCAGAGTTTATGACATATGGTTCTGCAAATCCCCTAAATGTTATTGGATTATTAAAAGCGCAAATTTCAGTTAGACCAGCGAAATTTACCTAAAACAAAGTTACAAAAATATACAACTGGACACTTAAGCAATTCATCGTCAACTAATTAATTAATTTATTAATTGTTTGACTGTGTCGAAACAGAAATGCTTATTAATCCGAGTAGTAAAATGTCATTAATGCTACTTTGGAAGATCTTAAAAAGGCGTTCGGGTAGAAATTTATGGCCTATCGAAGTCAAAATCCACTCATAGTTGTAGAAAGTTTTGAATCGAGTTCACGAGGTCGAAAATGGGTGTAGTTTCGAAAAATCTGCGATTTATGCGGTAAAAAGTGTGAAAAGAAACTGCAAGTAAATTTTGCGTCCTCAGACTGGGTCTAGAAGTAAATGCAGTCGCGGAAACATTTCCAAAATCAAGAATGTTCAAATCCATATTTCAATAGACCGCGTCTGTTCAACCAATTTCTCTATCCTGTCGTAGAGTTTAAACTCAAGAAATTCCATACCTAATACAGATATTATTTAATTTATTGAGGGTTCATCCGAATGGATCTCTTCTGAAGCACCCGTTTCAAAAAGTGAACAGAGATGTTAGAATTTGCGTATACATGAGACAAGCTAGCAAAGATATTAGAGAGAAACACATGGGTGTAAGGTAATGGTACCTACTATGGAATAGCTAACCCGCAAGTTCCGCTATTCCAAAGTGTTCTCAAGCTAAATTTAAGCAATTCTTTGCATTAGTAGCAGTTGAGCGAAGATAGTAGATACATAAGAATTTTACATAGCCGAGGTCTATTCAGACACAAACATCTCGCGTTTAGTATTTTATGCGCTCCCGAATGCTTTCAAAAACCTTTAGAGAGAATCCTATTGCGCGAGTTGTTAAAATTAAAGTTAGCCAAGTCCGTATATATAAGCTCGTATCGGGACGATAACTAAAAAGAAGCATTTAGCTGTTTGAAACGGACTCTGACTCAAATAAGATCTTTGGGTATTATGACTAAGAAATGAGACACAAACAACAAACCTATGAAAGGTCAAAGGACAGAAGTTTTGCCGATGCTAGTCCAGTTGTACTAAGAGCAGTGCTCGTCAAAGTAAGCCAAGGATAATTGCTTATGGCAACATAAGTCCAATAGAACGTGAGAAACGTGTCAGACCGAGAAAAGGACTCTTGCGTTAGTCTGGGAAGTTGCACGTTTCAATATTTATTTGTTTGAACAATACGGTTAAGATTTAGTTAATGATCATAAACCCCTGAAGGTCATGTTCTCCCAAAAGTTGGAAGCATGTGCCCGGATTGAACGTTGGGTATAACGTCTACAATCATATAATTTTAATGTCGTGTACAGTTCAGGCAAGAAAAGCATATCTGATTCATAGTCACTATTGCGTGGCTGTACAGAACCAAATAAGCCGTTCGATATATCTATCTCAATTTAGCAGTCGATAAGGCTCGACCTTTGGCAATTTCCCTAAGTGAACTGAAGTAGGCTAGTATGAATGACTGCGAATTATAAATTAGTAAAAAATTGGTGTTTACCAAAATAACTAGGAACAGAGTGTATTGACACTCTGTTGTGTATTCACACCTTGTAATTATTGAGTTACAAGGTCTTTGAAAATGAACTCTGTCAAGATAATTTATTGCTACAAGGAAATTAAATTATTCCTATTGCATTCACGATAGTCGTCCCGAAATCTTTGCCATGAAACCACGACTACGGACTAAAGTATAATGAAAAAAAAATTGATACAGACACGAAATGTTATGTTTATACTCTGGTGTTAGCACCAAATCCTCCTAACCCTATGCGCAGAAACAACGACCAGTTCAGTCATGTATTGACACTGGCGTCGATTTTCTTGGACCATTGCTCAGATTCAGTCGCAACAAGGATGTTAAGGATCACTTCGACTGTAGATCATAAATGTGGTTGTCAACAACGCAGTGGATCTGTAGCTGATGGAGGTAAATTGTGTTATTATTTTTATCAAGTGTAAGATTTAAGATCCAAATTATTTACAAAAAAATTGTAGCTAGATTTAAAAAAAAAAAAAAATGTTCTTGTTTTACAATTTTATAAAAGGTATATGTAATCAGTGATGTTGTGTACATGATACATACACACACTGGTCAAGTCGTCAATGAACTGGACTAGACTGGAGGAGAAATATCATACACCCGGAAAGATGAAGAAGAATGGACTATACTTATATTGTAATTTATTTCTTTATTGGAAAAGAGCAACACTAGAGTTTCTTGCCCGTTCTTCTCTAGTGATAACTGCCTTCCGAACGGTGCGGTAAATTCAATATTGATATCACTAAATTTAAGTGAAATAATATTTGACATTTTATTGATTTAAAAAAAAATATATATTATTTCATTTCATTCAAAACGAAAAAATAGATTAAAAATCTAAACATATTGTTTATGTGTGTAGCACAATATATATAAGTGTTTGTTTGTTATTATGAAATATTATTTGATTGGTTAAAGATAAAGAATTAAATACAAAATAAAATTATTGAAAAGGGAAGAGATGTAGTGTACACGTAATATTAATAATTAATTGTAAGGTAAACGTGAAAATAAATCATAATATAAGCGCTGTTCCCCACTCAAACCGGTGCACTACTACCTGTGATGTCGGACCGAGTGGACGTGTCAGACGCTATTGAAACCAAGCTTAAGTAGTTTTATTTATACAAACCAAACCTGAAACATCTGGACATAACAGGCAGTCTAATAATAATCTTATGCCTTAATATATTTACCTCGGTTACAAAATCCCGAATAATTTGGGATAGAAGCTGGTCTTCAAAGCTGGTAACTCCTTAAGGGCTGTATCTATCGACCTTCATACCACATAGTGCAATTTACATAGTCCGCAATGGGAAGTTTTGGCTTATTAGATTTACTTATATCCGTCCGTATGACGTCAAACCTTCAATGAAAATACTTGAAGGAGGGGGGTATTACCCCTCTTCTTACGTAATACCAGCATACTGTCTTCCTCATTTTATTATTCATGTATTTCTCTGGTCTTTTTTTTTACAATGGCTCGGCGAAGATGTAATCCAATTACCTCTCAGCAATTGACATAGTTATGTTAGCATATTATAAATTAATATTGATAATTGTGCAAAAGTATTGCTATAAAACACAATGGCTCGATTTACCAGATTAAATGATTATATTTATAAAGCTTTTTTGAAGTAATTCTTTAGCGGCGCTGTGCAGTTCTTTTGGGATGGGTAAAAAATTTTGAACTCGCGTCAGTTATGTGACCCTGATCGAAAATGCGTAAGACGCATTATGTAATATAAATTGTCATGTTTGTGTACGATAGCGCAATAATTATTGTATTTTACCACGTAAATGATAGTACTTTTATACTAATAAATAAAGCAATTCGTGCGAAATTATTCCCTAACCATTCCAAAATATTCAATTCTGCCAACATTCCCGGAGTGCCACCCATTGTTTTTTTTTTACTTTGAATACCTATTGAGTTTCAATAGCTTTCAGTTGCGCATTACATAAGGTTTGAATTATGCATATATTTAGATAAATGCATCTCTTCTAACGGTAAGCCTGAATAAACCTAAACACTGCAGTAAAGTAGAATAAACATACAGTTGAATTAGATTATATTTTCTTGATACAAACTTTTCACATGGGGTATTTATTATATTTTATTTTATTTGGTAAATACACAGAACAATCACAATCAAAAATATAAAATAAAATATAAAACACAATCCAAAACAATTTTCACTAATAGGTAAACCAAAAAATAGAAGAGGTGAACGACTAAGGTAACAACAAATTAAATTATACAGAAACAAAAAGCATTAAATACAAAACAAAAAACATTTATACAAAAATGCCTAAACTAAACTAACACTTACACTAGAAAAAAGTATTTTTTTATGTCCATATACTCGTATTTCTTTAAAATATTTTAGCTATAATTTCAACTCTGCCTATCTATGGTAGGTTGCTAAAAATCAAATAATGAAGAACATCATCATCATTAGCCCATAAACGTCCCACAGCTGGGCACGGGCTTCTTCTACTACTGAGAGCGCTTAGGCCTAAGTCCACCACAGTCCAGTATCACATAGGGTAAGTCCATATATGTCTTCAAAATATTTGAGCTATAATTTCAACTCTGCCTATCTATGGTTGGGTTGTAACTATGTAGATGTAATCTCGGTGCATTAAAACCATTAACTGGCGAATGTACTAAGGGAGACAGTACGACGCGACCGCCTCGGGTCGATGGCACCAGTCGGTCTGTCTATATCTTTAATATTATTAAGTCTAGTCTAGGACATTGCAGCAAATTGTCAAAACATTCTATTATATTTTATGTCGCGGACGGATCGTAGCGATGTAAATCGAATAAAGCTATTTACAAGCCTTAGCATATTGGGTGCATATTTTGCCTTATTTCCAGCTATATCAAGACAAGTATGAATTTATGTTTCACTTGATCTGGGGGCACGGCAGTGTCCCGACAAGTCGAGCAAAACAGCGGCACGGCCGTACCATCCTTTTCTCGAAGCAGTTCAGGCCGTTTTCGACTCTCTATAACTTCGTTGTGGATAAAACTAGAAACCTGAATTTTCAGTAACCAAGCAGACGTATAAACACGATACGGCACTAAACAATCTTATTTAATATAATAATATTGATATGGTCACTATAAGATATTAGATTACCTAATTACGTAATAACTTAAGACAGAAGGTCCCTTAAGTAGGGACTAAATAAATTAAACGACTTGGTATTACATGGATTTCACAACTTTTACGGTAAAAGAACTGAGTTGCGAGAGTTGTTCTTTACAAGATTTGTTTTTGATGGCATAATACATGCTTTTAAGGCAAGAGAATTAATGGAATTTTTCATAGAAATATATTTTATCAAATTACGAGTAACGACAATACTTTCTATAAATTTCTTCAATGTTAGTATACATCACAAAATAGAACATGTGACTTTTTACTAATTGAATTCGTTGTACATGTTACATTAAATCCTACAGCTTTGTTTACCTGACAACTTTTGGGTGAATAGAGACAGTCAATACGCCAGGTTAATCAATATTCTAGAAGCTAATATAAAATACCCAAAACAAATAAAAACTCGTCATAATGTTCCATAAATATGCGCAATGAAAATAGGATAGTCGATGAAATCCGGCGGGGCTTCGGGTGACCGTGTCGGAAGCCGCTTAAGTGTGACAGCGGAATGCCATCCTCGTATATCTGATTAATAGGGCTCAAGCCCGTGCCGTGTGGCGTAACGTTACACAATTACACCACCGCCGTATAAAACAGCTGAATCTCGTCTGTTTTACACACTCGCTTGTGTGCTCATTGATACGACTTCATTAATAATTGCTGCCCTGGAAATTATAAGTTTGATACAAATACTTATAGATGTGCATTGGTTATGTAAGTTTGTTCCTGACGTACTCAGGCAATCAAAAAACTTGTGTTTTTATTGTCAGTGTGTATAATGTTGGCACTACACGTTTCACCGAAATTCACGTTTAACCGTTGCCATAATTATTTAAAAACGACTAAACTCTAGGACTTAACCCTCAACCCTCTCAGTTATATATATGGGCCGATGATGATGACTAAACTCGATAGCGTGTGTCATGTTTCCAGTGCTGGATAAAATATTAAAATAACATCCAATAATGTCGATTTATCCGCAGATGTTTTTTTTCTGAACTGTAAAGTAAAAATTTAACGAGTATATTTTCGATGACCTGGTGCAAAAACGTGTTCCATTTTTACCAGCTCGGCTGAGACGAATTAAATCCGTTAATTATATTTGCCGGTGGAATGAAACAGCGGCTTAAAAATGGTTCGGATATTTCAGTGTTGATGGTTTGGTACGGCTGCTATATTTAAAAGGTTTATATTCTGATATTTTCAGTGTTTTTTTAATTACATCAAAAGATTTTTTTAAACTGCCCTTTTTTAATAATGTTAATGAGTTAGATGATTCAGATGTCTTAAATCTAGGATGGTTTTTCTGAAAAAAAATAGTGGTTGTGAAATATATAAGTTATTTTTTTGTCTGGTTAAACCTATTATGAAATGAAAAATGTAATTATTTTACCAATGAGATCTCAGTGTTGATCCCTATATACATAATGTGATCCTATTTGAATGAAGCGACATACCTCGTGCAGTTGCGGTACTTCCATAGAAGCCCAAAAGCGTAACTCGTTAATTGTGTTATGTCCAGTTTATAATTGTTTATTGTGGGGTCAGGATATTCTCATTTATGTAAATTTTCTTTTGTTAAATAAAGATTTAAAGCTTAAAGATTATTTTTCGGCATTTGTAAGGTAAGCTGGGCTTTTGGGCTTCTATGGAAGTAACGCCACTGGCCTCTTGAACCTTACAATTTTATACATATTACCACCAGTGGCGGTACTTCCATAGAAGCCCAAAAGCTTACTTAGCTTAAACCTAAGCTTTAAATCATTATTTAACAACAACAAACAATTATAAACTAAACATTACACAATTAACATGTAACTCTTTCGGGCTTCTATGGAAGTATCGCCACTGAATACGACGTACCATCTAGCTATTGTTTGAAAAACATTGCAGTAAACTAACTCGAGTTGCAAATGTCTGTTTCTTTTCAGTTGAATTAGTTTTGCATATCTAAATGGATTGAATATTGTAGTAAATTCCACAATTTGATAATTCTTAACTAACGCTGAATTTTTCTTAATGCAAAAAGTCGTTTGCAAAAAATAATGATACAAATCTTTTTCAAAAATGTATGTTGTGAATTTTGAAATTTTGAGAAGTTACTTTTACGTGATATTTTATATCATACGAGTCATACTATCACTTTTAACAATATCTGTCTAGACATGACTAGATTATGTATGAAAGTGAGTTCGCGTGACGTTTTTATGCGGCCGAATGCGTGTCGGGCGCCATTTGAATGGGATCGTTGACATTGATTGACACGTGTTAACAATAACTAAATCACTTGTTCAATGTGCTTTCATATACGTACCTATGTGTAGCCTACGTCTGTTAAAGATACGATTGATCCATCACACAGCTATGCACTGTATCAACGACATGAAAAACCGGATGGTTTTTTTTTTTTGTACACCCAACAGTCACATACATAGTTCTGATCCCACACTAAGATACAAGTCTTGTGTCGTGGGTATCAGAAACTACGAGAGACTTTTCGGTCTCACATACACCCAGACCCGAAACAAATATTTGTGGATCACACAAACATTTGTCTCGGTGCGGGGATCGAACCCGCGGCCTCTCGTTTCGCAAGCTGGTGTCTAGCCAACTGCGCCACGGGGCTGTCATATGTGTATGTGTTTACATGGATATGTACTGTAATAAATGAAAAAAAATCTATGATAATATAATATACATATGTACAAACAGAATCATGAGTGCACTCCCGAAGGGGCAGGCTGAGGTGAGGTACTCTAACCACATTTCTCCAATTGCGTTTTAAGTCCCACGTAATAGGGTAACTCCATTCTACTACTCAGAATATCCTAATGAAAAAAACAATAACCATTTGCCCTACCCGGGTATCAAACCCGAGACGTCTAGGCCGCATGGCCCACACTTGTACCACGTACCACAAGCTCAGTTACCAATTACTTTATTAAGTTGTAGGTATTTACTTGCTAGTGCAGTGTTAGTCGTCTATCTATAAGATGGTATAAAAACCTCGTAAAAGTCGCTAAATACAAACCATTTCCAATAAATCGATTTATAGGAGACATACTATGTCTAATAGCAACTATCGCAAATCTGATTGTAATAATGACCTTAACACGGCGTTGGGTCTACCTAATATAAAAAGGCACACTTACGATACACAAAATAACATGTTCTCTAGCGGTAGGTACGTATGTATATGGGCTGGTCTCCGAGTAAAAATCCTTTGTTGCTAATAGTTAGTAAACAGCTTAAGTGCGAGCAACCAACCGGTCTGGCGGGCCCGTGCAGATGGCTATTCCTAATATAAATAACCACGTAATGGCATACATTCGTAATGCTATGCATAGGTCATGGCACGGTACGAATATTTTGTTTAGCTATTCGTACGCGAGACTTTAAAACTTCGAAATGAATATTTGACCGCTGCTCCACTTCTATTGTAGCAGGTTGATATATCCTTCCTCAAATAGACTATTCATTACAAAAATAATTTTTCAATTCAGTATTTTCAGAGATTAGCCCGTTCAACTAAACATATTTTCAGATTTTTATATAAAGTGTAGATTATGCGTTCGTTTATCGAAATTATGCATGCGAAATCTTGATGCATCTAGATGCTCGGATTTTGTTTAAGATATATTTAAAAAATAATATATTTATTTATGTATTTGTTATAAGAACATTTAATAATGTCGTGGATACACGTGTAGGAATATATCTTAGCTCAAAACCTCGAATTTAACCTTAAGCTTTAATTTAATCTATTTATGTTCTTATAAATAAACGTTTCTTTTTTTATTTTAAATAACAGCACTATTTTTCGTGTACATTTATAGTGATGAATAAATTTTAGGTTTTTATTAAATAAAAATAAATAAATACACCCAACAGTCACATACATAGTTCTGATCCCACACTAAGATACAAGTCTTGTGTCGTGAGTATCAGAAACTACGAGAGACTTTTTTTTTTGGTCTCACATACACCCAGACCCGAAACAAATATTTGTGGATCACACAAACATTTGTCTCGGTGCGGGGATCGAACCCGCGGCCTCTCGTTTCGCAAGCTGGTGTCTAACCAACTGCGCCACGGGGCTGTCATCTATGTCAGATATGCATCCGTGTCAAAAATGTTCGAACCATAATACTCGCGGGTATTATTAAAGCAAAAACTGCACGATTTCAGACGAGAACCTACCTAATACTCGTAGTAGTAGTAGGGATCGTTAAACTCCAGCTTCGTTGGAATGCAATACCATTTACACTAAGCAAGTACAGTGCCTTGTTCCAGATGAATAACCAGTTTCCAGGGGCACAAAGCACCACGTCTCAAATCGATATGACTTTTCTTTTATTTATTTATTTGTTGACGTTTTATTATACACGAAATAAAACGAACAAAATAGGTATAAGTAACATTAAAATAAGGTTGTGTCACAAATGGCGGCCTCATCGCTATCGGCGATTTCTTCCAGGCAACCGTTATATGGACTGGAGTGATCAGAAGCATAGTCGGTGGTAACAATTTATGAAAATAATACTTAAACATTTCTAGGATTTTATTTAGGGCGACTAGCTATAGTTACATTCTATAATCAAAATCACTAGGACTAAAAAAATGTCGCTTTATTTAACTTATTTAATTAATAAATATCTTAATTTAACTTATGGTAGAGAATAATCTTATGATCATTTATCTCAATATCATAAATTTCAATCTTCTTTATTAGCGATTTCGCCTGTCAATTAAACTTTGTCTTGGCACTTTGTACACCTGATCTTCCGTGGCATGTACAGGAACGATATTCAGCGTCGAAGCTCAGCGGGATTTCATTTGAACTCAAGTTTTGGTGTTTACAATGAATCCGATAAAGAATCCCCTTACCTAACACAACTTGTGTGATTTATACAGGGTGTATTCAGACCGTGATCGGAAACTAAGGCACGTCAAAGCTAAGGTGATTACAAACCCCCTGGCGTTAAAGAAAATTCTGACAAAAAATAAAAATTTTGACGTTTTCCATACAACTATCGGTATTAAATGTACGCGGTTTGTATGGAAAACGTCAAAATTTTTATTTTTTGTCAGAATTTTCTTTAACGCCAGGGGGTTTGTAATCACCTTAGCTATTACCTGCCTTAGTTTCCGATCACGGTCTGAATACACCCTGTATTTGTATCTTTGGAAGATAAAGACTCTCGTGGTTTCTCACGAACACAAAACATGTTACTTAGCATTTCTAACTATGTATGTAAACGCACAAGACTTGTATCTTGTCGTGTCTCACTAATTAATAATTATGTTATCCTATTATAAACATAGTATATGCGTACCCATTGATAATTTCATCATCATCATCAGCCCATATGCGTCTCACTGCTGGGCACGGGTCTCCTCTACAACTGAGAGGGGTTAAGGCCTTAGTCCACCACGCTGGCCTAGTGCGGGTTGGTGGACTACACAGTAGGTACACACCTAAGAAATTTTAGGTGTGCCGGTTTCATCATGATTTATTCCTTCACCGTTAAAGTACGTGATAATTCAATGTGAATACACACATAACTTCGAAAAGTCAGAGGTGTGTGCCTGGGGTTTGAACCCGCGGCCGCCAAAATTCTCGATCGCGCGCCTAAACCTCGAAGCCATCACTTCTTCTTCATTGATAATTTGGTAGAGAGTAATCAGCCTTGTATCGCAGTATCTGAGTATACTTTCAAAGCTAAATACGTTTACAACTGACATAAAACGTTTTATAGCTTCGCTAAGGTTCAGCGCGCCATGCTCCGCTAGGCGGCATGATGTCATTGTCCTAGCGCGATCGAGGCCGACATTCAAGAGTTGTACGAAGGTGAATTACGAGCAATTTGGCTATCGTGAATACTCATCATTACTTGCTATTGAGATAGCTGTACTCGTATACAGTGGCGGTACTTCCATAGAAGCCCAAAAGCCCAGTTTGCCTTTCAAAATTCCGAATAATAATCTTTCAGCTTTAAATCTTTATTTCACATAAGCAATTTGACATATAAATGAGAATATTCTGACTCCACAATAAACAATTATAAACTAGACATTACAAATTAACGTGTAACGCTTTTGGGCTTCTATGGAAGTACCGCCACTGCTCGTATATACAAGGAACGATAAATTGAAAGACAAATATTTTTATTGAATTTTTTCATGAGGTTCCATATGTGTTTCTCATGTAAGTTCTAAATGGTCTTGCAGTTATTAAATACTAGTTTGGTCTTTTGCAACGCACATATTTGTCTTTGAAGTAGCGTATGGTTTCGTGGAAACTTGTTTTTTATCATATTTAATAACACTAAAATGTAAAGTAATGTGTAGTATGCACTTCTGCCTATCCCCTGAGGTATACGGACGTGTTTGTGTATAAGTACAAAGGACATTAAATGAGAAAAACGTTTGCAATTCACAGATTCGAACAATTGAAAAGACATATTATCTCTGAGAATTGAATACTATAGGGTGATAGCTATTATGATGATAGTCTGGCTATAAATACTGTTAAAATAATAAAAACAAAAAAATATTATTATATATACGAATTTCGGATTTGTCATTCTTATATTCATTGTATTTTTCTTTTCTTTTATGCAATTTTTATTAAATATTTTTATGATATTAAAATGAAGTGGGATGATTAGAGAATAAACATCAGACTTGTACGCAAATAAATATGATATACTATTATACACTGATATATTCTACGCGGAAACTTGGAAAATCTAACAAACATTACGACTAATGTCATAATAAATTTTGCAAACATATTATGCTACATGAATACTCAGAAATTACTAATTAGCTCGGATGACACCTCTACATGACTTCCAAGTATACAAACACACTTGATTTATTTTTCGATACGATAGCAATAAAAATTGTCTCGGGGTAAATAGGTGCGGCGCAAGATCGAGAATACCCAAGATCGATTCTCGGATTATTAAAATAGTTAGTATAGTACAATAGTTTTAAAAAATATTTTAATATTGACGATTCAAAAGAACTGACAAAATTCTTTTTCAATAAAGTTGATTTTGATTTTGACTTTGACTTTAAGGTAGCGCAGAATTGCTGAATACGTTCGAGAAGAAACAAAAGTCTCTATCCTGTTAAATAATTCTTAAAAAACGCGATACCAGATAGACACCAGCTTGCGAAACGAGAGGCTGCGGGTTCGATCCCCGCACCGAGACAAATGTTAGTGTGATCCACAAATATTTGTTTCGGGTCTGGGTGTTTGTGAGACCGAAAAGTCTCTCGTAGTTTCTGATACTCACGACACAGGACTTGTATCCTAGTGTGGGGTCAGAACTATGTATGTGACTGTTGGGTGTATTTATATTTATATTTATTTATTTATATTTATACACTGGATGAAACACTTCTAGTTTCTCTGCCTATCATTACTATTATACAGGCGTGAGAATATGTTTTCTCCTTCAACATTGAAGACACAAATTTTCACAACCAATTTGCAAATAAGTCTCTACTTTTATTTTCCGTCTTATCTTGAATTAATTTATGTAAATGCCCTAATACAATAGAAATACATAACAATATTATGTTAACGTAACATCGACTAGACAAACTGGTTTGACAACACATGACATAATGGTTTTATAATATTTATCAGTTCCGTATGTAAACTTCGTATTAATTATGTATTAAATGGAAATTAAATGCTGATAATACTGCAATACAGTGGCGGTACTTCCATAGAAGCCCAAAAGCGTTACACGTTAATTGTGTAATGCCTAGTTTATAGTGGTCAGGATATTATCATTTATAAGTATGTCAAATTTATTTTGTTCAATAAAAATTTTAAGCTTAAGGATTATGATTCGGAATTTTGTAAGGCAAGCTGGGCTTTTAGGCTTCTATGGAAGTACTGCCAGTGCTACAATAGGTACTGCCTTGTTGTGTCTCGTAGCAATGAGCGCCGTCCGATCTAAAGGTGCTTGGTTAGATTCCCGGGTGTATCCTTTAAGAAATTCATAGTCAAAGTCTGAAAATGTCCCCGAAAAAAGCTTGCCCCCCATTACGACAGCCTAACACCTCTGGGCAAAAGTGGTTGCAGAAATGTACTACCTGCCGGGAATATGTTAATCCATCAATGAGCCTACGGAAACGTTACGTAACAAAAAAATTGCTTGACATTATAAGATGTGATTACGGAGCCGAAACGTGGACACTCACCAAAGATCTGGTCCACAAATTCAAAGTCACTCAGCGTGCTATGGAGCGGGCAATGCTTGGAGTTTCTCTGGCGGATAGAATTCGTAATGAAGTCATCCGCCAGAGAACCGGAGTCATTGACATTGCCCATAAGATTAGCACGCTAAAGTGGAAGTGGGCCGGCCATGTTTGCCGACGGTCGGACGGCCGGTGGAGCAGACAAGTGTTGGAGTGGAGACCGCGCTTAGGCAGACGTAGTGTGGGACGGGGAAAAAGGTGGCGGGTAGCGGATGGATGAGGGCTGCTCAAGACCGGGATGGTTGGCGCCTACTTGGGGAGGCCTTCGTTCAGCAGTGGACGGCGATAGGCTGATTATATAAGATGTCTGCCTACCCATTTATCTTGTACTCTTCTCATTTAAACATTTGAGATAATGTGGTGCAATATTCTATTAAAATGTATTCGACATAAATAATTATAATCGATTTAATATTATAAATAAAAGTCGACGAATGTTATATAAAATGTAACCTTCATAATATTTGTGCAAATAAAACGACTTCAAATTTTATATTGTGAGGGGCATTGCTATAAATGTTATTTATGTGACAAAATATATGCAAATATGAACATTTATGATGTCGAAAAGATAAGTTTCGTTTGTTACGTAATGTCAGCAAATGTGTCATCATCGGTGCTGACCACAAACAATCAGTTAATTTTTTATTTGTAAACACATCGAAGGAATTTCAATACAGCGTTGCATCACTGACATCATGGATACTTCGATGTTCAAATAGCAACAATTCCATTTTTAAATATGAAATCACTGGCCGTAAATTGTCCATGCCATGGGACCTGTTCCATTCACCTTTTAAATCGATTACAATTCGGCTAATTTATACAATCGATCGATTGTGGCTCGCGAGTTTTGAATGCAACATGCAACCATTGTGTTATGTAACAATAATTATTCACATACGCTTGCACTTTGATCGATGACCGCCTACTGCTTAATGTTAACGTAGCTCAAGGCCGCCGACATAACACTTTATCGATTCTCTATATCCGAGTCGTTTATTTTAGGGTTCCCCGTTCCATAGACGGACAAACAAGGCCTATATAAATAACCTAAGTTTAGTGTGAGTTGTACGATCCACATAGGCGTAGGTGTAATGTAGGTGGAATATAACCTGGATGGAGAACAAACCTTGTCCATCAAATGTATGATTGGAAGCAAACCTTAGTCAGATGAAGCGTCAGATTCCCTCTCTGGGAAAGCTACTTAATAATGTAAACAGAATATTATTTCATTGTGTTCATTAGCCACTGGAATCACTTGTTGATAGTAAATAAGATAAGCCTATTTTACGGATACGAAATTACGTTATTTAAGCGTTATTTAAATTCAGACTTTGAAAACTTTAGATCGCTATAAAACTACATACATTTAATTTACAATTGTCGATAACACACAACACATCAAAACAAAAATAAAGATGCATAAGATGAATAAGAAAAAGTATTGTAAAATGCGAGAGACTTGTCCCAAAATATCCAGAGCTGAAAAGGTATTCTATGACACCAGCACGACATAGTGAAACCCCCGCTCTTTGTTATAAGTGCAATGCTGTTGTAATAGAGTGTCAACTAGAAGCGACTAATCAGTACGATATTTGAGGATCGCGCTAACATTTGTCTCGTGAATCGAACACACAAACGTTCAATTTACAGACTCACCAATTGAGTGTGGTTCTACAAAAGCTGTCTGAATGTGGAGCATACCTATAAATGCGGATATTTTTCCCTATTTAGCACAGTTACGTAAAATACAACATTCCCTCACTGTTACGTAAGTTTCCAATTATTTTAAAAGCATTCTCGTGTGCATCACGGTAGCCATGTCTATTAACGTCAAACGTATTGCGGTGGCTTTTCATACCATTTTTCGCTTGATGTTTCTGTCATTCATATCTTTTTAGTAGTTTGCTATAGAGGCTACGCTTTGACGTGAAAAAGCCTAGATCCAGAATCCCATTATCTAAAAGTAATAATAGATTAACCAATAATATTCTTCATGACTCAAGGACCTTCAAGAAAAGAGCCTATATTTTCCTCAAAGGCCGGCAACGCACCGATGATTCCTCTGGTATTGTGGGTGTCCATGGGCGGTGTTGACCACTTAACATCAGGTGGCTCACTAGCTCGATTGCCTCCTTTCCCATAATAAAAAAAAATAAGTAAAAAAAATAGGAATATTACGTGACGTTTCAATAGTGCAACCAAATCATTGTCCAACCATCATCATCATCTTGGTGACATTTCTATTCGTGCCTTTACTCTGTTAGATCTGTAATCTTCGGACATCCAAAAAATACATCTATTTTATTTAGCTTTTATATTTTCTTATTATTTTTTCCCCTGGGCTTTGATAAGTTTATTCAAAAATCTTTAATATTCATGTCGACGCCGGATTTCCGAATGTCGACCGTATAGAATTGAAGTTAAAGCGCATTTTATTTTGCATTATATTGAGCCATACACTCCACCAATCATTAGCTAGTAAATCAAATGATCTTCACTCTGCAGCCATTCACTGATTCGCTTCTCGAACATTTTTCCCACATTCACTCCACACAGTACAGTTGTATAAAAGTAACGCGCAAGCACACAGCCTTTGTAAAATACGTACAAAATAAACTATTTCATATAAAATCCAAATTTTCTTTTGTTCATCACGAACATTCATCTTATATCAACACAGATCTTCATCTTGAAACCTCCTATAAAAACTACTTCATAAACTTCACATCAGGGTCAGCTCAATAGGCGATCGGTATCTTTCAACAATCTATTATCTAATTATGTGTGTGACGTCACAATCCGCCTCCACCGCCCACAGACGGCCGAGTGACCACTCGTCTATGCTTTGAAACGTTGGTAACAAGCCAAGGACTTTGTGTATAGAACCCAAGTGAGTATTAAAAGCTTGTGTGGTAAATTTTAAGAGACCAAAATTGGAGCCAAGTGTTACACCCAAAGTATTACATGAATAGATTTTTGAACTACAATTTTGTAAGTCTCAGCATAGTCTGACAGTCTTTGTGGCACAGTTGGCTGGAAACCAGCTTATAAAACGAAAGCCCGTGTGTCCGATGGCTACACCGAATCAATATTTTGCCTGATCCACAAATATTTGTTACGGATCTCGATCAGTGGTGGTACTTCCATAGGAGCCCAAAACCCCAGTTTGCCTTACTAAATTCCGAATAATAATCTTTAAGCTGTATAAATCTTTATTTAACAAACGCAATTTGACATAAAAGTGAGAACAATTATGAACTAGACATTACACAATTAACGTGTAACGATTTTGAACCGCTATGCCACTGGTCTGGGTGTCTCTAAGAGCGAGAAGTCTCTCGTATTTTCTAATACTCATGCCACACGACTTTCATCTTAGTATGAAGTTTAGTTTTAAAACTTTGAATAAGGCTGTAGGCTGGCCTGTGCCCAGCAGTGGGACGTATATGGGCTGATAATGATGGAACGCTCATAGGTGTGTGCCTGGGGTTTGAACCCGCGAACGTCGAGATTCTCGACCGCGCGCCAAAACCTCGAGGCCATCACGACTTAATTTGGGGAAGTTAATGCAAAATACATTTTCGGTCTTTTGGTATTTGGTTAACAAAAAACTTCAATTTAATTTAACTAACTCGCAATCAAAGCCGGTACTTTTCGGACACTGCAATTAGTTCGGCGAAAAGAATATGCGTGACAATATGATGACCTATAGAATTTTATTATAGCTTATTATGGCTTTGTATGTAATTACATGTATCATTATTTCTATATTTTACGTCAATAACATAACTACACTACAAAGGTCGATAAATCAGGAACTCATGGTGTTTATTTATAAATTGTTGTTGGTGTAGTAAACAACATAAAATGTTGTTTAAACGAGAGGTCGATTTTTTTAAAGAAGAATAGCGAACAATTAGAACAATATTTGCGAAAAAAAATTGATATAAAAACAAGATAATGACAAAATATTTGAACCATATGACTCTGTTAATGAAATCGGAAGAGTTTGTTATTTGGTTGATCATGCTAATCTCAAGAACTACTTATACAAATTTAAAAATAAATTGTGTTCAATAGTCCATTACTCGATGAAGTCTATAGACAATATAAAAACACGCTACGACAGAGTAACCATAAACACGGGTGAAACTGCGGGCACTGCTAGTATTTTATGAAAAAAGAATATATTGTTAATATTTACGCCGTAAGGTGATTCAACCGATGCGATGGTTTCATTTCTTTGCCGCCCACTTCCCGTCGTTGGCGGTACAATTTTTTTGTTTTTCTCTGACTCAACCACTTCAAGGTTCTAGCGATTGTAGCACATTGACATTAATGTCATTACACATTTACTATAGTCCCTTTTAGGTGCACTGGAAATAGCACAAAATTGTTAATTTTTGTTAATAACACAGCCCTATGGCGCAGTTGGTTAGACACCAGCTTGACACGAGAGACCGCGGGTTCGATTCCCGCACCGAGACAAATGTTTATGTGACCCACAAATATTTGATTCTGGTCTGGGTGTTTGAAAAGACTCTCGTACCGATACCCACGACACAAGACTTGTATCTTAATGTGGGGTCAGAACTATGTATGTGACTGTTGGGTGTATTTATTTACTTATGACACACAGCCTCCCAGATTCCTTTTTATACGCTAGCAACACCAGTTTTCTATCCGTTGTTCTCTAGCGAAATCTGCTTTCCGAACCGGGTGGTAAATAACAAAAATGACTGAATCAAGTTAAACATTTCAATGATTCAATGATTTATTTTGCGTCCAGTGAAATGTTGCATGCGACAAAATGAAAGTTTTTATAAACGAGTAGAACAGATTTATTAAAAGTTTGTTATAAAGTGTCTTCGCGATCGCGGGTTCGCATCATCTCGCGCGGTAATCCTTCCCATATACACATACGTATAGTAGTAATATGCTTCGACAGTAAGCAGTTAAGATGTTAGTCAATCTATTTATCAAACCAATCATAATTTCCTAAATATTCCTGGACTAAGGCCTAAACCCTCTCAGTTGTAGAGGAGGCCCGTGCCCAGCAGTGGGACGTATATGGGCTGATACTGATACTGATTTCATCAGATGTTTGTGGATGCTATCATCATCATCATCAGCCCATATACGTCCCACTGCTGGGCACGGGCCTTCTCTACAACTGAGAGGGTTTAGGCCTTAGTCCACCACGCTGGCCTAGTGCGGGTTGGCGGACTACACACCTAAGAAATTCCTAAGAACTTTTAGGTTTGCAGGTTTTATCCCGATGTTTTCCTTCACCGTTAAAGCAAGTGATAATTCAATGTGAATACACACATAACTTCGAAAAGTCAGAGGTGTGTGTGCCTGGGGTTTGAACCTGCGACCGCCGAAATTCTTGACCGCGCGCCTAAACCTCGAGACCATCACTGCTTGCTGATAATGAAATATTCCTCATTCCAGTATTAAAAAAAATCTCGCCGATCTTTTTTGACTTACTTGACAATATTTTTCTTCATCGTTTTCGTGCAATTATGAATACACATAACTTGGAATAGTCAAATTTGTGCCCAAGATTTTAAAAAGACGCTGCTCCGTGGCTATACAACATGCAAACTCTCCTTTCCCGAGACTAACAAATTATGCATCTACCCATATTCTAAGCAAAACTTTGAACAACTAAGGTATCCCGTTTCGGGCTATGCCTCAGTTCTCTACAATGCTAGCGAGAATACCGCGGGTTGGAATAATTTAAAAGTACTCAGGGAACTGCCGAGTCGTAATACCGGTATGGTTATCGAGAATGGAATTGTGGGGTGGAGGTTACCTTTGTATTTAGTGCAGCAGTACTAAAACATTGCCACACATTTTGAATTTGAAATTGAATTACACACGGATTCATTAATACATACATACATAAACTCACGCCTGTATTCCCCGAAGGGGTAGGCAGAGGTGTGCATTTCTGCACCCACATTTCGCCAAGTATGTATGAGTCCCACGTAACAGGGGGCGAGCCTATTGCCGTTTTTCGGGCACATTTCCAGACTCCGTGCTGTTACCGAAAATTTCCTAATGGAAAAATCCAATAACACATTGCCTGACCCGGGAATCGAACCCAGGACCTCTCGATCGCACGGCACATACTTGTACCGCGAGACCACGAGACAGTCATTATATAATGAATGGTAATCAAGAGATTTTTTTATACTATGTTCTTTTAACATTCGCCTAAAAATAAATATTAATCAGCCTCTCCGATATCACCTTGCTAAATTCCACAGCAAAGATTAGTTTGCAGTGATTTATCTTTAAGGTATAATTGTACTTTATGTGTGTATTCACAATGAATTATCACGTACTTTAACGGTGAAGGAAAACATCGTGATGAAACCTGCACACCTAAAAGTTCTTAGGAATTTCTTAGGTGTGTAGTCCGCCAACCCGCACTAGGCCAGCGTGGTGGACTAAGGTCTAAACCCTCTCAGTTGTAGAGGAGGCCCGTGCCCAGCAGTGGGACGCATATGGGCTGATGATATATGTACTTTATAGATTATATATTATGACTGCCTCGTGGTCTCGCGGTACAAGTATGTGCCGTACGATCTAGAGGTCCTGGGTTCGATTCCTGGGTCGGGTAAGTGTTATTGGGTTTTTCCATTAGGAAATTCTCGGTAACAGCACGGGGTCTGGAAATGTGCCTGAAAAACGGCAATAGGCAATTACATGTCATTTTTATCTGTCGATCGCATCCACAGAATTACTTTTTACTGTTTCATACCAAAGTCCAATCTGACTCCAACATACATTTACCACTTCAAAATTAACATATGTCTCGTCCAAGGACTATGAAATGTTCTAATGAACTTAACACAACGCGTTGCACACAGCCTTGACCGCGGTTAGTATTTACCCCAAGTTTATTTGCTACTTTTTTTACAAAAAAATGTCCATGCAAATACTGCGTGTGTAAGGTTATATAAACTAGCGCCTATACTAAGCACATATGGTATATGAGCCACACGCAACGTCGCGAACTAACACGACCTTCTGTAGGTACAAATATTTGGTGTGATCGGGTGTCGTATCAACAACGGTACGATTTAAATACAGGTCTTCTATTTTTGGCCAGTCGTTTATGTGGTTATTTTTTTAAACCGGTGTTTTTATTTTTGTGAAAATTTATTTATTTGTACAAAAAACATTGCAATATAACATATTTTTATAAAACACATAAAATGATGCTGTAGAATCTCAGTGTGCAATTTTATGACTCTATTGGCCGAATACTGAAACGCTTTTTAATCTGAGGGCGACTTATATTTAAGTGTCTGTTATAATTTAAGCGGTATACTGAAACATCATTTTTATCGGTTTTACGACTATGATTAACAGCCAACTTAAATTTCCATAAATGGCAACATTACCACAAAAAGTTATTTTACATGACATTTTTAAGTACATACCGCTTTAATTATAAACTAGGAATACCTAAACCTGTAACTTGGGGGTCATTGATTCTCTTGATTACTATCTCCTAAAACGATACAATCTTTACAGTACGTACATACGAGTATATTCACTACGGTAATAAGGTAAATTTGTACAAACAATGTGTTTTTATTTTTGTGTTGGCAAAATGAAAAACCGTACAGAGTATAAAATATATTTCCATTGTATGAGTTATGATAATGATTTTAAATACTAACAAAAAACCTATCTAATGAAAAAATATTAATTACTGTTCTTCAAGCATTTCTATTTTTATAATTTTTTTAAAGAAATTTACCGAATTTTATGATTAAAAAACAAAGGAAAATATGATACACATTATATTTGATTTGATACCTCTGTTACTCACTCACTAAACGATGCGTGACATGAAACTATGTCGAAGTAAACCGATCAGTGTTTCTAGTAGGCATCGTAAAACAAACAAATGATACATAGTAAAAAGTACTTTGCGACAAACAAGGTATTGTCGACCTCGATAGGTTTTGTAACCGCTTATAAAATAGGTTTTTTTGATAAGTTTTTTAGCTATTGCAACTGTTTGTACTTATACAACAAGATAGAGCTGCCAAAAATAACTTATTTTTCAATAACGAATTGTGTGGGATTGGTCTGGATTCACAGTGACTGTTAATAAAAAATATTGCTAACTTCTCTTATATGAAAAATTAAGTATCGAATCACAAATACTATCTAAAAAACCTATGGAAACTTTTCTCAGAACACCATTTTATAAGATTCTTTTTGGTCGTATTTTATACGTAAAACATAACTTAAGACCATATAAAAAACATCCAGTGTATTGACGATATTTTTTGTTCGTTTTAATTGCTTTATCCAGTTCTTAAAAAACTTAAGATTATAATAACCTTTTCAGAGCAAACGGTTGGCCTCCAAAACTTTTTGTTCGCGTTAGTCACCTTAATGGTCGGCTTGTTCCGACACCTCGGCCGCTAATGTTTTCGCCATAGCTACTCCATATCGCCATTACTCGCTTCCACGGTCCTCCACTGTAATAGCTTTCAAAATGACTATGTGTTTAGGAAAAGTTTTTTCAGACAAGCGAGAAATAAGCGACTTTTAATTATTTTTTTTACACCCAACAGTCACATATATAGTTTTGACCCCACATTAAGATACGAGTCTTGTGTCGTGGGTATCAGAAACTACGAGAGACTTTTCGGTCTCACAAACACCCAGACCCGAAACAAATATTTGTGGATCACACAAACATTTGTCTCGGTGCGGGGATCGAACCCGCGGCCTCTCGTTTCGCAAGCTGGTGTCTATCCAACTGCGCCACAGGGCTGTCATATGTGTATATGTCTATATTTCTTTGTTTATTTACGTGAATACGTGAAAATTGTATGTTTAAAGTTTCTTTGTATCACTATTTTACTATTCACACTATTCATTTATCATCCGGCATTAATTCTAAAACTTAGTCTGCTGTCGTTGAAATATATAAATTTGTTAAACTATGAAGAAACAAGTTGGATGAACCTTTTTTTTTTTTTTTTTTTTTTTTTTCACGCGGGGAAAATCCATTTACGGACCATCCCACCCCGGAGGGGCGAGGGTGTGTCGGGCTCACCGGCGCCTTCCGACCCAGCATGGATGTTACCGCCCGTTTTCGGGCGGCCGCTGGGTCGGGTCCCTACCAAAAACAATGCGCCGTAATACCGACTAAAAACCCCGCGACGGCCACCATCAGCGCATTCAGCGAGACGGCCCCGGAATACCCTGAAGCCAGAGCTATGGATTGATCCGGGACCGCCTCTGCGCGGTGCCAAAAGGCACACCAAAATTATAGTTGCTCCTCGGGGACCGCCAAAGTAGGGACGGCGGCCCCGTGTGGCCTCTGGGCGCCGGGCTAGATGTTGTCCCGGCGCCTCCTACGTCGCCTGTTGCGACGAGCGGGATCGGTCTGCTCCCGATCCCGCTCCGCGCTCTCCTTCTGCGAAATGACACGTTCGCAGAAGGAGAGCATAGCTTTCCACGACCTCCGGCTGCCGACCATGGCGGCGACCACAGTCGGCAGCGAGAGGTCTCTCCCCACGACCGCTACGAGAGCGCTGCGCTCCTCGTCCCAGGCTGGGCACTCCTCAAGCGTGTGCTGGGCCGTGTCCTCACGGCAGTTGCATGGACCTGGCAAATGATCGAGAAAAGTGGAAAATTACAGGAGAGGCCTTTACCCATCAGTAGAACACAAGATAGGTTCGAGAATGAAACAAATATGAACGAGGAAACTCTCCAACCGCACATTATTCATTGCAATTCGGTGGAGCTATTCAGAATACCCTAAATAACCTAATAAAACTAACTGATCTGGGACTTTAAATTTTTTTCGCACGCACGTTTTCCGCGAGACTAACAGCCCTACCGATACAAGAAATCCCCCAGCAAAATATACACGAGTTAATAAAATTACCTACAACAAACAATTGCAATTTACCACATATTTTTCCTTAAAACATCGAAAGATTTACTTACGTAAATGCTTTGTATAATATGTATATTTAAGAATTCTTGAGCAATACAATGGCCCACTATAGAGTAATTAAATATCTGAAGACCACTATAAATTTCTTTTTGACATAAATTAAATATGTTTTATTGCAATATTGTGTTGTTGAGACCGCATAATAGCATAATAATCAAATATGTTGTCTTTTCATTCATCATCATCATCATCATCAGCCCATATACGTCCCACTGCTGGGCACGGGCCTCCTCTACCATTGAGAGGGTTTAGGCCTTAGTCCACCACGCTGGCCTAGTGCGGGTTGGCAGACTACACACCTAAGAAATTCCTTAGAACTTTTTCATTTGTCTTTTCATTGTGAAAAATAAAATAAATTTAAAAATAATATTTCTAATTTTGTATTCGTACTTTGTGCCGTACAATACGTGTTATTGGGTTTTTCCATTAGGAAATTCTCAGTAGCTGCACAGAGTCTGGAAATGTCCCCGAAAAACGCCATTAGGCTGGCCCCTTTTACATGGGACTGCTGATGAAATGTGGGTGCAAAAATGCACTTCTGCCTTACCCTTCGGGGAATACAGGCGTGAGATTATGTATGTATGTATGTAATTTCGTATTATGCCGTAATAATGGTCTTCAGGTTTGGCCGCAAGGTCGAGAATCACGGCAGTCGCGGATTCAAATTCCATGCACACACCTTTGACTTTTTGAAGTTATGCGCACTTAAAAGGTTTTAGATATTGCTTAGGTGTGCAGTCCACCAACCAGGACTAGGTCAGCGTGGTAGACTAAGGCCCAAACCCTCTCAGATGAAGAGGAGGCACAGGCACCCACGAGAAGGACTATATGGGCTGATGATGATGATGATTATGCCATCAAGTGCGATTTAAACATGGATTGTTGTTTTTATTCATTTCCTCCCGTTTGGAGCCTTTTTTCCGGGTTGAAGTCTAACAGGGCGAGCGAAATAAAATATCAGAGCAACATGCGGTTATTTCGAACTTGTTTCAAACGCAACATGCGGCTTATCTGTAGTGTTTGTCAGTTTGTGCAAATGTTCCCTCTAGTCCAGTGTTGGTTTTGCACTGTTTGCGGCCTCTCAGTGCTTGCTAAGTGCGTCATTCGAGGTGTGCATGTGGTTGATAAGGGATTTATATAAATCTACTGGCATATTCATACATACATACATACACATACATAAACTCACGCCTGTAGTCCCCGAAGGGGTAGGCAGAGGTGCATTTCTGCACCCACATTGTATCAGTCCCACGTAATAGGGGGCGAGCCTATTGCCGTTTTTCGGGCACATTTGCAGACTCCGTGCTGTTACTGAGAATTTCTTAATGGAAAAACTCAATAACACTGCCCGACCCGGGAATCGAACCCAGGACCTCTAGATCGCACGGCACATACTTGTACCGCGAGACCACGACGCAGTCGAGGCATATTCATATCTGCTGGTATTCATCGGGATTGTGGCCGACCACTATATATATGAGCATTGAGCATCACCAGCATATACCTACGTCCCACTGCTTAGCACGGGCCTCCTTTACAACTGAGAAGGTTTAGGCCTTAGTCCACCACGCTGGCCTAGTGCGGGTTGGCGGAATACACACCTAAGAAATTCCTAAGAACTTTAAGGTGTGCAGGTTTCGTCACGATGTTTTCCTTCACCGTTAAAGTGCATGATAATTCTTTGTGAATTCACCCATACAGTACCTACTACAGTATCCCCATTTACCAAGCATCAACTTGAATACTTCACTATAGACCATAGTACAGTAGCGGTACTTCCATCCATAGAAGTCCAAAGCGTTACACGTTAATTGTGTAATGTCTAATTTATAATTGTTTATTGTGAAATCAGGATATTCACATTTATATGTCAAAATGCTTTTGTTAAATAAATATTTAAAGCTTAAAGATTATAATTCGGAATTTTGTAAGGCATGCTGGTCTTTTGGGCTTCTATAGAAGTACCGCCGCCGCCATTTTATAGAAAACTTCGCTTGTTCTTTCATTGTTTCATAATCCAAAACTCTATAGTTTGCGGTGCTATTTCAAAGACAATCTCTATAATTTAAAATTTGACCGCCACGTGGTCTCGCGGTTCAAGTATGTGCCGTGCGACCTAGAGGTACTGGGTTCGATTCCCGAGTCAGGCAAAATGTTATTGGGCTTTTCCATTAGGAAATTCTGAGTAGCACCACGGAATCTGGAAATGTGCCCGAAAAACGGCAATAGGCTCGCCTCGCCCCCTATTACGTGGGACTGACACATACTTGGCGAAATGTGGGTGCAAAAATGCACCTCTGCCTACCTCTTCGGGGAATACAGGCGTGAGGTTATGTATGTATGTAATTTCGTATTATGCCGTATTAATGGCCTTGAGGTTTGGGCGCACGGTCGAGAATCTCGGCAGTCGCGGGTTCAAATTCCAGGCACACACCTTTGACTTTTTTAAGTTATGCGGGTGTAGAAATGCACCTCTGCCTATCCCTTCGGGGAATACAGGCGTGAGGTTATGTATGTTTCTATAATTTCTCATCAATTCTGTCCTCATGATTGTCGGTAATCGTAGATATACCGCCGCCCTGATTAGACAATTGTATTTGAATTAGAACCTCTTTGTTGAACACTTTTTCTCTCCCGCAATAAGACAATTATTGTGTGACATCACGTGCTTGTTCATAATTAACTATATTGTTTATTGTACACGGGCTGAGGCTAAACGAACTGCCATTGTTTCGACACGAGCATTAATTGATGACAATCTACATCGTTTTTTCCATATTGATGAATGAGTAATTTATGTGATGTTTGCTATCAAACCTTTAATTACTAATGTTTATTCATTACATTTCTTTTTTTGGATGTAAATTAAGTTGTGATGGCCTCGAGGTTCGCTAGATTTCGGCGGTCGTGGATTCAAACTTCAGGCACCTCTGACTTTTCAAAGTTATTATCATCATGAGCCCACACGCTTCGCACTGCTGGGCACGGACCTCCTCTGCAACTGAGAGGGTTTAGGCCTTAGTCTACCACGCTGACCTAGTCCAGGTTTGCGGAATACACACCTAAGAAATTCCTAAGAACTTTTAGGTGTGCAGGTTTCCTCACGATGTTTTCCTTCACCGTTAAAGCACGTGATAATTCATTGTGAATACACTCATAACTTCGAAAAGTCAGAGGTGTGTACCTGGGATCTGAACCCGTGACCGCAGAGATTCTCGACCGCGCGCCTAAACCCCGAGTCCATTATTACTTCGCAACTAATTTACCATGAGAAAAAAGTAAAGTAAGTGAACTGATATAGATCTTCTTTGTGTAAATTTATGAATCGTAAAAGTATGATTCAGCACAATGACTTTGTATGAATAAAAGATAATCCGCGCGCTTTTTGCATCGTGCACAAAGAACAAATGCCAACGATCCACATCAGTGAGTAAAAAGAGCAGGCGGAATGAACAGTAGCTAAATTATTAACAACTGATTATGGGGCTCAGATAGATTTGATCGGGTACTCGCTCTACTGTGTAATTTAAGGAGACTGTACAATCAAATCGAAAATAATATATATGCAAAAATTCTGTGTATCTGTTACACTTTCACGCTTAAACCACTTGATCATTGATATATATATAATATAGGACGCTAGGAAAGAACAAAGACTAATTTTATAAGCAGTGATGGCCTCGAGGTTTAGGCGCGCGGTCGAGAATTTCGGCGGTCGCAGGTTCAAACCCCAGGCACACACCTCTGACTTTTCGAAGTTATGTGTGTATTCACAATGAATTATCACTTGCTTTACCGGTGAAGGAAAACATCGTGATAAAGCCTGCACACCTAAAAGTTCTTAGGAATTTCTTAGATGTGTAGTCCACCAACCCGCACTAGGCCAGCGTGGTGGACTAAGGCCTAAACCCTCTCAGTTGTAGAGGAGGCCCGTGCCCAGCAGTGGGACGTATTTGGGCTGATGATGAATACCCCAGCTATGTAAAATAAATACATTTATTTACGCCAAATAAAAATTATATAAATATATGAATTAATGGTATTAAATAATGAATGTAACAGCTCCAGTTTAATAACCTATTTCCCACGCTCACCCTTCAAAACGTACCGGAAAACTCTCACAACGTAACATAGCCGCGCTAGTATCGCATTCGTGCTGACCCTGAAGCGCCCTTATTGGCCCAGACAGCTCGATAATTACCATGGGAATTGGCTGGAGCCGCACAAATGCAATTTCCTATCGACACGACGACTATTTATCACACGATAGCCGCTGACATTGCTAATTTGTGTAATTGCAGTCAGTCAATATTGTTGCGTCGTATTTCTAACCTAAAGTCGTTTTTCGCTTGAAGTGTCTCATCATCATCATCAGGCCATATACGTCCCATTTGGGGGCACGGACCTCCTGTACAATTGAGAGGGAATTAGGCTTTAGTCCACCACGCTGGTCAAGCGCGGGTTGGCGGACTACACACCTAAGAACTTTTAGATGTCCAAATTGCATCACAATTTTTCCTTCACCTTTAAAGTATGTGATAATTCTTTGTACACGCATAACTTCGAGAAGTCAGAGATGTGTGACTGGATTTTGAACCCGCGACCAATGTGATTCTCGACAGTGTGCCTAAACCTCGAGGCCATAACGACGTGCTTGAAGAGAGCTTGCTTTGAAGTGTCTACTAATAGTCAATAGAATTCCTAATGTAGGTAACCTTTATCAGAAATTAGGCACGTAATAAGGTACAGTTACAACATAGAGCGATTCCTTACATAGCCCACATTACATACATTATCGCAGTTGTGATTGATCAAACCATTAATAATTTCGAAATTCATGTTTACTTTCATACATAATATATTTAATTTATCTTGCAGTGATGGCCTCTAGGTTTAGGCGCGCAGTCGAGAATTTCGGCGGTCGCAGGTTCAAACCCCAGGCACACACCTCTGACTTTCGAAGTTATGTGTGTATTCACAATGAATTATCACTTGCTTTAACGGTGAAGGAAAACATCGTGATAAAACCTGCACACCTAAAAGTTCTTAGGAATTTCTTAGGTGTGTAGTCCGCCAACCCGCACTAGGCCAGCGTGGTGGACTAAGGCCTAAACCCTTTCAGTTGTGGAGGAGGCCCGTGCCCAGCAGTGGGACGTATATGGGCTGATGATGATGATGATCTTGGAATCAGACATACTACATATATATTTTGGATCAGGGGGGCGAAAAAAGGCGCTTACACCTTAAGAGTTTTGATTACTAAAAAAACAATAATAACAATAAAAAAGTAATCATAATTATTGAACTAACATGTTTGCCATTTTTATTGATTTCGTGGTTCAAAATTATACTTCAAAAGCTTCATCATCAGCCCAAATGTCCCAATACGTCCCACTGCTCCGGGCCTCCTCTACAACTGAGAGGGTTTAGGCCTTAGTCCACCACGCTGGCCTAGTGCGGGTTGGCGGACTACACACCTAAGAAATTCCTAAGAACTTTTTAGGTGTGCAGGTTTTATCACGATGTTTACCTTCACCGTTAAACCAAGTGATAATTCATTGTGAATGCACACATAACTTCGAAAAGTCAGAGGTGTGTGACCTGGGTTTGAACCTGCGACCGCCGAAATTCTCGACCACGCGCCTAAACCTCAAGGCCATCACTGCTCTTTCGTCAAAAGCTTAATTCATAATAATTAATTAATACGTTATTCAACTTTGTAAACCATTATTAGTAATTAAAAGGATTGTAATTGTTATCAATGGCAATGCGTTGGCAAATATTGACGGAAGGTGCGATGCAGTAAATGTAGATTATCCCGCAAATCCGTCCATTGTGATGTGCTGGTGACAACATTGTTTTACAACGCTCTCATTGTTTCCTACTTTTATCTTTGTTCATACATGTACACAAGGACTGTTGCATTTTCACACTAGTATATATCAGCACTGTATGTATTCCGATTTCAGTGAAGACTAGAGGACCTTTTATTTAAGGAGCCTTAAGCTCCCCTTTCGGTACCTCGGGGGAGGCCGAAAGGAGTATGTCGGGGCCTCTGTCCTTCCAACTCGGCGCTTGGAACAATTGTCCATTTAGCTGAGTTGGGTCCCTAACGAAAATCCTACGCCGGCATACCGACTAAAACCTCTGGATGGTCATCACGCGCTTTAAGACTAGAGGATCTTTATAAAATAACAATATTAAAATTTACTATTAATAACGAAACGATATAAATCTATGAATCTCAATTTCATACAATTTGACAGCCTCGTGGTCTCGCCGCACAAGTATGTGCCGCGCGATCTAGACGTCCCGGGTCGAGTTGAGTATTTATTACATTTCATCTTTGAATATAAATTAAGTGCGCGCGGTCGAGAATCTCGGCGGCCGCGGGCCCAAACCCCAGGCACACATCTCTGACTTTTCGAAGTTATGAGCGTTCATAATGAATTATCACGTACTTTAACGGTGAAGCGTAACATCGTGAATTTCTTAGGTATGTAGTCGGCCAACTCGCACTAGGCCAGCGTGATGCACCTAAAACCCTCTCAGTTTTAGAGGAGGCCCGTGCCTAGTAGTGGGGTGTATATAGGCTGATGATGATGGTGATGATGAATTAAGAGCATGAAACGGAGTTACCAATAATACGGGTGCGTCGGTCGCGGCTGAGATATGCGATTTATCCTACACTAACACACCATCCAACAATTAATTGATGTTGTGATGACGACTATCATATGCGTACATGCATGATTTATACATTTTATTAAAAAAATAACAGTCATGCTTACAATTATTTATACTTTTACACATAATACACTGTAAGATAACACCTAGTTTTAACATTAACCTTTCGTCTTTATAACTTAGGTAACGCACAAAAGTATGACGCATTAATGACAACCAATTAAATTTTATTTGATGGCTACACCCTATTTGAATATAGTATAGTACCCATCATCAGGCATGATGGCGATAAAATAGTGCCCATTATCATGATGTCAGATCATGCCATGCATTCACATTCGTTAATTTGAAACTCTTCATTAAAGTTACGTCCAATTTTCAAATAATCCTGATACCACAATATGATCCAAGGTTTACTGTGATTGTTAGAACTACGAGACGCGTATAATATAAAAAAATAAATATGATGTTTTGTTTCATAGCAAACAATAGCCAGAACTAAAGTAGAAACTCAACTTCGAAACTGGGTTCGTAGTAAAAGAAGTCTGGGAAAGAATATACCTAACATGTTTTCGATTCTACTAAAGTAGTGATAGCCGCGAGGCTTAGGCGTGCGGTCGATATTCTCGGCGGTCGCGGGTTCAAACCCCAGGCACACACCTCTGACTTTTCAAAGTTATGTGTGGATTGACAATGAATTATTATTTACTTTAACATTGGAGGAAAACATCGTGATGGAACCTGCATACCTAAAAGTTCTCAGGAATTTCTTAGGCGTGTAGTCCGCCAACCCGCACTAGGCCAGCGTGGTGGACTAAGGCCTAAAACCCTCTCAGGCGTAGAGGAGGCCCGTGCCCAGCAGTAGGACGTATATGGGCTGATGATGATGATGTTTTCGAATCTACGACATAAATAGCTGGATATTTAGAAAAATCTCAGTAGTAATGATCAAGGAGTTTACAAAGAACATTATCCGACTTGAAACATTCCGTTAGTGCGAAAACACGACATTGCCAAAAGCAATTACAAAAGCAGTAGTTTTGGAAGGGTCAATATAAAAAATAAGAATATCAAGATGTAGTTCCGAAGATTGGATCATTATGGAGTTATCTTTGCTCATCCAATGATTATGAGCGATTATTCACTTTTTATTACGCGTGTATGACCCACAATCAAGTTATAATCGTAGATCACTCTGTCATAAACACGTTTTGTTTGATTATCGAGTTGGAACTATGGGGAATTTCCAAGACAATTTTATAGTAACGAAAACACTACATCAAGATATACTTGAGAATATTTACAATCCTATATTTGAGAGATGTTTTACAATGGCAGAAGATGGTGTACGAGGGCAGTCCGATAAGTACTTAGCCTACAAAAGAAAAACGAAAATTTTGGAAAAGTGGCGATTTATTTCTCATCACAGTCTTCTTTCAACTCGATTCACTTGACCCAGCGATGCTCCAACTTCTTTAAGCTGTCTGAAAAGAACGTTTTCTGGAGGTCTACAAAGTAGGCCTCCGTGGCGGCGATAACCTCCTCATTCGACTCAAATTTCTGTCCGGCGACGGACTTTTTCAAGTTTGGAAACAAAAAGAAGTCACACGGGGCCTAATCTGGAGAATACGGTAGATGGAGCAGCTGTTCGTAGCCTAATGTGACCAATTTGGCCGTTGCGACGGCGGAGGTGTGAGCCGGTGCGTTGTCATGGTGGAAGAGCACTTTTTTCTTCGCCAAATGGAGCCGTTTTTTCTACAATTCAGCGTTGAATCGGCCCAATAGTTCGGCATAGTAGAGCCCTGTGACCGTTTTGCCCTTCTCCAGGTAGTCGATGTAAATCACACCTTGTGAAACCTAGAAAACGGTGGCCATCACCTTTTCGGCCGATGGGACAGTGTTCGCCTTCTTCGGAGCACATTCGCCGGGTAAAGTCCACTGTTTCGACTGTTTATTGGTCTCTGGTGTGTACCAGTGAATCCATGTTTCGTCGACGGTCACGAAACGACGCAGAAACCCCTTCGGATTGCACCTAAACAGTGTCAAACACTGCTCTGAAGTTGTGTCACTGATGCGCTTGTCGTCCGAAGTGAGCAAACGCGGCAGCCATCGAGCCGACAGCTTTCTCATGCCCAATATTTCATGCAGGATATGACCCACGCGGTCTTTTAAGATGCCTACTGTCTCAGCTATCTCGCGCACCTTCAATCGGCGGTCTGCCAATACAAGATCGGGACTTTTCTCACGTTATCCTCCGTGGTAGCCGTTTTTGGGGCACCTGGGCGTGGCTCATCAAAAACTGACGTGCGACCACGTTGAAACTCGTTAAACCAATTTTTGACGGTCGCCATTGAAGGAGAAGAGTCACCGTAAACAGCATCCAAGCGCTTTTTGATATCGCTGCGCGATTTCCCTTCCAAAAACAAGAATCAAATCACCGGCCGATATTGCTCTTTTTCCATTTTTCGAAAATCCGCGGACACGTCCGCTTACACACGCGGTCAAAACAAAACTACAAATCCAATTCGGCTGAAATTTTGACAATAGCCGTCTACGAAGATGTGCTACATGATGGTAAATTTATCTTACGATAGTGGTGCCATCGGGCGGTGAGGCTAAGTACTTATCGGACTGCCCTCGTAGATTACTTCACGCGTTTATTCGGCAGAACTGGAAATTAATTTATTACAAAACGGTTCAGCCATTTTCGCATTATTGTAACAAATATATGAACATGCAAAGGTTCAATCATAGGGATGTATTATGTAACATACACCTGACTATATTTTTATGCACCAAATCCTAATTACGTTTAGATATACAGTGGACTTACAAATAATTATCACGTACTTTAACGGTGAAGGCATAAACCCTGTCAGTTGTAGAGGAGGCCCGTACCCAGCAGTGCGACGTAGGTATTGGCCGATGATGATGATGATGATGATACAATGGATCCCCGTAATCCGGCGCCCCCTGTAATCCTATGCCTATCTTGAAAAATCTTCACTAATCTAATCATGTATTAACATTTTGACACGTCAAGAAAACACTGTATTTTGATTTGTTGGAATACAAGGGACTCTTTCAAAAAACCGGTCTATAGGGGTTCTTAGGCAGTATTCTATAATCCGACAAATTCAATAGTCCGACACTGCCCTGCAAAACGTGTGTCGGATTACGGGGGTTCACTGTATATTTTTTGTTCTGGTATATTTTGACATGTTTCATTATTGTCTGGCTGTTAAGTGTAGCGAGCCAAAAAGCCCTCAGTCGTAAATTTTCCGTAAGTATACTCTTCAGCGCTGTGCTTAAAAAGGTCTCGGTAAATAGCAAAAGGCTTGTCCTTATGCAGGACTTGAAGATGTCGAAATTCGCCCTTGCCTATTCGCCAGGAGATTCTGTTGTTATTATTAAGTACCTAACCAAAAACTTCGATTTCATAAATTCTACGCATTTCCTAGTTCAATTATGTCTCCCAAACTCGATGGGACTCCAAACTGTCGCCTTCGCAAGCCAGTGATGGACTTAAATCCAAAGTCTTTGTTTCTATAAACAATCGAAGTGGTACCAGGAAGGCGAAAGAAACTTCTCCCGAAGGCTGCACCGGGAGCCGATTTACACTGAGCGCTCGATAAGAACTCCGAAAGTTTACAACGAGAATTCAAGTTAATCCCTCCGAGTACCAGAAGTTTCCAAATGACATTTTGAAAGTGTTCTCGAACATTCGGGGACGTCTAGAGATAATGGAGTCTTATGCGGCATCTAAAAGTTAAATGTTCGATGAGATTTATGTTATAAAAGCGATGGGGCTTAGCTTCAGCCGGGGAAATTTTATGGAATTTTATGGAAGCCTGTGTCGTCACTTAAGGTCCTATTTATCTTCATGAAATTATTCAAATAGTATTATAAATAATAAAATAATAAATAAATACACCCAACAGTCACATACATAATTCTGATCCCACACTAAGATACAAGTCTTGTGTCGTGGGTATCAGAAACTACGAGAGACTTTTTTGGTCTCACATACACCCAGACCCGAAACAAATATTTGTGGATCACACAAACATTTGTCTCGGTGCGGGGATCGAACCCGCGGCCTCTCGTTTCGCAAGCTGGTGTCTAGCCAACTGCGCCACGGGGCTGTCATAATATTATTATGGAATATGGACTCCTATCAGGCTATGTAGGTATTGAATTGGGCTTTAGTCCACCACTGTGGCTTTATGTAGATTGACGGCCCTAATAAGTCTCTATGAGATTTCCTCCACCATTAAAATGGGTTATAATTCATTTAGAACACACTTCCAAAAATCTTAATGAATCTTCCAAAATTCAGGTGTTTGAAGCCGTGTCTGACGAGATTGTTACTCACTCATCATTTCTTAGTAAGTGTGTGCAAAAAATTTTATCAAATGCTAATTTCTTTTGATCAATAAAAATTCTAGTTTGTTGAGAAATCCACCATAAAATTCCGGCAATAGTTCTTCCGATGTAATAAATCAAAACGTCCAGTGTTTATTTATAAAACAATCTGGCCGTAGACAATGCCCATCAATCACAAGTCATTCATGGGGTAGTGCTTTAGAAGTGGCGCGAAATCGCCTTCCCGCCATAACTAAGTAATGAACTGCGAGATTACATTGCGTTACGTAACCGGGGGCCAGTTACAAAATGATTTATTCTCACAAAACGCCAGTAGATCGACCAGCCCGATGACCCACTTCCGCGGGTCTTCGACCGTGTGACGTCACGCGAGCACCCCCCACCTACCAAGCACGCCACGTCACCCCCGGGGGTGTGTTCCCTTCCGTTCGAGGTCACATGCCAGCCGTACGCGGAGCCGATCGGTCGCGTTCACGTTGATTGAGTATAGTTAAAAAACTTAGTGCGTGATTTGTGCTTTCCTTCTCGTAGCTGCCGAGACACTAACAGTTATGACTATTAAAGGTAAGGTATTTTAATTTTCTTTTTTTTATGTAACTTGGTACGCAAGCATAAAAAAAACTATGCCTTTTACACATTTAAAAAAAAGAACGTATGATTTAAAAAAACTCAACAAATGCTTTATGGCCAGTTTTTTATCTGTCATTATGTAACACTCTTTCCATGAGTAACCTGGAGTGGAACACGACAAGGCGACATTATGTATGCGTACCAGATTCATGTAAAGTGGTGTATTCTATTTCCTTGCATGTTTCCGTGCTGGTTACCGGCTCGTTTCATGTCTTGCGCTCATCAAAGTGCTATTTACATAATACCTAACTCGTAAAAAAAATTTAAGCACAAACAAGGTCGTGAAATAGCCATGTTACGTATTAGGGGATGTTCTAAGACATTCTAATGCGTATGTCTGAATGTAATCAATATTGTAATATTTTGATACAAGGTTCTGTCCTAGACAATTGCTTTCCTATAACACCAAAGATGGACACAATATTGTAGAAAAATATTTTTTTCGTGTGTATAAATTAAATAATCTATTTTCATGTTCCAAGCTCAAGTTTAATGGAATTGAACACATGTTGACAGTATTACGATTGGATAAAGGTGGCAATAAATTGAATAAGGCGAAAGTTACCGTTCAGTGGCGAACTCTAACAAATGCCTTTGTTCAATGCGGAAAGGAGATAATGACAAAGATTATCATATTCGGAATATTATGATGCTCTTCTTGGACAAGACTTGGACTCTCCCTCATATTAAGCGATTGATTATGAATAATATGACGCTCGATTTCATAAAGATTTGAATTCTCTCTCTGATATTAAGTGATTGGATTTTTTTTGTTTGCTGCATCCCGTTGTCAGCCAGTATTAACTGAGTTAAAATGGCCGTCATAAGAGTAGCCACTGGTGAGAATGATCTTGACCCCACCTATGAAATGATCGCTCGTTTATATTACAAGCAAAAAATACTAGGTGAATATATCTGTCTCTCGCTGAAAGATGGGCAAATCTCCAACTAAGCTGGCTAACAAAGGATAGCATTTTTGCAAATCGTAACGAGTATTTTAAATGGGAGAATGGGTTTGTTTGTTCCGCTATGACGCAACGTTGTAGATTCGATTTTAATTATTTTCAATAGAGATTTATGACAGTTACAGAGATAGGAGCTACACCATAGTCTTAGACTGCAGTATGAATAGGTCGCACTACCTCGTTGGTACCACTGTCTCAAAGAAAATCGACGAAAAGCAATTATTATGCGTTCCATTCAGTGAATGAGATTGCCGGAGTTTGCTAGTTGTAGGATAATCGTGGATGGTGAGTGCTCTGAAAGTCTTTGGGGGAGGCCCATGTCTAGCAGTGGACGTCTTTCAGCTGATGATGATGACGTTGATGATGAGCAGGATCGTACCCGTTCGGACAGCGACCATCTTACAATAGGTGTAAGTCCAGCCACAGTGACCGACAAATGTTTCGCATATCCGGATCAGTCTGTGTATATCCGGTTTACTCCAAGTCTGTTAAATTGTGTCATACCGGTAAATTGAGACTCCATCTATGTCCGAACGAATGAAAAAAGTAATTTAATAAATTCTCCGTAGCAGCACAAATTCTGGAAATGTGCCCGAAAAACGGCAATAGGCTCGCCCCCTACTACTCCCTGCCTACCCCTCCGGAAAGGCAGGCGTTATGTATGTATGTAACACGCGGACAAAAGTTGGCTTAGAACATAATTATTGATTTAGTATCTAACCTGAGTAATGAGTTGATCGAATTGAAACCAGTTAAAACATCGTACACTTGTACATTCATATAGTACAAGTTTCGCTAGCTGTGTTATATTGCCTCCGAAATAGGATGCGCGCCATTTGCCGTATTTAACGAACAAATCTCATGTCTATACACTGTTCAAATAAACTGAATACCAATATCAAAATAAGTATCTATATCAATTAGCATTTTTATCATTCAAGCGTATTTTTTATTATAATGACTACGAAAGTAAAATTCATTCAAGTATACATTCATTCATTAATTTTCTATATTGTCAACTCAAAAGAAGCTCATCATTTCCCTTTCAAGGAAACTGCGGCTATGAATGGTTCCTCCGTCCCTTTTTAAATTTATACGTGCGAGCAGGATGACATCACTGCACTGCCAACGTCACGGGAATATAGTGCGTTCCATTGACAATGTTTTAGAACGCTGTGATGAATTTTCCATTGATGAAAATAGACGGGCTAAACTTAGCATAATATGGCATTACATCAACAGGGCTGTTTTATAGAAAATATAGAAGTTAAGGGATGTTATGTATTATTGTTTTTTGCTTAAGGACAGAGAGACCCTTAATAAAGAACATAGTTTTTTTTTTACAAAATTGCGCCCGGGACTAACCGCTAGTAAACTTATTTCATCATCATCATCAGCCCAAATACGTCCCACTGCTGGGCACGTGCCTCCTCTACAATTGAGAGGGTTTAGGCCTTAGTCCACCACGCTGGCCTAGTGCGGGTTGGCGGACTACACACCTAAGAAATTCCTAAGAACTTTTTTTTTTAGGTGTGCAGGTTTCATCACGATGTTTTCCTTCACCGTTAAAGCAAGTGATAATTCATTGTGAATACACACATAACTTCGAAAAGTCAGAGGTGTGTGCCTGCGGTTTGAACCTGCGACCGTCGAGATTCTCGACCGCGCGCTTAAACCTCGAGGCCATCACTGCTTATAAAAAAAAATTGGTAAATTCCAGTGGCCTTTTAGCATATCAAGTAAATTCTTAGGTTTATATTGCGTTCGTTTCTTGAAACAGTTGCCTAACGGCATCATTTATGATGTCGAGTTTCGACTTTGAAAACTCTAACAATATTCTCTTACTCCAAAACGTGAGTTAAGTTTCTGAATGCGTTCAGGGCAATGATTTAAAAATAATTGAATGTAAGCCTTCTTTTTATAGACAATAAACAATAATATCACTTATCGCTTTTGAGGATTTTTTAGTTCTTACTCAAATTTTATTGATTAGTTATTTTAAAATTTAATTTCTAGCTGTACTTTCCTCCCTTGCGATGAGCTGAAGTGTAACATTCCAGCTCGTACAAGGTTGCATTTAAATGGCACAAGGGCGGTTCTAGGTCGGGACCTCGCCGCGGGTCGTTGCATAGATAAGATGAATTGGAAGTCGCTTGGATGCGTTATTAGAGCGGAAAACGGAAGAAGTGGCTTGGGAATGCTGGGGTGGCTTATCATTGATAAACGGGGTGATTCATTTCTTTATTTAAGAAGAAGGAGTTGTTTATATTTATTTTTTTTACTTCAGTTAGTACAAACATCTTTTGATTTGTTAAAAGTGCATGCATTGATATGTCATATGACATTGAACTCTTAAAATGTTTTTGAGTTTTTCACGTGTGACATGTAATGCTGGATATATGCAAAAACTACTGTTTTTACACTCCTACTTTGAGGAGTCCCAAAGTTAGTAGGAATCCATTCTATGATATGAAATTCGATCGATATGATTTCTACGAGACAAAAATTTTAAAAGCCACTAGTATATGTTTTGGGTTCGGGTGCTTGAGAGACACTTAGATATTGTGCTAGATCAGGACTGCTACCTTTCGTTCTTAAAAAAGAACATCGCTCACCTTGAGGATACAATGCTATTTCTGACCGAGGACAGAAGGAAATTCTTAGTAACATTGACGGAAGCATTTTGCCTATCTAAGTGCTTCTTACGTATATATTACAGCATGGCCTCGGGAACCGCGTTTCACAGTTCGCTCATGAGGAAAATCGACCTACATTTGGATAGCGCACCGCGGATTATATGAGCCCAACTTACGTACCTTCTTTTCGGTGGAGTGAGCAGATTGCATCGGGAATTCCCACATTTACCAACACTTCTGTCGTTGGGGTACTGATTATGATTATCGTCCCTAAAATCTGGTAGGAGAGACTACTTCATCATCATCATTCATAACTTAAGTATGTTTAAATTATTCTAGTTTCAGCCAGGATTCTTAAAGCTATAAAAGAAGTGGGGGTGGAATTCTAGTTTCCTTTCTGGACATTATCATTCTCCTGATATTCCATAGAAATAGTTGCTTAAGAGTATCTAAGTAAAACGAGGACCCTTAAAACTATAAAAGAGGTTGAGAGAAATTAGGATTCTAATATCTTGTATACAAATCATCATTCCTTCTAACTTTCTTTGTGTTGTTGTAGAAGTTAATTTTGTTAGTAAGAGAATTATAAATGCGAAGTAGCGGGTTCTTCGATACGAACGAAGCCATCGATCTAATCGCCATGTGACGGTGGAAATAGTCTTGTATTGAACCCCTGGTATTAATAAGACGTTCAATTTGTAGCTTTTGAATATTTTAATGTGTGCTACTTGTTAGTGAATGTGTTTCAAGATACATTATAACAAGCCAGTCGGTAAAACAATGTCGGCTTAAATTCAGTAGCGCGGGATGATCCCGAAACGCATCACCATTACGAGAAATACATCAAAATTTGTTTCTGATTTTTTTAGTAGCGAATTTTGAAACTTGGTACTCGTATTTCAATGCATGCCATTGTCAATTCTGATGTACAGGAGTTACTTTGGCGGGTATGTGGTGGGAAAGCATTACCCATGGTAATAAGTACAAGCTGCATTTTTTGCAGTACTTGAGGTTTCATTTTGAAAATCTAAGAACGCATTTACGTTTTATAAATATTACAATCTGCTCGTACTGACGTCAATGAATTAAAAACCGTTTTTAAAAGATAACCTTGGCTATTAAGTTGTCTAGATGTCTAAAAGTGCTAGATAATGTGTGCAAATGGCTAAGGAAGAAATAAAATAATATTGTATTTATAAATCAAAACGGTTATGGCTGTATAATTATTTTGGAATTGGCTTCGTTATAATTTAAGGTGCGAACCGAACCGTTCCAGCTTGATTGACAGATAAGCTCGTCTCATAGAATTCGGACGGGAGTCGGGAAGCCAAGTTTCCTGGTAGCAAGATACTTTTACCTGCCCGGATAGCTAGCACCGGCATAAGTGTGTGTTCGGAGATCAGCCTTGACAGTCATCAGACTTATTATAGTTTTACGTCATTGCACTTACAACCAATTTCGGGAGCGGTCACTTTAACGCTTAATGTGAAGAACTGAATTTAGAATATAAAAATAAGCTAAAAGATTGCGGCCTCTATCCCTGCACGAATTTATGCATGTAAGGTTTACAAATAGTTGTAGGTAGTGAACAAGATTTTAGTGCCGACAAAGTGTTTTTAGTAAAAAAAAAATTATTATTTTTGTCTTTTTTAACAATGTCTGTTTATTTTCCGCAGAGCGTTCGGTGTGCGTGATGCGCGCGCCGGGCGACAGCTGGACGGTGGCGCGCTGGTCGCACGCGGACGCTGAGGCCCCGCCGGACGCCGGCGAGCCCGCACCGGCATCGCCAGCGTCGCCGCACGCCAGCGCGCCGCTCACGCCCACTTACCCCTACGACGAGCGCATCAACGAACGCTTTGCAATATGGTGAGTTTTACTACTAGTGGTAACAATCAGTTGTTCTTCTAGAATTGGCAAAAAATCAGCAGGGAAATCAAACATCATTAGACAACTTGCATAGGTTCTCCGCATGGGATTTCTCTAGTATGTGTTTACTAAACCACATGATGCGTGATGGGTTTTGGTCTAACAACGAGAGGTCTTTCCCTGCCATAAGACGTTTATCATCTAATAGTGGTAATGACGATGAAAGTAAATGTCGTAGTAGTAGTTAGTATAAGTTGACATAGAGGGGCTGTGTAGTCTGTATTTACCACTTTATCTAGTTTAATCCCGATATTAATTAAAATTATATGTAACAGCAATTAAATCTAATACACTGGTATTTGAGTTAACCCTTTTGCCGTCTTTATCACGAGTCATTGGACAACGACTGCTGGACCTCCCCAAAAGCTTTCTATCCTGACCGATACAAAAGAGTTTGCATCCAACAGTAGGTCCAATATTCTGACTGCGCCTGATAAAACTGATAAAATCTTAATAGAAACATTGCTATGACTTTCAGGCAAGGCGACATAACATCCCTAGAGGCGGACGTCATAACAAATACGACCGACGAGACCCTGACGGAATGCAATGAGATCAGCGAGCGCATCATGCAGGCAGCAGGACCTGAGCTCAAGGAAGAGATTATCACGAGAGCATACGGTAAGCGCCTGTTCCATAGACAAGTTAATCAATCTTGTTGGAACTTCTGGTGGGTCTTGCTCTCATGAGCCATTGAGGAAAGAGGTTCTCCTTGCATGCACATTCTTCTTCTATTCTTTTTAATGGCATAAGTATGTGTCGTGCTATCTAGAGCTCCCGGGTTTGATTTCCGGTTCGAACAGTGTTATCGGACTTTTTGTGGTGTACGGAATCAGAAAATGTGCTCAATAATGGGAATAGGCTCATTCCCCCTTTCGTGGAACTTAAAATACAGCTCGTAGAACATAGTTGCAGCAATTCACTTCTTCTTCTTCTATTCGAAGGTACAGGCTGAGTGTTTGTGTGTAGAAAGTAACCCTTAACTTCGTTCTTATATCAAGAATTGAAGATTTTGTAACATTTTCATATAGACAAAAGATTCCTCTTGTATTTCTGGGAAGCATCAATTTGTTCTTTAGGAAGCTGCGAAGCTCACTACTAGCATGTTTATTATGAATACGCTGGAAACAGGCCACATCGAACTCGCATTGGATATCATTCACAGATTCCTAAATCCACAGCCATGGCAGTGGCGGTACTTGGCGGTAGTTGTACTGAAGCACAAAAGCGTAACACGTTAATTGTGTAATGTTTAGGTTATAATTGTTTATTCTGGGGTCAGGGTATTCTTTTATATGGCAAATTGCTTTTGTTAAATAAAGATTTAGAGCCTAAAGATTAATTATTCGGAATTGAAATGAAATTAAATGAAATAATATTTATTGAATCTGTGGTATAACACGGTTTGACAGAGTGAGGAATGAATATGTTAGAGGAAGCCTGAAAGTAGCTCCTCTGATAGAAAAACTGAAAGGAAACCGTCTGTCGTGGTATGGGCATGTTATGAGGAGGGATGAATCATACGTAGGAAAAAAGGTGATGGATATGAAAGTTGATGGATGGGCGAGCAGAGGAAGGCCAAAGAAAAGATGGATGGAGTGCGTGACTGAAGATATGAAAGAAAAAGGGGTGAATGAAGACATGACGGCTGATAGGGATGTTTGGAAGGATAAAACATACTGCGCCGACCCCAAATGAAATTGGGAGCAGGGCAAGGCAATGATGAATATTTATTGAATCTATAATTAATGTCAAATACATCACTTAGATTCAGTCATTTCAAAATTACCACCCTGTTCGGAAGGCAGTCATCACTAGAGAAGAACGGGTAAGAAACTCTAGTGTTGCTCTTTTCCAATCAATAGATAGTTTACTATATTGATACAAAGACTAAATTTCCCGAATCAGAGCAATTCATTAATACAATCTCAGAATGTTATATTGAATATGAGGATATGAGGATAACATAGTCATCTTAAATTGTCTAATGCAAGCTGGGTTTTTGGGCTTCTATGGAAGTACCGCCACTGAGCCATGGTATTAGTAGACCGCTTTGGTTTTATGACAGCAATAATGATTTAGTTAATAAATAATAATAAATAAATCCAACATTCAAGTAATCACTCTCCATTGCAGAATGTCGGACGGGCGAGGTGGTTGTGACGCCAGGGTTCAATCTCCGGTGCAGGCACATCATTCACACCGTGTGTCCCAAGTACACGCCGAAGTACCACACTGCCGCTGAGACTTCCTTACAAAACTGTTATAAGTAAGTGACCCTTCAGCCCTTCAACCCTCTCAGTTGTAGAGGAGGCCCCTGCCCAGCAGTGGGACGTATATGGGCTGATGATGATGATGATGATGAAGATGATGATGATGATGATGATGACCCTTCAATATTCTAGTAAGTGCTGACTTGCAAAGTATTATTCGATCCAGTTGTCGACTGACAAGAAGGCCTATCAGGGTGCATATGAATACCCTGCTTTCGGGCTTTCCACAATCTCAATCGCCGACAAAATCGACAATGTTCTTCAACGTCGGCTTACCGTAAAGTCTCTTGTAGTTTCTGATACTCACGACACAACTGTTGGGTGTATTTCTTTATATAAGGTCATGGTTCTTGTACTCGCCAACCCGCTCTAGCTTGGTGAACTAAAGCCTAAACCCTCTCAGAGGCCCGTGGCCAGCAGTGGGACGTACTCGTATATGGGCTGATGATGACAATGACAATGATGATTAATAATGATGATAATAATGGTGATGATGATGATGATAATGATGATAATGATTATGGTAATGGTGATAATGATGATAATGGTGGTGTGTGGTGGCAGGAACGTGCTGCAGGCGGGCGCGGAGCTGGGCGCGCGCACGCTGGTGCTGTGCCTCGTCAACACGCGCCGACACAACTTCCCGCGCGACCTGGCGCTGCACACGGCGCTGCGTCAGTACTATCACCGCTCACTATGTCGACAACTCCTCCATCTTTACCACCATTGTAGATGGATGGGATATGAAAGCTTTGCAGACGTTTTGCTTGGATGAGAAACGATATATTTCGTAATTAAAATTCTTCAGTCCGCTTTATGCCAGCAAAGGAAACTTAACCTTGAACTTGTCCAATAATATAGGAATCTCATGCCAAGCAGCATGAGAATAGAGATTGAATAATTTTTCTCAATATAACTTCAATTTCTTTGCAAATTTGTTGAGCAGTTATAAATTATATAAATTTTTACGTCATTTAAAATTATAAATGTAAATACATTTATACATAGCCTCACGCATGTATTTTCCCAATGGTTAGGCAGAGGTTCATTTCTTATCGCACATTTCTGCAATTGTGTATCAGCCCCACGTAATAAGGGGCAAACCTATTGCTGTTTTTCGGGATTCCGTGCTGCCATTGAGAATTTCATGATGAAAAAACCCAATAACACTTTGCACGACCTGGTAGACCTCGAGATAGTATAAGTGTAAATTGTATAAATAAAATTTCATCGAAATCAAATTCTACAGAATTTGACACAGTGCTTTTTCATAATGATGATGATGCTTTTGAGCTTTCATGGAAGTGTAACGCTTTTGTGCTTGTATGGAAGTACCGCTTGTTATATGTATGTTAAGTTATGTATGGCTAGGCCCCGTGTGACAGTCCGCGTGTTGTGTGGCAGGCGCGTGCCGGCGCCACCTGCAACAGTGCCGCGCGCCGCGCCTCGTGGTGCTGTGCACGGGCGCGGGTGTGGGCGCGGGCGCGGGGGAGGGCGCGGAGTTGTCTGCGTGCGCGTGCGTGCAGCGCGTGTACTTCCCGCGCAGCGCGGCGGAGGCGGCGGCGTGCGGGGCGGAGGGCGCGGAGGGGGGGCACGCACTCGCCCGCGCGGACTCGCCGCCGGACCGCCGCATACGCATCATACACAACCCGCACTCGCAGAGTAACAATGGTACGTACCGGATTTTGGTGACTACCCTCAAATTTTGAATTTTGTATTTATTAGGAGAACAGCATCATTATCATCAGCCCATATGCGTCCCACTGCTGGGCACGGGTCTCCTCTACAACTGAGAAGGGTTAGGCCTTAGTCCACCGCGCTGGCCTAGTGCGGGTTACCGGACTACACACCTAAGAAATTCCTAAGAACTTTTAGGTGTGCAGATTTCCTCAACATGTTTTCCTTCACCGTTGAAGTACGTGATAATTATTTGTGAATACACACATAACATCGCGGTTTTGCGCTTGCAAACGTAAAAATATCTTGAATCACAAAAGTCCCTAAAAACCAGCAATAACCATTAAATCGAGTCGCATATCTCTGTGCCGGGCCTTCTAATGGACCGCTCAACTGGATGTTAAGTAACGATTGCTGCTCCTATCGATGCGCTCTACCGCTAGATGGTTGGTTCATTAATCCTGAAAAAAAAAAACATGGGATTTTCTTGACTGGTATTGTGGCTAAGTTTTAAGCTGAATCTAATGGGTAGCCGGTTTCAAAAAGGGTTATTTATTAATTATTGCCCGTATGCATTTTTAACGTTGTGTGTATCATGGAGCTAGGGTATTTCTTGACTGAAAGTGGACGATGTTTTATTACAAATAAGAGAACATATACGTTAAAGTCAAAGTGTAAAACGGATGACCGCAAGTTTAATCTTCGTGTAAAAACAGGAATTTAAGTGTTCCAATACATATTTTTTTTGATATGGTTCTTTGTCCGGTCGAAAATTCTCGAAACATTTCACACCAAAATAATTGAACAACAAAATCACACGCGTCTAATCAAAAACAATATTAACACGGATTTAATTGCCCCAGTAATTGTAACGATCATTATCGGAAACACATCGGAAAGGGACAGACGGTTATCGGTGAAATATAATGAGAAGGTAGCGAGTTTATCTCGAGATAATGCTGTGACATATAAAGGAGTTATCTACTATTGACGCATGGAGTATCGATTGCGTCGCGGCGTGGTTGTAACATTTCGGTTGTAATTTCATTGTTCAGTGTTTGTTTGGATAAAATGGAGGTTGTGCCCACTGTAAGAGTGGATTTGGAGCTCAAGGAGCGGCCGAATGGTGGGTATTAGCTTTAATACTAGTTTTTAATAACATTTCATAAAGTGACTCATAAGTCAAGCATCCAAAATAACAGAAAAATGTCATCACTTTTGGTGAATCATTGTCTATTGCATCCTGGTTAGGTAAATAATTGCAACTAAGCCGCGTTCATTGTTTTTATGGGGTAAAAATCTTGTATCGTATCAGAAACTATAAGAGTCTTATCCGTCTTTTTCTCATTCTTTAAATATTTGTCGATCACAAAAACAATCTTCTTAGGGCGAGGATAAAATCCGCAGCTTGTCGTTTCGCGGGCTATTGTCTAACTAACTTATCCACGGACTCTATCAGGTAGGTTTTGTTCAAAAGTCCTGCCTAGAAAAATATAGAATCTAGGTCATATGAGTATTAGGACTGGCTTATCCTCGATCAATTAAATGATGTATGAGTAGACGTGAAAAGTCACAACTAAGTAAATATGTTTGGTGTAACGATGATTTTCCATTTCGGTTAATATGATTTTTTAAGAATTGGAATCTGAAAAAAGCGAATGAGTATTCGAAGCCTTTACATATCACGTGACCCCATTTTAGATGTTATTCACCAATGGTCGATTGAATTTCAAAAGGAGTAGTTGCTTGTAAATACATTTTTTTAATATGTGCCTTAACTTCGAAAAAAAGTTAAGTATAGTGTATACGTTAATTTAATTTGCTTATATCTTCATGGAACTAACATGAGACACACACGTTTAGGATAGAGACTACAGAACTCCCAAATCTGCGTCATAGTCACATCTCTTTCGCTTCTAACACTATATTTAATCTATTTTCGTTTTCCTACTTTCTTTGTTATTTGCTCAATTTTGTATCTATAATACACACTCACTTTATACGGTAAAATGTTATACGAGGCATTCTCTGCAATCTTTGATATCAGAAACATACAGAAGGAGCGTTAAAAATATTGAAATCTTTGTTCTGGCACGCAAAAAGACGCCATTACGCCTTGTAAGCTCGAAACTGTTCAAAAAGAAGATTAACTGGCAGAAGACCCTCATCTGTCGGCACTCGATGTCCTACTCATGCCGGCCTTCTGGGATGTTTCTTGACACTACGCTAAAACCCCAAACGCTAGTCTATTTCCAACTCTGTGTGACAATGACAGCCTGAGTTGAGTCAATGTATTGTAGTCTAAATTTACAACGGCCGGTAGTTCAGCCCAGGACAGAACTTCAGACTGTCTAAGTGGTTTTCTCAAGAATTTGTCACGTATGAAATATTCATATTCGGTCAGGTTTGGAAGCAAGCTAAGTCCCTTTTTTAACCAGAGGAAAGCGCCTTAAGTTCCCCGTTTGGTACGTTGTTCGCTTGGCTGAATTGGGTCTCTAAACTAAAGTCCTACGCCGGCATACCGACTAAAACCGCTCGATGGCGGTCTTGCGCAATTTGGGCGGAACGAGATATACAGGGCGATAGGTGCCCTTAATTAATCCCCGCTGCCGCCCGGCGTTCTGTCCAAATGTGGACTCCTCTGCTATGGAGGGACTCATGATGTCCTCCACTTGGACCTTTTTTTTTTTTTTTTTTTTTTTTATTCTGGCACGGCAAAGTGACTCCACTGTACCTGATGGTAAGCACAGTGGAGTCCAAAAAATTACTACCGACCAGCGAGAAACGATATGGTCACCCGCTGGTCGACATAATCATGCCGGCCTGCACAAATGCTTCTTCACGCTTCGCTTAAAGGATCCAGGATCATAGGAAGGAGGGAACACGTGAGCTGGCAAACTATTCCACAGCTTGATGGTGCGGCAAAGGTAAGAGTTGGCGAACTTTTTGGTTCGAGCCGCGGATGTTGTAACCACAAAGCTGTGGCTTCGCATGCCAGCACGCGTGGTTCTGGTAAGGAAAGGAGAGGATGGGACAAGGTTAAACAATTCTTCAGAGCATTCACCATGATACAGACGGTAGAACACGCTAAGTGCGGCAATGTCCCTGCGCAACTGTAGCGGCTCCAGGTTGGCTGTAACGTCTGCATCATTCACAATGCGGATGGCACGCCGCTGCAATCCATCCAAGGCATCGAGAAGGTATTTGGCGGAACCGTCCCAGAGGTGCGAGCAGTATTCCATGCCCGGCCGAACCTGCGCTTTGTATAAGCGGAAAAGCTGACCGGGCGTGAAAAACCGGCGCACCCTGTTCAGGATTCCGACCCTACGTGATGTGGCGGATATAATGCCCTCGATGTGGGTCCTTGGATTAAGATCGCAGCGGATATCCACGCCTAGGATATTAAGGCCGTTCCGCATTGCGAGTGGAATGCCCTGAAAATTGGGGAGAGGAGAAAACGGGGATTTTTTGCACGAAAACGCACAGACCTGGGTTTTCTTGGCATTAAACTCAACCAGATTCCGGGTACCCCATGTAGAAATGAGCTCCAGGGTCCGATTGAGCTCAATGACAAGCTCCTCGCGTCTACTCTCAGTATCCGCCCGGCAACCTGGTGGCTTACTGCAGTACCGCCCATGGACCGTGCTGTCATCTGCATAGCAATGAATGTTGCCAAGCGGCAGCATATCATTGATATGCAGAAGAAACAGGGTGGGCGATAGCACAGAGCCTTGTGGAACCCCGGCACTAACTGACATGGGCTGTGAAGCGTGCCCGTCGACGAGGACACGCATTCTACGCCCATGCAGAAAGCTCGAAATCCACAAACACAAGTTGCCGGGAAGACCGTATGCCGGAAGCTTGGAGAGAAGGCCACGGTGCCAGACCCTATCAAATGCCTTGGCTATGTCGAGACTCACGGCAAGAGCCTCGCCATGCCGATCAATCGCCTCCCCCCAGTGATGCAAGGCAAACGCTAGAAGATCACCCGTTGACCGGTTACGGCGGAAGCCGTATTGCCTATCACTGATCAACGAGTGATCCTCCAGGTAGCGGACCAATTGGATGTTAATGATCCGCTCCATCACCTTGCAGATCACTGAGGTTATGGCGATTGGGCGATAATTAACAGGGTCTGACCGATCACCTTTCTTAGGGATCGGTTGCACATTAGCCTCTCTCCAAGATTGAGGCACCACACCTGAAAGATAAGACGCGCGGTACAGGCGTGTCAGTGCAGGAGACAACTCGGCTGCGCACTTTTTAAGAACAACCGCCGGGATACCATCAGGACCACTGGCTTTTCGGACGTCGAGTGACTGCAGTTCACGCCTCACATCACAATGCCTGATACGGATATCAGACATTGTGTGGCCACAGCTGGGCAGCGTAGGTGGCTGAGAACCGCAGTCATCGAGCCGAGAATTGGCCGCAAAGAGGCGCGCCAGTAGACTGGCTTTCTCCTCCGGCCCATGGGCCAGTGATCCGTCCGGATATCTCAGCGGGGGCAGCGAAGGACGACAGAAATTGGATTGGACAGCCTTAGCAAGACTCCAATAAGCACGGCTGCTCGTCGGATGGTCTGCCAAGGCACGTCCAATCTTGGAGACGCGCTGAGCATCCGCTCTCACATAAGCCTTCTTGCAAGCCTTGACGGCACGGTTATAGGCTGCCTTGAGTAAACTTAAATTGGGATCCTTCATTGCGCGACCCCTGATCCAAGCGCGGTACGCCGCCTGTTTATTACCAACAGCGTCGGCGCACTCGCGATTGAACCAGGAGCGTCCGCGTCCTTTGCCGGCGATCTCAGAGGAAGGAATATAGTATTCCATTCCTAATCTGATCTCCTACCTATTTTAGACGCTCATTTGTTGTGAGCGTCCGCGACGTTCGCGAGACCATGCGCTCTGCACCTAGGGTTGCCAACTTTTTTTTTAACAAGAAATAAAGTATATTTAGGTTTAAGAAGAATATTGAACAGTAGTTTAGAAAAATGAACAGTATTTTATTTATTTATTGTTTTATATACATATTTTTTAGAGATTCTCCCACAACTTATTAATTTACTGTCTTTTTTAAACTGTATCTGACTAAATAAAAATAATTATGTGAGCGTCTAAGTCTAACACTTTAGTGGTAAGCATTCTGATCCTGAAAACAGTATTTTGTATACTTTATTTTTGTTCAAAAGTAAAAAGTATAATGTAGTGAAAAACAGTATAATACTGTTTAAAACAGTATAGTTGGCAACCCTATCTGCACGACATCTCGGGATCATACATCTTCAGCCAGGACGCATCTCCCCCGTAGTACACCCGACAATCCCGATAACCCCCATTAGTCGCCTCTCACGACAGCCAGGGGCTGCCGAGGCAGAATTCTTTCGCTTCCAAATCACAGGGCGGAAGCTTAGTCCCTCTCAAGCATAGATGAGGTTTGTGTCTAGCGCTGTGACAAATATAGTGGCCGTGAAGTTTCAGTTATAAATTACCAATTTAAAGATGAACAAATCACATTAGGTACTATATATTATTTCGAGTCTGTAGTAACGCCTAAAGTTAAAGTGATAGCAAATATATTCACGAGACAAACGTATTAAGTAGTTTTCTTCTTTCACGTATGTATGATGTCCAGTCGTCGTGTCCGATTTAGGATCGTCATAGTAGTTATTATGGAGAGCCAAATAGTAATTTCTATTGACCTTCTATTGCAAATTTTCTTTAATAACTCCCCATCATCAGCCCATATGCGTCCCACTGCTGGGCACAGGTCTCCTCTACAAAAATATAAAATAATATAAAAAAAACGCAGGCACAGTAGTTTTAAAGAAACATGAAGACTGACAAAATAAAAAGCAACCATATTCTGCCATACATTAAGAAATATGCATGCGATTACTCCCCAACGAGCAGACGCCACTTATCTCAAATATTTGGATAATTTCGACTCATTCTCAATGTACCACCTGACCGGCGCGCACACCTCAGTTTTTATCTTAATAACACGTGTCATGAACATTCAAAATACTCGTCTATTTCTGTGGAAAGTGCTGTTAAAGTTATGTGAAAAAAATTAAATATGATTCCAAATGATAAAAAACAGATTTAATAGTGCACGAAAATTATGGAACTCGGTTAAATATGATTAGACACAATAATCAAATCATAGAAATGAGCGATTTAAAACTAAAATAAAAACACATTTCATTGCCAATGAAATTAGCCATAAAAGTTATAGGTAAATTATGCGTTAAGTGTAGTAAATCAATGAGGTTTCGTGTCAACAAAAATAAAAGTCTAAGATGAATATCGATTATCTCAACTCGATGATCGTCTATTTTTTCCATTGATAATGTTTTAATTACAAGTGTCACGTAAAGTGATGACGCTCTGTTTTTTATTTAAGTCATCCTGCTGGTCTTAATGTACTTATCTAGGTCAGTGCTTAATTCAATAACGCCTTACTAAACAAGACTGTTTGAAAAATCTCAATCACAGTACCATAGTTAGGACAGTAGAGACGCAGCACCTCGTTTATTGGCAAATAAAGTGTTATTTAGAGTCAAAATATTTTTTTATACAATAAAAAGTGCTATGTTAGTATATATTCATAAAGTAAAAATTAAAAATATATATTTAAGGAAAATGGGATATTTCATATGTAATTTACAAAACAAATGGATGTGTGATATTTGAAGTGACATTCCGTTTCCCGCCAAAAGTGTATTGTCTATGATTCGGCTGCCACAGATAAGATGTTGAATGAAGGCTTTGAATTCGACCGTAAGTAAAGTTTGACATGTGAGGTTGACGCGCCATCTTGATATATTTAGTCTTTGTTTAGAAAACCATACTGAAATGCCTACAAATATATCACATTTCCTCTTCAATATACAATAAAGGATTCTGTCATGATATTGATTGTAAAGACTAGCTATGTATATGTACTCATTTTAGGTAGAAAGGTAAAATTATATGTATTTTTTTGTTGTTTTTAATCAATGAAATGAAATGAAATTATATTTATTGAATCCATAAAAATGTCAAATACATCACTTAGATTCAGTCATTGAATGTTAATTAACTCAATATAAAAAGGAAGCTTTATTCGCGTACGGCTCTGTTCGGTAGTTTAAATTAATCTATTGGATGACCTTATTAAAAAAAATTGCACAGTTGACAAATAATATTTTTTATGTGGCACCAAACAATCCTTTACTTCCTGTTACCCACGACAAAAGACACATCTTACGACTATCATCGCGAATATATTTGCCCACGTTTTTATTTCAATGAAAGATTTAAATCCATTGTTTGCTTCCCCTTTTGATATGAATGATATCTCTGTACTCCGCGTAAAGTGTACCTAATCAGATAGTGATTTCATGATAAATAGTTTTTATAATTGCGCATTGCAGTTATCGCAAAGCACTTATGAATTCTATGTAAAAATTAGGCAACGGAATTCCGGTTACGGAATTTGGCATCCACAAATATTGTTTTCCTATCTGGGTGTTTCTAAGACTAAAAAGTTATTCGTGTTTTCTAATGCTTACTATCAAAGAATTATATCTTTATGTGGGCTGAAACCTGATTATGTAATTGTCGAGCTTTTGCTCCACCACGCCATATCAGTCCTTTACCATAAAAAGCCCAGTATTAATAATAATATAAATTAGTGATAGCCCCGAGGTTTAGGTGCGCGATCGAGAATCTCGGCGGTCCCGGGTTCAAACCCCGGGCACACACCTCCGGCTTTTCCAAGTTATGTGTATATTCACAATTAATCACCATTTAGCGGTGAAGGAAAACATCTTGAGAAAACCTGCACACCTAATAGTTCTTAGTAATTTATTACGTGTGTAGTCCGTTAACCCGCACTGGGCCAGCGTGGTGGACTAAAGCCTAAACCCTCTCAGTTGTAAAGGAGGCCCTGTATACGCTGCTGATAAAGATAGGCAAGTAACGATCGGTTTGGTGTTGCCAGCAGCGGATGACGACACGTCCCTGTGCGACGACGAGGCGGCGGTGGAGGCGGCGGCGGCGCTGGCGCGCTCGTGCACCGACACGCAGCGCCTGCTCGCGCCCGCGCCCGCGCAGCCCCGCCCGCGCCTGCTGCACCACCATGACGAGTCAGTACCTTGCATCCTTACCGCTTGTTACTTATTCCTTCGTTGACAGTGACGGTACTTACATGGAAACTCAAAAGCATCATCATCATCATCACCAGGCTCTCTCACGTCCACGGCTGGACATAGGCCTCTCCTACGGCACGCCACTGGGCTAGATCTTCGGCCCTCCTCATCCAACCGCTGCGAACCACCTACACTACGTTTACCGAATCGTGGTCTCCACTCCAGAAGCTCTAAAGCGTTACACTTTACTAGTGTAATGTCTAGTTTATTATTGTGGTGTCAGTATATTTCCATTTATATGTCAAATCGCTTTTGTTACATAAACATTTCAAGCTTAAAGATTATTTAGATTCGGAATTTTGTAAGGCAAGCTGGGCTTTTGGGCTTCTGTGAAAGTACCGTCATTGGTTAGTTACAGCTGATTATGTCAGTCCTGATCTCTATCTGAAGATCCATGGACTAATCAGGTTAATGATGGGTGGATTAGTAAAGTTTATTTTTGGATCGGTCCACTAGTAGAGAATGCTTCAAGGATTGAAGATCGTGAAGACAGTTAACAGTTCCTTCTAGTTCTATCTAGTTGGCAAATTAAACTGTTTTAAGGTTTGTTCTGAGAGCATCGGAGTTTTTTTATACCACGAAGACGTTATCCTCAATATTTATCTATTCTGCACCGTTTAAATAAGGTAAGTCTTATTTAATCTTCAGTGTTATAATCAAGAGCGTGATACATTTTAACGACCCTCAGACAATACTTCGGTTATCTTTCTGGTCTCGACCTACATCCAGAAGAGGCCGCTTCATGACCCTTGGCAGTTGTATAGTAAGGCCACTATGTAGAAATATATAGATTTTGTCCTTCCAACACAGTCACACCACTGATGTGAGTGGCGGGAGTGATCGATTCGCCAAAACTGTTTGACAATATTTAAACTAGATAATGTGTTGACAATGGAATGAGTGTCGTCTGTAAACTTTACCATTGGTCAATATATGTGACGTCATAGGTCCCACTATGTATGTTTATATTTTTAAAGGAAACAAAATACATACATCAAAAGAAAAAAACTATTTGACAGCCCCGTGACGAAATTGGCTAGACCCCAGCTTGAGAAATGAATGGCTGCGGGATTGATCCTCGCACCATGTTTGTGTGATACACAAATATTTTTTTCGGGTCTGGGTGTTGGTGAGACCGAAAAGTCTCTCGTAGTCTGTGATACCCACAACATAAGACTCATATCCTAGTGTGGGGTCAGTACTATGTAGGTGACTGTTGGGTGTATTTATTTATTCGATTTCGTTATTTTTCGAACATAGGCTACTTATTCATATAAAATGGGAAAAAACCGCTAACTTGTATGACGTGGCGAGATGTATTTTTAATAAATTTCCTACTATAGGTTTTCTGTATACATCCTATTAAAAATAAGTGGGAGTTGATGAAGAGGATTTACTGCCTGCCACATCGTACTATTCCACAAACTTTCCCCATCAAATGCGTCAACGGAAATGCCATCGGCTTGGCTGCTGCACGTAATCCGGATATTCTTCAATTAGCAAAACAAACTCTATAAAAAGCTTGATTATTGATACTGCGAAATTTACGAGATGCATCATAAGAACTTGATGAAGGAAACTCTGGAATGAAAACTAACTATTAAATTGATTATTTATTCTTTAATGATGAAGTTTTTTTTTGGTAAATATTCCAGTTTATGTTGTTCCTTAAAAGACGATATATGTAAGTCCAAGTTCCAACTGCTGGGCACTATCATTCTTAAGGCACATGGGCATTCGGCCTTTTTTCTAAATTGCACCGCAAGTCCACGAATATTAAGATTGCTGTGCTTCATAGGCCAATATCCTTACAACGGGCCATCTCCATTGTCTTTCAGAATATCTCATTGAACAAAATTCTCAATATCTTCACGAAAAATTACTGGTAGGTATACTACGCACTTAAAAATACGCTAAATTATAAAATAAACAGATTCTAAGCCGATACCTGATTATGCCTAATGATCACACTTGCTTCGCACAAGCTTTGTTGATGTACATATTTGGCCACGACATTCCCAACTGCATTACGCGTGAACAGTCATGAAATAGAGCGTTGAGTATGCGCTCCAAATCGTCACATTTCTATGAATAACTTCACGGTTATAGCACATTTATAACGAAGCCCACACGTGGTATTTATACACGAATGTCTTCTAAATATAATCGGCAAGAGTACTGCAAAGTTATTTCATACGAAACGGAAACTGGACCGCGTCCGCGTGGGAATGTAACTGGGTTGAGCTATATTTTTTTTTTGTGTTCATATTACTGACGACCTCTTTAGTCAATTTATAAACAGTGACCTAATCTTGTCAAACAATTATGTGGGACAAGTTTAAAATGTTACATTGGAGGAAGGAAAAGACGACAGCAGCGTTGTGCAAAGCTTAAGGTCAGAATATCTTAATGGGTGAATTTATTTGTTAATCGAGTCGTATTTTTTTTAATTCTGAAACATTTATTTCGTCTCTTAATATTCCGGAATCACAAAGTTCCTTCCTGATATCCTGAAATCTACAATGATTTAGTCTGACTGATGTATTTTGTACTCTTTCCTTATAACATCACTTTTTTCAGTTCACCGTATTCCGCATAGAAAAGAAGTAGGTATACAATGTTCATTTATTATAATTTTTCAGAAGTCATTTATCTTGACCTTATTTTTCTTATTTGTTCCTCGTATTTATCATTATTGTATCTTTCGTAGGTGAAATCAGAAGCTATTACATTGACATTATTTATGGATTCTTGAAAAACCACACGTTGTGAGCTAAAATCTATGATACATTCAATATTTAAAAGTATATCATATATTTAGGCTATTGAAGCGTTATGTATGACTAAATTAGTATTAAATGCACTCGAAAACACGTCTAAGATAGGCAAAAATTATAGAATATCGATTGTTAGAGAGATAAAATTTTCTTAACAGTTTTGTGGTTGGATATTTATGTAACATATTAACGCCCAGCTTATCCCGGGCGATATTATATAAAAATAATTATACTAGTCCTTTTTACAAGGTTTTATGGATCTGCATACCAAAAATAACCCAAATTGTACCAATCTGTGCGAGACCGAAATACAGGCTTAAAATCTCACTAATATCAATATATTTAATTTTTCTAACTCGGCAAAAGAAACGAGACAAAGAAAACTACAACTAGCACCGTTTATTATTGTACCAATGTTTATTCCAAACAGACCTAACCTATATTTACTATTCGCGAGAGAAATATTTACAAATTACAAACATAAAAACTGTCACACATTGTTCCTCGTACATGTTTATCAATGTTCTGAATATTTTAATTCCTTACGTCGTAGTGTTTGTCTGTAGCGACAAGTCATATGACGGGCAAACAGCGTTATCGCACGCGACTGCGCTCACTTGGGTTCGAATCCGCAGTGACGTGTCCTTATCTGTGAAGGTGTGTTTACGATGATTTTATATCTAAAGCACTCAATGATTTAGGAGATTTTTATGCCCTGCCTATCGTACACGTGAGATCAAATAGTTGGGCGCAAATTCTTACACACAGGGTTACAAAATTAGAGGCCACGATTTTGGTAAATAAATAAAATACATACATCCATTCCATACATAGTTCAGACAAGGTTTGTGTCGCGGGTATCAGAAACTACGAGAGAAGTTATGGTCTCACAAACACCCAGACCCGAAACAAATATTTGTGGATCACACAAACATTTGTCTCGGTGCGGGAATCGAACACAAGCTGATGTCTAGCCAACTGCGCCACGGAGCTATCTGTACTGTAGTCTTTGTATCCTAGGCAAAATATATATTATACGGTATATTTGCCTCGAATATCGGGTTAAGTAAAACTTAAAAAGTCCTCCGAGGTTTTTGATACATATGTACATCACAAGACTTGTAGCTTAATATCGGATCGAATTTTAGTATGTGATTGTAGGATGTATTTATTTATAAAATACTTTTTTTTTATTTAATACAAGAACAACAAAAGATGGATCGAGAGGGGAATTTCGACTAGATCGAATAATCGGTTTAGGTCTAAGTCTACCTCCCTTGAATTTAAGAAAGTCTGCGATCACACAAAAAGGACGTACTGCAAAGCTATTTAGACGTAAATTGATAGATACGTGTAATCAAAACATGTATAACTTGTGCCCTGAATACGTTGACTGCGCTAACAAAGACTTGTAGTGCACCTAACGTGCAAATCCACGTGAGTCACGTTATGATAAACGTATGAATGAATGTTACAAATAAATACCATCTATATCTATAAGCAGTGATGGCCTCGAGGTTTAGGCGCGCGGTCGAGAATTTCGGCGGTCGCAGGTTCAAACCCCAGGCACACACCTCTGACTTTTCGAAGTTATGTGTGTATTCACAATGAATCATCACGTGCTTTAACGGTGAAGGAAAACATCGTGATAAAACCTGCACACCTAAAAGTTCTTAGGAATTTCTTAGGTGTGTACTGTGTATTCCGCCAACCCGCACTAGGCCAGCGTGGTGGACTAAGGCCTAAACCCTCTCATTTGTAGAGGAGGCCCAGCAGTGGGACGTATATGGGCTGATGATGATGATGATGATGATATCTATGTCACTGTTTGTTACGTACGGTCCTCCTTCACAACAAAGAGATATAATACAATCTAACTTAGATTTTACTCCGCCATGCTCGCCGAGTAGTGGTACCTAAGAAACTCTCATGCTTTCACTCTTCAATGTCCAGGATTCCTTACGATGTTGTCCGTCCCCGTTAAAATTCCTTGTAATTCATTTCGAATACATATAAAAATACTAAAAACCCAGAGGTGGGACCTTTGAAATTTGTCTCGACTCCTTACCTAAATCTCGAGAGCTTCACTATCATTACTAAAATAGACGGCTCATATACGCGCCTCTCCTTTAAAATTCCATGGACTGGACTTTGGTTACCAACGCCTGAAAAAATTAAAGGAGCAAATGTGGTACTGATTTTGATAAGACACGTTCGACATCAAAATTAAACCAGATCGCGGCCGCCAACGGCGAATATGAATAACTCAATTTTCTCCATTTTCCTCGAAGCGAATCACTTAGCGCAGGAAAACGACTTTTTCCACGAACTCTTGTTATTGATGTACAAAATATTGTGAAGAATTCTTTGTTTAATACAGTCTGCACGCAAGGAGGAAAAAGAAGACGGTTTGAGGCATCGCGAAGTTTTGTTTGTATAGTGACGGCATTAAGGCTTAAGCTTGTCGTTACTTGTTCTTTTAACTAGCGTCCTATTAGAGAACCGTTCGGAACAAATCAGCATAACTATAGGATATAGGTGTGAGAGTGAATTATCACGTGCTTTAACGGTGAAGGAAAACATCGCGAGGAAACCTGCACACCTAAAAGTTCTTAGGAATTTCTTAGGTGTGTAGTCCGGCAACCCGCACTAAGCCAGCGTGGTGGACTAAAGCCTTAGCCCTCTCAGTTGTTGAGAAAGCCCGTGTCCAGCGATGGGACATAAGTATATGGGCTGATACTGATACTAATGATGACTATGAAGCCGGCAAAATTGTTTCAACAGCTGTGAGATGTCATATTTGACAAAAAAAAACTCTATTTATACCGCGCTATGCTGGCCTGTACAACGAACACAAAAGAAAGTACGAGTGCAAATGCAGACTCGATACAAATATTTGCGGATCATACCAGCATTATAAAGTATTTGTTTTGTATTGTTTGTTTTAATATAAACAATAATAATGTTATGAATGATAACAAACGAGTATGTAAGGCAAGGCAAAGTGGCAACAGTTCATATAATATCGATTATTATTGTTACACTGATCGAAACAATTATGTTTAAAACCGTGGCCTCGAGGTTTAGGCGCGCGGTCGAGAATTTCGGCGGTCGCAGGTTCAAACCCCAGGCACACACCTCTGACTTTTCGAAGTTATGTGTGTATTCACAGTGAATTATCACTTGCTTTAACGGTGAAGGAAAACATCCTAAAACCTGCACACCTAAAAGTTCTTAGGAATTTCTTAGGTGCGTAGTCCGCCAATCCGCACTAGGCCAGCGTGGTGGACTAAGACCTAAACCCTCTCAGTTGTAGAGGAGGCCCGTGCCCAGCAGTGGGACGTGTTTGGGCTGATGATGATATAGACCAGTGGCGGTACTTCAATATAAGCCCAAAAGCCCAGTTTGCCTCACAAAATTCCGAATAAGAATCCTTAAGTTTTAAATTTTTATTTAACAAAACCAATTTGACATATAAAAAAGAATATCCTGACCCCACAATAAACAATTATAAACTACACATACACAATTAACGTGTAACGCTTTTGGCCTTCTATGGAAGTACCGCCACTGATATAGACGTATACGCAACACTACTTCATAGATCATTTTGACGGAAATAGCTTTTACTACACCTTAATACCCATTAAATTCTTCGATCCTCATCAGGACGGATATGAATTTTAATCATCATTATAATTTGAATGCACACAACTGCATTTCTCCACTATCTGCACGTAAATAGTGTTTTCGCATTGGAACGTTCGTGCTTTCATCACATAACATGAAAGGCGCGGATATTACAGCACGATAGACCGCACGCGACCGTGCAGCGAGTGCATAACTTAGCTAACAATTGATTCAAACCAATTTCAGTATTGTGGAATCGGTATGTGAAATTTCAGCGCTAAGTGTATACAAACATACGCTCACACCAGTGGCAGTACTTCCATTGAAGCCCAAAAGCCCAGGTTGCCTTACAAATAAATCTTTATTTAACAAACGCAATTTGACATATAAATGAGAATATACAGACCCCACAATAAACAATTATAAACTAGATACTACAGAAATTAACGTGTAACGCTTTTGGGCTTCTATGGAAGTACCGCCACTGGCTCATACCTATCCCCGAAAGGAAAAGAGTAGAAGTGTATAAGTACGCCTACATTTCGCCAGCTGTTCAAAGTCCCTGTTTTTCTGGACTCTGTTTTGCTTCTGAGACTTTCCAAATGTAAAAACTGAACAATAATTTGTTGGAAAATAAATCTGCGTTCGATGCTCGCAGGCCACAATAGAGATTGCTTTTTATAACCAATAGAATAATCTTTCCCCGTTTTTGCCACATTTACTATTGCTGCTCCACTCCTGTTGGTCGTAGCGTGATGATATACACCCTTTAGCCTCCGTTGATGAGACGGGTTATCTAACACTGAAAGAATTTTCCAAATCGGACCAGTAGTTTCTAATATTAGCGCGTTCAAGCAAACAAAACACTCTTCGGCTTTATAGAATAAAATAGAATAGAAGTAAACTTGATTGTATACACACAACAAAAAAAGAAATTAAACAAAAGCAGAATGCACGTACAAATGGCGGTCTTATCGCTTTTAAGCGATCTCTTCCAGACAACCATGAGAAGAATAATTTTTGGTGCATACATACAATACATAAAGAATACATTTAATAATAATGATACGCAATAACCAGCAATATACTGCATTATATAAGTGATAAATAACGCTTTCTTTAAAAGATCTTTAACAAGGAATATTAGTACACTATACATATATACAGGTAATATTAGTATAGATTAAACCTCCCTAAAATCCGGCAGAAAGCTGGCAACCCAGGCTGCATATTAGCCCAGTATGATGGTATTGTAGCTTAAGTAATGTAATAGGCGTAAAGTAGGACAGGGCGGGTGTGTCGCGTGCCCTCAAACCTCCCCGACCTCCTCCTCGCCGTCTCTTTTCTCGTTTGCACTTAATTGCACTCATGTCCAGTGTGTAAGGTAATGGGCTAGTTAGTGCACGTTGCTGTTCATCATATCATAAGAAATAAAATAAATATATTAATGGATATTTTTGTAATATATCGGGAAGATTAATACCTAATAGAGTTTTGATATACGAAGTTTCATTTCCTCCCTAAGAATTCTTATTGAAAATAAAATTTGTGCATTCAGCCATTTATTACTATCATTACGATCTATTCTGTTATGACTTTAAATGTTCGTTAACGTTTTAACAACGAAACATAAAACTCAAACAAAATGAAACTCGTGTAAAATCTTTATTACTTTTAATAATTTCATACAATTCCTAAAATACTTGTTAAAATCCAAAATTCTAACATTATAATGTTTTGTTAACATCGCCGTATGAAATGGCTTTGGGCACGCGAGTTTTCAAGTTTTAATTAAACCACCGGCGTCCCGTTTGCGAACAGTTAATTATCGCAGTACGTACGTTCCGTCTGCCCCAGTGTCCCACTGAATTGTAGGATAGCCACTTAGTGGGATTGGAATAGCGATTTATTCAATTGCTCAAAACTTGTCTGATCCTGTAAAAAAATACGACAAAACGCTTGATGGTAAACATAAATAAAAATAATGTTGACTAGCGAAAAACAATCATTTATTAAAATTATACACGTAACATCACGCCTGTATTCCCCGAAGGGGGCAGCAGAAATGCATTTCTGCACCCACATTTCGCCAGATATGTACCGGTTCCACGTAATACGGGACGTGCCTAATACCGTTTTTCGGGCACATTTGTCTGCCTACCCTCTGAACAGTAATGGTTCCTCCGCGTCCGCTCGACAATATATACACGGCTTGTTGTGTTACAATCGTCACACGCTGACTGAGACAGGCTGTTCGTTACCGCACACAATGACTCGGGAACATCGAGACATGAATAGTGCATGTTTTGTACCCAGCTCGGTTAACACGTCTGTTGGACGGGATAGGACGCTGAAATTCCCTTATTTCTGACACTGTTGATTGTAAAACCTGGGTTAACAAAAGTCTCAAGTGCCTCTTGGCCCTATACGGGTTTATACAAGATATATATATACCTACAGGTAAATAATCTGCATAGCGACTAAAAATAAAATTATTTTATTAATTAAATTTCAATTTAAAATAAATTACAATTTAAGCATATAGAATATAGTCATCGCTATTTTTTTCCGCCTAAATTCATTGCTATGTCTTTCCGCCTAAATTCATTTAAATGACTAGTTGTTGCCAATTAATTCCTGCTATTTTGCACTTCATAGAAGAATATCATTTATAGCTGAAGTTTTATTTGAATAGAACAGCAGTATACCTAGACTAGCATCGATACAAAGAATTCTTAAACGTTGCAACTGAATAAAACATAAAAGTAAAATGGAACACTTTAATGGCGGTAGCAATAAAGCTTGTACTTCCATTACAGTAGTTGCAGCTTTATTGTCTATGCTCTACGATAGAATCTCGTACCTCTATCTTTAATGGAAACATGACTGGTGAAAGTATAAACAGCAGTCCTAAAACCCCTTTTTCTGAATTTTTAAGAACTTATCTAATTTCTCAGTGATACATAACCATCTGTAAGAATCTCGTGTTTCAATTGTCATTTCATCGAATCTGATAGCCCTTGCAATTTCCATCCTTTCGTCTGGTATAAGTAAGTCTATTCCAGACTCCTGTCTTGTAAAACAGTTGATCTACCTAATATTTAAAGTTTTATGTTTATCATCAATAACTACCCTCAGATTTAATGTCTATACTTCAAAGGGATCCGTAGCCAGTAGTGGATATACATACATACATAAACTCACGCCTGTATTCCCTGAAGGGGTAGGCAGAGGTGCATTTCTGCACCCACATTTCGCCAGGTATGTATCAGTCCCACGTAATAGGGGGCGAGCCTATTGCCGTTTTTCGGGCACATTTCCAGACTCCGTGCTGTTACTGAGAATTTCCTAATGGAAAAACCCAATAACACTCTGCCCGACCCGGGAATCGAACCCAGGACCTCTAGATCGCACGGCACATACTTGTACCGCGAGACCACGAGGCAGTTGTGGATATAATGTACAAACATTCTCATGTAGTTCAAATTTATTATGAAGTTATTTGTGAATTCACGATGAATTATCGCGCACTTTAATGGTGAAGGAACGCAATGTGAAACCTGCACACTTAAAATTTCTTAGGAATTACTTAGGTGTGTAGTCCGCCAACCCGAACTAGGCCAACGTGGTGTCTAAGGCCTATCCTCTCTTAGTGTCAGAGGCCCGTGCCCAGAAAAATGACGTACTATATGGGCTGATAATGATGATGATATTCGAAATGTCCTCGCCCATAATCAAGTTCATATGAAGCATTAGAACTAAAACAAAATTTTGTTTTATTGTACTCGTATCGACACGAAGTTTTCTATTTATGAGTGTTTAATAGTTTCCTCGTGTGTCATTATATTGTACTTAGCACGTGAAAAAAACATTATACCTCGATCATTTTACATAAATTTAAAGTACCTATATTTTGTATAGCATGTGTTTATTTCAAGCATAAGATCCACCCATATGCTGCTACGAACGCAGTCTGTAAGAAAAATAAATAAAATGTTGAATTTTTGTAAATGTTACGGCAATTCCTTGCCTTGGATTGAGGAAAACATTAATTAATTGTGTTCTTTTATAAGTGAATTAAAAATAAATAAGAGTACAAAAGGACTTTAGACAAAGTAAGTTAATGCCTATTCACTTTTGAACGAATTATATGATTCAGCTGATATGTTAACTTTTAAAATAGTTTGAAAATTGTATAAAATTCTCTCTCAGTGATAAACGATGGCCATTTACGGCTTTTGGTGATATGATTTTAGTGTCATGACATTGATTTTAATGTGGTCATCAATATTGAAAAACACGAGTCCCGAGAAAGAGTACGGTGGATTCTCGATATCAATATACCATAGAATTTGACATGCTCGTTTACACTGACGCCAAGAATATGAGCTCAATATGTCCGTACCATTTTGCCATAAACAATTTATGAGCCCAGATTTAAATGTCACCTCGCGAAACAATCAAAAGTTATTGCCGGTTGGAATATCGATGTACTTGTCGGCCAACTGGTCGTCCAACCAATCTGCCTGTGAGTTCGGAGATCGATCGACGCCGCCCCGTGGCGTGGGCGGGCGCGCCGCGACGCTACCCCGCCGGGGTGCTTAATGCTTACTTTTATTTCTTTAGTGTCGCTGTGTTGCCAGCTGTCGGTGTAATTAATGTTTCAATTTTGTAATAGTTTACTAAGTTAACTTCAAAGACATGTTACAAATAAAAAAAAATGAATTTTTTTGCTATTTTGACTTCAAGTTCATAATAACATATCATTGTATGTTTCTTGGAACCGAATTTTTTAATAACAACAAATAAAAAAAAGATACAAGTAGGCGCAGATAAAGGAAACAAACAATTGCAAAATAAAGTAATATTACTTAACAATTTATGTAAAGTAATTGTTAGTGTTAGATATGGAATATGTTGAGATGGCCGGAAGTTATTATGTTGGTAAGCTATCCGTCCAAAATAGGTACTCATGGACTCAACATACAACACTACACAATATTATGTAGTCTTATCTATATTGCCATAATAAAACTGAAAGAATCGTACTTGAAACAATATAAGCTCAGTTAAATGAGTATAAATCTTTTGTAAATTGACGTTTTGCACTTTTTGTGCTCGCGTTGTAAATTGTTTGCTATTTTTATATTTTATTACGTCACCGCGATGTATACGAGTATGCCAAATATTTGACAACGGAGACGTGAGTCTTGTGAGATTAGATTATGTCGCGAGCCGTACAGTATTCAATTAACCTATAAATGTTCTGCTCGAGTATACAGACAGCCTTTTGTACATCTGGTTTATTTGGGGTAATATTCTTGCAACACCTGATATTTTATTATATTTACATTGCTGTCACTGTCATAAATGCTAACCTAATTATTTTATTAATAAACTTTTTATAATAATAAAGCTTATACTGCAATAAACTGTATTAAAAATCTCCTATCACTTATTAACGGATAACCTAAAATGATCGGTAAATTTATTAACAAAGTTTTGTTTAAAATTACCCCATTAGTCGGGTGATTTACCCGAGCGCGGCGTCGCGTCGCGGCTCTCGCCAGCGATTCTCACGCCCCCTTCAGAAGTTCAGTCTCCTGGCGAACGTCGTGTAAGAACGACGCGCGTTCAACGCTCGGCCGCGTAAACAAATTTAAATGTTAAAGTGTACAGTCGATACGTGTTTTTGTGCGGTGTGTTATTTTAAATTATTTAATTGAATTATTGCAGCTATACATTTCTTTCCACGAGGGTAAATATGAGCATTTGTCACGTTCTAAACCAATGGTCACGTTCAAACATATGCATTTTACGAACATGTAGGTTAGGATCTTTTCCCTCCTATGTAGGGATTAACTAATTAGATTGATCAGATAACTATTTCAATGCTGGATTACCGCGTTGTATAGGCTTGTAAAGTTACATTATGTCGTGTCAGTCCGCAATTCTTTTTTAAAATATAATCGTTATGTGTTTAAGGAACAATTGAAAGGCCAAAGTGGCGGTATTAAAGTTTTTATTCGCGGTTAATATGGGAATATTTAAAGTACTGAATATTAACGACGTACTTCCTAAGTGTTACAACTTAATATTTATAATAGATATTTCCTATTTACTCATGAATTTATTTATAAAAATGTAGTGACTGTGTTTTGTTTTTGTAGTTTCAACAGCCAGAACTCCCTAAAGGGACAGATGAGATTTAGGAAAGCAGTCGATTTTTATCATGCCATGTTATTCCCTTTTCACACTAGTAGGTACTAATAACAAGGGATAGTCCACATTCTTATGCATGCGAGCATTTCAGTTACCCTCGAAATAACTCACGACAGGGCTCTCGGACTAACTCACAATGTTCAGGTTTCTTCGATGTATTTCTTCACCGTTGCAAGTCCACAATGACTAACTATGGTACTTAGTTAGATTCTGCGCTTGCTAAATCCACTACTAAAGACTAATTTACATATCTACATATACATAAACTGTATTCCCCGAAGTGGTAGGCAGAGGTGCATTTCTGGATTGTGTTTTTGTCCGACGCAATGTCGAGCCTAATTTATTAGTATGAAATTTAATTCATTTATTTATTATTTAATTAATTAATTACAAATTTCAATCGTCCAGAGGCCCATACTCAATCGGGAATTCGAAAATTCGTATCTTTCCCGTACCATAGTTAGAGAATATTTTGTCAGTACACATGTTAGTTCCTACCAGTTATCCTGGACATAGAACAGGTGAATAAGATTAGAAGGGAAATAGACAGTATTTTATATGGGGACGAGTGTCGCCGCTTGTCTGTCACCTGTTCATTCTACTACGATCACACGACCAATGATAAAAATTTCAAACAAAAATGAAGGGCTGCTATTGGTTGTCACACATTTATAAAAAATCTTGATATAACACGTAACCCGAATTACTAAAAAGCGGTCGTGTCAAACATATGATAGTCTAGTCGTAGGATCGGCACGCTCGGCATGCTGACATTTCCTTTCTAGTCTTATTCAACTGTTCTGTGATCCTGGGTCATTAAGCGTGACGAAACCTTTCAGTAGGTTTGAGTGTGTCCAGTGACGAAAGTTGTGAGTCTCTGGCAACTTGATGCTCTGTTTGGACAACAGACCTTTTTTTGCATGGGGAATATCCTCTTGGATTCCTGATTGTGTCTAGCAGCAGGGTATGTCGGATTCTTATCGACTAAACACCCCATAGTTCTCGGTTACCCCGTGCGAAGTATACCGGGATCTCAATGAACGCATAACTTCTTGACTAATCCTTCTTGCAGTTTGCTTTTATGCGCTTTATAGACTAGTCTTCACAGCTATAAACACCGACCTTACCATCAAAATGGTGTATAAAGAAGTAATTCAATATTAAAGAACTATTTTCGTGGTTGGAATATTTTCTACAAAAGATTACGTGCGAAGATTGCGAAGCGGACGAGAGGTAGTAAGCGAAATCATTTTTCCAATATTTGTAAGAGAACATGTTACTGCGGCGCGCTTGTAGAAAGTATCTAGGGTTAATTGAATACTTTGAAGCAGGAAATAGGTGTAGAAAGCAAAATCTAGCATCCGGTGACAAAATGTGTAAAGCCTTTCAAAATAACTACGTACTATTTTTCATTGGTAGCCCTCAAAGGATAAGCAAAGTTCTTTTTCTATAGTCACGTATCGCTAGTTATTTTCTACGTAATAGGGGGAGCTGTTGCGGCTTACTAAATTTCTAACTTCTTTCTAAACTCCGGTTGACGACTGAAAATTTGCTAATGGAATAACCTAAAAAGTACTGTCCAAGCTTGAGGTCGGACCAGCGACGATTCTTTCGCTCATCTCAAAATAATCCGCAGCTGCCTTGGTATCACAAAAAAAATAACATTTTTAAAAACTCATTTTTTTTTTTTTTTTTTTTTTTTTTTTTTTTATTCTGGCACGGCAAAGTGACCCCATTGCACCTGATGGTAAGCGCAATGGAGTCCAGAAAAAGTGCCGACCAGCGAGAGATGATGGTCTCCCGTTGGTCGACACAATCATGCCGGCCGAATACCTCTTCACCTTATTGTGAAGAAGTTTGGGGGACTATCAATCATGGCGATCAAAGGACCGACCGCGACAAACCGGCCAAAAAAATTGCCGGCACGGTCATCCTTTCACCATGATTGAAGCCCCCCCGAAAACCGGATATACACTGGCTGATCCCGGAACGCGGCACACTTGCATGTGCCACTATGGCGGGTTTTACGCCCTGTGTACGGTGGTCGCCATCCGGGCGGATACGAATATCCTACCACCAGCAATATTATTATATTATTATATTAATAATAACATAATATACCGCAAAAGCATCTAACAGTCACATACATTCTCCTGATCAAATATACTATAAGCGTCGTGCACATAAGTAGCTATGAGAGACTTTCCAGACCCAATACGTAAATGCCTTTCCTATGTGGGCCTTAAAATAATGACTCGGTACAAATATAACACGCACAGCACAGCGTCTGTATCATGGTGAATGCTCTGAAGAATTGTTTAAGCTTGTCCCATCCTCTCCTTTCCTCACCAGAACCACGCGTGCTGGCATGCGAAGCCACAGCTTTGTGGTCACAACATCCGCGGCTCGAACCAAAAAGTTCGCCAACTCTTACCTTTGCCGCACCATCAAGCTGTGGAATAGTTTGCCGGCTCACGTGTTCCCTCCTTCCTATAATCCTGGATCCTTTAAGCGAAGCGTGAAGAAGCATTTGTGCAGGCCGGCATGATTGTGTCGACCAGCGGGTGACCTTCGTTTCTCGCTGGTCGGTATTAATTTTTTGGACTCCACTGTGCTTACCATCAGGTACAGTGGAGTCACTTTGCCGTGCCAGTTTAAAAAAAAAAAAAAAAAACTCATCTCAGAATAGCTGAAAGCCACCTGTGCCCCGACAGCTGTCGTAATTAAAAAATAATAAAACAACCATGTTCATAACTTGTTGCGTCAATCCTAATCTTTTGTGGGATTCGGTCAACACAAAGCCTCGGAAGCTCTGGAGTGGGCGGATGGTATTATTAGAAAACCCAACTTAAGATTCCCCGCAAGCAAATCGCCTACACTAGTTTTTGTAATAACCAATCGGTCATATTACTCATCTTTAATATTTAAATTATTTATATTGCAACATACATAATTGTATCCCATCCCATTCATTGCCACTTTAATTGTAGAAACATTATTCGGGTGCCACTTAATTTTTTTTCAGATTACAATAGAAATAGTGTAATTGAATATGCCATAAAGTTTCGAAAACACGATAAGTAATAAAATCACATAAAAAACGATAACATAATATATGCGTTGGTGGCATAAGTATGAGAATTTTAATGGTATGATATACCTAGTTATCTCGATCAACGCAAACGGTGCGTTGTTGGCAATAAAAGGGCTATAGAATTCCTCTTCATAAATGATACAGCAATTGAGCAAGTTTGGGACTAGTCCAAATCGCAAAGTTAGTGAGGATCTCTAGACTTTTCATCAAAATCCGTGTAGAAAACTGTCAAGTCCAACTTTTATAAAATAAAATAAGCGCAACTAAGGATCACTGCCACAGATTGAAAGTCTTTTCTAAATCTAACTGATACTCCGTAGATAAAAAAAAATATTTTTATTTGAGGGTGAAGCCTCATAGCTCAATGTTTTGTCACCCGCTTTGCTGTGGAGGGAAATGGACAATTCTTTGTTTTCCAACTCCTCCTTAATTTGCCTTTTTGATTAACTTCGATGCGGGATTATGGCAAATTTAGGTCCCCTTAGATTCGCTGAGCTTCACTGCTCAGCGTCAATACTGTGCGTGCCGCTGTTGATCCTGGAGCACAGGAGTTACAGTGGCGGGTGTGTGGTGGGATAGGGACAAAAAATGATAGTCCGTAGATTTACTGTACGTAAAGTGATATTATTCCTGTAAAAAGATTTTTTGTTTGCTTGAAACTACTGTGCCGAATTTGATAAAACTGACACAAAAATAGTTTTATGGAGTCGATTATAGGATAGATTGCACCCGAACTAGAAAACTAAGCCGGGCTGCATCGCTTGTATAAAATATATACAATCGAAAACATATAAGCGACTACAGACCATATCAGCTCATCGAGTAAATTCATTGCGAGATGTCGTCAACCTCGTATTTTTTGTGATACATATCCATATTTATAAAGTGCGACACGTGTACACGCGGTGCACGATGCATACAACTCACTCGCCTTGTTCATCGATAATACAGAACCTTGTTCCATTAGGGTCATTACAATGTATACAATCACGCTTGTAGACCTTTAGGGGTAGGCAGAGGTGTACAACAGCCACGTTTCGATACGTTTTTTTTTAAGTTTAGAACTCCGTGATGCTGATAGATTTGTTATGGAACCCTAGAACACTTTACAGCGCGGCCAAAGAGGAAGCCATTATTCACATTAAATTTTGTAAATACGTATAGGCTGACGGTAAGATAACCTATGTTTAAAGCGACCGCGATACAAAAGACGTGAATAAAAACAAGACTAAAGTGACAAGGACTTGGAATCTTACATTCTTGTATATATTTATTTTTCATTTACTCGTACTTATATTTTTATTATATTTTTCTTATATTTGTTGAGTTAATTATTAGTTCTAATTACATTTATTTATTGTTATTATTTTGAAATTTTTGCGTACATCAATTTTTTACAATTCTAAATTTACTAAAATTATGACCACCCACTCTATGTTTCTGATCTCTCCAGTCCATCTAACGGTTGCCTGGAAGAAATCGCCGAGAGCGATAAGGCCGCCATTTGTGACACTACCTTATTGAGTTGTGACCAGTTAACAATGTTCTTTCTATTGTAATGGTGTACAATAAAGCATATAAATAAATAAATAAATTCAATTTCTGAATTCCTCTGAAATAGTTCAGGTTATAAATATACTAGCTTTTGCTCGCGACTCCGTCCGCGTAGACTACATGGTTGGGTTCAGAAAGAAAATAATTTGTAGTCTATTTTACTCCACAGAGTCCCATTTATGTCCATACCAAAAAGCATTCAAATCGGTCAAATAGACGTGAAACGTGTGCCGCCGCGCACCGGCCGGCCGGCGCCTTGTAGGTACATCATTGCGCGCTTTATCATTTTTTCGCTGCGGTGTTATTTTAAAACTGCGATATCTTCTAAGATACTCATTGAAATCAAATGATGTAAAGAACAAATTTCTTTTAAATTAAATACTTGTGATGAATAACGTATTTATTTGGATAAGGATTAATATCGTATTTATGAAAACACCATTTACAAATAATGCTTTATTTTAGAACAAATTTGGTTAGCATAAAAAAGGTTATAGTGAGCCAACCTTAAAAGATAGACATATGTTGTCGAGGACTTTTTTTTAGAACTTTTAAAGGGGAACAATTCTGTCATACATTATTTTAGCGAAACTTTAACCGTTTCCGCAGCGCACGCAGCGGAAGTTCTCAAAAGGAAAAAAATCCCCCGATTTTGAAACATAATTTATTGTTGCTCCGCTCCTATTAGTCGTAGCGTGATGTTATATAGCCTATAGCCTTCCTCGATAAATGGGCTTTCTAACACTGAAAGAATTTTTTAAATCGGACCAGTAGTTCCTGAGATTAGCGCGTTCAACCAAACAAACAAACAAACAAACAAACTCTTCAGCTTTATATATTAGTATAGATTTCTATATTATATTTATTAACAAAATTAATCGTCGTCTACAAGAAAAATGCATTATTTATACCAGTATACAATGATCATTCTTCGTATTATGTCGCAAATATTTTAAAAAATATATCATAATAATAAAAGTAGGTACCTACTATTAAATTAGAAAAACAATACCAGGAAATCAATTAAAGTAGGATCAATTTAATATTAATGAACAGCGTATTTATAATATATCTCGTTTACACTTATTTTATAAATAATTAATTATTATGTAACTTATTTTTTATAATGACCATTCGTTCTTTATAATTGCTTCGTTATAAATAAACAGTTATTCTATATTCTACTGCGAATCTTACCACAGGTTTACCTAGTATTCTATTATTCTTTCGAAATTACGTTGCGAGGTGTAAAGCCCTCATAGCATACAGAATTTGAACAAAACACGAAATAAGGGCAGTCACGAACGTCTCTTGTTTCAGCCGTCCACTGAGGCCGCGTCAACGAGCATAATTTTACCTTAAACGCTAATTACAAGAACTTCACAGTTCCTTTGAAGACGTTTCTTTCATTTAATAGAAGGATGTTAATTTTTTTATGAAAATAATGTAATGAGGCTTTTTATTTTTTTGAAGCGCGGAAAGATCGTAATATCTAGAAAAGTTTAAGTTAAGAGGCTATTATTTTCAACAATTCTTAGATTATTTGAGAAAAATTTTATAACACTAATAAGATACCCATAGAAGGCGATATTTTAATCTATAAAGTCCATGTCATTTCATTAGGTAATACTGATTTATAGACATTAGAGTAAACCAAATGCGTGTCACAGTAATAGAAATAATAAGATTATATTCGGTCATTAAATATTTGAATCCAGACGAAACGATTGTAAATAATCATCCACCAACTTTCCAAATGATTCACGTTGTTTTTGCATTAATCGAAAATTTGGGAAGACAATTTACTAAACAGAATTCAATGTAAACAACATTTCATTTTAATTAATAGACTGCCAATGGAATCATACTTATTTCGGCGCATCGACCCAAAATGAGTCCTGGCCTCCGACACCAAGAGACGCCATTTAATATCATAGTTTATTTATTATCATAGTTTAATTAAAAGGCAAAATAAACAGTAGACGCAAGTCGTGAACTCAATCAAAACGGCACAAAAAAATACACTATGCCATAAAAAAATCTATTAAAAACGACCTTCACGGATGACTTTATCCAAATGCCGTTTGGACGAGCGCAATGAATACCGGTTATAATTATAGCAAAATGTGTGAGAAATGTTCTGGATAAACAAATAGCTGAAATACTTTTTTTTATAATCTCGTCTTTTATTTATACGTGATCAATCTAATACCACAAAAGATCTATTCTTGCTGATGAAATAACATACAATAATCTTGCCACAAAGGGAGAAATGTAATTTGGTAAAGATTGTATACATGAATTTGCTAATAATAAATTTTAATACAAACATCAATCAGTTATACTTATATTTGGGGTTTCAAAAGCAAGATATATTGTTAATAAGTGGAAAATCTTTATAATAGACCTATGCTATTTAGATGTGATATCGGTGTATTAATCAACCATTAATATACTCAAAAAGGGTACTAGGTCGTGCACCAAATAATTGAAGTTGACATGCAGAAGACAGCAGTTGGCATCGTATTGCATTGTGTAGATTGTCCCACTTACCAATGGAAACGGGTAAAGATACTCATTTGTTGTTTATGGACTATCAGATTTGAGCATCCTATTAGAATTACTAAGTATAGAAGTAACAGCAACTACCAGAGTACCAACAGAAAATACTGCATAGAGACTGCGAGAAATAGATAATTTCGGAATGTCCAAAGTGATTAGCATATTTAGTAAATGAAACATGTTAGAAGCGTTGTTGAAAGATTTTTGAAGTTATACTTCTTTTGGCGCGTTAGGGAAAAATGATGAGAGTGAATTTTTTACGATGCGCGCGCACACCGACACCAAAAAGTTATTCAGAAAAAGTTTGTTTTAAATTTTAAGAACGTAGAATAGTGACAGTAATAAAAAGGGATTGTTTCTATCTATTTACTATATCTAACTGTAATATTCTAATATATAAAATTGAGTAAATTTTGAAACAACATCAGACATATCAACATCATAATCATCATCTCTTGCTTTCTCGTCCTCTAAAAGTGTTTAACATTCACCATCCGTTATCATAATTTAGTTTGCACCATGATAGCGTGCATTATATTTGTTATCTTTTGACCTGACTGTGATAAATCCTTTATCAGCTTCCGTAGTTGTTGAGGCTGAAGTGTGATAAACTAATGGTGTTGTGCCGGGACACCAAATTATACGGTTACAAAATACAAATGTCTACGGTACTTCCACTACATGCATTCTGTTGTCGTAAACGGGCTTCTTTGTTTATCAGAACGGGAGCATAATCCTCCAGCCTTACTTAGTACCCAATGGTAGATTACACATAGTTTTATAATTCTTGTGGAGAAATTTAAATGACGTTTTGTTAGTTGTGATTATATTCATAGAAGAAAAGTTCTTAGGTTATCAAAATACACTTGCTATAATCTGACTTGTAACGAACTACTAGTATATGTTAAAAGTTATCCAGCTTAGATTAAGAAATGATGATTTCAGTATCTAGGTATATATACGTATATATTAATATAAATAAATATTTCAAATGACGTGTTTAATATTTTAATAAAAAACACGTTTAAGAAATTTACAAATCAATTTTGGAATATCATCAGCCGTCCTCTTAAGAGTGATGTTAATATAGCAAATATTTATATTGTCTTATGCAAATATTTTCTTTAAAATAAAGACAACGAATGGAATAATAAGAATGTCAACGCGTCGAATAAGGAAAACATATAAGTTCTAGCCAGTTGTCAATTGGTTTAACCGATATTGACTGGAAACTGAAACATCATAAATTCGATTTTGCTACGAAGCTATCCGTTTAATGCGATTTCACTAAAGACATATGATTTGAAGCGAAAGATTCAACGTAGAAAATTTAGTCGAAAAATTAATTTAGACTGCTGGAGTACGTTTGAAAAGCGAGGTCTTAATGGTGTGAAATGTGAATCTGAATACGTTGGTCTAGCTGTATTAGTAGGAGAGTATTAAATAATAAGTTTCAAGTGAAGAATTTAACTGAAAGTCACTAGTAAGTTTTCCGATTTTTCTTCTGAAATTTCAGTTTCTGTGCAGCTCGTCCCATCTCTCATTGTCATATTTCAATCAAATCTCAGGCTAGCTACAAAATGAGTAAATCTAACCTGATTAATCCATTAGGTATCTCATAGCGTTAGTCCACATTATCCAAAAACGTCACGTGCTACCAATTACTATGTACTCATCAAATCTACGATATCTATCGTGAATACAAATTGTGTCACAGAAGAAAATAATAACAGAGGCGTCCTCACGCGAATTTGACGTAAACCAAATAATTAGCTTAATATGAGCGAGGTCGCAGCATTAAATTGCGTGTTGTAAATAGTTTTTACACCGTTCGCTGCTGAATAAAATATAGATCGTTTTCAATAATAATATAATTGTTATGACTAAGATAAAGAAAGTCAATTGATCTGTCTGTAATCTGTAACTCTTCAAGACCATGATGAGGCGTAATTTTATAACTTACTATTCCCTTCGAGCTTGACCTGACTACATTGTTAATATCATTACTCGGCTCTTGAATATAGGTTAACTATAGTTCAGCTATTTAGCTTTAAATTCATATACAGAGCAAACTGTGTTGTCCTAATGAGCTTGTGCATGTTTAAATTTTATTATCACTTCTGCTATCACTTTCTGACGTTTCTTTAACTTACTTTTTGCTTTTAAAATTGCATATAAATTAATATTGAAACACGATGGCGTCAATCATAATGCTATCAGAAAGACATAATTATTTTGATTAGTAAGGAGTAATCGTAGTAGTTTAGTTCAATGCGCCACTATGAACAGCACAAGATTTCACGCCTTTTTGTGTCAATGTTAGAAATAGAAGCTATTTTCCTCCAGCAATCTCACTCGGAAGAAAGAAACAAAAGAAACCAAGACACGTTCGTCTTTATAAGACAATGTTACCATGTCAAGTCAGCAGTCTAACCTGACTACGACTTGTCGCTTAAAAACAAGCATCTAAAGAAACAATGCTTGTCTCATACATAATATCATTAACGAAGAGTTGCGTTCACGGTGGAATTTCACCTTGACTGTCAACAAAGATAACTCTACATAGCTATGCGTAATGTTTTAAGAATACGCATAGTGATTTAAATGCAAATCTGCAACGTGTATACAAGTTTTGCTATGTATGGTATTTTTCTATCCTTTGTATGCTAATGGGCCACATTAGCAACTGATGATAAGTGCAGTGCGGTTCAAGTATTGACTAGAAATGGTCACAACTATCTCTCATCGCATACATACATAAACTCACGCCTGTATTCCTCAAATTCCTGCATTTCTGCACCATCAATTCGCCAAAAATGTATCAGTGTCACGTAATGGGATGCGAGACTATTGTTGTTTTCAGGGCACATTTCCAGACCCTTTGCAGCTATTTAGAACAATCCTAATAGAAAAACCCAATGCACTCGATCCGAAAATCGACCCCAGGACCTCTAAATCGCACGGCACATACTTATGGCGAGACCATGAGGCAGTCAATTATCAGGCGACATGACACAATCAGGTCACAATATTTTATTCCCATCGTAAACAGGCTGCCACCCTGGCTTGGCTTCAGTGTGACTACTACTATAACATACATACATAAACTCACGCCTGTATTCCCCAAAGGGGTAGGCAGAGGTGCATTTCTGCACCCACATTTCGCCAGGTATGTATGTATCAGTCCCACGTAATAGGGGGCGAGCCTATTCCGCTTTTCGGGCACATTTCCAGACTCCGTGCAACAGCACGACTGCTTGCAATAAAAGCGTTGTGGTAATAATTATCCACGTATTGGTGCAATCGCAGTAACAACTGAGAATTTCCTAATGGAAAAACCCAATAACACTTTGCCCGACCCGGGAATCGAACCCAGGACCTCTAGATCGCACGGCACATTCTTGTACCGCGGGACCACGAGGCAGTCTACTACTATAAATAAAATACATATGTACAATCGGGTTTTAAACACCGTTTATAAAGTGTGTATTTTGTTCCAGGATTCACAAGTACACAACCAGTTTGAAATAGTCTAGTCTGCACCCACTCATAATCTGTCTGACCAATCTCCTATTTCACAGCACCACAAAACAGAGGTGTGTTCAAGGGTCTGCATCGGACCACCGGCAATTTAGTTATCGCTCCCTCAGTCTCATTAGTGAGATTGATCCGCGGCGTCGTGTAGGGCGAGTACTAGGCATGTGGGTCGAGTTAGCACAAGGCTCAGTGCTCGTGAACACACATGGTACGACGAGCATGCGGCCGCACGCTCAACCACCCCGTTTGTACAGCTACAATATTGCTATTTTTATATATAACTAGCTGACCCGGCGAACTTCGTTCCGCCTAACAGTCGATTCTTTAATTGTTTTTTTTTTTTTAATAAAGCCTAAGTTACTCCTTATTACATCAGCTACCTGCCAATAAAAGTCCCGTCAAAATCGGTCCACCAGTTTCAGAAATTAGCCGAAACAAACAGACATAGACGGACAAAAATTGTAAAAAACGTTATTTTGGTATATTATGTACTCCAATTTTATTTTTTTGTATAGAATAGATACGTATTTATATACATGTGAATTATTTACACTCAACACTTTATCCTCGAAGGATTACGCGTCGTATTTCTACATTTGGCAAGGAATACGACCCACGTTCTGACACTGTGTGCGTCGCGTACGAACAAGCCGTGATGTAGGAAAGGACTATTTGGTAATATATAAAAAAAATCTCAGTTGCAGCACGGAGTTTGGAAATATAGCAACCGTTCATGGTGCCCCCTATTCTTTGTGACTTAAAAACACGTAAACGTAGATTTTTAACAGTATAACACATCTAACATCCCCTTGAGGTATAGGTGTTTCTTGCCCATTTCCCATTAATAAATAAAATAAATACACCCAACAGTCATACATAGTTCTGACCCCACACTAAGATACAAGTCTTGTGTCGTAGGTATCAGAAACTACGAGAGACTTTTCGGTCTCACAAACAGCCAGACCCGAAACAAATACTTGTGGATCACACAAACATTTGTCTCGGTGCGGGGATCGAACCTGCGGCCTCTCGTTTCGCAAGCTGGTATCTGGCCAAATGCGCCACGGGGCTGCCATTATTCTATTTGAAGTCGGTTCAGTATGTTATCTCCTTCCAAACATGCCTATCAGCCATCATGTCTTCATTCACCCTTTTTTCTTTCATATCCTCACGCAAAAATAATTGCGTCATTATTGGTATTTCGACACATACATATACATAAACTCACGCCTGTATTCCCCGAAGAGGTAGGCAGAGGTGCATTTCTGCACCCACATTTCGCCAAGTATGTATCAGTCCCACGTAATAGGGGGCGAGCCTATTGCCGTTTTTCGGGCACATTTCCAGACTCCGTGCTGTTACCGAGAATTTCAGTGGTATTTCGACTAAACAGTTAAAGCAGACTCACGTATGTGCATACCAGTTGTATGAAATATATCACCACAACATGTGAAAGTGAATGGCTGCCTGCAATAAACAATTTTGTTATGTTCTTAATTACTGCCATTAGTATTTACTGGTGGTTTCGCGCGGCTGAACATGTGCAATTAGCGTTGGGTTTACACGTTTTTACTAGACGATAGACGAATCATTCTCTCCTGGAGTTGTGGGGGGTAAATCGTGAAGACTTGCTTGGATTAAATTTGCTTTTGATTTAATTTGAATTCAAATATATTAAACACGTTATACAGACACATAAGATAACATTACTACCAACAGCGATTAAAAGAATGAAAACTAATTTTGGTTGGTAAGAAGAAATCGCGTTTGAATTTGTAATGCCTCAAACATTAAACTAGTATCTCGTTCGGCAATTAGAACTGTGCATATGACTTTTATATAAATAAAAAAATAAACAAATCCTAAATATATTCTTGTGACCTATAATTGAAACCTGTTATTAAAAATTTTAATGTTACATTTTTCTAGATTTTTTTTCGTATATTTTTTTGATTGTTTCTTTTTCCGTGCATAAGATTCTAGAAAGAGAACGTTGCACTTGTTTATGCGGTAACATTAACGGTTCTACTTTCAGACCTTGGCAGTCGTGAGTCACTCGGTGACGCAAACAACCACATTATCTGCATTTCTCCTAGAAACTATGTGATTCATTACGTCTTCAATGGCAGTTTGCATACGACTCTAAGTGAATTAGGCAATCCATTGCTCGTTTTATTATTGGTAATGATTTATTACATTGCAAATGCTAACGTTGCGAATGAATTGACGGCTAATGTAATGAATGACTGCACAATTCTGCAAATAGACTTTACTTTTAAGTTGGAAATCGTATTTTAGTCCTTTGGGCAATCACTCAAATCAAAGACAGTATATTGTAACTTCTTTATGTGTTCATTGTCACGTTCGTCAAAATTATTATCTTTGATGTACCTTTTAGACCCCTATTAGACCAGCTTTGTGGATGACCTTAAACCTCTCAACTACTGAAATGAAATGAAATTATATTTATTGAATCCATAAAATGTCAAATACATCACTTAGATTCAGTCATTTCAAAACTTGGTGTACCACCCTGTTCGGAAGGCAGTCATCACTAGAGAAGAACGGGCAAGAAACTCTAGTGTTGCTCTTTTCCAATCAAGAGATAGTTTACAAATACAAATAATGAATTTCCCAAATTAGAGCAGCTCATTAATACAATGTCAGACTGTTGTATTGAATATGAGAATAACATACTGTTTTTCTAAACATAACGTTTTGTATAGACGTGTGAAATATTATACTCTTCAGTACCTTAACCGCAAGTTATGTCGTCACTTGGTCTTTTCACTCAGTAATTAGGATACATTACTTATCAACATATGGATTAACGTATGTAACTCGGTCAAAGCCAATAACCTTTTTTATCACCATCTGTTGCAAACATTGCGATTGCACCAATACGTGGATAATTATTACCACAACGCTTTTATTGCAAGCAGTCGGCGATTTCATCAGTGCACTAACTTCGTATGATTATAACCAATACGAGAGCCTCAAAGTAGGCCGTTATTGATTGATTAATAAGGTTTTCAGTAAACTTAAAGATACTTTTTTAATATTTGAAGTGAAGTCAAATTAAGGAAGGACTTATGAAGAATTTATGTAAGTGTCAATGAAAATTTATCAACGTTTCAATGAAGACACGCTAATAAAATTAATGTTTTAAAAATAATAAAAAGGTATAAATATGAAATAGCAAGTAAACAGACTGATAGCTATATAAAAAAGGAAATAGGTCCTCACTATTCGATACTCTATATGGACAGCAAGGCAATTCAAACCAAAAAAAAATAGTTTCGTTGCAAGGATATTCCGAAAACGGCCGACTATGAAATCTAGTAGTTGCCAGAAACAACAACAAACATGATCTGATGAAGTTGACCAACAACAAAAGTAACAATGACGTGAATAATTGCATCCGTCCGCGCGACGCCAAGGTGAGGGCAGCGCGCTGTGCCTGTTCCCACAACACAATCATATCGGTATCATCTGCCGACACTCGATTAGCAACTAATTGTTGACCATCAGCAAGATCATCACCTTTGATTGTTTACATTGATGGGTACAAGCAGTGATGGCCTCGAGGTTTAGGCGCGCGGTCGAGAATCTCGACGGTCGCAGGTTCAAACCCCAGGCACACACCTCTGACTTTTCGAAGTTATGTGTGTATTCACAATGAATTATCACTTGTTTTAACGGTGAAGGAAAACATCGTGATGAAACCTGCACACCTAAAAAAAAAAAAGTTCTTAGGAATTTCTTAGGTGTGTAGTCCGCCAACCCGCACTAGGCCAGCGTGGTGGACTAAGGCCTAAACCCTCTCAATTGTAGAGGAGGCCCGTGCCCAGCAGTGGGACGTATTTGGGCTGATGATGATTGATGGGTTAACCTCTGATTTTGCTAGGTTTATTCTACACTCGTTGACAATATGTCAGAATGGCATATGTATGACTTCATTGTTTTCAATCATGTCGTATAAATTATTGTATAGTGTACTAAAAAGTATAAATAAATAAAATATTTAGGAAAATCACAGTTTATAATTAGATAAGAATTACTAATATCTGTTCTAGATCTGAGTGGTGAGACTGAAGTTTCTTGTAGTTTCTGATACCCATGACACAAGAGTTATACTTTTATGTGAGGTCAGAACTGTATATGTGACTTTTGGGTGTATTCATTTTACTTATACAAATATTTGCATTTGCATCATATGTTTATGAAGGAAATTCTTAAGCTTGATTTACCGCGCCACTTTTAGACCTTTCAAAATTATTTACTTCCTAGAAATCTGTGTGTATCCGAAACGATAAATCCGTCGTGTGTAAACCGAGAGTGAAGTGTTTTTGTGAATGGAGGCTGTTTATCCCCGCACGTGCGTTCACGGAAGCTGCGGCTAAATTCAAATTCGGATACTCTAAATATTTTAACAGTGCGGCACCATAGTTAAAATTACTGTTGGAAGCAGTGTCTTAATAGTCTGATCTTTAAAAGCTTGTGCCGATCTTGAATCTAGGTGCTTCTTAATTTTTTTTCTAGGCGTTACGTTCGTTGACCGCTAATGGAGAGAAAGAATACTAGAATCAAAAATTGTAATATTTAATTTAATCAACCATTTTATACACACTCTCTTTAAAGGAAAAATAGGAATCATTCTAAAATTAGATCTCGTTATTGCATTACGTTCGAATTCCATCTCAAGTATCCTCTACCTACTCTGATCATTATTGCAATTAATTTGGCAGTATCTGTTGTTTCTGATATTCATTTCTATCACGAATCACCACATCACTCTGATCCTCCACGTATTTCAACAACCCCTCTGTAATTTTTCTATCTATCAAAATTCATACATTCATCATAATTATATTGTAAAAAAAATATTCTTAATCAATCCGTCCCTGAAACTTTGATAAATTCACGCCTCCAAAAACACGGAACCTGCAACACATGTTACTGCTGTTATTTCTATATCTATTCCCGTAAGAAATTCACGGTAACAGGCCGTTAAAATAATATTGATGCTTACAATAACCTTCATAAATTGTGCCCGCTACTTGAACTGTTCATTCATTATCAACGAAATAAAGTTTTCAATGAACGTTTACGTAAAACGAGTTGATGTTTAATGATGTCTGAATCTTTCAACGGCTTTATTATTAGAATGGAAAACAAATTAAATTTCTTGGTCATTAATTTTGTATTTATCTTTACAAATAAATAAAATTGGATTGTCTGTTTGTAATATTGAAATAACCGCTTTTTAATAAATGCATAGGGATTTATACACGGTATATATACCAAAATAACGTTTTTTTTCATTTTTTGTCTGTCTGTCTGTTTGTTACGGCTAATCTCTGACATGGGTGGACCAATTTTAACGGGAATAAATTTTCCGCGCGGACAAAGTCGCGGGCACAGCTAGTCTTTTATAAATTTAATAACCGCGATTTAAATACACTGGTCTAAAGTATGAATGGGCTTATTCATTACTTGCTATGGCATTTCTGCAAAAGAAATAAACTTGAACTAACTATTTTTACACTCACAATTTCTATTAGTTTTCATACATTTCGTAAGACAAAGCTGGTTTGTTATCACAAATTTTGGTCTGAAGTTTATGATATGATTCTGTCTTTTGATATTAGATTAAGTTATTGTCTTGGCGTAGCATAAAGCTAAATTTAACGTTGAGATCACGTTTATATTAAGTGTTCCGAAGTCTCTTTTTACATGACACTAATTGTTCATATGATTCAGGCACATAATTATTAAGCATCTAAAATCAGACTTACTATTGCCTGACGAAAGAATGCAATGATCCCTAAACCTAATTTACTCTGAAATACATAGGTTCTCCATTGAATTGATACACGAAATAAAAGTGTTGATTGTGTTCAATTGGACATCGATGTGTCTAAACATAAGTACTAAGTGAGTGATAGTGCAAGTGATAACCATGGCGATGGACACTATGGCCGTTGAGCTGCCGGACTTGACGACGCATGCGCCGCAGCCGCCCGTCGAGGAGACGCCAGAGGAGAAGTAAGTCTTGAGAAACTTCTTGTGTCTCCTATGTGCTCTACACAATTTCACCCGCGTCTAATTTACCCTATTTTAACAGTTTTACATTCATTCTGTAATACATTTCCGTGTTTAAGGGTACTTCTGATAAAAGGTTGTAAATGAAGATCTATGTACGAACATAGTGTTTCATTTGGTTTAGAATCATTATTTCCGATCGACATATTTTTCCCGTTGAAAAATGAGTTGATCTTAATTTTTATTACAAAAATAATTAGCAAATAATTCACATTAAACAAAGCAGACGTAAATATATTTTACACATTTCTAAATAGTTCAATCAAAGCAGAACACACGTGACTGCGAGAAGGCTCACGTGCTTCTGGTTTTATTTTCTGAGTTAATCATAGACTTTGTAAATATTTCAAAGTATTGCGTACCATATACCAAGAATACGCTACGCTTTAGATAGGTATATGGCGTGAACACACTGAAGTCACACATTTCATACGGGTAATGTCAATTTGTGACATCGGCCTTGCCATAATAAAAGCTAACAGACCAAAACTCTTTCCATTAATGTTCCAGTAGTTATTTCTCGTATATTACATTGCTAAATAGCCTTTCCTTTTAAGTATTCTTTTAAGGAAATCAAAAACATCGAACAAAATTTCGTCCTATAAAGATGTTATTGTAAAGGATAAATTTAAAACACCGTCTACCAATACAGCAATACCTATACTTTGAAGTACTAAATATACCTTCCGTAATAAATACGACTGTCTCGTGGTCTCGCGGTACAAGTATGTGCCGTGCGATCTAGAGGTCCTGGGTTCGATTCCCGGGTCGGGCAAAGTGTTATTGGGTTTTTCCATTAGGAAATTCTCGGTAACAGCACGGAGTCTGGAAATGTGCCCGAAAAACGGAAATAGGCTCGCCCTCTATTACGTGGGACTGATACATACTTGGCGAAATGTGGGTGCAGAAATGCACCTCTGCCTACCCCTTCGGGGAATACAGGCGTGAGTTTATGTATGTGTGTAATAAATACAGCCAAAATACCGGAAATCACGAAAACTTCCTACATCCTACAATCATGTACCATATAGTACACAAAGATGTTTATCCTATAAACGTTTCGTACGCCATTTGCCAAAAATACCACACCCCACTTCCACGTCACGACGTCAGTGATACTGAAAAGCTGTAGCTACCGGTAAACGGTGGGATGTTTGTTTGTCTTGTAGTTATTATATATGTATATATGTACATATAGCAATCTGCTTGTGCGCAGTGCTTTTAAATCTGAATGTTTTTGTTTCTATAAATACCGTTAGCGTTTTGTCAATATTTTTCTCAGGCACTGCGTTTGAGTGTTGCGTAGTTTCTGTAATGTTTTCGTGGTAAAAAGCGGTACCTATGTTTAAACTTCACACTGAGAAAACACTAGACTTATTCTTGCCAGTTCTCAGAATCTTGGTAAAGTATTTAAAATTTCATGGATTCAGTATAGATATCTTAATATCTATATCTTAATATATAGTATATTAAGCACCTAGGGAGAAAAGTAGGACAATCTCACCCGCGGAGATAGGAAAAAAAAATTTGTATATGTATTACGCACCTAGGGAGAAATTTTCTTCCGTGGTGCGTATACGATTCTTTTTCGTATCTTGATGAAAAACTCGCTTTTAGTCCCTGGTACCAGGGACAAAAGTGCCCGATTTTCTCCCTTGCTTTTCATCGAGGTAGGAAAAAAATCTATTTTCGTGTAATTTTCATTGCTAATATAGCTAATAGATATATACATAGATACGATGAACTGCCCGGTATAAAAGTGCGTGATGGCCTTGAATCTCAGCGGCAGCGGATCCTAATTCCAGACGCCCCTGACTTTCGAAGTCATCTGCGTAATAAATTATAACGCACTGTAAACGAGACGAAAAATATTGCATGAATGAGGAATTCTCCATAAGGAACTTCTCAGGTGTTTGATTCATACCGACCTGTATGCTATAGGCCAGCATAGTAGACGAATATCCAAACACTTCTAAGTCATAGAAGAAGCCATGCACTTCTTTATTATGAGACGTAAATAATCTGATAAAAATAGTGATATTTGTTTTTAAAAACTATGAAGTATTTTAGATGTTTATGTGTCTGTTCATCATCATTATTATCGGTCTATATACATACGTCCCTCTGCTGGGCTCGGGCCTCCTCTGATACTGGGAGGGTTTAGGCCTTAGTCCACCACGGTAACCTAGGGCGGGTTGGTGAATTACGTAACACACCTTAGACCTAAGAAATTCCTAATATTTTTTAGGCGTACAGGTGTCTGTTCGCTTATCATAAATTAAGCCGCTTGTTCGTTTTTCATATCGCTGTAATAAAAGTAAAATATTGGCATCGTGTTGCCAAATGTTAACCGCATGCGAGTCGGTAACTGTATCGTGCAAAAACCACTAATTGATGTTGGTTTGTTTTAATTGTCATAGCTGATGGTTCGCGCAATTATATCTGTTTTTTACGTCGACACTTTGATTGATTGTATTCAAGTTGTATTATTCATGGCAATATTAAGTTTTACTAATTGTTCCGCTCGGTAATATTGTAAATTTTACCAGCCAATGTTTTAGCGCAAAATCTTAGGAACATAACATGTTTTCGGAATATAAAGTAGCGTATTATTAGCTTTAGGATCATTATTGTCTATTTCTGTGTCAAAATTCGTCAATGACGTCTGTTTTATTAATCCAGCAGCACGCATATGCCACGTGCGATCGAGACTCCCTGGGTTCGATTCGCGAGCCAAGCAATGCGTTATTGCGTTCTCTCAATATATTTACAAATAATGAGCTTATCAATTGCACCACGTAGTCTGTAAATCTGCTCGAAAAACGGCAATAGCTAGTGAAATTTCGGTATAGAAGATACCTATTACACTTTTAGATTTATCTACCCCTCTTTGTATGCAATTGTCAAATTGTGTGTCATCATCAGCCCATATACGTCCCACTGTTGGGCACGGGCCTCCTCTACAACTGAGAAGGGTTAGGCCTTAGTCCACCACGCTGGCTAAGGCCATAAGTGCGGGTTGGTGGACTACACACCTAAGAAATTCCTAAGAACTTCTAGGTGTGCAGGTTTCATCACGATGTTTTCCTTTACCGTTAAAGTAAGTGATAATTCATTATGAATACACACATAACTTCGATAAGTCAGAGGTGTGTGCCTGGGGTTTGAATCCGCGACCGCCGAGATTCTAAACCACGCGCCTAAAACTCGAGGCCATCACTACTTGTGTGTTTTGTGTGTACTTGTATACTTTATAGGTACAAGTATAGCTGACTTTGCAGACTTTATCCAATATTTTATTGAGTCTGCAGGCTTTATTAAAAATATACGGCATATAATAAAATTTAACGGCCGCCCGTGCCCTCGTCAGACCAATAAAATGTTTGTACGTCAACCGAATTATCGTTGAACTTGACCCGATGAGAGCGGCGCCGTAACACTCACGGCTCCGGTCTAGACTTCAGCCTTTACTATAAGCCCTGGAATTTGATTAGGCTGCCGTGCTGTAGCGTGATCATTATGGAGACAAATGGATTTGATTAGAGGTTATCTACGAACGGCAGGGACGGAAAGAAAACGCATTTTGGAATCTCATCATTGGGAATTACGGCAACGTGGATATGGCATATGACGTTGGCCTTAAAATACAAATTACAATACGTGTTGTCTGAACTCTCTTTAAGAGTATTTATTAACGACAAATATTTTCCGCATTTTTCGATCCAATTGTTGTTATCGAAGCCTATACATATTTGACTAAGACATGTGTGAGATCAACATTAGCCCTGTCGCACGGAGCATAGCAATGCTCAGTTGCACTTGACCCGACTTGGAATCTCATTAGTCTGCACTAGTCGGCCAGGTCTGGTCTAGACTAGATACGCGTGTTGGTTACAAAACCAATGGTGACAAGACGTGCATCCCCCTCGCCGTGCCTACCCCATGCTTCCCCTATTAAATTTGAAAGCAGATCATTCCCAACAATGAAACATTCTCCTCACGTGCTAACCCAATAACTTCCACATAAAGCTGTGAAATGAAAATGGATAGCCCTCTAATGTAATGGAAAAGTATAAGGAAACGTTCTCTTCAAGGTCAAGGGCGGGTCACTCCGACCTCAGCACGTCCGTAGTTGCTTAGCACTTGAAGGAATCAATGACCCATTATATGAAACTTAAATGTATTGTTGATTTTTTGTATATAGAATCAGCGAATCGGAGGATAAGCAACCACACCTTTATTTAACGTCTGTTTTTGTTCTATGTTTTGATGAAACCTTTCTATGTTGTACAGAGAAGTGGTCATGTTGCACCCTACAGTCAGTCAAAATCAAAATAACCTTAATTTAATAACATGATACTTTACCGTAGTCGGGAATCGAACCCGCAGTCTTTGTCAGACACGCTTAATTACACTGTCAAACCATAGAGACAATTGAGGTTAATACTAAAACTTTAATCACTCAAAGATTTTTCAATTTCATTAAGATACAGAAATGGTACTTCATTATCCACTCGCTCCATTTCTTCATGAAGTGTTTATTCAGTCTCATGGGACAATGACGTCACCGAGCGAGATATTTGTCATTCCGATTCGCCCTGAGTGCGTCGGCTAGGGCGGGTTGACGTCACGCGGTGCCGCGGCGCCAGACCCCACCTTCCACAATCCCCCTCCCCTCCCGCTGAAACCAACACGTTGTACACGGTCAGTTCAAAGCGACGTTTGTAAATTTGACCGTTGATCGTTTATTTATAATGTAGGCACTAATATAGCACGTCAAACATGTTCATAAAAAGAGAAAAAACAAAATCAATTCAAATATAACTGGCTTTAAATACACTAGTCAATATGTTTTAATTTTTATTAAAACTATGTTATTAAATTATTTATTTTATGTCCGGAAAAGTCCTATTTAATATTATATTATAAGAGGTACTAATAAGAGTTTCCGAAACGTTACGATGGTTTAGAGCTACCACCGGATCCAAACGCGGCCCTGCCTGAGAAGACCCGGCGAAACAAACTCAGCGGGCTTTGTTTACCGCTTGAAACTACGCGTATAATCGCGTATTTTTTATGTCGGTATGTATCAACGATGTAATTTGGCACTAGCTGTTTGTGGTCATCATCATAATGGACTAACCCTTATTTGGTAACTGTTTCTGTATATTGTGTTTTTTGAGATGAACTAGACCAATCAACATTAAATATTTAAAGCTTTAGTATTGCTTCAAGGGATCACTGATACATACGAGACAAACCGTGACTCTATTATATGTATATATCAAAATTCAAAATTTCACATATTTAAAATATCTTTTCCAGCTTTTTGAATGGGGCAATGATATATAACACCAATCTAAAATTTAACTCGCTTTCCTCGCCGCAATTACATCAAGCCTCCTGACAGTTTTGATTGACCGTGTGCAGTTCCGCATGATGCAATGTTGTGTGGACGCGTCGGTATGTGTGCCGCCTAACAGCTGTATGTCTTTGGTGTCAATAAACTGTCCGGGATAAAGTACACTGGCTAAGCACTTAGTACTTACTGCTACTGACTAGTACTCGCTGCTAGAACCTAAAATTAACAGCATGTATTATATCACAGACGGTTGCCCATTGGAACAAGCGTGTATTGTGCGATCTTGAGGTCTTGAGTTCGATTCCAAGGTCATGCAAGTGTTATTGGATTTTTCGAAGGAAATTCTCAGTAAAAGCATGGTGTTTGAATTTTCATTTTCATTTGTGCCCGAACTAGGCCAGCGTGGTGGACTAAGGCCTAAACCCTTACAGTTGTAGAGGAGGCCTGTGCCAGTAGGGGTACGTACATGGGCTGATTATGATGATGATGAAATCGATATGAAAGCACATGTGCGTTTTAACATACTATATTTAGGTTACACAATAAATACGTTCAAATATTTCTTTTACTCGTACTATTTCATCATATGGAGCAATAAAATTATAAATGTAATGACTGCCATGTACTCAATTATTAACCTTGCGTTTTTATTTCAGTGAATGTTCTGGTAATAAATTTGCAGTAGTCAAGGGCAAGTATAGAAATTTGTAAAAGGAATTAGAATTGGCATACGATGGGAAAAAATGCATTGGATTTTTCAGCCTCTATGACGCAGTTGGTAAGACACTAGTTTACGCGACTGCAAGGCGGCTGCGGGGTCGATCCCCACATTGAAATGAATGTTTGTGTGATCCACAAATATTTAGGCGATACTGAGAATAGAAATTTCTCTCGTAGTTTCTGATACCCACAGCACAAAATTTGTATCATTATCATCATCAGCCCAAATACGTCCCACTGCTGGGCACGGGCCTCCTCTACAACTGAGAGGGTTTAGGCCTTAGTCCACCACGCTGGCCTAGTGCGGGTTGGCGGACTACACACCTAAGAAATTCCTAAGAACTTTTTAGGTATGCAGGTTTTATCACGATGTTTTCAGTAAAGCAGTAATGGCCTCGAGGTTTAGGCGCGCTGTCGAGAATTTCGGCGGTCGCAGGTTCAAACCCCAGGCACACACCTCTGACTTTTCGAAGTTATGTGTGTATTCACAATGAATTATCACTTGCTTTAACGGTGAAGGAAAACATCGTGATAAAACCTGCATACCTAACATTAGACTTCCAAAGGAATATTTTTCCCCGGCTTTCGTTTTCCATTGCTATTCCACTCTTAGTGGGCCTAGCGTGATGATATATAGCCTTTAGCCTTCCTAAATAAATGGGCTATCTAACACTGAAAGAATTTTTCAAATCGGACCAGTAGTTTCTGAGATTGGCGCGTTCAAGCAAACAAACAAACTTCAGCTTTTTAATATTTGTATAGAAGATTTGTATGGTACGACAACGCCTTGGAAATAATAGTTGCTTCACAGTCTTAACCATCACATCAGGTGCTCGTATGACTAAGATCAGATTTTAATATAGGCATTGGCTAAATTAGTACTAGAATTGGCAAGTACATACTCGGATGGATGTTCGTCCTTTGGCGTTGAGTCATGGTTAAAAATAACAAGAATAGTTTTTATTGCGACTGATCATCAATAATGTTTCTAGTGGCATAGATAAAGCTAAGACTAAAGATTGCAACGGTCTGGTTAGAAGCAGTCTATATCCAGTGACGTCATGCGACCTGTGACCTGCGAAAGGGGCCTAGAGAAACTTACATTCTAATTTACAGAATTAGAATTGGCAAAATAAATTGCAAAATCTCGTCATTATTTTTTAGCTATTTCTGTTGTAGAACTTTGTCTACGCCCCTAAGTGTCTTATCGTTTTATATATCTAACTAAAAATTATTCGCTTCATAACTAATTTAATTTGGAGCAGTGATGGCCTCGAGGTTGAGGCGCGCGGTAGAGAATTTCGGCGGTCGCAGGTTCAAACCCCAGGCACACACCTCTGACTTTTTGATGTTATGTGTGTATTCACAATGAATTATCACTTGCTTTAACGGTGAAGGAAAACATCGTGATAAAACCTGCACACCTAAAAGTTCTTAGGAATTTCGTAGGTGTGTAGTCCGCCAACCCGCACTAGGCCAGCGTGGTGGACCAAGGCCTAAACCCTCTCAGTTGTAGATGAGGCCCATGCCCAGCAGTGGGACGTATTTGGGCTGATGAAGATGAACTAATTTAAACAGTGACTCGAAGGGAAATATGACAATGAGTACGACCATCCATATCACAATTATCTCTTGAGCAAACAATCAAAACACCCCACGTTGTTTGACAATGATACGACTGAACCGTCAGCAAACACTCGCCGCAGATCCGCATTGCGCTGTGTGTTGTGCATTTATTTTTTTAAACATCAATTTAAACATTTATCTTAAGAAGGTCGTGCGCACGCTCCAAGTATTTTACGACGGTTTTATGTGAAAAAAATATTGCCAAATAACATTTGAAAAAGTCTTATCTGCAATTCAATGGTTGCATTAAGGATAGCAGATTGCCGAGTCAAAACTCTTAATATAATAGACATAAAGTTTGATTGTGGGAGTTGAAACGGTATTATTCAGCAGATGCTCAAAGTTATTTTATCGATTGAAGGCAACATAAAAATATGCTATTTAACCTAGACAAAAATCTGAAGAAATAGGCAGAAGTGTGTTTCAACACCCAGATTTATTTAAAGCCCATTTTCCTTTTTCCGAACAGATTTCATTTCTTCGAAAGACTGCTGAAAATTTCCTTACACAGAAACCTAATAACACTTCCCACGTAAAAGTCAAAAACATAAGTAGTATAATGTATAAATCTGTCCACGAGCCGCACTTCTTAGCCGACTCTTCCATTCGACTCATCCAGTTACTGTCGATAGCTTCGAGTGTGTCTTGACATATTTCTTTCGTAGAATTCGGCATTTCTCGTAGAGTTGCAATCTGACCCGACTTCACTTGAGTCAAGGGTTATAAAGCGCCCCGCATTCTCATCTGTGGTGATACCACTCCACTTAATTCAAAGCATAAATTAATGAAATTTATAATCAACTTATCCAGGTTTGAACGAACCGAAAGCCTATCTATCTATTGAAGAGACACGGGTTGAGTAGAATGTTATAGAGGTTTTCCCATTAAGAAAATTTGAGTAGCAGCATTATAGCTAGAAATATCCTTGAAAATATTAATCGCCCCTCTTACATGGCACTTAAATATTATTAGCGTAAAGCGGGTTTAGAAATACACCTCTGGTTCCTCAGGCATATTAAAGAGCGAATGTAAGAATGTATGGAAATTCTACACAATTCCTGTAAAGTAAGAGCATATAATAGTCTCAGTCGTCTGCGTCAACCACTAACGTCTCCATAGAACGTCACAGCAGCGCCAGCCAGTCGCGACCCCTCCCACGAGAAGGCAACACTCGAAATAGAACCACCACGTGTCTCTTCGTAAAATGGACTTGTAACGCTGGCATTTTTGGGCCAAGGGCGTTTCTGGCGTTCCACATGAAAATAAAAATATTATTAGCGTTTTATATGAAATATGCGTTATTTTTGCGTATCTCAAGTCGGTGCGGTAATGGAATACCCTGAATTCAACATGAGTGTTTTAGTAATAACAATACAGTTATTTGATATCATAAACATTTTATGAAATAATATTTCGATGAAATTTTCTATATTAAAATTCTACGGTGGAATTACACACGTCCGCAGCATTGTATAAAATCTTAAACGTGGCAGTCTTACAAAAAGCCTAAAAATATTACTATACTCTATAATTGACTGGAGTTGTTCGAATTCATAAATACATGGAAATACTGCACACTCACTGCGCGTATCAATCAATATCCTAATGCTATGTTTCAGTTTGCATGATTGCATTAATCGATTATAATTTACATACTATAAGCGGCATATCACGATTATAATCACTCACTCAAGAAACGATGAAAACTTTGATATTTTACGCTAATTTATTGTATTAAACAATTTTATAAAAGCTATCACTTGTTTGTCGACAGATACGAGCGTCTGCTCCGTCGCGCCAAGTCCGAGGACCTGAGCGAGGTGTCTGGCATCGGGTGCCTGTACCAGAGCGGCGTCGACCGCCTCGGCAGGCCTGTCGTGATCTTCATCGGCAAATGGTTCCCCATCGGAGACATCGATCTTGACAAGGTTTGCTACATCATCATCATCATCAGCCCATATACATCCCACTGCTGGGCACGAGCCTCTTCTACCATTGAGAGGGTTTAGGCCTTAGTCCACCACGCTGGCCTAGTGCGGATTGGCGGACTACACACCGAAGAAATTCCTTAGAACTTTAGGTGTGCCGGTTTCATCACGATGTTTTCCTTCACCTTTAAAGTACGTGATAATTCATTGTGAATACACAAACTTCGAAAAGTCAGAGGTGTGTGCCTGAGGTTTGAACCCACGACCGTCGAGATTCTCGACCGCGTGCCTAAACCTCGAGGCCATCACGACTTTTTTTAGGTTTGCTTCACTTACATATAATTTTGAATTTCAATTTGTTTGCTCACCGACCCATACGGGCCAACGTCCACCACTGAAGACAGCAAATTTCGAAGTACACAATTTATTGCTAGAAACTACAAAAATCAGAGGACCTCGAAGACGCCTATATATCCTTCTCAGTGAAGGCAGCTAAGTACCCGCAGCGCCCACGAGATCCGTTCCGAGTGCACTTTTGGTATAATATAAAAATGACTCTATTGTAAATATTTTAAATGACAGGACGCAAGTTGACAACAGTCATTTGGTCAAAAATGAATCTGACCAATCTTGAGAATGGAAATATCTTAAAATATCATGCATTGTTTTCCAGGCCCTGTTGTACCTGATCAAGTTGCTGGATCCGATCGTGCGCGGCGACTACGTCATAGCCTACTTCCACACCCTGGCCTCGTCTGCCAACCACCCGCCCTTCTCCTGGCTCAAGGAAGTCTACACCGTGCTGCCTTACAAGTGAGTTTGATATTCCCATACGGTTGGTGGCCACCGTGAGACAAACCATCTCTGGATATATTTTTTTTATTTATTTTTTATGCTGGCACGGCAAAGTGACCCCATTGCACCTGATGGTAAGCGTAATGGGGTCCAGAAAAAGTGCCGACCAGCGAGAGATGATCTCCCGTTGGTCGACTCAATCATGCCGGCCGAATACCTCTTCACCTTGTGAAGAAGTTTGGGGGACTAATGCCATGGTGATTAAAGGACCGACCTCGACAAACCGGCCAAAAAATGCCGGCACGGTCATCCCTTCACCATGACTGAAGCCCCCCCGAAAACCGATATATTGAAATAATAAAGCTTTTTATTCCTTAAGGTTACTTTATGGATACAAAGTTATAGATGGGATATACCAAAATGACTCCTAAGTGCCTTGTTGGTCTTGCCTCCTTTATACAGCATGCGATCGACAGATCCTGGATTATCAGGATGGGACAAAGTGCTATTGAGTTCTTCTATTGGGAAATTCTGTGGCTACAGAACCTGGAAATGTACCAGATAAAAGGCAATAGACTATAATGTCCTATCTCTGCCAGTTCCACGGATTATACTTGCGCTCCTACTTTTGGCTTTCATGTGTAAAAGTAATCAATTCCATATTGTTTTACTCTGTAATAAATCGCGACGATGTTACAAATAATGTTTAAACTTGTAAATAAAACGTGACGTAGCACACGAACGCAGGATTATTAGTCAGTTAACTGTTGTTAATCGCAATGGATATGCGTCACCATATGAATCACTAGCAGATATATTTATAGTATTGTGAATTTGTTTATTAATGTGCACCAAGGTGATATTGATGAAGGTCTTTCATTAATATTGCTAATAATAAACATAAAAAAATATCCATTGAGTACCATAACCGATAATACGATATCTTGTGTACAAGTTTCTCGCAAAAAGTGTATCATAAAAATTCGTATTTGTATTTCATCCACCTCTTTAATCACTCAGAAAAGCATCTAAGAAATGAAATAAAATGAAATTATATTTATTGAATCCATAAAATGTCAAATACATCACTTAGATTCAGTCATTTCAAAATTTGGTGTACCACCCTGTTCGGAAGGCAGTCATCACTAGAGAAGAACGGGCAAGAAACTCTAGTGTTGCTCTTTTCCAATCAAGAAAAGTGATGGAAAAGATCATAATTACTATTTAATTTTTTACAGATACAAAAAGAACTTGAAAGCGTTCTACATCGTTCATCCGACGTTTTGGACTAAGGTATGTAATTCCTTATTATAATAAACTTTGTATTCACAAAATCAAGTGACCTGTTTTCAGTTGACTGCGAACTATATCACTTGCACTGCATGTAATTAGAACTGGATTCCCAAAAGTCGACGATAACCCGAAAACGGGGAATAGCCCAAGTCGTAATAGTTATCAGAAAAATATTATAAAATATATAAGTTATGTATTTAAAAAATTATAGGGACTTTAGAAAATCTACCTGATACCTGTGACGGTTTTTTCACTACTGTTGCTGCAAATCTCTACTTTTTTACATATATTTTTTTTGTTATGTAATCCTGAATAATGCATCTGTAAACTGTTATCCAACATTAAGAGCCAGCTTGCTCTAACTCGGAAGAAAATAACACTGTTAACCAAACCGCATATTTAAAATTAATCATTCGCCCAAATTTAACTGACTGTCCTGAACAAATGTACTACGCGAGCTTGGCAAGTAACTTTAAAAGTTGGCGCATTTAATAAGGAATCCAAAATGGTATAACACTTGCTACATTCTTTCTTAAAAGTGGCACAATATTTTTTCCTTTGCGAAGAAACCCATTTGAACAAATTTTCTTATTAAAGATGATTCTAGTCGGCTCTTCGAGGCAGCAATTTTAAGTTATTATTTGAGTGAGATGGAGAGAATCGTTTTACCATGTGTGAGTGAGACAGAAACTTCATTGTCAGGTAGTCCAAGCGCACCACGCATCGTAGCAATGATCACTTTTTTATTTTAAGTTAATGATGATGATAGCCATCAACCCGCATTAGGCCAGCGTGTTGGTTTAAGGCCTAACCCCTCTCAGTTGTAGAGGACACCTGTGCCCAGCAGGGCATATAAGGGCTGATAGAGTGGCAACAATAGTAGATGATAATATATGATGTTGGGTGTGTTTCCAGATGATGACGTGGTGGTTCACGACATTCATGGCGCCGGCGATCAAGGCGAAGGTGCACAACTTGCCCGGCGTGGAGTATCTCTACTCCGTGATGGCGCGCGACCAGCTCGAGGTGCCCGCTTTCGTCACCGAATACGACATGACGGTAGGATCGCATTCTATTAAGCTCTACGTACAACTATCTCAGAGATTGATGGATCTGGTGGACCCCCTGCAGCTAAAAAAAACATGACGCGTAGTACTGATTATGGAATATGCAAGTAACAGTCCCCGAGCTTCTTAAAATATTATCTGCCTTTATTGATGGGAGAAGTCAAGCCAACATCAAGTCAGTCATGCTTGAACCCAATTTAATTTTCATGGACCCCCGCTTACGATTGTGGACCCCCATTTTTGTCACGCCCAACGTAAACCACCGTCTCCCGTGGACCCCTGGAGGTCCACCTGGACCACTTTGGGAATTACTGAACTATCTTGATACTATCTACTACTTTTACTACCTTTAAAGAAAGGTATTTTCAACTTGATAGTACTCAACTGACTCTTTACCCACCAACCAGAAATTGTGGTGACTTGCCGGCCTTTGAGAATCATCATCGTCATCATCATCAGCCCATATACGTCCGCTGACCCGGCGTTCCCGTCCTGTAGAATGGGAGCGTAAGAATTCCGCCACGGCATCCCCTGCTTGTCGTAAGAGGCAACTAATGGGGTTATCGGGATTATCAGGCGTGCTACGGGGGACGTGTGCCCTTATAGAAGATGTACGATTTTTGGTTAGGGACAGGTGTGCATGTTTCCTCACGATGTTTTCCTTCACCGTTAAAGTACGTGATAACTCTTTATAAACGCATTAGGCTACCCGTACGGTACAACTAGCTTGATAGTGCCTTTAAACATCCACCAACCTTAAATTGTCGTGACCTCCCGGCCTTTGAGAATGGTACCAAAAAATGTTTGGAGCAAGGCACATGACTGACCACTGATTATAATGATTATCCCAGAAAACTTAATGTTATGACAGTCTGTGTGTCTCTTACGTGATGCACTATCGATTTCGGATGTAAATAACCCACCATACGCTAATTGGGTGTCTAACAATTTTCCTTACTATATACATAATGTGTTATTATGTATATGTTACCGAACAAATTAAAATTTTATATCAACAATATTTTGCTGTGGTATGTATGATAGTAATATTATGTATTTTTGCCCCAAATGGTTATATCTGATCAAAATAATATACTTTCTCAATTAATGACCAAGTTCGAGATGCAGATGCTGAAGTCCCTCCTTTAACCCTTAATTCGATAGTGTCCAGTGTGACGAACAACTGATTTAAAAAAATGTACTGAACTAGTTTATAGAAAAATACGTTAGATTTTGATTTTAGTGTGTTGGTGACATATAAAAGATATAGTAGAAAATATTATTTGAATAATGACAGCACTCAAAATGTCAGTTTTCGTCAAAAATAGCGTCGACGCCCAAGTCATATGTTTTGCTCAAAGTATTTTATTTCATTTCTATTGGTTATTACTAACTTTTAGACGATTTCTGTATTAATTTATATTTATGATATTATATACATCTGGAAAATAAGATAATCACGAGCTTCTACTCTCATTTTCACTATTTTATCTCACTTTAAATCTCTTGTCCGCCACATCGGACACTGTCGATTACTACGTGAAGTATATATTTATCAAGTTGTCCGGTGTGACGAACATTGTCAAATACGCTACGATGACACTTTTTTGTTACAATTATTGTTTTTTTGCATAATATCGCATGTGGTTGAATGCATTCTTCTATAAATGCTTGGTGTGGGTGTGTGTATGCTTACTTTTTTTGTTTAGCGTTTTTACACAAGCATTTGCATGGACGCACTTACAAGATATTAGCTCTAGTACCCAAACATCGTGCCCCATCTGAAGCTAGTAAGTAATAAATCAGAGTCTGACGAAGAACTGCATGTCCTACCTTCACCATATTCATATTTTTCATCTCCTGCACCTTCAATAGCTTCTTGTTTGGAACGGCTTAATTTATTAGACAGTGATGAATTTGAACGTGAAAGAGATTTTGAGCCCTACTGCCGGTTTTACTCCAATATTGCAAGAAGCTATCCCTAGTCCATCGCAAGAATCAGTCTACAGAAATCTCCCGTCAATATCATCTCTACCATCTTTACCAACTCCTCCATCAGTAGCAGTTACAGTTAAAGGAAAGACAAGATCTAAAGTTCCTGTTGTAGCAGCCAAAAAGGCCAAGAAACCACAAAACAAGTTCAGTCTGACATACAAATGGAAGAAGGTGCCATTTAATCACAGAGTGGCGACCCCAGAGGACGACTTTGAAGATCATGACATACAAGAAATTGAATCACCCTTTTTTTTTCTACTGACTCTTTTCTTGTAATATTATTGAAGATATTGTCAGTGAAACAAATATTTATTCCACCCAATGTACAGGCAAATCTATTCAGCTTACTGATTTTGTACAGAAAGCACCACTCCCAAAGAAAATCTGAAAACAGCTTAAATTGAAAGATTTCCGATACGAGATATTTTCTGCTTTGATCAAAATTAACAGGTCAGCTAAGCGCTCTAACCAAGAATAGACCACGATAAGGAAGCCTTGTAAGCCCAGACCAGTAGATTGTGTGCGTTTTGACAACATTGGTTATTTTTTATCGACGAAGGAAGAAGGTCGTTGCATGGAGTGCAGTAAAAAGACTGCTGTCTTTTGCATAAAATGTGACGTAAGACTATGTTTTGTAACAGGAAAGAACCCTCGTAATTGCCATTTGAAATTTCATACAAAATAATTATTATATTCATAGTTATATTTGATTAGAATTAATTTCTTTTTGTTTTTGATGTGTATTTGTCTTATTTATCATTTCTGTTAGTCATTTGGTAGAGTCCGCCCCAACGGACATATTGTTTCGCAAGTAATTCGTTACATACTTGACAATTTTCGCTGTGACGGACATGTGTTTTATTAAAAACTGTACAGCACTAATTTTTTTTAGCATTTTTCCTGTGCTTATTTCATATCCAAAAATATGACATTACTAAAAAAATTCGTTTTCTTTGCTACAAAAAACTCCGTCGAATTAAGGGTTAAACCTCGTGATAAAAAAATAACACTTCTCTACTACTTCACTCTAGTTTGAGCAATAAAAGTTTGAATTGCTTGCTTACCATTAAAGTGATCTTAAAGCAAATTAATTATCTTTGTTACTCAGCTATTAGTCATATTTATATTCACTAAATGACATCAACTTCAGATGTTATATTTTATTGTCTAGTAACTAGTAGGAATTCCCATCACCAGGAAGGATACATAAACAACTAAGTAATGTTGAAAATTTCCTGTTTCAGATAAACGGCATACATTACTTCCAACCCGACACAAACAACACGTAGGCGCGCTCCTGGCTCCCTCTAGCTGTACAGTGAATACGTCACGCGGATCGTTGTTATGATGACGTAACGGCCTCGCTGTGTTGCCAACTCGACGCTGGAACATACCACTACAAAAAAAAACACAAAAATGTAAAAGAAAAAAATATTTTAGATTAATTTTGATTTGAATTGAATTGATTTAGAATGTAACCAGCAATACATTTTATTTAATAAATTCGATAGAATTCAACAGCGACGAGCTGGTAACACTGGATTCAAAACTTGAACATTCTTTACACTTTGTTATTGGAAATGTGAATTGATGGAGTGATGATAGTATGCCATATATATGTGCGAAATTAGTAAGGTTATGTCGGCTGCATTATAAATAGTAGTAGCTAACGTTTTGTTATTCGTATTGGATGTTCAAGTTTTGAGTTCTCGGAGCCGCTGTTATATTTTTCGGTGGAATTTTTGGTCACTTTTAATATGGCGTAATCATAAATTCAGAAGATTTCCAACATATTACTTTGAATTTTAAAAAAAATATATTTCATTATCTATAAAAAAAAATCATTATATCCAAACAGCCATTATCATAGTAGGTAAAAATTCCATCGAAATTGAGATTGTTGAGAGTATATCATGTAAACTAGTATTAGCGGTGCATTTTTATATTATTTACTATAAGGAAGAGCGTGTTACGAAACGGTAGTTATTCTCATTAGGCTAATATTCTGCATACACACGTTGTAAGAACCACCAAGTTCGTAATTCCCATGCGTTAATTTTATATTAAACATTTTTACTGTGTGCTATTTTTGTATTTTATATTTGAGAAATAAACATTATCGTAGTTAAAAAAATAGTGCTTCTATCTGTCGTGTTACTGCTTGCGTTCGGAGAATATTAGCTTCAGTTGGCAATACTGAGGAAACGTCAGCTGTTTTGGTAGAAAGGTTATATTATGAATAAATGAGAGATTCCGGCATATGCAATAGCATTAGAATTAAGGTCTACTTATATTGTTATTCGCGGCTTTGCCTTAAATGTTACGTGTTCTGAGATAATTTACTTTATTTTATAGACCAAACGTAGTTTCATGTTGAAACGTCTTCATCATAATGTAAGTCCGATTAATAAAAAAATTGTAAACAAAGAAAATACAGTTCACAAGTCCTGTGTTGTTTGTAGGGCATGGGCTGCCTCAGCATTTTCGCCGTAATTCCAATCGCGATATAAAATGTACAAACAAAACATTATTATGAATATAGATAAGACTTAACACGTGATAAACATCGCGCCTATAGAGTGCGATGTTTGTGCGCGCTTACTTATAGCTGTAAGAATTGAGTCCACGACAAAGGCATAGTTACGATGTATAGAATATTATATTTATCACAAAAAAGTGATTTAATAATTTTAAGCTGCGTATAAACTGGACGCCATTGTATACAACTCAACTGCGTTTCCGTTTGGTTCGACAGATGGCGTCGTGCAATATTACTCCAAGGATTGTCTACCCTCTCATGCAATATATTACTGATTAACAAATAATTCCATGTTACTTAATTTTAACCATAACATGAAAGTAACTCTGCAACAGGGTAAATGATTAGATAGCACATAAAAGTAACAAGTTATTTTTAAACCTCATTCACGGACATTTCTCGCATCTTAAAATGGATATTATGAAGATAAGTGTTGCGGTGGTTTGATCTATTGCAACAATGATAGGAGATATTGTTTAGAAAACATACTAAAAAAATACATTGTAAGGTGCCTTTGATCAGAATATCATTGTTTTTCAGATCGGCAAGTTTGTGTCTGATGTTTTATATGAAAGAAACGACTGTAGTCGAACTGTTAATATATATTAACGTAATATTATTGTTGGAAAAAAAAACACTAAAATGTACTAAACATATCTAATGTTCCATTTCAAATCCTTGAATGTTCTTAAACTCATTACGGTAAATGGACAAAATTACGAAAGATTAGTAGTACCGTATAATGAGACTTCATGTTGAAAGTTTATCTAACTTTCGAGCGATTCCTGAGTCTAAAGAAAAATAGTTATTTCAAACCATGTTATTTATCCATTTGGTGTCACATCTTGTGACACAGATCAGGCCCAAGGTAGACAAAATTGTCATTGTAAATTTTATTTTGAAAAAGCGCATATTTTGAAATGACGCATACTCACGACATAATATACTACATGTGAAATAAAACAGTCACTAATATAAATATGTATACTTAGTACATATATCATATGGCAATCAAGTGGGTAGACATAGAAAATTGGAGCTCAAAATTTAACGTAACACGATATTCATATGTAGACTGTAACAGACATGTTCGCTTTTTTATTATCCCATTTTTAAACGGGACTCTTTCTCAATATTGAGCTTCAAATTGTGAGATTTTCATCTAGAGCTTTCTTACGTAGATAAATGTAGTGTTGCCAATTATTATAACACTGCCACACAACATGTTGCTAGTCACGCGAGCGGTCAGGCGCGTGCATATTATTAAAAAATATTTTTGTACAAGTTATCACAATGTTCCAATCTCGTGTAATTCACGTCACTGTAGGTGATGCTAGATTATTTTACTCTAAAAGTTGATTTTTATACCAACGAGGTATGTAGGTACTCGATATTCATTGTATAAAGGTACAGATTATATTTTTAATCGTTGATCTATTTTTCGTATAAAGAACCCGTGTGCCACCATTTTTAATGTGAAAGATAATTGTTCCAGTGTGTGGATGTAGGACGCGTTTTCTGAGTGATATTAGTGAGATTATAATACATTCAATATTAATGGCAGCAAAGACTTTAGTCCCTACGGTGATAGGTCACATAGATATCAATGTTGCCATTAATTAGATCGAAAAATATACTAAATACTTAATTTTATTACCAAAATTGTGGAAATCGCCAAATGAGTATTTCGTGAAATATATTAAATTGTCAAGAAGAAGTGTTGTTGTCTTATTGTACGCACTAGTGATAATGTTATCAACAAGGCCTTAGATGTTAACTATTGTTACTTTGTAGTAAATTTGTGTTGCAAAGTAAAATTTTTCGATATCGAGGAAGGTGGGAGGAAAATACTAATCAAACTAATCAAAAATATTATACCGTTTTTGCCAATCTTTTACCCCATTATGAAATAACATCTGGTAGGCTCTGCACTATTTGTTACTGGTCTGTGGCTACATACAAAAGAAGATATAGAATATTTTTATTACATAATTAACTTTAATGTACTAAAAATATTATCAAATGGTACCTATATTTCATCGATTGACATTACGGTGGAATATTTAACACCATCAAAATTGTTATGAGATGTCAAAAATGTGATCAATTGAACTGTTGGTTAAGTTTCATATTTTATTGATATAAATAGAGCATTAATTAGAGTATGTACATATTTAACAAAATATAAAATAAAATTATTAATTTACTAATTGTTGTTTTCTTTCACTCTTTGTCCTTTATAGCCATTTTAATTTTTTACAGATTCCAACATGAACAGACATTTGTAATCCTGTCCTGGAGAAAAACCTTTCAGTTTTTATATTGTATAACAGTTATAAAATATTATTAATTACAATTATTCAAATATGTAACAATAACACAGAAAAGCCTATATCACATTGGCATTCTTAAGACTTATTGTCAACTCTTCCAGTCAACCTTGAGAATAGTGGAATAAACTATATAGCATAGACAAACATATGGCATTAATTTTTTACTGGATCTACACTGAGAGCTTCAAATTTACTTCTAGGTTTTTGTGAATTAACATTGCAATGTGGCAACCTAGCATTTAATTGTATGGTGCTGTCAAAACAGGTATCTAAAGCATTATCAAGTTACTGATTCTTATAATATGTAATTACCTAAAATTTTATGTAATAACTAACTAGCTAAGAAAATGGAGGATCTATATTTTCTCATTATAGAAAACAGATTATTTATTGTTTATATAAAACTTTAAATTATTAATTGATACTGTCTTTATTTTAAATGATTACCGCTTAATTCAAGGAGTTTTCATCATCATCAGCCCATATAGACCCACTGCACACAATGTTTTTCTTCATTGTTCAAGTGAGTAATAATTAATTGTGAATACATAACTTTAAAAAGTCCGAGGTGAATGCCTGGGTTTAAAATCATGACTGCCATGATTCTCAATGTATTTCAAAGTACAAAAAACACATTAATTTTTTTTCTGAAAAGTACCTATAAGTTTTTAATTATCAATACAGGTAAATATTAATTAAAATGTAGTATTGTTTAATGAATTAAAAACAAGATTTTATTACTCTCATATAAATTTAATTGTAATAACACACTATTATTTAATTTAAATAAATATAAAGATACAACTACTTCGATAGCCCCACATTATTTAAGAACATAAGAAAGAAGTTTAGCGTGGGATACTTGTATGCTGCTGACATCAAAGTTACTTTTAACACAGACAAAACATTTGCTAAAACATATCCGCCTATTGCTCCAAGATAGCATGGTATAGGCCACTGCTGCCATGGGGTATTCCAGTCTAGAGGTATGACTACAGCACCCAACCATGCGCCGCACACCGTCAATATAGCATTATTTATGAGCATCTCTACAATCGTGTCCTTGTTAAAACTTTTTACACCAAACATTAACTGCATAGATGATTCCACTCCACAGTGCAACACAAGAGGAAAAACAGTTAATAAAGTCAGCAATGTCGATAGCATCAGAGTTTCTTCATGGCAATCAAGAACTGGAGCGCCAAAGAGTATAATACCGACGAAAAAGCTGAATAATACTCCAAGTAGAAATACGAAGGATTTGATGACATCGCTGGCTCTGCTTTTGCCTGGCTTCGTTTTCTTCCCGTGAACATCATTTGCAGCGCTCAAATAAAATGACTTCAACAGTTCCGCGATAAAGATCAGTACTAAAATGTAAAATGAGGTTCCCTTGCCAACTGAATAAAGCAACCCTTTATAAGATATTCCTGTAACAATACTTGGCAAATAAATGCATGTTACTAAGCTAGAAATAGTCACTCTTCGTAATTCTAATTGATTATTTAGAGGAAACATTCTCTTGGTATAAAATTATATGTATGGGTTAATTTTTTAAGATAACATAAATTTATAATTTGTATTTGACATTTTGACAATTGTAAACTGTCAAGTGCCAACTACAACAAATGTGGAAAAACAGTTTTAGCTTCATGCTAGAAATAATGATTACAAAAATTCAGACTTTTCTATGCCTATTGCATTAAACACTATTAGCGACCTTCTGTGTAAACATACCTATTTATAAGAATAATACATGCTTTTGATGTACATGATTTTTCATATACCCACCTATATTTCAATTTTTAACTTGAATTTTTGAAAATATAATCGAGACGATTATTTGTGCGATATATAAATTAGCACCACTATTTGACGTTTTCTCGTTGCCACGCTAAATAATACTGTAATATTTGGCAACATTTTCGTTACAACATCAAAATAAAATTGTATGTGGAAGTATATACAAATGTAATCGATATGACGACACCGACTTTATAAATGAAAGGTGCTACGGCTCGTGCCTCCAGTTGATCTGCAACAGTGCAACGTTCGGCTACAGTGGGAGCCAACGTTCAACCTACTTTACGTCACAATTAAATACATCGCCGTGTAGCAAGTGTTTGTGTCATTGATTACATAAAGATGCCGTGCCCGTTCTTGGGATCGCTGAACCAAGCCTTCGTTAGGAATTATGGAACGACCCTCTTGAAACAGTATGGGAATTACTGTCCGATAATTTCGCGCGGTTTCCTCTCGCTCGGCAACGACGAAACGAAATGCCCTTTCATTCAACAAAACGCGATTATATCCGAAGCACCCAAGGAGATGACCGAGGACATCGTGGAACGCGGCCAGCACTACCGCTACGAAAACTTCTTCCATGAGCAGATCAACGCAAAGAAGAAGGACTACTCATACCGTGTGTTTAGGAAGGTGTCTCGTCTGGCCGCCGATGGAGCGTACCCCGGCGCTCTGGAAGGGTCCGAGAACCGCCGCGTCACAGTCTGGTGCGCCAATGACTACCTGGGTATGTCGCGTCACCCCACTGTTCAAGATGCTGCTATTAGTGCCATCAAATCTTATGGTACTGGTGCAGGAGGCACGAGAAACATTGCTGGTAATTCTCAGATGACCGAAAAGCTCGAGTCTGAGATAGCTAAACTCCATAACAAACCTGCAGCTCTGATATTCAGCTCTTGTTATGTTGCTAATGATGCAACTCTTTCTACTTTAGCGAGGATCCTTCCAGATTGTATTGTTTACTCTGATGCTGGAAACCATGCTTCCATGATACAAGGTATAAGGAACAGCAGATCACCCAAGCATATATTTAAGCACAATGATCCAAATCATCTTAGAGAATTATTGGCCAAATCTCCACAAGGAGTGCCAAAACTAGTCGTTTTTGAGACTGTCCATTCCATGAGCGGGGCTATCTGCCCTTTAGAAGAAATGTGCAATATAGCACATGAGTATGGAGCTTTAACTTTTGTAGACGAAGTGCATGCAGTTGGTTTATATGGGAAAAATGGTGCAGGTATCGGTGAAGAGAAGGGATTGCAAAACAAAATTGATATTGTGTCTGGAACTCTGGGAAAAGCCTATGGTAATGTTGGAGGATATATAGCAGGATCATCTCTCCTTGTGGACACCATTAGGTCTCTGGCACCTGGGTTCATCTTCACCACTGCTTTGCCACCTCCTGTTTTAGCAGGATCTTTGGCAGCCATTAGACTCCTAGCTAGCCAAGAAGGTAGAAGCCTGAGGGCGAAGCATCAAGCGATCGTGCGCTATCTGAAGCTGTCCCTCCTGGTGGCCGGATTACCTCAATTACCGTCCGTGAGCCACATAGTTCCCGTGCCAATAAAGGGCGCGGATAAAGTGGCGTTGGTGGCCGAGTCTCTAATGAAGAGGGGACATTACGTGCAAGCGATCAACTATCCCACGGTAGCACGCGGGGAGGAGCGCCTGCGTTTTGCGCCGGGCCCCTATCACACGCCCGAGATGATCGATAGCCTCATCACTGCCCTGATTGAAGCATTCCACGAAAACAACATCAACTTCAACGAATTCTTGAAGAACGGCACATGCCGCGAGTGCAGCATGGAGTACAAGGTAGACGTGGCTTACGAGGAGCCACTCAAGTACCCCATGCAGGTCGCTTAATGCCTCGTCTTTCGACCATGACATTTCGCTGTTAGCAACGCTTAAATTAACGTTAAAGGTGTAAAGTTTATTTCGGTTATATATTTATGGTTGGTGGTAAGGGATAATTAAATGCGTGGCAATTGATGAATTAGTTTTATTTAGTCCCAGTACTTGATGACGCCGTCCCAGCCTGCAGTGAGCAGCTTGCTCGGCTCGTGCGGGTGCCACAAGGCGCTGATGCACACGCCGTCGTGAGCCTTCCATTTCTTGTATAATTTTGTTGTCTTCCAGTCCCAGATGTAACACTTGCCATCTGCATCGCCTGATACCAGATAACTGGAACAAAAACATGATTAACTCATTAACAATATGTACTTTTTAACAATAATTGCTTTTATGTTGCACAACAGAGAATGGTAGAGCAACCTTGTAAATGCAATTACAAGAGAGCTAGACACATAAAAACACTTCATTTCACTTCACAAAAATTGTAACAAGTTTTCATCATGGATTTAACATCTGACCTACACAACACATCCAAATTAATTAATTTTGTCATAAAAACGACATTTAATGTAGGCTAGGAGCAACTATTTTATTTATAAAAATAAAATTATTTTAAATGCAACAACTGCCCACGAAAAAATTGTTTTTATCTGTATTGTTAAAATGCTCCAAAATCAAAAGTCAAAGTCAAAAGTATAGAATACTACAGAAATCAGTAAAAGTATTACACAATCTTTAACATAAATTTTAGAATGCAAATGTGGAGAACATCAATGTCTTGCCATGTCCCACATAATTATTATGTCTTATATTATTATTTTTTGGTTTGGTTTTTAATATAGGTATCTATTTTATTTTATTGTTGTTAATAACAAATGTTCACTTTAGGATTTTTTCCTAAAAAAATATATTAAGTTATTTGTTACCAACAAAATATGTCTTATTATAGGTATAAAATCGAAATTTCTACATACAATGACTTCAATCCGGATACAAACTAACACTTATGCATACAATTAATGATAAAGACACTTCAGTGTAGATACTATCAGGATATAACTACAAAACTCATTCACAATGAGAGCGTAATTGAAAGTTTTAATTGGAGATAAACTTGAACATCTCATCACAACAAATAGCAATAAAACCAAATTGTACTGGAGAGTAATATTTAAAACGGTCTGCGTTTCTCGCCTTCGCTCAATAGAAAATAGAGGTTTTTATTCACCAAATTTATATGTTAAAGCATTCCCCCTAGAGCTAAACCCCTGCGTGGGAGGTTTAATAGTCATTAGACTAATTGGTATTTACAGTTATCGCTCTAAAAAGTTCATTACTTATACCCATAATGTATTCCACGTATTTTCATTTTATTTATAGATACTACCATTCCCGACAGTAGTATTATTTAAGTCTGCATTTAGCTACACCTAATTTAAGTACTATCCGCTCTGTTGCCAAAACTACAGCGCCACGAATAGTTTTGGAAAACGCGTGAATTGTGATGTAACCATCACGGGACGTGCCCTTACGTTCAGATACGCTTCAATGACATCTGACTGTACCTCTATATATAAAGTTATTGAGTGCGGCGACACGAAGGGTTATACTAAATTTATCTCAGTCGAAGAGGCGTTTTATTGAAAGATTCATCGCACTTAATTTAAATCTTCGCTGAACGTATTTTGAGCAATTAAAAAAAAATACGTTTGGGTATGGTTTGTGTCAGTTTAAGAATAGAAAAAACCATCTTCAAGCATTTACAAATATGAAGTGACGATTTTACATACTATGCAGATGATTTAACAGACAGACGGACAGAAAAATAAGTAATCCTATAAGGGTTCCGTTTTCTTTTAGCTATGCGGACCGCCAACAATCCATTCAAAGGCTTTCTTTTGCGAATCTTTTATAATTTAATACATCGTCAAAACATTCGCCGTCGAGTTTCCTGTGTTTTGTAAAGACCGAACTAGTATCATGTGTTTGTGGTCAAACAAAGAGAAGAATTCTTTAACGTAGTAAAATTGGTTTACATTCAGAAACTAACAGAGGTTCAGTGTTCATAGTCGCGTTATGCATGTGAACAAAATGGAACGCATCGTGGGCAGTGCAACAATTGCGCAACCGGCGATAGACGCATCTTTGTGCAATAAGTGAAAATAATTCTGTAATAGGCGCCGTAAACTAGCTATATCGATTACTTTCAAGCGCTAGGTGATGTTAAGCCTTGTTAGAAGCCCTACAATGGATTTCTTCAATTACTATTTAGCTGATCAAATGATAATGATACATAAGTTCTAAATAGGGGTTTTTAAGTAGAAAAAGATTATATTTTATTGATATTACGACTGAATAAAATAGAAAATAAAGTCATTCAAGATGGTCGTAGTAAGCTTTAGTAAGAAGAAAATAAATTCACGTTAAGTTTAAGGAGTTATCAACAAAATTGATACCGAAGATTATATCGTTTTAGATGATTTTGTTTTTTCTTCCTCTGTAAGTTATCTTATCGATTCATCTTTTCGTTCGTTGTTTGTTACATAATGTTAGGTGGAACTGTACTACATTTATTAACATTAAATTCACGATAAACATTTAGGACCTAAAATTGTTCTTTTTCCTGAATAACATACTCAAAAAGCAATTGTTTACCGTTTACGATTTAGATATAACGCTAGGTAATAAAACATATATCATATAACTGAATTGAGAACATTTCAAAATATTCAACACGAATTCAATGTAAAGCCCGATATTATTTTAGTAATGGAGGTGTTGGCTCCGATAATTATTTTCTTAAGAATCGTATATAGGTCTGCGTCTATAAATAAAGTGTGCTTACAAATTATTTTTTTACAAATAAGTATTTGTCGTTGGCACAAATATTTGGCCATTCAACCTGTTTAGGCAATATTTTATTTAAACAATCATTTTTTCATGATTCATACTATAAGTCTAATATAAGCCTAAAAAAATCCACAGTTTCTAGACAAGAGGAGTACTCAAGACAAAACGTTATCCGGCTAGACTTCTCGTATGACTGTTGGGTGTTTTTATTGATAAATTATTTATTATTTTGGCAAACAGATCTGTTTATTATCGCCTCTGGTACTATACCAATAATATAAATTGAGGTGAGATGGCGTCAACGAAGGTTACACTGATGGTAGCGGAATCCAAGCTCTTCTTGTGGTTCCAAGCTCACTATGCATATTATGTGAAATAGAATTAAATAAAAAACCGCTAAGTATCCGAGAAATGTTTATCTATTCAACTCTTTTTTATAAGAAGCTGTGAATCCGTTACTTCGTTTTTCAGCCGACGGCTATTTGCATGCAGGTTATTCCATATAGGATGAGTCTACTATCTTAACAAGAATAAGGCCAACAATCGCGTTTAGCTTACCTAAATGTTTACAATGATTCAACTCAAACATTCGCTACAATTAGGGCACTACGAAGAGTCACGAAAATCTAAACACGCATTCACATGAAGGCACCAAAGGAAACACAACTCAAAACACTGCTGCCTATTGCAAACAGTCCAAACGCTAAGGTCGATCGGAACCGAGGTCGGCGATTGCTCAATATTTTGTACACCGTTACAAATGAAATACAACTTTAGATAATTAATAATACGGTCTTAAATCATGCGACGTTGTAATGATATTGGTAAAAACATGTTGCTAGAATGGCTATGCCAAGTCACGCTGGCCACTTTAAGTAGGAAGACCTATTCAATTTAATGAGTCAAAGCAGTGTGTATAATAATCCCCTTTTCATTGCTAATAAATTTCAGAATGTTGACTTAGCTAGGTTTTAAGACACCGTGGGAGTAAACGGTAATATACGCCTTTGCTTCGACGTACCGGTGCCAAACCTTGATCAAGACTTAGAAGGCCTTGAGGTCATCAAGAAATTATATATTTCTTAAAAAAATTTATATATTTCTTAAAGTTTATGGTTTTGTTATGGAGGATGCCGAAGAATGGGAAAAGTGAAAAAGTGAGCTATAAATGGACCGTGGAATGCCTTGATATAGCATCAGTTAGAAAATGGCAGCATTTATTCCTTTTTGATAATATCCCTTTCATAGAGGCACTACTGTGTGCTTGAAGTCATAAAAACGATCACATAATTATTAATCAACGTATTGAAACAGAATTCGGTTAATTTGGTTCAATTCGATTTATTGGGGACGGTTCACTAACTTGTAAATGAGTTGTTTGGACAAATGTCTCAAATAATTAAATATTTTAAATTGATGAAGTAGGTACCTATGTATACTTGCACACCTAAAAGTTCTTATTCGTTTCATCAGACACTGTTTACGTAAATACAATACGAAAATCCTCAATCCTCTCTATGTTATCATATATGCGAAGTGAGCATGACTTGCAAATATGTACAACGATGCAACAACTAGATACACACTTTATATTACACTGATGTACTATACTATCCTTCATCAATCGACATGCAATCGAAGTTGTCGTGGAGAAGGAAAGTAACACACAAAAACATAACGTGTGACAGATATAGTTCTGTTTCCACATTAAAATACGAGTAGAAGTCTTCTGTCGTGCGTGTATAACTTACAAAAAATGCACTGATTTATTAATTTCTATACAAGTCTTGTTATCCAGGTATCAGAAACAATGAGAGAGGTTTTAATCTCGCAAATACTCAAATCTGAATGACATTTATGGATCACAAAAACTGCGTTCAAATCCACGGGTCTCTGTTTCGTAATCAGCGTCCAACTGCGTCACGGAGGTTATTGAAGATATTTAGTAAATATACATGTTGGGCGCCAATTGCACCCGTTTTGCAATTCCATAGTAAAAATCTTCAAGAGCCTACATCTAACGGCTTATTTCAGCTCACATACCATATCCCGCTTAATTCTTTAAGTAGAGACTTGACTTCAGATAGCTGAATCCACCTGCTGTTGAAATTCCATTTAATACTGTTATGTCAAAGTCAAAGTCACATTATCGTTATTCAAATAGACTTTTACAAGTTATTTTGAATCGTCAATTTTAATCTTTTTTAAACTAAACTATTGCAAAACTATGATACAAGTTGTAAAATTTTGCCGCTATGGCTGAGACATCATGCGTTCGGAAGTCAATTAGTAGTGTGCATTCGGTTTCGAGATTGGAATAATCTAACTGATCAGATTCTATTGGAATCGACTGATGAAACAATCTTTGGTGCCATTCAATTAATTTATTAAGACAGACGCTATCAGGTTCCCTGTATACGCCTTGTCGATAATTAAAAAAAATATTCTAAATTAATTAAAGGAAATTGTATCGTAAAGTTTAAAATTATCATTCAACGGAGGAAACGCGATACTGAACACCCCACTTTCCAATACAAACAATTTAAACGAGGACGAAATTTTTACGTTCGAATTACAACATCCATTGTTTCTGACGTAAAAATTATAATTCTTCCGCGTGCTAATCTGTTTACACGCTAGATAATAAGGATTTAATTACTTGATGAATAGTAATTTAATAAAAATCATTCAGCATGAAATATGTTAATGTGTTTTAAATTATTCTAGTATAAATAAACTTTATGACATCTTGTATACAGTGTGTGCAAACGTATCCTAACCGATTATTTTTTCACTTCGATAAATTTCGGACGTTTTATTATAAAGTGCTTGGGTCAAAGTCCATTAAAACATTCTCGATAAAATATACTACATATCTCAAGGGCTCAGGTTTTTCTATCAAGTGTAGATATTGTACTGGTTAAGATGAGACAAAACAGGTAGTTGAAGACCAGTAGTAAAGTACTTTCATCCTTACAATATGATGCAATAATTCTGTTTTTAATAGTTGACAAATTTATTTTTGTCGTTTTCCTAATAGGCCAAGCGCCGGGGGTTTTTTTTGCAACGTACGGGACCTGAATTTTTTTTTTGAATAATTTCAAGGGTGTCCCCTGAACGTAAATCCAAGTTGGCGCGGCGCGGGGGGGGGGGGGGGGGTCTCCACTCCAACACTTGTCTGCTCCAACGGATAATATTATTATTCCATACTCTTTAGTATTCAATTACTGATGTACACATATAAAATTTATTATGTACCAATTAGCTATAGTAATTGTTTATTGTGTACATAACTTTGGAGAACCTAATAAAATATGCCAACCATAATCGGTCCTGGCACGATTGCCAGTTGCTACAGAATTCTCTAACACAGCTAATACTGGCGATACTATTTAACGGTTTCTTGGTAAAAATATTCCCAATTTTATTTTAGTCTGTTATCGTGTTCATATTCGCTTGGATACTAGATTAATTTAGCGGCCTAGTTATCTGTGTAGCAACGAGATTGCAGACAGATAGAATGGCTATTTGTTATGTACTTTCCACCGTTTCTTTTGAAATAACCTAAACAAGCGATTTATCGATCACTGTAGCGAATAAAAAACTGAGGCATTTAATAATAATCCTTTGATTGTCAATAATGCATTTACCAATATTGTGCACATTGTACACACAAGTCATTCAGTTGTCTAAATAATGTGTTGTGTTACATAGCTGCCAGCCTTTTTGTTGTTCTAACACACAATGTTGTTGGTGCAAACCGTAAAATAATAGAAATGTAAACAATACTTGGCCACTTGGAGCTCCTGCAAAAAGAAATATAACTTCACCGTGTTTCATATCAATAGAGGTCATCAAAACAAGTATTAACAAAAGAACCTAATTTTTCGTTATTATGTTTTACTTTCACGGTGAAGGGAAACAAGAGAAAGACTACATAGTGGAGATTTGTTAATCTTGTGACCAAGGGGTCCCAAATTCAAATTCCAGGTCGGATAAAATTTTGTATTATTGGTATGAAATTTTCAGTAACAGCACAGAGTTCGGAAAATACATACGAAACGTGCATGCAAATTATAACTCTGCATCAAAACATTGTCTTGGAAGAGTTTGGGATGAAATTGATCTAACAAAGTTAGCCGTCATCTGAGCTGAAAGTTAAACTAACTTTATTAACATAAGACGCTATTTTTATAACATTGCTGTCTGGTAACTTTCGTTCAGGTTGTAATTATAAGTAATTAAACAGTTGGTGGATATAACAAACAACTAGTGTATACATTTCTTCCATAATCTACGTCTGCAACAATTTTCACTAAAACAATAGTACGTGCAAATTGACTAACGTTACTGGTTCGTCCGGTAATTACAATACGGTATAAACATTATGTTCTGACGTAAAAGAAGTTTCGAGAACAACAACGCTCGCAACATAACCATATGTTAATTATATGTATTAATACTTTGCGATGTGAACTACACTAAAACCTTGACTTGAACAATGTTATTATAAAAATTCCGATATTTTTCAGTAATGTATTCATTAATATTTTGCAAAAAATCTGCTATACCAATTAGGTTTTAAGATATGATAATCTCTGGTAGGTTGACAAAATTAGCATCGTCGAATCCAAGACAGTATAAAAGGTCGTAACTCGTACCATTAATTAAGAAATATGTATATTACAAACTATTTAATTTACCTTACCCAATATAGGTTTGGAACAATTTAGCCTGGTGAGTGGCGGAGTTAGTAGATTGGTTGTAATAACAACAAACTTAAGGACGAGAATTGGCACCCACAAAATGGAAGAAAATTTCGAAATAAAGACATTTGTTGAATTATCGATACTTTATACCACGAAAAACATACTTCAAACGTGAAAAACGAAACCAGTGGAAACCAGATAGATACAAAAAATATTGATTATAGTATTCCGTACGCTGTGTGCGTGCATGTTACTGCAATTACTTGCAATTAGTATCCGGTTTGCACACGACCTTTGCTTACAATAATTTTAATGAATTTTAATGTGATTCTTGAAAGAAGAAATCTTCTAATTGTAATGCACGTATAAATGAATTGTACAATAATTCTTGCCATTATTCAAACAATAATAAATATTTTTACTTATTTAAATTTGCGAATGACGAAGTTTGTATTAGAATAATTTCGTGTGTACTTAGCTTAACTGATTAATTCCAGAGTTCTACTGAATGAAAGCTCCTTTCCTAATTTATAGATCTTTTACAAAAGAATTCCAATGTAAACTGTTACAACCGTGATCTTGAGACCTTTAATTTCACTACATCCTTATCAGTATTGATTAGAGTTATCTAAATAACAACTTTCTCAATATCTTACGCTATTAATTACTGTAATGGAATTAAAATTCGTTTACGAATCAATTAAGTCTGTCTGATGATTGATAACAGGTCGTGTAACTAACATAGAATCGTGTCATAATAAACCACGCAAATATCATTAGGAATTGAATGCACAATAGCTCGTAAAACCTCTATCAAGGTCGAAGTTATAGTCAATGAAATAGTTTATGACTTTATAGGCACCGTTTATTTCTGACATAAGATCAAAGTACATACATACATACATAAACTCACGCCTGTATTCCCCGAAGGGGTAGGCAGAGGTGCATTTCTGCACCCACATTTCGCCAGGTTTGTCGGGCACAATTCCAGACTCCGTGCTGCTACTGAGAATTTCCTAATGGAAAAACCCAATAACACTTTGCCCGACCCGGGAATCGAACCCAGGACCTCTAGATCGCTCGGCACATACTTGTACCGCGAGACCACGAGGCAGTAAACATTATTAAATGGCTATAAAACGAAACTCGATAAAAAAATATTTAATATTAATTTGCTATAGATGTATTTTGGGTACGAATTTTGAACTGTCATATAGAGATATGAGAGTTAAAGTAGAGAAATTGAACTGATATCAAAAATCCTTACGATGACATATAAAAAGTAAACAAATTTGGAAAAAACAACATCGACTAATGGATACTTGGAATCAAAGAAATAATACAAAAAGCATCAAAAGTCCCTATTGTGAAACGGTAACTGTTTCTTTGCAAAACGTGACGCAAAAACTCATCGAAAGAGGTCAACGCGCAAAATTCAAGCGTTTATTAATTTATTTAAGCCTTATTATTTTCCTGAAGCATGCATTGGCTTTGTTGATAAGGCGCAATTCTCAGGTATCTTTGATATAAAGGAAGTTCATGGATAAATAATTATTACGGACTAAAATAATGAAATACATCGTAAGGAAGCCTGCAAACCTGAGAATACTTTATAGAAAAGAATTACGCGGAATCTGTAGAGAAAACCAATCAGGGTGGCTTTAGTTCAGCATTGAGAAAATATACACATTTTCTAGATTTATTATAACTGTATAAATGACCACCTTATATTAAGAAGCGGGTACTCAGTACTCACCTACAGATTTTTGGTCTGTTGTTCTCGAGGAGGATAAACGTAAATATATCGATGCGAAATGCATAATATTTTTTAGGAAAATGTAATTTACCGGGAATCGAATATTTTACGTCAGGGAATCCATCATCATCAGCCCATATACGTCCCACTTCTGAGCACGAGCCTCCTCTACAACCCTCTCAGTTTAGGTCTTAGTCCACCACGCTGGCCTAGTGCGGGTTGGCGGACTACACACCTAAGAAATTCCTAACAACTTTTAGGTGTGCAGGTTTCATCACGATGTTTTTCCGTCACCGTTAAAGTACGTAATAATTCATTGAGAATACACCCATAACTTCGAAAAGTTAGAGGTGTGTGCCTGGGGTTTGAACCCGCGAGCGTCGAGATTCTCGACCGCGTGCCTAAGCCTCGAAGCCATCACGACTTAACCAATAGTGATAAAATTATAAGCGGAAATGGTTAAACATTACTAAGTTAATTAACTTTAACGGTGAAGGAAACATGCATGCCTGATATTTCTGGACTAGATTTTCAAGGAAATTGCGAGAGGCTTACGATTGGACCGAGACCCGCAGTTGGAAGTATAAAAATAGACAGTAAACACATTTGTCTCAAAGACTTCAAGATTTATCAGATCAGGTAAAGGAAGTCACTGCATTAAATGCATACACTTATCAAGAGGAAAGTCAAAATTAAATGGGGTTTAGTGTAGAATTCACTGTATACCCTTGAGATTTCTACATATATAACCAACTAACTAGTGTGCCAGTTTTTTTTCACATAAGCAACAAAAAAGCATTGAGTATTTGTTATTGTTAACAAAACATTGGGTGCAATGCTCTCATTGCATCTTTCCTACGTAAACATGACCTTTAGATTCGAAGCGTCTTTTAACAATCAAAATTATTTTGTGTAAACGTAGATTGTCTTAACAAATTAATCAACAGAGCAAAATGGAAGTTCCGCGCCATGAGTTCGACGGGTCTCAGGTTCAATTCTAAGATCAAATGCTTTTATCATCATCATCATCAGCCCAGATACATCCCACTGCTGGGCAAGGGCCTTTTCTACAACTGAGAGGGTTTAGGCGTTAGTTTACCATGCTGGCCTAATACGGGTTGGCGGACTACACACCTAAGAAATTCTTAAAAACTTTTAAGTGTGCAGTGATATTGTGAGGTAAATATAGAAATTAAGAAAGTGACAACAGCACGATGTACATAAATGTTAAAACTAAGTATCTTTTAAGTATTGATATTTTAAGATCACGTGACTCAAATGGCATTGTTTAAAGAGCTGTGACGTCAACAAAATAGAGAATCCGATCGGAAAGGAGATAAAAAGGATGACGTTTGTTGGAATTAACTACGTCGGATGACGCAGAAGTTCATCGCGGTCTTACCCCACTTGAAATAGCATATCCATTCATAAAACAAGAACTAATAAATCCTGAGATACACGCCAAGTAACTTGACAAGTCACTTTAATGTCGAACACTTAGACCTGAATCTTAATAGAATTATCTGGATCAAATATTCTAGTCATTCCTGACCCCATTATGATATCAACTCTTTTCTACTTTTTTTTATATATCTTCTAAGGTCCACACAGAAGCATTGGTCATGATGCCACTACCCTTTATTACAATTCTGAACCAAGCATAGTAAGTAGTTTTCCATTTTGACAGCCCCGTGGCGCAGTTGGCTAGACACCAGCTTGCGAAACGAGAGGCCGCGGGTTCGATCCCCGCACCGAGACAAATGTTTGTGTGATCCACAAATATTTGTTTCGGGTCTGGGTGTACCTATGTGAGACCGAAAAGTCTCTCGTAGTTTCTGATACCCACGACACAAGACTTGTTTGTATCTTAGTGTGGGATCAGAACTATGTATGTGACTGTTGGGTGTATTTATTTATTTTATTGATTTATTTTAGGTCTTAGGTAACGAAATCACTAAATTACATATATTTACTGGTTTACGAGCGCCTTTAACAAACTCTTACTTAAATAGTTCGCCCAGTTTTACTTAGACCCAGACTTTACTTTCCGCAATTATATTGGCAACTTGATACGAATATTATGTATCCGCGTAATATTTCCTATGTGTATTACATGCCTGACTAGAAAGTTGGACCGTATTGCATTCCTATAGTTATAGTTAGCATTCCTATCAAATATGACTTTCAATGTCATCCCTTCACCTAGTTTTCTACATTATTTTTTGAATGCCGCTTAGATATTAAAGACCTCTCAATTCTAACTATTGTTTCCATGATTACCTGATTCAAATTCGTTCCAGCCGTTGCTAATTAGGGTTGCCAGACGGTCGGGAATTGGCGGGATTCTCCCGAGTTTTTGTATGTCCTCCCGACTCCCGACAAAGCAAATAATCTCCCGAAAAACAAGCTTGATAATTTTAAGTTCACATTTTCAAAATTGTTTTAATTTTAAGACCTTTTTGAATAGCGAAAAAGCTCAAAAGTTGTTAAACGCGGTTAAAAAAAAATGACAAATACTTATGGCAAGAACAAAAACAATAAACATGCTCATTCGGTTCTTATCTTATATGTCACAGAAATAATACGTACTATGTTTTTATTTCCTATTATGTACATAGGCAGAGTGCAATCTAAAAATATATGTATGTTATGTTTACTTAATATATTATGTTGATTTCATATTATTATTTATTTTTTTATTTCTCCCGACCAAAGCCCTCAAATCCCGAAAAATCGGTTATTGATCCCGATAACAGGAAGATTCGATCTGGCAACCCTATTGCTAATGGAAGTCAAAATATTGTTAACTAAATAGCCTTTATTGACCATCAAATAAGGTTATATCAGCAGAAATAAAACGGCACAAGGAAGAACCTCTCAAATTCTTAATAGACTTTATATATTAGCTATTTTTTGCTACGTTCTTTAATGTTAATGTCATACGGTATTTATTTCACAGATACGACATACTTTTTTTCTCTACTGATGTGGTTTTTGCTTCGACTTCAGTTGGAATTGCTTTTACAATTTCAAATGTCCGTTGGCTTGCGGTATATTGTACATTTCGTCACGTTCAACAAACGTGAGTCTTATAGGTGTTATTGGTACTGAACATTTTATTACATGTCATTCTCAACACGACAATACTAACCACTTTTTTACACCGGGATTCTAAAGATTCACAGAAAACTGAAGTTATTATACTACAACGCAAAATTTATTGAAGCTTTATCCGACAGCCCCGTGGCGCAGTTGGCTATACACTAGCTTGCGAAGCGAGAGGCCGCGGGTTCGATCCCCGCACCAAGACAAATGCTTGTGTAATCCACAAATATTTGTTTCGGGTCTGGGTGTTCGTGAGACCAAAAAGTCTCTCGTAGTCTCTGATACCCACGACACAGGACTTGTATCCTAGTGTGGGGTCAGAACTGTGTATGTGACTGTTGGATGTAATTAGACTTCATCTAAAAGTCATCGGAGGTATGTACTTATGAATTAATATATACAATCGACAATATTAGTGCCTCGACACTGACACTGAGAGATATAAAAAAAATGTGTCCAATTAATTCATAAATATAAACATTTTATTTTACATACCAGTAGTATTTGCAAACTTATGAATATAAATATATAATTAGTATTAAATTGAAATACGTATGTCATGGACACGTGACTTACGAGATACATTAATTTAAAGACTTCATGGCCGCAATTTAATTGACAAAGGAGGTTGGGACGAACGTTTACCAGGATATGGGTTTGTTGACCGATATTATTGTCAATCTATTTAAATTCTAGATGTTTGTATTCATACATATTACTACCTAATAAAATTGTCTCCCTACTTTTGCCGCACCATCAAGCTGTGGAATAGTTTGCCGGCTCACGTGTTCCCTCCTTCCTATGATCCTGGATCCTTTAAGCGAAGCGTGAAGAAGCATTTGTGCGGGCCGGCATGATTGTGTCGACCAGCGGGTGACCATCTTTTCTCGCTGGTCGGTATTATTTTTCTGGACTCCACTGTGCTTACCATCAGGTACAGTGGAGTCACTTTTCCGTGCCAGATAAAAAAAAAAAAAAACAGATGCGGTGTTGTTACTGCCTTGCTAATGTAAAGAATAATATAATAGAAATCAAGCTAAAGTTCAAAGAAATGTACACCGCTATTTTAATAATCAATTATTAAGTTGAAACAATAGTCAGTATTCTGTAGTAGACTTATAATTGTTTCCGGTTAATTATGGTTTTAATAAACTGATCTGCGACATTCAGGAAAGACTTATGCTCAAAACGCTTTTAGTTTGTAATTAAATTAAATTCTAGTACGATTCGGTGCGGTAAGGAAAACAAGTGACTGATGAAACTAAAAAAGTTAAAATCATGAAACTTAACCTGCAGAATCTTTTTTTATGTAGGAAAGCTATGGTATAGGATTTTTGGAAATTCATCCGTTACGAGGGTGAAAAGCTTCTATGTGCGGTTAAAAGTACAAGAAAAACCAAAATTTTTGAAGCTGAGAAATAGGAGACTAGAGTCGTTAAAATTAGAATATGGATCTCGTTTAAGTAATTACGCATTGATATATAATTATCATGCGAATTTAAGACGCGCAAAAAAGGTCATGTATGTTTATTTAAATTTAATTTAATTGATATTTCAAGGTTTCTATCAGTCTGAGCCAGCAAGGCTAAACATCAAAGCAGCAAGGTTTATTTAATGCTTAATCATAAGCGAATGCAGCCAAAATAAACGTACCATTTAACTGATGCAATGCGAAACAACCAGAAGCCCTTGTGCATTTGGTCGCGTTACATTCATAAGCCAGACATTTCCACCGACGTAACTTGCATTACGTAAGGAGCGGAGGAGGTTCAATTCCTGGTTTATCACGTCAGGTAAATTATCATTACTTTGTAGAAAAAATAGTAGAATAGTTAATTTGATGGAGGTTGGAAACAAACAGAATCATAGTACCTAAAATGTTGTAAACATCATCATCATCATCATCGTCGTCAGCCCATATACGTCCCACTAGTGGCCACGGGCTTCCCCTACAACTGAGAGGGTTTAGGCCTTAGTCCACCACGCTGGCCTAGTGCGGGTTGGCGGACTACACACCTAAGAAATTCTTAAGAACTTTTAGGAGTGCAGGTTTCATCGCTATGTTATCCTTCACCGTTAATACGTGATAATTCTTTGTAAATACACACATAACTTCGAAGGGGTTTGAACCCGCGACCGTCGAGATTTTCGACCGCGTGCCGAGGCCATCACGACTTGTTGTAAACTTATACATAGTCTTTCTTTTCCCGCTTTAGCTATTTCTACAGCAGTCCAGAGTATCGACTGTCTCGAAAAAAATACGATAATATGTATATCCAAAGTCAAGACAGGACTGCCAGTAATTTAAAACAGACTGACGTATCAAATCCTAAAACGGGATAGACTCGCATGTGTCGGTGCTGCACTTAACCGTTGAATAATCAATGATGGATTTTGGGTTTTAGCTGTAGTGCAAAAATCTAGACTGTTGAATTGTTGAAGGAAACGGAGACCTTTGTACGATGAAACATTATAAACGTTCAAGTGAGGTGTGAAAGAGCAACAAACTCACTCACGCATTTAATAAGGATTACAAATTCACACGGAAGCGCAATGTATAAACTAGTTTTAATTGTACCTACACACCAAGGAAAAAATGAACGATGCTAGTTCAAGAAATTCTGCTATTACTGAAATTAACAATTACTTAACCAGACGCGCTTGTATACATTAGATAATTGTGTTATCGATTGAATTCCTCATAGATTAGTCAATGTGAAAGATAAGTTATTTGATGTATTTTTGTTTTTCAAAATCATTCGATTGTAACAATCAATCGCTAGGTAACCAGACAATCGATAAATTTATTCGCAATTTTTTTTCATGGCTAGTAAAAATATGCTAATTTGTTTGCTATAAAACCAGTCTTGTTTATTTATAGGTAATATTTACAGACACATAATTAGTATAACATTTTCTTATGTATATTCAATGAACTGGTTAACCTCAATAGCTTTTCTTATTAATACATTACAATAGAGGGTGACACGTGTAATAAGGAAGTAAAAGACCAAAGAACGTATGAAGGTGCCGTAAAAAGATTTTTAGAATGTATAAACGTTGAAGTCAAAGTTAAAAATCACCTTTATTCAAATAGACTTTTACAAGTACTTTTGAATCGTCAATCAAGTTTTTTTAAACTATTGCCACAAAGTACTGAGTGGAGAAAGAACAAGTATTGAGTGAACTACTGGAACAAATCAAAACAGCAAAGCGGGTGACAAAATATTGAACAAGAGCTTTCACCCTCACATAAAAGATAATCTGCCTCGTGGTCTCGCGGTACAAGTATGTGCCGAGCGATCTAGAGGTCCTGGGTTCGATTCCCGGGTCGGGCAAAGTGTTATTGGGTTTTTCCATTAGGAAATTCTCAGTAGCAGCACGGAGTCTGGAATTGTGCCCGAAAAACGGCAATAGGCTCGCCCCCTATTACGTGGGACCGATACATACCTGGTGAAATGTGGATGCAGAAATGCACCTCTGCCTACCCCTTCGGGTAATACAGGCGTGAGTTTATGTATGTATGTATAAAAGATAAATACAATTTGTGAAACTAAACGCAATTAACGCACCACGGATAAATAACTATATGATATTTAATGAATCAATGGGACCTAAAGTGCGAGCTGTTATGTCAGCTTCAAATATACATGGCAAAACACTGAAAATCATGTAAATTCCGGAAAAAAAACTCTTGGAACAATAGTAGCATTGTCTTTGTTTAAGATTTATTATATACTCTGTTTATGTCAGGCTACCTTATACCGCTAAGCCCGAAGCCCGCTCGGATCTATTTAACAGTAATAGAATACAGATTAGTTAGGAACGGACGCGAAAAGGATAATGCCCTCTTTGACATAATTAGGGTTGTTTTTTTTTTTTTTTTTTTTTTTCTGAACAAATTTTAGTGTCTAGCGAAGGGCCATGGGTATTAGGAGAACCACTATGTTTCTGTCCCTATTCGTTTATCTCTGCATCACCCTGAGGTTGACTGGTGATAAAGCTTTAGGCATTAAGTCCGCCCTTATATTTTATATATGTATAAAGCATAAATAAATATTTCAATCGGATAAAATTAAACAGAAATTATAAGTCAAAAGCACTTTAAACAATGAATAGACCAGAAAAAGTCTATACTGTTTCAATTGGTAGCTCGCTGAATTAAAAAAATACAAATGGTGAATTTGTATTACTCTGGTAGCCAGTATTTAAATTTATTTAACATTATTCTATAAGAGGACAAGACTAAATATCGAAACAATGCCATATTTACATGTTGGTCTTTTCTAAACGACACACCCAGGTCTGCCTTCAGAGCTGAATTTACACAAAAAAGGTCATTCGACTCTGGCCCTCAACAAAACATCTTGAGAGCTCATTCAAATCCCAACCCTCGGGCTTAAATATTTAGGTCGTGTTTAAGCCGATAGCCGAAACCTTACGAACATTGTTTAACCAGCCGAATAACAATAGATCGAATGACAGCAGCCGTGTATTTTAATAACAAATCGGAGCGTATGAATTTCATATGAGAAATCATTATCAGTTTATCATACGATTTGAATTCGACTGTCGGCGACGAATATCATTTCAGGTGACTGCTTTTTATACGGCCATGGGAAATTGACCTCACTGGCAATTGAAGTACAGTGTCAATCAATTAAGTCACTAATTGACAGAATTATGCCAGAATTTTTAAAACCGAATGCTGAAACTTAACGGTGTGTGACAAGACACAATTTTTCCAGCCTCATCATCATCAGCCCTTAACCGTCGCACTGCTGGGCACGGGCCTCGTCTACAACTGACGGTTGCACTTTTAAGTGTGCAGGTTTTTCTTCACCGTTGAAGTAAGAGATGATTTATTGTGAATACACACATAACTTCGAAAAGTCAGAGGTGTGCGCCTGGAGTTTGAACCTTATTCTTAAGCAATATAGACACAGGTTGTTTATTAACACCGAAAAAGTAATTAACACTGAAGGTGAAGGCCTAATATTATCGATTAACTGATTATTTTGTAATCTTGATTCTTGAACACGTCACAGAGAATTTCGCGGAATTATACAATAATTACTAAAGAAAGAGAAAAAGATATCCTGCGTTAATATTTAGACAACAACAGAATTGGATGGTAAAATAATTTATAACCTTAAATTAGAAAGGATTGGATAGACAACGTAGACTTAAAGCTGTTTCACTATGAGGATCCACAGGTAAAAGTTATTGAAGATTGGGTAGCAATACAGGGCCAGTCTGATATTTTGTTAAGAAGGTACTTGCTATTCAGCAATTCAACACAGATTTCGTATAACAATAGTGTCGAAACTTCCCTCCACAAAACATCGTTAAATCAGTACCACCACGGTACGAGTGAAGTGGAGTGCAAAAAGTAGTTTAATAAATATTGTGCAAACGCGGCCTGAATGTATTTTTTTTGTCAAGTTTCGAAACACACAACCTCATGCGGTGCAATTTGCAACCCTTTCGGCGCGTCATCGTCGCATGAAAGTTCGCGAACCAATAGGTTGAATTATGATTTACCGCTACTCGGCTCTTTGGGTTTTGTTGTTAAAGCATTTACGAGCACAATTTCGGGATCAGCCGGTATATAACAAGACTATGACTATGTAGAGAAAGATTAAGCCACTAATCAAAATGATGGTAAGAATGAAATGAATGATCTGAACAAAAATAAGACTGCCCCATTCAGAGCCCTTGAATAAATCATCAAAACATTATACAGTATTTCATTATACAGTAAAGTATTGATCGAACCACGAGTTTTGGAGTACGTGACAAACGCATTTCAGGTCGCTGGATATTTTCAAAACTACACATACACAGAAACGGTCTGCAGTTGCGTTTAACTGCATACAAAACGGGAATGCAGTGCGTAATCTATTCCCAGAATTGGCCGGAGACCAAAACGGGCCGTATCGTTAATGTACCTATTGGTTTATAATTAATTCAATTATTCCTCTTAACCTTGGAAAGAGGAAAGACCTGGCAATATTAAACAGAATTCAAAGTTAACTTTTATGTATTGCTGATTTCTGGAGGACAAATATCAGTTTAGAACATTGAAGAGCATGCCAGAATGCACTGTCCATGATTTGGCTCATCAACGTGACTGTGCTTTGCTGTGTATTGGGATTGTTCTTGTAATTGAGACGTAAATTATAATTAATTACTGTCATTTCTGGTATATCTTAAAGCAATTGCAAAATTTCCTTAATCCATGTAAATTATATGAAAGAGCTCAATCCCGCAAACTACAAGATTTCTAAACCATTTAAATTAATAGACACTGCAATTTATAGTCTTGCAGTTGTTCCTATTTCATAACATATGTTTCGTCTACATTGAAACTATGCAAGTGAACTCCTAGTATTAAAACAAAATAAGTAATACACTCAACAACTACGTACATAGATGACTACATTAAGATACAAGTGATGAGTCTTTGATTCTAATATCAAAAACCTTTAATGCTCATAAGCGATAGACGCGAAAAATTTATGGATTACACAAACTTGTATCTTGGTGCAAGGATCGAATCCACGGCCTCTGATTTGAGTTTGTTCTCTGAGCAATTACGAGTGGGAGATTATCGAGTGACCTCGCTCTTGTCATGTTGCCGCCGAGCTACAATTCTCTAACATTGATAATTCTATCAATGTTGTTTTGTCGTATGATTGACGTATATTTTATTCGCTTAGAGTACATCCATGTTCTTTATACCTTAAACGTGCTTTTCATTAAGATCTTCGTTTATTTTTTGGACTACTCTAATAATCCCATCAAGAACTAAAGCCATTACATTGCGTCAAATAATAAAGGTTTAGAACGAAGTTTGTTTTAAAGTGAAGTTGCATAAGAACCACGTAATACACAAGTAGGATGTCGGAGGTGATGCAATTTGCTTGGGTGACTTGACTGCTTATTTATGGAAATATCTCCGCGTGTCGTATTGTACAAGAATCTCTTTTTGTTCACACATAAATTTTTATAATGAAATGACCCAGTTCAGTCATTTTATAGCTAGTTATAATTACAATTATAATATTCACCAGTCGATTCTGAACGAACTTAATACGGCGACAATACTTGGGAAGGTATGCAGAATTTTATGGGAATGAAGTAAAATCTTTTTTTGTATAATGTGGAAGTCGGAGTCTACCTAGGTATATTCAAGAAGTTTAGCCGCGTTCCGCGAGATGTCACTATATCGAAATTTTAACACAGGAAATACCACAGTAATTAAGTTGTTTACCTGCAAAGGAACGACCTTATTTATATTACATATACATTGGCCTTTCTAATGCCAATATTATGTAATGTAGTCGTCAATTGGTGACCGCGCTCAGTGCCAAATATCTCAAGAACGCCTATATTTACGATTATGTCGAGTTGGCGCTTCCGTTTTAATTAAATCTTAGTCGCCAAGCCGTATAAAAAGGCGGTAAATATCCACAAACTTTACTAAAACCGCTAAATTGCATTTTAAAACCTTTTTAATTAGAGACACAATTTGCTAGAAATATAGATACATACAACAACACACCTGCAACAACAACCTGCACACCTAAAAGTTCTTAGGAATTTCTTAGGTGTGTAGTCCGCCAACCCGCACTAGGCCAGCGTGGTGGACTAAGGCCTAAACCCTCTCAGTTGTAGAGTAGGCCCGTGCCCAGCAGTGGGACGTATTTGGGCTGATGATGATAGATACATCATTATTATATAATACATTTCTAGCATGTAGCATACGATTATCGAATTTGGCGTGATAAACAAAAAATATTTTTTCAAACACAAAACGTGACATTGACAAATTGATGCAAGACATGACCTCAATGCATAATATGGATGTCCACCTGGTAATAGTACGTTGATGAGCTTTAGAGTTAGACAGGTAGCTCACTTATCAGCATACGTGATCAGTGAAGACATTATTGTCACCGTCAATAGTCACTAAAGTAAGACTGGATAACGAAAACGATACGGATGGGTAGACGGTAGTGTTTAACCTCCTTTATAAATCTGCTTCAAACATGAACTAGCATAAAGGCACGTAGTTTTGTTGTTATGGCAGCGACTCACTATCAGCTCCATTGAGATACGAGGTCGCGTTACGAACAGGAGAAAGTCGAAGGCGCGAGCACGGTCGGTTCAACTCACGCGCACGTATGCACACTGACACAGTGCGTACAAGGCGAATAGGTTACGGTGCCATTGCCAGCGGAGAGCGGGGGTAAATGAATAAGGACGAGAACTTCATTACGTTGGCAAATTACTTAATAGCATTAATCACGCTACGACAAGTTACTAATGTAGAATGACGTAGGTGTTTCTCATAAGTGCTCTACGTAGATTTGTAACCTATTATACTACAACCATATTAATCGTGGTGGTATGAGTCTTGATGGCCTCGAGGTTTGGTCACGCGGTCGAGAATCTGTCGGTCGCGGGTTCAAACCCCAGGCACACACCTCTGACTTTTCGAAGTTAGGTGTGTATTCAGAAAGAATTATCACGTACTTTAACGGTGAAGGAAAACATCGTGATGGTCTGGAAGAGATAGCAGCTAGCAATAAGACCGCCTCTTGTAGCTATTCCTTGTTGTCATGGTTGTTTATCTCATTTATTCTGCACATTATGTACTTGCATAGTGTAAAACAAAGTATATTAAATAAATAAACGACTAAAGTGGCGCCACTGTCTCAAAATAAGCTGTCGCGAAGCTTTCCTATCGCGTTTAAGATTGTTATCGATGTCCCAAAAATCGCTATAAGCCCGGTTCTCCGAATCTCTTACAATATTTGAAGTTTGACAAAGCATTTACAAGACTCTAGGTACTATAAAGGTTTACAATTTGTCCAAGCTATAGAAATAAAAAGTCCTTTATTAAAAAGATAAGAAGTTGCGAACGCAAGGTCGAGTAGTAATATCGCAGCGGTCTATGTAACCATTCGTGGTTCATATGCGCCCATGATGCGAATAGGACGAGAGAGGTGTGGCTGTACTGACAGCGGAAATATTGAATAAATAGTTTCATGCATGGATAATGATAAATATCGTGTGCTATCTGTAACATAAAGATAATTGAAGATTTATTATAAAAATTAAAGAAATCAATAGGACATCGAAATATGATTCATAATATGATGGATTATATTTAATTTCTCAGTGGATTTATTCTCTTTAATTTTGAAGTAGTCAAAATTGATTACATAGGGTACAAAATAGGTACTTATTTATAATAAAAAAAAAGAATTTGAAGCAATTAATGGGTATAAAAACCTACGTCTGGATTTTTCGAGTCCCTATCAGTCCTTAAGGGAGAGAATATAGTGAATGGGTGGGTAAGTAAATTTGCGGTTTCCCATGTAACAGCAGCATAGGCCTAAAGCAATTATTTGTGAATGAATAGTGTCTAAAGATTTTCTTTGCTACTGAAATATACCGCATAACCTCATAGTTTTTTTTTTTCAATTTTAATTACTTATTTACATAGTCTGTGTTATAAATTTTAATTAAAAATCAAACCGGCGCGGCATGTAGGTGACTAGTTGTTTTACACTTTAATTATGTAGATTGTTTTTGTTGATAGATATCAGGTACATACGGCCATAAACATGTCTCCCACAAACAAATAAATATATTTGCATACGTTGTTATTTAAAATGATTGCTATTTAAATATTAAACTTGATTATACTAGTTATTTTGATGTTAATACATTGATTTTTTTGTTTGACATTTACTCACATCCGTAATATAAATATTTGATATTATAAAAATATTATAATTTACAAGTCAACGTTAATTAATAATTGCTGGGTTTTATTAACGTCAGAGAATATGTTATTTAGTCTATTGGTAATAATTTATATTCTTTATGAGTCAATAAATTAAAGATGGATAGAAAAAAAAATTGGGCCTTCTTTCTACGCAATTAATTATTATACATTTCGAAAAAAAACAACGATAAATTATTAATAGGCCTACGCTTATTAATAAGTTTTTTATTTTTGGGTTTACATCCAAAAATATTTTTTTTCTAATATTCCGCAAACATGAATTACGTACATAAAATTTCTAATAATTTTAACATATTATTTCGCTGTACATAATCAGTATAAGCTTTAATGAAACTGTATAATGTTTATTTGACAAATAAGGTGGCATTAATAACTTCCATTATACCTATTGACATTTCTGATTATTTCAATAAATAAAAGTAAACTACTTTACGATTATTTTATGAGATTAAATCTGCGTTTATCGGCATGAATACTGAATTGAATTATTATTTTCTTCAAATAGAGAATATACAGAGCCTATAAATCTTCGGGAATCTTTCTTACATAACATTGCTAAATTAGACCAGGCTTTCAGAAACGTGTATATGTCAATAAATAATCTAGACCTAAAATTATTACTACGCCATCGACGCATACAAGTTTTTCCTGATACGGTTATTGCAATCGCTCCACCATAGAGGAAAATTACATCTTATTTATAGACTTCCGCGCGAAGGAAGGATATCAAACGAAATGGATTCCAAGCAAAAGCAGGGAAATTGAATAAAACTTGTTCATTGAGGTTTCAGCCGATAATGTTATTGTTTACTACCATAGGGGAAATCATGAAGTTATGTTTAACTTATGTATGTACACACATCCGGGCCTGTGAAGCAGTGGTGCACTTCTGCACTCACTTTTCGCTAATTGTCTTTTTCATGTCCCACATAATAGGGAGGGAGCTTATTGCCTCTGGCCTCTGTTCAGACTTCATGGGAGTACTGAGAATTTGTTAGATTTCCATAATTCATTAACAGCCGAATCCGGGAATTGAACTCAACAAGATCACGATCGAACGCAATCGAGTTTTAGTTCAGTTTAACTTAATTTAGTATTTTTGCAGTGTGACATAATGTAAGAGGATCAATCATTATTTAGGGATACCGCCATGAATGTAAGTAAAACAATCGTAATAATGCTATTGTCTTGATCATAAAGAACATTTAAGCTTTTAACATAACGTAACTTTCCTTCGATTTTCGCAATTTTGTTGCTAACCAATTTTAGTTAATATTGGCAAAGTATTTGGACTATGAATAAGGCTGTTCATGGGACTTATCTAAAAGGTATTTATTTAATATGCCTAACGACAAGCAAAATGCAAATTTTGGCCATTCTTAAATTTGCGTAAGCGAATTTATGTCAATATCTTTTTTTTATTATATGGTATGTTAATTGTACCGAAACGTATTTTTTATACATTATACTGAATATTTTACGTTAATATGCTAATAAACCACATTTATTTTTTCCCGAGATGGAACAAACAAATAAATGAATAAATTTGAATCTCATATATCTAAACGTGGAACAGAAACAGAAACAATATAAAATCGTTTTATGTTGGTTCGTTTGTGGATCGCTACACAAGAAATTGAAAATGCATAAAATCCAGACAATAAAAAAACAAAATTACATACCGCAACAATTTTTCTCTAACACGTTGTACGAGTATAGTATAAAATTTTTCTTCGCTAGACCTTCGCAACCCGCACTAGGCCAGCGTGGTGGACTAAGGCCTAAACCCTCTCAGTTGTAGAGGAGGCCCGAGCCCAGCAGTGGGACGTATTTAGGCTGATGATGATGAGACTTAACGACCCTAAAAAGTAGACAACCAGGGGCCCGCGGACGTTTTGCTTGCGGCCCGTGAATGTAAGCATTAGTTAGCATTTTCATTTTTTCTATGGGATATGACCAATTATACATAGGTATTACAAAGAATCTAGGGTAAATATCACAAGTGCAACCCGCCTTTAAATTATTTTGCCACATTGCGGCACTTGGCTGCCAAAAGGTTGCCGACCACTGCCCTAGATGATATGATAATAGTAATATACAATTTCCTTCACATCGATTGTAATTTGTGAGATGATCCTTTACTAGATTCAAATGAGACGAGTTAAATCTACGTTTTTTTTGTGGTTACATGTCCCTTATTAAAAGTAATACATTCATTACCTTATATTATAATAGAAACTATTTTGTAATTTCGCATTAAATATTTTTTTATGTATGAAATTATGCCAAATAAACGAAATTCTAAAGTAACACGATCAAATCCGTTTCTACTATACATATATTGCTTTTTTTTATAACATAATGTATACACTAGAAAAAACATTATGGAACGGGTCAGATAAAAAGCTCGCATGATAGATTTTAATCGCAAATTATTAATGACACGTATAGGATTCGTTCTATCAAAATTATTACTTGGATGTGAGGACAAGCAGCCAATAGGTTCTTTTACAACGTCCATTTCATTAATACTAAAGCAGATATTAACAGGAATGTCAATGAAATCTTTTTAAAATAAATTTGACATAATTATTTATGTAAAAATCGACGTTTATTTTTACGTAGTGGTAGTAAATATTCGAATACTAGCTTTTGCCCGCGACTCCGTCCGCTTAGACTACAGGGTTGGGTTCAGAATGAAAATAAGTTGTAGTCTATTTTACTCCACAGAGTCGCTTATGTCCATATCAAAAATCGTTTACATCGGTCAAATGATTTAGGCGCGAAAACATAACAGACATATAGTTACATATACATAGTTACAGTCGTCTACACAACATACAACCTTTCATCCCCCCTTTCAATCCCTTAAAACCCCTTTTCCAGGATAAAAAGTAGCCTATGTCCTTTCTCAGGGTCTAAACTATCTGTGTACCAAATCTCAATTAAATCAGTTTAGTTGTTTTAGCAGGAAAGCGAGACAGACAGACAGACGGACAGACAGACAGACAGAGTTACTTTCGCATTTATAATATTAGTAAGGATTTCCTTGTATAGTGTACAAAAAAGTATATTAAATAAATAAATAAATATGCTAAAAAACACTGTTATCTGCGATGCCCGCTATCGATCGCACGCCACCCATTCGCAATCGCATGAACCTTCATCGGTCACATCCTTAATGACAGCTTTGTACAAGCAGATACTGCGTACTGACTCACAATACAATTATGGGGACATTCCTACAGACAGACACGACGCTATCAACTCGCGTTCATAACTGGCGCTTTAATTCCGAACCATCCCTTGAAAGTATTATGTTGGCAGTAGGTACTATTAATGTTGTTCACATTAATAGATTTTAAATGGAATTACGTATTATTAAAACTGTATTGCATTTAGGAAGCACTTGATGGATTAATAAAACTAATTGACAATCTTTACTACTATACAGAATGTATTCAGACCGTGATCATAAACTAAGGCAGGTAATATAGACTACAAGCCCATGGTAAAAATTAACCTGTGAAATGAACCACCGTGAATTACGCTTAGAAGGCTGTTACTATATCATAAAATAACTCTGAGCGCTATGCCGTCATTTCTGAGCAGTACAGGTGAGTACGAGAGTAAATGGAATTTCTCTGCTACAGGGGTGGAAATACGACTACTTATTAATGTACGGCTTTTATTATAACTTATAGACGATTAAAAATAAATGTCGAAAAACCTAGTGCCGTACTAAAGTGGTGGTACCGGAAGTTAGTGCAAATTTTTAATTCGCCGGTAATTTTAGGAGCAAAATAGGTCATTTATTACTGTACGGCATTTGTGTAATTCTTTTTGTATACATATACAGATACTTTACCCATGAACGCCGTACAAATTTTCCAGTGCAGGGGTCGAAAGCCAAGGGTCGCAAACCTTTCCCTACACCATATGATATAAGGTCATTGTAAAATGTACGGCATCTTGTTCAAAATGTTATTTAATACGGACAATAATGTTTGGTAATTATGCCGTCTAAAAATTATAGTTCATATTTATATAAATAAATAAGTATCTTCATTTCAGGATTTACCGAGTTATTACTGCTGTAAGGTCATAAATTTATGTACGGCAACCTTTTTTTTAATATAATGTTATTAAATATTACCGTTGTACCTTATAGCCGTTCATTATAAATGGTAACAAATAAAAATATTAGGATTTAAAAAAAAGGAAATTTCCGAGATTTATAAGATTTTTCAAATGTTCCTGTAGTAATTTGGGAAGTAATATTTTCAAAGGTTATTGTTATTTTACTTGTAACAAATATAAATAAACAAAAAAACCATATGCCGTACATTTTACGTCAGATTATTCTTTACGGCTGATCAAAACTTCGATAACATTTGAGATGTCCCTTGAGGTCATTAATAACTATACGGCATTCGATAAATTTTGTTTTTAATATTAAATAATAATAAAAAAATATAATGCCGTACATTTTAAATGGAACATTACGTGAAATAAACCAATTTTCTTCAAATTTTCTTATTACGGATAAATTTGGCAATTGTTTGTAGCACTGTTGGTTATACCCTTTTTCTTCTATTACAGACAGCGGTCTGAGGCGGTGGATTAATCTTCCATTTTATAGAATAGCGGACTATCAAAAGTGTACGGCATTTATTTTTTATCGAAGATTTTCTAAAGAGCTAAAAACCTATGTTATTGCCGTACAGAAAAAAGTCACCAAGTTACTCTTTTCGGAGGGAAGTAAATTACCCCATACACCTATGTGTCCCACAAAAAATGTACGGCATGCTGGAAAATATTATCTACTCATGAAGTACTCTGAAGATCATTTAATTTTATGTTGTTTCATTTCATCATCATTTATATATAATCAGAAATAAGAGTTGCGTCCCTTGGCTTTCGACCCCTGCACTGGAAAATTTGTACGGCGTTCATGGGTAAAGTATCTGTATATGTATACAAAAAGAATTACACAAATGCCGTACAGTAATAAATGACCTATTTTGCTCCTAAAATTACCGGCGAATTAAAAATTTGCACTAACTTCCGGTACCACCACTTTAGTACGGCACTAGGTTTTTCGACATTTATTTTTAATCGTCTATAAGTTATAATAAAAGCCGTACATTAATAAGTAGTCGTATTTCCACCCCTGTAGCAGAGAAATTCCATTTACTCTCGTACTCACCTGTACCGCTCAGAAATGACGGCATAGCGCTCAGAGTTATTTTATGATATAGTAACAGCCTTCTAAGCGTAATTCACGGTGGTTCATTTCACAGGTTAATTTTTACCATGGGCTTGTAGTCTAATAGCTAAGGTAAAATTTTGAATTTTTCCTATCATCATCAGCCCAAATACGTCCCACTGCTGCGCACGGGCCTCTACAACTGAGAGGGTTTAGGCCTTAGTCCACCACGCTGGCCTAGTGCGGGTTGGCGGACTACACACCTAAGAAATTCCTAAGAACTTTTAGGTGTGCAGGTTTTATCACGGTGTTTTCCTTCACCGTTAAAGCAAGCGATATTTCATTGTGAATACATAGTATAATAATAGGTGTGTGCCTGGTGTTTGAACCTGCGACCGCCGAAATTCTCGACCGCGCGCCTAAACCTCGAGGCCATCACTTCCTAACCTGAAGTTTTCCTAACTATTGTATAAAATGTATGTGGTCATGTTTGTTTCGTTGGTTTACCGCGCTCATCTCAACAACTTCTATTTTTTGGTGCTGAATAGCCTATATAGAAAGGCTATAAGCCGAAGAGCTTTTTTGTTTGCTTGAACACACTTATATCAGGAACTACTGGTCCGATTTGAAAAAATCTTTCAGTGATAGATAGCCCGACTTATCGACGGAGGCTATAGGCTACACAAAATCACGCTACGACTAATAGAAGCGAAGCAGCAATGAAAAATTCAAAGGCGGAAACAAAAATCCTAAGTTTGGCATGCGGTGTTGCGAATAACAGCCAGTTATAAAATAATAATAATAAACTGTTTATTTGACATCACATTATGTACAAAGTAAGCAGAATAAAATAAACTGGATGATATAAATTGGCGGTCTTATCGCTAAGAGCGATCGATAAAATATATGCATAGGTATATGTAGTTTAAATTTGCACACAAGCACTCAAAGCTAAAGGTTACAATCAATACTATAAACATTTGAAATGAAATGATAGTTAATTTATCATGCAGGCAATAAAATAGCACTTATGACAAGTCAATACATGTTTATTAAAAAATAAAAACAAAGTTAATTGAATTATAACTGGCGTAAAATACACTGGTCAGTATGTTCTATTTTTATTAAAACTATGTATTTTACTTTTATTTTACGTTCGGAAAAAGTCCTATTACACATTGAAGAGGTATTAATACACCACAAGAGTTTAGAGCTACCAACCTACGAAACGTCACGATTGTTTGGATTAGAGCTACCACCGGATCCAAAATTTGCTTTATGCAAATCTTTGCTATCAAATGCAATCTAAATAAACTACACAAATTGTTTACTCGGACAACTTCATCCCTCAAGAACCAGACACAAATACTACGGCTGCATGTAACTTATTATCCGAACCACAATGCAGATGTCAAAATTCGAAATGACATTTAATATATCCCATACTATACTATGTGGCGGCCATTGAATCCATACAAAACAAGGAAAGTAACTGATAAATTTACGTAATATGTGAATCCCATTATTACTCCTGTAGGCGTCATGACATATACTATCCTTATTCACCCATTGTCAACAATGTTTCTTAATGCAATTCCATAAATAACGCCATGTAATATCGGCACAAATATACAATGTCAAAATGACGATTCTAATGTCAAACATCTGACATATGTCATTGACACTTGAAGCTGTAAGTGCGATAAAAACTAGTTACGGTAATAATTGTATGTTGAAATCATAAATGTTAAATATTTTTTTACGTTGTTATTAAGGCCTACGATGATGACTGAAGCCTACTAAAACCGTATAGGGGTGCCCGTGTCATGCTACCAGAAGCATGACGTAAACAAATTTTTTTAAATATAGTTTTGGTCTCGTGTATTTATATTATTTATCGTCAGCCCATATACGTCCCACTGCTGGGCACCCTCTACAACTGAGAGAATCTCTACAATTTATATTATTATTCACGTAAAATTAAAAACGCACTTGTTAACTTATAAACTTGTAACATTTTGTCTCTGTTTCTACTTCCTTATACACGCGGAAGTATTCCGATATTTACTTAAGTATAAAAACCTATTTAAATTAAAGGATAAAACATACCTATGGAATAAACAAAAAAATTGTGATCAAAGCTAAACATTCCCACCACTGGAAGTCATCATGCCCGCCTCATCTACTTTTTATTCTTTGTCCCACAATATTGCAATAAGATTCTTATTATACTTTAAATAAAAAAGGGCCCAAAGGTGATAAAAATTCTCCAAAATTATTGCACGTAAATTTAAAAATTACTAAACCTCTTGGTTAAACACAAAGTTGCTGTTTTTCTAATATTTTAGAAGATAATGCATGATAAGAGTTGACCCCTAAACAGACTGTCAGCTCAACTGACGTCATAAGAAACCGCAAATTCAATTAAATGGTCTAATGTAAAATAATTACATTGATAAAGCTATACAATGTCTATTGTAATCTTCTGAAAACAATGTTGCTAACCGCAATTTTGTATAGAAAATTATTGAATTACAAAATGAGCCCGATTAAAATAATTTTCCATTGCGGCATGTAATTATGGATAAGTCTTATAGATTCCTTAAAAAGTTTATGAGGATAAAGTCCAGTAACCAGCGACGGCACTTCCATAGAAGCCCAAAAGCGTTACACATTAATTCTATAATTCATAGCTAGTTTATAATTGTTTATTGTGGGGTCAGGATATTCTCATTTATATGTCAAATTTATTTTGTTAAATAAAGATTATTAATAATTAATTAAAGAGCATATAGGTAATTTAATGAAAAAGGGCAATATAAAGAGTCCTCGAAACCGACGTGCATGCATGAAGAGGATAATGTCAGTGGAGGAAGCGAAAGAGGTGTGTTTGGACCGTGGCATTAGGCGCGCTAAAGTTTCTGCCTACCCTAACGGGAGACAGGCGTGAGTTTATGTATGTATGTATTCGGAATTATGTAAGGCAAACTGAGCTTTATGGATACCGCCACGGATAGTAACATAAAAATTTTGTCTCGTTTGAGAACCTATTTCAAACCTTCACTTTTATGACAAGTACGCTACCACTATACCGACAATATTAATGTTTCACAAAATAGTCTCGATGCGGGATCGAACCCGCTGCGTTGCGTATTGCAGTCAACATCCAACCAACTGCACTTCGGAAACTATTAATAAAGTGCTTCTCAATTTCCTCATATTTTAAAAAAATACCATTCATAAAAATGATCATTTAATAAGATAAATAAGTACTACGTTTTTACAACAACAAACATACATACAACTTTAAATCTTGTTTAAATTAAAGACACATGAATGACTAGTTTGAAGTTAAAATAACATTATTCTGCCAATAAGTAAGATCTTTCAAGTATTCATTGAAAGAGTCGGCAACAGTAACGCCATCTATTGATGAAATATGGGACGACATGTGTTCTCAGACATTCTAAGTTATTTACGACTTGAGCAGAATCCACAAATATATTTTTCAGTCTGGGTATAGTGATGCCCATAATTCTGGTTGTTTTTCAAGATGCCTATACAAAACTTGTATTTTCGAAATACGAAATATTTTACAGAGGCAGGTTTATTATCGAGATTATCTCCAGAATTTTAACTATAACTGAAAAAAATCTTAAAGCCAATAACACTGCCTAGGGATCAAACCGGGACCTACCGATCGTGCGAACAATTTATGCCGCGGAACCAGAAGTCAAAGGCAACAACCGTTGATTTTATCACAAGTCACGTCAATCCCACAATGACCTACATATGCAGTTGGAGTCAGACGTATGTTCAGCACAACGTTATCACATCTGAATCAGTGAGGTCGGCACTGAGATAATCACGAATTACGCGAGTGACATAATGTCATCCATCACGTGAAAATGATACTAGTAGCGCACCTGCTTTCTAAAACATAATGAGAATTGAGATGTCTGTTTTTAAAGGACTATTAAGAATACCCAGATTTAAATTCAAAATTTTTAATAGCCTACTTTTTTAATGCGACTTATGATGAGGCGCCAAAAGGCTTATAGGTTTTCAAAAACTAGTTTGAAAATAACGTACTGCTATTAAGACAACTACGTTATACATTAACTACGTTAAGAGGAGTTTTATTTGAGCATAAACTACGACCAAATCTTCAAATATAAAATACGATTCCTAAAATAAGCCGCCCTGCCTACCCCAAAAGAAATTTTATAATTTTTAAGTCACCAAATTATTTATATTTACAAAACAGCATTCAGGGCAGACCAAAAGTATTCAATAATTCTCATCGTGTAAACAAATTCTTACGTTCATTAATCCTTAAATGAAAATGATAACACTCATATATTTTATAGTCAACGTTTATAGGGTTGGCACACAATACGAACAGCACACATTGGTAGTACCACTAATATAGACTAATGAATAATTTCGAATTAAGAAATAAATATTAATAAAAGAAAGATAACAAGAAATATATTTTTTTTTCTTTGCTTTTCCTGCTTTCAACAATCAGTGACAGAAATTTAGATTGAACTACGCAGACAACTAATCAGTTGACACAGACTAAAAATATTTTAAAAGTTATTGATTTATAGGCACATTTCTCTGTCATTAAATTTTATTTTAATTTTACCTCTTAACTATAATAAATTAATGACCAAAATACAACCTTGAAAAACGGTTAGACTCGGATCCTACTTTATAGGACTGTGACTGTGTGACTTCAAAAACAGATGACGAAACGTGGATGAAGAAGTCGTGAGTGTATGTATACAAAGATTGTTTTATACTATTGTATACTATGTATACTATTTGTCTGCCTCGTGGTCTCGCGGTACAAGTATGTTCCGTACAATCTAGGGGTCCCGGGTTGGGCAGTGTTATTGTTAGTGGCAGCACGGAGTCTGGATGTGTCCGAAAGATTGCGATAAGCTCGCCCTTTGTTACGTGGGATTAATATTATACCTTGCACACCTAAAAAATACTTAGGAATTTCTTAGGTGTGTAGACCGCCAACCCGCACTAGGACAGCGTGCTGGACTAAGGCCTAACTCCTCTCAGCTGTTGGGGAGAAACGTGCCCCGCATTGGGACGTATAAGGGCTGTTAATAAATACATACCTGGCGAAATGTGGGTGTAGAGATTCACCTCAAACTATCCCTTTAGGGAATACAGGCGTGATGTTATGTATGTGTCATGAGCGTGGCAACCATAATGATATGCAACAGGTGCACGTTTATATAGGAGTTGCCGGTGGATTGACATTTTATCGAGAAATCCGGTTCGTACCGGATAGCTGTTATCTTTACGATGCGGTAGTATGTACAAGATTGTTATATATCTTTATTTGCATCGTAAATGCAGTGTTTGTGTTTCCAAAGACAATTATCATTGACGCGAGACTTTTCAAACTTGTGGCACGTTTGTAAAAAATATTTTTGTTCTAACTTCTAACTTCTTTATGTGTTCTAACTTCTAGAACATTTGGCAAATTAATATATCTAAAAACCTTATGCACTTATAATGGAATTCATCATTCATCATCAGCCCATATACGTCCCAATGCTGGGCACGGGCCTCCTCTACCATTGAAAGGGTTTAGGCCTTGGTCCACCACGCTGGCCTAGTGCGGGTTGGCGGACTACACACCTAAGAAATTCCTAAGAACTTTTAGGTGTGCAGTTCACGTTGTTTTCTTTCACCGCTAAAGTAAGTGATAATTCATTGTGAATACACACATAACTTCGAAAAGTCAGAGATGTGTGTCTGAGGTTTGAGCACGCGACCGCCGAGATTCTCAACCGCGCGCCTAAACCTCGAGGCCATCACTCCTTCTACACAAACCAGTGGCGGATTTACCAGCAGGCTGAGTAGGCTCCAGCCTAGGGCGGCAGATTTTAGGGGGCGGCAAATTTGCCCCAATTGTTTTTTGTCTTAGAGTAATAAAAACCACCTTCAAAAAAAAACTATTCCAAAATAAATTAATATGCCTTAAAAAGTAAAAAAATAATTGCGTATTCTTATTTAACTTAATAATCAACAAACTTTTTCTCTTCATCAATATGTAGTTATGATCTATGTGTTTACCATGCAAAAAGGTAGGTAGGTACCTATCCACTGCAAATTTAACTGAACACATACCGCTGAATAATAAACAATGATCAAAAATATTTTTTAGAGTTCTCCTACGTAAAATGAAATGAAAAATATTAGACTACTTAAAAGTCAAACGAATTATTACGATAATATACTGTAATTATTGTTATTTTTGGAGTCGCTGTCAGACAAAGTAGATTTGTAATGTAACTACATATGTATGTACGAAGTTATAGGTGAGATGTGCTTGGTATAACTAGGTATTGGTATTCTGTCGCAGTATATTGTCATTCGTATAAAAATTAACATGTAAAAAAAAATATTTCTTAAAGTATTCGCGTATTATTATTGCTAGGTATATTGTAGTGTTTCCTTGGCTCAGCGAATCATTGGAGCTGTGTATAGAAAAACGCCAAATTGATAGTACCGGCGCGGGAATGCCATATATACTGGTCGCGCAATTTAATTCCTCTCAGGAACAAGTCAATGAGTGCCGGAATAATCGACTATTTGTTGGATCAAGCTGCAGACTGGGGCGGCTAGAATTTATTCCGGGGCTTTGGATCGTGATCCTTGGGGGCGGCCGTACCGGTGGGCATTCAATAAATTGCTTCCACCGGCGCCCCCCTCTCACCCAAAGTCTCCGACCGGAGCTCCTGAGTGAAGTCGTTTTTGCTCTCTTTCCAGCCACCCCGGATTTTACTCCTCCACCGATGCCACCACGTCCGTGGGCGGTGAGGGACGGATCGTTGGTGGGATCATTTACGTGTTCGGCAGGGGAGACCTCGGAAGTTCCAATTCCAGGCGTTACGCCTGAGGAGCTTCATGCAGCAGTACTGTGGCTGCGGAGAAAGAACACCGCCCCGGGGCTCAACGGCTTCCCAGGACGTGTGTGAGTCCAAGTCGTCGAGTAACTGGGTGAGAGGTTCCGCGGCCTCTTCTCCGCGTGTCTAGAGCAGGGCGTCTTCCCATCGCGTTGGAAGACTGGGAAAATGGTACTGCTGAGAAAGAAAAAGCGTCCCGCAGAGTCGCCATTATCGGCCCATAGTGCTGCTTGACGAGATAGCCAAGCTCTTTGAGCGTATCATTCATGGCCGCCTCGTCGAGCACCTGGAGAGGATCGGACCAGACCTGGCATCGTGCCAGGCCAGTATGGGTTTCGGGAAGGCCGATCAACTGTCACCGTAATTCTGCGGGTGAAGACGCACGCGGAGGAGGCAGTGGCCCAGGGCAAATGCATGGTGGCGGTGTCACTCGACATCGCCAACGCCTTTAACACATTGCCTTGGCCCTGTATAGCGGAAGCTCTTCGGTACCACGTGGTGCCGCCCTATCTCCGACGCCTAGTGCACTCGTACCTTTCCAACAGGGATGCAGTGTATCCGGGCGCTGACGGATGGCACCGCACAGAAATGTCGTGCAGTGCCCTGTGGGAACAGGGGTCGGTCCTTGGGCCCCTTCTGTGGAACGTCGGGTACGACTGGGTGCTCCGTGATGCCAATCTCCGGGGTGTCGGTGTAGTTTGTTACGCTGACGACACGGTGGCGACAGCGTGTGCCGGGACCTTTCCGGAGGCCGTCAACCTCGCCGCGCTAGGCACAAGCCACGTGGTGAGGAGAATTCGGGGGCTGGTCCTCGCGGTGGCCCTTCAGAATTCCAAGGCCATCTGCTTCCACGGGCCCTGGAAGCAGCCACCTGCAGGGGCCTATCTGACGATAGAGGGCGTGGATACCCCATCCAAACCACGATGAAATATCTTGGTTTCGTGTTGGATAGCCGGTGGAATTTTTGCGCCCACTTCGGCAGATTAAAGCTGAAATTGATTAGGGCAGCGGGTGCGTTATCTACTTTGCTGCCCAATCTCGAAGGTAAGGCATCCCTTGCCGAAGATGGTTCGCCGGAGTCGTGCGATCAATGGCCTTATACGGTTGCCCCGTTTGGGCCGAGTCCCTGGGCAGACGTTGCGTGGCCCTTCTGCGGCAACCGCAGCGGGTAGTTCCGCAGTGGATGATCAGGGGCGCGATTACCCACGAGGCGGCCTGCGTTTTGGCCGTTTTCCTTCTCTGGGATCTTGACGCCAGGACCCTCTCGTCAGTCTACCACTGGCGAGAGGAGGCGTCTCGTCGAGGGGAACGACCGGCCCCAAGAGAGGTAGAGGCTGAAAGGACCTCCCTTCGCTTGACTGCCGTGGAGGAGTGGCGTTCCAGGCTGGATAGTCACATGGCTTGTCCGTCGTAGCACTGCGTCCTGTCCATAGCCAGTAGTTGGATAGGCGCCACGGTGTGATGATGTCACAGGTTCTGTCGAGACATGGTTGTTTCGGCTGGTTCCTGTGGCGGGTGACCAGAAGAGGAAGTCCGCCGTGTGTCACCACTGTGACAACTGCCCGGAGGAAACAGCCCAGTACACTCTATCAGATTGTCCGGCCTGGGATTGAAGAGCGAAGCGCACTCCACGCAGCCGTCGGAGCAGACCTCGCGCTTTCGGCCGTGATTCCTTCCATGGTCGAGAATCGGGGGTCATGGCAGGCGATGCTTCTGCGAGATTTTAATGTCGCAAAAAGAAAGCGCGGGGCGGGTTCGTAAGCAGAACAATCCCGTCCGCCGCCGCCAGCAGAGAAGGAGGCGCCGGGTAACCGAATACGACTGATCCGGCGTTTCCGCTCTGTGCATTGGGGGCGTAAGTATTCCGCCAAAGCATCCCCTGGCTACCGAAAGAGGCGACTAACAGGGGCCCAGGGTTGGCTGGGTGTACTGCGGGGGCAGTGCGCCATGACTAAAAGTAACCCCGAAATGTGCGGCAGAGAGCGCGGCCTCTTGACTGTCGCGGACGTTCACAATAAGTACATACATACATACATACATACATAAACTCACGCCTGTATTCCCCGAAGGGGTAGGCAGAGGTGCATTTCTGCACCCACATTTCGCCAAGTATGTATCAGTCCCACGTAATAGAGGGCGAGCCTATTGCCGTTTTTCGGGCACATTTCCAGACTCCGTGCTGTTACCGAGAATTTCCTAATGGAAAAACCCAATAACACTTTGCCCGACCCGGGAATCGAACCCAGGACCTCTAGATCGCACGGCACATACTTGTACCGCGAGACCACGAGGCAGTCACAATAAGTGAGTGTCCAAAATAGGGTGAGTGGAAGGCATCTCAAGCCCTCCCAATTTTGAGGTGTCCATAATTGGATAAGGCGCAGATCCAGCCTCATATGGAATTTTGTTCTCATCTCTAGACTGGAGCTCCTCTCTACCAGTTTATTCCATTTGACTGCATTCAACGACGTGCCCCTCGAATCATCGATAACCAGATTCTTACTGACAAAATTTACCCCTGGCATTGCGAAGAGACGTTGCGACTATTTGTCTTGTATCGCATTTACCATGTGAAGTGCTGCAAGGCCGGCAACGCACCAATAATTTCTCTGGTATTATGGGTGTTCATGGGCGGTGTTGACCACTTAACATCAGGTGGCTCACTAGCACGTTTGCCTCCTTTCTCATAAAATAAAATATTTTTTAGTCTTTTATTTTTTTCACATTTTTTTGTCTGTGTAGGGCAGTAATTCCCAAAGTGGTCCAGGTGGACCCTCAGGAGTCCACGGTAGACTCGACGGGGGTCTACGTTGGGCGTGACAAAAAATGGGGTTCCACAATCGTAAGCGGGGTCCATGAAAATTATTTTGGTTTCGAACTAAAATGTTGGCTTTACTTCTCCTATCAATATAGGTAGATTCATATTTTAAAATTGCATATTCCATAATCAGAACAACGCGTCTTTTTTTTTTAATGTAGCTGCAGGGGGTCCACCGGATCCATCAAAATTTTGAAAGTGGTCTATGAAACAAAAGGGTTTGGGAACCTCTGGTCTAGGGTTTCGAAATGCAGAGGTCAGAAGGGGCGGCAAAATTTGAATAGCCTACAGGCGACAATTGTCTTAATCCGCCACTGACACAAACCCAATACGAAATCGTTCATGAAGTACAAGAGATTTACTTTTTGTGCCAATTTTGTTTATAATTAACATGAAGTTTCCAGATAAATAAGCAGTTATATTTGTATAGAAAGTGTTTGCATGAGCATGTGATTGCTCGTGGGTTCGGCAAATATTAAATCGCCACGTGGTTTTGAGGCGCGAATAGGTAGGAATCCGTGTTGTCAAACGTCTTTGAAGTGACGTCATGTTTAATACAACATTGTCGACGTAAAATTACAAAACTTAAATCCCGCTGTTGTTTTATTCAACTTGCAAACTTATTTATATTCTCGCGCTTGTATCGCCAGAGGTACTGGCACCTCTTGCTAAAAACTCTTTATAATAAAGGATCGATAGGCCGTGCTTTCGCAGTCCCTATGCGTACTGAACATCTGGATCAAGCCAGCTTTTGCCCGTTTGCTCCACGTGAGGTTTCTGTCCTCGCTGATACATTTTTAATCTACCATTAATTTTGTCCTGCATAATAGAATGCGTCAGAGGGAACACATTGTGAGATTCGGCTATTGAGAATTTCCGAATGAATAGCCGAATACAATTTGCCTAAATTGGATATCTACCCTAAGCCCTCTCAATCGCATGCAGCGCACTGATGCCGCGAGATCAACGTTTATTTAGATAGTATATTAAAGACACATATAAAGTAGTGATGGTCTCGGGATTTAGGCGCGGTTGAGGATCTCTGCGGTTGCGGGTTCAAACCCCAGTCACACACCTCGAACATTTTGAAGTTAACGATAAAGGAAAACGTCGTGAGAAAACCTGCACATCTAAAAGTTCTTACGAATTTCTTAGGTGTATAGTCCGCCAACCTGGACTCGTCCCGCGTGGTGGACTAGGGCCTAAACCCTTTCAGTGGTAGAGGAGGCCCGTGCCCCGCAGTGGGACATGTATGGGCTGATGATGATGATGGTGATGGTGATGATGATGATGGTGATTATGATGATGGTGATGATGATTAAAGACACATACACCTACATAAACTCACGCCTGTCCACCGTTGGGGTAGGCACAGACTATAGAGCGCCAGATGCTACGGTCCAAACACATATCTTTCGCTTCGTAACTGTTACCCTCTTTATATTTAAGAGTTTTTGGAAAATTGTTTAACAATATGCAGTAATGGTAAGTAGTGACTTCGATTTTTTAATCGAAGTTTCATTAATAATTATTTATAATAATGTGAGACTGAAAAGTCTCTCGTAATTTCTGATACCCACGACACAAGACTTGTATCTTAGTGTGGGTCAGAAATATGTACGTGACTGTTGAGTGTATTAAAAAAATCATCTATAGCCATATAAAAAATACATAAACAAAGTATGTAAAATATAGACGTATTTTTCCACCATAGCAGTACGTTTGTCCTATTAATAGACAATTATTCAGTTCTGGGCTCATTCATCATTCATGTTATATGGCAGATAACGGAGGTTAAAAATGGAGAGAATTGAATGAAAGAGGATTTATCATGAGTGGGATTTAGTTGCTTAGGAAAGAGTGAATTACAATAGAATAAGTTCTAATTGCTGATCTCTCAATAAATATCGGATGCGTAGGACATAATGAACATAGTGGAGTTGATAGGAATGGTGCAGGGTCAAAAGGGACAGTGTCAAATGTACAATACTTTTGGAGGATAATAACTTGGACTAGGGGACCGTTCAAGTATTGTCAGCAAAAGTAAGCAAATATCATCCTCCCCCCTCCTATGCTTAGGTAAACATTAGTACAATGTTGCATATTATTTTTTTATTTACTCTGGTTTCTTTTACATATAGGATAGGATAGTACAAAAAATATGTTGGTCACGGACCACGGTAACAAGGGCAGACGAACGATATTCAGACTTTGACATTCGCAAAGGAGGTCGAAACCAAGGAAAATTAATTAACACCATTACATCAACGTCAACCGAAAACATATTTTCCAATATAGCACCTGTGATGAATTATCATCTGTAATTATTCAACACAAAACCTCCACTGTGCACACCGGCAGAAGACATATTTGTTTTGGAACAGTGTAAATATGGAAATGGTAATTTATCTTTAATTATTTCAATTTTTTGAGAAGACTATTTGTTACGTAAATAGCTCTGATGTGGAAAATTTTCTCTTTTTATTTATCTTGTTGAATTGTATATGGTTTTTTGTTGTTTTATATAAGGATGTTATCGTCTTTCGCCATATAACACGTGGTGTTGTTATGGAATAGATAACAGTATATAATTAATAACGGTTGAGCCCCGATTCGTCGAAGCAAAATTTTGTCGTTGTATTTAAATCATTTTCTTTCCTAATATAAGGGAAATATATAATACTAAAAATCATCAAAATTGGCCGAATGGTATTTAAGTTTATTGCAGACAAAAAATATGATTTTAAAAATTAATAAAGAAAACTCGTCGACTCGTTAATGAGGGACGCTGACATCCAATATCATTTTCACCAAAGGCATAGTTAATGAGTTTTTATAAAGAAAATAAAGTGTCTATAGTTAAATACTATAGACAGCATAATACATTAAGGCCTTTACCGAAAAAGAGGTTATTACTATATTTTTACTTAAGAAAAAATAGTCTACATTTTGGCGAATTTAATATGTAGAAACGTATTGATAACCGATCTTTACTGAAAAACCAAATAAAAACTCTCAACTTGAATATAACCACATCGTTCAGTAAATAAAGGTAATTTCCCCTAAAAAATTTTTAGTCTCCTGCTTTCTTAATTCAAGCCCATTCCTACTAAGTATTATTACTACCAGTCATATATAAAGTAAATATACTGACCTCATGTCCGGCGAGAAGTCGACGGCGCACGCGTACCCGGCGACCATGTGTCCCGTGAAGGTCTTCTTCCGGTTGAGCTTGAACCGGTTGAGCGCGCTGAACACGATGACCTTGTTGTCGAGCGACTGGCACGCCAACCACTTGCCGTTGGGCGACGCCGTCACCGCCGGCAGAGAGTGCATCGACGGGTCCGCGATGTACTTCATGTCCACCGGGATGTCCCTGCGGCACAACTCACAACGTCAAAATCAATACACAACATGTCAGTACACAACACATTCCAACAATACACAACACATCCCATCAATACACAATACATCTCATCTATACACAACACATCTCATTAATACACAACAAACTCTATCAATACACAAAACGTTTAATTAATACACAACAAACTATCAATACACAAAACGTTTAATTAATACACAACAAACTATCAATACACAAAACGTTTTATTAATACACAGCACATGCCATCACAAACAATATCACCTATACACAAAATCCTTTACCAGCATACTAAATATGATTATTATATCAGATAGTGTCACCCCCATACCACAGCTTACTTCACCATCTACCACTACATTCATGAACTCTAAATATAATTGAACTAGCAAAGATAATACACAGTAAGTCGACCAAGATTCCGATATTTTCTCACCCTTATTCCACAGATTAGTTTACCACCCATTGTTACTTTCAAAGAAGGCTGCGAATTATCTATTCAACATAGAAGTAACGTGTGGTATATAGTATATAGAATGTACATACCACTCCCAGACCCTCAAGCTCTTGTCGTCGGAAGTGGTGACGAATCTCCGGTTCTCGTCCACGAATGTGATGGTGTTCACGGCGCCAAGATGCCGGTCGTATTCCTGAACTATCTCGCCGCTCCTGATGTCCCACTACAAGTACAACATTAACATTACAATAATTACATTTATCACCATTCATACATATATATAATACTAGCTTTTGCTCGCGACTCCGTCCGCGTAGACTACAGGGTTTGGTTCAGAATGAAAATAGTAGTCTATATTACTCCACAGAGTCCCATTTATGTCCATACCAAAAAATCATTCAAATCGGTTAAATGGACGTGAAACGTGTGCCGCCGCGCACCGGCCGGCCGGCGCCTTGCACATCGTAATTGCGCGCTTGATAATTTTTTCGCTGCGGTGTTATTTTAAAACTGCGATATCTTCTAAGATACTTATTGAAATCAAATGATGTAAAGGGCAAATTTCTTTTAAATTAAATACTTGTGATGAATAACGTATTTATTTGGATAAGGATTAATATCATCTTTATAAAAACACATTCACAAATAATGTTTTATTTTAGAACAAATTTGGTAAGCATAAAAAAGGTTATAGTGAGCCAATCTTAAAAGATAGACTTATGCTGTCGCGGACTTTTTTTTAGAACTTTTAAAGGGGAATAATTCTGTCATACATTATTTTAGCGAAACTTTAACCGTTTCCGCAGCGCACGCAGCGGAAGTTCTCAAAAGGGAAAAAATACTCCCGATTTTGAAACATTATTTATTGCTGCTCCGCTCCTATTGGTCGTAGCGTGATGTTATATAGCCTATAGCCTTTCTCTTACTTACTTTAACGGTGAAGGAAAATATCATGATGAAACCTGCACATCTAAAAGTTCTTAGGAATTTCTTAGGTGTGTAGTCCACCAACCCGTACTAGGCTAGTGTGGTGGACAAAGGCCTAAACCCCCTCAATGGTAGAGGAGGCCCATGCCCAGCAGTGGGACTTATATGGGCTGATGATGAATGATGATGATGATGAATACACATATAAACTCACGCCTGTCTCCCGTTGGGGTAGGCAGGGACTATGGCGCTCCAAATGCTACGGTCCAAACACACTTCTTATGCTTCCTTAACTGACATCCTCTTTCATCATTTAGCCTATTCGTATCGATAATATACAAGAATGAACTTAAAATTATATATCTACAGATATAGAATATCTACAAAGACAAACATCAGACTCATTATCTCAACTTCCTCGTGGACTCACGGCATAAATGTATTTTCTAGAGGTCCCAGGATCGATTCCGGGATCCTGCAAAGTATCTTACATAACAGATACAGGCAAACCCTAGAGAAAGGCAGGGGTGCAGATTTGCACGCACGTTTCGCCAATCGTGTTTTAAGTCTCAGCATAAAATTGAACGTTTTGTCGTTTTTCGAGCACATTTGCAGACTCCATACTGATGCTGAGAATTTCTTTATAGAACAACTTTACCTAAGGAGTCATCCAGTTTTCTTTCTAGACGAAATTTCTTTCAAAGGAAATGTTAACAAATCTAATACTACGACAATGGTACCCAAAAAAAAACAATAGTTAAAAAGTATATTGAATTACTCACACATATGATTTTCTTATCAGATGTTCCAGCCACGAACAGGTGCTGTTTGTCCTCGTCGGGATGGAACTTGGCGCAGTAGGGGATCTTCCGGGACGTGAACCGGGATATGCACTCGCCAGTCTCCGTGTCCCACAACTTTATGTACCTGTCGTACGCTGTCAACAAAATGTACAATATGTATTTTTTCAACTATGTGTTACCCATGGGGTAGGCAGAGGTCACATTGCTGGATCTAGACATAGTTCTTCAACTTAAATAATATTTGATACCACCATATTTTGCTATTTCTTACTACATCACACAAATCCACATATTATGCATTTTTGAAGTGAAACCTTTTTTAGCGGCGCTGTGCACTTTTTTGGGATGGGTAAAAAATTTTGAACTCGCGTCAGATTACGTGACCCTGATCGAAAATGCGTAAGACGTTTGTTGTCATGCGTTGTTGTCGCGTTGTCCTGTTTGTGTACGATAGCGCAATTGATATTGTATTTTACCACGTAAATGATAGTACTTTTATACTGATAAATAAAGCAATTCGTGCGAAATTATTCCCTTCCAAAAGATTTAAAATGCACCACGTTAATGTTGAAGTTTTCACTTCTACCGACACTCCCGGAGTGCAACCCGTTGCTTTTTTCTCATATTTGTGACCACACTTGAAATATGAAACCGCGGAATCGATGTATATTTTTTGTAAGCCACAATCGGCCAATTTGTCTGTTTATTTGGGAATGAAGTATCTTTTAAACACAGTTCAAAAGTGACTCCCCAGAAGCTTATTTATAAATAGGACAAATAAATGTGGATTGTTTAAATCCCGATGCCCGTGCCCAGCAGTGGGACGTATATGGGCTGATGATGATTGTCACATTGGCATATGAATTTTTATGACTGCTCGAAAACCGCCATCTGTACTCAATAAAATGTACAAGTATTTTTATTTAAGTGCAAAAATTTAAAGGCTCAGCTTTGAAGATATTTCTTTTACCAGGAACCATCCCGGTTTTTACTCATAAAATACAATAAAAATGAATAATATTCAAAAATTTGTAGTTTACATACCTGCAGATACAAACTGTTCCCCGCTGTTGTTAAAGTTGACATCTCTGACGGCTTGTCTGTGGCCGAAGTATGTTCTGGTGCAGCGACGTTCTCCGTACACCTCCCAGATCTGTACAAGTTGGAACGAGATCAAGTAAGTTGGTTTAAATACAAGTTTTAAGTGGAAAAATATGTATATTAAAATAAGGATTTTTATGACTGGGATACATTAAATCATAGCCTTTAACGGTGAAGTAAAACATCGTGAGTAAACCTGCACACCTAAGAGTTCGTAAGAATTTCTTAGGTGTGTAAGTCTGCCAACTCACGCTATGCCAGCGTTGTGAACTAAGACCTAATTCTCTCAGTTGTAGAGGAGGCCCGTGCCCATCATTTGGATTTATATAGGTTGATGATGATGATGAAGGTGATGATGGAGAAGATAATGATGATGATGAAGAAGAAGAAGCAGAAGATAGTGATGCTGATGGTAATGAAGAAGAAGAAGATAATGATGGTGATGATAATGAAGAAGATAATGCTAGTGATGATTATGATGATAAATAAGAAGATAATGATAATGATGATGATGAAGAAGAGGAAGATAATGATAATGAGGATGATGAAGAAGAGGAAGATAATGATAATGATGACGAGAAGAAGAAGAAGATATTGATGGTGGTGATGTGTGTAGAAGTGTAGTAGAGTTACCTTAACCCTGCAGTCCATGCCGGCGGAGAGCATGAGGTGCGCGGTGCGCGGGAACCAGCGCACGCACGCCACGCCCTTGCTGTGCCCGCGCCACGTGAAGATGTGCGCCTGCCCACCCACAAACATTATGCACAACAATAAATCATATACAATTACAATCAATTAACAACCCCACAATATGCCATCATGTGGTAAAAAATACTAATATAACAGGAGTATCTTCCATAGGTCCATCATAGTTGCCTAGATTTTATATTCTCTAGGGGACCACAGCAAAAGCAACTAATTTGTTTGTGACATTTACATGGTACATCTTTATTTTCACTATCAGAGTACATTTTCTTACCTAATTTACACAGGCCTCAAAAAAATTATGGATGCTTTTGAAATTCTGGTCTTTTTAATGGCTGGGTCTATGAAATCACTAAACAATTGTTTTACTTAAGCTGCAGACATAAATACAAAAAATTACATATTATTTTTTTACATCTGACATGTCATAACATCTGACAAGTCTATAATAAGTGTAGAATAAGTCACCTTTGGTAGGAAGCACTTGTCTGGCGGTGCTTCGTTCCTGAGCTGAGTCTCTGCGCGCGGCGCCTGCAGCCACGACCGACCCTGGTAGTCTGTCGCCTTGTCCACTGAAACACACATTAACAACATACCCAAGTCAATAACAATAAAAAAAATTATGACCTTGTCAATGTATATTATTAAGATTTTTAATTATGTTTATGAATTTTGAAGCAGCTAATGTGAAATATACATAAAGTTTCCCTCCATAATGATTTTTTTTTATGAAAAAAACACAAATGAAAATTTTTGAAGAAACTTACAATGGAATATAGATTTCTCTTCCAACGGTTTGTCATCATCCACTTTGCCTTTCTTTAGTCTTTTGGCAACTATCTCTTCTAATTCCTTTGCCTCTTCACCTTCTGGCTTCATTACCCTATAAAAATAAAATATAAACCATAAATTGGGATTGAACTACTTCTAGTTTCAAGAATAGTTTTCACACAAATATATTTAATCTAATTTATATAATTTCTGAGAATGCTTCATACATCTTAGTCTCATGTATATCAGATCTTAGAACTGTGTTATATATTATATAAATAATAAAAATAAATTAAATAAATAAATAATAGGTCTGTTAGTGAGTGATAAGTAAATACCTCCTTTCACCCACATATCCTCCCCAAGGGCCCAAGAATCCTGTGACATCTTCAGGGTTGTCATTTTTCTGTCTCTTTTTCTTATCTAATGGTCTCTTTTTTATTGTTTCAAACACTGATTTCCCTTCTGATCCTTCAGCAGGCACCACCATAGCTGAAACTAGATTAAAACACAAGACTTACAAAAATGTACTATAATAGTATGCAATGTTTAAAGTGGGTATGCAATGTTAATAATTACATCACAACTGCTGTAATCACAGTTCACATCAGTGGCAGTACTTCCATACAAGCCCCGAAAATATTTAAAGCTTAAAGATGATTATTCGTAATTATGTAAGGTAATCTGGGCTTTTTGGCTTCTATGGAAGTAAAATGGTCCACATATATACAGACTATTTTTTACTGTACATTTAGCCAAATATGAAAAAACTATAGTTACTACTGATAGAAGTTAAATCTTTCATAATGTTTGAATTAAAATTATCAACATATATTGACACTCCAAGCAACAATTATATGCATGGTATTTTATTATTCAAATATATTACAGGCTGTACAAGATCATGCCAAAATATACATGCAGTACAAATGAAATAACAATTAATATACAATAATATGATTTGGTTACATGAACTCACAAGATTTCACCCATCCAAAAAGTGTCTGATGTGCACAGCAAATGACCACTGCACATGCACCAGTCATAAGCATGTCGGTGACGCAAACCCATAAGACAACTCTACCAAAAAGTGATTAATGCAGCTAAATAAGTTTACTACTCACCTACTAAACTATCAGGATCACCAGTTTCGTTGTCTGTAGATGGATCCATGGCAAAACCATAACTTGTGAATGTCCTTCTCTGGTTCTCAAACTGAAAGTCGCTGATATGTGCCTTCTCAACAAAACCCGACAACATATTTCTGTTCGCTTTCATCTGTTGTGTTTGGAATGGGTTTTCTGGCCCTAAGGTTGGAGCAAAGAGTTCTTCATACTTTGGATTGTGCATTAACTCTTCGTTTGGTTTTATTAACACTCTAGTGTCATCATTGTTCTGAAAATTAAAAAACATTGTATTACGTGTATAGTTCTTCACGTAATAAATATACTAATACTTTCACCTAGGAAAGATGCTAATAGACTTTAATTGTTTTAAAATAAATAGAACTAACAGACAAAAATATTGGATACAGAGGTTAATGTCGCAATGGATAAAACCACAGAAATTATATTTTATAATACTTACAGTGGGCATAACGACGGGGGCAGCACATACTTGCATGGTTTTTGCAACGGACAACTTAGGATCAACAGGCTTCAAATGCGTCAACAAACTCTCATTGCTGTTCTGTTTTGAAGTTTCCGTGTCACTATCGTCACCCTCTGAGCTACTTCCATAGTTTTGTATGTTCAGCATTTTATTCTGTTTTTAATTTATCATTTAAAAATTACAGGTAACTATTTGAAATGTTAATATTTTGCTATATTTATATCTACGCGAGATGATTACATGCTCCACTTTGACAGTTTGTCACAACTCACAACAATAAACTAGGACTAGGAGTAGGCAAGTAACTTACGAAAAGTAAGTGAATCACGTTGTTAACGAAAGAGAAAACAAGTTAGTTGTTGTGTTTGTGCAACAGAGAAAAATAGATATTAATGCTTAATTTCTTAGTCTTACGTTCCGAGGCGTTATATTTGACATTTATAACCTATCACTTCGTTCAAAAACGTAAAGAATAGTCTATGGATTCTAAAGGTGGATCAATAGTGTTTATAAAGTAGAGTTTGTCTTTGACGGACGGTACTTATTTTGACATGGCACGATACGAAAAAGGGCGGGAAGTGTTCGGATTGGGGGGCGCGTTTTTTGTTTTTCTCACATATCATTTTTATTTTTTTCTTGATATTGGTGAACAGGGGATCAAGTGTTGCTTGTCGGTGTTGTGTGTGGTGTGTTTGATTTAGTTTTCCCTTTTTTCTTCCCTGTCGCGCTGTATCTGGTGAGTCTTGTCTTTTCTGGTGATTGTTGGCGAGAGGATGGAGGAACCTCCTGATCCAGGTGGAATGGTCCCACCGATGCGGTAGGATGGGGAGAGGGGAGGCGAGGGGTGAAACGGATGCGCTGTGTGCGATATCGACGAGTGGTGCTAGATTTTCTGTTCACTATTGTAATGAAGGGATTAAGGGTTGTGTGTGGGAGGGACGGGGGGCTCGCCTCCGGTTTGGGAATAGGGTATTACGTACTATGCTTAAAAAAATCTTAAATTATGTTTTTTTGATAGATCTATGAAAAATAAAGTGAGTAATGTTAATTTCCATGCATAAAAAGGCAAAATAAATTTAATATTGAAATTTTAAATTTCATGTTTTTTAGTCTGTTTTTCGAATTTCTAAAACGCTGTACGCCATGATGGCTTGTTAGCGTGACGTCACTAGCTCATGTAAACATTTTAAACTAACAATTTTATTATTGTTCTGTATTGGTGTTTCGAAATTTCTCAGTTATTATTATCAAGTTTTTCGATATTCTGGAACAACAATAAAGTTTCATAATGGAAGACGGTTTTGTAAAAGCAGAAAGTACTAATATGCCACGGATAGACAGTTTGATGGTGGCAAAATTCTTCGTTTGCAATCCCGATTTCTGTTCTGCGGAATTGAGGAATGTTAAAACATCCATGTAAGTTCTTATACCAATATTTGTTTACCAATAAATTACGAACATGTAACATTAAATACATAAATAAATAACGCTTTATATTGCGATCACTATCAAACGTATAATTTGCTTTCAGATCTGGAAGGGAATCCTACGGAGATGATGCTATTGGCTACGTGCAGCTTAAGCGGGTGCAAAGCACATGCATTGTAAAGTGCACAATATGCCCTGAGCACAAAGTGCGTTCTAAACCATATGCTGTAACTATCATTGTCAATGAAGCAGAAGAGATTGTGACCAGTGTTCAGTGCCATAACTGCCCCGCAGCAGAAGGTGGCTGCAAGCACGGTGTTGCATTTTTAATGTGGTTGCACCGCCGCACTGAAGATCCGCCGTGCACTTCGGTCGAGTGTTATTGGCGGAAATCAAATCTTGCAAAAGTTGGATCTTCAATAAAAGTACTCATGGCAAGCGATATATCAAAAAGAAGACCCAAAAACCTGATACCAAATAATAGTGTAGTATCGGAATTTGTTTTGGAATGCAAAAGAAGAAAAATTAAGACATGCCAATTTTTGAAACATGAACCAGATTTTGATAACAGTGCAAATTTATCGCTGCATCATCTTATGATTAATTATGGACATCAAGATTGTGAGGGTTTCTTAAACAATATATCCATAGTTTTTAACCAAAAGAACATTTTGGCAATGGAAAGAGAAACCAGAGGGCAAGACAAAAGCAGCGCAAAGTCTGGCACTACTCGTCAGCAGATTGGGATGGTATGCGAGAATACTTCGCATCCATCCCTTGGCGGCAGCGCTGCTTTGAGGGCTTGGATCCTTCAGCGAGTGCCGACGCCATTGCCGACGAGATCAGATTAGGAATGGAATACTATATTCCTTCCTCTGAGATCGCCGGCAAAGGACGCGGACGCTCCTGGTTCAATCGCGAGTGCGCCGACGCTGTTGGTAATAAACAGGCGGCGTACCGCGCTTGGATCAGGGGTCGCGCAATGAAGGATCCCAATTTAAGTTTACTCAAGGCAGCTTATAACCGTGCCGTCAAGGCTTGCAAGAAGGCTTATGTGAGAGCGGATGCTCAGCGCGTCTCCAAGATTGGACGTGCCTTGGCAGACCATCCGACGAGCAGCCGTGCTTATTGGAGTCTTGCTAAGGCTGTCCAATCCAATTTCTGTCGTCCTTCGCTGCCCCCGCTGAGATATCCGGACGGATCACTGGCCCATGGGCCGGAGGAGAAAGCCAGTCTACTGGCGCGCCTCTTTGCGGCCAATTCTCGGCTCGATGACTGCGGTTCTCAGCCACCTACGCTGCCCAGCTGTGGCCACACAATGTCTGATATCCGTATCAGGCATTGTGATGTGAGGCGTGAACTGCAGTCACTCGACGTCCGAAAAGCCAGTGGTCCTGATGGTATCCCGGCGGTTGTTCTTAAAAAGTGCGCAGCCGAGTTGTCTCCTGCACTGACACGCCTGTACCGCGCGTCTTATCTTTCAGGTGTGGTGCCTCAATCTTGGAGAGAGGCTAATGTGCAACCGATCCCTAAGAAAGGTGATCGGTCAGACCCTGTTAATTATCGCCCAATCGCCATAACCTCAGTGATCTGCAAGGTGATGGAGCGGATCATTAACATCCAATTGGTCCGCTACCTGGAGGATCACTCGTTGATCAGTGATAGGCAATACGGCTTCCGCCGTAACCGGTCAACGGGTGATCTTCTAGCGTTTGCCTTGCATCACTGGGGGGAGGCGATTGATCGGCATGGCGAGGCTCTTGCCGTGAGTCTCGACATAGCCAAGGCATTTGATAGGGTCTGGCACCGTGGCCTTCTCTCCAAGCTTCCGGCATACGGTCTTCCCGGCAACTTGTGTTTGTGGATTTCGAGCTTTCTGCATGGGCGTAGAATGCGTGTCCTCGTCGACGGGCACGCTTCACAGCTCATGTCAGTTAGTGCCGGGGTTCCACAAGGCTCTGTGCTATCGCCCACCCTGTTTCTTCTGCATATCAATGATATGCTGCCGCTTGGCAACATTCATTGCTATGCAGATGATAGCACGGTCCATGGGCGGTACTGCAGTAAGCCACCAGGTTGCCGGGCGGATACTGAGAGTAGACGCGAGGAGCTTGTCATTGAGCTCAATCGGTCCCTGGAGCTCATTTCTACATGGGGTACCCGGAATCTGGTTGAGTTCAATGCCAAGAAAACCCAGGTCTGTGCGTTTTCGTGCAAAAAATCCCCGTTTTCTCCTCTCCCCAATTTTCAGGGCATTCCACTCGCAATGCGGAACGGCCTTAATATCCTAGGCGTGGATATCCGCTGCGATCTTAATCCAAGGACCCACATCGAGGGCATTATATCCGCCACATCACGTAGGGTCGGAATCCTGAACAGGGTGCGCCGGTTTTTCACGCCCGGTCAGCTTTTCCGCTTATACAAAGCGCAGGTTCGGCCGGGCATGGAATACTGCTCGCACCTCTGGGACGGTTCCGCCAAATACCTTCTCGATGCCTTGGATGGATTGCAGCGGCGTGCCATCCGCATTGTGAATGATGCAGACGTTACAGCCAACCTGGAGCCGCTACAGTTGCGCAGGGACATTGCCGCACTTAGCGTGTTCTACCGTCTGTATCATGGTGAATGCTCTGAAGAATTGTTTAAGCTTGTCCCATCCTCTCCTTTCCTTACCAGAACCACGCGTGCTGGCATGCGAAGCCACAGCTTTGTGGTTACAACATCCGCAGCTCGAACCAAAAAGTTCGCCAACTCTTACCTTTGCCGCACCATCAAGCTGTGGAATAGTTTGCCAGCTCACGTGTTCCCTCCTTCCTATGATCCTGGATCCTTTAAGCGAAGCGTGAAGAAGCATTTGTGCAGGCCGGCATGATTATGTCGACCAGCGGGTGACCATATCGTTTCTCGCTGGTCGGTAGTATTTTTTTGGACTCCACTGTGCTTACCATCAGGTACAGTGGAGTCACTTTGCCGTGCCAGAATAAGAAAAAAAAAAAAAAAAAAAAAAACCTGTGGCACGAGTTACGGTATGGCAGGATTACAGCCTCAAAATGCTATGAAGTCAGTCGTTGTAAAACCATCGATGGGACTCTGGTAGCTATGATCCTGGGTGCAAGAATCCCTGAAACTCCAGCCATACTAAGAGGAAAAAAACTAGAGGATGCAGTACGGAAATCAGTGGAAAAGTCAATTGGAATGAAAATTGATAAATGTGGTCTATATATTTCAGATATAACTCCAATTGTTGCTGGCTCTCCAGATGGAATTAATGACAAGACCACATTTGAGATTAAATGTCCATTAACAGAAAAAACTGCATTAAATTATATTGATAAGAATGGAGTTATAACAAAAAAATATTATGCACAAGTACAAATGCATATGTATTGTGCTAAAAGTAAAAGTTGCTACTTTTGTGTAGCTAGCAGCAACTTTGAAAAAAATAATCAGGTCACTATAATTAGTATAGATTTTGATCCTGAGTATGTTGCACAGTTGTTAGATAATGTAGTTTCTTTTTGGAAGAATAACATTTTTCCAATCTTTCACAAGAGTGTAATGTTAAATTCCTAAAAAAATCTACAATTATCTAATTACCTTGTGGCGGTAGCAACACGCCAACTTAGATTTAGTTTTTTATATTTACTCACAAATTATTTGTAATTTTAACTTTATTTAAACATGCATTGTTTCTATTCTAAGATATGACTGCAGATGTTTAACCATGAAACATCTATGAGTTGTAAAAATTGTTAACTTAGGGAGAATTTTTTATGTTGCATATTATTGTCTAATATTAGTTAATGCTGTTGTAAACTATTTTAACTTTACCTGTTCATGCCGGTGGAATAAAATTGTATTAGTTAAGCTGTTTCGTGACGGCAATCCTTAGAAACAATATTTTTTTTACTATAACCCAGATGTCTGGGTGAACCTTATTTTTTGTTGAAAGGATAGACCTTATTTTATTTTTGTGTAAATATATTTTTTATGATTTATCCCCACCAATCATCGTTCGGGGAGACCTTTAAAAGGGTTGGTTTATTTGAAAGAAAAGGAGTCTGTCACTCGTCACGAGCGCACCTCGTTCCTAAACGAATAAGTAGTTTTATTTTACTCTGTCTGTATTTGTGTTAATTTATAAATATACAATAGTTAGTTCCTGCAAGTGAGTGCTCATTTCAATACCAACCCCACTATCCACCAAAACCTTTTAAATATTGATGTGTACAAAGTGAATGTGATTTAATAAAAATAATATCTCAATTTAAATATGTTTTATTTAAAAAAAATCTTAACAAACATGAAGAGTGCAAATACAAAAAATCCTGTTTATAAGGATTACTTATTTAATTAGAGTCTTGTAAATTAATTAAAGCACAAGCTGTTTTGATGCACAAATCCAACATGCCAATTAGATTCAAGTTTACAACTGTATGCATCTTCAACATGCCAAACTATCTAAGTCTTCGAATGACCCTTTCAACATGAATTCGAAGACTGGCTATTTCTTTAGTTTGCCGAGCTTCAGCTTTGCTTAATTTACAATCACTGGAAACACTAGGAGGCCTGATCAAAGTAAATCCTTTGAGGGATAAATGATGCTCAAGGTGTTTAAACCCTCTGTCTGCTAAAACACAAGCATTAGGTGGCAAACTGTCTAAAAACTTGCTATTTTCCACCAAGTTGACATCACTTATCCTTCCTGCATATCCATTGGATATAAAACTAACCAGACCATCTGGGGTGCATGCAACAAGATATTTTATTGTATTCGTTTTTTTATACTCTGACCAGGTTAGAGATTGGTACATGGCCTTTTTAGGTTTTTGTATTTCTATTTCTAAACAATCAATGATACATATCAATTGGTTGTACTTACATCTAAAAGGCATAGGGAGGTTTATCTTGATAGTTTTTGCTGAAAATTGTCTAACAAGGGGTACTATTACATTTGCAATTTCTGGGAGCTTGTTGAAAAATACATTGCTTGCTTGACTTAAGGATAAATCAAAATCATCAGCCAATTGAGAGAATGTACTATTTAATTTTATTCTCATCAAACATAATATAATATTTTGTTCAGAAACATTTGTATGTTTCTCAATCAAGCCTATTATGAAATATAATTCTGGTGGAAGTCCAATATATAAACGTGGTTTCTTTTTCACTTTAGATAAAGTTGTTAACAGATTCATTTTTTCAACTTTTTTATAGTCTTCTTGAGAGCTATAGTCTGAAGTGCAAGTCTTTGATGGAGTGGATAATACATAGGGAGATAACTCATAATCAACAGTTGATCCTTCTGTAGCTGGTGTATTTGACTCATCACTCTCAAATTTGTCTTCAAGGAACAACAGTTTTCTTTTTGCTGGTGCTGATTGTTTACTTGTACTTGCTTTAGATATATTAAGGGGTGATGTGGCAATACAAACTTGCCTTGCCTTAAAAGGAGATGTTGTACAGTCTTTACTTCTTGTACTAATCTGTACACATTTACTTCTATAGTGTGCCACATGACTAACTTGAATAGCTTTGTGTTCCTGTGCTGGAGCTACTTGGATAGCTTTGGCGTTGCCACAACTGTTTTCAAGTGGCTGGATATCTGGAAATATGAAATAATGTTAGCAATTTCTAGGTACCCAACAAACTAATAGTTTGTAAATATATAGGATTATATGTTACTGTAATAGTAGTAGTATGTAACTTCCTAGTCATCATCATCATCATCATCAGCCCATATATGTCTCCCTGCTGGACCGGGCCTCCTCTACAATTGAGAGGGTTTTCAGGCCTTAGTCCACCACGCTGGCCTAGTGCAGGTTGGTGGACTACACACCTAAGAAATTCCTAAGAACATTTAGGTGCGCAGGTTTTATAACAATGTTTTCCTTCACCTTCACTGTTAATCAAGTGATAATTCAATATGTTAATTTTCATTATCACAAACTTCTTAGTACCCTATGTATAAGGAACTGAGGTCCACTTGCCCAGTGTGGCTACTTCCACTAATTAACAAACTATCCTCCTTTTTTATGATTATAATTATGAGATCTATGAGTGTAAGAAATTATTGACAGTTAAACCTACCTTGACTACAAGATGGCAAAGGTATATCACACATCTCATTTTTAGTCGTCTCTTCAATCTCCCTGATAATGGAGAGTCTTTGCCGTTTCACAAATGCAGGCCGAGGTTCACTTGAAGTGAATTTTCGTTTTCTATCTGCCCGACAATCGAATTTGGATGGTAAACAGTTTGGTTTCATTCGAATTCGTTTGACGGAGCCCATTATCTTGTATTGCATATAATTCTCCATGTCGTTTTCCAGCTAAAACATGAAATAATTATCAAACATTTTCAATACATAACCTATAAAAAATATATTAAAATGTTATTTTGCTAATGTTAGGAATATATTTTCTTCTGTGTAAAAGAGTTATTATAATGTATACTTACATCAAAATGATCTTCACACAAATAGTATTTAGTCTTAGCGGACAATGACTTTGGATCTCTTCTTGCTAATTTTAACCATGAATTTCTCATTTTTATATCGGTTGGCACTTGAATCCATAACTTTCCCGAAGTTTTAATACTTGTATTCTTACATTCAGGCACAAGACACCAATGATATAGCGTATAACTCATTATTTATTTGTAAAAAATTATAAATTCCCTTAGTGAAGCGTATTGTTTACACTGCTAGTGACGTCACAAGCATGGCGGCGCATTCGGCGGCGTTTTCGCGCAAAATTTTAAATTGAAAAATTAAAAATTATATTTACGCATTATTTTGTTTCCAAAAAAATATGTATTAATTTTTTATGGCTTTTTATAAACTGAAGATTAAATTAAAACACTTTTCGAAAAAGGGTGTAATAGCCTATTTCCCGCCCTTTTTCTTTCATCATTCATAATTCATACTAATGAAATTAAATTACTGAAGACTTGGCAGCATGGTCTTCGACCTTAGCCGGTTCCATAAGGAACAAAGAAAAACAATTTTTTTTTTGACATTTCAAAAGACTACCAACATCATGACCAAAAATTCGTAAGTCAGGTGACGAGCCCTTGTGACAGATCAATTTCCAAAAAATAGAAAACATTTAAAAAACACAAAACATGGCTCTGCACGCTGCTGTTAAGGGTAAATTGATCAGTGTCATCGGTGATGAGGTAAGAAAAGAGAATTACTATGTAAATGGTATATTTCTACTACACAAAATATCTATCGTATTTTTCTGCATTTTGTTTTTGCCACTTCCAATGGGATTTGTTTGTATTTTTTCAGGACACCTGCGTCGGCTTCTTGCTGGGCGGTATTGGTGAAATCAACAAAAATAGACACCCCAATTTCATGGTCGTCGATAAGAGTAAGTTCAATTTTATATAATGCCAATTTTCTGACCGCTGATCCTTTTGATCCAACTTCAAAATGAGTGAGCAATGCAATCTTAACATACTCTTTGTTCACACAAAGAAATGTAGTTTTGTTAGCGACAATGGTATGGTATTTTATTATAATATAATAAATAAATACACCCAACAGTCACATACATAGTTCTGACCCCACATTAAGATACGAGTCTTGTGTCGTGGGTATCAGAAACTACGAGAGACTTTTCGGTCTCACAAACACCCAGACCCGAAACAAATATTTTTGGATCACACAAACATCTGTCTCGGTGCGGGGATCCCGCGGCCTCACATTTCGCAAGCTGGTGAAAATATAATAATGAGTATGGAAATCGCTTTAATTTAATAATTTTTCTCTCACTGTTAGTACTGCATTGGACTAAATGAAAGTTTATGGTCAACATGAGCGGACATTTGGGCTTTGAGGCATTATAATGGACCTTTTCTGAAATACTCATACTTCCTAATCATTGGTTATTATTTAAATATTATAGTATGAAAAAAAAAACATGGTCTTTTACAATACTAGACATCCTTATTGAGTTTAAATTTAAGTAAGAGTTTAAGTTGTTCTCACTTTAAACTTTTTGAAACTGCATCATGGGTATCAGACTGGTATGTTTGTCCATACCTTAATGTAATTTGTCAAACAAAGGTAGATAACATGTGTAATTTGATTCATTTGTATAGTGATTAATTTAAATGAATGCCGGTTTGCATTTGACTTACCACACCATTTAAGAATACTGCACTACGAGGGTTGTTGATTCAATCCCCTGTTTGCCTGTATGGAATACAGATATTTCTTCTAATCTGAGGTCTTAAAAGCAGCTGAAGATGTTAATTTTTTTCATTTAGCACAACCACATCACATATATTGAAACATTTTTTAACTAAGGAACATACTCTAGGGTACTACTTCAGACATAGACACTTACTTATAAGGTGTGCATAGCATCCTCCAAAGCTATACAAGTTAGAAAAAAGTGATGTATATTTTACTTAGAATTAAAAAATCTTTTAAAAGTTTACTTTTTACTTACTTACTTACTCAACTATTTTTGCACAGTTCACACTCAGTTATTTTTCTAAATAGTTTGATGAGGACAAGACTATACTTATACTATTTTTTTTATTTGTACATCTACAAACAGTAGTAAGTCATTAAAGAAAAAGAAATATATAAAATTAGAAAAGAGTACAAATGGCAAACTTATCACTATTATTGGCCCTAAATCATTTGACTCATAAGAGTTATTCAAGAGATGGATTGTGTTTTCATTCTTGTTTTAGCATTTTAGACAAAGAAACATGTTAAAATTTAAATTACTTATTATGATCGTACAACTTGTATAAAATATAAAAACATTGTTGTCAATTAAGCTTTTGTTGTTTTGATATTTAAATTTTATCTACCTATTACCTGTGATATTATATATAAGCATCAAAATTAAGCCAAAAAACTACACAGAATGAAATGAGAGAAGCAATATCATCTCACTATGAAAGAATTCAACTATGTTATGTATAGTAATTGGTAAATTATTATATTTGTATGATTTAAATTTAATTGGCCACTATCTCAAAGAATTACATTACAAAGATTTAAAGCCATATATTTTTTTTCTATTCCATAAATAGTTGTAGTCTAAATTGACATTACTATATTTACAGTACAAGTTTTTTTTGGAAAAGATAGATGGAACTCAAAGATTACTTAATTTAATTTCAAAATTTATATTGATGCAAACAAAGCTTCAAGGAAAAGACAGTTATTTATTACCTATACCATCTGTGGTGCAGTTGGCTAACAACATGCTTGTAAAACATTGCAATTAACTGGATTTGATTACCCCCACTGTAACAAATTGATGTGTTTTCTATTTTTTACATATTTGTTTTGTGTTTGTAAGATCAAAAAGCATCTGATAGATTCTGACACCCACAAAACCACAGCCATATTAGTATCTTAATGTGAGATAAAAACTCTACATATCATTCCTGGGCGTATGCATTTATTTATAACTAATAGTCTCAAGCTAATATACCAAGTGCAATCCCCTGCACTGATGCAATCTTTTGGGTGATCCAATAATATTTCAGGTTTGTTAGATTGAAAACTATCTTATTGTTATGTGACTGCCAACAGTCCAAAGCCAAGTAAGGGTGCGTACACATAGAACGTCCGATTTTACAGGATCCGTTTTAACTGATCTGTCGCTATTGGAGGTAATATTCACACAGCATTTATAGGACGCATAGCAGTGATAGCCTCGAGGTTTAGGCGCGCGGTCGAAAATTTCGGCGGTCGCTGGTTCAAACCCCAGGCACACACCTCTGACTTTTCGAAGTTATGTGTGTATTCATAATGAATTATCACTAGCTTTAACGGTGAAGGAAAACATCGTGATAAAACCTGCACACCTAAAAGTTCTTAGGAATTTCTTAGGTGTGTAGTCCGCCAACCCGCACTAGGCCAGCGTGGTGGACTAAGGCCTAAACCCTCTAAGTTGTAGAGGAGGCCCGTGCCCAGCAGTGGGACGTATTTGGGCTGATGATGATGATTTATAGGACCGATTTTAACGGATCCGTCGCTACTGGAGGCAATATTCACAAAGCATTTACAGGACCGATATTAACAGATCCTACGCTACTGTTGTCGTGTTGTACTGGTACTATCGTCATGTGCGTCGGAGGAAGGCCCGTTAATGGATACATCCATTTTTAAGGCAAAGATTTTGTCGAGATCCTCTCGTGCGTCAGCTGCAAGAAGACGAATCTAATTTTTTACTTATTTCCAAATGACGACGTCTACTTTTCATGACCTTCTTAAACGATTACGAACCCCGCGTACCCCTGTGCCAAGCCTGGCGCAGTTTCGATCCGATAAAACGGATCAGTATTTCCGTTGTGTGTGGGATTTTTTACTGGATCCGGCATTCTTTCATGTGTGTGAAAAGGCTCATACCACTACATACGCTAATAAGATATCCGTTTAAACAGACCCGTAACACGGATTGCTACTTATTTTGTCGGATCGGTATTTTTTACTGGATCCGAAATACTGTATTCTGTGTGAACTCGCTCATACAACTACATACGCTAAAAACATATATTATGTATGTTTAAACGGACCTGTAAACCGGACGTTCTATGTGGACGCGCCCTAAGTCCAAGCTTTTTTTAATATCTCACAGACACAGCAGTAAGCGAGATCGAGGAGTGCTTCAAGCGTTTCGTGAAGCGCGATGACATCGACATCATCCTCATCAACCAGAACGTGGCGGAGTTGATCAGGCACGTGATAGACGCGCACACCGCGCCCGTGCCGTCCGTCCTCGAGATCCCCTCCAAAGACCACCCGTACGACGCCAGCAAGGACTCTATCCTACGTCGTGCTAAGGTATCACAATCAGATCCATGTGTGTCCATGGGCGGTGTTGACCACTTAACATCAGGTGGCTCACTAGCTCGTTTGCCTCCTTTCCCATAAAAAAAATAAAAAAAAACATTTTTGAAGTTATTTTTAAACAAATTAACTTTCTACTGTAAGAATATAAAAAAAACCTTCATGATTGTAGCATTCTATTGACCAATTACAATCAATTTTAAATGTAGTTTACAAATACCAACTTTTGTCAGAACTTATTTATAAATTTATGCCATTATGTTTTAATCACATTTGGTAGTTAAAAATTTGTAGTTTGGTACTATTGAATCTATACAATCATTTTCTAACCATAAACAATTGTTTTGTTTTCAGGGCATGTTCAACCCAGACGACTTGGTACGCTAAAGATAATTTATTGCATGTTATGGATGTCTGTTTGCAGATTGGCACCTGTAAATACGCCAATATTACAATATCAACTAACCACTAATGTTTAATCACAATGTTTTCCGTGTGCAATTATTGAGCATTTTAAAATCTAATACATTCCACTCATCGACGGGAAGATTTATATCCATGTTACAGCTATAGCCATTTATTATAATAAATTATTCAAATGTAATAAATACAAAGTATTCATCTTGTATAGAATTTGTTGAACTTATATAATAGATTAATAAAATACCAGAGTGTTGTTTTATTTTTTTCTTATATTAAACAGTGTGAAGTGTCTTGCGTTTTTTCCTCTATTACAGACTATTGCAAAGAAGGTAAGGAAATGAATTGGTGTGCATCTAATTCCCTTCAGTTTGTGTTTTTGAAATAACGGTTATCTGTTGTTCGGATTTGTTTTGCCTACGAGTATAACATATGCATTATTTATTTTCATTATCGATTAAAAGGTATGATTTTAATTTATAAATCATCAGAAATTATTTTTTATAAAGTAAAATGCTTTAATAACTGTGCAATTTTTACTTTCAGTCGATGTTCGGCGCTGATAACTACAGCACATAAATTAACATCACAAATATTCCAATGTATTCCGCACAATTCGTATACAATTTTGTACCTGTGTATTATATCCAATAAAACTACTAAATAATTTATTTATTTATTTATTATTTAAAGATTAACATAACTTACATATTATATTCACACGCATATATACAATTATAATACAGTGCACACAACCATAATATATGAAAACAAATATTTGGTGTCATTTTGTAACATATAATACCCGTAACGGTAAAGAAATTGTTGTATTAATTACGTTGGACTGTTTACTCGTCGAATTCGGCAACATCGTTCTCAGCCTTCTTGTGACCAACCCAGTCCCATTTGGAATAGTGGAGCTTGGTCTTCTTGAATTTGGGGTTCTTGGACGTGATGCGAACGAAGATTCTTCTGCCGAAGAGCGGTTGCAGCTGCCTGAAGTTGTCTACAAGCGGCAGGTTGAGGTTAGACAGGAGGCCGCGGAAGTTGTCCATCTGTAATAAAATAAAAAAATGGTTTACATTTCAAAACAAATTAAGTAGATAAGCTCCTGTAAGAGATATAAGTATAACATGTATTTTTATCCATTTGTACGACTTATAAAATTAGTGGCCCGCTTGAGGTTATTTTATAGGTCAATTCAGAAAAAGAATATAAAGACTAAAGTAGATAAAAATGATATTCTCATAGCTCATTTTCTACAAGTTCTGAAACTAGGTATACTAACCTGGAACACTGAGATGGGCAAGTAATCTGAGAAGACCACCCATGTAACAGCCTCAGCACAAGGAGGGGTGGTCAAGGAGCCCTTGTAGGTGTAGAAACGCTCAGTGTCCAGTCCGGAGAGAATTGACGACAGAGAGAAAGTATGAGGTAATTGCATGCTGCTGTTGTAGTTTTCAACGGCAGACAGATTCTTCACAATTGGAGTTAACAGCTTGGCGTCAAATTCCACTACCTGAAAATCATGAACACATAGTAAATACACTCAATAGTCACCCAAAAAACTTTATCTTCTTGCCCTTTTATTCATTGACTAGCCAGTTGGACAAGCTTACCCATTGTGGATGATAGCAAAGAAAACATTTGTAGTTGTAAATAAATATTTTCTTAAGACAGTAAAGTAACTTCGGTAAATAAATTGAACATGATATTATTTGGACTTCAGTATAAAAAAGTGGCCTTAATAATACTGCAATCTATATCAACAAAAAACCGATGTGAAATACTTTTTGCATTTCTTTAAATAGCCCAAAGTCAATGGTAAATAAGTAAAACCATCAACTATGCACCACTTTCATCTGTGCAACGATTGTTAGTCTGGCGCCTGATGAAGCTAAATAGCAACAGTATTTGTCTTTAAAATGATAACTATCTGCGTTCTTTCGTCAAAAGCAAATATTTTCCTAAAGAGTAACATACCTGGTAGAAGAAAGCCAAAACGCAAAGACCGTCGGGATGTTGCAGAGCTTCAGCCAAGCTCCTGTATTTCTTGTTCCTGTGAATAATGTGCATTTCCAAAGGCAGACGCATATCGTTAAGAGTGTGCTCCGAGCCGCGGTTGTTCTTGTCTCCCCAATGGAAATGAAGTCCTTCGATTTCGTACTCATTGTCCAATGGTCCACCGAAAATGTAAGGTAACCGGAATCCTTTCTTTTCCTCTTCAGAGCTATACTTGGGTATGGTTAATGCCACTGCAAATTATTTTGAAAAGTTTACTATGTGTGAAATATGTAATGCGTTTAACATACAAAAAAAACAATAATAAATATTACGATCAAAGCAATAATAAAGTGTTTAAATGCAATGTGTAGTTACCTACGTTTTCTTGTTAGTTTAGTTTATAAATTAGTCCTTAATGAAGCTCCTATTCGTTTTAAATAGCAAAGTTGACAAAAAATGTTTACGAACAAAATTCATTAAACTCTACAAGTTGATATCTTTTTTGTATTTTACGCACTAGAATACTTCCAGGATTAACTAACATCGACATACCTATTATTAATTTTTTTTGCAAAAAAAGGAAATAACTCACTAATTCTAGCGTGGATTTTTACCTGAATGTCCGTTGTTGGTGATCGTTAATGGCCCAGGCAGTGGGTTTTGGTAGCCAATAAGCTCCATAGCTGGGATGGAAATGGGAATAGCTTGGCGAGCTGCTATGGCAATGGGAGATTGTTGCCGACCTCCACACGCAGGATGAAGGACAGCCCATCTTCGCTGATCGGAGGCACGGTAACCCCATCCGAAGACTATTGATACTGGGAAAATGAAATGTCAAGTTTTTAGTCTTTTTTGCTAGTCATATTGGCTTATGCGAAGAGGATATAGAATTAATAAATAATATATTCAGAACCTCGAATGAAGATATATGATAAGTTCTGCTTATACATAGGTCCAATTTTGTTACGGACTTGGTATTTTAATTATCATTTAAGTCACAGGCGGCAATGATTTTTTTCAATTATTTCATTATTTACATTGTATTCGAAGACATAGTTTAAAAATGACTTAGATATACACACATAGTCAAATTTAGTTTAAATATTCTTAAAAAAAAAAGCAAAAATTCGGCTCTGCCGAAACCCGGGATTGAACCGGGGACCTTTAGATCTTCAGTCTAACGCTCTCCCAACTGAGCTATTTCGGCTATTAGTAGTTTCGACGTAATTAACAATTGAGTTTTAAAATTGTATTGTAACGTTTCACGTGTAAATTAGTTTCATTACTCAATACATTATATTATGTATTGCGTGAAATAAAATTCTGTAAAACTGTATTGTAATACAATAATTTTTGCTTTTAGTTGTAACCAATATAATATTTAATTTAAATAATAATTATATTTTTGTAATGTAATGTGAATCTTTTTATGCTGATCAAGTCGATGTGTTGGTATCAAATCTATATACTATGTTTTCTGTGTTAGAAATGGTCTCGGCATTATCAACAATTTTTTTTATGTTAGGTTGTTTTTAAACGATAATATTTTTTATATCACATAGAACCACGCAAAATCTAACTCCCTCAACATAGAAACACAGATAACTTGAGTATGCAAAAATGGGGCTCAAGCTTGAAGATTAAGAAGTCATCATTAAGGTAGTATCGCCAATATTGAATAATTAGTTTATGTTCCGATATCAAAAACAATTGTCTGTAGATTGTTTGTTTAAAACACGTGTGAATACACAGTTAGGAAATGTTTACGTAACAGAATTATGTTATCAAAACATCGCGGTCACAATCGAATTATAAAATAATAAAATAAAAAGTTCCCTAAAGAACTCGTTGCGTAATGAAATTTTAAATATTGATAAGTTGTTTCGAAACTCTGTTAGTTTTATTTTAATTTTTGTTTTTGCGTTATTTTATTTTTATTGAAGTTTGTTACTTGAGATTCAGTCAAGTGTTCTTGATTTATTATTCGATTATTAGAACTAGTTGTTGTAATTCGTATTTGTTAGTTATGGAAGAATATTTGCAAGATATCGTTATTTTTGCTGAATTGACTCTTAAGCATATTATATCCATTCCAGTGGATTAGGGAATGTTTTAAATTCACAATATACAACGCATTTATGAAACATTGCTATGAAAATTATGACAGGCGTTTTTAATTTATACTAATATAAAGAGGAGAGGTTTGTATTTAGTGTGTTCGTGGGATGAGTACGGGATTCAAAGTTGTGCCCGGGTGTAACCAGGCCCAGAGCTAGTAAATGTGTATTTTTAATAAATTATTACGCACTTCAACAGTGAAAGAATATTTGCATAGTGAGGAATTCTGCAACCTACGGAGTTTCTTGGGTTTGTAAAGTAACTACAGGAGATGCCTTTAAATTAACTGGACGTTTATAAGTTGATGATGATAATCCACAAATTATATTTACTGCCAACAATTACAGTGTTGATGAATTATACGACAAGCTGAATATAGAAGCTCTTGTTGTTTGTTTTAAGCAAATTTAACTTAATAAAATAAATAATTTTGTGAACACTGGATTGTGACAAATTGATGCACTCGGTATTAATTAATGTGCATTACCATAAGGACATACGTGTGGTGATTTCAAAACAATCCAACAAATTATTTGCAATAAATCTTGAGATCTGTGGTGCCTCTTTGAAATTCAATTCGCGAGTCAAATTCCTAATCGGGTTTTACTCTAGAAGCCTTTTTTTATTTCAAAGTTGACATATGCTGAGTTATTTCGAACTACTTGTAAGGATCGATAATTTATTTGTATTACATTTTAAATTGTTGTTTAAAACAATGCATTATTTATTTAATTTTAGTTAAATTTACAATAATGACTGTCTAGTTAATCGCGAAGTACAATGGCGAAATGGGATCGAGAGGACTTGGGGTAATATTCCCGTGACAGTTAAGTAGTGTGATTTGGTAGTTTCATGAATCAATAGTTATCAGTAGCCGGGATTATTCCCCATTCCGACGATAGACTCACCATAGACCCCCCCCCCCCTTTTTGTAATGATTTAGTCTACTGTACTCAATAGTTTTTACCTTATGTGTACAAAAAAGTTTTAAGTAAGTAAATAAAGATTCCATATTCAAAATAAAAAGGATTTATTTTTATTAGGATTTATATTATGTGCATAGGCATAAATCCCTTGCTATTTGACCTTTAACCATTTTGTATTCTAAAATGTCCCAGGAGATATAAAAAATCACAGCAACGTAGATATTAAAACGGTGAATAAGAAGATACCAAACTCGTTCAAACCGAGTTTTTTCTATGCTGGCTGAAGGATTAATGTCCTACTTTTCTACATATCTTCCGACTAGGTAAACACATCAATCTTGTAGCAACGAAATTCGGAAGCGATATGACAAAAATCTTGGAACAATTTTAAGGCTAAAGGTTTGGTGTCAAAATACTGCACGACCCAAATCAAAGAACAACATAAGTTTTATAGCCATCTGTAGATTCTCTCATTTTTATTTGGACTGATTCTTATCTTTCTTTCTTTAAAAACTTATTAAAAAGGAATAAAATGAAGTAATTCAGAAATAGAAGCCACATTACAAAGTAAAACGCTTTTTCCTTTTTTGCAAATGCAAATTACGGTAACACTGAAGAAATGTGATTTTTTGTTTAAATTCCCAATTTTCTTTAAATTTTCCAAATGTCTATCGACTTTTATTATCTTAAAAAACTAAATAAAAAAATTATCGTTATTGTACAATCATTTGTCATGAAGTTTGGACGTTATGAAGCCACTTTTTCATCCATTTGAGGGAAAATGTTTTACGTCAAAAAGATTCACTCGTTGCATATGCATAACCATAATCTTTGTAAAGGCTGTAATAAAGAACTTTTGTTTATGGTGCATAAACGCGAAAATGCATTGTTATTCTATTTTAAATATACCCGTGTTGTCGAATCTTATATATAATACAGTACCTATTATTTCACGCCACTTACATCGGCCGTACTATATTCAACCCGTCATCGTCTGTGGCAAAATCGTTTCATGGTTAAACAATTGAAAGGCCCTTTGTACATCAATTTTGTCGATAAAAATTATCAAAAGAATCGCTCTGAGTTTGACGGGATACTTGAAAAGATTTATTTTTAAGTTTTCATTGTTGTCAATTTTTGAAAAAGAATTTCCTGATATATTCTTTTTGTAAAATCGTCTCTCTTATAGGGAGTCTTTTAGCCAAGCGCGGATCTACCGTTGTGGGACAATAGGCATGCCCACAACCCTATTAAGACCCTATAAAGATATCACTATTTCACGGTCCCTTGGGATCGATAGGTTTATTTACTCTGACTACTATTGCCAAGTAGTAAGTAGTGAGTAAGTTAGTGAGTCGTGATGGCCTCAAGGTTTCGGCACGTGGTCGAGAATCTCGGCGGGCGCGGGTTCACACCCCAGGCACCTCTAACTTTTCGAAGTTATGTGCGTATTAACAATGAATTATCACGTACTTTAACGGTGAAGGAAAACATCGCGAGGAAACCTGCACACCTAAAAGTTCTTTAGAACTTCTTAGGCATGTAGACCGCACTAGGCCAGCGTGGTAGACTAAGGCCTAAACCCTCTCAGTTGTAGAGGAGGCCCGTGCCCAGCAGTGGGACGTATATGGGCTGATGATGATGATTGATTTTGCCTTTGCTTACGTGAAATTACACTATATCATAAGATTTCCTTTGTAGGAATGTCTTTATACTTATAAACCGTAAGCAAGATCATATGCTGACTCGCATTTGGCGGTTTTTGTGTGTGTCCACAACCAATTATTAGGGCTGGATTTTATGTAACATTCGGCGTAGAGCAGTATTGTTCATGAGTATTTTTATTAATTGAATATTAAGTTAGAAATGCGATAATGAATGTTGAAGTATAAGGGATTTTTTAAAGGAACGAACGATATTAAAGTATTTACTGCAGTTGACATTAGAAATTATCCGTGACGCGTTATGTTTAGTCAGGCAGTTAGGTAGTTTAGATTTTAGAAACGCTTGCCGTATTTAGTAACGCAACTTATGTCTTCCAATTATTTTATACAATTCAGAATTTCTATTTAAGGTACCTACAACAAAATTCTGCCTCGTGGTCTCGCGGTACAAGTATGTGCCGTGGGATCTAGAGGTCCTGGGTTCGATTCCCGGGTCGGGCAAAGTGTTATTGGGTTTTTCCATTAGGAAATTCTCAGTAACAGCCCGGAGTCTGGAAATGTGCCCGAAAAACGGCAATAGGCTCGCCCCCTATTACGTGGGACTGATACATACCTGGCGAAATGTGGGTGCAGAAATGCACCTCTGCGTACCCCTTCGGGGAATACAGGCGTGAGTTTATGTATGTACAACAAAATTTTAATATTCGTGGACATGAGACTACCAAATTAAAAATTTAGTAATAATTTAACGAAGTGTTCGACAAAAGGTCGTTCAGTAATGAAGTCAACCATAAAAGGACGGAAGAAGCGTTTGTATTAACTATTTAGTACTTAGTTTAAATAAATCCGAAACTAATCGCTTAGTTCTTCGATTAAAAGAGAGGGCTATTCATTCGTCGTTTATTTGATTAATCTGTGTATAAAATAACCAGTAAAACAATTTTATATTCCATTATAAATGTAACAGAATTTACATAACACTACAAACTACAAGTTGCATTTAAGTGAAGCACATTACATTCGCTAATCGTGTAACTTGATTTTATTTTATTGTCTAGCTATTACCGACCTAACGCTGTTCTAATTATACTCAAATCTATTAAAATATCATAAGTTATACAAAAAATCGATCACGCACGAACAACCGCGTATATATTTGATATAATCAACAATTTGTCTAGCCGTTCGTGACAACTGGAGGAATTCCTTACAGCTATACGATAAATGCTGCATATTGTTAATACAAATATCAACAGCCTCAGATTATCTAATTTTTTTAAGGTCAAATTATCGCGGATATTTCAGGATTTATACACAATTTCCTGTATTTGTAGTTTTTTTAACGGTATGCAAATGTATATAATATTTTTTAAAGGTTGTTAAATGTAGTAAACGGTTAGTACACATGATCTAACGTGTTTTAATAAGATCGGGATCAGCTATTCGTGATATAAAGGGTTTTGGATTATTGGATATTGGATTTTTTATTAGATACTAATAGAATAATTTGTTAAATTCCTATGTTTCAGTTTATTAAATGTTAGAATTTGTCATATTTGAAACGTAAGGCATACCTACCTATCTAATAATTATCAATAGGAATATTTTTATAGACATTTTTTGAGGAAAAACAAAATTAGGTACTTTCTATCATTATTACATATTACCTTAGCTAATTTGATATATTAAGATTTCGCAATAGACATAAAAACATAAGATTTCACCTAAAAATAAGTTTACATTCAAATAAAGCCCTAGATTTAAGATTTTTCGCCAAAACCTAGAAGTAATATAAACTACCAATTGCGTGTTCAAATATATAATATTTGCAGACCGTTTTTGAGTACCTAAGTACTAGATTTTAGTTACATTTCGGGTGTGAAGGAAATGATTATAATGATGACTTATTACATCTACAAAATTATTCTGATGACGATATTGTGTCATCCATGTTGAAAATCAACTATCGTGTATTGTCGGATGTTTGTACGATCCGATGCTTGTTGAAAGGAGAATATGCGTTTTTCGCATGTCTCGGCTGTCATTACTCGAGTATAAATTATGATTTATGGCGCTAGTTGCGATATTATATCAAAATTATTGATATTTATAGGGAAAATTGAAATATATTTTATCTTTCTTTTTATCTAAACTCTATTGTATGATATACATATATATTACATATACCTTAATCTATGTTATTAATATTAGCTGAATGAAATGAAATCTAAGGAAAAATATCTTAAATTACGCGGATAATAATATCATATTATTATTGATATAATTCCATCAATTTATGCCAATATCTATGTATATTTACTGATATTATTATGTATTATTAAATTATAAAAATATTATTTTAATATAAAAATCATTTTTATTGCTGATGGTCATTTCAAAAGTATTTTTTATATATAAATAAAAATATTAAATTAAATTAATTAAATTAAAAACTTACCGTTAACCGCCAAAATGGCCATGACAGTTATGAGAGACGACGCCATTTTTTCACAACAAATGCAATCTTTTTAATGTGATTGATTAGTGGTGGTGATTATTGGTGAACACAGATGCTTCCTGCCGCTGTGCTCGCAGTTTATATACTACACATTCACATGTTGAGCTGTGCGTTTTCAATGGCCTAAGGCGTCATCGACGTGAGAACTAACCCTAACGTGCTCAGGCGAAGCGCTTCACTCATGTGTTAGGTCTTATTCGACCCATACTGATTGGTCTTTTATTCCGACGTTTTCCAGATAGAAAATTGCAGATTATTATTTTAAATGCAGATTCATTAGTACATAGTTTAAATTCACTTGATTCGGCGACAATTAAGACTTAAGACCAAGCAGAAAAAAGTCGCAATAAATCTTATTTTAGTTTTAATTTAGTATTTTAAGGATGGATTTGCAGCGATCCGAGACTAATAGTCTTTTCATTGGAATTTGTAAAAACATTCCATGGTACGGGGGTCGTTTAAGCTCAGGCCTAACCCCGGTTGACTTTGTAGTGAGCTAAGGTCCACTACGCTGACTTAGGACGGATTGGAAGTCGTCACAAACTCAAGAAATTTCTTCTGTTGATTCCGATGACCTGGTTGAACATTCAATGGACAAGTACAGACTGCGGTGACACGATACTTGGACGGACCTGACCTACGAATCCATCGTGAACTACAACAACGTTCAATTTTAAAAAAAGCGTCGTACGTCGAACCACAATATAGCACTAATTTTTTATTCACATTTTATTACTAGAACTTGGAAATAAAACTCTTTGAAAAAATCTTACCGTTAGTACGCCCATGATAAACTGTTTAATTGGAACTTAGCATTCAAAAATTATATATTTAAAATATGATCCACAGTAGGTACATAAAACACTTTTGATAAATCAATGTTTTGTGTATTTATTACTTTCATTATAACCCTGAAATTATTTACTATCAAACATCAACCGAGAATTTGTAGGAAGAATCTTGCAAGCTTAAATAAGGTATACAGGGAATTTTGACGATGATAACATCACACGAATATATCGAAGCGCTCACTTCAAAACTTTCAGCTTGCACAACTGACAAAAATAAAAAATAATGTGAGCATTTTACTTGTCAAATAAGGATACAAGATAAAGATTAACAAAAATAAACATAATATATGCTAAGAAATTAAGCATCTGGGTGCTTTGTAGGCAGGTTGTGACAGTGACCACTCGGTTAGATCCCGTGGAGCGGCCCGAGACACAACACGACGCTGATTTTCAACGGACACTAGTGTCGTATGAATGTTCCAAGATATAGACTACACGCCCATGGAAAAAATTAACCTGTGAAATGAACCAACGTGAATAACGCTTAAAGGCTGTTACTATATCATAAAATAACTCTGAGCGCTATGCCGTCATTTCTGAGCGGTACAGTGAATACTTAAATGGAATTTCTCAGGTACAAGTGAGGAATGACGACTAATTATGATTGTACGGCTTTTTTATAGCTTATAGACGATTAAAAATAAATGTCGAAAAACCTAGTGCCGTACTAAGGTGCCGGAAGTAATTTTTACCGGTAATAGTAGAAGCAGTATAGCCACTTTAGTACGGCACTAGGTTTTTCGACATTTATTTTTAAATAATTTCTACATGATCATGACATTTTAACTAAATAATTATTTGAACCCCAAAAAGCACCAGATTAGATTACAAATAAGTTCAATATAATTTTGTTTTCATTGCATGTAAATTCACCCAAAACAAACATTATTATAAATCATTCAAAGTTAAACATGCTAATAAGACATTAATTTAACGTTTTGTTTGAGCATAACGTGTATTTTTAGGAATAAAAATGACTATAACGGTTGGCACTAATAGGATTAAAAAAAGGTCTCATTCGATCATGGACATCTATGGTCCCATAAGAACTATAACTTCAGTGAAAGTGGCAAATTGTCTTTGCCGTTTTGGATTGGCATCATAGGATAAGAAGGATAATATCATGTGAAAACCTGCATGCCAGAGAGGTAAGCATAATGAAATTCTCATGTACCTATGTCAAGTCCATAAACTCTCACTGAACTAGCGTAAAGGAACACAATAACTCCTTTAAACGGACAGAAATCTCGTACCCAACTGTTTGACTTATATGTACTGGTGACATTCAAATTAAGAGGTAGTACAGTTCCATTCCACGTTTAAGTCAATCGTCGTAAGATGCACTTTTTCATAGAAGCAAAACATTATCGGTTCGTTGAGGCAAGTTGCACAAAAACTGAATACACGCATGTTAAGGGAATTAGCAATTTATATTTGAATTAAGGATAAATAAATCAAACAAGATTTCCTAATTTGAGTCTACGTGTTGTCATGTGATAAAAAAAAAACTTGCATTTGTTAATACTAAATTGTGCATAAGTAAAGAATATCAATAAGACGTTCCGATACTAGAACAATTAAGAAATATACGACACGCATGCAACTACACGCGTGACTAAAGTAGCAACTGACACTTCACTAAGCACTATTTGTGACTAGAATTATTTGATAAATATATTAGAACAATGCTTAGACGAAACGGTAGATATGCGGTGTAAGATTGTACAGCCAAACGTCATTGCGGTTTTAACTTGGCACTCAGAAAACAATTGTATTTATGTTTTATTATTGTAATTACTTTTTTATTGGTTTTCTTATATATAACATACACAAACTTACACCATTCAGTTAAATCCAGTTACACTCTTCAGCGTAACTTTAAAATAAATCCTAAAGTTGCTTATAAGGCGTCCATTACGTTAGAAAAACAAAGATAACTCATTAGATAGTGTTACTTTTAAGAGTGGGTAATGTTGAATTAAACAAGTATAAAATATATATGTTTAGACGTACATATCGGGGATAATATAACTGCCATTAGAATAAATCTATTCGTTTATATTCAAAAATTTAATCAAAGTACTTTTACCACTTTATATTTTCTGCTTTGGTTATTCTTGGAAAGCGTCGCTGAAACTTTAAAAGTTTCTTGAAATGAATAGATACTAAATATTCTCAACCTAAATTGGATAATTCTCAACCTAACTTGGTCAAATCACGTCAAAATTCTGTAGGATGCCCAAAAACCTTTTAAAATTAGGAAAAGGATTTAACTCGATATTTCTAATGTTATTTAGAAATTTAAAAAAATATGTATTGAATTAAATTTATTTTGTAATAAAAACCTAAATCAGATAACATACAAAAAGAAAACAGCATCAAATTATATTTCTACAGGATATTATAGACCATTCCGTGCATATAATGTTCTTTGCAAACAAAACACCATTTTAGTGTTAAGTGCGCGCTGCCCAAATGGACCAATTGCCGAACAATAGATTCATAACATGATTGAGATGATGTAAATTATTTAACTAGTTATTAAAACATGTTCATTGATTAGTCCCATAACAAATAACACGAGCCCTGTGCCCGTGTTTTAACATTACATCAGTTCGCAAGAAGAAGGTATCGCGGGTTTATGTATTCTTTATTCATTATTTCATTCGTGATTCGTGAGTGGACTTTTCTAAATGTACTGCTATGTTCTATATTAGATTCTTATAATGATAATATTTTTTACCGTTACAACTTGATTTGATCAAAATTTAAAGTATTGCAAATTTAATTCGAAGTTTTTTTTTATTTTTCAGATGACAAGGCGCTTCTGGAAAAAAATCTAAATTTCATTGAATTTAACGTTGCCTAAAATAGTGAATAATGAATATTTACTTTCTATGCAGTCGTATGGATGGACACCAGAGATTAACATACATCTTTCTTAAATTAAAATTAACATTTGTTAGTTTAACGCGGTTGGATGAAGAGAGCCGAGGATCGAGCCCAGTGGGGTGCCGTAGGAGAGGCCTATGTCCTACAGTGGACGTGAAAAAGGCTGTTGATGATCATGATGACAGTTAATCGCTGTGACGGGACCTGGGCTTAAGAAGTTTTTTTACATAGCTCGTGATATTATATGCTACATTGTTTTAGTATTTAAAAATCATTTAGTCAGTCGCTTGACTTGTCAAGTGACAGCTTTTGCTTATTCAATTAAAGAACCTTGAAAAAAGTTATTGTCCTTCAAAAGGAAATCTATTTTTTCTTATCAACGGTCTTTGTAAGTGTCAAAATTACTATTACATAAATTAATTTCCTGGAAAACTGGGTACTACCAACTTTCTAGTTCCTATATTGTACCTACATATAAGGCTAGCGGGACAATAAGGCCAAATTTAATTTTTCTCATTTATTGTCGTCACACAATCGTGACGTGATTTAGTGGATGGATATGTTAGATTTTCCATACATTAATCACTTCATTAAATTTTATTTGGATTAGTTTTAACGTATGTATGTATACTGGTATAAGCACCTACCATATAAGGTCAGTAGTATGGAATGCAATCATTAAGTCCATGGATATTATAAAATCCCCCGCCAGTTATGTCTGTCTTACTGTTCGCGATAAATTTTAAAACTGCTTAATATCTTTTAATTGCGGTTTTCATATATAGAAACAGTGATTCATGGGGAAAGTTTAGGATTAATTTGTTGAGGTTTTATTGGCCCTATCCTTATTTTATTTTTTTACGATAGGAAATCTCCTTAAGCTCCCCGGTTCGGTACCTCGGAGGAGGCCGAAAGGGGTATGTCGGGGTCTCTGGCCTTACAAATCGGCGCGCGGAATTATTGTCCGCTTAGCGGAGTTGGGTCCCTAACCAAAATCCAGTACCTAACCATCACGCGCATTAGGGCGGTTTTACGGCATTTCAGGGCGAGAAGCGCCCACTTACGCTATTTTGAACGCTCACCTTTTGTGAACGTCCGCGACAGTCAAGAGGTCACACCCTCGGCCGCAAATCTCGGGGTTGCTGTCACCATGTATCGCCCCCGTAGTACGCCCAGCCACCCCAGTGGCCCCTGTTCTGTAAGTCGCCTCTTACGACAAGTAGGGGATACCGTGGCGGAATTCTTACGCCCCCAATCCACAGTGGCCCTATCCTTCCACAAGGCACCACCACACACACGCCACTGTAACTCCAGTGTTCCAGGATCAACATCGGCACGCACAGAATTGACGTTGAGTACTGTATCTCAGCGAAACTAAGGGATCCTAATTTATCAGGATCCCGCTAGGAAGTTAATCAGAAAAAATAAAGGTATAAAGAAGGAATTAGAAAACAGAGTTGTTCACTTCCCTCCACAAAGAGGAGAAGACAAAATATTGAACTATGAGTTTTCGCCCTCTACATAAAAAATACATACATACATACATACATAAACTCACGCCTGTATTTCCCGAAGGAGTAGGCAGAGGTGCATTTCTGCACCCACATTTTGCCAGGTATGTATCAGTCCCACGTAATAGGGGGCGAGCCTATTGCCGTTTTTCGGGCACATTTCCAGACTCCGTGCTGTTACTGAGAATTTCCTAATGGAAAAACCCAATAACACTTTGCCCGACCCGGGAATCGAACCCAGGACCTCTAGATCACACGGCACATACTTGTACCGCGAGACCACGAGGTAGTAAAAAAGACAATTATATACAATTAGTGAAATTAGACGAAATTACCTGATAAATAACTATAATATGATATTTAATGAATCAATGGGACCTAAAGTGCGAGCTGTTATGTTAGCTTCCAATAATGGGCATGGCAAACACGCTGAAATGGTTGTTAAGGTTTTGTATAAATTTCTTGTAATAATGCGATACTAGTTCAGCGTGTAGTGGACTTAAACTAAGTTTAGAACGCAAAAAAAAAACGTAATTCTTAGTACCGTTATATAGAGCGCTAATTGCTGTAAATGCTATGTTTAAGGACCTGAATGGTTTATTAAAGTAGTAAGTGATATGATATTTTTTCATGCAGTGAGAGCAGCGCGTTCCGAATAAAAACTGTAACTTACAAATAGGTAGTAACACTATGGCTGGTTTTACACCTTTTGTAAACCAACAAAATCCCCTTGCAAAATTTTACTACAATGTACATGGGGCCGTTCAAAGTGTGTCAAGTATTACGTAAGCAAATTTATTACAATTATTTACACCCCCCCCCCCATCCCCCTTGTCTGCAAAAGTAAGCAAAGCTCTTACCCCCTCCCCCCGTGCTTACGTAACCATGTTTCAATTAATCAATTGTTTTTTTTATACTATAATTATAATGTTATAATTATAATTTTATAAATAAGAAAATAGATTTAACTACCGATGACGTAATCATCATCTAGACTCCCCTACCCCCCATGTCATCCAAAATAAGCAAAGCAAAGATAATTTTTCACCCTGCAGTTTTAGAAAAGTCAGAATAAATCATTTCTTTACGTCTTCATTACTTGACCTAGGAAATAAAACCGCCTTTGCCAAGGAATAATATACCAAAATTGCTAATCAAAAGCAATTTAATATCTTACCAAAGTCAACATAATACCAAATAACATTTTAGAAGAATAATCACGTTTCGATTACGTACTTAGTCACGTTTGTTTGATGGATCATTTTCGATTAGAAAAATTAATACAAGAATAGAAAACAGATCAGACTAGGAGGACACAATTGCTATTTTTTATTTATCCACAACACAAGATCTTCATGAATATCTTATTTATATTATAAATTAGCAAAAACGAAATGCAAAACATATGTATTTTGTCCTAACAAATCAAATTCGCGCCATGTCTCCGCATACCATTCGCGCGCCATTATTAAAATTCATAGACTTATAGAATTAGACGCCGTAGCACTACTAAATGCACATGAATAATACCCGGCGCCGAAATTCAATGAGATAAAATCTATAATCTTATCTTTCCAAGAAAATCTTAATGCTATACAGATAAATATAAAAATCTCGCGGCACATGTTTGCGCTGTAGAATTTTCTGGCCCGGTTCCCTGGTCCAAGAGTAATGAAGTTTAGTAATGATGGCCTCGAGGTTTACGCGGTCGAGAATCCCAGCGGTCGCGGGTTCAAACTCCAGGTATAGACTTCTGACTTTTCGAAGTTATGTATGTATTCACAATGAATTATCACATACATTAACAGTGAAGGAGAACATCGTAAACCTACACGCCTAAAAAAATTCTTAGGAATTTTTTAGGTGTCCAGTCTGTCATCACGCACTAGGCCAGCGTGGTGGACTAAGGCCTAAACCCTCTCAGTTGTGGAGGAGGCGTGTCCAGTCTACTACGCCCCAGTAGTGGGACGTATATGGGCTGACAATGAATAGGAAATTCTCAGGCGCACTACGAAGCCTGGAAATGCCCCAAATAACGGAAATATACTCACCCCCATTACGAGGGACTTAAAATAAATTGATGAAATGTGGAAGCAGAAATGCACCTCTGCCAACCCGTTCGGAGATATAGTCGTGAGTGTATGTACTTATTATTCATCTGCCCTGTGGCAAGAGGGCGTTAGAATCCCACCACGCTATCCCCTGCCTGTCGTAAAAGGCGACTCAAAGGGGCCCTTGGGGTCGCTGGGCGCGCTGCGGGGGCGGCACACACTGAAAGTGACCCCGAGAGGAGCGGCGGTACAGTGGCCTGTGTACGTCGCGGGCGCCCATCTACAACTTGGGCGCCCAAACCAAGCTAGTGGGGGTGCAACTGCGCCCCCTACAACTCCGAGACGGCCGAAATCTCGGAGGCGCACCGGGCGGCTGCGGCATAACGGTAGGCGCCTCTCGCTTACGTACCGTGGTCGCTCCACTCGGCGCGGAGATGACCACCAGGGGGTTTTGGTCAGTATGCTGGTTTAGGGATTTTTGTTAGGGACCCAGCCCGGCACTAACATCTGCGCGGACATGATGTCGCCGCGCGCCGGGCTGGAAGACCGGTGACCCCGACATACGCTTCCTGCCTCCCACCCCCAGGGTTGGCAGGAAGTAGAGCCATAATCATCTTTCCCCTCCAGAACAAACAAAAAAGCCTTAGTCCATTTAATAATAGTACTTATTATTAACAATTTGCGTACAATAATCAAAATGCAACGGTAGTCACAAGTTATGATTGAAAGGCGATTCATTTCCGCTGCAAAGACTTTTATTATGTTAATCGTGATGTCACGAAGCATCTTCAGCTTGTCGGATTTACAGATTGACAATCTTTGTTAAATATGAACCCTTAAGAAATCAAGCATAGACATGTAAAAACAGTGAGTGATTATTTCCTCTGATTTTTAATTTTAACGTAATACGTCAATTGCAAAGAGTTATTTCAAGTATGCGTTTGTTTCGTTTTTGAGGAAATCTGTATGTTATATTAGGTACTGCACTTGCCCGTCCAAGTTTCGTCAGGTAGCGATTTTTTATTTTATTATTATGTCTTAATTTATGACCTGTCATGACCAATTCGAACTTTCCCTATTGAAAATATTTACTATGGAGATGTTAATAAACTTCCACATTAAACGACCGTATCATATAATCGGCATCAGTTTCACAAATCGATGAACTGTCAACTGCACTCTCAAAATAATATACGGAATAGGGTTACTTCTACATTTTAAATTCCCCCTTTGTCATTTAACAAAGGCTTAAGAAAGTTAAATGATAAAATAAATATAATACACCCAACAGTGACATACATATTTCTGACACCACACTAAGAACCGTTTCTTATATCGAGCCTATTAGAAACTACGAGGGACTTTTCGGTCCCACAAACATCCTGATCCGAAACAAATATTTGTCTCGGAGCGAAATCGAAACCACGGCCTCGCGTTTAAAAACATCAGGTCTAGCCATCTGCGCTACGGGTCCATGTCTAATGCTTGAAAAAAATTTATTAAATTAATGAATAGTGCTATTAAAAATAATAACGACATTAAACAAAAAACTTTATTAGATCACACTAAATATCATACACTTAATTACGATTCAACCGTAGTGTATTGAGACGCCATCCTTCACTCTTGACAGGCGGAGTTTCGACGTAGTAAATCATGTGCCGCGTACCGGCTAGTTGTTAATGGTCTCGCGAACGTGCCTTGTTTTACTTCTACCGAATAGCGTCTTTGTTGATCGGCGAGCACAGTGGGCGGGGCTTCATACTGCCAAAACTAGCAAAGGCCACCTTACCTTCGGATTGTAAAAAGGGCTGGCGCGAAAACTTGCCGACATCCTACAAAATGAATTAAACGCAAGTCGCTGGTAATACTAAACAAAATGCATAACGAAACGTGAAGAATTATGTTTCTTTAGACCTTTTCTGTTAGCACGAGTTTTAGAATTTAATTAAGTTTTACGTACCTGTCTTTAATTTAATTTTAAACAAAGTTGTGTTTGACACTGTCGCTAGAAAGAAGAAAATAACAGAATGGTGTCAATATTATTATTTTGAGCCGTTTTTTAGTTATCATTGCAACAATAAAGCACGGCTTGAAAAAGAAAAGCAGTAGATTAGAAATTGAGTCCTTCATCAATATAATTATCTAAGACTTATTACAACCCAGTGAACACATGACCTTAAAATGATGTCATACGTAGATCATACAGAAATCATCAAATTTTATGACGTAGTGACGTAAACATGACGTAATGGTGACTTTATTTATGACCTCAATATGAAGTCATATTGGATTACATCATTATGACATGGTACTGACATTAAATTTGACTTTAATATGACGTCATCTTCATGAATCCAATGCTACGTACATGATACGTCATATACCGTCATTCGGGTGACGTCATGTCGAAGTCATGTTCTGACGTAAAAGTTACATAAGAATTTCATCATATTCTTACATAAAATATGAATCAATATTTTGATATAAAATTTACGTAAAAATTCCATCACATTCCCGACTAGAAAAAACATAAGGCGCAACCAGATCATGTATCTGGACCCGATCAGGATAGAATGAGGCATGCCAGATCCGGCAAGCCCTATCAGGACCAGATCTGGTCCAGATAAGGATAGCCTGATGTTAAATATAATCAAGTATGGTAAGGCATACTGGATCAGGACCACGTCTGGTCCAGATAAGGATAGCCTGATGTTAAATGTAATCAAGTATGGTAAGGCATACTGGATCAGGGCCAGGTCTGGTCCAGATAAGGATAGCCTGATGTAAAAAAAAATCAAGTATGGTAAGGCATACTGGATCAGGACCAGGTCTGGTCCAGATAAGGATAGCCTGATGTTAAATGTAATCAAGTATGGTAAGGCATACTGGATCAGGACCAGGTCTGGTCCAGAAATGTAATTTAATATACAAATGTAGGCTTATCAAAAAAAAAAAAAAACTAAAGAGTTATTAAAATATTTTGTGTAGGTATAATACCTATAACAAAAATATGTGTATCAAACATAAATAAATATCCTGATATCTAAGTGTGTTGTGCATTAAATATAAAATTACATTGAATTGTATTCAATAAATAAAAAATTACAAAAATATTAATATAAACATGAAGGGTAACACTCGTTGAGAAACAAGTACGTCTTCAACTTTTATATTTCTAACAACTTTTATATTTTAAAATATCAATCCGTCTTGCAACTGACAATTCCAACGACTGAACTCGAACTGCTCAGCGACACCATTTTTTTTATACACATCAATTGACGGTCTTATTTTTAAATATTTTTATAAAGTCCAATAATTAATTTATATTAATCAAGATTATATTCTCATTAAAGTTATTGACAATTTTAATTATACTTATAAGTAATAAAATCATCAATATGCAATTTTACTATTACTACAATAATTTAGTAAAAGGTCTGTACGCATAAGCTTTTAATAATGTAAATATATAATATTGTAAGGTATTATAATGAAATACATTTATAATTACTAAATATTACTATTTAGGCTAACAAACACAACATTAGCAACGCATGGGGTGTATAATATAAATTTAGTGATAGCGCGTGACGTCATGAAGCAACATGTCGGAACTTGTTCACAGTGTAGTTGAAGTGTTTATCATTTAAAGACTTTTGTGTCATAAAAAAGCATTATTGAATGTATCACTAATTATACTTTTTATATTATTTAAAATTGTATATCGATTAGTATATTAATGTAAAATATAATGTAGGTGAAGATTAAATAAGTTCAATACAAAAACCTAATCACCTTAACAGTACATAGTTAAGAATAATTAATATATTGTATGTTAAACAAAAAAAAGTGTATCAAGTACTATAAACCTATATCTAGACATTTACTCAGTGTGTATGTGTAAAAAATACGAACTTGTGGACTAAACTAACTAAATACAAATTTATGTGTTGTGTGTAAAGCTTCGTTTTTAAGTTTAATTACCTACGTAAAACATTAAAGGTTAGTAAAAAATCATTGAAAAAATACATTACAATTCTTTGCTATTTTTAAAATAATTTTATATTTCAATAATCCGTTTTTTTTTCAGATGACTTATACTTATGCATTAGTTTTATTTGTAAATGATTCATCCAATAAAGAAATTGATATACTACCAAGTTCTTGGTTAGATCATTACAAAGAATATGGTGGTGGTAAATATATGCCTGAATCATTGTTAAAAAGTGCTAAGTATTGTAAATTATTACAAACAATGGTGAAACATTGTGATGAGCCTGATCCGACATGGCCAAAGTTTCATGTTCAAATATGTGGCACAGCAGGTAATTTATTGTTATTTGAATTATAGATTTGTGAGAATTGATATCTTATTGTCAGAATAATAAGAAAGAAATGCATAATTACAATTAATGTTATCAGAAACAATGGAAGAGGCAGAGGAAAAAATAATAAGATTGGACAAAGAACCCTATGCTTTCTCTACTGATAATGAGCAGTCTAAAGCAAAAGCAGCTGCTGTAGAAAAAACTTCCAAATTAAAAGCATTATCAAAGGATTGATTAAAAATATATAATATATTTAGCCAAACAGCGGTAGAGTTGACTGACAAACCCGCTGAAATTGCAGGTAATATTTATTGTTTAAAATGTAAATATTGTTGAATAATTAATAATATTTTTTTTACTAATAACTATAACTTAAAATAAAAATCAACTCAAATTTGAGGGACATAAATATGGGTATAGAAATAGCACATAAAGATGTACATTAACAACAATTATGAAGATATAAGATACATTAATTAAGATAATTAAAATACATTAATGCTATAAAGCAAGAAAGATAAAAAAAATAAAATTAAAATACATATATGAAAGATCTAATATAATATGTAGTTGCTCTATCTGACAATGTTGAAATTTATACTTTTCTCTTTATGGGAAAAATACTACATAATATGCAATGAAATAATATTTATTTAATCTATAAAATGTTAAATACATCACTTAGATTCAGTCATTTCAAAATTTTGTGTATCACCCTGTTCGGAAGGCAGTCATCACAAGAATAATTATAAAGAAGAAATATTGATACATATTAAAGACTGAATTTCTCAAATTAAAGCAGTTCATTAATACATACATACATACATAGCATACATGCATAGATACATACATACATAACCTCACGCGAATTCCCGGAAGGGGTAGGCAGAGATGCATTTCTGCACCATTTTTTTTATTATTACTTATTTAATTAAATACATAATTAATTCAAATTTTGTATTTTAGATGCAAGAAGACATAAATACCAAAATAACCAAGAAATTATTGCAATAAATTGCATCAAGCATTGTCTTCAGTATTGAATAATGCTAAAGATTGGGATGGCTATGGGATGGGTAGCCAGGATCAAAAAACAACCATCTAATGAAGATAAATCACAAGCAAATAATAGCTTTTATTTTATTTACTTTAAAGAAAAAAAACTGTGTAACCAAAACAAAAATAAAAATGATATTTAAATTAAAAACAAAAAAAATTGGAAAAATTAAATGTAAATAAATATAATAATATGTTAAGTAAAATATTTATAATATCAATTCATAAATAGTTTTTTTTTAATTAAACATATTTTTCAAGACTATACATTCATGTTTTTTTTAAAGGACCGGACCGGGCATACTCGATTTGGATCAGGCAAGGTTTTATAACACAGATGATTGATTTGAATAATGAAAAAATGGAATACAACCCGACTATAAATTTTTTCGTGTTCCTTAGAAGGACCGGACCGGGCATGCCCGATCTGGACCAGATAAGGTATGTAACGCAGAAGATTGGTCTGGACCCGATCACCACCACCACCACTAGGCCAGCGTGGTGGACTAAGGCCTAAACCCCCTCAATTGTAGAGGAGGCCCGTGCCCAGCAGTGGGACGTATATGGGATGGGATCATACGTACGTCATGTTTATTACGTAAAAGTCTTACGTCAAGAAGTGTGAAATAATGATTCACAGGTGACTGAAATCTGACCTATATCTTACGTAAATCCTGACATAGCGCAATATCATATTGACGTCACTTTGACGTAATCGTGTTTACTGAGATATATGACACCTCTATGACATCATTGTTATATCAGCTTAAGGTCAGTTAGGTAATAATGATGTCAACTGGACATCATACGTACGTCATGTTTATTACGTAAAAGTCTTACGTCAAAAAGTGTGAAATAATGATTCACAGGTGACTCAAATCTGACGTATATCTTACGTAAATCCTGACATAGCGCAATATCATATTGACGTCACTTTGACGTAATCGTGTTTACTGGGAAATCCCGAGGGTCTACCACAAATTTAAAAAGAGCGAAACGCCATATAACTATACGAGTATATATTCGTAGTACTAAAAAAATCTTTATTATTAACTTAATTAAGACATCAGATATTTTTAAGGATTTTTTTAGGTAGATAAACTTAGGTTAGGCAAGCTGTGAAGTTTTGACTTATGACGTTCTATTGCTTTATAAAATCCAAAATCGGTACAACCCTCAAAATCTTCAATTAAACATCAGTACATACTCTAATAAAAATTGTGATTTACAATCGCATACATAATTACCTACACTACTATTTATGGCTGTCGTTAATTTAAAAATTACTACCAACAATACTAATGACGTACGCAACCAAATCGAACAAATTGTTCTCCATAATAAATATACATTTAAAATTAATAATTGGAAAATCCGGATTTACGAAAGAAGGAAGAATGTCATACGGAATATAGCTTAGATGTTACTGGAATTCGTGTTTGTCTAGGCTCTAGATTAGTCTAGACAATGAAAACTATTATCAAATTGTAAAATCCTTTATCCTTTTCATCCTGGCTCGGTGAAGAATCTCCACAGTCACCTGATGAGATGAACAATGCGACGCAAATAAAGTGTTCACTGGAAAAGAAACGATCCTTCAATGGTCGACGCAATTTTAACGGATGTTTTGAAATGGTTAATAATAAAGGATAACCCTCTACGCTGATAGGAAGCGAGGTCGCTATTAAAATTAGTCACTGCCGTACAATACTTACAGAACATCGCTAAAATATGTTATTTGTGATACCTACTAATTCCTAATAGTAAGCGCAGTGCAAATGAAACACTTTTCACAGGCAATTAAAGATTAACAATAATTCATTGCTTATTAAATCTAAAAACAGAGGTATCTATAAATGTAGTGGTCTATTATATCCCACAGCCTACACCTTAGTCTTCTGACATCTATATAAGCCCACCACCACCCACTGTTGGACATCTAAAAATGAGAGGATTCGACCTTAGTCCACCCCGCTAGCCTAATGCTTGTTGGCGGACCTGCTGTCATGTTTTCAAAATAGGTATCCTAATATAAATATAATAATACTGACCACCTAAAGATTATTATGCAACGTGCAGCTCATCGTGGCATTTTTATGATCTTCGAAAATAATGTACTTGTACTAAGTACCTACCTCAACTTTTAATGTAAATAAATTACTTCTGTAAAAACAACACATTTGTTTTAGTTAATTAATTACTGCGTCGTTGGTCTTGTAGTGTGCGGCCTGCAGTCGAGACGCTCTGGGTTAGATTTCATGCAACGTGTTATTCAATATTTCAAGTAGGAAATGTGCCTAGACGACATAATTAAAGCAATATTACGATTAAGGATTCAAAATACCACTAATATCCTTTGCGGATTCAAGCGTGAGTAAATGTAAATAATTAATTACATAGAAAGAAATACATAAGTATTTAGGTATAGCGTATCGCCTTCTGCGAGCAAGTCATGTCGCAGAAGGAGAGTGCGGAGCGGGATCGCGAACGCTTTGATCCCGCCCGAATGAATATAGTGGGGGTGCTACTGCACCCCTTAAAAAACAGAGAGGGCCGAGACGCTCCCGTCTCGGAGGCGCACTGAGCGGCTGCGGAATCATTGTGGGCGCTTCTCGCCCACGCACCGTGGTCGCCCCACTCAGCGCGAAGATGGCCACCGGGGGATTTTGGTCGGTATGCCGGCATAGGGATTTTGTTAGGGACCCAGCCCGGCACTAACATCTGCGCGAACAAGACGCCTACGCGCGCCTGGCTGGTAGGCCGGTGACCCCGACATACGCTTCCCGCCCCCTCCCCCCAGGGCTGGCGGGGGGTAGAGCCATAAACAGCTTTCCCCTCGAAAAAAAAAAGGTATAGCGTATCGAATAAATAAGTTTCTTTCGAATCCATGTGTAACACAAATTATGTAGGATTTCTTGGTCCATAAAACTCCCAAAACAACGACATTAGTCCCTTTGCTAAAATCATTAAAGATACAATCTATCTAATCTTTTTTCTTGTTGTGCCATATGTCCTTCAGTGTTTCTGTTTATAACGCCACGGCTGAAAAACAGCGATCGAACAAATTGACAGTTGAAATGTCACGACACATGACCTTTGGCATAACGCGAAGTATTGATCGGATGCAATGACGTCCATTAAGATTGTAGAGTCGGATACTATCTCTTTCTGCACACAGGTCATTACAGCAGTTAGCATTGCTCTGAAACAGTATTTGAACATCCATAAATAGATAAGGATGTGTAGCTATGAATTAATTTTGAATATGGAAATTATTATCTTCTTTAGAGTTTGTTTAAAAGATGGCGTGTCCCATTTTTTAATATAATACCAAGTATGGTAAGGTAGGTAATCCTCTATTCCTAAATCTGCTCCAGAAGAAAAAAATACCTAGGCACTGGACTGGCGACGTATAAGTAGGTAAATAAAAAAATTACTCAAAATTAAAAATTTACTCTAAAATTGCTTTAACCTAAACGTAGATAGATGCCTACTCTATTTGAAATCTCAGAAAAATTATAAGCAATTCGATTCGATTATCTTAATATCGTTAATAATATGATTGTGTAACAATCTGGAAATTTTATGCCTTTTAAAAGATGCCAAGCTAACTAGAGTTCTAAATTCTAATATTAGGTAATAGTTATCCGTAATCTGTGACTCCCAGATTCTCATTGTCAAAGATTATCTTTTCTCAATAGCTCACCAACAAAATTAGAATAACGCTAAACTTACTTCTAGAAGACCTAGGATCGGTACAATAAAATCTGTACTCGATTACAATTCTTCAGCTCTAAGCGATATATTGATTTTTTACATTAAATTCCAACACAGTTGCAACAGGTGTATCTACCTACGTCCAAATATTATGCTATGCAAGTGTTTTAAATAAGATGTACGACCGGTATTTATGGACGATTCGCTGTAAAATGTATTACATGCAACGTATAATAAAATAGATAATATACTTGCGTTCAATTCATTAAAATTTCTAGCGCATTGCGGCGCCAGACAAACTTCGAATAAAAAACTTCGCGCGACGCATCTTAACGTTTTTGTTAAGGGGCATAAATATGTTGTAAATGATTTTTTAAATAATCCTGATTGTCAAAATTAATATCGCTTTAACATGCTTTTATGTTTTAAGTCAGTAAAATAAAGCATTTTAGTAAAAAAAATTTAAACATTCTATTTATTTCTATCTACTCGTATCTGATGCACTTTTCACTTGCACTTTTGCCTTCCAGCCCGGCGCAGATGTTAATGCCGGGCTGGGTCTCTAACAAAATCCTTATGCCGGCATACCGACCAAAACCCCCCCGGGGCCATCTCCGCGCCATGTGGGGCGAACACGGTGTGCGGGCAAGAAGCGCCTACCATTATTCGCAGCAGCCTGGTGCGCCTCCGAGACGAAATAGTCTCGCCCGTCTCGGAGATTTAGCCCACTAGCTTGGTTCGGGCGCCCGCGACGGACACAGGCCACAGTGCCGCTGCTCCTCTCGGGGTCACTTTCAGTGAGGACGCGCCGCCCCCGCAGCGCGCCCAGCGACCCCAAGGCCCCTTTCAGCCGCCTTATACGACAGGCAGAAGATACCGTGGTGGGATTCTTACGCCCCCTTGCCACGGATCAATGATGACAATCGCTAGATACAGGATAAATTAAATCACGGAGAAATCATGATTGCAGATTCTCTATACTGCCATGGTAAAGTGACCACACTGATTACGCAGTGATGATGGAATAACAATCTTAACACACAATTATATCCACCTATTCAATCGCTTATTCCATACTTAAATATAAATTAATTAATTCATAAATACACAGGAAAAAAGCTTCAGAATTTAGATAGATGTAGCATTTTACTAACCTTATTTACTGTGCTTATTTAAAATCAAAGAAATAATGGAGAATTTAATAAATAAAGATATCAGTCTTATTATTAACATAAAGTACCTATAGGTATTTAATTGCTTCCGTGGTGCAATAAGTGAGAACGCAGCATATTTTCCTTGCACCAAGACAAATGTTTGGGTGATCATTGGTAATACTACGGTATGAATATTTGAGGGACCGTTCACATAGACATCCCTCGACATAGGACTTATAATTATTGAGCTAAAACTATGTATATGTCTGTTGATTGCATTTATTTATTTACATACATACATAAACTCACGCCTGTCTCCCGTTAGGGTAGGCAGAGACTATAGAGCGCCAAATGCCACGGTCCAAACACACCACTTTCGCTTCCTCCACTGACATTATCCTCTTCATGCATGCACGTCGGTTTCGAGGACTCTTTATATTGCCCTTTTTCAGTAAATTACCTATCTGCTCTTTATAGGTGCACCTGGGCCGTCCTCGACCGACTTCACCGTTCACTTCCGCACAGTAAATCTCTTTCGTCATTCTGCAAACATTCATCCTTTCAATGTGGCCAAACCATTTTAGCATCCCCCTTTCAATTTTAGTCACTACATCGACTTTCAATCCACATTTTTCCCTTATCACACTATTCCTCACTCTATCTACCAATTTCACCCCACACATGCTTCTCAACGCTCTCATTTCAACTGCATTAATTTTGCTTTCATGCTTCTTCTGCCATACTCAAGACTCACTTCCATACGTTAGTGTAGGCACCAGGACTCCTTGGTGAATCGCTAGTTTTTATTTATTTAAAAACAGTTAAGAATGATTAGACATTACGTACATTCCCCTTAAATCGTCATTATATTTTGATTACCAACACCTATTGTCTAACAATATGTTAATGGACACCTGTTTAATTCGTCGCGTTTTATAGGCTTATAATAAATCACTGCACCATTTAATTTATTGCCTGGGTTCTCGTCGGTTGTGTATGATGTCATTATTATTAGGCATCCCAGAATATCTGACAGTCTAGTGTTGCTACAGATAACATCTAGTTTTATTACCAAATTTATTTTTAAATTAGTGCAGAGGTTGTTCAAAACATTAAACTACTTTACGTTCTCTGGTGTCTACAGCCTAAATATGCAATGTTTTGTTACATACATACATAAACTCACGCCTGTATTCCCCGATAGGGTAGGCAGAGGTGCATTTCTGTAATAGGGGGCGAGCCTATTGCCGTTTTTCGGGCACATTGCCAGACACTGTTCTGTTACTGAGAATTTTCTAATGGAAAACCCTTGATAACACTTTGTCCGACCCAGGAATCGAACCCGGACCTCTAGATCGCACGGCACATACTTGTTTTGTTAAGTAATGTTTTTTTTTCTAGAATTATGAGATATGTGTTGGATTTTGAGTAGGTACGTTAATATAGCGTCTTATGGTTTCTCAGTATACTAATATTTTTCTATCAACGAATTCCTTCAGGGTCTTCAAGATCACCAGAGAGAAGCGGAGCCGTTTTCACATCATCTACTCGAAAAGGATTTCGAATAGGTGGCAGAACGCACAATTCGTGACATTCCGTGTGTGATTAATGCAAAAGAGGAAGGGAGGATCTCTAATTCATAATATTTTGGGGTAATTCTAAGAAGTTCAATACTCCATAGGTAGGTGGAGAATTAAGGCCCAGATCAGATAGTGTTCTTGCATTCTGAACTAGGATTTTGAAGCCGACTGATTCATATTACATATCCTCTGCCTATACTCTTCTATCTTTATCATTTTTAAACTCTGTCTCTTTCTCTCTCACACACACACTCACTAAAACACATACCTAATAATTAGCCCCGTGGCGTAGTTGGCTAGATCAGCTAGCGAAACGAGAGGCCGCGGGTTCGATCCTCGCACCGAAACAAATGTTTGTGTGATCCACAAGTATTTGTTACGGGTCTGGGTGTTTGTGAAACCGAAAAGTCTCTGTAGTTTATGATACCCACGACACAAGACTTGTATCTTAGTGTGGTGTCAGAACTATGTAATGTATGTGACTGTTGGGTGTATTTATTGTTATCAAGAAGAAGTGATGGTCTCGAGGTTTAGGCACGCATTCGAGAATCTCGGCGGTCACGGGTTCAAACCCCAGGCCCTCAGACTATTCCAATTTATGTGTGTATTCATTCATGTTTGAAAAAAAAGACTTGGTTTTATAATATTTTTAACTTTACTAGAATTTTGGCACATGTCTTACAAATAATATTAAGAAACAAGAAGTAATTTGAAAAAAAAAACTCACATCCCTTCAAAATCGCGGGAATGAATCCTACAATCATGAAGAACATGAAATATTATAATGTCTATTATTAAAAATACCATCAAAGACAATTAAGTGATGATATAAAACCAATTATATTTTTAAGAAAAATATTAATTAAAATTCGACAGAAATTGTGTCTTGTCATAGTGAAATATATTTTTTTTTAATGTTATAACAGTAATTTTAAATGTTATAACCAGAAAAACATTAGATATTATGAGATATATGAGATGAACTACTGAAAAAGAAAATTACCATATTAGACATAAAATAGTCATAATTATGTAAAATTTTATATCAGGCGGCAAATTTTAACTAATACTCCTAATCTATATGCAGTTAAGTTCCAATATTAAGTAACATTTTATGTAAACTAATACATATTTGTCCAAAATTCACATGTCCTTAAAATATTAGAAAGTGTATACAAGGCACAAGGAATTGTTGATCCATTTATAATTGACAGTCATATGTACTTCCCATCACAACTGTAAACAAGTTTATTCCAAAATAATGTAGTTGTAAGATTTATTTAAAAAATTAATACAACACTTATAAAAAAAATATGTTAATGTGCTATAGACAACCATTTAAAGTAAAGACCACTGTCGTCTAACCACACAACTATATGGGTAGGCTCATCAACATGCGTTATAGTATTACTACATTAGAAAACATCCTAAATCCTACTGTAAAAACTAAATATAACTACACATCCATTAATACTACATATTAAATCATAAAAGGATCAAAAGATACATATTCAACACTATGGCTCTTCATTCCAACTGTCAACGCCATGTCACTTTGCAAATAACACTTGTTTGGAAACCAATTAAATAGTTTGACATACATTCATCTTCATGAATGATGGAAACGAATTCAAAATTTCTTAAATGAAATAATCAATTTGATGACCTTATGAAACAATGAATATTCATTCATATGGTCATGATTAGACATCATTAGGACTATGAGACTACCAGGGCTGGATTAAACACATACCAAAAGGAGCAACTGCTATGGGCCCCACACAATAGAGACCTGCATATTTAAATCTGCTCAATCTCATCTCAGTTTTGTGTACTTATCAGAGGCAAACAGGGCCTGTAGTGATCAATTAATTACCAATAACATTGTAACTAATACATGACAATAATTATTGGCTATTAATTATTTTTTTACCACTTACTAAGTAGATCAAAGGCCCTACAAAACAATTTGCTATGGGCCCCACTCTTGCTTAATACAACAGTCCTGACTACCCCTATTCTAAAATATAATGTAGTGATATACTAATTAGGTACTTGAGTTTTACAGCAATCCTTCCATATTGAAACTCTAAATAAAGAAAATCTAGAAATAATTTTACAATTTTTGCATCACAGTTGCCATTAACATAATGACAATAGCATGCAATATTGAACACATCTGATATACTTGTTACAGGCAGTTTTATATAAGATTAAATTCCAAATAAAAATATGATAATTAAGACTGTCCATTTACAAGCTACAATTTGCATCCTGCAATTCTTTCTCTAATATTCTCTTCATCTTCTCAGGGACTGGAACTCCAGAATGTGCCGGTTTAGGTCTACGCTTCCATGTTGATTTTTTAACACTCTTGGTCACACTGCCAGGTAAAGTGGCCATTTTTGTGTCTTTGGCTTTGGGAGTAGAAACTTTTGGGACTGTTGCCGTCCGCTGTCTAGTCTCTGTAGTAGTTTTGTTGACTGAAAAATAAAGTATTATTTTAATAGTGTAGTAAAACCTTCCTTAAAAACAAATTTCAGCTTTAAAGCAACAGAAAAAGTATGAACTCCAGAAAAGTTACTGTAATTGGTTCTATTTAGTGTTCACCAAAGTTGACAAATTTCATATGAATGTTTTGATATAAAAACATCTTTAAGGATTAATAAAATCGTCAAATGGTATTGTTTATTTATATAAATGTAACGATATGAAGAAGCCTTAACTTCCATTAGTTGTAGCTTTGTAATAATAATTAACCCAACAAGCTGCAGTCGCTGCATAAACAATGCATATGCAAACAATACTATAGCACATTAAGCCATTAACTAATTGTAAAAACTTACGTTTGAGTGGGATTTTTTCCGTCGCTTTTTTAACGGTCGTCATTGCTTTTTTAATCACTGGAGATGATTTAATTTTTGTTGTACTTCCTTTAACTACACGTTGCACTTTTGGCGTTGCTTTGGGTATATCCCTCGGTGCCATAGCTTCTTTTCACAATTTTTTGTATCCTATCAGGTAAAAAAGACTTTCTAAGACAATTGCCAGTTAATAGCAAACAACTTTTTCGAAATAACGTCGCATTGATAATTGACTTATGAGTTGCTGTTGACGTTTCTGCGTCACAATATTTTTAAGATATTTTATAATATAGTTTAAGAAATTTAGTTTTTAAGTTTTATTAATAGTTACTTCCAAACAAATATTTTAAATGCATAGCTGGGATAACTGTATTTTCTTTTTAAATATTATTTACCGTAAATATATTAAACAAAAACACACTTCGTAAACGCACCAACATGGTATGCCCTAGCCTACTTTGGAATTACGTTTCGGCAAAAAAACAATTAGGTAGTGATAACATTATTCTATAATCTATTCATATTTATTGATATATTAAATTTAATAACGTATTTTAAAGAAATATATTTAACTGCTTTTATTTACAATTTGCAGTAATTGCAATAAGATTATCATATTGATATATTTTTTTATTATCGTAATGACATGCAAAATAACGGCAACATCGCTATTTGGCGTCCATCTTTACTATTTGATGTGTTGTGTTTTATAGTAGATTATTTATAAAATATATTATCATAACTTCTAAAAGAAATTCTATTGAAAATATATACTCTGAAGTTTTATCTGGAAGTTATTTCGATAAATGTCAACTTGGTTCGTTGTGATTTGTTGTATATTTTTCATAAGTGTCACGGTATCATTATCGTTTGTTCTAAAAGTTTCACTGTTCTTTGCTATTGACCTAGGTGCTAATTAATGGACCAACCTTCAAATGTTTTCATTAGCTTTCTTCCGAGCACAACAATATATTTCTATGAGATCCGCGCGCGAATATAAGTTAAATGTTGTTTTCCTGTTTTTACAGCAAATGAAATGTGGTAATGGATAGGCTGAATCAGTTGCGCGGTGCGGCGGGGAGCTCCAGCGACTCCACGCTCGACACGACGTCTCCGCCCAGCGAAGCCTTCATTACCGCCAACGAAAGCTCATCAAAATATTTTTCTCTCTCAGAAGTTGATACCACATTTGATATATCCCCAATAAAAGATGTATCTTTGGCGTCGGCTAGCTCTGATGCCGAGAGAACGATCACCGGATCGGACGAATTGATATCCAACTTGTCGCCCATCAGCAAGAAAAGTGACATATTAGATAGTTACAAAATTGGTAAACAAATAGAGGCGGCAAACATTCTGTCTGGCGGTGTGGACATTTTCGACGATAATGATAACTCTTACGACGGTGATGAGCTTGTTATTGATGACAATGTTGAAACTGAGGAAAAATCCAACCCGGAATTAAAACAGAATGATCCTGTTGAGTTTAAACCTGAGGATAATTTAACAGAATCAACTCTGATGGACTCAGAAACAGAGATAGCTAGTAAAGATACTGAAGTGGTGCTACAGATTGATGGTAAAAATGTTGACGCTATAGATATTGGGAATGGATTATATTTGTACAGAAAGGAGGGCCAAGAGGAACTGGCTGCTGTTCAGATTATTGATGATGATCAGCAGCAACCCAGTTTCAAGTTTCTTAAAGTTCGGTGAGTTTTTTATTTTTTATCACAAAGCAATAATAACAACGCAATTCACACTTATTAAAAATCTTAAATATTTTCCCTAAACATTTCTATCAATTTTGTATTAAAAATATGCCTATACTTAAAACATTTAAAAAATATCTTGATCTCTATTCTGTTGTTTATTTAGGTATTTAAGTTATAAATTAAGCTGATAAATCTGTATATAAATGGATATAAAGTATTTTATGAAAATTGGGCCATAATCATGGTAATGTTATTTACTATACTTAAAAATACTATTCATCTAAAAATATGATTCAGAGTCAGATATAACCACATATTAAAATGTTTTGAAATTGAATACCTATGTTATAACTGTCATTATTTCTTTCATTTAACATTTAATTTGAAGTTTATGGCAAACATGATAAATTTATGACTAAATGTATAAAACTGTCATTCTTGTATATATTGGTAATTATATTATTGATATACTATCAATAAAATCATGCATTTTTATAAATGACCAGCTTTTATGAAATTTGTCATGTCCTAAAAATGTATAGTAATTAATAACAATGATAATGAATGTTGATAAATAGAGATTGAGTCTTGTGTTACATTTTCATTAATGATTTACTTAAGTTTAATAACATCCCTTAGAATAGATTAAAAAACTGTAATATACTACATATTTATAACACACAAAATTTGTTGAACCATTTTTAAATTCTATTAATATATTTTTCTGTTCTAAATTTAGGATGAATTCTATATTAAATGTAAGTGTACTGTACAGTGCTTGAAAAGTCTGTATTGTGACCTAGATAAACATGAATACAAAGTTTTTCTAAATATCATTTTGTATTTGGTGCAGAGAAAATGCAGAGGGTAATTTAGAAGTTTATGAAGAAATAGAAATAGAAGTACCAAAAGAAGTGGTAAGATTTTTTATTTATCAATATTTAAAATAATAAGAGTTATCCTTAGCTTAATATTAAAGTGAAGAAAATTTGGCATTTATTTATTTGAAAATATTACAACTATCTCTTTTAAAAATTAATTTGATATGACTCCATGATATGACCAATTCCATGAGTATACTGAAATGTGACTCTTTTCAACACTAATAAATATTTTGGTGCTAATGAGAAGCATTGGATCCTGGCATCATCAAAAGCTCTTAAGAAATACATCTCTTAATGTAATATTCCAATAGATGATCTTAATTATCTATCCAATTTATTTACAGCCTGCTAAGGAAGGAAAATCAATGGATAAGAACACATCACATGTGCCTATAAAAGATATAAATAAAGTTATAAATGACCCGTCTAGCAACAAAGTTGCAGACAGAAAAAATAAGTCTCCAAAAAAGGAAACCAACCCAATACAATCAAATGAAGAAGAGAATGAAGTTAAAGATGTATCAGAGTCCAAGTCTGAAGTTAATTTAAATGGAAAAATGATGAAATTTAGTGAATCACGAAAATCTCCTGTAATTGGTACTTTCACTCCTATGACATATCACTCAACACCCAACAAAGAGGGTATCCCACTTACCAAAACTATGGTTAACATGCAACTTCAACCCAGTAGACATTCTGATAATGTTAAAAAAACTATTGAAGTTCACACTGATAGCTGCAAGCTGAAACAAAATGAAATATCAAGTAAATGTAAGGATTTTTGTGATGATGCAAAAGAAACAGAAGTATTAGCTGCTGATGAAGAAACTTTTACTACTCCATTAAAAGAAACTCAAATTTTACAACCAGACTTATTTGAGAGTGAGGCTAAAAAAGCTGATAACATGATTAAGGAGAAAAGTGAAAAAAATGAAGCCATTATAACCACATTACCTGAGACTGTAGATCAGAAGCAGTTAACAAGTAAGGAGAAAGGTGAAAAAAATGAAGTAATTATAACCACATTACCTGAGACTGTAGATCAAAAGCAATTAACAGGTAGGGAAAAAAGTGACGAAAATGAAGTAACTATAACCACTTTACCTGAGACTGTAGATCAACAGCAGTTAACAGACAAGATGGAGAAGAGCGAAGTAAATGAAGTAATTATAAGCACATTATCTGAGACTGTTGAACAAAAGCAGTTAACAGACAAGATGGAGAAGAGCAAAGAAAATGAAGTAATGATAACCACTTTACCTGAACTTGTAGGTCAAAAGCAGTTAACGGGTAATACAGGGAAAAATGAAGAAAATGAAGTTATTATAGCCACATCACCTGAAACTGTAGGTCAAAAGCAGTTAACTGGTAATAAGAAGGAAAGTGAAGAAAATAGAGTGATAATTGCTACTCTACCTGAAACCATAGATCAAAATAAATTAACAAGTACTATTAGTACAGACGACAACAAATTAGTTAATGATTCCGTGAGTCATTCTCAAGAAAATAGGTCTGGAGCACTTTTGAAAGTAGATTTTGATAAAAATGATATTATTCATAGCAGTGTTATTGCATCTGAGGAAAACAAGAAAATTAATAAATCTTTAGATGTGACTCAATCTACACCTAATATTGCTGAAACTAGTACGCAAATTAAAAAATTAGAGGTTCTTGAGTCTGTCAACACAAAACATGATTTCCTTGCAAAAAATTCAGTTGAAGATAAAAATGAAAGTAAAGACAAAGAAACTTTAATACGTACACCAATTTCAAAAGGAACTGAAGAAAATACTACAGAGTCGAAAATTTCAGAAGATTTAGTTACAACATTAGAAACCATTGAATCAGATACTGATATGGAAAATATTCAAAAAGATACCTTAAAAATTGATGAGAGAAGCAAAGAAGCACAAGAAAAATCAGAAAATAAGTCGAGCATAACAGCTGAAGTGAAAGACTTAATACATAAAAATAATTCAATAGAAGTTTTAGAAAATAATATAGTGCCGCCAGACATGGTGGATCAGGTGGACAAAGCGTCCGACTACGCTCAATGTAGCCACATAGAGAGTAAAGAGCGATTTGATAATATAGATAAAATAGGCACTAGTGATGGGGCGAAAGCTGAGAGCAATCCTTCAGATATCGATAACGAGCCTATGGAACAATCTAAAGATACAGACAACGAAGCTATAGAAAACACCACAGCTGATTTGTCTGAAGATAAGGAACCAATTGCAACCGAACTAAAGCAGATCGAAATTGTATCAGAGGATGTAAAAAATAATGTAATTGTGGCAGAAGAGCAAGTTGATGCTAAACATATTAAAACAACATGCACGCAAGTCTCCAATACAAAATCGAAACAGAAAAAAACTGAACAAAATTCTGAAATAACTGAACTTAAACAGCCCATCTTGACAAAAGATGTGAATTCAACCATTAGAGACGATGATAAAATTGCACTCCATGAAATTCTTTTTGACGAAGTAGTTAGCAATGTAGTGCCTTTGGTCATTGTAAAAGACCCTAAAACAAGTCTAAAAACAGATGTTTTAGATCAATTGCCTATAAGTAAAACGGAAGAAACCCAAAAAAATCCCGTTATTGAACCTAAACATGTAGTTGCGAAGAACAGCACAGAAACAATTTTAAAAACTGACATTAGTAAACCCAGTAAAGTTGTAAAGTCTGCTATGACTGAAATTGCTCTGAAAAATTCTGATAATCTCAAAGAAGTTAAAGGTGAAAAAGTTGATACTGTTAAAGGAATTTCTAAAATAGGCACAAATATAGAGCCAAAACCCATCAACAATAATAATGCAGCTGTTCCTTTTGGAAAATGGACTGAAGCAAATAGACAAGAATTTTTAAATAAAATAAAGGAAACCAAAGTACCCATAAACACTTCAAACAGTAAACCAATAAAAAACTCTAATGATCTGAATCGACGTGATGTACTAAAAAAAATTGACAGTCAGCGTCAATCAAATAATGCAGCATCAAAGGCACAAGAGGCCAGTAAGTCCGCCATCAAAAATGAAACTGTATTTATGAACAAATCTGCTATTACAGTTCAAGCACCCGCTGTTCAAAACTTAAATCAAGTAAGTAAAATTCCCGTGAAGGCAGACGTGAATGAAGTAAAAAGTAAGCCATTAGTTGTAAAGAAAGCTGACAAACAGGAAATCTCAAGCAAAGTCTCAGTTGTGCCTATAACTACAACAAGCATAGTTACTTTAGTTCCTAAGAAAGATGTTATGCAAAGAAAAGAAGTAAATACTCAGGATTTGATAGACAAAACTGTTGAAGGTATGATAAATAAAGGATTTTCTCAAAAACTTCATGCAAGTGAAGGTAAAATTAATACAGCCAAAGATTCAAATAATCAAAAGAGTGTAGATGTACATCCCAACCAGCCTGCTGTCGTACAGCCGACGTCGTTAGATGCTATAGAAATGAAAATGAATGAATTGCATGGAATTCCATTTATAGAGAGACCTCCGCATGAGTTGCCTCGACCACACAATTCACCCTTAAATAATTTTAACAAAGTAGAAAAAGAGAAGCCCCAGGATAATACGGTAACAAGAATACCGAATCTCTTACCATATTCGAATAAGAATCCAACAAAACTGGTTAAAGATAATGTAGTAGAATTTGATTCAGAGGAAGAAGTAATAGAACACGAACCTGTTACAGGTGACATAGAGATTGTTAAAAAAGGTCTTCCGTCTAATCTTTCCCTGAAAGAGAAATTAGTAGAAGTTGATGCCGTTAAAATTAATGCAGATTCCTCTAAAAAGGAAGCAATCATAACTGAAAACGAATTTGACAAATTTGCTAGAAGGAATTCAGTTACGTATGAAAACCGCATAACAGTGAATTTTGATGGAAAAGAGCCGCACAATGTAATTCAGACTGTGGTAGAAAAAGATGTTTTAAAGAATCATCCTAAAAATGATGTTGCAAGCGTTGAGACAAAATTAAAGTTGGTGCACAAATCACAAAGTGCCCGACAGACCACTAATCCATCGAAGGTATTGCCAGGTACAAAAAAAGTACCAGTCAACGAGGATCCTTCCAATAAGAATTATCAGTCAAAACTACAAATAGCTTATCAATCAGCGCTCACGGCTAAACGTCACAAGGAAAGCCCTATTACAGTGATTGAAGATAAACCTGTTAAAGTAGTGTTTATGGATGCAAATCCTGAATTTATTCCAAGCAAGCTGAACGTGCAGGGGCAGAATCTGTCTCCTGCTAAGAAAACAGAATTAGACTTAGAAATTGTTAATACGAACGACTCATTAGACTCAGAAATAAGAGAGACAACCGATGAATGTAAATTGCAAGATGAGTTGAGACCAAAGCCTAAGCATCAGAGAAAGCAAGTCTTAACTCCAGTGGAAGCTCCGGAGTTAGAATTAATCGAACCAAGTGATTTAGGAATTGAAATTTCGCCAAAAAAGAAACGAAAAACTGAAGACTTTAGAACGGACAAAAGTACAAAAAATGTTATACACAAAAAATCATATTTACTTGGTCGTAGCTCAATAATAGAGGATAAGATTATCAAACCCGTAGAAGTGCCGAAAAATCCCGTAAAGGAGACAATACATCGAAATGACGATTTAAGCAATAAAGATACTGTTACGGCCTTGGACAATTTGGTGAAGGCAGCTGAGCTTTTAGAAAACCAATCTGAGTCCATAAATACCGGTAACGAACTAAACCCCGACAGCCAACCGACTACTCCCGTCAAAAGAGGTCGAGGTCGTCCTAGAAAATACCCGTTACCTGAAGGTACTGTAGATAAAGCTAAAATCCCCAGTCCTCAAAAGAAACCACGTTTGATAGATGCTAAACCAAATAAGCGCGACACCACCACTGAAGAAGAAGAGAGCTCTGATGAAGAAATTGTCAAAGAAAATTGGACAATGGGAAAAATAAATGAAAACATTGTGTGCCCTATTTGTAACAAGCTGTTTAGATCTGAAAACGTAGTTTTCAAACACGTGAAACACTGCACGGGGCCATCGCCAAACAGATCGGACACAGATAAAAGAAGTATGAGACGAGGTCGACAATCGCAAGAGTCTGATTCAAAATCAGAAGATATGGATATCGACGAAGACATAGCGACGGATATTAAAAAGTACACTCCAAAGAAACGCATATCCAAAGATTCTAGTGCCAAGTCGGATACAGACAAGGAAGACAATGTTATTGTTATTGAAGATACTCCTGTAAAAGAGAAAATCCCAAAAGAAGATGACAGAAAACATCATGAATCTAGAAAATTGACTAAAACAAAAATACAAAATAGTATTCTTAATAATCTGGTTTGTGAGTTTTGTGGAAAAAATTTCAGGCAATTATCTTACTTAGTAAGCCATAAATTACAACATAAGAAAGAAGAGGGCAAGAAACATGTCAAAGACACACAAATGTCTAAATCAATTTTTAGTTGCGATGTCTGCAAAAAAGAGTTTAGAAAACTGCATCATTTGGTACAACATCGTCTAATTCATAACCCACAAGCTGTATCATCTAGGCTATCAAGAATAAGTTCGTCGGAACAAGAAGATGCTAAGTCGGAAAAAGAAGATACTGCAAAACAAACCGAAGATCCAAGTGCTGGTTTTAGATGTGAGCCTTGTGACAAATCGTTTAGAAAATTGCATCACTTAGTTGAACATAGAGAGACGCATGATGGAATTAATCGCCAAAAATGCATTTCGACAGCACAACCGGTCGTTGAAAAGCCGACTCCACCCCCGCAGTGTGAAATATGTAAGAAGACATTTAGAAAACTGCACCATTTGATAGAACACAAAGAACAACACCTTGAAACGAGCTCTGAAAAGTCAGATGACAAAAGCGTCAAAAGTTCACTATCCACAAAGGATATTATACACGAGTGCCCGCTCTGTTACATGGTATTTCCTAATGAGCATTCCCTTAACAAACATAATATAATATGTCAAAGGAAAAAACGTCAATCAAAACAACCAAAACCAATTAAAGACGGCGAGAGTGACCCAATGGACACGGATGATAATGGAAAATCGGATGGTAATAAATCCGAAGATAATGACGAACCTGAAATCATAGCGGAAGAAGTTAAAGTTATCAATTTGGAAAACGACGAAGAGAAAGAAAAGCCTGATATCCTACCGGATAAAACAGTTGAAATCATTGAAATAATTGACAATGTGCCGCTAGCAGAAATAAAAGAGAAGGCGATTGATCCCCAAGAATCATCTAAGTATGAAGGCGGCAGTAAAGACGCCATCACTAAAGATGTGACAGCTAAAACTGAAATTACTTCTGAAAATAATACACCAGTAGTAATGAAGGTGGAGGAAAAAGAAAAAGATCATAATCATGAAGTGCCTAAAAAGAAGACACTAATTAAAAGTAAAACTGTAACAAGTACGAATAAACGGCAGAAACTGAATGCTCCAGCCCCTACGGCGACAAGCAAGACTTCAGTAGAAACAAGTGATGACGACGAAGTGAGGTACATGCTTAATCCTGATTTCGTAGTAGGTGAAACGTCAGAAGGTAAAATATTTATGAAAGTCCGAGCAAAGAAACGAAACTCACTACAGATTGAACGGCCGAACTCTAAGGATTTAATCAAGAGGAGAACTTCGCTTCAACATCCGCCAAAAATACCTCGGCTAAAGCCAAAACCAGTCGAACCTAAAGTGAATGCACCAGTTGTTAAAACTGTAGCAAAAACTCCAAAGTTAGAGACAGTGCCTTCAACAGATTCAGACGATAGCGATGTTAAGTACTCATTTCCTAAAACAACACCAGAAAGAACTACCCTCAGGGAACGACCATCTAGAGAAATAGAGAGGAAACCACAAAGGAAATCATTAACCGAAAAAAGGAAAACACTGAGTTGCATCGCGAAGCGGAAATCGTTAGGCAAGATTACTGCAGTTCGGCTCAAAGAAACTACTTCACCGCCTAAACAAATAAAAAGACGTAAGTTTTTTTTCTTCAATTAAAAAAGTTTCTAACCCTATAGCTTGCAAATCGAGTTTGTGTTATTAAATAGTTAATTAAATGTCGTAAAGTCTGAAAGTTCCAATGCCATAACATCAAGTGTCGTTGAATACAGTGTAATATTTAGTACGTTTGGACAGGTACAGTGGAAGTGGAACACAGATGCGACTGTGGGCAACTGTTCAGCAGCGCGGCGCTGTTGTCGCGCCACACCACGCTGGCGCACACGCCGCCCAGGATACGCAAGAGGAGGTCGCCGCCGCCAGATGTCCACGCCAAGCCCAAGCAGAGCAAGTCCACGGACAAACCCAAGCAGAGCGCCAACTCCAGGAAGTCCAGTGTCAGAAGCGACACCAGCACCTCAAATGCCAAGTCAACAGTTTCAACGAGAAAATCCAATGTCAAAAATGATGTCAAATCACCCGACACTCGAAAATCGATGAAACCGGTCGAAAAAGTCGAAACTAAAAAGCCTACCTCTGCGAATCTGAAAGGTAGGAGGAGCGTGTCGACTAGGACGACGTCTGTACCGGAAAAGAAGAGAAAGTCTACGCAGAAATCAAAAATATGAAAAGGCAAAGCGCTTGGCTGACAAGGGCCGAGGCCGCGGACAGCGGTGGACTGATTTGTTGGATTAACGTAGACGTTAGCGTAAGCCGCTAGTTGTAGATGAAATCACGCATCCGCGCTCACAATGCAACAAACGGACCATTGTATCGTACAGATATTTTTACAATTTTGGTGAATTTATGAAAACATCAAAACAATGATGACATATTTTTGTGAAGCGAGTCGGGCACGCGTTGATCTTGTCTATGTGTAAATGGGAATTTAATGTTACTTGTAATAAGTATATTTTGTCAATTTGTTCTAGAGAATAGATTTATATGTAATGTAAGATCGATATTTATGTTTTATTAGTGATAGGTGCGAGTTTATGTTCGGCATCATATAGATTGTTCAGCACTGTGCAATTCATTTATATATCATAGATAAATATATGTTAATCACCACAATATCAATAAGTAAATGAATACATTCTTCAGTCACGGTTATAGATCGTTACCTTTAAGAGTAATTGCAAAGTATATATTTTTGAAATGTTTCCATGAATATTGGAAGTTTACTTTCATGATTGTGGGCACTCATCAAAGTAATTTTATGAGCTTAATATAATGAAATTTTGTTGATTTATATAATAAAATCAATTGTATTATATATATTAACATTTATAAATTCACGAGCTTCCCCAATGTACATACAATGTTTGTTTAGAGCTTTGTAGTACAGTTTCATCATTAACATAAGACGTTAGTAAAAAGTTGAACCTGTCGGTTATTGCTGACTGGTATTTATAAATATATAAAAGAGTAACAAAACAACAATTTGGATAAATTTATTACAAAACAAGTAGGTATATTTGAAACAAATATAACATAACTCGCGACTGAGCACGGGTGTACAAATGGGGCCCATACATAAATTTATCAGGCGAAGTTTCGACAATACATTGGAAAGCCTTTTTATTATACATTGATATGATTACATTTCCCTAAAAATTTACAAGTTATATAATTTTAATCGACAAGAAGTCGGAACAAAATGGTGTCACTCCATGGTTTTCACAAAAAAAATTGAAGGACCCCCGTGGTCGTTACGCGTTCTAGAAAACTCCGGGCTAACGTGGTAGTTGCGGATACTAAATTGTTAAAAATAATTGACACACCAAATGTAATGTATATGGTAACACGTCGATACAAGGTGCAGAGTCATATGCATAGTCTTGGAGTAACATACAATGGTACTCAAGTTTTAGTGAACTAGGACCAAAAGATATCAATTTTCCCTGTTTGTAATAATATATTATGTTGTTTTTAATTTTAAATAATGTTTATCTTACTCGTGACTTACAATGTAATTAATTTGTAAACAAAAAAATAAGTAGACCGTCTCGTGAGATTTATGTTTTAGAAGCATTTAACATACATTTTATATATAATGTAGATGATATCATTATTTTTAATATGATGATGCAATTTTGATTCATGGGTTATTATAAATAAATTGTCTAAAAGTTTGACATTGTTTCTTTTGAGTTTTGAAATACATAAAACGGGAATTAAGTGTGCCACAGTGTCTCAACAATTGACCACATATTCATTGATGCGAGTCGTTTCGTTGACCTCATTGAATTATCCGTTGTTTCTTCACGTGAAATTGCACAAAGTTAAGGTAAATTTCAAATTCTGTACCGTCGAATTTCTTTTATGTAGTTGCACTTTTTTTTTTTTTTCTTTTTTTTTTTCTCTCTTTATTATTATTTTAGGGACTTACAATCAATTGATTATGCTAGCCCCATAGTACCCTTATATAATTACGACAGAAAAAGAGATATTACATTTTTAAACTATTGATAAATTTGTATATTTTAATAGCATCTTCACTATATGGCTTTGATAATATGCTTTGAAACGATTCTAATTCTATAATATTTATATTTAATTCTCTTAATAATATTTCTCTTTCTGTCCTATACCGAACACATTCAAGTAATATGTGATGCACATCTTCTATACTACCACATTCTTCACAATTCGGATTGCTGTTCTTATTCATTAAAAAAACAAACTTTTTCAGTGGCATGTGCCCAGATCTTAATCTGTGTGCAATCACAATCAAACTTTTGCTTATTCTAGCATTAACAAACCAAGGGATGCGAGGAGGTTCACATTGCATTGTTCTATACCAAATACCTTTTCTCTTTGAGTTCTCATTAAAATACTCCTTCCAATTTTTATAACACATAGCATTAAACTTAGGTAAAACTTCGAAAAAACAAGGCTTAATATTTATTAATGAACCATTAATTGCAGCATTTCTCGCTAAAATGTCAACCTGCTCATTTCCCTTTAAACCTATATGCGATGGAACCCACTGCAATATATAGCCTTAAAATAATATAGCCTTGGATAATTTTTGTTAACTATCAACTGGAGTATCCGATTTTGAGATCGAAGGCACAAATCGCTTGTCCAGAATTTAGTTACAGTACCTGGATGACCGAGCTTTGCTCGGTTTTTTTTTAAATTGTGTTTTTTGGAAATTATATTTAAGTAAGAATTACTAATAAAATGATGAAATATGAATAATGTTACTTAACAACGCCATCTGCTGTTGTGGCGTTAAAGCAATTAGTTGCTCACAAAAAATAGTATTATTATTCGCCAATAGATGTCAGGAAGATGTTTTTCAGTTGATTTTTGTTATTTTTCTTCCAAATGACATTTTCTAAAAATGATTCCTAGCTAGATCGATTTATCGCCCCCGAAACCCCATATAACTAAATTTTATGAAAATCGTTGGAGCCGATTCCGAGATTCCATATATATATATACAAGAATTGCTCATTTAAAGATATAAGATAAACATGCTTGTATTCTTAAAGAGATAGGAATATCATCATCAACTCGTATACGTCCCATTGCTGGGCACGGGCCTCCTCTACAACTGAGAGGGTTTAGGCCTGAGGGCTGAGTCCACCACGCTGGCTTAATGTGGGTTGGCGGACTACACAACTAAGGAATTTCTAAGAACTTTTAGGTGTGCTGGTTTCCTTCGCCGTTAAAGTATAATAATTGATAATTCATAGTGAATACACACATACCTAACTTCGAAAAGTCAGAGGTTTGTGCCTGGGGATTGAACCCGCAGCTGCCGAGATTCTCGACAGCGTGCCTAAACCTCGAGGCCATCACAGCTTCTTAGGTAGGCATATATAGCTGTATTTCTACACCCACGTTTCCATTATTATATTTTGATTAGCAAGGAGCCAGCCTGGAAGCATTTGAAAACTCCAAAAAAAAATCTACCTCAAAACAAGTCTAAAGAGAACTTTTTTTTTTTTAAACTGGCACGGCAAAGTGACTCCACTGTACCTGATGGTAAGCACAGTGGAGTCCAAAAAATTAATACCGACCAGCGAGAAACGATATGGTCACCCGCTGGTCGACACAATCATGCCGGCCTGCACAAATGCTTCTTCACGCTTCGCTTAAAGGATCCAGGATCATAGGAACTTACATATTATGTAAGTGTAAATAGTGGCCCAAAACAATTAAAAAAAACAATAATTTGTGTTAAAATTACGTGTGCCTACAATAAAAAAGTTATAAATAAATACACATCCTATATTTTATTCAATGAATAACTTACTAGTTTAATAGATAACATTAGATACATTTTTTTGATTTTTATACAATATTATTTAAACCTATCCTCTCTCACATATAATATCTACAATACTTGGTTCCATAAGTTGTGGGTCAACGCATCGAAGTTGTGCGGAAGCGAGAGCGTCTTCTAGAAGTGCATTTAGCAGGCGTTCGTCATTGCCCATACAGGATAATCTTTGTTGTAGAAAATGCACATCAACCTGCAGTTGTTGTAATCCGTGTCTGCCAAAAGTACGCAATCTTACGCATTCTACCAGAGCTTTTAATGCCACTTTGAGTGCTCCATTGGAGAGAGCAGCTCTGTCAGCACCAGCTGGGCTAAATACCTCAATTCTTTCCGAGAAAATCCTATTCAGTGGAGAAAATGAAGATGGGGCGCGAGACCAAATGGTCCGTCGACTGGAATCACTTGAAGGCTTCATGCTAGTCGGAAACAGTTGTGAAGCAGCACTGTCTGCGCTAGCGAGGGTTTCTACTACTCTTCTACATACTGCTCGTGGGCCTCGAGGTTCTGGCGCCCTCAACCAGTCTCGTGCAAGTACGGAAACACGCAACATTTGCGCTGCAGTCTGTCCAATGAAAACAACTTCTGAATCCAAAGCAGCTTGAGCAGCTGTTGACAAATGCACCATCACACTGTTTGTATCCTTATTCTCTATGGTCAATCCGGGAGCTGACTCTTCCAACAGCTTAAGTAAGTGTGTATGAAGTGTTGAAACTCCATTCTCTTGCATTTCTAAGCACAATTTTGCCAAGACTAAGAGAAGTTCAAATGGAATGTTATTGTTTGATGTTTGGAAACAGGCCATCTTTTTAACCATGTCAGAAAGATTCACCATAGTCTCAGAGATCACACTCCAGCATGTGTCTGCTACTGCTCTTGCACACCAAGGTTTGAGACCAAATGAGAGATTGTTTTGCAGGAACGCCATTAGATCTAACAGTGAAGCTTGAACTTTCTGCAATAAGTAAACTTGGAGTGAGTTTAATATATCCTTCAAATCTGTATTCTCAGTGCCTTTGCTAGCTAAAGATTGTCTGACTTTCATCAAACTGTCTTTGAACTGGTTTTGAATTGACTGAGATTGTATAGATGCTTTATGGTTGATGCATTGTATAACAACTTCGGTTGCTTTGCTTGACATAGAATCACTGGAGATTATTTCAGTCATAGCCTGAAGTTTCCTGAAGAATTTGTCTAGCCCTCTGATTAGAATCTCAGTGCCAACATTTTCAGGTCTCTTCATCACTTCTTCAAATAGATGGAATACTTGTAAGACAATTTTATCAGCAAACTCAGGGATGTATGTGTTGCCCTCTTGGAACATCTCATGATAACATGACACTACAATGCCCAAGTCTGCGAGAAGTGTGTTATTGCACTTTTCAACCCATTCAAGAATATCTGTGCTCTCAACCATAGCACTAAGGGTTTGTAAGTGCTTTTCAAGACGGCTTTCGGCACAACTCAAAAATATATCTTGTAAAGAAGAATCTGATTCTTGCAACTGTCTTAGTAAACCCACACTTTCAGCCAACTCTGAGGCAGATGTTTCGGGACTAAGTAGTCTTTCACGCAAGGTTTTCTTAAGTTCATATATTATTTCTGAGCATTCAGTTTGTATACTTTGAAATGAAGGTTGGTTGCCATATTTTTGCAGGACTCGCTGAGCATGTGTGTAATCATGGACTGCATCAGCATACCTGCCTTCCACAATGGCTTTGTTAAGTTGAGATGGGAGAAGAAACAAGAATTGTAGCTTATCAAGAAGCTGCCGTGTTCCACATAATCTTCTCACATTGTTACCACTGTCTTTGAGAGATTCCGATATCTGAGCACTGAATGAAGTTATTTTGTTCATATTTTCGCTCAATTTATTCATTTCTTCCTGCATTATTTTAAAATCTGTTCGCATTTTACGTACGGTTTCAGTGGCCGATATAAACTTGTTGTAATTTTCGTACACCAAAGTTTGCATTTCTGATTGCAAAAATTGACTTTGTGTGATTATTTCCGCCTCCTTGTCCATAACTTGCTTTAGAGTCGCGCATTTTAGTAAACAATCTAAATACGTATCTGGATTGAAGCTACTCCCATCTATATCAAGTGGATTTTCATTGTTTTCTTTGGGTTCAGCCATATTTAAATATACTTGTACTTAGCTAATTGCATTCAAAGTACTTATATAGGGATATAAAATATAATTTTTTGTTTTTTTTTTATGATAAAAATTTACAACTCACTACTTAAGTTAAGATACAAAATATAGTGTTGTCAAATTATGACACTTATTTTTTTATTTGAGATTTCATAAGATGGCAGAGGGATTTTATCCATGCAGCCTCTTCATAAGTACATTTTTAAATATATTTGTTATAATAGAGGATGCGTTGTTGATATACATTCCGCCCCTAACCAGTAACTTGCTTCGGTAAAGTTGCGGGACGAAAAATAATTTACAATTGCTTTTATTGAGCGACTTTGGGCAGTATTGTCTAAAGCGAAACGACTGTCTCGATGGTTTCTGCAAATTAATTGGCGCATACGATTTGGATCTAGGGTTTGCTTATCCAGTCGGATAAAGGGAGGAGGATTAGCAAGGACTTGATAGCCAATAAAAGATTCGCTTCTATCATATTGCTGGCTGGATGGCCAGCAGTAGGTAATAACTAATAACTAGCTCCAATAAATCTATAAACTCTGCTTGCGCAACTATTTCCAACTCACTGGCTGAACTTAAAAATTGGTTAGACATGCATGGCTTTGAACTATCTGCTTCAAAAAGCACAGCTGTTCTTTTTTCTAGACAAAGACTGACACCGCCAGTAAATTTAGAATACGATGGTAATCAGATACCCAATAAAACAGAAACAAAGTTTCTTGGTGTCGTTTTAGATGCAAAACTTACAGGACTACCTCACTGCGATCATATCGGCCAAATGTCAAAAACATTTAGACATGATTAGGTGTCTTTCGGGTGTTTGGTGGGGTGCGCATCCATTCTGCCTCAAACTTGTATACAATGCAGTAATAAGAAGCTTACTAGATTACGGAACCTTTCTAATAGAACCTGGTAGTAGAGCCGGTTTAAAAAAAACTAGATGCTATACAGTCGAGGGCTTTGAGAATAATATCCGGGGCTATGAAATCGAGTCCACTTAATGCACTTCAAGTTGAATGCGGTGAACCTCCATTATCCTTTAGACGTCAATTTATCTCCGACAATTTTCTATTACGAAGGCTACAGTTGTACAATTCTTCGCTTGTATGTAAACTTCACGAGCTTAATGAACATATAAGAAAGTCAAAATATTGGACTCATAAATCTCTTCCGTGCCTTGTAATTAGCCTAAATAAATCCCAAGCCATACAAGCGCCTATCCATAATTCCCGTTATCTCCCTATTTTTTCTACTAGTTTCGAATCCTTAACAATATCACCGAATATATACTTTGGATTAGGTATAGACAAACATGGAACTAATGCTAATATCTATTTTAATAACATAATTGATACCAAATGGTCCTCTTGGCACCACATCTAATACTGATGCATCTAAACTCTCGACTACCTACTGGCTGTGTTGGTGTTGGTGTTTATCATAATCAGTACAAAATAGTTCAGAAAATTAAGCTCCCCCGGAGTCATCTGTATTTACTGGAGAATGCATGGGCCTACTTAGGGCACTTGAGTATGTACTGTTGATGAAATTACCTAAGACAGTCGTATTTACTGATGCTAAAAGTGCGTTATCAGCAGTATGTAGGTTTCCTTTCAAAGACAAATTACTCCATATTATCATGAAAATTAGATCAAAATTATATCAATGTAGTCTTAAAAACTTTTCTGTTACCTTTTCGTGGATACCGAGCCATTGCGGTATTAAAGGAAACGAAAAGGCTGACGAATTAGCAAAGCAAGCGGTGGAATGTGGAGACCTTTTCCCGTATCAAAATTATTATCACGATCTCGTTGCTTTATCTAGAGTCCAGCTACAAGAATCCTGGAATAAACTTTGGGCTGTCAGTAGTCTCTCAAAGGGTAAATTTTACTTCAAAATACAACCTAACATACCAGCAAAACCTTGGTTTTTCAAGTCCAAACTTGACAAGATGCCTACATCGGTATTAATACGGATGCGATTGGGCCACGTCTGTACTCCAGCACATCTTGCAAAACTTGGAATTGTAGAAACCTCAGCCTGCACATGTGGGTATGAGGTTGGCGACATGAACCATATTTTTTTCTCTTGTCCCAAATATGACCATTCTTCATTATACAATTCCTTGAAGTCCCTTCATGTCCCTTTCCCTGTGGATATTACCTCACTTCTTCATAATAATAACATAAATATTTATAATGTTTTAAGTACATATTTAAATAAAAATAAGATTAAAATTTAATAATTCCCCTATATAAATTTACTAATCCTCTGATTCCATTTCTATGTTTTTTGTTTAACAATATTTATAATATGCTTACCTACCTACACCGTTACCAACCTTTTTTTTCCCTAACTTTGATAGAATTTACTCTAGTTAGAGTATAAAATTGAACCTGGCTACACTATTCAAGCTCAAAACTTTGACACTGGCAGATGCGCAAACCGCGCCTTGCCATAAGGAGAGAAAAAAAAAACTAATAACTAATAAGTAGGTACACACAAGCGCCATGCGACAGACAAAGCGAGTTTTCAATTTCCAGGTTGAGCTGTATCATCAGGTTTTTCCACTGGAAAGTTTTAAGTAACATGTCTATGAAAGTGTCGAAAAATAGCGCCAGGCTCGTTCACTGATACGTGGAACTTACAACACACCTGGCGAGAAATAGGTTTATACTCGTAAATACACCAATGTCTACCCTTGCAGTGTTACGGTTGAGAGTGCATGGACGCATTTTTTAAGAAGACCAAATTTATGTAATTGAGAAAATAGACTGCCTCGTAGTCTCGCGGTACAAGTATGTGCCGTGGGATCTGGAGGTCCTGGGTTCGATTCCTGGGTCGGGCAAAGTGTTATTGGGTTTTTCCATTAGGAAATTCTCAGTAACAGCACGGAGTCTGGAAATGTGCCCGAAAAACGGCAATAGGCTCGCCCCCTATTACGTGGGACTGATACATACCTGGCGAAATGTGGGTGCAGAAATGCACCTCTCCCTACCCCTTCGGGGAATACAGGCGTGGGTTTATGTATGATGAAAATATAACCCTGATTTTAAGAAAAAAAGGTATGGCGACGGTTATTTGGTATTGACAATATTTCGTACCGAATGAGATAACGCTTTGCGAAGGTTTACGAGACCATCCTTGTCGAGCCGATCTTGTAGACTTAAGTGAGGCGTTATAGTAATAGGCGATAGCTCAAAAACAAGTGTGTAAGAAGATCTAAAAAAAAACATCCGTATTATTATCATCTTTTATTTTTGTTCTTTGCCCTAAATCTAGATGGCGCGATATATGATTATAGACAATATGCATGAACATGTATTTTACACTGAGTCGATTGTACAAAAATCACATTTATAAGCAATCACAAAAGCACTTTGAGCGTTATTCTTAGTAATAGCGAAATGTAATATAACTATTTTATGTGCGGTAGTATGTAAATGCGGGACAACGTACCTAATTAGAATATTCGAAATGAAATTTGTATTACAATTGAATGGCATGATGTATGAGATTACATTTATAAAAGGGTTTTGTAAAAGAGATATATCTATAACTTTTTCTAATTATAAAAATTATAAATACTATCAATCAAGGAAAAAGGGCGTAGGTTGTATCTATCTTTAATATTTTTTGTAAAAAATATTGAATTTCTATTTGTATTTTTCTACTAACACATAAGTATATCACCTACTAATATAAAGTAAATTTTTCAAAACTATTTAAGAGTCACGAGTATCCTATGGGAAACATGCCCGATCTTCTACTTTTAGTTTCTGCTTCGAACAAAAACAATACTAGTTGCAGGCACTCTATTTTAAAAGCAATAACGTTAATTTAAATTTTAATATAATGCCATCTTGCGGCGTATATTTTAACTACTTGTAAATAAAAATCTATACAATGTTCAACACATGACTTGCATATAACATTTACATAATTAGTCTAGTCAACAAGTTCAAAAACGTGTTAAATAGAAATAAAGCTCCTAAAAATATGTGCCATACCTCATTCGATTCGGAATGACGTCTAGAAAAATGTTTTTTAAGGGCATATTAGCACATAAAAAATTGCAATAGTTATTAACAAAATAAGAAAAAAAAAGAAGGTATTTAGTTTTTCATTAATAACTTTTAAAATAATGATATTTAAGGAATTATGCAAAAAGATCCTGAAAGAGGAGGAAATTTCCAATAAAAAAGTCCTCACTCCCGGAACTCTATCTATATTATTTATAATTTATATTTAACGCTGGAAATACGGCTCCGCGTGGGCGTTACGGCATAGGCGCGTCGTCTAAAAAGCCGGTATATCACCTAAAATATTTTTTTTCTAATATTAAATAACAATTTAAATATTTGAATAAATTATGGTGTAATCTAGACACTTGAACGAAAATAACCACGGCGAAAAATATTTTTTTTGACAACTTTTCAAAAAGTTACACCATTGTTAATTAACTAATGTTTTTCCAATCTCTGTTTTTATAAATTACGGCATAAAAGTTTAAAAAATTAGTCTAAAAATATTTCGCTTCGTGGAGCTCTTCTTACTTAGGTACTTAATAAAGTTATGCAAAAAAAAATTATTAAAGTTTATTATTTTGTTAATTATATATTTTTTAAATAGACTAAAAATGAAATTTCTAAAAAATGTTATCAAAAAAAATTTTTTTTGGTAATATCTTATTATTGCTGTTTTTGCATCTAATATAGGTAGTAATTAACATTGGAAAAAAAATGTTACGTCATTTGTTAAGAAATTGTTTATAAACAAATAGACTATTTTGCGATTAAAAAAAAAATTTTTTTTACTATCTTATTGCAAAGGTAAAATGATGATTTAAAAAAGAAAAAAAATCTTAAATAATTTTTTTTATTGTTTATAATCGTTTTTTTTATATTTCAATTGTTTAAATAATTAGTTAAGAAATTATTTTATTCTTAATAATCATCATTGACCCTTTTCAATGGAATAACAGAGACTTTTTTTTTTATAAATAATTTAAATGTTTATTAACTTAACAATTTGTTATAAACAAATAATATTAACCGTTATATTTTTTTTCGAAAACTTCAAAAAATTACAAAAACAACCATGTATAACAAAGTTAAGAAAAAATTTTTTTTTAATCGCAAAATAGTCTATTTGTTTATAAACAATTTCTTAACAAATGACGTAACAATTTTTTTTCCAATGTTAATTACTACCTATATTAGATGCAAAAACAGCAATAATAAGATATTACCAAAAAAATTTTTTTTGATAACATTTTTTAGAAATTTCATTTTTAGTCTATTTAAAAAATATCTAATTAACAAAATAATAAACTTTAATAATTTTTTTTTGCATAACTTTATTAAGTACCTAAGTAAGAAGAGCTCCACGAAGCGAAATATTTTTAGACTAATTTTTTAAACTTTTATGCCGTAATTTATAAAAACAGAGATTGGAAAAACATTAGTTAATTAACAATGGTGTAACTTTTTGAAAAGTTGTCAAAAAAAATATTTTTCGCCGTGGTTATTTTCGTTCAAGTGTCTAGATTACACCATAATTTATTCAAATATTTAAATTGTTATTTAATATTAGAAAAAAAATATTTTAGGTGATATACCGGCTTTTTAGACGACGCGCCTATGCCGTAACGCCCTCGCGGAGCCGTATGTCCAGCGTTAAATAAAAATTATAAATAATATAGATAGAGTTCCGGGAGTGAGGACTTTTTTATTGGAAATTTCCTCCTCTTTCAGGATCTTTTTGCATAATTCCTTAAATATCATTATTTTAAAAGTTATTAATGAAAAACTAAATACTTTTTTTTTTTCTTATTTTGTTAATAACTATTGCAATTTTTTATGTGCTAATATGCCCTTAAAAAACATTTTTCTAGACGTCATTCCGAATCGAATGAGGTATGGCACATATTTTTAGGAGCTTTATTTCTATTTAACACGTTTTTGAACTTGTTGACTAGACTAAATAACAGGAATTCAGTTCAGCAACTACAAATATATATTTCTCTATATTCAAAAGCATTTCACAAATATGTACAAGATTTTCTTTATCTACTTAAGTAAATTAATTATTGACAGTCGATTATTGTAATCGAATTTAACATGTTAAATATTCAACTATGGAGCTAGGTGTTAGTGTGGTTGTAATGAGAAAGCATAAAAAATATATGATAAAAATGTAGCTAAGCTTAACGAAAAAACCAAGCCGTATGTTGGAACTCAATGTGAATAAGAAAAAGTGGGACTTAATAATATAATGATGATACCATAGTATTTTTTAGATCAGCATGGTTTATCTTTAATGGCAAGTGAGTAGGTATTTAATTTCAATTAATTATTGTTATCATAACATTAGCATATCTAAATAAAAAAATAAAAGTTATTTTATAAACACATTGAAGTCAGTGGCAGTGCTTCCATAGAAGCCCAAAAGTGTTACACATGAATTGTGTATTGTCTAGTTTATAATTGTTTATTATGGGGTCAGGATTTTCTCATTTATATGTCAAATTGATTTTGTTAAATAAAAATTTAAAGCTTTAAGATTATTATTCCGAATTTTGTTTGGTAAGTTGGGCTTTTGGGCTTCTATGGAAGTACCGCCACTGATTGAGGTATGCATGATTCGATTACTTTTACATCTGGCAGTGGGATAATACATACCTACACAGCTAGAAAAGGATTTTCAACATCAATATTGATGTCATTGCTAATTAAGTCTAGGCATGCCAGAGAGATAACAAAATGTTCAACGTGACCTCCATACAAAACTTAAAAACAATAATCACACAATGATTTCATGAACAGCTTTAGACCGAAAACAATGACACTTGTTCACAGTTTCTGTTATGATCATTTAGGTATAAAAGTTATCAAAATCTTTGTAATCAGTGGATAATAGTCATAATCATTTAGACATTTTGCAATATTTATACAGACTTTTTTAACTGTTCAGATCCATACCTGATTTTTATTAACAATTTATATATAATACCAACACCTATGTGAACACAGCAACATAATTATCATAACAATAATTGCTAGTTCACTTATTAAAAGTTACTTATCAATTTCTCTGACCACAAAATTAACCGTCATTTTGAAGAAATATTCATATACACCCTGTATTCAGACCGTGATCGGAAACTAGGGCAGGTAATAGCCAAGGTAATTACCGGCGTTAAAAAAAAATTTGACGTTTTCCTAACAACCACATACATTTTAACGGTTGTTACGAAAACGTCAAAATTTTTTTTTACGCCGGTAATTACCTTGGCTATTACCTGCCCTAGTTTCCAATCACGGTCTGAATACACCCTGTATACATAATAACAAGTACATTAAAACTACATACATATTGTACACAAGTGGATATGCAATTAACAAATTTACGACAAAAATTTCACCTGCTCAAACTAGAGGTGGTCAAACAAAGTCATAGGGTTTATAAATAAATATTGCCACATTGGTCCCACAGTGTGTGCCGTGTGATCTAGGGGACTCGGGTTCATTTTCCGGGTCGGGCAAAGTGTAAGCACCCTTGTGAGTAAGCTTTAGTCCATTAAGAATTTTTCAGTAGCAGCCCTGAGTCTAAAAGATGCCCAAAAACGTCAGGACTCGCCTTGTTTTACTTGGAACTTAAAAACACAGGTAGGAAAAAGTTAGTGTAGAAATACACCACGACTTACACACGAATACAGGAGTATATATCATCATCATCATCATCAGCCCATATACGTCCCACTGCTGGGCACGGGCCTCCTCTACCATTGAGAGGGTTTAGGCCTTAGTCCACCACGCTGGCCTAGTGCGGGTTGGCGGACTACACACCTAAGAAATTCCTAAGATTTTTTAGGTGTGCAGGTTTAATCACGATGTTTTCCTTCACCGTTAAAGTACGTGATAATTCATTGTGAATACACACATAACTTGGAAAAGTCAGAGGTGTGTGCCAGGGGTTTGAACCCGCGACCGTAGAGATTCTCGACCGCGTGCCCAAACCTCGAGGCCATCACGACTTATAACGACGAGTATATATAAATAAATATATTCTACTCATTATGTTGTGTGTCACCAACATTAAAACTCACCTTTTTTGTTTTGCGTCTATTAAAATGTAATAGGACCCTAATAAAATAATACTGCCGCTTAATATTTTACATATTCTGTACATTGTACTATATATCATATCATAAATTATAGATACATATTTACGAGTGAAGGTGACACATTGAAGTATAAAATAAGCCACACCCAGCAACAGCATTAAATCGTTAACATAACGTATATTGTATGGGAAATGCAGAAAAAAAATCACCCCAGTGTTGATAGGCTAGTTAAGGTCACTTATTGCATAAAAATTAAGTTTTTTTATGTATTTTATAATAAAATATCTAATCATAATTCAAATATCTCTAATCTGGCAGTAGATATAATTTCTAAGTATGTATTTAAAAGAGGATGGATTATACGACGAGCTAATCTCGAAGGAGTGCGAATCATATTATTTTTGTCTTATTTTGGCCAAATTTAGTTAATTTTACTGTATTCATGAATACACCACCACATAATTCAACAATCACTAGTACAAATATATATTTTTAAATTAATGTCAATGATCACTTCAATTTAGAAGAAAACTTAGAGTTAACTTTCAAGTTACAAGTAATATTTACATTAAAAAATGTTCACTTTAGAATTTAGATTGATGACTACAAAAAAGTTTTAGTGAAGTAATACAGCTTTGAACTAGTTTAACTAAGAAAAGCTGTTTACGTATTATTTTTTAAAGAAAAAAACTTTTATATATTATCATTTTGTATGACTACCTACATCATATAAAAAATTACTAAATAGTTAACACAATTTATTATTTCCCTTAATAATGTAAACTACATTACTAGAAATAGGAATTGGAAATGATTTACTAAGTTACAAAACAACCATTCAAATAGAAGTTAGAAAATTATTATTAATCAATTTAGCAAAAAAAAGATGCACAGGGTGCAACATAATCGCCTTTATAGTTGAAAGCAATAATATTGATTTCAATATGTGACAATACTGTATGATGGCTACATATAAAATTGCCTACTTACACATAAACTGTTCTAAAATTATTACTTTTTTATACAAAGACTTTTCTACTTTTTATAATCACATCATAGTGAGATTGTAGAAATTCCGTGGTGTATAAAGAAATCACAAAATGTTTAATACTCCATGTTTTACAATCATTATGATGTTACTATGATTCATAATAAAATAATTTTGATGTTTTCATTACTCCAATTATAATGTACATACAATTGTGTATGTTCATACATTGGGTATAAAATTCATGACAAACATTGACAATTAATATTCTTGTAAAATGTAACCTGCAAGCAAATTGCACATGCCAACAAAAATAAAATATACATATTAATAAGCATTTTGAGCTTTTGAGAAATCTGTAAATAAAATAGATGTCCATGAGAAATTAGGTTATGTGTTTTGAAAACCCATATTAGGTTATGTGTTTTTTATAGCCAAGATGTGGGTGATTTGGGTGAAAACATTATTTTAAATAAGCATAGTAGAATTTAGAATTTATCTAAACATCTTTTCTATACACATGGTATTTGTACATACACTGTCATATTCAAAGAAAACCTTAGTGATAATAACTAACACAGCATGAGCTTCCGTCTTCAATCACTCTGTCCTCAGCCTCAGCGGGTCAAGGCATGGCAAGTCACTGGCACTGACACACTCGAACTGATGGAACACTTTTAGGGGGACTTCCTTGATCTTGGGAGGTTTGGGGGGCGCCCTGATTGAGGGTCGACGGGGGATCATGGCGGCCACAGGGACGAGCTGCTTCTGTCCCACTTTTTCTTGGGACTGACCTTCGGCTGCTTCTAGTGCTGTCTCCACGTCTATTAGTGCGTGGTTACGGCACTGAAGAAGCGCTGCCAACTGTAAAAGCAAAATTTATAGCGTATTATTAGCGACTAGGATTTCTTGTGAAGAAGCAAACACTGGGACATAAAGGGGGGGAATTTTGACGTTAGGATTTCGCAACGGTATTTCTCTATTGTTCAGAGATAGGTTGATTGTGGTTTTCTTAATTGTTATCCGGACTCTCTCGGTGTTATCACGTTGGCAGTGTTGTTGTAACGTTTAGACTAGCTTAAGTTTGTGTGTTATACCTTATGAATGGTGGACCCAGACCACCAGTTTTTAAATTCTCAGGAACAATATTTGGTGGGAGCTCATTGTTCGCAGTTTGTTCAGCGACTTCTTAGCTGACTTAAAGTCGGTGTTTTAATTTAGGTTTTTGGTTTGGGTGTCAATTTATAATATTATTGTATGTGTCAGACTTAAATGGCAGAAGACTTCGATACCTCTTGAAGCACTAACACGACACCTTAAATGCGCTATTCATAGCTCACAGTCGTAGGACAAAGGTTATTTCAGACTGGGGACATGTGAGTTAGGCTTGCCAGATGGCCTTAAAATCCGGGATAGTCCCGGGATGTTGAGTCTTGTGTTGCGTCCAGTAAATAGACCTTAACGTCCCGGATTACTACACAAAGTTTTATGTGTAAGATTCATCTTAAAATAATAACTGGCGTAAATAACCTACTAAGTATGCACATACTTATGTAATAAAAGTATGTATTTGAAAAGCAGTGATGGCCTCAAGGTTTAGGCGCGCGGTTGAGAATTTCGGTGGTCGCAGGTTCAAACCCCAGGCACACACCTCTGACTTTTCGAAGTCATGTGTATTTACAATGGATTATCACTTGCTTTAACGGTGAAGGAAAACATCGTGATAAAACCTGCACACCTAAAAAGTTCTTAGGAATTTCTTAGGAGTGTAGTCCGCCAACCCGCACTAGGCCAGCGTGGTGGACTAAGGCCTAAACCCTCTCAGTTGTAGAGGAGGCCCGTGCCCAGCATTGGGACGTATTTGGGCTGATGATGATTTGAAAATAAATGGCATTTTCCTTTTCAAATATTTCTATGGCCGCGTCCCGACCCGTTGTTCTAGAATTAATAAGTTTGTATCTGGCAGCTCTAGTGTGTGTGAGTACGTACGTGCAGCAGCGTGTGCAGCGGACGCTGCAGGTGCGGCGGCGGGCGCGGCAAAGCGTGCGCGAGCGCGTGCGCGGCGGCCGGCAGGTGCGCGCGGACTAGCGCCAGCGCCGCCAGCTCGCGCGCCACGTCCGCGCCCTCCGCCACCCCCTCCACCACGCCGCCCGCGCCCGCACTCGCGCCGCCTCCACGCTCTTCCGACCCGCGCTGCTCGATGCTCCACGCCGCCTCTTCCGCGCGGGGGGACGGCGGCGGACTGAACACCAAAACAAATGTTCGTATTAACAATGTATATGTCACCGTAAAATTATAAACACCGTTAGATTATAATCTATCTACCGAGATTGTAAACTGTTGAAAGATTGTGAACTGCTTACAATTTAACGTGTCATTATTCGAAGCTTGTCCCTGATTGGTCGGCCTTACAGTAGACCATTCTATATCCATAGAGTTAGGTTACGTTAGGTTAGTATTCAACCAATCAGCGCGCGAGGTGCGTTCCTATGTAAGCAGTTCACAATATTTCGACAGTTTACAATCTCGATAGATAAATTATAATCTAACGGTGTTGGTGACATATACACTATACAGGTGTGAAACTAAAAACACCGTGATCGAAAATTTAGACAGTATTCCCTGTTAAGGTGATTACAACACATCGTTTTTGTAATCACCATAACTATTAGGTACCTGTTTTTTAGTTTTCGATGACAGTCTGTTTACAGCCTGCATATGGAGGGAATAAACCGTAGTATATTTAAACTAAACACTAGAGAAGAAGTAAAGTGGGTGTGCGGATGATAGAGGATGACGAAAAGGTCTACAAAGGTGCCGGGGAATGAGTAGTAGTGCACAATACAACACGATTTGGAATGGCCGATTTGGATTATCAGAGTGAGGTGTATCGGAAATGAAGCAGTAGAAAGCAGTAAGAAGCAGTAGGAAGCAGTAAGGAGCAGTAGGAAGCAGTAGGAAGCAGTAGGGAGCAGTAGGGAGCGGTAGGAAGCAGTAGGGAGCGGTAAGGAGCAGTAGGAAGCAGTACGGAGCAGTAGGAAGCAGTAGGGAGCAGTAGGAAGTAGTAGGAAGCAGTAGGAAGCATAAGAAGCAGTAGAGAGCGGTACCTGGGCAGTGGTTGCGGCGGCGAGTGCGGGCGGGGGTGGTGGTGCGGCGCGCGCAGGTGCAGCGCCAGCGCGCTCACGTGCGCCGCGGGGAGCCGCGCGCCGCGCATCACCACGCACAGCGCCGCGCCCGCGCCCGCGCCCGCGCCCGCCTGCAGCACTGCGCCAAACACGGCACCATCACACTACTGGTGCGTGGAATAGGGGAGCCGGCACGGGACCAAACGCCATAAAATTATAATACAGCCCCGTGGCGCAGTTGGCTAGACACCAGCTTGCGAAACGAGAGGCCGCAGGTTCGATCCCCGCACCGAGACAAACGTAATTAATAATTACTAAGGCCTACTAGGGTACTAAAGTTTTTACTAACTTATAAAAACTAAGGCCTAATTAGTAATTGACTACTACAGATATAACATAATCATGCCCACATGCCAAAAAATCCCGACAAAAAATATACGTTTTCCTAATAACTACATACATTTAATAGTAACGGTTATAAGGAAAACGTATTTTGTTTTGATTTTTTGTCGGGATTTTCTTTACGTCACGGTATTTGTAATCACCGTGGCTATTGCCTGTCTTAGTTTTCGGCCGCGGTCTTTATATACTCTGTATATTATAAAAAGTTAGCTAAACTCAATTGAAAAATAATTCTTCATAGTGCGGTGATTCGTAAAAGGTATATATTATGGCGTCATAAATATATTCAAATTAAATACTCAAATAATAAGGACACGCATAATTTTTTTAAAAGGAACCGCTTCAAAGACATCAAAGTTAAAAATAAATACATAAAATATACTACTGTTTAGATGACAGTCAATAATTTTGTATAAAACATTTTTTCTTTACACGCTCGTGAGACTTTTTTACTTCTATATACTTAAGTTCTCTCTTATATAGGTATACTAACAATATTTATTGAAAAAAATATTTTATAATAAAAAATAAAAATAAAAAACTTTTAGGTTCCACCGAGATTTGAACTCGGATCGCTGGATTCAAAGTCCAGAGTGCTAACCATTACACCATGGAACCGAATGACTGCCCAGTGAAAATACGCGAATGAGTAGTACTTTGGAGCATCATCATCATCAGCTCATATACGTTCTACTGTCGGGCACGGACCTCCTTTGCAACTGAGAGGGTTTAGGCCTTAGTCCACTACGCTGGCTTAGTGCGGCTTGGCGGACTACACACCTAAGAATTTCCTAAGTATTTTTTTTTAAACTTTGTGTGTATTCACAAAGAATTATCACATACTTTAACGGTGAAGGAGAACTGCACACCTAAATGTAGTTAATAGTATAAACTCACGCGCATTCCTCATGGCGACGAGCATGGCGACGACGACGTAGTGCAGGTGCGGGAACATGGCGCCGTCCGCGAACAGGAAGCCCCACAGGTGCGGCACATCCCCGCGCGCGAACTCGCGCCCGAACAGCAGCCGCAACCAGCGACTGCAACACGCAACGTAACAACATTCTATTTAACCACTTTAGTTACGCCTTGGATGGACAACACCCTATTTATCTTTTTTTAAATACATCACAAGCGTACAGTATTCACCATTTACGCTTATATCTAACGGCGCAAAACCATATACTAAGAGCTATGTCATCGCTTTTGCATAAACAAAAGGAGGACTCACAAGCGATCGCCCCACTACAGTATCTAAAAAGTCGCCCGCTGCAGCGGAGCGGAGCATTCGTCCGTCTACACTTTAGTTTTACCAATCAGTATTTAATTAAATAGAAATTCAAAATATAATAAACTAGCAAATCAATTTACATAATTAAATTGGTACTAGTTTATTTACAAATCGGGCGACAAGCTTTTATGATCATAAAAATTGTATAAGTATAATGAGGTTATAAGTGGTTAATTAATTTTTTTAAGGAAAAAAATATTTTCTTCATTTTAGAGCGTTAAAATAAAAGCTTTTTTTAAAGTTGCTTTTCTTGTTTTACACCCAGTAAGTATTATAAATTATAATACTTTTTGAATAAACATTTATCATTGGTCATTATCACAACCACAATCATTATCACAATGAATCAGCACTTACTTTAACGGTGAAGGGAAACGTCGTGAGGACTAAGGTCTAAATCGTCTCAGTTGTAGAGGAGGCCCGTGCTCAGCAGTGAGACGTATATGGGCTAATGATGAAACATTATCATTGGTATCATTGAAAATATTTCTCATATTAACGACTTTGTACTCACATGCCAAACAGTTCCATAGAAATATTACACTCGTCTAGAAACGCGGCCAGTTCAGGGTCAATAGGCGTCAAGTATTCCTCCTTCACTCGCTGCAGATATCTGATCACTTCGTTTGGATTCTGGAACAATATTTACGTTATCATCATCAGCCCATATACTTTTGACCAAAGTGTGGAAGCGTGAAGAAGCATTTGCGCGGGCCGGCATGATTGTGTCAACCAGCGGGTGACCATCGTTTCTCGCTGGTCGGTATTATTTTTCTGGACTCCACTGTGCGTACCATCAGGTACAGTGGAGTCACTTTGCCGTGCCAGATTAAAAAAAAAATAAAAAAAAATTAACCTTCATTCTGACTCGGTATCAAGTCGATTTCTGTATTTAGTTTTTATCATGTCCAGGTGTGAAAACCCACTCTCACATAAGTATGTTGTAGCCACTATGTGTGCCACACGTGGCTGCTAGGCATCAAGTCAACATTACGTAAATCTTGTCGCGAACCCCCTGCCGTCGAATGGCCAATCCCTAGAACCCCCCACTTTGAGAAACCCTGCGATGAGGGAATATGTACCAGGGTACCAGGATTATAAAGGACACAGCTCTAATACCATGCTTCTTAATAATATTTTGATTCTAGTAAACGATACTAATACATACATGCACCGAGTTTGAGGAAGGCAATCGGCCAGACGACGTCGGTACGACATCGCCTGTCACATAGAACTTCTCCAAACCTTTCATCACTGTGCTGAATAGCATACTGAAATAAAACGTATTTTTATACATATTTTTCATATTCAAAAGTCGATCAAAAGAACGAGCAAAATCAGTCAAAATTACTTTACTACTTTGACAGCCCCGTGGCGCAGTTGGCTAGACACCAGCTTGCGAAACGAGAGGCCGCGGGTTCGATCCCCGCACCGAGACAAATGTTTGTGTGATCCACAAATATTTGTTTCGGGTCTGGGTGTTTGTGAGACCGAAAAGTCTCTCGTAGTCTCTGATACCCACGACACAAGACTTGTATCCTAGTGTGGGGTCCGAACTATGTATGTGACTGTTGGGTGTATTTATTTATTTATTTATTTACACCGCAGGCTTTTGAAAATTGTATAAGTCTTTCTCTAAGCACCAGAAGAGGTTTCAAGAGTATCCCTCAAGTTAAAAAGGCATACTATACATACTATTATTAAATATGGAATAGATTACTTACTGCAATCGGATATAATCGATTATAATATCGATTTGCCAACCTCTATGATTCGATAATTATTAGTCGGAGTTCTTTTTCCCATGAATACCTTCATTTTTTTTATTTGTCACTTAGCAAATAACGTACTTAGATTAAAAGCTAATAACACAACAAAAATTATAAAAGGTGTAAAATATCAATAATATGCATAATATGGTGTCAGCCTTCAAAATATACTAGTACCTATATTATTTAATGAAAATCTAGCAATTGTTATGGGGGGTAGTAACCATAGCTCAAAAATGAATTCAACATTAAATAAATATTTTAATACTTACAAACTATCATGTTCCAAATAATCTTCGTCTAAAATAATCTTCAATTTGTCACTGAAAGGAAATTATATTGTCAATTAAAATCGATAGCAATAGTTTTTAGATTGTTTTAAATTCATCATCATCATCAGCCCATATACGTCCCACTGCTGGGCACGGGCCTCCTCTACAACTGAGAGGGTTTAGGCCTTAGTCCACCACGCTGGCCTAGTGCGGGTTGGCGGACTACACACCTAAGAAATTTCTAACAACTTTTTAGGTGTGCAGGTTTTATCACGATGTTTTCCTTCACCGTTAAAGCAAGTAATAATTCATTGTGAATACACACATAACTTCGAAAAGTCAGAGGTGTGTGCCTGGGGTTTGAACCTGCGACAGCTGAAATTCTCAACCGCGCGCCTAAACCTCGAGGCCATCACTGTTTTAAATTACTAGCATAAAATATTTGAAAACGATCTCGAACATTCCGGAACGCTCTAAGTCTAGTCGGTTCTGCAAGTTTCCTCGATTATTCTAATACCTGAACAATATTTTTTTTTCTAGAACTTTCGCACTGATAATAGGCTTATATAAAAAGTAATTGCGTTAGTTCGTAGTCAGTATTTGTTCGGAATGTATCTTTGTCTTGTAGATTTTTTAAGCTCAAGTGTTGAACGGTATGAATTGGTAAGTTTAAAGTTTAAAATTTTGACTACCACCGGCATTTTTAATCTATTGAAAGCTACTTTCAGATCTAGAAAAAAACTTACCTAATATCTTTAGGTGCGAATTTCCTATCTAAATATAGTTCAAAGAGCAGCGGCGCGAGTATCTCGTGCATGCCCTGCCTGTACCCCACCGTGGAGTGGGATCGCGCCCAGAAGAACAACACGCGAACCTGAAACAGTATATTAACTAATATATCTTCTTATTATAAGCAGTGATGGCCTCTAGGTTTAGGTGCCCGGTCGAGAACTCGGCGGTCGCGGGTTCAAAGCCCAGGCACACACCTCTGACTTTCCGAAGTTATGTGTACGAAACCTGCACACCTAAAAGTTGTTAGGAATTTCTTAGGTGTGTAGTCCGCCAACCCGCACTAGGCCAGCGTGGTGGACTAAGGCCTAAACCCTCTCAGTTGTAGAGGAGGCCCGTGCCCAGCAGGGGGACGTATATGGGCTGATGATGATATCGTCTTATTTAAAGTAACCAACATAGCTTAGACCCCTGCATAAAACACCAGTCAAGTACAAGTATCAGAAACTACGAGTAACTCTTCGGTCTCACATAAACCCAGGCCCGCGATATTTCAGTATCACACAAACATTTGTCTCGGTGCGCCGATTGTAACCGCGCCCAAAAGCGTTACACGTTAATTGTGTAATGTCTAGTTTATAATTATTTATTGTAGGGTCAGGATATTCTCATTTATATGTCAAATTGCGTTTGTTAAATAAAGATTTAAAGCTTAAACATTTTATTCGTAATTTTGTAAGGCAAGTTGGGGTTTTGTCCACCACTAGGGTGCAGTGGGATATAGTAAAAAGAAATCCCATAAAAAACAAAACTTGTAAAAAATCCCAAGTCTCGCAACTCATTTCTTCTACCGTAAAAAGTTGTGAGATCCATGTGATACCAAGTCGATAAATTTATTCAGTCTTCGTTTAAGGGACCTTTTGTCTAAAGTTATTATGCACTTAGCTTACTATTATGCACTTAGCTTACTATTATGCACTTAGCTTACGCTTATACTTACGCATGAAAACACGATGTATCTCACTTTTAGAGCGATTACCAAGTCAAACTATTTTTTTGAGAAGAGCTTTTTTGGTCGAACTGCCGTGCCCCCAGATATTTAGTTTTGGGATATAGTGGAGGAGTATTCAGCAAGAAGAGAAGAGAAGAAGAGATATATTAAATGAAAGAGTATATTGATGTTATCCATAGATAGAATGTAATGTCGTACTCACCATAGTCTCTTGCACATCCTGGTCTCTGAAGTACAATTCGTCAGGAAATGTCCGCACCACGTCTTGTAATATTAAAGTTTTCAATTCGTTATCACAGAAATGTTGCTTCCACACGCTCTGGATAATTAAAAAGCATATATTACCCCACAAAGAAGATAAAGTTGTGTAAAGAATAATATGAGCAGAAGACGAAGAAATTGGTGACTTCGGTACATACAGGGTGTATCCAGACCGTGATCGGAAACTTTACGTTTTCCTAACAATCACATACATTTTATAGCTTTGGTTGTTAGGAAAACTTTAAATATTTTTTTTGTCGGGATTTTCTTTAACGCCACGGGATTTGTAATCACCTTAGCTATTACCTGCCTTAGTTTCCGATCACGGTCTGAATACAGCCTGTATACGTGTTTGTCTAGATCAGGGGTCGGCAACCTTTTGTGTCAGAAGAGCCAAAAATTACAATTTACAAAATTTCAAAGTTTTTAAAGAGCCGCAAAAAAATTTCTTGTCAACAATTAATAGTAGGTACTTGAATAAATTAAATTTTAATACAAAATAAAAAACTAATCTTTAACTAATTTATAGGAAAAATACCTATTTATTCATATATATAAGTAGTGTATTTCCACATCAAATTAGATAATCACTTTTTATTTAAGTAAAAACTTAAAACAATTAAACATTTACTTACAACACTAAATTGAACATCAATAACAAACAATTGAGCAAACACATTCAATAGGAGCGATGGCTTTTGCGTTGGTAATTCAAGTAGAAAATTTTAACTTTAATAAACAATGTAACTTGTATTTAAAAATAAAAACAATAATATACATTTCAGCAAACAAATGTAATGGGAGCGTTGGCTTAGCATGGTTTTAGAAAGTTTAGATTTTGGCTCATAATTTGTTGTTTTAAGTTTCAAACATGACTCTAAATTGTCATTTATTAGTTGGCTTCTTACTTTACTTTTAATTATACTCATGCAAGAGATCGCTTGCTCGCACGAATATGTCGATCTGAAGATAGTCAGCACTCCAGATGTCAACTTCTTCACCTTACTGTAGCAATCTGGAAGACTATTCCATACATTGAATATAAGTGCCTCAACTCGCGGCATTTCTTTTAAAGTTGTCCACTTTTGTTGCGTTACGTACACACATTTCTGGACCTCCAACTCTTCCACTTGATATTTAACTCTATAAATTTTCCACTCCACAAAGCTTTACTTTTTTGAATCGATCAATTGCATTTCTAGAGATCCAGTATCAGCTCCGAATGGCTCAATGTGGATTTCGTTACTATTTGTTTTAAGAGGATTTTCTATCACATTATCGTTAGAGTGGTCAGCAAATTCATCTTTATTAATTTTTTATAACTGTGCTGAAGTAATTCATGTCAGGAGTTGCACTGGTTTTATTGCGATATAGCTTAAAAAAAATTAAATGAAGCAATTTATCGCTCTGAATATCTTCTGCAAAAATAATATTTTTTTCTTCGAAACAAACCAATTCTTCTACCAAAACATAGGCTGGGTTTCCCTTCTTTTGCAGTTTTACAAGTATCAGCGCATTTAATTTCTCCGTGATATCCACCATAAAGTAAAATTTTTGCAACCATTTGCCTTCTCTAACTCACATACACATTTTCATTGAGGAATTTATTTATTTCATTCAAACACAAAAAAAACGTTTCAACACCTTACCTTTGGAAGGCCATCGCACTTTATTGTGATGCAGGAGGTCGGAATACTGAGTCTCCATTTCGTTTAAAAATTCTTTAAACTCGATTACCTAACAATCTCGATTACCCAATTCATGATCTCAACTATTTCGGCCGGAAACGTTTGGGCACAAAACGCTTCTTCATGTATTATGCAGTGAAACATAAGAATTTCGTGGTTAATTTTGTCTGAAGATTCGTTGTTTTCCCTTTATTTTTTCCTGTCACAGCCAAAGCACTGGTGAAGACGCCAAACTTTCCTTCGTCGAAAGCGAATTAAAACCTACATAGAAAAATCCAATGACGGCATCATTCGAAGCTTCCGACGGACTGACGACATGATGACACGTGTCACGGGGAAGGGGTACGGTGAATAGCGAGTACAAGTGTCTAAGAGATAGAAATGGTGCCTAATCCTCGTTAAGCGATTCAGAACGATTTTTCAATGATTAAAATATAAAGTAAATAATATTTTCGCATGGAACTAAAGAGCCGCAGCTTCACATCCAAAGAGCCGCATGTGGCTCGCGAGCCGCAGGTTGCCGACCCCTGGTCTAGATTAAAATATCGACTTGCAAGAAACGATTACTTCTACGACATTATATTATATCTGTTCTTAACCGGAAGTACGCAATGTCATCCCAATACGCTAAAAACTTGCTTGATTGGCAGTAGGAAAGGAGTGTGGGGGGGACGGTAATTTATTTTATATTTGGCAGTTCTATGTGGTCGGATACGAATATATAGAAATCTCAGTAAAATAACGTGTTGAAACCCCAGGCACACACCTCTGACTTTTAGAAGTTATGTGTGTATTCACAATGAATTATCATGTACTTTAACGGTGAAGGAAAACATCGTGAGGAAACCTGCACACTTAAAGTTCATAGGAATTCCTTAGGTGTGTAGTCTGCTAACCCGCGCTAGGCCAGCGTGGTGGACTAAGGCCTAAATGCTCTAATGATGATGAGTCTTTGAATCTTACCTCATCATTTTGAGAGAGTGGGTCGTCACCGATGACAGCTCGAGGGTCCATGGACAATTTCAACTTCAAGTCATTATAAAAATTCCTGTGCGTCGTTATGCTGCAAAACAGATACTTAGAATTCATCTATTCACAATCAACTCCAATTTATAATAATAAATTTACTGCAATAGTAACGGACGTTATTATGACCAAAAATTTAGCAAGTGTCGTGAAAAGGATATGAAGAAACTTAGGAAATTTGATTTATAGACTATCACGCTATCAGGCTATCAGGTCTACATTTTAACCGCACACCTTGTGATGATATCTCCGTTGGGTGGAGGCAGGGCGTTCAGAAGGATCGCCCACGCGAGACTGCGTGGCCTGTTCAGCCTGAGCTGTATGGCAGCCTTCTTCAAATGCTCCAGGCTCCATATCGGCAGCTCTAGCCTGCAAGAAATCATTATTAAAGAGTGAAAACGTGTTGAGGAATAAAAGCTGCATTAGAAGCCCATACTTCCTTCCTTCACAAGGTTCCCCTTATAATTGACAAGGAGTAGAACTATTGCGAGTTGGGGCACTTTGCATAACTGAGAAATCCCTTGTGAACGATTAGCATATATTTTTATCATGTGTATTCATAATGACTCATAACGCCAATAATTATTGTAGATGCGGTGCCGTAATTTGGTTGGGACAATATTATTGCTTCCGCATTTAGGTACTGTATGGATGAGTGGATACAAAACTGTTTTATTCGTGAGATACAGTGGTTCCACCACAGTCTTAGAGTCTACATAAACGATATAATAATATCTAAGGACAACGAGTCATTTATAAATTTTATCATCTCAGCGGGAATGGCTAATGACCCACGTGTTTATTGCCTGGCAGCGTGACTTCACTACAATCACCATTTTGACGAATAAAACATAGAAAAACTTACTCGGAAATATTAAGGCAAATATGATAAAGTAAAGATAAATATATCGTCACAGCTGTGGCCTTATCGTCTCCTCAAAACAACTGCGACTTGTTTATTTTTAATTGTATAGAATAAATCATCGATAAACAGTTATAGTTTGAGAGCATACGATGATATAACTGGCTTGTTAAATAATTTTAATCTGTATGTAATAGTTTGATAAATGCGCTGCGATAAAGGCCTTCGCACAGAAACATGAGAGCAGACCATATGCTACAAGCTAAATATTATAAAGTTTGTTTAAATATATCGATCGAAGTATTGCGACAATTACATTTAAACGATTGTCTCAGATTTGAATTTAATTTTCGTCTGTCGTTCATTTTCATCGTTAGTCATCAATAAAGTAATACAATTCTTTCGTTAAGACTGTCATAATTATCGTTTAACTAGCTTTTGCCCGCGACTCCGTCCGCGTAGACTACAGGGTTGGGTTCAGAACGAAAATAAGTTGTAGTCTATTTTACTCCACAGAGTCCCATTTATGTCCATATCAAAAATCGTTTACATCGGTCAAATGATTTAGGCGTGAAAGCATAACAGACATATAGTTACATATACATAGTTACAGTCGTCTACAAGTCGTTTCATCATTCTAGCTTCAAAAATCACGAACTTCTACACAAACTTTCACCCCTATTTTTATTTTACCCCCTTAAAGGTACATTTTTTACAAACTTTTAATGTCATATTTCTCTCTCTCTCTAATCAACAGCCTAAAAAATAAGTTTCAAGCTTCTAGCTTCAAAAATGACAATACTTCCATACAACCTTTCATCCCCCCTTTCAACCCCTTAAAACCCCTTTTTCCGGGATAAAAAGTAGCATAATGTCCTTTCTCAGGGTCTAAACTATCTGTGTACCAAATTTCATTTAAATCGGTTCAGTAGTTTTAGCAGGAAAGTGAGACAGACAGACAGAGTTACTTTCGCATTTATAATATTAGTAAGGATTTGACCAAATTCTGAATGGTTTTAGTGCCTATAGAATAGTTTTGTATCTTATGGTTCGATAAGGCGTGAGTAGCGAAAAGAGGATGCATAATGAGCACCTTGATGTCATCACCATTAAAATGCTAATGTATGAAAGAGATAGCCAGTTGTTTCCACCAAAACTATTTTCACAAAATTGTATGTTTGTTCAGTAGTGGTACTTCCATAGCAGCCCAAAAGTGTTACATGTTAATTGCGTAATATCTAGTTTATTTATATGTTAAATAGCTTTTGTTAAATAAAGATTATTTTTCGGAACTTTGAAGGGCAAACTGGACTGTTTGGCTTCAATAAGTACCACCACGGTGTTTGTTAGAAATGCTTAATTTTGCAATCAGTTTCGAGGTAGTTTCATTAGTAGTCTAGGAAGATTTTTTGGTTCTGTATTTGCAACCAAAACTTTTTCTAAATAAACCATAAGAACTCTTGATTGCATCTCACATATACAGGCTTAGATACATTATCCCCTTTTTAGAAGAACCAACCTGCAATTAACATCAGGTGGTAGTACCATTTTAACATGCTATTATAAAAATAAAGGCATTGGAAATGGTATAAGTGCCACAATACACTTTTCATCTTGCAATATTAAAACTAGCTTATTATAGTAATTATTTGTTCGACTGTTGAATGGTATTTAATTTTTTGATATTTATAGTAACTTAAGTAATTATGAAAACATATAAAAATCAATAAGTATATTTAGTATAATATGTTTTATTATTATTACCAACCTATGTTCTAATTGTTGTAAATTTACATGCATACACATGGCTAGTGAACACAGTGGGTAGCCAGAATTTATACAAATATTTCGGATTTTTAAACAGCCATATAACCTTCCCCAATATTTGTTAAAGCGACTTTTCTTATTGTTGCCATTCAAATAAAATTTTGCTGTAATTCACAATTTTTAACAGTTTAATGATCTGGGCACATTCGTATGATTCTTTTTAAGCTATACATAATATCCAACATATCAGCTGATAAGCAATACAGAATGTATTTGAGTTTTTTAACAAATACTTAAAATATATTTTTTATTAATAATGGAGCTATTACGCTTGAGTTGTTGTAAAGGTCAATAAAATAATATACATAAATATAGCGCGGAGGAACAGGTTTTTATAGTGACAATGAACAAAGAAAGTTCTGCAGTTCACATCTAACTTCTAAGTATACTTACTCAAAATCGATGCAATCGCTACCGTTATTAGACGGTGAACTCGACGAATAATCTGTGCTATCCTGATCCTGCATCATAAAATATTAATTCGCTGGTATAACATTCAAATAATTTCATAATAACTGATGATATTTTAGTATTACCCTTACCATTTCAAATGTTAAATTATATTGGATACATTTTAATACTTTTCCATGGTCTCATTACATGAGTTACTTTATTGTTATTTATCAATGCTTTATTCGGCTTAAAGTTATTGTTTTAGTTTTCTCGTGGTTCTCCCTAAAATTCACAGTTGACAAAATAATACTATACTAGACTAGATATTTGACATTGACACTTGACTGTAGTTTGACAATTAGGTACCCTAAAGTATCATGCACATTGACAATAATAAAATTATTTAGGATACTGTTTAGTAGGTAGGTACTTAGGTACATGAAATAAACAATAAGAAAAAAATTAAATCATATTTCAAAGCATTCAACAATATTTTTTTAATCAACACAAAATCGAATCACTCATTTCAATCAATTCCTATAAGTATAGATATTATAAGTACCCTTTTTAAATTAAAAAAAAGCAACTTATACGTTATAAATAAGAGTAAGAGATTTATATCGTGTTGTTTTTAAGGTTAAATATTTATTCATAAAATATTTTTTACAAAAAGGCTTTATACATAGATATTAAAAAGTCATGAGAATCCTGGAACGTAATATGATGCTAAGTGTAAACTGTTGCCTGATTGGTTGTTGAAGATGTATACAATAAAGGTGGTAATTTTCAACCAATGAAAATGCAAGTACAAATCGTGCCGTTCTCGTTCCGTGCCGTTGCAAAAGAAATTTCATGGCGTCTCGCACCGACTGATTGACCCTGCCTCCTTGCGTCCTGTGCATAGAAATACGACGTAACAAAAGATCTATGAAGTCTGTGGATCTATGGATCTTTCTCTTTTCAACAACCGTTCTCTCATTTCCTGAAATTTGTAAATTGTGTTCAAAACGTACTGTATTTTGCTGTTTGTGTATCGTTGAATAATCTGAGTAACAAAACGTATGTGCATTAAATGTTGGAAGGTGCGAGCGACGCAATGGACTGCAGTACATTAAAAGTGTCAGTGTACGTGCTCGGCGAGAGATCGCAAGCGCTGCTCGCCCTCGCATTGCGATGACCGTAAGCATCAGCGGGAACGATGATCGCCAACCTGCCGCTCTTGTTCGCCAACGGGAACCCGACAGCTCTGTCAAAGATCACCGGCGGCGAGCTAGAGAAGTTCATAACATTCATGGTGACATGTTCCTGGGGCCACGACACAGCGAAGGACATCCGGCAGCCGCCGTGGTGGCCGCAAGACGTCGCGTTCTCGCACCCTTTCGCGAGGCCGCACGACGTGCCCAAAGACTGGGAGATGAGACTGAAGACCGTTGTGAAGAAATGCTACGAGTACCACAAGAGCGCATTCCTGTTGGTGTTCTCGGCGCAGCTGGCGCGCTACCCGCGCAACCGACTGCGCTATGTGGACAACCGCGACCACACCACCTCGCTGTACTACCGGCCCAGTGGCCGGCTGCTGGTCACCTTCCGCAACGAGAACATTTACTACGACCGCGGCCCGCAGAAGGAGCTTGACGAGCCGCTGGTCCGCGCTGCTGACATCTACTTGTGTGATAATTGTGACAGCCACTTTGATAACTTGGAAATATTGAAAGCACATGAGAGGCTCTGTAATAATGAGGAAGTTCCACCAAGCACATGTAGCAGTGGCCTCCAAGATCTCCTTTCTGCTCTGCGGTTGAAGCACATTGATGACAAGAGCGAAGATCCGCCTCCTGTGGCTTATGATGATGCTGACTCTAAGCCGAAGAATGTGCGAAATGCTGCTAACATTGACCGAGGGCCTCCTTATCCATTTTCCTCCTTAGCATACATGAGAAATGCTAAGTCTTCTGTGCAGCGAGATACAACATATTCAAGAGAGAGAATTGAAAGGTTTTGCTGCACCACCAACCCCCTTAGTAAAAATTTAGTTAGTAAAAGTAAAAATCAACAATTTCCTGTGAGATACAGGAGGCCTATAGACTACTGGCATAGAAATCATATATTTCCGGACCAGAGAAAGAAAAAAATACTCGATTTAAAAGCTCAGCTATTACTGTTAAAATGTAAACCTGTTAAGGTCACCGTAGAAAGAATGTCTTTGGACAAAATGAATGAATATATTGACAACTTGAAGAAGGAATCTGAGAGTAAAATTAAAATCGGAGCAGAGGAGAAAGACATCATATTTGTAGAAAATATTGATTGTGAACAGCTTAATGATACAGAGATGAAGTATTCAGATCCACTGAAGAGGGCAGAAGAATGTGAAGTAATTGACTTGTGTTCAGATGATGAAACTCCTAGTGTGAACGAGAACTGTGACCCGCGCGCGGGAGTGACGTGTGTGATGCGGGGTGGCGCAGTGTTAAGGCGTACGGTGCCACCACCCGCGTTAGCGGCGCAACCCTGCGGCACGCGACATCGGCCACTGCCTCCAGCAGTGCTTCAACCACATCCTGTCATACTAATTGCGCACACACTGAATAATTTACAGACTATATCCATAGATTGAATTCATGTATTAATTTATCTTTAGGTATTTTTCTGATTATTTATTATTAATTCATGATTAAAATTTTAATGTTCATTCCAGCTTTTATTTCAGTGGTATATTTTAATTATAATGCACAAAATGAGTTGTTTTTTTTTTGGATTGTGCATGGGCACACACCATAAATGTGATTTTTGTGTATTGTTGCAATATTAGCAACATGCATTACCCATTTTTTTATAAACTGAATGGGATGTGCCCAAATAATGCTTTTGATTCTGATTTTTTTGTAATGAATTAAATGCTGAAATATTTGCTGTTTTAAGCAATAATTTATTTAATATTGTTTACTCGCAGGGTAGATTTACCATGTATTTAAATATACCAATCTGGTGTTATATGAATAAAATAGTGCAAACTACTTGTATACTGTGTTCAAGAATTTATTAGCCTCATGGTCCAACTAGTCATATAAAAGTCAAAATCATTAACACAATTAAAATGAATTTACAAAATACTCTTAACCTAATGATTCGAATATAGTATGTAAGGCAATTGCATTGCAAAGTGGGTAGTTTAACTTGACCACCTGAAAGGCATGCGCGGCGTGTAGCTCAGATTTCATTGGCCCTTGCAAACTGTTACTCGACATTATGCACACCCATGCTTGGCTAGTATTAATTTATAGGCATTCTATACTGTTGCTTACATTGTAGACCGAGTATGAAACTGGTCTTTCGTAATAAATTGACTGATATCAGTCGAATTATAATTCGAATATGTGCATGTGTATAATTAGCTTTTTAAATTTGAGAGGCCTCGACTTTTAGCCTTAATTTTCCTGCTTCTATAATTGGATTGAGTATTTGCATGATTCGAGTATCTATGTAAATTATTCTGTTTTGACGTTTTAATTAAATTGTGGGTAGGCACAATATTGCGACCAAAGACATCTTTGGAAATCGTGATTTTATTGTTTTGTTAAAAGTTCTGTCATATGGCACTCGAGTGTCACTTTGGAACATTTTTAACTTATATGCCTTTGTAATGATACCGATATAAATTTAAAATATTTACTTAAATAATACAAAATAATGTAGTGTTTTTTTTTTATTTTTGTAACAAGAAAAATGACAATTACAGGAAATTATAATATTATTTGGTAGAATCATATATCTTCTGTGTTTACCCTATGGTGGGAGTTTAGTGGCCGTCGGCTCTCCTCGTCCGAACCATAAATTACTTCTTCATCTGAGTCGTTTATCATAGAAAACGCGGGGTTGTCTTTGGTTATGGCCGTTTCTGAAATGAATGTTTCCATTAAATTAGTGTCAGATATAAACCTTCATGTAGGATATATTATCTGTGACTGGTACGTTTACCTATATCAGACTATGTAGATTCTTCTAACCCGGGCTGCCGAAACGTTTAATCTGAGCAGATACTAATTACGGTATGGATCCCTAACACATAACCTCCTACGCTTACACACAGACTAAAATCATGACTTGCGGGGAAGGCGAGGGGGAACGCCACAGTTTGTGAACGAGAAGTGTCCACTATGATTCCGCTATAAGCTACCAAGTTCTCCAAGTGTTAAATAGACCGCAGTAACTGCGGCGCAGTTGACATCCAATAGATTAGAGTCGGGGCCCTGGTTTATTCTCAGTGTCCCCCACTGGCCACAGGTTACCCGCGCCGTCATTCTTCTTGGGGTCATTTTTGGTCACGATGCCTTGTCTCCGCAGCGCAGAAGAGCCACCAAGCCTCTATAAGTCACCTTTTCAAGTGGTGGTATTGATACGCCTCCTTACCACAGGGCAACTACTTGGGTTGCTTGGAGTCTAACTCAGCCTTAGAACTAGACTTGGCTCTGTCAAGACTGTTAGTGGAAGTTTGGCTATCGGTCGGACTCATGCCAGCGATGCAATAATTTCCGTAGATGATAACTCGTTTACCGAATATAAAAGAGCTTTACCTTTAGACGTTCATTGTTTGTTAACATCTTACCATGGATGGATCCACCGCCCGGTGAGAAAAGGTATGCCAGAATATACATATTGAAGTTGAAGAGACCATATAGCGCCATGAATGGGGCGGAGGTGTCGTAGTGGATCTTAGGTTGGGAGGCCCAGTGGTCTTGCAACGCGGCTGGACCCCACCCTTGCACCGCGAGTAGGGTAGTTATAAATGTCACCGTGGCCACCACTATGGACAAGCAACGTAGTCTGATGTCTGTAAAAAAAAATACAAAAATTATTCTCTACATCCCTTCCATTTTGGATCCTTTAGGGGTAGCGTTAAATTATTGCTTTTTCAAATATTCTTTCAAATATAACGAATTCATAAATTTATAGGTCTATTCATAAATTAATCAGTCATACAAGTTTCATGTCACCACATCAAGATTGAAGTGCGTGCGCACAAGACAGAGAGAGAGAGACAATGAAATCTTTCCGCTTTAAGGTCCTTTAAGGTCTTCCAAAAATTTCAGTCCCTGCTCGCTTGCTTAATAGTGAAGACACAATTTTTATCCACCAGTTTCGTCGCATTCTAGTTGACGATAGACAGTCTATTAAAAATAAATTAGGCGTGGGTACCTACTTTAATTCATTGCATCGTTAACAATTAATGATACGTAAAATACCAACGGCTAAATCGGTATTTCTCATGTTGGTATCATGACATGATAACACTCACAATCGACCACATTTAATTATTTTTTTGTTTTTTCTTCGTAGGATACATTTACGTCAGGTCAGTGGGATTATTGTTTATACATCTTATCAAGAACTAATTAAGTTTATTGTAACAAAATGACAATTTAGTACAAAGTTTGTACACGCGTGGAGCCAAATAGGTATATCTATGTAGATATTTCAGGGTGCCGGCGCGTACGCAGACTTTATGACCAACCTTCCCATCAAAAACCACTCGGTAATTTCGGTCAATTTCGCGGCATTCGTCGGTCTACGCGCGGACAGCAAACATTCGATTTATTGGGAAATTAAAAGGAATTTTGATTGAAATTGATTGTTTAAATAAATTACTTTTCAAAATGAATCCCCCAATAATAATAATGATATCACTGCTATTCTCAACAATACTGGACTATCTGCCTCTTCAGTTGTGAAGTTTTTCTTAGGAAAAGCCAAAGTATGAGTAATCATAAAACCAACAATTGTGACGTCAGTAACGCTGACGCCACACATTTAAAAAACAATTCAAAGCCTCACCTGCCCCAAAATATAGCTTTGTTTGGGACCAGGAATTGAGATCAAGTTTCCATAAATCATAGATTAATCTGGACTCCTAAGTTCCTGGAAGCCTAAGTTTTAGTAAATGTTAAATCTATATTAAGTCTTATTTATAAAAAAATCTAGTCTAATGTTAAATGTAGAATTTCGTGGGAATGGAGCCAGTGGCGGTGCGAGTGGTTTTTGCAATAAAGACTTTGTCTAAAGGTTGTTGAGTTGCGTCTGCGGCGAGTGCAATCGCGCGGTGAAGCAACGGAGCGGGGTCACGATAGATGAGCGATCACCGCCGGAATATAGATCCACTGTACATACGGCTACTGACTCTTTGTTGCTAAGTGCATTCAATCTATCCATCCGTATTTCTGACAACTGACAGCAAATTGTATGAACAAGTATTAGGTATTCAAATATCATGTTTTCTTATTGTAACATTGACATTAAATTATTTTATGCGTATCGAAGGGTCGGAAAAGGGCGCCCACAGAGAACATATAAAGATCCGATTTGTGATGTTCTCCGCAAAGGCCAAGTTAGAAGTAACCCATAACCGACGTTTGTGTAAGGGAAGTTGTATGGATGTTGAAGAAGCAAAAGAGGTGTGTCAGGATTGTAGATCGTGGCACTCAATAGTCTCTGCCTACCGCTATGGGATACAGGTGTGTGTGTATGTATGTATGCATTTAACATTGACATTACATTACCGAAATTATAAAACAATATATTTGGAGGCACACACCTCTGACTTTTAGAAGTCATGTGTACCTATATTCACAATAGATTATCACTTAAGTACTTTAAGGGTGTAGGGAAATATCGTGAGGAAACCTGCACACCTAAAAGTTCTTAGGATTTTCTTAAGTGTGTAGTCCACCAACCCGCACAACGCCAGCGTGGTGGACTAAGGCCTTAACCCTCTCAGTTGTAGAGGAGGCCCGTGCCCAGCAAAGGGACGTAATACGGGCTGATGATGATGATTTATTTATATTAGTCAGGAACATTTTCTTCTCATCAATCATTTTGTTCTCTTACAACAAGTGGCCATTATCAATTAACAGCAACAAGTGGCCAGCATAACACGGTTATTTAGGTAACTAATTTACCTAGTAAAAATTATATGAAACAGAATTGATACCGTATCGAAGCTCTAAGAAATCTTAACACGCTACAAAAGGGGGCCAGGAAAAAATATAGAATTTTAAATCACGGTTTATTGGGTAGTACTTTAGAAACAGAATTCCAGGTTTATTTTTCGTTATCAGGACGTAACAAAGTTTATCTTTGTGAAAGCGATAGCGGTGTAGCTTAACTGGTTTGTTTGTGGGCAAAGGTTCAATCCTGAGGTGTGACCCCTCCCACTGGAAGTTACGTGTGTATGCATTATGAAAGCTTGCAAGTTCTCTACAGACGAATTACAAGGTATGAAAAGCAATTAGAAGTGGTAAAATATGGTTTACCTTAGAGATGGCTCTGTACATGAATGGGTCACAAACAGTCTTATGAGCTGATCCAGACTTTAGTGAAGTAGCAACAGCAGACGGTTTAATCTAAGGAAGTTAAGATGCAACCAAAAGTTTTCACATGGGCACACCAAAGTTGATGATGGCAGCGAACAGTCAACGAAGTACAGTGCATTTAAAACTGTTACGAGAAGTGATTTAGATTCGCTTCCGATGGTTCCTTAGTTCGAAATATCAGTGTAAGTTTATTTTATCAATGGAACATGTCTCTAAGATGAAATAATGACCTGGTAAATTTGCATGACATTTGTATTCAGCGATACGATAACTTCAAACTTTGAGGAAGGCCTATGTCCAGCAGAGGACAGTTGAACACATTCTAAAATTGTCAATGACGCTTTATACTTTATAGCTGACCCGGCAAACTTCGTTCCGCCTAACAGCCGATTATTTAATTTGTTTTTTCTTTTTTTTTTTCTTTTTTTAGCCTAAGTTACTTCTTATTACATCAGCTATCTGCCAGTGAAAGTCCCGTTAAAATTGATCCACCCGTTTCAGAGATTAGTCGGAATTAACAGACAGACAGACAAAAATTGTAAAAAACGTTATTTTGGTATATGTACCGTGTATACATCCATTTGCATTTATTAAAAAGCGGTTATTTCAATATTACAAACTCCTCCAATTTTATTTATTTTTATACTTAGATAAACTTACCAAAAAACGGCATGTTTCTTAAATCGCTGTACGCTTTTATTATCAAAACTAGCAGATAGAGGAAGTACAGCGTAACAGCACTGAAGAACATAATCTTGACAACCTGTTGACAATGGAATCATTTATATTTCTGACGATTTAATCATTGTTTCACACAATACATCAGAGCCTTCTTCATATCTTCGTGAATTTCATACAGGCGTGTTTCTCGTATTTTTTAAAAACATCTCGTTTTGTGTCTTCGGTTCATTTTACAGTTAGGTATAGCAGGAAATTTTAATTTATATTGTGGCTGTGAATCATAGACCGCTTAGGTCAGCTGATTTTTTGTTAGAGTTACGTCATTACAAATAGAAAACAATCTTCATTTTTATTCATCCAAAACATCATGTTTGTGCATAGAAAATAAAAGTAAGATATTTTGTATCAACTTGTTTCTTTTCAAAATAATATGGTTTGAGCTTTACCCCGATTATCGAGTGTTGGATTGTGTGAAGAATTCATTATAATTTATCACCCTAAAAGCCAGTGGCGGTACTTCCATAGAAGGCTTCTATGGAAGTACCGCCACTGCTAAAAGCAAAAAGTTGTGGAATCTTCACTAGTACCTAAATTATTTGAGCATCATCACATAGTCTCAGGAAACGTTGCCACTGCAATTTTCCTGTTGACATGGAAGTTTTGCCTTTTTGACGTATACCTATGCATAAATATTTTTCTCCAATAGTAAAAACGTTTAATCCATGTTCTAATTTAATTTTTAAATTATTAGTTTCAGTTTTAACATCAATTGAGCATGTATGGTTTTTGAAAATGTTTCTTCTCAGTTGCGCTGTAGAAACAAGTTTCTGGTTTTACGAAACACCTTTTCCAGGAAATTTAAAAATAGTCTTGTCGTCATTCTTCAATTTAAAGAGCTTTACCAATGTCATTTGTATTGCGAACTGATATTTCCGACGCAATCAATTCTGTATATTTATTTATTTATTTATGGAAGACTAACAGCTATATTATAACTAGGTTAAAAAACAAAATAATTAACAAAAAGCCAATACTAAATCTTCACTTATAACTACAGATCAGTAAAAATAAAATAAAAAGTGTGCAATAAAAGAAAGATAATAGTTATAGTAAAAAATAAGAAGAAAAAAAATATATTAATAACAATAAATTAAACAAAAAGTAAAAAGCTACCGCTAAATACACATTATTTTATTATTCCGGTTTTTTGAAAAAAGTATGGCTCAAACATCTCCTTGCAGATGCAACACTCACCGAAAACGGGTCTAGGTTATGGTCCTTACAAAGCCTATTGAAGTTGGCGCATGCTCGCAAAAAGAAACTGTTTTGCCTGTAGTTGTTTGAGGCTTGCGGAACACGCAGAGGCGGGTTAACACGGAGCGGCTTATTAGGCACATTAAAACATATTTTGGCGAGTAGCTCAGGGGAATCGATATTACTTTTAATAATTGTTATTTATGTTATAGATCAATATAAGTTATATGTAAAAAATAGTTTTAAAGTGGCTCTTACATAGTTACGAAGAAACGGAAAACAATTAGTAGTAATACACTAAGATAGTTTATTCACACATAAACGTGCACACACACATACGTACGCACATTTATATTATAATTAGATATTAATTTTAGAAGTTACCTTGTTACCTAATTTCTTATTGTTTCCAAATTTTATGTTCTTAGGGATTGTTTTACATTGTTTTTTGTAATTATTTTATAAACTTTGTAAAAACCTAAACTAAACTTGTACAAATGGAAAGATGCTGGTGCTCAATGTTCAGGGTTAGTTCATAGTATATTGTTTAATAAATATAATTTGTCTTTCAGTAATTCATTGCAACAATTATAATTAATAAATATTTGTCACATTAAAGATACAATACTTTCATTTCATTTGGCTTTTATCCCTGTAATATTTTGGTGGTTGAAGGCTGTACCTATATTAAAAATAATATAATAAGTTATACTACTATAATTTTTACTGGTTCCAACTATAATAGATCACAATATTTGTAGTCATTAAACCCTCTTTTAAAATACAGAATAAAAAAATAAAAATAAAAACTATACTAGACCGACCACTTAGTAATTGAAACGATTTACTCACGGGGTAGTTAGGGTTCATGTTGTAGTTGAAGGTGGGATCGTAGTATGCGTAGTATTTCTGCCAGACTGTGATGATCATCGCTGGCGTCCACACCAATCCCACCACAATCACTTTGAATAGATAAAACGATACGAAACCCCTCTCGTTCTGCAAGAATAATAAATAAATAAATAGTCGTCGTGGCCTCGAAGTTTAGGTAGGCAGTCGAGAATCTCGACGTACGCGGGTTCAAACCCTAGGCACACACCTCCGACTTCGAAGTTATGTGGGTATTCACAAAGAACTATCACGCAGTTTAACGGTGAAGGAAAACATCGTGATGAAACCTGTACACCTAAAAGTTCTTAGGATTTTTTTAGATGTGTTTTCCGCCAACCCGCTCTAAGCTAGCGTGGTGGACTAAGGCCTAAACCCTCTCATTGTAGAGAAGGCCCGTGCCCAGCAGTGGGACGTACATATATGGGCTGATGATGATGAAAATACATACATAACAATTAACAACCAACAGTTACATACATAAATCTGACCCTACAGTAAAATACAAGACTTGTGTCGTGTATAACAAATTACGAGAGACTTTTTGGTCTCAAACAACCAGGCTCGAAACAAATATTTGTGGATCACACAAACATTCGTCTCGGTGCGGCGATCGAACCCGCGGCCTCTCGTTTCACAACCTGGTGTTTAGTCACGTACGCCTTGGGGCTGTCGAAATACAATCATATAGTGTCAATTACTTGTTGTCGTATGGAGTAATTACATAGGCACATAGGTATAGTTTAATCATCATCAGCCCATATACGTCCTACTGCTGGGCACGGGCCTCCTCAACAATTGAGAGGGTTTAGGCCTTAGTTCACCACGCTGGCCTAGAGCGGGTTGGCGGACAACACACATAAGAAATTTCTAAGAACTTTTAGTTGTTCAGGTTTATAAATAGTCGAAAATGAAGGAAAACGAGCGCTGGATTAAGAAGAAGCGAAAGATTTTGTTCACCTAAAATTATCTACTCGTATTATATGAAATCCTAAGCAATTGTGCCACGTTTCAAAATCAGCCTCCGCAACTCCCATAGCGGATATATTATCTAAATAGTCCAATATTGCGATTTGTCGGTAGGTAGAATTTAGAGTTAATTATTAATTTCGGGCATAAATAAATATTAATAACAGCTTCATTATGATTAGGTAAACTGGAGTTTGGATTTTGAACAGCCTCGTGGTCTCGCGGTACAAGTATGTGCCGAGCGATCTAGAGGTCCTGGGTTCGATTCCCGGGTCGGGCAAAGTGTTATTGGGTTTTTCCATTAGGAATTTCTCGGTAACAGCACGGAGTCTGGAAATGTGCCCGAAAAACGGCAATAGGCTCGCCCCCTATTACGTGGGACTGATACATACTTGGCGAAATGTGGGTGCAGAAATGCGCCTCTGCCTACCCCTTCGGGGAATACAGGCGTGAGTTTATGTATGTATGTAAATAAAAAAATAAGTGCTTCATTATGATTAGGTTAACTAGAGTTTGGATTTTGAACTGGATTTTATAGACAAGGTGTTGTGAGGCACGCACTAAGTACGCCATAACAGACTTATTAAGCAATAGCCTTCAATGTCAATACGATAAGATAAAGGTTCGAACACGACCATGTCGAAACACGTATAGTACATACATAGATAGGTCAGTGGCGGGACTTCCATAGAAGCCCAAAAACGTTAAACATTAATTGTGCAATGTCTAGTTTATATTTGCTTATTATGGGGGCTTAACAAATTGCTTTAGTAAAATAAAGATTTTAAGCCTAAAAAATATTATTTGGAATTTTAAAAGGCAAACTGGGCTTTTGGGCTTCTATGGAAGTACCGCCACTGAGATAGGTACATATATGCATTTTTGTATTGCTGAACGGCAGATATGTCTCTGCCCTGTGGGAAGAGGGCGTTAGAATCCCACGGTATCCCCTGCCTGTCGTATCCGAGACGGCCGAGACATTTTTGTCTCTGACTCGCACCGGGCGGCTGCGGAATAATGGGCGCTTTTTGCCCACTCACCGTGGTCGCCCCACTTGACGCGAAGTTGGCCACCGGTTGGTTTTGGTCACTATGCCGGCATAAGGAATTTTGTTAAGGACCTAGCCCGGCATTAACATTTGCGCGGACGTATCGTCCCCGCGCGCCGGTCGGGAAGGCCGGTGACACCGACATACGCTTCCCGCCCCCCTTCCCCAGGGCTGGCAGGAAATAAAGCCATAATTAGCTTTCCCCGCAAAAAAAGGCAGAGATGTCTATAATCACGTTATGACAGTTGTTTGTTTTAAGTCCTAAGTATAGGGGTTGAGACTATAGCCGTTTTAGGGAATAATTTCAATCCAAGCTACCACGGTAGTATTGAGAATTTTGTACTGGAAAAACCCAATAACACTACCCGACCCGGAACTCGAATTGGATACTAACTTACAATCGAGCAATGGGCACTAACCTCTTCCCTCAACGAGAGGGGCCTCTAGTCCAATACGTCGAACTAAGGCTTACCTCCCAAGTGCTAGAGGTATTGTAATATCCAGAAAGAGGACACATAGGTACTCAAAAAGGAGGTAAATTTTGTTTATCTGCGCAGTTTCCACACAATGTTTTCCTACATCGTTTAGTTGCGTGGTTATAGATATTTCCAACAGTCTGTGAAATTTAAATCCGTCATTTTTTTTTTAATTAATAAGTATTTACTTAATTCCCTTTTCTTTTCTAATGTCATGAAATTATTGAGGTAATGGAAAAAAAAAATATATAATACGTATAATACAATATGGACGCACGGCGGCCATTTTGAGCAGTAATTCCAGCTAACTGTGACACAGTTTATCGACTCTTTATATTGCAATTGAGTTTTCCTTAATTGTCTTTACGTCTGCGCCTCTTTGCTATGTATATTCAATTTATTAATTTATTGCGACATATTTCATTTGATATTTTACATTATTAGCTTGTTGATCTGGAGAGAGTAGTACGTGCTGTTGAGTAGCAGGGTGAGGGTAGCTTAAAAAGGCAGAAACATCACGTAATTAATGGCAAATATCTATGTGATGTATTTAAGAAAATTATCTATAAATTAATACAGACGTGTGTCGATCATGTACCTACGGAATGTGTAAAGCAGATATCTACCAAGACTCCGTTGAAATGCAATAGTTTATAAAAGCGCCATCTAGTAACGTATACTAAAACTATTATTCTGTTTATTCATTGCAAAAGTATACCATTATTATGAGAATATTTTGCCATTTTAATAGAAATCTGCAATTTTCCCATAAATATGAATGACCTTGTAACATCTATCTAACCTTTCATAGTCGTAACGCGAATCAGATGTGCCCTAAGTTAGCTGTGAAATAAAATTAATCATGGTATATACCTGTCTGAGTCCGTGGTACAGGGCCAGCCAGGCCAGCATGACGCAGGCCAGGAACGTGGTCTGGAACAGCGAGTCCAGCAGCGGGGCCACGCAGCTCGCGGACACCAGCCGCAGCGGGAAGATCGGGTCTAACAATACACACGGACACATTATCCTCTAGATTTTTAAAAGCCCTCGTAATAGGGGGCGATACTGATGGCGTATTGGGCATATTTTTTAATAAATTATCTCAGAATGACATAGTTCTAACCCCACACTAAGATTTAAGTCTTGGGTTGTGGGTATCAGGAATTACGGGAGACTTTTTGATTCCATTAACGTTTACCAACCACCACCACGAATAATATAAAATAAACCATATTTGTGGATCTCCGAAAATCAAACCCGCGATCTTTTATTTCACAAGCTATAGTCTAACCAACTGCGCCATGTCAGCTGACATTTTAGACCATTTGCTGCTATAAGAATTTTTTAAATCGAAAAACCCAATTACACTTTGCATGAATCGAAGTCGTGTTTTCTAGATCGCACAACAAATTATTGCACCTTGCATATGGTAGACGAGGATATAATTGTTTAAAAAAAATATATAGATGTACCTATGTCCGAATTTCAACATTTCCTTCTAACTAATTAATTATGAATGAGTATTTTCCAAAGTTATATTAAATTATTTCAAAATCTGTTTTTTGGTACAGCTAGAGTAAGCGAATAAACAGAAAACTTAGAAAACAAGTTTAATTACCATTGTAAAGCAGCAGAAGAGGCAACAATATAGAAAGCCATTTTTGTTCTATAGCCCAGTCGTGCGTCGAATACTTTCTCAGTGAATGCGCGAACCAACACTGAAACATTGTCTTCAAATTAATCATATTTCAACATTTATGTTACTTCTAGGCCCAGTAGGCTTTCTGAAAAAAAACACCCAGATAGTAGCGGGTTCATAAATCGTTGAATTTTTGAGATAATGTGAATACTTCAATTATATAAATAAAACATGTAAACCTGTACAACAGGGATTCTCATAAAGGAGATTTTGTGTGTACCAATCTATGAGATTAGACCAACATGGTGGACTTAAGTTTAGCCCCTCTCAAAAGACAACACTGTTAAATAGTAACCTTGATTACTTCGATCGAGCCGACTCATATACCTATATATGTTGTCACGAGATAAAATATACAGAGTGTATTCAGACCGTGATCGGAAACTAAGGCAGGTAATAGCTAAGGTCATTACAAACCCCTTGGCATTAAAGAAAATCACGACAAACAATATTTTTTTTTACGTTTTCCTAACAACCACATACATTTTATACCTATGATTGTTAGGAAAATTTTTATTTTTTGTCGGGATTTTCTTTAACGCCAGGGGGTTTGTAATGACCTTAGCTATTACCTGCCTTAGTTTCTGATTACGGTCTGAATACACCCCGTATACATAAATAGTACCTGGATGACCGAGCTTTGCTCGGAATTTTTTATTTTTTTTGTTTGTGTTTTTTGGAAATTATATTTAAGTACGAATTACTAATAAAATGATGAAATATGAATAATGTTACTTAACAACGCCATCTGCTGGTTTGTCGTTAAAGCAATTAGTTGCTCACAAAAAATAGTATTATTATTCGCCAATTCGCCAATAGATGTCAGGAAGAGTCTACTCAAACGCCTCCTTTTTGTTATTTTTCTTCCAAATGACATTTTCTAAAAATGATTCCTAGCTAGATCGATTTATCGCCCCCGAAACCCCCTATATACTAAATTTTATGAAAATCGTTGGAGCCGATTCCGAGATTCCAATTATATATATACAAGAATTGCTCATTTAAAGATATAAATATAAGATTTTACTTACAGTTATAGTAAACGTGGTAAGTAGAAATATAAATCTGAACCACGTCTCCATTTGTGTAAACGCCGGATTATAGGTCTTAAACTGGAAAATAAGAGAAGACATTAAGGATAATAAACAAACCAAGTAATCTAGGTATCGATAAAGTCTTATGCAATTACCATTACCAAATGCCAATATCTAGCTGTAATCTTGAAGAATAATAATAAATAATAAATACACCCAACAGTCACATACATAGTTCTGACCCCACACTAGGATACAAGCCCTGTGTCGTGGATATCAGAAACTACGAGAGACTTTTCGGTCTCACAAACACCCAGACCCGAAACAAATATTTGTGGATCACTCAAACATTTGTCTCGGTGCGGGGATCGAACCCGCGGCCTCTCGTTTCGCAAGCTGGTGTCTAGCCATCTGCGCCACGGGGCTGTCAAAGAAACACTCATTATTATAGGAAGTGCAAGAGGTTTCTTTTTTTAATAAAAAGTCCATGGCCATCTAAATAACGCGTGCAGTCTTCATATTAGAAATCAACGGTTCAAACCGTATTTAAGCACGACTGAATTTTTAAAGGTAGAACTCTAGAAAAATGTATCTTCATGATAAAAATATCGTGAGGAAACATGCTCTTACATTTTTCCATCAAAAAATTAATGGGTTAGTAGATTCCGTCAACATGCATCCAGCCTAGTGGACCTAAGACTTAACTCTTCTCAATGTTATTAGGACAGCTGTACAACGGATTATGGCAACTCACATAGAATATAATTTCTCTGATGTAGTAACGTTTGTGGAACTCCCTGAGTCCGTAGAAGTGTATGTTGAGCATGTAGTGCGTGTACTCCAACGAGCCGAGGTGCAGCACCATCACCTCCTCACACACCTGCTTCTTGCACTTCAGGTGCTCAGTCCTTGACAACCACAATTTCTTACTTACAATAGGCATCGACAGTAGAATTTAAGTAATTAGTAAGAATTTTAGTAAACTCAATTTATAGTGACTGCCTCGTGGTCTCGCGGCACAAGTACTCGTATGTGCTGTGCGACTAGAGGTCCTGGGTTCGATTCCCGGGTCGGGCAAAGTGTCATTGGGTTTTTCCATTAGAAAATTCTTAATAGTAGCACGGAGTCTGGACGTATGCCCGAAAATCGACAATAGGCTCGCCACCTATTACGTGGGACTTACACATAAATGTGGGTGCAACAATGCACCTCTGCCTATTACTTCGGGCAATACAGGCGTGAGGTTATGTATGTATGTATATCAATTCGTTGTCTCTCAAGCTTAAAATATTCCTGATAAATTTTAGGTGTGAAGGTATGGTTGACTGCTTCGTGGTGTGTGACAAGTTTGTGCCGCGCGATCTGGAGCTTCATGGTTCAATTCCAAAGTAGGAAAAAGTGTCGTTGGGTTTTCAATTGGGAAAATTGCAGTAGCAGAACGGAGCCTAGAAAAGTACCCAAAACACAGCTGGTAAAATGTGGGTGCAGAAATGTATCTGTGTTGTATTTGAGGCTACATGCATAGGTGTGTAAGTATGTAAAAGATTACATAAACAACAATATTTTCGACTTCTTCTACAGCCATCATCATCATCATCAGCCCATATACTTTTCACTGCTGAGCACGGGCCTCCTCTACAACTGAGGGGTTCTACAGTAGGTGTAAAATAAATACTTACCTATTCGTAGCTTCACTTTCAGGTACTAAGTTCACAGTGGTATGGTCACTCATCACTCCGTCTATAGATATACTTATTTGAAAACTTTTGTCGAAGATTTCCTCTGTAAAAGAAGTTTTGGTTATTGTCCAAATGTCTGACGAAGATTTCCATTAGTTCGCTTTCTTAAAAATGTAATGACTCATGTTAAATGACTTATTTATGTATGAAACCCTGCCAATTTTCATATTCGTAGTAAGAAACACCAGACACGTTTCAATAGAATTGAAGAACATTATAATTTCTTTTTAAATGTTTGGCAAACTTGGCTCTTTGCGAAATCCAAATTCTTTTACCGATATTATTTGTGAATTTTTAAATATAAATTTACACCTTATTCATAACTATCATACATCTATTTTTTTGGACCAAACTTATAAATAGAAGTACAAAAATTCATAAAAACTAGGGCACGTCACTTATGAACCAAGTCTATAGGAAAGCGTCTAATTTCGTAAAACATAAAAGGTTTTGTCGATGGCTGTAGACGTTTCTAAGGTCGGTACTGCTTATTCGGTTGCGTTTCATCATACATATCAGCGACCACGTACCATCTTCCAAAAATTCTGCATGACTTTCCACTCTACGAAATGTTATCTTTAAATTACTCTTATAGGCTATGTTCAAAGATTGTTGGACGATAAGAATACGAGTATGCCTTCCATTATCCTTCTATTACAAGCGTCGCAAAGCATATTTTAAATTCCCAACCATCTTAATTAAGCTAGATTTTCTCGTCTTATATCCAAAAATAATTAACAACAGCCACTTTTAAATAGTTTAAAAAATATAAAAAAAATGTAAAATTGACGATTCAAAAGAACTTGTATAAAGTCTATTTGAATAAAGATAATTTGACTTTGACTTTGACTTTTGAAAAGAACTTGAAGCTCAAGTGTTGTTATGAAATTGGCTATTGCTGACACTCCTTAATAACTCTTAGCAATTAACTTTGTCTATATATATTTTGGCCTTACGTCGATACCTCTTACTAATTTACCTTACCCAAATAAACTTTGGCCTAACGCCGAATTTATTCCATTCTTCACTTACCATCATTATTGTTAGTTAATATCTCCGCCAAGAGCCACAACTGCTGCACTCTAGTGCCTAGTGCTGGACTGTGCAGGTGGAAGGGACCTTGGTACATCGTGCTGGAGTTGGTCAGCACGCTTGATGCTGTCGTGGACGTTGTCATTGTTGGCGAGGGGCCTGGGGAGTGATGCGATAGATTAATAAGCGGAAAGATTTTGAGCTGCTTTAAGTTTGATATTTCGTACGATTAAAACTGAATTACTGTTATGTCAAGTGTCGCGTATTCCTACTACGGCCGTAAAACACCTCGTATATTTAATTGAGGTTTTTTAGGAATATTAATAAGTGACTAACTCCATTCAGAGGTTAGGTCTGAAGACATACCTAATGCCATCACATTGGATTAAGCAGTTTTTTTTAAGTTGATTCTGACTTTGATATAAATGTCATAACGATACAAACTGTAGCAACAAAACAAAACTCTGATCAATTTATTTACTCCCAGGGCTTATTATCTTCAATAAAATCTGAAATTCTATAGTATGCTTTTTTGTGAAGTTTATCTTTGATTGATTCCTTAAACTATTTTAAGGGAAGCTCCCTATTAGCCTTCGGAAGTTTGTTATAGAAGCGTATACATTGCCCCATAAAAGGGTTACTAACTTTCCGGAGACGAGTTACGTGTGGAACGAGATTACATTTATTCCTAGTATTTTTATTGTGTATTCAGGCATAATTTTATCGACTGGCAGCTGATAAATCGTAAAAGTCTGTCGCCAGTCGCCCCTCAATTTGAACCACACACCACTCCACATGAATTGTGGTGAAGATAAAACTTAGGAAACGACCAAGACCAGTAACTAGGAATATTGTAGCAGCCTACTCACAGCCTTCAGTAATTTTCACGTCAGCAATAGCTTAGCTATATGTACATATATAAGATTATTCTTAGGACATGAGTCATACTTTCACCTTGAATTTACAACTTGCACCTATCTACATTTGCGTTGTAATAGAAACAAGCGAAATATTTGATAATTGAAACTAAGGCTATAAAATAATTAAAATATTCCGTCAACCCCGAATTAAAAAGCTGTTTTATATTAAAGTTTTGAAAAAAAATTGTTTGTAAATTTATTTTTGCTGCCCGAAAAATATTTTAATTTTTTTAATCATCGGTAAATGTCGGTTGAGAAGATTTTTTATCATAATACTTTTTTACTTTAATTAACATTTTGGCTTATCAAAATTATGCAACAAAATGCCGCTGTTAATTGCGCATTTCTGAAATTTTAAAATATGAAAATAAAACTTACCTGCTAGTCCTATAAATACACCCAAACCGAAACAAGCAAAAAATGCTATAAAAACCATTACGAATTCCCCTTTGTGCATTGAATATATTCTCATTTGAACGGACCTATAAAAAAAAAACATTAATTGCAATTAATTTCACATATGATCTCAAAACATTTCACTGTTTGGTACCTTTCACAGCGGTCGTGATGATATGCCGGGGCGATGTATTTGTTGAATTCGCTAAACAAATCACTAAATTGTGACAATGTGTTGCGAATCTTATAATTCCATCCGCCCGACGGCAAATGGTAGGAATATCCCACATTGGCTGAATCCATCTTGTCCTTAGCCGTTTGAAAGAAAAATATAACGTTTACGGAGAAATAAACACACAAAACATTAATAATTAAATATAAAAGTTTGTAATGACGGAGTAATGTTTGCCCTACATTCAGGGCTTGTTTACAAGCTCGTTATTGATTTTCGCGGCTCGCGCTCCCCTTGCGTCGTTTCACGGAGTACGTTATGGGTGAAATTGTGACGTGGCATTATAATTATTATTCCATTTAGTTTACTAAAGTGATATTTATGCTATATAAATTCATAAGAATCAAATGGTTTACTAATACCTGTAACATACAACTTCACAAAAAAATTGGAAAGAATTACACAATATGTTAAATTTTAATGTTGTGACTATTGCCATCTATCGGATTTCATTTTAAGATAAGTTTATTTATTTATTAGTTAGTTATTGGTTAGTATATTTAACGTTCAACGCATAAATCTACACAAAACTCTATACATTCATGCCGGTACCCGTGAAGAGTTATAGTAGGTGGGACTAATCATACCATTTGGTGCATATAGATACTAAGTTTTTGCTGATAGATGGCGCTTTGGAAAAAAGTAGGACCTTCTATACACTACTATATTTGTTTGGATGTTGGAACTAATCCGTTTTTTTTTTGGAAATACGTAGGTATATTGAATTAAGTTGAATATTGGTCGTTATTGTGAGATTTTAGAAACTTCTCTGTAGCAGCATAGAGTGCGGAAGAAATGCATATTTTAAATAATTACTCGTTAAAATTAAAGATTTTATTCAACATCAACCTAAATATTACATGCTTATATATCTCCTTTTCTACGCTAATAATATCTACTATAAATAATAATTGTTTTTCATCATTAGAGCCTCTTGATATTTTACATTACTATTGTTTTTTGTTTTTAACATAATTTTGTGTCAAATGACATAACAGGAAATATTTAATAAATTTTAAACCACCATAAAATACATTTTTATTTCAAAAAAAATTATATCAACAATATATATATAAAAAAAAAATAGTATGATTAATAAATTAGGAATAACTAATTTGACAATATATTTTTTAAAATTCTGTAATACTTAGATACTTTAAGTCATGTTACCATAATGAAAAAAATAAATGTAGAACAAACATAAAAGCTATATAAGGTGATTAGCTTGTTAATAATAATTACATCGAGATTCACCAAAATATGATTTTACTAAAAAATAAAAAGGAAAATAATTCAATAATATATTAATTATACTTAAAATAAATATTGTTTAAACCTAACTAATAAGTACCATATGGTTACATCTGATGTTTTGGCAGGTATTAAAATAGGCTCCACCTAATTTTATTGACACAAACATTTCAAATACAATTTTCTTTTTAAAATCAACAGTTTTAGTGGTGAAGTTTTAATAACTTTGATTAATATTTTTTTGAGGTAAATAATATTTTTCCTGCTTTCTATTTAGCCATGGTATAAGAGCAATATAAGACACTGTGGTGGTAAACTTTATGAAACAAATTGTATGTTGAAATGCAGCGAAAAGTGGATTGTTACCCATGGCGTTGCACCTTCTGTCCATGAATAATATGGTGCCCTAAAAACATCCATAAATAGACCATTATTTACTCTTAAATTGTACTCGGGTATCTTTAACGGTCAAAGCATTTAAGTAATTTTAAGCACTGTGGGGCCTACAACTTTATCTCTTAAAGGTTTGGTGTTGCATACCACTATTCATAAGAAAGATTTTACTTGTTTCAATTGCTATATCTTCTTTTTAATAAGAGAAAACTAAGTACTTAAAACCCGATGTTTGAAATTAATTATTATGATATTTAGTTATTGTAAAACAGTGTTTTCAGGCCTTTGGAGGTGTTCATAGAACTCCAGTTTAAAAATACTTGTAAGTAAACAGCTAAGAGTTGAATATCATAGTATGAGTGTTTCATATCAAATGTAAATGTATTTAGTTTGGTGGCTAAGATAGTATGTATAAGTTTAGTTTGACATTTCAGTTACTTCATATAGATTTTGTTGAAGATCTGCCATTTTAGCAAAAAATAAATAGAAATAGAAACATCATAGATTATTTTATCTTGATTATTAAAGAAAATATTTCTAACAATAGTTAATATTGTAACATTAAGAATTGATAGCGGTTAATTGTAAAGTTGTGATGTTAGTTAAACGTTGAACAAGAATATATTGTGAAGGGTAACACTCGTTGAGAAACAAGTACGTCTTCAACTTTTATATTTCTTAACAACTTTTATATTTTAAAATATTAATCCGTCTTGCAACTGACAAGAGGTCCGCTCCGCACAAAGTCACGAATAATAATAACCCGCCGGTGTGCTTGCACCCGCTTATATAGCTCTTCTTGAATATACCCCTCCTCTTGAGTTTTATTAGTGAGTCCTCCAACACTACAATAATTTAGTAAAAGGTCTGTACGCATAAGCTTTTAATAATGTAAATATAAATATTGTAAAGTATTATAATGAAATACATTTATAATTACTAAATATTACTATTTAGGCTAACAACTCGGCCTTCCTGTTAGAAGCGAGTCCCCTCGCTTACTTTTAAATTAAATTAATACATAACAATGAACTACAAATAGTAATATCTATTTTTATTGAAATAAACTTTTTTTTTTTTTTTTTATCTTAAAACTAAATGTTAATGCAACCTCTTTATATTCATACAGTTACACGATGTGTACACAACTATTATACGTCACACATAATAAATAAAAACCTTTTGCCCGACCCGGGAATCGAACCCAGGGCCTCTAGATCGCACATCACATACCTGAGCCGCGAGACCACGAGGCAGTTCACCCTTTTACAATTATTTATTAATTTTCGTATTTCTACAAACTAGTTAAAGCGACAACAGACTCATGTCTGCTGCTTCATATCGTTGGGAAGTACTTTAAGCTGTGACTGCTCTTCACGAGGAAATTATCGTCTATTAGTACCAAGTTAGCGTTTAGCATGTGTTTGATTGAATTATACATAAGTGAAGAATTCTGTAAAGATACTGCTCGTGTAACTCATAACTTTCTCGGTAATTAGTTGCGACCCATTAGTACTTTATGTAATTCTTTTAAATATAATCACGGTAGGGCTTTTCATTATTACAATATCTGGTATTTCCGCGAATGAGTGGCCTAAGAGAACGGACTAATTAATGACGTAGTCTTCTACTACATAAAAAATAGTTGTTTCTTTTATTACCTGTACTTCTACTGTAACGGTTGTCATCCCGATTGGCGTTATTAAGTTAGGCTCTACAACAACTATTGACGTTCCGGGTCCGAGTGACAAACACTAATGATAAATATAACTGATATTATCGGTTAAGCATAATTAGGCTACTTGTTTCACATTTTTTTCTTGATCCTTTTCATGGTTTTTTTTGATTGACTTTATTCTTAAAGCAGTGCAAGGATAAATGACTCAACTTATCGCAAGTACTACATTTTAATGGAGGTTTATCACATCTATAACTTGGATGTCCAAATTGTTCACAGTTATAGCATGTTAACCTTAAGGTTATATCGGATTTGGGCGGAATCGGTCCACCTTTACGCTAACCTTGGAATTACGATTGTGTCCTACCTTCACGGATCTAAAGTATTTCAAAACCTGCACTGGTTCTGAAAATTGAGCAGCTTGCGCGCCTACCTTAATAGCCCTATCCTCTACGCTGTTCAACAAGCAGTCAACGGCCAAGCCAGTCCGTATTTTATAGATCTATTTAATAAACTTATTTTGGCATAATAATAATGATCATAAGATTCTTAACTCGTTTAAAGAGTTTTCATTGTTCTTCTTCCTAGTCGTTTCCTCATTACTGAGGGTCGTGACCACCATGCGTGTGGCTCTCCTGTACACTTCGTACCACCTTCCTCCAGGCATTCCTATTCCGTGCCATTTGTAGGCAAGCCTGGGCACTGGCTCCAGTATATGCCTTTACCGTGTCCATCCACCGGGACGGCGCTCTTCCTCTACTTTTCTTTCCCTCCACGTGGCCAACCATTATGAGTTTTTCCAGGCTGTCCTCCTGCTTAGCCACATGGCCAAAGAAGCGAAGTACGCGTTGCGTTATAATGGTGGAGAGACGTATCTTAATCCTTAGCTGGTTCAGGATTGATTCGTTAGTGCGGCGAGCTGTCCACTTGATACCCAGCATTTTCCGCCTGCGAACGCGTCAATCCTTTCCCTTGCTCTTGCCTTCAGGTCCACGTTTCAGAGGCATATAAAAAGATGGAAAAGACTAGAGTCCGCATCAAGTTAACTTTGGTCTTCAAACTAATCCCGCGGTTTCTCCATATCTTCTCCAACCCTTTGACCGCCGCTTTTGCCATCTGACCTCGTCGCACCACTTCTTTCTCGCAGTCGCCGTTGGAGCATATCAAAGAGCCCAGGTAATTTAAATCCTCGACTGTATCCAAATCTCGGAGTTCATACGTGCGAGGATTGGTGTTGTACCTGTCTACGAACATCAATTTAGTCTTGCCTCTGTTAATCTTCAGGCCGTATTCTAAACTGATTATCTCCAAGGCTTCCAACATTTCCGCTAACTCCTCCTCGGTCGACCCCACCAGAGTAGTATCGTCGGCGAAGCGTAGGTTACTTATGCGGTTTACTCCTATCTTTACCCCGCCTTTCCAGTTCTCAAGTACTCTACGCATAATATGTTCCCCAACAAGATTAAAAAGTACTGGGGAGAGTATACAACCCTGGCGGACTCCTCGTCTTAGTTTAAAAGGCTCAGAGACGGTGTTCTCTAACCTTACTTTTGACTGCCGATCAAAGTACAAATTCTGAACCAGGAATATTAGGTGTTCGGGTATACCCATCTCGTCCATAACGCGTAGCATTTGAGACCAGTTAATGCAGTCGAAAGCTTTAGCGTAATCGATGAAGCATAATGCTAAGGGTGTGTTGTATTCTCGGCTTTTTTCAATTAACTGTCTCATGTTGAATATCTGCTCGCGTGTACCCCGATTTCTAACGAAACCGGCTTGTTCTCTGGCTATGAGTCTGTCGCTGAAGTAGGTTAGTCTGTCCTTAATAATATACAGGAGGATTTTGCTCGCATGTGATATCATCGAGATAGTTCTGTAGTTCTCGCACTTACGAGTCGACCCCAAAAAGTTTTCATTCAAAAGTGCCAAAAACTTATCCAACGCAGTATTTGTTGAAACTTGTAAGTTCTGATCTTTCTAAACTAGTTCGATGTAATACACTAGCGTCTTTTGAAAAATCATGTAATTCTATTCTCACATACCTGGTTTCCAAACTTACGACTCTTCAGTCGTTCCATGTCTCGTCGCCTTGGCTCAAAGTAGCCATATTATCTTCCAAAGATCGCTGTGGTGTGCACAGCATCCTCTTCGCGTCTGACCATTGATAATGTACAACCCGTAGCGGTCTTAATTGCTTGTCTCGATCTCGGCTCTCACTCCTGGAAATGCCTCGGTACCGACCCCGGCTCTCACTCCTGAGAACCTTTCGGTCGCGACCCTGGCTATCACCTCTAAGAACGCCTCGATCTCGACCCCGGCTCTCACCCCTGAGAACCTTTCGGTCTCGACCCTGGCTATCCCCTCTAAGAACGCCTCGATCTCGACCCCGGCTCTCACCCCTGAGAACCTTTCGGTCTCGACCCTGGCTAGTCCCTCTAAGAACGCCTCGATCTCGACCCCGGCTCTCACCCCTGAGAACCTTTCGGTCTCGACCCTGGCTATCCCCTCTAAGATCGCCTCGATCTCGACCCCGGCTCTCACCCCTGAGAACCTTTCGGTCTCGACCCTGGCTATCCCCTCTAAGAACGCCTCGATCTCGACCCCGGCTCTCACCCCTGAGAACCTTTCGGTCTCGACCCTGGCTATCCCCTCTAAGAACGTCTCGATCTCGACCCCGGCTCTCACCCCTGAGAACCTTTTCGGTCTCGACCCTGGCTATTCCCTCTAAGAACGCCTCGATCTCGACCCCGGCTCTCACCCCTGAGAACCTTTTCGGTCTCGACCCTGGCTATCCCCTCTAAGAACGCTTTGGTCTCGACCTCAGCTCTCACTCCTGAGAACCTTTCGGACTCGATCCTGTCTCTCGCTCCTCGAAATGCTTTGGTCTAAATTCCGGTCTACACATCTGGGCTTACTTTGGTTACGAACCGGTCCCTCGTGCTCAGAATTGTTCACACCCTCTTTCTCGAGATCCATAGCGAGAGCTGAAACTGACATACCGGCTTAAAACACAGTAAAAATGTCATACCACTTCGTATAACATTTATAATTACACTAGATGAAAACCCGGCCTCACTCGGGTGAAATGTTACTCATAATACACATGTGGATAGATTCCTCTGTAGTTATCGGTTCTCAAGAACTATTAAAGGCAAAGCAAGGTATAGATTCCCATAGCACCGTTTATTGTGCTTATTAAACACAGTACATTAGAACCGAGATGTTGGCAATGATTAAGAAATAATCATAAATATTCTCTATAATGCATCACAGATTAATTATAATAAGATTTCTCTATTTACAACAATTTTCGTTAATTGTTCATCACCTTTCAGGTCGTATTATTATTTACAGCCGGGACTATTTAAAGCCATTAGCTTTTTCATGTTCATTGTTCACAGTCATAAACGGAATCAGATAAGAAAACATCATTTTCATTAATATAGGGCCGAAATCTTTTAGTCTCTTTCCGTGGAGTTATGTTTTAATATAATATATCCTCCATTTGTAGGTACTTAAGAAAATTTTATGTTCACGTAGTTAGACATGACATTTTATTTCTCAACGGCTACTATTGAGTGTTACCGGCAAAAACTTAAGTTTTACGATTGTCCTTTAAATCACTCTGAACACAAAAATGGGAGAAAAAAATCGTGTACGAATCACTTACGTCACTTATATCCAGGCGTAGATCGAAAACAATTGAAGTTGTTTTCGGTGATCCCACTTCTGAAGCTGAAGGGTAACACTCGTTGAGAAACAAGTACGTCTTCAACTTTTATATTTCTTAACAACTTTTATATTTTAAAATATTAATCCGTCTTGCAACTGACAAGAGGTCCGCTCCGCACAAAGTCACGAATAATAATAACCCGCCGGTGTGCTTGCACCCGCTTATATAGCTCTTCTTGAATATACCCCTCCTCTTGAGTTTTATTAGTGAGTCCTCCAACACTACAATAATTTAGTAAAAGGTCTGTACGCATAAGCTTTTAATAATGTAAATATAAATATTGTAAAGTATTATAATGAAATACATTTATAATTACTAAATATTACTATTTAGGCTAACAACTGTTAGCAGATCTGGGAAATAAACAATAATTTGTATATGTCACCGTAAAATTGTAAACACCGTTAGATTATAATCTATCTAGCGAGATTGTAAACTGTCGAAAGATTGTGAACCGTAATGGATATAAACGCACCTCGCGCGCCTATTGGTTGAATACTAACCTAACGTAACCTGACTATGAATATAGAATGGTCTACTGTAAGGCCGACCAATCAGGGACAGCCTTCGAATAATAACACGTTACATTGTAAGCAGTTCACAATCTTTCGACAGTTTATAATCTCGCTAGATATATCTTAATCTATCGGTGTTTACAATTTTACGGTGACATTTATACATATAAGATACAAGACTATAATTGTAAACTAAAATATATTGGTAACATATTTAAAATAGATGTAATTTCCACTAGGATTCCTCATGTCGTGACCACTTATATTACGATATATACGTAAATTGGATCCAATGTTTGCCGAGCACAAACAATTGCGCCAATCAGGGTATCGAATGTTTGTCCTGTCGATTCAATACAATCCATATACTTTTCGTATTATAATTTAGTTGTAATTGATACCCTGTTGGGGCAAAAATTTGTATTTTTTTTGTTATTCTTAAATCTAGGTTCAGTATTTTGTGCGTATCATGCACGACACCTTAGCATCCTAGTGCGAAATTATAATTTAGATTAGTTGTTAAACTTTTTTATACAAAAGAAATATAATGTATAGAACAGTTTTAGGTCTTTCACTTACAAAAGAACTTATGTCTAATTATTATATTTAACAAATTCAAGCTAAATTGGTCAAATTGCATTCAATAAATTACTTGTGATGGCAGCCTTAATAGCTATTATGCCGTTACTACTCTGTTTCATTGCAAACTACTTAAATATCGACTAATTATACTAAAACCTCTTTAGTTATCGACAATTAGTGATGTTTACCACTGTAGCTTTAACAGTAGAAAAATTCGTAAATACCGAAACCAAATAATCACTAGTAACATCTAGTAACTTGATATGGTTTGTTTCTATCGAAAACGAAAATTTCATAACTTTTTCTTGTAATAGTTTTACTTAAGTACTTTCTTAACAATAAATGTATGCTTATGCTTCTTCAAATTTGAGCCTATTTTTACCCGATAATTAACGGTGATTTTTTAAAATCTGCAATAGACTCCAGCTAACTATTTTGTACATCACTAATTTTTATCGATACATCATAGTCGAATATGTAATTGACAACAGTCGATAACTAATCGAGGCAATATAGTTACAAACTGACATTTGTACAATAGGTTATTATGGAGTGGGACTAGTGGTGGGTTCGGTGCTTGTACTCGTGGTGATGGGTGTGACGTCACTCTGCGTGGGACTGCTGGCTGTTGTAGTTAAGTTCAGGTTTGGTGTTGGCACCGTGGTACTGTTCGCCGCAATTTGCTCCGGTAAATTACCTGGAAAGCGAATGTATTCGTATCAATAGAAAATAATGATAACTTTTATGAATAGTTAGTATATACAGGGTGTATTCAGTCTGTGTTTGAAAAATAAGGCAGATAATAGCTGCGGTGGTAACAAACACCGTGACATAAAAAAAATCCCGACAAAAAATAAAGATTAAGAAATAAATTGCAATATTGTTGCAATCCCAATAACATTATACAGATCTTGCATAAATATAACAGTAAGCAGTGATGGCCTCGAGATTTAGGCACACACCTCTAACTTTCCCAAGTTATGTGTGTATTCACAAAGAATTATCACGTACTTTAACGGTGAAGGAAAACATCGTGACGAACTAATAAAAAATACTAAAAGTTCTTAGGAAATTCTTAGGTGTGTAGTCCGCCAACACGCAGGGTTGGGCAGTATTTGAATTACTTGTAATTGAAATACGTAATTGAAATACAAATACGTATTTTGTATTTGTATTTCAATTACTTTCTTAAAATGTAATTTGTAATTTGTATTTAAAATACGTGAAGCCGAAGTATTTTGTAATTAGTATTTCAAATACTCGAGGCTTCAAAATACATTTATTAAAATACATTTAGCCTTCATTTAGCGATAATGAGTGTGAGTGCGAGGCGAGAGTGCAATGATGGTAAAGCAGCTATAAAAATGTACGTCGTATTGTCAATGTCAAGCAGTGTAGCCAGCCCTACAGTTTTTTTGATATTCTGTCAGTGTTAGATTAGGCCTCGAAATTTACAGTCTTTTATAATATTGGCCATTAAGTTTGTGCTCATCAGGGTCTGCAATAACAAAACAAAAACCGCCTTAAAAAAAACCTATTTCAAAACAAATAAATATGCATTATTTTGTATTTTATATTTCAAATACCTTACTTAAATGTATTTTGTATTTCGTATTTTAATTACTTGCGATACAGTATTTTGTAATTGGTATTTCAATTAAAGCAAAGCATGTATTTTGCCCAGCCCTGCCAACACGCACTAGGCCAGCCTAAATCCTCTATTGTAGAGGATGCCTGTGCCCAGCAGCGGGACGTATATGGGCTGATGGTGATGTGATGAAATTGTACATAGAATTACGTAAGTATATGATAAGAAAAATTATATACCTTTGACATAATCCTCGAACCATTTAATAATCTCACGTGCGTGCTTGTGACTCCATTCTATCCTCAGATGTGCGGTGTCCACGATCTTTTGAAGAGTTTGTGACATCGGCAACAACTTCTCTTTGTGTTCTTGCATGAAGGATTTCAACTGGAAAATCAATGGAATTGCATAGTTTTAAAAAATGTCTCATAAGATTTTTTATCATCATCATCAAACAAGAAAAGCAATTAACATCCTTACTAATATTATAAATGTGAATGTAGGGATATTCACGCAAAAACTGTTCAACCAATCATCATGAAACTTTGTACACATATTTTTGGAGTTATTAGAAGTATCATACGATACTTTTTTTAAAATAATAATATACGGAGGGGAAAAAATTGGAAAAAGATTTGAATGATTTTTGGTATGGAAATAGGTGGAACCAACCAAAGTAACATAAGACTACATTTTATCCCGAAAATATGTAAGGTTCCTATGGGATTAGCATATATTGTAAATGCAAATGTAACACTGCTGTGTTATGCTTTCACGTCTAAAACATTTGATCGATTTGGATGATTTTTGGTATGGATAAAAACGGGACTATAAAAAAGGACATAGGCTACTTATTTAAATTCATTAAATTATTTTTCCATGGGCGGCGGTAACCGCTTACCATCAGGCGGGCCGCTTGCTCGTCTGCCTACTGAGGCAATAAAAAAAAAAAAAAAAAAATGCCATTTTGGGCACTTGGAATGAAATGAAATGAAATTGCTTTATTTAGTCACGTAGGCAATCAAATAGCACTTATGACAAGTCAATACAGAAAAGAAAAATCTTTTATTATTACATTATAATTTAACTATGGTTCATTTTATATAATTTGTACAAAATATTTACGGTTTTTTTTTATAATTTATTTTTAGTTTTCATCAGGAAATACATAATATCTTATTATTATTATTTTAAAGTAAATAACGAGATGGACCTTGTGTATTTCCGAAACGTCACGTATTATTTTAATGGTACCACCGGATCCAAACGCGACCCTGACTGAGAAGACCCGGCGAAACAAACTCAGCGGGCTCACTTTACTACTGGAATTTACGCGGCGCGACCCACACCTGAGTAGATCCAGCGAGTCCAACTCAGTGGGCATGTATTTGGTCCAGTAAGGATAACATAATTATATTATATGACCTGCCAAATAAAAATTGCCTTCTTATTATTTATTTGCTCGAATTATTTACTCGATCGGTCGTCATTTTATTTTTATTTTATTTATTTTGTGCACATTTTATATTAGATATCAATTTGTATTTGATGTTTTTATAATGGTTTAAGTTACACTTGGAGCTTTGGGTTAATTTATATTTATTTATGTATTTATTCAAATTGGGAGACGATTAATAGGTTCACTTATTATCTTCCTGCACCCAACCCAATTAATTAAGCTAGTAACATATAAATGAGAATATCTTGACCTAACAATAAACAATTATAAACTAGACATTACACAACTTTTGTGCTTCCATGGAAGTACCGGCACTGGTTAGGTTAGTGTGACAGTCACCTTGTCCAGGTCCTCGTCGGTGGTGATGAAGCCGAAGGCTCCGTTGAGCACGGCCGGGAACACGAAGGGGTCCATGTGCGTGAACTTGTCGTACACGCGGTCGAAGTTGTGTGTGAGGAAGTCCTGCGCCACGCGCGACCCCACCGGGGGCTCCACCCCCCACGCCGCCACCGCGTACTGCTTCGGAATCTCGTCCAGACTCTTCTCCAGCAACCTAAACGTTTAGGCATACATTAATACACATACTACACTTTTTACATTGTTATAGCTTTTGTTGTCGGACCAAATCTGCACGGCCCTTAACACTAAACTTCACTTCACGCTCCACGATGCAAAAGACAGAAACAGGTGACGCAGCATAGTCAGAACGAAGATCACTCCATAAACAGGGGATCACGACCCTCAGAAATGAGGAATACGATGCGAAGAGAGAGAGAGAGAGCTTTTGTTAGGGGCGGGGCCGGTACATTATCTTTTTGTCGTTCTGAAAAATCCATTCGATTTTAACGAAGGAACGTCATTATGTCTTTTACAAAATGCAATGAATGAACTTGCAGTTTAAAGGCTACGTCAGTACACATTAAAATTATTATCAAATATTCAAACATTGTCTACATTTGTTTTTTATATGATAAATCCGTTACTATTTTATGATAATATCGACCTGTAACCATATTTTTGATAAATAGTACTAGTACTCAATTATGCATATTTATAGCATGACTTAGTCAAAGTCAAATTATCTTTATTCAAATAGATTTTTACAAGTTCTTTTGAATCGTCAATTTTAAGCTATTTTAAACTTAACTATTGCCGCTTCGAAACGTGTTATCGCTGTGGAGAAGAAACAGCGATAACAGCTTAGATTAATAACATCGTTAACAAAAAATACTGCATGCTTGTTAAAGGATACTCTGGAAATATCTTTTGGATGACAATGATGATTTAATAAAAATAAGTGCTTACATGGCGATGAGTGACTCGTCCCTGGTGCTGGGCAGGCTGCTGATGATGAGACTCTTCACGTTGGGATCCGTAGTGTTCATGAACACGTCCCACAGGAAGTCGAACTCGCGCCTGCCGCCATACTTCAGCGCTATGTTGTACACTAGAGAACGGAGGTAGCTCGGTATTCTGAAATCATAAAGGACATTTTTGTTCATTCTGTACAAGTGGGAGGGGCTGAGTTTCACAAAGGGGGCTATTATTATTAAAAAAATACCCTATGGTATTTTACAACTTCAAGTTGGTATAGAAAATTATCTAAATTGATCCAGTGGTTAAATTAAGCGCATCTAAAAGTCGTAACATTAACATATAGATTTAGAAATATCCAGTAGTAGTAGGTATGGTTCAGTAGTATACACACGGTTCCGATCCCACATTATACGTTGGTAGATACTCGACAGCTTTCTCATGCATTTAAAAAAACTTTTTAGGTTTGGAAGAGACGATAGAGCGTTAAATACCGCGAGCAAATTTTTATTGCATGCCCAAATATTTGTGGACCACAAAAGGCCTTATGGACATTGAAGCTGTATGCTCTAGTTACAGTCTGCTTACCTTCGCCAAGGAGGCTGTAATAATTGTAGTACTTGTGGTTGTAATGGTTTTTGTACTAATTGTTTTTGTGCTAATTGTTTTGTGAGTTTGTACCAATTGTTGTTATTGTTGTTGTACTATTTGTTATAATTGTTGTTGTACTAATTATTGTCATGGTTGTTGTACTAATTGTTATAATTGTTGTTGTACTAATTGTTGTGCTAATTATTGTTATTGTTGTTGTACTGATTGTTGTAATAATTTTTGTTGTTATAATAATTGGCGTACTATTAATCAGTGAGATAGTAGTACTCACGGGTTGTTGTTATAGTCAGCCTGCTTGGTCCAGTTGTCGAACTGTTCCCTGGCCCAGTTGAGACAGCGCGGTGTCTCGACGTAGCACTCCCACATGACGAGGTTCTCGATGAGGAACGCCTCGTTGTCGTCCTTCGGCTTGTCCAGGCCGAAGTTCACGCGCTCCAGTTGAGGCTTCAGAATTATTTTCATGTAGTCCTGGGAATTCATCAGTCATCATCATTAGCCATCAGATGTCTACTGCTGGGCATGGGGATACCCTAAATATTTTCAATGCGACTTGTAAGAAGCTGCCTGCATCTTATGATTTTCTGTATCTTTTACATAGTTGTTATGTTGTAATATTATTTGTCGATATTAATGAGGCAGGCACAGGCCAGCGTGAAACCCTCTCGGCCAGCAGTGGGTATATAGCCCACCTGGAAGTAGGTGAAGCCGGGCACGGAGCGCAGGTTGTAGCGCAGGAAGGCCATGTTGTTGAGCAGCTGGTCCCACACGATGCGGCGCGGCTCGGCGGCCACGGCGGCGGCGAGGCGCAGCGCGTTGCTGTAGGCGAGGCGCGAGGTCTTGGCGAGGTTGAAGGCGTCGTCCAGCAGCTGCGCGCGCGCCACGCCAGAGTCCACGCCGCCGGACTCCAGCGCCGCCGATAGCAACTGCCAGTTGCGCTCGTCGTAGTTCACGCGGTAGTACCCTGCACGCAGATATTATACGGCGGATATATAGTGGCGGTACTTCCATAGAAGCCAAAAGCGTTACACGTTAATTGTGTAATGTCTACTTTATAATTTTTTGTGGGGTCAGGATATTCTCATTTATATGTCAAATTGCTTTTGTTAAATAAACATTTAAAGCTTAAAGATTCGGAATATTGTAAGGCTCACTGGGCTTTTGGGTCTCTATTGAAATACCGGCCACTGCCTCACGCCTGTACTCCCCGAAGGGGTAGGCAGAGGTCCATTTCTGCACCCACATTTCGCCAGGTATCAGTTCTACGTAATAGGGGGCAAGTCTATCGCCGTTTTTTAGACACATTTCCAGACTCCGAACTGCTACTGAGAATTTAATAATGGAAAAACCCAATAACACTCTGCCCGACCCGGAAATCGAACCCAGGACCTCTAGATCACATACTTATACCGTGAGACCACGAGTGAAACAAGAAACCGCAGGTTCGATCGAGTCAAATGTTTGTATAATCCACAAATATTTGTTTCGGGTCTGGGTGTTTGTGAGACCGAAAAGTCTCTCGTAGTTTCTGATGCCCACGACACAAAACTCGTATCTTAATGTGGGGTCAGAAATATATATGTGACTATTGGGTGTATTTATTTTGCACACTTAAAAGTTCTTAGGAATTTCTTAGGTGTGTAGTCCGCCAACCCGCACTAGGCTCGCGTGGTGGACTAAGCCCTAAACCCTCTCAGTTGTAGAGAAGGCCTGTGCTCAGGAGTGGGACGTATATGGGCTGATGATAATGATGATGATTTTACCAATAGCGTCGATGTTGACGTAGAGTGCTTCGGTGGCGTTGACGTCAGCGTGAAAGACTGCGATGCGGTCCTTCAGCCAGGCGCGCGGACGCGTGGTCCAGGAGTGTGTGGGAGCCTGCACGCCCGTGTAGCTCAGCGGAATGTGCCACAGCTGGTCCACCATCTTCTGGTACGGCTCTTGCGCCGTTGAGAACAGTCTCTGGAAAGGTAAGCCATGATGTAGGTATCAGAGGCGGTACTTCCATAGAAGCCCAAAATAGTTACACGTTAATTTATAATGTCTAATTATAATTGTTTGTTGTGGGGTCAGAATATTCTCGTTTATATGTCAAATTGTTAAATAAAGATTTAAAACAAAGATTATTATTCGGAATTTTGTAAGGCAAGCTGGGCTGTTGGGCTTTTATGGAAGTACCGCCCAGTGGTAGGTCTGTATTTATCGATAATCGATTAACGATTTACCGGATTATTTTTTGTCGATTCGAATTATTAATAATCCTAAGGGGCAAATAGAAGTGTATTTCTACAGCTGTGTTTAAAAACATATATTTTAAGTACCATGTAATAGGAGGTGAGTTCATTTCGGTACTTTCAAACTTTGCTACTGATAGTTACTCAATGGAAAAACACTTGGACCGACTTGAGAATGGAATCGAGGACCTCACGATCGCACTGTTCATACTTGTGCCACGAAATCACGAGTCATTCTTACACGTGTTCATACACACGATATGATTACTTAATATTTTTTCTTTTTTTGATGTATTGATTACTAATTTCGACCATAAAAGATTACCTGTTCGACCTCAACGACGCCGGTGTCGTAGTTTCTGTTGACGTTGACGACGGGGTAGCCCGGCTGGCGCGTCCAGCTGTTCATCAAATCCACCACGGACTGGCCCGACAGACCCTGGTCTCCCTCCACAGCCTTGGACATGGCCGCCCACAGGTCGTTCTCTTCAGCGTTGGAATACTTCCTGGAAATTACAAGAGATATTTTGGTGGTGGCATTCCTGTGATGGTTCAGCCATTACTGCCCTGTGGCAAGGGGGCGTTAGAATCCCACCACGGTATCCCCTGCCTGTCGCAAAAGGCGACTCAAAGGGGCCTTTGGGGTCGGAGGCCCCGTGGGTTGGAATAACCGTGGGTGCTTTTGCCCACGTACCGTGGTCTCCCCGCTTGATGCGAAGATGGCCACCGGGGCTTTTGGTCGATATGCCGGCATAGGGATTTTTCTTAGGGACCCAGCCCGGCATTAACATCTGCGCCTGTAGCCTGCGCCGGGCTAGAAGGCTGGTGACCCTGACATACGCTTCCTACCCCATACCACACCGACATAATATTATTCGGTGTCCAATAGAAGGAAAAGTTTTTAGTCAGTCGTCACTCACTTACTGAACATATCATCAATGCACTCATCACACACAGTTAACATAACGCTTCAATGATTAATATAGGGCGATTGCTTTTACTGACTGCCTCGTGGTCTCGCGGTACAAGTATGTGCCTTGCGATCTAGAGGTCCTGGGTTCGATTCCCGGGTCGGGCAGAGTGTTATTGATTTTTCTATTAGGAAATTCTCAGTAACAGCACGGAGTCTGGAAATGTGCCCGAAAGGCGGCAATAGGCTCGCCCCCTATTACGTGGGACTGATACATACCTGGCAAAATGTGGGTGCAGAAATGCACCTCTGCCTACCCCTTCGGGGAATACAGGCGTGAGTTTATGTATGTATGTATGTGATTGCATTTAAAAAACACATACATTTAATGAGTAATCTTAGAAACCGTTGAAATTTATAATTATTAGTACTCACCACTCATTCAAGTATATAACGAGTCCCTTATGGAACAGTTCCTCTGACACCGTGTGGTTGAGCATCCTGATGAGGTTGGCTCCCTTGGTGTAGGAGATCTCGTCGAACTTCTGCGAGATCTCGTACGCGTCCACCACGCGGCGCGACACCGGAGACGTGTTCTTCAACGAGTCCAGGCGCAGCAGGTCCATCTTGTCGCGGGAGAATGACTCTAGCATGTTCCATTTGGGCTCGATCTACAAATTAGGGTATTCATAGTTAAATGACTGCCTCGTGGTCTTGCGGTACAAGTATGTGCCGTGCGATCTAGAGGTCCTGCGTTCGATTCCCAGGTCGGGCAAAGTGTTATTGGGTTTTCCATTAGGAAATTCTATAACAGCACGAAATCTGGAAATGTGTCCCAATTTTATTTGGGGTCGGCGCAGTATGTTTTATCCTTCCAAACATCCCTATCAGTCGTCATGTCTTCAGTCACCCCTTTTTCTTTCATATCTTTTCTTACGCACTCCATCCATCTTTTCTTTGGCCTTCCTCAGCTTGTCCAAATTGTTTTTCCAAATACGAGTATGTCCAAAATATTATTGGCTGGTTTATTAGTCTCGTGTTAAATATACTAAGTTATATGTTACAGATATCGTCGTCGCAACCGTTCTTACGAACATGTGTAACATAGCCCGGATAGCTTAGTCGGTAGAGCATTGGACTTTTAATCCAAGGGTCCAGGGTTCAAGTCCCTGTTCGGGCCAGAATTATTTATTATTCTTCAACATTCATACTCATTACTTTTTCATCAGCATCTATAACACATAATAAAAGCCCACTCACATGATCCACTCCGACGTACTCTATGTACGTGGCGAACCCCTCGTTGAGCCAGAGGTCGGTCCACCAGCGCATGGTGACGAGGTTGCCGAACCACTGGTGCGCCAGCTCGTGCGCGATGTCGATGCCCACGTTCTGCTTGTCGCGGGGGATGCTCGACGCCTCGTCGTACAGCAGGGTCGTTTCCCTGGGAGGAAAAATACTTATCCATACGGACACAAAGGCAAAGCACTGTAACTAATAAACAGACACCCTACAGCCACACACATAGTTCTGACCCCACATGAAGTCTTGTGTCGTGGGTATCAAAAACTATGAGAGACTTTGTCTCACAAACACCCAAATCTATTGCAAATATTTGTGCATCACACAATCATTTGTCTCTCGTTTCGCAAGCTGGTCTCTAGCCAACTGCGCCAAAGGGTTGTCAGAAAACTGATAGTAGGTAAGCACTATGCTGTCTAGTGGCAATTGTCGCCAGAATCGATGCAAAGGCAACTAAATTGAAACGTTTTGAGGTACTGACTTTTATTTCTTTGAAGTTGTATTATTTGGGCACCAACTTTAATACTACAAAGTCATTAAACCACACGATTTTAAACAAACTTACCTGAAAGTAATCAATCCCCAATTCTCCATAGCGCCACTGGAGAAGTCGGGAATAGCGATGAGATCCAGCTTATCCAAGGCATACGGCAAGCCGAACACGTCTTCATAATAGGCCAGTATCTTGGGCGTGATGTTCAGGGCGTAGTTGGCCTTGTCGATGAAGTCTGGCCTGGTCCATATCCTGATAGGCTTGGTAACGTTGTCTTTGCTGAGGTAGCTGGTCTCCAAGTACTTGAAGTCTGACAAGACGTAGGCCACCAGGTAAGTGGACATCGCGACTGAACGCTCGAAGTGCGTCCATTGCCAGCCCGGTTGGTCTTTGCTGCGGATGTGGACAAATAAATACAGCAATAGGCTACAATAGTTATTTTACATATTATACATACATACTAATATAATAAATGTGGAAAGAACGTATCTGTCTGTTACTTGTTCTTGGATTTTGAAAATGCCATCATAAAGCTATCAACTAGCTTGCGATCAGTGTATTCGTTTTAAACATTACATACACGCCTGTTATTCCCGATGGTATAGGCAGAGGTGTATTTGTAAACCCAAGTGTGCACGCCGGGTTTCCAATCCCACGTTACGACCCACTACCACTTTTCGGACTAATGCCATACTTTGGGCTGCTACTGAGAATTTTCTAATGATATAGAACTTAACAACACTTTTCTGGACCCAGGGCCACTCATTTGCGCAGCACATACTTACACCACATGGCCAACGACAGTCGTATTTGTTTCAATCGTCACTACTTCTTTTGCGTTTTGTTCTTTAGTTGTTTTTTTTCCGTCTCCTCCTCATTAGCAATTGATGAAAGCGAGGATGCGGTGACCCTGCCTTCACCTCCAAAAAAAAAAAATATATATATTACGTTTACTTACATGGGTTCGTGGGCAGCGGGCCTCATATTAGACAGGACGGTGAGATTGTCCTTGTGTCCGATGCTGATCTCGAACCGGGCTTTGAACGCGGGCTCGTCGAAGCACGGGAACGCCGTGCGGGCGAACGTCGGCTCGAACTGAGTCACGCCCAGCTCTCTACAAACACATGTCTATGGTGTTGGGTTTTGTGAAAATCTACTTAAGTACGAAATTCTGTTGTATAGAATAACGAACAATAGGATACACAACAATACAATTTTAAAAATAAATATACCCAACAGTCACATACATAATTCTGACCCCAGACTATGATACACCGTTGTGTCGTGGGTATCAGAAACTACGAGACTTTTCTGTCTCACAAACAACCAAACCCGAAGCAAATATTTACACAAACATTTGTCTCGGCGCGAAGATTGAACACGCGGCCTCTCGTTTCGCAAGATGGTGTCTAGCCAACTGTGCCTGGTATTTAGGCATACATTTTGAGATAGTACGAGTATTAGTTAAGTTGTTGACTGGTTGAGGATATTAGTTTAATTATTATAAATCTTGTATATAATTTTATAACCCTGATTTATAGGAAACGGAGAGATATTGCTTATGTCCTTTTGTTTGTATGACACTAAAAACTAATGCCTAATTAAAGCATGACGTACATAATTATTCTATTGATATTCTTCTATATTTTTGATAGCATAATAAATTTAAGTCTTCGTATTGAATTATCACATATTTTAACTGTGGAAGAAAACATCGTGAGTAACCCACATACCTAAAAATGTATTAGGAATTTCATAGGTTATTGTAGCAGCCAGTATAGGTCAAATTGCTGTGAAATAAAATAGGTAATAAGGTGTACATTATACATAACTTATTATAAAAAAGGCTTACTTCACTTCGTTGTTCTTCGTTATGTAGGAACTCTTGTAAAAGCCTGTCAAGGAACTTGAAATAGTTCCCTCGAAGGACAACTGAAGAATGTAGTCCACATCAGGGGTGAGAGCTGTTGCTAGTGTCAAGATTATTCTGTCCCCAGAACCTTCAGTTATCTCTAAAATTTTAATACTACGAACACTGCTGTGAGTTATTTGCGTATCAACAGCTGCAACCGCTTCTGTAGTACTATGGTCAACTTCTGTAGTATTAAGGTCAGCCTTTGTAGTATTTAAGTCAGCTTCTACAGCATTAACAAGAGCTTCTGTTGTTGACGAAGCTGTTGTATTGTTGGAAACAGGTGTTGTAACTTCTGTTGTAGTTGTGTCGTTTGTTGCTTCGCGTTTGCTCCTAGCGTGAAGTGTTTCGACTCGTTCGTAAATTTGTTCTGTGAGCTTAGCATTGCTACTAATACTGAGGTTTTTGGAATGTAAAATGATTTCTTTAACGTGTCTGCTAGCTCGAAGAGTAATGTACACATCGCCGCTAAAGTTTGATTTTTCTAAGTCAGCTTTAATTTTTAGGCGGTAGAAACTCGGCACGACTGTTGTCGGCAGTCTGAGGTCTGGTGACGGCGGGCCTGTTTGTCCGAACGGTTCTGTCTCATCCCAGAAATCTACGGATTTCTGTGAGAGCTGCAAGAGAAGATTAAAAATGATTACTATTTGTATTCAGATTCTGCATAAATGGGAGCGCAATGCGCATTACTTTAAAAAGCGAGAATACGGATAACAAAATACATTATTTTTTTTTTTTTTTAAATGGCTTCGCACTTCTTGTACATTTAGCCAGTGTCAAGTAGACGGTGATAATAATAATTTTTTGTAGGTATTGGTTTGATTTTAGCGAGGACAAAGATAGGGAAACCATTATGATGGGAACATGAAATTTATTTTCTCGGCTATGTAACTTTTGTCTATCATATTTACTATAGGTATCGTTTAGATTTTACATAGGCATAAATCTAATGTAAAAATTCGCTTTGTGAGTTTCATCAGTGCATATTATAAGCAATTTGTTTATTGGATATATTATCAAATATTTTGAGGTGGAATAGAATGCAGACATGTCTTACAAACAAAGAAAGTCCTAGGCTGGAAACAATATTGATAGATGACGTAATAATTCTGTTACGATTTCGCATGCCCGTCGGGAAAAAGAGGTTGGAAATGATAACGAAATCGATTAAAATTGCAAGGCATGCATAGTAGCATAAAAAAGACATTAAAACTATATTAAAAAGTAATTATATATTGTTACTAATTATATTACAAATGACGCCAATTAAAGCAATATTAGCTATTAAAACTTGTTTAGATAAGATATTACATACATGTTTTACAATGATAAATATTTTATGACATCAATTTTAGCAAATTAAGATGATTCAATACTTGAAGTTTGTTTCAAATATCTATGAGAATTTAATACTATTAATATCACAAGTTAGGGATATTCTCTTTTGAAATCACACAAAAAAGCCAATATTGAAGATAGAGGAGGCATGTAACAATAAAAAATATATCACTGAAGTTAATGTGAAGATTTCACAAGGCAGTAATTGTGTTATACCTAGGTATATTATTTAACATTTTTTTTTCTATTCAACAGAAAAAAGATATAGTATAATTACCAACATAATTATCTAATATTACTTTTGTTAGATGTGAAAATATGTCACCAGAAGTGATTGTAAACTACCGTTTACAAGCAGCTTTTAATAAGCAGATATAATGCAAAATATTATATCTGCTTTAGTCAGGGGTCAAGTTACTTTGCATTGAATTTTATTTTCAAAGATAAGCATATACTGTAATGTTTGCAAACAATATGTTTCTTGTAGCTTTGTGCATTGGTGGAGGGATTTGTGTTCTTTGTAATGTTACAAAAATATATAGTTTTTATTATAAACTTTCATCCCTAAACTGGTGAACCAATTCTATTGTTTTTGTATCATGATAGATATGACTTTAAAGATGGTTTTAAGCTTGTATTTATTAATTATATTTGTTAGGTTCCTGGAGCATAATTTAAAATCATTGGTTGAGAAAATCTATATATATGTAATCAAGGCTGTAGGTCAAGTATAGTTATGTTATGTTGCCTTTAGGTCCAATAGGCTACAAATTGTTGTATTTGCTTCGGCAAAGTGAAAGTTATATTAAAAGTGGCATCTAATAGTAAAGGAAAAGTCATGAAAATAAACAACAGAATGATATTCTTTTTTTTTCAATGACATAATATTAACACCAACAATAGTGTACACACATTCAAAAAGCTTCAAAGAGATTCTTTGAAATCAATTTAGGTGCTTGGGAGTTTGTTTGGATTATGATGAAATATGCCTACTAAGAAGTGAAAAAGACATAAGTGAAAACAAAATATTATTGCTCTGGGATGCTGGCTATAGTGGCCAAGAGTAAAACCTCCATTCTAGGTGTAGTATTGTTACTTTACAATATTAAGAAAAATAAAAATTTCTAAAACAAAATTATAAAAATTCATAAAACTACAAAAGGTGAAATAATATGTTATATATTTTTTTTAACATGATACTGTATTGAAAGTTTTATTACACTTTAGGATAAACAAAATTAGGGGTGGGTAGTGCCTATATAAGGTAAAATATTACTATGTCATAAAATAGGATAATTAATAAAACTTACAACTAATTATTTAATTGATCTATAGTTTAAAAAGTAGGTATAGGTACATAATATATTGATGAACTTAATTATTTGTGCAATTAAATAGATGTAAATTCAAGTTTTTTTTTTTATTAGGTAAGCATGCCGCTTTACACTAGCTACTTAATTGTTAAATAATTAATTTAACAAAACTTTATTAAAATTAATAAAGTAATATTAAAAAGTTGCAACTTTTCATTTTGTGCGAAGAAGCGTAGCAAAATTTGTTCGTTTTTTTTTGAAAGTAGGAAGTTCATAAGTTAAGGGTAGTAACAAGAAATATGGCATTAGAAAAACCTCACTGCATAATATTAAGCTATATAATATTTACTCACCGTATCATCACCACAAATAAACACTATATTAAATGTAATAGAAAATAAAATTAATTTGAACATTTTGTACTTATTAAATAATTATCACAGTTTCTAAAATGCAAAAGGACTAATATAAGTATTTTAAAAAGACCTCCTTTATCTGAGCCCCATACTGTTCGTTATTCAAAATTGCATTAAAAATTACACTGACAGTTGACACAGTTCACGACCAGTCAGTCAAATGTCACTTTGATTTGACGTATACGTTTTTTAATGAAGCAAGCGATGGAAGTCACTTTCGCGAAGCTAGTTCTATACCAGCAGTCATTGAGTAACTGCGGAATTAATTATTGATATTTTAATTATAGTACTCTATGTTTTAATAAGATAAAAATTAATGAACTTGAAATCGGACAGTGTCTTCACAGCAATTCAGATAACGGTATGACCCGATACTTCATGACATAATTTGTAAATATGATTTTATGAATTGTCCATATTATATTGCGTAGTTTAGCTAGCCAATGAATGTTCATTACGGTACGTTATTACGGTCCAGAGAAATAATTGTTAAGAAAATAGCTGTGATATTATTTACCGACCACAATACTCATTCCCTTTACCTATTAAAAATAATTACAAATAAAGCTATTCTATTTTAGCCCCAGGTACTGATTGCTAAAAATCTATAATGGAACACTGTACAGTCTACTTCAGTTTCAATTTTGTTATGAGAAAAATGTTACAAAAAGAGATTGTTGCAGAATTTATGAGTACCTACTAATTTAATACCGAGCAGATGTCTTGGCGGTCAGTGGATCAAATCGCAACCTGTTCTATTTTCGGGTCGGGTAAAGTGTTATGGGTTATCCATATTTTATTTTTCAGTTACAAACGAAAACTGGAAATGTACCGGTGCCCGAAGGTCGGCAATAGTCTCGCCGCCTGTATAATTGTCGAAATGTGGGTGTAGAAATGGATCTCCACCTAGATCTTTGAAGATAAAGGCGTGAGTTTCTTCACGAATAATTATCAAAATTTTTACGCTGACACGCCAAGTGTACATTGCTGTGCGTATAAACTCATTCCTCTGAGATATTTGTTCACGCTTTATAGAAGAAGGTGGCATGTAGGATGTCTTCACATAAAATAGGAAATTGTTCTAAAAAGAGACATACCTTAGAATAAGTGAGGAAATGTGTTATAATGCCGACGATAGCTGCTGCCAGTATAGCCAGAATGACGAAGGCAACACATATACAGTTGGAGACGAAGAAACCGCCCCGCCGGCCATACTGGATGTCTTCGTTGCCGTGGGTCTCGTACGCCAGGAACTGCTGTCGGCTAGTCGAGAGCGTCATGGTATGGAGTCATCCTTAAATAGAAGATGGATTTTGTAGCCAGGGTCTTTGGAAATAGAAAGAATGGTAATTAGGAGCAGATTAAAAGACTTTAGTGAAAAGGTTACACAAAGTCTCGTTCGTGTAAATTCATCTTAAAATATATATAAGTAGGTTATAACTATTGACAACTTTTACTGTAAAAATTTACTGTATCTATTAATACAGTAATGCAATTTTTTAAAGATTTTATTAATAAAACCCTACGTAAACCTATAAAGTACTATTTTTCCTCTTTTTTATCAAGGATATCTTAGATATTAAAACCAGAAATCTTAAGCTTTTTATCATTTGACATATTAAACCAACAGTCTAGCCTTTCATTGGCTCATGCCTTATCATTTAGCTCAGTTAATCTAGCCAAATTTTTTTTTTTTTGCATCATCACATAAGTACGTTACATCAACCCACATTGTGATGAGTAAGTGGAACAGCTATGATGACGTCGAACATAATTCCCAACTGTTGGTTGTTAATGAACGGCAATCTTTTAAAGGCGTGGGTATTCTAACCACTAGGTAATCTGACAATTGTTACAGAATCGCTTTGTTCACGGTTCTATGTTGCAGCCATTTTTGTTTGAAATAATTTGATTTGCCCGGAGATGTTATTCTGGTTTGATTAGAACTAACTATGAAGTCGAAAAGCGCTTACTTAATTAATACAATCGTAATCGTACTAAATGTTTTGCTGGTTTGGTTTTGCTATCCGGTGTCTTTTCGTTGCTGCGAAATTACATGACAGGTCCCAATAGAGACGCGTTGAGTTTCACAGCTCGAAGTCATTTTTGTGCTGAGGGCATAACTCCAGACTATTCGCGATTTAAGACCCGACTAGGCATGGCATTTTATGAATAAGTTGTTAAATAAATATATCATATGACTGCCTTGTGGTCTCGCGGCACAAGTATGTGCCGTGCGATCTAGAGGTCCCAGGTTCGATTCCCGGGTCGGGCAAAGTGTTAGAAAATTCTCAGTAGCAGCACGGAGTCTGGAATCGTGCCCGAAAAACGGCAATAGGCTCGCCCCCTATTACGTGGCACTGACACATAGCTGGCAAAATGTGGGTGCAGAAATGCATCTCGGCCTACCTCTTCGGGGTATTCAGGCGTGGGGTTATGTATGTATGTATGTATAAATATAACATTCTAGAACAATACAGCAATAATATCGCATTTCTAATTGCATAATTATAATTTATTTATTTATTTATACTTTATATACATACCTACAATGAATGTATAAAGGCGGACTTAATGCCTAAGGCATTTTCTACCAGTCAACCTTAGGGTGATGCAGAGAGATATGAATAGGTGCGTAAATTCATGTACATATGTGATTACGTGATATTAAAAAATAATAATAAAGATAAATAAATATAATATATTGTACTGTTTAATAAGCATGCTAACGTTACACAAGTAAAACTGGCCACGATTGTCGTAGATTGTTTTTAATTTTTATGAGGTTTGTACCTACACACGAACTCAAGGCCCAGGTTTTTGATGACTACTTGAATTTCTCCTGAAAAAATATATATTATATTACTTTTTAATTAAACTCAATTAATGTAAAATATAAGAAATGAGATGAAACCATTTTCTTTTGTTGACGTCCTACTGAGATGCTCCAATGTAAAACAATGGTAGACATTTATTAGAATAACAGTTTCTGAGATAAAAAAAGTCAAAGAATATGATAGACAACGAAAATTCTGCCGCTAAAAGTAGGTAGATATATTTAAGAGCCGTCAGTGATAATTGCTCATATCAACAGCAAGGCTTTAGCACAATGCATCATTAGGAAACAACTTTAAAACACATATTATTTCGTGTGCGACAATAGATACGCGTAAATACTGCAATCTGCGTTAAAAACCATTTATGGCGATGATGTTAAGTAATTAATGTTTGGCATTGGACCGACTGGACTCAAAGCACCCATCTTATGGTAAATTTTCATCGTTGCGAAAAAATACGCCCAATTTGTAAAAAATAATTTGCACCTTGAAAAACTACGTGATCGCATAGACTCTATATAGACCAGGGTCGATAATTTTTGAAACAAAATAAAATAAAATGAGGGGTTTTACGATATTAAGTCAAAATAAGGTGAAAAAATTAATATTTCAAATTAAATAAATTACAGTGTGTTTAGTTAATCACTTAGTTTTGCCGGAAATCAAGATAAACCGTTTTTTTCCCTTAAAACCACCCCCACCACCCTTTCATTTGAATCATTTGAATAAATAAATAAATAAATAAATATAAATTAACCCAAAGCTCCAAGTGTAACTTAAACCATTATAAAAACATCAAATATATACAAATTGATATCTAATATAAAATGTGCACAAAATAAATAAAATAAAAATAAAATGACGACCGATCGAGTAAATAATTCGAGCAAATAAATAATAAGAAGGCAATTTTTATTTGGCAGGTCATATAATATAATTATGTTATCCTTACTGGACCAAATACATGCCCACTGAGTTGGACTCGCTGGATCTACTCAGGTGTGGGTCGCGCCGCGTAAATTCCAGTAGTAAAGTGAGCCCGCTGAGTTTGTTTCGCCGGGTCTTCTCAGTCAGGGTCGCGTTTGGATCCGGTGGTACCATTAAAATAATACGTGACGTTTCGGAAATACACAAGGTCCATCTCGTTATTTACTTTAAAATAATAATAATAAGATATTATGTATTTCCTGATGAAAACTAAAAATAAATTATAAAAAAAACCGTAAATATTTTTGTACAAATTATATAAAATGAACCATAGTTAAATTATAATGTAATAATAAAAGATTTTTCTTTTCTGTATTGACTTGTCATAAGTGCTATTTGATTGCCTACGTGACTAAATAAAGCAATTTCATTTCATTTCATTTCATTTCATTTCATTTCCCGACGTCAGATCGCCCGTAATTTATTTATCCTTTAATTTTTATTATATTCTCTTCCTTTTCCAATACGTTTCATTATACTATATTTTATTTTGCTTATTATCATTTTTAAAGTCTTCGGCACTGGTCTAATAGGATTAGATGTGTGGTCTGTCCAGTCAATTCAATAGTTGTGGCTTCAAATCTCCTTGTGCATTACTGGCTCAATGTACAATGAATCAGAGCGGTACATTTTGCAGTCTGCGAAAAACCCATGTGTTTCAATCCAGACAGTTTGAGTTCGTCGATAATTGGTCTGATGAGTTGGACGTGTCCAAATCCGCTTCGAGGCCTTAATCCGCCCTACAGAAGTGTGCGGACATGGCTGGTTTAATTACAGTGATTTAACAAACAATTGTTTTTGCTTTCTCATTAGCCAAATTATTTAAAATGCTCGTCATACATTACTGTCCAGATATAGCGTTAGATTTCGAGAAAATTCAAATGTATTTTAAATAAGATCAATCTCTTTAAAAAAAATTCATACATAAATATATATATTTTCTCAAATAATATTATAAAATAATATTTAAAAAAATACAAGTGCGCTTTAGACCACACGACTGAAGTAAAACTTATAAATACGCCCAGAAGTCACATACATACATAGTTCTTAGTTTACACAACATATTACATTTCAGAACACACTCATAAATATTTGACAACTAAAAAATATGTCAATCCCTTTTTATTACTGTCACTATTCTACATTTTTAAAATCTAAAACATATAAACGTTTTTTGAATAACTTTTTTGTGACTTTATTTAATTTCTTAATTTACTCTCATAATTTTTTTTTAACGCGCCAAAAGAAGTATAACTTCAAAAAATATTTAATGCACGCATAGCTCACCCCTCACCTAAATCGTGAGGCTTAGGCACGCGGTCGAGAATCTCGACGGTCGCAGGCTCAAAACCCAGGCAAGTCGAAGTTATGTGTGTATTCACAAAATAATTATCACGTACCTAAACGGTGAAGGAAAACAACGTGATGAAACCTGCACACCTAAAAGTTCTTAGGTGTGTAGTCCGCCAACCCACACCAGGTTAGCAGCGTGGTGGACTAAGACCTGAATCCTCAGTTGTAGAGGAGGCCCGTGCCCAGCAGTGGGACGTATATGAGCTGATGATGATGAATAGCTCACCCCCTGTTACGTGGGTTAAGTGACAAATCATGGGTGCAAAAATGTACCACCTCAAACCACCTTGAAGATGCAGCCGTAAATGTCTAGCCTCCTGAGTACTTATGTCCTTAATTTAGAACATCTAACAAAAAAAAACTGTGACAGATAATAAGAGATCAATCCAATCAATCCATTTTTTTTCTCCATGAAACAAAACATACCTATATAAGGGTTTAAAAAAAAATACTCCTCAATTGTGTATCATATCTAGAAGTACTTAGCAAAAGAAAATCCAGAAAAATTGTACTCTGGAACTCAGGAGGTTAAATGTAGTATGTGTTTATGTAAAGGGTCTTTAGTATTCGGCGATTTGTCGAAACACAAAGTTATTAATTGAATCGCGCGATAAGGCAACTACGTGCAAATCTACTCGTGCGTAAACGTAGTTATGACACAATATATGGCAGTGACAATATATCTCACTGCCGGGGTCATGGCTACCGCGTTAAAAATAATACACCCAACAGTCACATACATAGTTCTGACCCCACATTAAGATACAAGTCTTGTGTCGTGGGTATCAGAAACTACGAGATACATTTCGGTCTCACCAACACCCAGACCTGAAACTAATACTTGTGGATCACACAAACATTTGTCTCGGTGCGGGGATCGAACCCGCGATCTCTCGTTTCGTAAGCTGGTATTTAGCCAACTGCGCCACGGGGCTGTAAAAAAAATCGTTTGCGTTCCAGCAAAGGAATTTTTTTCTCCGTTTTCGCCAATTTTTTTATTGCTGCTCCGCTCTTATTGGTTGTCACGTGGTGATATATAGCATATAGCCTTTCTTGATAAATGGACTATTCAACTCAAAAATATTTTCTCAAATCGGACCAATACTTCCTGAGATTAGCGCGTTCAACCAACAAAACAAACAAACTCTTTAGCTTTATATATTAGTATGTATATGTAGATTTGCATAAGGTCGACATAACAGCGACACTCTATTTAGACCACACTGCTCCTAACATCGGGTATGGGGCTGTCATTTTGCCGCGACAGTTAAAAAATATAGGTTTAAATAATATCTAATGATAATTTGGAAGATTGAAAGGATATTGATTTATCACCATCATCATCCATGGATAAAGTGGTAAATATATTCTTCTCTAAAGAATTGAAGAATGAGACCTGTTGTATCTATGAAATCCGTAGTAATAAATAAAGCTAAATAGTTTTTTTTGTTGGTTCTTTGAACGCGCTAAACTAGTTCGAATTAAAAAAAAAAATTGTTTTGGATAGTCCATTTAACGAGGAAGGCCATAGTATATTTATTACCAAGATAAGAATAATAGTAGAAGAGCACCAATGAAAAATGCATCAACGATAAGTTTTGCATACGAAGTTGCGAGCAATAGTTAGGAACTATTGCACCTAATAAAAGTTGACTTTAAGACTTACGTAAGTTATTAAAAAGGGATTCTTTCGGGTCGGTAAGGAGACAGGTCGAGGCGCAGTTGACTAGACACCAGCTGGCGAAACGAGAGGCCGCGGGTTCGATCCCCGCACCGAGACTAATATTTGTGTGATCCATAAATATTTGTTTCGGGTCTGGGTGTTTGGGAGAATGAAAAGTCTCTCGTAGCTTCTGATACCCACGACACAAGACTCGTATCTCAATGTAGCGCCGGAACTATGTATGTGACTGTTGGGTATATATATTTATTTATGTTTACATTGCCACGAACGTGGGAGTAGGCTTATAACGAGCTAGCCATCTAGTCTGTTGTCAAAAAACTTAATCAAAGCCTTTCGTATTATTTTTCAAGTTTTCACATCATAATTTGCTAGTAATTCAGAGAGCATTTTCGTCAAATAACTGACATGTGTCAATTTAAATAAACGAAGTATCATAAACATGAGGACACCGCACTCATTAGCAAGTCAAAGCGATCACTCAAATTGAAGTATAAAAGACATCGGCACAAACTAGCGACTCCTAATATGCCGTGAATGATATCTCCGCATGTAAAGAGTCAATGCTCGTCAAATATTTGCTCTTCTGAATGGCAGTCAAATTTTTTCCTTACCTTTCAATATTTTTTTAAATGTTTAAAATTATTTAAAGCTTTGACGGGAACATACTGAACTGACGTTTGACGTCACGTGAGTTGTCGCAAGTGTCAATATTTTAAATGCAAATTATCCTGACGCTAATATTCATGAATGGGTAAATAACCTAGCCATTTGGTTCTTACTATAACGGCGAAGTAAATCTGTACTAAGACTTCACTAGAATATATTAGTTGTAGGTTTGTGGGCGAAGGCATAACAAACTCTCAGTCGTACCTATAGATTTTAACAGCAGGCCATATATTGGCTGATAAGGATTTACTTAAATATAAAAATCGTCAGCAATGGAAGTAAAATCGATGACGTTACGTAAAGAGTAGACTGGTAGTGCGTGTCCAATGTGTATGCGGGCTGCGCGATAACGTTTGACTAATACATAAAAGTAGTATCGGTTATACGTTTGTTTGTATCTGTGTTATATAGATGCATGAGGAATGAATTATACTATACCGGTGAAGGAAAACATGGTGAGGAAACCTGCACACCTAAAAGTTCCTCGGATTTTTTTAGGTGTATAATCCGCCCACCTGCTCTAAGGCAGCGTGGTGGACAAAAGACTAAACCCACTCAGTTGCAGAGGAGGCCCGTGCCTAGCAGTGGGACAAATATGAGCTGACGATGATGATAGTAATGAGACAGATGAGCCGATTGTAATCATGTCAAAGAATCATCGTAAAAATCTCGTTTAAATATCGGTCCTTATTTCGGTAAAATAACTCCACTTTGGCGCTACTTTTAGAGGAACAACTGTTTAGGGCTATATTTCTTGCAAGCCCTTGAGAGAAATAAGAAGTCATCTGAGGAAATTTTCAGTGTCAGCAAACGCAAAAAGAAGTGCTGGTCTAAGAATTTAGTAAAAAGTAATACTGAAAAGTTTTAATTCTAAATAAATTGTTTCATAGGTCGCTGTAAATGTTGGCAGGTCAACATTAATTGTTGCATTATTTCGACATTTGCATATCTAATTGTAACAAATACATGTTGACTTATGTAAATATAGCTATTTATTTTATGAAAGTCTAGAATTAAAAAGTTTCATAAAGGCATAAAAATTAGTGTGATGTTACGATTTCTCGAGAATTTCATTATCGTCATCATGACCATTATCATCATGATTATTCTCAAAAAGTTTTTAGTGTGACCTGTTTGGATGAGCATACATCAAGCGTCTTTCTTATTCCCTTATGTGCATTGTTTGTGAAAACCATAAACAGAAGGCGTCATAATCATAATAGAAAGGAAATTTTTGACAATTAAGTAATTTTTTTAATAAAATAATAACAGTTAAAGGCTTAGTAATCGTTAGTGAACAGTATGAATTCTAGAATCTTTAAGTGGAACTGTGCGTAAAATTAATCTTTTATGGTCTGAGAAGATTGTTAAAAGAATGACTAACATTTCTTCTTATGTGAGATCGATTTTTGTATTAATCACAAATTATATATATAGTTTATATTTATTAATTTATTAACACTTTATATAATTAAATAATTATAAAGGTGGACTTAGAGCCTAATGCATTCTCTGCCAGTCGAACCTTGGGTGAGGCAGAGATGATACACAGCAGGTGTGCAAATAAAATAATTTATAAACATACACAGATACATACACAAACCTACATATATTTGGAAAAGAAAAGAATTAATGAATATGATGTAATTTATACTCTTAACTGAAACTATGCTATTTGGTTGTGAACCAAGAGGTCCTTTAAACTTTACGACAATATAACTCATTTGTATGTGGTTCTCTTTTAAACAACATAGTCAGGGTACCCATAACCAATACGATCCTTATCGTGTAGTAAATACTTATAATAACATTCGCAACGAACCGTGTTTAATCGGTATAAACACGTGTGAGATTGTAGCAAGTACCTATGGAGGATTTTATGCTTTTATGAAGGTTGTTAATGTTATTTTTTTATTGCCTGTACGTCAACTTAGCGTCCGTTTTGTCACTTGGTCTCCTCATTGAAAATCAGCGCTGCAACTCCGTGCAAGCGGAATTGCAGCATGTAGCTGAATGAGGGGACCATTGTTGGTTGTGTGAATTATAGTTACTAATTGTTTTTTTTTAGTATTTTCGTGCACTGGCCAACAATAAAATCTTTTCTTTCTTTTACTGCTAATTTGTAAACAATCCTTTTAAGTATCTCTAGAAAGATCCTAATAATGGAACAATCAGATTAAAGTTTGTAAGTCAAGTACTCACATACATTATTTCCTTTGGTTAATTTTTAGATTGGAGATAATATCCTTTACTATTCATTGGAAGATAATAGTTGTCCCATGGATATTAATAATTCTTTAGGGAACAAATATATTGTTAAACTTTATCCTAAATCTCCACGCAAAAAAATCTTAAATTATTGAACATCAGCGTATAAAAAATATTAAATAACGAACTATGTACTTCTTTCCACTAATAGTGTTGCTAAATCATGAGAGCGTTAAAAAAATCTTTTTTATGGCCATAATAATTTGATATTTATTGGTATAAAATCAATGCTAATTGCATTATAACTTCGTAGACCGTTATAAATAAGTATCAACTATTGGTAATATTAAGTGCTAATATCACAAAAAGCGGTCCCTTATGGATTCCCACAGTACGTGTCTAGTAAAGTAAAGCCCCTATTACTGGCCCTTCCTGAACATCCGTCTTAGTATGTAACACATGACTGATCTATAGCAGGGATTCTCAAACTTTTGGTTTCACGAACCCCTGTTAAAGTTTCCGAGTGACAGCGAACCCCTTAAGTCTTAAGTAACTAATTAACCCAAAACAAAATAATAAAATTTTAGAAAAGCATTTGGAATATTTTAACCTTAATTTTGACTCAGTATCAAATCGATTTCTGTATTTAGTTTTTATCATGACCAGGTGTGAAAACCCACTCTCAAATAAGTATGTTGTAGCGACTATGTGTGCCACACGTGCTTGCTAGGGCATGAAGTCATCATTACGTAAATCTTGTCGCGAACCCCCTGCCGTCGAATGGTGAACCCCACTTTGAGAAACGCTGATCTATGGGATCAACGCGAGTAGCACGCCGATTATTTTTTCTTGTAGTAAATAACAATGAATATTTTATGACATGTTATTGTTAATGTCAATAAATCGATCATCATGAATATTGGAACATATGCCTTATATTTCACGGAGAAGGTTTGATGCCATCCACTTTGTTGCGAATTGCAACCATATGGCTGAACACTAACAGTATCTAATATCGATATGCATACAGTTTTAACGATCACTAAGAAACTGGATATGTTTACGATGTAGGTGTTTCTAGAAATCGTTGTAAGATCTGGTTGAAAATTAGAAAGAGTCTAAAGAGCCTTGTTAAATGCAGGGCTAAATTAGGAAAGTTAGAGGTAGGAAAGAGATGTAAACATGAGTACGTTGCTTGAAGGGGGATGTTGAGAGTTGAAGGGAGAGGGGTGGAGTTCTAATGCGAGGGGAGAGGGACAGGTTTGGTATTTCAATTTGAAAGCCGAAAGAGTAAGACGTCAAAGTAGATATAAATAATATTATTGAAAGGAATGATTGTCTATTTATTGCCGCTTAGTTAACGCTGCCTCATGGTCTCGGGGCACAATGTATGTGCCGTGTGATCAAAGGTCCCTGATTCGATTACCGGGAATCTGGAAATGTGCCCACCTGTTACGTGTGACTGATCTCTGCCTACCCCTTCGGGAAACACAGGCGTGCGGTTATGTATTATTTATAGCCACAATTTATGACGAATTGTTTCTGTTAATAACTACCTGTAGAGGCATAATGAGTATCCGACCGCATTTCCTCATTAATTGCACACGTAACATACGAACAAACAGTGTGCAATGTTAGTAGGATTAATGGCTAGCTAATTAAAAATGATGGTCCTTCACGCGCCAATGGTCGTGACGTAGTCTACGATTCTCCATGGTGCATACTGACTCTGTGTTTCTTTACACACGCGTTATTCCTATTAAATTGAAGCAGATGATGACTTGCTTAGCTCCTCCAACACTTAATAGTTCTTTCACACATCTTTCTTAAGAAAACTTTGTGTTTGTTAGTGAATCTGAATGAAGTAGTTGAATTGAAGCAGATTATGATTTATTATAATATTTAACTCCAAAACTTAATAGCTCATAGTTAAAGACACACATATTTGTAATTGTATGAGGTGCTTTTTTTTTACAGACATGATAAAGTGACAGTAACACATCTGACGATTAGTGCAATGTGGTCTAACGAGAACATCGTTTTTATTTGGCGCTATCCCACCACACAACCGCCGCTGTAACTCCTGTGCTTCAGGATCAACAGCGGCACGCACAGTATTGACGCCGAACACTGAAGCTCAGCGAATCTAAGGGATCTATTTATCTAAACAGAAAAAATATATTAAGGGGGAGTTGGAAAGAAGAAATACGCTTCCTACCGCAGTAAAGCCGGAGACAAAATATTTAACTTTGTGGTTACACCCTCATATAAATTCATTATTTTCAAATGACATGCTATAATGTTACATTTATCTTATAGTTCATGTTTCGAGATATGCTTTTTTTAACGAGAGGAAAGCCGTTAAGCTCCCCGTTCGGTACCTCAGGGAAGGCTGAAAAGGGTATGTCGGGGTCTCCAGCCTTCCAACTCAGCGCGCGGAACTGTTTTCACTTGGCTGAGTTGGGTCCCTAACCAAAAATCCTACGCTGGCATACTGACTCAAAACCTCTCGATTGCCGTCTTGCGCATTTTGGGCGGTACGAGGTATCGCCCATAATTGTTCCCCGCTGCCACACGGCGCTCTGTCCTAATGTGGACTCCTCTGCGATGGAGGAACACAAGATGTCCCTATTGAACCTATTTTGGACGCACATTTGTTGTGAATGTTCGCGACATTCACGGAGCCATGCGCTCTGCCGCACATCTCGGGATCGTACATCTTTTGCAAGGACGCACCTCACCCGTAGCTCGCCCGACAATCCCGATAACTCCTATTAATCACCTCTTACGCCAGGCCGCCAGGCAGGGGATGCCGTGGCGGAATTCTTACATTTCCAAACCACAGGGCGGATGACGAGTAATGCTATTTCTCGAACATATAAATAATAAACATCGGCAAAATTACCACTATTTTGTATCACTATTATTCGTAATTTATAAAACAACTATGTTACTTGAGGGTAAATTTCAGTCTTAAAAATCAACTACATATGTACATATATTATGCACATGACCTCATACATACACCTTAGAAATTCCTAAGAACTTTTAGGTGTGCTGGTTTCCTCATGATGTTTTCCTTCATCGTTAAACTACGTGATAAATCTTTGTGAATACCCATAGCATTTTTATAGCACAGGGTTTCCCTATTATAAGTACCAGCCGTACCTCACTATTTTAATCTAAAAAAGATAAATAATTAAATAGACTCGTGTTATTTTCCGAGTCTTTACGAGTTACCAACTGATCTACGAGCATATCTCTGCCAACTAAATGTGCTAATAGGTCTAGTAACATTGACAAGTCATCTGTAATACAGGCTTGCCCTTAGCCTCACCGACTATTTATTTGTTCATATAAACATTGTGCAAATAGCAAACATCTGTGTTTTCATGCTGTATCTCGGTATAGAAGTAACTTTTTAAGCAGGTTGTTTTCAAAGAGGTTTATTTGTAATTTTTATTTACAGCTTAAATATGAGAAGAAAATTACATATTTATTTTGTTGTACCTACATACTTTGAATGTAAATAATAAATTTGTATTTGATCATAAGAGAATGGAGATCATGGAGAATTAATTACAACCACAAAAAAATTATACGTGTTAATAATATATATTAGAAACACACTCATGCACGAATGTTTGAATAGTGAAACTAAATGGGATTTAACCCCGTTTATGAATATTTTTTCTTTTCATAGCTTTTTCCATTTCAAAAACAAGATTTAACTTTTTGCTATGTAATCGGAGCTCAAGCGGATTAAATGTTTATTTAAAAAATATTCAAATCTGATGTTATACATAATAATCTGTAAATTTAATCTTTATAGTAAACAAATATAAGTAAGCACAAAATTAGAAGAAAACTATATAACCTTCAATAATCAAAGACAAATATTCTTTTTTTGAAATAAAAAAATATCACCTACCGCCGATAACACGAAGAAATTCCAAAATATTTAGTCACTAACACTCCGCAAATAATTAAACACCAAAAAGTTCTATATCACTAGGATTTAAAAAAATAAAATTCGAAATTCAAATAAACACAACGAGCTGTGCACGCGACTCCGATCTATGGCGATATGCATGGTCCTACAGAAGTGTAATTTACGTGTTCACTGTCCACTTTACACAGATCCCTGTTAAAATTGTGAAAAGAGCGTAATGTTATGAACAGTACGTCGACTCCGAGCTCTTTTTAGCTGGCCACTCGAATTGTTAAGAAAAGTGGCAATGACTGTGACGCCTTCCACCGTCCTTAAAGATATTATCAAAGTTTTGTCATACTGAATCATTTATTTTCGAAAATCAGTGCATTGCAATTATAATTTATTAAATTTTATTTTAAACCTTTCGGGGTAATTAACAGGTTAAAAAAGATTAACGTATGTTATAACCGTATTTGAATACGATTGTTCTTCGCATTAAGAATTGAGAAATTTAAATTTAGATATTCCTTATATTACCTGATTTATTTAATAAAAATAATGTTTTGTATAGCGCGTTAATGTCAACTGCAAGATAAATATTTGTTTGGCAAATAATTGCTAGATAAATATTGCACACCTAAAAGTTCTTAGGAATTTCTTAGGTGTGTAGTCCGCCAACCCGCACTAGGCCAGCGTGGTGGACTAAGGCCTAAACCCTCCCAAATGTAGAGGAGGCCCGTGCCCAGCAGTGGGACGTATATGGGTTGATGATGATGAAATATTTGTAAAAAAAAGTCGTGATGGCCTCGAGGTTTAGGCGCGTGGTTGAGAATCTCGGCGACGCGGGTTTAAGCCCCACGCTTTTTGTAAGGCAAGCTGGGCTTTTGGGCTTCCATGGAAGTACCGCCACTGCTGGTTATCCCTTCGGGGTTACAGACATGAGTTTGTCTTGCAGTCTTTGCATATTTTGTTATCTAATCGACACATAAGCTTGTTATATCCCTTTGTTTAACGAAATGGAATGAATTAGTAATTATTGAATAGTCATTTGCTCTTAAGGACAATTTTAATTTTATTCTTAAGAAAATTTGGTTTGGGAAATACCCACCAACATTCAAAAGCCTACGTATCTGACACCATTTCGTCACACATCAGTGATTCATTAATTTTTGATTACCTGGTCGGTATAGTGTGGCACACGGTCAAGGAAAATAGATGATTTAGTTCTATGATGTTATCTATAAAAAACTGCCTCGTGGTGACGCGGAATAAGTATATGCCGTGCGATCCAGTGGTCCCGGGTTCGATTCCCCGACAGCAGCCCCGTGGCGCAGTTGGCTCACCAGCTTGCGAAACGAGAGGTCGCGGGTTGATCCCCGCACCGAGACAAATGTTTGTGTGATCCACAAATATTTGTTTCGGGTCTGGGTTTTTGTGAGACCGAAAAGTCTCTCGTAGTTTTTGATACCCACGACAAAAGACTCGTATCTTAATGTGGGGTCAGAACTATGTATGTGACCGTTGGGTGTATTTATTTATTATTCCCAAGTCGGACAGAGTGTTATTGGGTTTTTCTATTAGAAAATTGAAGGGCAAACTGGGCTTCATAAAACTACGTTGTAAATATTGAAAATAAGATTGATTAATATTCTTCTTATTTTTATCCTTACAAATATATTATAGGAAAAATGCATTTTGGTATAAAAGTAGATAAATAATTAAAAAAAGCAGCTACAGGTTATTATGTTGGCTGTCATCTCTCAATCTCTAAACGTTAAGTTTCTGGGTGGTTCAATATAAAATTTTCTTAAATAAAAAGCGCCAGGTCACCAATCATTCTCGCATCCAAAAAGTAACCCCAAATGAAGGAAGCTCGGGTATCAACTCTTATTTAATAAATGATAATAAAATTAATAAGAAATCGATGGGCGTAGGATTATAACCTTTAACAAGAGGTAATTCGATTAACGTAATTTTAATCGATTGTAAAGCATTCTATTTTAATTATCTCGTTTGTATTCAATTACTCGCGTTGATAATGAAATGCCTTAATTAGGACACAGTGGCCTTTGGTACGCACAATTCAATACAGTGGCATCAATGAAGCATGAAGTCTTAAGATGCTTGGATACACAGATAAGTAGATAAATGGCACTTTATTGTAAAACATAAAAAGGGGACTCAGATTAAAAAATATGTATATGTATGTACATACATACATAAACTCACGCCTGTATTCCCCGAAGGGGTAGGCAGAGGTGCATTTCTGCACCCACATTTCGCCAGGTATGTATCGGTCCCACATAATAGGGGGCGAGCCTATTGCCATTTTTCGGACACAATTCCAGACTCCGTGCTGCTACTGAGAATTTCCTAATGGAAAAACCCAATAACACTTTGCCCGACCCGGGAATCGAACCCAGGACCTCTAGATCGCTCGGCACATACTTGTACCGCGAGACCACGAGGCAGACGTTACGTATATGTATGTAAAATAGTAAAATAATAAGTCGTGATGGCCTCGAGGTTTAGGCACGCGGTCGAGAATCTCGACGGTCGCGGCTTCAAACCCCAGGCACACACCTCTGACTTTTCGAAGTTATGTGTGTATTAACAATGAATAATCACCTACTTTAATGGTGAAGGAAAACATCGTGATGAAACCTGCACACCTAAAACTTCTTAGGAATTTCATAGGTGTGTAGTCCGCCAACCCGCACTACGCCAGCGTGGTGGACTAAAGCCTAAACCCTCTCAATGGTAGAGGAGGCCCGTGCCCAGCAGTGGGACGTATATGGGCTGATAATGTAAAATAATGTCTTGTTATTTCTAAGATTGAAGTGATTCGCGTACAATCAAGAAATTGAATTTCCGTCTCCTCGACTTCTTGATAAGGCAAATCTGTGTGCCTGTCTTAAACTACCACATTCATCATCATCATCATCAGCCGAAAGACGACTCCCCCAAAGACTTCCAAAGTGCTCTGTCGGAAGCGGACTAAATCCATTCAACTACCACTACCATTGGCCCTGCGGAATTAATTGAAGCTTAGAATGATGTGGTGCAAGATTCTATTCCTGGGTCAAATAAATTTTACGTATACAAGTATCCACAACTAGCGGCATTCGCTTAAACTACTTTGTGATTATAAGTCATCAGACTGTTTAATTAGTTTCAAAAAAGTAATGAAAAACATCGTTTCATTTATAACATTTACTACACGATAAATTAATTTATAACAATCACTTTATGTCCTAATACTCACATTTGTGGCGACAATAACACGCCGTTAAATTTTCGTGTCCATAACTCGCAATGTGAGGTCGCGTGTTATCAGCGGGTGGCATCTGGTGGCGTCCTATTGAAAAACAAGGTTCCTTGTGCACGCATAAAAACCATTCGTTGTAGTTATATTATTATTCTTTTTTATTTATTAGGGACGAAAACCGAACATGTATTCGGGTGACCATACCGGCTAGTACTTGGTGAAATTATTGTATAACTGGCTGTGGGGCTCGGGCGCAATTTATATTTTTGTGCCCATCCCAAGGGCATACTAAATACAACCGTTTCCTTTCTTAAGTAGTATAAGTTAAAAACGCCTGTCATATTTTTCTTAGCAATGTATCGTAAATGCGTTTTATGTTGTATTGGGCCAGTTTTCCTTTTAAAAATAAAGTACCCTATGGCCTTTCCCAGGTCCGATCTATATTCATACCAAAATCATTCAAATCGGTCCACTTGTTTAGGCGTGAAAGCGTAACAGACGGACAGAGTTTCTTTCGCATTTTAATATTAAGTATGGATTTACTCCATAATCCACAGTTTAAAAACACAAGACATATTGTATTCAATGACACTAAGGCAACTAGATTTGAAGGAACTTTTGCTTGTTTTTTACAGGTTTCTTTATTCCACCAAATGTGGCATGTCACTCCACAACCACATTACCTAATGCGGATCAAAACACATCTATAGTTTTCTCTTACACATTACATTAGTCCCTGAATTTTATTCTAGAGTTAGGAGCTTGGTACAAAAAAACAAAAATAAATTCAATCAAGAACAATAAGGTAAAAACAATATGTGCAAATATTTAAATTGAATCATTTAGAGCCACCGACACAGCTGTGTTGAAGCATTACATTGTATCTTGGTTTTTTTTGTACGTTGTTAAACAGTTCATAAGTATTGTTTTTTATATTTGTATTGTTATTATTATTTTTACAATTGAATATTATATTTGAATTTTGCTTGCTGTACCTTCTTGCTGCTTATCAATTATATAATGTCTTATAAAAGACACAGCAGGCGACCATTCCCAATGTTGTATAGATTTTTACATGATACTAGTGGCCAGCTTCGCATGGGCGCAGTGTTGTCAATTTAATCCACTCATCTTCTATTAAATCCTAATACACCGCCATCTGTTAGAATCTTATCGAACTAACAGATAATTGTGACTGTCAAATAATAGACAAATAATTTGCAATAAAATAATATTGGGACTATAAATTGAGATGTAAGCTATCCTATCTTTCAAGTTGAATCAAATTGCACACGGTGTGCAAATCAAATTTAAAATCAGTTCAGGAGTTTAGAAGTTCATCGCGGACAAACAACGTGACACGTAATTTTTATATAATTAATAAAGATTGTTAATTTTACACAGGAGATCTACTGCGATCGCTATAGTGGTAGGTTTGATGAATGATGCAGGGAATGATGGGCTGTGTTGAACATCTGATAATTTATTATAAACCTCCTTAGGCTTTCTTTATCAACTATCGACTGCCTCGTGGTCTCGCGGTACAAGTGTGTGCCGTGCGATCTGGAGGTCCTGGGTTTGATTCCCGGGTCGGGCAAAGTGTTATTGGGTTTTTCCATTAGGAAATTCTCAGTAACAGCACGGAGTCTGGAAATGTGCCCGAAAAACGGCAATGGGCTCGCCCCCTATTACGTGGGACTGATACATACCTGGCGAAATTTGGGTGCAGAAATGCACCTCTGCCTACCCCTTCAGGGAATACAGGCGTGAGTTTATGTATGTATGTATCAGTTAAACTCTTTTTAAACACATACATACAGCCACGGAACCCTACACTCAAACGCGCCCCACGCCCGACATTTTTTTATTAAGCCACTAAATGTGAGTTATAAAGTGAGTAAGCGAGTTAAAATGTCATCAGCTATCGGTCTTACAGTGGCCACACGTGTACGGATCATACGTACTATACACACTTATATTTGCGCCTGGGGGATAGGTAGACGTGTATCTCACAATAGGTTTATCGTGTTCTACAGTTTACAGTTTGAAACTAGGTTGTTCAATAATATGAGGTAAAAATGAAAGGAGTTTTTATGATAGCTCCTCAACAAGCCAGGCTTGAGGCTTGGGAACGCTTACCTGGTCCAGCAAGCCCGACGCTCGAAGACGGAGTGCAATACGAGTGTTGTTAATAATTAATTATATATTATTATAAAAAATATTAATTATTCCGAGCAGACACTTTTTAAACATGGGGAAAATCCTCTTAGATCCTTGCGGGAAGCAAAGGCAGTATGCTGGTCTCTTTCCGGTTAAAAACCCTTTGGTTGTCTCCCTCTACTTGTACTTTAGAGGGTTTTCGGGAACTCAAAATTAACACGCCGATGTACCTCAGTGCGTTGCTTATGACATCGGCCTGCCTATACTTAGGCAGATTTTAATTATTGGCATTCCACGTCTTCTTCTCTGAGTGGAGTTGGCCCCAGTTGGTGGTTGGTTGAGTTATTTATTTATACTTTTTAGTACACTATACAATAATTTATACTACATGATTGAAAACAATGAAGACAATAAGTATAGGCACAATAGGCGGTCTTATCGCTAGCTGCGATCTCTTCCAGACAACCTACGGGACTGGAATGAAAGGTTGTAGTTCAGGCAGTTGTCTTCAGAAATTGAAAAATTAAAAAAATGACATATAGATAAACATATATAAAGACCATATAGTACGTATATGTTACGCTGTTAGATGTTGTACACCTGTTCAGATATGGATGGCACTTTTGATGGTACTTTCACTGCTTGACACCTGTATTCGTGGGCTCTCTATATGTATCGACCGAGTCATCAAGATGTGAAAATGAGTCCCGAGTCTTTTAGCATGTGTTTCAGATTTTAACGACTGTTCAGGCTTTCGACATAGCGATTTTAAACAAATATAAGTATACGAGTATGTATTACATTTTATATTCTTTCGGTTGTGTCGACTTTGTGAACATCTTATACAGCGGACGTGCTGGACCTCTGCACTGGTGGTTTCAATAAAATATGTACACACAAAGGGGAAAACAACAGGATTCTTAGGTTTTTACTATGATTGATGCCCTCATATACTCGTATACAATGGCTGTGACGTAAGCATACTATATTATTTACCGCTCATTCTTGACGTCTGGTACGTAGCATAAACATAACACATTTACATAAATGACGCGTTTCAGACGTTAAACATACTGGCATGAAGACAAATGAACAGTGAACTTGGCCGGTAATATATCACCTGTCGTTTCAAGTTACTTTGAGATGTATACTGAGCCATGAATTTTCGAGGTTATAATATGTCTAAGGTTTACACAATGAATTATTATGTACTTCAATGATGAATGAAATCATTTTTATGAAACCTGCAAACCCACATACATACAAACCTCACGCCTGTATTCCCCGAAGGGTTGGCAGAGGAGCATTTCTGCACCCACATTTCGCCAGGTACGTATCAGTCCCACGTAATAGGGGGCGAGCGTATTGCCGTTTTTCGGGAACAATTCCAGACTCCGTGCTGCTACTAAGAATTTCCTAATGGAAAAACCCAATAACACTTTGCCCGACCCGGGAATCGAACCCAGGACCGCTAGATCGCACGGCACATACTTGTGCCGCGAGACCACGAGGCAATCAACTGCAAACCTGTAAGTTCATAAGAATTTCTCAAGTATGTTGACTGTCAATCCGCACTAGGCCAGCGTGGTGGACTAAAGTCTAAACCCTGTCAGTTGTAGAGGAGGACTGTGCCCAGCAGTCTGTGGTATATGGGCTGATAATGATGTCTAAGTTTATTTTCGCTTTAAACACGAGCTAGACTCTAGCCTATTGTCTAGCCGCTAGACTGTGTTCATATATGTACAAGAATTCTATCTATCTTAGACAGGATTTAAATAAAGCATTGTCTGTGAAATAATCATCGTAATCTTAGAAAATATAAATGTATAATAGATATAAATGGCGTTCCGAATTAGAGTTTGTATCACGAGTTCGCATTTTTTTGTATCCCTATTAAAAATTCTTCAAATACATCCGAGCGCAATGACCATATCACAAAGCTAAGAACCTTTCAGATAGTCATTGCCTTCGTCCGAGAGCTGAGTAATTGAATAATCATGAGTTCAAACGACACGAAAATCAAGAGACTTGTATGTATGCACACTACTATATGTACCTGCATCATAAAATGATATTTACGTCTCCATCTCCGAAGGGGACATGGCCACATTTCCAGACATTACCATCTCCAATATCTGGTCTTGTAGATCGTAAGAGATACATTTGTGCCTCCAGGAATCATTTATGTATACCCAGAAATATAAAAAGATATTCTTACGCTACGCCTTAGTGTTATTAAGAGATGTATGCATCTTCTAGGAAAGATAATAAGCCTACTGACGTCACAACATCCGTGCACCTACCCATTGAAGGCACCTTCCAAACCATGCGTAAATAAAATTATGTACAAACGACACAAGAGGTCCGACCAGCGACGTGTCGTCAGTGCAAACAAGCCATATCCTGTAATTGAGAGGATTGGCTGGGACCTTTTGCTCCATTCGCATTCTGCCTACTGACTCCACACAGCCACCGACACGTGAGTAGCGTTACTATTCAAATCATAGACATTTTTTTTTTATTTCAATTGTTTTGGCAAATGTTTGACGCATTTTTTTTGGACCATTTGGGTTGTAGAGAATTATTTATTATAAATTATTTCACATTTAGATTTTGATAGAAAACAAAATAAGCAAAGGACTATTGGCCTATTACATTTAATTTTAAAAAATCTTGTTTTTTTATGAATATATTTTATGAATATTTTTAATGATAGTCTTCATCCTTATAGTATGGATTAATTATACAGGATTATTGGTTAAGTCGACCTATTCCCGTTAAGGGCGTGTAGTTTACATCGTTTCTGACTGATTTCACTATGAAACACTCTATCCAAAATCTAACCGTTTTCGAGATATTTGAATTTAATTGGTTTTTCCAAAAAGCTCCCGATTTTCGGCTATCAACTTAGATATTTTGAAATTTGTAAGTCTTATTATTACTATTATTCGATTTTTCCATGTAAAATAAGATGCTTTATGACCTCAATAACCAATATTGTACATAAAATGAATAAATAAATCGTTGTAGACGATTAAAACATAAAAACTTTAACAAAAAAAAAAAAAGTTTATTTTTCTCTATAGGATATTTAAAAAAAATGGCGCCTGTTTTGCAGATGTGCCTAAAAATATTTCCGTTTCATCAGCTATCCAACGAGGTATAACAATCTAGGGCTTTAATAATATTTTGTAGAATTTTTTTTGTTTAATAGTCTATAGGTACCTAAGGGAGGCAAAAATAAACTAAATAAAATATTTGATGTGTACAAAATATCCAGATATTTTGTTACATCTTAGTATAAATTTTATGTTCATCATATCTGTCTGTCTCATAAGCAGTGATGGCCTAAAGGTTTAGGCGCGCGGTCTAGAATCTCGGCGGTCGCGGGTTCAAACCCCAGGCACACACCTCTGACTTTTCAAAGTTATGTGTGTTTTCGCAATTAATGTTACTTAAACCTATTTTGTTACCCGTTTTTTTGGTGTACAACATTAAGAGAACATAAATAAATAAAATAAACAATCTCTAAGGTATTTTTTGTTTTTTAATACTGGCACGGCAAAGTGACTCCACTGTACCTGCTGGTAAGCACAGTGGAGTCCAAAAAAAAATACCGACCAGCGAGAAACGATATAGACGAGAAAGGTCATAAATTTTGAAACAATAAGACACGAGATGTATATATTTACGTCTTGAAACATTTTGATCGTAAAACAAAATTGCTACAACGTACTATGATGTAATAATCACGAGGAGCTCGTAACGCCGAAACCTATTGACCTTCAATTTGAAGGTGACGTGCGAAATTTGACTCTTCCATTTTGTGTTTATGATCTTTGTCCAGGCTTGTTTTACAGGCATGTTGTATTTGTACCAAAAAATGTTATTGTTATTTATGATTTTTTTTATACTGGCACGGCTAAATGATAACAGTTATATTTTTATTCATCTGATGATAAGTTTAGCGCGGTTCAAAGAGTGTCTGGGAACAAACAGTCGACATAATTATGCCAGCCTGATTATTTTCTTTCCTTAAGTATTGCGCATCGCGTTGTCGAAATAAAAGTTTCCATCTACATTTTTAAATGTATTCATCATCATCATTATCAGCCCATATACGTCCCACTGCTGAGCACGGGCCTCCTCTACAACTGAGAGGGTTTAGGCCTTAGTCCAACAGGCTGGCCTAGTGCTGTTTGGCGGACTACACACCTAAGAAATTCCTAAGAACTCTTACTACTTAAACTACTTTTACCGGATTGACAGCATTTTTACACCGTTTTAAATTTTTATTACCAGGAGAACAAGAACAGTAGGATGTATGCGGTATCGTTGCTCCTGTGCGTGGTGTGGCTGCACTGCGCGTCCTGCCTGCCCCCCGACAAAGTAAGTTCTACAGTATTGGTTTCTGTTACAGATTAACGATTAATTATCTTTTACATTTTAATAAATTTTAATATAAGCAAATGTGTGTGTACATAGATAGACTACTTCCTCCTCAGACGCCATAGTCTCAACTGCGTGAAGGACTGTAGGGTGGTACCTGGCGAGGAGTTAGTTTCACAGCACCGCCTATTGGTATTGGACACCAAATTCTCAGTTGCAATAAGTAAATCCCATACGCGACCCCCCTCCAAAATAAATTACACTCACGTTTCGTTATTGTTGTTTAAGTTCTACGTAATAGGTCGTAAACCTTCGGACCCATTTCCAGTACGTACAGTTAATGGGAATTTTCTACTAAAAATCCCAATAATAATTTGGGATCGAACCGGGGACCTCTAGACCGTATGGTACAAGCTTGAGATCCGTGTCCAACGGGGCATTTGATCAATTTTATACATACCTAAACACACAAACTCCATACCCCTACTTAGAAAATTTCCTAACAATGAATAAAGCTTGGCAATGTCCAACTTTTGAACCAAACTTCTTTTAATAGAACCAGTACTGACTGGTTCTTTACGAATTCCTATTACTGCTTAAAGGTGCAATAATGAGGCGAATTAGCAGCCAATAGAAGCGATAAATATAGAAACATTCGCACCCGGCGTTACTCACACTCGCTGAGTTGTTATCAATTCACAAGTCTATTCGGAGCAATTTGGACCTGCGTCATCGGCTTGTTAGCTAAGTAGTTATGTTGATTCATAAATGGATGTGGGTGCATACCGGGTATTCCGTATTAGCTATTATGTGACGACGTTGGCTAAAGAAAAATAGTATTGATGAAAACGAGAACTGTATATTCAAACTCTTTCATCTCACACACACGCACATACAAAAAGGTGTACACACACACACTTAAAGACGCACACACCCTTAAAGACGCACACACACAGTTAAATTGACACCCCCATTTTTTGTTTAGTTGAGACACATTAAGTTGCTTGTTAATGTTTCCATCATCATCAGCTCAAATACGTCCCACTGCTGGGCACGGGCCTCCTCTACAACTGAGAGGGTTTAGGTCTTAGTCCACCACGCTGGCCTAGTGCGGGTTGGCGGACTACACACCTAAGAAATTCCTAAGAACCTTTTAGGTGTGCAGGTTTTATCACGATGTTTTCCTTCACCGTTAAAGCATGTGATAATTCATTGTGAATACACACATAACTTCGAAAAGTCAGAGGTGTGTGCCTGGGGTTTGAACCTGCGACCGCCGAAATTCTCGACTGCGCGCCTAAACCTCGAGGCCATCACTGCTTAATTTAATTAATGTTAATCTTTTACTTAATATATCTTCTAACTAATGTATTGTAAAATTTCGTTAATTTTTTTAACATAGGTATCCAAGATTCCAAGCGACTTGCTTGTCTATTTTGGGAACTGTCGATCCCGACCGTTAAGTCTATGCTGACTACAGAACGCATGGCTTTGATATCAATTTATTAAAATACTGTTTTTTTTTTAAAGTTGCCCTACACTACACATATACTCCATAATATACACAAACACCTGATCAAATATTTGTAGGTCAAACTATATAGATCCGTGAGCGGATTTAACTCCAATTTTTCAGAATTAATTCTCGAAGCCAACTTTGTGATCAATTCAGTCGTCAAATTTTATCAATTATTTTCATAATACGCTCGAGTGCGGAGTTCGATTGGTTCTACCTAATTCACAGGACATTAACCCATATAGTAAGTTAATCGATGTGAGCCAATCAAGATGAACGCGGGGTAAAGTAGGCCACGTTCGCGATAGTCGCGCCGCCTTCCGTTGTGGTACGCCATACACATCGTATATTTACATACGTCCATTGACGGCATGAAATTCATGTCAATATTCTGCTTGGACGAACGATCCTACCCAATTTAACATGCTCCGTGACCCAATCTAATCAATTGTTGGAGAAGATTTCGGATCCTACGACCGTATAGAAACTAATGTTAGTGTGAAGTGTCTTAATGCGAGATCGAAAAGTATCTCATAGTTTCTGATACCTACAATCTAAGACTTGAATCTTCAGGTGAATAATAGTGTGAAAAAAAGACAGTCTTCTGGGCGTGTTAATGATATTTATAGCATGCTGTTAGTCTCGCAAAAACTCGACTCGATTATATGAAAGCTCAATACTCTTTTTACTTTAACGACAGTTGGATTTACAGGTAATATGCCCAAGCAACTGATACCAGCAAACGCATATTAAAACGATCGACTATCAAGTAGAACTAATAACGAATTAAGTCAATAGATGTAGACCACTTTAAATAGGAAGGGCATTATGTCTTCGATCATTTCAACAATGGTTGTCGTAAAAAAAAACGAACCAACAGTCACGTACATAGTGTCAACTCCAAATTAAGATACAAGTCTTGCCAGTAGGTATACGAGAGACTTTTCGATCTCAATACAGCGATTCGAAACAAGTATTTGGGGATGATAAAAAAAATCCTCAATGCAGGAATTCAATCTGGTGTCTAACCAACGTCATGTAGAATGTAATGACAAAGATGTATGTAAATCTCTTCTAGGTATCAGCAACCCACATTATAAAGACTCGGAGTATAGACCTGAACAACGCCCATGGACTTGCAATGGAGACCCGGTTGGAGAAGGTCGTTGAACCGACTGGATACCGCCTGGAACTGGAACCATATCTAGAAGATGGACTGTTCAAAGGCCACGTCAGCATCAACGTGACTTGGCTGCGGGAGTCTGACGAGGTCAGCATACACTGTGCTCATGACATCGAAGTCAGCGATACTGATGTGAGGGTACACTTTACGGGAGACAAGTAAGTATATCTGCACAAATAAACAAGTCTTAATACGAATTCCTACTTTGTCATGTAGAGGTACATTAATTATAAGACATTACACTAAATTATACTATACAAAAGCAGTATTATCTTACTACTTTAACTGAAAGTTTTTACACTTTTAGAAGTTACGTGAGCGATGGATTTGTCGTAGAATAAAGAATTCAGGGTTTGGAATCGCGTACTCAAAGATTGTATGCATTTTTGTTAACAGGAAAGAATTCCAAAAAATTGGTGTGAAGAGGATGATGATGGATGCCAAAAAGCCAATAGCGACGCTGTATTTAGAAAAATCAATACCAAAATCATCATACGGATATTTGGAGTTTAGTTTCAATGGAAATTTAGAGACAACTACCACTGAAGCATTCTTCAAAACTACTTACGTTACGGAACAGGAAGTCGAAAGGTATGATTCTGAATATTTATTTAGGATAAACTAAAAAGAAAAAAGGTAAAGAAACTGGTTACACCAGACAGACAGCATCGTTTGTTCCGCGTGATGAGAATGCAACGTCAAATCAAGAGTTAATTAGATTTTTGCGGCAGGATTTTTTTTCAATAATGAAAATTACTAAATTCTCAGAAGCAGAACTGAGTCTGGAAATGTGCACAATAAACGGTATTAGGTTTTAAACAATTCAAAAGGTGGATATAAAATAACACTTTTATACACTATACTTTCGTTTTCGAGGCAAATCAATGACTTTAACTATTACAGAAAAAGTTTTATTCAACAACATCCCTTAATATTTATTTATTTATGCTTTTTATACGTAAAAACTTATAAAGACAGACTTAATTCCTAAGGCATTATCTACCAGTCAACCTTGAGGTGGTGCAGAGATACATGAATAGGTGCATAATATATTTTATAAACTTAACTAACCTAGATTAATGTTACTTCTAACGTAACGTTCAACACTAAATTTTAATTGAATTGAATTTAAAAATCTAATTCATTGGCTTTACGGTTGAATAAACTGGACCTACTTGCTTCTCGAGAGCAGTGCTCTTTGATATTTTACGTACAAATACGGTCCGCTCCCTCGTCTTGGGATTAGATTGAACACAGCTAGAGCTTAACTAACTACGCTACCCACCCGTCGTACCCACTGTACACGAATTTCACGTGTCGGTAAATACACGTCGAATGCTGTTGTCTTGAAAAAAAACTGTCAACTAGGAATAATATAAGTTTATTCAAACACGAATATTTTGTAAACACATATACGACTTCATTATTATATTTAAACTAGTGGTTGAGCACCGCTTTTCCCGGGACTATAGCGAGCGCTTTATCGAATCTGCAAACTGTAAACAAAAATGTGGTAAAATCTTTTTTTTTGGACTGTAAAGTTTTATCGCTCATCGTATCCTATCGTCATCGCTTTTTGACCTACTCATTTGACAAAAATACTTTTTAGAATTGTAGCAGCGACCCAGCTAAGACCCAACAACGCGCGCCGCATGTTCCCTTGCTTCGACGAGCCGAGCTACAAGACTCCGTTTGACATAAGCGTGGTGCGCCCACGGAACATGGTAGCACTTAGTAACATGCCCGTCAAGAAGACTGAAGACATGTGAGTAATTTATTCAATAGTCAAAAAGCTCATCATATTTGTCCACTTTCTCCCCCCTTATCTACTATACCAGCTTAATGTGGATGTACGAAACTTGCGTAGGTATTGAAAATTCTTTGTGAAATTGAAGGTATACCTCTCAAAGTACGTGATCTGAAGTTTTACATTTAATCCCTTCTTAACGGAGTTGTGGCTTCGAAAATTTTATAAATTGGTAATGAACAATCATATTTTATTTTATTTCTTTAGTACTGGAGAGCCTGATGCCGTGTGGGACCACTTTGAACGAACACCGCCTATGTCCACCTTCACTCTGGGACTGGTGATAGCTGATCTGAAACAACTTGGAAATTCTACACATTACAAAGACGATAACGGCAATGACATTGGTAAGTATCCAATTATTTAGATAAATTTAAATGCGCAGGGGATTTATTTGATATTTCGACTACCTACTATAAATAAATAAATAAATACACCCAACAGTCACATACATAGTTCTGACCCCACACTAGGATGCAAGTCCTGTGTCGTGAGTATCAGAAACTACGAAAGACTTTTCGGTCTCACAAACACCCAGACCCGGAACAAATATTTGTGGATCACACAAACATTTGTCTCGGTGCGGGGATCGAACCCGCGGCCTCTCGTTTCGCAAGCTGGTGTCTAGCCAACTGCGCCACGTGGCTGTCATGTCACTATAAATACATGTTTTTCTAGAAGGTGAATTGTTATGTTTTAAATGTCCGTTCTAATACCTAGTTTGTTCTGTTCTATATTATATTATAAAATTACGAGATCAAAACATGATTGGATATTCATCACGCATTCATCAGACGGGGAATCAATTATAAAAATAATATCAAATACATCTGCATACTACATGCTGCAACGGTACATTAAACGTATAATGTCTACTGTTTCTTTTAAGAACTTCGGGTCTGGGGACGTCCAGAGTACTTGCAAGCTCTGGAAGGCGTCAACGAAAAGTTGGCTCTCGTGTTTGGCGAAATCGCAAATCTTTGGAAGGAGCCCCTACCGCTGCGAAGATTGGACATCGTTGCGCTGCCAAATTATCAGGGTGTGAAGCCGGCTGACAACTGGGGCCTTATCGTGTTCAAGTGAGTAATGCGGGTTGTAGAATTAGCGATAACAAAGTAGGTTGCCAGTGAATTATGGAACTGTTTGACGGATTTGTCAAGGATTAACTTGGATAGGTTGCCTCGTGGTCTCGCGGTACATGTATGTGCCGTGCGATCTAGAGGTCCTGGGTTCGATTCCCGGGTCGGGCAATGTGTTGTTGAGTTTTTCCATTAGGAAACTCTCAATAGCACCACGGAGTCTGGAAATGTGCCCGAAAATGAAAATGTGGCGAAATATGGGTGCAGAAATGCACCTCTGCCTACCCCATCAGGGAATACAGGCGTGAGTTTATGAGTTATGTGAACTTGGATAGGCATTCTGTGATTAGTGTTATTAATAAGGTTCTTTTTACTCTGTTTTTATGATTACCAAAGTCCAACTTCTATAAAGTAATCGCTAGAATTTATTCCATGTGTCCATATATTGTGATACATTAAAAAAAATACCAATACGATAAATTTACATCAATTGATCATAAAACTGATTTTTTTTAGTAAAATATGTAGGTCAAATTTTTACATTTTTATCTTTTAGATTAGTTATTTTGCTTTGGTCAGTATTCCAGAAGTAATGTAAATGCTAATAAGGATGGCTAATTTACTATACTGACCTCCGGGATGTAGAACACTAATGTAAACTGGTACATCCTTTCTACGTGCACGTTTTCAGGAAATTCAGTAATGTTTAGACTGAGTACGATATACGATATCTAATTGGGATGGAATGCTTTACTAAGGAATTATATGTCTTTGGTTGTTATCTGAGAACTGTGGTTTATAAGATTTTGTGTTCTTTTAAAGGCCTCTGTGGCAGGATTCAAGCAATGATATACCTAAGAGTTTAAGGGTTGAGACACCGTTCTAAGAGAAACATTGTATGCTCCATAAAAATATTAGTTGCGTGTTTTGCTATTATGAGCTCAAAAGATTACGAGTTTCTATTGTTTACAGTCGAGACTCGGGTGTTTTTATAAATAATGCATTGAGACTAATTATTATTTTCTTAATTTTATTAGCTATTTTTTCCTAAATCTATGTAGGTCATGTAGTCCTCTACAACCACGAGCTATGTCACAAGCAAGTTCTGCTACGTTGCACATTTTGAGACTTGTTTCACGTGGTGGGTAATCAAAGTCTTATGTTTGAATTTTTATTCCAGAGAGAGCGATTTAAGTAGTCGAGGATATCTCCAACTAGCTCAGGAGTTGTCGTACCAGTGGCTTGGTGCGTACACGACACCAGCGTGGTGGTCTGATGCGCATCTCAACAAAGCTTTGGTGGGATATTTATCAGCGGAAGCTGCCTTTAAGGTCAGTATGTTTCTGTAAAGGTACATTCTATTTCTATTCAACTGTAATGTTATGAATAGGAAAATGATTTCCTCGATTAGTTTTATTATGTGGTGTCGAGATATTAACGTTGTATCCATGTGCATCATCTTAGTCAGGATGAATAACTTATTACGTTTGACCCTAAGTGACCACTTAGGGTACATTTTATTTTGACGCACTGTAATAATATCCAAAGTGGAATAAAAGTTATTTTTTCACCTATTTATTTTCATTGTAGGTGGCTTATGAATGGCATTTAAGCATGTGGCATGTTGAAAGTCTTTGATATATGCTCATTTCAAGAAGAGAACGTGTGATTATAATTTCGTCTGGAAAGTATTGGCCAATTGTTCAATGTTTAGTCAAACATTAGGAGTTCATTTTTAAAAATAAAATGCTAAGAACATTTGAAACTTACAAAGCGCTCTATTTTTGCCCTCAATTTTAGTTTTATATTATATAGAAAGCTATTAGACGTAGCACAAATTAGTTTTGAAAGTTAGTTTCGAACAGGTATTGGAGTAGTAATAACGGGCTGAGATGAAACTGGGCCTGCTCCAGCCAGATCAGAATTTAGCTGATTCACAAACAAGATTTATTAAACTGGCGTGTACGGGAGAAGTTGCCAATTAAATATTTGAAGATATATTAGTTGCCTTATTAAATGGTAATATTTAAATTTGTACAAAAAAAATTGGACAAAAAAAATTGTTAGAATAGGAAGTTTTTGAAATGAATTAAAATCCTAATTACAATTGTTTTATTCAACTTACGGGTACAATAACTTACCACTTAAAAACACTCATTTATTTTTCGCCCCAAATTGAATAAACATAGAATTTATAGATGAAATCCAGAAGGAAAGGAATTCAGATGCTAAACGTATTTACAGAGCGATCTACCATATTTTGTGCGATAAATTAGATTTTAATCCCAATCTGTCCTATAGATCAACAACGGCTCAGAAATGGAGGGCAAGTGGCCGATGACCGTCCTCTACTCTTTGTATTACGAATTCAGCAAGAGGTACCCCCACTCGCGCATCACTGGGATGAAGCAAGAAACTGCTTCCACTAAAATTGAGCTGCTATTCCGTATGTTCAATTACACTTTAGGAGCTGACACGTTTAAGAAGGGATTAAGAAAGTTTTTGGAGACCCGGTAAGTATTGAGTTTACTCTAGATGATGTGCTTTGTTTCAGTAGATAAATCATCATCATCATCATCATCATCAGGCCATATACGTCCCACTGCTGGGCACGGGCCTCCTCTACAACTGAGAGGGTTTAGGCTTTAGTCCACCACGCTGGCCTAGTGCGGGTTGGCGGACTACACACCTTAGAAATTCCTAAGAACTTTTAGGTGTGCAGGTTTTATCACGATGTCTTCCTTCACCGTTATAGCGAGTGATAATTCATTGTGAATACACACGTAACTTCGAAAAGTCAGAGGTGTGTGCCTGGGGTTTGAACCTGCGACCGCCGAAATTCTCGACCGCGCGCCTAAACCTCGAGGCCATCACTGCTTATATTTATATCAAGCTTGTAAATTTTTACCTTCACAAAACAAGCTTATTAATTCTAAATAAACTTACTAGTCATATATGTTCCACCAACCCGCACTAAGCCAGCGGGTTGGACTTAGGCTCAACCTCCCTCATTTGTAGAGGAGGCCCGTGCTTAGTGGGACATGTATGAGCTGATGATGATGAAACTTACTAGATATCTGTTACTCTGACTGTGACTCTGTTCATTCATAAATATGCAGTAGGGATAAGGGACAGTAGCTATGAAGTATAAATTCTTTGAGATACTTTATCAAATAGATGAATAGACTGCCTCGTGGTCTCGCGGTACAAGTATGTGCCGTGCGATCTAGAGTCCTGGGTTCGATTCCCGCGTCGGGCAAATTGTTATTGGGTTTTTCCATTAGGAAATTCTCGGCAACAGCACGGAGTCTGGAAATGTGCCCGAAAAACGGCAATAGGCTCGCCCCCTATTACGTGGGACTGATACATACTTAGCGAAATGTGGGTGCAGAAATGCACCTCTGCCTACCCCTTCGGGGAATACAGGCGTGAGATAATGTATGTATGTATGTACTCTATCAAAATAAACCCATGAAAACAATAGTTTAATTTTTGTTTGATAATAGTGGCTATTGTATTGTGGACGTAACTAAATCATTTTAACAATTTGAATTGCTTTGTCATTTTAAATTTAATATGAATATTGTCAATTGCAATAAACATTACTTTTGTAGTAAATTCAAAACTTTCACTGGCGATGACATATGGAATGCTCTGAACACAGCGGCCAGAGAAGACGGTAAAATTCCAAAAGATATTGACGTGAAAGTTGTGGCTAAAGGCTGGATAGACAAAGACCGACTACCACTTATCACGGTTCATAAGAAAGGCGACGGAAAATCTATTCACGTTACTCAGGTATGAGTTTCACTTTCGCCTTTTAAGTTAAATAGCAATATTTTGAAATATGCTACATTGCTAATAATATTTTGCAGGCACGTATATTTTATTAAAGCGAATGATAATAAATATTCCCATTCTTCAAACATCGTTTTTTATTTTTAACATCGATATGTGTATCACAAATATTTAATTTTGGTATCGACTCTTTGTTCGTTAGTCTCCAGTAGTTTATAATGCACATAAAACCAGACTTCTTTAAAGTGTGGTGGAATTCATAAAATTTAATGATAAGTAATTTTGCTGAATAATATAAGCTATAATTATACCTTAAATGTGAAATATTATATAAGTATAGCTATCGTGGCGAATCCTTGGGTAAAGCATGTGCTTTATCTAATTTTTCCTTCTACATCAACATGTTCTTTTCTAGAAACTGTATCTCCGTGAGCGTCCTCATGATGTCCCCGACGCAGACCGTATGACGTGGTGGGTGCCCATAGTGTTAGCTCGGGAAGATAACTTGGACTTCAGCAACACTAAACCAGTAGCCTGGATGAAAAACGTCAAGGAGCTGACCATCAACGACATGCCTGGCAAAGACAAGTTTGTTATTGTTAATCCTGAGGAAATTGGTGAGTGAAATGAAATATAATAATTGGACCTCCGCACCGCGTATTTGTAATACAGAAATCCTACGTTTGAGTTCCGGGCGGACAAAAAATGTTTGTTTCTAAAAAATATCGGTACCTAAAAACCGTAATGGGTTTGCCCTTTATTAAATGAGAAAAATACAACGTTGCCTTTCGCTTTATTGTAATATATGTAGGTATAGAGGTACGGAATAGGTATCTAAAACTGTAAAATGAAATTATAAGCTGATTCTATCACCAACGCCAAGTTTGGGTAGCTTTTACGCCAGCATTCGAATTGTGTCTCTTAACATTGTTTTCTTACAGTACATAATTTTGCATAACTAAATATATCTACCTTATATTAAATCTTCTCCAGCATCATACCCAGTGAACTACGACACTGAGAACTGGAATCTCCTACTCAACTATCTTCAAAGTGACAAACGCCTTTCCATCCCTGAGCTGACACGAGCAAAGCTCCTCCACGACGCGTGGAACCTGGCCTATGCTGGTGAATTGTCCTTCGCCACTGCTCTGAACATGACGCTGTTCATGAAGAATGAGAGACATCACTTAGTCTGGGATCCTGTGTTCACCATGATCGATCATATTGGAAGACGCATCTGTTTGTGTATCCAGGGGAAGTTTAAGGTAGATTTTATTCGTTTTAATATCTCATCATACATACATCATTCATCAGCCAGTGTTATCGTTTTTGTCGTGATAATTATCAACAAAACATTCCTTTGGATTGTTTTCATATTTTTCTTACTACCCGTCTATCTGTCAAGTATAACGCTTGAGTTACAAATAGTGGCAGACTTTTGACATTAAAAAAATTATAGCAGCTTTCTTTGATACGTTTCTTGCTAAGCATTACAGACATTTTTCATTATGGCCTTTTACGTTACAAATATAGTATTATTAATTAATTTATCCAGGCGTACGTTAGAACATTACTAACTCCTCTGTACGAAGAGTTAATTAAAGATGAGCGGGAAGACGAAGAGAACTGGCGAAAGAACCTTCGTTCCCTGACGAAGACGTTCCTTTGTGGAGCTGGCTACAAGCCTTGCATCAGGGAAGCGCAGGAGCAGTACTCCAAGTGGATGCAAGCTAAGACTCCTGATGAAGGCAACCCGTGAGTAGTAATGATGGTAAATTACGTTCTTACGAGTCTGGAAGGAACTATTAGAATTATTTTTGGGGATTTATAGGGTTCTCTTTTATACATGAGTCTGTATACATAAACAGGCAACGCCATTATTAGATCGTTTAAATTTAAAACAGTGATAAACATTTGAGTGATGTGAATACACTATTAGAAAGTATAAAAGTGTTTTTTCCTAACAAATACACAGGTCAGAAAATAATAATAGTGGATCACCAATATAATTTTCTATGTGCGGTATTTACCTATCCTTCGTATTACAGGAACTGGATTACAGGTGCAAATTATACATATATTCATACCACTGATAATACAATGATAATATTATAATATTATACTGCCTCGTGGTCTCGCGGTACAAGTATGTGCCGTGGGATCTAGAGGTCCTGGGTTCGATTCCCGGGTCGGGCAAAGTGTTATTGGGTTTTTCCATTAGGAAATTCTCAGTAACAGCACGGAGTCTGAAAATGTGCCCGAAAAACGGCAATAGGCTCGCCCCCTATTACGTGGGACTGATACATACCTGGCGAAATGTGGGTGCAGAAATGCACCTCTGCCTACCCCTTCGGGGAATACAGGCGTGAGTTTATGTATGTATGTATGTAATATTATACTGTTATTCACATTGTTTTAATCAGCAATGGCTTATTGCTATCACTAACGGAAATTAAGTGCGCCATTTGCTACGTATGCGGGGATTTATAATCTTTCACATCCGGCCACGACAAAGTAATCGCACTTACACCTGATTTAGTGCGGTCGAAATAGAATAGCCAATGGCGAAATACGACTAGGACTATATCAGTAAATATCCCAAGCAAATAAATAAATACACTCAACAGCCACATAGGTACATATGTAGTTCTGAACCTAAACTAATATTTAATAATATTTTACTGTTACACAATAAAAAAAATATACGATTCTTATGGCGTGGGTATCAGAAACTTTGGTCTCACATACACCCAGACCCGAAGCAAATATTTTGTGGATCACACGAAAATTTGTCTCAGTGCGGGGATCGAACCCGCGGCCTCTCTTTTCGCAAATTGGTTTCAAGCCAATTGCGCCACGGACGCTGTCACGAACTGACTACGCATTGATCACTCATATGCTAAGATATCATATAAACTAAGGCGAATATTTTACAGAATATCAAATCAATACATCTGTCCGGTGTTCAAGTACGGAACGAGAAAGGAATGGGAGTTCGGCTTACAGAGAGTGATCAACTTCCCTCCATCAAGGAAGCAGAACGAGAGGACCTATCTCCTCAAGACTTTAGCGGGATGTCCAGCGGACGAGTTCAAAATAAATCGGTTGTTGAATATAACTGTTTTGGAGGAGAACGGAAATTTCACAGAAACCGATCTGTTTCTGATCTTCAGCATGCTGTCTGGCAGCCCTCAGGGATACACTACGCTATTCCATTTCGTTAAAAGTAACTGGGATGTTTTGAAAGAGAAGTGAGTATTATTTGAGTGCTTATACGGTATTAAGGGAATACCTTTTTATAGTATCTGATTTACTAAAGTCAGTAATTTATAACTATTGTATGTTTAAATTAAAGAAACCGTTGCATGGTATCCAGTTTTTTTAGTATTTTTTTCATCAAATTAAACTTAATTTGATCTGTTTATCTATAGATAGAAGGACGATTGCCACGAACCTGATTGGTATACACGACAGAAACATATATATACTCAGCCTATCGCCGTCCACTGTTGAACGTAGGCCTCCCCAAGAAAGATAAATAATGATTATTTTAGAGTAATGAAATTACATAATTTATCATTAAATTTCTAGAGTTTAGAAATTGTTAGGATTTTGCAGGACTAAATAGAATAATGTTCTTCATAGCATTAATAATTGAATAAATAATGTGTATCCTGCAGTGCTATTTTTAAATACATCAGCTCCTCTTTCAGCCTTAGTACGTCAAAACTATTCATTAGGCTGACGAAATTTATGATTCTTATATAGTGCTTTATGTCTTCAAGGTAGAAATTAATTATCTATTTTTAATTATTACCACCAGATTCTCAAGCAAAACAAACCTATGGGACAACCTAATAACATCAGCAACATCACAATTTATGACAGAAGATGGCTTGGAACTAGTCTCAAACCTGTACGTAGCTCATCAAGGGGAGTTCGGCTCAGCAGAGCACATCATCGAAAAGTCTATGAGGAACATTCGAGAAGAAGCCAAATGGTCCGCTGAGACCCTACCCGTCATCGACGAGTGGCTAAAAAATTATCTTTCTAACACAAATGTGAAAGATGATCAGTTTATAGAGAATTAATTGATAGCTCTTTAGAACAAGGAGAGGGAAAAAGCAATTATATTATTACTTTAAACTTTCAATTCAACATTAAGGTCATATTGATACAAAGTAGAAAGTTATTGTTGACAATTTCAAGAAATTTGTTAATATTTAGAAAATACTAATTGTTTGTTGTTTTATAGAAGTAGTTATAGAAAGGAATGGTTTTAATAAGTTATAAAAAAAGAGTTTATGAGCAAGCATAGTATGTTGTTAGTGATGTCACAAATATAAAGAATGGAGCTTAAGAAATGTACACGCATTTCGATGATATTCAATGTTACGCTTGTTGTATTTCAGTACCTACTGTAACTATTTCTAAATTGGTGAATCCTGGAACACTACTTAAAGTAGTCGTACGTTCGTCTTTAAGTTCATTGATGTTGTCACAGCAAAAAAATATATAGAAATACATAATCTTAAATTATGTAGTTCTAAACGAGTTCCTCTGTGGTATCAAGTCGTAGTTCAGTAGGATGTACCGTAAGCATAAGAATATATAGCAAATTTTGTAAAGTACCTACGTAATGTAAATATGTTATTTTAAATATTTATAATAAAAGCACACAATAAGACAATTTGTTTTATTGTCTATTTTGTATATTGTCTGTATTCCCCAAAGGGATAGGCCGTTGTGCATTTCTGCACCGATATTTAGCCAAGCATGTATCAGTCCGACGTAATAGGGGGCGAGTCTCTTGCCGTTTTTGAGCATATTTCCAGACTCTATGCTGCTACTGAGAATTTCCTAATGGAAAAATCCAATGAAACTGCCCGGCAAGGCACATACTTGTGCCGCGAGACCACGAGGCAGGCATAGTTTTAATTCATCTCTAAACCAAATTTCGACGTTCTTTCAGACGAATTTAGACGCAGACGCTAGTTATTTATATACGTTAATCATTCCCTTATCAAGTACACTCAGCCCGAACTCATTTTCCTTTCGGATATCTCGCTCCTGCCAACTAGATTCCTCGTTAGTGCACAAAGCTGTATCAATCAGAGGTCATGAATAAAATATCCTGATTATTCCGTTCGAACTGGGCGGGTCGGCTACCCCCAGCCATTAATGTGAGAAGCGGGTGTGGTGTAACCAGTGGCGGAATTTTTACATACATACATACATACATAAACTCACGCCTGTATTCCCCGAAGGGGTAGGCAGAGGTGCATTTCTGCACCCACATTTCGCCAGGTATGTATCAGTCCCACGTAATAGGGGGCGAGCCTATTGCCGTTTTTCGGGTACATTCCCAGACTCCGTGCTGTTACTGAGAATTTCCTAATGGAAAAACCCAATAACACTTTGCCCGACCCGGGAATCGAACCCAGGACCTCAAGATCGCACGGCACATACTTGTACCGCTAGACCACGAGGCAGTCAGGCGGTACTTTCATAGAAGCCCAAAAGCGTTACACGCTAATTGTGTAATGTCTAGTTTACAATTATTGTTTATTGTGGGTTAGGATATGCTCATTTATATGTCAAATTGCTTTTGTTAAATACATTCTGTTAAGCAAACTGGGCTTTTGGGCTTCTATAGATAACATTAATTAGACAGTAGTGGCAGGCAGTTTTAAATATATGACGATTTTTCTTGACGCAAGTATGCCTGCTTGCTCGGATGATTCTTTCATTATCATCATCATCTCATATACGTCCAACAATGGCCATGGGCCTCTTCTACCCTCAGTGTTTAGGGCAAAGTCCACCACGCTGGCCTACTGCGGGTTTACGGACTACAGTTGATTCATTATGATGATATTTCTTTTCCAGCCCACGTCTAGGTTCTTACTTCTTACATAGAAGATAAAAGAACCTAAATGTGGACCAAGTCCACAGCCCCGTGGCGCAGTTGGTTAGCGACCAGCTTGCGAAACAAGGGGCCGTGGGTTCGATCCCCGCACGAGACAAATGTTTGTATGATCCGCAAATACTTGTTTCGAGTCTGGGTGTTTGTGAGACTAAAAAGTCTCTCGTAGTGTCTGATACCCACGGCGCAATCTTGTATTTTAGTGTGGAGTCAGTACTATGTATGTGACTGGTGTATATATTATTTGTTTAGACATTCCAACATAGGCGTCTTTTATACTTCTTTGGGACTGAATCTCGGTTCACCAAGTGCATGTTAATGAAATTCACATACTTTTCTAGTCTATTTCATAGCGAATATATAAAATAGTGACCATAAGTGACGACAGTCAGTGATAAGTTCTTGGAAGTCATACGTCTGTACACATCAAGGTCCCGGCGATAACCTCTGTACGTCATGCACAGATAACTTTTTTACACAATATGCATTTCGCTGTGTCTTTCTCTTCGGGGATTTCATCAATTACATATATTGTGAAAAAAAAAATACAAAATTATGTATTAAAATACAATCACGCTTGTATCCTCGAAGTTGGGTATGCAGTCGTGTTGTACTGTAACCACGGTTTGCTAGCTGTCTTTTAAGTCCCCAGGAAGGGTCATTGTCATTTTCAGACTTCACTGAGTGCTGCTATTAATAATTTCCTGATGAAAAACTCTATAATTCAATGCCCAACCCGGGAAATGAACTCACGAACTTTAGATGCACGGCGCACACTTGCCTCGAGTAAATATGGCGTAATTTCCAACTGATAATTCAGACACATCATCATATTTACGTAAGTTCTATAGACATTTTATTTTGAAACAATGAATCACCTTAATCCGATCTAAATCCACATAATTCGTGTAGCGTTTTATCTTTCCATCGGTGATTAGTGCTACTGGACTTATTATTATGTAATTTATTATTCAAATTAGAATCACTCAATATGACCTTTTCTATATCTACTCATATTTGAACCATGGCTGCCTTGGACTTCATTTGTAGCTTATACCGCAGATCCTAACTATAAAACATTACAAAAGAAATATAATATCTATACATCGAAATTATTTTCTTGTATTAAGAAATTACTAGGTTTTAATAACAAATAACAAAAGATCGTATAATGTAATAAATGTGTTTGGCACGATAATTATGGTCCGGGCAAGAGACTGTCTGAGAATTATCTGTTTTTATATGTGCGTGACACACGGGAGCTTTGTTCGGAGCGCAAATTAACTGACGAACTGGGCCATAAACTCCATGTAATTGTCCATTTCATTTAAACCTATACAATGTGGGAGGGAGGGGCAGCCCTATTGCTTCTTATTAGGCAGTTTACAGATTTCGTGCTACTACTAGAAACTTCTTAACAAAAAAACAACAACACTTTTTAACGGCTCCATAATTGAACACGGAACCAGACGATACCACATTTCATAGTTATTTCGCTGCGTCATAATCATCATCATCATCAGCCCATATTCGTCCCACTGCTGGGCACGGGCCTCGTCTACAACTGAGAGAATTTAGGCCTTAGTCCACCACGCTGATCTAGTGCGGGTTGGGGGACTACACACCTAAGAAATTCCTAAGAAGTTTTTAGGTGTGCAGGTTTCCTCACGATGTTTTCCTTCACCATTAAAGTAAGTATAACAAATATATAATTCGTTGTAAATACACACGTAACTTCGAAAAGTCGGAGGTGTGTGCCTGGGGTTTGAACCCGCGACCGCCGAGATTCTCGACCGCGTGCTTAAACCTCGAGGCCATCACTGTTTCGCTGCAATAGATGCAATTCTATACTATCACATAAGACATCTATATTATGCTTTTAATGAGCAATTATTAAGAAGAGCCGCTGAAAGCAAAAGCAATTCTAGAAAGGAAGAGAAAACACTATAAATAAGATAAACAAATATTGTCCTAAATCATAATCCGTATTAAAGACTTACAAACTCGTCGAGTATGGAACCACAGTAGAGTTGAACTCAGCCGAGTCTAATGCAGTGCAAAACATTGCTTTATTTGAAAAGTTTGCACGGTCAAAGTTTCTTATAATAGTTATTATAGACTGCACCGCGGGGTTACCAACTCGTACAAGCTGAGGCCATTGTAAATGGAAACTTGAGTTTGCATAGCACTAGTTAAGTCTGTGTTACTAAGTTCAAAATGGCGATAATTTATTCGCAGACTTTGAACATTGTATTAATTTGAATAAATGACTGCATGTGTATTTTTAACGGCTTATTGATACCAGTGGCGGTACTTCCATAGAAGCCCAAAAGCGTTACACGTTAACACTTTCGCTGCGGCAGCATTGAATCTGAACTTTCTGCTAGTGCGGTACGAGACAAATACTGCCCGTATCTACATTTCCTGCTATGCGTTACGGCCTCTATTTTGCCGTATTGACCTTGAGTACAGGAACATAGTTAAATCACCCCCGCGCCGTGGGCAAAACACAGACAACAAGCTGCCGCACTGGCGGATTGTCAAATACGGCAAAATGCTTGCCGTAACGCAGCGAAGGTGTTAATTGTGTAATGTCTGGTTTATAATTGTTTATTGTGGGGTCAGGATATTCTCATTTATATGTCGCATTGCTTTTGTGAAAGAAAGATTAAAAGCTTAAAGATTATTATTTGGAATTTTGTAAGGCAAACTGGGTTTTTGGGCTTCTATGGAAGTACAGTCACTGGTTGGTAGTACCAAATCTTGTTATTATAAACTGTCCTAATACTTCCCTCTGCTAAGAACCGGACTTCAATACATTTTACACCATTACATTTTGGTGGACTAGAAAAATACTTATGAAAACTCTTAGATAATACATGACCTCACGATGTATTTCGCCATCGTTTATGGGTGTAATCATTAATAGGCATCTAAAATCACGCTCGGATTTACTAAGGGACAGACAAAGAATAATTTTTGCACCCACATTTCATCTATTGTGTTTTTAAATACCAATTTTTATGGGGCGGGCTTTTTATTTATTTTTTATTTATTTTATTTAAAAACTTTATTGTACACATAAAAATACAATGAACTTAGGAGTACAGTAAACAAATCAAGTACAATGGGCGGCCTTATCGCACAAGGCGATCTCTTCCAGGCAACCGAGGATGGAGATGAATGAAGAGTAATGAGAGGTAGTTGTGAGTGTACAAAATTACGTAGGAAAAGTTATACATACATAAACACATACATAGACACATAGACAATACATACATGCATGCATACATACATTCATACATACATACATACAAACAAATCAACATACATAAATACACATATCTTCAATCAGCGTGACAAGTAATAGTCTATCATCATTTTTTTAAAAGAGCTTGTTGCTTTTCTTTGAGCACATTTTCACACTGAGTGCTTCTACGATTTTTTTAGGCAAAGACTTCTTATCCTTCCACTCATCTCACTCTTTTGCTCAGTTACGCCACTTCTTCTCAAAGGCGTCTAAGCTGTCTCTCCAGCGCTTCCGCCGGCCCTCAGATGGTATCCAATGTTACTAAGAATGAAACGCCTAATTGGCGAAACTTAAAAATTGGGAAGAATTAAAAGATAGCTTGATATTCAAGTCCGTATGTAGTCTGGCGTTAGTTTGACCGCGGGTGATGTTTATGACAAGCGGACTATCACAATATGAGTGTTACAAACCAGCTGAGACTGTCGATTAAGATGTCTCGATATTTTGTGCTTGTAATCGGTGAGTTTATTGTCAAGTTAATAACATTTACAGAATATTTTGTTCAGTTCAATCATTTTGATGTGTTTGTGTGAGGATGTGATAATGTGAATCGTGAAGTTTCAAAAAGAAAGCGTTTGTTTTGTTTCATCTGCGTATATAAGGATGTGAGTGTTTGAAAATTTTGATGACGAATACATATTATGACAGATAATAAACTATTTACATACATACATACATAAACTCACGACTGTATTCCCCGAAGGGGTAGGCAGAGGTGCATTTCTGCACCCACATTTCGCCAGGTATGTATCAGTCCCACGTAATAGGGGGCGAGCCTATTGCCGTTTTTCGGGCACATTTCCAGACTCCGTGCTGTTACTGAGAATTTCCTAATGGAAAAAAACCCAATAACACTTTGCCCGACCCGGGAATCGAACCCAGGACCTCTAGATTGCACGGCGCATACTTGTACCGCGAGACAACGAGAGCGCAGTCTAGCTATTTAATACGTGTACAGTGACAATTTAAAAGTTACTGCGTTAAATTTGATGTTTAAAACCGTACGTACGGCTCTTGGGATAAAAATTGTCCTAAGCGCTATTCCAGACGATAATTATCTCTGTATGTGGGAAAGTTTCTACAATTAAATTTACCCAATCTGGCGTGATTAAGCAACAAACATAAGTACATCTCAACTTTCGCATTTATAATATTAGTAGTTTGTACCAAATTCTATCAATTCATTCATATATTGAGTTATTTATTTAGTAGATATATTCTTAATAATGTTTTTCTTGGTAATTATTATTCTTTATAATGACCCAGATCATCAACTGTGTACTAAATTCCATCAATATTCATGCATACGAGTATATTGAGTTATTCAAAAACCATACAAACTTAAAAGTAGTTTAAACATCTAAACTGAAGTAACAAACAGATAAGGTTTATAGGTCAATGATATGTTCATTACTATAATGTTTTAGAATGTTTGTTCCAATGTCCCATCCGAGACCAAAGGTTATTTGCCACTTCACGCTGAAAATATCGTGGGAAAACCTACACACTAAAGAGTTCTTCATTAGGATTGTCTAAGTGTATTCGTCCGCCAACCTCCGATGTTAGTAAGGTTATAATAAACTATACATATTCATTCATACATGCATAACTTAGGTAAGTGACAACGTAGCTCTTTAAGCATCGAAACTACGTGCGTGTGTGTATTATCACAGTTTGACAGCCTCGTAGCGCAGTTTGCTAGACACCAGCTTGTCCGCCCTGTGGATTGGGGGCGTAAGAGTACCGCCAAGACATCCCCTGCTTGTCGTAAGAGGCGACTAACAGGGGACCAGGGGTAGCTGGGCGTACTGCGGTGCGCCGTGACGAAAAGCAGCCCCTAGATGTGCGGCATAGAGCGTGGCCTCCTGACTGTCGCGAGTGTTCACAATAAGTGAGCGTCCAAAATAGGGTGAGTGGAGGGCATCTCATGCCCTCCCAATTTTGAGGAGTCCATGATTGGACAAAGCGCCGGGCGGCAGCGGAAATTAATGTAGGGCTTCTCGCCCTGCAATGCCGTAGTACCGCCACCGAGAGGTTTTAGTCGGTATGCTGGCGTAGGATTTTGGTTAGGGACCCAACTCAGGTAAACGGACAATTGTTTCGCACGCCGAGTTGAAAGGCCAGAGACCCCGACTTACCCCTTTCGGCCTCCCCCGAGGTACCGAAAGGGGAGCTTAAGGCGCTTTCCTCAGACAGCTTGTGAAACTCGAGGCAGCGGGCTAAGTCCCCCGCACCGAGACAAATGTTTGTGTGATCCACCAATATTTGTTTCGGGTCTGGGTGTTTGTAAGACCGTAAAGTCTCTCATAGTTTCTCATACCCATGACACAAGACTTTTAACATCGTGTGGGGTCGGAACTATGTATGTGACTGTTGGTTGCATTTAGGTATTTATTTATGTGCTGATTGTAATCAAGTCGATACGAATATTCTGCTTCATGCAAATTGAGTTTGCAATCGCACTGAACGAAAAGAAAGCAGTAGTTTTGCTTCATATCGATTGCCTGTAAGGCAGTGGTATCGCCACAGTCTAAGCGGCCTATTCGTACCGTACGTAGTACCTACAATCTGCTCAAGGCGTGGCATTGCCTCAGTCTACAATCCCATTCATTCACAAGTACAACCATTATTTCACGTACAATATTATGCTGAAATACTGCAAATGATAAGGGTATTAGCACTTGTACGATGATAAAAAAGTAATTGACGTTTCCGAATTGGACTTGGAAAACACATACGATTACTGGATATTTCCAAAAATTTGTTTAAATGACTTCCTTATCTGATTATTTATGAAATACCATTTTATCATCATAACGACGGATGCGATTGAATTAGGACCGGAAAGTGTGGAATGCAATTGAGGAGGCTTGTACTCAGCTGTGGGTTGACGTGGACTGAAATAGATAAGAAGATAACATACATACATACATAAACTCACGCCTGTATTCCTCGAAGGGGTAGGCAGAGGTGCATTTCTGCACCCACATTTCGCCAGGTATGTATCAGTCCCACGTAGGTAATAGGGGGCGAGCCTATTGCCGTTTTTTGGGCACATTTCATAAGAAGATAAGTAGAAATCAATTAATGCTTAGGTATTAATAAAATCATTTTCATTATCATATCAGCCCATATACGTCCCATTGCTGAGCACGGGCTTCCTCCACAACTGAATGTGTGTGAATACACTAACTTCAAAAAGTCAGAGGTGTGTGCCTGAGGTTTGAACCCGCGACCGTCGACATTCTCGACGCGTGTCTAAATCTCGAGGCCATCAGACAGCCCCGTGGCGCAGTTGGCTAGACAACGCTTGCGTAACGAGAGGCTGCGGGTTCGATCGCCACACCGAGACAAATGTTTGTGTGATCCACAAATATTTGTTTCGGGTCTGGGTGTTTGTGATACCGAAAAGTCTCTTGTAGTTTTTGATACCCACGACACAGGATTTGTATCCTAGTGTGGGGTCAGAACTATGTATGTGACGGTTGGGTGTTTTTATTATTTATTTATTATAATGTGTGTGAATACACTTACTTTAAAAAGTCAGAGGTGTGTGCCTGAGGTTTGAACCCGCGACCGTCGAGATTCTCGACCGCGTGTCTAAACCTCGAGGCCATCAAGACTTCCATCAATGAAATATGAAATGAAATGAAATGAAATTGAAATTTATTTCGTAAAAACATATACATTTTTGAGTATCAACAGGTCCCAATATAGGCAAGCCCGTAGCTTGGGTACCTGTTTAATTACATCATCATATGATGAATGAAATATGGCGTCTGGTTTCCTCTATGTTTTCCTTAAAGGTTAGTATGCTTTAATTAAATATTACTCCCTCGTTTGTAACGTATCATGAGCCTATTGCTTACGATGTAGAACTTCCACCTTCTTCTTCGGGGATGTTAGGTGCGAGTGTATCAATAATTAAATGAGGATGTTTGGTTCTAATAAATTGTGCTTTTAATTTTGAGATTACAATATTTAATTACGTATACATCCACTGCTGAGCGTCGGCCTTCACTGCTATCGTGCTATTCATGAAATAAAAAGCACCATATTTCTTACTCCAATGTACTAATCTATCATAAAAATTTGTTCCAGCGCCGTTGTTGATGACCCTAGCAGTATGTAAAGCCGGTTCGTGCCCACCCACTCTGCCTGTGGACTTGTGCGAGGCCGCGTGTGGTCCGACCACCCCTTGCAACGGCACCCAGCTGTGCTGCCCCACTGCTTGCGGCGGCGCCATGTGCGTTGACGCCATGAGCCAGAGGCATTTCGTCGCTTTAGGCAAGTAATATTGATCACCTATCTGACTGCGCCAGCGGGCATATGCCCACGATAGGCCTAGGCCTAGATACTAGATAGCCTAGATAGGATCTTGGCTTTGGAATCCGTTAAATTAAGTGAACTATTTAGTCTCGTGATATAAGTTTGCGACGTGCATTAAGGCCTTGTATTCGAGTCCCAGATTGTGCACATTGTTATTGGGATTTTAGTTAGGAATTTCTTTGTAGCGGTATGTCTGGTTATGTGCCTGGTGAACGGCAATGATTGCTTGAGACATGATAATGTGGGTGTGAGAAGAAAACTCTGCCTTCCAATTCGGAGATGTGGATTCGATCGATTTTTTATTTATTTAAAATAAGATTAGTAAAATGGCCATCCAAGTTATGAATGTGTAAAATTATAGTGACGAATTATTTTCGGTAGTATTGGTTTACCAACTTAATTTTTTTTGCTTCATCGTCAGCCCATATACGTGCTGGGCACGGGCCTCCTCTACCATTGAGAGGGTTTAGGCCTTAGTCCAATAGTACCTTAGTAGTTTTTTTGCTTGTGCTTGATCAATAGACTACATACTTTTTTGTTATGCTAAAATTCATATTTTTTATTTTTAGTGAAAAAAGGCCGGTGTCCCGAATACCCTCGAGGTCCGTGGATCTGCACGCACACATGTACTGGGGACTCCGACTGTCCCCGGACCCTGAAATGCTGTCACAACAGGTGTGGGGCGCTCACCTGCCAGAAACCTGAAGTTGAAAACGCACCCCTCCCCCAACCAGCTTAAAACATAACTTTTAATAATGAAATAAACAACAAACAGATCTTTGTAAAGTATTTATTAAATAAAATAAAAAATCATAGTTGGATCGTTTATTTAAATTCATTATTTACTAGGTAAGTTTATTAGTTGAGGAACTTCAAATCAACATTTATCAGTGAGGCTTATGGTGTTTACACCGTAACAATTTATTGTAATATGTATGTATGTGCCTCGTGGTCTCGCGGTACAAGTATGTGCCGTGCGATCTAGCGATCCTGGGTTCGATTCCCGGGTCGGGCAAAGTGTTATTGGGTTTTTCCATTAGGAAATTCTCAGTAACAGCACGGAGTCTGGAAATGTGCCTGAAAAACGGCAATAGGCTCGCCCCCTATTACGTGGGACTGATACATCCCTGGCGAAATGTGGGTGCAGAATTGCACCTCTGCCTACCCCTTCGGGGAATACAGGCGTGAGTTTATGTATGTATCAGTGGCGGTACTACCATAGCAGCCCAAAAGCCCAGTTTGCCTTTCAAAATTCTGAATAATAATATTTAAGCTTTTTCTTTAAGCTTAAATCTTTATTTAACAAAAGGAATTCATATATTAGTGAGAACTGACCCCACAATAAACAATTATAAACTAGACAATACACAATTAACGTGTAACGCTTTCGGGCTTCTGTGGAAGTACCGCCACTGGTATGTATTTGTTAGAAAACATTACCGACATAATAAGCGTAAGGCAAGTAAGTGCTGATTCGGCTTTGCTGTCCAATGTGGTAGTATTTTTGTTTCAGTATGGATAAGGCTCAGTGCTTGATTGGTGAAAGTAGAGCCAAGCATATTTAATGCTTAATATATTAGTAGTACCTATAGTCGTAATTCCATCGGTAAAACGTAGCGGGATAGACGCATTCAAAGGAGCCACAGTCATTAGGGCAGCACTTCATCAGACCCGGGCAGGTTCTGTCACCCATACACGTGTCCAAACATTGGCCCAACCCGTCGGAAATCGGGCACATTCCCGGCTTGGCTGGAAAATTAAATAGCAAATATTAACAATTGGAGAAATGATGGAAAAAAAAAAACTCTACCTACAGCGACAAGTCGTGTATCGTGTCGTAGACGTATCACATACTTGATTATAATATTACACAGATCAAAGGTCAATGAAGATAAAAGTAATTGAAAATAACAATGGAAATCCAATAATGAGAAAATAAAATACCAAGAATTAATTATACGTAGAATTGAATAGATATTTATCTGAACGTGGAACTTAATCAGCTAGCTAAAAGTTAAAAGCTAAAAGTTGAAGATGTAGGTATTTGTAATACTCGAGAATGGGGAAATATGTTCTATTCTAGGTGTAGAAAAACATACTACTTCGTCAATGATCAAATATTTTGTTGAAATAAATAATATGCACTCAACACACATCACATACATCCAGATCCCAAACAAATATTTGTACATAAATATTGTCTAAAATTTAAATAATTTAATGAAAAAAAAAACATATGTTGCTGTTTTTTAAAGAAAAAAATGACATGTGTTGCTGAGGGAGTTTCTTGCCGTTTCTTCTCCACAACTATAACACGTTTCGAAGCGGCAATAGTTAAAAAAAAATTAAGATGTGTAAAATTTACGATTTAAAAGAACTTGTAAAAGTCTATTTGAATAAAGATATTTTGACTTTGACTTTGTCATTACATCCCTGAATGAGAAGTCAGATAAGTATCACTGAAAATTTCCTAACAGAAAAGACCCAGTAATATTTTGTCCGAATCAGGAGCAATTAAATGCAATGTCAATCTTTGTGGGTAACTTGTGGGTAATTTTGGCTTCGGGATTAGAACCTGCGAAGCTGTGTTAGCAGTGTGTCACTAGTTAAATGTCACTTGAGACAATACTCACGACCCGTAAAGTTAATTTGTGGTGCCGACAGCACCGTGGCGATGAGCAGTGACGCTGAAACCAAAAGTATTACTTTGAACGAAAAGCCAGTAAGTAGTAACACGTTTTCACTTATAGCTACACACACAACGGCTGAATAAGATTAGAAGGGAAATAGCATTTTGTATGGGGACGAGTGTGAATTGCTTTCATAGTTTCTTTAAAACAAAAAATGAAACAATGATAACGTATTATAGTCGTGATGGCCTTGAGGTTTAGGTACGCGGTCGAGAATTTCGACGGTCGCGGGTTCAAACCCCAGGCACACACCTCTGACTTTTCGAAGTTATGTGTGTATTCACAATGAATTATCACGTACTTTAACGGTGAAGGAAAACATCGTGATGAAACCTGCACACCTAAAAAGTTATTAGGAATTTCTTAGGTGTGTAGTCCGCCAACCCGCACTAGGCCAGCGTGGTGGACTAAGGCCTAAACCCCTTTCAATGGTAGAGGAGGCCCGTGCCCAGCAGTGGGACGTATATGGGCTGATGATGATGATGATGACGAACGTCTTATTTTATATCCACATTTTAAAAAATTTAAAGACCCAAATAAATAAATATATAATATTACAGTATCATTTGAATCCATAAGTAACAAAATTCAAAACGGTTGGGTGCAAATATTGCGATCGTACCCGCGCGCGCCGACCGACGCTTGCGTCACATTTACCGAAATTCGACGAGCCGCGCGGCGCGTAAACGGTCTGAAGCACATTTAAAATAAAAGAGTACTCCGTGACTTCTTTCCATATGAATCTTAAATGAAATAATTTCTAATAAACTTACCAATTGCAGAGAATATGAAGCGAGACATCGCGAATGTATCTCGGTGAATAAGAACACGAATATGATTCGGATGTTGTTTAACCGCTGCTATTTAATACTTGTTTGCGTCTTATTTTATCATCTGAGTGGGAAAATATGACTATAAGTCATTTTCTTTGTCGTATTTTCCTAATTAAATTATATCAGAGGCCCGCGCTAGTGCTGTTAAATAATACACACAGTATGGTTTATTTTTATTTATTTATTTTAACTTTCATCATCATCATCAGCCCATAGACGTGCCACCCGTGCCTCCTCTACAAACGGAGACCTAAGAAATTCCTAAAAACTTTTAGGTGTGCAGGTTTTTCATCACGATGATTTCCTTCACCGTTAAAGTACGTCATTATTCTTTGTAAATACACATAACTTCGAAAAGTCGAAGTTCTCGACCACGTGCCTAAACCTCGAGTCCATCACTACAATAAACTTAAAACTTTATTGTACAGATAATATCAAAACTATAGAATATATTAGTCTAAATTGGTATAAAAGGCGGTCTTATCGCACTAACTCACAACTCACAAGGCGATCTCTTACAGACAACCAAGAAAGGAGATGTAGGAAGAAATATGAAGGTAATCTTGAGTGTATACTGTACATGGTTAAATAAAATAAAAAAAAATAAAACAGATATCTTAAAAATTATATAAATATACACGAAACATACATACATAGTATACATAACACCACTGGCGGTAGTCCATAGAAGCCCAAAAGCGGTACACGTTAATTGTGTAGTCTAGTTTATAGTTCTATAACTTGGGGTCAGGATATTCTCATTTATTTGTCAAATTGTTTTTGTTAAATAAAGATTTGTATATGGTTTGTACACTCTTTAGGGTAGGCAGAGGTGCATTTCAACACAAACTGTATTTCATGTCCAACATATTACGGAGCGAGCCATTTAATACTTTTCGAGCACATTTACATAATCCAAACTTGTGGTATGGTAGACAAATGTCTGTGAACAAAACGTAGGTAGTTCTTTTAATTGTAGGTGTTTTAGTTATCACTATGTAAGTGTTTGTTTTCCTTATAAAATAAAATAGAAGAAAAAACTTAAAAAAAAACTTATTTTATTCGGTATAGAAATTTTAGATTATCATTCAAATGAAAGCTACTGCTGCTCAAGGTTTCTTTAGAATTTAATGGAATTCATGGTTTCAATCACAACGGTCGAGCTGGTCTATTACCGAAGTCCCATGGATTATGTCGTGGGTCTACTTCTTAAAGATCAAAAGAACAATATTCTGAAATCATTTATTCCTTCTTACTTATCGAAACTATTTTATTCTGCACTAAAATTACCATAAGACGCCAATAACCTGTTCGTTTCAGACAAAAAAAAAACATTCTAATAAGTATGTATTATCAATGCGAAAGCAAATTTGACTGTCTCTTACGCTTTCTCTTCTAAACCGCTGGACTGGTTTAACAAATAAATGGGATGGATAAAGATAAATCCTTGGGACATAGGCTACTTTTTTGTAAAATTGCGACGTGGGTTCTACGTGACTTAGTTCTATTAATTTATCTAATACAGTTCTTAGAAAAAACTGGGGTTGCGTCACTGGTTTACAGCAAAGTATTGCAAATGTGTGAATGTTGCATGTATTATATATTATATTGACAGCCCCGTGGCGCAGATTGCGAAGACATAGACACCAGATTGCGAAATGAGAGGCCGCGGGTTCGACCCCGCACCGAGACAAATGTTTGTGTGATCTGAACAGGACTTGTATCCTAGTGTGGGGTCAGAATTATGTATGTGACTGTTGGGTGTATTTATTATTATTATTTATTATACATCTAACTGTATATCCAAAGGAGCACATAATTAAAACGAATATTACCAAGTCTTGTTAACTGTACAATAATTCTACCTTATCTTTTGGAATATACGTGAACTCAGAATAACAACTACATAAATTTAAGCTTGTTAGTATAACAATGTTGATGGCCTCGAGGTTTAGGCGCGCGGTCGAGAATTTCGGCGGTCGCAGGTTCAAACCCCAGGCACACACCTCTGACTTTTCGAAGTTATGTGTGTATTCACAATGAATTATCACTTGCTTTAACGGTGAAGGAAAACATCGTGATAAAACCTGCACACCTAAAAGTTCTTAGGAATTTCTTAGGTGTGTAGTCCGCCAACCCGTACTAGGCCAGCGTGGTGGACTAAGGCCTAAACCCTCTCGGTTGTAGAGGAGGCCCGTGCCCAGCAGTGGGACGTATTTGGGCTGATGATGATGATGAGTACCTATAACTCTAGTACTTACAGTATACACCCTAAGGTATGTAGGATCCTCAAATTTATTTTTCAATGTACAAACATTAAAGGCTGTTTTTCTGCAGAGGTATGTAGGGAAGTAAAAAGGTGCCGAGCCTAATGCCATTTCTAGGTACCTTTTTACTCTTTTTAACCGACTTAAAAAAAGAAGGAGGTTATCAATTCGTTTGTATTTTTTTTATGTCAGTTATCTCAGAACTTTTGACTAGATGGACCGATTTTGATGATTCCCCTTTTCATTTGAAAGCTGATGCTTCCAGTGTGGTCCCATATAAATTTAGTCCAGTTATGGCAATGGCTTCCATTGAAAAAAAATAAGTAGGTACTTAAAAAACATAAATATTTTCTTTGCTTGCACTTGATCAATAGACTACATACTTTTTGTTATACTAAAATTCATATTTTTAAATGTGCAGTGAAAAAAGGCCGGTGTCCCGAATACCCTCGAGGGCCGTGGATCTGCACGCACACGTGTACTGGGGACTCTGACTGTCCACGGACCCTGAAATGCTGTCACAACAGGTGCGGGGCGCTCACCTGCCAGAAACCTGAAGTTGACAACGCACCCCTCCCCTCACCAGCTTAAAGCATAACTTTTAATAATAAATTAAACGACAACGATAGATTTGTAAAATATTTATTAAATGAAATAAAAAAAACAGAGTTGAATTTTTTGTTTAAATTCATGATTTACTGGGTAAGTTTATTAGTTGAGGAACTTCAAATCAACATTTATCAGTGAGGCTTATGGTGTTTACACCGTAACAAAATATAGTAATAAAGTACTGAGTATGAAGTTAGAGGTGGCTAGAAAATTACCGACATAACAGAAGTAAGGCAAGAAAGTGCTGATTCGGCTTTGCTGTTCAATGAGGCAGTACTTTTGTATCAGTATGAATAATATAATGAGTGCTAGGCTCAGTGCTTGATTGGTGAAAGTAGAGCCAAGCATATTTAATGCTTAATGCTAAATTCTTTAAGATACAATTGTTTAGATGTAACCACCTCCGTAAAACACAGCGGGATAGACGCATTGAAGGGCGCCACAGCCATTAGGACAACACTTCATCAGACCCGGACAGCTTCCGTCACCTATACACGAGTCCTCACATAGGTCCCACCCGTCGGAAATCGGGCACATTCCCAGCTTGGCTGGAAAATTAAAAAGCAAATATTAGCATGATTATAGAAAAATACCGTCCCCACCTGTAATTAGAATGTCTTGGGTCATTAGTGCTTTTGGAAACAAATTTCATATACACCATAACCTAGACGTGGGATAAGTATTTGTAGTTCATATCAATTGGCCCGTAATAAATGGGTCATCCCGCACTAGGCCAGCGTGGTGGACTAAGGCCTTAACCCTCTCAATGTTAGAGGAGGCCCGTGCCTAGTAGTGGGACGTATATGGGCTGATGATGAAGTGGATCGAACTGCAATTTGAGGCCAATTAAGTCGTCAACTCAAGGAATTTCTGTTTTTAAAAGCCATGTAGTAAGGCCTGAGCTTATTCTCATTTTTAAGCATGTTTCAATACTCAGACGTGCTGGGTTGGTCCTTTGACGTTAATTGGCAGATGCCATCGAGAGGTCCCAGAATTGATTTCCAGCTCGGGCATAGTAATATTAGTTTTGGTTTGGGGAATGGAACCTGCGAAGCTGTGGTAGCTGTGTGTCACTAGTTAAATGCCATTTGAGGCAATACTCACGACCCGTAAAGATAATTTGAGGTGCCGACAGCACCGTGGCGATGAGCAGTGATGCTGAAACCAAAACAGTATTACTTTGAACAAAAATCCAGTAACACGTCTTCACTTATAGCTACACACACAGGAGAGGCCGTCCATTAATCAGATGATATTATTTTTTTAGCGTTTATTTATCATGTAAGCAATAATATAGCACTTATGATACGTCAATAGATATCTAAATATCAAGTAAAATTTAAGTGGTATAAAAAAATTGTAATTTTAATAATAAAAAATTCCCGGAAAAAAATCATACATAAACTACATAAACTCACGCCTGTATTCCCTGAAGGGGTAGGCAAAGGTGCATTTCTACACCCACATTACGCCAAGTATGTATCAGGCCCACGTAATAGGGGGCGAGCCTATTGCCGTTTTTCGGGCACATTTCCAGACTCCGTGCTGCTACTCAGAATTTCCTAATGGAAAACCCAGTAACACTTTGCCCGACCCGGGAATCGAACCCAGGACCTCTAGATCGCACGGCACATACTTGTACCGCGAGACCACGAGGCAGTCAGTCAGTCAAAAAATCAATATTTAACATTGATTAATAAGTGAACCGTACGTCATAGCTATTAGTACTGTCCGGCCTATTAAAAATCTTAAAATGCAGTTTTTTTGTAATCCTAAATCACGCCGTAGTAAACAATAATTTATTGCTTGGAACTATTTATCCGTACCATTTTCACTACTCGTAAATATTATTAGTATTCTCAATTAGCCTATATCGAATTAGAAAAACATCGAGAAGCTAGCGTACACGAGGGATCTACACAAGTTACATATGTAAGAAATTTTATTTGGAACACATTTTTTTTAACTATGATGATTTATTCACATTGGTATTCTTAGTCATTTGCACACTGAAAAGAAAAGAGTACTCCGTGGCATACTCGTGTGGCGTGGCGTATAAAATCAAATCACAGTTTGAAATAATCTCTAATAAACTTACGGCAGTGATGGCCTCGAGGTTTAGGCGCGCGGTCGAGAATTTCGGCGGTTGGCAGGGTCAAACCCCAGGCACACACCTCTGACTTTTCGAAGTTATGTGTGTATTCACAATGAATTATCACTTGCTTTAACGGTGAAGGAAAACATCGTGATAAAACCTGCATACCTAAAAGTTCTTAGGAATTTCTTAGGTGTGTAGTCCGCCAACCCGCACTAGGCCAGCGTGGTGGACTAAGGCCTAAACTCTCTCAGTTGTAGAGGAGGCCCGTGCCCAGCAGTGGGACGTATATGGGCTGATGATGATGAAACTTACCAATTGCAAAGAATAAGAAGCGAGACATCGCGAATGTACGAGTATCTCGGCGAATAACAACACGAATGTGATTCGGATGTTGTTCATACGCTACTATTTAACACTTGTTTACATCTAATTTTATCAACTGAGTGAAAAAAATGACTATAAAACATTTTGTTTGTCGTATCTTCCCAAATAAATGATATCAGAGGCCCGCGCTGGTGCTGTTAAATAATACACACATTATGGTATATTTATTTATTTAAAACTTTATTGTTCACATGCCTACTATAAAAAGTACTATATAATATAATAATATAGTACCTATCTACATTAGTCTAAATTACTACAAAAGGCGGTCTTATCAAACAAGGCGATCTCTTACAGACAACCAAGAATACAGATGTAGGAAGAGAAATTTAGGTAGTCGTAAGTGAACAAAGTTAAATAATAAAAACAAAAACCGCCCAAGTGCGCGTCGGACTCGCGTGAAGAGGGTTCCGTACACACAAACTTAACATTGGAGTCGAAAAATCTGTTCTCCCACACATTCCACCTGCAAATATAAGTTTGGTATCCACAATATTATGTGATTTTCCATGTTATTTTAATAACAATGGTAAATTTTTGTCTATTTTCTGGAATAATTTGGAAACTATTTATTTTAAAATTACAAAAAAATACATATTTAAGATCTTCACAATAACACCTTCCATTTGATGGCACACGATGCAAAAAAAAACCTCCTTCCCCCCAAAAATGACCTCCCATATAAGGATTTCATCTATTCATGTCACACCTTTGCGTTTGGGTCACAGAAACGGAATCCTAAAAACGACCACAACTATGCTAAAACACTGACACAATTTTGTCGGCATCAACAAATTGTAACTATTCTCAGAGCGCAGGCGCTACATGACGTTTTCTTTTATGTATTCGTGTTCTCGCGGCTCTATCACTTTGGTTAACTAGCTTTGGATAGCCCTCCACTGTATTATTAGTTAGCTCTACTCAAAATTACTAGATGGGTACTAAAGTATACAACTGTAAATTTTTATCAGCCGAGATAAAATCGGGCGCCGTGTTTTCTTGGAAGGAATATAAAGAAATAATATTTCCAATATCTACTAGCTTTAAGACTTCTTCTCTGTTTCGTACATTTAAAAGAATGTTTCAATAAAAACAGCTATTGAAATAATTTATTTATTTACACTTTATACAATTGAATAATTGTAAAGCTGGGCTGAAATTAAGTATTTGAATAACAATTAAAACAATTTTTAAGAATCTTCTTTATCTTTTTAAAATTATAAGCTACTCATATAGGTAATGGAAATCTGAAGGTGGCCTTAATTCTTAAGTTTTTTATTTAAATAATACTAAACAATACTGCTGCTATTCTCACACATATCTTAAAAGCCGGTTCACTTTTCATAGGACTTTTTCGCATTAATTATTATTCATAAAACAAAGAAAAATATCTGACAAGTTACCCTGTTGATAAGAAAATAAAATAAAGATGAAATAAAGTGCGAATTACTAGTTTTAATTGCTAAAATGTTTGCGAAGCAATGCTCCATAGTAATTCCTCTGGTCCAGTTTCGGTAATGGCTTCGGCTCATCTTGTACGGGAGGAAAGAGGGGGTATGTGCAAGCTAGTGCTCCGCATCCATTTCTACAGCACTTGAGTACTCCTGGGCAGGTCGAGTCACCTCCGCACATGTCAGCGCATAGTCCTGGTTCGGTAGGCACAGGGCAGATTCCTGGTTTAGCTGGAAAATTAAAAGCAAAACTACAGTTATTTATTACTATTTTCGAATGACTCAAATGAAATTCTATATATACATATGTCAATTGTGTCAGTCTGCATATTTACCAATGTTCATTGGTGAGAGATAGATATATTTAATTATCTATTACATCACACTGATAGAGCCTTCTGCTCCATATTGTTTTTTTACCTATTTTCTTGTCATTTAGGTTCAAGCACATGCACCCTCACATTTCCAGCTTCATCTTTTTTGGTTTTACAGAAGACTATCCACCAAACAATTTTGTGCCATACCAAAATCGAGCTTTTTGAGCAATACCAAAATTTCAATATCTATAGTCATGCCTCCTTAGTCTATACAACTTTATACTTCGTTTCATAATCTGTGAATGTGCTCTTAAACCCAAGTATACAAATTCTGACAGAATTCTAGTCCGCATGATAAGATATCTATAACAATATGAAAATCTGTTGCAATGATCTTAATACTTGATACTCACGCTCTAAGAATCCTGGCACAGCAAAAGTTGATGCAATGAGCAGTGACGCTGAAAAATGAGAAACTTTTAAGTTGCAGAAATTAACTGCCTCCTAACAATGGTATAACAGTTGGTCATGCTTTATACTAAAATTGTCAGTAATTGAAATTTAATAATTATCATTTGGCAAGTGCAGATTATGAAAACCTTTCACTTGTCCACATTATTATGTTTGTTTTGGAACAAGATGGACACAGGTATGTAGATCTTATATGTCTTATGGCTTCACCAGTTATTTGTAGGTTCGGTAGAACAAGAGACATACACACAAATGTATGTCATAAAACGAAATAAAATGTCAGTCTATGGACAGATCTCTTTAGCTAGTCAGATACATTAGGCTTTGCTCCATCAAATTGAAATAATGGGAAATCCTAGACTTCAGGTATTCAAGAAACTCTTAGTGAAGAACTCTGGAGTTTTCAGGCTTCCTCTTAATATACTTTTTTGTTTTCAATTAAAGAAATGGCAGTTATAGGGACTGCCAATAGAAGTTAAAACTTAGAACTTTAAGTAATAAAATTTGAAATTTAATAATGTTTGAATTAAATATCAACATCAATCTGGTTTTCACATTTATTGATACTCCGAGCAACAATTATATGCATGTTTATACAGTTTTTATCTTAAAATTATTAGTGTATTTATTTAGTATTCACTATTCACTATTGTACTGCACAATGATTCTACAATTCAACAATTCAAATAATAATCAAACAAAAAAACTATTTCAACAATGCACAGTATATACACATTGAACTTTTCACTAAATTCATTCAATTTCACTTATAAGATATACACAGCACTAATGTGTAACAATATGTCGGCTGTATAGCTACAGATATACTGCTAAAAGTATATCGGTGACGCGAAAGCAAGAGATTTCATCCATCCAAAAAGCGTCTGACGCGCACAGCACCGCCGCTGCGCGTGCGCCCGTCATGAGCATGTCGGTGACGCGAACCCATAAGATTTTCCCCTACCAAAAAGTGCCCAACGCAGCTAAAGAAGTTTCACTTCAAAAACTCACCAACAACAAAGAACAAGACGCGAGACATGGTGATTGTTGTAGTCACTTGGCGACTTGGATAACTATTATCGATACTGCCGTGGACATTGTTTATATAGTTGTTCGATTTTTATCAAATTATAGACACAAGTTTATTAGTGTTCCGTATCAATATAATAAATCAAGGTGAAGAGATAAAGGAAGAACTCAGTAAGCGGTGTATAAGGCAAGAAATAAGTGAGGCTCTTTATAGCTACACCGCTAAAATATTACAGATGTATTACTAGTACATCATTAGAGTAAATATTGACTCTGGTGCAATAAATGTGTAATAAAATAGATTACAATTCAATAGAAACCAACAACTACCGGATTTAAGTTAGAAATTAGTCACCGTCTAAAGGAAATATTAATATTTTATAGCATTTACTAGAAAGAAACGTCATAGTTCATACTGCTGTCACTGGCAGTCAGCTGTCACAGTCAGACCGTCATTCTGCTTCTTTTCTTTTTTTTTCGTTTTCCTCATGGAACCGGCTAAGGTCGAAGACCATGCTGCCAAGTCTTCAGTAATTTAATTTCATTAGTATGACTATGAATGATGATGATGATGATGAATGATGAAAGAAAAAGGGCGGGAAATTCCCAAATTGGAGGCGCGCCCCCTGTCCCTCCCACATACAACCCTTAATCCCTTCATTACAATAGTAAACAGAGAACCAAGCACCACTCGTCGATATTGCACACAGCGCATCCGATTCACCCCTCGTCTCCTCCCTCCCCGTCCTACCGCATCGGTGGGACCGTCAAACCTGGATCAGGAAGCTCCTCCATCTTCTCGCCAACAATCACCAGAAAAGACAAGACTCACCAAATACAGCGCGACAGGAGAGAAAAAAGGGATAACTAAATCAAACACACCACACACAACATCGACAAGCAACACTTAATCCCCTGTTCACCATTATCAAGAAGAAATAAAAATTATATGTGAGAAAAACAAAAAACGCGCCATCCAATTCGAACACTTCCCGCCCTTTTTCCCGTCATTCTGCATTCATCACATCGGTGTTGCCAAGTCAACGCAAAAGTTATCATTCTATCACTGCGTTTCATTTTACGCATTTAAAACTGAACCTTCCTATACTCGCGCTTTGGTCTCTCAGACCGACAAATAACTACTAAATCATTATTTTCTCAAAAAATATCAACACTGCGACTTTGCGCTTTTTAGTAGCTTCTTCATTTGTTTCTCGCAATTGTTTAATGTGGAGCATTTGCTGGTATCGAATGGACGTAGGTCGCTTACATTACATACTGTTATCGGTCCGTGAGACCGACGCGAGTATACGTGATACCATTTTAGGTACCTACGTATAACTTTTTATTTTAGAATATTACTAAATGAAATGTATTAATTGATTTTAGTTTTGTATAATATTTATTGAGTTATAATGTATAACATTGTTTTATATCATTTTTATTTATTTTCAGCCATTTTTGACACCACAATGAACGAAGACAGACTAAGGGCGCTGTTAGAATGTAAAGCTTCCATTTCAAATTATAAAGATAGCGGTGACAGTAAGTGAGAATTTTCATCTTCTTGAAATCATCAAGCAGGTTGTTGTTCATTCTATTCTTCAAGAAAAAAAATCTAAAAACACGATACAACTGCCTAAATATTTTTGTCTCAAGCATGCAGTTATGGCATGTTCTGATTTTTTACACAAATGACACCATTAATTACCGATTTATACTTTTTTATGCTATTTTATTAATTTTATTATTTTCCTTTATTATATTGCAGTCTTTTTTGACTTATTAACACAAAATAAATATTTAATTATATTATTTTACTAAGAGTGCACAAAAAATAAATACTTATATCGGAGGGTCTTGTGCGTTATTGCTTTTTTTTTTTAAATAGTGACAGTAAAACTTCTGGAGGTAATTTCAAAAACTTAGTACAGAGCTCTGTTCGGTCCGGCGTTCCGAGCGAGAATGAATCATTCACGATCGGGCGGCTGTATTTATACCCTACGTTGGATGCACAGTGGAGATGCGTCGACGCTTCGACACGGCCATCCTGATGATCACACGTCCTCATGTGGAGTACCTGGAATAAAAGGAAATTCTCGAGCAATACTCATTCCAGCCGCTCGGCCATTCCTGGCCCAAACAGGTGGGAATAAAAGGCACTTTGATCAAAATAATTACAGGTTCCAATGAAAATCATAACAAACTCTTTCTCTCAAAGCTGACATATTGGACAACACCCATACTCATTCGAACAATAGGAAACTCATTAAAATATCGCAGTGCTTAAACTCTGACCTCCATCTGGTCTTCAACACGTAACCTCTATCCGGCTACAAACATCAACACCATTCAGATAATCATTTCGAGTATTTTAGTATATAAAAAGAAGGAATAGAGTGAAATTTCAAGAAATTAAATAGAAAACAAAATTTAAAAATGTACAGACAGCTTAAATGGCGTATTATGTTAAGAGGATGTAAAAATAAATAGAGGCAGGCAAACCAAAAGATAGGAAGATGACTTCAAAAAAATAGCTGGTCCGGTATGGACCTGTCTATCAAGAGACAGGAACACGTTGAAATAATTAGATGAGGCTTTTGTCGAAAGACAAGCTGTTTCATATAAAAATCCAGCTGTCGATCAAATGATCTAATTGCATTTAAATAAATGCAAACTAGAATTGATTAAAAAAAAAACTTATTTGATTTTAGTAAGTAGGCATGTAATAATTGTAAGAAAAGAAGCAGCAATAAAGGCTATTTTATTTTTATTTCTTTTTATTTGACTAGGCCATCTTTCATCAATTAATATGCTGGCGTATGTAGCGTTAGATGAAGAGGATAGGAAATGAACGGAGACGAGTTAAAGATAGTGTCAGAAGGATCAAAATAACTTCTGTAAATTTCAACGGGCGCGACTGTTTGTTTATCGTTGTTTATCTTCACAGTACAAGCACTAAACTTTCGGAGCCAACGCAGCCATGATGCCATGTGTAATATTGATCCTGTCTCGCTACAATTAATAATGAATGTATGTGCGTTCTGGGTGAAGAACATCATTTAGAGAAAACTTGAATATATGACGGTTCTCTATAATTAACGTCTTATGTGTGCGAAGTCCACCTGTACTAGGCTGTCGTTGTAGCCTAAGGCTAAACCCCGGTTAATAATAGAAAAGGCCAATGCCAAGCCACAGGACGTTTTTAACAGCATTTGCTGCAGGCTACAGAGCCCGCGGCGCTTGTTCTCTGCTCACACTTAGCACCTAACATATGTATGTTGTGTTGTCGGGCTTTTATCATACGTAGATATCGATGACACCCACCTGATAATTTCATGTGTCATAGTTCTATGAAAAGGAATGAATCAATTGCACCGATTAATAGTCGACAATACCGCTTTTGTGGCGTAGTGGATAATGAACTTGGTGATGTGGAAGATTGTATGTACATATGTAGATTCGAAAGCAAGACGGCTGTGTTAATACGTTTTGTAAAAAGATGGTTAATACGTATTTAAGGAATTCTTTTAGGAAATGATTTCTTTTACCAGAGGAAAGATCCTTAAGTTCCCCTTTTAAAAGGAAAGGAGTATGTCGATGTCCCCGATCTTATTATTTCAGCTCGCCACTATCTACTTGACAGATTTGGGTCTCTGACCTAAAATCGACGCCAGCATGCCGATTAAAACCTTTCGGTGGTCGTCATGCGTATTTGGGGCGGTGGGAGAGAGATAAGGGCTCATACGATAAATAAAGATTTCATATTGTGATGCAACAGCGATGTAAATTATAATACACACACACTGACGCCTGTTTTGTGGAGGAGTAGGCAGAGGTACATATCTGCTGCTTTATCGTACCCATATTTCGCACACTATGTCCCATGGAATAGGTGACGAGCTTTCATTTTTGGGCCACATTTCTTGACTCCGTGCTGCTACCGAGAATTTTTTGATGGAAAAAGTCAACTACCCCGAATCCGGGACGTTCTTGTTCTGCGAGGATAAAATTAATAGGGGACGAAGGAGTAAATAACATGGTGGTACTACGCCATAGTAATGTGAAGCTCGACACGTGTTGCTGTCTCACTGAAAGGCGACTTGGAGCAATGTCGTTGTATTTAAAAATTCAATCATTATGTAATTGTTATTTATGTAAGTAAGTAAGTAATTTCCGCTTTTGTTAGAGAGATTTAGGTATTTAGACGACCCAATTTTAATACGCCACTGGGCCAGTGAAATTAAACCGTACTGACGACAACGACAGTGTTCCACAGACACTTGTAGCGTCTGTTCCTGACACGTTGTTGTATTTTAGTCACATTGGTACCAAATGCTTCGCATAGAGCGGCTCTCAACAACCAGCCGTCGAAAACGACTACAATTTTGTCAAAAAAATCATGACAATTTTAGTGATATCTAGTCACGCGGTAGCGTGTCAAGCCAAGTTCAAGTAACTGAACTGGCGAGCAGCACCAGATGACATTATTACATTCCAGGTGACCTAGAAAGTTCAAATTTGGCATGCAGATAGGTAATTAGGTGAATACTAAGGAATAAATGAGAAACTGGTAAATTTCTATCATTTTATTATATTTTTACACTTAATTGATTCTATTAGGAACATACATACATACATAAACTCACGCCTGTATTCCCCGAAGGGGTAGGCAGAGGTGCATTTCTGCACCCACATTTCGCCAAGTATGTATCAGTCCCACGTAATAGGGGGCGAGCCTATTGCCGTTTTTCGGGCACAATTCCAGACTCCCTGCTGTTACTGAGAATTTTCTAATGGAAAAACCCAATAACACTTTTCCTGACCCGGGAATCGAACCCAGGACCTCTAGGTCGCACGGCACATACGTGTACCGCGAGACCACGAGGCAGTCTATTAGGAACACTTAACTTATATACTTATTTATGTACAAAATGTTCTATCCTATCAAAAACATAAATGTGAAATGAGAGCCCAGTTCAATATTATTATATATGCCTTGGTTGTTGACTACAACGACAAAAGAAGTGAGATCTAAATGGATGCCAAGTTCACTCCTGAAATTTATTTATAGCAACATAAAATATCATTTCTTTATATAACTTAGGATTAATATATTGTATCCTAAGGTTTGACTTGGCTAGTTTTCATATACGAATTATATTATAGCCTTCACAAGTTCTAAACCTATTACTTGTCGGTTCTTATTTTATTATTCCGAAAATTTTACTTGCTGGTAGAAACTATCCATAGAACATATTAATTCGTACCCATAGATTCTACTGTAAATATACCCAGCAAATTTACGCTAAAGCTTCTCAATTGAATTATTTTTCATTACGCGGGTCTCAAACGATATAATAGAACCGAACTCAAGTTTGCTTTTGCTTATGCATGCATTATTCGACACAACAGCTACTCTTTCCGAAACTCGGCTGCAGTACGTATAATAAAGCCTAAATTCGATAGACGATATGCCTGTTTACACTTACGTACATATAAATACTAATTAGGATATCTTAATCGACGGTGTTGAAGGCATTGCTAGGGTCAAGTAAAGCCAAGTCAGGAGGGCTTCCTTTCCTTCATGTCAGACCTAATATCATCCTTAACAAGTGGTAGAGGAACTGTGCTCTCAGCTGAAACCAGATTGCAAAGGATTTTATAGATTCTTCTTAGATAGGTAATCGTTCAGCTGTGCATGGACGAGACGCTCTAGGACTTTGTAAAGGAAGGGTAGTATTGACATTGGAAGGAAATCAGAGAAGGTGGAAGCGTTATATTTCTTAGCGATGGGGATTATATAAGCGTCTTTCCATGCGGTTGGAAAGGCACTGGATAGGATGAGATGGTTAAGTAAGTAAAAAAATATGGGAAGGATATCATCAAGGATATACGCCAAAATGACTTGCGCCGTAACGACGTAGCGGACGGTTTTTTAGTTACTTGAAAAATATTATTGTTTTGCAAAAGTAACTTTATTGTCAAAGAGGACGTGCATTTAAGAACATACATATACTGGTGCGTCTCTTACTCACATGATAAAATATAATTTACTGCTACATTTTTTTAAACCATTAATATGCATTTTTTTTACAAAAGTTTTAATTTTTATCACATTAGTTTTTGTTCATAAAATTTTGAAAAATATTGAGCAAACAACTCTGTTGCTAAAGGAAGCAATTAAAAATAAATGCAATTGTGAGTAATCAGATTTTATTGTCAAAATTGTTGTCAAACATCGTCTTGAAAATATGGATCAGGTAGAATTGCGGTTTACGCTTCAGGCTCAACTACTTCGGGAGAAAGAATGGGCTCTGTACACCCAAGCGCTCCGCATCCATTTGTACAACACTTGAGTGTTCCCGGGCAGCTCCAGTCCCATCCGCACGTGTTAGCGCAAAGTCCAGCTCCAGAAGGCTCGGGGCAGGTTCCTGGTTTAGCTGGAAAATTAAAAGCAGAACTAGAGTCATTTATAACTTTTTTCGAATGACTTAAATGCATTCTGGTATTTAAGTTGAATTACTGAATGTGTTCTTTGTACTAGACTAAATATTAACTAGATTAGGTTTATTGAAACAGTCTGTCTGAATCTTCTTTGTCTCCGTTTAGTTCCGCTGCTACTGATCTAAATTCAAGCCATAAATGCCTCCTTTCACGTAAATCGCTAACGATCAAACCATTTCATTTGTTTTTATCAGTATTTTGTCTCTGGTCCCAGGGGTAAATTTTCTATAATAATATGACTTTCTGTAACAAAGTTAATAACACTTCATACTCACAGTCGGAGAAACCTGACGCAGCCAAAGCTGAAACGATGAGCAGTGATGCTGAAAAGAGACAAACATTTGAGTCGCAGACATTAACTGTGTCGTGAGAAGGTTATGACATATATGCATAAATATTTACAATAAATAAGAATAAAACCGTCATAGTACAGTAATTTGGTTGAAAAAATAGAGTAACCTCTATTTATAGAAAACGTTCTCCAGCTTAGTATAATTTGTATATTGTATGATCAGTTTAAATTAAATATTACGCATTAGCGTATAATGGGATTATTAGGATGTATAATGGTTTATGGAAACTATTGATTTTAGGAAAAAGAAGGTTATGACATAAATTGTACGAAATTTTCTCTACAAATATTTTATATAGATATCTTTTTCCTATAAAATGTGTGGCAAAGGAGTTATTATCAAAAACTGTATTAGGCGCCATTTTTCCAATGTGGCGGCGCGTGCGGAAATTCGGAAAGAGCACATCAAAATCTATAAAATTGCCAATTTTCAAAACTCCCGGAAAACCTGTCACTAGTCCACATAGTTATGCTCGTCTCGAAATAATTTGCAAACCGGCAGATCTTACACAAAGTGGTTCAACTTATAGTTTCGATACAACAAAAGATATGTACATAAATTGTAACGAAAATGTTTATGCTGGCCCGTGTACGTCTCATTACCAGGCACGGACGTCTTCTGCTATGGAGAGACGTAAGGCCTTGTTCCACCACATCGATTAGTGCCAAGTCGTGGATTTCAAACAACTCTGAGGTCTGTAGGTTTCCTCACGATATAGTTAATCTTGCTTTCAATAATAAACTCACCAATAACGAAGAACAGGATGCGAGTCATGATGATCGTTGTAGTAACTCGGAGAGAAAACTATGGTCGATGCTGGCTTTGGCGCTGTTTATATAGTAATGTCCTGGACTTTTATCAAATCTTAAACACAAGTCTATTAGAGTTCCGCATCAAATTAGTAAACCCGAGTGAAGAGATAAGGATAGTAACTCAGTAAGCGATTCATTTAAAGGCAAGTAATTATTGATGATAAAGCGTATGTACATTTACAAAAATTTAATATCAAAGATATACATACTATACTCGCCATTGATACGTATCAATGGCGGTACTTCCATAGAAGCCCAGAAACGTAACACGTTAATAAAGTAATGTCTATATAATAAATAATATTATATAGACATAGTATATATATCTTATATATAAAAATGAATCGCAAAATGTGTTGGTAAGCGCATAACTCAACAACGCCTGGACCGATTTCGCTAATTCTTTTTTTGTTGTGTTTGCTATTGTTAGGAGAAGGTTCTTATGAAAGAAAAAGTTAAGAAAATTGCGAGGAATATGGTAAAAACAACAATTTAATTTTCTCATATAAACTGTTCTACCTAATATTCTGTCAAACATTTTATGTTTATCCCGTCAATATGGTTAATGGTCCCCTCAAATTAAAGAACGTATTTAAATAAAGGTTTTGAATCGACAACATATATCCAGAATATTCGAATAATTGCGTATTTTAGATTTTAAAAATGTAGAATAATGTCAGTAATAAAAAGGGATTGACATATTTATTGGTTGTCAAATATTTATGCGTGCGTTCAGAAATGTATTTTTAAACTCCTTGGTTGTACCTGATTTACAAACGAAGGCAGGTTCGGTAGTCATCACGCTTTGAAATCTAAAACACCCACAACTATGCAATGGAATGCGCTTGGTGTTAAGAAAATTGTTGAGTAATGTTATTCACGTGACGATACTGAAAAGACAACTTAGAGATGAATTGGTGCTTGAGAATTCATCAATTAGATTGATCTAAGATTTCATTGATCCTAACGGGTATGACCATTGAGTTCAAACGAATTCAGTTCCCGATTCGTCATGCCTTCGCAATGACGATTAACAAAAGATGTTTGTGATCTTTTAGACAATTAAAAAATATATTAAAAATGTATATCACAAGGTGCATCATCATCATCAGCCCATATATGTAGGTACGTCCCACTGCTTGGCATAGGCCTTCTCTGCAACTGAGAGGGTTTAGGCTTCAGTCCACCACTCTGATGCTTCAATGAAGAGAATTGAAACCGACTGCATCCCATCCCATATGTACATGTTTAATTAAATAATGACTTACGGAGACACGATTGATGCATTTAATTTTCGTACTTATTTATTTCTGTATTTTTATCTCAATAAAGTGCTGAAATTAATATTTATTTCCATACAATCAAAAATAAAATTCAGGTAATATGTAAATATGTAACATTTAATGACTGTTAGGGGATACGAAGTTTTCCGGGTCAGCTATTATAAATGTTAATGTTTTGTTTGTTACGCTTTCACGCCAAAACTACTTAACCGATTATCATGAAAATTTGTACACATAGTCTTCGAGATATAAAAAAGGACATAGGATTCTTCTTATTAAAAAAAAATACGGAGGATAAAATAATTGAAAAATGATTGAAAAAATATTTGAATGACTTTTGGTATGCAGATAGGTGGGACCCACCGAAGTAACATAGGTGGGAATGGTTATCCTTACTATTATATAAATGTGAATGTAGGGATATTTGTTACGCTTTCACGCAAAAACAAAAATTTTGGTATGACCATAAATGAGACCCTGTGAAGTAACATAGGCTATGTTTTATCCCGGGAAAATGTAATGTTCCTATTGGGATAAACATATTATTAAAAATACGAAAATAACTGTCAGAGTTTTACTTTTACGCCTCAACCATTTGAATTGATTTGGCCTTTTTTAAAATTCAGTAAGTGCCATTTTGGGCACTTGAGGGACGATTTATAGATTCACTTATTATCTTTCTGCGCCCAACCCTGAAGTCTACGCGGACGGAGTCGCGGGCAAAAGCTATAAAAATATAAAAATTGCGATTACAAAACAGGTGTTGTTCGTAGAAGGGTGAAAATTTGGAGTTCAATGCTGAATCATAAAAAAATAAAAACAAAAAATGTCCACAAAATAAAAATAAAAAACTTTTCGGGTTGGACCACCCTAGGGGTATAAAAAATAGATAACCTATTCTCAGACTTACTGAATATACATATAAAATTTCATCAAAATCGGTCGAGCCGTTTCGGATGCTGTTTCGAACTGTGACACAAGAATTTTATATATATATAGATAGATGTATATGTATCATCATCATCATCAGCCCATATACGTCCCACTGCTGGGCACGGGCCTCCTCTACAACTGAGAGGGTTTATTTATTATATGTATATCTCACTCTATACAATTTTGACCATATTTTTTTGTTTAATTTGTATATCGATCAAAGCAATGACTGTTATACGTATCATTATAATTTTTCAGTGCTATTATCATTTATTTACATTTTAATAAAAAAAAAAACAAATTAAAATGGCCAGTATAAGATAGAGGTTGATCGTAGAAGGGTGAAAATTTATGATTATAATAATTTATCAATGCTGAATCATAAAAAATAAAGAAAATATGTAAAGTCAATAGAAAAAAAACATACCCCTAAATGTTAAACCCTTAAATGTTGACCGATTTTCAGACCTACCTACAATATACACACAATATTTCATAAAAATCAGTCGAGCCGTTTCGGAGGAGTTTGCCAAAAAACACCGCGACACGAGAATTTTATATATATGGCAAAACAACGTTTGCCGGGTCAGCTAGTGTAATATATATATAGACATAGTATAGCAGTGATGGCCTCGAGGTTTAGGTGCGCGGTCGAGAATCTAGGCGGTCGCGAGGTTCACACCTCTGACTTTTCGAAATTATGTGTGTATTCACAATGAATTGCTTTAACGGTGAATAAATTTGTAAGTTTTTATTGTGGGGTCAGGATATATTTCATTTATATGTCAATTGATTTTTTTAAATAAAGATTCAAAGCTTAGAGATTATTATTCGGAATTTTGTAAGGCTAGCTGGGCTTTTGGGCTTCTATGGAAGTACCGCCATTGGTATGTATTATCCTCGTGCAATTTTAACCATGGGCGCGACTTATTTTTGTTTTACACCGATTTTAACAGACCAAAACACTAAGGTTATGTGCCAATGCAGACACTTTGACATATGTATAAAGTATACATTTCAAAAGAAGATGGCTATGCTCAGCAAGACTATGTACGCAAGATGATTATAGTTATTGTTTCAACAACATTCGCTGCAGGTTAAAGAGCCCGCGGCGCGTGGTCACTGCTCACACTTAGCCGGTTCTTAATTTTGGATAAGCTGTTATAAATCGTATGTCTTTTATCATTAGTAGATAACAATGATTTTGCCTGACAATTTCATATATCATTCAATGGAAAAATAATTAATAGATTGCTCGATTACTTCTCAACGCAACCGTTTACGTGGCGTAGTGAATAGCAAAAATAGTGATGAGCAAGATTTATGTAGACAACAAGTGTGCAGTGTTAAAACGTTTCTTTAGATAAAAACATATGGTTTTTTTTATTTAGAGGCATGCGTAAAAACTTGGTATTTTTTACGAAAGATTGGTCCCTTAAACTCCCCTTTCGTTAAATCAGGGAAGGCGGAAAGGGACGTGTAAAGGTCTTAAACCTTCCCAATGAGTCACAAACACATAGGACAGTGCCATACAGGGATACTACGATAAATGTAAGATTTCATATTGTGACGCGACTGCGATATAAATTATACTGCGTGTGATTTTAGTCTCAACTGTATTGAACATAAGATGTTTTAATTTTACGCCTCTGCAACACTTCTAGGTATACCCTAACCATATGTATATCTAAATTAAATTAAATTTGACTTAATTTCTGATTGTTCCATGCTTGCCAGCATTGAATTATTTTATTACATTTTTTTATGGGAAAGGAGGCAAACGAGCAAGTGAGCCACCTGATGTTAAGTGATCAACACCGCCCATGAACACCCACAATACCAGAGGAATCATCAATACATATTTATAAATATATATTTGTATAATTTCAAAATAGAAAATTTAACTTGTTAAAAGCGTTAAAAAAATTAAAAGTGCTTTTTATAATCAACAAATCCTCAGTAACAGCACGGAGTCTGGAAATGTGCCCGAAAAACGGCAATAGGTTCGCCCTGATACATACCTGGCGCAATCTGGGTGCAAAAATGCACCTCTGCCTACCCCTTCGGGGAATACAGGCGTGAGTTTATGTATGTCATTAAATCGATATTTACTTAAATATTTCAATATTTACATACTCGCACAGTATCACAGCCTGTTTTAAGCTGTTTGATGTCGTTTCATAATAAACGCGCTGGTCATATCGCAGTTTTAACACCTGTCCGAATGTCAGTATCTATGTGGATAGGACATCCTGTTACCAGCATCGTAGGCATAAATGAAGATTAAAAAGTGCTCATTCATATCCTGTACAAGTTGTTATGCTTTATAATTAATTTCTTGTTATCAGTGGCGATTTGTAATGAGATTATATAGTACATACTTAGGTAGACGTAATGATGTACGTGATTATAGGAGTATGTACATCATCATCATCAACAGCCTTTGTCACGTCCACTGCTGGACATAGGCCTCTCCTATGGCACGCCACTGGGCTCGATCTTCGGCCCTCCTCATCAAACCGCTACCACCTTGCGGATATCGTCACCCCACCTAGCCAGAGGGCGTCCAGATGGTATCCACTCCAAAACACGTTTCATCGTATATATTTTTTGCTTTTTACACTTTTTATGATTGTAGGTATATACGGAGAATCTTTATAAATTTTATTGGTTGAATTAAATAAAAGTGGAATACTTTAGTGTTTATCGTTCGGTAAATATCTAGAAATTCAATAAAATTTAATATTTCAGACATTTTTCTGTAATTCATAGGTATTGTAACTAGTTTGTGGCTGTTCTATATATAAATATTAGGAATAAATCAACTGTATTCACAAAGAATTATCACGTACTTTAACGGTGAAGGAAAACATCGTGATGAAACCTGCACACTTAACGAGTCCTTAGGAATTTCTGAGGTGTGTAGTCCGCCAATCCGCACTAGCTCAGCGTGGTGGACTAAGGTCTAAACCCTCTCAGTTGTAGAGGAGGCCCGTGCCCAGCAGTGGGACGTATATGGGCTGATGATGATGAAAGAAACTGAGTTACTGTTATGTTTTCAAACCTTAATAGCTGACCAATTTTGATATAGGTATCTTTTAGATGAAATTACTTTTGCGCCGCTAGTATCATTCATGTAAATGTCTAAATTTATGCGAGGAAGTTGTCTTATCGATATGTAGGAATTAACGCAATCAATTCATACATCTATTTAAATGATAGTACGTTGTTTTTAGTACGTGAAGCATTTTTTATCTACGGAAGATTAAGATATACTGACACATTAAGACATATATATTTGATTCAAATTTGGTGACGTGTAAAAGAGATACACGCCTTGAGGGTAAAGTCAAAGTCAAAGTCAAAATCACCTTTATTCAAATAAATAAATAAATAAATAATTAAATACACCCAACAGTCACATACATAGTTCTGATCCCACACTAAGATACAAGTCTTGTGTCGTGGGTATCAGAAACTACGAGAGACTTTTAGGTCTCAAAAAACACACAGACCCGAAACAAATATTTGTGGATCACACAAACATTTGTCTCGGTGCGGGGATCGAACCCGCGGCCTCTCGTTTCGCAAGCTGGTGTCTAGCCAACTGCGCCACGGGGCTGTCAAATAAAATAGACTTTTACAAGTGCTTTTGAATCAACAATTAAGTTTTTTTTAAAAATATATTACTAATTTACCCTTTTTATGACTGCCTCGTGGTCTCGCGGCACAGGTGTGTGGCGTCCGATCTAGAGGTCACCGGATAGATTCCGGAGTCGGGCAAAGTGTTATTGTTTTATTTCATTGTTAAAGTCGCAGTAGCAGCGCAAAGGTTGGACGAGAAATGGCAGTAAGCTAAGTAAGTAGAAATCTTATGAATGTTGAGCTAATAGTTTGTCGTATTGAAACCTGAAACGAAGGAATTTTTGATTGCATGATTTTCGTTCAGTGGGTAACATTGACGAGGAACAAAACTTGCTAATGGTATCAGTATTTCATTCATTTTTCATCAGACGACACTATATGAACCGCTTTACAGTGACCATCCGATGCTCGTATTTGACCCATAGCAGCACGGACAAACAATACATACATAACCTCACGCCTGTATTCCCCGAAGGGGTAGGCAGAGGTGCATTTCTGCACCCACATTTCGCCAGGTATGTATCAGTCCCACGTAATAGGGGGCGAGCCTATTGCCGTTTTTCGGGCACAATTCCAGACTCCGTGTTGTTATTTAAATTCCCTACTGGAAAAACCCAATAACACTTTGCCTGACCCGGGAATCGAACCCGGGCCCTCTAGATCGCACGGCACATACTTGTACCGCGAGACCACGAGGCAGTCAACAAAAAATAATGTAGCTTAAATACATTTCTTCTCTTTATAAATGAATTTATATTACACCTTTTTTAAATTTCAGTTTCCTTTGCTCTTTCTTATTTTTTGTCAAAATCTTTTAAATTGGATTGCGAAGTCTAACGACTACATATCTACTTTATCGTATAATAATCTAAAAATACCTATTGATGATAAATATTATAATTATTTTCCTTATTTTGCTATCAAATTTGATTAATCTCAACACTACTTGGTAAAACATAATTATTGCGAAACGTTAGATTTCATCTAGTCCTGTGCTACTAATACAAATATGTTAACCCATATGCGTTCCAGCACTGGGCACGGGCCTCTTCTACAACTAAGATGGGTTAGGCCTTAGTCCATATGCCCTGTGGCCAGAGGGCGTTAGAATCCCACCACGGTATCCCCTGCCTGACTCATTGGGGCCCTTGGGGTCGCTGGACGCGCTGCGGGGGTAGTGCGTCCATACAGGTGACTCCGAGAGGGGCGGCGGTACGGTGGCCTGTGTCCGTCGCGGGCGCCCAAAATAGGGGTGCCCGAATCGAGTTAGTGGGGGTGTAACTGCACCTCTTAAAAATCTGAGAGGGCCGAGACGCTCTCGTCTCGGAAGCGCACTGTGGGCGCTTCTCGCTCACGCACCATGGTCGCCCCACTCGGCGCGAAGGTGGCCACCGGGGGGTTTCGGTATGCGCGCGGTACTGGACAGTACTTTGACATTGCAACATTACTTTATTTTTCTAAAATAAAATAATTTATCTAAAATAAACGTAGCCTCAGTAATAAAAGTCCCGTCAAAATCGGTCCAGCCATTTCAGAGATTAGCCGGAGCAAACAGACAGACAAAAATTGAAATCTGAAATAAACGTAGCCTAAGTTACTCCTTATTACATCAGCTACCTGCCAATAAAAGTCCCGTCAAAATTGGTCCAGCCATTTCAGTGTTTAGCCGGAGCAAACAGACAGACAAAAATTGTAAAAAATGTTATATTGGTGTATGTACCGTGTATATATTTATATTTATATATATATATACATGTAGTAAAAAATGGTTATTTCAATATTACAAAGAGACACTCCAATTTTATTTATATGTACGTAGCCTAAGTTACTCCTTATTACATCAGCTATCTGCCAGTGTAAGTCCCGTTAAAATCGGTCCACCCGTTTAAGAGATTAGCCGGAAAAAACAAACAGACAGACAGACAGACAAAGATTGTAAAAAACGTTACTTTGGTATATGTACCGTGTATACATCCCTATACATTTATTAAAAAGCGGTTATTTCAATATCACAAACAGACACTCCAATTTTATTTATTTGTATGTATGTATAGATATATAGGAAGGATCATGTTACGACTGACACGGCCGTAACGAGTAACGATGTAGCTGACTGTTTTTTAGTTATTTGAAAAATATTATTGTTTTGCAAAAGTAACTTTATTGCCAACGTGCATTTAAGAACATATACTGGTGCGTCTTTTACTCACATGATAAAATATAATTTACTGCTGCATTTATTAACCATTAAAATGTTTTTTTTAACCGACTTCAAAAAAAGGAGGAGGTTATCAATTCGTCTGTATATTTTTATTTTTTTTTATGTTTGTTACCTCAGAACTTTTGACTGTGTGGACCGATTTTGATGATTCTTTTTTTAATTGAAAGCTGATGCTTCCAGATTGGTCCCATTTAAATTTGGTCCAGTTGTGATAATAGCTTCTATTAGAAAACCACAAAAATCTTAAATTTTCACCAATGTGCGTGACAAATCGACTAATAACTCAATATCATGCCAACCTATTTTGATGATTCTTTTTTTAAGTGAAAGCTGGTGCTTCCAGTTTGGTCCCATTTGAATTTGGTCTAGTTGTGACAATAGCCTCCATTAGAAAACCACAAAAATCTTAAATTTTCACCAATGTGCGTGACAAATCGACGAATAACTTAATATAATGCCAACCGATTTTGATGAATCCTTTTTATTATTGGTTAGGATGTACTTCTAGGGTAATTGCATGAGAGTTTGGTTAGTTCTAACTATGGGATCCATGACAAAGTAACGGAACTCTTCAATTCTTAGCAGAAAACTAACGATACTCGTCCGAATCTTTATAGGCTATCCGGATATTTGAGTCACCTACCGTAACCTCTTTATGGTCAAGTAATTGTCCTAGTCAAATATAATATAACGTCAATGGAACTCGTTAACGGCGTACAGTATGGATGCGATTTGTGGCCGAATTTCTAACTGTCTTGAATCAAATTGTTATGCGCTTACGTTTGTTGCTGCATTGCAACATGAAGCAAACGATTTAATTGCATTACTTAAGGTGTATTAAATGTGTGAAGCGGTGGTAGCCGAGTGTGTGGTAGAAACATTTGCGTATTGTTGATGAGTTTTATAACCATATAATAGACTGGTGGTAGCGGAGTGGCAAAGTAACCGATTTGCAACGCATGATGTTGCAGGTTCGATCCCGGGTGTGACTTCACTAAAAATTAAAAAATAAACAAAAAATTTAACAAAACAAAAACCGCCTTCAAAAAAACCTATTCCAAAACAAATTAAAATGCACTAAAAAGTAAAAAAATAATTGCGTATCTTCTATTACTTAATTATAATCAACTTACTATTTCTCTACATCAATATATACATAGGTACGATCTATGTGTTTACGACGCAAGAAGCTAGATAGGTTCTTCTATATCTATCCACTATCTATCCACTTCAAATCTAACTCAACACATACCTATGAATAACAAACAATGATTAAAATATTTTTTAATGTTCTCCTATGTAAAATTAAATGAAAAATATTAGACTACTTAAAAGTCAATCAAATTATTACGATAATATAATGTAGTTTTAATTATTGTTATTTTTGGAGGCGGTGTCAGCCAAGGAAATACTACAATGTGCATACCTAGCATCACAGTTGTAGTGGAGGCCCGTGCTCAGCAGTGGGACGTATATGGACTGATGATGATGAATAATAATACGAGAATCCTACCTTGGCTGACACCGCCTCCAAGAATAACAATAATTAAAACTACATTATATTATCGTAATAATTTGATTGACTTATAAGTAGTCTAATATTTTTCATTTAATTTTACATAGGAGAACATTAAAAAATATTTTAATCATTGTTTGTTATTCATAGGTATGTGTTGAGTTAGATTTGAAGTGGATAGATATAGAAGAACCTATCTAGCTTCTTGCGTCGTAAACACATAGATCGTACCTATGTATATATTGATGTAGAGAAATAGTAAGTTGATTATAATTAAGTAATAGAAGATACGCAATTATTTTTTTACTTTTTAGTGCATTTTAATTTTTTACAAAAGGCTTAATTTTTATCACATTAGTTTTTGTTCATAAAAATTTGAAAAATATTGAGCAAACAACTCTGTTGATAAAGGAAGCAGTTGAAAATAATTTGAATTGTGAGTAATCAGATTTTATTGTCAAAATTGTTGTCAAACATTGTCTTGAAGATATGGATCAGGTAGAATTGCGGTTTATGCTTTAGGCTCAACTACTTCGGGAGAAAGAATGGGCTCTGTACACCCAAGCGCTCCGCATCCATTTTTACAACACTTGAGTGTTCCCGGGCAGCTCCAGTCCCATCCGCACGAGTCAGCGCAAAGTCCAGGTTCAGAGGGTTTGGGGCAGATTCCTGGTTTACCTGTAAAAGTAAAAGCAGAACTAGAGTCATTTACAACCTTTTTCGAATGACTTAAATAAATTCTGGTATTTAAGTTGAATTACTGAATGTGTCTAAATATTTACTAGATTAGATCTACTGGAACAAGCTGCCTGAATCTTCTTTGTCTTCGTTTAGATCTTTAACTACTGATTTAAATTCAAACCATAAATGCAACCTTTCACGTAAATCGCTAACGATCAAACCATTTAATTTGTTTTTGTCAGTATTTTGTCAGTGGTCCCAGTGGTAAATTTTCTATAATAATATGACTTTCTGTAGCATAGTTAATAACACTTCTCACTCACCTTCCAAGTTTCCTGGCGCAGCCAAAGCTGAAGCGATGAGCAGTGATGCTGAAAAGAGACAAACACTTGAGTCGCAGACATTAACTGTGTCGTGAGAAGGTTATGACATATGTAAATATTTTACTTCTAAAAATGAATTAAACCGTCAGTCCTTTGGATGAAATAAAAAATCGGCAAGAAATGATTACAGAAACCTGTCCCTAGTATGCTCGTCTCGAAACAAGTTGCAAACCGGCAGATCTTACACAAAGTGGTTCAACTTATAGTTTCGATGCAACAGAAGATATATAGGTACATAAATTTTACCGAAAATGTTTATGTTAGCCCGTGTACGTCTCATTACCAGGCACGGACGTCTTCTGCTATGGAGAGACGTAAGGCCTTGTTCCACCACATCGATTAGTGCCAAGTCGTGGATTTCAAATAACTCTGAGGTCTGTAGGTTTCCTCACGATATATTTGATCTTGCTTTCAATAATAAACTCACCAATAACGAAGACATCTGACCTGTATCAAGTTGTAATGTCTATAATTAATTTCTTGTTATCAGTAGCGATTTGTAATGAGATTATACATATGTATTTAGGTAGACGTGATGATGTACGTAATTATAGGAGTAATTAACTTTATTTTGTTGTTTCTGCATTTTTAGTTTTAAGTTAAACATAGTTTAGGATACGATGGGACTGACATACTATTGTTGGTTATAAGTCCCAAAATAAACTAAGAATAAAAAATAAAAAAATAAAAACTTTTTGTTAAAATAATTCCACCGAATTTTTGAAATTGGTCTAAGTTTTCGAAATAAATTCTAAATCAATCGTACACCATCATTATCATCATCATCATCAACAGCCTTTGTCACGTCCACTGCTGGACATTGGCCTCTCCTATGGCCTGCCACAGTGCTCGATTTTCGGCCTTCCTCATGCAACCGCTACCACCTTAAAGTTTCGCAAATTCATTTCTTTGCCGCACCCTGATGACGTGGTATAGTTAGCTAATCCACATGTTCAATCTTATTGTCTTGGGTCCTTTAAACGTAGCGTAACAAAACATCATAGTAAGCCTTCACGAGGGTATCGCGTTACGATAGGTGGGAGTGTGTAACCAATTGAAGCTCTATTTGGACAGCTTTGTGCTTTCGGTCAGATACGGTCTTGTCACTGAATTTAACAAATATAACCATTATCGTACCCGAGACTTCTCGGTAATACGCCGCATATTTAAGCCACGAGCGAAGCAGTTACCATTTTTTTTTCGTAGCCTTCTTTGTTACTTTTTTAATTCAACCGATCAGTAATAATATTCTTTTGTTTTATTCAACGGATTGTATAAAGAATAAGTTATCAATTAATCAGTGATAATTAATATCTGTAGCAGGCCGGCATGATTGTGTCGACCAGCGGGTGACCATATCGTTTCTCGCTGGTCGGTATTAATTTTTTGGACTCCACTGTGCTTACCATCAGGTACAGTGGAGTCACTTTGCCGTGCCAGTATAAAAAAAAACCTAATCTAGTGTTTTTCAATTAACTAAGCAAAAAAGTGATAACAGGAAACGAAAACTCATAATACAATTGAAATGCGGATCGGATGCGGACTGATTGGTGTTATCTGAGATAAGCGTTTTAATAATGATTATTATCTAGATTTTTCTGCATTTATCACGCGGACACCTGTTTTCTACTTTACTCGTAAGTGTGTTGTTTGTTCACGATGTTTTCCTGTACCGTTGTTGATCTTGAATGGTAGATGCGGCTAATGGGATCACTTTCAATCCAAAAGGACAGATTAGAAAACTATTTATTTTAACTTAAACATTTTGAATTTATTTTTGATGAAACGTAATAAGTCGTGATGGCCTCGAGGTTTGGGCACGCGGTCGAGAATCTCTACGGTCGCGGGTTCAAACCCCAGGCACACACCTCTGACTTTTCGAAGTTATGTGTGTATTCACAATGAATTATCACATACTTTAACGGTGAAGGAAAACATCGTGATGAAACCAGCACACCTAAAAAAGTCTTAGGAATTTCTTAGGTGTGTAGTCCGCCAACCCGCACTAGGCCAGCGTGGTGGACTAAGGCCTAAACCCTCTCAATAGTAGAGGAGGCCCGTGCCCAGCAGTGGGACGTATATGGGCTGATGATGATGAATAATTATGAAATTTATATAAAATAAAAAAATAATGTCAGATAACTAGACATGTTACTTCTTCAAGTGATTTTCACGGAATCATCAAATATGACACAATTCAATCTGAACAAATAAAACTGACCTTCCAAATTTAAAGTAATTGAAACATAATACATAAACCAGACAGATGTAATAAGAATAAATGATTACTTTTTGCGTCATAAGGTTATGTATGTACGGTTAATAAACCCGGTTTCGAGTATCAGTTACATAAAATTTACTGTTCATATAACGCTCAGCCGAATTGTGCGGTGGAAAAGCGTGAAATTTTGCAAATTTTACGGGATGCAAGTGAGCAGTACGAAATGATTTGAGAAAATTCACGCTATAAATAAGGGAAACGGGGGTTCCAAAATTTTGTTGTTATATACTCAGTCTATCGCCAACCACCCTGGTCTTGAGCAGCCCTCATCAATACGCTACGCGCCATCTTTCTCAAGTATAGTCGGACCATCGTGCTACAGGACGTCCAATACAGACATGGCCGGCCTACTTGAACTTTAGCTTGCTAATCCTGCGGGCAATGTCAATGACTCCGATCCTCGGGCGAATGACGTCATTACGAATTCTATCTATCAACGAAACTATAAGCATTGCCCGCTCCATGGCACGCTGAGTGACGTTAAGTTTGTGGACCAGACCTTTAACCTCTATAGTATGTTCACGCTTCAGCTCCGTATGTCATTACGTTAAAGTTATCTTGTTATTTAATTATACAGTCGAAAACTAAGACAGGCATTAGCCACGGTGACTTCAAATACCGTGATAATAAAATAAAAAAAACGAAAAATAACGTTTTCTTTACAACCACGAGTATTTAATGTATGTAGTTGTTAGGAAAACGTAAAAAAAAGTATATCGGGATTTTTTTAATGTCACGTTATTTATAAATTATAGTGGCTATTGCCTGTCTTAGTTTTCGATCACGGCTTAATACACCCTGTATAGTTAGGGATGCGCGGAGGAGTAATATAGTTCTGTCTTATACCTATTTCCACATGTAGACCAAAACTGTCTACAGTAACGTTGAAATTTAATTATAAATATAAATAAATAAATATTCAACTAATTGAGACGGCTCTGTTTGGATTTCGTATGGTGCGTAAAATGAAAAATTGTTTTAGTATTTATTATGAAGGTTTTAAATTAGATAACATTACGTTTTAGCTACATGGAGTGGCGATACTTCCATAGAAGCCCAAAAGCCCAACTTGCCTTACAAAATTCCGAATAATAATCTTTAACCTTTAAATCTTTGTTCAATATAAGCAATTTGGCATATAATCAGAATGTACTGACCCCACAACAAACAATTATACTGGTAAACTAGACTTTACACAATTAACGTGTAACGCTTTCGTGCTTGTATCGAAGTACCGCCACTGACGACATGAATATATAAAAAACAATTTACCAAAAAGAAAGACGTGTAGATTCATCTTGGCTAGTTTCTCGGACACGACTACGAAGTAAATTATGATACTTATTATGTTTCATTTATATGCTTAGTTACTCTTAGATTTTTCAAGGTTATTTTTTATACGCGGTATGTTATTTCACTTATTGCTAATCGTTTATATTGCTGTCCCTTTCTTTGAATCGTCTATACACAAAAACGATGTGCGTTTGTAAGATGTTTGTTTTTTTTTTTGTGTTCCAATGACTCCAGAACGTCTAAATCGATTTATATTTAATTTTCAGATTAGTCCGACCTGTAGGGGGACTTATATATAATTAAATTATATAAAATAAATAAATACACCCAACAGTCACATTCATAGTTCTGACCCCACACTAGGACACAAGTCCTGTATCGTGTGTATCAGAAACTACGAGAGACTTTTCGGTCTCACAAACACCCAGACCCGAAACAAATATTTGTAGACCACAAACATTTGTCTCGGTGTGGGGATCGAACCCGCGGCATCTCGTTTCGCAAGCTGGTATCTAGCCAACTGCGCCACGAGGCTGTCAATGTGCTTAAATACTTAAGCGACCTTGTCACATGCTCATTGAGTTGTTCGAATACTATTTTTATATCATAACCGGTTAGTGACAGATGCTAAAATCGGCTTCGGATCATCGATTAATATAATGTATGTTTCTACATGATCTTTACGCTTAGCTTTACTAATACTACCTATACCCCGAGGTTACACTTACGTCAGATTTGATTGCTCCATAATAAAACTTAAAGGGCGAAGTTCTATAAATCCGTTTTTAGTATTCACTAAAGACACACACCGAAGATTGTTCAAAATGTATCATTGCAAGACCTAGCTGTTTTGACTGTGCGTTGAGCTAGAAGTAATTAAGTCATCTATATATATTTTTTATATATGTCGGAGGGTCTTGTGCGTTATTGTTTTTTTTTAAAATAGTGACAGTAAAACTTCTAGAGGTAACTTCAAAAACTTAGTACAGAGCTCCGATCGGTCCGGCGTTCCGAGCGAGAATGAATCATTCACAATCGGGCGGCTGTATTTATATCCTACGTTGAATGCACAGTGGGGATGCGTCCATGCTTCGACATATAGATTTTATGTGTATCAATTGTTTTCTTTTCAGTTCTTGTCGTTGCCGTTGCAGTGATGACCCCTGGCACTGAAGCTCAGCGTAAGAAAGCAATCAAGTCATGGTTTTGAATTAATGTAGTATAGTCCAAATAGATCATCGTCTGGCAAGGAACTACTGTGATTATTCTTCACGAATCAACAGTCATACCAGATTAATGTAAACTGGAGATAGACAGTATGAACCTGGAACATGACATTCTTGCTTGTGCCACTATGCCAGGCTATTCCTTGGTCGCTATCGTCGATAGGTTTTTATCGCACCAGGTCATGTTCAATAATTTTCGGATTTATTGAAAAAATTGAATATATGATATCTGTTTATGTTTTGTTTCATTATATACATATTATATTTCTTTTAGGACTCTCACGTCTCCTTACAGAGTTCTTATATACTCTGTTTTTTTTAATGTAGTCATCGATCACATATGTACATACATACTACATATACATGAATTTTGTAAGGCAAACTGGGCTTTTGCACTTCTATAGAAGTGCCACCACTGGACTGCGCACCTTACACTCGAGGCTATTTCAAACCTAGTTATTGTGCAAATAAAATAAGTTAAGATTTAAAGTAGTGATGGCCTCGAGGTTTATGCGCACGGTCAAGAATCTCGGCGGTCGCGAGTTCAAATCCCAGGCACAATTTTTGACTTTTCGGAGTTATATCATCATCATCATCAGCCCATATACGGCCCACTGCTGGGCACGGACTGTTTCATTCTGTATCATTTTCTCACTCAATAATTTGTAATAGTATTTTATATGTATACATATGTATCATCAGCTCCAGGCCTTCCTTGTGGTTAGGAGTAGGGCAATAGTCCATCAGGCTTAGCGTGGCTTTTAGAACATAAGATATTGTAAGTAATTCCTTGTGGAGTTAGATGCATGATGAATGCCATTATTTACCTTTGAGTATGATTTGTTTATGTGCATTTATCTGAATATATTTTTAAATTCATGTTGAAAATAATGGCCCAGAACAATTGAATAAGACTAGAATAGAAATGTCAGCATGTCGAGCGTGCCGACCTACGATTAGACTATCATATGTTCAACACGGCCGCTTCTTAGTAATTCGGGTAGCGTGTAATATCAAGACTTTTATAAATGTTCGACAGCCCTTCGTTTTTGTTTGAATTTTTTATCATTGGTCGTGTGATCGTAGATGAACAGGTGACAGACAAGCGGCGACACACGTCCTGATACAAAATACTGTTCATTTCTTTTCAAATCTTATTCGGCTGTTCTATGCCATCACTATTTTCAACATGAATTTAAAAATATGCAACTATGTACTAAGAATTTGCTAGTGTGGAACTCAATAACAATTTGCCCGACGCGGGAATTGAACCCGCGACCTCTAGATCGCATAGCACATACATGTTCCACGGGACCACGGGCCATTACCAAAAATAAACAAAAATATTTTTTTGGCTCATCACAAACGACTTTTGAGGAAAAATATACCAAAATAAATAATCAATAACGCGTATGTACATTTATAGGGATTTCCCCGCGCTCAATTAGTTGAGAGGAAAATCTACAAGGAAGTATTATTTAAAGAAACGTCACTTTGTATTTTTTGCTTAAATAAGTATCAATATTTCCTTAAGCGGTTTGTTTTGATTTGTAACGCTTAAGCATTAATCGTAACAAGGTAGACATGTGGCCAAATGTTGCGGGACGGGATACGGCTTTGCTTGTAGACAGCCTAAATTTTAGAGCCAAAACCATAAATTTAGTTTTGGTTTTACCATCAGTAGCTTCTTTTTTTTGCTGTCCACCCTTCACGCTGATATCATCATCACCATCATCATCAGCCCATATACGTCCATTTGCTGGGCACGGGCCTCCTCTACAACGTAGAGGGTTGAGGCCTTAGTCCACCACGCTGGCCTAGTGCGGGTTGGCGGACTACACACCTAAGAAATTCCTAAGAACTTTTAGGTGTGCTGGTTTCATCACGATGTTTTCCTTCACCGTTAAAGTACGTGACAATTCTTTGTGAATACACACATAACTTCGAAAAATCAGAGGTGTGTACCTGGGGTTTGAATCTGCGACCGTCGAGATTCCCGACCGCGTGCCTAAACCTCAATGCCATCACGACTTGATACTGCTTGACGACGAGCTTATATGCACTACACAATTCAGATTTGAGGAATAATTATTATTGTCACTTGTTTTTTCGTACTGGCACGTGTTATTAAGTAAAAAGATACAAATATACGATTAATTGCAATTATTCGTTTTATTTCAGGTTTTTTTTTCGTTTTTGGATCGTAGACAATATATACCACGGTAATCCTAACATTCCTTTTTAGGCTTCCCTACACTACAGTGGGATAGCTATAAATGTTCTTATATACATACCTGTATTCCCAAAAACCTAGGCAGTACAGTAGTTACGCGGACTAAAAAGCGAATCTATTGCCGTATTTCGGGTATTTTTCTGGACTCCAAGCTGCTTCTGAGACTTAATAATGGAGAAAATCCATTTGGGTACTGAGAATCAAAACTGGAACCTCTCGATCCCATGCTACTCATATATTGCTGGAGACCATCGAGCCTTGTAATATATAAACAAACAGACAGCTGTTACAGTTTTAAAACATAAAGCTGATTATCATGTGAATCAATAACTTTTAGAGTGCATTAGTGAAATAAGGCTGATAAGAAACAGAGATAGATGTATGGCCGCTTCTAAGGTGTATAAGGGATGGAACATTTATAGTACCTAGCGACTGGTCAACGCCAGAAAGGAGGTAAAGTATAAAAGGGCGAGGACATATTGCAGTGTGTATTACTTCCTTGTACTGCAGCGAAGTGGACGCTTCCAAGATGTCTCATAAATTCCTTTTCGTTTTTGGTAAGTGATTTTCAGACCTTAATTTTATCATTTATCAATACAACGCAGAGTATACTTAATTTAGGAACATAGAATTTCGTCAGTAGATACTTTTTGTGACGTAAAACTATTAAACAAAATCTGGACATTAATCTCGCAAACAAGTAAAAACAGCAAAAACATTTGTATAGAAAAATGCATAAGCTGGTTTTGTCGAATTCTATTTATTTATAATTACTATTATTTTATTGTTTTGTTGGCATGGGTCTCCTCTATAACTGGTATTCATTATTTTATTCTTAGTTAGCGAAAAAAAAATATGTTTACCGGATTCTTCCTAAAGTCAATGTAATTGTTGGCGCTACTGTCGATTGGTTAGTGAGATGGGCAATCTATCGAAATGATAAATCATTATCATCTCGTCTCTAATTGTTACTCTTATTCCTTCTCTACTTTATTTGACATTTTTTCGATGAAAGATGTTTAGAGGCTGGTAAATTTATTATATCTGATATTTTCCGCGGAAGACTCATCTATGCAGGTTTTCTAACGATATAGTTCAATGCTATGAGAAAATAGTAAATAATACACCCAACAGTCACATATGTACATAGTTCTGACCCCCCCTGGGATACAAGTCTTGTGTCGTGGGTATCAGAAACTACGAGAGACTTTTCGATCTCACAACCACCCAGACCCGAAACAAATATTTGAGTTGATAAATGATTTAAGCATTAACATTTAATGATTAAAGCAGTGATGGCCTCGAGGTTTAGGTGCGCGGTCGAGAATTTCGGCGGTCGCAGGTTCAAACCCCAGGCACACACCTCTGACTTTTCGAAGTTATGTGTGTATTCACATTGAATTATCACTTGCTTTAACGGTGAAGGAAAAGTGATAAAACCTGCGCACCTAAAAAGTTCTTAGGAATTTCATAGGTGTGTAGTCCGCCAACCCGCACTAGGCCAGCGTGGTGGACTAAGGCCTAAACCCTCTCATTTGTGGAGGAGGCCCGTGCCCAGCAGTGGGACGTATATGGGCTGATGATAATATAAAAATGATTTAAGTGATAACTAATTTCCAGTAATTGCAATTGTAAAGCAAGTAGTCGTGATTAAGATTTTAAATAAGAATGTTATTATAAATGTTGTTTCTCAAAAGTATCATATTAGTTATAAGTTATTATTATTTTGTTTAGTAGTTAGTAAGTTTAATATATGTATGACGACGAATTATGAAAAGTAAGTTTCTGTTGGTCCCCACGGTACAGGCTTAGCCTAGTTTGGGGCCCTCTGGCAAACATTAAATTCAGCTTATTTACATACATACATAATCTCACGCCTGTATTCCCCGAAAGGGTAGGCAGAGGTACATTATTGCACCCAGATTTCCATTTATATATCAGTCCCACGTAGGGGGCGAGCCTATTGCCGTTTTTCGGGCACAATTCCTGACTTCGTGCTGTTACCGAGAATTCCGTAATAAAAAAAAAACAATAACACTTTGCCCGACCCGGGATTCGAACCCGGGAACTCGTGATTGTACGGCACATACTTTTACCGCGAGACCACGAGGCAGTCAGCTTATTTACTTGTAAGATATATTGTATTTTGTGGTAAATAAACATTTTATTTTATATGGCCTCGAGGTTTAAGCACGCGGTCGAGAATCTCGTAGGTCGCGGGTTCACACCCCAGGCACCTCTGACTTTTGGAAGTTATAACATATTTGTATTAATTATTACTTACTTTAACGTTGAAGGAAAACATCGTGAGGAAACCTGCACAGCTAAAAAGTTCTTAGGAATTTCTGAGGTGTGTAGTCCCCAATCCGCACTATACCCTCTCATTTGTAGAGGAGGCCCGTGCCCAGCAATACGACGTATAGGGGCTGGTGATGAATTTTTATTTATTTATTATTATTTTCTGCCTTGTGGTCTCGCGGTACAAGTATGTGCCGTGCGATCTAGAGGTCCTGGGTTCGATTCCCGGGTCGGGCAAAGTGTTATTGGGTTTTTCCATTAGGAAATTCTCATTAACAGCACGGAGTCTGGAAATGTAACCAAAAAACGGCAATAGGCTCGCCCCCTATTACGTGGGACTGATACATACCTGGCGAAATGTGGGTGCAGTAATGCACCTCTGCCTACCCCTTCGAGGAATACAGGCGTGAGTTTATGTATGTATGTATGTATTATTATTTTGCCTTGAGGAAATGACGTGCGGTCTAAATAGAAGTCTCGTCGTTCAAATCTTAGATACACGCCTCTAAAAGTATGATGATGTAGATAGATAGATGGAATGTTATGCAGTGATTTTTAATTTTATTATGGGTAATGTTTTCCCCATTTTTAATCATTGTTAAAGTCTTTGTATGTATGTAATTTTCTTTTTACAGTTGCACTAGTCGTCGCGATGGCGTTGTGCGCCCCAAGAGCTGAAGCTCAATGTAAGATCTTATAATAAATAAATTACAAATAAGATGCCAAACGAAGTTTTATCATGGGTCTCAGACTGATCGAGTTTTCCACATAGCCACATAGCATTTGAGGGAGTCAAATGCGTAAAAGAATGTGTTCGAAATATAACGCAGTTTTTCTTCATTCTTTTTATATTTTTTCAGTGAAGTCAGGCAGGTGCCCGCCCGTCTCTCCTGGAACCGTAGGAATTTGTGTGCAAGGCTGTTCCGGGGACGGTAGCTGTCCTGGCACTCAGAAGTGTTGCAGTAACGGCTGTGGACGTGTTTGTATGTAACCAGATTCAGTATGTTTTCGACATAGCAACTGATTATCTCCATGGAATCTAAATGAAAATCTTTATTGTAAATAAATTTTGTATTAAATATTATAAATAATATTGATTTTGTAATTGGGATTAAATTGTTGGATTTACCATTTTGATTGTGTTTCTTTTTTTAATTATCTGTATAGAAAAACATGAAGTTGTGTAGTACCTACCCCATTCTACTATCGAGCGTCCTATACTGGTGGCGTGAATAAGCATTTCAGCAGGCTGACATGATTATGTCGATTGATGATGGATGGAAATTTCCTTTCTGTTGATGATCTGTGTATACTATGACGTATATACCATAAGGTACGAGATAATCGCATTGATTCTACATCTTACGAAGACATGAAGAAGGAGCATTAAATGATCCTAAAACTGAACATAACTTTTAAAGGCGGCCCTAAACACATTACGCTCTCAGCTGCACACGTGCACTGGCATTTTGAGTGCCATTAAGGCATGAGTTACGGATTCAGGCCATATAAACTTTGGAAGGTACAACAGTTTTACAGCCCTTGGACTGGTGACTCGGCTGTTGAAATTATGGCAACCACAGAGGAGATTGAAGTTGTTAGCAATACGGAAATTAAACGAACCTTATATTAGTTAATATTGTTGGTAGGTTTATTGCCTTTTTATGATAGCCAGAAAATTGTCAAAGAATTCCTGCGGGAAATGTTGGTATATGTGCAAATCTTTGTATAGATGACGACAGCTACAAAGATATAGAGAAACGTTGAAGTACGAGGTGTGGCTCCGCGTGTTGTAGCCCAAATTTTAGTCAGAATCTTAAAAGAATTTCAAGTTGGAGGGTCAATAAGTAGTCTAATAACCGATCCTTCAAATAAATTCTAGTATCAGCATTAACCTACTAATGTTAGCCATCTAGGCCCTTTCCCACCACACAACTAACTTCTGTGCTCGAGGATCAACAGCGGCACGCACAGTATTGACGCTGAACACTGATGCTCAGCGAATCTAAGGGAACCTATTTTGTCATGATCCCGAAACGAAGTTAATCAAAGAAAAGATTTAGTGTAGACGTGGTGTTGGAAAGGAAGAGTTGTCCACTTCTCTCCACAACAAAGCGACAATTAGCCATACCATACAAATTTTAGCCATACTACTAAATTAATATACTATACAGGGTGTATTCAGACCGTGATCGCAAACTAAGGCAGGTTATAGCTAAGGTGATTACAAACCTCGTGGCGTTAAAGAAAATTCCGACAAAAAATAAAAAAAATGTCGTTTCCCTAACAACCACATAGGTACATTTTATATCTATGGAGCCATAGGTGTATTCAGACCGTGATCAGAAACTAAAGCAGGTTATAGCTAAGGTGATTACAAACCCATATAGAGTCCACATGGAGCCATAGGTATAAAATGTATGTGGTTGTTAGGGAAACGTCAATTTTTTTATTTTTTGTCGGGTTTTCCTCTAACGCCATGGGGTTTGTAATCACCTTAGCTATAACCTGCTTTAGATTCCGATCACGGTCTGAATACACCCTGTATACATATACAACTACTATAGTTCTTCAAATTTAAAGAGTATTTCTTGCAGTGATCACAATTTGTGGAGCCGCTTCTTTGTTTTATTCTCAGCCTATCGCCGTCCACTAGGCGCTAACCATCCCGGTCTTGAGTAGTTCAAATCCATCCGCTACCCGCCAACTCTCTCAAGTCGTCGGACCATCGTGCTGCAGGACATCCTACATTACGTCCACCTAAGCGCGGTCTCCACTTCAACACTTGTCTGCTTCGTTTTAGGTACTGGTATAAAATAAAGAACCGTTTCAACGTAATTTAATTAAACTCCTTGTTCGTTTACTATCTACGTTTCATTTTGTTAATGAGTACAAGATAAAAATTGCATACAAAATGCAGTTGTTTGTTAATTTGAGATATACATATGTCTGCGTCTGGATTGTTGTGTAAATTAAATACCATTATAGTACACAATTCAAACAAAATATTTCATTCTATCATTTTTTTTAAATACATAAATATGCTTACGTTTGTATCACCGAAGACGCTGGCAGTAATATTAAAAGCATGTATTATGGGTTTCAGCCTATTGCCGTTTTTTGGTCAAATTTCGGTCTCAAATCTAGTAAAAATCTTCCATAGACGAGTATTGAACCTGGGACCTTACACATCGTAAGCGCAAAGAATATAAAAACAAACGAACAAACGAATGTTAGGGACTTACTACATACAAAAGATTATGGAACAATGACCCTAAAACTGTATCGTTTATTCACTGAAGGCTGCTGACAAACAGTGTTGGCTATATACAGGAATTAAAGGCGAGAAAGGGATGGAAGATTTTCCAATACCTAGCGACTTATCAGCGTCTGAAGGGACTTCAAAAGTATAAAAAGCGAGGGTATAGTTTAATCAGTACGACTTCTTGTATTGCACTAGAGTGGAAGCTACCAGGATGTCTCGTAAATTCCTCTTCGTTTTTGGTAAGTCATTTGGCAGGTTCTAGTTTATCTACACATATAAAACGACATTTCCGGACTGACTTTTCATAAATGTTATAAACATAGCAAAAAAATTTAACAGAAGGATATTGAAATAGTATATTGTGCAACTAGTGCGAAAAATTGTCAATTGCCCAGGAGGGCGAAGTTGAGCGCACGAGTGAAGCGAGTGCGATCATTCGCTCGAGCGGCCAATCGACAACTTCGCACGACTTGCACATACTATTTTTTATTACGTATATATGCGGGGAAAGTTACTACTTAAATATACTTCTTTACAGTATTAATTATTTTTATTTAAATACCTACCTCACTTCTTTGATATTGATACTGTCACTGTCACTGAATTTGAGTGTGCCAATAAAAAATTGGGTGCGAGAAGTTTACTTGTCGCGCTGTAATTGTGAAGTGGGGAATTAGCGTCTTTTCGCCCCCAAAAGCGTGCGCAAAGATACTACTTTCCCCGCATGAGTAATAAAAATATATTATCGTGTTTTTTTGAGACGTAGAGGCTTGTCTTATTTATGCTCTCTGTGATCCGCACCATTTGATCCCAATGGAGAAGTAAAACTGACAACAGGTAGCTTGCCCACTTCAAGACCATTTTTTATTTTTTCACCTTACTTGCTTACTTAAATTGTATTGTTATACCACTTTTATTTAGTCATTTCTCTAAATAGGGGTGGTATTAATTACTCCTTTAATGTATGTAACTGTCTTACAGTAGCTCTTGTCGTCGCTTTGGCGGTGTGCACCCCAGGAGCTGAAGCTCAAGGTAAGATTTTTCAATAGAAAAATTACAAATAACATGCCTGTCGAACTTTTTTATGCGTCTTATACTCAAGTTGTGCCACATAGTCTTTTCTTCCTAAAAAAAAACTAAGTGTTCAATATAACTCATTTTTACTTATTAGTCTTCTATTACTTCAGTGAAGCCAGGCAGTTGCCCGCCCGTCTATCCTGGAACTGTTGGGATTTGCGTGGAAGCCTGTTCCGGGGACGGTAGTTGTCCTGGTTCTCTGAAGTGTTGCAGCAATGGCTGTGGACATGTTTGTATGTAACCAGATCCACTTTGTTTTCGACATAGCAACTGATTATCTCCATGGAATCTAATTGAAATTTTTTCTTGTACGTAGATTTTGTAATAAATTATTTATTTTAACGCCTTGTTTGTTTTTTTATGTTTAATAGATATTTGTTACATCACGTAACTGACGTGATAATGCGATTGATTGTTTATTTTACGAAAACAATAATGTTTAAACTTAAATAATCCTAAAAAACTTAACGTGACTTCTCTAATACATAATGCGCTCAAGTCACAAATGCACTGGCATTTGGAGAGTAAGGGATTCAGGCCATAGCATACACTTTTGAAGATAGACCAAAGTCAAAGTCGAAGTCAAAGTCAAAATCACCTTTATTCAAATAGACTTTTACAAGTGCTTTTAAATCGTCAAGTAAGTTTTTTTTAAACTATTGCCGCTTCGAAACGTGTTATCGCTGTGGAGAAGAAACGGCAAGAAACTCCCTCAGCAACACGAAATGTCATTTTTTTATATGATAATTTTTAATTATAATTACATTTTTATTTATTATATTTAATTTAACCTCATACATGTCATAACGATACAAATTGCAGCAACCTCCGATCAGTTTACTTACTCCCAGGGCTTATTATCCTCAATATAATCTGACATTTTATAATAAGCTTTTTGAAGTTATACTTCTTTTGGCGCGTTAGGGAAAAATGATGAGAGTGATTTTTTACGATGCGCGCGCACACCGACACCAAAAAGTTATTCAGAAAAAGTTTGTTTTAAATTTTAAGAATGTAGAATAGTGACAGTAATAAAAAAGTAAATAAATTTTAAGTAGTTTTGATTACGTCACGTACGGTCAAGACAGAGTCGAGAGAGGTATTTATTTTATTTTATTTATTTTAATTTAATCTGATTTTACTTTTAAAATTCTGCTCACGTCACGTGCCGTCAAGACCGAGTCGTGACGTCAGAATTAATTATTTAAATATTAATTACCACAGAAACCATTCTGTTCATCCTAATTTTAAGATTAAGTAAAAAACTTATTAAAGTTATTACGATGCTCGCGCACTCTGTCATGAAAAACCGACACCATGAAGTTATTAAAATATTATTTTATAATATATTATTATATTATTTAAGAAAATATATATTTATGTATGAAGTATAACTTCTAACGCGTGTACATAAGTACACACACACACTTTTTACGTAGTTTTTCTTTAATCGATTCTTTAAACTTTTTCAAAGGAAGCTCCCTAATACCCTTCGGAAGTTTGTTATAGAAGCGTATACATTGCCCTATAAAAGAGTTATTAATTTTCCGGAGACGAGTTACGTGTTGTACAAGGTTACATTTGCTCCTAGTATTTTTATTATGAACATCACAAATTTTATGAAATTGACCAATATTTTTTTGGACGTACATGAGGTTTGCGTATATAAACTGACAAGTAACGGTAAGAATATTTATTTCCTTAAATTTTTCCCTAAGTGAAGGCCTGGGACCTAAATGATAAATAGCCCTAATGGCTCTTTTTTGCAAAACAAAAATAGTATTAATGTCCGTTATAACAGTTTTACTGCCCACTTAACCATAGAGGAGATTGAAGTTGTTGGTATTTGGTGTAGGTATTAAAATGAGCACTCACTTCCAGGAACTACCTATCGTATATTTATAAAACTAAATACAGACAGAGTAAAATAATAACTACTTATGCGTCTAGGAACGAGGTGTGCTCGTCACGAGTGATTGCAGACCGTCTTTTCTATTCAAATAAACCGACCCTTTTATAGGTCTTCCCGAACGAGGATCGGTGGGGATACATCATAAAAAATATATTTAAACAAAATAAAATAAGGTCTATCCTTTCAACAAAAAATAAGGTCTGCCTTAACATCTGGGTTATTGTCCAAAAGATAAATTTATTTCTAAGGATTGCCGTCACTAAAGAGCAATATGGCAATTAAACGAACCTTGAATTAGTTGTATACAAAAATCAAAATATCGTTGGTAGCTTTATTGCATTTTAAAAGATTTTCAGTCGGACTGTCAATAAGAAGTCAATAACCGTTCCTTTAGATAAATTCTAGTATCAGCATGAACCTTCTAATGTTAACCATCCAGGCCCTTTCCCAACAGCCACTGTAACTCCTGTGCTCGAGTATCAACAGCAGCACGTAAAGTGTTGACGCTGAACCCTGAAGTTCAGCGAATCTAAGGAAATCTGTTTTGTCATGATCCCGAAACGAAGGTAATCAGAAAAAAATATAAAAAAATGGAGTTGGAAACGAGGAGTTGTCCACTTCTCTCCACAGCAAAGCGGCGATTAGCCATACGACACAATTTTTAGCCATACTACTATATTATATATAATATACATATAGTACATACATATGCTACTATAGGTCTTCAAATTTAAAGAATTTTTTAGCGGTATAACAATTTGTGGCGCCGCTTCTTTGTTTTAGGTAATGGTATATAAAAAAATAAAATAAAGAACCGTTTCAATTTAATTTAATTAAACCATTTGTTTTTTCACTATCTACGTTTTATTTGGTAATGAGTACAAGATAAACAGTGGCAATCAAAATTCAGCTGTTTTATTTTATTTTATATAAGACATATGTCTGCGTCTGAATTGTTGTGTAAATTATACATAAGTATACCATTATAGTAGGTCCCAATAATCATTCAAACAAAATATTTTTACATACATAAATATGCTTACGTTTGTATCACCTAAGACGTTGTCAGTAATATTTAAAGCATGTAATTCTGCGTAATATGGCGTCAGCCTATTGCCGCTTTTTGGTCCCATTTGGGACTCAAACCAAGTAAAACTTTTCCATAGACGATAATAGAACCTAGAACCTTCCGTATCGTAAGTGCAAAGAATTTAAAAACAAATAAACAAACCAATGTTAGCTATTTATTACACATAATTATAGATTGACTGCCTCGTGGTCTCGTGGCACATGTATGTGCCGTGCGATCTAGAGGTCCTGGGTTCGATTTCCGGGTCGGGCAAACTGTTATTGGGTTTTTCCATTAGGAAATTCTCAATAGCAGCACGGAGTCTGGAAATGTGCCCGAATAACGGCAATAGGCCCGCCCCTTATTACGTGGCACTGATACATACCTGGCGAAATGTGGGTACAGAAATGCACCTCTGCCTACCCCTTCAGGGAATACAGGCGTGAAGCTATATATGTGTAAAAAAATAATATTTGTATGTTTGTAATTGCACTACGATTTCACTTTCCGGAATGTGACAAATATTTGCAAAGACGCACGATGATAAAAAATTCTACAAATAAAACAAAAGACGCAACGATGTTTTTTTTAAGAAAACGAGTTAATTGTCGCGTCTAATCTTGAGTCTTAACGAAAACAAGCAATGAATTGCTATATTATAAATGAAATTAAATGCTCATGTTAATATATTTTCATTTCATTACACCAAAGACAGTGACCAAAAATGTCTCGGTTTCTTCGTGTTTTCTTATTTGGTAAGTTATTTTTTTATATATAGATGTTGTAAATACCCTTACCTTTGGAGGCTTTATGATAAGGTTCCGTCTTCCTTCAGGTTTCACTTTGAGCCCCGAATAATACGAGGCTATTAGTAAGCTCTTAGTATATGGGCTGATGATGTTGATGACCAATTTTATTAATACTTCTCATACTAATTATTTTTGATAATTCTGTGTCATTTAAATTGGGATACAGTTCGATGGGTAAAATAATAATAATAATAATAAATAAATACACCCAACAGTCACATACATAGTTCTGATCCCACACTAAGATACAAGTCTTGTGTCGTGGGTATCAGACACTACGAGAGACTTTTTGGTCTCACATACACCCAGACCCGAAACAAATATTTGTGGATCACACAAACATTTGTCTCGGTGCGGGGATCGAACCCGCGGCCTCTCGTTTCGCAAGCTGGTGTCTAGCCAACTGCGCCACGGGGCGGTCATATGTTATATTAAATAAATCAACTAAGTTAAAGTCAAGAAGTTTAGAAAACAACTCATTTTATATTCTTTAGTTTTTGAGTAAGAGTATTCAAATTTATGACGACAGTTATGAAATCTATTACTAGGTGGCGTTGCACGCCCTGTTTTTGTGAAACACAGCACATTTAGGTTAATATATAAATAAATTAAAATTGTTGTATATTACAATATGGTTTAGTTTTTAGCTTTAATCTCTTATAAACTTGCAATTAAATTATTTTGGGAGAAATTTAGTAACATTAAAAAAACGACACGACAAAAACCGCTTTATATTTATTTACTTTCGGTTTATAAAACGACAGTGAACTAGTTCCATCTAGCTCTTGCCGCAAAAAAAAAGAAGAAAGAAAGAAAATTCATTATTTTGACACCTAAAGTCAGAGATTTCCTCAACATTGACTCTATTTTTGATGTTCGTTGAGCGGCTGTGTCACAAATATAATATGTATATGTATGTGTTCCTTCCTCCGCAGCACGGCTATTGACCCTGATGACCCAATACAAGTCTGTTAATCTTAATCCAAAATGCCGGTTCAGAGAAATTTTGTTGGTTAATTTTAGAAATTTAAATATGACTGGATACTCGTATTTTATTTCAACGGCTAAATGTATTATTATTGTTATAGTAACAGAAGAAACCTCTCTAGTTGTGTCTTCTGACGTCATTGGTTCATGTGTAGAAGTGCTGTTCCAATGGATATGGACGTGTTTGTACAGATGTGTGATTGCGTTCAATAAATTGTTAATATAAAGGTAGTTTGAATGTCATACACAATACTAACCACTTGTACTTTGACGTATCTCTTGTAAAACTATAAAATAATAATATACTGAAGCAGGCCGCTCTGGAAGTTTTTATGGGATGCTTATCTCCAGTAGTGAACGTGTTTCGGCTGATGATACTGAAGCTAAAGGAGAACATCGTGAACATATAATTAAATGTATCAATTATTTCGAATTTCTTTAGGTTTGTTAAAACTCAAGCATGTTTTGACTAATTTTGACAAAAATGTCTAAAGCTTAAGACGAGACAGGTGGTTCAAGAAGTTATCTTTTTACTAATGTTGCATAGTTACAACGGCATCCCATTTTTTATTTCGGATCCATTACAATAAATCCAATCCAATCATCAGCCCATTTACGTCCCTTCGTTGGACACGGGTCTCCTCTACTACTGAGAGGGGTTAGACCTTAGTCCAGCACGCTGACCTAGTGCGGGTAGGTAGACTACACACCTTTTTTTTTTTTTTTGTTCTCGAGGGGAAAGCTGTTTATGGCTCTACTTCCCGCCAACCCTGGGGGAGGGAGGTAGGAAGCGTATGTCGGGGTCACCGGTCTTCCAGCCCGGCGCGCGGCGACTTCATGTCCGCGCAGATGTTAGTGCCGGGCTGGGTCCCTAACAAAATCCCTAAACCGGCATACCGACCAAAACCCCCCGGTGGCCATCTCCGCGCCGAGTGGGGCGACCACGGTACGTGAGCGAGAAGCGCCCACCGTAATGCCGCAGCCGCCCGGTGCGCCTCCGAGACGTAAATGTCCCGGCCGTCTCGGAGTTGTAGGGGGCGCAGTTGCACCCCCACTAGCTTAGTTTGGGCGCCTCAGTTGTGGATGGGCGCCCGCGACGTACACAGGCCACAGTGCCGCCGCCCCTCTCGAGGTCACTTTTAGTGAGGACGCGCCGCCCCCGCAACGCGTCTAGCGACCCCGGGGCCCCTTTGAGTCGCCCTTTACGACAGGCTGGGGATACCGTGGTGGGATTCTAACGCCCCCTTGCCACAGGGCAGAGGTAGACTACACACCTAAGAAATTTCTAAGAATTTTTAATATATAAACAAACAAACAATTGTTACAGTTTTATTACACAAAGCTGATTATCATGTGAATCAATGACTCTTTGAGGGCATTAGTGACATAAAACTGATGAGAAACAGAGATAGATGTATAGCCGCTTCTAAGTGTAAGGGATGGAACATTTATAATACCTAGCGACTAGACAACGTCAGAAAGGAGGTGAAGTATAAAAGGGCGAAGATATAGTGCAGTGTGTATTACTTTCTTGTACTGCACCAGAGAGGACGCTTCCAAGATGTCTCATAAATTCCTTTTTGTTTTTGGTAAGTGATTTTCAGACCTTACTTTTATCATTAATCATTTATTAAACATAGGATTTCGGCAGTAGTTACTTTTCGTGACGTAAAATTATAAAAAAATATTTCTCGATATTCATCGCGTAAACAGGTGTAAACAGCAAAAACATTTGTATAGAAAAAATGCTAAAGCTGGTTTTGTCCGATTCTATTTACTTATTACTACTATTATTTTATTGTTTTTTTGTATATCAGACCATATACATACATACCACAGCTGGGCATGGGTCTCCTCTTCAACTGGAATTCTTTATTTTAATGTTAATTACCGTAACAAAGTTAGATTTACCTGACTCTTCCAAAATCAGTGTAAAATGTTGACTCTACTGTCTCCTCTCGGTTGGTTAGTGGGATGGCGATCTATCGAAATGAAAAATCATTATCATCTTTTTTAATAATTTTGTTACCTTATTCCTTCTCCACTTTACTTGATAACCCTTACCTTCTTTCAATGAAGGACGTTTAAAGGTTGGTAAATTTACACCACTATGATATATTATATATATGTATTTTATGTATACTATTTGTTTATGTAATGGTTCGTTGTTAATTTATTTTTATCTGCATCATTCTAAGGTTGACTGGTAGATAATGCCTTTGTCTGTAAGTCCGCCTTTAAACATTGTAGATAGATATCTATCTAGATAGATAACTCTTTATTGATACCCACATTTATACAGTAATTTACATAGAACTTATCAATAAAAAGCGGAACAATAGGCGGTTCCAGACAATCCTTACTATTATTATAACTCTGTCTGTCTGTCTGTCTCGTTTTCCTGCTAAAACTACTGAACCGATTTAAATGAAATGGTAAACAGATAGTTTAGAGCCTGAGAAAGGACATAGGCTACTTTTTATTGCGAAAAAAGGGTTTAAAGGTGTTGAAAGGGGGGATGAAAGGTTGTATGGAAGTATTGCCATTTTTAAAGCTAGAAGCTTGAAACTTATTTTTTGGCTGTTGACTAGTTATAAATAAATATGACATTCAAAGTTTGTAAAAAAAATGCCTTTAAGGGTGTATTATAAAAATAGGGGATGAAAGTTTGTGTGGAAATTCGTCATTTTTGAAGCTAGAATGATGAAACTTTTTTATTTGGCTTTTAAGGGGGTAAAATAGTGATAGGTAATAGGGGATGAAATGTTTTTTATGAATACCACAAGAGAAAATGCAAGTAAGAAACTTGCCAAGCGCCGCGCCGTACACTATTAGCGGTGCGCTTCCGCACACCGGGACTCTGTGGAGTAAAATTGACTATAACTTATTTTCTTTCTGAACCCAAACCTGTAGTCTAGGCGGACGGAGTCGCGGGCAAAAGCTAGTTGTATATAAAGCATACATAAATAAATAAATTTATAATATCTGAAACTGTCCACACAAGACTCTCATCTATGCAGGTTTTCTAACAATATAGTTAGAAACGTGCATAGATGAGATCGCTTTGTATTTCTCCAAAACACGCATTCGAGAACCTTGAGGTCGTCAGAGGAATTGAAATTGAGAATGGCTGTGCATACAACAAATTTCATGGACAAGACTTTCATGGTCCAGGCTGTTCGATTGTGGAATGCCCTACCACCTGCTATAAGACGAGCGGAAACAATTCACTCATTCAAAAGACAAGTGAAAGATCACTACCTTTCTCTCTAATCTATATTTTCTCCACTCATTTGTTTATATGCTATACATTATATATGTATGTATATATTTGTACATATATGTTTATTTAATATATTTTGTTTTATATTGCATATGTTTATTTATGTATTTAAGTGTAAGTAAGTATATGTTTAAAAATATGATGATAATTTTTTTTTACTCAAAGTTATTAGTATTATTTATTTAAGTTGTTTTTTTTTCTTTTACTTCCTTCTTTGCACTTTATTCTACCCGCTTTATTTTTCCTCTTTTATTATCCATCCTAAGGTTGCCTGTAAGAAATTGCCTAGAGCGATAAGGCCGCCTCTTGTCTAATTTTTAATAGATAAGCTTCTTTATAATATTTTGTACATACAAGGAAGGGTAAATAAATAAATAAAAGATGAGAGTCACCTAGACTAATTTCTTATAGTTCAATACTATAAGAAAATAGTGAATAATACACCCAACAGTGACATACATACATAGTTCTGATACTACACTAGGATACAAGTCCTGTTTCGTGGGTATCAGAGCTACGAGAGAGTTTTCGGTCTCACAAACACCCAGACACGAAACAAATATTTGTGTTAATAAATGATTTAAGTGATCACTAATTTCCAGTAAATGCTTTTAAAATTTGGCGCTTGTAAAGCAACTAGTTGTGATTAAGATTTTAAATAAGATTGAATATTATTATAAATGTTGTTCCTCAAAAGTATAATACTAGTTATAAGTTGTTATTATTTTGTTTAGTCGTTAGTAAGTCTAATTTATGACGACGAATTAGGAGTAACGAATAAAAAGTAACTTTCTGTTGGTCCCCACGATACAGGCTTAGCTTAGTTTGGGGCCGTCTGGCAAACATTGAATACAGCTTATTTACTTCCACAAAATATAAGTAAATCTGTAAAGAATCTATAAGCTGTAAGAAAATATTAATTATATTATTTATTATTATTTTTAATATATTGCCTTGAGGAAATGGCGTGCAGTCTATATAGAAGTCTCGTCGTTCAAATCTTAGCTACACCCCTCTAAATTTATGATTATGCAGGTAGATAGAATATTATGCAGTGATTGTTTATTTTATTACAGGTAATGTTTTTCCCATTGTTAATCATCCTTAAAGTCTTTAATGTATGTAATTTTCTAATTACAGTAGCACTTATCGTCGCTTTGGCGGTGTGCGCCCCAGGAGCTGAAGCTAATAAAGGTAAGATCTTACAATAGAAAAATTACAAATAAGATACCAGTCAAGGCTTTTTGATGACTCTCAGAAGATCGAGTTGTCTACATAGCCTTTTCTTCCTCAAATGCGTAAAAGAAGGTGTTCGAAGTATAACTCATTTTTACTCATATTCTTCTATTGCTTCAGTGAAGCCAGGCAGTTGCCCACCCCTTAAACCTGGAACCGTTGGAACTTGTGTGGAAGCCTGTACCGGGGACTGTAGCTGTCCTGGTTCTCAGAAATGTTGCAGCAACGGCTGTGGACATGTTTGTAAGAATCCTATAACATATTGTAATTAATATTGATTTTGTAATTGGGATTAAATAATTTGTTTTAATGTCTTGTTTTTTTTTATGTTTAAGAGATATTTGTTACATGACGTAATTGATGTGATAATGTGATTGATTGTACATTCTACGAAAACATGAATGTTGAAACTTAAATAATCCTAAAACACCGAACGTGACTTTTCAAGTCGGCCTCAAACGCTCTCAGTGGGTCAATTAATCTTAGGTTCTGTAGGGTAGCGTGAAGAAGCATCTTAGCAGGCCGACATGTGGGTGTTGAGGGATTAAACTTGCAAATCTACATGGTGCCTGCTTGATGCAGTGGTTTCATTTTTCTATGTCAATGTAAAAAAGTATGTAATTTGTATGTATTAATTCATTAATCTACGATGTCTCTTTCCGACACTTGACAAATACTTGCAAAGACAACGTCGCACGATGATACAACACTCTACAACTAAAACGAAAGAAACACCGATGTTTTTCAAAGAATGTGAATTATTAGGGTTCCGTGCGTCAGAATAAAAAATGGAACCCTTATAGATCACCGTCCCTTATAGATGTCCGTCAGTCACAGTCAATTATCACCGAATCTACTAGACCGATTAAGTTGAAATTTGGTACACATATCAATTTTTGTGACTCAAACGCAGAGGTGTGACGTGATATATGAAATCTGTATATGGGAGGTCATTTTTGGATGGAAGGTGGAAAATTAAAAAATATATATTTGAAAACTGCATCGTGTGACATATCAAATGTAAGGTCTTGCTGTGAAGATCTTTAATGTATTTTTTTGTAATTTTAAAATAAATAGTTTCCTAGTTATTCAAGAAAATATACGATAATTGATCATCCCCCCCCCCCCCCCCGTATCTCCGTAACTACTGATATATCTAGTTTCCTTCTTATAGATTAATAGAAAAACCTATAAGAAGACCATTATATTAAAATAACATGGTAATCACTTAATATTGTGCGTACTAATTTACATTTGCAGGTGGAATGTGTGGGAGAACATATTTTTCAACTCCAATGTTAAGATTTGATGAATCAGTGATTAATATTAATATTTAATATAAAAAAAACACAATGAGCATTCGAAGGCCCATTTTTATTGTTATGTTCAGATGTTTTCAGGTTTGGTTTGTATAAATAAAACTACTAAAGCTTGGTTTCAATAGCGTCTGGCCCGTCCACTCGGTCCGGTATCACAGGTAGTAGTGAACCGGTTTGAGTGGGGAACAGCGCTTATATTATGATTTATTTTCACGTTTACCTTACAATTTATTATTAATATTACGTGTACACTACATTTATTATAGGAGATATTAATTTTTCAATTAAATTGCGCCCGCGGTATGACAAAAAAATGTAAGGCGTAAGGCCCTTGCTACGGCATTGTGCGTACGGAACACTATTCACGCGAGTCCGACTCGCACTTGGCCGGTTTTTTGCGGGTTACCTTGACGAATACAAATAAGGAAATACTATATAAATGAAATAAAATGTACATGTTAACATATTTTCATTTCATTCCACCAAAGACAGTGACTAAAGATGTCTCGTTTTCTTCCTGTTTTCTTATTTGGTAAGTTATTTTTTATATTCGCATATTTACGCTTATACCCTTGGACGTCTAACGAGAAGGGTCCCTCTTCATTAAGGATCCACTTTAAGCCTCGAATAATACAAGGACTGCTTATCGATTTTTAGGCCATTATTTAGACTCTACTGAACTGCTAACGAATATTACCGAATATAAAAAAAAAACTTTCCTCAACCCGGGAATCGAACCTGAGATTTTGGATCTGACGCTGCATAGTTATACCGCGGGGCCAACTAAGCAATTTCAGGGCCCTATTAAGTATGTACTCGCGAATATAACGTAACTGAGTAAAAGTGGATACAGGCCTCGGAGTCTGTATGTTGTTCAAAATTACTGTTGATCACGTTTTATAAACAGTTTCATTAAAATGTACGCCCAATTTTAATAATTTATGCAGCTGAATAAGTAATAAGGAATTAATATATTACGACCAATTTTAAATAAAGTAGAGACGGCCTCGAGGTTTAGGCGAGCGGTCCTCTGAATTTTCGAAGTTATGTGTGTATTCTTATTGAGTTATCACTAACTTTAACGGTGAAGGAAAACATCGTGAGGAAACCTGCACACCTAACAAGTTCTTAGGAATTTCTAAGGTGTGTAGTCCGCCAACCCGCACTAGGCCAGTGGTGGACTAACTAACGATAAAACAAACACCGTTTTATTTTTTAATTTTACTCTGGGTCTTTGTGGAAAAAAGATTTGTCTCGGTGCGGAGATCGAACCCGCGGCCTCCCGTTTCGCAAGCTGATGTCTAGTCAACTGCGCCACGGGGCTGTCATATTATAAGTTGAACCACGTTGTGTAAGATCTGGCAGTGTGCACTTTGTGTCGAGACGAGCACAATTACGTGTTTATTAAAGGATTCCGTAATAATTTCTTGCCAATTTTTTATTTCATCCAAATGACTGACGGTTTAATTCCCATATTTAGAAGTAAATCATTTCTATCTGACTTATGGCCGAATACTGAAACGCTACTTAATCTGAGGGCGACTTTTATTTAAGTGGCTGTTATAATTTAAACGGTATATACTTAAAAAATGATATGTAAAAGAACTTTTTGTGGTAATGTTGTCATTTATGGAAATTTAAGTGGGCATTAGTTAATCACAGTCTTAAAATTGATAAATGATGTTTCAGTTTACCGTCTAAATTATAACAGCCACTTAAATATAAGTCGCCCTTAGATTAAGTAGCGTTTCAGTATTCGGCCATTTGCCTTGATACGACACAGTTAATATCTGCAACTCAAATGTCTGTCCCTTTTCAGCATCACTGCTCATCGCTTCAGCTTTGGCTGCGCCAGGAAACTTGGAAGGTGAGTGTGAAGTATTATTAACTTTGCTACAGAAAGTCATATTATTATAGAAAATTTACCACTGGGACCACTGACAAAATACTGACAAAAACAAATGAAATGGTTTGATCGTTAGCGATTTTTGTGAAAGGGCGCAATTATGGCTTGAATATATATCAGTAGTTAAAGAACTAAACGGAGACCAAAAAGATTCAGGCAGCCTGTTTTAGTAAAACTAATCCAGTAAATATTTGGACTAATACAAAGAACACATTCCGCAATTCAACTTAAATACCAGAATGCATTACAGTTCATTCGAAAAAGGTTATAAATGGCTCTAGTTATGCTTTTAATTTCCAGCTAAACCAGGAACCTGCCCCCAGCCTACTGGAGCTGGACTTTGCGCTAACACGTGCGGAGGGGACTGGAGCTGCCCGGGAACACTCAAGTGTTGTACAAATGGATGCGGAGCGCTTGGGTGTACAGAGCCCATTCTTTCTCCCGAAGTAGTTGAGCCCGAAGCGTAAACCTCATTTCTACCTGATTCATATCTTCAAGACAATGTTTGACAACAATTTTGACAATAAAATCTGATTACTCACAATTCAATTTATTTTCAACTGCTTCCTTTACCAACAGAGTTGTTTGCTCAATATTTTTCAAATTTTTATGAAGTCGTGATGGCCTCGAGGTTTAGGCACGTGGTTGAGAATCTCGACGGTCGCAGGTTCGAACCACAGGCAAACACCTCTGATTTTTCGAAATTATGTGTGTATTCACAAATAATTATCACGTAGGTACTTTAACGGTGGAGGAAAATGCGCAATTATGATGTACGAGTACCTACAAGGCGCCGGCCGTCCGGTGCGCGGCGGCACACGTTTCACGTCTATTTAACCGATTTGAATGATTTTTTGGTATGGACATAAATGGGACTCTGTGGAGTAAAATAGACTACTATTTTCTTTCTGAAACCAACCCTGAAGTCTACGCGGACGGAGTCGCGAGCAAAAGCTAGTTGTTAATATAAAGGTTGTTTCAATGTCATACACAATACTAACCACTTGTACTTTGACGTATCTCTTGTAAAACTATGAAATAATTATAATCAATATACTGAAGCAGGCCGCTCTGGAAGTTTTTATGGGATGCTTATCTTCAGCAGTGGACGTGTTTCGGCTGATAATGATACTGAAGCTAAAGGAGAACATCGTGAACATACAATTAATGTGTCCATACTAGATTGACACGACAGGTGGTTCAAGAAACTATTTTTTTACTAACACAGCATAGTTACAACGGCATCTCCAATGGTAAATAAGGCGTTGTCCAAACAGTGTACCAAGTGGCAATTGCCTAATTCCGTCACACGACATATGTATACCGTCCTGTGGAAATGCTTCCTTTCGCTACGCTTTCATTCTGAACAAATTAGTTCAGCAGCTAAAGCGCGAAACCTAATAATAGGTAGTTGCATGTGTGATTGAAAAATAATTTTATTCCATTAATAATAAAGTTTAATATTGTTTAACAAAATTTATCGATATTTGGCTATTTATACATTCGAGCATTGATGGCCGCATTCGTTACTGACGCACCTTTGTCCCTCCGGGCAACCGTCGTCGCCATAACACATTTCAGCGCAAGTTCCGAAGATAGGTTCTTCAGATTTCGCAGGAGCAGATTCTACTAAAAAAATTAATAAAAATTATAATAATTCCTTTTCAATTTATATCTTTGTAATTGTATAAAAATATATTTTATTAAATGTAACAAAAATAAAGGTAATTTAACTAGACATGGTTCAACTATGGAATAAATTTCCACTTAGTAAGCGTTGGAGCATTCGTGCCCGCAGCCGTTGCTGACATACTGCTGTCCACACACCTGTATTCCCCGAGGGGGTAGGCAGAGGTGCGTTTCTGCACCCAGATTTCGCCAGGTTTTTTCCAATCCCACGTATTAGGGGGCGAACCTAATGCCATATTTCGGGAACATGTCCAGACTCCGAGCTGTTACTAAGAATTTCCAAATGGAAAAAAACACAATAAGACTTTGTCAAACCTCTAGATCACACGGCACATACTTATACCGCGAGACCACGATTCAGTCTGTTCCGAAAGCGGAATCTACATATATGGGATTTTGTTAAATATCAAATACCTAAAAGACTTGCCGAACACGAAAAGAAAAAAACGAGACATGTTTACAATAATGGTCCGACAACTGTTTAAAAACATAATAGAACAGATGTTTTGCCGTTAAATACTACTTTGTTATTTGATTTATATTGCTATGCAAACAGACAACACCGCACCGTAGCTATTGGACCAATGTGTATTTTGTTCTGACTAACTTTAATAATAATAAATTCTTTATTTCGGATCTATTACAATCAAACCAATCCAATCATCAACCCAGTTACGTCCCCGCGTTGGTCTCGGTCCTCTTTTACTACTGAGAGCCTAGTGCGGGTCGGTGGACTACACATCTAAGAAATTTCTACGATTCTTTAGGTGTGCAGGTTTTCTCACGATGTTTTGTTAAAGTACGTGAAATTTAATTCATTGTCAATACACACATATCAATCGCGAAAATCCATTTCGGTACTGAGAATCAAACTAGAACCTCTCGATCCCATGCTACACATACTATATACCTGGAGACCAACGAGCCTTTTAATATATTATAAACAAACAGACAATTGTTACAGTTTTCTTACAGTGTATAAGGGTGGAGCATTTATAGTACGAGTACCTAGCGACAAGACAACGTTAGAAAGAAGGTAAAGTATAAAAGGGCGAGGATATAGTGCAGTGTGTATTACTTTCTTGTACTGCACCAGAGTGGACGCCTTCAAGATGTCTCATAAATTCCTTTTCGTTTTTGGTAAGTGATTTTTAGACCATATTTTTATCTTTAATCAATATAAAGCAGAGTATATGTACTTAAGTAATAAATATAGGATTTCGTCCATAGATATTTTTTGTGACGTAAAACTATAAAAAAAATGATTTCTCGATATTCATCGCGTAAACTGGTGTCAACAGCAAAAACATTTGTATAGAAAAAATGCTAAAGCTGGTTTCTATTTACTTATTATTACTAATGTTTTATTGTTTTTTTTTGTGTATATCAGACCATATACATCACACCACAGCTGGGCATGGGTCTTCTCTACAATTGGAATTCTTTATTATAATCTTAATTACCGTGACAAAATTATGTTTATCCAACTCTTCCAAAAATCAATGTAAAGTGTTGGCTCTACTGTCTCCTCTCGATTGGTTAATGAGGTAGCAATCTATTGAAATGAAAAATCATTACCATTTCGTTTCTAATTGTTACCTTACTCCTTCTCCACCGTACTTGACAGCCCTTATCTTTTTTTAATGAAGTACGTTTAAAGGCTGGTAAATTTATTATATCTGAAATTGTACGCAGAAGACTCTGATCTATGCAGGTTTTCTTATTCTTAAAGTCTTTAATGTATGTAATTTTCTTATTGCAGTAGCACTTATCGTCGCTTTGGCGGTGTGCGCCCCAGGAGCTGAAGCTAATAAAGGTAAGATCTTACAATAGAAAAATTACAAATAAGATACCAGTCAAGGCTTTTTGATGACTCTCAGAAGATCGAGTTGTCTACATAGCCTTTTCTTCCTCAAATGCGTAAAAGAAGGTGTTCGAAGTATAACTCATTTTTACTCATTATTCTTCTATTACTTCAGTGAAGCCAGGCAGTTGCCCACGCGTTAAACCTGGAACCAGTGGAACTTGTGTGGAAGCCTGTTCCGGGGACAGTTGCTGTCCTGGCTCTCAGAAATGTTGCAGCAACGGCTGTGGACATGTTTGTACGAATCCTGTAACATATTGTAATTAATATCGATTTTGTAATTGGGATTAAATTATTTGTTTTAATGTCTTGTTTTTTTTTTTATGTTTAAGAGATATTTGTTACATGACGTAAAGATGTGATAATGTGATTGATTGTACAATTGTACATTCTACGAAAACTTGAATGTTGAAACTTAAATAATCCTGAAAAACTGACTGTGACTTTTCAAGTCAGCCTCAAACGCTCTCAGTGTCAATTAATCTTTCTGTAGCGTAGCGTGAAGAAGCATCTCAGCAGACCGACATGTGGGTGTTGAGGGATTAAACTTACAAATCCACATGATGCGTGCTTGATGGGGTGTTGTCATTTTTCCATGTCAATATAAAAAAGTATGTAATTTGTATGTATTAATTCATTAATCTACGATGTCTCTTTCCGACACGTGACAAATACTTGCAAAGATAACGTCGCACGATGATACAACAATCTACAACTAAAACAAAAGAAACAGCAATGTTTTTTAAAGAAACTGAATTAATTTTTGCTGGTAACCTCGACGAATACAAATAAGGAAATGCTATATAAATGAAACAAAATGTTCCTATCAATATAATTTCTTTTCATTCCTCCAAAGACAGTGACTAAAGATGTCTCGTTTTCTTCCTGTTTTCTTATTTGGTAAGTATTTTTTTATATTCACATATTTACGCATGTGCGTAAGGGGTATATACCCTTGGAGGTGAAGAGATGAGAATGGTCCCTCTTCATTCAGGTTTCTCTTTAAGTCCCGAATAATACGCTTATCGCTTTTTAAGCCATTCCTAAGCTCGACTAAGCTGCTATTGAATATTACCGAATATTTATATTCTTTAGTTTTTAATAAAATAAAATAAAAATTTAAGATAAAGAGCACATTAATGGTTTATTCTTTATTAATAAAAAGGATGAACTATTTTGTGTTACAGTTAAATTGTGATTTATTCTAACTCAAAGACAATCCTTTACGGTTCAAACTTACACATATTTTAACTAGATGGCGTTAGTGAACACGTAAAAATTCCGGACACTTATGTTTACTTGAGAACTTTTTTATAAAATGCTTAATTTTTTTTAACATGTATAAGCACGCAATAAAAATCCTAGTCCAATTGTCAGTTCCGAAGATATATGTTATTTTCAGTATCTTTCTTCATCGCCGTAGCAGTCAGTTCTCCAAGACCTGCAGATACTACTGGTGAGTTTTTTGTATAATGATTAGAAATATCTACAAGCCCCGATTGACTTTTGATGTCCGATCAAAACCCTACCATTCCATAATATAATACGTTAGCGTGGCATTAGGACAGACAACACGCACGAAAGACATAAATATTTCGACCATGCTGTCACCCGGCCTATTGTCTCAACAGGGTTTCTTCAAAATTGTAAAGTCCTGAGATTCCCTCAATGTAGACATTGACTCTATTTTTGATATTCGTTGAGCGTCTGTGTCACAAATATATGCGTTCTGACGAAGGTTTGCTTTTTATTGAACCCTGAATTGATGACTCCTTCCTACTATTACAAGCGAATTTAATTTATACAAGTCTGTTAATCTTAATCCTGCCTCGTGGTTTCGCGGTACAAGTATGTGCCGAGCGATCTAGAGGTCCTGGGTTCGATTCCCGGGTCGGGCAAAGTGTTATTGGGTTTTTCCATTAGGAAATTCTCAGTAGCAGCGCGGAGTCTGGAATTGTTCCCGAAAAACGGCAATAGGCTCGCCCCCTATTACGTGGGACTGATACATACCTGGCGAAATGTGGGTGCAGAAATGCACCTCTGCCTACCCCTTCGGGGAATACAGGCGTGAGCTTATGTAGGTATGTAAACTTAAACCAAAATGTCGGTTCAGAGAGATTTGGTTGGTTAATTTTAGATATTGAAATATCACTGACTATATTTATTTCAACGGCTAAATGTTGTTATTGTTTTAGCAACTGAAGCAAGCTGTCCAGTTCTGTCTCCGGACGTCATTGGTATATGTGTAGAAGGATGTAGTGCCGATGACGATTGCTCCTCAAGCCAGAAGTGCTGTTTCAATGGATGTGGACGTGTTTGTACAGATGTTTGATTGTGTTAAATAAATTTTTAATATAAAGGTTGTTTGTGAAGTTTTTATGGGATGCTTATCTCCACCAGTGGACGTGTTTCGGCTGATAATGATACTGAAGCTGAAGGAGAACATCGTGAACATACAATTGTATGTGTCCATACTAAGTTTAAGACACGACAGGTGGTTCATGAAGCTATTTTTTTACTAACGCTGCATAGTTACAACGGCATCTCCAATGGTATGTAAGATGCTGTCCAAACAGTTTACCAAGTGGCAATTTTCTAATTCTGTCACACGACACATTCATGTCGTCCTGCGGAGATGCTTCCTTTCGCTACGCTTGCATCCAGAACAAATTGTTTCAGCAGTTACAGCGCGAAACTTAGTAATAAGAAGTTACATGTGTGATTGAAAAATAATTTTATTCCATTAATAAAAAAGTTCAATATTGTTTAACAAAATTTAACGATACGACTTGGCTTTTTAATTCGAGCATACATGGCCGCACCCGTTACTGACGCATCTTTGTCCCGCCGGGCAACCGTCGTCGCCAGAACACATCTCAGCGCAAGTTCCGAAGATAGGTTCTTCAGATTTCGCGGGAACAGATTCTTCTACTGAAAAATTTAATGAAAATAATTAATAAATGCTCAAAACTAGTTTTTTTTAAACTATCGATGCCATCGCACCCTTTTGATGCTGGCGGTCTTTTAAAATTTGAAATCAGAGACACACACCTCTGATGTTCGGAAAATTCGTGCATCCACAATGTATGAAATGAGTTTTCTGACGATGGAACGAGTTTACCTTCTCTTCTTTGCAAAAATCTATACTCTTTGAAAGGAGGATGCTATGCGCTTACCGCCAGTTAATAACATTGTTGTTCATCCATAAACTTAAGCTTATGTGCCCAAAGAGCTAGGAAAAGTTATACACCCATGCTTCATCGGCCATATTAATGTTCCGCCTATTTTTAACGTTTCAAAACTCCGCGATGCTACTAAGAATTTCCTGATATTGAAACCCCAGTAACACTTCGCTTGACCCAGTGTCGAACCTGGGATTCCTCAATCCCACGCCGAATAGTTATGCTGCACGACCAAAGAGGCAGTAACTTTGTGGTGTCATTAAAATATTTTGTAAGTGTAATTTATGTTAGTCAAAAATATTCTCAACAAATGGCATGTCCGCCAAACCGCACTAGGCCAGCGTGGTGGACTAAGGCCTAAACCCTCTCAGTTGTAGAGGAGGCCCGTGCCCAGCAGTGGGACGTATTTTGGCTGATGATGATGATGATCGCATGTACTTTATGTTTCAATTTCTTATTCCCGTGTTAACTGAAACAAAGATGTGGAATCTAAACCTTCTTGAAGCTGGAAATAATAAATGAATAATCGAAAAACGCTTACAAGGTTCTTCGTAGCCAAGCGCACTTACTGCGAATGTGTGGGGAGTGACCCTGTAAAATAAATTCATACAAGAAACGAGGAACGGCATATACTTATGTATGTATGTACATGTATGTGGACTGTAAACATTTTTACAGAATTATATGAGGCATTAAGCCAAATAGTAGATCCTAGAATTTCAAATCTCTCAGAAAATTGACGTAAAGGTATCTCATTTTTAAAGACATTCATGCACCCACATCGCCAGGTTTGTATCAATCCCACGTATTAGGGAGCGAGCCTATTGCTGTATTTCGGAGACATGTCCAAACTCTGTACTGCTACTAAGAATTTCCAAATGGAAAAACACTTTGCCCGACCCAGGGATCGAACCTCTAGATCACAAGGCACGTACCCATACCGCGAGACCACGAAGCAGTCAAGTCTAGCAACGGCATCTATATGAGATGTTAAATATAAAATAACTAAAATACTTACCGAACACAAACAGAACAAAACGAGACATGTTAACAATAATGTGCCAACAGCTGTTGAAAAACGTAGGTAATAGAACAGATATTTTGTCGTTAAATACTACTTTGTTGTTTGATTAATATTACAATGCAAACAGACAACACCGCGCCGTAGCTATTGGACCAATGTGTATTTTTTAATAATAATAAAATATTTATTTCGAATCCATTACAATGAATACAGTCCAATCATGATCCCATTTACGTCCCTTTGTTGGACACGGGCCTCCTCTACTACTGAGAGGGTTTAGGCCTTAGTCCAACACGCTGGTTTAGTGTGGGTAGGTGGACTACACACCTAAGAAATATCAAAAATAATTGGTGTGCAGGTTTCCTCACGTTTTTTGTGTCACCGTTAAAGTACGTGAAATGTAATTTATTGTCAATACACACCTAACTAGAGTCAGAGGTGTGTGCCTAGAATTCGCGACTGCCTTTCGACGAAAGTCGATGTAGTGACCAAAATTGAGAGGCGGATGCTAAAATGGTTCGGCCACATTGAAAGTATGAGTGATGGCAGAATTACGAAAGATATTTACTGTGCAGAAAACGAGTGGTTAAGTCGGTCGAGGATGTTCTAGGCTCACCTATTAATAACCTATAAATCTCATAAGTGATTGTTTTAAAAAGGGTAACATAAAGAGTCCTCGAAACCGACGTGCATGCATGAAGAGGATAATGTCAGTTGAGGAAGCGAAAGAAGTGTGATTGGACCGTGGCATTTGGCGCTCTATAGTCTCTGCCTACCCCAACGGGAGACAAGCGTGAGATTATCTATGTATGTAAAAAAAAAAGATGGTAATGCTTGATGTACATGATAAATGCTCTATGAGAGGTCATCCAAGGCACTATGGAACTATGAGATCGTTTATGTTTACAAATCATAATAGCCTTATCTTTGCCTCTCAGTCTCGCGGCAAAAATGTGTGCCGTGAGGTTTAAAGCTCCCGGATTTAAATTACCATTAGGATATCCCATCCTCGCTGCAAGAGGCTAACAATAAATGAAAAAAAAAAAAAGAAATTTGTACGCTGTAACATTTCAAATAAAATGTATATTTGTATACAAACATATTATATTACAACCGTTAGCTAGTGTATCATAATAAAAAACAAAATTTTACAAAAATAAAGGTAATTTAGCTTGACATGGTTCAATAATATAATATTTCCCCTTATTTATTTATTTTTATTTATCACACTTTATTGTACACTACAACACATACAGAAACATGAATTAAGAATAAAATAAGTAAGAAAAAGAGTGGAACAAATAGCGGTCTTATCGCTGAATGCGATTTCTTCCAGACAACCGTAGGTTGGACTGGAAAGTATAAGAAAAACAGAGCGGGTTGGTACGTAATAATAATATCTACTTATATATAAAATAATATATGTGACGTACAATTTTAATACGAAAGTAGGTTAGTAAGCGTTGGAGCATTCGTGCCCGCAGCCGTTGCTGACACACTGCTGTCCTTCTGGGCAGCCATCGGCGGGACACAGCTCTACACAAATTCCATTGGTGGGTCTTCGAGCAGCCGAGGAGGAACCTCCTGGCACTAAAATATACAAAAATAACATACACACACTCTTGTCCGCCAACCCGCACTAGGCCAGCGTGGTGGCCTAAAGCTTACAATCGGAAGTCGAACCCAAGACCTCGTCATAACTGGATATATCCATATTCCATACTATTATATAAAATTGAAGAGTTTGATTTTGTTTGGTTGAACGCGCTGGTCTCAGAAATTACTGGTACTATTTGATAATTATGTTAAAAAGTTCATTATGATTAATTTATTTATAAATTTAAAGGCTATTATGGACTATACATATATCACCACGCTCCGACCAGCAGTAATTTTTTTTTTTTGGCTAAAACGGAAAAATATCAGTTTTAAGGCAAAAGTGTCGCATATGGAGTCAACACGTAGTCATTAATGAACGAAATGGGCTTACGAGGCTCTTCGCAGTCAGGCGCGCTCACTGCTACCGCAATAAAAAGAGATCCTGAAAAAAAAAATACTCATTACAAAAGGCAGTTTTGAAGGCCATAAGCAAAGTGGTATTGGATTTCCCCTATAGGAAATTCTCAGTAGCAGCACAGAATCTGGAAGTGTGCTCAAAAAACAGCAATACACTCTCCGCTTATTGCGTGGAACTGAGAAATGTCGTAATGTTGCTGCAGAAATGTACTTCTGCGTACCCCTTCAGGAAATACATGCGTGAGTTATATTACATGTCTGTAGACTTTAATATATTACTTACCGAACACGAACAGAACAAAACGAGACATGTTAACAATGACGCGTCCACAACTGTTGAAAAATAAATAGAACAGGCGTCTTGCTAATAAATATTACTTTGTTGTTTGTTTTATGTGACTATACAAATGATGTTCTACAATAAAACTTTGCCACGATTTCATTAAAATGTATGAAATTAGCGGAACTGGTAAATCTGTAAATAAATCACTGATAAGCGCCGCCTATTGTCTCCACTTATAAAAACAAATAAAGTCATCCAGTCACCCTCTAAAATATAATAGATAATATTATGTTTGGGAGCAGTTCAATTGTCTGTCTCTGCCAGTCCAATTGACACATTTATTTAACGAGGAAGGCAAACTGACAATAACATGTTGAGTGTTCCAAATACTGAGTTACTTGACGAGAAATTATTATGATCATTCCTCACCCGTCAATATAATTAAATCGGTACTAATTCTAACTGGATGTTCTGCAAGACTATTTGAAAAAATAATATAGGTTTTTGTCCTCTCTTTGAGCTGCAATCAGTCGCCAGAATTTTATCAGCTGAGTTTAGGGAAGTATGATGTGTAAAGCCAGCCATTGCTAAGCTGTAAAAGTATGTAACGCCTTTTTTAATTTTTTAACCAACAACATTGTCGAGTGAAGTGATTTGAGTAAACCAGAAGCAAGTAGATTGGGATGATTCTTGAGGCGTTCTTCAGTTTCTTATGGCGGGCTATTTCTGATGCCACTGTTGCTATGTATAAGTACTTGTGTATTTCGTCGTCGAATTTAAATTGAATTATATTTTTTTAAATGTTGTTTTGCACTTTTTGCAAGCACGAATTCCATAAGTCCAAATTAGTTTCAAGGTAGAGTTGTAAATCATGAGTTTGTTGTCAAGGGAGAGTAACAAGCTTCTGCCTAACATCCACTATAAACACCGAAAGTCGTTGACATGATCTCTCTTGGCTTTAATATGTTCTTTCCAGGTTAAGGGTTTATTCAGGTCAAAGCCCAGATACTTCAACCAGTTTGAGGTAGGGTAATGTATCTTAAACTAATCGGGAGACAGTCTCCTTATATCAATTTGAAGCATATGTGGGTTTTTGCGCGCTTGTTTAGATGCGCCATTTTTGGAGCCAGTTTGAATTGACGTTAAGCAGCTTTTAAAGGTTTTCACTAGCTTTCACGGGATTACTAACCCCAGCAAAAGGAATGTCGTCTGCATAGATGGCAACAGTAAAATTATTTGAAATTGGTAGTTCTGATGTAAAAATGTTATATAAGACTGAACCAAGTAGTGATCCTTGTGGTTTACCAGCTTTAATGGGATTCAGGGAGGATCTAGTATTTCCATGCTTAATTTGAAAAAAAAAAAACTTAGTGTGAGATATGATTCAAGCATAACAAGAATATGTTGACTGTTGTTACTTTGGTTTATCTTTTTGGCCCTTTGTTTGAGTACTAGTGGTTAGACATCCAATACAGAATCTGAATAGCTGTCAAACTACGGAACCCTAACTTCGTGATTTGACTTTCATCTAACCAGTTTTAATAACCATAATAAACATACAATTGAAAACTGTATCAAACATAAAAGAAACAATGTAGCATAGCTTACAATGAGAATTATTATTCATTGTAATATGTATAACACTTGAGTATATAAGCAGCCGAATTGCTGTTTTAAATTGCAATGCATACATACATACATAAACTCACGCCTGTATTCCCCGAATGGGTAGGCAGAGGAGCATTTCTGCACCCACATTTCGCCAGGTATGTATCAGTCCCACGTAATTGGGGGCGAGCCTATTGCCGTTTTTCGGGCACATTTCCAGACTCCGTGCTGTTACTGAGAATTTCCTAATTGAAAAACCCAATAACACTTTGCCCGACCCGGGAATCGAACCCAGGACCTCTAGAACGCACGGCACGTACTTGTACCGCGAGACCACGAGGCAGTAAATTGCAATGATGTGTATAATACTCATCATAATAATTCATGCACTAAAAAGAAAAAAAATATATTGCGTATTCTTCCATACCTTAATAATCAACTCACCTTTTCTCTTCATTAAAAAAAATGTAATAGAAAAAGAGAGAAGAGGTGAAGATAACATAAACAGTTAAACTTATAAAACTTGACAATTATATAATAATGCGTTGTTCACAAGAGCGAATACTTGTATCCTGCTACCTACTCGTATATGTAAAAATACTGAATAGTAAGCTAGCATTCAGAGATGGAGTTAATTATCCCGGGAGTAGGCCACTTAAAAAGAATTTAATTAAGTACAGCGAGCCAACGTGGATAAATTAAGTGGAAAATTTGGGGGAGTGTTATTCCGTGAGCCACTTTTTCACTCTTGACACACTTTTAACTGAGTGCCCATTTGAGTTCGAAATCCATTTTTTTTTTGCGTTTGCTACTTCGTCTGTGCGCTTTTCTACATCGGGTCTAATTCTAATTCCGGGAATTCTTATACCGTCATGTCGTTTGGTTTACATGCCTAAGAATTTCAAGGGACACAAGAACATGTTTTTCTTACGCACATAGGTAACTACGTGAAAATCCTTAATAGATTTTAAGTAATATGAAAAATTCTTAATAGTTTTTTAGAGATGAGGAGGTTCTTGTTTTTTTGTTAAATGGTGACAGCAAAACTTTTGGAGGTAGTTTCAAAAACTTAGTACAGAGCTCCGTTCGGTCCGGCGTTCCGAGCGAGAATGAATCATTATCGATCGAGCGGCTGTATTTGTACCCTACGTTGGACGCCACAGTGGGGATGCGTCGACGCTTCGACATACTAATATCTAAGACTGTCAGATTATTTTTAATAGGTTATACATTTTCGCAGTGGAAATTCTAGAACTCCGATTATTTTTGATTTAATTGACACGTAAAAAAAAATTCGTGATATCTCGCACCGCTTAAGTCAGTATGTTATTATTTAGGATCCCAGCTTGGACTTACTCAGTAGGCTGGAAAGCTGGCATCACAGTTAGGAAAAAAAACATTAAGGCACTCAAAACTTCTTACAATTCTTAGTAAAAACAAGGAACAATAACTAAACCACCTAATTGAGTTGCGGGAAGCGCAGCGCTGATAGATTCATAGTCCGACTTCTTTTCCTTCAATAAACATCTGTTATTGCTGTAAATTTTATTTGCCAACGGCCATTTTCTTTTGAAGTGTTATTGCTGTTTGATTACGTCTTCTTTAAATCTTATTTCTCTGAAAATGATTGATATTATAAATAACTTGTTATCTGTGTTTCTTTTGCGGACTTTACATCCGTACGTGACTGCCTCGTGGTCTCGTGGTACAAATATGTGCCGAGCGATCTGAAGGCCCCAGGTTCGATTCCCGGGTCGGACAGTGTTTAGGGTTTTTCTCTTATTCTTAATAGCAGCAGGATTCTGGAAAAGTGCCCAAAAATCGGCAATAAGCTCGCCCCCTATTACGTGGGACTGATACACACCTGTCGAAATGTGGGTGCAGAAATATACCACTGCCTACCCCTTCGGAGAATACAGGTTATATATGTGTTGTATGTTGTACGTATGTAAAAATATGTATAAATCCACATCAAAATTATTCAACACTATACATTGGGCTGTTTGCACCGAAGCCGTATGAACACGGCAAAAATACCGCAGATTTTATGGTAAATGGCAAATTTAAACCGGCCTTAAGGCATCCACGTCCAATTAGCGAGTTTATAAAAACTGCTGAGCTTGTACCGAGCCCCGATCGATTGTGGCGCCAAGTTGAACGAGTTGTACTCTTCAAGTGTTGTAACCAACAGCATCTGATCCTTAGGTAAACTTTGTCAGTTCACTATTCCGTATACTGAGGAATAGACCTTAATTGAGTGGAAAGACGTATATGCACAAATGTTTGAGACTTCAAAACGGTAGGCAGAGATATTCCACATCCATATTTCGCCATTTGGATTTTAAATGTCACTTAATAGATCAGCCATCGGCCTAAGGAAGTCCACTGCTGAACAAAGGCCTCCCCAATGACTTCCACAGTGACCTGTTGGAGGCAGCCTGCATCTCGTGATGTCCCGCGACCTTTACCAGGTCGTCTGAACACCTTGTGGGTGGACGTCCTACTCTGCGCTTTCCGCTACGTGACCTCCATTCGAGAACGTTTTGGCAATGGGCGGGGCACATAGCGCTGAGAACTGATGGCCGATGGGGCCAAAAAGTTATTGAATGGAGTAAGCAATACAAGTAAGAAATTCTTTAAGATAAAAATATAAAAGATATGTACATACATACATACATAAACTCACGCCTGTATTCCCCGAGGGGTAGGCAGAGGTGCATTTCTGCACCCACATTTCGCCAGGTATGTATCAGTCCCACGTAATAGGGGGCGAGCCTATTGCCGTTTTTCGGGCACATTTCCAGACTCCGTGCTGTTACTGAGAATTTCCTAATGGAAAACCCAATAACACTTTGCCCGACCCGGGAATCGAACCCAGGACCTCTAGATCGCACGGCACATACTTGTACCGTGAGACCACGAGGCAGTCAAATGTAACTGTTCCACTTTTATATAACGTTCAGCTTATGTACTGTATAATTCATTTATATAGATAAACAGGCACCCATGCTACGGGCTTGCCTTTTTTGGTGATACTCAAATATGTGCATGTTTTGTGGAATACATTTCAAGATTCCGTTGCGCTACCCATAATTTCTTTTAAAAAACCTTTAATGACGGCCCGAAAATCGAACCCAGAAACTCTCAATCGCACGCCACACACTTACTTATATATACATACTTTAGTATATATACTTCGAGGCCTACGATTCAAGTCAGTCAGTTTACTATAAATGCATTCGAAATAATTATAGCTAGTTGGAATTCCAGCTGCCAATGACGGTCACGAATTACAATAATAATAATAATAATAAAGCCCGTTTATTTCCAATCAAAAAAATATACAAAATTTCTTAAATCTATTATAACTCACGTATGAATGTATATATACTTTTTTTCTCTCTCTATTTATTTATTTTTATTTATAAAAATCATATTAGTTAAGTGTCTTCGTTGCAGTCTTCGTCATCGCTGATTGGAACCCCAAATTGGGTAAAGGCCTCCTCCAGCTTATTCCACATTTCTCTGTCCTTGGCTTTCTTTATCCATTCCTTTCCCGCAATCGCTTTTATATCTTCTATCCATCTTTTTCTCGGACGCCCTCTTCTCCTTTTTCCTGTAGGTCCTTGCCATGTCGTGATCTTTAGAGTCCACCTTCCATCAATGTACCTTGCTAAGTGTCCTGCCCACCTCCACTTTTGTTTTAGGGCGTACTGTAGGACATCAATAATTTTTGTTTTTCGTCTTATCCGTACGCTTCTCACTTTCTGTACTCGTCTTATTTTAAGTATACTTCTCTCCATTGCTTTCTGGCATGCTACTAATTTATTTTTTATTTTAGTGTTGTATGTCCATGTCTGGCAGCCGTAAGTGAGTGTAGGTAGAATACAGGTATCTAGGACTACTTTCTTTAGGTGGAGAGGAAATTTTCCTTTTAAGATTTCTTTCAGGGACCAGAACTTTTTCCAGCTTTTGTTGATGCGTCGTTCGACTTCTTGTTCTTCGTTCCTATCTTCAAAAGATATCTGTTTCCCTAGGTAGACGTAGTTGTTCACGTATTCAAGCGGGCTTCCATCCAGGTTTATGACATTCATATAGCTATTAGTCATTATTTTCGTTTTGTGCTCGTTCATTTTGAGACCTACTTTTTCACTCTCTTTATTTAAGGTGTTTATCATTTTGTCTAGTTCTCTGCATGTGTCAGCGAATAGAACAATATCGTCTGCGAATCTAAGGTGAGTAAGTTGATCTTGGTTGATTTTTATTCCTTCCGCTTGCCATTTGAGATTATCGAAAATTCGTTGTAGTACTAGTATAAACAATTTTGGTGAGAGAGGGTCCCCTTGTCTCACACCTCTGCAAATCGGAATGTCAGGACCTCTCACTTCTAGTTTTACTTGGCTAACGCAGTCTTTATAGATGTTTTTCAGTACTTTTATGTATTTTCCATGTGTTTGGCATTTATTCAGACCTTCCCAGATTGCATCGTGAGAGATTGTATCAAAGGCTTTGGTATAGTCAATGAAAGCGATGTAGAGTGGTCTATTCATCTCTTTGTATTTTTCTATAATTTGTTGTATCACTTGTATGTGGTCGGTTGTTGAGAATCCTGAACGAAATCCCGCCTGCTCCATCGGTTGGTATTTGTCAATCTTCGGGCTTATTCGACTTAAAAGGATTGAAGTGAATAATTTGTACACACTTGAAAGGAGACTAATCGGACGGTAATTTGCTATGTCATGAGGGTCTCCCTTCTTGTATAAAAGAATTATGTCAGATCTTTTCCATTGCTCCGGTACCTGGCCAGTGTCGAGAACTTTGTTGAAAAGATTCGTTAGTGGTCGGGCCAACATGACCGCGCCTGTTTTTAACATTTCATTTTGTAAACCGTCAGGACCCGGGCTTTTATCTGCTTTAAGTTTATGAATGTGCTCGGTAACTTCCTTCTCAGTCACAGGTGGTAGATCGCTCGTGTCAGAAGAGCCACTCGTCGTATTTTCTATTGTGGGACACAAAATTGGATTTGATGGTTTTTCATATAGTTGTTTGTAGAAGTCTGTGGCGCAGGTCATGACGTCCCGTCTTGTTTTAGTTTCTGTTGATTTAAGTTTTAGGTTTTGTATCCAGTTTTTATGCGTGGTCAGTTCTTTGTAAGCTTTACTTGTACTTCTGTATTGTTTTAGGTTAGTCTCAATTACTTTGTTTCTATACTCTTTGTAGTCTCTACTAATTGCTTTGCTTGTAGCTTTGAAAAGTCTACTTAATTCTTCTTTCATTTCTTTAGTTTTTGGTTTCGTCTTCAGAATTTCGGTTCGTCTTACAAGAAGAGATCGAGTGGATTCCTTGAGTATTTTGTCGTTGGTTTTTAGTCTATCTTTTTTATAGGGTTTGCGTGGAAGGCTGGAAATAATAGAATTGGTTATTTTATTGTAAGAAGATTGAACATCTTCTTCGTGCCGTGTTTCTAGTTCTAGTATGTTGGCCTCGAGGTTTTTTAGATACGCCGAGATGTTCTCGTCTGTTTTTAGCGTTACAGGATGATTTTTAAACGAGCTTCTGCTTTTCTTGCGTTGATTTAGAAGGTATGTACTTCTAACCAAGCGATGGTCAGATCTAAATCCGAAACCATGCAGTACTTCCACATTTTGGATCCTCGAAGGTTTGTTCGACAAAATAAAATCGATTTCATTTCTCACGTTACCGCAAGGAGAAAGCCAAGTCCATTTTCGATTGTCTCTAGCCTTAAAGAATGAGTTCATGATAGACATTTTATGTCCTAATGCATATTGGATTAATTTTTCTCCTCTTTTGTTTCTGTTACCGTATCCGAATTTCCCCAGGACAAGGTTGTCAATGTCTTCTATTTTTGGCGTGCCAATTTTTGCATTGAAATCCCCAATAACAAGGATATTTCCAACTGCCTTGTCTTGAGCTGTTTGTAGGGTTTCATAGAAGGAGTTGATTTCTTCATCTGTAGCTTTTTCAGTTGGGGCATATACCTGTATTATTGTAAGAATATCTTCGTCGTATTTTGTTTCTAATGAAGCGACTCGTTCTGATAGGGCTGAGAAACTGACGATTTTGTCTTTGTGGTTTTTTTTTATTAGGAAACCAACTCCATTTAGTCCGCTCGTTTCTCCTTTATAGCAAAAAATATAGTTTTCATGTTCTTCGATTGCACAGCCCATTCTTCGAACTTCTGCTAGTCCGAGTATATCTATTTTGATTTTTTGCAGCAGATACGTTAATTCAATCATTTTTTGTGTTGATGCTAAAGATCTTACATTTAATGTTCCAATCTTAAGAGTCATTTGAGGTTGTTTCATTCTTCTAATTGCTTCTTTGCTACTTACTGGAGGGTTGTGGTCATTTTCCCCCACGGTGACCAGTCGGCTTGGGAGAGCATCTTTGTAATTGTTGTTTACTGTTGTTATGTTTTTTGTTACTGTATGTTCTATTTTCCGTTTCTTGGTTGGTTGCTATAATTTGTCGCTCTTCGGGTGGGTAGAATAAGAGTTAGATCTGATTTGCATTAGGTCGAACGCGTTTATCGTATTTTGAGATGTGATGTTTTGCTGTTTCCTTCGCTGTTCCTGAGTCGATGGTGATATTGATAGCTCCCTTTTTCTTTTTTCGTTGTTGTTGTTTCTTTCCTTTACAATAAGCTGATCATATTTAAGGTAGGCAATGTTCCCTTTCTTTCTTTCTTCTAACAGTCTTGATTGTAAATTCTTTCTTTTATCAAGCACTTCTTTTGGGTAATCTTCAGCAATGTATACATTCTTGAGCTTTTTCTTGTTTCCCATTATTTCTTGTTTCTTCCATCCGTGTATAAATGAAACCAGGATGGGTCTTGGTTTGTCGTTGTTAATTTTATGCCCAATACGGTGAATCCTGTTCAATTCATGATTTTCTATGCTAAGCTGTGTATCGCCTTTAAGTATAATGTTTACATTTTCTAATAATTCTTTTGGGGATTGTTCGTCTTCTTTTATTCCAAATATTATTATATTATTGTTCCTCTTTTCTCGTTTTAAATTTTGTAACTCTTTTTCCAAACTGTCCACTTTTTGTTTCAAAATATTATTTTCTTCTATAATAGGTTTTAATCTTTCCTCTATTTTTTCCATTATACAATTACTTAATTCTGAGGTTTGGTTTTTTAGTTCTATTTTCATTTTATCAAATAATAATTGAAATTGTTGTTCCATTTTTGAAGCGTGGATTGGAACGTATTTAAGTTAGTAGAAATTTCTTGTTACTACTGGCAACACTGCAACGGCTATGATTGGTTACGTGGTATTTGACAGCGACAGTTGTCAACAGACGTTTGTAAATAACTGTCAATAATACAAACAAAGTTCTAACCTTTGTAATTATTGTTGTGGTATGCAGGTTTCTCCTTGGTTTTGCGCAGCTATATTCTTGTTATAGTAGTATCTTCACTTGTGTTTGTCGTATTTAACAGTTTTATGGTGATACGTAGCTTATATCAATTTTTAACTTTAATTTTTACGAGAGCAATGTAACAGAGATGTTGACTTTACGAGCACCGGAAACGGAAATCGAATTACAATACAACACGTCAAAATACATTGTGTTGCCAGAAATACGTAAACAACTGCTGCACGAAATGTATAGTTTTTTAAATAATTTCCTGTAATGTGCTTGATTTATACATTAATTTAATTTCTCACAAACACCCAGACCCGAAACAAATACTTGTGGATCACACAAACATTTGTCTTAGTACGGGGAACGAACCCGCGGCCTCTCGTTTCGCTAGCTGGTATTTAGCTAACTGCGCCACGGAGTTGTCAATGAATCATCACTTACTTTAACGGTGAAGGAAAATATCGCGAAGAAACCTGCACACCTAAAAGTTCTTGGAAATTTCTTAGGTGCGTAGTCCGCCAACCCGCACTAGGCCAGTGTAGTGGACTAAGGCTTAAACCCCCAGTTGTAGAGGAGGCCCGTGCCCAGCAATTGGACGTATTGGGCTGATGATGATGATGATGAGTTTTAACATACTATATCTGGGGATCATACAAAACTTCTCACGGTGCAGGAATTGAACCCACAGCCTCTCATTTTACTTATACAGTCTCATGTCTAAACAACTACGCCACAGAAACGGTCTTTAGATATCATAATGTATCATACCACCGTACATTACACGCAAGTTATGCACGTAATAACTAATAAGTAGCTTTCACGTAAAATTGCGTTGTTTAATCAAGCGTGGAATTTCGTGCGCCTAATGAGATCTGCCGTAGCTGTTCATTACTGTTAATTATAAACTTTTGTAATGATATAATGCTTCAGATAACTAAAAATTCTAGGATACAAAAGAGAATCCGAAGTGAAAATGAAACATCGAAATTACAGATTAAAGGTGGGGTGTTTGTTATAAAATTAGGTAATTTGATATTTTATTATCAATGGTATTAAAATGTAATATCTTGAATGGAAAAGAAAGGGAATGTTAAAATGTTATTGAAATTTAAAACAGAATATTCTCGATCATTTAGTCGGTGCCTTTGAATTTTTCATATTAATACTTTTATATGCTACTTTTATAGTCTAGTGGATTAATATCGAATTCATAAAATATAAATTAATTCTTTCAACTCCAATCTAGCTTGAAATCACCGCATTGGATATCTAGGCCAGCGCTCGTCAACTTATTAATAGGTCAAGGTATTAGAAAATTCATTAATCCTCTCGATTTTATAAGTATGAAATCCATTCATAAGAGGTTTTATTGGTTTTTACACGGGCTCAGCAAAATTTTCAATTCTAAAGTGCAGTGCCGTACGAATAAAATATAGATTTGCTCCATTTTTGACACCCCGTGGCGTAGTTGGCTAAATACCAGCTTGCGAAACGCGAAGCCGTGTCTTCGATCCCCGCATCGAGAAAAATGTTTGTTTATTCTACAAATATTTGTTTCGGGTCTGGGTGTTTGTGAGACCAAAAAGTCTCTCGTAGTTTCTGATACCTACGACACAAGACTCGTATCATAGTGTATTGTCAGAACTATTTATGTGACTGTTGGGATGTATTTCACTTAAGTCGCGCATATTTAAGTTTCATAATCCACCCAAAGGACATGACGGTTGTTTTAAATTCGATTAACATTTGAAGCCAATGTTGAATCATAATCCAACATTACAACAAATATAAACATGAATCCTTTGGATACGGAGAAAGAACGCATTAAAACAATGCAAATTGCCGAGCCAAGATGCAGTGCTACGTTTTGGATCCAACGTCATTCTGAAAGTGATAAGCACATGAGCAAGTTGCCACGGAGAACCGACTGCAGGTCGTATGGAAGCAAATTGTACGTAGCGCCATCCGCCCTTGCACGATTACCTTCACGCCACGCCTGGGGTGTGCACGGACCAAAATAACACGAGCCTGCCCTACATACACGAGACGGGGACGTGAGCCATCAGCTAACACGGCTTTATTCATTTTATATATTTTATTGTATCATAAAAATAATCGGTTTAGAATCTAAAAGAACCTTTGTTTTTTTTCTCTTTATTTAATTTAGGGGCTTTTTTCCTTTATGAACATGTCAGTCCCGTAATGACAATAAACAATACGAAACAATGATATTAATAATAATATTATAGCGACATACGGGAAACAAGACAAGAATATTTCATCAGGAAAATTTAAATATATTAAATCCTGTAGTCAGCGTACTCGTATACCTTAAGCCAAACACAAAAAAAGCTATGTCGCCAACGCAGATGACTATGAACATCGATGAAGGCAAACACAGGACGTTGTTTAGGCTTTGTTTAAAATCACCTTCGCCTGTCCACGTAATTGCATAGCTTCCTCGCAATATCCCTTGTCCATAGAGCGTCATATTCGTTCGCTTTATTAATAACAGCAGCACAAGGAAAGGCCAAATAAGAAATATTGTTTTAATAATTTTTAATAATCCTGTGCCACGTTAGTCTCGTTTTGGCAATCCAGTTCTAGCGTGATGCTACTGGCGTTTTACGGTTAAGTTTCCAGTCTTCGTGCTGCTAATGAGAATGCATAATCCAATTACAAATATCCTTCAAATATCTTTTTTCTCAGCCTATCGCCGTCCACTGCTGAACGTAACCCTAATAGGGGCCAACCATCCCGGTCTTGAGCAGTCTTCTCCATCCGCTACCCGCCACCTTTCTCAAGTCGTCGGACCATCGTGCTAAGAACGTTCAAAACCACGTCTCATCTCCCAATGGGGCGAATTTATTACGTAAGGCCTTCGTAAAAATATGGGCCTAAAAACATAACTAGCGGAACGCAGGTAAAGATATAGACATCGGCCAACCCCTTCGGGGATTCAGGCGAGTGCTGGTGAATGGAATAAGAGACATTGGTTTTGTTTCAATGCTTGGTGGACTGACACGGAACTTCCCAGAACCACAGAGGTTCGCGCTCTGCAATAAGCCATAATGTTTAAGTAATTATACTTCTATACCAATATACGAGGTATATATAAAGCAGTGACGGTACTTCCATAGAAGCCCAAAAGCCTTACTTACACATTAATTGTGTTATGTATATTTATAATTGTTTATTGTGGGGTCAGATTATTCTCGTTTGTATGTAATTTTTTTTAAATAATGATGTAAAGATTATTTATCGGAATTTTGTATGGAATTACCGCCACTGATATAAAGAGTGATATATAAACTTTGCCGTGCCAGAATAAAAAAATAAAAAAAAAGTGTTTGTTGGTTCGGTTGTTTGAAAGCGCTAATCTCAGGAACTACTGGTTCGAATTGAACAATTATGTGGCGAATAGTCTATTGATCGAGGTATGCTAAGATTGTACACCATCACGCTACGACAAATATGAGCGAAGCACCACTGAAAAGTGTAGCAAAAACGAAAAAATATATATTTTGAAGTCTAAAGTTTCGTAAACGGAGTTGCAGGCAACAGCTGATATAATATGTATAGAACTACTCATCATATTCTCCGTCGCCGTCAAAGCAAACTATAATTAACCATTAATACACATGTATCTTCGAAAAGTCATAGTCGCATCTAAGCTATCTACTAAAAAAGTAATAAAATGAAGATGAACGACTGAAGCTAAAGTAGAACACAATAGGCTATTATTAGCAACAAAAGGCGTCGATTGGAAATCTTTTTAACCGCAAGGTGGAGGCTCCCGCAATTCGGTTCCGTTTCTAATAAAAACGTCAACATGGACGGCCGGCGAGGAAATAAAAACACTCGCTCAGACGCCGGGGAAGTTGGAGAAAAATGAACTTTTACTCGCCGCAAAACATCGAGCAATCGTTAAGATAATTGGACTGTTTACGTTTTCTAAAATAAACTTTAAATCGGTGTCGTTATACTGTAGTTATTGGTTGATGAGTAGTCCTGATGAGCGTTACGGGGATTCAAATATAGTACGTATTAATCTTATATCTTTAAATGAGCAATTCTTGTATATATATATATATATAATTGGAATCTCGGAATCGGCTCCAACGATTTTCATAAAATTTAGTATATAGGGGGTTTCGGGGGCGATAAATCGATCTAGCTAGGAATCATTTTTAGAAAATGTCATTTGGAAGAAAAATAACAAAAAGGAGGCGTTTGAGTAGTCTCAACTGAAAAATATGACTCTTCCTGACATCTATTGGCGAATAATAATACTATTTTTTGTGAGCAACTAATTGCTTTAACGACACAACAGCAGATGGCGTTGTTAAGTAACATTATTCATATTTCATCATTTTATTAGTAATTCGTACTTAAATATAATTACCAAAAAACACAATAAAAAAAAAATCCGAGCAAAGCTCGGTCATCCAGGTATATTATAAATTCGATAGTAACTCTCTAACTGTTACGCTTTCACGGCTAAATCGCTGAATGTATTTGAATGATTTTTCGTATTGAGATGTATAAGACCTTGGGAACGGAGAAGGGGAACTTTTTTATATAATATTGCACTGGAGTGAAGCAGGGCCCAAGTTATGACAGATGGTTTTAGTATTAGACTGCCTCGCGGTACAAGTATGTGCCGTGCGATCTAGAGGTCCTGGGTTCGAATTCCGGGTCGGGCAAAGTGTTATTGGGTTTTCCCATTAGGAAATTCTCGGTAACAGTACGGAGTCTGGAAATGTGCCCGAAAAACGGCAATAGGCTCGCCCCCTATTACGTGGGACTGATACATACATGTGGGTGTAGAAATGCACCTCTGCCTACCCCTTCGAGGAATACAGGCGTGAGTTTTTGTATGCATGTATGTATGGTTTTAGTATTAAGTGTTGCCGTTGTTGGGATGAGCACGGTTTAAAATTGCACCCGGGTGGAGCCGGGTCGCACAGCTAGTAAGTATATAAGCTCTTATTAAGTTCCAATTAAGTTTAATCATTATTTTGTACAAGGGTACATACCGATACTTCTTTAGTATTTACATATTAGTTTCTGGTTTACCTGCAGAAAAATGGGTCTACGGAAATCCGGCTAACCGAGTGAAATGCAAAAAAAGTTGGTTGGTTTTCTGTACGACAATTGTCCCACTTTGGTCAAGCTGACCCATTTATAATTTAATATGAGTTGTTCGCATCAAGGCGAACACGCAATACATTAGAATGTAGTTACAAAAGCCCAACACAACCTAGTAAATAAGCGCAAATATTGTAAATAAATAAATAAATACACCCAACAGTCACATACATACTTCTGATCCCACACTAAGATACAAGTCTTGTGTCGTGGGTATCAGAAACTACGAGAGACTTCGGTCTCACATACACCCAGACCCGAAACAAATATTTGTGGATCACACAAACATTTGTCTTGGTGCGGAGATCGAACCCGCGGCCTCTCGTTTCGCAAGCTGGTATCTAGCCAACTGCGCCACGGGGCAATGAAACTGCACAGCAGATTCCGGCGGCCCATTGCATAATCTCTTTATTTCATTTTGCTCCACTCCAATTGTTGCTCAAAAGCAAAATTGTGCCCATCTCTGGTTTAGCAAAGATGTTATTTTTCATTACGGGGCCAGCTATAAAGCGGGCTATTCTGCGGCGCGCACCACACAATGCCACCAACAATAATGCAACCACGTCAACAGTTCGGTCCGTTCACAATGGCTGACGGTGTACTGTTTATTTCACTTTTTTATACCGTTGTCGTTATTACACGTTTGCATTTTTTGAGGTAGCAAAAATATTTAATCAAGGTTTTTATGACCATCGGATGCCGCGAGTAAGCAGATGTTTGAGTGCGTTGAAAGTTCTAAAACGAGGATGTTTGTTGCGGGTTTTCTGTGGGATATATGACAATTAGACAATTAAAAATCATTACATCTTTTCTTTCTTTTTTGTTTTATAATATTTGATTATCCGTTTTGTTTTAATTATATATTCAGCACCGTTATTACTAGGTTAAAGATACTCCTGTAAAAACCTCTCCACAAGACAGGCAGTGCCTAGTGTGGAGAGTTTTTGCAAACTGTTATGTGTAAATTTTTTTCAAGGTTAATAAATAAATTTATTTATTATTATTAATTATTAAGGTCTGCTTCATGTGTGTTAAGTCGTGATGGCCTCGAGGTTTGGGCATGCGGTCGACAATCTCGACAGTCGCAGGTTCAAACCTCAGGCACACACCACTGACTTTTCGAAGTTATGTGTGTATTCACAAAGAATTATCACGCACTTTAACGGTGAAGGAAAACATCGTGATGAAACCTGCACACCTAAAAGTTCTTAGGAATTTCATGGGTGTGTAGTCCGCCAACTCGTACTAGGCCAGCGTGGTGGACTAAGGCCTAAACCCTCTCAGATGTAGAGGAGGCCCACGCCCCGCAGTGTGACGTATATGGGCTAATGATGTTGATTTCCAAACTCTGTCGCTACTGTGAATTGAAAGACCCAATAACACTTTCCCTGACTCGAAAATTGGTACTGAGATTTCCTAATCGCAACTAATAACGCAGCTCGGGACAAAAGAGGGAGTAACATTTTTTTCTTTTATTCATTTATTTTAAACAGTAAATTAACTACTATTTAAGTCTCAAGTTTAAGGCTCTTAAAGAATGAGAAACGTATCGGGATCCAATTACCGACCATTATTATTTTTGTCCGTCTAATCGGATATCGAGTGTGTGACCCATTTCCTAGCTTCGTATTAAAATTAATTAACAGCACTCCCGTTCAAACCTATCGGATAACCTCTGACTGTTCAGGTAAATCTTCATTAGGTCTGAGTAGGACGTAATTAAAGCGATGGATAAATGTGTGGGGCGTCTGAATTACGTTTGCTGGTTCAAGTCCTGAGCAAAACAACTTTCACTTGAATGTAACAATTAACATACTTATATACCTGTAACTTCAAAAGGGAGGGTAGATATGTATTTTAGACACCTGTGTTTTGAACCAATAACACTTCTGGACCTGGCATCAAACCCTGGTTTGGTCCACTAATTCTTGTTATGGATCTTATGAGGTTGAAATTTCTTCCCTTTCCAATGCCAAATAAGTCAGGATGCTCAGAAAACCTTCGGGAAGAGCACCATAGTAACCTATGTCCAACAGTGGAAGCCTTTTAGCTAACGGTGATGACGACAAATGCAAAATAAAATAGCCTTTTGTGTATGCCGGCTAAAATTGATCAAGTGGCATTAATATAAAACCGAGCTCGGGTTCTAAATGGTGAAACTACTCGTACGAGCGAACAACCATTCAACAAATTGAATGAAATCGCCGAAAATAGGCACTTTTTGATTTAGCAACCGTGTATAAAAGGCCTTTTTATGCATTCAACGAGAACCCTATACCGAAAATGGCCAATCGGGACCGGCGAGGTAATTGCGGGTAACATGAAGTATGGACGCACTTCATCTTATTCGCGCCGATTCACGCTCGCAACGCCGCGCCAGTGCCCGAACCCACTCAGCTGTGTTATGTGCGGATTTATATTTTTTCAAAATACGTACGCTGTTTCATAGGATATTTTTATGAATGTATTACCGTAAATGAATTAAAAATGTAAGCGGTAATTTATGACTGCCTTGTGGTCTCGCAGCATAAGTATCCCCGGGTCAATTCCCGGGTCGGGATAAGTGTTACTAGGTTTTTCCAATACGAAATTCTCAGTAGCAGCACGGAGTCTGGAAATGTGCCCGAAAACGGCAATGGGTTCGCCAGTCAAGAATTAATCAATATAATACCGAGATAAGGAAGAGACATTACCATCTTGCTATCAAAGATTAATTCTATGCCCTAAAAATAGGATGTGGTTGATAATAATGTACTAAGCATAATAGACTAAACTAATTCGACGAATGGAATACAATAAATATAAATGGAGTATATTATTAACTAGCTTTTGCCCGCGACTCCGTCCGCGTAGACTACAGGGTTGGGTTCAGAAAGAAAATAAGTTGTAGTTTATTTTACTCCACAGAGTCCCATTTATGTCCATATCAAAAATCGTTTACATCGGTCAAATAATGTAGGCGTGAAAGCATAACAGACATAAATAGTTACATATACATAGTTATAGTCGTCTACGCGTCGTTTCATCATTCTAGCTTCAAAAATGTCGAATTTCCACACAAACTTTCACCCCTATTTTTATTTTATCCCCTTAAGGGTACATTTTTTTACAAACTTTTAATGTCATATTTATTTATATCTAATCAACAGCCTAAAAAATAAGTTTCAAGCTTCTAGCTTTAAAAATGACAATACTTCCATACAACCTTTCATCCCCCCTTTCAACCCATTAAAACCCGGAACCTTTTCCGGAATAAAAAGTAGCCTATGTCCTTTTTCAGGGTATAAATTATCTGTGTACCAAATTTTATTTAAATCGGTTCAGTAGTTTTAGCAGGAAAGCAGGACAGACAGACAGAGTTACTTTCGCATTTATAATATTAGTAAGGATTGCGAAACTCAAAATAAAACAATAGAAATCAATAAAAGGGATTTATTAAAACCAACAGGAGGAAACGGCGCAGAACGCTCGGAAATGAGAAAACTCAGCATTGAATGGAATAAATAGTGTAAATTAAGCGTTCTTTCAGTTGAAAGTAAGCATGTTAGTTGAATTTTTGCCTATCTGACCTATTTGGGAATTGGAACGAAACACCGTTGGAAGTTACCCCGTAACTTTCATTTGAAACCTTTTGGGAATATTGAAATTTAATCAAAATTCCATGGCGAAGTTTGTTTTGGGTTACATTACATTATGCATACATAGTAAAGCTTTTATCCCATAGTGAGAAGTCAGAATAGTCTACTATGTAATGCTACAATGAAGGCAGTTTTTTTTATTAACACTTTTTACAGTTTGTAATGGTGGAATTAATGCGTAAGGCATTCTCTCATAGTGGAACCTAAGGTGATGCAAAAATGAAATGAGGCAGGCGTGTAAATATTTTAGACAATATTATGATCAACATGTAATATGCATACATATACATGGTGTATTCAGAACGTGATCGGAAACTAAGGCAGATAATAGCCGACGTGATTACAAACACCGTGACATAAAAAAATCCCGACAAAAAATTATTAAAAAATATTTTTTCCTTACAACCACATCCATTTAATTTCTATTATTGTGAGGAAAACGTCAATTTTTATTATTATTTGTCGGGATTTTTTTTTAACGCCAATGTGTTTGTAAACACCGTCACTATTTACTTGCCTTAGTTTTCGATCACGGTCTTAATACACGCTGTATATACAGTTTTGCTAGTGGTATCCGTATGTAAATAAAACATTATTTAATTTCATAAATAAAATTCAACAATTCAACAGAATTAAGCCTTTTCCGGAAAGCATTGGGTTAGCATAATTTATTGATTGATAGTGAAGAATAATCTGACAGCCCCGTGGCGCAGTTGGCTAGACACCAGCTTGCGAAACGAGAGGCCGCGGGTTCGATCCCCGCACCGAGACAAATGTTTGTGTGATCCACAAATATTTGTTTCGGGTCTGGGTGTTTGTGAGACCGAAATGTCTCTCGTGGTTTCTGATACCCACAACACAGGACTTGTATCCTAGTGTGGGGTCAGAACTATGTATGTGACTGTTGGGTGTAATTATATATCAATGACGTTTCCTTTTGGATTACCATTATTATCAGTGTTGTAGTTTTGCCGCGACAATAAAAAATATGTCCTAAAATTTAGCTTAAAAAAACAATTTTTATTCAAGCCACGCTCTCCAAAGCCATTACAGCATATCACCAATACCACCCAAAATCCGTAGGTAATTTAATTTGCAAACGCGAACGCAATATATTTTTGTCGAGTACCACCGCGAAATGGATTTACGTTATGAATTTGCGCGTCGATTTTGCAGCACGAACATAATATGTACCTATGTTAAATTTAATTTATGCGCACATATTGGCTTGTTGGGCATAACATGCCTCCGCAAATCACATGACAGGTGTTTCCAAATTTATTACATGACGTTATTCATTATGGCCATATATGCACAGGTATGTAATGAGCATATTTTTTGACATGAGATGTGTGCTAAATTAATTGAAAACGGCATTAAGCTCGCCCATAACTGCGTGGTACTCAAACACAAGTAGGGAAAAATGTAGAAATGTACTTCTGCAACTGCCTATAGTAAACACGCGTTTATACAGGGTGTATTCAGACCGTGATCGGAAACTGAGGCAGGTAATAGTTAAGGTCATTACAAACCCCCTGGCGTTAAAGAAAATTCTGACAAAAAATAAAAATTTTGACGTTTTCCATACAACCATCGGTATTAAATGTACGCGGTTTGTATGGAAAACGTCAAAATTTTTATTTTTTGTCAGAATTTTCTTTAACGCCAGGGGGTTTGTAATGACCTTAACTATTACCTGCCTCAGTTTCCGATCACGGTCTGAATACACCCTGTATATTTTTTGCTTCGTTTTTCGGTGTCCAAATACACCGTGTATAAATTATACAGCCCAACAAGTGTGCACGACCGCGGGCACTTTGTGTGTACCGCAGTTAGATTATTAACACGTGCCCAACTTTACACATCCACTTCGGGCTCTATTTAACACTTAATTATACTACTTAAGGGTCATTTTCCTTTGAAGTATGTGTCGCAACATTTTTCACAGAAACGCTCGTGGTTAAACTTGGAGTTTTTATTCACGAATTTAATCTTGTTAAGGTGTTCTTAAATAATGTTCAAGGTATTTAATTTTACGTGTGCATTTTTTTATTTAGACTGCACACCTAAAAGTTCTTAGGAAATTCTTAGGTGTGTAGTCCGCCAACCCGCACTAGGCCAGCGTGGTGGACTAAGGTCTAAACCCTCTCAGTTGTAGAGGAGGCCCCTGCCCAGCAGTGGGACGTGTATGGGCTGATGATGATGATGAATTTAATTTATCATCGTTTTCACAATATCATATTTCGCTTGTTGGAATTTTTGTTTATTTCTTAGTATTTCGGTCAATTCCGCAAAGTTTTTGTAAATTTGTTTTGTACTTAGTACTCAATAATATCATACAACATCAGCAAAAAATAAAGGTCACTCCTAGGCTCTGATTTCCCTTGCAGGCGAGAGAGGACTAGTTCAGAGGTTAATCTGGAAACTAACCTCTTGAAATTGGACTTCATGTACTTAACAATTCTGGCGGGGACTCTGAGTTTACTAGTTCGATTACTTTGCTACCGTTTTTCCGAACAGAGAAGTAGACAATAATTTGTATTTGTGTTTTAATTCTATATAATTTTATTGCGTTATTTCTAATATGCCAAGAGCGTTTGTCGGGTTTGTAGTGGTATCTATTCCTTTATCAATTATTCCTTGTATGAAAGACATACAAGAAAATTATCAGCCTATATACGGGGTTCCTCTACAACTGAGAAAGTTTAGGCCTCAGTCCACTATGCTGGCCTAGTGTGGGTTGGCGGACTACACACCTAAGAAATTCCTAAGAACTTCACACAAGAAAATGATTCCTATTTATTGCTTTTTTTTTCATAACAATTTTAACGTCAACGGAATTGTACCCTTATCAAGTAAATAGTGTTTGAAAGTGTTAATTAGGCAAGTAACTTGAGCGTAAATAAGTATTTTCGTGACTCACCTTGGTTTAACTTTGTTGACCTGTTCTAACGACTAATATTTCAGAATAGTATTTAGTGCTTAATTTTCTACTCCGTGAAATAATATTTTAGATTAATTGGCTTGGGGAAAACAAAAGGTGTTAATGAGGTACTTATTTTAAGTACTTTTTGAAGGCTATGCTGATTATTTTCGGTATTTAGTTTGTGGTGTATTTTAGGTATAAATTACGGGTAGTCGTAGTCGAAAATTAACTGAAATGATGAGATGATGGAGATTTTCAGTAATAAATACACAACACCCAACAGTCACATACATGGTTCTGACCTCACATTAAGATACTAGTCTTGAGTCGGGGGTATCAGAAACTACGAGAGACTTTTCAGTCTCATAAACACCCGAAACAAATACTTGTGGATCACACAAACATTTGTCTCGGTCATCTTCAGCCGATATACGTCCCACTGCTGGGCACGAGTCTCCTCAATAACTGAGAGGGTTTTAGGACTTAGTCCACCACGCTGGCCTAGTGCGGGTTGGCGACTACACACCTAAGTAATTCCTAAGAACTTTTTAGGTGTGCAGGTTTCATCACGATATTTTCCTTCACCGTTAAATTACGTGATAATTATTTGTGAATATACACATAATTTCGAAAAGTCAGAGGTGTGTGTCTGGAGTTTGAACCTGCGACCGTCGAGATTTGTCTCGATGCGGTGGTCGAACCCGCGGCCTCTCGTTTCGCAAGCTGGTATCTTCTCAACTGCGCCACGGGACTGTCAGTAGCAATACAGGTTTTAAAGATTTTTTTTCTGATCACTAAGGATTATTTTTCGTAGGAATTAGATTTTATGTTTATTTTTCAAGACTATAAATCGCGTGTTCATATCCCCGGTACACACTTTTATATTTTCGTATTTATATGTGTATTCACAATAGATTATTCCGTACTTTTATGTGACAAAAAACATCGTGAGGAAAACAGCATATCTAAAAGCTCTCTAAAGAAGCAGGTGTGAGTCCACCAACTCCAGACTATAGTGGTGGACTAAGGCCTAACAAGCAGTAGGACGCATACGTCCTAATTGTATGCGATTGGCCTAAATTCAGCAGTGGGCGATACACTATACTCGTATATTGCATTTAAGGCATTAACACACACGCAAAACGTAAAGCGATGGCAAGCGATACGCAGCTATTGATTCAGTTAGCCAAGCGTGAACCATTGTGTCCGCCCACAATGCGCCGTCCGTCCATCAAACACTACTACATGCGCCAGCAAAATGGAACAATTGTCTGATCATATCGCGACACGTGTTTAATCAAACAATTTTGTTGCGTTATTAGTTAACCTATAGAAATTTAGGATCATAGAATCTAAAATTCCAGACTCTGTGCTTCTACAAAGAATTTCCTAATGGAAAAACTAATAGCACTGCCGGTCTCGGGAATCGAAACTGGGACCCCTAGATTGCACGGCACACTTTTATGGCGTAAGACATCGAGACACACATCGAAGTAGCACGGAGTCCGATTATGTCCCAAAAAACGGCAATAGGCTCGTGTCCCATTACTTATCAAATTTAGCCAAAAGTGAGTGCAGAAATGCACCTTTGCATGCATTTTTAGGATACTAGCATGAGTATTTCTTTATTCAATGAGGCAAGCTCCTTTTTTGGTGTCTAACAGGCGAAGATTTGTCGGGGTCCGTAACTATACCTTTACCAGAATACTAAGTAAAACCTCCAGGTTGTGGAACGCGCATGGAATCGTTACGAGATATTAGGGCGATAAGCAGCCTGAATTGTAGAGCCTTTATAATTTTATATACATATGTAGATTGTAGGTTTGTAGGTATACGATTGGGATCGCCGATAGGGGTATGTAAGGTTTTTCTAATCAGCTACTATCTTTTTTATACATACATACATAGCCTCAAGCCTGTGCTCCCAGAAGAGGTAGGCAGAGGAGTATTTCTGCACCCACATTTCGCTTATTGTATTTTCGTCCCACGTCGTCGTCGTCGTTAAAAAAAAAAAGCAGTGATGGCCTCGAGGTTTAGGCGCGCGGTCGAGAATTTCGGCGGTCGCAGGTTCAAACCCCAGGCACACACCTCTGACTTTTCGAAGTTATGTGTGTATTCACAATGAATTATCACTTGCTTTAACGGTGAAGGAAAACATCGTGATAAAACCTGCACACCTAAAAAGTTCTTAGGAATTTCTTAGGTGTGTAGTCCGCCAACCCGCACTAGGCCAGCGTGGTGGACTATGGCCTAAACCCTCTCAGTTGTAGAGGAGGCCCGTGCCCAGCAGTGGGACGTATTTGGGCTGATGATGATGATGATGATGATTTTCGTCCCACGTAATAGGCGGCGAGCCTATTGCCGTTTTTCGGGCACATTTCCAAACTCCGAGCTGCTACTGATAATTTCCTAAAGGAAAACTCCAATAAAACTGCCCAGCCCGGGAATCGAACCCAGGGCCTCTAGATCGCACCACGAGGCAGTCTTAGTCTTTATTATATTATTAACTTTTTCAATTTTTTACTAATTTAATTTTATGAATAACTTGTTTTTCTAATTTATTTTTGTAAAAAGGCAGAAAATGTGTGATGCCGTAGTCTGTGTGCATGGCCACCGCCAAATTGTTTGTTGCATTCAGTGATTTTAGCCGGCCGTCAACGTGGCCGGGCCTTTGTAATGCAAATTCCCGTCAAACGAGCCACGACCTGCTCCTGACATTGCACACGCTAAATTGGCGGTTTCTGACGACCGCGCTACGGTTGTTAATTATTTGGCGATTAAATTATGCCCGTGCGTAATTTGATTTCAATTAAGGTCGCAAATCGGTCTGATATTGAAGCGCGTGTTGATTTTCTGTTTGGTTTTTGAGGTGTTTTACGTTTCCGTCGTGTACACTCATGCCTGAATCCCAAAAGGGGTAGGCAGAGGTGCGTTTCTGCATGCTAGTTTCACTCGGGGTAAGCCTGTAGACGTTTTCATCATCATCATCACCATCAGCCCAAATACGTCCTACTGCTGGGCAGGGGCCTCCTCTACAACTGAGAGGGTTTAGTCCTTAGTCCACCACGCTGGCCTAGTGCGGGTTTGCGGACTACACACCTAAGAAATTCCTAAGAACTTTTAGGTGTGCAGGTTTTAGCACGATGTTTTCACCGTTAAAGCAAGTGATAATTCATTGTGAATACACACATAATTTCGAAAAGTCAGAGGTGTGTGCCTGGGGTTTGAACCTGCGACCGCCAAAATTCTCGACCGCGCGCCTAAACCTCGAGGCCATCACTGCTTGTAAACGTTTAAATTGTAGACGTTTTACGGGCATATTTTCTTCATTCTAAACGATATCATGATACGAGCACATATAATTCCCTTTCAGCTTTTTGTTGCAGCGTATGTCAAGGCAATATTCCGGTCTAGTTATAAGTCAAATGGCTAGAACAGTTTCTCCATGAGATATGAATGTTAGGATAGTAAAAAAGATTTGTAGAACACATTTGATGACAAATGGTGGTCCTTAACCCTCGTCAACTGCGTGCCTTGGATGTAAACTTGTTACTGACACACACGGATGTTGCCATCATTATAATATTAATTAATTTTATTTTTCTGGCAACATTATCGCCTTATTCCTCATTTTTCGTAATGGCACGGAAAAATAACAATATCTTACCTGATGGCTCCATCCCTCGCTACTAGAAACAATCATTCGCCATGTTTTTATTCTAAAATCCATTCAATTTTGATCAGCAGTTTTGACCAACAATAATTATAATTATTGCTAATATAATTGTGTAGTAAATTATTCCGAAAATTTGTCTCCAAATCACATTAATTCTAGTTTTCCTTATTCAATTCTGGCTGCCGGGAAATATACTGTTTAAAAAAACTTTAAGTGCGATACTTATTTTATTTATTTATCAAACATTTCAATAAATATCTTTTCAAACCATACACAAGTTATGTATAAAAAATACAAGTTGCTCAATAAAAACCTAATACGCTAAGTATATTTTTATCGTATACAAATAAAATATGCATGAGCAACTTGTTATTCTACGCGGCCGTGTGTAGTGGTGGAGCGAGCTTTTACAAAATTACAGCCAGGTTCATTTGGCTGATTAGACTAGCCCACTTTTATCTGGTTAGCTTCAGAACATGGATTAAAATTATTTAGATAAGTTTATGATCTGTGCCTTTAGCATCTTGCTGGCAAATGAAATCTTGGGAAATATTTGTGTTCTTTTATTTTTGGAAGGTTGAAGTTTAAGTCTATGTGCGCTTGTTAATTTGCACACATTTATACAAGATTTTTACCTAAGTTTTCGGTTAATAAACTTTTATTTTGATTAAAAATTGTTTAATACATACGCGTAAACGCTCTTAAATCTAAGTAACCAGATTGTACGAGTATAACATGCAAACTGCTTCAGATACTGGATTACTTAACAAGCTTTGCAACTGTAATAATGTAAGCAGTTATATTCGTGGTAGAAAGTTCAAATATGTTCTCAAAAACCAAAACGGTTTTATTAAAAACCACAATGCTTAAAACTTATTATACCTACTCAGAAATTTAAATCGACTGAAAGCCATGTTAGTAGTTTTTAAACAGACCCTGTTTTTCCTTCAGCATTGTTGGCAGGTGCACCGCTATTACTTGCTGAGAGTCAATTATGCCACTCTAATGGCGCTCCGATCTCACTCATTACTATGCCGCTGTCTTATTGAGTGGAATTTGTTTGTTATTCTGGGCTTAGTGGGAATAAATGGGTCCGGGCTTCTCAATAATTGCTATGACGCTCCTGCAGAGTCTGGGCCTATTTATCGAGTCTGAGTTCTTCCCAATTGAGTTGGAGATTCAATAGACTAGGTATATTCTGCTGAGTCAGCTGCTGAAAAGGGTTCAATGGAAATTAATTAAGCGAGAATATTCCTTCGCCACTTACAATAGCCGTGATGGCTTCTGAAGTCTTGTGGAGATTGCTTGGTTATTTGTTTTTTGTTTGTTGGATCTTTTAATCGAACCGAGATGTAATTAACCTTGCGATATTATAGCTTTCATAAAGATACGACAAGGTTTCTGATTAGTTAGTAGATAGTTTATGTCGAGTATTGGTTATAATAATGAGAATAATATTTTGTTTAGTGCTTCGTTGACCCCGTGACGTTTGGGGTGGGATAAAAAGTGCCTCGTTCAGATAGCCAAATGTCATGGCGTCTCTAAAGCTCTCAAAGGCATAAAAATATTTGGAGACATACCTAAAAAATACTTTTGACTCTAATTAAAACAGAACTGGAGAAGGCTTAGGCACGTGGTCGAGAATCTCGTTGGTTGCCAAGCACACAACTCAGACTTTATTAAATTAAATAATGGGTATATTCACAATTAATTATCACGTACTTTAACGGTGAAGAAAAACATCACGAGGAAACCTGACCATATCATTATCAAAAATCTTTTATGTTTTAATTAAAATAGTTTGACTTGGTAATCGCATGAAAACACAATGTATCTCACTTTAAGTGCGATTGCCAAGTCAAAACTATTTTAATTAAAACAAAAAAGATTTTTAATATAGATATGGTCCTAAAAGATGGTGTCTGGTAAGCTAAGTGCATAATAACTTAAGACAGAAGTTCCTTTAAACGGGGACTGAATAAATTCATCGACTTGGTATCATATGGATCTCACAACTTTTTACAGCAGAAGAGCTGAGTTGCGAGACTTGGTTTTTTTTACAAGTTTTGTTTTTTATCTGGAATTTTCTCATAGATAATCGTATAAAATTTCTGAAGAGCATATTTCTTGACACTCGTTTGTTTTGACTCATCCCAAGAAAAGTTTGAGAGCCACTGCCTAGCACTGAGTCGTGTTTATTGGTTAGTTTAGGGGAGTTTTCCCTATTTTATTGCTGTGGTGAGAGATCTTTTCATTCGTCGTAATTAAAAAAGTAATTAATGTGTACAAAGTGAATGGCGCAAATGCTTTTAGTAAACAGTTGCCAGTTCGAGGAGTTACAGTGACTGTAGTGTTTTAATTAAAAAAGTACATTTAAAATTTACGTTTGTTCAAGAGTGGTTCAAGAATTACGCTTGTATACTCTTAGTCCGCCAACCCGATTTAGGCCAGGACTAAGGCTTAAACCCTCTCAGTTGTAGAGGAGGCCTGTGTCCAGCAGTGGGACGTATATGGGCTGATGACGATGATGTATACTCTTTTGAATAAAAGTTACACCTGCTGCATCGAAACCAAATATTCAGAGGTAATGCAATTCTAAAGTGTTATTATATAAATAATTCACTGCCTCGTGGTCTCGCTGTACAAGTATGTGCCGTGTGATCTAGAGGTCCTGGGTTCGATTCCTGGGTCGGGCAAAGTGTTATTGGGTTTTTCAATTACGAAATTATCAGTAACAGCACGGAGTCTGGAAATGTGCCCGAAAAACGGCAATAGGCTCGCCCCCTATTACGTGGGACTGATACATACCTGGCGAAATGTGGGTGCAGAAATGCACCTCTGCCTACCCCTTCGGGGAATACAGGCGTGAGGTTATGTATGTATGTATTATATAAATAATTTGTCATGACTGTCTACGTTCCGCACTTAGTGAGACTCTGAAACGAGAGGCCACAGATCCTCCCACCGAGATGAATGTTTGAAAAAAAAAATGTATTTCGTGTCTGCGTGTTTGTTAGACAGAAAAGGCCCTTGTAGTTATTGATACCCACACATGACTTGTGTCTTAGTGTGGGGTTAAACTATGTACTATGTATGTATGTATGTGACTAATGTACCTATGTATTGGTTGTTTTTTTTTTATTCAAACGTGTGGACACATCTCACCAGGTCGGAATGTTTGTGCCGAGTAACGAGATACGGGCGCCATTCCGCCACTTGATATTTTATTTGAACAGCACAGTACTTACAAAAACTTAAGGACTTACATATAAAATGTGGGCACAAAAGTGGCAGGCATAGAATGGTTGAGAACACACATACATACCAGTGGCGTTACTTTCATAGAAGTCCATAAGCGTGTAATGTCTAGTTTTTAGTTGTTTATTGTGAGGTCAGGATATTCTCATTTATGTATATGTCCAAATGCATTTGTTAAATAAAGATTTAAAGCTTAAGGATTATTAATCGGAATAGTGCAAGGCAAACTTGGATTTTGGGCTTCTATGGAAGTACCGCCACTGATACATACATGTACACTCACGCCTGTATTCCCTGATGGCAGAGGTGCATTTCTAAACCGACATTTCGCCAAGTGTGTATCAGCCCCACGTAATAAGGGGCGAGCCAATTGCCGTTTTTCGGCAACTCCAGACTTCATTCTGTTACTGAGAATGTGATAAGTCGTTGTCAATACACACATCATTTTAAAAAGTCAGAGGTGTGCGCCTGGTGTTAGAACCCGCGACCGCCAAGATTCTCGGCCACGCGCCTAAACTTCGAGGCCATCACTATTGAATGGGAAATAATCCAACAAAAAATAATTACAGAACAGAATAATTTATGATATTTAAGGCACGTCTAAAAATAAGAAATTCTGATAAAATATTTTTTTTTTAAACGAGCCAGAGCAAGCCAGGTTTTCGCGTAATTTCTAAAATTCTTGTATCTAAAAACTGCCTGTCGTATACAGCAACCATTCATGCAACAGACTTTTCTTAATCCAAAAATATAACTGGCCGTAAAATCTTGAAGAAAAACGCTAAAAAGAAACGACTTAGACCGCTTATATCCTTTTAAAACTCGCGCTACTTCCTGACAAGTGACACTAGGAGGCTCACGATAAAACTTTCCATTTGAGCGGTAGATTGTAACGAGACTCTTCTCGGCGGTTGAATGAAGACTCTCTCCCGTATTCATACGGCCCCATGTACTACTATGCGCCGGCTATGGACTGAGGGTATCTAAATTATAAAATGGAAGCGATTAGGAAAACAAATGACGGCTTTAAAAAAACTCAATGATCATAAAAAATATCAATTAGTTAATATGAGCTTAAAAAGGTGTAAATAGTTTGATGTGTTATTTATTTACTTTTAGTACAGACTGTAATGGATGTATAACAGAGCCATGTCGTACGGCGAATAAGATAAGAAGATCGGTGTGAAGCCACTCCTTTATAAAATGTAAAGTTTGACGCGTTCTGGATCGGCGTTCATCATCATCACGAGCCTCCTCTACAACTGAGAGGGTTTTAGGCCTTAGTCCACCCCGCTGGCCTAGTACGGGTTGGCGGACTACAAACCTAAGAAATTCCTAAGAACTTTTAGGTGTGCAGGTTTCATCACGATGTTTTCCTTCACCGTTAAAGTACGTTATACATAATATACACATAACTTCGAAAAGTCAAAGGTGTGTGCCTGGGGTTTGAACCCGCGATCGTCGAAATTCTCGACCGCGTACCTAAACCTCGAGGCCATCACGACTCGGCCTTAGATCAAATGTATACGAAAACGCTGATATCTCAGTATATATATAATAATGAATGAATGGAACGAATATACATATGAAATAAGAGCTTCAAAAATAAACTTTTGGTTAGTCTTATTTATTTTAATCATCAAACATGAAACGTTTCTCCGCTATGCCTTGCGCCTGGGAAGCTCTTAGCAGCGGCCGACCGACCTCTAGATGAACGGAATATGAACAGAATGCAATCTCGGTTCGGGCTGCTTCAAAGCTTAAAAACTGCATTTTGTATAGCATCTAATGCAAAAAGAATAAAGGTCAAAATACGAGAGCAAGCACAGAGAAGATTTAAAATGTACGGAGTATACTCGTATTTGGAATTTAAGGGTGGACGAGTTTTGTGCAAATTTATTTTGATTGTGACGAAATTTTTATGTTTGTATTTAAAAATTAGTTGAAATACAACGGCCAAAATATTTGTGTCGGATATCAACAAATAGGATAGTATCTGCACTCTATATGAAGTCACTGTACTTAAAGATTTAAGTATTTTTGCATTTTGAAAGAAGTAATTTTCAAGATTTTTTTTAATCCGCGTTGGTTTAACTATCAGGTAGTATAGCCATAGAATCGACTGGTACATTGACAGCCCCGTGGCGTAGTTGGCTAGACACCAGCTTGCGAAACGAGAGGCCGCGGGTTCGATCCCCGCACCGAGACAAATGTTTGTGTGATCCACAAATATTTGTTTCGGGTCTGGGTGTTTGTGAGACCGAAATGTCTCTCGTAGTTTCTGATACCCACGACACAAGACTCGTATCTTAATGTGGGGTCAGAACTATGTATGTGACTGTTGGGTGTATTTATTATTATTATTTATTATTTATTTATTATTTTATCTAATTAAATACACATAAATACAAAACTTTTCCCCGTGCGTGCCCAAAGCCATTACTCATTCCCAACAGCACAAAACGATTTAACCCCTTTTATCCCAAATGCGAACGTACGGGAAAAATGTATACACATGTTTATAATGGTAACGTTAATATGGGAACAAGAGATTGCACTCAATACTCGGCTGCACGGCCCCGATACGATGTCGACGTGTAGCACCGCATTGTATGGGGACACGGCGCCTGTATACACCTCATTTTTATGAACATCTTTGCAAGCTTCGAATTTCATTTCCAATTGTTGGATTTGTGTTTGAAAAAATGTTTGAGTGTTTGTGGATCATTATCATCATGATCAGAACATATACGTCCCACTCCTGGGCACGGGCCTCCTCTACAACTGAGAGGGTTTAGGCCAGGCCAGTGCGGGTTGGTGGACTACACACTTAAGAAATTCCTAAGAACTTATACGTATGCAGGTTTCCTCACGATGTTGTCCTTCACCGATAAAGTTAGTGATAACTCATAGTGAATACACAAATAACTTCGAAAATTCAGATGGGTGTGCCTGGGGTTTGAACACACAGCCGAGATTCTCGACCGCGCGCCGAAACCTCGATGCCATCACTATTTCATAATCACAATCATATACAGGGACAATCATAATCACTTATGCCTCATTCGCACGAGAGTTTTTTAAACGGACGTTAAAAAAGCGTTCAATTGCAACAAATGTAGTATGAAGTTATATTATGGTCTATTTCCAACGCCCAAAATTGAAAATGCAACACTGCTCGATAAAAAAGGCGTCGCGTTTTAAAAACGCTGTGGTCTGAACATATACTTGGGAATGCATTTTTTGTATTTAAACGCTTTTTTAACGTCCGCTCAAAAAACTCTCGTGCGAATGAGGCCTTATTTCTAGTCGAGTCACTATTTAGATGCACTTACCAAGTGGAAGCCAAAAATACGTCTTTTTCTGCACGTATTACTGACTCACGACATTTCCCGTATTCCGGCAACGACATGTAAATATTTGCAGCATCTGCTCGTTGCAGTCGGCTCGGGAAATAGGTCGAATCTCACTTCTCTTTACTGTCGACTGTACCGTTCGCTTACATTTGGATCGAACGTTCAGCGCTTTAAGCTGCGTCTAGTGCTTCAAAAAGACAGATCAATGTAAAATAAACTAGCATTCTTTTTGTTTATTTTTGAAGAGATTTTTTCAAACTGCGTAAACTGGTTGTGACACCTACCTACATAATTAGAAGTTGCAGGTTCGATTCCTTTGAGAGAAAGTTTTCAAGTCAAGGCTATTGCCATTTTTCCTACACTTCCAGATGCCGTGCTGCTACAGGAATTTTCATATGGAAGAACCGTTTACCCGAACTCAGAACGCGATACCTCTCTACCATTCGCTGTATATCCATGGCGTGAGACTACCAAGGCAATTAGGTAATCAAAGAGATAACGAAACAAATAGATTAAAAGTTTTAAAACTATTAAACATTCCTTGTTTTCTGTCTCTATTCTGTATTTAAGTGGAACAGATTTCCAACAGACGCTAACGTTCCTAGTATTTGAATGGGAATAAAACGTGCATTATCCTTAAAATGCCGGCATGTCAAAGAAGATATTCTTAAAGCAGGTAAAGGATTTCAATAAAGAGGGATTTGCGTGCCTGAATATTGGTCTCAGACAGTTTCCGTACAAAGGAATGACCGTTTCAAATATCATGTTGGACTTGTAGCCTAGAAAGCTTAGAAATATATTTTAAATGCGATCATATAAAAAAAAACTTTTCGATGTATTTCAAAGGGTATGCAGACGCTTATGGCAGTAAAAAAGTCTTATGAAAAAGTCTTTCGAAGTAAAATGAGACTACCTTGTCAATACCGCAACATAAAGCGACCTCCGTTCGAGAGATTCTGGATTCGATTTTTGGCTTGGTTTTTTCACCTTTTTCCTTTTCGCTGCACCGAAATTATGCGTAAAAAGTAATAAACAAACACATTTTTGCTTATGTAATTATAACATTTTCTACACCTAATATTTTTGTGCCGTGCGATCTAGAGGTCCTGGGTTCGATTCCCGGGTCGGGCAAAGTGTTATTGGGTTTTTCCATTAGGAAATTCTCAGTAGCAGCACGGAGTCTGGAAATGTGCCCGAAAAACGGCAATAGGCTCGCCCCCTGTTACGTGGGACTGATACATACCTGGCGAAATGTGGGTGCAGAAATGCACCTCTGCCTACCCCTTCGGGGAATACAGGCGTGAGTTTATGTATGTATGTATGTAATAGTTTTATTTATCATCAAACCCAATCGATCAATTCCTTTCAACCTGTAGACAACGTCGACATCGTGGCAGTCCTATCTGCGAATCACCGCACTAAACGGTTTACAAGCAATATATTCGAAGCGAGGCTTGTTATATGCAGTTAACGAGTCAATATTAACTTGGTGACGTTTCAGTAATAGTAGGAACTGTGTACTGGTTATATCGATCCATTTTCAATCAACCTGTTGATTGCCCGCTAAGTGGCAGCCGTACGTAGATTAAGCGAGCGTGTTGCTGGGGTAATTTTTGATCTGAATGGTTCTTGTTGGAGTGAAGTTAATGATTTTTGCTACAAGGAATCTAATTTTAATTAAAAATTATTTTAAACTAATCTTGGCGAAATAATTGCGTTGTAACCAAAGTAAATGCGGTATAGGAGTTCGATTGGCGAAAATTACTTGAATATTTTTAGGTGTTTTAAGTATGAAAAGTACAAATACATACATGCAAATATACTCACGCTTGTATTTACCGAAAGAGTAGGAAGAAATGCATTTCTCCATCCACTTTTCACCAATTATTTCGTTTTACGTAATAGTTGGCGAGCCTATTGCTGTTTTTTGGGCATCATCAGATTTGCTGCTACTGAGTATAGTGAAAGTAGTCTGAAACTATTTTTTAGATGTCAATTTATAACTCTGTATCAAATTTTGACAGCCCCGCGGCGTAGTTGGCTAGACACCAGCTTGTGAAACGTGAGGCCGCGGGTTCAATCCCCGCACCGAGACAAATGTTTGTGTGATCAACAAATATTTGTTTCGGGTCCAGACCCATTTTTTATGATTTATAAGTGTACACAACACCCAGGTGTTTGTGAGACCGTAAAGTCTCGCGTGGATTCTGATACCCACGACACAAGGCTCGTATCTCAGTGTGGAGTCAGAGCCAGTGGCGGTACTTCCATGGAAACCCAAAAGCCCAGTGTGCCTAACAAAATTCCGAATAATAATCTTTAGGCTTTAAACCTTCATTTAACATAAGTATTTTTTTTCCACTATTACTACAATCTATCTCCCTATTGGGACAATAAATAGTAGGTTGGATAACGATTATACGGGCATGCTCGGTATGCGACCTTTGTCGCATCCTACTTTATGTACTTCAATATGATATGTCTTGTGGTAACAAAACAAAACAAACAAAAGTAAATTGACATATACCTAAATGAGAATATCCTGACCCCACAATAAACAATTATAAACTAGACATTACACAATAAACGTATACGCTTATACGCTTATACGCTTTTGGGCTTCTATGGAAGTACCTGACTCAGAGCTATGTATGTGACTGTCGGGTGTACTTATTTATTTAAATTTTATCACAATCTTTTTAGCACTTTCAGTGTAAGTGCGTAAAATACAAACATATTTCACGTTTATAACTGTATAAACATTGACAAACAATAACACAATCTACTGAATAAACAAATAACAGACTAAACGCAGAGTAATTGTATTGTTTGGCGAATAGTTGCTTGTCGATCGATCAGGCGCTTCGTCAACCACTCATCATAATTAATTAAACATAGACCGAATTGATAACAGGTTGATTATCTGCTTTCAACAATGCCCTATGATTTGTGTTGCCTAGATGTTTAGCTCCGCCCGGGCGCGATTTTGAAATCCGTTCTCATCATCAGACCATATACGTCCCACTGCTGGGCACGGGCCTCCTCTACAACAGAGAGGGTTAAGGCCATAGTCCACCACGCTGTCGTAGTGCGATTGGCGGACTACACACCTAAGAAATTCCTATGATGTGGAGGTTTCATCACGATGTTTTCCTTCACCGTGGAAGTACGTGATAATTCATTGTGAATACACACATAACTGTGAAAATTCAGAGGTTGAGGAACCTGGGGTTTTGAGCCCACGACCGTCGAGATTCTCGACCGTATGCGTAAACCTCGAGGCCATCACGACTTATTATTAAGTCCGTGCTCATTCTCGGGGAGCTCTGCATTTTTCCGGGGAAAAAGTACCCTATATCCTTTTCTAAGGTCTTATCTATCTCCATACCATATTAAGTCATACTCATATTAGTACAGCGGTTTGGTCGAAACCGTAACAGATAGAAGGACAGTTACTTTCGCAGTTATAATGTTAGTATGAATTAGAGTGTACAATAATGTTTGTAAAAAAATATAAGTGTTTGTGGCAATGTCCATTATGCTTTCCATTTTACGTTTGGCACGACTTTGGCCTTAGTCTACAACGTTTATGCTGGTTGACTCACTTTCTAAGACTTTTTTGGATATTTACGATATTTATCTTAACCGAAAGAAAAGAAACCGAAGCCTAATAACTCGTAAATAATACACAATGTTGAAAATTCATAAATGTGTTCCTGGAATTTGACCAGAATGCACCAAGCTGATATTAAGAAATACATCCAGACTAAACTTCCACGTCATAACACTCTTTTCATTTGTCCAATAATTATTTTAGCAATAAAACAAACAATATAATAATAATAATAAATTAGCATTTACCATCTCATAAAAATGAACAACAACCACGATATAGACAAGAAAAACCAATCAAATGACTTCCCCGGGGCTCAACCTGAAATTGACTAAGCAGAGCACATCCATTTTATCAATCCAATCGGCAATCGCGAATTGAGTGAAATTGTCCGCGAAATTTCGTGCCTTATCGAACTTTCTATCTTCTGAACACGTATGATGCAGATTATCCGGATTCCGTAGGTAAGTACGAGTAATAGGGAATGGAACTATAGGTACGGGGGTTTTAGATAGGTAATAGGAACTCTAGTTTTATAACGTTTGTCATTTGTTATATGTTTAGCAAATGATAGGTGCGGGGTTATCCGAGAAACCATCTCCAGAGCTGCAAATTGAAATGTAAGACTTTTGAATTTTTTTAATTATTTGTTGATTTGTAATCGCGCGAATATTACGTTTTACGAAGATATCGTGATGTAACTTGCATGTCTATCTTCCTAAAATTCTTCACAAGGAACTTTTTGGGTACATGAAATAAATCAATGTACCTACAGATTATAAGAAAAAAATGTATTTTAAGTTTCCCAAAGAAGACAAATAATACATAAATAAATATAAATTAACCCAAAGCTCCAAGTGTAACTTAAACCATTATAAAAACATCAAATACAAATTGATATCTAATGTAAAATGTGCACAAAATAAATAAAATAAAAATAAATAATAGTTTAAAAAAACTAAAAAATACGCTTTCAAAAAAAGTTGAACTAAAAAATTAAAAATAAATAATACAATACAATAGTTTAAAAAAACCCGCTTTTATAGAAAATCCAATAAATAAATAGAAAATAAATTTTAATTTAAAATATTGTCAAAAAATGTATTTTATTGTACAAAAAACGTGGGATGCTTTTTAAGATATTATCAAAATGATAATCCTTCTATTCATATCTGTCATCATGCACCCCACGCTTTTTGTACAATAAAATACATTTTTTGACAATATTTTAAATTAAAATTTATTTTCTATTTATTTATTGGATTTTCTATAAAAGCGGGTTTTTTTAAACTATTGTATTGTATTATTTATTTTTAATTTTTTAGTTCAACTTTTTTTGAAAGCGTATTTTTTAGTTTTTTTAAACTATTATTTATTTTTCATTTTTTAGTGATTATTTAGCAATAGCTTTATGATATTTACATCTCTATTAGCTATTGCATAAAGCTCGCGTGCTTGATGTAAGCGAAGAGTTCTTTCTTCTTCAGGTTGTGAAGCTCGGTATTCGGCATTATGCTGACGCATTTGATGTAAGCGAGCTGGTCTTTTTTCTCCAGATTGTGAGGCTCTATAATTTTTCATATACTCTCTCCTGTTCTTCTTGAAGAGTCATGTTCTATTTCTTCACTAGAGAACTTTAAATATTTGTCTCTTAACTTCCGTCTCTTGTTGTCCAATCTCCTTCTTCTCTGTGTTTTCGTTTCATTTACCATTGTTGTTTCTATATAAATAGGAGCAACGCCCGAACATGAATGCTTAGAGGTAATAGAATACAATAGCTTAAGCGGGAACGTATTGTTCACTGCCGTTAAGAACTCAAGTTGAATCTATGGACCTGAAAGAGTGCACGCTACAGCCCACAATTGTACATGAATCATTGCGCAAATATGTAATTCTTCGAGCGCATGACATGGAGTGACCGTTGACAATACGTGCTGTCACTTGCGAGTAGTCCTATGCTTATCTCAAATAATAGAACTTTTTAAAGTGAAACTTCTTTATCGACGTATGGAAGAAATTGGTCTCGACACAGTCACTAGGGGTGTGCAAATATCGTTCGAATCGAATCTAATCGAATATTACTATTTGATTCTAAATTCGAATCGAATTTACGAATTATTCGAAAAATTCTTTTCTTTTTATAATTATATGATATTCTCAATAAATCGTAAATTAAAAAAAAATAATCGAGGCTTTAAGTGATTTGTGTACTCTATTGTATAAAAAAATATCTGATACTTAAAATATCACTAATATTTTTTTGTTGTAAGACTTTATGTTAATACTTTTTCTCTACTTATGTTAATATCTGAAAAATTGACAAATAGTTCGAAAATTCCAAAATTATTTGTCAATTCGCGAATTATTTGTAAATTTTCTAATTATTCGAAAAATGACGAGTAATTCGAAAATTTTCGAATAATTCGAAAATCGAATATTAACATTCGATTCGGAACGAATAATTCGTAAGTTCGATTTATTCGCACACCCCTAGTAGTCGCTCCTTGACGCCAGTGTTCCCAACTTGGGGGTTTTCCCCTAAATTTGGGGGGAAAAATGTGGACTGGGATTTTTTTAGGGGCTTTATATTTTTAGGGGTAGTTTTAGGGATTAATCCATCCCCTAAATGCTAAGTTTCTTTAATGTCAACATGTATGAATTGAAATAGTCAGAACCAGAATAAAATGAAATAATATTGGACGTATGAAATAATTTATAAAGACTATTAAACAATATTGCAGAATATTGTTTCTTTTTTACAAAATGCTATTTAGATAATTATCAGAAAAAATGCAAACAGTCGAAAAATTCGTATCATACGAGTGAGATTCGAACCTACGACCTCGGCTTTACGCGCCACGCTCACATCCAATTTTTTCTAATTCGTAATGCTAATAGCTAATAAATTAGAATTGGAATGCCTAACATGAATGTGTAGTTTTTTTTTTAGGGGTTTTTCAAATAATTGTGGCGATTTTAGGGGTTTTTGACTTTACATTTAGGGACAATTTTTTTTGGGAGTTGGTAACCCTGCTTGACGCAGTCACTCCGGGTCGCAGGTAAACAAAAAATCGCTAATCCTGGTTATCCTAGTAAAGATAACGGGTCAAACTATTTGAAATATTGAATTGTCATCGGTCCTTAGTAAGGATGCCAAATTTCGAGTTAATCCGATGTCTTGAAGGGGGTCAAAATCATGTTCAAAGATTCCGTTACATACTAACATACAAACATACGTATGAAGCTAATATAAAGCGTATAATAAAATGACGACCGATCGAGTAAATAATTCGAGCAAATAAATAATAAGAAGGCAATTTTTATTTGGCAGGTCATATAATATAATTATGTTATCCTTACTGGACCAAATACATGCCCACTGAGTTGGACTCGCTGGATCTACTCAGCTGTGGGTCGCGCCGCGTAAATTCCAGTAGTAAAGTGAGCCCGCTGAGTTTGTTTCGCCGGGTCTTCTCAGTCAGGGTCGCGTTTGGATCCGGTGGTACCATTAAAATAATACGTGACGTTTCGGAAATACACAAGGTCCATCTCGTTATTTACTTTAAAGTACCTTAAAGTACTTTAAAGTAGTAGTTTATATACCTAATAAGATATTATGTATTTCCTGATGAAAACTAAAAATAATTTATAAAAAAAACCGTCAATATTTTTGTACAAATTATATAAAATGAACCATAGTTAAATTATAATGTAATAATAAAAGATTTTTCTTTTCTGTATTGACTTGTCATAAGTGCTATTTGATTGCCTACGTGACCAAATAAAGCAATTTCATTTCATTTCAATTTCATTTCAAATAAATAAATGAAATCTACTTAGCCCGAAGAAGCCAGAAAGGAAGAACAAAGCCTTATTCTTCCCTTTTCCCGGTAAATATGTAAAATATATATATATATATATATAAAATATGTAAAATATTTTACATCCCATATCAGCCCATTGAGGGCGTCGTGGTCTCGCGGTACAAGTATATGCCGTGGGATTTAGAAGTTCCGGATTCTATTACCGCATCGAGTAATTGTTATTGTGTTTTTCCATTAGGAAATTCCGAGTAGCAGCACGGAGTCTAAAATTGGGCCTGAAAAAGAGCAATAGGCTAGCTACTACGTGGGACTGATATATGCCTGGCGAAATGTCGGGGCAGAAATGTGCCTCCGCCTACCAGGCTTGTGTACTTAATAATAATAATAAATACACCCAACAATCACATACATAGTTCTAACCCCACACTAAGATACAAGACTTGTGTCGTGGATATCAGAAACTACGAGAAACTTTTCGGTCTCACAAACTCCCAGACCCGAAACAAATACTTGTGGATCACACAAATCGATCTCGGTGCGGGGATCGAACCCGCGGCCTCTCGTTTCGCAAGCTGGTATCTAGCCAACTGCGCCACGGGGCTGTCAATGTGTCAATGTACTGCGGTTTGATGTTCATCACATGCCTAAGAACATCCTTATATAAACTGAAGTATACAGGTCCCTTTAATATTCCACAACAATGGTTAACAACATTAATCTCTACCTGGCTGGCTATAATGAAGCATGAATATACGCCCGCTGCAACGCAAATTGCTTCCATATATCATATTACATACTATGATTACCTACATGCGTTGGCTGAATTGAATGCTGCAAACGCACTACATATATACATAGTAATTAAGCTGAGTGTCAGACTGCTAGCTTTATTTGCGCGTTGATGTCTTGTATTTTATTTATTTTTATTTAGTATACTTCATTCGATAAAGTAGTGATGACCTCGAGGCTTAGGTGCGTGGTCGAGAGTCTCGGCGGTCGCGGATTCAAACTTCAGGCACACACCTCTGACTTTTCTAAGTTATGTGTGTATTCACATTGAATTATCACTTACTTCAACGGTGTAGGAAAACGTCGTGATAAAACCTGCACACCTAAAATTTCTTAGGAATTTCTTAGGCGTGTAGTGCGCTAACCCGCACTAGGCCAGCGTGGTAGACTAAGGCCTAAACCCTCTCAATGGTAGAGGAGGCCCGTGCCCAGCAGTGGGACCTATTTGGGCTGATGATGATGATGATACTTCATTCATAATATACGTCCTGCAGCAGAAGGTCCGACGACTTAAGAAAGGTGGCGGCTAGCGGATGGATAAGGGCTGGTCAATACCGGGATGGTTGGCGTTCAGCAGTGGACCGCGATAGGCGGAGAATAGAATATTTGATTGTACACTATACAAGAATGTACATAAAAAATTTGATAAATGGCAATGACAAAAAGAAATAGCTACAACAGGAGGTCTTATCGCTAGTTGCGATCTTTTCCAGACAACTTACGGTACTGAAATGAAAATTTGTAGATATGGCAGTTGTCAACAAAAAATGTACAAAAAAATATATACAAATAACATATAAATACACACATTATGTATAAATAACAGGATAAGTTTAAAGTATTTATTGTATGCCTCGTGGTCTCGCGGTACAAGTATGTGCCAAGCGATCTAGAGGTCCTGGCTTCGATTCCCGGGTCGGGCAAAGTGTTATTGGGTTTTTCCATTAGGAAATTCTCGGTAACAGCACGGAGTCTGGAAATGTGCCCGAAAAACGGCAACAGGCTCGCCCCCTATTACGTGGGACTGATACATACTTGGCGAAATGTGGGTGCAGAAATGCGTCTCTGCCTACCCCTTCGGGGAATACAGGCGTGAGTTTATGTATGTATGTATTTATTGTATTTTATTAAGAAATCAAATCTCACGGGCAGGTGTGTATTTGTTAGTCCATAGTCATGAAGTAAAATGAGGTATTTGTTGTTGGAACGCGTTCATTTCAAAATAAAGTTTTTTTTTTATTAATGTTAATTGTTAGCATTAGGCTCCGAATTCCGATACATGAAGAAGACGTCACAGTGTCTAATGAAAAAAAAGGTGTTCCATTGTTTTCTCTGATAGAACTCAATAATCAAATACCGAAGAATAAGAACAGAACCACGTAGACGTAACTATTATATTAGTTTAAACAGTTGAAACAAAACACCAAAGCTGTTCTATCACAGGATTAGCAGTAATAGTTAATTAATAGGCATCATCATCATCATCAGCCCATATACGTCTCACTGCTGGGCACCGGCCTCCCCTAATAAATAAGTAAGTATAAACTAAAGTTAATTTAATTTATCCATCGGGATTGAGATATAATTCGTATAAAATAAAACTACGTTGAAACGAATGCAAGAGAGTCGTACTGGTTCTATTTACTGACCACGTGTGCGCTCCGAGAAATTCAATTCTTAAAAGCGCTTTATATGCAACTGGGGAAATCGACTGTTTGATTTTACGGCGGACGTTATCGACTTAATGTCTGAACTGTAAGGATTTTAAACCAAGATCCTATTACTGCTGTTCCGTAGTACCAGTAGCGGTACTTCCATAGAAACCCAAAAGCCCAGCTTGCCTTACAAAATTCCGAATAATCTTTAAGCTTTAAATCTTTATTGAACAAAAGCAATTTGACATATAAATGAGAATGTCCTGACCCCACAATAAACAATTATAAACTAGACATTACACGATTAATGTGTAACGCTTTTGGGCATCTATGGAAGTATCGCCATTATGTAGTACCTATAGTTAGTGTACCTAAAGTTTTTTTGAGTTCAGCATAGACATTACACGATTAATTAAAAGTAACGCTTTTGGGCTTCTATGGAAGTATCGCCATTATGTAGTACCTATAGTTAGTGTGACTAAAGATTTTTTTAAGTTCAGCAGTTATTGAGCGCACAATATTCCGTACTAAGATTATGCATGCGAAAGCAGCTCTGTCCATCTGTGACTGTTTTACGCTTAAAGCACTGAATTCGCACAAATAATTATATTTGATCCGGGTGTTTATGAGACCGAAAAAGTCTATATACACGAAACAAGACGTGTAGTAAAAAAAGTAGTACGATACAATCTGGACAAATTCAATTCAAATGTGTATAGGCTGCTACTAGACAGGCATGCTCCATCGTCGACCGCATCGTCGTTTAACACCAGGTGATATCGTGGTCAAATGCCTGCACTAGTTTAAAAAAAAAAAAAACTGATGGCCTCGAGGCTTAGGCGCGCGATCGAAAATCTCGGCTATCCTCAGTTCAAACCCCAGGTACACACATCAAAATACATACATCAGGTACATACATACATGCGGATTATACAAGGACCCTGCAGTAAGCTAAGCTTGTGTCGCAGTGGTCTCTGTGTACAGAAATATATCGTAAATAATTTTTTTAGAATTAAAACAAAAATAGAATTAAAAAAACTTACCGTGTACATTTCCAAACTCGGAAAACCTAAAAGTTCTTAGGATGTTTTAGGTGTGTAGTCCACTAACCCGCACTAGGCCAGCGTGGTGGACTATTGCCTAAGCTCAGTTATAGAAAAGGCCGGTGCCCTGTGTTACTGAAAGATTAACAGAAATTATCCATTGCTATTTAATACCTAAGTAGGATTTTTAATCTTCCAAACTCCACTGGCAAAAACGCGAAAGGAACGAGTAAACCATAACTTATAGAAGTTTACGTAAAAACTTGCAGAAAGACAATGAAGATACTTTAAAAGCAAAATTGACTATGAACAATAGTCTTTATATTTTATTTGTTCGGCCTGAAGTACTGAGCCGCGGGAGAAGTCGCAAAGTAGCATATTTCAACGGCGCCATCTAAATTCTTACTACCACTTTGATATTGCCTCTACTGCGGTTTACAACTGCGGTCTGAATTTCGTTAAGAAATTTGGAGATTGACTGAATACGAATATCTTTTTTATTGTTAAAATCACATTACTTGACGTTTACTTATCTTTTTTAACTTATTTATATTTGCTTAATTTTGTGATCAATATTTTTAATTTTGCTTCTGTGAAATTCCTAACAGAAAAACCCGATTACACTATGCACGAAAAGGTTTTAAGTGCTTTCGGTCACCTTAAGCTACCGGACCAATGATGTAGTAACAATTATCACGCCCGTATCTTTTCTTAGTTACTTTTTCCGGTACATTTCAGGAAAGACTTCTACCGACAATTTACTTATAAAAACCCAGCACTGCTTTGCTCGACGCGGTTATCGAATCCGGGAGCTCCTGTAATATTTATCTACCAGACAGCCCCGTGGCGCAGTGGGCTAAATACCAGCTTGCGAAACGAGAGGCCGCGGGTTCAATCCCCGAACCGAGATAAATGTTTGCGTGATCCACAAAATATTTGATTCGGGTCTGGGTGTTTGTGAGACCGAAAGGCTCTCGTAGTTTCTGATACCCACGGCACAAGACCCGTATCTTAACGTGGGGTCAGAACTATGTATGTGACTGTTGGGTGTATTTATTTATTTATTATCTATGCACACCTATGCCACAAAACTTATTAGTCACTTTACACATTCGAAAAATACTTATAGAAAATAAGTTTGGTCATACGAAAATCGTTCAATTAAATCATTGTCATTCCGCCATTCATGAAGCATTTTTCATCTAGTTCAGTCACTCCGCTGCACTATAAAAATATTTATGAGCCTCAGAGATACTTTATAAATAGTACAGGACACACAATCTTGAAGTAATTCCGCGTTTAATCAAACGTAGAGCTGAAACGCGACGGGTGGAGCGACAACGCACAGAAGGCGGCCGACACTCGTTGAATAAGACTGAAATATAGTTATTTTTGCTGGAAACTAAAATGTACACACGCACACGAAAATGAATTTCAGCTTACTTTCCCTGAATAATAAAATACTGAATATTACGAATGCGAAATGCTCGGTGGGTTTTGTTGTTCTGTGGATTGTTGGAAATATCAGATTTTTGTAACTTTGTTTGCGTCGAATGAAGATTTGTGCCGTGCGATGTAGACGACCCGGGTTCGATTCTCGGGTCGGGAAAAGTGTATTGGGGTTGTCATTGGAAAATTCTCAGTAGCAGCACGGAGTGTGTAAATGTGCCCGAAAAATGGAAATAGGCTCGTTCCATATGGCGTGGAACTGACACATACCTGGCGAGATGTGGGCGACAGACTGACTACCCCTTCGGGAAATACCGGCGTGGGGTTATATATGTATGTCATCATCAGCCCAAATACGTCCCACTGCTGGGCACGGGCCTCCTCTACAACTGAGAGGGTTTAGGCCTTAGTCCACCACGCTTGCGGGTTGGCGGACTACACACCTAAGAAATTCCTAAGAACTTTTAGGTGTGCAGGTTTTATCACGATGTTTTCCTTTAACGTTAAAGCAAGTGATAATTCATTGTGAATACACACATAACTTCGAAAAGTCAGAGGTGTGTGCCTGGGGTTTGAACCTGCGACCGCCGAAATTCTCGACCGCGCGCCTAAACCTCGAGGCCATCAGTGCTTATATTTATGTATGTATGTATGAAGAATAAAGTATTCTATATTTGTGTTTGTAATGAATTAAACTTAGAAACTAAATAAACTCAATTTCTAAATCGCCGCTAACCAATCGCCACAATAAAAATTATATGACGCGGTAAAGTTTTGCGATGACAACACTGGCTTGTATTTACAGTGCGAAATTGATACCGCGGATCGAGAGGCTGGGAACACAGCGCCATAAATACGAACGTAGTACACGTGAGCTCATATATTGTAGGCCAGACGTCCGGCGCGAGGTATTCTCGTAATATTTTATATCTACACTGGATTTATGAAAGCAAAGCTTGAAGGGTTGTGTTAGGGTTCCGTGACTGGAAAGAGGAAAACGTCTTGAAGCCGTTTTGGTATAAAAGCTTGTGTGAAAGGTTATTTAGACCAATTGTTATTTTGACAGCCCCGTGGTGCAGTATGCTAGACACCAGCTTTCGAAACGAGAGGCCGCGGGTTCGATCCCCGCGCCGAGACAAATGTTTGTGTGACCCACAAATATTTGTTTCGGGTCTGGGTGTTTGTGAGACCGAAAAGTCTCTCGTAGTTTCTGACATCCACGACACAGGACTTGTATCCTAGTGTGGGGTCAGAACTATGTATGTGACTGTTGGGTGTATTTATTTATTTATTTATTTAAACAACAATTTGATCACTAATTAATTAACTACATTAATTCTTGAGAAGTCCCCCAGCCTCTAATGTAAGCGTTATTTATTTATTCAATTAGCACGGTTCCAACACCATGTACACTAATCGATAACAAACTATATAATACAAAATATCATAAAAATAAAGAACACAAAAACAAAAAAATACAATTAATATAAAAAAAAACAATGAAATAAGAGAAAATTAACCTTATATAAAATTAAAGTATTATACAATACACAATATAAACCATCCAAAAAAATCAATTAATAATACATTAATTATAAACATATTCATTTATGGTGTGTTTGTAAAAAAAAATACTACATATTATAAATGGTCCATACCCAATGCCATGACAGTATTAAAGAATAAAGTTGCATCGTTATTCCATTTAATACAAGCACTTTTAATATGGAATATAGTTTCAGTGAAATATGTGCGCGTCACCGTCGCGTGAGACAGCCCGCTCGATACTCGGCTGAAGTTTTGCGACACCGAACGAATGGCAGATTCATGAAACTTCGAATGTTGCGGCTTCTGCGGTGTGTACCACAATACTATTAAAGTTAAGCCACTGAGTGGTTTATGTTATAGTCGGAATAATTTCGTCATATTTATTTTTATTATTAAAGATAAATTTGACGAAATTATAATTATAAATTATTTATCTTTATTATTGACTGCCTCGTGGTCTCGCGGTACAAGTATGTGCTAGAGGTCTTGGGTTCGATTCCCGGGTCGGGTAAAGTGTTATTGGGTTTTTCCATTAGGACATTCTGGGTAACAGCACGGAGTCTGGAAATGTGCCCGAAAAACGGCAAAAGGCTCGCCCGCTGTTACGTGGGACTGATACATACTTGGCGAAATGTGGGTGCAGAAATGCACCTCTGCCTACCCCTTCGGGGAATACAGGCGTGAGTTTATGTATGTATGTTATCTTTATTATTTCATTAGTATGTACTAGTATTCACAATGAATTATCATTACTTTAACATCGTGAGCAAACCTGCACAACTAAGAGTTCTTAAAAATATCTTAGGTGTATAGTTCGCCAACTCCTAAACCCTCTCGGTTGTAGAGTAGGCCCGTGCCCAGTAGTTTGACGTATGTATACGGGCTGATGATGATGATGAATCTTTATAAAATAATACATGACTATATTTTGACTGGTAAATACAGAAACTGGTCATATTATATTTTTACGTAGAAGTTTTGTTTTGTTAAACAGATTTCCTCAGAAATTTCCTCATTTCTACTTATATATAAAACCCAAGATTATCCCTGATATTTTATGGTGTTTTTTTTTACAGAATTACGAAGATGACAAACATTCTATTTCAGACTTCCTAGATCGTATGTCGATCCTATGCGATTGACCCTCTTGTAGGCATAGATCAACGACACAATTTCCAAGACTCAGTCAATAAGACTAAGTCTAGGGTTCTGAAAAATTATGTGAACGAAACCCATAGATATAAAGCTTTTTTAGGGTTATTAATCAAGTTTTTAACGTGAGGCGTGAGGGGTAGGTATGTTACCGACATACCAAAGCTAGTGAATGCCCCTTTTGATACTTATATCGGACTTTGAGGGAAGACATTATATTGTTTGAGATAATTATTTTTAGGTACGTGAGGGTTCCACCACTGTCATGGCATTAAAATAAAAAGATAAAAAAATGTTACTATGAAAAATTACACTTTATAGAACCGCCTTAATAGTAATCCGCTATACCTTATGCACTAGACCACCCAATAGAATTATTCACAGCCAATATTATAGTTCTTTACATTGCGGCGTAAACGACGGCTTTGAAGCCCTTCTTTAATGCTTTGTGACGTTTCGTTTGATGTTTACTGTTATTACCAACAGTCATGCTATTGTTGCTCTAGTTGTTGTACTTTATGATATTTTGTACGAATTCTGAATATTTTCTCATTTATTGAACTTTGTATGGAGTTTATTGGAGGACTTGGTGCATTTACTGCAGTTTATTCAGAACTTAACTGTAGTTCGTGAATACTTTTTATTTAAACAACTGTTTAAACTTAATCATCATCATCATCAGCCCATATACGTCCCACTGCTGGCAAGGGCGTCCTCTACCATTGAGAGGGTTTAGGCCTTAGTCCACCACGCTGGCCTAGTGCAGGTTAGGGGACTACACACATAATAATTTCCTAAGAACTTTTAGGTGTGCAGGTTTTATGACGATGTTTTCCTTCACCGTTAAACTTAATTCCTTAACTTATTACAGCCCAGGTAAGTTAGATATACGAAGGTAAAAGTTAAGCGTAAATATTATGAAGGTTTATTTACTTACTTTAAAATCTATATGAGCCCATATATGTCCCACTGCTGGCCCCGCTGTCCAATTGCGGGTTGTCTGACTACATGCCTAAGAGATTTCAGGTGGAGAATTTCAAGGTGTTCAGACTTCTTCACGAGGTTTTCCCTCGCCCATATAGTTCGTTATAATTCATTGCGAATACACAAAGAACGTGAGGCCGCGGGTTCGATCCCCTCACCGAGACAAATGTTTGTGTGTTCCACAAATATTTGTTTCGCGTCTGGCTGCTTGTGAGACCGAAAGGTCTCTCGTAGTTTCTGATACCCACGACACAACACTCGTATCTTAATGTGGGGTCAGAACTATGTAAATATGTGACTGTTGGGTGTATTTTGGAGTAATGTTTAAATTATTACGTTAAGAACCTGTTACTAGTTTAGCAATAGACATGCATATTTAAATGTAGTGCAGTCCATAAATTATTTTTATAGACGATAAAAGCGATGAAAAACAAAAAAAAACCCGCATTAAGAAGCAAAAATATGCCACATCGCCATCAGTGTAAATGAGAAACAGATGTATTATAAAGTTTTTTTGCCCGAATTCAGGCTTCTGACAGATTTCAGTAAGAGCACGTTTGTATTAACGAAATGGACAGCTCTCAGCGAGCCGCGCAGCTTCTGAACGTTTTTCCCCCAATTATTTTGTGTGAAATAATTTCTGAATGAGTGCGCCGTGCGATCAAGAGGTCTCTGGTTCGATATTTGCGTTGGGCCAATTGCTTTTGGGTAGTAGGTAAAAACGGTAAGGTTGGACTTACAATACAACTGTCGAAACATGGTTGCAGATCTACATAGTTACATTATCCTTTCGATTAACAGGCGTAAGTCATTGTGTAATAATTTCGTGATAATTTTTGCTTTGGGTAAAGACCGTGCGAAGAAACACGATGGAGTTCTTAAACATCTCTTCACAAGGTAAGTGTGTGTTATTATAATTGAAAATACGTCCTAGGCGATGAAGTAGTAAATAAACATCTCTGTACTTTACGAGGTAAGTATGTGTTATTAAAATACGTCTCCAGTTCGGATCCCTGGTCAGAGAAAAAGTGAAAACACTTTCTACGGTTAGTACGAGTTGTCCACTCCGATTATGACGTGGAAATACGTCACTGTCTTTTTTTTTTTTGTTCTCGAGGGGAAAGCTGTTTATGGCTCTACTTCCCGCCAGCCCCGGGGGAGGGGGGCGGGAAGCGTATATCGGGGTCACCGGTCTTCCAGCCCGGCGCGCGGCGACGTCATGTCCGCGCAGATGTTGTTGATGTTGATGTTAGTGCCGGGCTGGGTCCCTAACAATATCCCTAAACCGGCATATCGACCAAAACCCCCCGGCCATCTCCGCGCCGAGTGGGGCGACCACGGTACGTTAGCGAGAAGCGCCAACCGTAATGCCGCAGCCGCCCGGTGCGCCTCCGAGACGTATTTGTCTCGGCCGTCTCGGAGTGTGTAGGGGGCGCAGTTGCACCCCCACTAGCTTGGTTTTCATTCGTAGTAACGTATTGAATTGAAATATATTGAACATTACATCACTTGAAACGCACAACGTGGGCGAACTGTGAGAGGCAGTGCAACATTGATTTTAAAAAATTACTGACGTTGAAATTTTAAAATAAATTCTTGATTAATTTTTAACATATAAAATTAATTTTAGGAGGCGGCCGTATTAATGCTTTAGGGGCAAATTTTCAGACTCCGTGCTGTTATTGAGAATTCTTTAATAAATAATAAATACACCCAACAGTCACATACATAGTTCCGACACCACACTAGGATACAAGTCCTGTGTCGTGTGTATCAGGAATACGAGAGACTTTTCGGTCTCACAAACACCCAATCCCGAAACAAATATTTGTGGATCGCACAAACATTTGTCTGGGTGCGGGGATCGAAGCCGCGGCCTCTCGTTTCGCAAGTTGGAATCTAGCCAACTGCGCAATGGGGCTGTCTATTCTGTCCAATTCGTTACTGGAAAAACCCAACTTTTAGCCGACTATGAACCTGTTGATGGCCCAGCACATACCTACTTGTACCGCGAGGCCAACGATTCAGTCTGTATTTTAAAAAGTATAACTTTGTAATGCGGAGTGAATTCTTTATTTATTTATGTAAAGCCCGGCCAAGCGGTCAAGATAAAAAACAAACGAATTTTATCCGGATTGAATTTATCAGCTCAACATGAGGTGGTCAAAGTCTTAATTCAAATTAGCTTAACTTACCTACAGGCTACAGTAGTATAGCAGAGTTATGTGGAAAGAATACTCACAAATCTGTTTCTAGGTGACATCATCATCATCGTCATTATCATCAGCCCATATACGTCCGTAATACTATACGTCCATATACGTACGTAAGTGAGACGGGTTACGCCTTAGTCCACCACGCAGGCCTAGTGCGGGTTGGCGGACCAATTCCTAAGACTTTTTTAGGTGTGCTCGATTTCTAGTGATAATTGCTACACCGTGAAAGTATGTGATAATTCATTTTGACCACACAAATAACTTGAAAAGTTAGAGGTGTGTGCTTGATGTTTGAACCCGCGACTGCTGAGATTTTAAACCGACCGCGTGCCTAAGCTTCGAAGCCATAACTATTTATTACTTAATTACGTCAAATAATGAATACAAATTTATTGATAGACTAGTGGACCCGACAGACGTCCTGTGCACAATTTTAAATTCAAAAATTCTTGTTTTTTTCAATCTAAACCATTCTCAAATCAACCTGAAGACACACGAAAAATTTCATCTGCCTTCTTTTGAAAGAAAATGAATTGTTTAAGATTTTGGAGTTATGTTCTGATACAAACATGATCAAGTTATATTGATTCCACTGTTCTCAATACCAAATACGGGTTCATTAATCTGAAACCATTGTAGAGGACTGGAAGCATTCCGACATCCGAGCTGTGCAAATATTGAATACTGCCATCCTTTGAATGCGTATTACGTCACATATCGTTTCAATAAAATTATTATTTTGCCAGCCAACTGCATACTAACTACGAGTAAGTGGGATTGCATATCCACCAACACTTTTGTGTCATAGAGGGCAGTTTGAGTGCTACAGTCTATTGTAAATTACCTTCTTCTAGAACTCCTTTAGACTTTCATTTAGGTATTCTCTTTGTTTAACGTAAAATATTTTTTTTCCTCAGTCGCCCCTGATTCAATTTACTCGATAAATGGCTTTCCTGAGTGGTATTTCATTCAATATTTAGAATTATATTAATCCAGAATAAATAAGAATAATTAGGAGACGCCCTCATATTCATTCCTATCAGATGTCCCGTGAAAGTTTATAATGAAGTTACCGATTGTACGGACACGGACGTACATAGTATAAGTATATAAATATACATAATATGTGGATAACACGAGTAGAGGCACATGCCAGTCGCAAATAAATATTTATAGAGAATGCTTTGTGTTCATAGTCCTTTGAAGTAGGTAATAAATACCGCCCTGTTACCTAAACTGAACAAGACCGAGTGGACTATGTTGTAAAGTAAGGCATTGAGGATGTCTTATAAAAAAAAAATGTGTCAGGCCACGCATAGAATAAAATACACCCATATTGGTTTTATAATTCCAAGTAAGCGAATTTTATAAGTCATCTAAGATGTAGTTTTCCTTTAAAATTCATCACATGCATTACATCATCATCAGCTCATATACATACGTCCCACTGCAGGGCACGGGCCTACTTTACAATTGAGAGGGTTTAGGCCTTAGTCTACCACGCTGGCCTATTGCGGGTTGGCGGACTGCACACCTAAGAAATTCCTAAGAACTTTTTAGGTGTGCAGGTTTCATCACGATGTACTGATGATTCTTTCACAATGACTGACAATTCTTTAATATCCATACATTTGCTAAGTCTAGTCTATTGTACCTACCTACTTATATGAATTATTGCAAACTTCGTGCATAATTATTACACCACCTAGTTACGACTCTATTACAATAATTCAAGCCGTTTCAGCTTCAGAATTCAGCTGCGTGGAGACAAAGTTCGAGTGAATCGCATAACTTAAGCTTAGCTTCGTGTCCTAAATGAGAAGTGTGAAATTATCTATACGTACATACATACATAATACAATACGGGCACATATCGAGACTCGGTGCTGCTATTGAGAATTTTCTATTGCAAGAACCTAATAACACTTTATCAGACCCGGGCATTGAATTCTAGACCTCGAGATCGCACAGCACACCTATGCTGGAGACCACGAGGCAGGCAAAACAAACATGTATGCCTTTACCAAATCCTATAGTCAATTGTTCAACTACTTTCCAAAAAATCCTAATAGAAATCGAACTGTCTGATAATTACACAGTAGTCAAACGTCCCAATCCCATCAGTATCCAATACACAGCCACAAACAGCGTTGTTAAGTCACTATCGAGTACAGATATCGCGGTGTTTTGTGCACCAACCAGGAGCTGTATGCTATTATACTCGTCTTTATTATTGAAGGAGTAAAGTTGATTTTCGATTGTTGTATAATAGATTCTGTGATACGATCGAGCTTAATCTGTTTAGTGACTATATTCAATTTGTGGTACGGTAATCCGGTGAAATCGGTGGTGCGTGTTGAAAAACAAAGTGGATCAATACATTTTTGCGTTTAAGGGACTAATTTTACGAACCAAACGGAACAAAACGCAATGGTGTAAGTACAACTGGTTTCTAAAGACAGTGGTACCACCACGGTTCAGTCAGCTTATTGTTACTGTAATTCCGTCTAACTTCAGCGTGACTCGACAACTTCAGTAATTCTGTGAAAAAAATGGGCGATAGTAAACTTTTACGTTAAGTTTCCCAAGTTTAAGACGAGAACCTGTAAAATGTCAAAAGAAATTCTGATTTCCAAGTATTTGTAAAGGTGCATGGCAGTGTTTTAATGGGTTGTGTTCATCTTTTAAAAACGTTGCTTGGACGGCGAACAGACGGTCGCGACATTGCTACGGAATATAATGAAATGGATTTTCATCCAACATTAAGTCACATTAAAATAAATGAGTATTAAGGATTTGAAGGCAAAAGAGAAATTCTGACTGATGTTGTGAACGGTCATGTATTTCACGCTTTATAGTTTTAATAAATCGTGATTATTTTTTGTTTTCTTAGGCGTTTTCAAACAGAAAAGTATGCTGAGTGGCATCAATAAATATAACAAAATGTTGAGTATTAGTTTTTATCTTCATTAGCTTGATTGGAACAACGAGAACAAAGCCAGTGCGATTATTTCGCGGGATCAAACCCCTGGCACACGCCTCTGACTTTCCGTAGTTACATATGTGTGTATTCACAAAGAATTATCACCTACTATAACAAGTAACAGTGAAGGAAAACATCGTGATGAAACCTGCACACCTAAAAGTTCTTAGGAATTTGTTAGGTGTGTAGTCCGCCAACCCGCACTAGGCCAGCGTGGTGGACTAAGGCCCGTGTCCAGCAGTGGGATGTATATGGGCTGATGATGATGATGATTACCTGTCTTAGTTTTCGATTTTTCACACCCAGTGAAGTTTCGAAAAGAAAGACTCATGTATTTAGAATTCAGTTAGTAGTCCGTCTAAACATAGAGCTACTTGTAATTCATTCCTTGCAGTGAGATATGAAAAATTTGAAATTTATGACTATAGAGTTTTTTTATCCACTTTAAAAAGAAATAGCTCGACTATGTCTGTTATGTCCAGATGTTTCAGGTTTGGTTTGTATAAATAAAACTACTTAAGCTTGGTTTCAATAGCGTCTGACACGTCCACTCGGTCCGATATCACAGGTAGTAGTGCACCGGTTTGAGTGGGGAACAGCGCTTATATTGTGATTTATTTTCACGTTTACCTTACAATTAATTATATTAATATTACGTGTACACTACATCTCTTCCCTTTTCAATGATTTTTTAAAATAATTTTATTTTGTATTTAATTCTTTATCTTTAACCAATCAAATAATATTTCATAATAACAAACAAACACTTATATAAGTATATTGCGCTACACACATAAACAATATGTTTAGATTTTTAATCTATTTTTTCGTTTTGAATGAAATGAAATAATATATTTTTTTTAAATCAATAAAATGTCAAATATTATTTCACTTAAATTTAGTGATATCAATATTGAATTTACCGCACCGTTCGGAAGGCAGTTATCACTAGAGAAGAACGGGCAAGAAACTCTAGTGTTGCTCTTTTCCAATAAAGAAATAAATTACAATATAAGTATAGTCCATTCTTCTTCATCTTTCCGGGTGTATGATATTTCTCCTCCAGTCTAGTCCAGTTCGTTGACGACTTGACCAGTGTGTGTATGTATCATGTACACAACATCACTGACTACATATACCTTTTATAAAATTGTAGAAGAACATTTTTTTTTAAATCTAGCTACAATTTTTTTGTAAATAATTTGGATCTTAAATCTTACACTTGATAAAAATAATAACACAATTTACCTCCATCAGCTACAGATCCACTGCGTTGTTGACAACCACATCTATGATCTACAGTCGAAGTGATCCTTAACATCCTTGTTGCGACTGAATCTGAGCAATGGTCCAAGAAAATTGACGCCAGTGTCAATACATGACTGAACTGGTCGTTGTTTCTGCGCATAGGGTTAGGAGGATTTGGTGCTAACACCAGAGTATAAACATAACATTTCGTGTCTGTATCAATTTTGCCTCATTATACTTTAGTCCGTAGTCGTGGTTACATGGCAAAGATTTCGGGACGACTATCGTGAACGCAATAGGAATAATTTAATTTCCTCGTAGCAACAAATTATCTTGACAGAGTTCATTTTCAAAGACCTTGTAACTCAATAATTACAAGGTGTGAATACACAACAGAGTGTCAATACACTCTGTTCCTAGTTATTTTGGTAAACACCATTTTTTTTTACTAATTTATAATTCGCAGTCATTCATACTAACCTACTTCAGTTCACTTAGGGAAATTGCCAAAGGTCGAGCCTCTGCTAAATTGAGATAGATATATCGAACGGCTTATCTGGTTCTGTACAGCCACGCAATAGTGACTATGCATCAGATATGCTTTTCTTGCCTGAACTGTACACGACATTAAATTATATGATTGTAGACGTTATACCCAACGTTCAATCCGGGCACATGCTTCCAACTTTTGGGAGAACATGACCTTCAGGGGTTTATGATCATTAACTAAATCTTAACCGTATTGTTCAAACAAATAAATATTGAAACGTGCAACTTCCCAGACTAACGCAAGAGTCCTTTTCTCGGTCTGACAACGTTTCTCATGTTCTATTGGACTTATGTTGCCATAAGCAATTATCCTTGGCTTACTTTGACGAGCATTGCTCTTAGTACAACTGGACTAGCATCGGCAAAACTTCTGTCCTTTGACCTTTCATAGGTTTGTTGTTTGTGTCTCATTTCTTAGTCATAATACCCAAAGATCTTATTTGAGTCAGAGTCCGTTTCAAACAGCTAAATGCTTTTTTTTAGTTATCGTCCCGATACGAGCTTATATATACGGACTTGGCTAACTTTAATTTTAACAACTCGCGCAATAGGATTCTCTCTAAAGATTTTTGAAAGCATTCGTGAGCGCATAAAATACTAAACGCGATATGTTTGTGTCTGAATAGACCTCGGCTATGTAAAATTCTTATGTATCTACTATCTTCGCTCAACTGCTACTAATGCAAAGAATTGCTTAAATTTAGCTTGAGAACACTTTGGAATAGCGGAACTTGCGGGTTAGCTGTTCCATAGTAGGTACCATTACCTTACACCCATGTGTTTCTCTCTAATATCTTTGCTAGCTTGTCTCATGTATACGCAAATTCTAACATCTCCGTTCACTTTTTGAAACGGGTGCTTCAGAAGAGATCCATTCGGATGAACCCTCAATAAATTAAATAATATCTGTATTAGGTATGGAATTTCTTGAGTTTAAACTCTACGACAGGATAGAGAAATTGGTTGAACAGACGCGGTCTATTGAAATATGGATTTGAACATCCTTGATTTTGGAAATGTTTCCGCGACTGCATTTACTTCTAGGCCCAGTCTGAGGACGCAAAATTTACTTGCAGTTTCTTTTCACACTTTTTACCGCATAAATCGCAGATTTTTCGAAACTACACCCATTTTCGACCTCGTGAACTCGATTCAAAACTTTCTACAACTATGAGTGGACTTTGACTTCGATAGGCCATAAATTTCTACCCGAACGCCTTTTTAAGATCTTCCAAAGTAGCATTAATGACATTTTACTACTTGGATTAATAAGCATTTCTGTTTCGACACAGTCAAACAATTAATAAATTAATTAATTAGTTGACGATGAATTGCTTAAGTGTCCAGTTGTATATTTTTGTAACTTTGTTTTAGGTAAATTTCGCTGGTCTAACTGAAATTTGCGCTTTTAATAATCCAATAACATTTAGGGGATTTGCAGAACCATATGTCATAAACTCTGACTTATCTTGGATCTACTAAATTGATCCTACAACAGCATAGGATTTTAAATATTTCCCCGTCTCTTCATTTACAACATTGTATTGGCTCACCGGATCGTTTAGCATGGTTACATTGATGCCGCCCAGCTGGCAAACTTGTTTTTATTCACCAATGTGAAACACACAGTTCACATCATTTGTTGGTGATTTTGTGTCCTTTCACTTAGCCTTCTTAAAGCCAGATTTTTGAGTCTTTTAATCTTTCTCTAAATCTTTGCTTACGGCTTGCGAGGCATTGATTTTTGTAGTAGCTTTTTGAAACTATATTTGCCATACATTTGGTCCTTGCGGGATAACACATCTAGTACGAGGCATTGATTTTTTAAGCGGCTTTTGACACCACAATTAATTGCCATATATTTTTCCCTTTGCGGGATAGCACATCTAGTATCAGGCATTGATTTTTGAAGTAGCTTTTAAAACCACTTTAATTGCCATATATTGTGTCCCTTGTGGGATAGCACATCTAGTACACCGTAGCAGTAAATGCAAAGAGCATTTCTGCTTTGTTCCAATCCTGTTCTTTGCCGTTTTACGGTTTCCATAAATTGGCTTCCAGTGGGACTTTTCAATAGTAACAGAGTCTCAAAGGCAGTCTCGGTCTCAGAATCACATGCATAAGTAAATAAATACCCCCAACAGTCACATACATAGTTCTGACCCCACATTTAGATATAAGTCTTGTGTCGTGGGTATCAGAAAACTACGGGAGACTTTTCGGTCTCACAAACAAAATATTTGTGGATCACATAACATTTGTCTCGGTGCGGGGATCGAATGTTCTTTGCGAAGTTCGGAGGGCTTGCATTTGTTTACTATCTGGTCCAAAATATCATTGTCTTTGTTTGCATAATAGCATTTGGAACTTTGATCTCGTAATGTAACGAGGAATTCCTGTTTCATTAGGCGAAATACTTGTCGCTCATAGAGGATACTAGGCAAAAAGCATCCTGTCTAATCGTTTGGTGTCTATTACGTAAACTTCTGTTTCACGACAACACCAGGGAGATTGTAGTATATGTCATGCAATGCCAAACCCTCCGTATAGCACGCTTTTTTTAGCGGCTTGTTTATTCTTCAAAGTAGCAAACAAATTTCGAGAGCCCACTTCGATATTTGCCACCGCTAATCTATTGAGGTCAAATCTCACTATCACAGTCAAATTAGTGTATTGCGGGGGTAATTGTGCCACTTTTTTTTTTTTTTTTTTTTAGGACTTGCAATCACGAAGAGACCATTCAATTTTAAATTGTAACCCCAGATACGGGTTTTGCAGGATTGGAATAACCTAACAATTTGTTAGTTTTGCATACGCTGGCATATTTCTATGCCAATATATGTATGTATCTTGATGGCTTTAGCCATAATAATTGCGGTGTACTTCTGTCGGGTACACTACCCAACTTGCAAATTCTTACAGGCACTCGTTACTATTTTTTTGCACAGTTAGCTTTGAAAAAGTTAAAGTAACATATGATACTTTGGATTGAACACGACCCGCCGTTTTAAGATACATAGGCACGTGATGTGTACCATACTATGGATGGAAGAATTTATTCATCTGTGCACAAAATAGTTATTTGTTTTGGTAAGCATTTGCTGGCATTTATTTTATTTTTTTGGCTGTATGATTGAAACTAGTCGAATATGTAAAATATTTTGTTTAACTTTGTTAAACAAATACAAGAATTACTGGTAGTAGAAGACCAGGTATGTCTCACTCTTTTTTTTCATAATTAATAATTGTTATAAATTATAATTAATAATTATTATATTTATTCCAAAGTAATAGCATCAATCATACTTAATCTATTTCTTTGATAATATTATATGTCATGCATATTATATTTTTGTTTGCACTTACGTACTTATTCCTCGTCGCCAATGTTATGTCCAGATGTTTCAGGTTTGGTTTGTATAAATAAAACTACTTAAGCTTGGTTTCAATAGCGTCTGACACGTCCACTCGGTCCGATATCACAGGTAGTAGTGCACCGGTTTGAGTGGGGAACAGCGCTTATATTGTGATTTATTTTCACGTTTACCTTACAATTAATTATATTAATATTACGTGTACACTACAATGTCCATTATAGCATTTGCCTAAACGAAGTACATTTTAAAGGATGCATTAAAAAAAAGTCATTTTACAAATTACTTCTCAGAAGATAATTGCAACAGAATCCATTTGGTAGACAACTTTCTTCAGTAATGTAATCCCTAGACGTTGATGAGTAGTGGATTAAAGACAGCACATATACCTAACGCTTAGAAACAAGGTAAACTAAACTCAGACACCATTAGCTTAGGGTCTTAATTTCCACGAAACAAGATTCGCTGTGTAAGCTGGATATTAATGCGACTGGTATAAATTGAGACCCATACCTACGTTTAAATACCGGTAAATGTGGGGTTATTGAATACGATGCGGGAGGTTGGGCGGGTCCTGTTATGTTAGACGTGTGATGTGCGGAGTTGAGCGAGTATTATACTCGTAGTATCTAAAACTGCCGTCCGCTTGGCTAGGGCATATGACATTTGCGCGTTTACTTTACCTTAATTAAATATTGTTAATATTGAATCGCTTGAACGGTCAGTGGGATCGCAATAAATAATAACTTGGCGTAAATTTGTAGGTTTCGTAAGCTGTAATGAGTATTCTCAGATCAAGTTTTCGTTTTGTTGAGGTTGTAGTAGTTTTGTTTTTAAAAACTAGAGGTTAACCACGAAGATTATAAATGCACTCGATAAAAATATTTCTTTAATTTTATTACGTAGGACTTGAAGCTTAACTGGCTTCGGTGTTACAGACGCACGTGTGTTGTTTTGTGTAAATTTTCATAATTAAAAAAAAATACATACATAAACTCACGCCTATATTCCCCGAAGAGGTAGGCAGAAGTGCATTTCTGCACCCACATTTCGCCAAGTAAATATAATAGGGGGCGAGCCTATTGCCGTTTTTCGGGCACATTTCCAGACTCCGTGCTGTTACCGAGAATTTCCTAATAGAAAAACCCAATAACACTTTGCCCGACCCGGGAATCGAACCCAGGACCTCTAGATCGCACGGCACATACTTGTACCGCGAGACCACGAGGCAGTCAAAAAAATTATTGTGCGAATATAGTTGACTAAGTTTATTTATCTTACTATAACATATTTTATATAAATAAACTTATATAAAATATGTTATAGTAAGATTTATAAGTGATAGAGCCAGGCTATACTACGAGTAAATGAGATGTGCGCTATGCATGAGCTCCAATGGGTTGGTACAAAAAGTTTCGATAAAACATCCGCATCAACTTCTCATTGATTGTTTTTTAAGCGGCCACCTATTTAACGCGCAAATGATTCTTGGGTACATACTTACCGCCACGACTTACGCAATTTTTCTCTCATTGAAATTAAATACCATTTAAGTATACTACAAATTGTTAATAAGTACTGGAGAAATAAAATAAAATTATAATATCAAAAGAGAACAGCGCCATTGGGCTCATGAATCAGCGAGTTGGATTCAAATATATTCAAAGCAGATGACAAAGGCTGTTATTCCTTTATTGTAATGATATTGAAATGTTTACAAGGTGTTGGTACTTTTATGAAAATAGTTATTTTTACTATTCTGTTTAGGTTTACCTATATAAATATATAAATATAAATACACCCAACAGTCACATACATAGTTCTGACCCCACACTAAGATACAAGTCTTGTGTCGTGGGTATCAGAAACTACGAGAGACTTTTCGGTCTCACAAACACCCAGACCCGAAACAAATACTTGTGGATCACACAAACATTTGTCTCGGTGCGGGGATCGAACCCGCGGCCTCTCGTTTCGCAAGCTGGTATCTAGCCAACTGCGCCACGGGGCTGTCAATAGTCAATAATATATCATAGTTTTATTTCTTTGCTGTTTATTCAATGGTCTATTATCGCATTATTATTTTTTCACCGTGAAACTGTCAAAATAATATTTGCTAAGATATTTTAGTTCAAGAGAAATAACTTTCCAATTAGTTAACTTTTACGTTAAATCTTCTGGACTTAAATTCACTATCACCATTTTGGCAATTTGGGTCACATCCATACTTATTAGTCATTGCGATAAAAGTCTGCATAAATAGAATTCCGTGCCCCGTCATTATTCAGGACCTGATTATCGGGCCGATTCTTCACTTTAGACATAGGTGATAAGTGGTGATAAGTGGTGACGCATCGCTTGAATAAAGGTCAAGTGGGTCAAGAATCAACCTCTAAATGAATATTTCTTTTTTGGAATAAGAAAACACACTAATAGTACTGTCTCGTAGTCATCTTCAGGTCCTCCACTGTAACCTTTAAATCATTATATTTAAAATCGTTACTAGTCGTGTTGTATCTATGATTCTCAATTTATGTTTTCATTTTTATCCTTTCCTATGATAGTTTTTAATAATAAATGTAATTAAATGCAAAAATTGTAATTTCTTAGTTCTAATTCCGAATGTGGTTTTATTTATTTATAATTTTATTCTTCTTTTTTTTGTATCGTCACACTATTTTTTTATTTTGTTTTTTTTTTATATAATAATTATTATTATAATAGCACATGTATCATTAAATGTAATTTCCAATACTAATATAAATAATCTGTCTGAGCAATAATATCAAGAATGTTGTATTCACCTATAATGATGGTACGCAATGTCCAATGCTATTTATTCAACAGTATTTTAAAGTGTATGTGTAACTGTCGATGGTGTCTCTAAATAAATAAATAAAATAGTCTCGCGACATAAGAGGTCCCGGGTTCGATTCCCGGGTCGGGCAAAAAGTTATTGAGTTTTTCTATTGGAAAGTTCTCAGTAGCAGGATGGAGTCTGGAATTGTGCCCAAAAAATGGCAAGAGGCTCGCCCCATTTTACGTGGGACTGAAACATGTATACCTGGCGAAATGTGGGTGCAGAAATGCACCTCTGCCTACCCCTTCTGTAAACCCCATACATATGCGTGAAGTTATGGATGTATGTATGTCCGAATAGTAGGATGGAATAATTGTGTACTTACGTATAAGCATTATGTTGGGAAACGAGAGGTTGTGGTTACATTTACTTTGGGTTTGGTTGGTAATGAAATGAAATGAAATTATTTATTGAATCTGTAAAATGTCAAATACATCACTTAGATTCAGTCATTTCAAAATTTGGTTTACCACCCTGTTCGGAAGGCAGTCATCACTAGAGAAGAACGGGCAAGAAACTCTAGTGTTGCTCTTTTCCAATCAAGAGATAGTTTACAATATTGATACAAAAAATGAATTTCTCAAATTAGAGCAGCTCATTAATAATATATGTACGACATAATGTCGACTCACTAATCAACAGTGCATCTATGATATAGTGGCAGTGCGGTCAACTTCATCATCATGACAGCCCCGTGGCGCAGTTGGCTAGACACCAGCTTGCGAAACGAGAGGCCGCGGGTTCGATCCCCGCACCGAGACAAATGTTTGTGTGATCCACAAGTATTTGTTTTGGGTCTGGGTGTTTGTGAGACCAAAAAGTCTCTCGTAGTTTCTGATACCCACGACACAGGACTCGTATCTTAATGTGGGGTCAGAACTATGTATGTGACTGTTGGGTGTATTTATTATCATCTGCCGAAAGATGTCCACTACTGGACATAGGCCTCCCCCAAAGACTTCCAAAGCGCTCTGTCGGTAGCAGCATGCGGTCAACTTGCTACGCCTGAATAGAAAAATAAGTATACATAAGCAGCTTTCGTTTTGTAATAACTTCTTTATATTATTACTATCTTGTATCGTAAAATCATACATTTTATAGACTCGAAAGCTGTTCAAACAAATCCCTGCGATATTTTGCTAATCCAATGCACAAACTCAGCCTCGACTGTTTTATGTGTATCTTATATTTTACGATCGTCTCAAAGATATAAAAACATCGAGTAAATATCGCCTTTTGCGCGCGTGATGGAAGAAAGAGAGGAACATATGACAGTTTCTACAGGTGTGAAGAGTGCGGATAATCATTTTATACATTAAAAAATATCTCGTGGATTGTTAACGACATTCTTCTAACAAAAAAATAATTGATGTGTGAAATCTATTCATTTGGTGTAGCTTATATGCTACACAACGATGCCAAGCTGACAAACTGTGGTTTGACTTACTTATCGTCAAGTGTGGTGTTATCACTTTACGGTGGCACAAAGAAAAAAAACGGAAAATGACAATTCCCATTGACCTTATCGCTTTGAATAATAAGCAAAAAAATCTTCCCGGTTACATTATTTAAGCAATAGGCTCGCCTCCGATTACGTGGGACTGATACATACTTGGCGAAATGTGGGTGCAGAAATGCACCTCAGCCTACCCCTTCGGGAAGTACAGTCGTGAGGTTACGTGCATTAATTACTAGAATTTCCTTTCTTTCCGTCTGACGTAAGGCTAAAATACGTATAAATAAACAAGCTCGAAAAAAGTTTGCGTAAAGCTCGAAGGGTAAATGAGCTTTGTCGTTGATTTATGGATGTAAAGGGATTTGTGCGATGTAAATAAATAGCATATTACGATGTAAGTTTTAGACGAACTTTTAGAATAAAGCTCCACGGCCGGCTTGGGATTAAGGAATCAACGAACTAAAAACTTATTACGAAAATATTTATTGTGTTCGCTGGGGATATATTTCGCGTCAGTTTTATGGATTTTTATTGTAAATTATTGACATTGTTATTGGTAGAATTATTCTTTAAAGTTGTTTATTTTATGACTTAGCCTTTTTTTTTAATTGAACCGTCTAACCTACGCTTTTAAGACTGTCGATCAATTAGTGTAAATGGTGTAACCGTGCTAATTGAATAAATAAATAAATAAAATAAATAAGAGTGATGATTTTACTGTATCGTTGTCTCGGGGCAGAAATGTCTACCGTGCGATCTAAAGGTTCTAGATTCGATTAACGGGTCGGGAAAAAGGTTATTCATCATAATCATCATCATCAGCCCAAGGGTTATTAGTTTTTCCCAATTGTTTTTTTTTTATTCTATTATAAATTAACTACTAACTCGTAAACCAACTTCGTATACCAAATCCATAACCAGTACTAATAGAATGAAATACTCGTGCAAAGGTATGTATCAGTCCCACGTAATAGGGGGCGAGCCTATTGCCGTTTTTTGGGCACATTTCCAGACTCCGTGTTGCTACTTAGAATTTCCTAATGGAAAAACCCAATAACACTTTGCCCGACCTGGGAATCGAACCCAGGACCTCTATATCACAGGGAACATACATACTTATGCCGCGAGACCAAGAGGCAGTCATATTAACAACTAATGAAAATCTATTTACACAAACAAGCCTGAATAAACTCTGTAAAAGATTCATTACACATTTTTATGCAGCAACGCGGGTATAGTATGAAAAATATCGTATAAAGCCTGTTGCAATATGAATACGGTACAAAGGCGGTAGGCAGTCATTCAGGCCGCTACTATGAAAAGCCTTTTGGCTCCCGCAGTTACACCACCCCTTGTATGCTTACTTTATGGTGTAGTGCGGCCTACTTTGATTCAATTTTGTGGGATGTTAGTGAAAGTTCACCCTATCTTTGCTATACAACCCGTTACCCCTGGTTTTTACGTTAGTAGGATTTTTTTTATGAATCTACATACAAATAAATTACAATTTTTGTCTGTCTGTTTGTTCCGGCTAATCTCTGAAACGGGTGGACCAATTTTAACGGGACTTTCACTGGCAGATAGCTGATGTAATGAAGAGTAACTTAGGCTAAAAAAATATTAAGAATCGGCTGTTAGACGGAATGAGCCTAAAAAAAAGAATCGGCTGTTAGGCGGAACGAAGTTCACCGGGTCAGCTAGTATTAAATAAAAAGCATAAAGACGGTCTCATTGGGTCCGTAGAATAAACTAGAACGTGATCAAATAGTACCTAGTTTGATTTTGTGCAATGGGATTTGGGTTTTACCGCAATACATACATACATACATAAACTCACGCCTGTATTCCCCGAAGGGGTAGGCAGAGGTGCATTTCTGCACCAACATTTCGCCAAGTACCTATGTATCAGTCCCACGTAATAGGGGGCGAGCCTATTGCCGTTTTTCGGGCACATTTCCAGACTCCGTGCTTTTACTGAGAATTTCTTAATGGAAAAACCCAATAACACTTTGCCCGACCCGGGAATCGAACTCAGGACCTCTAGATCCCACGGCACATACTTGTACCGCGAGACCACGATTTTTTTTAATTATTAATAGCACCAGAATGGAGTGTGGAAATGTCTATGGTTTACCAACCGTTATTAGCTCTCCCCTTCTATTTGGAGTTATAATCCTATAGGATAGTTAATGAAACTTTCCAACCCATGACAGCCTCGTGGCGTAGTTGCCTAGACACCAGTGAAACGAGAGGCTGCGGTTTCCATCCTCGTATCGAGGCAAATGTTTATATCATCATCATCAGCCCATATACGTCCCACTGCTGGACACGAGCCTCCTCTATCATTGTGAGGGTTTAGGCCTTAGTCCACCACGCTGGCCTAGTGCGGGTTAGCGGACTACACACCTTAGAAATTTTAGGTGTGCAGGTTTTATCACGATGTTTTCCTTCACTGTTAAAGTACCTGATAATTCTTCGTTACACACATAACTTTGAAAGGTCAGAGGTGTGTACTGAACCCGCGACCGTCGAGATTCTCGACCGCGTGCCTAAACCACGACTATATAAATGTTTATATCAGCCACAAATATTTTCGAGTATGAGTGTTCATGAGACCGAAAAGTTTCATGTAGTTTCTGATACCCAAACATAGGACTTGTATCTTAGTGTGAGGTCAGAACTATACGTGTTTGTTGGGTATTTTTATATTTATAAATTTTACCAGACTACTCGTAGCTTTTTCAGTAAAGTGCTGGTTTATATAAGGCTATACATTTAAGTCCCACAGTTAGATGTAGGCTCTCTCTAGGGTCAAGATTAGTAAGTCCATCTATGCACATTTAATGTAACAGTCTTCAAGTACTTACCCTTTATGTCTCCGTATAACTTAAGCACGTATTACACGAGCAGTAAAGTGACCGCAAAGCTCCAAGCTTGAAATTAGGCAACGTGTACATATGTATGTCTGACATTGCTTAATTCTGAATGTACATATGTTTAGTTTCTCAAGGTGACATTACATTTATACAATACATTCATACAACCCCTTGGCGCAGATGGCTAGACACCAGCTTGCGCAACGAGAGATCGCGTGTTCGATCCCCGCACCGAGATAAATGTTTGTGTGATCCACAAATATTGATTCGGGTCTGGGTGTTTGTGAGACCGACAAGCCTCTCGTAGTTTCTGATACTCACGACACAAGACTTGTATCTTAATGTGGGGTCACAACTATGTATGTGATTGTTGGGTGTATTTATTTATTTGTACTAATATTATAAATAGGAAAATAATTGTATGTACTCTTTTACTAAAAATTGATCAACTAATTCGAAAAAAATATATAAGCATTTTTAAATGTAATTGCCACCGAGCAGGGATCGAAGTGTCTTCAAAATTATTGATAATTAAAAACCAAGCAGATATGTTTTAAAGTGTAAATGACTAAAGAGATATTAACTATTTTTTACATAGATAAACATTGAACAACGGCTTTTTAATGCAAGATAAATCACGGTAAAAATGTAATTATAAGGTATTTCGCCACGCGTCGACTCCGTTTTAAAAAACGATCCGTCAAAATATATTAATAGTTACAAGTAAAACAGCTTTTGGTGGGTAATGCACGCAAATTACCGCACGCTGTGGACCTGTCACTGACAGTGAAGGATAGCCTAAAGAATCGCACGACAAGCAAATGAATCAATGTTTACTTTGGGAATTTCGCTCCGTAATTAAGTTTTGAGTATAATGCTGGGTAGAATTACGGACAAACTTTCCTGCTTTAATCGTCTAAGAGATAGTAAAGCGTGTTTTTCTACACCTGTGGACATGCCCCACGTATGGAAGGGCACATTAATAGAATTTAAGTTGCAAGTGACGATTTTTTTTAAAACCTCAATAACATTTTGTCGGACTAACGGTCGGAATCGGGAATCTAACCCGGGACTTCTCGATTGCTCTCGACGCTGCACATTTATTTAGAGCTATGCTATGCCAGCCTACGTATTTCGATTCCAAAACGTTAGTACTGACGATTTGTAAGAGCTTGTAAACATTTTTTTCTTAACCTTTTATAAGGTGCGTGATAAAACCTCCTTCGAACATGTATACCAATGCAAACTCAACAATACTGCCAACATAACAGCACGCATTAACCCGAAGTAAGTAAAGCAGTCGGATATAAGAGTCAGGTAAGTTAACAAGGTGCTTCGTGGTGCCAACCTTCGGGGCGTCGCTGTCGTCTGCTATGCGGACGACACGTCGGTGACAGCGACGGCCAGGACCCCACAGCGGGCCGCCCTGCTCGCCGGGTTCGGGACCGAACTCGTGGTGGGCAGGATTCGGCGACTTGGCCTCCAGGTGGCCCTGCACAAGACCGAGGCTCTGTGTTTTCACGGACCTCGGTCTAGGCCACCGCCGGAGGCGCACCTGACGGTGGAGGGCGTGCGGATTTCCATCGGCTCCCAGATGAAGTACTTAGGTCTGATTCTGGACAGTCGGTGGAAATTCCGCGCGCACTTTGAGATGTTGTCGCCGAAGTTGGTCCGGGCAGCGGGTGCTCTCAGTCGCCTGCTGCCCAACATTGAGGGTCCTGGCTTCCCTTGCCGTAGCCTTTATGCTGGAGTCGTGCGGTCCATGGCCCTGTACGGGTGTCCCGTGTGGGCCAATTCCCTCGGCGCTCGCTGCGTCCGCTTGCTGCATCGTCCGCAACGTATGGTGGCGCAGCGAATCGTTAGAGGGTACCGCACGATTTCGCACGAGGCGGCCTGCGTTTTGGCGGGTACTCTGCCCTGGGAGCTGGACGCCAAGTCCCTCTCGTCAGTGTTCTTCTGGCGGGAGGAGGCGTACCGGCGAACCGGACAGAGACCGGCCCCAAGAGAGGTCGAGGCCATGTTGGCCTCCCTCCGCAGCGCCGCCGTGGAGGAGTGGCGTTCCAGGCTGGAGAGTCCAAGTGCTGGCGTGGCGACCGTCGCGGCAGTGCGTCCTGTCCTCCAGCAGTGGATGGACAGGCGCCACGGTGCGCCGACCTTCCGGCTGACACAGGTGCTCACCGGGCACGGCAGCTTCGGTGCGTACCTGTGTCGCATCGTCGGAGTGGAGGAGACCGCCGTGTGCCACCATTGTGGCAACTGCCGTGGGGACACGACCCAGCACACGCTTGAGGAGTGCCCAGCCTGGGACGAGGAGCGCAGCGCTCTCGTAGCGGTCGTGGGGAGAGACCTCTCGCTGCCGACTGTGGTCGCCGCCATGGTCGGCAGCCGGAGGTCGTGGAAAGCTATGCTCTCCTTCTGCGAACGTGTCATTTCGCAGAAGGAGAGCGCGGAGCGGGATCGGGAGCAGACTGATCCCGCTCGTCGCAACAGGCGACGTAGGAGGCGCCGGGTCAACACGTAGCCCGGCGCCCAGAGGCCACACGGGGCCGCCGTCCCTACCTTGGCGGCCCCCGAGATGAAGACGCCACACGCGTCAGGTCGGTGTGCCTTTTGGCACCGCGCAGAGGCGGTCCCGGGTCAATCCATAGCTCTGGCTTCAGGGTATTCCGGGGCCGTCTCGCTGAATGCGCCGATGGTGGCCGTCGCGGGGTTTTTAGTCGGTATTACGGCGCAATTATTTGGTAGGGACCCGGCCCAGCGGCCGCCCGCAAACACGGGCGGTAACATCTATGCTGGGTCGGAAGGCGCCGGTGAGTCCGACACACCCTCGCCCCTACGGGGGTGGGATGGTCCGTAAATGGATTTTCCCCGCGTGAAAAAAAAAAAAAAGGTAAGTTAACAAACTATCTGAGACGTCTCTGTAAAGTTCTTTTGTTAGGGCGAGCGTCGATCCTTTTGAATGGAGATAACGACCGCCCGTCACTGTGGCCTTGGACATGGGAGTAGAGATAGCCAACCCTTTTCATTCACCTCATTCATTCATTATCATTCACAGAGGAGACTGAAACTAAAGGTGCGTGCGGTTGACTTGCAATTGTAACCTGTACAAAACAAGTGTATATAATTTTAAAGATATTTTTATTTTCGTTTGTAATTAATAAACACGAAAAATACTGAGCTGATTGGGATTGTATTTTTTATGCATCTTATCTTAGATTGGATCTAAAACACCTAGGGTCCCTAGCTAGGGCAAGCCCAAATTTTTATTACGGTTTTTATAGTGTATTTCTTTGGTCCAGAAAGTCAGAGAACTAATAAATAATATACCTACCGCAAATTATTTACATTCAAGATTTTAACATATTGATGTAGGTATATTATAGTACTGGCCCAACACTACCAAAGTACCATAAACCATAAAATGTCGGCGAAAATTATTAGAACAATAATATGTCCAAATTGTGCACAAACGTCGTGTCTCTCTAAATTTGAATGCGAGATGTTATAACCCGGAATATATCATATTGAATTTTATTAGACAAATAACTCGACTCGAATTGGTTTCAAACCAAATAACTACAAAGTAAACAGTCAAATTCTAAAAATTACCTATACTCGTAAGTTAATTTTCATGTCGTGACCTTGTCGTGCATGTTTTTTTGTTGAACAAAATTATGTACTTACTAATCGGATCTATTAAGCGTCCTCATAATTTTTAACAATTAGAGAAATACTCGAGTCTGGCATATATGTAGGTTTTGGACAAGTTACGAGAGGTTTTTTCACAGTATAATTTAATGAATTTACCTTATCTTCGAAGAGCAAAACATGCACACACTTTAAGTCGCCACAAGGATTAACAATCAACATCACTCATCTTTTATAATCACTTTAGTAATATTCTAAATACCACAACAAATTCTATTTAACTTGGTTCTTTCGCTCAGTAACAAACAACTGTTTGGTGAACTAACAAGTAAACGTAAACAATTAACAACGTGCGACGTTGACAAACAAAGTGTTAACTTCACTGCACTCCCGATTGCACGCAGCTCAGTTCAGAGCGAAAGCGGGATTCTTACTAATTGCTATATAAACGGTATTTTGGTTATATCTATGTTTTAAAATCCAATGGGAATTTCGACGTAGTGCGAAAGAGATAAAACTAGTAAAGTGAAGCCAGGTTTAAAGCCCACGAGATAGAGGGAGATAGATATTATTATTATGTTCAACATTGATGTTTACTCTAAACTATTGACGTTCGTGCGCCCGCGTTTCGTTTTTTTGAAATTATATGGGCAGGGATTTGGCGCGCGGCGGCGCGGCTGTATGGCGGACGGCGGCGCGGCAAAAATACGTAAATTTCTGTTTTTGGATAAAATATTTTGTTGTTTGTATTGAATTATGGAATATCTAGTTTATGTTTCTTATTCGGAATTACGTAAGGCAAGCTGGGCTTTTGGGCTTCTATGGAAGTACTACCACTGAATTCTTAACCGACCAGCGACGAAGCAGAGTTAAGTGAAACTACTATACCAGATGATCACTACAACTACACATACATATATACATAACCTCACGCCTGTATTCCAGGAAGGGGTACGCAGAGGTGCATGTCTGCACCCACATTTCGCCAGTAAGGATTAGTCCCACGTAATAGGGGACTTAGCCTATTGCCGCTTTTCGGGCACAATTCCAGACTCCAGGCTGTTACTGAGAATTTCCTAAAATAAGACTTACCCTGGCCCGGGAATTGAATCCGGGACCTCTAGATTGCATGGCACATACTTGTGATGCGAGACTACGAGGCAGTCATGTCATGTCATGCAGTCAATGGTGACTACATTGTTGACGAAATTATTTACTACTGAATGCACTGTAGGTACCTGCTATTTTTACATTCACACATTTTTTCTCTGTATACAGCCGGAGTTTTACGATGAAAACCTCGTTGTTTTGTAAAAAAGAGCCATTAGGGCTATTTATAATTTAGGTCCCAGGGCTTCACTTAGAGAAAAATTTAAGGAAATAAATATTCTTACCGTCACTTGTCAGTTTATATACAAAAAATTAATGTACGTCCAAAAGAATCTTGATAAATTTAATAAATTTTGTAATGTAAATAATAAAAATACTAGGAACAAATGTAATCTCGTTCAAAACGTAACTCGTCTCCGTAAAGTTAATGACTCTTTTATTGGGCAATGTATACGCTTCTATAACAAACTTCCGAAGGCTATTAGGGAGCTTCCGTTGACAAAGTTAAAGAAATCAATTAAATATAAGCTTTACAAAAAAGCATACTATAAAATTTCAGATTTTATTCAAGATAATAAGCACTGGGAGTAAGTAAATTGATCGGAGTTTTTTGTTGCTACAGTTTGTATCATTATTAGCATTTATAATGTAAAATTGAAATAATGTAATGAAAAACAAAGACATATATTGCTATTTTTAAAGAAAAAAATTTACATGCGTGTTGCTGAGGGAGTTTCTTGCCGTTTCTTCTCCACAGCTATAACACGTTTCAAAGCGGCAATAGTTTAAAAAAATTAAGAAGTGTAAAATTGACGATTCATAAGAACTTGTAAAAGTCTATTTGTATAAAGATAATTTGATTTCATGCCGAATAATATACAGTAATAATGCATTATTAAATTTAACTGCCTCGTGGTCTCGCGGTACAAGTATGTTCGATTCCCGGGTCGGGAAAAGTGTTATTGGGTTTTTCAATTACGAAATTCTCAGTAACAGCACGGAGTTTGGAAATGGGCCCGAAAAACGGCAATAGGCTCGCCCCTATTACGTGGGACTGATACATACCTGGCGAAATGTGGGTGCAGAAGTGCACCTCTGCCTACCCCTTCGGGGAATACAGGCGTGAGTTTATGTATGTATGTATAAAATTTCCCGCTTTTGCTCGTAAATTGCGCCGCGTATTCATAAAACTGTAACAATGAATTCATAATGTCACAGTTTTATAATTGGAATTCATCCGTCCGATAGTTTAAGTGAGAATTGTAGGATGTCATGGCTGAGTCTGGAATAAATCCGATAATTGGCATGATATGGAATAAAATTAAAAAATGATTTTCTTATTAAAATGTTCCCAAAGCTTGTTTCCTTAAAAAAATGGAACTCAGAAATCAAAAATAATTCAACTCATCTCAGTAGTCGTGGCTGATAGGCTCAGCAGTCATAATTCAAATGATTAAAAACAAATAAATTAAATAAAATAATTTTTATTGAATCCATAAAATGTCAATTACATCACTTAGATTCAGTCATTTCAAATTTTTTTTGCCACCCAGTCATCACTAGAGAAGAACGGACAAGAAACTCTAATGTTGCTCTTTTCGTATCAAGATATTTTACAATAGATACAAACATTACATTTGCCAAATCAGATCAGCTCAGAATCAATGCAAATCATAATATAACATATGTACATGCTCTACATCTGACATCTCAAGACGATATAAGCTCGATCAGAAGCTAGTCGAGCCCACTCGCCTGGTATATCAGATACCACGCCTCACTAGGATTAGATTTTACACCTGAATACCATTTGTACTTGAGTACACAAGCCGGTGCAATCGATACTGCGAGCCAGCTACCGTGACACGGGAACTAACCGTTCAAGATGTTATCTTTGAATAGTCGGTTTGTTGTACTGACTCGTGTGGCTCTTGATAAACGCTGAAGGTATTCTGTTTTTAAATGTTTTCCTTTTTTTACTGGATAAAAAGATTTTGGTATCTAAAAAGTTCAAAATCTAAGAAGAAATCTCTTTTTGAAAATACACATATGTATAATAGTACGTCGAAAAACCTGCTGAGAGCTACTGTAACCGTTCTTAAAGAAAATTTACAGACCCCGTGCTGCTATTGGCAATCTCATACGCACACACACTCATCTGAATCTTCGGATATATAGGCAGTGGTGCATACTTCCACCCAGAGACAGGGGGAATAAGAATTCCGCCACGGTAGCACTTGCCCGTCGTAAGAGGTGACATTGGGATCGTTGGACGCACTACCAGGAAGCACCTCCTCACCGAAAGTGATCCCGAGACGAGCGACAGGGCGTGTGGCTAGCGGACGCTCATGAAAAGAGCGCCCAAAGAAGGTGTAAACGAGGGACATGGGCGCCCCTCTAAATTTAATTAAATATAACAGAATGCGCCGGGCGGTTTCATTGATTTCGACGTCTCGCTTTCCGTCTGGGACATCTCACACCGCCCTAAATTGACGTGACGGCCACCGAGAGGCTTTAGGCAGTATGCCGGCAAAGTTTATTTGTACGGATCCCAGCCAAACGAACGTGTTGGGCTGGAAGGCTAGAGACACTGATTTCAGTCATTCCCATAAGCTAAAAGGGGAGCTTAATAACTTTCCTCTCGGTAAAATAAAAAGGGGTGCATACTCGGTTCGCCAATTCGTTTTAGGTCTACGTAACAGGGACGAGCCTATTGCGGGTTTTCAGGCACATTTTCATCCCTAGTGTTGCAACTGAAAAATTAAAAAAATATAGTTTGCCAGGTCCGAGAATGAAATTCGGATTCCCTCCAGACACATTACACTTACGTATAAAAAGCAAGGCAGTCGTAAGGACTTAAATAAACAAGACACTTTAAGTTAGCAAAGGCGTTGACAGCAAATTAGCTGTACGGAGATTCTCAGTAAATTCGGCGGTCGGAGTTGGTAGAAAAGTTTACGACGCCGGCTTCAAGGAAACTGAGCTAAGTTGGCATCAGTTTGTACACGCACGGAATGTTCCGCCAGTTAACTCAAATGAGCTCTGATACGGGAGTTGTGGTTTAGGGAGTGTTAGGGTGACAAATAGCTTTGGACAAATAACTTTGTTAGGGTAATTTTATTTATATATATATATATTAACGCCTATATGTCGATGAAGGTTCATTCTAAACCATTCATCTACTGTTTAACAGGCACTTATTTTGACTCTGAGCTTCTATAGAGAGTCTCTCGTCTATATCCCCAAAGGTGGAAAAATATTTTTATTTTCCAACAAAAGAGGGTACGAGCATATTGCCGTTTTCCGGGAAAATATCCAGACTATAAAGCATTTAACCCAACTTCAAACTCGAATCTGGTACCTTTCCATGCGCCTTTATTGCGAAGCTGACAGGAGTCAAAAAACAATTCATCACACGAAAACTCAAGATGTACCCATAAGAGCAAAGCGTAATATAGCCGTGATTCAAAGGCGGTAAACTCGGCACTTTTCCTTATATTTCGAATGCCAATAAATCATTATTGGCCACCTAAACAAATAAGAACGCCGCATCAACTTATCGGGTTACTCGTAAACCGGCGACTTTATGGCTATAAAGCGAATTCTATTGAGGCCGAATCCACCGGCTTATTTTCGGCACCAGTAATTTTATTATCTTCAAACAGAATGTCAGAATCGATATTTTGTTTTCTATTTTTAGATTAGGCTGCACGGTTGAGTTGTTTTTGCCTTGTCGACAATTAAAAAATACCTTCAGTTTTTAAATGTGACAGCGATTTTGGCGGCAATATTACTTGATTCTAATTTGTGTTTAAAATCATGTTAACGCCAAAAAATCAAAATGATAAGTTTTTTTTGCATTTCCATAAATTTTATATGCGACGGACATTTTTTTTAAATTGGAAAAGGTCTTTACCGATAACTTCTAAAGCAAATTTTATTACAAAAACAATTAAAACTTATTTGGAAAAATTGAAACCAGGACTCTTTGAACTTTTTTACAGAGACCGTTAAAGTGTGCGGATCCTCATTAATTAAAACAGGAAAGTGATAATATAATATTTATTACTGCCATTATTTAAAAATAAATATGCAATGAATAACGTAGTTTTAGTTGTTAAATAAACAAGTTAAATACATACTTCATGTCGATAATGCTGAGTAAAAGACATCGTTTCATTAGTGACTCGAGATGAAAACTGTAAAGTTACGTTAGTATCAGTTGATAGTTAAGTATAAAAACAAAATAATTTCAAACCTGGATAAGGTTAGAAAGAATGATTTATATTGTAAAGTTATCTATCTATATCACTTTACTCTATAAACTTTTGTACATATATATATTATACATTCGAACATTAAGTCCCTATCAATTTCATGAATGGTCCATTATGTCAATCATTTGTCAGTTCAGAATAGCTGTATTGCAGCTTATAAATCCATTTTAGCAGCCTGTAGAAGCTAGGGTGCACGCTTTATTTTAATATACATATGTAATATAAATATCCGTTCCGTTGCTGGGTATGTGATTTTTCTACTTTTAAAATTTTAGCGTTATTTGATTTAGACTTTGGGTATTCCCGTAAATACAATTTGAAAAGCTACTTATCAAAAAAAAATCTTTCTATAAAATTTCTTTTTGTGTCATCATCATCAGCCCATATCTCACTGCTGGGCATGGGCCTCCTCTACAACTGAGAAGGTTTAGGCCTTAGTCCACCACGCTGACCTGGTGCGCGTTGACATTTGTGTATTAATTAATATGTATTCTCCTTGAAAACTTAGATGCATTTATTAAACCTTAGTGAACGTTATTTACGGGAGTCACACTCAGATGCACATAAAAATGTAAACAAAACCCGATTAAGATTTGAAAATTACATACCAGACTTATCTTGAGCTTGTTGACGCAATAACTTCGTCAAATATTGGAGCAAACATGTTTGTCGGGACAAATGTTGGTCACAAATATTGATATTCACCACTAAAATCACGTCCTCTCACTAGAACTCGCTGCGTCCCTTGAGAGTGGCGTTGGACCTCTGCATCTACACTGATTTTCTTGAGCAAATATTATTCGCAGCCAATGGATTATGTACACCGCACTCGTATTAATATGAGACATATTAAACACGAATGTGGTTTATAACATGGTTTGACAGCCCAGTGGTGTGGTTGGACACTAGACACCAGTTTGCGAAACGAGCGGCCGCGGGTTCGACCCCCGCACTGAAACAAATATTTTGTGTGATGCACAAGTATTTGTTTCGTCTGGGTGTTTGTGAGACCGTAAAGTCTGAGTTTCTGATACCCACGACACAAGATTTTTATCTTAATGTGGGGTCAGAACTATTTTAGTGACTGTTGGGTGTATAAAAAATAAAACATTAAAATCTAAGAATACTAGCAAACAAACAGACCCTGAATTGTTCAGATTTAGCTTTGATTGAGATTTATTATTATTGATACTTATCCAGTTTATATCGCGATAAAGAATGTGTCGTTTAATCGAGCTGATAGATCAGGTTTAAAGAAACCCGACGTGGCATAACAGTTTTTATGGTACGGTTTTCTTGCTCGGAAGAATGAATGTAGAAGGAATCTACGAAGTCAGAATTATGTGGAGAAGAGCGAAGAAGAAGATTATGAGATGAACGAAGATTTAACGAACTGTATACAACCAGTATGTTCTTACTTTTTAAATCTTCGTCTCAAGATCCGCTACGAAGTCGTCTCTTACAATTAAGAAAACATTATTATTAAAAGGTACTGTGTCTTGATAAATTAGAAGACACCTAAGAAATCTTAGTACGTGTTGGCGTATATTTTACCTTGCGCTATCTCGCTGAGACGTGGAGTAATAGTGTTTCTGTCGCCCGTCGTTCATCCAGTAATATTCCCGGAGGAACAGCGATCTATTCCTCTCCAGTCGGTCGATAAAGCATCGCCGATTTCTTTGAAATCCTAGAAGTTCATTGTATTTATTATGTATCATCATTCATACCGCTATAATTATTGGTGTTAAAGTTATAAAAATAATTAAATGTGATATTTCCTTTAAAATTTAATGTATAATTTCGGTAGTTCTCGATATGTTTTCCACATCAGGAATTGATAGATTTAAGAAAGAAAAGAAAGAAAGAAAAAAAGTTTATTTGTTAACAAACATACAAAAACAAAAAGTAATATAAAATAGACATAAATCACTTAAAAACTATGTTTGTAACAAAAAGGCACCAACTCAGCAATATGCTGGCAATACAGCCAATGCTGGTCTTCCGTTTAATAAGTAATCGCTCATCTTATATGTTTAAATGATAAAGTAACTTTGTCTATCTTATAAAATTCATGTCTATACCGTTGTATCAATTTAGACGATTTGTATATGGAGATAGAAGGAACCTTGGGTACTGATTTACGAATTTTCAGTCAGACGCAGCTGAGCCCTGCCCTAAATAAGGTATTTTTATGTAAGGTACTATATTGTTAGCGTATACACAAACCATAGCTGTATACAGGCAGTACTATTTTCTGAATGAAAAAGGGTTTACGTCAGTCTTCATACGCGACAATTGAGTTACTCATGATGTCAACTTTACCATCAAATTGACCAATAAGTTTATTGTGTAAGTTTCATTTGCTTATTTTGTATAATTGCTAATTTTAATAAATATGTAACACCAGCATTCACTCACACGCACACCATATACACAACATTTACACATTAGATCGTATAGTGTAATGCTCTCGAGGGAAGGTAAGACCGTATCAAATAGCGAATTTGCTTTCCTCTCGCGTGCACGTCGAAACACTTCAGCTCACAACACTAAACCACCACCATATTAAATTTTACAAATATAAAAAAAAGACCAATAAAGCCATTCTAAATCATCCACACAAGCGCATAACGTATCATAATTTTCTGTTGAATGGAATTACCACAGTCAAGCAATAATCTTTGTTCTAATGAGACTCTAAATTGTTCCAGGACCGATTTGGCATCATATACCGGGTATTGATCAACGCAACTTTGTACATAATAACAATGAAATTGTGGCCTTCGATTGAAACAAAGGTCAAGTACGCGGTACCTATGGATCGCGTTTAGGGTTGTTTGACACGAAACCGGTGTAAACTGACATTGCTTCGATACTGTGATAGATAAAAATGATTATTGGAACTATAATCGTTTCATATATTTGTTTATAGTTTTCTAATACAGTATATGTATAATATCATAGCAGTGCTGATTATCACTTGCTTTAACGGTGAAGGAAAACATCATGATAAAACCTGCACCCCTAAAAGTTCTTAGGAATTTCTTAGGTGTGTAGTCCGCCAACCCGCACTAGGCCAGCGTGGTGGACTAAGGCCTAAACCCTCTAAATTGTAGAGTAGGCCCGTGCCCAGCAGTGGGACGTATTTGGGTTGATGATGATGTATGCTTTCTGACTGCGGTTCACCTAGATATCATATGCAAAAAAATATTTATAAGCGTCGGGTTATTATTCAATTTTACCTGAAATTCCACTAAGATACACGTCTTGTACCGTGGGTATCAGAAACTACCAGAGACTTTTCTGTCCCACAAACACCCTCTTCGGACACAAAAAAAAATTCGCTGAGCACACAAACGTTTGTCTCGGTACTAAAGGGTAACACTCGTTGAGAAACAAGTAGGTCTTCAACTTTTATATTATTCAACAACTTTTATATTTTTAAACATTAATCCCTCTTGCAACTGACCATTCCAACGGCTGAGCTCGAACTGCTCAGCGACACCATTTTTATACACATCAATTGACGGTCTTATTTTTAAATATTTTTACAAAGTCCAATAATCAATTAATATTAATCAAGATTATATTGTCATTAAAGTTACTGACAATTTTAATTATACTTATAAGTAAAAAATAATCATTATGCAATTTTACTATTACTACAATAATATTAGTAAAAGGTTTGTACGCATAAGTTTTTAATAATTTAAAAATATTATATTGTAAGGTATTATAATGAAATACATTTATAATTACTAAATGGCCCTATCCCACCACACACCCGCCAGTGTAACTCCTGTGCTCCAGGATCAACAGCGGCACGCACAGTAATGACACCGAGCAATGAAGCTCAGCGGATCTAAGGGGACCTAAATTTGTCATAATCCCGCAACGAAGTTAATCAGAAAGACAATATAAGGAGGAGTTGAAAAACAAAGAGTTGTTCACTTCCCTCCATAGCAAAGCGGGTGACAAAACATTGAGCTATGAGGTTTTACCCTCACATAAAAAAGACAATTACATTTAGGATATTAGACGCAAGTAACGCACCACGGGTAAAAACTGTATGAGTTTTATTGACTAAATTGGACCTAAAGTGCGAGCTGTTATGTAGACTTCCAATAATAGGTATGGCAAAAACGCTGGAAAGCACGGAAATTCTTCCTGGATTCAACAAGTTATAATTACTAAATATTACTATTTAGGCTAACAGTACGGAGATGGCACGATGGTCAAAATAATGTGTTGACGTATATGACTGTATCGTATACGTGATGGCCTCGAGGTTTAGGCGCGAGGTCGAGAATTTCGGCTGTCGCAGGTTCAAACCCCAGGCACACACCTCTGACTTTTCAAAGTTATGTGTGTATTCACAATGAATTATCACTTGCTTTAACGGTGAAGGAAAACATCGTGATAAAACCTGCACGCCTAAAAGTTCTTAGGTGTGTAGTCCGCCAAGCCGCACTAAGCCAGCGTGGTGGACTAAGGCCTAAACCCCCTCTCAGTTGTAGAGGAGGCCCGTGCCCAGCAGTGGCACGTATTTGGGCTGATGATGATGATATGACTGTATCCGTGTAGAAATTTATATGAAGACTACAAACATTATCTCAATAGCAGCCTACATAATCGCACCCTTTTCAAGATTAAAAGGACATGCAAGAAGAGGACTTAAACTAAGTCCGTTGGATGCCACGGGGAAATTAATTATTTAAGGAAATTTATAGTTTCGTAACACTCTGAAACATGATTTAGAATGTGCTTATTTCTAGAAGGATTTTCATATCTTTCAGCAGTAGCTGCCGTGTTTGGAATCCAAGAATCTCGAGTGATTTAGTTCTGGAAAATATTGCTGCTTAACCTAAAGCGCTTAAGAGCCTTAAGGCGTTAAAATCATTATAATGGTCTTAGTCTATACTCATCATCATCATCATCAGCCCATATATACGTCCCACTGCTGGGCACGGGCCTCCTCTATAACTGAGAGGGGTTTTTTAGACCTTAGTACACGCTGGCCTAGTGCGGGTTGGCGGACTACACACCTAAGAAATTCCTAAGAACTGTTTAGGTGTGCAGGTTTTATCACGATGTTTTCCTTCACCGTTAAAGTAGGTACGTGATAATTCATTATGAATACACAAATAAATTCGAAAAGTCAGAGGTGTGTGCCTGGGGTTTAAACCTCGAGGCCATCACGACTCAAGTACTCTGTACTCCATCATACAAAACCCTTATAAAATCGATTTCCAGCGCTCGTATGATACAAGGCGTTAAACTTTGCTTATGATAGACTAACATTTGTGTTGAGTAAGCTTTAGCTTCATAATGAGAACACATTTCCATACTCCGTGTAGATATTGACACTTACAAGACAATATACAAGGCACTATCATTAATTAAAATAAAATAAATAAATAAATACACCCAACAGTCACATACATAGTTCTGACCCCACACTAGGATACAAGTCCTGTGTCGTGGGTATCAGAGACTACGAGAGACTTTTCGGTCTCACAAACACCCAGACCCGAAACAAATATTTGTGGATCACACAAACATTTGTCTCGGTGCGGGGATCGAACCCGCGGCCTCTCGTTTCGCAAGCTGGTGTCTAGCCATCTGCGCCACGGGGCTGTCAATTTAATCCGCCTCGTGGCGCAGTTGGCTAGATACCAGCTTGCGAAACGAGAGGCCGCGGGTTCGATCCCGATATGGATATTTGTTTCGGGTCTGGGTGTTTGTGAGACCGAAAAGTCTCTCGTAGTTTCTGATACCCACGACACAAGACTTGTATCTTAAGGTGGGGTCAGAACTATGTATGTGACTGTTGGGTGTATTTATTATTATTTTAATCAAGCTTAAATTGCGTATTGACAGTTGTTAAAACCATGTCTGTATCAAATTGTGTTCCATATTCATTTACTGACGTTATCATGGGCGGAAGGTTTATTTGCATCTGCAATTTAACAATATTCATGATCCTATACGTGTATATTCAAACCACGCCAACCGCATGCTCGCAATTAAGTAACTAGGCCATTTTTCGATTGTGCCAGCCCTGAGGTGCGCCACCATTTTAACCTTTAACCAAAATGTCAGTGCAACTGGTATCGCATGTGATCGTATTTTGATATATATCATACGTTAGACGTAGTAATGAATTAATAAATAATTTATGTCCGACTGTCATGGTCTCGCGGTTCAAGTATGTGCCGTGCGATCTAGAGGTCCTGGCTTCGATTCCCGGGTTGTGCATTGTTATCGGAATTTTCTATTAGGGAATTCTCTATAGCAGCACGGGGCCTGAAAATATGCCCTAAATCGGAAACAGGCTAGCCCCCAGTTACGTGGGACTGATAGATACCTGGCGAAATGTGGGTGCAGAAATGCATCTTAGCCTAACCCTTCCGGGAATACAGGCGTGAGGCTGTATGTATGTTTGTATGTAAGTAAATACATCCAACAGTCACATAAATAGTTCTAACTCCACAATGAGATACAAATATTAAATATTGAGTCAAATTCTCATCTTAGAACTCGACCTTAATATCAAAACTAAATTGGAAACTAATAATCGACAAGTATCGGTCATGTAAATTGTTATGTGTTCAAATCACGCGGGTTCGTTAATTAAACTGGGCCTAAGTTGGTAGCACAGCGGCCGGGCCGAGGGAATTTAATCTATGTAATCTCCTCATATACAATGCTGTGTGCAACATAGCGCCATTTACAAGGCTTTCGGGTCAGGCAGAGCTGAGCAAAAATTTTAATAAATTTTAATAAATTATTAATATCATCATCATCATCATCAGCCCATATACGTCCCACTGCTGGGCACGGGCTTCCCCTACCATTGAGAAGGTTTAGGCCTTATAGTCCACAACGCTGGCCTAGTGCGGGTTGGCGGAATGAAATGCCATGAAATTCCTAAGAACTTTTAGTTGTGCAGGTTTCATAACGATGTTTTCCTTCACCGTTAAAGTACGTGATAATTCTTTGTGAATACACATAACTCAGAAAAATCAGAGGTGTGTGCCTAGGGTTTGAACCCGCGACCGTCGAGATTCTCGACCGCTATACCTCGAGGCCATCACGTCTTTTTATTATTAAATTTGAATCGACCTTCTGGTCATGTCAACAACCTTAGCCTACATTTTAAATAAGATAACTTATAAATTGCAATTTCCTTTTAATATCTGTGAGACCATTATTATTACAAAGTTAAATATCCATTCATTGCATTTTGCATCAAGACCTTGTAAGGTTTCCTATTGAAGATGCCTACAAAGTTTAGTAAAAGAATGGTCGCGAGCCGCGCTGGAATTCTTTGAAACAAAGTACCCATTTCTTTTGTTGGGGTATAGTCTACTGCATCATATTGCGAGCTCAGAGTTCCCCATTGTTTTCTTGTTAATTTTATTTCTTTATTTAGTTTCATTATAATTTGTATCATCTCACTAAGTGTTACATATTGTTTAATCAAGTTATACAGGCATTTTAAACTACAATAATTTAAAATAATTAAACCCAGCATTCATACGATTGAGTTTAGTCAATATACTCGTACATTGTAATCTCCAATGAATGGATTATATTTGCTCGTAAAAAGAAATACATTTTGCGCATTTTTTTAATATATTTTTTTATGGAAAATGGAGGCAAACGAGTAAGTGAGCTACCTGATGTTAAGTGGTCAACACCGCCCATGAACACCCATAATATCGGGGGAATCATCGGTGTGATGCCGGCCTTTGAGGAAAATATAGGCTCTCTTCTTGAAGGCCCCTAAGTCGTATCTGTTTGGAAATACCGCCGAGGCAAGCTGAATCCACAAAGATTGTATGCATCCATGCATAGGTACTTATATATGAAAATCTATACAAATTGATTAAGCGGCGTAGACGTGAAGAAATACCGTAATTTCGGCTCTAAAATAAAATTAATTACTAAATACATCGAGAGTAATTTCCAAATTATAATTTTGTAAGACTAAATGTTTCCTAGATTCAATAAATTATAATTTCTATTTCTTTGTAATCCATTAATATGGATTAGCGTAATCGCCATGTGCTTCATACACGAAACGAATCTTTGTGCGGAGATAGAGCAAACCATTGTTCTTTAGAATGTACTTTTAGGACGTCCATTAACCGTGCATTTAACTTTTGATGGATAACATCTCTACACGCTAAGAGTAGTATGGTTGAGTTTCCCACATTCATCTGCTAGTGTAATTTTCGTGAGCATTTAACGCAGGATAGATTTTATGTATGTATATAGATTTTAATTTTTGCACGAAGAAAAATATTAAATTTTACACAGTTATAAGTTAAATTTAAAAAAAAAAAATATTTTTTAAGCATTTGCAAAGTGAATTTGTAACAGAGCTATGTTGTAATTGAAAGGATCCATACGATAAAAATCGGCTAGGACGGGATGGTACCAATTTCTCAAAGAGGTACCAGCTTGAAGAAAGACTGTTGCGCTTTGTTCGTTGGAACTTTTGATAAAATGTTCATAGTTTCTGAAAAGCGACTCCCTACTTAATCTATAAAACCCAACAGAGTACTGCCTCGCATATGTATCCTGTTCTGCTTTCAACCTGTGTATATCCTGCATTAATCAGGCCGTCAGTTTTATTACGACTTTCGAGAAATACCTATGTATATTTATTTTAGGCCAATCCATTCTATTTACAAACCACTTCACTTGCCATATGCTGCCAGTGTGTTTAGGCTCGTCCAATAAAAAAAAGGGTCGTATCAAGATGGCCGCGCATTGTCAAAATGGCACTGACGTAAGTCAAAATGACGGCTAAATTCTTAAAATATATTTCGAACTCTCGAACCAAATCGCTAACGATTGACCCCAATTTCATGCTATAATAAATACTCTTACAGTCGTCCAACCCTCTGCCATGAAATTGTTATTTCAGCGTCCCTTAATAAGGGCTAATCCTATTTTTGTCCGGGTCCGTTTGTCCCGGCTTAGTGGGACATTGCTTCCCGTGACGCCACGGGTATCTCATGTCTTTGATTTGTTCAGTCGGCTTAAAACTGGATATTGTTGGGTATAATGTATAAAAATGAATAACATTTATTAAGTTATACGTTATCTATTAAAAATAAGCCTTTGGCAACCTAATATTTTGTCCGGATAACTGGATCACAAAATAAATCACCGGATAATAAGCAAAAGTTTTGTATTGTAATTTTTTTTCTTTCTTTCATGATCTTTTCCATGAGGAAACTTAATAACAGAATAGTCTAAAAAAATATGCCTTACAATACATATTATATTGGCGTGAATTTAATCATGAAGTTTTAGGCTTGCTATTATATCTTAGCGCAATATCAAAGTTTAAGTTAGCGTTGCTAACTTTTAGTGTTTGCGGAAACTGCACAACATCTGGCTGAATCTGTCTCCGAAAGTACGTGATGGAGCAATTGTTTTACCCGGTCTTGAGTACAAGAGGGTTTAGTATGATAGGTCAGAAAAGGCTCACTGGCTCGTTGGTCCCGTGACTTATGCGTCCGATGTGTGGTCAATAGGATTTAGATTTAAGCTGTACTTGGTCTGTGTGTTGGACTTAGACTAAACTCTTCTTAATATTAGGTAAACTCTGCCCTTAAAAGGTAAGAATAATTCACAATATGCAGCTATTTATTCGAGTGAATATTATAATTTAGAGTCAAACCAAGCTAATGAATCAAACTGTTTCCGAGCTGCTTCACCTTTAAAGCTATTTAAAAGTATGTATAAGATAATTAGCCGGGAGAGCAAGTTTTATAGACGCTCCGCAGCGCATGCATCTAATTCCCTCCGTAATAGACGTTGCTAATGAGCCCAGGTGCGACGGCCGCGCCGATGCTAATGCGATTGTACTGCACTTTGCATGCGATAAGCCTTAGCGTATGATTAGTGATGGCAATAGCGTTCGCAAACGCGGGAAAAGTTCGCATTTTGATGCGTATATTCGCATTTTGTAGCAAAATTTCGATTATAGTCGGATGTTTCCGCGACGTGATCTCTCGATTGCCTGCGATCTAGAAATAGAATTATAACCAACTGTATTGCTTTTTAAAAATGCCTCGTGGTCTCGCGTCACAACTATGTGCCGTGCGATCTAGAAGTTTCCGGGTTCGATTCCGAGGTCGAGCGAAGTGTTATTGCTTTTTTCCATTAGGAAATCAGTAGCTGTAGAGAGTCAAATGATTATAGGCTCGTCCCCTATAATGTGGGACAGCTACATACCTGGCGAAATGTGGGTGCAAAAATGCACCACTGCCTACCCTTTAAGGGAATACGGACGTGGGGTTATGTATGTATGTATTGCTTTCGTTAAGACAATTAAATCAAATTGTTTTCAATCGCATACAAATAACGCTTTCTCGCACCTTTCGGAATCATAGAGGTGGATCTAGACAGCCAGATAGTATCATCAGGCTGAAATAAGGTCAAAATCAAAATAAATTTATTCAAATACTTACAAGCACTTTTGAATCGTCAAAAAACAAGTACTGCATCGGAACGTGTTAATGCTACGTTGAAGGAAGTAAAGCAAGTAACTCCCTCATCAATCATCATCATCATCATCAGCCCATATACGTCCCACTGCTGGGCACGGGCCTCCTCTACCCTCATCAATATTTGAAGTAATTTTATCTAGCATACGTAAAACAATAAACATAGAACAATAAATCAAATGATCAAATCCTTTTGTTTTCAAGATTAAATGTTTCCAAGCTGAAGACATAAATGTATGAAGGTATAATACTCAACTTGTTTACCACGGGCTGTTACAGCGAATATTTAACTATAGAATATATCCAGGGAGTTATGGTTTCATGCATACCAGTCTTGTTTTGAGCACTATATGGTTCAGAGTGAAAAATAAGAATGAAAACGTGAAAGCGATCTTCAACCTTAAGTTTTCGTAATACGGCTTAAAATGACCTGCTAGCTATGTTTTTCAAGTAACGTGCGGTTTTGATGAGGCATACAATTCTGTCTCGACGAAACCTCACCTGAAATATATTTGTTTGGAGTATGTATGTATGTATGTATTGTTTGTTTGTCGACTGCCTCGTGGTCTCGCGGTACAAGTATGTGCCGAGCGATCTAGAGGTCCTGGGTTCGATTCCCAGGTCGGGCAAAGTGTTATTGGGTTTTTCCATTAGGAAATTCTCAGTAGCAGCACGGAATCTGGAATTGTGCCCGAAAAACGGCAATAGGCTTGCAGCCTATTACGTGGGACTGATACATACCTGGCGAAATGTGGGTTCAGAAATGCACCTCTGCCTACCCCTTCGGGGAATACAGGCGTGAGTTTATGTATGTTTGGAGTATTGTAAACCACGAAAATACGAGAAACGCTTTGATTTTTTTGAAGTATTGACATCCATATGATTGTGATGTGTGGTTTTAACAATGTTATTTTGCTGTGCCATGTCGTTATTAGTGATATTGTTGGATGAACAGTAATTTTTTGGCGATCTCATAACTTTGGATACATTTTACGATCAAAGTGCATCCGACCAACCACGAGTAATTAGGTTGTTTGATTCACCACCAATTTCGAAAGGTAAATAATAAATTGCCTCAAAAACTACGGAAATTACATTCATAAACGATTTTTGGTTCGATTTTTGGAAAATTGATATTTTAGCTAAGTTAGCTAGTTTCAAGATATAATTGTTTTTGATCGATGCTATAATTCCGATTGTATACGATAAAAGATGTGTGACAATGTGTGACTGACGACCTGGTGAAGTCGTCGCTGGATGCAGGCTGCCTCCAACAGGTCACTATGGAAGTCATTGGGGGAGGCCAGGCAGTGGACTTCCTTAGGCTGATGATGAGGATGACAATAAAATGCTCGCAACTATTCTATATAATTTAAACACATTACATAATATAATCTCACGCCTGTATTCCCCGAAAGGGTAGGCAGAAGTGCATTACTGCATCCACATTTCGCCACGTATGTATCGGTCCCACGTAATAGGGGGCCTATTGCCGTTTTTCGGGCACATTTCCAGTCTCCGGGCTGCTACTGAGAATTTCCTAATGGAAAAACCCAATAACACTTTGCCCGACCCGGGAATCGAACCCAGAACCTCTAGATCGCACGGCACATACTAGTACCGCGAGACCACGACGCAGTAATTTAAACATAGCACCTAGAATAACCCAATTAGTGTACACCGCTGATATTACTGGCCATTTTTCCAATCCATCAGCCAATCGAAGTCCAGTTCTCAAGAAAGTTCTCGAGTGGAGGCCACGTACCGGAAAGCGCAGCGTGGGACGTCCTCCGACAAGATGGTCAGACGACCTGGTGAAGGTCGCGGGACGTCGCTGGATGCAGGCTGCTTCCAACAGGTCCCTGTGGAAGTCATTGGGAGAGGCCTATGTCCAGCAGTTGGACTTCGATTAGCTACTGGCCATTTTTACATATTTAAAAAAAAACATAATCCCAAATTCCTATAATAACAAACAAAAAAATTACCTCTCGAAAACTTTCAAAGTTGGAACACAATACGTCTTATAGTAAAACTTAGTTTGGAGATACAAAAGTTTGCTATAAGAAACCGCGTAGTGTACAAAGTGTTACACTGTCTTAAGTTTTTCTTTGTCCGGCTGTCGCGTTGAGGATTTACGAGGGTCCAGAGATGTAGCTGATTAGTTACTGTGTTTGAAACTAATATGTTATAATTTTTTTCTACCTATCCCACCACACACATGCCACTGTAACTCCTGTGCTCCAGGACCAACAGCGGCACTCACAGTGTTGACGCCGAAACCTGAAGCTCAGCGGATCTGAGGGAATCGGATTTGTCATGTACCCGCAACAAATTAATCAGAAAAAAGATGCAAAGGAGGAGTTGGAAACAGAGTTGTCCACAGCAAATCGTGAGACAAAATATAATATCAATATGTTAAAATATTTGTACAGTTATTATGCGTTGTATATTTGTATTTGTGTTTTGTTGTTTGTCAGCCCCGTGGCGCAGTTGGTTAGACACCAGGTTGCGAAACGAGAGGCCGCGGGTTCGATCCCCGCACCGAGACAAATGTTTGTGTGATCCACAAATATTTGTTTCGGGTCTGCTTGTATGTGAGACCGAAAAGTCTCTCGTAGTTTCTGATACCCACGTCACAAGACTTGTATCTTAGTGTGCGATCAGAAGTATGTATGTGACTGTTGGATGTATTTATTTATTTAGATACTGTGTAGTATATCCTTCGTAAACTTATTTTATAAATATGAAAGTCTGTTACTGATCCACGCAAAACACGACACAACAGACATTGAAGAAACTTGTCCTGTAATAGCTTAAACTCTAGATGAAGAGTTGTTCTGTAGTGATATTTGTATCCTATTATGACATGGCCATTTATATTAATATGTACCTTATTTATGTAGATACATCTGTTTTTATTATTTACCCGTACGTACATATTAAACTATTTCCGAGCCACGGACCTCTCGATCGTCCGCCTCACACTTACTCCTCAGGGCTAACGAAGCAGCTTTATATTAAAAAAGTGTGTGTGTGTGCTTATGTACACGCGTTAGAAGTTATACCACACGACTGAAGTAAAACTTATAAATACGTCCAACAGTCACATACATAGTTCTTAGTTTACACAACATATTACATTTCTGAACGCACTCTTAAATATTTGACAACTAATAAATATGTCAATCCTTTTTTATTACTGTCACTATTCTACATTTAAAAAATCTAAAACATATAATTTTTTTTTGAATAATTTCATGGTGTCGGTTTTTCGTGACGGTGAGCGCGCGCATCGTAAAAATTTACTCTCATCATTTTTCCTAACGCTCCAAAAGAAGTATAACTTTAATAAAAGAGGTCATCCCTATTGACGTACTTACACATTAGTTAATTACTGTATTTCTAAAAAAATCACTGCGCAAAGTTCGGTTATTGTCTAACAGGCAGTTCGGCCGAAAAGTTCTGTTAGTTTCACAAAGAGCCAACACTTCAAACAATCGTGAGCCCATCAAAGAGCCAATCTATTTAACTGAAAATGTGGTTTTTGTTGCGTACTGTGGGGCGTCTTTTATGTACGAAAATATAATTCATTTGTTAGCGTAGACAATATTGTTTTTCATTTCAATCCACTCTTACCATAAATGGTTTTTCTCAACTTAATTTGGATCATTATTAGCACCAGCATCACCAGGTGCTTGGTGCGGTCTTTGGCTTGCTCATAAAAATGTCTGGACTGTAAGTGTAAATCTAACTAATTGTTTTGAAGTGTTCATTAATTTTATTTTTGTTAGCTTGATCTAAAACAGGCCTCCGAACTTTCCTTTAGAACATTCTCCTGCTATATTCATAAAAGTAGCACTTTTATGATCAATATCATTTAATATTGAAAACATATTTTAATTTTTATTATTAATATATGATTCATGATAAAAGCTGTTTGTAAAAAATCTGCATTATCTAGTTAAAAGTTCCATAAAAAATACGTATAAAAGAAGTAATTTTATCACATTTTGATTCACGCTGAGCGTCCATAATACGACCGACAATAGGTGAAATACAATATTTTTAAGCTTTAAAATCGAGTACGTAATTAAGAACTTACAACACACAAGTACAGGGCAAGTACTTGCTTTAAAGTCTCGACATTTTGTTGAGAATGGGTACCTACATTTTCTCAATGGTTTCGCTTTTTAGCGTGGCTCGTGAAGTATGACTGCTGCCTTCGATCCATTGATCAGGGGCGAGGTAAAATTACCTATTGGATTTATTTGACAGCCCCGTAGCGCAGTTGGCTAGACACCAGCTTGTGAAACGAGAGGCCGCGGGTTCGATCCCCGCACCGTGACAAATGTTTGTGTGATCCACAAATATTTGTTTCGGGTCTGGATGTTTGGGAGACCGAAAAGTCTCTCGTAGTTTCTGATACCCAGGACACAAGACTCATATCTTAATTTGGGGTTAGATTTATGTATGTGATTGTTGAGTGTATTTATTTATTTATTAGGAACTTACAACACCAGCATGGAGGGTGAAAATTACGTGTCTAATATGATTATGTACTGATACATACCTAGCGAAATCCTTCTAATACAGGCGCGAGGTTACGTAGGTTTGTATTTATGTTGAGCAGAGACCAACAGCGCACTTTGGTCCATGGACTTCAATAAGGTAAAACTTAAAGAGAATTAATTGTTCGTAACACTTATTCGGCTAATTGCAGTGGCGGTACTTCCATAGAAGCCCAAACGCATTACAAACGATATACTGACTAAATCCTCTGATGGTATTTTTCACGCTAAGCTAGGCGGATACCATTCACAGTATTTCCACGCACTTCTCAAATGTTTTAAGTATCTTCAGACTCTGCTATAATTGAATCTGCTAACTCTACCTATGTATAACCCAAAACTGACGCAAACTTAAGAAATCTGTGTTCATAAAAGAACCAAACTTATTAGGACGGACGTTGACAAATAAAATTTGGCACAACAAAAACTCTACCCATTTTATCTGCATATGAAGCCTGAAGTCCAAAGGAAACGGGAGCTAACTTAATTTGGTGAACTACGAACAAAATTTGTTTGTTTCACATGGCTCGGTCAGCTTGTCCATTAGGTTATTAGCGGCGGTCGGGCCCAGTAATGGATCTACGGAAGCGGTTTTAACTATACCCTCATAACAAACCGTGTTTGAGAGTTGGGGCTTGTTGTCATAGCTGCTGGATTAATTGAGTTATTTGTTGGCATGTAACTCATTTTAGGAGTCTGTGAAAGTGGATACCTTGTCAGTGACCTTCAATTTAATATTAGTTAAATTTATATGAGATCAGAGAGAGCGATAGGGTAGTCGCTTATGACGCTTGTATCGGAAGCATCTTCTACATAATATGGTGTGAAGTCTTATATAGCAACATTGTTTACTGCATTTTTCATTATGATTTTGTCGCTTGGTCACTATATGTTTTTTACTTATTTTTTAATCAATTAAAAAAGGGGGATTTTATATGACAACATACATGTCAGTCCCATCGTACCTTATACTAAAAACTATAATTAAACTCGGTCGAGAATTTCGGCGGTCGCAGGTTCAAACCCCAGGCACACACCTCTGACTTTTCGAAGTTATGTGTGTATTCACAATGAATTATCACTTGCTTTAACGGTGAAGAAAAACATCGTGATAAAACCTGCACACCTAAAAGTTCTTACGAATTTTTTAGACGTGTAGTCCACCAACCCGCACTAGGCCAGCGTGGTGGACTAAGGCCTAAACCCTCTCAGTTGTAGAGGAGGCCCGTGCCCAGCAGTGGGACGTATTTGGGCTGATGATGATGATAATTAAACTATCATATACAAATTTAAATAGTAAAAAGGCCTGGTCAGATACTGGGTCGGACAAGATGTGGTGAAAAAATCCAACATTCAATTCGTTGAGTTGTAGTTTTTACTTTGGAACGGCAAACCAATTGCACCTGATGGCGAGCATAATTGGCATTGACTGGTAGGACGGCATTGATCTTCCCTCACCAGCATACATCATTTACAAAATTACTCCGGACTTAAGCTAACTGGATACAAAAGTTGTTCGTACTAGAGTATCCGAGGTTTTAAATTGAGCCGTATTCTTAGCGAGCAATTGTTTTTTAACAACACTTTGCCTGTCATATTCGTGGTTCAGTGTAAGGTAACTATCATCATTATCATTAGCCCATATACCTCCCACTGCTGGGCACGGGCCTCCTCTACAACTGAGAGGGTTTAGGCCTTAGTTCACCACGCTGGCCTAGTGCGGGTTGGCGGACTACACACCTAAGAAATTCCTAAGCGGTATTAGGTGTGCAGCTAAAAAAAATAAAAAAAATAAAATAAAATAAAGCTTTCATCACGATGTTTCCTTCACCGTTAAAGTACGTGATAATTTATTATGAATACACATAACTTCAAGAAGTTACGGGTGCGTGCCAGGGGCTTAAACCCGCGACCGCCGAGATTATCGACCGCGCGCTTAAACCTTATTGAGGCCATCACAACTTCATGAAGTTGTACTATCATAAAATTAGACTCAATCTGAATACCAATAATCGCGTGTTCCAAGACATTAATATTTTTTTAAACTAATATTTGAAGTGAAATCTAAAGTCAATGCCAGATTTTTGTGTTCTGCCTTTCTCGCCTAGTGAATTTTTGACATGACAAATCCATTGCAGCTTAAAGTACAACACGATTAATGCATTTGCATCGTCGTATTTTGATGGATGACAGCGAGAAGAGCCGTTGGAGTATTATGAAACTGTAACAACTAGCAAGCACTAAAAACTCATGCAGTGAAAATGATTGCCGTGGCATTTAATTATTTATTTATGTAGGTGCGTCCTTGAGAAACGCCTAACAAAAAGTCTAAGAAAAGTGATGACCTGAGGGCTTAATAAAAAGTAAAAAAATAATTGCGTATCTTCTATTACTTAATTATAATCAACTTACTATTTCTCTACATCAATATATAGGTACGATCTATGTGTTTACGACGCAAGAAGCTAGCTAGATAGGTTCTTCAAATCTAACTCAACACATACCTATGAATAACAAACAATGATTAAAATATTTTTTTATGTTCTCCTATGTAAAATTAAATGAAAAATATTAGACTACTTAAAAGTCAATCAAATTATTACGATAATATAATGAAGTTTTAATTATTGTTATTCTTGGAGGCGGTGTCAGCCAAGGTAGGATTCTCGTATTATTATTCATCATCATCAGCCCATATACGTCCCACTGCTGAGCACGGGCCTCCACTACAACTGTGATGCTAGGTATGCACATTATAGTATTTCCTTGGCTGACACCGCCTCCAAAAATAACAATAATTAAAACTACATTATATTATCGTAATAATTTGATTGACTTTTAAGTAGTCTAATATTTTTCATTTAATTTTACATAGGAGAACATAAAAAAATATTTTAATCATTGTTTGTTATTCATAGGTATGTGTTGAGTTAGATTTGAAGAACCTATCTAGCTAGCTTCTTGCGTCGTAAACACATAGATCGTACCTATATATTGATGTAGAGAAATAGTAAGTTGATTATAATTAAGTAATAGAAGATACGCAATTATTTTTTTACTTTTTAGTGCATTTTAATTTGTTTTGAAATAGGTTTTTTTGAAGGCGGTTTTTGTTTTGTTAAAATTTTCGTTTATTTTTTAATTTTTAGTGAAGCCACACCCGGGATCGAACCTGCAACATCATGCGTTGCAAATCGGTTACTTTGCCACTCCGCTACCACCAGTCTATTATATGGTTATAAAACTCATCAACAATACGCAAATGTTTCGGCTCGGCTACCACCGCTTCACACATTTAATACACCTTAAGTAATGCAATTCGATCGTTTGCTTCATGTTGCAATGCAGCAACAAACGTAAGCGCATTACAATTTGATTCAAGACAGTTAGAAATTCGGCCACAAATCGCATCCATACTGTACGCCGTTATCGAGTTCCATTGACGTTATATTATATTTGACTAGGGCAATTACTTGACCATAAAGAGGTTACGGTAGGTGACTCAAATATCCGGATAGCCTATAAAGATTCGGCCGAGTATCGTTAGTTTTCTGCTAAGAATTGAAGAGTTCCGTTACTTTGTCATGGATCCCATAATTAGAACTTAATCAAACTCTCATGCAATTACCCTAGAAGTACATCCTAACCAATAATAAAAAGGATTCATCAAAATCGGTTGGCATGATATTAAGTTATTCGTCGATTTGTCACGCACATTGGTGAAAATTTAAGATTTTTGTGGTTTTCTAATTGAAGCTATCGTCACAACTAGACCAAATTCAAATGTGATCAAACTGGAAGCACCAGCTTTCATTTAAAAAAAGAATCATCAAAATCGGTTGGCATGATATTGAGTTATTCGTCGATTTGTCACGCACATTGGTGAAAATTTAAGATTTTTGTGGTTTTCTAATGGAAGCTATTGTCACAACTGGACCAAATTTAAATGGGACCAATCTGGAAGCATCAGCTTTCAATTAAAAAAAGAATCATCAAAATCGGTCCACACAGTCAAAAGTTCTGAGGTAACAAAAAAAAAAAAAAAAAAAAAAAAAAAAAAAAATACAGACGAATTGATAACCTCCTCCTTTTTTTGAAGTCGGTTAAAAAGACCGTGATCGAACACTATAAATAATAATATATCTGAATCAACTCGTAAACGCGATGAGGAGGCGTGGCGCGGCGCCCAGAGCGTGAGGCTGGCGATGGTACGTCTACCATCAGCTCTCGATGAGCGTTCGCTCCCCTACACGTGGGAGTGTGGGGTATTGTCGCTGTCTGAGTGGTATAAACACACCCAACAGTCACATACGTAGTTCTGACCCTACATTAAGATACGAGTTTTGTGTCGTAGGTATCAGAAACTACGAGAGACTTTTCGGTCTCAAAAACACCGAGACCCTAATCAAATATTTTTGGATCACACAAACATTTGTCTCGGTGCGGGGATCGAACCCGCGGCCTCTCGTTGCACATGCTGGTGTCTAGTATCAAAATATGTTAAAAAAAACATACGTCCTTTCTAGTTTCTAAAATCTTTATAAAAACTACACAAACAATACATCCTGGCACAAAATAGAAATGTCGAAAACAGGAAAGTTAATTTGGCTGCTCTGCGAAGACGGTCTTTGTCGCCAACAAAAGGGAGTTTATTCCATTAACACGATAGTGCAGGGAAATAATTAAGTTTCCTTTTATTACTTGAACGCGTCAAATTAAATTATGCAAATTCGGTAGTCATTACACGAAATCTTGTTTCCGTACGTGCTCTGTGAGCGCTTTTTGGGAGATGCTTTTTCTAGACAGCAGTGAAATCAGCAGTAATGCAACAAAATAAATTCAAACAAAACAATCGTGAAAGGTCGTAGAGTTGGTCCTGTATACGTTTTCGCAACGATGTTTGAGTTCCAAGAACTTAAGGCCAGCGTACGCCCATTAATCGGGGACATTCTAGAAGATTCTAGAAGAATACACCGGACTATATTTAGCCCCACTTGAAATCGGACAAGGCGATCTGACAAACAGATATATGCTGTGAAACAAAGACGCATTCGTCACTTTTTATTACATTGACAAGCAGAGGAAGGCCCAAGAAAAGATGGATGGAGTGCGTGAAAGAAGATATAAAATAAAAAGGGGTGAATGAAGACATGACGGCTGATAGGGATGTTTGGAAGGATAAAACATACTGCGCCAACCCCAAATAAAATTGGGAATAGGGCAAGGGAATGATGATATAAGACAGTGGCTACTTCCATAGAAGCCCAAAAGCCCAGCTAGCCTTACAAAATTCAGATTAATAATCTCCAAGCTTTAAATCTTTATTTAAGAGAGAGAATAACCTGACTCCGAAATAATCAATTATAAACTAGACATTACACAATTAATGTGAAACGCTTTTGGGTTTCTATCGAAGTACCGCCACTGATATAATATATAAAATATATACAAATAAATATCTAAATCTGTATTAATAATATTGAAAGATGTGATCGCCAGTAAGATGTAAAGTCCATTAGGACAATCTTTCCAATCAACTCCAACTTATATTGTCTTTCAGCAGTTAAACTGAGCTGCTAACTGTAAATTTTCTGCAAATTAGTGCTTGAATTTATTAAAACAATTTACAATCTAGAACATCTGTAAGTGCCATATCTTGTTAAACCGCCCCGGATGTGCACCCAGCCGTGTTTTGGATTAATAGGACATTCCTACTACCTACTAAGCTGAAATCTAATTAACTTACGTAGCTCGGCCATTTCACAATTCAATACAGTAAGTACATATATATTTCAGTACCAGTACATGTGTGCGTGGGTAAAATTAGCTGGATTTACACCAGATTTTTTCCGTACTTTTTATGATTCGATTTGACTGCCTCGTGGTCTCGCAGTACAAGTATGTGCTGAGCGATCTAGAGGTCCTGGGTTCGATTCCCGGGTCGGGCAAAATGTTATTGGGTTTTTCCATTAGGAAATTCTCAGTAGCATCACGGAGTCTGGAATTGTGCCCGAAAAACGGCAATAGGCTCGCCCCCTATTACGTGGGACTGATACATACCTGGCGAAATGTGGGTGCAGAAATGCACCTCTGCCTACCCCTTCGGGGAATACAGGCGTGAGTTTATGTATGTATGTGTATGTTTTTATGATTCCAAATATTATTAACCTAACTTCGTGATTCATGAGAGACAGTACATTTATTTCATTCACTATTTGGCCGCACTTCACTTAACATTAGGTTTGTGACGTCATTACGGTACAATTATTTTAAATACCAACATGCAGGTGATATACTTAACTATACACTGAAGTATTCTCAATTTTATCATTTTGAATATACTAAAAATTATACTGCTGCGTGACTTTTTGACTATTGACTGCCTCGTGGTCTCGCAGTACAAGTATGTGCTGAGCGATCTAGAGGTCCTGGGTTCGATTCCCGGGTCGGGCAAAATGTTATTGGGTTTTTCCATTAGGAAATTCTCAGTAGCATCACGGAGTCTGGAATTGTGCCCGAAAAACGGCAATAGGCTCGCCCCCTATTACGTGGGACTGATACATACCTGGCGAAATGTGGGTGCAGAAATGCACCTCTGCCTACCCCTTCGGGGAATACAGGCGTGAGTTTATGTATGTATGTGTATGTTTTTATGATTCCAAATATTATTAACCTAACTCCGTGATTCATGAGAGACAATCATACATTTATTTCATTCACTATTTGGCCGCACTTCACTTAACATTAGGTTTGTGACGTCAGTACGGTACAATTATTTTAAATACCAACATGCAGGTTATATAGGTACTTGACTATACACTGAATAATTCTCAATTTTATCATTTTGAATATACTAAAAATTATAGTCAAAAATTTGCCTCAAAACTGTCTGAAGATAACGTTATCGTGGCATAAATCAACAGACAAAAGAACAACAATGGTGCCTTTATTTGCAATACACAGTGTAACGACGTCTCGTCTATTCCACGCTCACTGTAAAATGAGAATAATAATTCATACGCCTCCCTTATACTGTTATAATATTTCATGCCACGGTTGATTGAATTTTTCATCATTTCTTTGGAATAGTCGGCGAAGGGTAACGTTTAAGTGAAAGGAAAAATGAATATATGGAAATAAAAATTGTGGAGAAAAAGATAAGTGTTGTTAATTTTTTGATACTGTCTTTCAAAGACGAAACTGATTCCGAGGTGTCAATTATCTGTGTTACAAAATTTCATTAATATTAGTTCATCAACAATTGAAATAACAAACTTGAAGTATGAAAAATAAAGCGCAATTACATGCAACCACAAGTGCAAGTACTTAAAGTCAACTCCCTTACTTTTTTATTCTATGATTTTTAGGCACTTTTATATTTAACACATTATATAGATGTCTCTAAATTATTCATACATACATACGTAACCTCACGCCTGTATTCCCCGCAGGCGTAGTCAGAGGTGCATTTCTGCACCCACATTTCGCCAGGAATGTATCAGTCCCACGTAATAGGGGGCGTGGATATTGCCGTTTTTCGGGCACATTTCTAGACTCCGTACTGCTACTGAGAATTTTCTAAAGGAAAAACCCAACAACACTCTGCTCGACCCGGGAATCGAACCCTGGACCTCTAAAACGTACAGCAAATACTTGTGCCGTGGAACCACGAGGCAGTTAATTCTTTACATAATATTAATATTCTAAAATTCTAATTCTAAAGTCTACGAGTGTAAAATTACAAATTTTAACGATTCTGCAGATGCCTGCTATGTTGGTTCAGCTATCAACTCCCTTAACCAGTCCTAAATGATTATAGTCTTATCCTCCTGCAATAAGTATTATAACCTTTTAAATTTTCTATATCAGTTACTGTAAAGAATGAATTAAAACTACACTTTAGTTTAAAGGTAACTTTGTGCTAGTTTTCAAAAACCGATAAGTTGCCAGGCAACGTTATAATTTTATCGTCCAACTTTCAATATAAAAGTTTGTGAAGGCGTTTTATTTGAAAGCACTTCCTCTTGGTGCTGGCAAACCATCCTCGTAGATTTTATATCGGTTCCGGTATGATACATTGATATAGATCGCTTTAAGTCCGTAGTTACAAGATTTATTTTGTACTTGTTTCCTCAGTTGGGTCCTGAGAGACACGGAAATTGTGTGTTAAGGTTTTACACACCACGATACAATAAGTTACTGAACGAAAAAGTGTTGTTTGTGAAAACCCAAGCTGATATAAGGTGGTCCGTGATGAGAATACCAATTTTTTTCAATTTTTTTTCAATCGTTGCTGCATGAAACACAAAAAATACTTAAAATATTGTAAATTATAGTAGTACACGAAATTTTTTGAGAATTTTTTTCAGTCATCGAAATAGTTATGAATTTATTTTTATAAATTTATAAAAACAAATATATTGTGGGTGCAGAAATGCACCTCTGCCTATCCCTTCGGGGAATACAGGCGTGAGGTTATGTATGTGTATGTATAAAAACAAATTTGGAGATATCATCATCATCAGCCCATATACGAGGGCAGTCCGATAAGTACTTAGCCTCACCGCCCGATGGCACCACTATCGTAAGATAAATTTACCATCATGTAGCACATCTTCGTAGACGGCTATTGTCAAAATTTCAGCCGAATTGGATTTGTAGTTTTGTTTTGACCGCGTGTGTAAGCGGACGTGTCCGCGGATTTTCGAAAAATGGAAAAAGAGCAATATCGGCCGGTGATTTGATTCTTGTTTTTGGAAGGGAAATCGCGCAGCGATATCAAAAAGCGCTTGGATGCTGTTTACGGTGACTCTTCTCCTTCAATGGCGACCGTCAAAAATTGGTTTAACGAGTTTCAACGTGGTCGCACGTCAGTTTTTGATGAGCCACGCCCAGGTGCCCCAAAAACGGCTACCACGGAGGATAACGTGAGAAAAGTCCCGATCTTGTATTGGCAGACCGCCGATTGAAGGTGCGCGAGATAGCTGAGACAGTAGGCATCTTAAAAGACCGCGTGGGTCATATCCTGCATGAAATATTGGGCATGAGAAAGCTGTCGGCTCGATGGCTGCCGCGTTTGCTCACTTCGGACGACAAGCGCATCAGTGACACAACTTCAGAGCAGTGTTTGACACTGTTTAGGTGCAATCCGAAGGGGTTTCTGCGTCGTTTCGTGACCGTCGACGAAACATGGATTCACTGGTACACACCAGAGACCAATAAACAGTCGAAACAGTGGACTTTACCCGGCGAATGTGCTCCGAAGAAGGCGAACACTGTCCCATCGGCCGAAAAGGTGATGGCCACCGTTTTCTAGGTTTCACAAGGTGTGATTTACATCGACTACCTGGAGAAGGGCAAAACGGTCACAGGGCTCTACTATGCCGAACTATTGGGCCGATTCAACGCTGAATTGTAGAAAAAACGGCTCCATTTGGCGAAGAAAAAAGTGCTCTTCCACCATGACAACGCACCGGCTCACACCTCCGCCGTCGCAACGGCCAAATTGGTCACATTAGGCTACGAACAGCTGCTCCATCTACCGTATTCTCCAGATTAGGCCCCGTGTGACTTCTTTTTGTTTCCAAACTTGAAAAAGTCCGTCGCCGGACAGAAATTTGAGTCGAATGAGGAGGTTATCGCCGCCACGGAGGCCTACTTTGTAGACCTCCAGAAAACGTTCTTTTCAGACAGCTTAAAGAAGTTGGAGCATCGCTGGGTCAAGTGAATCGAGTTGAAAGAAGACTGTGATGAGAAATAAATCGCCACTTTTCCAAAATTTTCGTTTTTCTTTTGTAGGCTAAGTACTTATCGGACTGCCCTCGTACGTCCCACTGCTGGGCACGGGCCTCCTCTACAACTGAGAGGGTTTTTGAGGTATTTGGACATAGGCTAGGACCTTTGTTTATAATATTACGTTCGAGCGCAGTTGGGCTGGGCCTGTCGTCCAACTGAAAATAATTTGTAATTTTTCAAATTGTTGTTATATTTTTCAACAAAGAATTTCTTATTAGCAATATCAGGAAATGGTCCAAAAAACTACAACAAAACCGTCTTATGATTAATATAATTTGAAATACAATAAGGGAAACGTGGTTGAAGAAATACACCGTTGTCTCAATTTTTTTATTCTCTATCTTCGGATATTCTATGTCGAAGGGGCGAACGAAAAATACTAGGATAGCATAAATGCAGTGATCGTACATATCGCTTCTTGTTCAGAGTAATTCCGGACACCTAGTATTGAACACAGTCGTATTAATCCTTGGTGCGGCGCGGCGAGGGATCCTTTGATCCCCGCACAAAGGCCAAGCTGTGTCTAGCACAATATTCTGCATAATTGATGTATGGTTTCCAGCGACATGAGTTTGCCGCGGATGCGGTATTCGTAATCCTCTATTTGACAGTATGAGGGATTATCTTAAAATAGTGGTCACGTATTTGAATTATTAGTTAAAACAAAGACTCAATTAGGCCTGGTAAATTACGCTACGAGACAGTTTTTTTTTTAAGCTTTTATTTAACTTGCAATGTATGTAAGTATGTTTGTTGGGGTGGAATCTTTGAACTCAATTTTGAAGTAGATATCTTCAACCGATTGAGCTGAAATTTTGTATACACGTTTAGTTTGGATGACAATGTACGACATGGTGTGTGACATAATTCTAAATCCAAGATGGCGGAATAGTTATTTTTATGCATTTCTACAATATGGATATCAAATGAAAGGGCTTGTTGAGAGTAACTCGAAAAATAACTAAAAAAAACAAAAAAATAAATTAAAAGCAAGAAAACTTAAAAAAAGGGCTTTATTTAAACGCTCTAAAAAGAAGAAAATAAAATTTACCTTAAAAAATTTAACTACGGCGCGATTTGAAAAAAAAAATACTGCTTATTAAACGTCGCGACAAGCTATTATGATCATATAAATTGTCACAGAATCACATATGTATATGAATTTACGCACCTATTCATATCTCTCTGCATCACCCTAAGCTTGACTGGTAGAAAATACCTTAGGCATTTTTCATTTTTTAGTATAAATAAATAAATTGTATATAATGAGGTTATAAGTTGATAGTTAAACTTTTTAGGAAAAAAAGATTTTCTTCTTTTTAGAGCGTTTAAATAACGTTTTTTTTAAAGTTTTTCTTTTGCTTTTAATTTATATGATTCATAAATTATTGTGTGTCCTTGAATAACACAAGAAATATTTCTGGGTTAATGATGTGTTACTATGACGGGTTATACAATTTACTTACGGCAGTTGCCTTCGAATATGCTAATATCCACTACAAAAGAACGTAGAACATATGAAGTATAATAATCACAGATATTAGAAATAATCAGTAATCTTGTAACGGTAGTTAAATCAATCTCGAAAGCAGAAAAACTCAAATTTCGTAAAAACTGAGGTAAATATTGACCTACCAACTCTATAATATGAAAAAGCTTGAAAGAATGTAATATTCCACCAAATATTTTCCTTATAGTGAACACATAAACTTTACACAAGGAAGTGTCGACACAGTAACGTTCAACGGAACTCTTAAAGAGATATAGGAGCATCCTTCCTAGTTCAACGGTTCTCAAATGCTCACATTTTTACACACATACATACATACATACATAAACTCACGCCTGTATTCCCCGAAGAGGTAGGCAGAGGTGCATTTCTGCACCCACATTTCGCCAAGTATGTATCAGTCCCACGTAATAGGGGGCGAGCCTATTGCCGTTTTTCGGGCACATTTCCAGACTCCATGCTGTTACCGAGAATTTCCTAATGGAAAAACCCAATAACACTTTTCCCGACCCGGGAATCGAACCCAGGACCTCTAGATCGCACAGCACATACTTGTACCGCGAGACCACGAGGCAGTTGCTCACATTTTTAAGAAATAGTAATATTTACTATACAGATTACTGGCACTAGGCCAGCGTGGTGGACTAAGGCGTAAACCCTCTCAGTTGTAGAGGAGGCCCGTGCCCAGCAGTGGGACGTATATGGGCTGATGACTAGACAGATTATTTCGGTAATAATATCTCATAAATAAGTGGTAGATTATGATTGACTGCTCCGTTGTTTCGCGCCAGAAGTATGTGACATGCTATCTAGAATTCCCGGATTTGATTCCCGGGTCAGACAAAGGGTTATTGGATTTTCTATTAGAAAATTCTCAATGGCAGCACGGAGCCTGGAAATGTGCCTAAAATATGGCAAAAGGATGCTTATTATTACGTGATACTGATACATATCTGGCAAAATGTGGGTGCAGAAATGCATGTCTGGCCTACCCCTTCGAGGAATACAGGCGTGACGGTATGTATGTATGAGATTCAGATTGTATTTAATTTTGCTTTCACGTTCAAACCGTTGAATCTATATCAGCTTGTTCCCCATTGAACATGTGCCTCCTCTATCTTTGCAAGGAGGTAGGCTTCAGTACAGACGCCAGCCTTGTGATACGCTAAATCGATATTGCCAAACTTTCTGAGTTATTTGAAAACCTGGCTTCTGGCTGCTCAGGTACCTACGATCGGCTCACAATATTTCTTCAACGTTAATTGCGTGACAATTCACCAATGAAACCAAGAAAACTTCAAAAAGTCATAGGCTGTATTGCAATCATTATCTGCATCTTGTCATTAAGATGAAAACTTGCAACCGTCGAGATAGCGTGTCGATAGATCAATTTATCTGACACATCCGCGTCAACAGTCTACCAACAGGTTGACTTTTCAAAGAGAACCTGTCTTTTATAACCATAATAGATTGAATAAAAAAGGTCTACAAAATGTTGAGAGCCACCTCGGTATGAAAATGTGGGAGGCCGTAATGGAGATTCGGCACTTGGAATTATATTATGCCGTAGAGGAATTATAATATGGTAATGGCCTTGTTTCCCATAATGTCTTTTACACACATGACTTACCCTTGCACTATTTGTAAATGCTTTTATAATAGGGTTTTATCTTTATCAGGCCAATATACACGTCTTACAGCTTGGCAAGGATTTCTTCTGCAACTGAAAGTTGCTAGGCCATAGTTAAAATGCCAGTTTAGTTACGCATAGATTTAATTTCACCCTACCTCAGTACTTACGCATTTTTTTTTTTCTCATATATTTAGCATATTTCAGTGGACGTATCACAACACTATGGACAATAGTAAACTTTTCTTTATGTGCACGAGTGACTTTGACTCCCAGCAATTTTCAGGGAAGCAGGTGTTAAAAACATTGAAATGCTAGTCCACTATTCACCCTTTCGCGAGGTAATAAGACGTACAAATATCCTTATTATATTATTTTTATGTCCTCTAAAATTATTATTTATTATAAAGAGGAGAGGTTTATGAAATCTCCGTGTGTTTGTCAAATCACTCATCTTACAAAAATGTATAAAATTTCAATATAATACCTTTTACTAGCAAAATTATTAAACACACTCTTAATTAAATTAATCACTTGCTCGTTTGTCCCGCCGCATGACTTCCTTGCGATCTAGACGGCCCGGGTTCTATTCTTGGATCAGGAAATTAGCTTTATTAAAAAAAATCCATTAAGAAATTCTCATTAGCAGCTCTAACGTAAAAAATATTCTCGAGAAAACGTCAAACGTTTCGATGCCTATTAATTAGGACTTAAAATAGAGCTGGAAAAAGTTGAATAAGAAATATCATGAAATTTGTAAATATAGACATTAATACTTAAATAGCCAACTAAAATATTTTTTGTATATTTTTTTGTTTTGTTTTTATTTATTTATTAATAATAATATAATATAATAATATAGTCCAGCTAAAAAATAATCCGTGCAAAAAGTCAATATCGGTGTCTATCAAGCTACCGTCATAAAATTGACTTTACCACCCTGACACAAAATCGAATAACTTGACACAAGCGCCTGCGAGCAAATGAGATTCCTTCGGGGACATTTTAACGTGATAAACTCCCCGTAAATATTTTTCCAATATCTATCTCGATGGGGACACAGTTGAGGAGCGTAAAAAAATGTCGACATTGCCATTTTTATACAGGATACTTAAAGAGAACAAAAATTCTACGTCCACAACAATATATCGTTCACTGTTGTACATACTTCTCTTTAAAACACTACCAAAGACTTGCTAAGTGTAGCCAGCATTCATCACGCCTTTTACCAGTTTAATAATTTAACAAGTTCTCAGTTCTACAACTGACTAACTGAGGAGGCCCGTGACCAGCAGTGGGACGTATATGGGCTGATGATGATGATGATTTTAACAAGTTGGTAGTCAGTCAAGCCGCACTTACGGGTTATCCATCCCAAAATCTTCCCAACAGCTGCTGTCGGATGGCCAATCTGTAAACCTACTACCTACCACATATTTCATTTGAAATCCAAGTCAATGTCACCACCTTTCTCAGACCGTAGATTGTCAAAGGTACATGTGAATTTGGTTATTAATTTATTATAACACTTTATTGTACACCACAAAAATTTACAAAACAAATATCTTCATCTTCATTTTACCAATTTAATTCTATTGGCAGCATAAGTCTAGTTGTGAAGATTTAGAAAAAACAAATTTTCCTTGAGACGTAAATATGTATATAGCTTTTGTGTACACAAGCGTTCCCTATGTCCTAAATCTCAAAATTGATTTATATCAAATTTAATATTATAAACTTTTGTAATGTTATACACATAGTTTTAGTTACAAGAGTTTTAATATTTTTTTGTATTCATTTTGTTTAAAGTATATTAGTATTTTCTCCTTTCATTGCCTGTCACAAGATAAATTATAATGTTTAAACGTCATGCATAATGTAATAATTTAAGTGATATTATTATTGAACTATTTGTTTGTTGTATGTAATTACTTTGTTGGTGTGCTAAATAAATAAAATTTTCCAAAGATTTCAAGAAGTACTCTGGGATAATAAGCCTTCATATTCGAAAAGAAATGCATAAAACGTCGTATCAAAAGTTTTACTGCTAAGTAGCACCCAACTGTGTATCCTGTGTGACAGATTACAGCCGACGAGTCTCGGTAAAATAGGCGTCGGCCTTATCGCTGTAACATGCTCGTCTGTAGGCCATATGCCGAACGGGCGATGAGCACTTCCAGCCGAAATGTGTTGTCAAATTGTTTGCAGATACGAAAATCGTGTGCCTAGTTTTGCTCGGTCATGCTCGAAGATTGTATCAGTGGGCCTTTGTGAAGATTCTAGGCTTGAGGGTTGACGAGGTGATACATCGTTTAATGTGCTCGACGGTTTGTTACAAAGGAAGAGTTATCATATTAAATCATAGGAGTATTTGATTGGGATGAAAAATATTTTGACATGAACAGAAGAGTGTAGATACCAGTGTCGTCAGAGGTCATTATCGTAAATATGTGTATATTTCGTTCAGTTTTTTTTTAGTATCTATTTTAATGAGATCTTGATGATTATGCTGTGGATGTAGTAGCAAGTAGCGGTCAGATGGGTTCAACACTCTTGAGGCTTGATGATCCCGCGCCATAAATGCCGTGCGATCGAAAGGTCCTCGGTACAATTTCCTGGTCAGGTTCATAACATTTTTTTATTATTTAAAATACTCTTATAAAAAGGAGGTAAATATATTCGTTGATCACACAAACACTGCCCAAGCCAAGCTAACTTGAAACATTTTTTAAATTCAGTTATAAGCGGAAAAATTTCAAGTTCCAAACGTGAACTTTTGCCCAGTGACCCAGTAGCTCCAACTAACAAACACTAACAACCGACTTCATATTATAACGATCGTGGAAAAAACGAGTTGAGTTGAGTTCACGCTCCGATGGCTTTCATTTAAAACACTTTGTTAAAACTCGACCGTAACTTTATGTTAAGTTGTGTACTGAGTTAAGACGAAACAAGTCGATAAAAAAGCTGAATTGGTATACCATTTTTATTTTTTATTTTGAAGTGTACCAGTAATTTTAATGGTTGAGCTTAAGTTCACTACCGCTTGATTCTTATTTTCATATAACTAAGGTGATTTTAAATCTAAGACTATTTACTTTGGCGCAATAATATTGAAAACAGTGTTTTCTCTATTTCTGTAATAGACTTAACGCAGTGGCGATACTTCCATAGAAGCCCGAAAGCCCAGCAATTGCCTTACAAAATTCCGAATAATATTATCTTTAAGCCTTAAACTTTATTTAACAAAAGCAATTTGACATATAAATGAGAATATCCTGACTCCGCAATAAATATATTATAAATATTATAAACTAGACATTACACAATTAATGTGTAACGCTTCTGGGCTTCTATCGAAGTACCGCCACTGACTCAACGGTACGAACTATTCAATGACCTACATATTCAAGATCTCCTCCTCCTCGCATCGTATTCCTCATTGCTGAGGGTCGTGATCCCCTGTATATGGAGTGATCGTGTTGTGATAGTTACGTGTTGTGTTGTGTGATTCAAGATCTACTCATAGGTTTATTGATGTTCTTCGTATCACATGCGCTTGCGCATTTAAACATAGTAGCTAAAAACTGAGAATGAAATCACATTACTAAAATGAAATAAATGTTTTCAAAAACAAACAATAAATTAAAATTCCACGATAACTACATTAATTAAAATGAATATAAGAAAAATAATAATATTTAGAATGATACTGTTTATTTGACAGCACCATGGCGCAGTTGTTTAACGAGAGGCCGCGGGTTCGATCCCCGCACCGGGTCTGAGTGTTTATGAGACCGAGAAGTCTCTCATAGTTTCTGATACATGACACAAGACTTGTTTATTAGTGTGAGGTCAGAACTATGTATGTGTCTGTTTGGTGTATTTATTTATTGTATAATGCCATCATTTTAATAGGAAAGAAATTGTGAAAGCACTTTTAACTGAGAATCTCTTATCGATCTACGTAAAACTGGTCCTTTCACACGCGACCTAGCCGGGCCGTCACAGCACGCGAACTTCGATGCTTAAATCAATAGCACTAGGCTTTTACTTGAAAAACATTCGCTAATCGCTAAATTGTATGAGAATCGATTTTCATACTTTCCATATCCTAGTTTACTGGTTCTAGGTTGCTCTATAAAAGTTATATTTAACTCATCACCATCCATTGCTAAACGTAGGCAAGCGCCTACCCTCACCCATTTCAGCTGTTAGTCCATCACGCAGCAGGACGTCCTACACTACGTTTACCTACGTGATTTCCATTCCAAATAGACAATTCAAAAGAACTTGTAAAAGTCTATTTGAATAAAGATATTTTGTCTTTGAGTATGACTTTGAAATCTTATGCGCTCCTTCAACAGCTTGGAGTTGCTCTGGTGGATAAATAATTAAAAATAAGTGTACTTGGTTATCTTAGGTGGTTTCTTAGGTGTGTAGTCCGCCAACCCGCACTAGGCCAGCGTGGTGGACTAAGGCTTAAGCCCTCTCAGTTGTAGAGGAGGCCCGTACCCAGCGGTGGGACGTATTTGGTCTGATGACGAATACCTGGTTATCATACCAGTGGCAAGTCCAGTGATTGAGTTTAACATTTAATGTAAGTACTATAAGCCCTAGTTTTCAATATTACTCTCTTTTTCAGGTCTAAACCATATGGCAGACCTTAATATTTAAGATGGAATTATTTAACAATTTCTTTTATTTTCCTTATATGCTTATTTTTTTGCATTCATCCTTACCTTCAATTTCATAAATTGTTAAATATTTATGATTCTCGTTCATCTATCGCATAATTTTTTGAAATATGTATATGGATTGGAAGTTATATACCAGCTAATAACATAGCAACAATACGTTCTAAGCCGCACGACATAAAACGTCACTAACAATTATTCGAAACAAATAAAAAATTTAAACCAAAAACGCAATTGTTGCCGCTAGAGCGAAAACAAAACGCTTAAAACATTCCACTAATGACTCAGCTCGGATGAATGATGCCTGACGAACAAAGACTCTGATAAAATACGAAATGGCTTGCTTGCCTCACTCCCTATACGGTTCGGTTTCGTTTCGTCAAATTTGGTCAATTTTTTTATATATGAAGTGGATTTAGATACATACTTGGAGCAAAGATTGTTGATTTATCAGCGAACTACCTAAGAACCAGTGGCGGTACTTCTATAGAAGCCCAAAAGCCCAGTTTGCTTTACAAAATTCCAAATAATAATCTTTAAGCTTTAAACATTTATTAAACAAAAGCAATTTGAGATATAAATGAGAATATCCTGACTCCACAAAAAACAATTATAAACAAGACATTACACAATTAAGGTGTAACGCTTTTGGGATTGTATGAAAGTACCGCCACTGCTAAGAACAGAAACCACATGAAAACTATAGTCAACGTGGCTTGTTGAGATTGAAGTGAAAATAGGACAGCCACGACCATAGAAGTGTTTCTACCGTGATGTATTCCCCTAGTAATGATCTGTTGTCATTCTCTTGTTTTACTTTATTTTCTAAGCGGGAGTAATCATGTGATTCACTTAATACCAAGACCGACTTTTAATGTCAAGCAAAGTTAAATGTAAGAACATAAATAGGCAAATCCCAGATTTTTCAAAAACCCAGATTGGTAATATGGCTCAATTGACATTGGATACTTTACACCCATTTTCAGACTTCGTGCTGGTATGTAATTTTGCTCGATGCTCTCTCCCGACTGCAGGCCCGATAAATCTTAATCCATACTAATTTTATAAAATCGAAAGTATCTTTGTCTGTATGTCTGTTAAGCTGTCACGCCTAAACCGCTGGACCGACTTGAGATTTCTGGTTGGGAGATAGATTAAACCTTGGGAACTGACATGGTGTACTTTTATACCGGAAAAATGCAGTATTCTCATTGGATGAGGCCGGAATTCAAAATTAGTAAATAATAAATTACTTGATAAAGACTTATTTTTGATTTTAACCAAATGGAATAGTACCAGTTTAGCACGTACCCGTTGTATGAATGTAATAACATAAAATATAGTAGGTACGATTGATGTGGCTTGTCCCGCGGCGCTTACTTCAGGAATCGCTTTCCTCCTCAAACGCAGACCTTTGTTATTTTGCCTTCCATTGCGTGGAAATGTCTGAATAAATTACATATTTCTATAACTTGTGCGTCATGTATGTAAAGTAATAAATACAATATACATATTCACAACTGTATTGCTAAAAGGGTGGTAAAAGTGGTGTATTCTGCACCAAAATTTCAATAATTATGTTTTAAGTCCCACGGAAAAGTTAATGAGCTTTTTGCTGTTTTCGGAAACATTATGGGAATCGAACCTGGGACGTGTCGAACGCATGGCACTCACTTGTGCCGTGAGACGACAAGGCATTTAAAATATTTTGTTGTAAATATTACATACATACATGCATGCATAAACTCACGCCTGTAATCCCCGAAGGGGTAGGCAGAGGTGCATTTTGGCACCCACATTTCGACAGGTATGTATCAGTGCCATATTGTTTTTTCGTCCCACGTAATAGGCGGCGAGCCTATAGCCGTTTTTCGGGCACATTTCCAAACTCCGTGCTGCTATTGAGAATTTCCTAATGGAACAACCCAATAACACTTTTCCCGGCCTGGGAATCGAACCCAGGACCTCAGGATCGCACGGCACAAACATTGTAAATATTACATATGATTAAAACGAAATTAAAACTCTCTCAGTTGAAGAGGAGGGCCGTATCACTATCCACCTGTAGGATGTATATGGGCTGATGATGATGATGATGATGATTACATATTAATAAAATCGAAGTCAGAACAATAAAAGGAAATTATTACATTTTATGTTCTTTTGAAGCTTTGTTTTATAATGCACAACTATAGTAGAAATATTTTCGACCTGGGCTTTGTAAGATAGCTGTATGGCACTCTTAACATTAAACTTTTATTTTAATGTAGGTTCAGGACGAATATGTGACTTTTGGAACAAGTTACGTTGCCACCGCAAATTCACATATATAGGCCTCTTCCCGAGGGGGCAGGCAGCGGTGTATGTCCGCACTCTCGTTTCGCCTGGTATGTTTTAAGACTACGTAAATAGAGCGAATTTACTATTGAGAATGTTCATGAAAAAACTTTATAACACTGTCCGACTAGGGAGTCGAACACAGAGCCTCTAAATCGCTCGGAATACATTTCTATTGCAAGACTACAAGGGATTTAAGGGATCTAATATACATAAAAGAGAATGAATAACGATTTAATGAAATAAATAAAATTAATCAATATTATACAGTAAGCTGATAAGGCTACAATTTTGTATTATTTATTTATAATAAAACATAACAAATTTAAAAACAGATATGAAATTATGAACATGGAATAAGCGTTGACGCCTGCAAGAGTATTGTAATTGTGTCGCAAACATCAAGCACCCTACTAGTTAACAATAACAATTTAATATCCAAAACAAAATAGCATAATATTAAACAAAAATTAATAAGATAATAACAAAGATAACAGTAATAATCGAATAGGAATTTTAAGAGTAAGTATTTTGTAATAAAAATCAAATCACCTGTTCATTTTAATCATCCATCCCTGGTAGTTTGTTCACGATGTGAAGTGGTTTCGTTGCTTTTGTACGCATTGTTTTTCATTACAAAATTGTACGTTGCCGGGCTACATTACTCCAACTTTGGTGCCGTCGAGAAGGTTGAACGCTCGCTCCATCGCTTTAAAAGTCTGATGGAGCATTCTTCTCATTCAAAATTATTTTCCATTCATTCGCGACTACACATGCCTGAAAAATCTTTTTTATGTCGGTGTTGTGAAATTCATGTATGCCAGTGTTTCTAACAATCTATTATTTCGATGTATTATGGATGAATGGCTTTTAGAATCTGCTTTTGCCTTTGAAACTTTAGCTTTTGGTGTTTTAAATCTGGAATCTTTGGTTGTTGGTTTTGTATCTAGTTTTAATACTATACGTAAATGGCTTATTATTTATTTATGTAATTATTTATTTATTTATCATTTTATTGTACAGTTAATTATAAATCATAAAAAAAATATACATAGAGAGGTACAAATGGAGGCCTTTTCGCACATAGCGATCTTTTCAAGACAACCATGGGATGTATATTTTGAAGAGATTTGTTGGGAGGGCAGTGTGAAAAAAGAAAAAGTATAAAAAGTTAAAGTAATTTGTTCTGATTTTCTGAACTTATGTAGGTGCTTGTTGTCATTTTGGAGTCTGTCACTGTTGATTCTGGTGCACAAGAGTTGTTACTTCAGCTAGTTCCACGCGCTGAGTTGGAAGGCTGGAGACCCCGACATACCCTTATCCGCCTCCCCCGAGGTACTGAAGCTTAAGACGCTTTCCTATCATTATATAAAAAAGTAATCACACATATGAACCTTTTCTATCTTAAATACATTAGTTGTCCTTAAAACTAAGTTTCAGGAAGTTAAATTAGCTTAAAATATTGTGGACACGCAAATTCATTAATCCAAAACAGAGCCAGTGGCGGTAGTTCCATAGAGGCCCAAAAGCCCACTTACCTTATAAATTTCCGAAAAATAATAATTAAGCTGTATATCTTTATTTAACAAAAGCAATTTACATAAAAATGACCCCACAATAAATAATTATAAACTAGATATTACACAATTAACGTGTAACGCTTTTGGGCTTCTATGGAAGTACCGCCACTGAACACAGCATACTCAAAAGATGAATTTAATGAAAACTGAGTACGACAAACTAATTCAGCGAGGCGCATAGCAAGTTTTGTATTTCTACATCGTTTTATATCGTTGTGGATATAATTCATTCCAGAGTTAGAACGAGCATTGTTTCGCTGTACGCTTTTGTTCCTCGCTCAAGTATCTCTCAGTAATTCTTTTTCCAGTTTCTGGTAATGTGCGTTGCTAGGTTCCGCTAATAAGCATGTGGCTTAAATTTCTCATTTTAAATTTCTTTAGTGCAACGCTCACGTGGTTCTGCAAATTATCATATTTATTATTTACTATTCTTTTGTATTCTCCACCGTCTACTGTAATTACTTTACTGTTACCACTCCGTTTTTGTGGTTTATTCGCTGGATTAAAGTTATTTAAATTGTTTATTATTTAAGATATTAACATAATTACGTGTAAATTAATTAATACTTTCTGAATTACTGAAAATAGTAGAACCTCACAAGTCCTTTAATACAAAGTGGTTATTACAAAACCTGGGTAATTACAGAAGATTAAGTCGAACTAACAGTTTCGATTATTATTATATCGGGTATTAATGTATCAAATTTATAATGTAAAAATAGGTTTAACAATCCTCACATCTCCACTATCTCTCTTTACCGTCGCAAATTAAAACAACAGGCCAAGGTGTCAATAATTGACAGTGGTGATAATTTACAAAAAAGTCGATCTCGTTTACATGTTGCTAGTATGGAGGTACATGAATATATAATTAATATTTTATTTATAAGTCTACATTTCATCGTATAATTTATCTGAAAATATTTTACCGCCATTGTATATTTAAATATTTCTTTCAATTACAGGAGTCAACAAGAAAACTCAATTTAAATATTGGCCGCCTCAATATGCCTAATTTGCGATGCTGCGAACAGTTTATCTTATAAGGCTGTTGACTCATCATCATCATCAGCCCATATACGTCCCACTGCTGGGCACGGGCCTCCTCTACCATTGAGAGGGTTTAGGCCTTAGTCCCCCACGCTGGCCTAGTGCGGGTTGGCGGACTACACACCTAAGAAATTCCTAAGAACTTTTAGGTGTGCAGGTTTCCTCACGATGTTTTCCTTCACCGTTAAAGTACGTGATAATTCATTGTGAATACACACATAGCTTCGAAAAGTCAGAGGTGTGTGCCTGGGGTTTGAGCCCGCGACCGTCGAGATTCTCGACCGCGTGCCTAAGCCTCGAGGCCATCACGACTTTGGCCATGACGAGGCTGTTGACTGGTGATAAAAAAATTAAATCTAATAAAAAAGCTTACAGCTTTGCTCCGAACAAGGATGTCGCGGTTTCGTCTTAAGATACTGACCAAGAAATATTAAACGTTAATAAGTGTTTTCGAAGTTATGTCTGAATTCAAGATGAATTATCACGTCCTTTAACGGTGAAGGAAAACATCGTGAGGAAACCTGCACACCTAAAAATACTTAGGAATCTCTTAGGTGTGTAGTCCACCAAACCATACTAGGCCATCGTGGTGAATGATGGCCTGACCCCTCTCACTTTTCAAAAAGACCCGTGCTTAGAAGTGGGATAGTATATAGTTGATGATGACGATGAATTAATCTCAACTTGTTAACTTTGTAGAGAGATATTAGCAAATATCATCGTCAATTCGCACCAATAACATTTTAAGATCGTAGCTAAGTAACATTTTAAGACCTTCATGAGGGAAAATAAACTCAGTCTCCTGAAAAAAAAAACGGAATTGAAAAAAAACAGAATTTCAAATCCTAGAACTACTTCTCATAAGTCAATTCTCATGAGCTAAATGGCTGAAATACGAATTCATAAATATTTATAATACTGTCGACCAGAATGTGCCGAAAAATTATTGTTGGTCAGAACATTTCGACGTCGCATGATGAGGTGCGGTTATTGGTTTGTCTCAATTTAATTTAATATTCGGCGCTGGAATCTCATTCATCAGCACATATAAACACGTGTATACTTTTTAAGTAAAGTGTTTTTATTTACTCGTACTGGTCACGTTTATATACTTTTTTTAATTACACATCCATACATAAACTCACGCCTGTATTCCCCGAAGGGGTAGGCAGAGGTGCATTTCTGCACCCACATTTCGCCAAGTATGTATCAGTCCCACGTAATAGGGGGCGAGCCTATTGCCGTTTTTCGGGCACATTTCCAGACTCCGTGCTGTTACCGAGAATTTCCTAATGGAAAAACCCAATAACACTTTGCCCGACCTGAGATTCGAACCCGCGACCTGTAGACTCCACTGTACATACATTATGTACTTGTGCCGCGAAACTACCAATGTGTGTCCATTCGCCTCGTGTCTTTTCAACGGCACGTATTATGAAATATGTAGATAAAGCATTTAACATCCTCGATTGAAAAGGCGCAGAGGCTCTCGCTTATCTATCTATACTTGTACTGCGAGACCACGAGGCAGTCTTTTTTTTTTGTTTCTTAATTAAAAGGCTGATCTTCATATGCGTAAATAATGAATGAATGCGATATTGCGAATATGTGTTACGTTTTCACGTCAAAACTGGTAAACAAATATTCATGATTGATTTTACAGACATAGATGATCACCAATTGGTTAAAGACAACTTTTAATTACAGAAAAAATATATTTTTTTATAACATAAAATTTATAATAATAGATGACATCATCAATATAATTTATATTTGGTGAAATTAATTAAAGTTTTGTATAACAGCATTTTTGCCTTTCCGTTGTCGTATGAGGCTTTTATTTTTTTATATAAATAAGTGTTTAAGGTTACGTGTTATTTTTTTATCTTTTATAATAGGTCGAATATTTGTTTAATTTGTTTCGTATTAAATAATGGGGAATGATATTTCAATCTTTTAAAAACCGTCAAATATAATAAAGAAACAAAAACAATATTACTACAAACTTTATGGAAGATCAAGAAGCATATAAATAAACTTTTATAATCACTTCCACAGAGGAAAAAAAATAAAAAAATTACCCATAATCTCTGATTATGATGCAAGTTTTAATGAACAGTGTACTGTGACAGCCCTACTCTGATAAATGAAAAAGTAATAAATCGGCTACCTCACAGGATATTTGCACTTTAATGGTATTATTACCATAATCGATGTCCGGCAGACGCCGTGGCCGCCCATTTCAATATTAATGCTTTTAGAGGTGCTTTCTATGCGGGTTTTAAACACTAGTATTCTTGCGTGCTCAGCTAATGGACAGTATTTTTATTGTCTTTGCAGACATGTGGAGTATGAGTGGAATGGATGCTTTGGTAACAAATAAGTTTATTTTGTAAATTAATAGACATGCGACAAGCCTAGTGGCGTAGTTGGTTAGACAACTTGTGAAATGAGAGGCTTGACTTTGATACTGGCATAGGGACAAATGTTTTGTTTTGGGTCTGGGCGTTTGCTATACTGAAAACTCTATAGTGATTTTGATCGTGACAGCCAATCACATGCCATGACAATAAATGGCATGACGCTGTCTTATTAAGTCCTATTATTTCATATTTACTCGACTGCCTCGTGGCACAAATACCTATGTGCCGTGCGATTCGATTCCCGGGTCGGGCAAAGTGTTATTGGGTTTTTCCATTAGGAAATTCTCAGTAGCAGCCCGGAGTCTGGAATTGTGCCCGAAAAACGGCAATAGGCTCGCCCTCCATTACGTGGGACTGATACATACCTGGCGAAATGTGGGTGCAGAAATGCACCTCTGCCTACCCCTTCGGGGAATACAGACGTGATGCTATGTATGTATGAATTTCATAGTTGATTATTGAGTAGAAATACATGCAATAATTCTGCTCAAAATAGTATCGATATGAGACGCCTACGATTTCCTTTTCAATTCTTGATATTTTACTTTGTGTTATTGCCAAAGAAAAGAAATGTTTGTGACGAATATCCCAGATTGATTAGCCACCATCAGCATATGTAAACGAATGCGTATGGAAAGTGTATTGTCGAATTTCAATTTCCAACTCAAATCACATCTTACACGGTCATTCGTATCTATTATTAAGTACGGTTCCAAATGACCGCATCTTTGTAAACTAATAATCAGGATAAAGAGCTCGTTAAGCTATCCCCACATAATCTAATATTGAAATGAAAGGCCTTATGGTACGTGCATAAATTATATGGATGACTTCATACCGTCGGATGAAGCGTCCACTCGCAATAGCAGAATGGGGACGATGCGCTAATTGCAGCGACGGCCCATGATAAAACGCAAACATCTCTTATACACACACATAGCCTTTATTCCAACGGCTTAGAGGCTATATTAGCCTAATCTACACGCAATTATAACTGTGCTGACTTATATCGGACAAACTTATTTAACATTATGTTGCGGTCGCCGAAGATCGTATCCCTTGGCACATAGAGGGCTTCACGTCCGTATTAGCCGCAAAATAATTTTGTTTTTATATCGAACGTGGCTCGATTGCCGTGCAGCGGGGCGACATTAGTTTTATAAGTAAAAAATTATGATATTTTATGGAAGCAATAAAATATTGCAGACGCGTAGTCTAAGAGTGGTGCTTATTCACGGCAGTATGATTTTTTCACTATTTTTATTTTCAAGTTGCGAGCAACAAGTTGGCGATACCGAATAATGAAGTGTATTGGAGAAGCTGTATTTTTGACATATCTTTGTGAAGCTCGTTTAACCATTTTTCCGGTTTAAAGTGAGGCATATACATAATAATATATAATATGTATTATGACAAGTAAAATCGGCAGCTATTTTTTAAAGAATTATATTGATAATATATATCTTCTCTCTACTTCGTATGTTTATATATGTATGTTATATACATATATGGGTGTGTATGTATCTTCACCGGTTCGTTATTAATGCGCCTACTTCCTTTGTCTCCGCATCACTCAAACAAAGATCGATGGTAAGAGAATGCCTAAGGCATTATGTCCGCCTTTATACAAACTGTATTATAAAAAGCACGAACAAATAAATAAATAAAATATCTTCTCATACACGTCTTAGGAAAAAGCAGTACGCCTTTTCTATATTTAAGAGGGTACGGACTGGTTTATTAGTATGTGTGTAAGCTCGAGAGGTTTCTTTCGATTCTGGGATTACCAAAAAGTTTTTTTTTTCTTTTATGAAATTCTCAACACGAAGTCTGAACATGTGTCTGATAAAAACCAAGAACCAATCAAACTTGTACTATTTTATGTACAGTACGAATAAAATATTTTGATTTTGGAGTGACGTCACTGTTTTGTAACCCCTGTAACATTTCTCTTTCTAAGAGCGCAACAGCGTGATTATTTAAAAGATTCGCTTTGTTTTGCTTTTTTTTCTCAAGTCGGCAAATGAGTTCACGGAACTACTTAGTAAATAAGTAATAAAAAGGTTTTTTCATTAGAGTAATGGGCGTTTGCAGATGTTTGTCTTAATGCTGTGTAAATTAGCTTTTATTTGCGTAAACTTAAGGTGATTGATACGGGTGGCTTCTGACAGAACGATACAGAAGGCTTTGGAGGAGACCTATTTCCAGGAGCGGATGATTTTTGGTTGATAATGATAATAAAGACAAAATATATTGTGTTGAATAGTCTTTTTATCTAGAAAGGCTATAAATCATCACGCTACGACTAATAGAACCGGAGCAGCAACGAAAGTAGGTGCCAAAAATAGGAAAAAAATAATTAATTTTCCTGTCTAAAATTTCGCATACAAAGTTGTGGCCAACAGCTTGTCCATGAATAATGAGGCAGAACATTACAAATAAGTTTGATATTTTATAATATTTCCACAGTTGCTCAATGGGGTTGCTAGTCAATTGAAATCTAATAATAATATGCAATTAAAGAGTTTGTCTGTTTGAACCCGCATATCTCAAGAAGTACTAGTTTGAAGAAAAAAAAAAGTTGTGTGGAATATGCCACGTATGGAGGAAGGCTTTAGGCACTATAACGTCACCGTATGACCTAAAAGAATGCGAGCATCAATAAAAAAAATGTGTCAAAAATATTCCTCTTAAAGTCTACATTTTTGCATACAGATTTTTGTGCAACATATTATATAGTTATATACACATACATACATAACCTCACACCTGTATTCCCGGAAGGGGTAGGCAGAAATGCATTTCTGCACCCATAGGTCAACAGGTATGTATCTGTCCCACATAATAGGGGGCGAGGCTATTGCGGTTTTTCGGGCACAATTTCAGACTCCGTGCTGCTACTGAGAATTTCTTTATGGAAAAAGCTAATAACACTTTGCCCGACCCGGGAATCGAACCCGGGACCTCTAGATCACTCGGCACATATTTGCGCCGCGAGACTACGAGCTTTATATATAATTATATATAAAATTAATTTAGCTATGTTTTTCTTCTCAGTTATAGACTGTGAATTGATATTTAGCAACTAAATCCTATTGAACAATTAATTATTAATGACAGTAGGGCTGTTGCCTGACTAGCCGAGAGCGCTCTGTCAATCTAGGTCTAAATTGAGACTCAATTAAACACGCGTTCCACGCTTATGTGTGTATTGTGATGTAATCCTGATAATCTGTGCTGTACTAATTAGATAGTGTTTATTGAAATTTCTCTATTACAATATTGTTCATTACGGCTCTACAATATTCATTTATATTAGTGTTACAGTCACGCTGTGTTCATTTGAACTAAAATGGGTTTTAACCACGATTCCAATAATAATAATTATACTTCACAATTTCATAACCTTGATATATGACCATAAATCTTTTGATACTCAGGATTCAACAGAACCTCATAATTCATCACCATCCCATATATGTCCCACTGCTGGTCACGGACCTCTTTTAGAACTGGAGGGTTTGGGCTTTAGTCCACCACGCTGGCCTAGCGCGAGTTGGCGGATTAACTTAATAATTACTAACTCTTTATCATGGCCAAAAGGTTCTCGAGTGGAGGCCACGTACCGGAAAGCGCAGCTTAGGACGTCCACCCACAAGATGGTCCGACGACCTGGTGAAGGTCGCGGGTCGTCGCTGGATGCAGGCTGCCTCCAACAGGTCACTATGGAAGTCATTGGGGGAGGCCTATGTTCAGCAGTGGACTTCCTTAGGCTGATAATGATGATGTATCTTTATCACGACTATCTGCCTGATTTTTACAATTGGGTGCAGAGTGAACAGTTCCGTATCCTTGTAAGGGTAACCTACCTTTCTAGATCCAAGTTTCAACAATTTGTTTTTTAGTTCCAAGTAATGGGAGGCATGCGTTTTGCCGTATTTTAGGCACACTTCCGGACTCTTTACCGCTATGGAGAATTTCATAATGCCAAATGACATAGCCTGATCCAGAATCAAATCTTCTTATCGGATGCTAGGTAACAATAATAAATACACCCAACAGTCACATACATAGTTCTGACCCCATATTAAGATACGAGTCTTGTGTCGTGAGTATCAGAAACTACGAGAAACTTTTCGGTCTCACAAACACCCAGACCCGAAACAAATATTTGTGGATCACACAAACATTTGTCTCGGTGCGGGGATCGAACCCACGGCCTCTCGTTTCGCAAGCTGGTGTCTAGCCAACTGCGCCACGGGGCTGTCATATGTACACCGTATAGTATAATATATACACCGTAGAACCAACATAACAAGTGATTAAATTCCTACACATACCTATGTAGTTTATTTCTAATAATACGTACCTCATTAGTTTCTCCAATGTAGATGACTTAAAAAAAGGACTTAAAGGACTTATTATATTTAATACAATAGTTTGTAATTGAATTAATGAGCTTCTCTAATTCGGAAAATTTAACCTTTGTATCAATATTATAAAATAAAGAAAAGAAAAGAGTAACACTAGAGTTTTTTGCCAGTTCTTCTCCAGTGATGACTGCCTTCAGAACAGGGTGGTAAGCAAAATTTTGAAATGACTGAATCTGAGTGATGTATTTGTCATTTTATAGATTCTTTAGCTAGTATGTGGCTAATGTATAGGCGGCGACGGGGTGCTCGGATACGGGCACGTGGCGACAGCGCCCGATGTTGCGTGTGGATGAGATGTGCCGGATGATGATGCAAGCGTAAGCGCAATGATAAGCACGAAGCAGTTCAAGCGTTTATTAAACAGCACAGTGATAGTTACAAACAGAGTATATACACGACACAATAGTTCACACACACAATACAGTCAGAAACAAGTAGAAATAACAGAAGAAGACGAGACATATAAAAGTACGATAAAATTAACACAATGAACAGCTGATAAGCGCGGACAAGATAAAGCGGCGAGGTAGCAGGTGACACGGGCTTCGCGAGCGAGAGAGGTGCACCGACTGGCCGCGGCCGGCGCGTGAGTTGAAGCGATGCGCGCCGTCGCTTATCTCTGTCGCCACGCAAAACAGGTTTACGCCCGACCCGTGGTATGCAGTGTCTCCAATGTACTCCACAATTTAATATATTGGGCTATGTCAGTGTAATGTGATTGAAATGTGAATGTGTGTGAGTGTAACTGTGGATAAATATACATAATATTAAATATAAAAGTATTTAATAAATAAATTAAATATTAGGTACGCCACAATTTAATAAATATTATTTCATTTTAATTAGTAAGTAATGAATTTATTTGTTTCTTTTCCAAAAATACCCATACTTTGTTAAAGTCCCGAGCATTTCAGGTAAATGCGGACTACTAAAAAATCCGTCTGTGCACACAGATTACGTATTTTCGGCGCTCCGCAAGCTGGCCGTATAATGACTCTAATTAGAGCGATGCTTTTAAACAGCACATTTTTCGCTTTAATCTGTTGGCTGAGGGTAATGTGGGGACCGGGACCTTGATAAAAACCTCGTGAGATATCTTTTGGGTGACTTTTTATTTGTGGAAAAAAAAATAGGTATGCGAATTATGAAAATATTTTCAGAAAGTGGGTATGGGTTGTCAACCGCATGGGTTCAGAGATAGTGAAGGCATTATATAATTATCAAGGTTATTTCCTTAACAGCATAATTCATTTTGACATTACATGCTATCGTCGAAACTATTCTTGAAAATACGAATCTTTTACTTTTTGATACAGCATAATATTACGCGGGTAAGAAATTTGCTGAATATAGTATACCCACGGGACTTGGAGGGCCGTGTAACTGGTTACCATATTTTTCTATGATATTGTCATTTTAGTCACATATACATTGAGCTTTTATTTCATTTCACAACTCTTAATCTGTGTCTTGATGTGTTATTGTAGTTTAGTCCATTGAAGTGATTTCGTATTACTTTCTGTTATTGTACCTTTATTTAATGACCACATTATGAGGATTTTGTAATACACAAGTTTAGTGTTTCAGTAGTTCCCTTCATTGCTAAATTACCTCCAGCATGTTAGCTAAGCGACATGTAATGTGTATTACTATAATTAAACCGCAACAATGGCATTGTTCCCACGTTACTTATATAATATGCACAGGCCACATTTAATATGGCGCAAGTAATCTATACGCAATACAATGGTAAACAAATTGAAGTGAGCCAGCCATAACAATACCCACGCTACCCTTCAGTCTATTGTTTGAGTTGACGACGGTACTAGCGGCACTGGGCACGAGCGTTGCGCGGTCTTATCGCTTCGTGTAATTCTTTGACGCCCTTACCTATAACTGCTATGAAATTTGGGTGAAGTGTGATTTTGACTCTGTACATGTAAGGTTATTTTTTTTGTTCTCGAGGGGAAAGCTGGTTATGGCTCTACTTCCCGCCATCCTTGGGAGAGGGGTCAGGAAGCGTATGTCGAGATCACCGGTCTTCCGGCCCGGCGCGCGGCGACATCACGACCGCGCGGATGTTAATGCCAGGCTGGGTCCCTAACAAGATCCCTATGTCGGCATACCGACCAAAACCCCCGGTGGCCATCTCCGCACCATGTGGGGTGACCACGGTGTGTGGGTGTGTCACCTGGTGCGCCTCTGAAACGAAATAGTCTCGGCCGTCTCGGAGTTTTAGGAGGTGCAGTTGCACCCCCACTAGCTTGGTTCGGGCGCCCGGTTGTGGGTGGGCACCCACGACGGACACAGGCCACAGTGCCGCCGCCCTTCTCATATATCAAAGGTTCTGCTGCTCTGCCATCTGCTAATGAAATAAGTGCAGTCCAAATACTGAGTATTGAATGGGTGACGGTAATTACTTCTTTGTTTATATTCATACATTCTCAAATGCATTAACAATGCATCGTGTTTCCATGGCTGAGAGGTTTCCGTTCTTCGTGGCAGACGGTGTTCAACTTTTCAAGATAATCAGAAAGAAACCACACGGTGAGAGCAGTGTGATCATGATATAAGATCTTATTTGCTGCCGTCAACAGAAAAGGAGGTATTTGACAGCTGACTCGAAGCTTTACCCTGTGCATTAATACGAGTAGTATAAAGGCGACTTATGGAGATCATCGGGTTCTTTATTTAATTAAATGTACTTATTTGTAAAAGTATACATATATATATATAATAAAAGTCGTGATGGCCTCGAGGTTTAGGCACGCGGACGAGAATCTCGACGGCCGCGGGTTAAACCCCAGGCACACACCTCTGACTTTTCGAAGTTATGTGTGTATTCACAGTGAATTATCACGTACTCAATCGGTGTAGGAAAACATCGTGATTAAACCTGCACACCTAAAAGTTCTTAGGATTTTCTTTTACTCTCTCAGTTGTACAGGAGGCTCGTGCCCAGCAGTAGGACGTATATGGGCTGATGATGAAATGTACTTAATTAAATTAGAATGCATCGCTTATCGCCCATTACTTGTGGTATCTTACAGCGCGGCGTTGTCAACGCGATTGTTCCTGTTGTGACAACTATCTCGGGCCGCATTCAAAGGACAGTAAATGACTTGTGACGGGACCACGATGTGCAGTTTAGAGTCCGAACCAGGCACAGTTTGCGACCGAGAATAATTACCAGATAAGGGCCATGAGGCCCGCAATCTGATGTAATGTAACACATTTTCAAAGTTTGGTGAGTTTAGCCCTTGTCCCTACATTTCAAACGTGCCAAGAATAATAATAGCTTTGCTTTTATTTGGTTTTGTTTTAGTATTATAGTACGACGCTTTTAAGTAGAAGGGAGAAGATGTAAAAGAAGTTAAATAACTTACGTTGCTCTATGACATTTTAATTGTAAACTAATTGTGGGCAATTTACTACATTTTTACCAAATTAAATATTTAATATTGTTGTTATTTTTTGTATTAGTTGTTTTATTATTGATTGTTCTTCACTTCACTAAGCGACCTAACTTATATAATTTCGTAGAATGCTATGCACACCCTAAGTGTCATGTAGAACTAAGCTAAAAATATATAAATATATGTGATGTGGTTGTACTTAATAAATAAATAAATACATAGATCTTGAGTCTTGACTCTACGACTGTTCGAAATCCTGTAATTAAAAATTTTAATGGACAAGAAGGTACTCAGTAGTTTCAGTCTTTTTGATACTGTTATTGTTACTCTTTTGACTTCACTGAATATGAATACTGCCGTTTGTCGCTCACATTTACATATTCCGCGCTAATATTAACACTGTTCTGACTGCCTCGTGGTTTCGCGGTACAAGTATGTGCCGTGCGATCTAGAGGTCCTGGGTTCGATTCCCGGGTCGGGCAAAGTGTTATTGGGTTTTTCCATTAGGAAATTCTCGGTAACAGCGCGGAGTATGGAAATGTGCCCGAAAAACGGCAATAGGCTCGCCCCCTATTACGTGGGACTGATACATACTTGGCGAAATGTGGGTGCAGAAATGCACCTCTGCCTACCTCTTCGGGGAATACAGGCGTGAGTTTATGTATGTATGTATGTATTAACACTGTTCCTATGAATATTGCAAAGGAAAACATGAGTCACTAAATAATCTATTAATGTAGATTGCACCTGCGATGTGTACTAGCACAAACCTTATTCTAGGCCTGTTTGTAACACACGCTAGTAAAACATTTACCAAATAAAGTATACTCGAAAAGGTGTTTTAATAACATTTGCTTATCAGTACAAAGAGTTCATTTTGACACCTGACACATCATTCTTCAGTAACGGACACAATAGCGTCGACAGCGGCGACCTGACCTTCGCAGGAACCTTCGGGTTTAGAACGATAGCAGTCACGGCATTCCGACCCGTGGGACAAATTAGTAACCTTCTTCCATTATCAGTGATTTTTATTGATGTAAGGTTTTTTAACAACTTAATTGCTTTGAATTGTTTCCGTCTTAAATGACAAAACAAAATGTGATGGTGGGTTCTTTTGACATTGTAGAAGTTTGGATAACAGCACTTTGTTTTCCTTTATTCTTAACTAAGTTATTACAATTCATTAGGAATTTTTAATTAATTTAAGCAGTGATGGCCTCGAGGTTTAGGCGCGCGGTCGTGAATTTCGGCGGTCGCAGGTTCAAACCCCGGGCACACACCTCTGATTTTTCGAAGTTATGTGTGTATTCACAATGAATTATCACTTGCTTTAACGGTGCAGGAATACATCGTGATAAAACCTGCACACCTAAAAGTACTTAGGAATTTCTTAGGTGTGTAGTCAGCCAACCCGCACTAGGCCAGCGTGGTGGACTAAGGCCTGAACCCTCTCAGTTGTAGAGGAAGCCCGTGCCCAGCAGTGGGTCGGATTTGGGCTGATGATGTGGAATTTTAAAATCTCTTAGGACGAGGATGGTTACTCGGTAGTTGGCGCTCCTAAGAACTCTAAACTATGACGGACTATCGACGTTTCTAATTCGTATAAAGCTAGCGTAAAAAACAAAATCCTTTCTATCAAGACGAAAGGTAATGAAGGTGTCTTTGCTAGATCTCCGAAAGACGTATGGGTCAAGTCTGCATCTCTAATATCATTGCCCAATAATGATATTGGATTTGATAGTGAAATTGCCAAAAACAATAAGAGTAAAGTCGCAAACATATATTTAGATTGGGGAAAATTACCCACATAGGCATTGTCAATGACAGATTTATATGTAGATACCCAAACTAAAATTATTACGTCGCAGAGAGAAATAAAACAGAACATGAAATCACTATTCTTTATTAGCATCAACGGCTTCCACTTGACATTAACTATCCGAACATACAGTATACAAAGCTTTTATACACAGTATATGTAATTATTGACAATGTTCTAAGGCGACAACACTAGTCTACATCCCCATATTAAATTAACATCCACGCCCTTACCATGAGAATTCTCAAAATTAGCAACTATCGTTAAAGCGAAAAATATATTTAATTGAGTGTGATGGAAGACATGAACATGATTTGAACAGGCCGACAAAAATGTGTCGGCTGATGAGATAATAATGGTTTCACTTGCTAATCAATACTATGTTTTGACTTACTTATAGGTGCAAGTATTTAAGTTTTGTATCGTCAAACTACATGTAGATCGAAAACAAATATTAATTGAACACAAATGTTTATCACAGTACAGGTATCGAACTTGAGGCTGTCGTATCGCAGCCAGTTTCATAGTAACTGTTTTATAAAGACTAGAGATGATATTGGATATAAAACTCCACAAATTCATTTTACACACAACATTGAATCCCATGGTAAGAGCGCAGTGGTCCAAATTAATGTAACATTGCATATCGGAAATTAAATTTGTTCCGTCAAACGTCAAATTAATGGAATTGAGCAAACTGTGATTAATACAACAACAGTACAAAAGCTTAAATTATTAATACCTATACAAACAATAAAATTATTGCTAATTTTCTCTTCATTTATACATGGCGGAGTGGGTAAGTCCATCAGCTAAATTGTTGGATAGATATTCTATCACGCAAATATTTTAAAGAAGAAGTTTCTGAGGAAGCATATTTGCACGTTTCTTTCTTCTTCTCGGTTAAACGGCTTGACCAAGTTTGATAAAGTTTGGAATAGAGGTAGCAGACATTATAGTTACATGTGCTACGTTTTATCACAAAAATTCTAATTTGATGCAGGGCACTACTAGAAGTTCAATAGAATAGAAAGGATAGATAAGCTTAAGATAAGACGGACCATAATGCACTTTGAACAACGTGGTCACTTAGCCGTGCTCATGTTACTGGCGAGAAGTCATTAGTCCGTTATCATGTTTTTACTGTAGTAAGTTTTTGTTAGCCCAAAAGCAAGTTATTAGAGTTTTAATTATATCTATATTCCAACGTATTTTAGATAAAGATAAACCTTAATTGGTTCTGATAGGATTACTTACAGCTAATTGAGATATTAGGCTGGAGTGTTTTTTTTTCTTTTTTTTTTCATTCCACCCTAAGGTATATTATCATTTTAATTTTGAATGTTGGTGACAGCTATGTATATACGAGGGCAGTCCGATAAGTACTTAGCCTACAAAAGAAAAACGAAAATTTTGGAAAAGTGGCGATTTATTTCTCATCACAGTCTTCTTTCAACTCGATTCACTTGACCCAGCGATGCTCCAACTTCTTTAAGCTGTCTGAAAAGAACGTTTTCTGGAGGTCTACAAAGTAGGCCTCCGTGGCGGCGATAACCTCCTCATTCGACTCAAATTTCTGTCCGGCGACGGACTTTTTCAAGTTTGGAAACAAAAAGAAGTCACACGGGGCCTAATCTGGAGAATACGGTAGATGGAGCAGCTGTTCGTAGCCTAATGTGACCAATTTGGCCGTTGCGACGGCGGAGGTGTGAGCCGGTGCGTTGTCATGGTGGAAGAGCACTTTTTTCTTCGCCAAATGGAGCCGTTTTTTCTACAATTCAGCGTTGAATCGGCCCAATAGTTCGGCATAGTAGAGCCCTGTGACCGTTTTGCCCTTCTCCAGGTAGTCGATGTAAATCACACCTTGTGAAACCTAGAAAACGGTGGCCATCACCTTTTCGGCCGATGGGACAGTGTTCGCCTTCTTCGGAGCACATTCGCCGGGTAAAGTCCACTGTTTCGACTGTTTATTGGTCTCTGGTGTGTACCAGTGAATCCATGTTTCGTCGACGGTCACGAAACGACGCAGAAACCCCTTCGGATTGCACCTAAACAGTGTCAAACACTGCTCTGAAGTTGTGTCACTGATGCGCTTGTCGTCCGAAGTGAGCAAACGCGGCAGCCATCGAGCCGACAGCTTTCTCATGCCCAATATTTCATGCAGGATATGACCCACGCGGTCTTTTAAGATGCCTACTGTCTCAGCTATCTCGCGCACCTTCAATCGGCGGTCTGCCAATACAAGATCGGGACTTTTCTCACGTTATCCTCCGTGGTAGCCGTTTTTGGGGCACCTGGGCGTGGCTCATCAAAAACTGACGTGCGACCACGTTGAAACTCGTTAAACCAATTTTTGACGGTCGCCATTGAAGGAGAAGAGTCACCGTAAACAGCATCCAAGCGCTTTTTGATATCGCTGCGCGATTTCCCTTCCAAAAACAAGAATCAAATCACCGGCCGATATTGCTCTTTTTCCATTTTTCGAAAATCCGCGGACACGTCCGCTTACACACGCGGTCAAAACAAAACTACAAATCCAATTCGGCTGAAATTTTGACAATAGCCGTCTACGAAGATGTGCTACATGATGGTAAATTTATCTTACGATAGTGGTGCCATCGGGCGGTGAGGCTAAGTACTTATCGGACTGCCCTCGTATGTTCAGCAGTTGATTAATTTATACCACATAACCATTTAAAACACAGAAAAAGCGGTTGTCATGCTGGTTTTTGAGATTTCTATAAAGGGAGTTGCAATAGAATTTTAATTAGTTGTTAAGACTGTTCTCGTATTTATTCAAGAGACGTTTTAGAAGACTTATTCAATCGATATACGAGATATTCAAAACGAATATACCTATCGTAATCATAAAAAGTTTATTTTTTCTAATAAAATTGCGAAAGATATTTATTTGTAGTTCAAATTTCAACATGTTTTACCTTACTTTTTATTTTTTTTATTCAAAAATCTAGTGCAGGCATTTGACCACGATCTCACCTGGTGTTAAGCGACGATGCGGTCGACGATGGAGCATGCCTGTCTAGTAGCAGCCTATTCACATTTGATTTGAATATGTCCAGATTGTATTGAACGGGAAACACTTCAGCGGGCAGGGCGTTCCACTCCTTTGCAGTGCGCATTAAGAAAGTAGACCCAAATCGGTGTGTGCGGCAAGATGGCATATTAACAACAAAGGAATGGTACGAACGCCCGCTTCTTGTTTCCCGATGGCGGAAAGTGCTCGGCGGAACTAGTTCGTGCAGTTCCTTCGCACACTCCCCGAAATATATCCTATATACCTTACTTTTTTAAATAACGCAATTTAATTCAAATAATTAAATTCTGACGCTAAACATAAATCACAGGCGGTTATAAAGTGTAAATGTTTTACATTGCTGGCTTAAATAAAATCGTATAATTTAGTTTGCAAGTTTAAAAGCAAATGGATGTTATTGGAATTTTTGTAACCGTATAAATTTAAAATGGACTTACCCCTATTACTCTTAATACACGAATGCGGGGGATATTAGCAATATAAAGACATTTAACATGATTATGATATAGGATAATATCGCGATACATTTCTGTCTGTACAAAACGACGAAATCAAAAAACACTACAAGTATATCATTATAGGTACATCTAATGTTATTTCACTTTTGTCTTTCATTTGGTTGCAGCTTATATTTAATATATTATGCTAAAATACAATGGTTTCAAATTCTACTATCTAAGGGACTAATTGGGATGCTTCGAAATTTTGCCATATTAATACTATTATATTTAGCTATTCTTAAGTTAATAATTTTGAAAAATTGGCTAATACATTATTTATTATTATATAATTTTTTTTTCTGTTTCACACCCAAACACAAATGTCAAAATTTATGATACACGAGATTATATTCGACGATATCAAATTAGAATGGGAAAATAAGCATTTTCCCATTTTTAAAATATATGTTTTATACAACATAATGCGTGATTGTCTGGAAAAGAATGCTAAAAAGAATTAAATGATAATCGAAAAAAAATCTGTACACAGTAAAGCATTACCTATCCATAATATGAAAGTTTGTAACAAAATTTCGAAGCATTCAGTCACTAACAATGATATTGGTGCTAAATTAACAATTGAAAATTGAAAAATTTGAAAGATCGTGCCAAGAGACCGCATTATAACGTACTTAGGCCTGAAATTGCCATTACTATTGATACGTAACATTTAATTGACTACAATTCAACGCTGAAAAACTTTAGCCGGGCTCATGGCTGAAAGCTTTTCGGCGTTATCGGATTTCAGTAGGTACGTGATTCTGAGTATGTTCCATTATAGAGATCACGAACGCTATTAAATTTATCGAAATAAAATTATATTTACACTAATTATAATAAACATTGAATCATTTATATCTTACATACTCATTACCACGCACAACACAATGGTATTCAATATGACATGATTCAATCTAAAATTCTACGTAAATAACCCTTACAATCTTCTTAAAGCAATAATACTTTGGTTTCTACATTTATTATCATTACTCCATAATATTTACTAGATATATGAAGAGACTTTAAATTTAAAACTCACATTTATTTACACAATCTAACATTTTATTGTCAGTTCTGAACCTTTAATGATGAATCTAAGCTATACGAAATATACAAAGTACATATGTACTAGCTGATATTTACACACATCGCTTTTATAAAGCATCCAACACACTATACATCGAAATATTCTAGAGATAATTATTCTATACATTAAAAGCTTTAAGAAGTCATAAATTTCTCGTATTGTCTTAATATTAACAATATCATTCATAATATTGTGCGCAAAAAACATTTGGAATCTGGCCCAGTGTTGCTTTACGCATTTCTGTAGCCAACATACATGGACTAGGTGATGTGGAAATCTCCCCGGAGGAGTCTCGTGAAGGTCTTTTTGAACTGCTGGTTTGCGAGCGCGTAACAGAACGGGTTGATCGGGCTGTTCGCGTAGCATAGGAAGTAGGAGAACATGTACAGGTGCTTGTTGATGCAAGGTGGATCTGTGCAGAATCCCTCCACAAGTGCCAGTATGTGGTAAGGAGTCCAGCACACTACGAATGCACCAAGAATAAACGATATGGTCCTAAAAGCTTTTCTAGCCCGATTTTCCGATTTTGATTTCTGACGTCCGATGCTCGGAAACAGGCCGTCCCGCTTCGAACGCTTAACTTTTAATTTTTTTCCTATATTTTTCACAAACTCTTTCTTTGAGTCGCCGCGGCCTGACCCAGTTACGGCGGTGCTCGATATATCACTGTTTTCGACCGCAGGACTTATTGCTGGGTTCAATTTGAGTGGCGAGATCTTGACGTCAGCCGGCTTGGGAGTCGAGGGTTCATTGTTATTGGAAGACGACGTTACGAGGGTGATGACAGGTTTAGGTCGTTCGCCCGCCGTCAGACTTACCTCAGTATTGACTTTTATCGGCGGCGGTGGCGAAACATTACTTTTAGGTTGCGTCACTTGTGCTTCAGCGGTCGCTCTTATCAGAGCAGCCTGCAATAATGACGTATTTGTTACGTTACCAGAATTTAGTGTCGGTGGTGATGATGGTTCAGTCGCAGTGGGAAATGTCATTGATGATGGTGGACTCTCGTAAGTAGGTGACGGCAGTATGACTGAGCTCTCGTCCATATAACGGAGATCAGCTCCGTCCATAGCAAGGAGCACATCATACGACATACCGTCACCTTTTACAAGTCTGACGGGTCTACTCCTAGATGATTCCGAATATGATGGTGGACTCTCAGATACGGGTGGGCTACATCTGAACTCTGATGGAGGTGGAATGATTCTTTGAGCAATAGTGGTTGATACCTCGCGCTGATCGGACGGCGTTGCGACTCCTGATGAGAGCGGGGACATGAAGCTGGCGGTGGAGAGTGGTGCGTTGGGCACCGGGGTCTGGTCGTTGCTCTGTGATGTGTCGGGGTTGTCTGTGTCAAGTAAACTCTTTTCTGAAATTTGCGATAGTGATGACTTGGGTTTGTCTAAATCGTGTTTCGTCACGGGAGATTGTTTCAAGTCCGTTTTTATAAGCATACCACCATTCAACCTCATATTATTAAGCAATTGTAAAGCACCGGTTTGCATCACTAGATTGGCAACTGATGGTCGCTTCTTGACGTTAGTTTGGGTTGTGCTCTCTTCATCTGAGTCGAAAGCTGGGCTGCTAGACCTTTCCGCTTCAACCTGATCCTCCTTTTTGTCATCAGATTCGGCAGTTGTTGAAGTCCCCGTTGCAGTAGCACTGCTTTTGTGGGCTGAAGATTTTTGACTGGAGTTGGAATCCGACGAGCCACCTAAGTTTAAAAGAGGAGCAGCCAAAGAACCTTTGGAAGTGGAATCTTTCCGAATGGACTCTGATACTTTCATTTGTTCTTCGCTTGATATGGTGGGTTTCGCTAGTCCAGACATGCCAGCAGCCCGACCCGCCATACCCGTCATCACACCAGCACTCAGAGCAACCATCGATTGCATCTTCCTCTGTTTAGCCTCACTCTTCTTTTGCATATCGTAGGCGGTCTTAAATATTCCAGCGTACAATACAATAAGAACAAAGAGAGTAGTCCAGTAGTATCCGATTATGAGAGCCGTGTTAAAGACTGGATCTTTAAGGAACTGTACCGCGCATTCTCCTTCCTGCAGATCTCTGTATCCTACAAAATGTTCCCATCCAAATATTGTAGTGAAGAAAAGCAGGGCTGGTATAATCCAGGTAACAGTAACCATCCAAATGACCCTATTCTTCGTTCGCCAAGCTCTATACCTCGCTGCTATTTTCACGCTGCAGAATCTATCCACTGTTATAAGAAGTACAGTATATTGGGAAACTAGACAGACTGTGTAGTCCACGGAGAGCCAGAGGTCACATAACAGAGGTCCCAGGTGCCAGTATCCTTTCAATACGTAGTCCGTGTAGAATGGTAGCGATAAAGTGCCTGTGGACAATGAAAACTGTAATTTATTCGATACTTTAGCGTTTGACCTTTGTAAAGGTTAATGTGAAGTGAATGAGAGTCGATAAATTCGTATTCTGTAGGCAGTAGTTTTAATTCAATTTTATATTTGTTTTATTTTGTATTTTGTTAGCAATTCAAGTAATAAATTATAGCACTCACGAACGGGAAACAGAGGTGCATCTCTACACCCACGTTTTTGCAGTTGTAATTTTAGTCTTACATACGAGTAAAAGTAAAAGGGTAAGTAAAAGGGCCCATTGGCGAAAGATATTTGAAATTGTTGTAAAGACTTCTAGGTGGCACCAACGCGGCAGACATATTTTATAGTGATATTTTTACTCGAATATTTAGTTATTATTTACTCACTATATCATGCTCTAAACGATACGTATCAGTATTAAAAGTATCAATAACTAAGCATAGAAAAGAAAACTGAGCTGAGTTTCATTAACAAAGTGCACCACAATAAACCAAACATTTTTTCCGATGTTATTATCTTTTACAATTTTTTGCTAATTCTTGAAAATAGTAGGTTTTCCATGATTTGAGTACTAAGCTTTGAAACTATTATAATTGCTAACATATTTTTGTACAATAGGGGACGGGAAAAGTTTTAACAAGTATATTTATTAAGAAAGAAGTAAAATAGAAAAACGTCTTTCAGTTCACCCCAACTGTGTGGGCTTAAAAATAAAAATTTGCAAAGCGTTGGATTATAGTTACAATTGTATCTACCCCTTGACGGTTACCGGCGAATGTGTGTAATTAGAAAATAGTGGCACTGACCAAATTGATTTTAAGTAGCAAAAACTACATCAGTTACATTGTATTCTGAACAAAAATAGCATACAACGAATCAGCGATCAAAATATATTTATTAATACTGTTTGGTCGATAGGCTTACACGTGTCAAGTTATGGAGCGGTCAGCGCTTTTACCTGATTACAAAGGTGACCAGCTCTGACCCCATTGTTTCTCTATAGTTATACTTTACAACCAGAAACTAATCTGTGCCAAGATATTATATTGGTATAGGTAAACAATCTTTATTGACCTCTCTAGGTTTGTTGTCGGTTATTATCGCTGTCAAATGACTCAACAGATTTAATAATAAAAATAAGGGTCTTCTTTAGATATTTGCATCTAAAATTCTCACATGTATTTAAATAAATGCTAAGAATTATATCTTAAAAAGTCGCTTAAGAAAAGCCTATATCGTGTCGCGATATTCAGTAATGGAAATAAAAAAATAAAAAACGATGTGTATTGATATTTTAAAGCGGATAAATTTAAAATTTTATAAAAAATATTTCGATATTAAAGAAATACTTGTAGTTTTTTAAATATACCTTAGGATTGTACTGAGAAGCTACTTGAGAACAAAAAATAATATCTAGAATTAGAACATTTAAGATAATTTATTGTATATAAATAAACTTAATTTAGACTGTATCATGGTCTCGCAGAACAAGTATGTGCTGTGAAATTTAGAGGTTCCTGGTCCGATTCCTGGTTCGAACAATGTGTTATTGGGTTTTTCCATTAAGAAATTCCACCAGCAAGGAGTTTGGAACATATTTCTGGAACATATTCCCGAAAACCGGCCATACGCTTGCCACTTATTACGTGGGACTGATACATATCTGGCGAAATGTAGGTGCAGAAATGCATCTCTGCCTACTCCTAAGGGGAATTCGAGGCGTGAGGTTATATATGTATGTATATTAATTCAATTTTCTTACCGATTAACAGATCAGTAGCTGCAAGAGACGCGATGAAGTAGTTACTGGGTTGGCGAATAGTCCTGTCCACGAGGAAGGCTAGAAGTACCAGGACATTCCCGCTGACAGTCAGCAGGATGACCAGGACGAGACACGTGGCGAAGATAGCCGCCATCCATAGCGGGAATGGGGGAAGCACTGGTTCCTGTTGGAGAAGAATATGAATTCAAAATAAATCAATTAATTTTTAATTATAGTAATTTTTTGTTCGACGGAAAAATTATGTTATTTCAGGTCAGAACCATTTCCATTTTCGAATAGGTTTACGAAAGCATTGCTAAGATTTAATGATAGGATATTTTGCATTATGCATGTAGTAATAAAATAATAATTAAAACTATTTATTTTAGATAGAAAAAATAGAGATAAGGAGATTAGACGAAATTTATCTCATTGAATGACTTAATCTTAAATGCTTACTTTTGAAATTTAAAATAAAATTCGTCATTAAAACCTAATGTGAATAATGAATGTAGTGACTCGGAACATTGCACTTCGATATCAGACCGTGTACCTATACCGTACATTCAGTTTGAAGTATGCCTTCATTATTGCATCCACTGGTGACAAATCATAATAGCTTACCAATTGTTCCATATAGGATATTATTTAGACCACACAATACTTATCATTAAAAATACTAGTGAAGTCATTTTGCTAAACTCGTGACAGAATGTGTATACATACATACCCACAAAACTCATCAAATTCAAATCTATATTACATCAATTTAAAATGTTTACGTGATCCCTAAACATTGATTTCAGGTTGGGTGTTTGTGAGACCGAAAAGTCTCTAGTAGTTTCTGATACCCACGAAACAAGTCTTGTGTCTTAGTATGGAGTCAGGCCTATGTATGTGACAGTTGGGTGTTTATTTATTAATAATTTATTTATATAGAAAGCTTTATTTACGTCAACCCATAAAATGAGACATCAGTTTCAATATAGTGCAGATTGACTTGTTGCATCTCTTACTACATCTGAGATATAGAGGTTACATAATTGAAGATCAGATATGTATTGACAAAGTTCCAACTTTATACGACTTGCTTGCGAACAGATAAAAATTGTTAAGAACTTATGGCCTTCGATGAATGTACAACTTTTGAAGATGTAGCTTTGTTCATTTTTCTCAGTTACCTACTTCCAAAGTACGTCATTAAGTGAGAACATGTACGTATATTTAAATATCCCGTACTTTAAAATCTCAACTTATTATATCTTCCACGCGTTATTATCTTCACAGTAAATATTTACATCTAAGCGAAAGTATTTCTATTTTAAATTACTTTATCCGTTAATTTTAATTTTTATCATTATATTGCATTAAAGGGTAAGAAAATTTCAAAGATAATTGCCACTCGTTTTAAATCTAACTGCTTCTTCATAATATGAATGGGTATAAAAAACTATTAAAAACAAAACATTATTGACGCAATTCATCAACCACCCAATAACGAAACTTCACAATCTACTCCATCAATTGGGGTACAATGAAGCGTCTAGATTGGGGTACTTTGGTACGAGTGAGTTCATTCAATCGTACACACGTGCCTCAGTGGCGGCGTGAGGATTAGTGTTCTTTGTCTACATCGCACGGACATATTGCCGCAGCCTATTTATAGCGCAATGTACGGCAATGCAAACATTCCCCTACGTGATTCCACAGTGCATGAATATTCAGTAAACAAAGTTGGGTATTAGAATAGACGAGCACGGGTGTTTGTATTCATTCGGGAAATTATGCTTGGAAGTATGAATTTCTTACTGGTTTCTTCCCGTTTCTAATTTGGATTCCAATAAGTATAGGTATAGCTTCTTTGTAAAAATTAAAACAAAAACAAGTTGTTAAAAGTTTGATCTACCTGAATACAAAGAATCCTGTTTTATCTAGGTTAAAAACTAAGTCTTTTGCACTTATTTATTGAATCATCATATAATTTTTTGCTAATTGTAATATGCACGTATAATATTATTTTAAACTATAGCTATATATTTTAAAAGTAAATGAAAACATGTATGAGTGGTTCTACAATAATTTGACATAGAATTTGACTGCCTCGTGGTCTCGCGGTACAAGTATGTGCCGTGCGATCTAGAGGTCCTGGGTTCGATTCCCGGGTCGGGCAAAGTATTATTGGATTTTTCCATTAAGAAATTCTCAGTAACAGCACGGAGTCTGGAAATGTGCTCGAAAAACGGCAATAGGCTCGCCCCCTATTACGTGGAACTGATACATACCTGGCGAAATGTGGGTGCAGAAATGCACCTCTGCCTACCTCTTCGGGGAATACAGGCGTGAGTTTATGTATGTATATATGTAATTTGATAGCCCGAATCAAGGTAACGAAGGACTTTATACCTAATCTTCTAATTGAAGAGAGGGCTCGTGCTTATCCGCTGCACTTACTATTATTCGACTTTTTTTATTTGCTGCGGAAAAATTCTTGCGAGAAAGATTTTCTTTACGAAAATATAAAGGATAGGGCATTGCTATTATCCGGTGGTCTAGCAGTGCGTGCAGCGACCAATAATGAAAAATATCGAACGCATGACGTCACGTAGCTTGCTTCTCCAAAGATATAATTTGGTACAATTTCACTGGCTGACAAAATAGACGGAGTTGGTTCTCCGAACGTTTTCCGTGCGCAACTTTGGATAAAATGTCTGTTATGTTTTTCAATGAAATACCTTGACGCTACGATGGCAGTTTGGACAGTATGCATGTCATACAAAAAACTAACGCAGCTGACGAATGTTTAGATGACGTAATGCCTGAGCTCTAGTGAATGGAATGGAACAAAAATATTTCACGGTACAATTTCAATGCTTAAAATATACACATTATATACACATTCATTTACTTATTTTGTATAAATATTAAATTTAATAAAAATGTAACACCAGCACTCACTCACGAGCACAAATACTCACACCACACCTTATACACTAAATGCTCGCGAAGGAAGGTGAAACCGTATCAAATAGCGAATTTACCTTCCTCTCGCGGGCATGTCTTAACACTTTAGCATCTAAACAACACCACACATGATTTCAGGTAATAATAAATAAATAAAAAAATATATATATACACAGCTTAGAATTTTGTTGATACTTTTGAAACAAAAAATGGTCAGTTTCACCAATGACCTTTATTCAGTATGTGATAATGTTTCAAGCCCAATACAAGCTGTATTGCCTTGTTTTTAAAATTCAATAATACCGCAAATCATGATACGATTGTATAAAGCAAGTTGAATAACTAAAGAAATGATTTTTCGAATTATTTTCTAATATAAATAAATCCAGCCAATCGAAATTCGATTATATTTATTTTTACTGATAAATAAAACACGATTTTCTCCTTGCTTATAATATTGCACTAATCATTCTTGCTTAACTTGACAACTTTCAATCCACTTTTGCATAGATTGTACTTTTGCCACCCCGCACTAGGCCAGCGTGGTGGACTAAGGCCTAAACCCTCTTAATTGTAGAGGAGGCCCGTGCCCAGCAGTGGGACGTATATGGGCTGATGATGATGAATGATTTGCATTGAGTCAATCCTTTTTTATTTATGTACTGAACAACTCTTTGTATTTTCTAAATACACAACATTGCTTACACCTTAAAGCGGAAGATATGTATATTTTTAAATGTGTATATTAATTTAATAAAATAAAAAATGTAATTTTACGGCTTCTTTATATTTACCAAGAAATCTTATTTATTTTCAAATAATCAAAGTACCTACTTCAAATTAGACATCAAATTTGCTATTCGCAAAATAATTTGCCAAAGGAGCACTTTCAATTTACTTCGTAATACGATTCCAAAGACAGAATTCGTAGTAGATTCATATTTACAGTTCTTATTCGGGGAATTTAATCAGCTCTCGAGACATCCCTTCAAATGACGAATCTCTTAAAATGATAAAATTCTTCTAGCTTGGACTCGTTTCGAGAATTACTAATTCTACTGAAGTATTTATATAGTTAACGGTGAAGGAAAACATTGTGATAAAACCTGCACATCTAAAAGTTCTTAGGGATTTCTTAGGTGTGTAGTCCGCCAACCCGCACTAGGCCAGCGTGGTGGACTAAGGCCTAAACCCTCCCAGTTGTATTGTAGAGGAGGCCCGTGCCCAGCAGTGGGACGTATATGGGTTGATGATTATGATGATGATGATGATTTATATTCCACTGGTTAGTATAATGTCAGTTACTACCCGCTTTAACAAATAATGGTTCTTCATCATCAGCCCATATATGTACGTCCCACTGCTAAGCACGGGCCTCCTCTACAACTGAGAGGGTTTAAGCCTTAGTCCACCGCGTGGTGACCTAGTGCGGGTTGGTGGACTTCACAACTAAGAGATTCCTAAGAACTTGTAGGTGTGAAGCTTTCATCACGACGTTTTCCTTCACCGTTAAATTAAGTCATAATTCATTCTGAATACACACATAACCTCGAAAACTTAGAGATGTGCCGGGGATTTGAATCCGCGACCCCCGAAATTCTCGATTGTGCACCTAAACCTCGAGGCCATCATTACTTTACTAAATAATGATTCTTAAAACGACATAACTGTCAGCTTACTGGACAATTTACCCTCGTATTTAACATAAGTACATCTTACTGTTGAGTCCGGTCATACTATTTCGTTCCAAGAGCTTAAGATTTAATCTACCACGTAGGCTTTGAATTTCCAGCGGATTACATATACCTAAGAAAATCCTTATAGATATTGCTCAGGTATAGTTTTTCCGTGATATTTCACTCCTAAGGTGCGTGAATTTATTATTTGAATGTCATTTAAAAATTCAAAGCAAGGCTAGTAACAAAGAGTGTAGATTTTTATGGATGTGTGATTTTATGGATTAATTAACCTCCAGTTTAAATTTTACCTGAGTCTGGGAGATCAGGGCTATGATGGAGATCAAGAGTGTCTCTTCGTCTTGGTCAGTTAAGTCGTTTGGACTCGACCTAAATTTAACTCCACTGCATGATTATGTGCCAAAAGTTTAGTTTTCTTTTGTTGTACTTTAGAGTCAGTTATATTTTTATTGATGAAAAAATAATAGTTACAAAAAACAACTATAAAACACGCTTTTATAAATAAACCAAACTAAAAAGTAGACTAAAAGAAATACTTCATAGAAAAATAATTAGGATAATAAAATGATCTTATCATATTATTTGTATTGTCATCGGTCCTCGATAAATCTGTTGACTTTGAATGAAATCTGACCGGTCTCGGGAAGTGGGTCAAAATTAAGTCCAAAGGAGTCGGTTACAAACATACAGGTGAAGCTAATAAAAAGCGTGTAAAAATCGGAGTAGGTATATCAAGCTCTACTCGTATGTGATTGAATAAACTTCTTAAATAAAAACACTTGAGTTACTGTTTACAATGCAGCTACAGCGCCTTAGTCGACCATGACACACTCTTGTGTTGTCGATAATGGTTGGAATCGATTAACTGTCTACTAGATGTTAAACAATGTACCGCGCCTTTGTCGTTCCTTGTAGCGAGTAGGGAATAAACAATATTAAGCAAAATAATGTTTGTTTTTGGGCCAGCACGTAAGCGTATATAGGGTAAATTATTGTTTACATAATCGTGTTTGCCTTAATAATACTTTGTTACAGTGATGGGTACGCGGGTGACGTCAAGGAAATTAATTTGTATATCGAAAGAAAACATAAATATTTTTAATGCTTCAGTTTGTCGGAGAATCGTTCATGTAGAGCGGATACTATAAGTACATCGTGTTTAAATCGATTCTTCCACGGCATCTGCATTAAAAAAATGTCTAAACTTCTACTAAGTGACAATTTTCATTAATTTCATTATTACTTAAGACCTTAAGTGAGTTCTTCTTCATTTTTTATCAGTCATTAACGCCCCACTGCTAGCCACGAGTTTCCTCTACAAATAAGACGCGTTCAACAATAGTCCATCACGTTGTCCTAGTACGTGTTGGTGGACTGCATATCTAATAAATTCCCAAGTACTTTTAGAGGTGCACGATATTTTCCTTCACCCTTATTTTATCATTATAAATCCGCATATAACTTCGAATAGTCAAAGGTTTGTAAACAACTCCTCGAGTGCACTACGAATTATACTACCACTAGGGTTAAAGCAAGAAAATGCTTACCAAGCCTCCATTTGTGGTGAGAATGTTCTCCAGAGTATTGTTGAAGTAGTAGATGTCGCTGTAGTTGGTCCCGTTGCTGACCATGTACCCCGCCTGGCACTCCTGGTAACTACCAGTAGAGAGACACGTCCGCTGCTTCATCTTTTGTAGCTTCCTGCCAGGGAAATTAATGTTATAAGTCCTTACGAATAAATAAATACACCCAACAGTCACATACATAATTCTAACCCCACATTAGGAAGACCTGTGTTGTGGGCATCAGAAACTACGAGAGGCTTTTTGGTCTCATAAACACCCAGAGCCGAAAGAAATATTTGTGGATCACACAAACCGCTGGAACCGGACCCGCGAACCCGCGGCCTCTCGTTTCGCAAGCTGGTATTTAGCCAATTGTTCCACGGGGCAATAATTAATATCGGGGCAATAATAATACGGTAATATTATTATCGTGTCAATTTCATGATACAGACTTGAGGGATTGGAGAAAGCTTTAGGCTATTACCTATCCTAGTAATAGCAAATTCCTGAGGGTTATGTTTTATTGGATAAATAAATTTTTATACACGCGAAAGAAGCAGCTCACAAAAGCTTGTATAATACATTGGCGAAGAAATTAACTTTGGTGTTAAGTAGTTAGCTCGAAAAGTTGTTCTAGCAATTTTTCCAGCCTGCAGTTTCGACCACTTTTGTATGGTCTGGTAACATTTGTGCGGATCCTGGTTATTGTAAAATATAATATGCTTGTTAACATTCTCACATCTAAAAAGTGCCCGTTTTCCCTACCTTCCGATCCATTACCTTTTTCAAGATTCCATACTACAGTTTGAAAAGCTTATTTAAATTGTTTTTTTTTTGGTAGTGGCTTTTCATAAGAAATGATATGTATGGTATGGTAAATATGACTAGCCAGTATTTCAATACTGTAACAGCTCTCTCTCTCTCCATTTTAAGTTGTTTTGCACATCAAGGCCTTACCCTAATACATATAAAATGGGAAATTTCCAACATGGCAGCGGATAGATTGGCAATATTGCCATATGGATCGGGAAATATCTGATAATGCATATTGCACTGCATGTGCTACGGCGTAGCGTCCTAGCTTACGTCACCAGCTACGCGATCGCTACGAGCTACGATCAACGTATTAAGCCTCAAGGTTGCAATATTCGGGTCGAAATTTGATCTAATTATGTAAAGTTTTTTCGTCTCGTGATCAGAAGTATCATCAATCATTGTCAAATTATTTGTTTTGTAAGGTGAAGAACGTTGTTTTTTATGAATTATATGCTGTTTATTTGTGATAGATTTCATTTGTTATTAAAGCTGTAACACGAAGAAAAATTATAACTTCTCTTATACAGCGAAAACAATTTACTTAACAAAAAATATTTAAATTATTTCATTCCATACATACATAATTGATGAGAATAAATGAAAGACTGAGACAGATAAAATAAATAAATAGACCCAACAGTCACATATGTAGGTACATACATAGTTCCGACCCTACACTAAGATACAAGTCTTGTGTCGTGGGTATCAGAAACTCGTGAGACTTTTTGGTCTCACAAACACCCAGACCCGAAACAAATACTAGTGGATCACACAAACCTTTGTCTCGGTGCGGGGATCGAACCCGCGGTCACTTGTTTCGCAAGCTGGTCGCTAACCAACTGCGCCACGGGGCTGTATAATACAGCCCATTATATAATATAGTCGTATTTAAAAAAACTGATTATATAATATTCTGAATATTTCTATCAAGCTGAATAATACTTTGTACTGTTAGGGAGTGCTAAGATTCAAAAGGGGGCGAGCCTGTTATCAGTGCATCAATTCCTGACTTATTTTTGAGAATAACACTGCAGTTTTTTGGTCGCACTAAACAGCAATTATATTAATACGTAAGTACTGTAACACTAACTACTTAATACTTCATATAGACATTTTTATATATTTCGATGACCAGCTGAAAACATAAACTGAGCGCTTTTCCGTGCCATTAAGGTTAATCCCAGACAAGAACATCTTCATAACAATTCTGGGATGATAAAAAACCTCGCCACTAAAGCCCGCGCATTACGCGCCGCCGTAAAATCTGCCACAAAACGTTTTAGGATTGCCCCAAACGGTTGTGATCTTCCACTGGCCCGCGGAATGACCAATTCGCCTTAACGACCACTTGAATACACATCCTCGGTAATAACTTTATATTAAAACCTAAGCAATTTCACAGTATGGCATGTTTCGCCGGAAAATATGGGGCAGTTGCTGTAATTTTTATATATAGCTCCGACGAGGTCACTATATTTTAAATGTGACGTCCAATTAACAGTTGAGGAGGAAATAGTTTTTATGATCACCTCCACTTCGAAACAAATTGGAAGATTCCCATATGTGTCAAAGTTTGAGTGTGGAATCCTACCAAAGAATCAATTGCCATTCGTAAAGAATATAGGGAAAACATTACTGTAGTGTGATGATTAAGACATAACCAAATTAAGTTTTAGCAGAGCTCCGTGCAAACCAGTGGTATGTATTCTGAGTGATATAGAATTGAATTATAATACAAACCATCAACCTAATAAAGTTGAAATTGAATTAAAAAATATTATTACTTATACCAATGATTTTAAGTGCTAGAATTCGGTGGATTGATATTTTACATACTTAAAGGTAGTATTAAAGCTTTTGTACTTAAAAAAAAGATTTTAGACACAGAGCCAGAACACGCCTAAAAAAACGGCTTTACAAAATGGACGCTTAAAACCTGCGAAAGTGAAAGCAATTGGGTGGAAAATCAGGCGTCGATATTACGATAAATTTTATACCGGAAGAAGGTATTTCGTGAAGAAAAATCAATAATTACATCGCTATAAAATTTTGGTACTTATGATTTTGAAATATAGGGCTGAGAAACCTAGTTTAGTTTTTAGTAAGTTGGCATCGAAAAGGCTTCAATATGAAAGTCCTTCATTCGTATTGTAATTTTACTATATCCATTTGTTTATGTACACATGTAATATAAATAATGCGTAAATTACATGCATTCGCGTAAATATGACACCAAATACACCAACAGAAACTATAAGAGACTGTTTGTTTTCAATACCCAGAGAAATAAATATAAATAAGAGCATTAGAAAGACTCCAAAAATAAAAAAAAAACATGCCTTATTTTCCCTCTTAAAACACAACAAAACTTACAAAACAAAACAAGAATAAAAATTGAAACAAAAGAGCTCTACCACGTCCCATTTCGAGTTTTTGCCTCAGATCGTTTAGAATACGTAATACAGTGTCTTGTGCGGACTCGAGGCAATAAAATCGAGTCGTAACTGAATTATAAAGTACTCAGCGTCTTGCATCTACTTTTATAAGTTTCCATGTTGAAGTTATGAATTTTTTACACGCTAACGTTTGTAAATTGTTCGGAATTTCTTTTTTGTTTTACAATTGGGCTTCCGCATATCGTTTGGTGGTAAAATACTTTTTTATTAACTGTCTCGGTGAAGTAAGAGCGCTGGCAGTTATTCAAATTCAAATTTGTTTATTCTTCAGGCGGTTTCACATTGATTTGCTGCGAAACAGTACATGTATGAAAATGATGGTACTAATTACGATCAAATTCAGTTTGGTCCACGTTAAATGTGATATTTATTAATTAATATTACAAATTTAAGTAACTTTTTTGCAATAAAATAATATTTATATTAATATTAAAATAGGCATTGAATATTTTTCCTAATAGTCCATAACTTGAACAATAAGTAAGTTAACAATCAGGCGTTCCTTTGTATATTTCGTGCATGCAAAATGATTTTTGTTCTGTGTATTTTAGAAAACACGCGAACTTGTTCAATTATATCGTACAATTTCAGTTACAGCTTGTCTTGACTTTTACACATGAATGCTTTATAAGGGGTGGACTTAGAAGCAGCAGGAGGGGTCACGTTTTTAAAGTTACAGTTATGGCAGCGTAGTTCGAAAGTAATCAAATATTTTTGATTCAATGATAGCATGGTACAATTTGGTATAGGGCCTAGACTTAGAGGAGTGTAGATTGAGCATCCGTAAACTTCTGAACTCTAAAAATAGTACACAAAATATATGATATACATTTGAAATTAATAAAATTCTTTCATTTTATCTATTTGATAAAATTACCTATAATTTCATTCAAGCTTATTATAAAAACCGTCTTAAAAATAAAAATAAATGTATAGTAATGTTATGAAAAAGAAAGGTTAAGATATTTGTATGTTTGTAGTGAAGAAAGTCAAAAACTACTGAAACGAGTTGAATGATTGATGGGACCGACCGGCGAGAGTAGCGGGGCATATTCATATTATATTCCTTAGAAAATATTAAAATTTTAAGCAACGTGTCATTCTTTCCAACTTTACTCGACAAACTTGTGTGAAAAAAGTAAACTAGTATCATTTGATTTAAAAGTAGTTGTGCTACTGTAATTGACTTCAACGTTAATGGAACGACTTATCCAGAGCAGTAGCATTGTCTCGCAGCTGTCGCGTTTCCTATCGCTCTATTTCCGAAGACATAACAATGCTTATACAAGCCCTTTACAATTTTTTTCCAACTCGTATTTGATTTCTTTAACTTTAAAAGTAGTGATGGCCTCGAGGATTATGTGCGCGGTCGAGAATCTCGGCGGTCGCGGGTTTAAACCTCAGGCACACACCTCTGACTTTTCTAAGCTATGTCTGTATTCACAATGAATTATCACTTACTTTAACGGTGAAGGAAAACATTGTGATGAAACCTGCACACCTAAAGGTTCTTAGGAATTTCTTAGGTGTGTAGTCCGCCAATCCGCACTAGGCCAGCGTGGTGGACTAAGGCCTCAACCCCTTTCAATGGTAGAGGAGGCCGGTGCCCAGCAGTGGGACGTATATGGGCTGATGATCATGATGAGGATCTTATAAAAACTTGCAGACTTTAGATGTTCGATGTCATTGTTGGAAAACAAAGCGAGATAGTCTCAGATCATGTGCCCTTACGCTTTCCTGTCGAGCGTTGAGTCTCATTCTGTTAAAAGTCCGAGGTAACTATATTTTTTATAAGAGTAGATAACAAAAATGTTCACCAAATCATACAGTACAACTTCTTCGAAAAGTAAAAATCTTATAAAAACTTTTAGATTGTCGAGCCCAAAAAAAGTTAACAATAATATTTGACCCCCAAATCCATTTCTAAATCTGCTCCACAATTTATCGCGAACAGAATATTACGTGGTTATTACATTGCGCTATTTCGTAACAACACAAAGTCACGGTCAAACGATCACGCAATTTCGTTCTATTGTTTTCAACGATCGAACTATTAGATTTGATCACAATAATTGAGCTCAAGTTTGGTTATTACGTGAAACACTGTTATTTGAGACGCCTGTTTGGTTGTAACTAGATTGGGGCTTTGGTTTGACCTGGGCTTATTATACTTAATTCCCTAAATATAGGTTATATTGTTTCCACTGCTTTTTGGTTAATATAGAGCTTACATTACTCGTATATTCAGCACCGTTATTACTAATTTTAAGATACTCCTGTAAAAAAACTCTCCACGAGACAGGCAGTGCCTAGTGTGGAGAGTTTTTGCAAACTGTTATGTGTAAGTTTTCGAGGTTAATAAATAAATTTATTTACATTAATAGATAAGCTTTTTATACAGTATAATTTTAGTCGTAACTAGCTGACCCGGCGAACTTCATTCCGCCTAACAGTGTTTTTTTTTTTTTGCCTAAGTTATTTCTTATTACATCTGCTATCCGCCACTGAAAGTCCCATTAAAATTGGTCCACCCGTTTCAGAGATTAGCCGGAACAAACAGACAGACAAAAAATTGTAAAAAACGTTATTTTGGTATATGTACCGTGTATACATCCATATGCATTTATTAAAAAGCGGTTATTTCAATATTACAAACAGACACTCCAATTTTATTTTTTGTATAGATATCAGTCCATGTACGTAGGGACTAGAGACTACATAATACTCGTATATTTTGTTTGTATTGAGAATATGTACACTGACATCTGTATCCCGTAATTATAGGTGCAGTTCTACATCCACGTTTCATTGACATTTTATACACCCAACAGTGAAACATTGTAATGTTTTGATACCTTATTATGCAAGCCTTACCTATATATTAAGTAACAATAATCTCGCCGATCTCACAAACATCCACTTTGAAAAAAACATAAATTATATACTTATAACCCACGCCTGTTCCCCGAAGGGGTAGGCAGAGCTGAATTTCTTCATCAACATTTCGCCAGGTATGTATCAGTCCCACATAATTGGGGGCGAGTCTATTGCCGTTTTTCGGAAACATTTCCAGATTCCGTGCTGCTACTGAGAATTCCCTAATGGCCTGGGATTCGAACCTAGGACTTCTAGCTCGCACGGGACATGCTTGAGCCTTGAGACCACAAGGCAGTCCGAAACAAATCTTTTGTAAAAACAGCCAAATAGACCTCATGATACAATCACACTCGCGATCTCATTTTTAGCATGATAGACTTAAGATCTATCCACAGCTACAGAAACTCTACAGGTAGAAAGTACTAAAATACGTCACAACCAACCAATATACCCACTAACCATTGCGTTATAAAACTGGTACCAATGGTGTAGATTGGAGTCGATCGGTTCACGTCCAAACTCGTCTCGGTAGAGTTCATACTGAAGGCTTCTTTTATTGTCTGCGTTTCTCGATACCTTCTCACTGCATCTGCAACAATGTGACCAGTGAGACAATGGTAGCCGAGCTACTTACGTTAATAAACCAGGGAGTTATTACATTAAGTGGCTCTTAGTGGATTACGTTTGAGGCGGTCAAGTGGGAAACAATGTTGTGTTAATTTTATTTATTGTTGGTTTTTATTCTATCCTATCGTTATTTAATTGAGTTTTATAAACAGACACATGATTGTATTCCCAAAGGGGTAGGCTCTGCATTTTTGTAATGCGTATTTTTTTCTTTATTTAGGCACATTTCCATACTCCGTGCTTTTAATAAAGTTTTCCTATTTTCTAACAAGACAGCCATTCGATAATTTAGCAATACAGTTTAACATTTTCTCATAACTATTCTCACAACTATCATTTTTTCTCTATTCAATATTTTTTCCCTTTGAAAAATGGTTCATGTCACCACCAGTGGCGGTACTTCCATAGAAGCCCAAAAGCCCAGCTTACCTTAGTAGGATTTAAAGGTGATTTAATGCAGAGCGCAAATAATAAGACCGAGTCTGCGACACATACCTCACATCTCCCCCCTTAATCTAAACTAATCTTAAACAAAAAACATTATAAAGCCTGTTTGAGACAGCCTGTTTAACTCTTGAAACGGTCGATCATTGCTACCGCAAACATTAAAATTATAAAAATTGCACTTTGATTCATTATTACTGTCAATATAATTATGCCCACTGCGGGTGTTCTTACGCCACTTATCCTGCCCAGAACCCCGTTTGCACATCACTTTAATGTGGCCTTTTATGCGACACACATCACATGAATAGTTTTTAAAACGACACACATCCGGACGATGAGCTCGACCGCAACGCCAACATGGCCGCCCGGCAGCGGCGGGCTGAGCGGCGGCTACTCGGTGCACGGGCCCGGCGCGCGCGACGCCGCCGGCCGCCAGCGCCGCCTCCGCCTCCGCCGCTTTATCCCGCGCGTAGCCCGAACCGCTCGCTTGTGCATGCCGATTTTCTGCCTCCAACGCCAATGCCAATTCTATCGCTTTCTTATAAGTCAATTTCGACTCAGCAAAAAGTCGAGACCTCATTTCCTCGCTTACTAATCCAGATACAAATTGATCCCTTAAATTCTCCTCCAGAGAAGTTTTAAATTCACATGTACTCGCCAAGTGCTTCAATGCTTGTAAATATTCGGACAGATTTTCGCCAATATTCGCCTCTGACGAAATACATGTCGTTCGGCAATTCCCGAACGCTTTGGCTCGAGATGGTCGCCGACTATCTTTACCAGATCCCTGAACGTTTTGGTTTCGGGGTTATCCGGCGCGCATAAATCGCACATTAAGTCATACGTGGCTTCACCAACTAACACCACTAACGTTTAAACTTCGTGTACACTTTTGATTTGATTAACCGCCATATACTGTTCGACACGTCTCACGTACGCCGACCACTTTTTACTAGCGAGGTCAAATTGTTCGATTTTTCCGATAGGCATTTTGTTTTAAAATAACTTGTAGTGACATATTATGTAACAATTATAATGTTTTTAATGTGGTTTTCTCGACGCCAGTAGGATTTAAAGGTGATTTAATGCAGAGCGCAAACAATAAGACCGAGTCTGCGACACAGCTGAACTTTATTTATCTACCCGCCATATATAAATATTAGGAATTACGTTCCATACCTCACAATCTTACAAAATTCCGAATAATAATATTTAAACTTTAAATGTTAATTTTACAAAAGTAATATGTCATATAAATGAGAATATCGTGACCCCACAATAAACAATTATAAACTAGACATTACACAATTAATGTGTAATACTTTTGGGCTTCTATGGAAGTACCGCCACTGGTCACCACCACCGTAAGAGTCTTTGTTTCTAACAAAGCAACTAAACACCACAATTATCTACTTTTAGGTAAAATTTTGTCACTCAGTTTCCCAGTATCACTTTTTGAAGTAATTTAAGCCAATATGTAAGTCGTAATAGACTCAAAAATTATACGCGTGGTCAAGACAAAGCTTCGACAGTAGTGAGTTCAAAACCCAGTCACAACTATTTGTTAGGGATACACTCAAAATAGAAAACCAATATGAATATAAATGGACGTTAATTGGACCTTTCTAATATACACATACATACATAAACTCACGCCTGTATTCCCCGAAGGGATAGGCAGAGGTGCATTTCTGCACCCACATTTCGCCAGATATGTATTAGTCCCACGTAATAGGGGGCGAGCCTATTGCCGCTTTTCGGGCACACTTCCAGACTCCGTGCTGTTACTGAGAATTTCCTAATGGAAAAACCCAATAACACTTTGCCTGACCCGGGAATCGAACCCAGGACCTCTAGATCGTACGGCACATACTTGGACTGCGAGACCACGAGACAGTATATACTACTAATAAATACACCCAACAGTCACATACATAGATCTGACCCAACACTAAGATACGATTCTTGTGTCGTGAGTATCAGAAACGAGAGAATTTTCGGTCTCCCAAACACCCATACTCAAAACAAATATTTGTGGATTAGACAAACATATGTATGTCTTGGTGGAGCGATCGTACCCGCGGCCTCCTGGTTTGCAAGCTGCCAACTGAGCTAAGGTGCCATCAAAAGGCCGAAGCGGAGCCCAACCGCATGTTATATAAATTCTCAACCTATGACCATCCACTGCTGAATGTAGGACTCCCTAAGTAAGTGTGTTTTATGTATCATCAGTCTATATACACCACACTGCTGGGCGCGAGCCTCCTCTACAACTGAGAGGGTTTAGGCTTTAGTCCGCCACGCTGGCCTACTGCGGGTTGGCAAACTAGTAACTACATACCTAAGAAATTCCTAAAAACTTTTAGGTGTGTAGGTTTCCTCACGATGATTTCCTTCACCGTTAAAGTACATAATTCATTATGAAAACACACATAACTACGAAAAGTCAGAAGTGTGTGCCTGCGTGTGAGGTTTGAACCTGCGAACGCCGAGATTCTCCACCGCTTACCGAAACATCGCGGCCATCACTATTTCAATAAATACATGATTAATAAACTCACAACTCACTAAACAACTCACCAGTGGAAGCAATATGGCGTGGGTGTGAATAGTCCGTCTCGCGCCGCCTCCATGTGCACTCGGCCTTACATCATCTGCAAAGAAGGGCGTTTGATCTCGCTTTAACGTGAATGTTAAATGGTATTTCATTAATTTCCACACGCGTTTTAATAATCGGATCAGCCGTGTCTGAATTACACATCGCTGAGTGTTATGATTTCATATTTAGTTATATTGAAATGGTATTCCGTACGAATATAATATTATTCCAAATAATACGTACCTATACTTATGTACATTGACTACACCACAGAACAGCTGAATACTCGTAAGATAAGAGAGGAAGTATACAGTACCTATTTTGTTACGCCGCTAGTCTGTAATCATCATCAGCCCAATTACGTCCCACTGCTGGGCACGGGCCTCCTCTACAACTGAGAGGGTTTAGGCCTTAGTCCGCCACGCTGGCCTAGTGCGGGTTGGCGGACTACACACCTAAGAAATTCCTAAGAACTTTTTTTTTCTAGGAGAGAAGCATAGTATTGCCGTTTTTCAGATAAGTTTAAACTGAATAAATAAATTCTTTATTGCACAATTTCCTATCGTAGTAACTCAAAGCCCTTTGCCCGACCCGGGTATTGAACCTCAGATGACCAGATCATAAATTTCACCCTTGGCTATCCCTTATTATCCATAAGCCTCAGTTGATTCACTTTTATTTATCATTGGACCTCCTTATCAAATAATAGGTAATCTTATATTTTATTATTTATATATATGAAAAACCTCCAAGTATATTTAAAAATCGAAGCATGTTTCGGTAAAGACAAAACAGCCGAAAAGGACTACAAGGCGTTTAAAAGAATATAAAGTCGGATTTTCGTTCCACAACTTCTAAAGCATTTAAGAAGAAGCCACGACGCGGGGATTTAAGAATCAAATAGGTTTTGCTGAGATTTGAAAGGATTTACTCCGGATTTCGTTTTACGCAGCTCAGTATGCAGGTTAAAACTCGGGAACATGGTATAAAATGTTTTGTAAACACAGTGCAATGTGTTGGTAGACTACGTGTAGCTCTACAGGTCTTAACTTCTTAGCTGTGTTCGACAATAACTTAAAGAAATAAAAATACCGTACTGAGACAAATGTATGTATGTCTCGTTTATATTATGTAATGTCCCCGTGGCACAGTTGGATAGACACTTTTAAAACGAGAGGCCGCGGGTTCAGTCTTTGCAATAAAACGTTTGTGTGAACCACGAATATTTGTTTCGGGTCTGGGTGTTTGTGAGACCGAAAAGTTTCTCGTAGTTTCTGATACAACAAATAACTTGTAGACAGTATCTAAGTGTGTGGTCAGAACTACGTCTTTGACTGTTGGGTGTATTTATTATACACATCCGCATTATGAAGTTTTGATAACAATTTTTAAGTGAGTCGTTTTATTAAATTAAAATCGTACGTATATGCTACATCTCTATAAAACATATAAGACATGAAATAAATAATGAATTATCTCCAGTGCGCTGTGCTCAAAATCAGTTTTCCAAAAAAGTTGAGTTGCAACTTAATGTGTGGTTAGAATTTTGTGATTCTGGTGAAAGTATGTATTTGTTTTATAAGGTTTACAATATAATGAATTAACAATTACTTATATAAAAATACTTATATGATATAAGAAAATAATCAAATAATAACCACACCATTATACAACAACTCACACGAATGAGAAATAAGGATACCATAGTATTTTTATAGTAATTCACAGTATTTGTTTCTTACAATGCAATAAACAAAACGAATAAAAGTTAAATAAACTTAGACCTAAAAGATATGAAAACAAAATATTAGAACTTGAAATTCAAACACAAAAGGTATGATACAAATGCGAGCAAATAAAAGATATATCCCGCAGATACGAGCGCACCTGATAATATTTTCTCCCTTTTAGTTATTGCTATTGCAGAAAACCCGTGGTTCAGTGATCAAAGCCACTCGACTATAAACTATCCCACGTACTATCCCAAGAATCCGTTGTATCAACCATGTAGAACTTTCTACGTAGCCTAAAGCCCGTCTACTGTTTATTTATGTCTGATGTCTATGTTTGTTTTTTTTTAGCTTAAAACAATCTATCCTTTAGTGGCCTGTTCCAACTCCGCCTGAATTTTTTTTTTTGCTTTTTTGTCGAATTTTATCGGTCAAACCACGTAGCTAATAATAATAATAATTCCAATATGTTGTGTTACAACAAAAGTAGTTCTTAAAATCTATACCATAGGTATTACTTAAATACTGTAGACAAGTTTCTAAGAGACATCTCACACTAGGCAGAGCCCAAATACGTCCCACTGCTGGGCACGGGCCTCCTCTACAACTGAGAGGATTTAGGCCTTAGTCCACCATGCTGGCCTAGTGCGGGTTGGCGGACTACACACCTAAGAAATTCCTAAGAACTTTTTTAGGTGTGCAGGTTTTATCACGATGTTTTCCTTCACCGTTAAAGCAAATGATAATTCATTGTGAATACACACATAACTTCGAAAAGTCAGAGGTGTGTGCCTGGGGTTTGAACCTGCGACCGCCGAAATTCTCGACCGCGCGCCTAAACCTGCTTGCTTTCTTGTTTAGTTACTCGCTAACAATGTAATATCTCCAGTTTAATTTAAATGTAAAGTGCAATAAAAATTATTTATACATAAAAAGGGCGATAGGAAATTTAAGTCGATCCGTAATCGAAATCAAGGTAAGGAACTGGTTACTAGCATTAATAACATCTGTGCGATGCAGACTAGGTCCCCGCATGTTAGGCTGGAAGGTAAGTCCAACTTACTCGCCCTACCCAACATCCCCAGGGCTAGCGTAATGAAGAGCCGAAATCAGATTTCCTCTCTATAAAAGACTTAAGGCCGGTCTTTTGAAAGTTGACAATTTCCCTCTATTCTTGGTTAACACACATTTGAATCTTGTTATGCCAACACAACATACTTTTAGGAAATCTCTTCTAGTTGCGTCATGAATATTTAATAACTAATTAATTTGTTTGACAGACCCGTGGCAAAGTTGGCTAGACACCGGTTTGCGAAACGAGAGGCCACGGGTTCGATCCCCGCACCGGGACAAATGTTTGTGTGATCCAAAAATATTTGTTCCGGGTCTGGGTGTTTGTGAGACCGAAAAGTATCTCGTAGTTTCTGATACCCACAACACAAGACTCGTATATTGATGTGGGGTCAGAACTATGTACTTATGTGACTGTTGGGTTTATTTATTTATTTATTATTTATTTAATTCCCCTCATTGATATACGAAATTTGGTACAAAGCGAGATAAACATTTTTAAGCTTGTTCACATCTCCAAACATCTTGAACGTAGTAAACCATAATCAGTTAAACATAATCGATTTCCATGTCCACACACCGAAAGAAATTATCTGTGATGATAAACATCGGCTGACAAAGGCCGTTTGCAGTATTTATAGGTCGGAGGTATCGTGTCGCCACGCAATCGCAAAATGTGTAATCGACCGCGCTCCGTCTCGAAATAAAAGACCCGACGAAGGTCACCGGCTACGGAATTATGCAGGTGTATCGAACAGCTTGCCACCCAGCCGTACATATTGGAATTTCATATTTTTTATACTCAATAGCAACAGCAATACCAGCCAGAAATGGAAGCCAAGGACAATTGGGTATATTGTATTCGAATATAAGAATAATTTGAATATGTTATTTTACTTACATACTCGTATAGGTATGTATGTATATAGGGTAATTGTGGCTATATATTTCCGAAGAGGTGCAGAGGAAGAGGTTGTTTAAATTTATATATTTTGCGTGTCAATAAATTTTCCGCAGTAGAGGGCGAGCCTATTGCCGTTTTTTGAGCATCCTGACTCCGTGCTGCTATTTAGAATTTCTTAACGGAAAAAAAATATAGAACTTTGCCTGTCGAAGAAACGATCCTGGGACGTCTAGATTAGAACATACTTGTGCCGCGAGACCATGAGGCAGTTTATTTAGTAATGTTAGTCCATAATGTCATATTAGCTTAACCTTTCATCAAAGTCTTTAGAAATCAAATTTTATCTGTCAAAGTACTCAGTTCTAACTTATTTTAGTTTAAGAATAGTATTAAGATAAACATTGAAAAATAGAACGATAAAACCTAACAAAATATAATTAACAAACATAGTTATTTCAACACCAGAATTCAAATATTTCAACGAAAGTTCTGGAGTGTAACCGAACAACTTATATTGAAATCAAAACTAGATAACTTTGGACTCAGAGTCATTGAACCTAGTGTTAATACGAGCGAAGTTGTAATAAGTGTCGGACTTCACCCAACAGTACTTGGTTTGGAGAATCGAGGCTTTGATACACTTACTTGTTACTTATATATAAATTATTTATTTATTTCACAACGTCTGTCCGCGATTTTATCCACGTTAACTTAAATGTTCAGACCAACCTTGTTCAAGTTGCTAAGTTCATGCAGTTTGTCGTTTGATAACCCACAGACCGCTTTTTTAGGGGAAATCCTTTGGATATCTACTTTCGATATTCGAGATCGGGTATGTCGGGTTTTCACCGACTAAAAACCTGATATAAAAGACTTCTGCACTCACCGAATGAAACGCAATGGTATTGCACGCCGATTTTCAGACGAATCTAGGAAGAATTTCCGTGCTTTTCAGCGTTTTTGCCGTGCCTATTATTGGAAGCTAATTTAACAGCTCTCACTTAATTGCGTCTTATTTCACCAATTGTAATTGTCTTTTTTTGCGTGAGGGTGAAACCTCATATTTCAATATTTTAACTCCCGCTTTGCTGTGGAAGGAAGTGGACAACTCCTTGTTTTCCAACTCCTCCTGTATATTATTCCTAAATATTTTCGTTGCGGAATCATGACAAATTAGGTTCCTTTAGATTCACTAAGTTTCAGTGATCAGCGTCAATACTGTGCGTGCCTCTGTTGATCCTGGAGCACAGGAGTTACAGTGGCGTGTGTGTGGTGGAATAGGGACCAAACAAACGCCCATTTTCTGTGATACGGTGGTGCCATCCCTGTCGAATCAGACAATCGTACCTCAATACAAGCCGATTACATTTTACCTCAACTACTTAGATGCTTGATGTATGGTAAAATACCACACACTCTAACGGTGAAAGTAAATAACACAAGAAAACCTCATTGAACGGCCCATCAATAAACCGTTGAAGCAGTTCAAAATACTCCCAATAAAGGAGTTGAAAAGACGTAGCCGCGGAGTGCGAGTACTCAAAGAAACGCCATTAGGCCGCTCATAAATCACGAAACCTGCATAAAGACAATCACAAAGAGATATTGTCTAAATTATTCCATCGGTTGAGAACTCAAGTGATTTCAATCCAAGCTCTGAATTTAAATGATTATGAAATATTAATTGTAAGTTCCTGCCAGTAGCTCATTACCTTTGATGAATTGTTGGACTCGCTGGATCGTTAACGGACCGATGACAATGGTTAGTTTCAAAATGTCGAGATGGGTTTTTGTCGGAGGCGTCGGCTGTTCTCATTAATATCTAAAAATTATAATGAATTCTTCAGGCTGTCGTCAATGGCAACGGGAAGTGAAGAGCTTGGAACCAAATAATTCCAACGTTATGCTAATGTGTCGTAAATATGCTCTTTTACTTACAATACTTTTCTGATGTTTATTTTTTGTGCCCTAATTTATGAGGAGATTTTTAATAATTATAAAAATGCAGGCGCTGTTCAGGTAGTCCGAACAGTTCAGATCCTATATTATAATTGACTTTGGAATCTCAGTAGTTTTCTCAAACATGATATTAAATTAACCATGAATAATTTATAGTAGTAGGTTATTCTTATCTGTGTGTATTGTCAATATACATAGGTGCAAAGTACCCATAGATACTATAGGTATGCAATTTTGATATCTGATAATCAATAGGCTGGACGTGCACTAATTCTAAATTAAAACGTTTTTATAAAGTGTTTGCCAGTAATAACGAACATTCGAAGTTCAAAATTAATTAGGCAAAGATTTAATTTCACAACATTTGCTTTTAAATCTTTTTCAAATTTTCTTCCAATAAATTATAAATTTAGACAGAAGTTCAAACAAAACTTTGTGTCGAACTTTTTTCGTTGACCAACGGCTAAATAAACAACAACAAATTCATCTGAAATGAGACGGTTAATGCCTGGTACAATATTTGATATCGGTGTAAGTTACACAAAGTTAAATTAGTTCGATAAGAATTTTTAATGAACTTCGGTGTTGAGTTTCGTCGACAATGCATCGATCGGGGATTTTGAAGCTGCCCGAGATGCCGAGATCGATAATAGGCTAAATAAAATTTTACCCCACGTTTTATCTGTAGTAATTGATTCTGTTTCGCCATCATCATCATCATTACCACGATTATAATGCCCGAGATTATTAGCTGAATAAAATGTTACCCCACGTTTTATCTGCAATGATTAATTCTGTTTCGTCATCATCATCATGACGATTATGCCCGAGATTATTGGCTGAATTTTTATTTTTATTTTATTTTTTATTTTATTAAAATAGGACGTGACGCATATGAAATGTATAAGGGATGAACTGGGAGAAATATTGACAGATGATGAAAGAATCAAAAATAGGTGGAGAACCTATTTTGCAAGACTAATGAATGAAGAGAATGATTGGGAGGGACTGCTTGAGGATATACCGGCGAACGAGGGGTTAGTGAGAGAAATTAGTGTAGATGAAGTGAAGAAAGCTGTAAGTGGAATGAAGAATGGAAAGGCGGTTGGACCAGATGGAATACCTGTAGAAGTATGGAAGGTCTTGCAAGCAGATGGGTGGAGGTGGCTGGCTTTGTTCTTCAATAAGCTGTTACTTGAAAACACGATACCCGATGAATGGTGCAATAGTTATTTAGTGCCCATTTTTAAAAACAAGGGGGACGTGCGAGATTGTAACAATTATCGGGGAATAAAGTTAATGTCACACACTCTGAAAATATGGGAGAGAATAATTGAGCGACGCCTGCGAGAGGAGTGTGAGGTTTCGCGGAACCAGTTCGGATTTATGCCTGGCCGTAGGACAATGGATGCCATTTTTGCAGTTCGCCAGTTGTGTGAAAAATACAGAAGAGCACACAAGAACTTGCATATGGCATTCATTGACCTAGAAAAGGCCTATGATCGGGTTCCGCGTGAAGTTGTATGGTGGGCCCTTAAGAAGAAATGTGTGCCTGAGAAGTACCTGCAGTTGATTCGAGCCATGTACCTCAAATGCAATACCCAAGTCAGGACGGCAGCTGGCCTTACAGCCAGTTTTGATGTCGCTGTTGGTGTGCACCAGGGATCGGCTCTTAGCCCGTACCTCTTCCTGTTGATTGTGGATGCTGTCACTGCAGATATACAGGAGGAGGCACCCTGGTGCATGCTCTTTGCGGACGACATTGTGCTGGTGGCAGAAAGTGGCCACGAGGTGCAGAACAGACTGGAGGTGTGGCAGCATAGACTTGGAAATTTTGGCCTTAAAGTCAGCAAAACGAAAACACAGTATATGTTTTGCGACTATGGCGGTCTTTCAAGTTCTGTGTCTGTCACACTCGATGGAATGCCGATACCAGTCTGTTCCGAATTCCGCTACCTTGGGTCACTTATGCAAAGTGACGGGGGTATTGACCGAGATATAAGGCAGAGGATCAACTCAGGATGGATGAAATGGCGACAGGTCTCGTCCACAATATGTGACCCCAGAATGCCCTTCAAATTGAAGGGCCAAATATATAAGACCATAATAAGACCTGTCGTTATGTATGGATCGGAGTGTTGGGCTACAAAGAAGACGGATGAAAGGCGACTGCATGCAGCAGAAATGCGAATGTTGCGATGGATGTGTGGGGTAACACGGATTGACAGAGTGAGGAATGAATACGTTAGAGGAAGTTTGAAAGTGGCTCCTGTGATAGATAAGTTGAAAGGAAACCGTCTGTCGTGGTATGGTCATGTTATGAGAAGGGACGAAACATATATTGGTAAAAAAGTAATGAGTATGAAAGTCGAAGGATGGACAAACAGAGGAAGGCCTAAGAAAATATGGATGGAGTGCGTGAGAGAAGATATGAAAGAAAAAGGGGTGACTGAAGACATGACGGCTGATAGGGATGTTTGGAAGGATAAAACATACTGCGCCGACCCCAAATAAAATTGGGAACAGGGCAAGTGAATGATGATTAAAATTGGTCTCCAAACTAAGATTACACATGACATGCTTAAACTAACATATTAAAAAGAAAACTTTGTGCATCTTATAATAGGACGACACAGCTTGCACAATTTACAGGAAATATAATCAGATATAAAATTTAAGAACATACGATATAAACTTAAAATCATAACAAAACATAACATTTTAAAAAGATCGTGGATATAATTAAAAATAATGTAATAACAGACAATAGAGAAACAAATGAAATCAAATAATTATTAATCAAAATAACTTAAATATAAATAAAATTAAAATTAAATGCTACTAAAATTACACAACAAAATATTACTAAAGTAAAATTATAAGACTATTTACAGTACATAAAATTATGAGGCGTCAACACTTACTCGTAGATCATCAGCTAGTGTATTTGTAATAAAATATTAACCCACGTTTTATTTGTAGTAATTGATTCTGTTTCGTAATCTTAGTCAATAAATAGTAACTATTTATTAATGACGATAACGAATCTCTTTTGGAAGAGGAAAAATCAGGATTCATTTTATATGAAATCACAGCAAATTGAGCGCTAAACATACCTACATAATAAGTGAAGTGGACATTTACAGTAAATTCTGGCGACTAGCGATTATGATTATTAAATTAAACTGCGTACAGATACAGGCATGTACCCACAACATACAGGTTGACCTTTTTTTATTTCGTGCTATAAATGGAGGGTAATATTCTTGATTATTACAGATAAGACACACATACAGAGTCTCTGAGTAGCAACAGCTTTACACTCTCATTTCATTTCCGCAATAAACATGAAAATGTTTCCCTCATTTTACCCTTCCTTTTTCCTATTATGTACATGAGAACTCTGCAGATTCCATCTTCTGTTATGAAGTTATATATTTAAAATTCAATTCCACATAACTGAGTATAATATTGAAAAGTTACATATGTAAAGTATCTAAAATTGCATGACTACGCTCTCTCTTTGCATGACCGACCATTTTTCGCAGCGCCGTGGTGAGCCTATAGGAGACGCATTTTAAACTGAGTCGTTGGGCAATAAATGTCACTGAGAGTAGGAAGGTGCACGCAATGCAACCCGTTATCGATACTTAGCTACCAGCGCACGCGGTGTCGATGCGTCATCGTGACCTTCATTAATACTCTGACTCCTGATTGGTCGTTACGAGTAAGGGTTGTCTATGCCGTTATCGATATGCACCTCTACAATTCTTACGCACATCACTACACCTCTCTATAAGACCTGTAAGTGCGAGCGAGACAAACAGATAAATATGATTTATGAACCGAAGCCTCAGTTTAAAATGCGTCTACTATAGTGCCAGATAATCATAATCCTCTATAGCGGGATTTTGCTATGAACTTTTATGAAGGCGCAAAGTAGGTATATTTTAAATACGTACTGCTTTTCTTATTGTAAGTTACACTACCCAGACTTTTAAAATTCATAATATCTCGCTGTAACAGGACAGCTTTCATACTTCGCTGCTATTTTTCATAACCATTACAGATGGCCTTTTATGCACAGTTTCGCTCCACAAAAGAATTCCATACGTTCATAGCCTGACACAGCTTATAATAAAATTGCAGCCATTTAACCCTCGACACAGGTGAAACTTGAACACAGGTAAGCGAATTTCAATTAAACTTCATATCACATGTAATTGGAAGCCACTCGGGGAACAAAGATTAGCTTCGGATCGTCGCCAGATAATCCTACTATTATGGATATCGGAACACGCTTTGCATGCGAATTGGAAGGTTCAGAAATAATAGGATACAGTTAAACGTAAGTACTCCTTGGAAGCGTTGTGCGAAGTTGTGTGTGTTGGGTATTGCATTTATCTTAACGAGATGTTATTGCTGACATCCTTGTATTTTTTTATGACGTGGATTCATCATCAGCCCATATACGTCCTACTGCTGGGCACGGACCTCCTCTACAGCTGAGAGGGTTTAGGCCTTAGTCCACCACGCTTACCTAGTCGAACGCCGAACCTTAAAGTGCTGTCAGAGTAGAATAACTAAAATTAAGACATTGCTGTAATATCAAGCCACAATATAAACGTGTCTGAAAAACTAAATTTTATTGAATTACAATTCCATTTATTTAATTTACCTTTAAGCAGTGATGGCCTCGAGGTTTAGGCGCGCGGACGAGAATTTTGGCCGTCGCAGGTTCAAACCCCAGGCACACACCTCTGACTTTTCGAAATTATGTGTGTATTCACAATGAATTATCACTTGCTTTGACGGTGAAGGAAAACATCGTGATAAAACCTGCACACCTAAAAGTTCTTAGGAATTTCTTAGGTGTGTAGTCCGCCAACCCGCACTTGGCCAGCGTGGTGGACTAAGGTCTAAACCCTCTCAGTTATAGAGGAGGCACGTGCCTAGCAGTGGGACGTATATGGGCTGATGATGATGATGATGAATTTACCTTTGTTTACAGTTTCTGATATCGAGCGGTATAAAATTAGAAGGGACATCATTCTCTAATAAACTTAAGCATTCGTACAAGGGACGTCTGACCTATAGATGTGTCAATAATATACGTCAGGTTGTCAATTAGTATTGGGCCCTACATTACAATGCCCAAGGGATTTTCCTTACTCAACACAACACAACTGAATAATATATAGGGATTTCTATTTTCAATCGCTGATTTAAATTTAGACCGCCATTTGTTCCACTCTTTTTCTTACCTATTTTATTCCTAATTCATGTTTCTGTATGTGTTGTGGTGTACAATAAAGTGTGATAAATAAAAAAATAAATAAAATAGTGGCGAGACTATTGCCGTCTTCTCGGAAAATTTTCACTCTACTGAGAATTTTTTAACGTAAAAACCCAGTAACACTTCCCAAGTGTAAAAATTAACATCAGAACTTTAAAATTAATAAATTGACTTAATTCGACAGGCTTTTTAATGCTCAATTTCTTTAAGACGGAAATAAGGTTAATACAATATTTAGCTATAATTGCATAGCATCAATTATTTGATCCAAACAGAGTTTATAATGCAATTTTTATTTTCTATAGCATTTATAATATTATGTCTACTATTTGTGACTGACTTGAAATCGGGCCCCACGTTGCCAGGGAGCAGTTATATAAAATAGCTTATGTGTTTTCTCGTATCTATACGAAAAATCATTCAAATCAATTGAATTGTTTATCCGTGTCAAACAATTTTACAATCAAATCTTTCCTCTTTACAATATTTGTAAACACATGATATTTAGGGTAGTTGAGTGTGCTTTCACTCCAATTTAAGACGCGGGATTAAGTTATAAGCACTATACAAAACTACATGATATACAAATAAATATGTAGTAATAGACCCGACTCAGTAGAGCTCGTTGAACACTGAGTTAATTAAAGCTGATTCAAACGATTGAAAGGCCAAGTTGGATTTTCCGCTTGGACAATAGGAAATTAAGCTCCACCCATTAATGTTAGACATTATTGTCTACGATATCTTGTTTTGGACTATTTAACTCATCTTTCTTTGAGTCTGTTGTCTTATTAATTATGGTGACAGCTCCGTGGCACAGTTGGCTAGATACCAGCTTGCGAAACGAGAAGTTGCGGGTTCGATCCCCGCACCGAGACAAATGTTTGTGTGATCCACAAATATTTGTTTCGGGTCTGGGTGTTAGTGAGACCGAAAAGTCTCCGGTAGTTTTTGCGTCGCGACACAGGATTGGTATCCTAGTGTAGGGTCAGAACTAAGTATGTGACTGTTGGGTGTATTTATTTATTATTTAATAATTGTGGAATTTTACTGTACTAATGTTTTTGCATAAAATGTACCTACATCTCCACGAAAGTAAGCAGAAGTTTCTTAAAAATTGAGACTGACAATATTGCCCTTGTTGGGGTCAGATTTTAAAATACTTTTGCCACAATTTTTAGTTACAAACATATTAACGGCGTAAAAATAGTCCTAAGGTAGGTTGAAAAATTAAATTTAATACTAACACATCAATTATTTACTGATGTGAACTAACTGCAAAAAAGACATCTTCATAAAGAAATCTGTAACAGCCATCTAAAATTCGTAGCAACTGAACTCTCATCATTCTCCCGATAAAATTCCACACTCAAATGGTCCGCAGAATAAACAACGGAGCAAAAACTATTCCCAGTATAAAAACCACTTTCCAATTAAAAATATGCAAATGGCTTGAATCTGTGTGTGAGACTGTATGCCTTTTGGTCACATTTCGTTTAAACGAGCCGTCTGCCGGCCACATATTTTTGGTTTTTGTGGCTGACAAAACAAATAGAGATATAGATTTGTGTAGAAATCTATTTCTGATTGTTTAAAATAATTGAGATTTTTAGTTGCAGTGTCCTTTGATTATTTAATTTAATACTTTTTGACTGTACGTAGTTGTAGAGAGTAGAGGACGTTTTCTAAGAGACACATAGCTTGCAAATAATTTTGTTACTTGCAACATTAGTGATCTCTTGTCTGCTTTATATAGTCATCTGCATTTGATCGGATTGTCAATCTATGATCTTTACATGAAAATGTTTTTGTCACTTGGTTAGTCTGTAGTTGAGCCGGTTATATGGCCCGAAATGTATCGATACATTTACAATTTCTGATTTTAATAAATGACGAAAATAGTCATAACGATGTCCAAAACAATTATCGCCATTAACTAACAACACAAAATAATAAAATTTAAAATAAATACACCCAACAGTCACATACATAGTTCTGACACCACATTAAGATACGAGTCTTGTGTCGTGGGTATCAGAAACTACGAGAGACTTTTCGGTCTCACAAACACCCAGACCCGAAACAAATACTTGTGGATCACACAAACATTTGTCTCGGTGCGGGGATCGAACCCGCGGCCTCTCGTTTCGCAAGCTGGTGTCTAGCCAACTGCGCCACGGGGCTGTCAAGATCGATGCTTCCCAGAATCGATTCCTCGATTAACTAACTCAGACGTGTCTAGAAATGAAGTGGTTATCCTCTTAACTTCAACAAAGTTAGTTCTCATGGCGCGGGAGTTTCGTTCCATCCCAGGGGCTACAAAAGAGCAGTAAGGTTTTAAACTCAATTCCCTACTTCGACATAAGATGAATAGTAAACAAGGGTATAAGTCAATTGTGCTTTTACTGCGATCCCTGCTCTAAAGTTACGATATATTCTTTCGCTGGTTCGTTCCCTAGGTACATTTCAATTTAAATATGAGAATTTTGCCAATTGTGTTTTAGGTATGCGTACCTATATATGTTAAAATATATGCATTATTCTAGTAAAAAAATGTATTTACTCGCATTTCGACAAATTTGCGCGACGTAATAGGAGAATATTGCTCTTTAAAAAATAAAAATAAAAACATTTTAACAGCAATTGAACCCGGGAGCTCAAGTCCGGACGGTATATATGTGTACTTGTGCCACAAAACCATAACGCAGTCATATAATATCAATAATGAAGAATAAAACAGCATAGAGAACTAACTTTGTCATTTGCTATAAAATATCATGCATTTTAACAGTGAAGAAAAAACATCGTAAGGAAATGTGCATACCTAAAAGGCATTTCTTAGATATGTAAAGACCACCAATTATTAATGGGCCTCTGTGCCAACCAGGGCCAAAATCTCGTCAGTAATGAAGCCGACCTGTGCCCATTACTGAAATATATATTTGCTCATGAAGAGAACTGAAATACAAGTTTTGGTTATGCTAATACCATTTTTTATATCCTTAGCTCAAATATGCTTCTTGAGCAAGGAGTTGACGATGTTCCAGCACGACTTGCTATCACTAGAATAACTTCGCGAAACGTAGTTATGAGTTTGAGACTTGCTCGATACGTCACAGTTACAACTTGTGCTGTAAGCGTTAGGTATAACAAACTTGATCTCAGCAAAAGACTTAACGAATCTTGAAGCGTGTACTCGTATTTGTCCATGACAGCGGTTCTTTTATTTTTATTGGATCTCAAGACAACTAAAACGACTTCGAGAAGATAGGAGGAAAATTTAAGGAACTGAAAAAGCCCAAAGAATAGGAAGCTAAAAGAGCAGTGGGCTTGTAGCTTAGGGATGTAGCTTAGGAATATATTTTGCCTTGAAGTGAAAAAATTATTAAAGAGGCTGCGTGTTAGACAAAGTAGACCGATAAAGTAAATAAACTGAATAAAAGTAGCGAGAGATGGCAATGTCTAACTCTGAGCTGCTTCTTCAAAATACATATGCTTAAATACCTTAAGTCTGCAAGAAGGGAATACAGACTGGCCTATTATTTTACTGTTCGGCAGTATAGCAAAATCATAATAGTTAGCCCTTTTAAATCATGACGGGGTTGTAGTTATCATGAAAACTGTGAAAACGAAAATTATTTGAGATGGGGAGGGATTGTGTCGTGGGTATCAGAAACTACGAGAGACTTTCCGGTCTCACGAACACCCCGACCCGAAACAAATATTTGTAGATCACACAAACATTTGGCTCGGTGCGGGGATCGAACCCGCGGCCTCTCGTTTTGCAAGCTGGTGTCTAGTCAACTGCGCCACGGGGCTGTAAATAAATATATATTTTTTTTAGTTAAACAAATAAAATATTTTGTGAATGGAATAGGAAGTGATCAATAAAAATGCATGTTATTTTTTTATTGGAAGATTTCATGCAACCAAAAACAGCACAATATATTATACTTGTCATATTAAATAGGCACTTGCACTTATTTATATAAAAATCGCGCGGTTACTGCTTAGAAAATAACACCGTCCGTTCGTGACTGCGGCACATTCGCGACTGCCTGCATGCCGAGCGCATGCCGAGATCAAGGCGCGTAGGTATATGTAACTCGCGTTTCGCCCGTTTGTATGCAGTTAAAATACTGTATGATAGTATTACCGTGGTATTGGTCTATATTACGTGCTCAAAAAGCCTTCAGTCGCCTGCACGCTTGGCTATTAATTCCCAAACTGTCCCTCGACGCAAGCTTGTCGGTAAATATTTCATGCACCATAAGCTATTTAATAAAACTGTTTGCTTAAATCTTTCAATTTTAGTGTGGAATATTTCAGTACCCTTGGTGTAGCGATTAATCTGTAAACCGCTTTAGTTAGTGGCCGAATTTAATTAAACTTCTGTAGTACATGTTACAACCAGCTAAAACATTTTAAGTATTTTGTTTCATACGTATTTTTTATTTTTTTAAAGTGAATAAGCAGTGATGGCCTCTAGGTTTAGGCGCGCGGTCGAGAATTTCGGCGGTCACAGGTTCGAACCGCAGCTACACACCTCTGAATTTTCGAAGTTATGTGTGTATTCACAATGAATTATCACTTGCTTTAACGGTGAAGGAAAACATCGTGATAAACTGCACACCTAAAAAGTTCTTAGGAATTTCTTAGGTGTGTAGTTCGCCAACCCGCACTAGGCCAGCGTGGTTGACTAAGGCCTAAACTCTCTAAGTTGTAGAGGAGGCCCGTGCCCAGCAGTGGGGCGTATTTGGGCTGATGATGATGATAATGAAAGTGAATTGCATTCTAGTTCAGCGACACAATTTTGTGCCGATCTAAGAGATCCCGGGCTCATATCATATTCCATTCGAAATGTGTCCAAAAACCTTTAGTAGGCTTGTTCCATACTACGTGGAAATTATAATCCAGCTGGCTAGATAGGTGTAGTAATGCTATTCTGCGGGTGTGTCCTCTGTGGATGTATACACACTGCATAATAGTGGATACTTATCTCCTGGATTGGTTGACTCTGCACATCCTTGGAAACCTTGTCGAGAACTCAGTCATGCGGAATTCATCACGATGTTGTCCTACATCGTTAAACCAAGCGATTACGAAAATAATCAAAGAGCAGCGTGCTATGCAAAGTGGCTTGAAGCTAGTTCAATATATCCAGCAATTGCACCAGCATGACTTGGCGTTATCGCTCCCCAAGGACGTAGTGTAGTATGTCTCGTGCAAGATAAAAGGGCCCAGTCACGTAAATTAATGAGCTAGTGTGCCACTGGGTGCAGTCTGGACGTCTACGTTGGATATCTGCAATGTTGCAATAGCAAAAAAAAAAATGGAATGAAAGCTAATTATAAAAAAGAATTATTATTTTTTAAATGGGAATAGAATAGTTTTATGGTGAAGAGTCTTGATAAAAAATAGATTAAATATTTATTTTATGGGTTATTAAAAGACGGATTAAAAATATGTCACCAGTTGATATTGTTATTGGCTTGATGAATTTTCTATCAGATGCATAAAAATAACATAAAAACATCAGAAAAAAATTCATTCATATTTTATACATTTATATTTTGACTGCCTTGTGGTCTCGCGGCACAAGTGTATATACACACGTGCCGTGCGACCTAGATGTCTCGGGTTCAATTTCCGGATCGGACAAAGTGTTATTGCGTTTTTCCATTAGGAAATTCTCAGCATGGAGTCTGGAAATGTGCCCGAAAAACAGCAATAGGCTCGCCCCCTATTACGTGGGACTGAACATACTTGGCGAAATGTGGATGCAGAAATGCACCTCTGCCTACCCCTTCTGGGAATAGGCGTGAGGTTATGTATGTATGTATATTTTAACACATTCTTTTAGTAAAAATAATAATGAAGTAAATCCATAATGTCATATAATTTTTTTTTATATTAATATCGTGTGATGTAACATTGCAACATGAAAATGTTGACATTAATTAAGGGTACAAGTTATTTACAAAAACCAACGTAAAAAACTTAGATTGCGTGTGATATAAAATTAATTTCAAATAGAACACAATGCGGCGTTGTAATTAAGCGTTTCAGTGTTTAAACTTATGTAAAATAAATGACCGAGCCATGCTGCTGCTAATTTAGGTTTAGTTTTCACATAGTAACTTATATTGCACTAGCAACAAAACGCAAATTAAAATGACACATACATACATACATACATAAACTCACGCCTGTATTCCCCGAAGGGGTAGGCAGAGGTGCATTTCTGCACCCACATTTCGCCAGGTATGTATCAGTCCCACGTAATAGTGGGCGAGCCTATTGCCGTTTTTCGGGCACAATTCCAGACTCCGTGCTGCTACTTAGAATTTCCTAATGGAAAAACCCAATAACACTTTGCCCGACCCGGGAATCGAACCCAGGACCTCTAGATCGCTCGGCACATACTTGTACCGCGAGACCACGAGGCAGTCAGTTAAAATGAATAGTTAATACACTCAGTTGTCACATAAATAGTTCTGACCCCACACTAAAATACAAGTGTTGTGATGTGTGCATCGGAATCTACGAGAGACTTATCGGTCTCAGACAACACACAGACCGGAAACAAATATTTGTGAATCACGCAAACATATGTCTCGATGCGGGGATCGAACTTGCGGTCGACTCTTTGCAAGTTGGTCGCTAACCAACTACTGGCTACTAAATAACCCTATCTACATATAGTAAATAATACATATGAATATCTAATCTACACTCATGTATGTATGTCTGAATGGACAGGCGAAGGTGTCATTCTAAAGTCACGTTTTGTTTGTTCACGTCGTGTTCAAGTCTCGCGTAAAAGGATTAAAACATTTTATTTCGTTGAGTAAGTTCACTGGATGCACAAAATGTTGGTTATTTTGCGTTTTATGTATCAGAATCTACAAGGGACTTTTTAGCCTCCCAGTCAGACTCGAAACGAATATTTTTTGGATCTTTTATTCATTTGTCCGCCAACCCGCACTGGGCCAACGTGGCAGACCTAAAGCCTCTCAGTTGTAGGTAGAGGAGGACCCTATCCAACAGTTGGGCGTATATGGGCTGATGATGATGATGATTCTACCCTTATTTACTATCATTTATTGATCTTGTACACTGTAGATCTAGTAGAGTTCTCTATTGCATTAATCTGTATCTCTATTGCATTAATCTGTATATGATTATGATGATTATACGAGTATATTTGTTGTAGTATGCGTATTACTATAAGGATCGGAATTACGGCCTTTACACGATGGTATTCAACAAACCAAGGTTTTTAATTAAAAACTGTAGTAAGTAGCGAAATTCAGTTGCACACAGTCAGAATGTATTTCTTGTAAAACTATTAACAACAATTTAACTCAAAGTAACCCACACTAAGTCTTCACCATCAAATATTTAAATCACGAACGGCTTAAAATGGAACGCAAATTCGAGTAGAACCACAAGCCGCTCAGGTTGTCTATACATTTGGAATAGACTAAGGACGGGACGGAACGGAGGGCGGTCGGGCTGGTCCTTCAAGCGGAAGATCAAATTATTTTGAGTATTTCAAGAATTTTTTATTACTTTACTGTAGTCCATGTGTAATTCCTTCCTAAGAACAGCTATTGTATGCTTAAATGTAGCCCTTGTGTAATTAAATGTGTTTTTTCACAATTTTAAAGGTCCATCCAAATAGTTCCACAGCTACCTGTTAGAAGCGGTTAGCAACCAGCAATTTGCCCTTGATTTTAAGAGGCTTAAAGACACTCCACCTTATGGGTGGATGCCTTACACTACAATTGCGCGTATTAGGCTTTTATTTGATATTTATTAGGCCAACTTAACCGGGTTTGCTTATTTGTTAATGTATACCGCATAAGCAACTAAATCGATTTTGATGAGTAATAAATGTTAGTTTCCTAATAAAGTAACAAAAATTAAATGCACATTTTTTATCATTCATACGATATTTTTTTCTGAATTCTATTCTAAAGTCCTTCAGGGGAAAATAGTAAATAACCACAGACATATCAATTTACACTGGTTTCCACATATCTATTATACTGTTAAGAGCACTTCAGCTGTCCATGGACCAGTAAAGATGGAACGCGAAAGCGTGTGATTGACGGCCCATCTTTGGACGTAATCAGAACGAAATACGTTCCCGGCTGGCGGATATTGGAACGAGTAGGCGATTGCGCCCGCGATCGGCTTAACATCCACACAAGCATAATGGAGATCGAATTGGACTTGTCGTTGTGGTGGTCGGATGATTTCTGTAGGATTAAGTATACCGAACAAAAGTATGTCAAGCTATTCAATTTCAAGTTTTTTGTTGAACTAGAATTTATATACGCGGCGTAAATAGACTATGATCGAAAACTAGGACAGATAATATTTTTGTAATGAACTAAACAATATGTGTGATGTTTGATTATTTTTTCCCCTCTTTTTATGTATTTATGTATTGTATGTGTATCTGTAATTACCTATAATTATTTATTTATCTGTGTACTTATGTTAATATATATAGTTGTTCCATTTATTATTATTGTTGTATATTATTTTACCCTTTTACTGTTTATGCACCTACCTTTTATCTCTGCATCACCCAAAGGTTAACTGTTAGAGAATGCCTTAGGCATTAAGTCCGTCTTTACACGCAATGTGTAAAAAGCATAAATAAATAAATAATAGTTACGGTGATTACAAATACTTTGACTTTAAAAAAATCTAGTGTGCTTTAGACCACACGACTAAAGTAAAACTTAGATATACGATAACTGGCTATATGAGAAAGAGAGAAAAACTACAGACGAATCAATAACTGATCACCTCTTCCGTAAACAACTAAGCATTCAACCTCCGAATGCAAAACCTCTTTGTTGCTATATACCGCGAAAAAATATTTGACAACTAATAAATATGTCAACCCATTTTCAATACCGACACTATTCTGTATTTTTTAAATCTAAAATACGCAATTATTCGATTATATTATTGTGTCGTCGATTCGAAATCTTTATTTAAATACGTTCCATAATTTGAGGGGACCATCAAATTTCACGGGATAAACATTAAAATATTTGTCAGGAAACCTTACCCGATCACAAGTTTTTGCACACATTCCCCAGGTTACTCCCCAAGTCGAGCCTAAAGAAGTTTTACTTAAAATTCCCGAAAAAAACATGGACGTTTTCCTACTACCATAAGTATTACCTGTCTCAGTTTCGATCACAGTCTGTTTACACCTTATACAAAGCCTAAGGAATGAATTTATGTTAATATTTTGTAATATTCGACAGGGTGTAACAGACCGTGATCGATAACTAAGACAGGTACCTAATAGTCAAGTAGATTAGAAAAATGACAAAATTTATAATTACTTTTGGGATTTTTTAGCATTAATGTATTTGTAATAAATGTAACTGTTATCTGTCTTCGTTTTCGATCACGATTTGTTTACAACTTAAATCTGTGTCCTTAGTTAGCAAACACTAACCAGTACGGCATTTATAATTTTTGTTCGACGATATCTGGTTAATTTCATATAATGATAATCCCAGTGTAGAAATAATTTCACAACTCAGTATCAACGCAATAATAGCTTTAAAAATAATTTACATTACAAATTGTATTACAAATAAATTGGGTGAACCGACAATTTCCATTGACTCTCTTCACACGACGTTATTCGAATCTGATTTAAAAAAAAGAATATCGTTCTGTAAGGATGGTTCTCTGTGGGTCCTTTTTATAAAAAAAGTCACTTTCACACTCCAGTTTGTTTAATAATCTTACTACTGCGGGCGCGTGGCAAATGCCCTTATATAGCCTCGCGTAAAGCACATGGCTTGAATTGCGGAAAATGCATATTAGCATTTATTTATTATTGGATCCATTTATAACAGTTCGTCGACACGGCGTTCATTCTATTCAGCCAGTTACTTATTTTCAAAAAGTATCGTTATCTCTGTCGTTTGTATTGTATTTGCAACAATGATGGTCCACCCGTCTATTTTTAATTAAAATCAATAGAAACCAGCTTCGGCTGATTGAAAATTTTACCTTTTGTTCAGAATAAGTATTTATTTCTTGTTGGTTATTACAATTGTTGTCAGATGAATTTTCAAAGATGCAATAAATTGAATGTTATTGTTTCTAGTATATATAAAATAAGCCCGAAAAGTTAGTAGTCCCCGTGATATTCAAGACAAAGACTTAATATTTCGGTACCTATAGGTGAGACCGAAAAGACAAAAGTTCTAGAAACATAAAAATAAATAAATTGTAAACAGTAATTGATAAATTGTTACAGCTATGTCGGTAGTTTGAGATTGTTATTGTCACTATTAGCACGTTATGGTGGGCCGGTCCGGATACGGCCAATTGCCGTATCACGTCTTTGGTTGAACAGACCTAGATTATGCACCAGAGATTATGCATATATAGTATTGTGTAAATATATATACAATATAAAAAAGTAGTGATTGCCACGACGCGACGTTAAGGCGCGTGGCCGAGAATATCGGCGGTCGCGGGTTCAAACCCCAGGCACACACCTCTGAATTTCAAAAATTCAGCTATCTGTGTATTCTCAATGAATTATCACTTTATTTAAACTTTAACTTTTGTGAAGGAAAACATGGCGAGGAAACCTGCTCACCTAAGAAGTTCTTAGGAATTTCTTTCTAGTCCAGCGTGGTCCACTAAGGTCTAAACCCTTTCAGTTGTAGAGTAGGCCCGTGCCAAGCAGTGGGACGTATATGGGCTGATAATGATGATGATGATGGTGATGATGATGATATTATATAGTAACGTGTAATTTTATGAAAATAAAGAAGTTGAGATAACAATAAAAAATTACGAAACTAACTGCTGGGCACGGGCCTCCTCTACATGCAACTGAAAGGGTTTAGGCCTTAATGGTGAAGCAAATATATATTTCTACACTCAATATTTCATCAGCCAACTAACTGTTGTCTAATGTTCAACCTATTTCGAGACTGTGCTGCTACTGAGGATTTCCTAATCATCATCATCATCATCATCATCAGCCCAAATACGTCCCACTGCTGGGCACGGGCCTCCTCTACAACTGAGAGGGTTTAGGCCTTAGTCCACCACGCTGGTCTAGTGCGGGTTGGCGGACTACACACCTAAGAAATTCCTAAGAACTTTTAGGTGTGCAGGTTTTATCACGATGTTTTCCTTCACCGTTAAAGCAAGTGATAATTCATTGTGAATATACACATAACTTCGAAAAGTCAGAGGTGTGTGCCTGGGGTTTGAACCTGCGACCGCCGAAATTCTCGACCGCGCGCCTAAACCTCGAGGCCATCACTGCTTTGCATTTCCTAATAGAAAAACTAATTTACTTTCCCTGATATTATCAAATCCCTTTCAGCCATACGTCATATAAACCACGCGACCATCAAAGCCCTTAAAAATATGCTACACAACTCAACTTTACACTACGGTGTACGGTTACAGATTCAATTCCCCGAAGTGTATCCGCGCCGACACGGAAGCCTATTTACATACGGCTACGCTTTGTGTTCTACGTTACACAAACTATTCTGACTTTATTCCCAGTACATACGGCTTGTTAACAGCGGATGGAGCGGTATCAATATGGGGAATATTTTGGCGGATGCTTTTTTCCTTTTAACCAAAATAAAAATATATTTTTGGCGTGCTGTATACATTGCTTCGTAACATGAAAGGAGCTATATATGGTAACATTTTACAAATAACATCGCTAATAAGCACGATTAAAATGTATAAAATTGATAATTGTATTCTTCAATTGTTTTGTCAATTCAACAGATTCAGAAGTCGTGATGGCCTCGAGGTTTAGGCACACGGTCGAGAATCTCGACGGTCGCGGGTTCAAACCCCAGGTACACACTTCTTACTTTTCGAATTTATGTGTGTATTCACAATTAATTATCACTTGCTTTAACGGTGAAGGAAAACATCGTGATAAAACCTGCACACCTAAAAGTTCTTAGGAATTTCTTAGGTGTGTCAAAGTCAAAGTCAAATTATCTTTATTCAAGTAGACTTTTACAAGTTCTTTTGAATCGTCCATTTTACACTTTTTTATATTTTTTAAACTATTGCCGCTTCGAAACGTGTTACAGCTGTGGAGAAGAAACGGCAAGAAACTCCCTCAGCAACACGACATGTCATTTTTTATTAAATAGCAATAAATGTCTTTTTTTTATTACATTATTTAAATTTTACATTGTAAATGTCATAATGATACAAACTATAGCAACAAAACTCCGATCAATTTACATTACTCCCAGGGTTTATTATCTTCAATAAAATCTGAAATTTTATACAATTTTTGTCACACAACATGTATTTAAAGGATAAACTTTTTATTAGATTTCTTGTTATAAAAACATAATTTATCCGTCGTACCCATGTACATACATGAAAGTGGTGATGGCCTCGAGGTTTAGGCACGCGGTCGAGAATCTTGACGGTCGCGGGTTCAAACCCCAGGCACACACCTCTTACTTTTCGAAGTTATGTGTGTATTCACAATGAATCATCACGTACTTTAACGGTGAAGGAAAACATCGTGATGAAACCTGCACACCTAAAAGTTCTTAGGAATTTCTTAGGTGCGTAGTCCGCCAACCCGTACTAGGCCAGCGTGGTGAACTAAGGCCTAAACCCTCTTAATGGTAGAGGAGGCCCGTGCCCAGCAGTAGGACGTATATGGGCTGATGATGATTCAACAGATTAAATATATTATTACGATGTTGTCAAGAATATTATTATCACATACACATAAACTCACGCCTGTATTCCCCGAAGAGGTAGGCAGAGGTGCATTTCTGCACCTACATTTTGCCAAGTATGTATCAGTCCCACGTAATAGGGGGCGAGCCTATTGCCGTTTTTCGGGCACATTTCCAGACTCCGTGCTGTTACCGAGAATTTCCTAATGGAAAAACCCAATAAGACTTTGCCCGACCCGGGAATCGAACCCAGGACCTCTAGATCGCACGGCACATACTTGTACCGCGAGACCACGAGGCAGAGAATATTATTATCGTACACCGTTATATAAAGTAGATGCTAAACAAGATTATTACGAGCACTTAAATGGTAGGTACCCTTCCTCCACCATTTACCAAAGTATCGAACGTCACAAGGTTCGCTATCTAAATCCAGTCGTCACAGCCGGATAGAGCTTATTAATATCGCATCAAACATTAATGTACAAGCACGATTAGTGTAAACGTCGAGTGCCAATAATTGCACATGCACATATTAATCACATCGCATTCCGACCATAATTCGATAACGAAATTCAATGTGTGACGCAAATTTGTATCGTTCAAATGTTTGTGGGTGAATGTAATGTAGGGGCCGCGTACCGCCAAGCGCAGCGTTGGACGTCCACCTACAAGGTGGACTGATGATATAACGAGGATCACGGGAAGCCGCTGGATGCTGGCCGCTTTCGACAGAGCGCTTTGGAGGTCTTTGGGGGAGGCCTATGTCCAGCAGTGGACGTCTGTTGGCTGATGATGATGATGATGATGATGATGATGATGATGATCGTGAATGTAATGTTTAATGTTCAGAGACTTTGAAGAAAATATTTATTTTTCGTTACTTATGAAAAAAATTGACAGCTTGCCGTAAACCGTTATAAGTCACGATAGTCTTCAATTCTATTTTAATTTTTATCTTAGAGCATAACGACGAATGCAAATTTTTACATAGCAGGTGTCTTTGGTAGTAGTAGTGAGTAGTGACGGCCTCGAGGCTTAGACGTGCGGGCGGGAATCTCGGCGGTCGCAGGTTCAAACCCCATGCACACACCTTTGACTTTTCCAAGTTATGTGTGTATTCACAATAAATTATCACGTGCTTTAAGGATGAAGGAAAACATTGTGAGGAAACCTGCACACCTGTCAGCGTGGTGGACTAAGGCCTAAACCCTCTCAGTTGTAGAGGAGGCCCGTGCCCAGCAGTGGCTGATGATGATGATAGTACGTCGAGCTATGAGTACGGAGTGAATTTGTTTTTAACTATTTTCTTCCATGTTTACTCTGCTGTGAAGACATAATGAGGTCTAAGAAAATACAATTAAGAAAAACTGACGTACAGCTTTTATTCAAGTTGTTCATTTAATTGAATCTTTGAACGCGGGGATCCGATTACCAATCTAAAAAAACGTGGATTTGATTTCTATTGCGGGGTGATTACCTACATTCGGATTCGTATTTGCCTCGAATCACTCTAGCTCGTAGTTTATTTATTATATTTGGAGGACAACGTTCAAGGTGGAGTAGATTATTTTTTTATTATTTTTTTTCAATTTATAATTAATTAATTAATTCATTGACTATACTAATTAACACATGCTACAATAGTTTAGTTAAGTGATGAGGTTACGGCCGGTTACGATGACAGTTTAACGGGTTGTTGAAAAATTCTTTAAAAAAAATGATCATCTGAACGATTAAGTCTCGATACTAGGTACTATATTTGTATTAAAATATTTAATTTCATCGTCATCATCATAATCATCAGCCCATATACGTTCCACTGCTGGGCACGGGCCTCCTCTACAACTGAGAGGGTTTAGGCCGTAGTCCACCACGCTGGCCTACTGTGGGTTGGCGGACTACACACCTAAGAAATTCCGAAGAACTTTTAGGTGTACAGGTTTCATCACGATGTTTTCCTTCACCGTTAAAGCAAGTGATAATTCATTGTGAATACACACATAACATCGAAAAGTCAGAGGTGTGTGCCTGGGGTTTGAACCCGCGACCGCCGAGATTCTCGACCGCGCGCCAAAGCCTCGAGGCCATCACTGCTTACTTGTTCTTATGCAAATAATAAAAAATAATATAAAAAATATGGTAATGTAACCGACCTTAAAGCTGATGCTGCCCCAGAGCATCGAGTGGCTTGAGACTCTCATCTCTGATGTAAGAATATTAGCATATTGTTTATACCACGTAATCAAAACGCCTTCAGTCGTCTGTAGGTTTGCTTTTAATTCCCAAACTGTCCCACACAAGCTTGTCAGGTCGGTATATATTTCATGTTGCACTTAAGCTATTTAATATAAATTTTGCCAGATATAAATTGACGGAGTCTGGAACGCGAAACGTCCAAGGTTTATTAGATTTGGTTGATGTTTGGTGAATCTTTGGAACAGGCCTACGTCCAACAGTGTATGTCTACTGGCTGATAATGGTGTTGAACGACTCATCCTAACAAACATTTTTAAAACCATTAACAGTTACTTAAAAAACTTATCAAAACATTTGTGTGGTCATAGAAAGACTGCTTTTCAACTGCGTAAGCTTTCCTTTCGATTTTTTTTTGTAGTAGAACTTTTTGTACTACAATAAATTTAGCACTAAGCTGTTAATTAAAAACTGCATAATCTACATTGCTCCAGAATTAGACAATGGAGTCCTAGGCGTACTGCTCTTGTATTTAAGTTTCCACATTCGTGCTACTTTGCATACGTAAGTGCCGTATATTACTTTTTTAATCAAAATGCAGAGGAAAAACTTATATGTTGCTAAGCCTAAGTGTTTTTTATGTTTCCAGCTTCTAATGTACTTTGTTAATTCAGGTTTTTTTCCCAAAGATTTTTCCCAGAGATTTTCAGAGCTTAAATACTCTGTCGTTTCTGTGCGTTCCACCGGCAAATAGTGGCATAGTTTTAGGTATAAATTTATTTTTGTTATTTGAGTAACGATCAGTATTAAATGTACTTAATTGTTTTTAATACTCACGAACATACTAACATACTATTGTATCTAATCATATTACTTTTATATTGGAATAAAACAACAACACGGTGTCGAGTTTAAATTTTAGTCTATAAATTTATGCACGAAGCTTTTAATTTATTTCCATTTTTTGTAACAAAAACTAGTGTGATTAAAATATATTCACCTAAAAATTCTAAAAATGTAAGAATGAATAATTAACTTTCTTGAATAGTTAAACGTATGGATGAACTCAAAACTACGTAAGCTGCCTTACGTTTTTATCCCAAAACTAAAACTAAGAAATTGTTTTATTTACACCCAGCAAGCTATAATGGGATCGAGGGATTTAATATTTGCATTTACTTTTACTTACTTCTAAGATGAGAAAATATGTAAGAAATAAGAGAAGTAAATAGTAATTTGGCACTTTAACAATTTAGGTGACTTATGACCTATGTAGCTCTTTACGAAAGGTCCGTGCCAAGAAGTGAGGCATATATGGTCTCAAATCAAGAGAGATTAAAAATTAAAGCAAGAATTTTATAATATCTAGAGAAAAAAAAAAATAACTTGTCAATTTATTTTCTCAATTATTGACATAATTTCGCGTTATGAGACTGTTTTTCGAGGCCAGACTAGTCGTTAAAAATCGTTTAAGTCCACAGCTATTTTGGTTACAAATTATTTTATCAGCGAAAAATATAGTTTGTAATAGTTTCGGGGGTATTTGGGTGATGGTAATTGTTTCATAGTCTCCAAACCAAAAAATTACTAATATATTTTTTGTAATTGTTATGCTTCACATACGAGTATTTGTATTAAGGCGAACTTAATGCCTTAGGAATTCCCTGACAATCGACCTTAAGGTGATGCAGAGATAAATAAGTAGGTGCATAAATATAGTGTTGGTACAATATTAAATAGATCACCAACAAAATACATAGATATATACATACTTACATGTTTAGACAGACAAATAAATAGATATCCCCATATAATGTATATACGTACAATACACTTATAACTTTGCCTAAACCTCTGGGCTGATTAATCCAATAGTTTTAAAACAATAGTTTATTTGCAATGAAAAAAAAACATAGATAGCATACTTGTAGAATAAGCGTAATGGAAAGTTATCGCTAAAAAAATACCTTGTGGGGCCAAGAAAGGACTCTTGAGTAGATGGCAGAACATTTATATTTGCTCGGATAACGATACCTTACAAAAGTGTTGTAACACGCGATAGTGGCTCACTAGAATGTATCGCAATGCAAGATCAGCCCGCTTAATAATCGGAAACAGCTAAGCCGATGTAACTGTGTTGTCTGATCGTAATTGGTTTTCTTCAGTCGATTCAACGCGGACCGGATTGCATTGACAATTAAGTGACAGTACGGCTTATTGTCTTGAATGTCTAAAACAACTCGAAGGCTCAGGGAGGTCCTCTATCTGCTTATTTTCATTAAGTCAGCATTGTACTTATAGGTACAATTTTATTTTTTTATTTAGCTTCATACAGAAAATGGTATATAGGCAGACTAAACACCTAAGGCATTCTTTAACAGTCTACTTAGGTTGAGGGTGAGATGAAGCATGGTTGGTGTGAAAGAGAAATTTTAGAATTCATAAATAGACCATACTTAATAAATAATTAAATATAGATACTTACGCTGTACAAAATCATATATATAATTTCTTTAAATAATTATATACTATATATACATTACATATAATGTAATATATCATCACGATCTAACCGTGGCGATATATGTATGAATAGGTAAGTAATAAAGAGCTTTATTGTATCTGGTTTCCACACACGAAACTTTAATAAAAAATACTTTCTGTTAAAGGATATATATTTAATGACGTGGGTAAAAAAAGAGCAGTTTTCAGTTCTCAAAATAACAGAAAACCTGTAATCTTTTGTTGCACAACTGAAAACAACCAATATTTTTTTATATGAATAAAAAATTGTTTATAGATTTTAAATTAAAATTAAATTTCATAAATTACATTAAATACCATTACTTAACTTTTTGAAGTTTTATTAAACAACACTGACACAGTTATGCCAACCTTCTGAGATGTAATGCTTATTTCAAAATCACGGGAATAACTGACAGAACACGTGGATTAATTTGCTTAAATTAATTTACACAGCATATTTCCCTTGTGTAAATGTTAAAATATAGTTATCATTCATGTATTCATACGAAACACCATTTCAGTATTATTTAAACCTAATATTCAAATTCAAATAGTAGTATGGGTTTTCGGTTAATATACAAAGTTCACTTTTCCATCGTTTAGCAGTTTAAAAAGCATCGTGTTTACTTTTTAAAATCGAAAGCAAAGAACAGTATTAATATAAGTACTCGTATTTATTTGTTTAAATCTTTGAGTCCCATTCATTTAAAAATTGAGTTATTATTAGGATACGCTATTAAACTATTATTAAAATATCGTAACTATTTTAAACTTATAAGCATATAGTTTTAATTTATTTTACTAAGCATTATGTTGAAGTATGATACGATTCAAATCAATACAAGTTTTAAATATTATAAACAAATTATTTCATACATTGTTTTAACTATAATAAAAGTCACCTTATACTTTTGTCACATTTCATAACCTTAATAATAATACATACTTTTCTCATTTTTTCCGTTACTAAAAGTGACACTTAGATTAACAATTTATTTTATATTTTTAGGATAAAAGCAACTTACCAAATTCAACAAAAAGTTCCAGAAAAAATCATTTTTTCAAAAAAAGAAACCACTAACCGTAGTGTCCATCATATTTGATTTATATTTTTTTAAACTACGCACTGAAAACGGACGAATGGAAGTAGGTTAGTACACCGAGCGGAGAACGGTACGCGAGCGGAAAGTATGAGACGCGCCAGATAACTGGCTACGAACCGTAGCGGTGCTACAGTGCTACGCGGCTACGACGCAACAGGCAACCTGATTGTCCATTAAAACGCCACCGTTGAAGCTTTACTTGACGATTTGATTTCATTCTCATTAATATACTCAATATATATATATATATAGATAATATGTATTGATAAAAAGGAACACGCATGAACTAATCACTCGTGTCAGTTCAACGGATAAAATGATTTATTACACAGTTCAATGAATATATTTTCCACTGTGTAGGATATTAGCTTTTATCTCGTTTTACTATTTTTATTTTTTACAGACCTTTCAATGCATATCGGGCTCAGGTGTTCGAAGCGAACGAAAAAAGAATATCCAGGGATCGTTCTGAACTCTTTTAGTTCGATGTTTTATAATTACTACAATATTGCATGGAACTCTTTGTTTGAATTTAAAAAAAAATGAATAGATATTTTTTGTAAAGATATAAAATGAATACGTTTATATTTTTTTATACATTTAATATTATTATTATTTTTTTCATTTTTTATACATTTTAATGACTGCCTCGTGGTCTCGCGGTACAAGTATATGCCGTGCGATCTAGAGGTCCTGGGTTCGATTCCCGGGTCGGGCTTAGTGTTACTGGGTTTTCCCATTAGGAAATTCTCAAAGAAAGTCTGGAAATGTGCCCGAAATACGGCAATAGGCTCGCCCCCTATTACGTGGGACTGATACCTGGCGAAATGTGGGTGCAGAAATGCCCTTCTACCTACCCCTTCAGGGAATACAGGCGTGAGTTTATGTATGCATTTTTTTTTATTTGTTCAAATTAAACTGTAATAGTAATTATCAGAACTTCATGTATTATTTTAAATAAAATATCGACTGACAAGAAATAATTACAAATATCTATCACCAATTAAAACAATTATGTCAACGTGGCTAAATTATGAAAGATAAAAAAATAAAATAAAGAGGTAAACAATAATTATGTGATGCAATGGCACATAAATTGCTGGTGGTAGGATATTGCTGGTGGTAGGATATTCGTATCCGCCCGGATGGCGACCACCGTACACAGGGCGTAAAACCCGCCATAGTGGCACATGCAAGTGTGCCGCGTTCCGGGATCAGCCAGTGTATATCCGGTTTTAGGGGGGGCTTCAATCATGGTGAAAGGATGACCGTGCCGGCAATTTTTTTGGCCGGTTTGTCGCGGTCGGTCCTTTGATCGCCATGATTGATAGTCCCCCAAACTTCTTCACAATAAGGTGAAGAGGTATTCGGCCGGCATGATTGTGTCGACCAACGGGAGACCATCATCTCTCGCTGGTCGGCACTTTTTCTGGACTCCATTGCGCTTACCATCAGGTGCAATGGGGTCACTTTGCCGTGCCAGAATAAAAAAAAATTAAAAAAAACATAAGTTAATTAACCATTGTGATTTATTTATATAAAATTATTTACTAACAATGTATTAAACATATTGCAAGAAATAATTTATGCTTTATTTTACAGAGTGTGCTAATGTGCCCAAAAAATAGAAAAAGGGACGACACTATTGCATGAGCCTAAAAAACCCTAGCAGCTGAATCATGGACGGAAATACACTTCTCCCTACCCATAAGGGTACATCTGCGTGAGTATATAATCAAACAGTCTAGCTCTTTTTATTTTCACACAGTTTCCTGATTCAGGTAAGTAAGGTCTAGCACATAATCTCGAAACAACGTCACCGCCCGCGTAGTGGTGCACTATCTAATTCTATGAAGATGTACTCGAGTATCGCTTCTCTATCTCTCAAGTGTAAGTTTAATTCTATTAATCATCATCATCATCATCATCAGCATACTGCTGGGCACGGGCCTACTCTACAAATTTAAGGGTTTAGGCCTTGGTCCATCACGCTGGCCTAGTGCACTAGGTTAATCATCATTAACAGCTTTTATAACGTCCACTGTTGCACATAGACCACTGGACTTGATCTTCAGCCCTCCTCATCCAACCGCTACGAGCCACTTTGCGTATATCGTCACCCCACCTAGCCAGAGGGCGTCTCATAATTATTATATTAATAATAAATTTATAAATGAATTTAAAAAATAATAATTAATTTTCATGTAAGTAATAAGTATCACAAATGATTCTGTGAACGGCGGCAACATTGTAAATGTTGTCACACCCCAGTAACTTGTGTTAATTAAATCATTCCGGTTTGTCGGTCACACGGCCCGCCAAATTTTATATAACCAATATGGCGTCGATAATGCTCGAATTTGGCACGTGTAAACGAACAGATGTTACCTTGTTGACAAAATATTTATCAGTCTGTTCATCCCAATACTGGGAAACATACGCACTAACGCCTTTGTTTTTCGTCCCACGTAATAGAAGGCGAGCCTATTGTCATTTTTCGGACACATTTCCAGAATCTGTGCTGCTACTGGGAATTTCCTAATAGAAAAACTCACTGACGTTTTGCCCGAGGCGGTCGAATGCTGGGTATGAATAACCACTATAATATTTAATCAATATTGCATTATAAATAAATCAATATGCTCTCTTGTTGAATATGAAACATTTTCAAAACATGCTTACAAAATTCCTGGCCTAGTACAGATGTGCCATAACTTATAACAAGGGTAATTTAGTCTAATAAAGTAAAGACTGACAAAATGATGACGACAATTTTAAACCCCGCCTTGGTTTCACCTCATGGTGTTGTCCGAATTAAGTGATGACTGGCGAAAGACAGCCCCGTGGTCCAGTTAACTAGACACCAGCTTGCGAAACGAGAGGCAGTGGGTTCGATCCCCGCACTGTGACATATGTTTATGGATGCCACAAACATTTGTTTCGGGTCTGGGTGTTTGTGAGACCGAAAAGTCTCTCGTAGTTTCTGATACCCACGACACAGGACTTGCATCCTAGTGTGGGGTCAGAATTATGTATGTGACTGTTGGGTGTATTTATTTATAATGAAAACGAAGATTTCTACCCCATCGCTACAATTATGCTGGCCTACTGTTAACTAGATAAAATAAAGCTGATTCTTGAGTGGTACAAACTCGCGTAAATTCTTTATGATGAGTTGTACTATACAGGCGGATCTATCCTACCTATAAAAATATAGTAGCTTTTATATAGAAAGAAAAAACATTTTAAATGGCTATCTGATCCATCGGATACAGACATCGCAATCCACCAGCTTTATCATTAATGCGCCGAGTGCTATCAGCTCCGATAATTAGTTTTAAATATTGGATGAGATACTATCGAGTGATCTTTCAATTTCAAAATGGTCATCGAATGACTATTGACCTAGTATGAACGGGTTTTTAATGCTCCAAATATGCATCGCAGTAGCAAAATTGCTCATAATATGACTATATAAATTAGCCGCCGTTTGTACCTCTCCGTGTATGTTTCTTTTTTCTATGATTAATAACTGTACAATAAAGTGTTAAATAAATAAATGTGCTCATTCATATACTCACGTCAGTATTCCCCGTAGGGATAGACGTGATATAGGTGCTTATGAAACGAGAGGCCGCAGGTTCCATTCCTACACCGATACACAATACCTCATCCTTGTTTGAGATCAGAACTATGCAACGTAACTATGTAAATGAACTATGTAACGTTGCCGATAGATGGCGCTACGTGTTTTTATTTATTAAATTTCTATTTGGCACATGTCGCGTTCATATCTGAATATTTCATATGGGCTTTCCCCTTGATTCTTGTTATTTGTCTTATGTTATGATATTGTGGTATTCTTTTACATGACAGTTTTTGCAAACCATAAAACTAGAAGAAATTTTCATACCCACTTGACGGCATAGTTACATTTAAGAAAAATATATATATATATAAATTTATTGTAGTATATAGTATATGCATGTAAGCAGTGATGGCCTCGAGGTTTAGGCGCGCGGTTGAGAATTTCGGCGGTCGCAGGTTCAAACCACCAGGCACACACCTCTGACTTTTCGAAGTTATGTATGTATTCACAATGAAGTATCACTTGCTTTAACTGTGAAGGAAAACATCGTGATAAAACCTGCACACCTAAAAGTTCTTAGGAATTTCTTAGGTGTGTAGTCCGCCAACCCGCACTAGGCCAGCGTGGTGGACTAAGGTCTAAAACCCTCTCAGTTGTAGAGGAGGCCCGTGTCCAGCAGTGGGACGTATTGGGCTGATGATGATGATGAAAGTAAATGCAATTACAAACAATACCAAATAAATAAAAAAGGACAAAAAAATTATTTCCAAAACACATAACTATAACACGTCTGCTTGCAGCGAAATTGAAAGCGCTGATTTGATTTCAGTGACCACCTAAGTTATCGACTATCGTACGCATAGCATATAAATATTTATTTCGATTGGTGTGCTTGTTTCTTGCCAGACAATATTTCATTTCTTCAATATTTCAATTTCTTAGGTTTGGCTTAACCAGTATCTGTTTTGGAGGAGGCCCGTGCCCAGCAGTGGGACGTTTGGGTTGATATAGTTCTATGCATAGATTTTCTCGCGGTACAAGTATGTGCCGTGGGATCCAGAGGTCCTGGGTTCGATTCCCGGGTCGGGCAATGTGTTATTGGGTTTTTCCATTAGGAAATTCTCAGTAACAGCCCGGAGTCTGGAAATGTGCCCGAAAAACGGCAATAGGCTCGCCCCCTATTACGTGGGACTGATACATACCTGGCGAAATGTGGGTGCAGAAATGCACCTCTGCCTACCCCTTCGGGGTATACAGGCGTGAGTTTATGTATGTATGTATGCATAGATTTCATTTTTACTACACCAAAATTAGACAACCATGGGATTTAATGTAAGGTTACAAAAACGATTATTCGGCCTATCTATCTTATGACGGTGGATATTAATTATTAGGTTTTCTAGACTAGTTCGTTTGTTCGTTGGTTCATTTCTCGGACCAGATACTTGTTGATATTTTAAATATGTTTTTAGGACATTCTAAAATTCGACATTTCCCAAAAAGTAAAATTGTTTAGAGAATATTGAAATAATTGTGGAATAAGAAAGAAATGCAACTAAAATATATTTATTCGATAATTCAAATAAGATTATATCAACTGAATACACTTGGTATATATTTAGTTGATATTCAAGGGTCATTGGCGTTTCGGTGCGGTGTATAAATTTTAATATAAGGACCTCGGTTCACGAAACCACTATTAGTATTATTTTTGATTATTTTCAACCCAGGATACTGAATTACTTGGATTTCCTAGAGCAGATACCGAGTAGTTAAAATAGGTGGGAAGACGCAATAAGAATTATAAGGAGAGAGTATGGATTATTTCGACTTCAGCAGTATCCCCAAAGCAATAAGGTGATAAGTAAAAGTTTTAATATTTTAATGTTATGTTTCGGTGAATAAGATTTATTTTGTGTCATCTAGAAACCCATCGTATCTTTTACTCCTTGTTACAACAATTATAATATACCTAATATATAATATTATAAAGCATATAATTAGGCCTGCGTGGTGGACTAAGGCCTGAACCCTCTCAGTTGTAGAGGAAGCCCGTGCACAGCAGTGGAACGTACATATATGGGCTGATTATGATGATTTATTACGTGATATTATCATAAATACTTTGAAAAAGAGATTCAAGAGAACAGGAGGAACTACGAAATACATTGATCAAACAAACACCTTGATGCACGGATATTTGTAAATAACACAAATGTCTTGGCTCAAAGATCAAACCCAACAACCCTAGGGTAAGTCTCCAACTCCATGACAGTCATCACACTATATCAGGATTATAATTATCAAGACTCTTGCTTAGAGTCCATTTTCCAAAAAAATATTATAAGCACAATAAAAAAATAAATTCAATAAGACCTTTATATTAAGAGCTTTTACAGTGTAAATATAATAATAATAAATTTCCTGTGACTAGGAGAGGTAGAAGAGAGTCGACTAAAAATAGCACGCGTCTTTGGAATCTGTTCTGGTAATGAACTTTTAATAAATAAATCAATTAAATGAATTAATGAATGAATTTGTATCATATCAATACAAATTCAGACAGTTTGGTAAAATAATACTCCATGTTTTCGGTTAATAACCCCAATACACGGCGACCTAAGGTGGCCAATGATAAATAATATAGCAAGGCTAATTACAAATTTTCGCAGTAACACTTAGGTATATTTATACATACATAACCTCACGCCTGTATTCCCTGAAAGGATAGATGCATATCTGCACCCACATTTTGCCAGGTATGTATCAGCTCATGTGATAAGGGGCGACCCTATTGCCGTTTTTCGGGCACAATTAATACAAACGCTTCAAATTTATACTTTATTCTGGACGACACCAATCTTATTGTAGTAACAAAAAATGTTCTCTGTAGTTCACCATTGCAGCGTCTTCCATTTCCATGTAAATTACGCAACAGCAATTGTGGCGCATGTGATTAGGCACCAAATGTTGAAAAGAGTGGCCGCGACTTCCATCAGACCAAGCCAAATGATCAATTATATGATCAATAAATAAATGTTTCAGATGTGGATGTTTGCAAAACAAAAAGTTTATCGTAGTTTCTAATAGCCATGATACACGATTTTGTATCTTAGTGTGGGTCAGAACTGTTTTACTGTTAGGAATATTTATTACGTTAACAGTTTTGTCTCCGAACGGTCTAACAGGTCAAATGGCTCGTGCCGAAATTAATATTTGAAGCAGGGCTCGGGTGGCTGCCCGATATGGTTGCAATATGAATGACGCGGGATGCGAACGCGCTACGAATATCAACTACGCCAAGCCCTTAACTCAAACGGATGTAGTTTAAAATGTTACGAATTGAAGGTAATTTCCTTTGGAGTTTTTGGTATTTCCATTGTTGAGTAGCGCGATAATTGTTATCTTTTTTGAAGAGGCTATCTGGATATTAGGGTATTGTCGTCGTGATAATTTAGCGTGTTCTCAATTAACAGCATATTATTGTCCATGTAGAAGACTCAGGGGCAATTCCCGAGCCGAACAAACTATTTTTGGGTTATGCCAACAGAAAATTGGCAGTAGCAGCACATATTCTAAATAATATATATTTTATGTCAGATAAAACACATCTTGAGAAACGTAGGTAAAAATGAATGTATGCCTATCGCCTCCTGGATAAAATCGCGTGCGCGTGTCAATGTAATAAAACGAGAAATGTAGCCAAAACAAATTAATTAATGGAAATAAGCGGGTGATTATGATAAGAACATCGTGGCGTTTGGCTCTTGTCTCATATCAGTGACATACATGATAGCATTCGTCAAATGATTTTTGATTATGATATTTTGATAGTAAAGATAAAAGGCCTTAATAAAATTATAGTTTGTTACGTCCAAAAAATTAAATTTATTTAGTTTGTTTTGTTTAGTTTTGTGTATGGGCATGAGGGCTTGGAAAACAAGTTGGGTTAAAGTTTTGTGACAGGAACATCTTGGGAAAACCTCTAGACCAGATAGTATGCCACAATTTTTTTTCTACGCAGTCGGCCAATTGGAATTAGTACAGTGTTGTTTACTAAGGGCTGAACCCCTTTAAGCTATGCTTTAAGCGTGCTGCAGTTAGCTAAACACAATTAACGAAAAGAGGGTGTATAAATGCATCACTGTTTACCCCCCTCTCACATAGAAGTTTTAGAAGTGTAAACACCTATGTACATATGTGCATATGTATGTATATTTAAATTTCAGACACTAAGAGAGAAATTATTATTAGTATTCACAATGAATTGTCACTTGCTTTAACGGTGAAGGAAAACATCGTGATAAAACCTACACACCTGAAAGTTCTTAGGAATTTCTTAGGTGTGTAATCCGCCAACCCGCACTAGGCCAGCGTGGTGGACTAAGGCCTAAACCCTCTCAGTTGTAGAGGAGATCCGTGCCTAGCAGCGGGACGTATATGGGCTGATGATGATGATGAAGGGAGAAATACGCTAACCCGCACTAGGCTAGCGTGGTGGACTAAGGCCTAAGCCCTCTCAGTTGTAGAGGAGGCCCATGTCCTACAGTGGGATGTATAAGGGCTGATGAATATGATATTTAACATGGCTAAGACGAATGCTTTAGTAGCGCAGTTAGTGACATAGTTAGTCAGTTAGCCTAGTGCGTGGTGGCGGACTACACACCTTTTTTTCTTAAGGGGAAAACTGATTATGTCTCTACTTGCCGTCAGCCCTGTAGGTAGGCGGGAAGCGAATGTCGGGATCACCGTCTTTCTAACCTGGCGTGCGGTGACATAACGTTCACGCAGATAGTGATGCCGGGCTGGGTCCCTAACACAAAATCTGTATGGACCATCATTAATCCGCATCCGCCCGGTGCACCTCTGAGATGCTAAACGTCTCGGCTGTAGCAAACTACACATACATAAACTCACGCCTGTATTCCCCGAAGGGGTAGGCAGAGGTGCATTTCTGCACCCACATTTCGCCAGGTATGTATCAGTCCCACGTAATAGGGGGCGAGCCTATTGCCGTTTTTCGGGCAAATTTCCAGACTCCGTGCTGTTGCTGAGAATTTCCTAATGGAAAAACCCAATAACCCTTTGCCCGGCCCGGGAATCGAACCCAGGACCTCTAGATCCCACGGCACATACTTGTACCGCGAGACCACGAGGCAGTCAAACTACAGTCCTACGAAATTTCTAACATTTTTTAAGTACCTATGCATATTTCCTCACAAGGTTTTTCTTATGTTACGTTATTAAAATGTTTCAGATAATTACCAACTAGGTATATTTACTTTAGGTCAGAAGTATTAGTGAGATTGTTAAGTGTAGGTACTTTTCATTATAATCGTAATTATCAAATATCAAATAATCTTTATTGATTGAATGATCATAAATCGACCCTTTAAAGCTATATCAGTATGGCGATTAACGTAATGAGGAAACTTTCTTAGGTGCTTGTAAAAAAGGAGATAAAGTAGGCTCGTGCCCAGCAGTGGGACGTATATGGGCTGATGATGACCATGATTAGTTGTCTATGATATGATGAAGTATGATTAATACGTCCCACTGGCCACGGGCCTCCTTTACAAATCAGAGCGGTAAGGCCTTAGTCTACCAGGCGGGCCTGGTTCAATTCAAATTCATTATGAATACACACAGTGTGTGCTTAGGATTTGAACCCACAACCGCCGAGCTTCGTCTCGACGGCGCGCATAAACGTTGAGGCCATACGTCATTAAAACTATTGTATTTATCGCACAAATTATATTTTTAATCGATTATATTGCGAGTCAGATAAAAGAGATTAGGTTAATCACGTCGCGTCTTTCATATTTAACGAGGTATATTGGGTGCAGTGCCAATTTGGCCGTGTTATTGTGAATACATATCAAGTAAGTACTTCATTTTTAACAGTATGTTATTTATTGATATGAAAATCGTAAATTAATTTTTCTTGTAGTGTTAAATATGCTAATAATATAATAATAATAAATACACCCATACATAGTTCTGTCCCCACATAAAGATACGAGTCTTGTGTCGTGAGTATCAGAAATTACGAGAGACTTTTCGGTCGCACAAACACCCAGACCTGAATCAAATATTTGTGCGTCACACAAATGTCTCGGTGCGGGGATCGAACCCGCGGCCTCTCGTTTCGCAAGCTGGTGTCTAGCCAACTGCGCTACGGGGCTGTCGTATGTTGTATGTATGTATATTGTACATACTGACTACCCTCTCATATATCCTTTCTTTGTTTCCATCCTGTGGTTGTCTCTAAAAGATCGCATTGAGCGATAAGACCGCCAATTGCACTATTTTTCCCTGTGTGTTCTTGTTTTGTTAATTTTCTTCGTGTGTACAGTAAAGTGTGGGTTGGTTTGGTGGTGGACTAAGGCCTAAACCCTCTCAGTTGTAGAGGAGGCCCGTGCCCAGCAGTGGGACTTATTTGGGCTGATGATGATGATGATGATGTACAGTAAAGTGTTAATAAATAGATAAATAAATATTTTCATTCAATCTATTAATGAAAAGATATATGAACTATACTCACACGAATCTACGCCAATATTTTCGAAGAAGTAGGCAGAATTGCAAAATTTTCCAGACTCCGTGCTGTTCCCGAATATTTCCTAATAGAATAAAAGCTTAGTTATCTTTTTTTTCTATGACCGACCCGGAAATTGAGTCTATTACTTCTCAATTTCACGACACTCACATAAGCCGCGACACTATAAGGAAGTCTTAATAACTTAATTATCGCTTAGAATGAAAAATAAATCACCTCTATAAAAATAGTCTTACGTGCAGTTCAAATAAAAATATTATGAGAGGTCGTTACATGCGCCTACATCCAATATTGGGTGGAACAAGTGTTCTCGCTGGACGTGAGCCAAAGTAATAATATTTGTACTAAAGCCACCTGGAACTTTTAGTCTCTTAAAATTTTTGTCAGACAACATCTATTTAAGGATATACTTTTTATTTGATTTCTTGTTCCAAAACATAATGTATTACATAGAGACGTAATAATTTTGAAACCCGTGTATGTCGAAGATCCGTGATACATTTGGAAGTGAGTGGCATTTTAACTTCATACAAATAAATAGCTGGTGGTAGGATATTCGTATCAGGCCCGGATAGCGACCACCGTACACAGGGCGTAAAACCCGCCATAGTGGCACATGCAAGTGTGCCGCGTTCCGGGATCAACCAGTGTATATCCGGTTTTCGGGGGGGCTTCAATCTAATGAAAGGATGACCGTGCCGGCATTTTTTGGCCGGTTTCTCGCGATCGGTTCTTTGTTCACCATGGTATTAGTCCCCCAAACTACTTCACAAGATAGGTAAAGAGGTTTTCGGCCGGCATGATTGCGTCGACCAACGGGAGATCATCATCTCTCGCTGGTCAGCACTTTTTCTGGACTCCATTACACTTACCATCAGGTGCAATGGGGTCACTTTGCCGTGCCAGTATATAAAAATAAAAATAAAAGTACACCCAACCGTCACAGACTCCACGCGATACGAGTCTTGTGTCGTGAGTATCAGAAACTACGCGGGACTCTTCGGTCTCACAAACAACCAGGCCCGAAATATTTTTGGATGACACAAACATTGACAGTCCCATGGCGCAGTGGACTAGATATCAGATTGCGAAACGAGAGGCCGAGGGTTCGATTCCCACCCCCATGTTTCGGGTCTGGATGTTTGTGAGACCGAAAAGTCTCGTAGTTTATACCTACGACACAGGACTTGTATCCTAGTGTGGGGTCAGAACTATGTACATGACTGTTGGCTGTATTTATTTATTTATTTGTCTCGGTGCTGGGATTAAACCCACGACCTCTCGTTTCACAACTAAGTCTAGCCAACTGCGTCACGAAGCTCTCAAAAGAAATTTCAAATCGGGTCAAATACACTGCATTAGACTAACGCATTGGCATTGGAGAATATAGGATGCCCTTCTATTAGGTTCAATTACTATAATTACCTAGTTAATTGTTTCTATATTACTTTCAATCTGGAGTTATGTACTCACTATAAAGTATATGGTCCTTAATTGGTAGTAATAGTGATGGAAAAAAATAAAAAAGAAGTTATAGATACCTATGAACTTTATCATCAGCCCATATACGAGTATGTACGTCCCACTGCTGGGCATGGACCTCCTCTAGAACTGAGAGGGTTTAGGCCTTAGTCCACCACGCTGGCCTAGCCTAGTGCGGGTTGGCGGACTACACACCTAAGAAATTCTTAAGAACTTTTTGGTGTGCAGGTTACATCACGATGTTTTCCGTCACCGTTAAGGTACATGATACTTTATTGTGAATACACACATCATTTCGAAAAGTCAGAGGTTTGAACCCGCGACCGTCGTGATTCTCGACCGCGCGTCTAAACCTCGAGGGTATCACGACATCTCTTTTAATAAATATATTAAACAAAATTGTGATGTATATGAAAACTGCGGGTTTTCATTGCGACAACTTTCACGACTCGAAACGAATATGTTCCTAATATTCAGCTTGGCGGGTATCGCACCCAATATAGTATTCAATCGTTAAAACAAATTTTAGAAGACTCAGACTTTTTAAATTAGAAATAAACTTGTTGAACTAATCAATGGCTTCAGTATGGGTGCCGACAGTTATAAATTATTATCAAGTCTTATATGTTATCTAGAAATCCGATGCAAAAATATTCTATAGCCGGAATAGTAATAGTAGTTAGTCTAAAGAATTGTATTTATCGGTGGAATTTACGGTTGGGAAACTTTTGTCTTCAAGTGGATTTACAATCCCTATCTTATCTAGAAGATATGATAAGCGCAGAGCAAAGGCGTTATCGTTATCCGTACAATACTAAACTGGAGGAATCAGCAAAATGTTGGATTAGATATCCATTTTATATAATGGTATTTGACGAATATTATTATTGATATTATTAGCTGCTTCTAGCATTATGAGATATATAGAGCGTCGCCAAGCAACACTAGGCCAGCGTGATAGACTAAGGCACCTCGCAGTATTAGATGTGACCCTTGTCCAGCAGCTGGACGTATGTATGTAAATGGCCTGATGTTGATGATGGTAATAGAGCATGGACTGGTGAAAAACGATTACGATTGAGCTGATTACGATTGATGATCAATATTGTAAAATATTTCTTGATTGTAAGAGAGCAACACTAAGTTAACTTGAAGAATACATTTATTAACTTCATGTAGCGATTAGTTTGGTATTATTGGGTCATTCATGAAAATTCCGAGGATATTCTTCTCAAAGCACTGAATGCCAGTCTTTAGGGGTTCATTACCCTTCCTTGAAAAACATTCATTCACCTCTTAAAAATGGACAAACCTGTACAACAGAGAGGCTTATATGTGTCAATATCTATGAACGAATAAGATACAATGACTCAGAAAAATAAGCTATTTGAAGCCTCAAGAGGATGTGAATGAGTAAGCTCTACAGATCACTCATCAAACGTAACGTAGCGGATGAAAATATACTATTATCATGGTGATGGTTATCAGATTTGACGCTCTGATATGCTAAACATCACAAAGGTGGAAATTCCGATGATTGGGCCAATGTACATGATAAATGCACTCAAGTACCAATTTCATAATAAAATTTAAGACATATGTATCTTAAGATGGTAGACGAAACCGTTTCCAAAATTAAGCTGTATTCGAGGTTATTTCTCATTAGGCGGTATTTGCAACGCCAACTTGAATTTTGATACGAGAGATGCCTAAGGGGGCATTGCTTTAAAAAAATAAGCCAAATAAAATAAAACTAAGTAGCATGTTCTCGATTAGGTAGGTTGACTTCCACTTCTTCAATCAGATTTACCCGCTGTCACATTTCACGGCAAGAATTTTAGTATCATGAGGCCTTTCTCCGGAATTCCTCACAAGCCCCTTGATCGCACGTGCCAGTTTGCCTCGCTTTGACAACAAAATAGTCATTAAGTACTGAAGTACTGAACTCGGTAATCCTTTTGTATGGTTCTTGGAGAAACTATTAAATCGGCCAAGTTAATTCTATGATAAAAGGTTTTTAATATTTAAGTGATGGGGCCATTTAAAATGTCATATAGAATTAGATTATTTTTTTGTCACCATAAATAACCTACATCTTGGTATGGGACATACAAAATTGTTTTGAGCCCTAAACTTGCATCTGAAGTCCTTGCATGGAACTATTTAAATGTGGCGTATTAATTGGCAACTTAGAGTTCGTCATTCAACAACACAGAAAAATTCTTAAGTAAGCGAAAATTTGACAATACCTTACATAGATGCTCAAACTGAATAAGGGATAAAATTACAGAAGGACTTAAAATTGATAAACGCGTAACTGTAGAAAACGCGAATACAGCACAACCTTCAATTAATAAAGAAAATCATACAACTGCGTATAAAAGTATAGCGCAAATTTAAATTTCAATGTAATACAAATATATGTATACTGGTCGTCGATTGCAACGCTCATGAAATATGTTATCGGCTATAGCAAATCAATTTAATCGGAATCAATCCATCATTTACTTATAGAATGGGAGATGAATTATACTGTAATATATTTATGAACTTCAATGTTAAATATTATGTACTTTATAAAGTGTATTGACCACCAAAGATGGGTCCCTTTACTACCTGCCATATTTGAAATGAAAAAGTAACTACAATAATGTAATATAGAAATAAATCTTCAATAGAAAATAAGATAGGGCCCAAGGAAATACGAGTACCACATCAAGACTTGTATCTTAGGGTCTTTTGAGAATCTTATATCTCGTCATCCCTCATTCCTCTATAAAGAATATCCACACACATTCATACAATTGGTCGGAAAATTTTATTCCATTGTATGCTGTTTTTTCGTTCCAGATATGTATTCACTCCTCATTTTGGCCCTTGTGGGCTCAGCGTTTGGTATCCCGCTGGGTAGCGATGAGGTCAGCCGCACTACTGACTATGCTGCCCTCTACGTCCTGCCGAATACATCCTATCCCACATTCTACGATGTCAGACTCTTTATCGACCCTGGCTTCACAGAAAGCTTCTTCGGAAACGTCTCCATCAGATTCCTGGCCAATGTTAACACTAGCGAAATCGTCCTCCAAGCCATGGAAATGACCATTGACAGGATCAGAGTGTACAGTGACAGAGACAGTACTGAAAATCTCTTCTTGAACTACACTTTGGCGAATGACGACACTCATTTCTTGAGAATCAGGCTGACGAGAGAAATCAGTCCGATGCAACCTCATGTTATCCACATAGACTATGTGTCGAGATATGCTGATAACATGTTCGGTGTCTACGTTTCTACCTATCAAGAAGATGGCAGGACTGTGTAAGTATATTTATATCAGTGGCGGTACTTCCATAGAAGCCCAAAAGCCCAGTTTGCCTTTCAAAATTCCAAATAATAATTTTTAGGCTTGAATTCTTTATTTAACTAAAGCAATTTGTTAAATAAAGACCCCATAATAAGCAAATATAAACTAGACATTACACAATAACCGTTTAACGCTTTTGGGCTTCTATGGAAGTCCCGCCACTGATTTATATATACTATCTGTGTAGTTAGTGACCAAATTTTACATTTAATTTTGCTTCAGCTAATCTTCTATATTAAAAAAATATATTGATAGACTAATCCTTATGATTATTAGCGAAGTGCCACGTACTTAATACTTAATATGACTGCCACATTTGTATTATCTATGTATATTGTATACGAAGCTGATAAAAGGATTATCTGTGGAGCCGCTAGTATACTCAATTGTCTTATTTTTTCAGGAATCTTGTAACTTCTCAACTTCAGCCAACTTTTGCCCGTCGTGCTTTCCCTTGCTACGATGAGCCGGCTTACAAAGCTATCTTCAGAACAACGATCTATGCCCCTGCGGCTTATGACGTAGTAAGGAGCAACACCCCTGAACGTGCTGATTCCCTCAGGTAATAAAAACCGATTAAATTTTGGAATATTATTATTATTTATTTATTTATTTTTATTTTTTCTTTGCTTTTCGGCTCCTAAAAATTTGACCTCGTTCGTTGTTAAAAAAAAATTTGACTTATTAGACGTTGCATTGATTTTGTAATTCTTATTGTGTGTATCTCTTATGTCATATATGAACCCATTATCCTACTTCTAACTGTAACTATCTCTGATTATTCACAGGCCTGATGTGGTTGGATACGTCAAGCACGAGTTCCAAGATACCCTTGTGATGTCTACCTACCTCATCGCCTACCTCGTCTCCAACTTCAACTACATCGAAAACTCCCAGAACCCCATCTATCATATCCCCTTCAGGGTGTATTCCAGACCTGGTACCCAGAACACCGCAGAATTCGCCCTAGACTTCGGCCAAAGAAACATGGTTGCCCTTGAAGAATACACTGAGTTCCCCTATGCCTTCCCCAAGATTGACAAGGCAGCCGTTCCTGACTTCGCTGCCGGTGCTATGGAGAACTGGGGTCTTGTCATCTACAGGTATGTGACACAAAGAAACAGCTTTATTTATTACATTATCATTGGTGAACCAGACACCAAATATGGTAAAAGTACAGATGTATATGCCCTGTAACATCTGCAGCAAGTCTCTGAACATAAATATGGAGAAATTTGTGAAACTCAAAGATTCCTTACAGTATTCATCATCAGCCCATATACGTCCCACTGCTGGGCACGGGCCTCCTCTATCATTGAGAGGGTTTAGGCCATAGTCCACCACGCTGGCCTAGTGCGGGTTGGCAGTTGGGTGTGTAGTCCACCTAAGAATTTAAATTTAAGTATTTACAGTATTTTATAGTATTATATTTACAGTATAGTAGTAGAAATTACAGTATTTTAAGAAATAATTGTAATTTATGATGAATTTCCTGAAATAAATGCAAGCTAGTAAAATGATATAAATGACTGTTAGCTAGCCAGACAGCCTTATTGAATATCAACATACAAAAAAATACTTAATATTGCTAAATTTGATAATGATGACAAGTTTAATAAACCAAAGTCTGTACAAATAACTTTTTTTGGCTGTCCAACTGCAAATCAAAATATAATCCTTCATTCATACCCTGATTAAGTAAATTTCACCAGATATATCGTCGTAATATATAAACCGCTATTATCTTTTGCGGAGCCTATTCACATGAAATTCATAATCTGAAAGTTAGTAAAATTTTAATTAGTTAATAAAAGAAAAAATATTCATTAATAATACGATTGTTTTTTTACAAATGTCCACATTAACTTAATATTTTAAGGGTAACACGCATTTAAATAATAATAAATACACCCAACAGTCACATAAGTTCTGATCCCACACTAAGATACAACTCTTGTATCGTGGGTGTCAGAAACTACGAGACTTTTTGGTCTCAAAAACACCCAGAAACGAAATATTTGTAGATCATACAAACATTTGTGTCGGTGCGGGTATCGAATCCGCGGCCTTTCGTTTCGCAAGCTGGTGTCTAGCCACCTGCGCCACGGGGCTGTCAATTTAAGTACTTTGATATGATTTTATAATCATATTTTTAAGAATCTGTTATCATCCACTACTAGTAAAATTGTGAATTCTGATCGGTATCGATCTACCGTAAAATTTACGGAATAAAGTTAATATTTGCTCACTAAGACAAATAGATAAAATTAATAGCACAAGCGCGAATCGAAGTAGTAAAATTTTATTACGCACCATGAATTATTTTATGAGCTTATCATTATGTATCTTAAAAATATTCTTATCGACATACTTACAAAACTAAAATAAATTGAGCACAAAATTAATTAATTAAACTGTAATTATTTGACTGCCAAACTACATATCGATGGTGCTTAAGCCCATTGCTGGGGCACAGGCTTCCTCGACAACTAGGAGGGTTAAGGCCTTAGCCCACCACGCTGGCCTTATGCGGGTTGGCGGACTACACACCTAAGAAATTCCTAAGAACTTATAAGTGAGCAGGTTTCCTTCCAATGTTTTCCTTCACCGTAAAAGTACGTGATAATTCATTATGAATACACATATAACTTCGAAAAGTCAAAAGCGTATGCCTGGAGTTAGAACCCGCGACCGCCAAGATTCTTTACCTAAACCTCGAGGCCATCACTACTTAAGGGTAATGCACTATGCATCTCATTTCTTGATCTACAGATCCACGTCATATTGTAGCAAGCTATACGGAGAGAAGCTATTAGAGTAAACCTAAGCGTTGTTACAAACACACACTCTAGCTTGCATCCCCGAAAGTGGTAAGCAGAGATACATTTCTGTATTTCTGCCATATTTTTCTTTTAAATACAAAATTTCTAAGAGCATTAACACTTTTCATAGCAAGGGCTTGAACTTAATGAAACATTTAAGATAATATGAAAGTAAAGGGGAGCGTCTAATCTAAATGATAAGTGACGCTATACTGTCACGGAGTCATGGCTCCAGTTGTAAAGACGGGACACGATTCGCTGGTTCTGTTCAAGAGCCAGACTTACTTATCTTAATTAACATTATGAAAGAAATAGCTAGGGGCCAACGTCATGGAATGGCGCGAAATTTTCAACTTGAAAGTTTATTATAAAAATACGTAATTTGGTTAGGATTGGAGGTTTTGCAGAAGAATTTGGCGTGGTGGGGTCATGACTATACTTGATGTTTCTGTCCTATTATGCGTCTTCAAAGATTTATTTCTAAATCAATATGTCAGGTTGTTACGTTGTAACAAATTTTAAAAAACATAAAATAAATACAAATAATAACTACATACAAACAAACAAATAACCAGTTGTTACAATTGAATGGAAACCGCGCGCTTTAACTAGCGATAGCAGCATAACGACCATATAAGGTATTCGTTGGTGCCGGAAATCAAATTCTTTCTAGAACATCGGATAGTAAACGCCACAGTCAGAAATTTCGAAAAAAATACAATAGCGGTCGACGGTTCAACTTCCTGCAAATGATTCCATCTCGCTCGTTTCTATAATTGCTATCTCAGTCCCACAGGGATTTACAAAAATATAGAGGGTAGTTGTGGCGTGACTTGCTTCGGTTATACCGTTCTTTTCATATCTCTGTCTCATGTCATACGGAACAATTTAGAATCTGGCAGTACGCATTGTCGCCTCAGGAAGGAAATAGGCCGACCATCGGGTCAAACAAGTACCTATATAAGAACGAATTCGCGGAGAGAGAATGAGAAATGCCGACGCCAGAGAGTTGTGATTAGTTCGCATTTTTAAACAGTAGTAAAATCAGTGCTATACTAAAATGAAAAAAAAAATAATTAAAAGCGGATCGCATCATTTCAACCCCCTTGGAAACTGGGGGTCCACCTCTCGGATTGAGAACTACGAGCTGCACGTCCACCGTACGGGTTAGGAGCTACGAGCTGCAAGTCACAGTACGTTTTGTGAACGACAGCTGCATGTACTAGTACGGACTGTACCAACCCATCGACTCCAGCTGACCACTGCGGCTGAGGGCCTTCCGAAGTATCACCGAAGACGAGAATTTCCTAATGAAAAAACGAAATAACACTTTGTCCGACACGGGAATCGAACCCAGGACCTCTAGATCGCACGGCACATACTTGTACCGCGAGACCACGAGGCAGTCGTAACCGTCTTAATTGTGTTCTTATTTTTTTTTTTTTTTTTTTTTTTTTTATTGCCTCAGTAGGCAGACGAGCAAGCGGCCCGCCTGATGGTAAGCGGTTACCGCCGCCCATGGACTAAAGTAATGCCAGGGGCACAACCCAGCCGCTGCCTACCGTGTGGTGAACACTCTTTTTAAGCCTCGTTTAAAGAAGGACAAGTCATAGCGCTCGGGGAACACCGAAGCAGGGAGTTCATTCCAGAGCTTGCACGTGCGTGGTAGAAAGGAACGCTGGAAACGCACCGTACTACTACGGATTGTCTCCAGGTAGTATGGATGAACTCCACTGCGATGTCTGGTAGTGCGATGGTAAAAAGGTGACGACGGTACCATGCTGAACAGTTCCTCAGAACACTCCCCATGGAAGAGTCGATAGAACACACAGAGAGACCCGAAGTCTCTCCGCAGTCCTAACGACTCCACTTTGTCCGTGAGATTGGGATCATCGACGATTCGAAATGCACGCCTCTGCAAGGAGTCAAGTGGGTCGAGCAAGTATTTGGGGGCCCCTGCCCAGAGATGAGAGCAGTACTCCATGTGAGGCCGGACTTGCGCTTTATAAAGCGTCAATCTATGGTCCGGCGTGAAGTACCGCTTGGCTCTGTTCAGGATGCCCAACTTTTTGCTGGCCAACTTGGCTTTGTCCTCCAAATGACTCCTAAACTGCACTTTGCTCGAAATTTCGACGCCGAGTATCCCAATACTCTCGGAAACATGGAGAGTGACTCCTTGGAACTGTGGCGCCATGACAAAAGGGTCCTTCTTAGCAGTGAACGCGCAAACTTGTGTCTTCAATGGGTTGAATTGAACCAAGTTCTTTTCTCCCCATTCAAAAGCCCGCCCCAGAGAGCTTTCGACTTCAGACACAAGTTTATACCGACTTTCCTCTATTGAATTCCGAGAGGCGTTCCGTTGGCCGATGTATCGCGCATGACACGTGCTATCATCCGCATAGCAATGCATGCTGTCAATAGACAACATGTCATTGATGTGCAGGATGAAGAGCGTCGGCGACAACACCGAGCCCTGTGGAACACCAGCATTGACGGTCTTGGTCTCGGAGCTACAACCGTCGATGACGACTTTTATGCTCCGGCCATCCAGGAAGTTGGCGATCCACTTGCAGAGCCCCTCGGGGATTCCGTAGGATGGTAGCTTCGACAAAAGGGCTCGATGCCATACCCGGTCAAACGCCTTTGCAATATCCAGGCCGACGGCAATAGCCTCGCCCTTGCCCTCCACAGCCTCCGCCCAATGGTGCGTAAGGTACACAAGAAGATCGCCAGCTGAACGACCGTTACGGAAACCGTATTGACGATCGCTAATCAACTGGCAATCCTCAAGGTACCTCAGGAGCTGAGTATTAATTACCCGCTCCAAGACTTTGGAGAGCAAGGACGTGACTGCTATCGGCCTGTAATTGGAGGGGTCCGACCGGTCTCCCTTTTTGGGAATAGGATGGACATGAGCCACCTTCTACGAAGACGGAACCCGGTTAGTCTTATAAGAAAGTCGATAGAGACGCGTGAGGACAGGGGTCAACTCGGGGGCGCACGTCTTAAGAACCACCGCGGGGATACAGTCAGGCCCGCTTGACTTATGGATGTTGAGGAGCCGGAGTTCCCGCCTGACCGCACGCTGAGTGATGCGGATTTCAGGCAGGGAGCACTCACACCGGGGTATTATCGGTGGAGAAGCTCCCCCATCATCCAAAGTCGAGTTTGAGGCAAAGGATTCAGCCAAGAGATCGGCCTTCTCCTTTGCACTATGGGCCAGACTGTTATCAGTCTTACGCAGTGGCGGGAGACTGGACTGGCAGAAATTGCCTTGCACCGCTTTGGCAAGCGACCAAAAGACCCGGCTACCAGAGGGATAGCTCTTTAGCCGCTCGCCAATCCTGGCAATATGCTCTGCCTTGGCCTTGGCAATAGCCCTTTTACTAGACCTAGAAGCGGCATTAAACTTCCGCTTCTCCTCCGTGGCAATAGGATCCCGACACCTACTGGCAACGTGCCACGCCAAGTATGCGGACTGTTTGAGGCGCGCAGCGTCGGCACAGGCACTGTTGTACCAAGGCCGGCTACGGCGCCCCACCGGTATTGTAGTGTTGGGGATGAACAACTCCATCCCCAAAATAACTACATCCCTGACGCAGTCCGCACAGGTGTCAGGATCATCGGAGAAGAAGCAAAACCACTTCCATGGGAAGGACGCATAAAACTCGCGAAGTCCATCCCAATCTGCCGAGCCATACCGCCAGACCCTGCGAGACCCAGTCGCTGAAGGCTGACTGAGGTTCACCACAGGAACTGACGCGCAGATTAGGCAATGGTCAGATGACCCCAGAGGAGCATCGACCACCACCGTCCATCCATCCGGGTGTGTGGTCAGCAGAAGGTCCAGCAAAGAGGGCTCATGGCTGTCAATATCAGGGACACGGGTGGGCTGTGTCACCAATTGCGTGAAGCCATAAGCCAAGGCCATCTCGTAAACAGACCGACCCGGGAGGTCGGTGATCCGGGACCCCAACCACTCTTTATGGTGAGCGTTAAAGTCACCGAGGATCACCACCTCCGCGGATGGGTACTGCTCGAGAGCTCTGTCCGTCCCCACTTGGACGTTCTCGAATAATCGAGAAGACCCCGCATCACTGGCATGGGACCTGTAGAGGCATGCGTAGACACGGGTACGTCCCCCATGGTCAACGCATAGCCATAGTATTGACAGGTCCCTATGCTCGAGGCCCCGAAGGCGGCGACAACATATATCACCCCTGATGAAGACGCACACCCCGGCCTTACGTAGGAATGAGTGCTCCAGTACGTAGCCGGGGTAGTTAAGGTACGATACATCATCAGGGGTAGATATTTGCGTCTCCGTTAAAAAGAGCAGGGCAGGCCGCGCCGTTTCAAGGTGGTGATGAACGGCGTCGAGATTGCTGTGTAGACCCCTGACATTACAGAAGTCCACTTTGAATGTGGATTTTTTCACCGCCGTAGAAAGCCTGCTTCTTTTGTTTTTGCCTTTCATAATGTGTTGGAGTGTATAAGGGTAGAGAGGGCTCTGGCGTTGCCAAGACGGTACCCGTAAAAGTGTGCGGATCGTAGTGCAAGGTGGCCGCGTGATCTCCGAGAGGATGAGGTGTGGAGCACGGAAGGGCCCCCGATGCCCCCCCGCGTGCAGACGGCAGGATCCACCCCAGTCTCCCACTCTGGCATGACGCCTGCACGACGGGATTTTCGCCGGTTGGCGGGACAGCTTCCCGGGGAGGGAGTTTGAAAGAGAATCCCCGGGTTCAGGTCCCCAACTGACCGGCAGGCGGCCGACGGAACCGTTCCCATCGGGTCTCCCTGTACCCCATCCCAACCACCCTAAGCCCACGCAGCAGCCAAGACGTAGATTCCGCAAGTACGGGCAACGTTTGACCCGCCAGGCCCTGGGGTAAGGAAGGAACGGCTACCCAGCCCTTCCACCGGAACGCATTGCTGCTTGACGGTGGAAATAAGCTGGGCGGTGGTACCTACCCGACCGGGTTCAGCATTAAATGGAATTGTTCCCGCCGTCAGGCGGTCGTAACAAGGTTCTGAAATATTTAAATTAAATAGTTTACTGCAAGTATTCATATGCGTTTGGTTAAAGCAGTGAGGGAGGTTTAGGCGCGAGGTCGAGAATTTCGGCGGTCGCAGGTTCAAACCCCAGGGACACACCTCTGACTTTTCGAATTTATGTGTGTATTCACAATTAATTACCACTTGCTTTAACGGTGAAGGAAAACATCGTGATAAAACCTGCACACCTAAAAGTTCTTAGGAATTTCTTAGGTGTGTAGTCCGCCAACCCGCACTAAGCCAGCGTTGTGGACCTAAACCCTCTCAGTCGTAGAGGAGACTCGTGCCCAGCAGTGGGACGTATTTGGGCTGATGATGATGTGATGATGATGGTTAAAGAAAGTTACATGCATTGCTCTTCAGATTAAAAAATGTCAATCTCGTTTGACTATATGGTGGGTAAAATTGATTAAAATTGGTTGCTAAAATGTAATTGTTGCCACGAATTTGTAAATTGAAATGCTGTGGATTTCGGTCTCACAACCAAGAGGAATATTGCCATTCCCATTTATTTGTTTCGGGACTTCCAGTCTTTCTTTGTGAGACCGAAAAGTCTCTCGTAATTGCTACTCGTAATAACCACGATACAAGTTTGTATCTCAAAGTGGGGTCAGTACTATGTATGTCTTGGGTGTTTTCATTATCGTATTTTGACATTTGACAATCACATATCAAATGAAACGAGATGAGAATACAGTCAGATAGTGCTTTATAAACCCCGCCAACACTCGAGTCGAGTCGGATAACCACAATGCTGCTATTGCGTAATACAGGAATGTAGGATAAGTTAAAAGATTTAGATTAGTCATTTTTACAAAAACTATATTGACACGTTTCTTAAAGGAAATTCAAATTATTTTTTTACAAGTTTTTTTTAATGTTTACTCAGCCCCGTGACGCAGTTATCTAAATACCAGCTTGCGAAACAAGAGGCCGCGGGTTCGATCCCCGCGCCGATACAAATGTTTGTGTGATCCACAAATATTTGTTTCGGGTCTGGGTGTTTGTCACACCGAAAAGCCTCTCGTAGTTTCTGTACCCACGAAACAAGACTTGTATCTTAGTGTGGGATCGGAAATATGCATGTCACTGTTGGGTGTATTTATTATATTATAAGAACTATTAAAAATCTAAGAACACTATGGATATTATTCACGAAATGGAAATCCACCTGGATTTTTTTATTTCCAAATAATATTTTATTTGATTCATTTTCGGGTTGCTAACTTGACATACAATTATTATGAATATATACTTTTACAACATATAAATGTTAGAATATATATTGGTCCCATATATAAAGGTGACCACGACATGTGAATTTACAGCTACAAGTTGAGTTACATAAGAAACATGTAATGAAAAAACAAAAATCAATATACTTAAAAGACAAGAATGTGAAAATAAAAATGAAACCTTTATTAACTTATATTGTACCTAGATGCAAAAAAAAAACTACGCTTACAATTGAAAATAATATTAATATGGACATATAAATATATAACACTTACTCCTATCCTCAAATTTTTAATATATTTTACTGCTTGTGACATCATATATTATACATACTAATTCTAATTAAATGAAAATAGCCAGGAAGTGAAAAAAACACCAGCTTTTTTAACAAAAAATGTTATTTCCAAGGGAAAAACTCGGTTGCTGGCTCTTAAGTGAAAGCAGTAGAAAATAACGAGCTAGTCAAGGGATTGATAGGCGGTTTTGAATTAAAAAATATTTATTTAATCAAAACCTTAATTTAGTACAGTGTTTTCTGAGCAAGAGCGGAATACAGAATGAATTACAATTGAAATATTTCTTAAAGCTAGTGTTTTACAAAATGGTGTCAATATTTTCTGCAAGTCAACATAATTTGTTCTAGAACTTTCCAGTGGCATGTGTATACATAAATGCTGATTAAGATTCCTTCAATTGGTTATTTAGGTTTGCTTACAAAGCATATATTAGTAGGGTGACCATCCTTAACTCCTCCCCCCCTAAGAGAGAAATCGGCTGGAGACAATTCTTTTGGTTCCGGCTGATTTCGACTTAGTACTAGGATTTTCCTAAAGATTTTATATTTGACAATCAAAAATGCTAATGAAGCTACAAACATTATTACTATTATACTTATTGTCCAAACACTTATATCTTGGGTCACTGAAATTTCACTTTTATCTACACTTTCACTGGTATATTTTGCACTATTTAGAATGTCTTTTATATCGTTGAGGTCTACGCCGCGAAGGTCCACTTCTGTCATCTACCGTGATTTCGTGTTGTAGTCCAGGCATGGTTACAGCTCGCAGCAGTAGGCTCATGTCGGGTGTCCTTGTTTCAGCTACCTTACTGATCATCTTATCTCCAATATGTGTCTCGCAGTTCTGGCTAGGGATTACCAGAAATGTTCCTCTCAGGTTGTATTTCATGACTTCATTGTTGCAGTTCTCGGAAAGTGCCAGGTTGTGCTTGGTAAAAATCAACCATATTCCATTGGCTACCATGTAACTCCTTGCATCTTCTATTTGAACGAAGGTCTTGTGGCATGAAGAATAGTTTTTCAACAGCATTATTTGTTCAACGCACGTTGTGTCAGCGTATTGTACGATGTCATCTTCTTTACAGAGGACACGATCACCTTTGATCTGCTCGCATGGTCTAGCTACGGGTCTAAATTTCAATCCATTCACTATGAGGTAGGGATATTTTGGAATAATAATAGAGGTTTTTAAGGAACTGGGATTATATGTAGGTATAGGTATAACCTTATAGTAATTATACGTGATATTGTCTAATAAAGGAACTTCTAACACAAAAACTAATTTATTACCATCCGAATAAGATTTAAGAACTATAGTACTTTCTAGTCTCGTAAGGTTTTCCTTACCTACCGTATACACTAACCTATTATGTTTCTCTATTAAATTAGCTGCTTCCCCGCTTAGTCTACTCGTTATTGCGTTAAAAAGATATTCGTTTTGTAAATCATCACCCCGATATAGATTAATTATATATACCCCGGGTGGTACAACCATGATTCCTTCCATTTTAGTTACAAAATAATAAACTCACTGACAAAAATACCTATTAACCTAACGTGAAAATTAAATCACTTTATCTATCTATTAACGTAAATGCGCTACGTGCCAGACGGGCTTTTCTAATCCCTAAAAGTACACGAAACACACACGTATAATGATCACCAGGAAAATCAAAGGAAAATTGACAGGAAAGTGAACAGATCTACTCACATGACCCACAGCTTTTCCGCTCTCCTTCTGTGATCGGTGATTCTGCTCCTCAGCTTGCTCTGCACCGTGGCTTTTCTTGACGAATTTATTTGGTTCGCTGACCCGCTGAATCGTTGAAACGAAATTTGGAGTCTTTTCCGCGCCCGAAAATTTGATTCGCGATGGCACAGAGGACCCAAACGACAAGGTCACTTACCGGCTGCGCCAGTCAAGGGATTGATAGGCGGTTTTGAATTAAAAAATATTTATTTAATCAAAACCTTAATTTAGTACAGTGTTTTCTGAGCAAGAGCGGAATACAGAATGAATTACAATTGAAATATTTCTTAAAGCTAGTGTTTTACAAAATGGTGTCAATATTTTCTGCAAGTCAACATAATTTGTTCTAGAACTTTCCAGTGGCATGTGTATACATAAATGCTGATTAAGATTCCTTCAATTGGTTATTTAGGTTTGCTTACAAAGCATATATTAGTAGGGTGACCATCCTTAACTAGCTCTTTTTAAATTAGCCTCAAGTGGCTTGATAGCGTTCGTTACGGGAAATTCTAGCTTTAAACACTCCCGCTAACTGTATCATAAGGCTTGGATGCCAAAAGGGACGTGGGAAATTGAGGAGTAATTACAGAGCATTTTTTGTGTGAATTTCAAGTTAAAGGTGAAAAATATGCCTGTGATATGTCGTCTCTTGCTAATTTATGCTCGCTTGGTTAATTTTCATTTAGGTAAAGGTTACAAGGCTCATTTGTCAGTGACTAAGTGGGTAGTATATTTTGTTTCTGTTTTTGCTTTCCACTTTACCTAATTTTTGGAGGCTTGTTATGCCCTCCATTTGTTTTACATACATACATACATACATACATAACCTCACGCCTATATTCCCCGAAGGGGTAGGCAGAGGTGCATTTCTGCACCCACATTTCGCTAGGTATGTATCAGTCCCACGTAATAGGGGGCGAGCCTATTGCCATTTATCGGGCACAATTCCAGACTCCGTGCTGCTACTGAGAATTTCCTAATGGAAAAACCCAGTAACACTTTGCCCGACCCGGGAATCGAACTCACACGCTCACTCTAACTAGATCGCACGGCACATGCTTTTAGATGAGCTAAATATAAGATTATCCAACCAATTTATACTTGAATATCGCAGTGAAAAATAACATTAATTGTTCCAAAATAATTGCACAAATTGTCAACAGATACCTTTGTATACATATATTTTTTTTATTATTTTACATCGAAGTATTTTAAAGGCACTGAGCTAAGAGATATCCTCTAGAAGAGGAAGACAAATATCTCATAACAGACAGAAGTTCAGGATAAAGGGCTTATTGATTGATTGATTTATTTTAAAGGCAGAGGCCCCTGATTGTTGAAGGCAATTAATGTGATCTTGTACAGAGTCAACCAGTACTCATTTGGCTTTGGGTAATCAGATATAATCGTGTCTATGTGTACTGGAGTCATCTTTCGTCTTTCTATGACCTGGTCAGATAACATAATACTTAACAGGATAAATTTAGGTATAAGATTTTCATTTGAGTTTTCGCTTTACTTGTCTCTGACTGTTTTATAGATACTAAAGACAAATCTAACTCCATATTATCTTGCTTTGCAGAGAGGTAGCTCTTCTAGTCCAGGATGGAGTGACGACCACAGCCACCAGGCAGAACATCGGCAGGATCATCTGCCACGAGAACGTTCACATGTGGTTCGGAAACGAAGTGGGACCTCTGTCGTGGACCTATACTTGGCTCAATGAGGGTTTCGCTAACTTCTTCGAGAACTTCGCCACTGATTTCGTAAGTTTGTTAATAATTCAGAACGAATGGATAGGGCAACAATTACTTCTGAAAGATATCTTTTAATATAAGGCAAATATGGAGAATTTCAAACGTATCGTTAATAATTTACTTTGATAAAGATCTCTAATCTATACAAATAAATAAAATTGGAGCGTCTGTTTGTAATATTGAAATCACCCCTTTTTAATATATTCATATGGATGTATACACGTTACATATACCAAAATAACGCTTGTCTGTCTGTCTGTTTGTTCCGGCTAATCTCTGAAACGGGTGGACCAAATTTAACTGGACTTTCACGTGCAGAAAGCTGATGTAATAGGGAGTAACTTAGGCTACTTTTAGTTTGAAATTTTCTTATTAAAAATAAGTTTTCCGCGCGGACAAAGTCGCGTGCACAGTTAATATTTGTATAAAATATCGGTTTTAGTGTTAATAAAAATCCATTCCAATTTTAGAGCCACTATAATGATTACTTCATAATCTGTTTTATGTCCACAGGTCATGCCTCAATGGCGTATGATGGATCAGTTCGTGATCGCCATGCAGAACGTATTCCAATCGGACGCCGTACTCAGTGTCAACCCTATGACCCACCCTGTCTACACTCCCTCTCAAGTCATCGGTACCTTCAACGCTGTTGCTTATCAGAAATGTGAGTATTGAAGACGAATTATCGAATGAGTCGTGATGGCCTTGAGGTGTACACACGCGGTTGAGAATCTCGACGGTTGCGGGTTCAAACCCCAGGCACGCACCTCTGACTTTCCGAAGTTATGTGTGTGTTCACAAATAATTATCACGTCCTTTAACGGTGAAGGATAACATCGTGATAAAATCTGCACACCTAAAAGTTCTTAGGAATTTCTTAAGTGTGTAGTCCGCCAACCCGCACTAGGCCAAGGCACAAGGCCTTAACCCTCTCAATTGTAGAAGAAGGTGGGACGAATATGGGTTGATGATGATGATTATCGAATGAAGTGAAGAAAAACTCAATGTTTAAAAAAATATATCATTTTTACTGCTAAGAAGTGGTTTGGAGGTTCAGTGGCTCGTGATTTTTGGGGTTTTGTACCTCAAAAGAAAATAAACCGAACTTTCATAGGATCACTCGTGTCTGTCTGTCGCAGCCAATTTGCTTCGAATCTACTTGACCGATTTAGATGATTTTTCATGGGCGCAGTAAAATGTCCTTTTGCGGTAGGGTTAATAATTACAAAATGTCCAACACTTAAATATTAATGTTGATTAATATGATGTATGCATAACGTATTAACAGGATGGACTGACTGACTGATAGACCAGGTAAATGTTCAACAACATTTAAACAAAAGTCAATGGCATACCTAGTCCATCAACCCGCACTAGGCCAGCGTGGTGGACTAAGGCCTAAATCCTCTCAGTTGTAGAGGAGGCCCGTGCCCAGCAGTGGGACGTATATGGGCAGATTATGTTATAACTAGTCTAATACAAAAATAATACAATTTATTTATATATCCTGTTATCGGTTAAGTTTAATGAGAATGGAATATATTTTTCTTTCAAAAGTAATTTTCTTTGGATAATGGTTGTTTGTCTTTTCTTGTTCCGAAGATAAATCTTGCGTCAAAAGTCAAGTGACGACCAATTCATAGCGTATCATGCGAACGCGATGGGGCCACGAAACATTACGACAAGGCAATGTGATTTTATTCATCATCATCATCATCAGCCCATACACGTCCCACTGCTGGGCACGGGCCTCCTCCACAACTGAGAGGGTTTAGGCCTTAGTCCACCACGCTGGCCTAAGTGCGGGTTGGCGGACTACACACCTAAGAAATTCCTAAGAACTTTTAGGTGTGCAGGTTTCATCACGATGTTTTCCTTCACCGTTAAAGCAAGTGATAATTCATTGTGAATACACACATAACTTCGAAAAGTCAGAGGTGTGTGCCTGGGGTTTGAACCTGCGACCACCGAAATTCTCGACCGCGCGCCTTAACCTCGAGGCCATCACTGAATTGATTTTATTGAATACTTAATATTTTCAACTATGATATTTTTTTGACTATGACATATTTGAATAGGAATTTTTCATAAACATCATAAAACATGTATAAAACACGGACCTTAAAAAGATAGCATGGCTTAAGTAATTTATCAGAAATAAAAAAAGTAAACGACTGGCGACCCCCACAGTTTCGCTAAGGTGCATTTTATTTTTAATTATTTTAAAGTTTCTAAATGTAATTTATGTTAATACCTGTTCCTGTTTATCTTGTATTTAAATTTTATTTCTTGATTTCTTATTATTTAACTCTGGACTCCAGCAGTGGAATTTTAGTTTATACCAAATAATATTTTTATTGTTTTTTTACTTTACTTGCATATCAGTGTTACTTACAGTCTTCTTGATATTATCAAATTTCATTAATTTTTGCAATTGAACGATAAAATATTCCACATAAGCGAAAAAATGTATAAGATATAATTCTCATAAGCGCAAAAAAGCGGATATAAGGGCCCATATTGATTTATTATTTGAAGCAACGCCCAGTATCGATGATAACGTAGTTGAGAAATTGTAAGATAGATAAGTTATCACATTTATCTAACTCGATTGACGAGATAATCTGCTTTCGCAACACAATAGTATAGATTGATAGTTTAAATAATCCTTCATAGGTTTGTTTTCTTCTTTTTATTTTGCGATTTTTTGAAATATTTTAAAAGAAATTTATAATGAGATTCTTTTTTGAAAATCAGCGTTCATTACTCAAGAGATTCGTATGCAGTTTTTTGCTTTTAAATAACCTAACATTTTTGCACCTACAATGTCCTGCTCATACATAAATACAGTTGAGCGGTGAATTGTAATAAGGTGATAACGATAATGATGATAAAACAACATGTTGGACATAATGCAAAATTTGTGTATGCAGATTGAAGTGAATCACTTGACTACTCAATTTGTTACTCGAACACCGCAAAGCATGAAACGGGCTGAAATTTTATTTGGCATACTAACTCTTTATTGTCTGGTGTACATAGTGTATTTTTATTCCAGAAATATTATTATATATGTCGGAGCAGGTGTGGCTTCGAAGTGTCTTTAAGACGTGTGACGTCACATTGCCGACGTCACAACTGTTGGTTTATGGTGATAACTCATACTTTGAGTTTTCTTTAGAAAAACTTCACAATTACTGACGTGGCAGATAGCCCTGTATCCCGCCTGACGCAGGTATTGTCGGGGCACGGATGCTTCGGCCACTACCTGTGTCGGGTGGCTCTGAAGGAGGAGTCGGCCGTGTGTCACCACTGTGACAACTGCCCGGACGACACAGCCCAGCACACACTACAAGAGTGTCCAGCCTGGGAGACGGAGCGCAGCGCTCTCCGCGCTATTGTTGGTGGCGACCTCTCGCTCCCGGCCGTCGTATCTTCAATGGTCGGGAGTCCGAGGTCGTGGCGAGCGGTGCTCTCCTTCTGCGAGCACGTCATGTCGCAGAAGGAGAGCGCGGAGCGGGATCGAGAAATCAACGATCCCGCCCGCCAAAGACGTCAGAGAAGGAGGCGCCGGGTCAACAGAGATAATTAGACCCGGCGCCCTGCCCTGTGGCAAGGGGGCGTTAGAATCCCACCACGGTATCCCCTGCCTGTCGTAAAAGACGACTCAAAGGGGCCCTTGGGGTCGCTGGGCGCGCTGCGGGGGCGGCGTGTCCTCACTGAAAGTGACCCCGAGAGGGGCGGCGGCACTGTGGCCTGTGTACGTCGCGGGCGCCCATTCACAACCGGGGCGCCCGAACCAAGCTAGTGGGGGTGCAACTGCGCCCCCTACAACTCCGAGACGGCCGAGACGTTTACGTCTCGGAGGCGCACCGGGCGGCTGCGGCATTACGGTTGGCGCTTCTCGCCAACGTACCGTGGTCGCCCCACTCGGCGCGGAGATGGCCACCGGGGGGTTTTGGTCGGTATGCCGGTTTAGGGATATTGTTAGGGACCCAGCCCGGCACTAACACCTGCGCGGACATGACGTCGCCGTGCGCCGGGCTGGAAGACCGGTGACCCCGACATACGCTTCCCGCCCCCCCTCCCCCGGGGCTGGCGGGAAGTAGAGCCATAAACAGCTTTCCCCTCGAGAACAAAAAAAAAAAAAAAAGATAGCCCTGTATCGTTATGAATAGCAGTGACATCGTTGTTATTACTGGAGGATCCATTTTGAGAAGTAATTTTAAACAATCAACTTCAATCAAAGTTCCTTTTATTTCCCAATATATCGGATGTTTGCTGTCCGAACGTAGACGGACGAATTCTTCACTCCGCTCACGATGCAGCGGGCGGCCTTTTATAGACGAATAGTGGAGGCAATCGACACCGCAGAGAGGCGACCGCCCGTGAGTCATTCTTGTTTATGCAAGAGCGATGACGTAGCTCTCTGTATATGGTTTTACGCCGTTATATATTATCAAAAAATATAAGGGCTGTATTTAGGTTAAATCAAGCTGCAACTACGAGTCAATAAAATAAAGAGGTCACGGACAATAGCCCATAAACGAATATGAACATAAATAAATACATCCAACTGTCACATAGTTCTGACACCACACTGAGATACGAGTCTTGTGTCATGATCAAACTTCGACAGATTTTTCGATCTCAGGAACACTCAGACCAGAAACAAATATTTATAGAACATTTACTCTCGTTGCGAGGATCGACCCGCGGCCTCTCGTCTCGCAATCTAGTGTTTAGCCAACTACACCACGTACGCTGTCAAATATGTAATAATACTTTCATTTTCAGCTGGCTCCGTGATTCGTATGTTGCAACACTTCCTCACACCTGAAATCTTCAGAAGAGGTCTGGTCATCTACATCATCAACAAGTAAGCGTTTTTTTTTTAATGATAGTTAATAACTCTTGCAATAGTACTGATGGCCTCGAGGTTTAGGCGCGCGGTCGTGAATCTCGGCGGTCGCAGGTTCAAACCCCAGGCACACACCTCTAACTTTTAGAAGTTATGAATTTTCACACATTTTACAATGAATAATTACTGACTTTAATGGTTAAGGAAAATATCGCGAGGAAACCTGCACACCTAAAAGTTCTTAACAATTTCATAGGTGTGTAGTCCGCCAACCCGCATTAGGCCAGCGGGGTGGACTAAGGTCTAAACCCTTTCAATTATAGAGTAGGTCTGTGTCCAGCAGTATGATGTATGTGTATGGGTTGATGATGATGAAGTCTCGCAAACTGCAATAAGCATAAATAATCGGTATCTAATAATTCAAAGTCCATTCTACTTTGAAACATCTCCAATCAACAACCATATTTTACAGCTCCCGCCGCGCCGCCCATCCAACAGACTTGTACCGTGGCCTTCAGCAAGCCTTGGACGAGTCGAACCACAGTATTCCCTACAGTATCTCCACTGTCATGAACAGATGGACTCAACAGGGTGGTTTCCCGGTCCTGACTGTTAGGAGAACTGCCCCCACTGCTGACTCCGTGTATGTAGCACAGGTGGGAACATAAAACGCTTTATCAATGTATATTTAAGATGTTTGTTAGTTGGTTTTTATCATGACTTTGGGTTATGAGAAAAATAAGAAGACTGGGGTGAATATTTCAAAAGATGATTAAAAAAAGACCCAACAACTAATAATAGGAGAAGAGGTAAACACAAAATCGCTAGGCTTAGGTAAATGTGTACAAAACTATGCTCCGCCATCAAGAATATTATTCTTTACAGTCTAAGCCAGGTGTTCAATCTACTGTAGATTAAAACAACTTCGCCGTCATCTTCCATAACGAGTGCAGGTCCGGAGAGCCGCAATTCGCTCTGAAGTAATTTGTAAAACGGAAATCGTCAAATCAAAGCAGCTGCCTTTTTTTTGCCATTTCATTTCATGGAATTAATGTAAGACTTCGGTTCACTAGATAGAAATTTAAACGATAAACGTTTTCGATTTGCATCACTTTATTAAAGGAAATTTTATGAGGGTCTTCGCTGGAAAAAGTTGAAAATGAAGTATTAAAGAATATAACGAGTTTTTTGTGACAGAACTATCAATAGTTATTGGACGTTCGTGATAGACATAAACCACAGCCGAAGACATCTTAATGTGCGTACCTCGCTTATACTACTACTACTGTAGTATAGTTATGTAAAAAAAAGATTATACGTGTTTTGTTATTTCATAATTTTTAATACAGTAAACAAACCAAACACAAGAAAATAAATTTGTTAATCAAATGAATAATCCATATTAAGAACTCCGAAATAAAAGAAATTATTCTCGACTGTTAGAAATGTCACAAATTCAGGCTTTACAAAAAATGTAAAGACCGAAGCAAAATTATCTCCCTTTCCGCTACACAAAGAAATTTTAACTCTCGTTAAACTTAATAAGCTTGTGTTGAATGAAGCCCGCGGTAATCAACTCAGTGCGGAGACGCTGACGATTGAAATTCGAGGATTATTACGAACGTGACAAAAACAATTTCTCCCCATTTAATTTGAATGTAATGAGACAAATTGTGTATTAACTGAGCTCGTTATTTTGTTAATTTGTTCAAGCATTTTTTTGTTGTAATGCAATACTTCAAAGTTATATTTTTTTAACATAAATTCCTATTTGTCACATGCTCATCATGCTCTTACATTTAATATTTTGATGACTCACGACTGTTTACTATCTCTTTCTCTCTCTTGACTTCTACTTTCCTTCTTCTTTTTAGGAGCGTTTCCTCACTGATCGTTCCCTGACATCTAGCGACCGCTGGCACGTGCCTGTCAACTGGGTCCTCTCCAGTAACGTGAACTTTGCTGACACTAGCCCACAAGCTTGGATCCCGCCATCTTTCCCAGCCACCTCTATCGACATTCCTGGAATTTCATCAGCGGAATGGTACATTTTCAACAAGCAACAGACAGGTAATTTGTCGAATCGGCTTCTATAAAAATGCTAAGTCTACATAATTTTAATTTATGTAAGGAAATTAGACTTCGAAAATTTAACTTAGATTTTTAATCGCTTTATGATTTCTAGAATTGAAATTAAAAATATTAAATTATAATTTTAAAACCTACAGATATCATCAAAATATATTACTGTAATAGGATACTGTTAATTTACTTCTTTATTTTACACTAAACACTACCATTCTAGGATTAGAATGCCATCAAATATTCTAGATTATTTTTCATGTACTATGACTTTTAATAATGGCTTAATGTTTTACTCTTCTTTCTAGGTTACTACCGTGTTAACTACGACACTGAAAACTGGGCCGCCCTTGCTAGAGTACTGAACAACACCCACAACGTTATCCACGTCCTTAACCGTGCCCAAATCGTCGACGATGCTTTCAACTTGGCCAGAAATGGACGCTTGGTAAGATTTTTTTGTATTTTCTTTAGGGTTACTTCTTTTGGTGTAATCCTTTGGATAATCCCATTTATCTACATGATTATTTCCATCAATTGGCCCTTTGATTTAATATCAACAATATTAATAATAAATGTACTTTCCCTTTGCGTACAAGACGGGATGAAAGGAGATGTAAGTAATAATAATATTTATTTGATACATAGCATAAATAGACACTACTAATTTTGCTAGACACTACTTATTCTTGCTTCATATATTAACTGAAATCTAGTATGAGAATAGAACTCACGCAATAGTAGAGAATTAAAAAATTAAACTCACGCAATAGTCACTCTTTTCACATCATTTTCAATCGCTTATTGAATTCGTGATAATTTGGTATAAATACATCCACAATTTTCATAGTGATTGCTTGAGGTTCAAACTGATGCCTACTGAGGTAGTGTTTCGTTAGATATCGAATAAATGATAACATCTTTACTATGACTACGGTATTAGTTTCTGAACCAAATCGAAATGCTCGGGATACTCGTCTGAGTAAACACTATGTAGATTTACCCTGATATTGATGTTTGCCTCGCTTAGGGAATTCCTAACGTTTTGCGGACATACTATATTGGAATTTAAATTGAAATACTAAACTGGCTTTTTAAATACGTATACTAGAGACTCAAAATTTACAACCTCTAAACTTTTTACTGTTAAGGAAGAACTTGTAGATTTCTACTTACCATTTACGCCCTTGGATAATATAATGGATCTCCCACTAAAATATTTATAGAAAAATGCTAATATAATCCCTATTCCTAAAAAGCCTAATGCCTCTGCTCTTTCGACTTTCGTCCCATATCTATACTCCCATTCCTATCTAAATTCCTTGAACTTGAAATAAATTATAATTAATAACTATATGAAAAATTACTAGACATTTTAATTGGGATTTACGTATACGCTCGAATACTCGTATATTTCTTTACCATCTCTACAATACGCTGAAAGATATGATAAGGATAATTAACTAATGTTCCGATTAAAAAGTACACTAATTAATTTGATATGATTTTACAGAATTACCGGTACGCCTTCGAGATCTCGAGGTACTTGATCCAGGAGAGCGACTACATCCCATGGGCGGCTGCCAACCCAGCTTTCAACTACTTGGACGTGGTTCTGAGTGGAGCTTCCGTCTACGACAATTTCAGGGTAAATTACTAATATTGTGAATGACCTCCTAGTCGATCTTGATATAAACGTGTGTCATAAGATGTGGAATCGAGAGATGGGTCGATTCTCAAGTCATATTTTTCAATTGATAAGTTTTGTAGAAACGAAGAGTCACGAAATGTCTCCAAAAGCAATAAGAAAAAACAGACAGGTGACGTCAATTAAAATTATAAGAAGAAAACAAAATTTCAACGCTACTTTTTGTTCTAGTACTACCTGCTGAACATAACCGCTCCCTTGTACGATCAACTTGGTTTTGACGTCATTTCTGGCGAAGAATTTGTAACTCCTTATCACAGGAACATCATCCTGGACATCAACTGCCGTCTCGGCAACCAGCGTTGTGTAAATAGGGCACAAGAACTGCTCGAAGCTTTCAGGAATAACCAAGGTGAGTTCAATACTTACTGTTTACTGTATCTATACGTATTAGACCAAATAAATATGCATCGGCGAGGATATATGGATTTATGAATTCAATCATGGTTTGAATGGAATTAGTTCATTAATTACTATGCTGGCTTAGGGCTGGTTGTTGGACCTTACGTACCTAAGAAGTACCTAATTATGTTTTTTTTTTTTATCCTGGCACGGCAAAGTGACCCCATTGCACCTGATGGTAAGTGTAATGGAGTCCAGAAAAAGTGCCGACCAGCGAGAGATGATGATCTCCCGTTGGTCGACGCAATCATGCCGGCCGAAAACCTCTTCACCTATCTTGTGAAGAAGTTTGGAGGACTAATACCATGGTGAACAAAGGACCGACCGCGAGAAACCGGCCAAAAAATGCCGGCACGGTCATCCTTTCACCATGATTGAAGCCCCCCCGAAAATCGGATATACACTGGCTGATCCCGGATCGCGGCACACTTGCATGTGCCACTATGGCGGGTTTTACGCCCTATGTACGGTGGTCGCTATCCGGGCGGATACGAATATCCTACCACCAGCAATTGCTTTTTTTTCTCATTTTTGATATTGTAATTAGTGTTGGTGGATTCATAATCAACTAAACAAGAAACTGGATCCCAAGACACATGGTATCCTAGTGTAGCGTGCTATTGAATCAAAAGAATAAATAATTGTTGTAAAGAAATAAATATATGGAAGATTCCTCTTGAAATATCACCAAAATTTGTACTCCCAATAGCCAAGACGTCAATTCTCAAGCCAAACATTAAAACTACAAGGTCATCATGCATTTATAAGCACTGCCAACTTAACGTTCTTTCTAATTTCAGCACAACGCCTGAACCCCGACATCCAGACTTTGGTCTACTGCTCTGGTCTTCGTGGTGGTGATACTGACAACTTCAACTTCCTCTGGAACCTTTATCTCGCCTCTACTGACTCCAGTGAGCAGAGCATTTTGCTGAACGCTCTGGGATGCACATCTAACCCTGAACTTCGTACTTTGTGAGTGATGGATTGTATTAAAAGTACTTTCAAACATATAATTTACAATATTACAGCATAAATTGTATCTTATAATGCAATCTTACCCTTATTACAAGAGTGAGAATATGTCATATATCACTTCTGCCTGAACAATTGAAATTTTCGCCACAGGACACATTAAAAAAAAAATACGCTCTTCAAATCTTGTAAATAATATAATAGATATTACATCTTCCGTAATCACTAAAATATATTGTCATGACAGAATAAAGACTGAAACATATAATTATAACTAAAATTATTTTATTCTGTTTACAGCTACTTGAACCAAGTAATCCGAGACGATTCTGCCGTGAGAGAGCAGGATAGACACACCATCATTGTTTCCGTCACCAACGCTAGTCCTGACAACATGGACGCTGCTTTAGATTTTGTCATTGAAAACTTCCATAACATTCAACCCAGGTAAATGGCGCATGCATTATATTAAATCTACTGGTATTTGTATCTGCCTGGATAGCGATCACCACGTACAGTTGTAATCTTAAACGCGTCGTGTCTTTTGATGAATCGAAGGGGTTCTCGCCAGCAAACATTATAATAGGACAACTGTATAGTCAACCCATTAGTAATATGTGCATTTCTCAGTAACACATCAAGTGAACGCAATTCGTAACATCATTTTTGCAAAACGATACAAAACTATCTATTTTGATAAAATCATACTTTAAAGAAGGAATGAGAAAAATTAAGTTATACGAAAATCTAAACCAAAAAATTGAATTGCAAAAGAAAAAACACAATGAATGTAATATACGTCACAATTTTTGATAAGATATGTCAAACTTTGATTTATTCACTCCTGATTTAGAAGCGAATGTGGTAATATTAATGACGGCATTCCTTTGTAAAATATCACGCCGTAGTCAAATGGTATTTGCTACTTGGACCGAGATAGTACCATTTTCTCATACAAAACTGGCGTTAAATAATCCTATTTCTTTTCATTCAGTCTGTGGGAATTCAATAGCACTAAGCTACTGATGGTTTTGACATAAGGAGTAAAATCTGCAGTGCTGACAATCTGGACATTGGATTCTTTTATCTTTTTATTTTCCGTCAGTTGAATTAGGCCCCAGTCCACTTAAATAAAGTATTAGAAAATATATTTAAATGTAATATTTGCATTGATTTAATTGTAAATTGTCAAAGAATCAGAAAAATAGCTAAGTCTTTAACTCTATTTTTTTTTTCTATTTATTAGAGTACAAGGTCTTACCGGAACCACGAACATACTCAACGCTTTCGCCAGAAGATTGACCACACGTGCTCACTCCCAAAGAGTAAGTAGTTTATATGTTATTCAAAAAATATATAAAACAACATACATACATACATAAACTCACGCCTGTATTCCCCGAAGGGGTAGGCAGAGGTGCATTTCTGCACCCACATTTCGCCAGGTATGTATCAGTCCCACGTAATAGGGGGCGAGCCTATTGCTGTTTTTCGGGCACATTTCCAGACTCCGTGCTGTTACTGAGAATTTCCTAATGGAAAAACCCAATAACACTTTGCCCGACCCGGGATTCGAACCCAGGACCTCTAGATGGCACGGCACATACTTGTACCGCGAGACCACGAGGCAGTCAACATAAATATAAAACAAATGTCTCAAATATGGGATTCATCATTAAAATTATAGCTTGTGACGCATGGATATAGAAATATAACGTCATCTACATTTTTGTGTATATAGTCTTCGGCCTTATTATGACATATTCAAACAAAACAATTTACCTTTTTCCATAGATCGATGAATTCGTCAACCGACACCAAGCTATCTTCTCCGCTGGAGAATTGGCCTCGGTCGCCGCTATTAGGGAGAACATCGCAGCTTCAATAGCTTGGAGCAATGACAACGCGGCTGTTGTTGAGGACTGGCTGACAGATAATTACGGAGAGCCTAGCAGTGCCAAGGCTTTGGCAGCCAGCTTACTCATCCTCATCTCCATCTTTGTTACAATCTTCAATCATTAGATTCTTTAATACATTTGGGTTAACTTAACAGTTATGTTAATTGTTGGTACTTTGTGCTATATGACTATTTATTATTTGTCTTAAGACATTTCATAATGTATTGCTTGCAATTATATAAAACACTAGTTCATTATTAATTTTAATTTCTGTTACAATAGTCAGTTGTAAGTCATTGTATATTAAGTAATACTTACGTATTATGACCATAATTAATAAAATAAATTTGCATATTTTTATAAGCTGTATTTACTGACGTTGTAATATATGTAAATAAAAATATTTAATTTTGACAAAATATTAGTAATTCTTAATATATATACCACATCACAAAAATACTGTTGATAAGTTTACTAAGAGACATTTCACACTAGGCAGAGCCTGTATCGTACGATGTTCTTTAGTTACTTGCTTACAAAGAATTGTCCCCAGTTCAATTTACATAAAATAACAAAAAAACTTTTTATCCAATCCAATCCATCAGCCTAAAGAAGTCCACTGCTGAACAAAAGCCTCCCCCAAAGACTTCCACAGTGATCCGTTGAAGGCAGCCTGCATCCAGAGACGACTCGCGACCTTTACCAGTTCGTCTGACCACCTTGTGGGTGGACGTCCTACGCTGCGCTTTCCACTACGTAGCCTCCATTCGAGAACTTTTTGGCCCCATCGGCCATCAGTTCTCCGCGATATGTGCCCCACCCATTGCCACTTCAACTTGCTAATTCGCTTATTGTACTAGAATTTATTAGGAACCTTATATACTAGAATAAAATTAGGAGTTAATCTAAATTATATGAGAACAGGTTTATACTTAATATTTAAGTTTACAGATCATAGAAAAGAGATTTCATATTTTTTTTCTTTTTTGTATAATCGAATGTCCAGATCTATGATTTATTTTATTTTTATAGACATATTGAATATACCGCTAAAAACACGTAAAGTTTCACATTTTATGGCGTCAAAAAAATGTAAAATACAAGCTAGTTTCTCAAATCGTCATGAATATTCATTTTGTAATCGGCAGCGATGAATTGTCCCAGACGTACATAAATCTTCAGATACTCTCAAGATAACACCTTTGTCAGATTACGCTTAAATTTTCGAAACAAAACTTTTGAGTATTAATTTCATCAAATGCTATGTACCTATTTAAAGCTGGATTCGGTAACTTGGATTGCTCAAAGTCAAAGTCAAAGTCAAATTATCTTTATTCAAATAGACTTTTACAAGTTCTTTTGAATCGTCAATTTTACACTTTTTAATATTTTTTTAAACTATTAAACTATTGCCGCTTCGAAACGTGTTATAGCTGTGGAGAAGAAACGGCAAGAAACTCCCTCAGCAACACGAAATGTCATTTTTTTTTTAAATAGAAAATGATAAATGTCATAACGTTAAATGTCATAACAATACATGTCATAATGATACATTTCATAACGATACAAACTGTAGCAACACAATAAAACTCCGATCAATTTACTTACTCCCAGGGCTTACTATCTTCAATAAAATCTGAAATTTTATAGTATGCTTTTTGGTAAAGTTTTTCTTTTATTAATTCTTTAAACTTATTCAAGGGAAGCTCCCTAATAGCCTTCGGAAGTTTGTTATAGAAGCGTATACATTGCCCCATAAAAGAGTTATGAACTTTCCGGAGACGAGTTACGTGTTGAACTAGATTACATTTGTTCCTAGTATTTTTATTGTGTACATTACAAATTTTATTAAATTGATCAAGATTCTTTTGAACGTATATAAGGTTTTCGTATATAAACTGACAAGTGACGATAAGAATATTTATATCCTTAAATTTTTCCCTAAGTGAAGCCCTGGGACTTAAATTATAAATAGCCCTAATGGCTCTTTTTTGCAAAACAAAAATAGAGTTAATGTCCGCAGCAGCTCCCCACAAAAGAATACCATACGACATTAAGCTATGGAAATAGCTAAAATAAACCATTCTTGCCGTTTCCTCGTCAGTCAGATGTCTGATCTTTTTTACTGCACATGCCGCTGAACTTAATTTGCTTGCCAATTGTTGAATGTGCGGTCCCCACTGGAGTTTAGCGTCTACCGTAATGCCCAGAAATGTAGTTGACGCAACAGGATCCAGTTCTTCACCATTAATTTGTACAGTGGTTTTTAATTGCTTAACATTGGGCATTGTGAATTTTACACATTTAGTTTTTTTCGCATTCAAAAGTAAATTATTATTCTTAAACCACTGAACAACTTTACTAAGTGCATTGTTTACTTCGTCAAAATTATCAAGACGTCTTTTCACGTTAAATATTAGAGACGTATCATCCGCAAACAGCACTATATCGATTTTATCCCCTACGTAGTAAGGCAAGTCATTAATGTACACAAGAAATAAAAAAGGCCCAAGAATTGAACCCTGTGGCACTCCCATGGTAACCGACGATCCTGGAGAAAGTTTCCCATTAATGTCAACCCTTTGAACTCTGTTACTTAAATAAGAAGTCAGAAGATTTAGGGCTTTATTTCTAATGCCATAATGGTGAAGTTTCCTGACAAGAATGTCATGTTTGACGCAGTCGAAGGCTTTGGACAAGTCGCAGAAAATGCCAATAGCATCTCGCGACTCTTCCCATGCCCTGAACACAGTTTTTAAAAGTTCAACCCCTGCATCGATAGTTGATCTACCCTTAGTAAATCCAAACTGTTTCCGATGAAGTAAGTTATTTTTATAAAAAAAGTTCAATAATTGATTGAGTATAGTTTTTTCAAATAACTTACTAAGAGTTGGTAAAACAGAAACAGGTCGAAAATTTGAAGGGTCTGATGTATCACCAGATTTAAAAAGTGGTATTACCTTACTAAGTTTCATCAAGTCAGGAAACACTCCAGATGCGACGCAACGATTGAACACAGCTGCCATGTGAGGTGCTATAACATTGATAATAGAGGATATTGTAACTACTGACATTCCCCACAAGTCTTTAGTCTTTTTTTTATTAATTTCTTTAAAGGCCTTAAGAATAATATCATGATGACTAATCGCTGTAAATTCAAACGATGCGTCACATTGCGGAACATTATCTTCAAGAAGTAACACAGCAGACCTAGAAGACGACTGAAGATGTTGAGTAGTTACTATTGGAATGTTAGTAAAAAATCTTTCAAATTCAGTGGCCACTTCAGTGTCTTTTGAAACAGTTTTATTATTAATTTCTATACTAAATTCTTTGTGGTGTGCTATGTGCCTTCCCGATTCCGAATTGATAATGTTCCAAGTGGCTTGTATTACATTTGGGGCTGATTTAATCTTATTTTTAAGATACATTGATTTGGCAGCATAACAAACTCTTTTAAAAACCTTAGAATATAATTTTACATAGGCAATAAATTTTGGATTTTGGTTATACATTCTTTCATTATATAAATCATACAATCTATTTCGGCTTTTAAATATACCAGTAGTTGCCCACTCACTAAATGTCATCGGTTCATCAAATTAATTGTTTTTGGTTTAAAAACTTTATTGTGTACCATATTTATATGATCAAAAAAGGAATCATACATTTTGTTGGGATCTTGATGAGAGGACTTGGGTAGATTTTGTTCCATATTTATTTTAAAATAATTTAAGCGGCTAGCAGTAATAGGAACAAATGTAATACTTTGGCTTGATACTTTACATGTATGCAAAGGTAAAGACACCAACTGGCCACAGTGATCGGAATCAAAATTATTAATAATAGCGCTTGAAATTACTTTAACATTTGTAAAAACATTATCAAGACATGTTGCACTTGTGGCAGTGATTCTTGTTGGCTCAAAGAAGACATTATTCATATTATATGATTTAAAAAGATTCATTATGTTAATGGTTGCCTGAGAGTTTTCTAGAATATTTATATTAAAGTCTCCGCAAATAATAACCCCTTTATTTGAATTACATATTTTGTGCAAAGCATCTTCCATGATTTCCATAAATGATATAAGCAATGCACAAGGTGGCCTGTATACACTTAGAACAATAAACTGATCAGATTCAATACAAGCTATTTCTGTAACACGTTCAACAGAAAGTCTCACTATATCAACTCTTTCTTTAAACTTTATCAATTTATTCATAATTATTAAGGACAATCAAATGGACTAGATAAACTAAATACGAATAATTGTAACTATTCTACTTGGATTAACAACAGCACGCACAAAAGAGACGGAGAATTCAAAAGCCTAACGTACCTCTATAGTAGCGGTCGGCAACGCAGGTCGCACTTGTGGCCCGTGAATGTTAGCATTTTAATTTTTTCTATGGAATATAACCAATTATACGTAGGTATTACGTAGAATCTAGGGTAAATATCACAAGTAAGGGCCCGCGTTTAGTTGCCGATCACTGCTCTATAGGATTGTTCTTAAATGAAGAAATGACGTCACATGGCCATCCATCTCAGGTTTACTTTCACCACGAGCGTACCGCTTTGATAATACGACTAGTAATGTTGATAACATTTTGAAGTAAAAATAACAGACAGTAGACACCGAGACTGAAATGCCCCGTAACTGCTAGGCGAATAGTGTCAACCCTGTCATACCGATGTTTTTTTATAGTTTTATGTGCATTGTGCATGTGTATATTAGTTTGAAAACCATAGAAATAAATTTAAATCTTTTTATAGAAAAAATAATTATCCATTTTTATTTAAGATTTAGTTAAACACTATCTTTAGCAGGTGTCATTTCCACAATTCATGAAAATTTTATAGCAATCTGTATTTTACTTTGCCTCGAGGCAGATTCATAATAATATCTAATTAATTTGTAGTACGCGAAATTATTTGATATTCTGAGAACTGATCATCCCCAGAGATCATCTGTCGAATAGTTAATAAGGAAAAATGAGTCGGGAGAAATAATATTCGAAACGAATACTGTTACCAATGAAAATTCTGGTAGGAACAAATTAGGCATACATACATAAACTCACGCCTGTATTCCCCGAAGGGGTAGGCAGAGGTGCATTTCTGCACCCACATTTCGCCATGTATGTATCAGTCCCACGTAATAGGGGGCGAGCCTATCGCCGTTTTTCGGGCACAATTCCAGACTCCATGCTGCTACTGAGAATTTCATAATGGAAAAACTCAATAACACTTTGCCCGACCCGGGAATCGAACCCAGGACCTCTAGATCGCTCGGCACATACTTGTACCGCGAGACCACGAGGCAAATTAGGATAGGTAATATATCAAGACTTATATTACGATTTTGATAATTTCCTGTGAGGTGAGTTCAATTGTACTCAGAATATACACGTGGTAATGAATACTTTTGTATGTTTACTTATGATGATTGTTTTTCAGTCTGGAAAAAACGAATTCACGGATTTGGGTCAAATTTTCTTTGACATACAAGATACATACCTACCATTCTCAAAAATATTACATCTCTTAATAATGACTACAAGAAGATTCTTGTACCCGTGTGTCTACGTGAAATTTAATATAAATTAAATCGAATAACACGATCGACTTAAATCGATTAATGAAACGCCTGATGTTTTTTTTTTCTTTTCTGTTGGGCCCAGATCACAACGCATTCCAAATCACGGACGGAAGCTATAAGATAAAATGTGATACTAAAAAATCCTTTGCAAAACCACTTACCAAAACATCTCTATCATTTGGAATGTTGCGTGAGTCACATCCGGCATTTATCACTAAAAGGTGTCAATTAAAATTTATCATATTGTTGGTTTCTACTGAGACAATATCAAAGTTACGTATAATGTGAGTCACATACTCCCACTTTTAAATGCTGAGAGTCTAGAAAAAGTCCTAATGAAGTAGGGTCGATGATATTGACTCACAATTTTGTGGTCACTATCATACATTCATTTCTTTGCCCCACCATAAAGCTGTAAAATAGTTTGGCAGCCTACGTATTCCCTTCTTCCTATAATTCTTGGTCTATTCGGCGTTACGTGAAGATCTATCTCAGCCATGCTGGGTCGGAAGGCGCCGGTGAGTCCGACACACCCTCGCCCCTCCGGGGCGGGATGGTCCGTAAATGGATTTTCCCCGCGTGAAAAAAAAAAAAAAAAAGGCCGGCATGAGGGCATTGTGATGAGAAATGCCAGTCTCTGCCACTTGATGTTCTATTTGGACAGTCATGTTGCTACAATCAGTTGTTTTATTTATTTGCATTTTTTACAATTTCTTATAGTGTACTTTATGCCTAAGGTATTATCTTACAGTCGAACCTTAGGTGATGCAGAGATGAGGCAATGACCAACTAGTTATATATAGTATCAATACATATACACTGCACATACTTATGTACATACACATTTACATAATATAAGGTTGTCACTTCGCTATGCAAAAATGACAAATTCAAATTATTAAAGCCTTGCTTATTATGTGCAATGTTATTAGGTTTTTCCATTAGGAAACTCCCAGCACGAAGAATGGAAATGTGCCTGAAAAACGACAATAGACTCATCCTCCATTACATGAGACGAAAACAATCGCCGAAATGTAGGTGCAGAAATGCACCTCTGTCTGTCTTCCGAGTGGCGTGAATGCGTGTATGTCTAAGTAAACCCCTTCATTCAAGAAGTGAAGTGTTACACAAGATATTATCAGGAGATTATGTAAAATGACACGATTTTTCAGGCTTTTGCTGACTGCTATTGCATAATTACTCGTATGTTACTACGCATCTGTGTAATTCATATGTTTGTAATATTTCATGTAATATACCAACAGTTAATGTGATATAAAATATACCCTTTCATGAGTAGAGTCATCATCATCATCAGCCCATTAACATCCCACTGCTGGGCACGGGCCTCCTCTATTACTGAGAGGGTTTAGGCTTTAGTCCTGGTGGACTAAAGCGTGGTCGCTGGCTTAGTGCGGGTTGGCGGACTACACACCTAAGAAATTCCTAAGAACTTTTACGTGTGCAGGTTTTATCACGATGTTTTCCTTCACCGTTAAAGTACGTGATAATTCATTGTGAATATAGGTACACATAACTAGGAAAAGTCAGAGGTGTGTACCTGGGGTTTGAACCCACGACTGTGACTAGACCATGAGTAGAGTAACTCTTAAGAATTTCCAGTGCAACCTGATTTAAAAAGGGGAAAATTTACTCACAAATTTGTCAGCTACCATAACAATATTTTATACTTGAAGCTTAAATGGAATCATAATGTGTAAGTATTATTTTCCAAGTTTTGTGAAGTGATTTAATTATGTAATTTGATGCATACTTTTAATTAAGAATAGATTTAAATTTTCTATCAGGTTTAATGAAATATCGACAATGAACCATCCAGACGGCGTGTTCTATTATTCGTAATTGGAATAATTCTTCACAAAGTAGGTCACCAAATGATGAAGCTCCAAGAGTCGGGAGATACGAATCGGTATTTATCAATTTGAAAACGCCTAACGCACGATGACTACTTAGATGATATTCCATCTTAACGTTTATCTCTTTAAACTATGTTGACATTATCGACAGGGCAGATTATCTTGATTAAATTTCTTGCACATTCTCGGTCGACCCATTTTTTCAAGCCATCTGTGTATCTACACTGTCAGTGTGGCGATCGTATGTGACGGATGTGAATAGTGAGCCTCCGGCCATTTTGTGAGAAGAAAAATGGTCCGGAACAAAATGAATTGGAAGTTCGTCATCATATTTCACCTAGTTATACTAAATGTGTTTACTAAATGTCTTCCTATAGACACACAAGATGAAAATTATATCACAACCACCGAATCCGCATTTACCAGTTTAAACTTAGTGACAGTGGAAGCACCCAGTGAAGTAGAAGCTGAAAGCAATGTTGAGACGAGTGACGTGAAAACGCTTAATGCAAGCATAGGTGGTATGGCTAGGAGTAATTTACTCAGAAACGTTATGGAAGCACAAGAAGTAAGACAATATGCCATCTCGATAACAATTGATGGCGACCAGTTCATCGGTCGTGCAGTCCTTGACGTTACAGACGCAACGAGAGATGAGAGCCTGTTCTTCCATTTCGATGACATCAATATACAAAGAGTGCAGACTGGACTATTCACTGAAGCTAGTGCGCGAGATGCTGTTTTCGATTTAGACGATGGAATACTCGAAATAGAACCAGCGCAAAGTGGTACCTCGTTTATTGTAATTGTGGAATACACCGGTCGAGTAAGCAACACGGGCCGAGGTATCTACCGCGGACAAGGAAATGACGTGTAAATATCTTACTAATTAATAAAAAAAATCATTCATCATCATGCCCATAAATTTCGTGATAGATTGGACAGCAAAATTGTCTCGTACGTTTGGTTGAAATGTTTGTAATGGAATTATTCCATGGGCTATTTTGTCCGCCTAATTATTCTAAATTTTTGTGGATGATTGTCAAAATTAATCCCAATCTTGAAATAAAACCAGGCGACTACACTTGGATAGATAGGAGTAGGTACATATTACATTATTATTTATTCAGTCACGCAACTGATTATAATTTAACGACGAATCTTAAACCTACAACTTCTAAGCTACGTAATCTCTAATTTGATATATGTACATACATAGTGTAGAATGTATCACTGTTCGTTTTAGAAAAGATATAAATACAAATGATATTGTAACAACAAGTCATGTACATTATTTTAAAATATTGTAAGGCTCGTACACTGGGTTCTTACACTTCATATTATAGCTAGCCCAACGACATCCAGATAAGGTTGTTAGCAATTAATTCTACCAGGATTATTATCAGGAAATTATACTGCTGAACATTAATTTAAAATTTATTAAAAGAGTTATCAGCATTTGTCATCATCAGCCCATATACGTCCCACTGCTGGCCACTGGCCTCCTCTACAACTGAGAGGGGTTAGGCCTTAGTCCACCACGATGGCCTAGTGCAGGCTAATGGACTACACATCTAAGAAATTCCTAAGAATTTTAGATGCGCAAGTTTCGTCACGATGTTATCCTTCGCCGTTAAAATAAGTGATAATTCATTACGAATACACAAATAACTTTGAGGTATGGGCCTGGGGTTTGAACCTGCGATCGCCAAGATTCCCGACTGCGCACCAAACCTCGAGGCAGTCAATACAATCCATAAAAATAGTTAAAAAAAAAAAAAAAGTTTGCGATCTAAAGTTTGAATAAATTACAGATCATACGTGGCGATGAACCTGCACCCAACGCATGCGAGGCGCGTGTTCCCCTGCATGGACGACGCCACGAGACAACCGACAATGACCTTCACCTTCAATAATATGGGATTTACCAACGTCATATCTAACTCCATACTGGACGACTCTAACACAGTAGCAACAGAGTAAGTTTTTCAATTTATATTAAAAACTAATTAAATTAAGCAGTGATGGCCTCGAGGTTTAGGCGCGCGGTCGAGAATTTCGGCGGTCGCAGGTTCAAACCCCAGGCACACACCTCTGACTTTTCGAAGTTATGTGTGTATTCACAATGACTTGCAAACGTCGCATACAGTTCTGAACTTACACCTAGAGACAAATCTTGTGTCATGGGTATCAGACACTACGAAAGACTTTTCGGTCTCTCAAATAATTTATTTATTTTTAATTATTCAGACTAGAAATAAATATTTATGAAGCACACAAACTTTTGCCTTGGTACCCGCGGCCATTTTTTATCTACAGCCCTGTATTTGTTTTTAATTGCGATGCAGTCGCTTCAGTTACATCCCTTGACTATCTATACAAATGAACAATGGCGTACATATATATAAACATTGATGTTATTGATTATAAATTGGCATTGATATTCTCCCGGCCGTTTCAGTATTATATAAAGCTGGTTTTAGAAGGCGGCTACGGATCATTATAGTAGTCATTTATTGGTGTTCGATAGTGATATCATTGGTCATTACAGGAACTTTCTATATATACATAACTTTCTATATATAAATACATACATACATAACCTCACGCCTGTATTCCCCAAAGGGGTAGGCAGAGGTGCATTTCTGCACCCACATTTCGCCAGGTATGTATCAGTCCCACGTAATAGGGGGCGAGCCTATTGCCGTTTTTCGGGCACATTTCCAGACTCCGTGCTGCTACTGAGAATTTCCTAATGGAAAACCCCAATAACACTTTGCCCGACCCGGGAATCGAACCCAGGACCTTCTAGATCGCACGGCACATACTTGTACCGCGAGACCACGAGGCAGTCTATATATAAATAATCTAATAATTTTACACTTATACCAGTATAATATTTATGGAGTCTAGAAATGCGCCCGAAAAACGGCAATAGGCTCGCCTGCTATTACGTTGGACATACCTAGCGAAATGTGGGCACATAAATGCTCCTCTGCCTACCCCTCCGGTAAATACAGCCGTGAGGTTATGTATGTGATTGATGTATAGAAAACTTTAAAGAAGCAAGGCAGGCACCGCGTATACCCCCCCCATATAAGTCGGTATAAATATAGGTCGGTGTTATTGTCGATCTAGGTGAACAGGCATGCAGTGACCGTTGAATACACTTTTAGGTATACTCCTTCATCTAAAAATGTTAAATGGGTATTCCAGGAATCAATTCCGACCGCTGGTTGGTCCACCTCATCGATGGGGTATGATCGCCCACAACTTTATCAACTTAAACATCCCCACTACGAACGTACTGCTGGTTGGTCGTCCAGGCGTTTCCGGTCAGGATGCCCAAGCTTCGCTGGCCATCAACGCCTTCTTCACATACTTGAACCAATGGACTGAGACACAACTTCTCGATGTAGTTCAAAATCAAGAAACTAGACTGCACATCATCGCTTTGCCAGATGTTGATAGAGACTGGAGCTCTCTTTCCACTATTGGAATTTGGTAAGTTTTCATCAGAGTATGGTTATGTGTTTGTGCTGGTACTAGTTAATGTGATTAGTACCATCCTAGTCGAGCCAGCCCATTTCTACCGTAGTTCAAACCGAAGTGGTGGTTGTACCGATTTCTTTAAAAATATTGAGAACAACAAACGAGCAAGCAGCTTTTAAAAGTAATTTAATGTTTCGAATAAACGTTCACGCTGAAGCCAAGAATTTCTAGAATCCCAAAAATAACACTTCATCTAACCCAGGAATCAAACCTGGCACCTCTCCTTTGCAGCCCACACATTTATGCCTCGGGACCAACGAAAACAAAGACTTGTAAAATTTACTACGAGTATATAAACCAAAAGGTCATATAAGAGAGTGCGAATATTAATTGACTATGTAATGTTCTAGGGAACCCTACATTCTAATGGAGAATGATGCGTCTGTACAGCAAAGGAAAACAGTCCTAGTAACGATCGCCGAAGCTATAGCTAGACAGTGGTTTGGCTATATTTTATATCCACAGAACTGGAGACATGAGTGGGTTATATCCGGCTTTGCCTCCTACTCGGCTTACGAAGCTGTTAAATCTGTAAGTAAATATTAGTAATACAACACCTTTGAAGATATTAGGCCTTTAGTTTTACAAATATCTTATCATTGAAAAAAGTAAATAAGGATTTTAACGTTTCAATACAATTTTAAACTTTCGTCTTAATAAATTCAATATATATTTTTATTTTTACATATTTTCCATTTTAATATTATCTTTATTTAATGCATAACTTTAACAATTAAAACAGAGCAAAATTGTTGTTTATATTATGAGGTTACAAATAAACAACATTTAGTTTTACATAACTACAAACAACAACTACATAAATAAATTTCGACCTTAAAACCAGTTTCGACCCAAGAATACAAAGCAATAATTTAAGAATGATTTGCATAATAATTGCGAAGAATAATGATCGATAAATATAAACGTTTTTCAGTTCCAATCATCGACAAATGACGTCACCCTTCTCGACATGAATACTTTGTTCGTCACTGACGTCATTCAAGAAAGTTTGCTTCGAGATTCATACGCCAGCGCCATGCCTTTGGAAGTAGATGAGGATTTATTCGAAGAAACTGAAATTAGAGACTATATCTACAGTAGCCAGAAATACAAATCGCCAGCTTTAATGCACATGATGAGGTTGATACTGGGTAACGAAGATCTGGACATGATTCAGACAGCGGCTCAAGCGCTTCTCTCTGGCAGGTATGGTTTATACAAAATTCTGTGTGATGACGTAACAGATTTAACTATTAAAACAACAAACTATGACGGTTGTGGTTAGACTACTTTTGCACACAAAAAAAATTCAGGCGCTTTGGCTCGTAATGTTGAGTTGACAAAGTGTAGATTGTATATCAGTTTGAAAGCTAAATCCTTATATCGATTAATCTATGCAAAAAGCAAACTTTTTAGGTTAACAACACAGTAAAATTTGTCGTAGTAAAAATCGGACAAAAATACTTTAGATAAATTTGATCGAGGCTAATGATGGTTCATTATTACAATTACCGTTATACTACCATATCGGTAGTATTTATTACACAATGGATGACAATAGATAGAATTATGTCTTTAATTATATTTTCTGCTTGTTAGTTGCTAGTACAAAACCTGCAAATATAAAATCTATGTAGCTAAATTTACCAGTGGCGGTACTTCCATAGAAGCCCAAAAGGTGATAGACGTTAATCGTGTAATGTCTAGTTTATAATTGTTTATTAAGGGTCAGGCTATTCTCATTTATATGTCATACTTATTGCTTTTGTTAAATAAAGATTTAAAGCTTAAAGATTAATATTCGGAATTTTGTAAGGCAAACTGGGCTTTTGGGCTTTTATGGAAGTACCGCCACTGAAATTTACCAGAAGTTACTATGTGGCAAAGACTACAACACTCGTGATTTTGGTCACAACATACACTCTCAGAAAGATTAACTTTGCTTTGTTCAAGATAAACGATAAGCTGAAATTCTAGCATTCGTCCGTCATTTTATCTGTAATGTTGAACGTTGATAAAATGTACGGCTTAAAGTAAAATATTTCGCAATCATTTTTATATTGAAAATAAGTATTATGACTTCTTTATGATTTGTATGTGTCTACTCTTTTTTATTTTTTGTCGATTAATTTCGTTGCGGGGTAGATAAAAATTCAGTTCACATAGACTCACTGAAGTTCACCATTTGGTGTCATTTCTGCGCGTTCTACTATCGATCTTTACTTTAGTCTTTTAACTACTTTCTTGATGTGCAATAAGGTGTATGAAATAAAAAATAAAAAAAATCCATGCTCGGTTATTTATTATTACAGTATTCTCTAAGTTTTTTTGCTAATAGGTACTTTTATACTTATTATTAATGTTACAATAGAAGCCATTTTGTTAACTTTGTTAGAGCAATGCAGCCAATCACCAGGCAAAGCTTTATCGACGCAATAAACAGTGGAATACAAACACACGGCAGCCAGTTCATTGATGAAGACATTGAGGAGTTTTTGGAGCCTTGGCTAGACAACACTGGCTATCCATTATTGAACGTTGGATTGCGGCGGGGAGGAATCATCGTCACTCAGGTGTGTATTTCATACGCTTACAAGTATGTGCCGTACGATCTAGAAGTTCTGGGTTCGATTCCCGGGTCGCGCAAAGTGTTATTAGGTTTTTCCATTAGGAAAGTCTCAATTGCAGCACGGAGTCTGGAAATGTGCCCGAAAAACGGCAATAGGCTTGCCCCTATTACGTGGGACTAATACCTGGCGGAATGTGGGTGCAGAAATATGTCTACCCCTTGGGGGAATATAGGCCTGAGGTTATGTATATATATATATGTAAAATATAATAAGTCGTGATAGCCTCCTAGATGATAGATTCCAGGCTTTTGCGCGGTCGAGTACATTTCGGTAGTAGCAGGTTTAACACCCAGGCACACCTCTGACTCTTCGAAGTTATGTGTGTATACACAATGAATTATCACGTACCTTAAAGGTGAAAGAAAGCATTGTAAGAAAACCTGCTCACCTAAAAGAAACTTAGAAATTTCTTAGGTGCTTAGTCCGCCAATCTGCACTAGGCCATTTACATCAATGCCATTAGCCACAAAACGTCAGGCAAGGTTTTTATCCGGTTTGTCGCGAACCAGTTTAGTGGCTTTTTGCAATTTTCACGACTTTCTTAGTCCAAATTGTACGTGTAACTCCAGTTAAATTAAACTTTAATAAAAAATATTCACTGATTATATTATGTATATACATAAGTCGTGATGTCCCCGAGGTTTAAGCACGCGGTCGAGAATCTTGACTGTCGCGGGTTCAAACCCCAGGCACACACCTCTGACTTTTCGAAGTTATGTGTGTATACACAATGAATTATCACGTACTTTAACGGTGAAGGAATACATCGTGATGAAACCTGCACACTTAAATGTAGGTAACATTTTATGATCCACAATTTCATTTTATGTTTTGTTTCACTGGTAATATCTGTGTTGCCCTAAAAGTTCTTAGGAATTCCTTAGGTGTGTAGTCCGCTAACCCGCACTAGGCCAGCGTGGTGGGCTATGGCCTAAACCCTTTTAATGCTAGAGGAGGCCCGTGCCCAGCAGTGGGACGTGTATGGGCTGATGATGATTCACTGATTATAAATATGCCTTGTTACAGGAGCGCTTCAGTTTGACGTCTCAACCACATGTCAACTATGAAGTACCACTCACATTCACCACTAGCTTGAATCCAAATTTCAACAATATTCAACCCATTGAACTGATGGGTGCTACGACTATAATGTCCATGGTCCTGGATGAAGAAGACTGGGTGCTTTTTAATATTCAGGGACAAGGTAAGACATCAAAATGTGTTTCAGTGCAATTTTTTTAAGTAGTACTACAGTATCACCGATTTGAAAGTCGTGATGGCCTTGAGGTTTAGGCACGCGGTCGATAATCTTGACAGTTGCGGGTTCAAACCCAGGCACACACCTGTGACTTTTCGAGGTTATGTGTATATACACAAAGAATTATCACGCACTTTAACAGTGAAGGTAAACATCGTGATGAAACCTGCACACCTAAGAGTTCATAGGTATTTCTTAGGTGTGTAGTCCGCCAACCCGCACTAGGTTAGCGTGCTGCATTAAGGAGACCAGTGCCCAGCAGTGATGATGATAGTGATCACCGAATTCGACAATGCTATAATTCTCTCTTATTGTTAGTCTGAGCTCCTAAGAACAATTCTTTCTTTTGCTATTATACTATGACCCTTATCCCTTCTTTTCTATTGACTTTAACTTTATTTTCAATAGTTTCCAACTCAGATACAATATTTTGATATTTTTTGTCCTATGTTTACATATTTTTCATCTTTATGTCAATTAAAGTCAAATATATAAGCATATTCATTACTGATAACACAAATCAAACTACTATATTTCTCTGAGGTACAATTACAGTACCCTTTTTATTCTACTATCAAAATAACCAATTTATGATTATCTTTAACAATAATGATAAAATATTCTATTTAATTCCAGGTTACTACCGTGTCAATTATGACACTGATCTTTGGGAAAGAATTATCGAAGCCTTAGAAGATCCTGCGAGAAGAGAAGTGATTCATCCCCTCAACCGTGCAACGGTACGTGATAATTAAAAAACTGTACCTTTTGCCTACTACCTTAACTTTACCTTTGCAAAATTTAATAAATATTAAAGATATTTACTTGTTACCAGATCAAACTTATTACTAAAATACTCACGTATATCAAAATCATGAATGACGCACAATTTATTGCTTCCTTTGCTGAATAATAATGAATAATATATTACACGTATATTTTTTAAAGACGAAGTCTCACTACACAATACTTTTTTTTAACTTAACCGTTAGCCTCTGACTAGACAATACACATAAATAACATAATAAAGAAAATGTGCTTACCAATTTATAGCTGCATCGATTAGAAATCTCCTAAGCATGTCGATATAAGAGTGTCTATAATCTCAACTAATATAAACTTATTAAAAATTTCAGCTAGTCGACGATGCTCTCAACTTGGCGAGAGGTGGAAGAATCGACTATGAGATAGCATTCCGCGTGGTGTTGGCGATGGAGCATGAGACAGAATATGCCGTGTGGAAGGCCTTTGTCAGGAACATGAACTTCCTGAGGAAGCGTTTGGTAGCGCTTGTCACTGAAGACGAGGATTTGGATCCTGATATTTATTTGGTAGGCTTTATGTTTCTTTTAGTACTTTTTATGACTTGGATAGCACGGTCTGTGCTGCATTCGGTGTTTATAAAAAAAAAAAGATACGGATTAATTAAAATTGATCCCATATTTTTAAGTCCTAGCACGGCATAAGTATGTGCCATACGATCTAGAGGTTCCAGCTTCGATTCTCAGGTCGAGCAAAGTGCTGATTTAGCGACCTAGGTTTTTTCATTAAAAAATTCTCAGTAGCAGCACGGAAATGTGTTCAAAAACAGCAATAGGCTCACCCCCTATTACGTTGGACTGCTAAATACCTGGCGAAATGTAGATGAATACAGGCTTGAGGTTATGTATGTATTTTTAAGTTCAACTTAAACAATTATTTAAATAATATTAGCACCCAAGTTTGGTAATGGTACATATTCATAATTTAAATTGATTTCTCACGATGTCCACAGAGAATGGTAAGAAGAACAATTGGAGCTGTGGAGGATGAAATTGGTTTCTACCCCAACCCTCAAACTACGGAGTCTGTGATGGTCTCATTAACCCGGGGTCTGGTCATGGATCACGCGTGCAGAGCAAACTACCAACCCTGCATCGCTGCTGCCCACGATTGGTTCTACGACGATAATAGCAATGATCCTGCCGTGTCAGTACTATAAGTTTTATCTTACTAATGATAATGTGGATATTTATATCTAAGAAGTAACTACTAACAGCACTTATCTGCTTAATGTTAAATTGTAAGAGGTAGTCACCATCAGTTTTGAGTGCGATGCCATAACGTCGCAGAATACAGATGTAAAGAATACTATTAAACTTTAGTCGTTGGGAGTGATTCACGTAAGCCCAAATTGCTGACGATAAAACATTCTAGCCACACCAGAAAATTAATGCTTCTAAATGTTTACTTTGAGCTGAAGTATTCAGGATCATCACGCACTTTAAAGCTAAAGTCGTGAAGAAACCTACACAACAAAAAGTCTTCCTAAAGGAATAAGTGTGTAGCATTAGACTTGTATAATAATAAGGTTGGACCTTTTTGGAGCCCTGTCCTTATTGAGTGATCTGGATGAGGTTTTTACCGAGTTTATTTTAGTTAAAGTTATCTATTATTCTTTTCAGAAATCCTGCTATCCCCCATGATATCAGACCAGCAGTCTACTGCACAATGGTCAGAGAAACCGGCGATGATGCTATTGACGTTCTATATAACAGGCTCGAAGTAGAAGTGAGTCATTACGAGCGAGTAGTCATCCTGGAGTCACTGGCTTGTGCGCAGGACGAAAGTTTTATCAACAAGTAGGTGCAAGTGATATTTCTAGATCTTGGTCTTATAATGTGTATTTGTGATGATTTTTTTACATTTATGTATTTACCAGTTATTCCTGCGTATATCCACTTTTACTTCTTTCCGGAAGCGAATTTTACATCGGACCGTCTACTGTAGGGACGGGAGTAGTGAAACGCATGACTGACGATACAATACTAACTCTTTATTGTGTCTCTACCAAATATATATGTTCTTACAGCTAAGCTATACACACTTACTTATGTCTACGCTACATCTCCCCCATAAAAATAAAAAAAAATGAATGATTACATTTGTTTTTTTTTCATTAGTATATCTTAAATTTATATTATTTATTAGTAAAGATTAAACATTAACATGAATAATATTGTATATGCTTTATCTTAGTAAATGTTATACACATTGCTAATTATTATATTTAAGAACAGTACAGTTTCGTTCTATTTTTATGAACTAAGTCTATTTTTCCATCTTTAATAATTTCTACATTGGGTGATAAATCTCTTACTACTACATATGGGCCAGAATAAATTGGACTAAACTTGTTTCCTGTTTCTTTCTTTAACAAAATTTGATCATTAGGCTGGTATATTATAGGATTTAATTTACAATCATAGTGTTCTTTCCTTGTCAACTTTGTTTGAATTAAATTCTTACGAGCTTCATTTTGTGACACCTGTAACCTATATTTTAACTCTAAAGGGTAACTGTCATGATTATATAAAGGTTCAATAGACGTTGACAAATTACTCGGTAGATTACATTTCTTTCCATATACCAATTCAAACGCTGTATAATTAGTAGAGCTATGTACTGATGTGTTATACGAGAAACACCAGTAGGGTAACCATGTGCTCCAAGTTTCAGGATGATTATCAGATTGTATTCTTAAAAATGCTCCCAAGTGCTTATAAGCATTCTCTAATGCACCAATACTCTCATGACGATAGGCTGTAGAAGAAAGTTTATTAATATTTAGTAATTTACATACCTCTCATTTTTGTGTTGATGAATTCTGTACCTCTGTCTGTTGCAATACTCGTAGGGACACCATGCTTAAGAATGAAATTTTCAACGAAAGCTTTCGCAACTTCGTTGGCACTTTTGGAAACGAGTGGACAAGCTATTATATATTTCGATAATTCACATTGCATGGTTAATATATACGAATAATAATATATAATACAATAGCTATCCTTATCTAATGGACCTACAACATCTAAAAATATCTTATCAAAGGCCGTATGTGCGGTAGTCGTTACCACCAATGGCTCTTTTGTATAGGTAGAATGTTTATGTGTCTGACATTTGAAACACTTTTAAGGAAGTCATGAACATCTCGCTCCATATTGGGCCAGAAATAATATTTTTTAATATTATTTAACATTCGCCTAATACCCGCGTGACTACTCGTGGGTAAAAGGTGAAAGTCATTGATAATAACTCGTATGTCGTCTTTATCGACTATTCTTTTGACATCTTTTAAAACACAAAGTCGTGTTCGTATATCGTCTTTATCGACTATTCTTTTGACATCTATTAAAAAACCAAAGTCGTGGTCCGGACCATGTATCATCATACATTATTCGTATCATTCTTAATAAAATATATTTCTTCAATATTATATAAACGAAAATATTCACCGAGTTCCCTCACAAAAGCGGCTGGCGTCAGTTATGATCGGGCCGTCGGATTTATAAACAATGTCATTTGAGATGGCACATAATTAAATGTACCTCTACTACTTAATCGTACATTATCATTTTGCAATTGCGATATAATTTTATTCCATTTAGTCTTTGTTATGTATTTCATTTCAACAGATTCTTTCGGCTTACTATGTGTTTCCACGACTTTTGGTTGATCAGACCAATCGTCAGGAATAACCATATCATCCGAAGAACTGTTTCCTAGCAAAGTCCTTTTTGTCTTCTAGTCATCACGTTTATGACAAATTCATGCATCTCTTACAATTCTTTCGATGACAAGCATACTCTCTATAATGCGTCCGTATCAATACCTAACATAATAATGTTACCGCCTAAATTATCTAATGTTAAGCTATAATATTATTTTAATCTAATATTGATTTGTATCTCCGTAATAAATCATCTCAAATTATTCCATGCATCGAACATGGTAATGTTTTAAAAACATAGAACACGTGAGTAAAATTGACGCCATCCACTGCTAAGTCTAAACAAACATTGGATATGTTGATTGTACTTTGCTCCTGAGTCCCTTAATCTGCGTTTTCTTAAAATGGTATGGAATATTTTGTTCGACTAAATGTTTATGTTTGATGGTTGAAATTGATGCTCCCGAGTCAAGTAACCACCTATATGGTTTTCCATTTATAGATAATGTTACTGACGTATTATTATCGCATGAAAAAATATGTTCTATTTCACGAAAATACCGATTTGTATCTTTAGGCTTGTCACTTTTACTCACACTCTCCGTCATAACTTGCAAAGACTCTTGAGGTGTTGTCCACTTGTTTCGACTACTATGATTTAAAGAAGACCTACCTCTGTTTGGTCTGTTTCGAGACGCATTCCACGAACCTCGTGACGAGTGACCCCGGTCGACTCCTTGATACTGTCGTCTATCACGCGACTGTCCTCTGCTTGTCAGTCCCCTAAAGTATCGACCACGTTGTCCTCTAAAAAAGTTATTTGTAGCACGCCTGTAATTATAGTTACCTTTGTTAAACATTCTTATGTCTCCGAGAGACGTCGATGACGATGAGAATTCCTCATCTACCGCAGCCTGTATGGCATCCTTAAGAGAATCAAATTTCTGAGCTGCAATAATAGTGCTCAAACGACGGTTTCGCAATCCGTCGGCAAATTCACAAACATCTCAGTAATAGCTTTTCCGTAATCATCAATTGACAAATTATTCTGAGAAAAAGGAATGTAATCTATTCTGTACAATATATTATATTATTCTCATTGAATTATTTACTACATGTCCTAGATTCACATCTACGCTTAGGACCCATTTTTATTTAATATCGTCTTTTTTACTTGACTCGTTATACATATATTTTATCTAGTTCTTTAGCCATAAAATACCTTTATTATTAATAAAAAAATATATACTTTGACATATACCGCACAGTACGTAAGACCTTTTATGTACGCACTATAAAAAAAAAACACACTTCACAAATTCACTTATCACTTGCCGATTGCTTCTGCAGGTCTAGGTCGAAAGCTTGCATGCCTGGGACAAGCATCGCATCGCATCTTGTCTGCCATCTTCGAACTTCTCCTCCTCGAACTTCTAAACGTCTTGTAAAATAATTCCTGCATTATCCACCGCTTGTGGCGATTTTTGTAAAATTTGTACTCGTAGTAAATGAATATAATGCCTCCCAAAATAACCAAAATTGTTAAAATTCCATCCCAAATTCCAGTCCAATCTCTGCACATCGTTGCCGCTGTTAGCTTTAGCACCGGTTGCGGTCTGGTTTAGGAACATCTTTTTTTTTCTTCTTCTTTTTTGTTGATTGGCACATTTTAATTAAATTTTATTTGCAGCAGATTTAACACAATGTAACTTTTCGCACTTTGATCATTGTTTTATAAGAGTTGCTCCAAATAAGGTAAGATATGCGGTGCCCGAGCGCGCTGGTCTCCTGTTACAGGCAGGGTCGCCATGTAGGGACGGGAGTAGTGAAACGCATGACTGACGATACAATACTAACTCTTTATTGTGTCTCTACCAAATATATATGTTCTTACAGCTAAGCTATACACACTTACTTATGTCTACGCTACACTACCAATATCTTTACGTGAAAAATTATTACACAGAGAAAATTATCATATAGAGAGTTATTTAGTATTTTTTTAAGCTATTGCATAGCTTCTTTCGCGGGCCTTGAGCGTGGAGACCGAATCCAGAAATTCCGTAACGAAAAAAATAACCTAACACCTAGTAGTGCGCAAGCTCTCAATTTCGTGCGCATGCGTACTGTTTAAATGATACTACATGTCATAAAAGAAATTAACCTCATCTATATTAATAATTTCGTGACAGGGTACGGTAGACTCGATCGAAACCATACCTGAATAATAAAACATATTAAAATAAAGATTTCGAGTCAATAAAATAAAACATATTAAAATAAAGATATCCGCAAAATTCGGATTGTCGAGTATTTTGATAAAATCTAATGGTGCTGACTGTTGACAGATAAATCGCTGTCGCCATATTAGCGAAACGTCACTATTGTTTTGATTACAATACAATGAACTGTGACACATGAGTCATGGCACGCCCTGATAATATATCCAAAAATAAATAATAATAAATATTTTTTACTCTTTCTTTCTTTCATGTCGTGTTAAAAAAGGATACGTTAGACAAAAGCTAAAGATATGACGTGAACTGTGGGGGTATACGGAACATCTACAATAGCTGTCAATGTCACAAAGATTATGCAAACAATATAATTTAAGTTATAAGTACATAAATACATAATGTATACAAGAATCAGATAGTCCTATCAAAGAATTATTAAATATAAGACAAATTAATTACAATTACCTAAGTTTAACGTGGAAGTATTATGCACGGTGAAAAGTAAAATCATGTCTGATTTAAAAATATGTCGAATATGCTTGAGAACAGACAGCAAAATGTACAAGTACGACAAATATCAATTGAAGCATTATTATGAAGAAGTTATGTGTTTTAAAGTGATTTATTTGTGTATGTGCACTTGGTTTAGGTTTCTTTTTTGCTTTGATATTAATTCAAGTTACACTTTTAGTTAAAAATACTGCAGAAATAAAATAAATAAATAATTATAATTGCATAAGTTGATAAAAAATGCTATGCAATAGCTTTACCGCGGCAGTCACCGAGTGCCACACGTCTTTTCTACGTATTTTTGGTATAAAATGAATTAAATTACTACTTCACCGATTTAACATTAAAATTTATATTCCCCGTTATGTTTACGCCAATATTTTTGTTATCGTGAACGTTGTATTTTTTATCATTTTATCACCTCAATAATACGCTAAAGCTACCCATTTGTTCTCTTATATATCTCAGCCCATACTTTACATGTATCTCTCTATTCAGACATTGTTCTTACTCGTTTTATATTGTCGCGCTATGTACCGATTTTATTCGTTTCCAGGTTAATTTAAAATTTTGTTGGGTTATCCTTCTTTTGCTTACTCACCTGACAGCATCAGGCATGCACATTGGTTTCGAGGACGCTTTATGTTACCCTTTTTAAATAAATCACCTATGAGATGTTTATAGGTGCGTCTAGGACGTCCTCGACCGACTTCACCACTCACTTCTGCACAGTAAATCTCTTTCGTAATTCTGCATTTATTCTTTCAATGTGGCCAAACCACTTTAGCATCCCCCTCTCAATTTTGGTCACTACATGGACATTCAAACCACATTTTTCCCTTTCCACCATATTCCTCACTCTATCTAACAATTTCAGCCCGCACATGCTTCTCAGCGCTCTCATTTCTACTATTTGTACTTTCATCATTTTATAATGAACAATAAATAACTTTGTAAGTTAGGCTCCACAATTCGAAATGAGATGCTACGTGCGGAACATTATAAGATTTATACTACACAGTGAGAATATGAGCCATGGGTAGTAATTTCAAAGTATAGTACCTATCATCATCATCAGCCCATATACATACATACGTTCCATTGATGGGTACGGGCCTCTTCTGCAACTGGGAGGGCTGAGTTGGCGGAAGACCTAAGAAACGAGTTCAAACCCCAGGCACATACCTCTGACTTTTCGAAGTTATGTGTGTATTCATTATGAATTACTTTAACGGTGTAGGGAAAATATTGTGAGGAAACCTGTACACCTAAAAGTTCTTTTTGCACATCATTTAATTTAATTTGCACATCATTTATGAAGACGGGCTTAATGACTTCGAGATTTTCTAACAGTCAACTTTGGGCCGATGCAGAAATAAAAAATTGTTCTGAATTTTATGTTACATTATTACATTCTTTCATGTTTCATCTCACCTTGAGAATATTTCCAACGTAGATAAAGTCAATATGAACAGTGACGTCATGTTTGATTTAAATGTCATTATTCTGAAGTTCTGTTAAAGATACCGTCAATATCGTAGAAGATAAGTTAATACCGTTGATTTTGGCGGTATTATCGAAACGCCTCACATAATACAAAATCTTTACATCCTTAAGATTACAAGATTTTTGACAGCCCCGTGGCGCAGTTGGCTAGATACCAGCTTGCGAAACGGAGGCCGCGGGTTCGATCCCCGCACCGAGACAAATGTTTGTGTGATCCACAAATATTTGTTTCGGGTCTGGGTGTTTGTGAGACCGAAAAGTCTCTCGTAGTTTCCGATACTCACGACACAGGATTTGTATCCAAGTGTGGGGTCTGAACTATGTATGTGACTGTTGGGTGTATTTATTTATTTATTTATTACACCATGATGAAAGTATATAACACGTGGTAAAGTTGCTCTCTAGGTATTTACCGTTAAATGTGATTTTAAGACTGTAACATATTAATGTCAGTGCAATGCAATGCAAGGTACTCAGCATTTGATAGGAGTTAGAGCTTACTGCACCACGCTGGCCTTCGCGACCTTGGACTACACATATTAAAAAGCTTAATAACTTTTTGGCGCGCAGGTTTCGTCATGACGTTTTTCTTTACGGGTAAAATACGCGATAATTCATTGATTAAGACACCAAGAATTTCGAAAAATCATGCGTTTTCATTGAGTTTTTGTCTTGACAACGCGCATATTCCTGGAGGCCATCATGGCTGTCTTAATAAAATAACACAATAACACAAATGAAATGTAATGAAATATAATTGGTCATGATTAATGTAACTTCAAATAATGAATCTGTAACATATAACGATACATCAACAACTAGTAAAATCATTAATAAATTAATTCTATGAGCTAAATTATAACATAAGTTTTAAAATATCACGACCCAATTTAGTAAAGTAATAAAAGATGTGAACATATAATATTGTAACTAAAATATCATCATCATCATCCGAAAGACGTCTACTGCGGAACATAGGCCTCCACTAAAGACTTCCAAAGCAATCTGTCTAACTGAAATATACTTGAAATAAATTTCGCCAATTGAGTTTTAAGTCCCTCATGATTGATCGACGAGCCTCTTGCCGTTTTTTGAGCACATTTCCATACTCTGAGCTGCAAACAAGAATCACTTATAGGAAAGAACTAAAGGACGGACGGGATCGCATAGCACGCACATGTGCCAAAAGACTACGAGACCGTTAAATGAATAAAAAAAACTTAAAATTATACTGGAATGGTCGAATATGATATTTTAAAATGAGTAAATAATAATAAATTTTGTTCATATACCAGGATGTCGGCCCGTATTGTGAATGGTTGTCCAACACTGCGATTCCGTTAAGGATTTTAAGAATAAAATGCATTAATTTAATAATTTTTTCTTCTTTCACAGTCTCCTTATGGAAACTATTACAGCAAACAATCCATATGTGACTGAAGAAAGAGTGAAAATATTCAAGGCTGTTGCAGAAAGTAGTTTCGAGAACGCCCGAATCGCCATGAACTTTATGTCGAGACGCTCTGCTGAAATCATACAATGGTAAGGATACATTGTCTTCTAGACTTCCTCCAAGCCAAAAGACCCCACTTTTTAATTAATCCAAAATTGGAGCGAGAATTTCGCTTTTGATTTAATTGTCGTATGAAGGGCATCTAGTTTCAACATACTCGTATTAAACTTGGGTCTTTGCGCCAAAAGAAACTACAAGTACAATCATTATAAAAATAACGTAGGTGTTACCTACATGTAATTAAAATATTACGTCAATTTTCTTATTGTAAAATTTTATGACCTTACCAGCATTCACAAGTCGCCTAGAACGAATCGTCCAGTAATATATTCAATTTTGACTGCCTCGTGGTCTCGCGGTACAAGTATGTGCCGTGCGATCTAGAGGTCCTGGGTTCGATTCCCGGGTCGGGCAAAGTGTTATTGGGTTTTTCCATTAGGAAATTCTCAGTAACAGCACGGAGTCTGGAAATGTGCCCGAAAAACGGCAATAGGCTCGCCCCCTATTACGTGGGACTGATACATACCTGGCGAAATGTGGGTGCAGAAATGCACCTCTGCCTACCCCTTCGGGGAATACAGGCGTGAGTTTATGTATGTATGTATGTATATTCAATTTTAATTTCACAGGTACGGTGGACTTGAAAAATTAGAAGAGTTAATATTTGTTATAGCGGATAACATGGCTGATGCAGACCTGTCTAATGATGTAAGTATGCACTGTCACTGATTATCCAATATGGTAATGTAGTATTATAAAGAAGTTATAAAATCACAAGTATGAAATGCTTCGTAACATGCTCTAGTCCTTTATGAGAAGATACTTAATATTTCCCTATGCTACATCAGCATTATCATCATCATCATCACCAACCTCTCTCACGTCCACTGCTGGACATAGGCCTCTCCTATGGCACGCCACTGGGTTCGATCCCTAAGCTACAGTAATGACTTATTAGTTGTTGCAAAAATTACATTGTAGACTGAAAAAAAAACAACAGTGAAGGAGATGTACTTACATTTTCAGTCCTCTTTGGCATCAAGAAACTATGAAATTAGGTCTAGTAACATATATATAACATCTATATCAGTCAGTATGTTAATGTTCAGCTGCTGATTAAAGGACTCCTCTACAATTAAGTGGTTAGGCCTTATAGACTAAGGATTATGTTTCCTCACAATATTTTCTTCACGACTCAAGCGCGTAATAAGTTATGACACACCCATGGATTCTAAAAGTAAGTGCTGTGTTTTGTAAGAGACCTTAGTAATACTTAGATTTTATTCCACAGTTCCAGATATGGGTGAACGCCCAGAACAACAATCTGGACGATTCTCAGGATATCGCTGAGAGAGCAGTCGCCCACGTCGCAGAGAATTTGGAATGGGACAATCTTTTCATGGAATACGTCTATGAATGGATCGATGAGAACGATGCGCCCACGCTCGCCGTGTCATTGTTTTTAGTTGGTATTACATTTGTAGTCACTTTATTTAACCACTAACCTTTTAAGCATATAATATTTCTAATTTATTTTTAAGAATCTTTATTGTTATTTAAATATTTAGTTTTAGAATTTTTATACTAAGTATTTCATGCCAGTATTTTAGAGTTATTTAAAGTTATTTTAGTAAATAGGTTTTATGACGAAGTTGAGATTAATCTGTATATAATTACTCCACAATACGATATACTATAAGTAGTTTAGAAAAATAAGAATTTAATTAATTAATTATGTCTTGAATGTAACATATGAAAGTGTAGACTCGGTACTATAGCTAGTTATAGTATTTGTAGTTGCCTCAAGCGAACGCATAAATATTTTGAAACTGCATTTGTTAGAAGTTATCTCCTGTTTATGGCATTATATCTTTCATCGAACTGTCATTTGATAAAATATCATGAAATGTTATGACGTCAATTTGTTAAGGCGAAACACTTGTGTTTGTAAAACATATTTGTAGTTTAAAGCAGTGAAATTATTCTAGCGTTAGCTTAAACGAATGATCACATCTTATTCATTGGATGATGTAATAAGAGAGTTTGATGTATTTTATTTTATTTAAATATTATTGAAATATTAATTATTTAAGATTGTTTTATAAAACAAAATTGCATAAAGTTTTATTCTATAATTTAAAGTATATATCAATTAAATTTAAGTTAGCTAGATATAGCTTACTAATTATGTTTTAAGCTTTAGAATTATGGTATAAGGTTTTTTACTGCATTTTCTCTCATATTTAATTAGACATTTAAGTATTTAGGTGCGTAAGAATATTTTTTAAGCATGTTTATAATCAATTTACTATTTATTATATCACTAAATCTGAAGCAAACGCGTCCTCTTGCTTCACATTTAGTTTTTTTAATTGCGTCATTTTATTTAAAAAAATATTAATAAGTACCTAAGTTTAATAGAATAAATTATATTATTAGATATTAAGCATGAATATTTTGTGTTTTAATTAAGTATGAATGTATATTGCGATTTGTAATATGTGCATATTACAAGAAATATTTAAAATACAAAAATAATTTATAACAGATATAAAAACTGTCTTTGTATTTATTTATAACTTTAAGCCCGAAATGAATGAATCAAAAAAAATGTTGTGTATACGATAAAAATATTTATAACATACAAATTTGATTCCACGATGGTGCAAATCTTATGTTAGAAAATAGTATAGGAATGTATAAAAATAACAACTAGTATTATAGATAATAGTAAATAATAGTAGATGCTAATATCCGCATAGAAAGAAAGACAGTATGAAAAGCTGGATCTTGCTAAAATATTTCCAGTATAATCCCTTAAAAGCGGCCTACACCCAACAAAATCCTTCTATTTAAATGAGATCGTTAGGCATTCTTGTGAATAGCATTCAGCACTTCTAATACAGCAAGCTACCGATGGTTACGTTTACTAATTATTTCGACTCCTTTTCAATCTAGCATAAATAAAAATATATAGCAACCTACTGCAAGTTGCCTTAAACCAAAAAGTTCACAATCTCACCTTTCTAACATCATCATTTCTAACATATTTTGTTTTAATTAGGTTCAAAAACACTATTATTAACTACAAGACATACACATAATCAAAAATACATAGAAAAAATAACACCAGATGTTTTTTGCAGGAAACTAAATCACTAAAAGGCTAGAAAGCAATGAAATTTGACTTCTAAGCTTCTAAGGAAGCTATAATACTGACACAATTACCGAAACCTATCAGTTACTTTTCTTAACATAAAAATATGTACAAAATATTACAGGGCAAGAAATACAGCTAAATTTGCCTTATCCCCCATCACAGTGATGAAGTCCTACCTACCAGTTAACTTATCATAACATCGTTCCATATATTATTTTATCTAGATCAGCAAACATTAGGACATAGCATATGTTAGATATGGATCTTTTATCACTTCAAGAGAACCAGCTACATGATAATAAAATTGTAATTCTATCTTCTTATTTATCAGTATAAACCTAGATGACACTATCGGCATGTTAAGATATGATCTGATTAAACTTCAAACACATTCTTTAAAGACCTATTTCGCTCAATACAGTAGATTGTGGCAATCGCATGGGACGGATATCGAGTGTATAGTGAAACGCCGGCCATTTTGTGATCAAAAAAATGGTCCGGGAAAAAATAAAATGGAAACTTGCCATTATTTTATACATCATTTTGCTAGCTGCCTACACGCAGTCACTCCCAATAGACAAGCAAACTGCAAGATCTGTCACAACCACTGAAACGGCGTTTGTTAATCCAAATACAGTGATACTAGGAGACCACGATGTTGAAGGAGATTTTAGTATCCCTAGTGGCATAGTATTAAACGCCATTACCGTAGCTAATCTAACTCGTTCAACATTTCTAAGGAATATAAGACCAGGACAAGATGTAAGACAATACTCTATTTCAATAACATTCAATGGAAATCAATTCATCGGACGAGCCGTTCTTGACGTGGTAATAACAGAACAATTGATAGAAGAAAATTTATTCTTCCATTTTGATAATGTTGAAGTACAAAATGTACTTACGGGAGTGTTTACCGAAGCAAGTGCGTTACCGGCAGCAAGTTTCAATTTAGAAGATGGAATACTTGAAGTGGAACCAATACAAGAAGCGGTTTCATACATCGTCATTGTGGAATACACCGGAACCTTGAGGAACGATGGCCGAGGTCTCTACATGGGAGAGGGTGAAGATTTGTAAGTACTTTGTTTTTTTTACGTTATTTTACTAGATACTTAAAATACTGTGACAACAAAGTGAATGTCTTATTAAATGACAAAATACATCATAATTATGATAAAAGATTAATCACTAATTCCTGTTTTAGGCTTAATAATTTCACCGTCTTTTTGAATTTCTTGTTTGTATATAAAATATTGCAATCCATACTTAATTTTAGCTTTAAATACATAATATAAATTTATATTATCTCGCTTGTAAACAAATGACAGTACGATAAATATGTAACAAATATACCATGATTGTTACATAATAAAATTACGCTAAATATAAGTCAAGAGTTGGAAATATTGTTTTCCTAAGCAAATTATTTATTCTAAATGGATAAAAAAAAAATTATTGATAACATTTATGTTTTTATTTATTTAGTTAAAAATAAATCGAAGAGATATTAAAAATATCAAATAGTCTGTATACAAGTAATACATTTTAGATTTGTACACAAAAGTGCTCCGGATGAGAGTAAATATTACTGGTGTTTAAACCTACATATATAAAATTTAAGATGTTGACATAAAATTGTAACTATAAGTTTATTCAAGCCTTCGAAGTATCTAATTATGGAGAAGTTATAATATTATAGTTTAATTAATTAATTAATATAGTTAGGGTTTTGAAATATTTCCTATGATTAATGTGGTTAAATGGTATTGTATAAAAAGGTACCTCGATTATCCCGCGTAATATGAACCATTGAGAGCCCTGGGCTTAAATTATTTTTTGGGTTCATAGTTTTAAATTTAATTGATTAATTATATATTCAATTTTGTGACTAATTATATGTGTAAAATTGATATGCATAAAATATATTTTTTACAGTTCTTACATCGGAATGAACCTGCACCCAACTTACGCCCGACGCGTGTTCCCGTGCATGGACGAACCCACGGAGGCATCAACTATGACATTCACCTTCAACAATGTTGAGTACACGAATATTGCAATGAATTCAATATTGGCCGAAAGCACTGAGAGCTCGTAAGTTGAAGACCTTTTATTGCTTATTTTCGTTCATTCGTGAGGTACTAATATTATAAACGCGAAAGTAACTTCATCTGTAAGTTACGCTTTCATGTTTTTTAGTCACTGATAAAATTGATTTTTATTAGGCTTTACTTTTTGAGAACCCTTTTCTTATCACTTTATACCTGGCTTGAGCTGATTTTCAGTAACATGCTAAGCTATTGCAAGACCTATAAAAAATTCAGAATCCTAAGTTTATTATTAATCCTAATACTTTAGTATTCAATGAAAATTTCAGGCACCAATTCCGGGCATTGCAAAATCCACCTCACCTCTGGAGTATGGTGACACACAACTTCATTAACCTAAATATCCCCACCACCAACGTCACTTTGGTTGGACGTCCAGGCCGCACCAACCAAGACTCCCAAGCATCTTTGGCAATCAACGCATACTTAGGGTTTCTGAATGAATGGACTGAAAGATCATACTTCGGAATCGTGGTTAACCAAGGGACCCAATTGCAAGTGCTCGCTTTACCAGACGTAGACAGGGATTGGAACGGGCTGTCCAATATCGGAATATGGTGAGTAATAATGTAAAATATTGATATTCAACCCTAGATAAAAGAAACGATGTTAAAAATATTACACGTCGCTATACCGTAAGGAAACCAAAACAAACACAACAGTTAATCAGCTATTGTATTTTTTGTCGTCCAATCGAACAAGATAAAAAATATAAGTTTAATACACTCTTATTATAAAGCAAATAAATTTCAATGACGAATTTATAAATAAACATGATGTCTAACATTACGTTTTAATTAAAATAAGATCCTTCTGTCCTTATTCAAAATTACGAAAAAAATTTTTTAGAGACTAGGCATACATTTATCAATAGTTACCAATTAACACTTTCTTTTAAGGGAACCCCACCTCTTAATGGAAACTTCGGCATCGGTGTTGCAAAGGAAGAAAGTATTGACAACGATCGCTGAGGCAATGTCTAAGCAGTGGTTCGGTTACCTCATCCATCCGAATAACTGGAGGCATCAATGGGTAATCTCCGGTTTGGCGACGTACGCTGCTAAAGAAGCCGTGCGAGACGTAAGTACTATTAAAAAAATATTCATTTGTACCTGAATAAAGACCTGTCGAATATATATTAATTCGTAGTTACAGCTGTGATAAACCTTAATCTTTAAGTGAACAATAATGTTTACATTCACTAAACTCATTTATTAAAAAATATGTTTTATTATTTTATTAAACTGTAAGAGATGTTAATGAACAATCGAACCTTTCATAATTAAAATGCAGAAGATATAAGATATGATAAGAGTAACTTTTTGAGAATTTTGTGTTTGTCAATTTGATTCACCTGATTAACCGAATCATCGAAGTGAATGTTCCAATTACATTCCTGCTAATAACGGTATGCAGATCAAGGTTGCGTATTCACTATGAAGTGTAGGCTAGATGCATATATATCTATAAAATAAATAATAATAAATAAATACACCCAACAGTCACATACATAGTTCTGACCCCACACTAGGATACGAGTCCTGTGTCGTGGATATCAGAAACTACGAGAGACTTTTCGTTCTCACAAACACCCAGACCCGAAACAAATATTTGTGGATCACATTTGTCTCGGTGCGGGGATCGAACCCGCGGCCTCTCGTTTCGCAAGCTGGTGTCTAGCCATCTGCGCCACGGGGCTGTCAATTCTATATTCATTTTTGTGGAATCAGCTTTCCTCGGCGGTATTTCCAAATGGATACGACTTAGGGACCTTCAAGAAAAGAGCTTATATTTTCGTCAAAGGCCGTCAATCCACAAATGATTCCTCTGGTATTGTGAGTGTTCATGAGCGGTGTTGACTACTTAATTTTAGTTGGCTCACTAGCTCGTTTGCCTCCTTTCCCATAAAAAAGTAGTAAATCTCAATTAGTACCTGATTAAAAAAAACAATATCTCCTAATGAAGGAATAAATAAAAATATTTAGACGACAAACATATCTTTTCCAGTTTCAATCTGACTCCTTGGGAATTGACATCAGTCTTCTAGATGTAAATACATTGTTCATAACTGACATCATACAAGAGAGCTTGCTTCGGGATGCCTACGTCAGTCCGGGTCTATTAGAGCCGAATGAAGATATTTTCGACGAAGACCGCATTAGAGATCACATTAACGGCCTCGTCAAATACAAAGGTCCAGCCATCATGCACATGCTCAGACTGATTCTTGGCGATGAGGGTACTGACCTAATTCAAGCTTCGGCTAGAGCATTGCTTGCTGGAAGGTAAGGAACTTAAAGGTATTGGTAAAAGGGTTGAATGGCGTTGGTTTTTGAGGCGGTGGCATTTCGTTCAACCTTATGCACATTATGTATGTATGTATTTTATTGCCATTTCTGGATTAAATTAATATTAAGGAAATGTTTTGCTAAATCTTTCTTCATTGTTTGTATATGTAAATAAATCAAGATGACCGTGGTGTATCACGTTATATGATAAAGAAGGCTTGTGTGCTGCAATAGAATAAATTACTCCAACTACATTAAATGTTTCTTTCAGAGCTCTACAAACGGTTAGCACTCAGAACTTCTTCGATGCTGTAAATAGTGCAATATCGACTAATCCAGGAGCAGGTTTCATAGAAAACGTTAATGATTTCCTCGACCCCTGGCTGCATACCGCCGGTTACCCAATGGTCCACGTAGGATTGCGTCAGGGAGGAGTTCTTCTCACTCAGGTAATAGACATAAACACATTCAATCTTATATCGCCGAATTAGGCAGAGGCAATTTATATAACAAAGCTTCTCTAGATATACTCATATACAAAATTTTAATATATTTTTTTTAAATAAACATGCCAATAAAAATTGGAATCTATTGAAATCAAGTAAAGAAATGATCTGAAGCAGAGTTTTTAAAAAAAGACGCTAACAAAATTTTTGGTAGTGACAAACAAATACAACAATGATACCTAGTTGTAGAACAACATGTCGGAGGGTCTTGTGTGTTATTGTTTTTTTTAAATAGTGACAGTAAAATTACTGGAGGTAATTTCAAAAACTTAGTACAGAGCTCCGTTCGGTCCGGCGTTCCGAGCGAGAATGAATCATCATATTTACACCCTACGTTGGACGCACAGTGGGGATGCGTCGACACTTCGACAAATATAATAATTTAGATAGTGTCTTTTGTCACTTGATAACTATTACGCATTTTGGTATGAAATTGAGAATTAAAAAATGTTTATTTGTTACAGGAACGTTTTACATTCACTTCCCAGCCTCACATTAATTACGAAGTGCCTTTAACCTATACTACCAGTGTGAATCCAAATTTTGAGAACGTACGTCCCATAACAATGATGGATGCCACAACCACATTAAATATGGCGCTCGATGAAGAAGACTGGGTCATATTTAACATTCAGGGTCAAGGTACAATATATGGTTTTCTTAATATATAAGTGATTCTTGGATATTGTAGACGTCTCGCCACGAGGTCACGTCTCGAATCATTAAATAACACATGTTGATACAAAAAAGTAGATAAAAAAGATGTTCATATAATAAAATCCCGGGGCCATTCATTTTAAAGAAATCTAAGAATTAATTAGTCTAAGAATCGTTCTCTTCATAGTGGCCAAAAATGTTATCTATCATCCTTCATAAATCCATACGGACTATACCATCTATCTTGTATCTTTTTATGTATGTATCTTTTTTGGCCCAAGAATTTAGATTCTGTTCCCGAAATATGTAAGGGCCAAAAAACTCGTCGATATTCTCACAGATCAGCATCAGTTTTAGGTGTTTTTGAGGTGATCAATTTTGAAAATGGCTCATATTATTATTTTTGGCTTGTGGTGTTTTACGGTCAGAATTAAAGGCCCACACATATTATTAAAGGTTACTACCGTGTTAACTACGACGCTGACCTATGGGAAAGAATAATAGAAGCGTTAGAAGATCCGGGAAGAAGAGAACAGATACATCCACTGAACCGAGCTACGGTATGTTTACATTTAAAACTTTTCAAATTATCATTATGGTTAGTCACATATTTGTACAATAGAATTCAATACGGCAAGCATATCTCGGACACGTATTAACGGAAGCAGGTAATTCTGTTTTGGTAGACAGTAAAATATCGCCAACAAAATTTGTATTCACCTAAGCACATACCGTAACTTAAATTCATTTATGGATTGTATGGAAGAATAATCTTCACTGTACTTTCCCGTTACAATACAAATCTATTTCTGTATTCCCAAAAGGTTAGGAAGAGGAGTATTTCCGCACGTGTTATGGGCAACGAACTTTAAATGAGCTGTTGTTGAAAAAATACTAATGTAACTAAAACTAATTCCACGATGTCAACTTGTTTCGCGAGACCAACGAGGCAGTTTAGTCAGAAACAAAAAACATTGTAGCTAAATACGGATATTGGTCTCTATAATTTATAATTATGTATAGGAGAAGGTGGTAATGTGGCCCCCCACTTTGTTTTTTAAGGTTTATTTCTAAAGTAATGGAATTAAAAATATGGAAAATGTTTTATTGGGTTTCGTATTTATTTGTGTGTACATATCTTACTATGAAACAAAAGAAACTCGCTAAATAAAATCAAAATTATCATTTATTCTTAAGTAATCAAATTTGGCATCTCGAGATCAACTGATGGTAATGTGGCCCCCGGGGTAATTTTATCAATAAAATGCCTGAAAATTTATCAATAAAATGCCTGAACCATTCAGTGAACGAATTGGATCGAATCCAACCAAATGGATGAACTTTGCCAATCGTTCCAGGAGGTCCACTTTTTAACAAAATATCCGTAAAGTTTTTGCTTGGAAAAATCATCGTAGGCGGTTCAAATATACCTGATGCACTCTTGCATGCACGTCTCTGGTTTCTTCATCGAAGATAGAGGCAAAACAGTTTGTCTAGGCATCTGAAACCGCAAAATAAAAATATGTGAATGATAAGCAAGTCATACTTGTTATGTGCCCCCGGGGCCATGATACAACCAGTGTCAGGGGGCCAAATTAAAATTATTGAAAATATTTTGATAAACAACCTAAAACAATTGAAAAAATGTAAAAAATCTATATTTACCTTATATATCCTGTAGAAGACAGTGTCACGAACACAATATTCAAAACAACAGCAAAAACTATCATTTTTTTATAAATTATGGAATAAAACTCACAGTCGAAAAATAAGTTTGTCGGGTACGAGTTTCGACTTGTTCAAATGACGAACGAACGTAACCGCCCCAAGCAGATTTGTAGGGTAATAAATCAATAGTATACGGAAATGGTCCCGTTGCACCAAAATAATATAAGACGGCGTTATGCGAACTAACTATTATTCAAGGGGGTCAATATACCTGCGGGGGTCACATTACCACCTTCTCCTCTATATATTATGTTCTTCAGTAAATAATTAACTTCATTTCTATTTCAGCTCGTCGACGACGCCCTAAATTTAGCAAGAGGCAGTAGGCTAGACTACGAAATCGCTTTTCGTGTGGTGTTGACGATGGAACACGAAACTGAATACGCTGTGTGGAAAGCTTTTGTTAGAAACATGGACTTCTTGAGGAAACGTCTAGTGGCCTTGGTTGATGACGATGAAGATTTGGATCCTGATATTTATCTGGTAATTTATGCATATAAGATAAATGATGTTCTTGAGGTTTAGGCGCGCGGTCAAGGATCTTGGCGGTCACGGGTTCAAACCCCAGGCACACACTTTTCGAAGTTATGTGTGTATTCACAAAGAATTATCACTTACTTTAACATTGAAGGAAAACATTGTGATGAAACCTGCACACCTAATATAAATACATAAAATACGATATTACTTAGAACATGTCAAAGCAAAAAAATATTTGTACATAGATACAAAACACTCATGCTTGTATTTTTAAAGAGATAAGCAGAGTTGGTTGTAAATAACACGCAACGATCTTTGATCATGATTTTTTTAGATGTTTTTGTATCCTATTTAAATAAGCATAAAATTTATTTACAGAGAATGGTCAGAAGAACAATCAGGTCTGTTGAAGATGAGATAGGCTTTTACCCTGACCCACTTCTCACAGAGCCAGCCATGGTAACTTTGACTCGAGGCCTTGTCATGGACCATGCTTGTAGAGCCAACTACGACCCTTGCATCGCCGCTGCTGTGGACTGGTTCTACGATCCTAACAATAACGGTGTTGTGTAAGTACCTATGTAAATTAAGTCCAAAAATCTAAGGTGATGACATCAAACAAACGTTAAATTCTTATGTTTATAAAGGTAACAAGAATTTTTAAGAGCCATAAGTCAGATGCATTATAATTGCATATTTTAGATTAAGCTTTCTAAGTGCATTTTCAAGAAAAAATCTAATATCAAACTCATACATTTGATGGCGAAAGCTAACAGATGTAAAAAACAAGATGTGGGGTTGACACTCCTCAGTGTCTCTCTCAAAATCTCCTCGATTTTCGACGTACAGAATTAGTCTCTGACTTATGAACTACGAGAAAAATAAAAGTAAAAAAGAAAAAGATACCCAATGTAATAAGAATGAGGCCGCTACCCAGCCGTGATAAATGAAGCATTAATGAGATCGGATAACATTATATTTTACAGAAACCCCAACATACCATACGACATCAGACCAGCAGTATACTGTACCATGGTCAGAGAAGGTAATGCGGACGTAATCGACGCTTTGAACGAGAGACTCGAAATAGAGGCTAGCCATTACGAACGAGTAGTTATCCTGGAGTCAATGGCGTGCTCTCGAGACGATAACTTTATTCTCGGGTGAGTATCAGAAATTCACGACTAATATACAAGGTGCAAAAAGACCGTGATCTAAAACGAAGACGGGTAATAGATATGATGATTACAAAAATATTGACAATAAAAAAAATCCCCAAAAAATACATTTTCTTAGCCATCATAAGAATTTCCTGTCTCAGTTTTCGTTCAAACACTGTCTCGTAATAACCCAAGGAATAAATTTAAGTCAATATTTTGTAATGTTATACAGGTATAACAAACCGTGTTCGAAAACTAAGACATTACAGCTTGTTTGGTGGTTATGGTGATTACGAATACGTCAATAATTTTATTCATTTTTGGATCTTTTTAGCGTCAATGCGTTTGTATCATGTAATTATCATAACTATGATCTGTCTAAGTTTTCAATCACGATACTTCCGCACTTATATTGGTTTAAGCATATTTATCCTTGTGTCACAAACATGGTTTAATTGTTGTACTGTTGACTCCGTCGAAAATCAGTGCTTTATAACAGGGAAGATTGATCTGGTAGTTTATCTCCACGCTTACTACAGGAAATAAACTTACTAACACATGTACATAAGTGTTCACATTTTTGTTTTTTAATATGTGTATGTATAATGAATTGTTGAAATAGGTATTGGTGTAAAAAGTTTAATTTCATTGCTTCCCATGATGCATGAATTTGTTGAAAGTTCATCAAAAAATTCTTGTTATTGGAGTATTACTTTCAACAGTCTCCTGGAAGAAACAATCACACCAGGCAACAGATACCTCACTGAAGAGAGAATGAGGATATTCAAAGCAGTGGCAGAAAGCAGCACCGCTAATGCATGGATCGCTGTGAACTTCATGTCAAGACGGACTCAAGAAATCAGGAACATGTAAGTTTCGTTGTGATCGATAGATTGTTTTTAAGTGATTCCGATAGTTATTGTCACTTCACTAACTCTACACTTTGATTGTAAGTGGTAAAAAAACAATTTCGTTAATTGAAACTGGATTTAGATGTGAATAGGCTGAACCGGGGTACTACCACTAAGTCACAAAAAGCCAATGTAAATCTTGTTTCGATATCTGGAGCATGGAGCACGGCAAAGTGCCCTCAGTTGTACCTGATAATACTAGTATGTACTGTCCAAATAGAGAATATTGAGCCCATTAGCCAGTCTTAATAAGGGTGAGAGTTGATGGAAGTCGCCACTGCCGACACTGTTTGGACTGCAAAGAATCATCACGTTAAATGTAATCATTTTTCCGGGACAGTATAAAAAAAACACAAAAAAAAAAACGGTTCTAAGCCACATTACATTTTCTTTCGAAGGTATGGCGGAGATCAAAAGCTGGAAGAATTAATATTTGTTCTCGCTGACAACGTTGCTGATGGCGGTATGGCTACGGATGTAAGTTTTTTGTGAATTTGGAACAATGATATGTAATATTATGATCAGATATAACCTATTTGATCATAATCATCATCAGTCCATATACGTCCCACTGCTGGGCTCGGGCCTCCTCTACAACTGAGAGGGTTTAGGCCTTAGTCCACCACGCTGGCCTTGTGCGGGTTGGCGGACTACACACCTAAGAGATTCCTAAGAACTTTTAGGTGTGCAGGTTTTATCACGATGTTTTCCTTTACCGTTAAAGCAAGTGATAATTCATTGTGAATACACACATAACTTCGAAAATTCAGAGGTGTGTGCTTGGGGTTTGAACCTGCGACCGCCGAAATTCTCGACCGCGCGCCTAAACCTCGAGGCTATCACTGCTACTATTTAAATACGACATATTTGGCCTTTTCTTTCCTGTTTTGTTACGTGCTGTTAAGAACGAATTAATGACGTCACTTGCTCTGTATTTGTTAAAAGTTGTTTTGGTAAATACAGAATTAATGTCAAACCAATATGTTCTATAATAGAACTGGATTATTGGGCGATTACAGTACTACCATTATTTGTATGTAAAAACAAGTATAAAATAACTCAATATTTTCTTACAGTTCAGCATATGGGTAAACGCGCAGAATAACAACTTGGATGACTCTCAAAGCATCGCGGAAAGGGCTTTGCAACAAGTCAACGAGGCTATGGAATGGAACGACAACTTAATGAATTATGTTTACGACTGGATCGACGAAAACGACGCGCCCACGCTCGCCGTGTCTCTTGTGTTAGTCGGTATTACATTTATTATCACTTTATTTAATCATTAATATTTTAACAATCCATAATCATATTATTTAGTGACAAAAGAAAACAATAAGAATATTATACGAATTAAATATTTTAAAGTAAGGTAATTAGTAAAATATTCTCTAACTATAGTATAGTTTTATATTAGAATTTTTTCTATTGAAATATTGTTAATATTTATTTAAAAATAGTTGTATAAAATTACTCCACAATACGATTTAATTAATATAAAGTACATTATAATGAATGAATATTTTACAATTAATTTAATTAACTATTTGTAATCAACGTTAAAATAATTTTAGTCGGATAATAAATTAATGAGTAGGAACTCAATACTATACTAGGTTATAGTATTTTGAGTTTAATAAAGTTGATGTCCGAGGATTTGGTTAACCGTCCCACGCTTTATTTGACTATTTCGCATGTCATATCATCGATAAAATAAAATAAACCTTTTAAGATGAATGATGAATTATCTTTATTGCAATTTAATAAGACTTATCAGGAATCGTGAATTCAATAAAAATAAAAAGAGACATTAGAGACTAATAATTATAACATTGTAATTAAAACAATAAAAATAAAACCTTTTACAATATTATACTCATATAAAAAAAACGTAAATTAAAATCTGGCAGTGAATTCAATATCGGGCGTTAACTTAAATGACCTGTCACTTCTTACTACATTTTCAGATGTAATGAGAACGTTTGATGTATATAATTTAATATATTCATAAATTAATTTAATTTAATTATTTCATACAAAATTGCACAAAGTTATTACTAATATTATTTCATAAGATAATCAGAATTACAACTGATTTTATTATTAGTTTAATGCATATTAATATTTATATTGTACGTAAGTTTAAGATGTAAGGTTCTAATAGTATTTACTTCAGTGTAATACAATGTAATAACATGAATTAACATTGATGTTATTACAGCATTTTTATTCTTATTTTATTGATAGTTTTCAAGGTGCTTATAATTTATTACATTTTTAAATGCTTATAATAATTTAAGATATATTTAAACTAAATTTGAAGCAAACGCGTCCTCTTGCTTCAAATTTAGTTTAGTTTTAAATTAATAAAATAAGTAATTAAATTTAGTTAATTTAATTATGTAATACAATCAAATAAAATATGTTTAATAATATAATATGTTGATGTAAAATAATGTTTAAATTAATCTGTATTTTAATTAGTAAATTGATTATAACAAATATTATGTTTAAGGCACAATATTTAATAGTAAGTTTTTAATTAGTGTAATTTGTGCACAATACACTAATGTATGGATTAAATATAAGTATAAATAATAAGAGTTTAATTGTTTTTTGACTAGAATTAAATATGAAGCAATTTCAAGTTATTAATAATTTACTTATATCAGGCAAGCTTAAGCAAGAAACTTACTTTCAAACCGACTTCGATTCCCGTACTGCGTCAAATGTTATTGGATTTTTCAAATAGAAGATCCCGAAAAACGTAAACAACTTCGTGAAAGGAGTATATCGAAATACGTGTCTGTCTACCCTTTCGAGGGTATAACCTGGAGTTAAATCATCATCTTCAGCCCATATACGTCCCACTTCTGGGCACAGCCTCCCCTACATCTGAGAGGGTTAGGCTTCCACGCTTGTCTAGTGCGGGTTGGCGTAATCCAGAGTTATATATCAATCCTTACAAAATTGTAAGTATGTTCCCGTTTCTTTAACACTATTACAAATTTTAAATGTGTTACTGATCAGCTTTATATTTGTCATGGCTTTCATAATATTTTCCTTGGTACATTCAATCATTTCAGTCTCATAACTTAATCACATACACACAATATTAATAAAATACTACGTATGGTTACAAATACTTATGACAAAGCATTTTATCTTAGGAAAGTAAGTATTAATGACACAAATATGAGTAAAAGAGAGGCTGCGTGCTTCATGGAGTTGTCTCCTACCGACATTTTCTCAGTGACAGGCGCTTGAGTTGATGGCTGCAAAAAAATATATGATTAATAATAAAAGTAACCCAACTCTTCTCATACCACACTAAAGTTATAAGAAATAAGTTTTTTTACGTGGTCGCCACAAACTACAAAAGACTTTCCGGTGTCCCAAAACCCAGACTCGCAACAAATATTTACTGAAGAGTCGCTAGACTCCACCTCTCAGTGTCATTTTTGTGAGGGCCGTGCGATCAAAAGGTCCTGGGTTCGATTCCCGGGTTGGGGAAAGTGTTATTGGGTTTTTACATAAGGAAATTCTCAGTAGCACTCCGTGCGTACGACTGCTAGATACCTGGCGAAATGTGGGTGCAGAAATGCACCTCTGTCTACCCCTTCGGGGAATATAGGCGTGAGGTTATATATGTGGTTTGACTAATCAACACAATTTCACCGACCTTTTCTTAACTACTCGCGGACGCCAATCGCCATACAAGCATCATAATATAGCTCTACCACTAGGCACAAAAATTCATACACAATTTTAACACGATTATAAGAGTCACAGTTCATGATGATGCTGACTTCATAATTAAAATGTTGTTTCGTCCGCTATATCGAATACACATACTTGTGCCGCGAGACCACGAGGCAGTCAGTATAACTAATTAAATTATCGTACAACACTTACAGTCTCAGTGGACATCAAAGGCAGAGGTCTCGGCACGCCGTACGGAATCTTGATCAGGAATCTGTTATGTTCTCGACTGAAATAACATAAAAAATGTTTCAATAGAAAAATGACACCAATTTGACTGGTAATAGGGATCTTATAGGGATGGGCTTACTTTAGCAAACTATCGTTATGTCTGTAAGCGTAATATGTTTTACGGTTCGATTCCATGTCACTTCGTTCGTCACGCCAATTTATTAACACTGATCATATTGCTCATCATCGCTTGTGTGTTCACAATGAATTATCACGTACTTTAACGGTGAAGGAAAACATCGTGAAGTAACCTGCACACTTCAATTTCATTAGGAATTTCTTGGGTGTGTAGTCCACCAACCCGCTCTAGGCCTGGGTGATGGACTAAGACCTAAACCATCACATTTGTAGAGGGCCTCCTTTGTGCCCACCAGTGGGAGGCACATATATTGGCTTATGATGATCATTTGGCTCGGAAACAGATAAACGCAGGCAAAACCAAAATACATTAAGATGGTGTTGAATAAGATGGTTGATATTCAAGCAGGTTATTTTCTACAACCATCAAAAATCATTTTTTTTTCATCTCTCTACCACCCTAAGGAAGGCCGTTAGAGAATGCCACAGGCATTAAGACCACCTATATACAGTTTTGTGTATGAAGCCTAAATAAAATAAAAATAAATAAAATTAAAGAAGGCAAACAGAATGACGTGTACAAAATTTTGCTACTTACAGTCTATGATCGGCAATGATACGGTCTTCGTGTTCTATCGGATTCAATTTTCTAAACGCGAAATGGCTATTCGTATCGTTAGAAAGCATGTAGTAACAAGCCTCTCGTGTGTCCGGGTCGAGTCTGCAACAGTCACATTTATAATTACTGGTTTTCGATTCCCGGGTCAGACAAAGCTTTTTCTTTTAGGAAATTCTCGGTAGCAGCACGAAGTCTGAAAATGTGCTCGAAAAGCGGTAATAAGATCGCTCCCTATGACGTGGAATTACGCAACTGCCTAAATGGGTTTGCAGAAGTATACCTCTGTATTTCCTTTCGGGGACACAGGTGTGAAAATTCTGTGGCGATCCCAGGGGTTGAAGCGTTCCTAATAACACTTCGTCAGGGTGTCAAATATATTTTATATTTATGTTGCGTTGATGGCCTCGAGGTTTAGGCGCGCGGTCGAGAACTCGACGGTCGCAGGTTCAATCCCCAGGCACACACCTCTGACTTTGAAGTTATGTGTGTATTCACAGTGAATTATCACTTACTTTAACGATGAAGGAAAACATCGTGAGGAAACCTGCACACCTAAAAGTTCTTAGGAATTTCTTAGGTGTGTAGTCCGCCAACCCGCACTAGGCCAGCGTGGTGAACTAAGGTCTAAACCCTCTCAAATTTAGACCCGAAAAGAGCGAGAAATTTAGGCCCGTGCTCAGCAGTGGGACGTATATAGACTGATGATGAATGATTATGAATGGTGTTGTGTTGCTCGTCAACCCAACTATACGAATAGAAGCATTTGTAAAAAGTTAGTTGCTATTAAAGAAAGTTCTTCGTTTATTTAAATACAATTATATTTATTTACTAGCTGACCCGGCGAACTTTTGTGTTGTTTTTTTTTTTTTGTAGCCTAAGTTACTCCTTATTACATCAGCTATCTACCAGTGAAAGTCCTGTTAAAATTGGTCCACCAGTTTCAGAGATTAGCGGGAACAAACAGACAGACAGACCAAAATTAAAAAATATTATATATTTATTTTGGTATATATGTGCCGTGTATACATTTATTAAAAAGCGGCTATTTCAATATTACAAACAGACACTCCAATGTTATTTATTTGTATAGATTACCCTATCATATTTTAAGAAAGTATCCACTGATCATTGGTTGAGATAATCCTAGTGATGTTGTTGCTTTTGCAGCGATGTTGTTGCTTTTGCAATATGCAATACACGTACTCACATTTGCTTCCCTCTCCTACTGTCTGCGTACATCTGATGCAGATATGTAAGACACTGCTGGTGGTTCACGGTGGCAGCAAAAGTAACAATGTTACTTCTGAATCGCCTCACATTTGGATGTTGATTCCCATCGAACACCAATTTCCTATATATGTTGTCTATTTTCTTGCTCATGAAATCCTGAAAAAACAATCATTTCAATTTATAAAAAAAATTATTTCGAGGTACATCCCTAACGCCAGCATTCTCAATAAAGTTTTGCTCTATTTGTTGATTTTGAAAAATAAATCCGGTAAACTTAGAATATAACAATTATATTTTATTACATTTTTTTTATTAATGGAGGAGGCCTTTGCCCAGCAGTGGAAGTAGTTAAGACTAATAAAAAATGACGATGATTTTATCATCATCATCATCATCAGCAGCCTTTCTTTTGTCCACTGCTGGAAATAGGCCTCTCCTATGGCACTAATAACATATTTGCAATTGTTTTATTACACACAAAACTGAAAATACAATTTACATTATACCGTCTCTTTGACAACTATTAAGAAGTACGTGAACATAGAATTCAAAAGCCTCAACTCAAAGTTTGTAGCAACGAGCATAAGCTACTGAATACATTAAGAAATAATTGTAAGAGTAACATACACAAACATAATTTTTGTAAATAAATGTCACTGTATTTTAGCTCTGTACAAGTAAATCGGTATTATATCTGTGTTATGTTAGTTCAAAGCTTTACTTTTCCTTTCCTTTTAAGATAATTATCTGTTTCAATAATAGAATTTCACTTATCTATTACACGTTTTCCAAATTGATATCCTTTATAATTCATTGTTATTTTAAAGGAATAAATAAAGTATACTATCAAAGATGTTCAATGTCTATTTAAAATTGAAGACAAATTTACTTACCTCCCACTCCCAGTACAAATGCTTGTCCATATTGCAGCTCGCCCCTTCAATCTTCAGGAGCTCGAAACCAGATGCGACACTCTCCCAGACTACTGGACTTGTCTCGCTATCCAGATAGTCTAAGATATGTATTGCCATAGAAAGGTCTAGATCACCAGCCACAAACAAAGCTAATACATCGTTCACGATCTGTAAGTTTTTTAATATATTTTCAGTTAATTTTTCGACTATCCTAACAAATTCGTGCTTTGTTAAAGAATTTCTAAAAAAACAGGTCTTGTAAAAGGTCAGATTAAAAACATATGAAAAAGTGAAAGGGATCTGTTAGTAGATGTAAGAAATGATGAAATTGAAAGCACTGGGTATAAGTTATAGTAATTTTTTGCCTCGCAACCAAGTTAGTAGACTAAAGTTCGAGAAAGTTAATCAACAATATAATTAAACAAACTTACTTGAGCCCTATTCATTTCATCAATCGAAAGCATATCTTCTCTCAAAGTTTTTGCGATAAGCCTCCAAGTTGCGGCGTCATAGTTCACTCGATAATATCCTGTTATTTAAAATGTCAAAATAGATTTACAAAAAATATATTTGAGGTGATATTTTTGTACTAGAGTTAGAAATTTATTGAAAACGAACGGTTGCGTGTTTGATCCCTACAAAAAAGTGTAACGTAATAGTGAAAAGGCTCTCGTACTTCCTAATGTCAAAATTATTATTTTAAAATTTAGTCAAGACTATGAGCTGAATATCCACATACATACATAATCTCACGCCTGTATTCCCCGAAGGGGTAAGCAGAGGTGAATTTCTGCGCCCACAGTTTGCCAGATCTATATTAGTCCCACGTAATAGGGGGCGAGCCTATTCCCGTTTTTCAGTCACATTCCAGACTTCGTGCTGCTACTGAGAATTTCCTAATGGAAAAACTCAATAACACTTTACCCAGGACCTCTAGATCGCACGGCACATACTTGTGTCAAAATTTATAGGCATATTAACATGGTTGTGTTTTAATCAGTATTATTATTACTATTGATAATGCTACTCTGAATAAGGTAATTTCATTATAATTATGTAATTCCAGACTTTCCTCGGCTGCGGTGACTATACGTATACTTATCATATACCTATTTATTTTGCTCTTAGGCGACTGACGTACCTTTCCCACGAAACGTCAATGTGGCCTTTTTCTTTGATTGGAACAAATTATTTTCTAATCCTTTACATAAATTTTATAACATTATTAGCCGGTATAGGTACGTCCCACTGATAGGCACGAGCCTCCTCTACAAGTGCTTAGGCCTTAGTCCACCACGCTGGCCACACACCTAAGAAATTCCTAAGAACTTTTAGGTGTGCAGGTTTCATTACGACGTTTTCCTTCACCGTAAAAGTACGTGATAATTCATTTTGAATACACACATAACTTGGAAAAGTCAGAGGTGTGTACCTAGCTTTTGAATTCGAGATTCTCGACTGCGCGCCTAAACCTCGAGGCCATCACTACTTATTATATTATTTTTTCGTACAACAACTCCTGAAATCTAATTTATGATTCTCATGGCCGAATACTGTAACGCTACTTAATCTGAGGACGACTTATATTTAAGTGGCTGTTATAATTTAAGCGGTATACTGAAACATTATTATTTATCGGTTTTAAGACTGTGATTAACTAATGCCTACTTATATTCTCATAAATGGCAACATTACCACAGAAAGTTCTTTTACATGACATTTTTTAAGTATATACCGCTTAAATTATAACAGCCACTTAAATATAAGTCGCCCTCAATTTAAGTAGCGTTTCAGTATTCGGCCATCAAAGTCGAATAGAACGAGATTGCCGGGCATATGAACAGCAAGACGTGATATGACGTTACCGCACAAACATAAACATGCCGACTCGAGCGCGTGGGCAAGCCAGAAATAAACTCCCGTCCGCGCTAACAGCAGCCAAGGACTTTGACAATCGCAGTAATAGCGTTCGCAGAATTATTTCAAGTTCATTATATTTATGCGTCACCTGATTTTATTATTGAATGTAGGTGAAGTTTTCGGCCTTCTTAGTATAGACGCGGATGTTCGACATCATCCGGAAGATTTGATCCCGAAGCATATTATGAATTCTGTGTTTTTTTCATAGAATATTTCATTGAAGGTTTTATGACTAAGCTTGACAGTTCTCTAATGTAATAATAACATTTTCGTTCAGATTCTAATAAAAAAAAATACACCCAACAGTCACATACATAGTTCTGACCCCACACTAGGATACAAGTCCTGTGTCGTGGGTATCAGAAACTACGAGAGACTTTTCGGTCTCACAGACACCCAGACCCGAAACAAATATTTGTGGACCACACAAACATTTGTCTCGGTGCGGGGATCGAACCCGCAGCCTCTCGTTTCGCAAGCTGGTGTCTAGCCAACTGCGCTACGGTGCTGTAATATTTATTTTGTATTAATGATACCACGACGATCAATTTTTTAATGTATCATAATACAGATAGGATTTGCGTTTATTAAAAAGAAGGTTATCAAAACATTAATACACGCTATTTTTCGCCTGGAATACAATACCAATGTGTGTGCTAGTCACCGAGACGCTTTACTCATCGATCCATGTTTTAGTTAATACTCAAAAAGTGCTGCAAAGCTAGGGATACTGATCTGGTTCTTGACGGCCTCCTACAGGAGAGCTGGCCTTCTCTTCATTAAAAAGAAGAATAAAGGGACTGGTAATATTTTACCTAAGTCGTGATGGCCTCGAGGTTTAGGCACGCGGTCGAGGATCACGACCGTCGCGGGTTCAAACCCCAGGCACACACCTCTGACTTTTCGAAGTCATGTGTGTATTCAGAAAGAATTATCACGTACTTTAAAGGTGAAGGAAAACATCGTGATGAAACCTGCACACCTAAAAGTTCTTAGAAATTTCTTAGGCGTGTAGTCGAACCTCAGTGTAGGTTTGAGGCCAGCGTAGTGGACTAAGTCCTGAACTCTCTCAGTTGTAGAGGAGGCCCGTGCCCAGCAGTGTGACGTATATGGGCTGACGATGATGAATATTTTACCTGAAGCGTTTCTGTTGAGTATGATCCATCCACCGTCCAGGTTCTCACTGAAAGTGTACGTCTGCCTTCCAATGGTAAACCTTGGACGGTAGCAGTTGTAACAATTCTCTTTGTTCTCAACAAGATAAGCGATGGGGATGAGGTACTCAGTTTCACCTCGATTTTCTTGTGTAAAACTGAATTGTCTCTGAAATATAAGACATAAGTATTTTCAACAATATGCAGGTATTGTTCGTATATTTTCTATCACATCATGCAAACCAGTGGCGGTACTTCCATAGAAGCCGAAAAGCCCACCTTGCCTAACAAAATTCCGAATAAAAATCTTTAAGTTTTAAATCTTTATTTAACAAAGGCATTTGACATAACGGCGTAAAACCGTATATCATCGCTCTTGCGTAAACAAGAATGACTCAAGGGCGGTCGCCCCTCTGCGGTGTCGATTGCCCCCACTATTCTGCCTATAAAAAGCCTCCCGCTGCAGCAAAGCGAGGCATTCATCGGTCTACCCGCGGACAGCAAACATCCGATTTATGAGGAAATAAAAGGAACTTTGAAGTTGGTTGTTAAAATTACTTCTCAAAATGGATCCTCCAGTAATAACGATGTCACTGCTATTCATAACGATACAGGGCTATCGGCCTCGTCAGTAATTGTGAAAGTTTACTAAAGAAAACTCAAAGTATGAGTTATCACCATAAACCAACAGTTGTGACGTCGGCAATGTGACGTCACACATCTTAAAGACACTTCCAAGACTCTCCTGCTCCGACAGACATATAAATGAGAATATCCTGACCACACAATAAACATTTATAAACTAGACATTACACAATTAATGTGTAACGCTTTTGCGCTTCTATGGATATACCGCAACTGATGCAAACATATGTTAATTTTTGAAATCATGCTGGTTCACTTATAATTACATTTATCACTACATTAATATGTTTGTAGGTTTCTATAAATTTAGTGAAAACTGATGTGCGTTGAGTTTGCTTAATACTGTGCTTAATCGGCCATTTCTAAGGGTTTACATTTAAATATTTTAAAAATAGCTCTGCGTTGCATTTAAGATTATTTATCGATCTAGAACAAAATGAAATTACTCATATGCACCCCCGAAGGGGTAGGAAGAGGTGAATTTGCACCCATATTTCGTCAGGTATGTATCAGTCATAGTGAATTTACAAATGAAAAAACTTTCACTTTGCCCGACCCGAGAATCGAACCCGGGACCTCTTGATCGCGCGGCGGCACGGGTCAGTCATATGCCTACCTGTTTTAATTGGACGGCGTTAGGAGTTCGGTCTCTCAACACTTGGACGTTAATAACCGGATATCCGGGTTGTTGGAACCAAGACTTCAAGATTCTGGACGCGGTGGATCCGTTGAAGAACTGGTGTGAACACTCCTCAGTGTCAGCATCGAGGGCAGTCATGAAGTCTTGCATATGTATCAAGTATACGTATTCTCCTCTTCTGTGGGTTTAAAAGATTTGTTATTTAGTAGAGCGTCTGAGTTCCATAATGGAATCTTAGATAATGCAAACACTGCTATGATTAAGTGAAAGTTTTCATTTTATTTAAAGTCTACAGAATATTGAGAAATTGTAATGGTAATTCAAATTGTATCTATATTTACCACGAGAAATGGTTAAAAATTATTAAAATTGCTCTAAAAAATAAAAGCTAACAATATAAATATTTCCGTAGTTACATTTTTGATGATGTATCTGACCTTAACCATCACTCTCCTAGAATTTGAAAGAAATATGATAAGTAATTAGTAAATGCATTGCTTAAATTATTTTTGTATAATTAATTTTTAAGTGAGCTGAAATATTTTCGAAAAAATCAGTCTCCTTACGACTCAATTAGGAAAACTTTAATATCAATTCATCTTCAATCCAACTTACCTAGAATTTATATACTTCACCAAAGCTTGGTGGAACTTCTCTGACTCCAACCAGTTTTCAAGCATCCATAGTAACGCTCCAGTCTTCATCGTCACGAGGTCCTTATGCCTGGCTGGTATTTCTATCGCTAAAGACGTGTTGAACGATTCTAATGCTGGTGTACTTCTGTGCCAGTCTACTGCCATAGCTCTGTGCTTCATTTGCAGCCCATATGTCATTAGAGACTGCCTATGATGAATGGTCGATTCTCCATAATAATACTGAAAATAGGAAAAAAAAAATTAGAAGAACTTGGGCTTAGAAATAAAAATCTAGTTTACCTTGGGACAAAAATTATAATGATAATAAATTTTGTCTTTTTATTTGATTACACTTGACAAAAGAGTATTTTCTATTAAACAACTTTTTCTCTCTATTGAATTTTGTAAGGCATAGTAATTTAAATTTCAATCAACTTTAAACTTCGATAAACCAGTCATTTAATAAATTGACTTATATAATATTGTTAGAAATAAAATGGCGTCGCGGGTAGCAGTCGTCATCACGTCGGCTGCCTATATAACAGGCGCTGCTGAGCGTAACAGTTTGTCGCTCATTGGCCGTTTTACAATGCGGTAGCTCTGTCTGAACGTCTACGCGTGTCTTGTGTTTTTAATTTACCCTTAGTAATGTTAATATTTAGTAATTTCATATTCGTCTATGTTTGTAACGGCCCCTGGCCGAATAAATCTTTATTTAAAAATCAATTAATATTCTCATTTCTAAATATATATTTATTTTATAATGTACAATTATGGCCATGTTTGTTTGCATACGAGTATATCTATGTAGGATACATATTCTGCAAGTATTTTTTTTTTAAATATATATGGGTACCTTAATTTTGACTCTACGGCACCCGAGATTTTGTTTACTGACAAACAAAACTTTAACTCATCACTATATAAAAACAGGTATTTTATATATTTATCTATCAGAGAAAACTCTCGCTGAAAACGTACCTGAGACAAAAAGTAATAAGCTAAATATGTAGACATTCCTTCTTTGAACCATTCTTCTTTCCATCTCGTCCTCTTCAACTCTCCAGGGTTGCCGAGCCATATCCTACACAACTGCTGTGCCAGCTCAAAAGTCATTCGGTCAATTTGCTTAATACTTGTGAGTTGTTCCACGTAAGCTATTTTGTTTGCACTGTAATTAAATGTATTAAGGACATGAAATTATTGAATGCTTTTTATTACGAGTAATAGGCTGGTCAGACCGTAATGTTCCGTAACATCTGATCCGATCTGATCGGTAACATTGACAGCCCCGTGGCGTAGTTGGTTAGGAACCAGCTTACGAAACAAGAGGCTGCGGGTTCGATCTCCGCACCGAGACAAATGTTTGTATAATCCGCAAATATTTGTTTCGGGTCTGGGTGTTTGTGAGACCGAAAAGTCTCTCGTAGTTTCTGATACCCACGACACAAGACTCGTATCTAAATGTGGGGTTAGAACTATGTATGTGACTGTTCGGTGTATTAATTTGTTTTATCGCTAATTCTCATATATCAGACAGAGTATTCGAGTTCACTGTGTCGTACAGATATACTCGTATACTTAACTTTAAGTAAGGCAAGACCTTGGGCGTTTGTCGATATAACCTTGATATTCAAAATACTACGAGAAAATATTCCTAAGTAAAATATTATTGTCCATCACATAATAAATTGAATTAATAAGACTCCTCTTTATACTTCCTTAAACAAATTATATTATTGCAAATAACAATGGGTCAAAGAGTAAAAATAAAAGTAACAAATCAGAATTCAAAGAATCATAACTTGATTGATAACCTTCTTATACGAAAGTTAAGAAAAGTGTTGAGTGTGATGAAAAGTTTTTATTTTTATTTTATATCTGTAACATTTTATGATGAAGCAACGTATTATTCCACGTGTAAGAATAAACAACATTCTTAATATTTCTACAATAACTGATATTAATAACGGACAATAACCAGCTGGCTTATTGTTATTCTCGATTGTTCAATGGAACTTATCCGCTGACACACAGCTATAGCCGATGCAAATTGCGGCTGACCTTGCGTTGAGGAGGAAATAATAAAATTCGGTAACGAGAGCTAGGTCGCGTATTTTAGTACAGCTCTTATGACTATGTTTTCACGAGGAAACTTATGCTTTGACATAAATAATATTAATGGCGATGTTAGTCATAGACTCGACAGTCTCGAAATTTGACTTTTTGAAATTTTGTTTGCATTAAAAACGAATTATCAGATACTTTAACGGTGGAGAAAAACATTGTGCAAAAACCAACACACTTAAACATTCTTAGAGATTCTTAGGTGTGTAGTCCGCCAACTCGCACTAGGCCAGCGTTGTAGACTAAGACCAGATTCCTCAGAAGAGGCCAGTGCCCAGTAGTTGAACATATACGGGCTGATTTAGTAGTTGAATATTATGATTATTATCAATAATTTTAGGACTGAGAATCATAATAGTGACATCTATCGGTGTTAATGGAAAACACTAAGCAAGCTCAAGTAGATTCATTGTGCCCCTTAGTGCAATTCAAACCTACAAATGGTTTACGGATAGATGGCTTGCTTTTTAGATTTCCAACATTATTTGGCGATCAAAACAATTAATGTTACAATAATTGTTTCTCTTAATTTCACAGATCTATGTTATGCAGGTTTTTGGCGGCTAAAGAAGATTGTAAAAAAGATATTATCGGTCTCCTATACATTCTTATACTTATATTGGACATTTAAAATTTATTTTAAAGAAAATAGGAAGGAAAGCGAGAAGCAATCATCACCAGCCCATAAACGTCCCACTGCTGGGCACGAGCCTCCTCTACAACTGAGAGGGTTTAGGCCTTAGTCCACCACGCTGGCCTAGTGTGGGTTGTCGGACTACGCACCTAAGAAATTCCTAAGAACTTTTAGGTGTGCAGGTTTCATCACGATGTTTTCCTTCACTGTTAAAGCAAGTGATAATTCATTGTGAATACACACAACTTCAAAAAGTCAAAGGTGTGCGTCTGAGGTTTGAACCCGCGACCGCCGAGATTCTCGACCGCGCGCCTAAACCTCGAGGCCATCACTGCTTGACAAAAAAAGCGATAAGCGATGATAAATTACATACAAAAAAAATATACTATTGAGTAAGCTTCATACGAAATGATACTCGACACTGTCTTCACTACAAATTTTAAATCTAAAATTATGTATGCACTATTGTTTTGCTTATAATAGGAAATAGCAACAATGTGTATTTACTTGCGGAGTTTAATTCATAGAAACTGTGTTGCAAGCAGGTGGAACCAATTCCAAAATCATGATCTCATATCTAGATCTTGTTATAATCATGACTATTTGTGGAAAATGTTTCTAATTTTTTGTGTAAAATGTATCATATGCCTTTTTTACATGAATACTCAGACTTACCTCTGTTACATCCAAAAATCTCATTAAATCAATAAAAGCTTTAAATACACCCAACAGCCACATAGGTACATAGTTCTGACCCCACACTAAGATACAGCTCTTGTGTCGTGGGTATCATAAACTACGAGAGACCTTACGGTCTCACAAACACCCAGCCCCGAAACAAATACATATTTGTCTTGTTGCGCTCGTTTCGCAAACTGGTATCGAACCAAATGCACCACGGGACTGTCTTGGTCTTTGGTCCCTAGTCTACCAAGACTCTACCTCAATGGTAAGGGATTCGAATCCCAGCCAAACTTTTCAAAGTTGTTTGTGTGATAAAAATTAATTGTCTTGACATAAAAAACATCGTTTCTTACTAAGCCTGAATGGTGGATAAAGGTCTTATCTTTCAATCATGAAGAAGACCCGTTCTCATCAAAGAGACGTATATGGTGATATTAATACAATAATTATATGAGATGGCATGAAGAAGATGGATACTATATAATAGCCAGCACACAATCACCCAGTCATCGTTTTATATACTTTCACAAAAAGAATTAGTCTTGTTGTCATTATTAAAACTATTAACGTTATTGTATGTTAAATACTAACTAATCTTTGGTTTGCAATCAAGTAATGGAATTTAGGAAGCTGCTTAAACACAAATGTGTCTGATCTATTCTTTACAGCTAAATGTGGACCATTTAAAATTCTTTCCAATAGTAAAGAACAATAACTCAAGATAAAACAAACAGAGAATTTGTATTAATTAGCCTCTGGAATTCAGTGAAGACACGCGCTACATTTACTTTTAGAAAACATTTCAACTAACTTCCCGAATGAATTGCAATTTGTTAGTCTCGATACAAATAATAAATGGAATTAAAATAATTTCCTAAAAATATAATATAAATAGAACAACATATAGAAGTCTTGATGGCCTCGAGGTTTAGGCACGCGGTAGAGAATCTCGACAGCCGCGGGTTTAAGCCTCAGGCACATACTTCTGACTTTTGGAACTTATATGTGTATTCACAAAGAATTATCACGTACTTTAACGGTGAAGGAAAACATCGTGATGAAACCTGCACACCTAAAAGTTCTTAGGAATTTCTTAGGTGTGTAGTCCGCCAACCCGCACTAGGCCAGCATCGTGGACTAAGGCCTAAACCCTCTCAGTTGTAGAGGAGGCCCGTGCCCAGCAGTAGGACGTATATGGGCTGATGATGATGATGATAATATAAATATAATTGGAAACTATTAGTTAGTTAGCGCCCTTTCGATATTGGTAGATTACTGTTTCCTAAAGGCTGGCTTAAAATAATGCTGTTGCGGTGAAATTACAAGAAGTTATATTAGGTATTGGTTAGATATTCGTACCCGCATGTAATAAGATGTAGTGATGGCGACGAGGTTTAGGCGCGCGGTCAAGAATCTCGGCGGTCGCAGTATAAACCCCAGACACACACCTCTGACCTTTCGAATTTATGTGTGTATTCACAATGAATCATCACTTACTTTACGGTGAAGGAAAACATCGTGAGTAAACCTGCACACCTAAAAGTTAGGAAATTCTTAGGCGTGTAGTCCTCCAATTTGCACTAGGCCAGCGTGGTGAACCAAAGCCTCTATACCTGTTGTAGTTGTTGTTAGTTGTTAGTTGTATAGGAGGCGGGTGCCCAGCAGTAGGACGTATAAAAGCTGATGATGATGATCCACATAATAATAAAAATACCAGCCTTGAAATGCATCTGTACTTACCATGTTGAAATTGAGTAACCTTCAGTGCACCAATAAAATAAACCCAAGGAGCTGCGAATATTAATCACTCGAAATACAAAATTAGCTCGCAACACAATTCACTCACCCGTTGGTCAATAAAGCCCAGCTTCCAATCTCATATCCATTTATATCAGACGGTACGGCTACTATATTTATCGGCCCATGCAGAATCGGCCTGTTTATTGTGGAGTATTTGTGTATCATGTTGATAATGCTTTGGCCGAACTGCAGTATGAAGTCGTAGTATTTGAGCTTGTCGCCTGGAGCCCAGACCAGGATGGTGTCGTTGGTGCTGTGCGCTTTGACTTGGCTGTGTGTAAACTGGGAGAAATGGAAACCGACTTGATGTAATGATACTAGAGGAGACGGGATATACTCGATGATTGTGTAATTGTCCCTGGAGCTGAAACAAAATAGTAAGGTTGAATAAAAGTAATTGCTAGCCACACCGAAACCAGAAATACGATGCAAATGGATTGATTAAACCGGGATGGTACTGTTTTATAAAACCTACGTTTTATCATTATCATCATCATCAGCCCACATACATCCTGGGTGCGGGCCTCCTCTACAACTGAGGGGGTTTAGGCCTTAGGTTTTCTAGGTAATGGTTATTACTGTCGACTAACGTTTTAAGATATCGAAATTTATTTATTAATGCAATCAAATAAGTCTCTCGCATCATCAGCCAAAAGATACCCGCTGGCTATAGGCCGTCCCGAACTTTTCCAAAGTAGGTATTATTTTGTTTTTTCCTCCAATACGGTCTAATCTGGTATTGTTTTTATATTGGAAATTCATGCCAAGGTTTAATGGTAGATAATGTCTAAGGCATTTAGTCCGCATTAAGGCAAATAAATAAAAAGATATGGCAAATATATATGTAAATTAATTATATACAATTCGCTTACGTTATTATTGTTTATGGTAGGTAGTACAAGTGGGACGAAGTATAAATTATTTATCTTATAGACTTCCGTTGGACCATTTCTGTTAATCTCAAGGTTAGTATAGATAAATCGATCAAAGCAAGATTCCTCGTTATATACACGACCCACATAAAAGCAGTAATTAAAACCGCAATTAAATATGATTTCAAATTATTTTTGAGATATACACTAGTAAAGTTCAAATGTTCCAATTGTAAAGACATCAAAAGTATAAGTTTGATCAAAACTCGATTGCGAATTCGTTCTAATATAAGATTTTTCACTTCACTTCAGTCATTTTTATGCATTTGGATATTTTGGCAATTTCACAACTTCTGATTGAGGTTACACTAACAATTTTATTGGGCTATTCAAGAATAAAATGCAGTGCAACCTTTATCCTAAAAAAAACTTGCTGCTATCCTAATGCCAACCAAACCTTCACCTACTTTTATCACACCATCATTGTAGGTTCAATCACCGCCGCATAAAACCTCACGCGAACAATTTTCACTAAACAGCCTCGCACAGCAATGGTCATGTCAAAGTTTCTACACAACTCGGAGCGGGACGGCTCATTAAACACTGGTCACGACGTCAAATCACAATAATTGACACAGTTCTCAGTGGACACGTATGGATCGATTGACGTATATGGAATGCGCTTGGAGAGCGTGCGAATATAAGCGGATATACGAGCGTTTTGGGAAGATTTATTGAGAGAACGCTTGTTTTGATATCAACCTTTGTATGTATGTATATCAGTCTGCTGGGTACAGGCATCCTCTGCCATTAAGAGTAAGGCCTTATTCCACCACGCTGGCACAGTATGGGTTGGAGAATTATATTTTCTTTCTATATTTTCTTTGAAAGTCCCAATGAATGATCACTTACTTTAACGGTGAAGGAAAACATCGTGAGAAAACCTGCACGCATAAAAGTTCTTAGGAATTCCTTAGGTGTGTAGTCCGCCAACCGGCACTAGGCAAGCGTGGTGGACTAAGGCCTTAACCCTCTGAGTTGTAGAGGAGGCCCGTGCTCAGCAGTGGGAAGTAAATGGACTGATGATGAATGAATGAATTGATGGTAAATATTTTACTCAAACTTAAATGTTTTTGCATGAGAACTGAGTTACATTTATTCTATCAACTCGCTAACACTGCAACCACACACTTCATAAAAACCAACGTCAGAACCGTGGAAAGTAGATAATGCTTTATTTTCTAGTCGGATTAGTTGTTTACCACTCATGGACATATTAAAAGAAAGTACGCAACATATGGACATGGGGGAAAAACTCGTCGCAAACACCGCCTGTCTTGAAAGTAATTGCTTTAAATAGCCGATCTAATTAGGTACAAGAGTATTAATCAAGATTGGTTTTATGTATATAGTATATTTTTTTATTTTTTTTACATCAGCTATCTGCCAGTGAAAGTCCCGTTAAAATTGGTCCACCCGTTTCAGAGATTAGCCGGAACAAACAGACAAATAGTGTAAAAAACGATATGTTGGTATTTTTACCGTGTATACATCCATACGCATTTATTAAAAATCGGTTATTTCAAAATTACAAACAGACACTCCAATTGTATTTATTTGTATATATAGATATAAAGTCATTTTAGTATGCTTCTGCTATTTACTTCCACGTCTTCTCTACAATCGTAGTAAATGTATATTTTTTTATTCTAGCCTATTAAAAAAATTGTACAAACGGACTTATTTCCTTGTTTCAGCATTGTTACAACTTGTGACATCAGGTGAGATTACCGTAAACCTAATTTTTGAACCTCGCGTAGCATATATTATATTTCTGATCGTTGATTTTTTAATGACATTTAACTGTAGAAAATGACTGCTTTATTGAACTTGAACCGAATTAGAACCGTACTACATTTACAGTCTTTTTTTATTAATAGATTAGATATTTACATTTCGGTCTTCATCTCCTTGGAGATCACGATGCTGGTGTTCGCAAACTGCATATCTAGACGTCTCGGTGGAACGTATATCTTGAACTTGAAGACTGCTTCGAACCGAGGATTGCCGAAACACGGGAACATGAACTTGGCTTTGTAAGGAGAGAGCCGAGTTGTGTACATGTACCTGGAAATAAAAAAGCGTATAAATATAGGTCAAGTTAAGAGATGGTGACAAAGTCAGGAAATAATCGTCTTCCGTCGGATATAAGCAACTTTTGATGTTGAGAATAATAAGGCCTTTTTGGATTAAGGCCAAATGCCTAAGCTAACTAACCGACATATCCAGTAAAATATAAATACACCCAACAGACACATACATATTTCTGACCCCACATTAAGATACAAGTTTTATGTCGTGGGTATCAGAAACTACGAGAGACTTTTCGGTCTCACGGACACCCAGACCCGAAACAAATATTTGTGGATCACATAAACATTTGTCTCGGTGCGGTAATCGAACCCGCGGCTTCTCGTTTCGCAAGCTGGGGTCTAGCCAACTGCGCCACAGGGCTGTCTAAATAAATATCCAGTCACGAAACACTCCCTATATGTATCAAGTTAATAATGTGTTCCAAAATTACAAATTAGAGGTTGTTGCTACTTTATAGTCAATATGAATACATCGAACAATCACACAGATATATTTAAACGCGCACTAAAAGACAAGAGAGGGTTTTTAGCAATGTCAACAAATAGATCTCATTTATTTCTCTTCGATCTACGAATCCGCGGCTTTTCATTGCGTAGCCGCGGCGTCTAACCAACTTTGCCACGGACGTTAACTACATAACATGTGCATATTAATGACAGCTAATGAAGCGGAAACGTTATGTTTAGCCAACAGTATTTTGCACTCTATTATGTGACTCCAAACACAGAGATACTGAGTATCTATAGTCGTTGAACATACATACATACATAAACTCACGCCTGTATTCCCCGAAGGGGTAGGCAGAGATGCATTTCTGCATCCACATTTCGCCAGGTATGTTAGTCCCACGTAATAGGGGGCGAGCCTATTGCCGCTTTTCGGGCACACTTCCAGACTCCGTGTTGTTACTGAGAATTTCCTAATGGAAAAACCCAATAACACTTTGCCCGACCCGGGAATCAAACCCAGGACCTCTAGATCGTACGGCACATACTTGGACCGCGAGACCACGAGGCAGTCAACAATTTTCTCTACAATTTTATAGGTATAAAATGGGAAGGTGATGAATTGAAAACCATCATGGTTATCATTAAATTTACATCTATAAATATAGATCAGTATCGGCTGCAAAAAGATCAGCATTGGCGTTCTCTGACTTTTCGACCTTATGTGTGTATTCACAATGATTTATCATTTACTTTAACGGCGAAGGAAAACATCGTGAAGAAACCTACACACCTAAAAGTTCTTAGGAATTTCTTAGGTGTGTAGACCGCCAACCAACACTAAGCCAGCGTGGTGGACTAAGGCCTAAACCCTGTCAGTGGTAGTGGAGGCCGGTGCCAAGCAGTGGGACGTATATGGGCTGATGTTGATGATTAGCTGTAAATAACCTTAAGTAGGCCATTGTCCCTACTTCCCCCCATTTGTCGTACTGCTGGGCTCGGACCTCTTCTACTATTAGGAAGAGTCTTTGTCTACCATACCGGCCTAGAGCGGATTGATAGACTTTCCACGCTTAAGAAATTCTGTAGAAATGCCTTTTAGGCTTCTCAATTTCATAACAAATCAAACCAACCATTTACTGCACAGATCTTATCGTTCATTAGTCTGTAACATATTGTAATTATTTTTTACGAAACTAGTGTAATTAATATAAAAACTATTGCAGACAGGTCATTACGTAATCGTGAAACATTAAAATGCTAACACATATAGTAGAATTCGCAACTGTGATGTGTCTAAACATCTGGTTAACTAGTTGCTCACGGTGGAACGAGCCAAGGTCGTCTGTAGCATGTGTGCTTGTGTGTGTGTGTCGTGGGCATAAACAAAAGATCAGTCAATTAGTACAACAATAAATCCTTATTCGGAAACGTTTTCATGTCGCCTAAATAAGGCGTTTTGTTCTTTGTTTTAGCATGTCAAAACAATATTTTTTTTGTAGGCGAGAGAAAACGAGACAGAAACGGATGATAGATGTACACAAAGTTTGTGAAAAAGTCCGAAATCGAAATAAAATTGAGATAGAAATGGGTCAGTATAGGAGCTTGAGAAACAAACATTTATTTGCTAATTTACAATTCTTCTAGTTGCACTCTACAGTTACAATACATATACACGCTGTAAGAGGTCAAAAATAGTTTATGAGTAAAAAAACTTGCGACTCTGATAAACTGACTCTGATATCATAGTCTGCATCGTTTTTATATAAACTAGTTAGTTTACAAACTGATAAATTAAAATCAAAATAATCTGTAAACCACAGTGCTGAAGTGGTAGAACTGTTTTCCTTCTAGATCTTATAGGAATCTCATGCTCAACAATACAATATAAATGTGCCGATAGAGATAAAAGTCTTAGTTACTCCTAAATCACGGCCTTTATTGACATTAACCTTAATACACTATGGATGTTTCGTAGAACGTCGCATTTAACAAAGTGACTACAGCCACATCGCGATCGCCCCATTTGCAGTGGCTAACGACCCGAGACAAGAGTATAGGATTATATATTTGGCTAATTAAGTACGTTCTTTTGTCGACGTTATGTGGGTCGCAGGGACTGAACTTTAAGATCCTTGCGATAGTTAACTACGAGTGGGATTTTTTAAATGGCTTTAGTGACGCAATGAAACCAGGTTTTAAATGATTTTGCTGCATATCCATGGTCATAATAATACTATGATAATATATAATAATAATAATAAGCGGCGGTACTTCCATAGAAGCCCAAAAGCGTTAAAACTTAAAAGGTAATTGTGTAATGTCTAGTTTGTAATTCTTTATTGTGGAGACAGGATATTCTTATTTATAATATGTAAAATTGCTATTGTTAAATATAAATTTAAAGCTTAAAGATTAAAATTCGAAATTTTGAAAGACAAACTGGGCTTTTGGACTTCTATGGATACTTCCACCACTGAAAATAATATGAGATTTAACACATATTTTACAAGTACCTACTCATCCTTATATTTATCTTTTACTATGTAATAGTATTTACATGTTGCCAAATTCACTTAAAAACTCTGATTATGATATATTAAGCATTTTCAAAATAAATAAAATCTGACAGCTAAGACAAATATGGAAAACTAACACTTAAATATTTTCAAAAGTGGATTAGCGTCTCACCCAGTTATTCAATTGTATTTTAATGGTCTAATTTTACAATATAGTGGACCAAATAGGCATGATCTACATAAATCTATGTCGACCCACGTGCGACTATTTAATATTGTAGTGGCTAGCAATAGACACATTGTAAAAGGCTCTCTACTAAACAGGTTTCCACATAATGTTTTCCTTCACTATTAAACTGTCTGATCTTTTATTCATTCATAATCTTAGAGGGCGTTTTGTTGTGAGAATCAACATAATATAAAAAAGTACTAAAACACAAGAGACTTTAAACAAAACTTTCTCGTCACAGTAGGTATAGCAAAACTTGGTAATAGAAGTATCTGTTTTAAAACCTATATCAATTTATACAGGATGTAGAAAGAGCTTGATCGAAAACTAAGACAGGCAATAATAGCCACTGTAGTTAAAAATACCGTGACCCAAAAAAAAACCCGACAAAAAATTAAAAAAAAAACGTTTTCCTAACGACATTAATACTCCTAACTCATTTTCCTAACAAGATTTTAAAAAGCAGTGATGGAGGTTTAGGCGCGCGGTTGAGAATTTCGGCGGTCGCGGGTTCAAACCTCAGGCACACACCTCTGACTTTTCGAAGTTATGTGTGTATTTAAAATGAATTATCACGTACTTTAACGGTGAAGGAAAACATCGTGATGAAACCTGCACACCTAAAAAAAAAAAGTTCTTAGGAATTTCTTAGATGTGTAGTCCGCCAACCCGCACTTGGCCAGCATGATGGACTAAAGCCTAAACCCTCTCAATGGTAGAGGAGACCCGTGCCCAGCAGTGGGACGTATATGGGCTGATGATGATGATGATGATTAAGAAGGATAATACTTAGATTTGAATTTTCGCGCAGAAGATGAAGGCATAAAATATTTTGACTATTTATTACTCATAATATAAGCAGCTTACAAAACTCAGAGCGGCTTAACATTAATATTTTCTGCTGTCCTATCAAATCCGACTTTACAATCATTAAAAACGCATAGCTTTATGATTTTCGCCATATTCATCTTATTTGACGTCTGCAAACGTGGGTGAGAAGGCCATCCGCTACGTATACGGTCATGGTACACGGCCACGAATAATTGGAGCCGAGATTAAATATGGCTAGAAAATTATGTCTGGAATATTAGACTTATTATGAACGCTTTTTCCTATCAATTTTATTAATATTTTTTCTCTCAATCTGAACATCACGTGATTGTGAGTGCTTTGAAGTCCAAGTATGCCATCATCATCATCATCATCATCATCAGCCCATATACGGCCCACTGCTGGGCACGGGCCTCCTCTAACATTGAGAGGGTTTAGGCCTTAGTCCACCACGCTGGCCTAGTGCGGGTTGGCAGACTACACACCTAATAAATTTCTAAGAACTTTTAGGTGTGCAGGTTTCATCACGATGTTTTCCTTCACCGTTAAAGTACGTGATAATTCATTTTGAATACACACATAACTTCGAAAAGTCAGAGGTGTGTGCCTGGGGTTTGAACCCGCGACCGTCGAGATTCTCGACCGCGTGCCCAAACCTCGAGGCCATCACGACTTGTTACATCATAATATATGCATAACACATTCTCTAATTTTAATAGTACTACAGTATAATATGCCCATATAAACCCACATTTCAAATTTCGAATAGGATAAATGTTTTACTTTAAGAAAAATATTCGTTTGAAGTGCTAATAGCGCTGAGTCATGCCCATTACTGCAGTCCTGAAGGTGGCCGGTGATACAACGTCTAAATTAATTGAGCTTCAATGAAATAATGACTGCATCGAAGTGACATAATTCTGGACGTACAGGAGTACATTTTGTACCTAACAAACATACACAAACAAAGCATTATTCATATTCCTCTCTTTTGTCTATGATTCATTCAATACATTGTATATACGCTGAACTTTACTATTATTATAGGTTTGAATGTAAAAGTCGTTGTTCTCGTGGCATAAAATAGCGATCAAGAGATCCTAGGATCCCGAAGCGAGCAAAGTCTGATTAGGTTTTCTGTTAGAAAATAGTCAGTGCTCGAACTTTCAATCGTACGGCGTTACGTCAGACTAAAATACTGTCCAAAAGTGAACGTAAGCAGTGATGGCCTCGAGGTTAAGGCGCGCGGTCGAGAATTTCGGCGGTCGCAAGTTCAAACCCCAGACACACACCTCTGACTTTTCGAAGTTATTTGTGTATTCACAATGAATTACCTACCACTTGCTTTAACGGTGAAGGAAAACATCGTGATAAAACCTGCACACCTAAAAGTTCTTAGGAATTTCTTAGGTGTGTAGTCCGCCAACCCGCACTAGGCCAGCGTGGTGGACTAAGGCCTAAACCCTCTCAGTTGTAGAGGAGGCCCGTGCCCAGCAGTGGGACGTATATGGGCTGATGATGATGATGATGAAAAGTGAACGTAGAAGTACACCTCCATCTACCCCTTTACAGGAATAAACACAATAATACAGGCGGGAGAATAAACTATGATACACACACCTAGGCTATTTTGCATGACCCCCGTACATAGTATGACATCACTACTCGGTCAAGGGCGTAGAGATATTTTCTGCAACATTTCATTAGTCATTTTGCTATCTATATAGCTATAACGAGAGTATCTGCGCTGACCTACGTGACCTCGGCGTCTGCTTCAAGAGCACCTATATGCAGAAATATTATAAACACGTTGGTTATTTTGTGTAGGTTTATCTTGGCAATAAAGCATCTATTTTTCGTATTGATTCAGGATTAAAGATTATAATCTTTATTCTGTTTGTGTTATTTTTTCTGTTATATTTATTATGTTTTTTATAACATAACTATTTTTATTTCATGTTTGATTTTTATAAATTCCCCTGATTGCTCCAGATGATTTTTTTTTGCTTTCTTCTTCTGTATGATTTGTTAGAAGTTTAATCATTGCTAGATAATACTTTAAAGAAATACTTACATCACTTAATAATAATAATAAATAATAAATACACCCAACAGTCACATACATAGTTCTGACCCCACACTAGGATACAAGTCCTGTGTCGTGGGTATCAGACACTACGAGAGACTTTACGGTCTCACAAACACCCAGACCCGAAACAAATATTTGTGGATCACACAAACATTTGTCTCGGTGCGGGGATCGAACCCGCGGCCTCTTGTTTCGCAAGCTGGTGTCTAGCCATCTGCGCCACGGGGCTGTCAAGATCAAGGGCTGTTATAGCACTATTTTTTTTCCAAGATCATATAAAGAAATTTCCACTGAATCGTTAAGGTAAAGAGTAACTCTTCTTTTTTTTATTGACACGGTAAAGTGACCGCACCTATCCGGCTTAATTAGAGTGGCAACTTACTGAAAAGCAATAAATTACCTAACAGCACTCAGTTTATTAGAAAAAGCCTGTTTTTAACTTTTAAAAAAAGCCCATAAAACCTTTTGTGCAAATCCACTCGCCAAACAAAACGCCACGGCAAAACTCTTGTTTCAGCCAGCATCATCATATCAAGTGGCAAAGAATTGTCGTCTTTGCTGCTTCATACGCTATCTAGACAACACTTAATACTACTCGGTACCAATATGTTAAAAAAATCCCTGAATGTGTTTTTTTTTTTATTTGCATGAGTCATTTTATCGGTCTTTACACCTTGTGTACGTTGCTATCCGGGCTTAGACGCAGCAGGTGAAAATTAGTGAATCATTTGCAAAGGAATTCTAATTTTGCGAATTTTAATTGCTAATTATCGTATTCAACTATACCGATATGGGGCGGCTGTGTTGCCAGTATGAATATCTAATGGCATTGTATCATTCATGAGCACCTTTACGGTTGCCGATAACAATAAATAAATGATATAATTATTAAGACAAATGTTAGGAACCAAACTTAATCTTACTACCCTTATTATCTGGCAGTGTCTATCGCTAAATAGCTTATACGCTGCACACCTAAAAAAGTTCTTTGGAATTTCTTAGGTGTGTAGTCCGCCAACCCGCACTAGGTCAGCGTGGTGGACTAAGGCTAACCCTCTCAGTTGTAGAGGAGGCCCGTGCCCAGCAGTGGGACGTAAATATCATCATCATCATCAGCCCATATAGCATATGGGCTGATGATGGTGATGATATAATAAATTTATCTTTCTAAAATACATTACAAGGTATATAATAAAAAATAAACACATAAATAATAAAAAAACAACAGAAATAACGATACGCTTTTCATATCTAAAAACTGAAATTTATCTTTTATTTAAAAGTATTGACTTATCTCATGACAAGGCCTATTTACTTATTATACACATATACCTATTATGACTCACAAATATATATATTTTCGGAAAATCCATCTGTCTGGTAAACCTTGTGAATCATGGTCTCGCAACCAATGTGCGATCTACAGATTTCGGATTCGATTCTAGGTCGAATAAAGGGAAAATGGGTTTTTCTTTACAGACAAACCGATTTAAATCCAGTAGCAGTATAGAATCTGGAAAGTTTGTGTGTGTCATCATCAGCCCATTTACGTCGCACTGCTGGGCACGGGCCTCCTCTACAACTGAGAGGGTTTTAGGCCTTAGTTCACCACGCTGGCCTAGTGCGGGTTAGCGGACTACACACCTAAGAAATTCCTAAGAACTTTTAGGTGTGCAGGTTTCATGTGTGTGTATATATTTTTAATACTTACTTCATATTTTGTTCCTTGTCCTCGTAGTATTTCACCAAAAATATTCCAGTGCTGTCTTCTTTAACGTTTTTGTTAAACAATATTTTTATGTAGTATTTCTGTGCGTTGTTTATCGTGTATACTTTCAAAGGCTCCCTCAAATAAATATATAGTTTTCCATTAACACCATCATATTGGAAAGGACGGCTTCTATCGACTATATCAACGTTCCCATCCATAACCTTTATAGAACCTCCTTGAATTTCTAAGTCTTTTGCTTCTAGCTCTATGGTTCTTATTGCGTTAACATTTGCTATAACAGTAATGGTCAAATCGCAGTGGTAGTACGAACTTTCCTTATAAAGATATGGTATTATAGTCAAGTCATATTGTATTGGATAAACTGTGTAGTTTAAACACTCTTCTGCCACCAAAAAGTATCCATTTACTGATGAGAACAAAAACAAAAATAGGAACCCAAACATTTTGTCACTGCTTAAAGAATTCTGAATTTAAAATCTTTCAATTCACATAACACTTTTTTCGCACATTTCTTTTAACTTGAATACTAATTGTTACCAGCCAGTTCACGAGACAAAAATATTTATTTTCAAATAAAAACTTGAAACATGAATTTGTCTTTTTTCAATGTTGGGTAAATTCAAAAACCGAACCGCGAATTTCCTACAGACGAAGACGTCCGCGCTCGACGAGCGCGTGTTTTGTTTTCATTTCACTCGGCTCGAAACTTGGCGCCAACCTGTATCGTCCACAGACGGTGAGCCACGCCCCCTCCCTCTCTTCACACAACTATGATATAATAAGCGGAGATTAATACGATATCAGAGGCCATGGCTAACTGGTCGCTGTTTAACTCCTACATTTGTTTATGTCGCTCATTGCTTCCAACGATGATTCTGTTTTTTTTGGCAATGTAATTAATGTAAACTAGCTTGTAAAATTATACGCAAAGTGGTAAGTACCTATATACTGTGTGTATAGCACTCTAAATTTAATTTGTTTGTATTTGACAAAAAATGTGTTTCAGCCCATATACGTCCTACTGCTGGGCACGGGCCTCCTCTACAACTGAGGGGGTTTAGGCCTAAGTCCACCACGCTGGCCTAGTGTGGGTTGGCATGTGACTGTTGGGTGTATTTTTTTATTTGTATTGAGAGACTATTGACTAGTCAGTGACAGTGTTCTATCTAGGTATCTCTTAGATTCTCTAGACATAATGTCTTAAAATTGTCGTTCAGGATGAAACATTACTCTGTCGGAATAAAATAATACGATTCGCCCATTTATTTATTTTTTATAATCAACACATAAAATATGAAATAACAACAAAACTATGACAATGTATGACAAACATTAGTGATAATGTTCGCATTAGTCAAATGTCTATATTCTTATTAAAAAAATACAAATATGTACACGGTAGCATAAGTTAGCTCCTAACAGCTGGTAATTGAAAGTCGAACCTGTTAGAAATATTTGAAAATATTCTTCAAACAACATGCTTGTAAGAATTAATAGTTGTTAAAAAAATTGATTGTTAAAATTTAATAAATAACCTTAACGTATTATTTGTGAATAAGTCACTATCGATTTCCTTCATTATAAATTATAAATCTGTAATTATCATTAGCCCATATACGTCTCACTGCTGGGTATGGGCCTCCTTTACAGTTGAGAGGGGTTAAGCCTCAGTGCGCTATCTATCACAACTTATATCTGAAATCAAGAATTCATTGATGTTAAAATAAAAACATATTAAGCTAACATTATTCAAAGGTAAGTTAATTATAATACATTGGCACCGAACGTTCGGTTCGATACATTTATTATAGGTACTTACAAAACAATTTCTATACTACTTTTAGTGGAGTTGAATCTCTTCTCAACTAATTTATTCATCGTACTTATTTAAAGATACAATTTTGTACATAAAAATATTATTTCTTAATTAAAATAATGAACAGAAATTTAGTATTAGGTTTATTCGTTAAATCAATTTCTATAATTAAATTTAATTTGTTTTCTAACAGTAATGACGACTGTGATACTCAATTTTATTCTACATTACAAAATAAAAGCAGAAACAGAACAAAAAGTTATTCTTTTATTATTTAAAGTATCAACTTTATATTTTATATAATGAATCATCATTATATAAAATTTAAAAAGATATGGATATCAAAACCGTCAGACATTAGTATTATAGACTCTTAAGCTTCCTTCCTTCCCTTAGTGATTCTTGAAGTAAATTAAGATCCATTAGTAAGTTCCATTCCATTTAAAGACTTAATAATATGTCCTACTCATTCCCAGACATGTTATACCGAAAATGCCTTTCAGTTTATTAGACTTTTTACATATTAAATCTGCTCAAAAACACAGCTACGCTGGCTGAAATCATCATCAAAGAGGGAGCAAGCATTGAAGAAATATTTCTGAGGACTGCAAGGATCTGATCTCTGTGGTTGCTGGCCCATTCGGCAGCAGCTCGGGCCTGTGCCGAAGCAGCCAAACCAGCTGTCCTAGACTGCTGGCTGCATTCTTCACACGACGACAGCCAAGATTCAAACTGCAAAGAACACTATTTTATTATGAACCAGCAGAGAAACATGTTTCATTCATTATTGACAGCCCCGTGGCGCAGATGGCTAGACACCAGCTTGCGAAACGAGAGGCCGCGGGTTCGATCCCCGCACCGAGACAAATGTTTGTGTGATCCACAAATATTTGTTTCGGGTCTGGGTGTTTGTGAGACCGAAAAGTCTCTCGTAGTCTCTGATACCCACGACACAGGACTTGTATCCTAGTGTGGGGTCTGAACTATGTATGTGACTGTTGGGTGTATTTATTATTTATTTTATTTTTATCATCAGCCCATATATGTAGGTACGTCCCACAGCTGTGCACGGACCTCCTCTACAACTAAGAGGGTTTAGGCCTTAGTCCACCACGCTGGCCTAGTGCGGTTGGCGGACTACACACCTAAGAAATTCCGAAGCACTTTTAGCTGTGCAGGTTTAATCACGATGTTTTCCTTCACCGTTAAAGTACGTGATAATTATTTGTGAATAAACACATAACTTCGAAAAGTCAGAGATGTGTGCCTGGGGTTTGAACCCACGACCGTCGAGATTCTCGACCGCGTGTCTAAACCTCGAGGCCATCACGACTTTTAAACTAAAATATAACATGTAGGGGAAGGTGAGGTAATACGATCCCTGGAGGTCAAATGATCCCCCGCCGTAAATCAGAGACAACTAATGACATCTATCCAAATGCGCATGAAACATGTTCCCCGCACGCCTGCCAGTTGCCTCTCCAACTGTCATGGCGGTGTGAGCGCTTGGCGTGATTTTATTAAAAAATAATTAAAAAGTGTGGCTCTGATCTAAGGTAAGCCTGTTTTTGGACTTTCATTACTTTTTATATGTTCGAGTTTATTGAAGTTATGTTTTATTTGCGGGAATTGGTAGCAGTTAGCTAATATTTAAGCAATGTTTGATCACCGCACGCGGTATTTGAAGGTTAGGTTTTGATCGATATCTGGGAATTTGGTGTTTGGGGTGAAATGATCCTTTTCTGTGTGTTTAAAATGATCCCTGGAATCATTTTACCCCATTAGTATTTGTTGTTTTTACAGATTATGCCGAGAATTTATATACGTAAAACGAATCGCCAAAATTGGCCTGAACAACAAATGCAAAAAGCATTAAATGCCGTAAGAGATGGTATGCCTTACAAAACCGCTAGTAGAGAGTTTAAGGTCCCTGTGATGGCATTAAAAAGAAGAGCCAAAGGTAAAAATAAAATAGCTGTAGGCTCCACTAAAATGTTAGGTAGCAAACAAACAGTGTTTAACCTAGAACAAGAACAGGAACTTGTTGATTACATTAAGGACATGGAGTCTAGACTGTACGGGCTGACCACACAGGATGTTTTAATCTTAGCTTACCAACTGGCAGAAAGAAATAATTTACCGAATCCATTCTCTGAATCAAAAGGAAAAGCTGGACTTGAATGGCTTCGTGGATTTAGACGTAGACATCCGGACATTACGATGCGTGCCCCAGAATCGACGTCTTCTGCTCGAGCGCGAGCGTTTAATAAGCCTGTGGTGGATAAATTTTTTTCGACTTTGAAAAACGTGCAAGAAAAACATTATTTTCCACCCCATCGGATATTTAATGTTGACGAGACGAGTTTATGCACTGTCCCAACAAAAAACTCGAGAGTGTTTGCACAAACAGGCCGTAAACAGGTGGCGCGAGTGACTTCAGCTGAGAGAGGTGAAACAACGACCGCAGTGATTTGTACCTCAGCTTCTGGAATTTTTGTTCCTCCAATGTTAATTTTCCGCAGAGTCCGGATGAAAATAGAATTGATGGATTGCGCACCTCCAGGTGCTATATGTGCATGCAATCCATCTGGTTGGATGAAATTAGATGTGTTTTCTCAGTGGTTCGATCACTTCTTAAGCCATGCCAAACCGACAGCAGAAGATCCGGCTCTTTGGTATTGGATGGTCACCTATCTCATACAAAAAATTTGAATGTGGTATTAAAAGCCAGGGATAATCACGTCACCATTTTATGCCTGCCGCCTCATTGCACCCACAAACTCCAACCCTTGGACGTTGGAGTAATGTATCCGCTAAGCGTTTATCATAACCAAGCGTTAGAGAAGTGGATGAATAACAATCCCGGGAGAGTGGTAACCGTGTTCCAAATAACGAAAATTTTTACAGAGGCCTATCTAAAAGCTGCAGTTCCCCTGAATAGTATGAATGGATTCACCAAAACAGGAATATATCCGTTCAACCCTGACATTTTCACTAACGTGGACTTCATTGCAGCTGAAACGACTGAAATGGATGTTGACAATGACACGGTAGAACCTCTCATTCCCATTCCTGGGACTTCATGTCCACCATTAGCAGAAGCCGTGCAAATACATACTCCTCTAGCGAATAATCCAGAAACTGAAACACTACAGCCTTTGCAAGTGGATGTCCAAGAATCCCTTCATTTAACACCTCAGCTGTCTCCACTTCAAACTCCGACTACAACGATGACTCAAAAATCTCCACAAGCACTACAGTCGTTGCGACAAGCACCGTCCTTCCCAAAAAATACCTCAGCTTTGGCTGTTGATCTTCCATCCACATCTTTTGGTGTTGTTACGCCCAGGGAAGTACGACCAACACCAAAGATAGTTGGAAAAAGAGCGAGTGCAAGACGAACAAGAGTAGACACATCAGTACTGACCAGCACACCCTACAAAAAATACCTTGAAGAGGAAGCCAAAAAGAAAACAGATATAGAACAAAAAAAAGCCCTTAAGGAAGCGCATAAAATAAAAAAAACGGTGACCAACAAACAGAATAATAAAGGAAAAGGTGGTGGGAAAGGAAAGGGAATCGGAAAGGGAAAAGGCAAAAAAAAGCAAAACAGATCAGATTCTTCTGAAGAGGACAGTGATACCGAATGCCTCTTCTGTACTGAAAGCTACTCCAAAGACAATAAAGGCGAAGGGTGGATTAGGTGCGTTGTGTGTCTTAAGTGGGGACATGAGGCTTGTGCGGGAGTAGATAGTGACGATGAAGGTGACTTTACTTGCGATATTTGTCTTTCTAGTAAACAATTTGATAGTGTAAAAAAAAATTATGGCTGTAGGTCTATTTCTAAGTTCCGATTAAGAAAATTATTATTTTTTAAACAAAGAGTTGATTTTTCTATTTCATTTTGACATTGATAAGAATAAGAATGAGTATTATTTTTGTTTTTTTTTTAGAAGAAGAGTTTATTTGTTTACCTTTTGCTTGACTAGATTTGTTATTCATTTTGAAAACCTTTTAAAAGTTTGTTGCAATGTTTAATGTTTAGTTTTGTTGATTGAGTAGTAGATAATTACAAAAAAAAAGATCTCTAATGAAACTAGAAGACTGAAAAAGTTTTGTGTAACTTACTTACACACTTTAATTGTTATGAACAATACATATGATTAAAATAAACAGCTGAGTGTTTTATTTCGCTGATATTTATTAACTTATGGTGTAAAATGATCCCTGGGATTATTTTACCCCTACCCTAGGGATCATTTTATACGTAGGTGTGTACAAAATGATCCTTTACTAAACTTTAACAAAAACCTCTAATACAAAAAAAATACATAAATATAATAAAAAATAAGTATGCAGTTACAAAGTTAAGTAAATTCACTACCTACAACAATAGAAATCTTGCATTTTAGCCTTCAAATTTAGCCACAGTGAAGTTTTTCCCTTAAGGGGATCATTATACCTCACCTTCCCCTACCTCTGCCTACCGGAATACAGGCCTGAGATTATGTATGTATGTGTAAAATAAGTTTGTCATGATGTTCAAAGCAAATGTAGGTTTCTGCTATATAACTTAGTTAATAAAAGGTTGTAATTTCAAGTGTCTAATCAAGTCCTCTCGTGTTAAATTACGAGAGACCCAAACGAGTGTTTACGGACCAACACTCCAAAGTACACATTCATTATGAAGCCTTTTGTTTGTTCCGACAACAGGCTAATGATGGGAAATGACGAGCATTGTGTTCAGTTCCATAGGAAATTACATTTTCCCATCCTTTAGTATAATATCTATGTTTTTAGTATAAATCAAGACACACCTCTGACTTTTCGAAGTTATGTGTGTATGCACGTACTGTAACGGTGAAGGAAAACATCGTGAGAAAACCTGCACGCATAAAAGTTCTTAGGAATTTTGTTAGGTGTGTAGTCCGCCAACCCGCACAAGGCCAGCATGGTGGACTAAGGCCTAAACCCTCTGAGTTGTACAGGAGGTCGTGCCCAGCGTGTTATAATCTTTATTGTGTTAAATTTCTTTAAAAATATATAATACTATGTGCAAAAAACTGATGATAAAAATAAATTTAAGCTGCGGAAGAAAGACGTCTGTACTCTAGAGGGTAAATAAGGTCGAAGTGAATAATTGCAAAAATAGTGGCCAGTTGTAAATAATTTATCAAAGTTAATAATGGACATTATATACATAACCTCACGCCTGTATTCCCCGAAGGGGTAGGCAGAGGTGCATTTCTGCAGCCACATTCCGCCAGGTATGTATCAGTCCCACGTAATAAGGGGCGAGCCTATTGCCGTGTTTCGGGCACAATTCCAGACTCTGTGCTGCTACTGAGAATTTCTAATGGAAAAATCCAATAACACTTTGCCCGACCAGGGAATCGAACCCGGGACCTCTAGATCGCTTGGCACATACTTGTGCTGCAGGACCACGAGGCATTTAATAATAGAATTAAAAATGAATGAAAATAAAAGAGAAAATAAAGCGCGGAAATTAAAAGCCTATTAATATGAAAAATTTAAGCTATAATATGCTAATTTAAAGCTATATTATGTCAAAGTATGTACGAACAGCGATTATAAGGAGATAAGAACACGTAAACCTTCCAATTACTCCACTTAGATTAAGTAGGTACCCTACCCTTTAATTTTCGCCGAAGTGGTAGTGGCTATAAAACCGTGGTGCCGAAATTAATGAATGTTGAAGTAATCACCGAGTGATAAAAGTCGAAGCATTACTTACCTCCGAGAAATCGGAATTTGTGTGTAACGATGAAGCCACAGTAGAGACAATAGTATCCATGGACGGATATCTGAAAAAATCATGAATATTATTTTATACTAGCTGACCCGGCGAACTTCGTGTCGCCTAAGAGTCGATTGTAAATAATTTTTTTAGCCTAAGTTACTCCTTATTACGTCAGCTATCTGCCAGTACAAGTCCCCTTAAAATTGGTCCACCCGTTTCAGAGATTAGCCGGAACTAACAGACAGACAGACAAAAATTGTAAAAAGCGTTATTTTGGTATATGTACCGTGTATACATCCATATGCATTTATTAAAAAGCGGTTATTTCAATATCACAAACAGACACTCACAATTTTATTTATTTGTATAGATTTACAAATTAATGTGAATTTTGAGTATTAAAAAGGTACTCCTTTTTTATTACTATTTTTCTTTTTAAAGATTACGAATAAGTCTTTATGAAAAATTAGTGCGTAAAATTTATAGTTACTTAGATGAATACACAGCAGAATGTACCTACACAACACATTGTTTGTCGTTGAGGCTTTGTTTCTTTATGTAACGTATTTACCATAATATACGTTGATAGTTATTTATTAACATTGGTTAAATATCAGCAAAAAAATAACATAAATATAAAGAAAGTAACCTTAAAATCATAAAAAACAAATGATTGATAAAATATTTACCTACGTAATAATTTCGAACTACTTTTAACCTTAAGCTTTCATAAGATGGTGATATTGTAATTATTAAAAAGTTGATTTAAATATGATTAATCTGTATTTTAATATCGCAGGTAGCAATAATAATAAAGTTAGTGTTCGGTAGTTGCTTTCTTTTCAATAGGTGATCTAGTCTAACTAAACCGTGGATAAAACTTACATGCTCTGCCAAAGAGTATAGTTGGACTCAAGAGCATCCAACACAATGGACAGGTGATTGTAGTCGGAAAGAATACTTGATAACGGTACTGTCAGATCCTGAGTCCTTATCGGGCTGTCCTCTTCAAGCATCGAATATAGGTACCTGAAAAATAAAGTTTGATAAAATATTCCTGATATAAACAGCTTTACTTAAACGTACCATAATATACGAGTTTATGTTATCTTTGGAATCAAACTCTAAACACCAAATCAAAAAACTTTGAGCCAATGTGACTTATTTTTGTATACAAAATAGTTTTCGAAAGCGCCTGTCAAAACGTCGTGTCGCAAAGTTGCAGCTAAAATAAAGTCAGGCGCTCTGTTCCCAAACTTTATAAAGATTTCGTCGAATCAGTGAGTCGAGTGCGAGGTAGCTACGGATATTGGAGGGCCGGTCCACAAAAACATAATTTCTTGAGCTTTAACTCCAGGCAAAAACAAAAGACTATTCAAGAAAAATCAAGAGTTTATACAAGCAATTGTTGAATATGTCACGTTCACAAACATCACTTGTCCAATTGGTCTACCAAGGTCTAAACCCTTTTAAGAGTATGCCCATAGCAAGTGATATGTGTTTGGACATAGATATTAGTATCCATCGATGAAACATACCTCCGCATACTGTTTTCATCGTTGGTGCATCCCAGAGCATTCCCGATGACGCTTGCCTCGTTGGCTACGTTGGTAGTCGACATCCTATTCCACAGGAATTCGTAATCTGACTCGTTGCCGTGTCTTAACCCAGTGCAATAGGACACAGGTCGTAGACTTGGAGAAATGCTGATAATAAAATCGAAAATAACATACATACATACATAAACTCACGCCTGTATTCCCCGAAGGGGTAGGCAGAGGTGCATTTCTGCACCAACATTTCGCCAAGTATGTATCAGTCCCACGTAATAGGGGGCGAGCCTATTGCCGTTTTTCGGGCACATTTCCAGACTCCGTGCTGTTACCGAGAATTTCCTAATGGAAAAACCCAATAACACTGCCCGACCCGGAAATCGAACCCAGGACCTCTAGATCGCAATGCACATACTTGTACTGCGAGACCACGAGGCAGTCATAAAATCAAAAAAGTAATAATAAAAAATAAAATAAACTGGTAATAAAGTTTTAAAAAAGCCAATAAGGCATTCTCCTATTACTATTGTGAATTTTCGGTTACACTTGTTCTCGGCAACTTGTGCACGGCGCTCACACGGTGGACAAAAATAATATAGTATCTACCTACCAAAAAAGATATATCTTTTGTATACAATATTGTATGCAATACCACTATAATTTATACTTCCTTTTATTTTTTACTTTACGGATAGTTTGAGATCATTAACGGTCAAACAACAAACGTTTAAAAAATTATATGTCTTGTTTAAATTATATTTAAATATAACACGTTCTAACTAGACGGTGTTAATATTACTATCATCATCATCATCATCATCATCAGCCATTTAAATCCAGTAGCAGCATAGAATCTGGAAAGTATGCGTGTGTCATCAACAGCCCATATACATCCCACTGCTGGGCACGGGCCTCCTCTACCATTGAGAGGGTTTTTAGGTCTCAGCCCACCACGCTGGCCTATATTTATACTATATTCTGGCCATAATTTAGTTCAATAAGCTAGTGAAGAATAATGCTTACCTAACAGCATTATCTCTAAACTCGGCAAACATTGCGGTTGTATGAGAAATGCATTCACTGTGTCCCAATCTGCAAGCGAACTCGAGTACTTGCATGCGATTTCTTAATGTTTCAAAGTCGTCGGTGGTTCGTTCATGGTATCCAAGGGTGTTTATTATGTTTGTCATCAAATCCAATGCAGCGTCCTAGAAATAGAAGCAAATTAAACAAAAATAGTACTGGATAACTGGACTTAACGTGACGCCTTATTTTTTATTATTAACTAGCTGATCCGGCGAACTTCGTTACGCCTAACAGTCGATTCTTTAATTTAATTTTTTTTAATTATGATACCTACTTAATTTCATTTTTTTCTAAAATAAGAAAGAAAGAAAGAAAAAAGTTTTATTGTTGGCTATACGAAAAACAGATACAAAGAACAAACAACTAAACAATTAGTAGATACAATTTACAAAGCCAATAATGATCCCTTCATTCAGCTGTATGCTGCAATTCCGCTTACACGGTATTGCAGCGCTGGTTTTCAATAAAGGGACCAAGTGACAAAACGGACGCTAGGTAGGTGTACTGATTTTAAACAATAATAAAAGTTAATAATATTACTATATTAAAATATACTGTATATTCTTATATATTGCACTAGTCTAAATTAAATTAATAATAGCAAACGCTACACAAAACAACATAAAAACTGTATATAGGTACTTATTAATCGAGAAAAAAAAACAAAACAAAAGAAAACAATTTCATAGCGCCAATTCAGGCCTGTGAAGCGATAGAAACACACAGAAATATTACATTATTAGAGGAGACCATCTATCTGCTGTCTCTGTCTAGCGCGCATTGAGACGAGGCCGCAAATAAGATGGCCGACACAACATAAGCCGTCCGCGAGTTGGACCAAGCGCTTAAATTATTTGTTACATATTATGTAATTAAATTCTAAAAAAGTGAGTTAACAATGAAAAATAAATAAATAGTCGCCACTAAGTGCGGTATTACCAGCTCATTGACTGTTCGATTGGTACAAGTGAGGTATGTAATTTTTTACAAGCAATTAAATGAATAGTTACGACTGCTTTTGTAGCTTTAATAATATTTGTTTGAATTCACGTTTAAATCCTAATTTACTTTTTTTAGATTGACACGGTGCGGCGGTGGGATATTGTTCCAGCAATGAGTGGCTGCGTACTTAAAACTGCCTCTGAAAGCCGCAGTAGTGTGGCGGGGTATACGTAACTGCTTGGAACAATAACGATAAGAGTATTTTATGTGATCTTGTCGCAAAACCAGTTTCTCATAGAGGTAACTTGGACTTTTAGTCTTAATGACACCAAACAACAAGGTAGCCAGATGTAGTTGTCTACGTTCAGCCATTTTTAATATGTTGGCATCATTAAAGATTTTTTCTAATATAAACGTAGCCTAAGTTACTCCTTATTACATCACCTATCTGCCAGTGAAAGTCCCGTTAAAATTGGTCCACCCGTTTCAGAGATTAGCCGGAACAAACAGACAGACAGACAAAAATTGTAAAAAAATGTTATTTTGGTATATGTACCGTGTATACATCCATATGCATTTATGAAAAAACGGTTATTTCAATATTACAAACAGACAATCCAATTTTATTTATTTGTATAGATTGGGTCACAATATGTTAACATAGTTATGGCCTCAAGGACTAGTGACGCCGGGGAGAAATAATAAGACTTGGTCTACACTGTTTGTTTTGACGAGAAATAATGACGATAAAAAAGTCAATACAATTATACATACATACATACATAACCTCACGCCTGTATTTCCCGAAGGGGTAGGCAGAAGTGCATTTCTGCACCCACATTTCGCCAGGTATGTATCAGTCCCACGTAATAGGGGGCGAGCCTATTGCCGTTTTTCGGGCACATTTCCAGACTCCGTGCTGTTACTGAGAATTTCGTAATTAAAAAACCCAATAACACTGCCCGACCCAGGAATCGAACCCAAGACCTCTTTTCGGGGGAGTAAAGAAGCCTTCCTCTAATATTGTTTAATTTGAAATCGTATTCTATAATCATAGAGTTTAACTTACGTCAATAAGACGGAGTGTCGTGGTATCACCCAAGTAGCTGTTCCTCAACCGGTTCAAACCACGTATGGCAGCGTACCACACGGTATAACTTTGTTCGTTTCTGATAAATTCCAGAGTCTCAAACAGGCGACTGAAGTTCACCTCATCAGCGTAAAATAGAGCGAAGAGATCGTTGACTATCTGCAGAAGTTGATAAAATAAATACAAGTAATATTCAAGACATAGTTCGGACCTATATTGAAATACAATCTCATGGCATGGAATTCAGAAACTACAGACTTTTCCGAATTACAAATACTCAAACCCGAAAGAAACATCTTGTTTATCATTCAAGTAAGTGTGAGGATTGACCCTGCAGACCTTTTCATATTTTTGTTTAATTCGTTTAAACCTTTTTGATCATTCTTCAAAGAGGAGGTAATAAGCATTTCTCTCATCAATAATGAAGATTCTAGTCTTACCTTAGCACGATTAAGATGGTGTATAGTTTCTCTCCTGCTGCCTCTTAGTGCTTCAGTTATTATTCTCCAGGAGCGATCATCATAATTCACTCTGTAAAGACCTGTGGGATTACAGACAAGCTTATAATATATCACCTTAGCACCTTATTCGGCCGAAATCAACAATCAACTAAGGTCACTACGGATAGATAAAAAACATCACCCTGGGGGTCTATAAAGTATTATCATCATCAGCCCATATACGTCCCACTGCTGGGCACGGCCCTCCTCTACCATTAAGAGTCCACCACGCTGGCCTAGTGCGGGTTGGCGGACTACACACCTAAGAAATTCGTAAGAACTTATAGGTGTGCAGGTTTCATCACGATGTTTTCCTTCACCGTTGAAGTAAGTGATATTTCATTGTGAATACACACATAACTACGAAAAATCAGAGGTGTGTGCCTAGGGTTTAAACCCGCGACCGCCTAGGTTCGCGACCGCGCGCCTAACCCTCGAGGCCATCACGACTTATAAAAAGTACTACTACTTACAAATAAAGTATATCTATTGCAAAATATATGAAATTGACATGACATGATATTATACAAATCAAAATGTATGGAATCGACATTAGGAATTCCTCATGAAATACCCTTAGATGTGCAAGTTTTCTTTATTTTTTACAAAACTGCAATATCAAAAACTAACCTGTCTCTTGCACGTTAAATATCACCCAACTTTCAGCATTGATTCCTTCAATGGTAAAACTGTGTGTCCGATCGTTCATAATAAATGCAGGTCTTGTATCGTCAAAGTTCGCAGAACGTTCAGTTGTGTATGTTATTGGGATAGCGTAGATCTCGTTCGATGAATATGATGCATTGGAGTAATAACGTTTCTAAAAGTAAAAAATACAAAAAATAAGCTAAATAGAAAGATTTATCAGTCATTAAGTCATATTATCGATATGCTCAATCTAAACGTAATATGCAATTAAACCATAGTCCCATTTGAGTCGAAGATCAATAGTTTCTTTTTTATTTATTATTATATACTGGCACGGCAAAGTGACTCCACTGTACCTGATGGTAAGCACAGTGGAGTCCAAAAAAATAATACCGATCAGCGAGAAACGATATGGTCACCCGCTGGTCGACACAATTATGCCAGCCCGCACAAATGCTTCTTCACGTTTCAAGTTGTTTTTTTTTATTATTTAGAATTAGAACAAATTAAACTCAATAATTACATCACATTCGGTCGCCATTAAGAGATACGTCAATGACGTCGAGTTGTTATAATTAAAAATATTATTCTATAAATATAATACATTCAAAACATAACAACATTCTAGTTACTAGATTAGACTAGACTAGATACTCAATTTATTCAGATGACTTAGTGAAATACTATCGAATATTTAAAAAATAGTAATTTCTGTCTCCAAAGATCTCATTGGAAATAATTATCGCAATTACACAAGTTAATGATTTGAATGTTAATAGAATAATTCTGTTCTCACCTGATTCAAACTTGCAACTCCTGTTTCGTAGTCAATGTTCACTTCTAGCAGGGGATGTCCTGCCTGTGATATCCAGGAAGCCATAACACTTGTAATATTAAAACCAGGATAGTTTGCCAGTGTGTTATTGTATGTAACACCCTCTTCTAAAGCAGCATACATGTAATTGGGATATCCAGAACCGAAACGGCTGTTGACAAAATATGGCTTAAATACTAATTGCTAATTATACTCATAAATCTTATCTTTCTGTCCTTTTATTTTTCTTTTCGGTTTATTTTTGTTCGATAATTATCAGACACTATTCTGTTTTTTTAATTTTCATCTAACTTTGTCATTATTACTACTACTACAATATCACTCTACAGTGTCCTACCAATGAGCACGAACCTCCTGTACAAGTGGAAGGAGTTAGGCCTTGGTCCACCACTCTGGCTTAGTGCGAGTTGGCAGGTGTGCTGATTACCTCACAATCTATTTGTAATATAACTGTACATCCATGGCACCCTATTGTCACTAAATAAAATTTACATTAATTAATGAAATGAAATGAAATGAAATGAAATGAAATGAAATGAAATGAAATGAAATTGCTTTATTTGAAATGAAATGAAATTGCTTTATTTGGTCACGTAGGCAATCAAATAGCACTTATGACAAGTCAATACAGAAAAGAAAAATCTTTTATTATTACATTATAATTTAACTATGGTTCATTTTATATAATTTGTACAAAAATATTTACGGTTTTTTTTATAATTTATTTTTAGTTTTCATCAGGAAATACATAAAATCTTATTATTATTATTTTAAAGTAAATAACGAGATGGACCTTGTGTATTTCCGAAACGTCACGTATTATTTTAATGGTACCACCGGATCCAAACGCGACCCTGACTGAGAAGACCCGGCGAAACAAACTCAGCGGGCTCACTTTACTACTGGAATTTACGCGGCGCGACCCACACCTGAGTACATCCAGCGAGTCCAACTCAGTGGGCATGTATTTGGTCCAGTAAGGATAACATAATTATATTATATGACCTGCCAAATAAAAATTGCCTTCTTATTATAAATTTGCTCGAATTATTTACTCGATCGGTCGTCATTTTATTTTTATTTTATTTATTTTGTGCACATTTTATATTAGATATCAATTTGTATATATTTGATGTTTTTATAATGGTTTAAGTTACACTTGGAGCTTTGGGTTAATTTATATTTATTTATGTATTTATTCAAATGATTTGGTTTAAGAAAGAAGAATGTGAAAGGTACTGGGTTCCAAGATGTGGTGATGGCGATGTGCGGGAGAGATCTACTGCCAAATTTCCTTATCCTCTAAATACTGATTTATATTGTAGTATCCCCTTGTCATCAGAACACGTTTAATGTGCACCTTAAATGAATTATCTGATAGGTCAGTTACAGATTTGGGGAGCTTATTGTAAAATTTTACGCAGTTGCCTACAAAGGACTTACTGGTTTTTTCTAATCTTAATGAGGGTATCACAAGTTTATGTCTACCCCTGGTATTTACATTATGTATATCACCAATTTTACTAAAGCTAAATACATTCTTACGTACATACATAATATTTTGATAAATGTATTCAGACGGCACGGTCAGTATATTACAGTCCTTGAATATGGATCGTAAGGAATCACGGCTACGTAGATCATAGATGGCGCGGACTGCTCTTTTCTGTAGTATGAAAATGCTGTTAATATCAGCCGCCGATCCCCACAATAGAATGCCATAAGACATTATACTGTGAAAGTAAGCAAAGTACACTAACCTAGCCGTTGAAACATCCGTGAGTTTTCTTATTTTACGAACCGCAAAAGCTGCGGCACTCAGTTTACTAGATAATCGCTCTATTTGCGGACCCCACTGCAGTTTACTATCTAGAGTTATTCCTAGGAAAACAGTTGAAGTCACCAAGTCAAGTGTTTCTGCGTTTAATGTAACAGGTGATATTACATTCCTAACATTTGGTAATGTAAATCGAATGCATTTTGTCTTTCCTGCATTGAGTAGAAGATTATTACATGAGAACCAATTCAAAATTAAATTAAGTACATGATTTGGAATAGCTAGATCTTTATCCTTACGATTTATTTTAAATATTAGTGACGTGTCGTCAGCGAACAAAACTATGTCTGTAAATTTCTGTACCATGTAAGGGAGATCATTTATATAAACTAGAAACAAAAAGGGGCCCAGAATAGAGCCCTGAGGAACCCCTATTTTGACTGTTGATCCTACTGAGGTGACGCCGTCCACACATACTTTTTGTTCACGACCCGATAAATAGGACATTATAAGTTGAAGAGAGGAACCACTTATGCCGTAGTAACTCAGCTTCGTAATAAGGGTCTGGTGATCAACGCAGTCGAAAGCCTTCGAGAGGTCACAAAAAACCCCAAGAGCATCTTGTGACGTCTCCCAGGCTTCCAGTACAGATTTCATCAATGATGTTCCTGCATCTTGCGTAGACCGACCCTTTGAAAAACCAAATTGGCTACTATGTAATATCCCATTTCTATCAAAATGTTCCTGCATTTGAGTGAGCATGATCTTTTCGAAGACCTTACTAAGAGCTGGTAGTATTGAGATGGGTCTAAAGTTTGATGGATTGTTTGGACACCCCGACTTAAATATGGGCACAATTTTACTGATTTTCATTAAGTCGGGAAAAATACCGTCACTTATACAAGAATTGAATATTACCGTCAATATTGGAGCAATATTAAATATAATAGCTTCAATAGCCTTAACCGACAGTCCCCATATATCTTCAGTAGCCTTAATTTTAAGATTTTTAAAAGCTTTTATTATTTCGGAACAAGACACTCTTTCAAAACTGAAAATGGGCATATTTCCTACAACATTTTCTTTTAAAAGTGATTCAGCCAAGACTGCTGATGATTGCAAGCATTTGGTTATATCTAAAGGTATATTTGTGAAAAACTTTTCTAGGTAATTAGCAATACTAACTTTGTCTGAAACCAGGTTGTTGTTTATAGCCAAGGTTATCTTGTTATCAGTAACCTTATTTCTCCCAGTTTCTGTATTTATAATTTGCCAAGTTGTTTTTATTTTATTGCTAGATAATCTCAGCTTTTCACTAATATAAGCTGCTTTAGCTTGCATGCATACTTTTTTAAATATTTTAGAATATTGTCTGAGATAGTTCATAAAATTGACATCAGGTGTATAGGACCTTTTGTCATACAAGTTATATAAAATTTCTCTACTACGTCGGATGCCTTTGGTCGCCCAAGTACTAAATTTAATGTTAGAATTAATTTTCACAGTTTTAATTTTGCACACTTTGTTGAATTCTTTGCAAATTGTATCAAGTAATGAAGAATATATATCGTTGGGACTGTCAGAATTAGGTTCTAAAATATTAATTTTTGATTTCAAGTTAATATTAAATTTACCTAGGTTATGTCTTGTCAATGGCCTGTACTTAATCATTTTTTGGATGTTTTCTATTCTATGTTTCAATTTGACTAACAAACATTTATGGTCCGATCTAACTCCTATTTGTGTATACTTTTCAACTACTTCGAAATTGGTTATGATATTATCAATGCAGGTTGCTGTTTCAGTAGTTATTCTAGTGGGTTCAGAAAACAAACAAGTATAATTAAATGAGCTAAATAATGACACAAATTTACATTTATCAACTGTATTAACCATTAAGTTAATATTAAAATCCCCACATACTAAAACCATCTTATTATTTTTAATTTTTTTAAGAATATCCTCCATTGTGGATAGGAAAATATTAATGTTCGACGAAGGAGGCCTATACACACACAATATTATATATAAATCAGTTTCCGCACATGCAACCTCACACACTCGTTCAACAGAGAGGCAGGAGATGTCCTTCCTTTCTTTGAAGTTAATGTGATTTCGGATAAGAATTATCGAACCACCACCTTCCGCCGAGGTTCTATTAAACGAACTAGCGACCCTGAAACCATTCACATTAAAACTCATAAGGTGTGCCTTCAACCAAGTCTCAGTAAAACATAGTATACTTATATTAAATGTGTCACTAAAAAGTTCTATTTCTAATATTTTGCCAGAGAAACGGTTTATATTTTGATGAGATAAAACTAAATATTCAGAACCGTCTCCTTTTGTCATATCTAAAAGTTTAAATTATTCACCACATTAATTTTAGTAACATTACTAATTGTGGGGGTACAAAGGGACTTTGTCATACTACTTATGACTGTGTTAATATAGTTAGCTACAGGTGTAGCAATAAGTCTTAAAAATCTATTTGGTAGATACAATGTATCTCTTGTCAATTTACAATATTTTCCAATAAATATATTGGTGTCAAAAAATGAAAATTTGTCACTATAGTGACTAGTTAAAAATTGCATATGTCTATTTAACACATGAATATAATTATTTAATTTATCTGATACATTATTTAGGTATGGGAAGGCACACAATATGATCCTAGGTAAATTAAGTTTTAACATTTTTTCAAAGGCTTTAGTGACATCGATTACTTACTTGGTATTTAAGTAGGTAGACAACCCGTATTTGAATGCTTCGTCTCCCATTAGATGATGCATCATTCGTATAACTGATCCTGCTTTTTGGTAAGTTATGGTTCCAAAATGACCACTGATTTCTGCCGGAGAATTGACGTTGTTATTCGTGATGGCGGCGGAAGATGGCGAGCTATCAGCATCATATGCAGAGTAGACAGATCCTGATACGAGTTGATTAGCTGATGCCACGTCAGGATCCACCTGAAAACGATATTCTTTAGTTTAAAAACACAATAGCCTCTGTAGCATTTCCAATCTTATCTGGATGTATCTGTAAAATGACAGGCAACTTGTCAAATAGATGCATTGCGAAAATTTGTTTAGCACCCAATCATTTGTCATTAATTTAATTTTTACTTCTATTCATTTTCAATGATACATGTCCGTTAATTAGTTGGTAAATTATGATAACAAATTTAATGTGAATGACATTATAGAATTGCATTTATGTAATGTTCATTGGAGTGTGCATACTTAGACCAAATGACCTTTAAGTTGAGTAAGGTGTAATGGAACATAAGTATTGGATTGGGTCATTGTCTTGGGCGGTATCTCAAGCCCTCTCAATTAATGAGCATACTTTCGCTTCTCATAAAATTACGTAATCGCATAATATCTAATCATCGCTTGAAAATAAATAAAATAATTAGAATGTCAGCCTAATTAGCGATTTTTGATTGTGTCAAAACTTCTAACAGATCTACAGCACCCACAAATGTGATGTCTATATCAACTTCCATCCAACGTAATAACGTAAATTATTTTGCCTTTATTTGGTTTTTCCACTGCCACGCCTAACCAAGTCCAAGATACCTTCGTATAAAGCGAGTCGAAGATATGAACCAAGCAAAATCATAGACGAATAAGCGTTTGTGCTTTATTCATAACAGAACCCTCATATCGAGAAAATTAGATACTGCGTAAGCCTGGAAAGTTTGAAATAGCAAAAAAGAATATAATACTCACAAACGAGGTTATGTAGTCCTGGAAGTAATTAGCGAAGCCTTCGTTCAGCCACGTGTCACTCCACCAGTGGCATGTAACCAAGTTTCCGAACCACATGTGTGTAGTTTCGTGCGCAACGATTTGCGCCACTCGGTACTTGTAATACGGCGTAGAATCTTCTGGTACGTACAAAAGCAAGGCTTCCCTAACAACAAAAAATATTGTTGCTTTGAAACTAACGTAAAGATAAATGAATATTGAATACCTTAAAAACAATGTAAACTATTGGAGGGTCAAACCTTTATGAAACAGATAGTTATGGGTAAAAAGTATGATTTTGTTGTTATCCCAATTTCTTTCCACCTTTATTAAAATTAACGTTTCAGTACTAAACAATTTGAAATTCTCGATTATTATAAAAGTGTTTGCCTTTTCGAAGTATTTTAAATATATATTACCTATATTTGACCAAACCCCAATTTTCCATCGCACCAGCTCTGAAGTCTGGGAGTGCAACATGGTCCAACTTCAGATTGCTGTCTACTGAGTAATAGTCTATGCCAAAATAATTGCTCAGCGCATCAACAACGTCTACACCGAATTCATAAGCATATGTGCTTTGGTCAGCGGCTTCTGGCCGAGTGTAAACGCTTAATCCTCTGTTACTGTCATTACTGGCAAGGGCCGGTTCGAATTCTGATACCATGAAGGCCACGAGGTATGTCGGCATAACAGGTGTTGGGTAGAATGTTTCTCGAATGTAGCCATTGGTTCTGTAAGAAAAATCCAGGTTTGTTATATAGGTGATTAGTTTATGTCTCATACAACCCTAAATAGTATAGATGCACTGAACTTAGTGCCTACCATGACTTTAAACAGAACTAACGCTATGGCTTTGTATTAGTACGACGAAGTATCTGTACTAGCCCTGGTAGTAAAAATATAGTGGTTCTAATAAATCTTAGCCTGGTAACGTCTGCGGATATCTTGACACAATTGGGCCAGCCATTGTCCTAGAGTTGCAAGATGGTTGCCTTTCGTCCTCTGAGTGCGATAAGCGAATGATCAGCCTCCCATTCCTCTTAACAAAAGGGACTTCTCTAATATTCTAGAAATATGTTTAATATCCTAGGCCTGCTCATTTGCTAAAGCATGGAAAATGCATTTGCTCTGATTCCAAAAATATATACTTGTCTAGTACTCACAAATTTGTAATGTTTTGAACCCGAGTGTTAGCTAAGGAAGGCGAATAGTTTTGTGGACGGTCAACGATCAGCGTAAAAACAGCCTTTAGCCCAGGCTCATCAAAGCATGGGAACACTTTTCTTGCGTGTGTGGGTTCCATTTGAGTAGCTCCGAGCCATCTGCAAAAATGATAAAGTAATGTACAAGTGCTACTTTTAAAAATATTTAAACTAAGCGTAATTAGTACTTCATAGAAGAAGTACACAGGGCTGAAGTGGAGTGGTTTACAATGCCTTAAAATTCAAACGGTTTTTACGAAGAGATTAGAATTAGTAAAGTTTTCATCCAAGCTAACTCATAACAAATTGCTGACTCAAATTAATTTAGATGTTTTAATTTTAAAAAGTAACACCTGAGACAATAAGAAATATCAACTATAATCAGCATCAAATATACTCAGAACAAAGCATTTGCTAAATTTTACATCGTTTCATAATTTAGAACAACATCGTTATACACGAAACCGGAGCAATTGAAATGATAATGCAGATAATAGTTTATCACATCATAGTCAAGTGCTCCTTGTGTCAACATCCACAGGGCTATCTAAATCTTGAGATAAGACAGCATTTACTAAGACTTACTTCGAAAAATACTTTAATTTCTTTCCAAACATCCTTATGGTATTCGTTAAACGATTAACTACTCACACAGGAAAGATTGCGTAAATCTAGTAACTGGAGTTTCTTTTTGTAGAAACGCTTAATTTCACTTCATAAATATAGCGAAAGACTAGACCAAGAATTTATATCAAAACAAGCAAAGCATTATTTACAAACAGTAAACTGTAAAGTACTTTAACAGATTATTTACAGAAGAAATACAATAATATTGTCACCGCTTTACAGCCAATTAAATATGTTTTAGAAGCTTGAAGTGGTTACAATGAACTGCTACTGAGTTCTTTTTTTTTTCAATATTTAGCCAATTTTAATATTAAGCGATCGAGAATCTCGACGGTCGCAGGTTTTCTTTCCTTATTTTTTTCTTTATCAGAATATATTCAAAAAAAGTTAGGTAAGATTTAAACTTTTTCCTCATACAAATATAATATTTTTAAATGTATTCATCGATGTATAAATTCAATTATTGTAATACATTTACATCTCGACGGTCGCGGGTTCAAACCCCAGGTACACGCCTCTGACTTGTCGAAGTTATGTGTGTATTCACAAAGAATTATCACGTACTTTAATGGTGAAGGAAAACATCGTGATGAAATTTGCACCCCTAAAAGTTCTTAGGAATTTCTTAGGTGTGTAGTCCGCCAACCCGCATTAGGCCAGCGTGGAGGACTAAGGCCTAAACCCTCTCAGTAGTAGAGACGTAAATAGAGAGACGTAAGTAGACGTTAATGGGCTGATGATGATGATGGCATAATATGTAGATCCATCCACCATATTAATAAATGTACCTATACTTACTTTTTTACTCCATTCTCGTAATAATAGTTTCGGTAAAATCCATTAAGATCAGTCCTGATGGGCCCTCTATAGACAATCCGCAAACTGTACGTAACACCAACCTCCAATTCATTTTGAAGATTGATGTAAGCAAACGTGTAATTTGTGTTGAAGTATAAAGAATTTGTTTCGTTCAAAGCTAATGGACTTCCATTTCTAGCTATAGTTATGTTTTCAGCGGTGAACTGCAAATCTTCCGAATGCAGTTTTATTTCCCTTGTAGCAGCAGTGGTTGTGAATGTAATTTCCACTTCACCGTCAAAGGTGAAGGCAGTTTCATCACCAGTATCAAAGAACGGAGTGATAGTTATAACATAAGAGGATGGTCTGATTGGTGTATTTAGTCTATAGTTCTCATCAGCGTTTGACGCATGCAGGCATAAAGCAATCACAAATATTAGCAACATTGCTGAAATATAAAATATATTATCAGATCCTTATTCTACATGATGCATTGGTCCACTTTTACTCACACTTTTACACATCAGTCAAACTAGATCCAATGTTTGCGATCAACGCAAACAGTTCATCCGCTGGAGTATCGTTCTAATATTAATTTTATACTAACTTAACAGCGGAGCGCAATTAGCAAAGCCAACGTGAATGGAATTCTCGACATGAAGCAAATGTTGATTGGAATATTTATATTGTACCTTAAAATTTCACTAATTATTTAATAATTTAAAATTATTAGCTTTATAATTAGTAAAACTAATGACAAGGTTTCTTAATAAATTTATTTTTATAAAAATTAGATTCCAATTCTCTTCATAGAATACGTTGACCCAATTGCATATTACAATGTACTTCCCTTTATATCAATATCTGATAATCAAAAAACAGCGTGTCATATTTTAATAATATCCGAAAAAATTTATGTTTATATTGCATATCGTCGCATTTATCTAATTTTTTAAGGGTAGTTCATTTCTATATTTTACAACTTACTTCACTGTTTATGAACAACAGAATTCAAAATATCAATTTTAAAATGTTAATACATCTAATTTCGATATAACAAAGATCAGCAATGCATTGAATTTTGATAATGAGGTGACTCTAAGTTTTGATTATGTGCAACAAAGTAGCAACACACCTGTCTGAGTCCTTTTTGCAAGTTAATACTTTAATAGTCTTCTATTTTATAATACAATTACCTCAAACAATGTTTTTCTACTCCGCCTATCACCAGACTATCAGATACTCTAAACACATCTACCAAATAAATTAAATTCACTAACCTGCTGTCATCTCAACGCGATACTACTGTTTGAAATGCAATCGGCTGTAGCATTTCATGCGTTATTTGTACGACGAAACTGATAAGACTCATCTTAAGCATCTACATTGTCACAACTAGTTGTGATAACACTAAACTAATTCATTTATTCAGGTATTGCTTGTGGAACTTCTGGATTTTCTTTCTTTTGACTCCTTTCAATAATCTTCTAACTCCCATCATCATTCACTGAAAATTGAATCTCATTTAAAATCCATTTTTAAATTATTACGAATTATGGGTCCTAAGATTCTTCTTTATCTATATCCTTAAAGCAATTTAATTTTGTTTAATATAATTCATTCTTCTTCTTTAATAATCATGATTAATTTTGTTTCATTTAATAATGACAGACATACATATATACATAAACTCACGCCTGTATTCCCCGAAGGGGTAGGCAGAGGTGCATTTCTGCACCCACATTTCGCCAGGTATGTATCGGTCCCACGTAATAGGGGGCGAGCCTATTGCCGTTTTTCGGGCACAATTCCAGACTCCGTGCTGCTACTGAAAATTTCCTAATGGAAAAACCCAATAACACTTTACCCGACCCGGGAATCGAACCCAGGACCTCTAGATCGCTCGGCACTTACTTGTACCGCGAGACCACGAGGCAGACAGACATTCATGAGCAATATGACAGACATTTATGAGCATTGGATAATTTTATAATAAAGTTGACAAAAACATATTTTTATAGATAACGTACAGCTCTCACACTTTATCTGTCAATGTGAAAAGCCACTTTTCTTATTTATTGATAATATCCTTTTATGTGCAGACTGTTCGCAAATTATGAGCTGATAAATGTTTATGTATTTAATACTTCATATATTGCGGTGCGGTGCATTTTTATACCTCACAGCAAGCGCAAATACTGTCTAATCAATTAGTAACTCCGTATACCTTCGACAAATCAGTTTCGACATTAAACTAACTTCGGACAGTCTCAAAAGCTGAGAAAAACACACAAAACACAGCCACTGACATTAGTCAGCGTAAATAATATTGGGCATAAACATAATGATGAAAGTTCAATTTTTGCTCAGACCAACAAATATTTTCATTCAGTATTTTGGATCAAAAGAAAACCTTGTGCCGTGCCATAAGACCCAGGTTTGGATTCTAGTGTCGGCCAGCGTTTTGGCAAACAATATTAATTTACGCTTGATTACGCATAGTGTTGTATATTAGAAATTCGCGAAATAATGATGAGCCTGAAATGACGGAAAATATATATTTTAACATAATATGTTTTCTGCTCGTGGGATCGATCGATCTAGTTCGATTGCTAGATCGAAAATGTGTTATTGGAGTTTTCTGTTAGGAAACTCTCATAACCGTGCGTAGTCTGAAAATTTTATTTTTCCCTATTATGAAAGAAAGCTGTCGAAACTGTGGAAATCATGCATCACACGAGCATAATTAAGTCTACAGGTAAGTAATGCAATACATTTCATGTAACTTCGCCCGGGCCGCGCTGGACTACGTAACGGCGTCGCAACTCGTGCACGAAACTCAATGAATTTGTATGGCGGTAGTCGCCTGGGGACTAAAATTGTCGAGTATCAACAATTTGCGTAGCCTTGTGTACGAAGGGCCTTACAGTGAGGTGCGGTGTTGTCACTTAGCCTGTGCCAGTAGAAACAAAGGACTTGGTTGTAAAATACAAAACGAACAACAAAATCTACAGGCGTGAGTGTACGTATAAATTTGCTTAGATCTTACAGAGACGCAGTAGATCGTAAGTTTTCGAGTCAAGCCATAACACTCACAACAATGCCGATAGTTGCAGTGCAGCTAAAGTTTTCTGTGAGGCTGTAGTGTCATAGATGAAACTGAATCGTGTGAATGGACTTGTTGAAGGAGATTTCACCAAGCCTATTCACATTATAGTTATCATTTACAAACCCTGAACAAACATGGTACCAATTACGAAGAAAACAAAACGAGTAATTGACTTATCATCGCAGCCACTTCGATCGAACCGAACCACATTGTTATCCCTCATTATAGGATTTATTTCAGACTTATGTATCTTATCTGTAAGAACATCATTGAACTATTTCTCTTAACTGACCTTGGATAGTCACGCAATCACCAGAATTGCGATGTTTGTTGTATAAAACTACAATATCAGAATGTCAGTCTTAGCTAGTTTGTACAACCGTAGCAAAATTTTTCGTCACGTTATGTTCAATTAAATACCCACAATTTCTTACTTCTTCGTTTCCTTCTCTTTATTTTGAAGTATATTGAATTTAATTTGAATTTGAATTAGTCCAGGTAAGAGAATCAGACTTATAATTGACGATTTATTAATCCATGGTATTGTACATATTTCAGCAATTCTTAACATCAGCAGATATTTGCTAATTAAGGTCGTTACAAATGAATCATCAACACAAAACACTGAGTGTACTTCGATCGTATATTTCTTACATTTATTAAGCTTATTTATTTCAAAAGCAAAGCAAATAACGTAGAGAAGATAAGTATCGTAGTCGGCATGATTACAGATGAGGAGCCTCGAGCTGCTCTGAGAATCATTTGTGCTCTCTCAGTGCCCCATCTCATACTGTTCCTGCTTGAGGTGATAGCGCTTAGACCTACGGCGAACTCGGGAACCTCAGCTTGACTTGCATTCAGCCATTCTTCCATCTGAAATGAAAAAATATCTGTGTACTATCTTGAAGCAGCTTTTATTACCTATTGGTGGGTTTCAAAAACTATATTTTGCCATATTGTCTAACTAGATAAAATTATAAATCTCTAAAGATATTCAAATATAAAAGACACTTACTTCTTCTAGGCCTTCCTCGTCCAAATAAGATGCCAAATTTGATAGTACGCTGTCAAACCAAGCTGGAAGCACGACACTGTAAAAGGCAGTTAGTAATAAGTATCATTCTACTAAAGGTAAAACACTTTTCATGCTGTAAACAAACATAAACCTACATATTTATAGTGATTTGAGTCAAATTCGTTGTTTTTTTATCAGCTTACTGCAATTTTTTAACACATTTCCAGACCCCGCAATGCTATTGAGATTTTTTCATAAATCCTATATTTTCTCCACCCGAAAATCGAACACGGGACTTCTCAATCGCACGACGCACAATGAAAAAAGTCTGTAATAATTTAAGAAATGTCATATATGTTTAATACAATACATACGCCCGTCTGACGTCATCCACTCTAGTCTTGAGGAACTCCAGGGCCACTCTGGCGTTAGATCTGTCACCCATGTAGAAAAATGTGAAGGCATTCACTCGATCTTGGGCCTTCACCTCATCAGACAATATCATTTCCAAGAACCTGATAAAATATAAGTGCTTGAGTTAAGTGAAAAAGTTGGGCGGGGAATTCTTGGGTAAACCCTTTATCGTGTAAGTCAATGAGTGAAAAAAAAAAAGATTTTTACTGAATAAAATCTAATTCACTGTTTAAACTTAATATTAAATATCAAAGCCATTTTAAAAATCAACAAGGTCTTGAAACTGTGTCCAATTTAAACGTCATTGACTGAATCATTTGTAACTGTTGCTAAGGACAAAGTTGACGAAATTTTAATAACATCTTACACACTACATACATACATAAACTCACGCCTGTATTACCCGAAGGGGTAGGCAGGGGTACATTTCTGCACCCACATTTCGCCAGGTATGTATCAGTCCCACGTAATAGGGGGCGAGCCTATTGCCGTTTTTCGGGCACATTTCCAGACTCCGTGCTGTTACTGAGGATTGATAATGGAAAAACCCAATAACACTTTGCCCGACCCGAGAATCGAACCCAGGACCTTTAGATCGCACGGCACATACTTGTACCGCGAGACCACGAGGCAGACACACTATACGAGTATAAATCAATTTTTGTTTATAAAATGGGTATGAAAACCGCTAAATATTTTTGGGTCCCTCAATCATGCTTTATTCGACCTCGGGCTGGTGAACAGCGCGCCTAGAAAGTTTTTAGAACTTCCTTTTAAAGAAGGTTTTCTTACGATGTTTTCTTTAAATTTTAAAGTGCGCGATTATTTACTGCAAATACACACATTACTTCGAAAGCTAATACGTTATACTCTACTCACTCTTGTCTAGCCTGATCATTTGTAGTGCAACCGAGAGCTCTAAGCATGGCAACTTCATCGGCCTGGTTGTTAGAGTTGCGTCTCCTCTCATACAGGAACCTCCAAGCATCGTAACCACCTTCCCGAAGACCAGTGCAGAACACACTTCGTCTCACATTAGGGTTGACACTGAAAAAAAACCAGCCAACAGTCACATACATAGTTCTGATAAGTTTTTTTTTTGACGATGCTATGATCAACGTCCCACTGTTGGGCCTCTTCTACAACTAAGTGGAGTAAGACTTTAGTCCACCACGCTGCCCTAGTGCAGGCTTACACGAACCTTCAGATCGGAAACAATTACATACATGTATTTGTACATCTACAGATGACACAAACATTTGTCGCGAGGTGACGATCAAATACAAAGCGACAAGTGAAACTCTCTTAAGTGCTGGTGTCTAACCAAATGCGCCGCGGAGTCTGCTGAAACACTTGAAAAAAAATATTTTTACTCTTAAAGGCCATTTATCTAATACAAGACATAAATCAAATATGAAACATGCAATATGTATCTTGTATCAGTAAAAGGTTGGGCCAATTTCCCATCCTAATTTATTATCCCGTTACTTTACATAATAAGATCGTTTGTCTTTTAACAACTATTAGTCACGCAATGTTTTATATTGCTATGCTTTAAGGGTTATCACAAAAAACATTAGGTTTACTGGATTATTGCGGATGATGCAATTTGGTTATTAAATTTTGCCGATTTCATCACGTTTCCAGTATCGACCATTCGCTTAAATATTTTATCAAGTTTTATTAAGTTTATTGCTAAGTATTATCATAAACGCATGAGTTTGTTTGTGTCGTTGCTAACCCAATTTATTTGTTGTCGTAATTATTTAACGTTTTAAACGTTTATCCGAGTTTTTATGTAAGGAATATAAATACCATTGTTGACTAAACTTATATTAATTCAAATAAAAATGCAGAATAAGCTAGTATAATACCTAACATAAAAAAAGTTATGTACAAAAACTAATTACCTGACGCCGTTGTTCCTCAAGGCGTTGAATTTCTGGACGGAGTCACTGATGCATCCCGAATGACCGATATTGCAGGCGAAGGAGAGAATGAAGAACCGATTTAGAGTCCTAGTCAGTGGTTCGTTGGCGACCACGTCATAGCCCAAATCAGTGATTACGGCGTCCAGAAATTCGTAAAGGATTTCCTGGGCATAAATATTCATGATAAATTTATAGTAAATAAAAAATGATTAATATCTCATTTTCCTAATGGTACAATACAGAACTAAATTGGTAAGCAATTAAAGATCAATTTTGCAATTTTTTAGAATAGATTGTAGTAAATGTGAAACGTTGTGGAGGAACTGATGTTTGTGCCTACTTATAATTAAATAATCATTACAAAAAGATATAAACTGCCATAATTTCAAATTAATCTAATTTATTGTGTATAAAAAGAAGTGATTTTGGTTTTTCTTTCAAACTTTCCATTGCTTGTTATTATTATCTATACTTACATCAAATTCAGCCAATGCATCGGGCAAATGTAGGAATCTGTTCCTGAGCCAGTTGAAACCGGTTGTAGCGGGGTACCAAACGTAGTAGCTGGTGTCCTGCTTCAAGAAGTCAAGGACTTGGAAGCCAAGATCAAAGGACATTCTCTCAGAACGCATCAGGGCAAAAACGTCATCTACAATCTGTGAAAAGATAGAAAGTCATTAACAAGATGAAAAACATTTAAGACTTATTACATTGCATCTGCATAAACTATAAATATTGGTGTACTCGTATAAATTTCCTGGCCCTTTCAACAAAGAACCTCCTAAAAACATCCATTGTACCTACGGTAGGTTAAACGCCAGCTTGTATAAGAAGAGCCTGCAGATTCGTTCCGCGTACCGAGACAAAACTTTGCTGAAAACTTTTTCTGTCTTTTTTTTCTAATCCAAAAACCAACCGAAGCAAAAGCGAAGCAAAGCGAAGTTTTTAGGTAACTGTTGTGAATAATAACTAGGCCACTATTTTATTGGCCCTATCCCACCACATACTCGCCACAGCAACTGCTGTTCTCCAGCATCAACAGCGGCACGCACAGTATTGACGTCGAGCAATGAAGCTCAGCGAATCTAAGGGAACCTAATTTGTCATTATCCCGCAACGAAGTTAATCAGAAAGACAATATAAAGGAGGAGTTGGAAAACAAAGAGTTGTCCACTTCCCTCCACAGGAAAGTGGGAGACAATACATTGAACTATGAGGTTTCACCTTGTCATAAAAAAAACAATTACAATTAGTGAGATTAGACGCAATTAACGCACCACGGGTACATAATATATGAGATTTATTGAATAAACTGCGAGCTGTTAGGTAGGTTCACATTGAATTATCACGTACTTTAACGGTGAAGAAAAACATCTTGATAAAACCTACACACCTAAAAGTTCTAAGGAATTTCTTGGGTGTGTAGTCCGCCAACCCGCACTAGGCCAGCATGGTGGACTAAGGCCTAAACCCTCTCAGTTGTAGAGGAGTTTGACGTATATGGGTTGATGATGATGTTAGGTAGGTAGGTCACTATTATAATGAAGAAACTAAAGTGTTCGCTATTTTACCAAACATTTATCCATTTATAAAGTACCTATGGTAACATCTTATCTCTATATACCTGAGCTCTGTTCAAATGATGGATGTTTGTATAGTTCCTTCTTAAGGCAGCGGCGATCATCTCCCAGTTGTGAGTGTCGTAGTTCACTCGGTATATTCCTGTAAAAAAGTAAACAAAAATCTATTAAAAATAGTACATTCTTTGTATAGGTCCCACTGCTCAGCTTCAGTTTCACACAAGCCTGATATAAATAAATAATAATAAATAAATACATCCAACAGTCACATACATAGTTCTGACCCCACATTAAGATACGAGTCTTGTGTCGTGGGTATCAGAAACTATGAGAGACTTTTCGGTCTCACAAACATCCAGACCCGAAACAAATATTTGCGGATCACACAAACATTTGTCCCGGTGCGGGGATCGAACCCGCGGCATCTCGTTTCGGAAGCTGGTTTCCAGCCAACTGCGCCACGGGACTGCCAAATATACATAATTGAAAATAGATTTCCTAATACATAATCGGCAGAAATGACTGCCTCGTGGTCTCGCGGTACAAGTATGTGCCGTGCGATCTAGAGGTCCTGGGTTTGATTCCCGGGTCGGGCAAAGTGTTATTGGGTTTTTCTATTAGGAAATTCTCGGTAACAGCACGGAGTCTGGAAATGTGCCCGAAAAACGGCAATAGGCTCGCCACCTATTACGTGGGACTGATACATACTTGGCGAAATGTGGATGTAGAAATGCACCTCTGCCTACCTCTTCGGGGAATACAGGCGTGAGTTTATTTATGTATGTATGTATGTAATACAGAATCATCGAGCAGGCCAAAAAATGCTTGTGACAGTAATGTTTATTTTTCGTTTAAATGTTAAATGATTCATTTATAAAGGTATTATAGTAGTTTACACCTGCGTGAATTTATTAGGTTATCAGTCACTTGATTGATTTTACTGAGAATAGATATTGTTTTAATGAATTGGCGTCGCATACAAATCAATAGGCAACGCACTTGACTTGCTGGTTGCTGGCTCATAGTCAATTTGAAATTATGATGTCCTAACTACTGCATTTTAGCCATAATGTAAAATAATAACCATTTCATGTACAAATTAAACAAAAAATATAATTAAAGAACTGTTATTGGTAAATAATCAAATATTTGATATTAATAAACTTCAGGTTATTTCCAAACCAGGATTTAAGGTTATTTAGGATAAAATTAACCTACAATCCTAAAATTTGTAATAACTACTACATTTTTACTAATTAAATTATGTATACCTTTCTGTTGTACGTTGAAAATAACCCATTCATGTCCAGCTGCTTTTTGGATTTGTGTTGTCCTGGAGTTCAATACGTGTGTGGGTCTCAGAGCGTTCCAGTCGGGGCTGTTGCCTGAGGTGAATGTCAAGGGTACAGGCCACACTTGGTTAGTTTGAGTAGCAGTGGCACTGATGAAGAAACGTTCCTTAAAATAAAAAGGGCATAGTGAAGTTAAATGTTGACTGTAGAAAGAAGGGAATCGAACGAGGGGTATAGAAAAATATAAAGAATATCAAGTTCATATTTTTTGTTCTAAGGTCAATTTCGCAATCACATATTGCACTTGCTAAGAACCAAATTTAGTAGCTATTAATTGTATTAGGTATATGATTGTATAGAGACGAAATGCATTTATCACGATTATATTTTATAGCCCTTTTGTAGTTACTACGTTCGTTTGATCAAACCCACAATATATCTACAAAATTAATGATAATGAGTGACATTACAGTAAATACAAAAATCTAATAAATATTTCAGATTAAAATGTTGTATAATAGCACAAAGTTCAGCCACTTGCTTATTCTTTGGCTTCCTTGATAACAAACAAAATTATCTCAAAAGTCATAAGAAGACATCCTTCGATCTATGAACATTTGGATCGTGAAACAGCCAGTGCGATTAAATCTTGAAGTCGATTGAGGAAAAAAGATAAGCCTATACCTGTCTAATGTTCATAAGTCCAGTGCCCATATTAACTTCCACGTTTATGACTGGATATCCAGGTTCTTCTACCCAGTATTGCATGAAGGATGCGATGTCAACTCCAGCTGGGAGAGTACCGTCTTCTTGTACTGCTCGAGCGAATGCCCTATACAAATCTGAGGGGAAGGCGTGTTCATACGATCTAAAGATAAAAGATAAAAATATATTAAATACAATAATATTATGTTATTTCGGTATTATCTCGTTGCAATTTGATTTAATTAAATTGTATTTAATATACCTACGTGTTTTCAAAATACATGGAAAAAGAAAATGAGATTCGGATTTTTTCAATTTGTAAATGAATTAAATTAAATAATAATTGAAATATTTTTCTGTCTGTCAGAAATTTGTTGTGAAATTGGCTAAACGGACTGCCATTATAATTTAAAAAATAGAAGAAGAATTTTAACTAAATTACCTTTAGTATTTTATTTCAATATTTATTAGTCCTGTATGTATTTTGGCCAGAATTACTACAACTTGAATTAATTTTTAAAATACCGTTAAAGGACACACTCTCCAAGATTTTTTATTTTTAATTTAAATCAAACTAACCTGTCAACCAAGAAATAATTCAGAGCCTTTTTGAAGGTGTCTTCAGTGACGAAGTGTTTGAGCATGAGAAGAAGCGATGCGCCCTTTGAGTAACTTATGCCTGAGAAATGGCCTGTGACTTGGGTGGGGCTGTTGACTGTGTGCTGAAGAGCCCTGGTGGCAGCTGATGCGTCAGCAGACAATGCGCTTTGCACGTACATGATATTGAATTGGTCAGCCAGCTCCATTGTAGGGTCAACCTGATGGAAAGTCGTATTTCATTATTAATATATTTTAGTGTATTTCAATGTTGGAAGACAAAGTATATAAGTTGTGTAAACTATAAGTTTGGAAGACAAAGACTATACCTACACTACATTCTACGCTTCAAAATTTTTTTTCGTTTTGTCAAACGTCATTTTTGTTGATGATGATGATGAATGGTGGAAGACAAAGAATATAAGTTGTGTAAACTATAACATTGGAAGACAAAGAATATACCTACCTACCCTACATTCTACGCTTCAAAATCTTTTTTCGTTTTGTCAAACGTTATTGTTATCTTCATATTTAAAATTTAAATCATTTTTTTATTTTAGAAGCGCCACTTCTCCTTATATCAAAATGTCACATAATGGGGTGTCATAGCATGTGACTGTACTTTGATACTTACACCGTCCATAGCGAAATACTCAAAGTAACTAGCGAAGCCTTCGTTGACCCAAACGTTGTCCCACCAACGGGCAGTGATCAGATTACCAAACCATTTGTGAGCCAATTCGTGGGCTGTTATGGTTCCTATGGTCATTTTATCGTAAGCATTAGTCTCGCCTTCTTCATAGAGCAAACGAAGTTCCCTAAAATAGGACAGAACTTTATCAAAAAATAACGTTCGGAGGTAGACAGAATACTTACACATGATTTAAATTTTATATTTATGTTTTCACCGAGAACTAGTTAGGGACACGAAAAAAGTATCGATACTTTGTGGTATCGAGTACTTTGCCGTTCGATACCGATACTATTATACTCGATACTTTGCATTCGATACTTTTACTCAATGAGTACAGGTATCGTATCAAATAATAAATTAAGTTTTAAATAAGTAATTTTTGAAATAACCTATTTAAAACTTGCAACCTTACGGCCTATGTTTATGGTTATGGCGCATTAGGAACCTCGAAAATATCCATATATGTTTTTTTTACATAACGGTACGACATATAATATAATAAATAGTTTTTTTTTTGGATTTCCGACATCCCTATGTCGGGGTCTTTATTCCCTAAGAAAAGTACTCGATACCTTGAAGTATCGATCCTTTGTTTTCGATACTACTCATGAGTACAGTATCGATACTTTCTATTCGATATCGTGTCCCTGTGATTAAAATTGTATCAATTTTAGTTCAGATAAAATTGATACAATATATCAAATCAAATACCTGTAAGTCACCAATCCCCAATTTTCGGTGGCACCAGATGCCCAGAATGGTGAAGCGATCTGGTCATTCTTCATGTTCTCTGCCATAGTGTAATACTCAATACCCAGGTATTCTTCCAACCAATCGTTTATTGGCGGGCCTACTTCCAACGCGTACTCGCCTTGTCCTCTAGCATTGGGTCTGGCTAGAATTCTGTACGATCTTGCTGGGTTGTTATTGTCGGCGATTACCGTGAATTCTTCGCTGATGTGGAACGTTACAAGGTAGGCAGACATTCTAGGTGTAGTGTGGAAGATCTCTTTTACACGATCGCCCATTCTGTTGAAATCGAAAAAAATACTGTTAGTTTAATTAATTTAAAAATATCCTAGCTATAAGGACCAATAAATACAGCTAACATAGAACAAGTCATAGATCACCGATGTCAAAAAATATAACTGATTTATCTATTTATTTTATTTTACATTTTTCTTCTTTTATTTTACGTCACAAAAATTAACAATAATATGATTAAAAAAATACATTAATCTTTAAAATATCAACATATATAGATACATATCCATAAGCGACGCGGACGTCCATTTTACAGCCATCCATTTTAAATAATATATTATTATTTGTTTATTACTTATTATTTGTTTTTAACTGTATTCGAAAGCAGCCATAATACATTTATTTATATTTTCAACGTACTTACGGTATTGACTCCCTGATGGGCATGTTGGAGTAAGTCTCAGTGAAGTGAGCGGGTCTATTAATGGTAATATTGAATGTTGCCTTAAAACCAGGTTCGTCTAAACTCGGAAATGCTTGCCTGGAGTGGGTTGGCTGCAAGTGCGTTGCCGCGTACCAGCTGTAAAATATGGTTGTCAATGAGAATTGATTGAGAACAAAAGTTTTTTTTTTTTAATATTCGTAAAGCTAAATGTAACTAATCATTATCTTCATCCTCAGCCTATATAGGTACGTCCCATTACTGGGCACGAGCCTCCTCTACAACTGAGAGGGAACTCTACAAATCCTCTACAAATGTAACTAAAACGCGATTTAATCTAGTCTGTATCCAACTCACATTAAATACTATGATACTAATGAAAAGACACAAATAAAACAGTGTGTGTAGCTCTGCTTTTTACTTCGGTTAAATAGAGTAAAATAATATTTACGCGACTAATACACGCAGTCAAGCACTTATATGATTCTACATTTAAATACAAGGCTTGTGTAGTGGGTATCAAAACCTGCGAGAGATTAACAAACAATAACCGAAACCAACATTTGTAAATCAAATAAACATGGAAAGAATCTGAAGGCTGTAAATATTGTCGATACTCACTGAAGCCTGCCATCATCGCCAATGTAATTTCCCCTGAAGACACCTCGAGACAACGGAGTTTCGTTAATGTTTCCAATATATACGACGGTCAACAGGTATACTTGTCCATTAACCAAGGTTGTTCCATCAGCAAGATTAACTCTCAAGAAAAAGTACTCTCGGATACGATTGAAAGGGTTGCTCGTGTTAAGTCTGATTGGTACGTTAGCTTCATCGGTTAGAGTAACGGAGAGAATCTCTCGAACATTTTCTTGGATGATGAGAGCGTTTAAGTTAGCCCGCACAGCCTGAAATAATGAATTAAATATCATCATCATCATAATAATCATCATCAGCCCAAATACGTCCCACTGCTGGGCACGAGCCTCCTCTAAAACTGAGAGGGCTTAGGCCTTAATTCACCACGCTGGCCTAGTGCGGGTTATTAAATAAAATATATTTTTGACCATATAAGCAATTACCTCTTGAATCGCATTTCATGTTCTGACAACTTCATCCATCTCAGTTCTAACAAAAAAATATTAAAAACATTCTGTATATCATATAGCATCTTCGTATATCATCTTCTAAGAATTATAACTGGGTTATTGTATATACCATTTCATTGATAATTTTGAGCCAATGCAATAAAAAAATTCATTGATTTAAAAACCTAAAGAACATAATCTAACAATTAAAATTACTCAATTCGATGTCGGAAAATGCAATAAGAAAATGTCATTGATTTAAAAACTTATAGAATATAAACTAACAATTAAAATTACTCAATTCGATGTAGAAATATTTCAAATAACAAAGCCAGAAGAATTAAAATCACTAATGACTGGATGTTTTCTAGTCCACTCCTCTGTATTGCTTACTTTCTTCTTAGTGTTATTCTCTACTCCTCTTTCTTCTTTAGTATGCAGTTTGATGCCATCTGTATTACACTAATCTTAATGAATATGTATTAATCATAATCAAAGACATTCCAGAGATAGAACTTACTCTAACTCGAAGTGTTACTGTGCCATCGAAAGTGAATGCTTCTCTAGTCGCAGTAGCATTAAAGTACGGAGTGATTTCTACATCATAATGAATGGGGTCCAAATCTTCAGGTATACGGTAAATTGTCTCGTTGACCTCGGTGCGGAAAACTGCTCCTTCTTCGGCATACAATGGCCAATCGGCTGCGGCAATTGCCAGCAGGGCCGATAAGATTCCTAGTTTAATAACGCTTATCATGGCTGAAAACATAATATTGCGATTATTTTCATAAAGTCATATTAGATCCGGCTTGTTAAAAAAATAATGACTATTAAAATTAATGAACATTACATATCATTCGATTTGAAATATATTTACTTTATGAAATTTCGATTATATTTTAAATGAATTTATTTCAGACTTTAAATTAGTAAGCATATTTCATTATCTATAAGTTAAGGTTAGATGGTTATGATTCTAGGTTTTTACAGTCTAAGTTATGAAGGCCATTTTATCCTTTTCATAATAAATAAATCAATAAATTATCGAAAGAAGTTCCGTCTAAAACACATTTCTAAATCTTTATCCTCACATTACTTGTTACTGCACTTTTTCTTAAACTTAAGCAATTTATTTATCACGATGTTTTCCTTCACCGTTGACAGCCCAGTAGCGCAGTTGGCTAGACACCAGCTTGCGAAACGAGAGGCTGCGGGTTCGATCCCCGCACCGAGACAAATGTTCGTGTGATCCATAAATATTTGTTTCGGGTCTGGGTGTTTGTGAGACCAAAAAAGTCTCTCGTAGTTTCTGATACCCACGACACAGGACTTGTATCCTAGTGTGGGGTCAGAACTATGTATGTGACTGTTGGGTGTATTTATTTATTTATTTATTTATTTATTCACCGTTAAAGCAAGTGATAATTCATTGTGAATACACACATAACTTCGAAAAGTCAGAGGTGTGTGCCTGGGGTTTGAACCTGCGACCGTCGAAATTCTCGACCGTGCGCCTAAACCTCGAGGCCATCACTGCTGATTTATTAGCACTCAATAACATTACTTCTACAACTAAATTTCTTTAGATTTTTTAATATGCCTTTATTGTGTATGCTCGATACAATCATTCCAAGCTTTCAATTTGTTTGATTAGTTTCAATTATTATAATAGTAATAGTCAATGATTTCAATTTTAGACAAAGTTGGTTTTTAACCGGTATCATATATTTGGCGATGGTTTCAGCTCTATGTATTTGATGGAATACAACAATCTTTACAAACAGTTAGGTTTGAATTACCGTCGGGTTTTGTTTAAAAAAAAGCTAGTAATATTTCTTAAGAAAATTAAAACAAAACACTAATAACAATACAAAATTTCGAAATGTAACATTCCTACTTCGTAAAAACTGAATCTTTTTGATTATCTGCAGATGATGTCTGTATTTGTTTCCAAGGTCGCCAATAAAAAACACTAAATAATATAGTATATAAATAATATATAATATATAAACGAGTTCTGGAGTGGAGAGCGCGACTCGGCAAACGTAGTGTAGGGCGCCCTCTGGCTAGGTGGGGTGACGATATTCGCAGGGTGGCTGGCAGCGGTTGGATGAGGAGGGCCGAAGATCGAGCCCATTGGCGTGCCATAGGAGAGGCCTATGTCCAGCAGTGGACGTAAGAAAGGCTGCTGATGATGATGATGATGATGAAATAATATAGATCAACAGTACGTACCTGCCAACCCGATGACGCCATGCAAAATGGTGTTAAACGTGTCAAATTTTAATATTATCAATACCTAAACTCACGTTGCCTTGTAGTTAATTGTAATAAACATTATCAGGATTATCGCAATCAGGCGCAAGCTGAGATAAAGCATTTATCAAGATGTATCGACAATTGATAAGTGCATGCGGTACAATGATAACAAGTAAATGGTAATCGTTCAACCTTTATTCTTCTTCGGCAGTTTTATTTCGTCAGTCTTTCGCAATTGTTTCTTCCATGACATTATTTCCGTTGGTATTTTTAACATATTTCCAATTTAATATAGACAATCCTCCCTCGGCCTCGAGGTTTAGGTGCGCGGGCGAGAATTTCGGCGGTCGCAGGTTCAAACCCCAGGCACACACCTCTGACTTTTCGAAGTTATGTGTGTATTCACATTGAATTATCACTTGCTTTAACGGTGAAGGAAAACATCGTGATAAAACCTGCGCACCTAAAAGTTCTTAGGAATTTCTTAGGTGTGTAGTCCGCCAACCCGCACTAGGCCAGCGTGGTGGACTAAGGCCTAAACCCTCTCAGTTGTAGAGGAGGCCCGTGCCCAGCAGTGGGACGTATATGGGCTGATGATGATGATGATAGACAATTTAGCTGATATTCAGTAGGGTCTGCGTTAGAACAATATTCAGGGTGCCAGTATAAGATCAGTGTTGAAGTTTTAAGATTCATTGGCTGGCACCATCTTCCTCATACATTTATTTTTTCAGATGTTATATTTGGTTTTCTTCAATTTCATTTTATTTATGTAATGAGATAATCTTTTACCTCAGACGTGAGCTCTGTGCACTGGCTTTGCCTACTTCCACTTTAGGTTCTTTTTTGTCGTTTGAAACAAATTGCTTCTGATAGACACACTTGAATTTCTTTATAGAATCCTTTACTTTTTATTATATTTAGAAGGTATGCAATATAACTGTTAAAACTGATCTAAACTAAATATTAAATGTGAGATCATTGACAAAATATTTTTATTTTGTGTAGACGTTGGAGTGATCGACGTTACATTCCAATTTTCATTTAAAAATATTGCCATTATTTAAATGATTGCCTGTGAAATATACTGCACTCATATCACTCACGCTGACAGAAACCGGTCAGAGAGCTATATATTATAATAGTTATATTTTATCTTTTGCTCCCCAAAGATTTATTTGCAATAAAAAATTCTGGAGCAAAACTGTTATAATTTTTTCACGTTTATTACGAGTATGTAATTGATTTGCAAAGGTATAATAGAATCCAAAAATATTGTTAATAAACTAATAATAATCATCATCATCAGCCCATATACGTCCCACTGCTGGGCACGGACCTCCTCTACAGCTGAGAGGGTTTAGGCCATAGTCCACCACGCTGGCCTAGTGCGGGTTGGCGGACTACACACCTAAGAAATTCCTAAGAACTTTTAGGTGTGCAGGTTTTATCACGATGTTTTCCTTCACCGTTAAAGTACGTGATAATTCTTTGTGAATACACACTTAACTTCGAAAAGTCAGAGGTGTGTGCCTGGGGTTTGAACCCGCGACCGTCGAGATTCTCGACCGCGTGCCCAAACCTCAAGGCCATCACGACCTAATAATAAATGTATTAATTATGTTATGTACCTTATAATGTAGATATGTAATTTGCTTAAGATTTTAGACGTAGGAAATCTGCTTATTTCGACTGGTCCTTACTTTATGTTACTATTTTATAAAGTTTGTAAGCTGTGTATATAGTACGTTAAGTATAGAAAAAAAAAAACTCGAGTATGTTGGGTACAGCTTGGCAACTATGATTGATACAAATTTCACGCTCGTTTCACGCTGCACTCTCACCCAATTACAAAAATATTAATCAAGATAATCTTAAGTCGTGTCTTTATTAGTAGAAATCAATTCAGTTAAAAATTTATATAGATATAAGATTTAAAAATACCGCCTCATTAATTTGATATGAGCGACGTAGAGGTCCCTGAATCAAAGTCCGCTGAAACATTTTTTCATTAGGAGATTTTTTGTCCAAAAATATATAGTGAATCGTGATTGTATGAATCCTTTGGGATAAGGGCGTGAGAGAAAATACATGTATCCTAGATAATAATGCAGTAAGCCCCTCATCCCATCCTATCGCCGTTCCCTCATCAGTTTCTGTCCCAGATTTTTCTAATTAAGTTAAAAATTACTAAGTAAGTTTTCCTAATGCTGTCTAACACTACCATGTGTAACATCGCCGGTATCATCAATCGGGTTTGGCAATCCAATCAGTGGACTAAAAATTGTCTGTTCATTATGCCCCACTGTGTTACAACTGACTGTATCCACATTTCAATGATCCAACTTGTGATACCCTTATAGAAGAGGAGAAAGCTAACTCACTTTCAATCGAATAGAATAAAAATCAAGTAACCAAATATGCCTTGAAAGTTTCTGTGTCTAGTATGTGCCGTGCAATCTAAACATCCCAGGTTCGATTGTCCGGTCTAGCAAAACGTTTGTGTTTTCCATCATCCATCCATCAGCCAATGGAGGTCCACAGCTGGACATAGGCCTCTCCTAATGACTTCCACAGGGTCCTGTTGGAATTATTCTTATCAACAGCACGCAGGCTTTGAATGTAAAAAACAGAAGGCTCGCTTTTTATTACACGGAACTTAAACCATAGTTAGCGAAAATTGGATACAAAAATGTTACTCTGCCTGCCCTTGGGGGAGTAAAGGTAGCTTGTGTAAAAATAAACCATTTTTTTTATAAAAAATATTTATGATAAATTTAAATTACACGAACATGGCGAAAATAGCCATGACAGCCATAAGAGTGACTGAAATGGCGGCCGTTGCTGCACTGTCTCTCGCTGCAGCTAAAATCATTTCAGCGTTGTTGGTGCCCCAAAGGATGTTGGTACGAGCGGACCTAATAGCCGATAATGCTGTTTGATATTGCTGACTGCCCGACTGGGTTGCATGCAGCCATTCCTCGTACTAAAACACACGAGATTTGCTTTATTGAATTATATTTAACATTAATTCACGGTACAAGTATCTACCATGTTATCTAGATGACCTGGGTTCGATTCCCGGGTCGGGCAAAGTGTTATTGGGTTTTTCCATTAGAAAATTCTCAATATCAGCACGGAGTCAGGAAATGTGCCCGGAAAACGGCAATAGGCTCGCCCCTATTACGTGGGACTGATACACACCTGGTGAAATGTGGCGTAAGTTTATGTATTTAATATTTATGTTAGTATGTAATTCAAACGAAGATTATAACATACTTTTAGATAACAGTATGTATAGGAAAAAATTATTATCTAGCTGTGGGACTCGATTCCACCCGGATGCAATTATATTAATCACGTACTCATCCCACGAGAACCCTTATATTAGTATAATATAACCTTTATTAGTATAAACAGTATTAAAAAAACGCCTTACAGAACTTTCTGAGCAATATGTTTCGTGAATGCGTTTCATATTGGGCGCTACTTCACCCAGGCGCAATTTTGTAAAAAGTGCCCTTTGTTTTTTTCAAGGACTATTTGTCTCCATACAAATCTGTCCAAAGGCTTACTTAAGCATTTATAATATTAGTAAAGATATTATCTGTTTGCATCAGCTGAATCAATATTGATGATTTTGGTGAAGGTCATCATCGCGAACGAAGCCATGAGCTAAAACTAGTAAATAAATAATAAACAAATACACCCAACAGTCACATACATAGTTCTGACCCCACATTAAGATACGAGTCTTGTGTCGTAGGTATCAGAAACTACGTGAGACTTTTCGGTCTCACAAACACCCAGACCCGAAACAAATATTCGTGAATCACACAACAAACATTTATCTCAGTGCGGGGATCGAACCCGCGGACTCTCGTTTCGCAAGTTGGTGTCTACCCAACTGCGCCACGGGGCTATCAAAGCATAGTATAGTAGTATAAGCATAAAGTAATCTAAACACTAAAATTTAAATTATTACCTCATCTAAGCCTGCATCGTCTAGGTAAGAAGCGAGATTAGACAGAGCTGTGTGAACAGGCCTTGGAGGTGCTTCTTCGACGTACCTTGAAATTATTAAAAACATTAGTAATTCTACTTTCAATCGATCATATTGTAAGTTTATCATTTCACGTCGGGTTCACCAATTGTAAGTGTATCAGGAACTTGGGTTAGCCGTTGTAGGTGTGCTGGAGGATCGGAGAGGAAACACTTAGATACTAGAGTTCAGACTAAGGTCGCATGGTGTCGACTTGATGGATAATGTCTGACTGAACGCTTTATTGTAGAAATTATTAACTTTTATACACAGTTTGGTTAATGTGTGTGTACGCCTGTCTTCTGTCGTATTTACCGCTGAGTTGGTAGTGTCCATAATTTAATAATTTATTTAGTAAGCATATTTGCATTGACCGAGTTATGGTACAATGATCTGTGCCCCACAATACATTGTATTTCCCACTTGGGATTTGTGGATAAGCTTCCTCAAAGACACCCACAACAGAATGACGTCTTTCAAATTTAATGTTCTCTTTGATTTAAGCCTAGGCAACGTTGTCTATATTCAGCCTCTTCATAAGAGATTTTTTATCCCAACGACCTTCAGATCTTCGAGCTTATGTATCGAACCCGCAACCTTTTGTTCCCTAAGCTGATGTCTAGCCAACTAGCTTCGCTACAGAGGCATCAATCGGTCGATATATATTTCTTATTTGCAATTCCCTACGATACTAATATACTTTTATGTAAATAACTGTAAAAATGTGGGGATCAATAAAGAGTTATCTATCTATTTATCGATTCCCTACGAGGTAGAATCAGGAATGAAGACACCCATTAAAAAAATACCAACAAAACCGAGCAATTTTGCGGGTTATAGTGGTTTGTCAGTAATAAGGTAAAATAAGGTGAATAAAGGTAATGAAGATGATATTTTAAAAATAATCCTCTTATTAACAATTAAAAAAAATACCAATTCATTAGTTTCTAGACCTTAAAACATTACCTTAAAACATAACCGTGATGCATACTAAATCACAAATATATTGACATTGCCTTTTATTTAAATTATAAAAGATAAAATTATCTTTTATGTAAAGAAATAATACGTGAATTTATACTCTTTTTTCAAATATCAATACAAAGTTAACCTTGTGCCAACTATGGATTAATAAAATAACTAAAACTAAAACAAAAGCTCACATCCATACTTACTCTGCTCTAATAGCATCGATGTTATTCTTCACAAACTGTAGAACAGTGTAGGCATTCTCCTGGTTGCCTAGCAACGCGTAGTTGAATGAATTCACTTTATCATGAGATCTCACTTCACGAGTCAGCGTCAGCTGCAGGTATCTATGAAAACATTAATTAAAATTCAGGCTAAAAACGTCAGTAATTCACAATTGTGAACCTTATAAGCCGATTAGGTTCTTAATGCGGTAAATTGCTTGGTCTTAATGAGGAAGTACTTTCATCATCATCATCATTATCATCATCAGTCCATATACGTCCCACTGCTGGGCACGGACCTCCTCTACCATTGACAGGGTATAGGCCTTGTCCACCAGGCTAGCGAGCTTAATGCGGGTTGGCGGGCTACACACCTAAGAAATTCCTAATAACTTTTAGGTGTGCAAGTTTAATCACGATGTTTTCCTTCTCCGTTAAAGTAAGTGATAATTCATTGTGAATACACAGATAACTTCGAAAAGTCAGACGTGTGCGCCTTTGGTTTGAGCCCGCGACCGCCGAGATTCTCGACCGCGCGCCTAAACCTCGAGGCCACCTTTACATCGAGGTATTTTATACTTTATAATGAAAATATAAACAACTGCAATGTCCAATTTATTCTATTCTATTCTATTGATACTATCATGATTTCTATGATGAATGGCATTCATTAATAACACATTTTTTCTCCTTTGTAATTCTTCCCACCATTTTAAAGCCCCTTATCGTCAATCAAATCACTTTGTCTTTTACCAGTTAAATAGCGTGGAGAAAAGTTCAGAATAAAGATTTTGTTTTTGGTGATAACTAAGGCGATAAATTGAGTCCATCAGATGATCAGACCACTACCAATCCTGATCCATTATTTTATGTCCAAGTATGGCCGAGAATGAAATCAGTCTCCTTAATATTCTATTTACACCCTAAGATGGGGAAGGGTTAAGATAGGAACTTACTGCGTCAAGAGAGCGGGGTCCCGAGAGGCACCAAGACCTCTCAACATCTCCAGCTGATCGTTGGCGAAGTTAGATTGTCTGAAACGGGTTACCAAGAACTGGAAATCGGAGCTGTCTCCCTCCCTCATTCCAGTCACGTAGACATTACGGCGAATGTGTGGACTGACCCTGAATATATGGAAAAAAAATTTATTTGATTTATTTATGTTTAACGGGATTTTAGAAACTAACGTTTTTTGTCTTTGGTTCGTTAGTAAATGAATATTCGGCAAACATTTAGTACCAATAACAAGGGTGTAGAATTTTACCACTCTTATTTTTAACATGAAAATTAGAAAAAATAATAGAGAAAAATAAATTTATTTAGACATTTATTATGAAGTAGATAATTGTTTTCATGACTATTATTTTAAATTAATTATAATATACAATCTCTTACCAATCACCATTGGCTCTCATGCCAACGAATTTATCGTAAGAATCCTGAATACATCTGATGTGACCAAGATTACAGGCGAAGTGGAGGACGGTCTGCCTATTCATATTGGTCGTGGGAGAATCCGAGGAATCGACGTCGAAACCAACAGAATTGATAACATTCTCCATGTAACTAAGAATATGGGCCTGAAATAAACAAAAGAAAATATATAAAAAAACTGTATTTACAAAATATCAAACACAAAATTGATTCATTACATAACATTATAGTACACTGCTAGGTACGAGCCTCCTCTACAATTAAGAGGGTCTAGGCCTTAGTCCACCACGCTGGCCTGACGGACTACACACCTAAGAAATTCCTGAGAACTAAGTGTAGAGGAGGCCCGTGCCCAGCAGTGGGATGTATATGGGCTGATGATGATGATTTATAGTATACTACAATGATACTTCATTATACACCCACAACCATTTGTTCGCTGCAGGGTCCCAGACCGACGCGCTATACAGAATAGCCTTGTATCAACTGCGCTACAGAAACTATCAAAATGGGAATGATGGAAAAGTCAGAGGTGTGTGCCTGGGGTTTGAACCCGCGACCATCGAGATTCTCAGCCGCGTGCCCAAACCTCGAGGCCACCACGACTCACTTGTCTTAATTGTATAATCACAAAGAATTATCACGTACTTTAACGGTGAAGGAAAACATCGTGATGAAACCTGCACACCTAGAAGTTCTTAGGAATTTCTTAGGTGTCTAGTCTGCTAACCCGCACTAGACCAAGGCCTAAACCCTCTCAATGGTAGAGGAGGCCCTTGCACAGCAGTGATGATGATGAATAAATTATGACTCACATCAAAAGTAGCCTGGCTTTCAGGTAAGTGTCTCAACCTGTTACGGATCCAGGTATAGCCGGTGATGGCGTTATCCCACACATGATAATTGACTTCATTTCGCAAGAAACGAAGGATTTGGAAACCGAAGGCGTAAGTCATTCTACCGGACCTCAACAGAGCGAAGATATCGTCAACAATCTGAAAGAAAAAAATTATTTCAAAATTTGAGATCCTTTTAGGTAGGTAAATTTTTATACTTGATTCTGGCCTTTACATTCTATCAGAAATTGGTGCTTTAATAACTATGAAAGTAGTAATTTAAACATAATACAAACAAAAACAAAAATACAAATGTATTTTGTAAATAATTAAAAATATAACAACACATAATGAAGGTGCATTGATCAATTTTAAATAATTGCATCATCATCGGCTTAGAGGTTCTTGGTACAATTTTGTTTACTATTTATAAAGGATTTTTTTTTTTACTTACTTGAGCTCTGTTCAAGTAATGAATACTATCAGGTTCGTTGAGCAAAGCCTCGCCAATTAAATTCCAAGTTGTGTCATCATAAGTCACTCTGTAATGTCCTGAAAAATTACAACGGATAAATAGTATTCAGTTCTGTAAACTGAAATATTTTGTAAATTGATTTATAATAATTGATATTTTTAAATCCCAGATAAAGCATTATCCAGCAGTTTGATGCAACAGCAGTTTCCTGTCATAGTTATTATTTTCTAATAGTTAATTGGAAAAACTATATCAAAATTACAATCAAATAACATTCATATTATTTGAGGCGAAGAACTCTCATTGGTAATAATTTTAATCTATATAGTGATTGGGATTAATAAATTAATGGTTCTTCTTTACTGGTATCCGTACATATAACATCACGCTAAAATAGAGAAAATAATTAAAAAGTTCTTACCATGCTGCAAATTATTGAATATGACCCATTCTTCACCAGCCTCCTTTGTCAATGTCTCGCTGGCTCCAGTCATCATGTGCACCGGCCTAACGTTATTGAAGTTGCTGTTTCTTCTAGTTGAATAAGTTATGGGAATGGGGTATATGTGGCCGGTAGGAGCAGCAGTGGCGCTTAAGAAGAATCTTTCCTAAAATAAAATTATTCAGTATTCTTTTAAAGAGCAACTTCAATATTTATGGCAGCTTTTGCATTCAAGTCTTTAGAATATTTAGTAGTTGTGTGCAATTTCAAACTATAGAGTATTTTAAAGCATAACTTACTTGTGTGAGTGTCATGACACCGCTTGAATGATCAACAGAGACAGTCAAAAGTGGGTAGCCAGGTTCATTGACCCAAATCCTGTAGTATTCAGCGAAGTCAAAGTTGGGATAGCGAGCCAAACTGTTGTCTTCGTTAATAGCTTGAGCAAACGCATCGTACAAATCGTACTGGTCAGTTGGTTCGTAGGCACTGAAAGACATCCGAACGATGTAGAAAATTTTATAACTAGCTATATTCTGAAGATGACGTAGAGTTGGATCTTACGAATAAAATATGTATGCGAAACAGAATAAGTTTGTATGTTATGTGAAGATTATGAACCACAAATGGCATCAGACAAAGCGTTGCTGGAGAGATGAAATCCTGAAGCCATGTTGATTGACAAAATCACGCGAGCTTTAGAAATTTTTTTATATTTTAAAATACATACTTGTTCAACAAGAAGTATCTGCAAGCTCTTTGGAAGGTGGCTTCGGTAATAATGTTGACAGTCTGCCTGAGGAAAGCGGCGCCTTTGGAGTAGCTGATTGTACCAAAGTGACCGGTGACTTGAGCTGGCGTGTTGACGTCATGGTTAAGGGGCACAGTGCTTACGCCAGAATCAAAGGACAATGAGGCTGTCGTGTAGCGGTTGTTGAAATGCTCATGATGGTTATACTCTGGGAACATCTAAAATAACAATTTGATATTTAGTAACGAAGTTTTATAATGGAATATCAAAACATCTTTGCAGCTAATATATTAGTATTAAAGTATATATTTCAAGGTAATTTTGCATGAAACCCCATGAAATTAAACTTTAAATAAAAGTATTTGGTAAACATATTAAGAAGTAAATACTGGTGAAACATATTATAACTGTTTTTTTCGTTATTCAATCACAGAATGCCTTTCTAAAATATAATTCATCCGTTTATTTCAACTGTACTTTTTACTTTATTTTACAAAAACAAAATTAATTTGTAAGTAAATTAAAGTTGTAAGTATATAAGTATATTAGACGATAAATAAATCAATATAAATTATAATGAAGACACACACCTCCGCAGTAGGGTAGTATCCAAAGTAGCTAGCGAATCCTTCGTTGATCCATGTGTTGCTCCACCAATAGCAAGTGACTAAGTTGCCGAACCATTTGTGAGCCAGTTCATGAGAAATGAGCGTAGCTGCGTAATGTTCGACCGACATTATGGTTTCTCTCGGGTCAAGGATCATGTACATCTCTCTGAGAAAATAAAATATTTTGTTAATAAACAAACAATAAAACCACTTTCCCGAAAAATAGCATTTAATACAACATAAACAAAATAGTAACCGTTTCAGTAAAAAATAAAGAAAATAGTTGCATAGATTTTAACGCTACAAGCAACCCTTATGTCGTTTTCAATCATATTTCAAGTACTGCACAGTAGGTACTTCTAACGGGAGTACCCAATAACACTTTGCCCAACCCAGGAATCGTACTTGGGTCGATTGAACCGTCAATTTGTATCGCTGTATCAATGCAGTAGTCATACAAGTTCTCGTATTACCTATGAGGCAGTAAACAGAAAAAATCTACAAATTAAATTTAAATTGTTTTCAACTCACCTGTAACTGACCATTCCCCAATTTTCAGTTCCAGCTGAAGCCCAATCGGGTGATGAGATATGATCGTTCAGTAAATTAGGATGGAGCGAAGAATACGGTATTCCAAAGTACTGGTCAAAATATTCTGTCATTCTAGTTGCTAGTCGTAAGGCTTGGTCTCCAAGTCCCGCAGTATTAGATCTACCGATGATCCTCACGGGAGGGTTGAAAGAAGTATCCTCAGCGATGACTTGGAATGTTTCACTGACTAAGAACGTCACGAGGTAAGAGGACATCCTAGGTGTGGCGTGAAAAGTGTCCGTGATGCGGTCTTCGGTAGTACTGTAATTAATGTATAAGGTGTTAATTACTACGAGTATATGAGTGGCTTATAAATACATACATACATAAACTCACGCCTGTATGCCCTGATGGGGTAGGCAGAGGTGCATTTCTACACCCACATTTCGCCAGGTATGTATCAGTCCCATATTAGGTGGCGAGCCTATTAGCGTTTTTCGAGCACATTTCCAGACTCCGTGCTGCTACTGAGAATTTCCTAATGGAAAAACCCAATAACACTTTTCCAGACCCAGGAATCGAACCAAGGACCTCTAGATCGCACGAACATACTTGTACCGCGAGACCACAAGGCTTATAAATAATATAAATAAATATGCCCAAGAGTCACATGCATATGTGGTTCTGACCCCACACTGAGATACACGTCTTGTGCCGTGGGTATCAGAAACTACGAGAGACCTTTCGGTCTTACAAATACAAATTCAGTCTTACAATTTGAAAAGATTTGAGATTAGATATTAGAATTACAATAATCATAATTTAGAAAAGTCTCCTTTTAAAATGACATCTATGTACATCAAAGAAGTGTATATCTTTGCTATTTCCTATTCTATAAGTTGTAGCTTATTTCATATATCAATGAATCTTACCCTGAACTGTTTAATGATATTGGATCAAATTTTATCAATAATTTACTCATTATCAGTAATAAAACACGAGTAACGCTTTGCTAATCGTTGTTCGGCACTAGCCAATTGTTCGTATATAATAATAATAATAATAAATACACCCAACAGACAGTCACATTCATAGTTCTGATCCCACATTAAGATACAAGTCTTGTGTCGTGAGGATCAGAAACTACGAGATACTTTTCGGTCTCACATACACCCAGACCCGAAACAAATATTTGTCGATCACACAAACATTTGTCTCGGTGCGGGGAACGAACCCACGGCCTCTCGTTTCGTAAGGTGGTGTCTAGCCAACTGCGCCACGGGGCTGTCAAACTACCGAAACACAATTCAGGCCTGTATTGCCGGAGGTTAGGCAAAAAAATAATTTCTGCATGCGCTTGCGCGTTTACCGAAACGTTGTTATGTTATGTTATTTACTCCGCGGGAGTCACAGTCAGTGTTACCTTTTTTTTTTTTTTTTCCTACGGGGAAAATCCTATTTACGGACGGTGTGTCGGACTCACCGGTGCCTTCCGACCCAGCATGGATGTTACCGCCCGTTGTCGGGCGGCCGCTGGGCCGGGTCCCTACCAAATATCAATGCGCCGTAATACCGACTAAAAACCCCGCGACGGCCACCATCAGCGCATTCAACGAGACGGCCCCGGAATACCCTGAAGCCAGAGCTATGGATTGACCCGGGACCGCCTCTGCGCGGTGCCAAAAGGCACACCGAAGCAATTGTTACCCCTCGGGGGCCGCCAAGGTAGGGACGGCGGCCCCGCGTGGCCTCTGGGCGCCGGGCTAGATGTTCGCCCGGCGCCTCCTACGTCGCCTGTTGCGACGAGCGGGATCGGTCTGCTCCCGATCCCGCTCCGCGCTCTCCTTCTGCGAAATGACACGTTCGCAGAAGGAGAGCATAGCTTTCCACGACCTCCGGCTGCCGACCATGGCGGCGACCACGGTCGGCAGCGAGAGGTCTCTCCCCACGACCGCTACGAGAGCGCTGCGCTCCTCGTCCCAGGCTGGGCACTCCTCAAGCGTGTGCTGGGCCGTGTCCTCACGGCAGTTGCCACAATGGTGGCACACGGCGGTCTCCTCCACTCCGACGATGCGACACAGGTACGCACCGAAGCTGCCGTGCCCGGTGAGCACCTGCGTCAGCCGGAAGGTCGGCGCACCGTGGCGCCTGTCCATCCACTGCTGGAGGACAGGACGCACTGCCGCGACGGTCGCCACGCCAGACAGTCAGTGTTACCTAAAGGTGACCTAAAATTCAATAACAACCCTTACAAACAACTTACAACCTTGTAATAGAAATTCCAGTGTTAGAAAAGGTCCCAGAGTAAGACCTCGGTCTTGAAATATTTAGCCTGAAGACCGCTTTGTACAAAGGCTCGTCCCAACAGGGGAACGCCTGCCTCGCATTGTACGGCTGGAAATGTGTAGTTGCGTAGATTCTAAAACAAAACATGATTAATATACTGATAGGTTTAAGAATATAGATGCCGCCAACGGAATAGTGATACATCATACATACATAACCTCACGCCTGTATTCCCCGAAGGGGTAGGCAGAGGTGCATTTCTGCACCCACATTTCGCCAGGTATGTATCAGTCCCACGTAATAGGGGGCGTGCCTATTGCCGTTTTTCGGGCGTTACTCCGTGCTGTTACTGAGAATTTCCTAATGGAAAAATCCAATAACACTTTGCCCGACCCGGGAATCGAACCCAGGACCTCTAGATCGCTCGGCACATACTTGTACCGCGAGACCACGAGGCAGTATTCTACGATGACTGCCTCGTGGAATAGTGAATCTATAATAAACAGGTACAATTAATGAACATAAGGAACACTCCCAAAAGACGTGATGGCCTCGAGGTTTAGGCACGCGGTCGAGAATATCGACGGTCGCGGATTCAAACCCCAGGCACACACCTCTGACTTTTCGAAGTTATGTGTGTATTCACATTGAATTATCACGTACTTTAACGGTTAAGGAAAACATCGTGATAAAACCTGCACACCTAAAAGTTCTTGGGAATTTCTTGGGTGTGTAGTCCGCCAACCCGCACTAGGCCAGCGTGGTGGACTAAGGCCTAAACCCTCTCAATTGTAGAGGAGGCCCGTGCCCAGCAGTGGGACGTATATGGGCTTATGATGATGATGATGATGAGGAACTCTCCCAAAATGTTTATTCAATGTTATATTTTTATATAAGGTAAGGTATTTTTATATAAGATAGCTGAGTACCTGAGTACCAGTCTACGTCTAATAAATTATACTTGGAAGTGCCCTGCATCAATAATTTTGTAATTACCTTTCGGTTCCATTTCCATCGACGTACCAACCTCTCCAAATGCCCCTTCTCATGGGTCCTTCGTTCATGGTACTTGAATAGCTAATGTACAGAGTATAGTTAGTGCGAACTGCTAATGGTGCATCCAAGTTGACCCTCAAAAAGTGGTACTCAGGTTCCACGGTGAATGGCTGAGCTATATTTATGGGAAAAGGTGCACCAACAAGGTCGATAAGGGAAATTGAATTTATGCTGTCCACGTTTGAATGGAGCACAATTTGTGTGACATTCTCTTGGGTAGCCTGAAATAAAATAACACAGTAAATAGAAAAAAAATAGCATCATAAAATGAAAAATCATCATAAAAATCCGATATAGTGATTTCACAAAGTGAATTCGCGTCTGGGCTAAGTCGTGCCGGGCTATTAGTAATTTAATAAGTATTAAGCATAAAGACTTACCTACATTTATAATGGCCGTATCATATAATATAGTCGTGATTTTATGAAACTCTTGAGACTATGACGTATTTTATTAAATTGCACAATTGAATGAAATCTCTTCAGATACATAAATATCCATGATGATTATAGCGGTAATCTAAATATATTATATAACTCAAAGGTGACTGACTGACGGACATAGTGATCTATCAACGCACAGCCCAAACCACTGGATGGATCGGGCTGAAATTTGGCATGCAGGTACATGCTATGTCGTAGGCATCCGCTAAGAAAGGATTTTGATTAATTCTACCCCCAAGAGGATAAACTAGGGGATGAAAGTGTGTATGAAACTTTGTCAATTTTAAACCGATCGGGCTGAGACTTTGCATGCATAAAGCTACTATGACGTCGGCCAACCCTGTAGTCTACGCAGACGGAGTCGCGAGCAAAAGCTAGTATGAAGTAGTAAATATCCTATTCCGTTCGTTCTATCAAACCTTAGATTAAGGATAGGATTTGAGACAGGTGATTTCTTTCACACGTGGTGCAACTCTTCCTCTGCCAAGGACCATTAAAACCATATGTTTTGACACAAGTTGATATTTAAAGATTTACAAAGTTTAGTAATCACATCATATTCTATGCTAGGTACTACAACCATTAATAATTTAAAGTTAACAGACCTGAATCACAATGCTTTCCCTTCCATCATAGCTGAAAGGCCTGTCTGTTCTCTCGTTGAAGTAGAGATCGATATGAATATCATACTCGAGAGGAACCACTGTCTCTGGAAGCCGGTACACCTGTTCAGAGGTCCTGCTGATGCTGTCGGTAATAGGAATTGGCTCAAAGTCCCTGTGCCATGGGACAGGGTGATCAGCCTTAACAAACGCCAAGAGCATGACGCTCAAGGCTAATGCGAAGATTCCGGACATATTGCTGAAACAGAAGATATAAATTTTGAACGTGTTCCATCAAAGATTTTAAAGTTGCTTGGAAAGATCCTTGAAGAAGCATTCATGCCGGCTTTATTGGCAATATATCGTCATCATCAATAAATACATTATTCGTCAATACGTATTGAATTAGGAGAAAGAAGACTCCTTTCCTAAATACGCCAGCTCTATTGTGAGTATAAAATTGGAAATCAAGAAACAAATGTATTTCAAATGTTTTGGGATTAACCTGAACACTTCTAGTTTCGATTAGGCAGACGAAATTATTGCGACTGGTTAAATGCAATCGTAATTAATGATTTCTATTAGTTTTAACTAAATAGAAACGGCTCGACTTAATGGCAGTCGAGGTGCAAGCCCTATCACTTTACTATAACGTATAAAAACACACAAGTCTATCGCATTCAAGTACGTTTAATTGGTTAAATGGTTTGGAAAAAATAGTTAAACATTATTCACTAAAAGTTAAATCTTTTAGAAATTAACACAAATTACTTAAATAAGGAATTTCGGCGGTCGCAGGTTCAAACCTCAGGCACACACCTCTGACTTTTCGAAGTTATGTGTGTATTCACAATGAATTATCACTTGCTTTAACGGTGAAGGAAAACATCTTGATAAAACATGCACACCTAAAAGTTCTTAGGAATTTCTTTGGAGTAAGGCCTAAACCCTCTCAGTTGTAGAGGAGGCCCGTGCCCAGCAGTGGGACGTATTTGGGCTGATGATGATGATGACGATGACTTAAATAAGAATTAAAATACTTACTATAAAAACAATAATATCCTTTAATCAATACCGATGACGATAAAATGAACCGCCTGAAAAAAAATAAAAAAATATCGTCACTTATCAATAAATGGATTGTATAAAACAGAGATAGTTTCTTTATCATATCAGCTATCTGATATCTTTTATAATTATTTATTAGTTAGAGATAAATATAATAAATATATGTTCATTTTCAATGGCAAAGTATTTAGCACCGACGACATTGTTGAGCTTGAACATAACATCACTTCTACGACATGAAATTGCAGGAAACGTCCTTAACACCTTCGCTGCGTTACGGCAAGCATTTTGCCGTATCTGACTATGAGCCAGCGCGGCAGCTTGTCGTCTGTGTCTTGCCCGCGGCGCGGGGGTGATTTAACTATGTTCCTGTACTTGTAGAAAAGAGACGACGATCTTTTTAATATTGTTGCTTCTAATATAACAATATTGTGTTTTAATAATATACGACAAAATAGTTGCCGTAACGCACAGGAAGGTAAGTATTTTTATTCTGTGCGGTGGGGCAATTACCTTGCCGTACCCCCCAACCCCGCGCTTCATTGCATGCGTCTGTGAGGCTTCGCAGTTTGCGTTAGTGTTGGCCGTGCACAATATGTACCTACATACGTAAAGCGCTCGTTTTTTTTTTTTAAGGGAATAAAAAGTGAAGGTGCAGAAGCAAGAAATTTATTCATCTTTCTTGTAGCTCGGACGTGACATGAATGAAACCATACCTATATTTTCAAATGTATTTTATTTCGTCATATGAAAGTTCCTAATATCGTGTGACTCATTATAGATTTAAAAGTAATTATAATAATTTGGTATTATAATATATATCAAAATATAAAAAAAAACCTTTTTCACTTTTTTGTTTTTTAATATATTTGAACTAAGAACATATGACTGCTTTTGATTTTTAATCTTTTTATATTTAAATATGTTTAAAAATAGCTATACATACTTGTAAGAATAATTATTATGTTTGCTAATTATGAAGTTATGTTATGTTACTTTGATTCATACACTCTTAATTTTGTGAAAATAAACACTTAAATGTTGTATCTTTAACAAAATAATATCTTCGAAGTATCGATTGTCATTTTAGAAGTAAACCCCAGCCCTATCATTTTTTCACTTCTATGCTATACGGCAAATATATAGCCGTGAATGACTGATTTTGAAAAATCCCTGTATCTTTTGAAAAACCCTTCAGAACCCCGGGCTACCGCAGCTAGGTATACACGAGGATGTTACCTATCGATTAGTGAAAAAAAAATATGATTCGAAGAGTTTCCACGTCTACATGGACTCCTAAAGTCAGGTGTCGGTACGGCAAAATAGAGGTCGTAACGCATAGCAGGAAATGTAGATACGGGCAGTATTTGTCTCGTAACGCACTGGCAGAAAGTTCAGATTCAATGCTGCCGCAGCGAAGGTGTTAAGCGGTATCTGGCTATGTTTTTAGGGTTTCGTCCGAATAAAAAACAGAACCCTTATGGGATCACTCGTGTGCCCGTCTATACGTTGCGTCGGTCACAGTCAATTATTTCTAATCTACCAGACTGATTAAATTGAAAGGTACACATATCAATTTCTGTGACCCAAACGCAGTGGTGTGACGTGAATAGATGAAATCTGTATATGGGAGGTCATTTTTGGGAGAAGGTGGAAAAAAAATTGAATGTGTGGGAGTACATATTTTTTAAATCCATTATTAAGTTTGTATGTACGGAATCCTGTTCACGCGAGTCAGACTCGCACTTGGCCGGTTTTTAAGCCTTAGGATTCACACTTTACGAAGTCATACATTGTATATTACTCGAATTAGCCATTACACTGATCAACAAAAAAAAATAGTTTTTTATTGCCGCGGTTTGAAACTTGTATTTTTCCATACCTTAACATGAGATTAGTTTAAATAGATTCATAAAAAATATTCAAATAACATACATTTCTTAAATAAAATAAAAAACTTAGTGTCCAAGGTTGATTAATATTCTCAGAAATCTTGAAACCAAAATACAAATTGTAAATGTTATATAGTAACGGCGTAGGACGGTCTCGATTGGAACTTGAATTAAACTCCCCACAAACAAAATAGAAGAGATCCGATTAATTGAAACACTTTCGATTCATAATGCAAACTATATACATATATGTATTTACTATTTAGTACACTCCCTCAAAACCGGAACGTATTCAAATTGACAAAAGCACTTCACAATTTAAACAACAACACTTTGGAATAAACACTAGAAACTGCACTTCGTCTTAGCAATACTCGTATTACGTAATGGTACGTGTTAAAGTAATATAAAAAAAATTAACATCAATGAACGAACAATAACGAGTTGAAAATATACAGGTTTAAGGATATATCGTGTACTACCAACAACAATATTGTCTTTGTAAGTAAGATCAGCTGTTGCAATACTCTTTTTCGATATACCCTCACAAAATTAAGCCAAATATATCGTACATATATGTAATTGTGCATATTTACATATTTCGATGTAATAGATATTTTTTATTATTTTTCCGTTAATATTTATACATAAAAGATACCGAAAAAGTACAATTGGATTATGTATAAGTTCCTGATAGATTTTTAATAGCAACGCACCGCACCGCGTCAATGCGTCAATTTTTTATAAATAAAAAAAATATATTCAGTGTACCATCAGATCCCGTGCAACGCACGTCGTTTAATTTTCAAAATTCCTTTAATTCCCGAACATGGTCCATCGACACGGATTAACTTGAAGTATTATAATTTGAAGAATTAGCGACCAAAAAACCAGAAGAAGATTGATGTACCACCTACGACGTAGAACGTGGTTGAGTGCACAAGATTATTATTATCACAGTGTTAAGTCGTTTTTACTTTCAATTTTATTCCCCAACACTCATTAAGGTAGTAGAACTGTTTTTGCTAAAAGTAAATCTATATAATTTCAAAAACTTTATGTGTTTACAAGTTTACTTGTAAAAAGTTGTGACATTGAGAAGGTCCTTGATATGCAAGGTCAAAATATAGTACATTTAATAAATTACTTAATTTAGTGATTTTATTGTTTCATCATCAGTCCATATACGTCCCACTGCTGGGCACGGGCCTCCTCTACAACTGAGAGGGTTTAGGCCTCAGTCCACCACGCTGGCCTAGTGCGGGTTGGCGGACTACACACCTAAGAAATTCCTAAGAACTTTTAGGTGTGCAGGTTTTATCACGATGTTTTCCTTCATCGTTAAAGCAAGTGATAATTCATTGTGAATACACACATAACTTCGAAAAGTCAGAGGTGTGTGCCTGGGGTTTGAACCTGCGACCGCCGAAATTCTCGACCGCACACCTAAACCTCGAGGCCATCACTGCTATTTATTATATTATTTTATTGTTATTTATTTTATTGTTTAATATTAATATATAAACTATTGATCATTACATTAACTTTTAGCACAGTACATTTTAGTCATTAATACAGTTGCCTTAAATATGCTTAAGTTGGAGTAATTAATTGTTTTTTCTCTGTGATAACCACTGTTAATTTGTATTTATGTTGCTTGATTGTACTCAGGGATCATAATTATAATTATTATTTGGTACCTAGATATTGTATATATTGACAAAGTAGTTCTTTTAACAAAAACTTTAAATTAGTTTTAATTAATTTATTGTTGTTGTGTGCATTGCTGGGTTGTTATCCATTTAACAGCCCCGTGGCGCAGATGGCTAGACACCAGCTTGCGAAACGAGAGGCCGCGGGTTCGATCCCCGCACCGAGACAAATGTTTGTGTGATCCACAAATATTTGTTTCGGGTCTGGGTGTTTGTGAGACCGAAAAGTCTCTCGTAGTCTCTGATATCCACGACACAGGACTTGTATCCTAGTGTGGGGTCAGAACTATGTATGTGACTGTTGGGTGTATTTATTTATTTTATATTAATTTCTTTTATTGTGTAAATTCTAGGTTGACTTTATCCAACTCCCAGAATGGCTACAGAAGAGTTGCAAAAGAAGGAATTGATAAAGAAACGTGGGAGCTTTAAAGGTAGACTAACTGCATTTGCCAATTATCTTGATGCACTACGTACTAAGCCATTGTCAAGTTCTGATGCTACAGAGCTACAGTTGCGTACAGGTAAGATGGAGTCATTATATTATGAGCAGTATGATGAAGTGCAGTTAAAATTAGAAATAATTGTGGAAGATGATAAAGCTCAACTTTGTGAAAGAGCTGAATTTGAGCCATTATACTATAAGATGCTGTCAAAATCACAATTACTTTTGAATGAATACAGTGAAAACATGGCAAATGATGGCATTCAGTTTCACTTTATTCCTGCATATACTCCTCATTTTGGTGGCCTCTGGGAGGCGGGTATAACCCAATAACATTTGAAATCCGAGCCAGGACTTCTAGATCTCACGATACATTTCGGCGCGTTCTTTTTTGAGTTCCCGAAGATCTCCAAAGTGTAGAAAGAGACTACCATGGGGTTTTTAGCCGGTACGAGTCGGGCATACCCCGTTTGTTTCCTGCAAGCGGAGGTCCACGAGGATTTTGCCCATGACAAAAAGAAACGATCGCACGATACATACTTGTGCCGCGAGACCACGATGTGGGCAGGCTAGGTAGTGTTAATATTTTTTTCCGCTGTATGTGGTGAGTATTCCTAGTAAGTGTTGTTGTCTTATCTCCATAAGGAGATAAGACTTCCCTCCGGAAGGGAAGGCAAAAGACAGGATTTGTCTATTTGATTTTAATGCTCCTACTTTTTTCTTGTGTAAAGTGTGGGGTGTGGTGTGTCATGATAGTTTCACACATAAGAGTGTCTTATTAGGTCTGTGGTGCCAAGAGAGAAAGGCCACAGGCGTATTTTCGCCCTCGGCAGCCAGATGTGTTCATTCTAGGTGTGTTCCAATGAAAAAGAAGAAGATTTAGGGCTTATTATATTAGAGTAGCTGCTAGGACTGATGACGGATAGCCGTAGCGCTGTATTTATCCAATTATATAATCGTTTACAAAGACAAGCAAAAAATATTGAAATCTTTTACTGTGAAGAGTATTATATAAGAAACCTCAAAATACAAGAAGCAACTACGAACATTTACTACAAGATGAAAGCGTTGCAAAATTTAGTTACAATTTTTTCTTTCGGACTTCGGCGGTGGCGCTTAGTTTATTTTACCACTATTATTCCTAGCTTACCTTAATATTTTCATATGTTCAATGAATTACCTCAGTATAACATTATTAAAACAACCCAGTAACTTATTAAAATTGTTTTATTAAAAAACATGAGTTTACAGTATTTACTACACTTACATTAATCTTTAATTACAAGAAATAATTTATGTATATTTTTGTTATTTAACGTAGCATTTGAACAATAAGTGCCACGAGAAGAAGGGCTGCAGATGAAGTCACGGCGGTGGAGGAGCTTCTTCCAAGCAAGAATTCGTAGATGGCAGGAACTCCAGCGTTACCCCACTGAAGGTTGCTTAAAGCAGTGTTAACCACTGACACTCCAGTCGAGAAGGAACCAGCTAGAGCAATTTGGTTGCTGTACACCCAAGTTTGGAACTGTGAATGAATAAAACACTTTAATTCATAATCCTTATAAATTAAATAGTATAAATTAAAACATATTTAAGGAAGTCAAATTATTTACAAATTGAATATTTCGAACATCAATATATTAATGTTTTTACTATTTATTTTCTCACTTTTCTCAACCAAATTATTACATTCATATTTTTGGTCCCATGGTAAAATCCAAGTTCTGTGACATGGATATCAGAAATTCTTGTGACAATGTTTTTCAAACATTTAGAACCGAAACTTATTTGTTTCTTTAAATGAGGATCGCACTCCAAGGGCTGACTATCACGAGATGGTGTATATAACAACGGACGTACATACGTATGCTGTCAAAAGGTTTGATAAGAATAGAAATGATAAGCTCATTAAGGTTCTTATATCTCACCTCCCGGATAGTGGCAAAGTTAGTCAAGAATGTTGCGATGTTGCTGATGCAGGTGTTAAGACGAACCTCTCCGCCATACCTGATAAAACAAAAGATATAGTAAATACCCATATAACATTTCATGAAGATTTTAATGTTTTCTTTCAAATAAAAGGAACTGCGATTGCTATTTTAAAATTAATGTCATAAAGTTGATTTTTTTTTTATTATTTATAGAATCTAAGGAATACATCATCAACAACTAGCCGTACCAGTTGTGCCAATATGGAATTTGTGAAACTTAAAAAAATATACTTACGTGTCACGAATTTGAGCGAAGTTAGCGTACAAGAAATTGAGCACGATTGGGAGATTCTCCGGGTTGCCTTGGAGAGCGTAGGTGAAAGCGTTTGTGCGGTCGTGAATACGTATCCTGTCGTTGTACATGGACTGGAACATGTAGCTGAAAAATATTTTATGGTTTTAAATATTCATTATGTCAGTGCCACCATCGATTTTTGAATGACTAGTTGCCAACAATAAAACAGGATGCTTTTGTGTAGGTTGCTACTGGGTTGGTGGTCTTCACTAACCTAAGAACTTCCTTCTGAAGAACTCTTAAAAACGCAATTGACTAAGAATCATTGAAAATAATGAGCCGTTTATTGTTAATCGACACTATTTCCTCATAATTTCAAAAAATTTAAGAATCTGCTGAAGATTTAAAACTGCGATCAAAGATCAATCGATAATTCGAAATATGGCGATAAATCATACAACTAGACCAAGTTTCTCAGGAACTTTCCAACACATAAATCTTAGACTCAAAATTAAACACTACATATCGATAGCTTAATTTGCATACCGAACAACTAAACTTCTTATATAAAATATGTTTTTGATTCGATAAGCAAAATCCTACAATATTATACACCCGAAAGTTTGTAAAAATGTATGGATGTATGTTTGTAACTCTTTCACGCAAAAACTACTGATTGGATTTTTATGAAACTTTACAATAATATAGCTTACACATCGGAATAACACATAGGCTATAATTTATAAAGAGATTATTAGTGTGATTTATCCAAAATATAACGATAAGTGTCAAGTAAGTAGGATTTTTTTCCATCTGCGAGCTATTCTAGCGTGCGCCGCAAAAACCGTTGGGAGTTACACGTATATTGTCTAATGGCAATGTTTATCTTGAATAGCGAGCGAAGCCGGCCCCTCAGCTAGTAGATTATAAATATAAATTAAATCCTTTGAAATTAGGTAAAATTATAATTTTCAACTCACTGTTCCAATGTGACATTATTTCTAGTGCAGGCCAGGGCTCGGAGCATCACAACCATGTCAGCGGTGTTCTGAGAGGCGTTGTACCTCTGGTATAAGAAGTTGTAGTCGGTGGCGTTACCCTCACGCAAACCAGTGCAGTATACGTAGCGACGAGCGTTCACCGGCACCCTGGTTCAAAACAAAATAGCTTTAAAATAATTGACAAGTGAAATCGGTGAAAAATAAAGTGACTAGAAGTCTCTTTCAACTTGATGCTGTATTTGGGCAGCATCATTATTAACATCAGGTATGGAGTTATGACTTACATCAAACAGTATTTAAAAAAATCCTTAAAATCAAACGGGGACGGAGATACCATTATTTTAAGTAACATATCCATAATTCCTTGGGTTAACCAAATGTAGACCAAATTTCATCCAAATGCGTAAAAAAGATCTTTAGTAATAAACTATCAAACACACTTCCATCTTCGGAAATATTCACATTTATAATCATAAATTTGATGACAGCCTCTACAAAATAATCTTTAAACTACTAACATTAAAAGTAGAATCATCACTATCAACAGCCCATTTCATTGCTGGGCACGGACCTCCTCTATAACTGAGAGGGGATAGGCCTTAGTCCATCACACAGGTCTAGCGCAAGTTACCAGTCCGGAACCTAAGAAATTCCTAAGAACTTTTTAAGTGTGCAGGTTTCCTCATGATATTTCCTTCACCGTAATGTATGTGATAATTCATTATGAATTGAAACAAATTTCGATAATTCAGGAGGAAAGAAAGTAGAAAGAATATTTAACCGCAATTTGTAAGAAAACTTACAGATTAGATGTGTTTGTTCTGAATGCTCCCCATTTTTGAAGACTGTCACTGATGCAGCCAGCGTGGCCAAGGTTGCAGGCGAGGTTCAGAATCTGCATTCTGTTGAGGATAGTACTGGTGGAGTCGGTGGGGCGTTCATTGTAGCCTACGTGACTGATAACTGTGTCGAAGAGCTCCAAAAGATAGGCCTGAAACAGGAGGTATGTTAATAAAAGTATTTTTTTAAGACCATTGCTAACGAAAGCGACAAAATACATTGGCTAAGCCTATTAACAATAAAACATAATTTCATTATACCATTAAATTCATCATACATAAATGTTTTTTCTTTTAAGACTCTTTTAAAATAGTTTTGATTTTATCCATAACAACGACTATTTGATTAAAAAAAACTTTTCTCGCATATTTGAAAAATACTCACAGTGAATTCGGCATGAGCTGCTGGCAAATGCTCCATTCTTCTGCGAAGCCAGTCGAGCTGACTAATAGCACCAGCCCATACATAATAGTCGGTTTCAGACCTCAAGAAAGACAATACGTCGAATGCTCTAGCTGTGCTTATGCTTCCAGAACGAATGAAGAAGAGGACATCGTTGACAATCTGCAATATATTTCCATAAGTTAAAAACAGGCAGGATTGAATGATTCATAAACGGTTCTGGACACATGCGTTCCAATGTTATGCCAAGCCATCTTCACTGATGATACCTAATGTTTACTTTATTGTTCACCACTAGCCAACTGTATTCAAACATCTATTTATTATACATTTCTGAACCCAAGTTTCTCCTATTGTGTTTAAAGTCCCACATAATTAAGGACCTAATGAGACTCCGTGCTGCTAATGAGAATTTTTCAATTGGAAAATATCAATAACAGTTTGACCGACCCGGAAATCGAACCCGGGACCTCTAGACCGCACATCGCATTGCGCCGCGAGACCACGAGGAATTTTCCTCTCATCTCTGATCAAATTGATGAATTACATAAAGCACTTTATTTTGTTTTACTAAAGCAATAGACATACCTGTGCTCTGTTCAGCTTGTGGATGTTGTTTCTGTTGGAGCGAAGGGCTGAAGCTAGCATTTGCCAGTTGTGGTCGTCGTAGTTGACACGGTAGAGACCTAGAAAATATCAGTGCAACGCTATGAAATTCAATGCAATATTTTAATAGTTTTCATTTTAGGATAAAGGTAATTAATTGTATTAATCTGTTTGCAAGTCTATCAGCAGAGATTCTGAAAATGTTTCGTTTTCGTTGCCTATTCACTATGTGCCTTCATTTTCGGGAATGCAATCGTAAAATAGTATGTATATATGTCAAATAATGCGGACCATCATAGGTGTCTGTAATTTACCCAACATATTTTTGGTATTATACTAATTGTCTTAGTTTTTTTTTTTTCATGTTACATTTATTTACTGATCAACGGCCTTCCATCTAGCTAGGTAACAACGTCTACGCGAATTGACAATAGTCCCAGCCTATCAAGCCGGAAATCTTGACATACCTCGTTCTGGGCCTTCCCTGAATCTTAGAGTGTAATCCTTAAAAACTTAAGGCACTTTTCTATGTTAGAAAAGTCAGATTTGTAGTGAAAAAATATTGTCTATTTAGTGATAATGTTTCAGCCCTATAAGCTGTATCGATTATAAGCCGTAACTCACCAGACTGAGCAATGTTGAGAACAACCCAGTTGTGCCCAGGATTGCCCTGGATTGTGGCAGTTCTAGTAGTCATCACGAAGCTGGGTCTAGTGCTGCTGAAATTACGGGTGCTGGCATCGGTCCAGGTAATGGGGATATGCCAGAGTTGAGCCGCGGGAGTACCAGACAACAGGTAGCGTCCCTAAGTAGTAGAAGATTTACTTCATTTTTTTTATCCCATCGTTTAATAAAAACACAAAAATTAATAAAAACACAAAAAAAATGGCATAGAAGTTTTATCAAAGTTGACACCAAACTAATCAAAGACAGATAAGATAGTTGGCATTGTTCTTATACTCAATTTTTAGGGTCACAATTAAATGACGTACAAAATTATGATATGATAAGGTTAGCCAGAAAATATAATGAAACCAACCTGAGTAAGAGAGATAAGGCCGGTGGTCATGTTTACATCGACGTTTACGACGGGAGCACCAGGATTTTGAACCCAGCTGTCGAGCACTTGGCCGATATCAACATTGGGGAAGTCACGAATGAAATCTTGGTCCTCGGAAGCAGCTTGTCTCAAAGCAGCGTACAAGTCTTCAGGAGTACCAATGTCGTAAGCACTGCGACATGAAAAAATAAATTAATGACTTCTACTTTTTTATCTCATCATTTGATCATGAACACATTTATTTAAAAAAAAAATCGTTTATTATCTCCAATATTTTTAATTTATAAAATGGTACGCAATACAATGCTGAAAAGGGCTTAGTGTTTCTTTTCTGCACCAAAAAAAAATGTCCTGTACTTTTAATAGGACTTTCACAAATCATATAATAAATGCTCTATTATTTTTTTACATTTAGTTACTACCAGATATTATGTTACAAATGAACTCACTTGTTTCTCAAGTAGTATCTTAATCCATTACGGAAAGTTCTGAAGCTAAGGAAGTGCTCCATCATCTTAAGAACAGAAGCTCCCTTAGCGTAGCTGGTGGTACTGAAGTGGGAAGAGATGGATGGGTTGGTAACAACACCGGTCCAGTTCATGGGAGTGGCACCAGCGCCCGCGTCCCAACTTAGAGCACTATGAACGTAGTCAACGATGAATTGATCATCCAACTCCAGACTGGGATCAGCCTAAAAATAGGATTCAAATGAGCTAAATCACGAAAGAAGAATTAAAGAACTCAAAATTTGAACGAGTAAAACATTTTCGATTTGAAAAAAAAAATGTTTTTTACTGATTTTAAATTGTAGATTTTTTATACTGATACGACAAAAGGAGAGCGTAATTATCGAGCGTAGGTGTCGAGCGGTCCAAATAGTATGTCGACTTACAAGATCGATTCTTCATAGCTCACCTCAAATATACATCATTATTCATTATCATTATAAGCATAAGGAAGTCCACTGCTTAACATAGGCCTCCCCCAATATCCTGTATATTCCACGCAGTTATTACTATAATTTTGCATTCGTAAACAAAACCTTATTATTAATGTATGTAAATCAATGCAACAGCTAAATAATATAAAAAATAAACCAGTCACTTACATAGTGAGCACCGAAGTACTCGTAAAAGCTGGCAAAGGACTCATTTAGCCAAAGGTTGCTCCACCAGAAGCAAGTGACGAGGTTTCCAAACCACTTGTGGGCAAGCTCATGGGCCATGATGGTAGCAATGAAAATTTTGTTGATGAGGTTAGTGTTAGCGGGGTCGTAAAGTAGATAAGCCTCTCTGAAAAATAGGTATGAGATAATTAAAACAAAATATAACTGAAAATTCGTAATAGGGTTCAGATTTAACACGTATCATCGTTTTTTTAATTCCTAGCGATTGTCATAAAAAACTATGTCTATCCTTGTAACCAATATTGTACTAGAATATAAAAGCGAATGCAATCCTTCTGTAATAAAACTACATACCTGTAGTTGACCATTCCCCAGTTCTCCATAGCACCAGACGGGAAGTCGGGTAAAGCGATGTGGTCGTTCTTCATCAGACTTCCTTGTCCCATCTCATGGTACAGGATACCGAAATAGTCATCAAGCTCATCAGTAATCCTCAAACCGATATCAGCAGCATATTGATGTTGATCTCTAACTCCTTGGCGTGAGATGATGCCAAAAGGTCTAGACTCAGTACCACTGAGTGCGGTCTCTTCGAAGTCACTGACGTGGAAGGCGACCAGGTAAGCAGAAATGATGGGAGTAGGCAGGAAAGATTCCCTGACGCGATTACCAACGCTAGAAAAAAAAACAAACATTGTGGAAGGACTTATCCAACGCATATGACACGAAACTTGGTTTCTCTCAACTACCTACTTAATTGACTTATTAAATACATTCCATTGTGTTGTTGTATTTAGCTATTTAATAAGTTAATCACACTTACGTTTCAGTGTTACCAATAGCCATGTTAGAGTAGGACGGGCTAAGGTTGCTATCACGAGTAATAGAGATGGTGTATCTGGATTTAAACAGCGGCTCATCGAAGCAGGGGAAGGCTTTCCTTGCGTGGAAAGGCTGGAACTGTGTTGTGGCATAGTACCTATGAAAAAATATATATGAATTCACAAACGTAGTTCTAATTACCTGAAAATTTTATGAAGATTTTGCGTTAAAAAAATACACCAACCTAAGTTGATTACCCAGGTAGTAATACCCTCTGTAGAAACCTCTGTCAATGGGATTGGTGTTGATCTGACCGAGGTACTGCACGGTGATGCTGTAGACGCCAACAGGTATGGGTTCTGCGAGATTGATCAACAGAAGCTCATAGTAGCTGTCGGTTGTGAAAGGGTTAGGGAACTGCAGAGCAACTGGATTGCCTCTCGAGTCCAAAACATTCACTCCCAAGATGGACACAACGTTTTGATGGAAAACGATTTGGGATAATCCCGGCTCACGGACCTGAAATGCGAAAATTGTAAGTTGTAAGTTGACGATAAAGGTGCAGGATAATTTAGAATGAAACATATTCCTGAAACAATTCGTTAGTTTATTGAACATCTTATATGACATAACATCTCATCTTATAAAGGTACATATATATTAAGTAATAAGTATTATTTAAGTCCTAATGTACCGCTAGTATATAAGCTACACAAAATTTCGCAATCAATAAGATTACAGTAATTTATCATTTTTACCGACGGATTTTATTTCATCCGTAGATAAACGACCGTAGACAGATTATAATCTGTTGTAAAATGATAATAATAAAGACGTTTGGAAAATAATTTATTATTTACTTATTGACGTCATCGGTATTTAAACCTTTTTTCAGTGGGAATTTTCTCAAGCAAATTTTACTTAAGATTCAGTGCTTTCTAATTATTAATTCAACTTTTAAAGATTTTCTCAAAGTAAATAACATTAAGATGAGCTAATTTAAAAAAAAAACTAAGTCTAAATTCGACTTCATAAAATAGTAATGATAGTGACAGAATCAAGCTGCATTTACTTTCAATATCAGCTTGTTACTTAGCTTGTTTGTCAGCAGACAAGTATAAAGCAATAGATTACTTAGCACATCCTAACTATTTCTTCCTGTCCCGTCTCTCCTCTCTTTCCTTCTGACTTTCTTGTTGAAAGACCGAAAAATGCCCCAACAATTTTTATCATAAAAGTCAGTGGTGATACTGTTACAAATAGGTCTTACGCGCAAGGTCATTTACCTCTACGTCCAGGGTGACGACGCCATCGAACCTGGTCTCATTCAAGTATACATCCAGGTCTACTGTGACATTGTGGGGGTATACATATTCCAGGAGTCGGTACGCTGGTTCAGCTAAGTTGGTGCTGTAATCCAGGAACTCCAGATTGGACCTCAGCTCCCACGAAGGGGTGGCGCTGAGGGATCCCACCAGGAGACATAGCACGAAGGGGACGAGCATGATGTACCTGGAATGAATATAATAACATTTAAATATATATTTGATATAATCTATGTTCTTTCCCAAGGTCCCATGTGAGTCTATTCAGAAAATCATCCACTAAAGTTTATTCGATACAAACATGCAAAAATCTTTCTAAATCTATCCTTTCTATGATATTAGTTTAGATGTTTAGAAGTATGAAAAGGCTCCAAGAGATTATGTTTCATCCAGAGATGTCTTTCTCGAAGCTTTCCAGAAGCATCTTCTCAGGCATGTAAGGTTGTTAAATCTACACAAGGTCAGTGTAGTGGATTTAAGCTTAACTCCTCTAAATGCTAAATGAGGTTTTATTTATTTGTATTTACACCTTAAGTGTATCGAGTAACAACGTATTCATAAAGTTGATTTATACATTTAATACATATTAAAAACTATTTTAGTACATTAAAAAGGCAAATTATTAATTTACCACCGCAAATTCGAGAACAATTTTTGTGTGTCACATCATTGCGGATATCAATGTTGCGAGCTCTACTTAATCTTCCTTCTATATCGTATATAATAATTTGTATAATCATGTTCAATATCTATAGATAGCTGTATCATAGAGCGGTTAATCTAAAAAGTTATCGTGAAAAATGACGCCATTCGTAAATCAATGTACTACTTTTTATATACTGCCACGGTAAAGCGATAGCACTGTTCGTGATGGCAAGTGCTGTTCAAACTTAGTGTCGACTGGTATGAAATGGCTACGACGCTCATTGACTCATCATCATCATCATCATTACCAGCCTCACTCACGTCCACTGCTGGACATAGGCCTCTCCTATGGCACGCCACTGGGCTCGATCTTCCCCCATCCAACCGCTGCCAGCCACCCTGCGAATAGCGTCACCCCACCTAGCCAGAGGGCGCCCTACACTACTATTATAATACTATTATATTATTATAATATTATATTATAATACCTACTATAATTGTGAAACACGTCGCAATCCGATATTAGTCTGTTTACAAATGTTTTAAAGAGGCGGACATAATTTCATCGAGTATTAAACGACGGTCATACCAACCCGCACTAGGCGTGTCAGGTTTTTACTAAAATATTTTTTATACAATAAATTCAGTATTTATTCAAAGTAAAATGACTATGCCGCGATTTTTTAATAACATTAGTCAACAAAAAAATAATTTAATGCCGCGATTTAAAACTTGTATTTTTCCATACCTTAACATGAGATTAGTTAAAATACGTTCTTAAAAAAAATTGAAACACCCACTTTCTAATAAAAAAGAGATTATTTGAAATTTATTTGTAGGCTGAGGTGGTGGGCTGTCTTCAGTATATTAAGGAATCGGTTTAGTTACAGATTATACATCAGGATATGTAATTTTACTTCTTGTTTTATAAGAATATCAATTCAGTTTCCTTAAACAAAAATAACAATCATTCTCATGATCTTTTGTTCCCTCCAAATTACAGGTTTAGAAAAAGCATTAATCGGTGTGTACCATTAAACCACCCTCTCAAATAACATACGTTTCTTAAACAAAAAAAACTTGGTGTCCAAGGTTGATTAATACTCTCAGAAATCTTGAAATCAAAATACAAATTGTAAATGTTATATAGTAACGGCGAAGGACGTTCTCGATTGGAACTTGAATTAAACTCCCCACAAACAAAATAGAAAAGATCCGATGAATTGAAACACTTTCGATTCATAATGCAAACTATATACATATGTATTTACTATTTAGTACACTTCTTCAAAACCGCAACGTATTCAAATTGACAAAAAAACTTCACAATTTAAACAACAACACTTTGGAATAAACACTAGAAACTGCACGTCGTCGTAGCAATACTCGTATTACGTAATGGTACTTGTTAAAGTAATATTAAAACTTAAACACCAATGAACGAACAATAACGAGTTGAAAATATACAGGTTTAAGGATATATCGCGTACTACCAACAACAATATTGTCTTTGTAAGTAAGACCAGCTGTTGCAATACTCTTTTTCGATATACCCTCACAAAATTAAGCCAAATATACCGTACATATATGTAATTGTGCATATTTATATATTTCGATGTAATAGATTTTTTTTATTATTTTTCCGTTAATATTTATACATAAAAGATACCGAAAAAGTACAATTGGATTAACGGCAAAAAGTCATGTTGACCAGTGTAATTTAAATGTAAGTAAATTAAGAGTAAAAAAAAGTTTGATGGAATAATAATATTAAACAAAATTTCAAAAAAATACTAAATTTTTATCAAAGTGATACCCCAATAGTTTTAGGCTCGTGAATATGGATTTTTCTCCTTGAGTTAGGACTTGATAAAATTATGTAACATAAATTGTATAAAAATGTCTAAATAATATAATACAAATTTCCTTGAACCGCATAAAAAGCTTATCACGAAAGAACGAAATAAATATATTTTGTCAACAAAAAAAGGTCACCAAGACGAAAGCCGCTCCCAAAAAAAAGAACAAAAAAAACTTACCAAAAGCGGCCAGTATCCCGCCGCACGGCCGACTAAAAAAATGAAACCTGCATATTTTATATTTATCATTAATTGTTGTTTATCTACATAACGATATATTGATTAATGTTTATCAGACGCATGGACGAAATACTGAAATACAGTTATCTATTCATCGCAGATTACAGACGGAATTATCGCGAGCGGGTAAGTTTTACACGTAGCCATTTTGTCCTCAAACGCGGTGTTGATGGCGCAATGAGTAGTCGCGATTTATGCCTCTGCCCCAATTATTTTTTTTCGTAAAAATGCAACATTGATAATATGATGACCGCTTTGGATTTAGACTTATAATAACTTTGCCTTTTTCTCCTGAGGGATAAGCAGAAACGTCCGCAGAACTAAACCGAATTCCGTGTTGGATATTTTTTGAACAGTCCTACATATACTTACGCTAATATTTTCCATGGTTGCCAGAGATGCATGTCTTGATTATTTTGTATCATCATCATCATCAGACCATATACGTCCCACTGCTGGGCTCGGGCCTCCTCTACAACTGAGAGGGTGGTTTTAGGCCCTAGTCCACCACGCCGGCCTAGTGCGGGTTGGCGGACTACCTAAGAATTTCCTAAGAACTTTTAAGTGTGCAGGTTTCATCACGATGTTTTCCTTCACCGTTAAAGTACGTGATTATTTTGTATATATTATTATTTTATACGGGAAAACCTAATAACACCACCTGACTTGTTGGGACCTCTTGATGGCACGCCTTACGCTTAATCCGAGAGAGCAACAAGGCAGTGAAAATTTACGAAAAAAATGCGATGTCATAAAACGATTTGTCATCAGACTAACATGATATTAGCATTTATATCGTCGTCAATTGTATCAAAAAGAAATATCACAGTGACTTATGCATAACTTTCCAAATAATACGTAAACTGTATTCAATTTAAAAAAAATGGTTTCATCTACTTATCTAAAAACTACTAAATCATAACAGAAAAAAATATTAAAATCGTGCATGAAATATTGTCTAAATATTTTTAAAAAGATTACACCAACCATGAATCAGTACCAAAAGCTTTAGTTGTGTACCAGAATATTATATCAAACTTATAATACGTAACGTTACATCTGCGTTACTAAACAGTAGTAGATAACTTTCTCGTCGAATGAAAGCGGCACAGAAAATTGTTTAAAAGTAAGTTAAGTTTTCATTATTTCTAAATACATACATACATAAACTCACGCCTGTATTCCCCGAAGAGGTACGCAGAGGTGCATTTCTGCACCCACATTTCGCCAGGTATGTATCAGTCCCACGTAATAGGGGGCGAGCCTATTGCCGTTTTTCGTGCACAATTCCAGACTCCGTGCTGCTACTGAAAATTTCCTAATGGAAAAACCCAATAACACTTTGCACGACCCGGGAATCGAACCCAGGACCTCAAGATCGCTCGGCACATACTTGTACCGCGAGACCACGAGGCAGTTTAAATATTAGAAGTTATATAAGTCAATACATATAGCAATAAGCAGGATATATTAGTATATTTACATGCTGACACCAATGTTCTATCATTGAAATTGTTTTCAAGCGTTCGATGACATCATACTCAAATGACTCAGCTAATCCTTACTAATATTATAAATGCGAAAGTAACTCTGTCTGTCTGTCTGTCTCGCTATGTCTATCCCGGAAAAAGGGTTTTAAGGGGTTGAAAGGGGGGATGAAAGGTTGTATGGAAGTATTGTCATTTTTAAAGCTAGAAGCTTGAAACTTATTTTTTAGGCTGTTGATTAGATATAAATAAATATGACATTAAAAGTTTGTAAAAAATGTACCTTTAAGGGGGTAAAATAAAAATAGGGGTGAAAGTTTGTGTGGAAATTCGTGATTTTTGAAGCTAGAATGATGAAACGACGTGTAACTGTGTATTTATGTAACAATATGTCTGTTATAATGCTTTCACGCCTAAATAATTTGACCGATATAAACTGGACTCTGTGGAGTAAAATAGACTTCAACTTATTTTCTTTCTGAACCCAACCCTGTAGTCTACGCGGACGGAGTCGCGGGAAAAAGCTAGTTTAAATATAATTGATTTCAAAGAAAGTTTCTGACTTATAATGTTGATCATGAAGTAGCGACTTTGCAGAGGTTTCATTTACTCATCACTTTTCATATAGATTTTACTTCCTTTACCCTACTACAATGTCTTAGCGCCGTGGGTTGTAAATTCTTTTCACAGTTATGTATATGCTTCTATAATAAATAGACAAACTTAAGTGTTATTAGAAAAAAATAATGTTGAAAGTATTTTCCAATATTTAATTTCCCTTGCTTAGATGACTAATGAAAATGATGAACCCTAATAAATCGAGATAAGACAAAAGCTGGACATCAAAAATAATTATTATTACCATTCCTAAGTCGTGATGGATTCGAGGTTTAGGCACGCGGTCGAGAATCTCGACGGTCGCAGGTTCAAACCCCTTGTCGAAGTTATGTGTGTATTCACAAAGAATTATCACGTACTTTAACGGTGAAGGAAAACATTGTGATGAAATCTGCACACCTAAAAGTTCTTAGGAATTTCTTAGATGTGAAGTCCGACAACCCGCACTAGGCCAGCGTGGTGGACTAAGGCCTGTGGCGTGGAATCGCTACATCAACCGCTCCGCTTATGCGCCTTGGGACAGCCGGCGTAGCGGTGACGTCGATGCGCCTGCGCAGCGAGCCAGTGAACCGCCGACAACTGCCGCGTGTGCTTCTAATGACCGTCGCTTGTGTTGCTATAATTTACTTTATCTAGTTTCTGTTATCTTAGTGCTTTAGTTTCATTCTTCCATCTTTCGTACTATCTTCTACCATACTGTTAAACTTCATCTATCATTAAATCATCTTTCAAAGTCTCAATAACATTCTTCATTCTTGTGTTCACCTGTTCATTTCACACTGTGCTTACCCATCACTTTTGTTGTGCCCGAGTTGAGTGGAGGGCTCGAGTGCAACAATTAACTGCTGCTACCACTACACCACCACAATTGGTGACCGCGACAACACAAGAAGAAGTCCCGACAAAGACTAAAGGTACGAAATCCACAACTGGTGAGCCCGAGAAGTACAAATTTCTCAAGACACACAACTGGTGATCCGACGTTCAAAAAAAATCCTTGGATCGAACATATTTTATAATAAAAAATAAGTGTGGGTAAGCATTTCACTACCTCTACAGCTGATCACCTCGGACCGCATCGAACAAAGGCAACTTATCTAAGGCGGTGGTCCAAGTCAAAAGCGGTGAGCGATTTTAATTTTTTTTATCATGACTACTGAGAATGGAAGTGGTGAAGGCGAAGATTTTCGTGATGCCGTAGAGCAACACGTCTTACGTGTAGGCGTCAAAGTACCTCCTTTTTGGCCTGAAGATCCTGAAATCTGGTTCGCCCAGGTCGAAAGCCATTTTGCTCTCTCACGGATCACTACTGATGATACTAAGTTTCATTACTTAGTATCGCAACTGGACCAGCAATATTCCAAAGAGGTTCGAGACATTATAACTAGGCCGCCAAGCAACAATAAGTACGACAAACTGAAGGACGAACTAATCAAACGACTTTCTGCTTCCAAGGAAAAGCGCGTGAAGCAGTTACTTATGTACGAAGAACTTGGAGACAGGAAGCCGTCTCAGTTTCTCCGTTACCTTCAAGGACTCGCCGGTCCAGCCGTTCCGTCGGACTTCCTCGCGACACTTTGGGTCAGTCGTCTACCACAGAACATCCAAACGGTAATCGCTTCCCAGGCAGATTTAGATTTGGAGAAGAAGGCTGACTTAGCTGATACCGTCTATGACATCGCACCTACCATTCCTTCGGTAGCTATGACTAGCACTGCTAGCAGTTCCAACACCTCCTCTCAGGTGGAAGAGCTAACGAGAATGGTCCACGAGCTCTCCAAAAAGGTAGACAGACTTTCATTAAATAGCCGATCTCGATTTAGGAGTAAGCAAGACAACCGTTCCCGCAGCCGTTCACGTCCACGACAACCTCCAAAAGACCATCCGCACTGTTTTTATCATTTTACGTATGGCTCTAAAGCACGTAAGTGTAAGAAACCTTGCAGCTTCTCATCGGGAAACGCTCAGGGCAGTCGCAAGTAGCGGCCAACGACTGTCCCTCTCCATCAACAGGCCGTCTCTTCATAACAGATCGTACGTCAAAAACACAGTTCCTAGTGGACACTGGCTCAGACTTGTGTGTTTTTCCAAGATCAGCTTGCAAGACGCCCTGTAGCAAGTCTAGGTATGATCTTGTAGCAGCCAATAACTCGGTTATCCATACCTACGGACCTTTGAAGCTTCACCTCAACTTTGGTCTTCGTCGTGATTTCGTCTGGACATTTACAATCGCCGATGTTACCAAGCCAATAATAGGAGTAGATTTTCTTACATACTACAACTTACTTGTAGACTGCAAAAACCAGCGTTTAATCGATGGAATAACCTCACTTTCAGTCGACGCTATCTGCTCATACTTGCCGGAAGATGTCTCGTCAATCAAATCCGTGGCAGGAAACACTGAATTCCACGAGATTCTCCGTCAGTTTCCTGATCTTACTAGACCAGCAGGTATGATCAGTCTTACTAAGCATAAGACTAGACATTTCATTAGGACTACACCAGGACCTCCAGTTGCAAGCAAGCCCCGACGTCTCGATCCTGCTCGCCTCCAAGCGGCAAAGAAGGAATTCGAGGACATGCTTCAGTCTGGCATAGCCAAACGTTCTGAAAGTCCGTGGTCTTCTCCCCTACACCTAGTCAGGAAGAAGGATGACGGATGGAGACCATGTGGAGATTACAGAGCCCTGAATGCCAGAACCATCCCTGACAGATATCCCATACGCCACATTCAGGACTTCTCGAATCGCCTTACAGGATGTAAAGTTTTCTCAACCATCGATCTAATAAAGGCCTATAACCAGATTGCTGTCAACCCTGAAGACGTTCCCAAAACAGCCATTACGACACCCTTCGGATTGTTTGAATTCGAGTTCATGACCTTCGGTCTTAGGAATGCTGCTCAAACATTCCAAAGGTTCATCGACGAAGTTTTGCTTGGCCTTGACTATTGTTTTGGGTATATCGACGACATATTGGTTTTCTCGTCATCGGTTGAAGAACATAAAGCTCATCTTCGTGAGTTGTTCGAGCGCCTGAAGTCGTATGGTATTTTGGTGAATGCGGCAAAATGTACGCTAGGACAGCCTGAAGTAACCTTCTTAGGATATTCCGTTTCGACAGCTGGGACGAAGCCCTTGGAAAGCAAAGTTCAAGCTATCATCGACTATCCTGTGCCAAAAACAGTCAAAGAACTTCGTCGTTTCTTAGGCATGCTAAATTTTTATCGCCGATTCGTTCCCAAGGCAGCTCAACTTCAAGCGCCTCTCAATTCTCTTCTATCAGGCCGACAACTAAAAGGATCGCAACCTATCGAAATGACACCGGATTTGAAGCAAGCGTTTGATAATTGCAAATCATCCTTGTCTCAAGCCAGCTTACTCTGCCATCCTGACCCTGAAGCTGATTTGGCTTTAATTACAGACGCTTCAGACGTGGCCATAGGAGCTGTACTCCAACAACGATGCGGTGAAGATTGGAAGCCTTTAGGTTTTTATTCGCATAAACTTTCACCATCGCAGCGAAAGTACAGCCCATACGATAAAGAATTATTAGCTATATATGAAGCCATCAAGTATTTCCGTTATATGGTCGAAGCCAGGAACTTTATCGTCTTTACGGATCATAAACCTCTCTCTTACGCCTTTTCAACCAGCAAGGATAAATGTTCTCCACGACAGTATAGGTATCTCGATTATATATCCCAATTCACAACGGACGTGAGATATATACCTGGTCAGGAGAACGTTGTTGCTGATGCACTATCTCGGGTGGAAGAGATATCCAGCGTCAACTACCAGGATCTTGCAAAATATCAGGATTCAGATCCAGAACTGCAAGACCTGCTACGACATGGTTCCACTCTCAAACTAAAGAGGATACCAACTATGGACTCTGACTTGCCCGTGTACTGCGACACGAGTACTCAACCTCCCCGACCGTACATTACACCAGAACTCCGGAAAACTGTTTTCAACATGCTTCACAACTTACATCACCCCGGTTGTTCAGCTACAGTGCGACTGGTGACACAGAGATTTGTTTGGCCAGGGATTCGCAAGGACTGTAGAGAGTGGTCGAGGCAATGCATACAATGCCAAAAATGCAAGATTTCCCGCCATACCATCTCTCCCCTTTCCCCTTTCCTTACCCCTTCCTCGAGGTTCTCACATATCCACCTCGACATCGTAGGACCTTTACCAACTTCTTATGATTACAGGTACTGCCTCACAGTCATCGACCGATTTACACGTTGGCCCGAGGCAATTCCATTGAAGGACATAACTGCAGAGACCTGCGCTGCTGCCCTCGTGTCTGGCTGGATAGCCAGATTTGGATGCCCTGCACGAGTGACTACAGACCGTGGTCGCCAATTTGAGAGTCACCTTTTCCAGGCTCTTACTAATTTGGTTGGTGCGCGCCATTTACGCACTACCGCCTACCATCCTGCAGCCAATGGAATCGTTGAGCGCCTGCATCGCCAACTCAAAGCAGCGATCATGTGCCACGCTTCCACACAATGGACTGAGGTTCTTCCCCTCGTCCTTCTTGGTCTACGCAGCACTTGGAAAGAAGATCTTCGTGCATCTCCAGCTGAATTGGTCTACGGCGAATCATTGACCTTGCCAGGCCAGTTCCTCGCTCCGAAAAATGACTGCAGTACTGCCGACGTAACGCAATACGTCTCTCGTCTTCAGTCACACATGAGCAAACTAACTCTCAAACCTACATCGTGGCATACAACGTCACCCTTTTACATTCCGCGCAATCTATCTACTTCTTCCCACGTCTTCCTGCGGCAAGATCGCGTTCGCGCGTCATTAGAGCCACCTTACGCCGGACCGTTCAAAGTCATAGAACGACAGCCAAAATTCTTCACCCTGTTAGTCAAGGACAAGAAAATTAACGTCTCTGTTGACAGGCTGAAACCGGCATACACGGTCAAAGACGACATCGCGCCAACAACTTCTCTTCCTGGTCCATCTGCAGTGAAAGAAGAAGAAGAGAAGTACACACGCAGCGGTAGAAAAATACGCTTCCCTGACTTCTATCGACCGTAGTTACGGTCTGGCCAGGGGGAATATGTGGCGTGGAATCGCTACATCAACCGCTCCGCTTATGCGCCTTGGGACAGCCGGCGTAGCGGTGACGTCGATGCGCCTGCGCAGCGAGCCAGTGAACCGCCGACAACTGCCGCGTGTGCTTCTAATGACCGTCGCTTGTGTTGCTATAATTTACTTTATCTAGTTTCTGTTATCTTAGTGCTTTAGTTTCATTCTTCCATCTTTCGTACTATCTTCTACCATACTGTTAAACTTCATCTATCATTAAATCATCTTTCAAAGTCTCAATAACATTCTTCATTCTTGTGTTCACCTGTTCATTTCACACTGTGCTTACCCATCACTTTTGTTGTGCCCGAGTTGAGTGGAGGGCTCGAGTGCAACAATTAACTGCTGCTACCACTACACCTCCACAGGCCTAAACCCTCTCAGTTGTAGAGGAGGCCCGTGCCCAGCAGTGAGACGTATATGGGCTGATGATGATGATAATGATATTATTACAAATATACATCCATACATGTGTCTGAGTATCAGGAAGTTTTTTTTTTTGATGAATCGTTGTTTAAAAAAATATAATTTATAATTAGATAACGGTACCGTTTTCGCAACTGATTTCAAGTGATATCCAAATAGAGTATCGACTAAAACAAGTAACAATTACCAACTACATAGGTATATCTTAGCGTGCAACATAAATTTACTGCCTTTTCAATTCTAACATCATTAACCACGATTCTCTGCATTCGTAACCCAACTGAAAATATTACTGATAAAGTATTAGCAATTTGCTTATAAGTCATCGATACGGTCATCAACCAGAATGTCGGCATGAGTGTAACGAAAGATTCGGCATTTGGTGCTCCATTTATCCAGCATCATGCTTACCATCAGGTTTAGTGTCACTTAGTCGCCATACGTATAAAAAAACTATCTATCAGCCAGTTAGCTTCATTAAAAAGGAGATAAAAGAAATGTAATATTCAAATATTTAAAAAAATATTTAATTTAAAACATTAAATAGTCCACATACTCATAACGTTTACGCCGCCATATTGATGGCCAGAGTGACCAGCAGTGTTACAACGCTCAGAGCGGCTATGTTGGCTGAATCAGGTGCAGCTGTTGTTGGTGGTGTAGGAGTAGTTGTTACAGCTGTGGCATTTGTTGGAGGAACGGTGGTATTAATTGGAGGAAGTTCCTGAACGTCGTCAACGTAACCGGTCTCGAAGAATCTTAAGAACTCGGGAATTCGGTTCTGTGACCACTGGAGGTTGCTCCTAGCTGATGCGATGCCAGATACACCAGTATTGTAAGCGGCACCAATGGTCTCACGGTTTGCGTCTAGCCAGGCTTGCACCTATAACAGAACAATTAACAACTGTCAATCTACTAACAAAAGTTTATGATGAAGAGATACGATTACTACTCATTCCGCCTTCATAAGTCTAGAAATGACAGAGCATTCTATTGTCTGTTATCTTGCTGTGACAGCCACGTGTTGCAGTTGGCTAGATACCAGTTTGAAAAACGAGAGGCTGCGGGTTCGATCCCCGTACCGAGACAAATGTTTGTGGGATCCACAAATATTTGTTTCGGGTCTGGGTGTTTATGAAGATCGAAAAATCTCTTGTAGTGTCTGATCCCCACGACACAGGACTTGTATCCTAGTGTGGGGTCAGAACTTATGTATAATGACTGTTATATATTGTATACATGTTTATTAAGCGGGACATACCTCAGACATCTGAGCCTCATTGAGAAGACGGCCTGTGATAGTACTAAGTGGTGTTGCAATGCTGCCAAGTCTGAAAAAGAAATATTTTTTCAATAACCTGAGTAAAGTTACACTTTTTCATGTTTTATAATGCTAACACATGATTTATTGTTACGATAAACAATAGAGAACAACACAACCACCCAAATTTTAAAATCAATCATCATTACGCATTACTTACGTCTGAGTGGTCTGCTGAACATTCCTCGTCAACCAACTGAACGCTCTCATGGTGTTAATTTCGTTAGATGTGATAGCAGAGCTCAAGGATGTTGAGTGATCCTGAGGCCTTATGTCGTCATTGCCAGAAACGATTGCGTTCAAGAATCTCTCCAAGCTTGCCTGATCAGTGGTGCAACCAGCGACACCCAACATAACCACCTTCTCACTAGAAAGATCTTCAGCCAAGTATCGGTTCCAGAAGTAGTTGAAGTCATCGGCTGTGCCGTAACGGAGGCCAGTGCAGTATACCCATGGGCGCATGTTTGCTGGAATGCTGTGGTAAGTCACAGAAGACATTGCTATTAAAGTAGATTCAAAATTTCTTCCGAATCAAAGTCTAAGATTATAAAATAAAATTAGAAATGAATAAATCAAAAAGGTTTTTTTTTTAATCTATAACCTGTTTGCTTTCAAGATAAGCCAGAGTACGAAAAAACGTGGCCAAAAATTGCGGGCTGCTATCACTTCTGTGGATGCCACTATAGTATTATTGTGTATTGGAACAGTAAAAAGTCTTTATTTCCCAAATATATTTTTTTTATTCTGGCACGGCAAAGTGACTCCACTGTACCTGAGGGTAAGCACAGTGGAGTCCAAAAAATTAATACCGAAATTATTTGTTTTTAATAATTATTTTTTCTGCTAAAAATCTCTAAATATTTTTGATTTTTTCTTATCTGAAATATATTTGTGTATTTGGCTTATTCACAGTTTTACTTAATTTTTGTTTTGTTTTTAATATTGCTGTTTGTATTCAATTTTTTTTTTCTTATTTATGTAACCACGGAGACCACCTTTTTTTTTTATTTATTCACTTTTTTCTGGGTTGTCTGGAAGAGATCGCTAATAGCGATAAGACCGCCCTTTGTAGCACAATAGTTTATAGCTTAGCATTGTTTTATATTTTGTTTCTGTTTATGTGGTGTTCAATAAAGCATTTAAAATAAAAATAAAATAAATAAAATAAAAATCAAGTTGTACTCACAAAGTACCGTTTCTCCAGTTCAAGAAGTTCTGTCTTCCGGCTTCAACGCATTGAGGGTGTTCGATGTTGCATAGGAATTCCATCACATACATCCTCTGGAGATCCAACATGTATGTGCCACCAGCCACTTCATAGAAACCAAGGCGAGCTACCACAGCTTCGCTCAGATCAATAATTTGTTGCTAAAAATAAATATTCATTGTATAAAGATGATTGAATGTGAATTTGATGGTGTAATAAATTAGTGTTATAATAAAAATATACCCTTAAAGTTTGGAGGTTTGCACTGTCGTGAGCGAATCTTCTCAAGACGAAGTTGAAACCGCTGATGGCGGCCAACCACGGTGCGTATTGGTCTTCGTATCTCAGGAAGGACAAAATGTTCAGGGCCCTTTGATATGTCATGACTCCGGCTCTAGCCAGTTGGAATACGTCGTCAACAACCTGATGAGGAAAAAGAAAACAGTTTTTGATTAATTAAAAAGTGCGATTTAAACCATTATTTTACATAAAAAATTAAAGTAGCTTTATCCTATTGCTTTTATGACCAAAGCATAAACCAAGTTTTAGTATTATCATTATTTATTATATGGTAGGTACTTCCGAATCAAACTTAAAAGAAAACAGTAATTAAAAGTCAACTGCCGACTGCCTCGTGATCTCGCGGTACAAGTATGTGCCGTGTGATCTAGAGGTCCTGGGTTCGATTCCCGGGTCCGGCAAAGTGTTATGAAATTCTCAGTAACAGCACGGAGTCTGGCAATGTGCCCGAAAAACGGCCATAGGCTCGCCCCCTATTACGTGGGACTGATACATACCTGGCAAAATGTGGGTGCAGATATGCACCTCTGCCTACCCCTTCGGGGAATACAGGCGTGAGTTTATGTATGTATGTAATACGCTTTAATTGTTTGTAATAAAACCAATAACTCAAAGCCGAGTTTTTGTAAACATGCATAAAGCCTTTTTTGATAAATATATGAAAAAAAAAAACACCTGTGCTCGGTTGTATTCATGAATAACTGTCCTCTCCGACGACCTTAGAGCTCTGGTAATAAGACCCCAGGTGTTATTATCGTAGTTGATTCGGTAAAAACCTGAAATCACATATTCGGAGTTAACTAAAGTTTTAATCACCTCCTGTCTAAACGAACTGAATAATTAAGGCCTGGAACTAAAGTTATCTCTTAACCAGCATGAGATTATCAGTGGGCTGACTGAACGATTATGGGCTAATCAAGAGCCTTTATGTATTTTCATTTTCATCTCGAGAGTGGACCTCATTAGAACCGCTAGTAATGCGAATAACCTTCTATATGCATAATATTATTTTTTCATAGTACAAATTATAATCATGAAAACTTAAATTATTAGGTCAACAGTTATTTTAGTCACCTGATTCCTGTTTGTTGAACAAGACCCATTCAAGACCAGTGGTTCCTCGCTGGATAACAGTAACCTGTTCAGTAAGGATCTGCGAAGGCTTCAGGTCTTCGAACTCTGGGGCACCGGCCCTAGTCCAAGTGATAGGGATATGCCACAAGCTCGGGAACTGAGATTGTCCGGTTGTACGCTCCCATCGTTCCTGAATTATTTGTGACAATTTAGCTATGGTTCACAATGTTACCCATAATTTACTTTCAAGGATAACAGAAGATTCAATAGATACCTGCCTCTTCTCTCTAAAATAACTTTACTAATTGTGAATTCGATACAAAAATCTATTCCGAAAATAAAGTTGAATATCTTTAGCGACAAAATTGTTCCACCCTCAATAATTCCTATGACTTTCTATGACGGATGAAATAATACAAAAAATAAGGACAAACCTGAGTGATGGTCATGCGACCGGTCTCATGATCAACGATCACAGTGAGGAGAGGATGTCCAGCCTTCTCCGACCACGTTCTGAAGTAGGTGTCAATAGTCATGCCATTGTAGGCAGCCAGTGCGTTGTCCACAGCTGCAGCAGCGTCCAAAGCATCGAAAAGATGGTGAGGTTCAGCCACGTCAAACTGCCTATGAGTATAAATTGCCTAATTATTGTAAATATCTTAAATCATGATTTTATTTAATCAAATTTTATAATGGCGTATTTTTTTATTTTCGAAATAAAAGTACTGAAATACTAAAGAGTCTTGACTTGAGAATTAATAGTACGTACCTAGCTTGAAGATAGAGCCTCAGACCTCTGACGTAGGTGTCGTAGCCAAGCAAGTATTGTGTCATTCTGAGTATGCAAGCTCCCCTGGCATAAGTGATGGTTGAGAAATGGGCGCTAACTGTAGTGGGGTCGTTGACATTAGGGTCAGTCAAAGCGTGAGCAGTGTCCACAGAATCTGAGAACATCGCAACTTGAAGTTGCTCGGTGATAAAACGAGTCTCGTATCCTAGTTCTGGAGCAACCTGCCGAGGGTAAGACCGTCAAAATATTATTTATTTCAATTCAATTTAATTTCAATTTCAATTTTAACTGAAAAATAACAAAAAAACAGAAACATATAAAATATAGGATGAGCGTTGCCGCCTGCAAAAGTCAAAACATCCAAAAACAAAATAGCAAAGAATTAAACAAAAATTATAAAAATTTATAACATTTAGATAATTAACATTTGGATAAATTTTAAAATTAATATGATAATAACATTTATTATAATTTTCTTAAACAATAATTGAGTGCATGCAAGTGCGAGTTAGTGAGTGTGTGTGTGTATGTGAGTGTTTGAATTTATGAACAATAACATTAAAGTATATATTAGATCTTCTGTTTCCTCATAGCTTAATGGCTGGAGCCATTCGACGCATTTATTTTTACATTTATATAGTACTAGTGGATAAATATTCAGTACACTATTAATCTTGTTGTACGATTTTACAAATCCGGTCATATCTACGATGGTTCATATCTACGATTATCTTTTATATCCAAGAAGAGTTGTGATTGCTTAAGTAAAGAACTTTTCTTACCGATCCAGTAAGGAAGTACTGGTAGAACCGAGCGAAACCTTCATTCAGCCAAAGGTTATCCCACCAGGCGCAAGTGACCAGGTTACCGAACCACATATGAGCTATCTCGTGTGAGACAATATTGGCGACGCGCTGACGATAGAAGTGGTTTGAGTTCAGAGGATCGTACAAGATGAGAGCTTCTCTGTAAGTAAATACAATTTAATAGATTTTATTTTCTTATAAGTAAAATTTAATAAATAAACAATTTCTTTATGCTGGCTCCGCAACGTAAGCCCACATTTTATGATAAGTACAACCTTGTCAACATAGACAATGAACGGGCGAGAGATAACCTTTTTTTTCGAGACAATTATAGCAACAATGCATAGGTAATTGAATATTGTGAATGGAAACGAATTTATACTTCAAAATATTCTATAGATCACTTCTTATAAAACAGTAACACAGTTCACCTGTAAGTCAAAAGACCCCAGTTTTCCATAGCACCAGCAGAGAAATCAGGGATGGCTGCTTGTTTCATGTCGAGGTTTTCTGCCATTCCATAATATGGAATCTGGGTGTAATTTTCCATAGCTGTTAGCAATCTCTCGCCAATTTCCAAAGACCAATCACCCTGCGTTCCCACATTGTTTCGTGCGTAAATGTTAAACGGCCTGGTTGCGTTATTATTGCCAGACACACGTGAATAGTGAGAAACAATGAAGGCAAGCAAGTACGTAGAAGTGTATGGAGTTGTGTAGAAAGTTTCAGCGATACGTCCATTGGCGAGACTGGAATAAAATTATTAATGCGTGTTTTATAAAATTGTGTGTCTTCGTCGCCCTAAGGTTTACTTTCAGTAATATTCACATATAGTTGAAATACAATTTATTTAAGCAGTAATTACATCAATTCCTAAACATGACTTCAATAAATTTGTGGATTGTTTCAATGTATCAACCAAAACCCTTGCGAAGAGTGCAATATAATCTATTGGCTTTAAGTAAGTCTATTTCACTAGTAACATAATATTTTGTTTCAAAATGCGTACTCAATAATCCTTGAACCAAACTTTTTGATAATTCTGTCAACTCATTATCTCGATCATAAATTAATCAGATATTAATGTGGAGTAATTTTCGTTTGCACTACCGCTTGTGCCATATTGTTATGTGTAATTTCAATTTGAATTTAGATTACTTACGTAGCATTACTTCTGATGGGCATGTTAGATATAGTCGGACTAAAATCTGCCTCCCTATTGATAGTAATATCAAAAGTGGCCTTGAATCCTGGCTCGTCATAGCAAGGGAAAGCTTGGCGGGCATGTCCTGGCTGGAACTGGGTGGTACCCATCCATCTAAAAATAAATTTATGTTGTGAAAAAATAAATAAACGATATGTTTATGATACACATATGACTGCTCGTCAGATTACAAAGTTTATTCCCATTTTTTGTCTGTTGAAAGTTATGAAAATTCTGGTTACTACTTGATTATTAGTTCAAAATCTCTTTACATCATGTCACCTTTATATACTTAGTGACAAAATTTACCTCCTTCCGGTACTGTCGACGTACCAACTCCTGTAAAATCCTCGCATGTTTGTCTGCAGGTTACCTCTGAAAGTACTTCTGATGATGTACTCCCGATTCAACTGAAGATCTACCGTAGTAGAGATTCTAAGGAAACTGTAAGGCATCTCGCATGTAAACACTTGATTGGGTGATGTGATATCGACGGCGTTGGTACCATTCATGTACGACACTGTAAGACTCTGAATAGTCAAGTCATTGCAGTGGAGAACTATCTCACGAACATTGTTCTGCGTGGGTGATGTATAGATATCCACGCTGCCCTCGAAAGTGAATGGGGTGACGCCAACTGGGACCACTTCAAAGTAGGGGGTAAGGTTTAATGCATAGTGCCTGGGGCGAGTGGTTGTAGCGAGGCGGTATCTCGGATCCCGCAACATTCTGGAGAACTCCTCCCATTCTTCGTCTGCTACGGGGATAGGGCTGAGCGATAGAACGCCCTGGAGGAGGGCGACCCCCACGAATACGGTAAACCAACTGCCCGCCTGGTAACAAGAAAAAACAATTCATATTATTCGTATATTGATCAAGGTCCATGCCGAGGCTTGAGCGATAAGAATTCTAATTCGAAATACGTCATTTAGTATATACAGTTTTATAAGATTTGCTACTGTAATATATGTGCCATATTTCAATTTAATTAATATTTTAAATTAAAAAATAAAAGGACCCCAGATCTTGTCATAGTGCGCTCATCATATTATGTATATTCGAATCAAGTATATAAGTATATCCTGGCACTTGCTCTAGGTATATACACTGTTAAAAGGTTTTCTATATAAGGCCCTTTGAGACCAACACTTTATGCTGGACAGAAATATACAATAGTACTTTTAATGCTTTGCAATATAAAGTGCGATAAACTCCTCAAAACTGTCGTCGTTAACGCCTTTGAGGGATCGTTGCCAACAAATATACCACAGGAATAAACCATAATCTTCTGATTAATCGTAGATCGATAAACTGAAGAGGGTTTTAAATAAATTTTAAAAATAATTAAAATTATGATTATGTGAACTATGATTAATTACCGGTTTTCCTGTTCACAACAAGGAAAACCATATCTCACGACAATTGAGATCAGTAGCGATAAAATTACCACATCTACGGATCTTATAAATTTTGAAATTATTTATCCTCTTAATTATTTATTATTATTGCGATAAATTAATAATGGAAATAATGAAGAATAAATTTAAAGTAAACACTACCGACGTACTTACCATTGCGAAGCTGGTTGGTGTAAACTGAAGGAATCGGTAAAATTGCCCAACCAGTACCTTAATCTATAAAGGAATATTTTTTCATATCTTATCATCATTATTTTTTTTATAATTAAATGATTCAATAGGAATATTTATCATAGATATGGCAAGATATGTTTTGTTTTTATCGCCATTATTATAACCGGTTTAAACTCCAATAAACCGTATAATGATAATTATTTTCATAGAAAACGCCGTGGAATAAAATGGTGCTGTAAAATTTATTGTTATAATTTGAAAACAGCTGTAATAAAATAAACATAAATCATAAAACTAGGAAATGGCGTCATGTTGAAGTAACGTTAAGACTACTGGGATTGCATAGACTATTCATCTACAAAGACTAAGCATCTAGTCACTTTCTATATCCTACAACGATTCTTGCAAATCTGTCAAGACTTAGGAAAACCCTGAATTCTACATAGCTAGGTTGGATATAAGCCTCTTACTAACTTCGGCAAGGTAGATATTAAAAAAAAATTATAAATAATTTTCAAATTCCAGACGGCTCTTGATGTATGTAATTCCGAAAGAGAGGAATATGTGTCGTTTTCTGGTAAATCTCAGCGCAATTAAGTTGTAACGGCCATGATAGCCTCGAGGAATCATGCGGTATAGGGAAAATCTCAGCAGACGGAGGTTCAAATTCTACGTACACCTCTGAACGCAGTAGTGCCACTATTTTAAGGAAAACCGACGCGAGGCAACCCTGTTGCGCTCCATACAGAGATTGTCGGGTCCAATGTATTGGTCGTGAGATATTCGTATCCGAATAACGAGCACTACATACATACATAACCTCACGCCTGTATTCCCCTAAGGGGTAGGCAGAGGTGCATTACTGCACCCACATTTCGCCAGGTATGTATCAGTAATAGGGGGCGAGTCTATTGCCGTTTTTCGGGCATAATTCCAGACTCAGTGCCGCTACTAAGAATTTCCTAATAGAAAAACCCAATAACACTGCCCGACCCGGGAATCGAACCCAGGGCCCCTAGATTGCGCGGCACAAGTAACGACCACTACACTGTGAAATTACCACGTAAGTACGTGCGTGCGTGTGTTAAAAACGAGGATATAAACGTATACATAAGTATAAATATAGATACTTCACATAAAGTGGAAAAGCCTTTTAAATGATACTCAGTAAGCTTGGTTTATATTTTTATTATTTATGTTATATACTTTGTCCTTGTTCTTATTTTCGTTTAGCTGCATTTGACATAATAAAACATATTATAATACAAGTATTACATAATATACACATTCTACATTATTGTTATGTATAATTTATTACAATTATTATTAAATAATAAACGGTATAAGAAAGCCATGTAAATATGGAAATATACTTGTCTTCGTCATCTTACAATATTGCTCCGTCCATGACCACTACTAGACACGAACTGCCTGTAGTTCCGATCGAGCAGGCCTTTATAAATACCGCCATCCCCACTAATTGCAACAGATGGTTTACTTAGTCGAGTAGTTTACAATATTTTTATTAAACAATATTCAACTTGACAAGAAACGCGACTATCCGACTTCGGTAATAAACAATTCACTTATATATGTCGGAGCAGGTGTGGCTTGGAAGTGTCTTTAAGATGTGTGACGTCACATTGCCGACGTCACAACTGTTGGTTTATGGTGATAACTCATACCTTGAGTTTTCTTTAGTAAAACTTCACAATTACTGACGAGGCAGATAGCCCAGGATCGTTTAAGAATAGCAGTGACATCGTTATTACTGGAGGATCCATTTTGAGAAGTAATTTCAACAATCAACTTCAATCAAAGTTCCTTTTATTTCCCAATAAATCGGATGTTTGCTGTCCGCGCGTCGACCGATGAAATCTTGCTCCGCTGCAGCGGGCGGCCTTTTATAGACGAATAGTGGGGGCAATCGACACCGCCGAGAGACGACCACCCGTGAGTCATTCTTGTTTATGCAAGAGCGGTGACGTAGCTCTCAGTATTTGGTTTTACTCCGTTATATATATTATATATAATAATGAGTACATCTAACACGTGCATAAGTGTGTGTATGTGTGTTGTTTGTTGTAACTATATTCTTGTCTATTAGCTATATGAGTCATTACTGTATAACTGACTGTATACTGTAAAACTGACGTTGGTTTTCTATGAGATGACTGTAAACACTCCAGTCAAGCCATCTTATTATGAATCATTCACCTGTACACTAAAGCAATGTGGTTCTATTTTTCCTTTTTCCCATATACCGTTGATCCAGCTATACATCAGATATTACATTGATGGGTGTATGGTATTGAAAGAAAGAAAGAAAAAAGTTTATTTGTTTACAAACATACAAAAACAAAAAATAAAATAAAATAGAAGTAAATCACTTAAAAACTATGTTTGTAACAAAGAGGCACCAACTCAGCAATATGCTGGCAATACAGCCAACGCTGGTCTTCCGTTGGGCCGTTGTTTTGAAATGAAATGGATGTAACAGAGTGCGTCGGGCGTTTGCGGTGATTTCATGCGCTTTCATTATCTCAATGCCCATGATGGCCACCGAGAGGTTTTAGTCTGTAGTCTTCATTGATTGGCGTATGTGCATCCAGTTTCAACCAGTGATAAATTGACGGGTCACAGAAATTTGTAAAATAACATAATGTTATCATTTTAATTATTCTCGCGGACTAATTTTACCACTCTACCACAAGGTACAATTGCAAATCAGCAATGCCTGAATATAAGCAGTGATGGCCTCGAGGTTTAGGCACGCGGTCGAGAACTCGACGGTCGCAGGTTCAAACCCCAGGCACACACCTCTGACTTTACGAAGTTATGTGTGTATTCACAGTGAATTATCACTTGCTTTAACGGTGAAGGAAAACATCGTGATGAAACCTGCACACCTACTCGTAAAAGTTCTTAGGAATTTCTTAGGTGTGTAGTCCGCCAACCCGCACTAGGCCAGCGTGGTGGACTAAGACTAAACCCTCTCAAAGTTAAAGGAGGCCCGTGCTCAGCAGTGGGACGTATATAGGCTGATGATGATGATGAATGAATGCCTGAATAAAATGTGACATTGTATAGTTTTTTTGCATTTTGTTTCCTCACTCTTCATGTCTTATGCTAGATTTCTTGTAGTAAAGAAGAATTTAAATGAAAATGTTATATACTCTCATTTGAAGATCATTGTTTGCGCAAACGTATTTATAACAGCCTTGACAATATCGTGTTTAAAAAGTAGAACGTGCTAAAGGGATTTACGCAAGAGTTTCGAGTTCTGGAATGCGCTTATATTGTACGACTGATAATATTCTGACGTCATTGAGTGTAGGTACTGTCTATAAATTCTAATAAAATAAATTTTCGATTATCCTAACTCTATTTGAATGGCACAGTAATTACGATCGTGGATCATTACAGAGGCTCATGTAACATAAATCTCCTCATCATCATCATCATCAGCCCATATACAACCCACTGCTGGGCACGGGCCTCCTCTACCATTGAGAGGGTTTAGGCCTTAGTCTACCACGCTGGCGTAGTGCGGGTTGGCGGTCTACACACCTAAGAAATTCCTAAGAACTTTTTTTAGGTGTGCAGGTTTTATTACGATGTTTTCCTTCACCGTTAAAGTACGTGATAATTCATTGGGAATACACACATAACTTCGAAAAGTCAGAGGTGTGTGCCTGGGGTTTGAACCCGCGACCGTCGATATTCTCGACCGCGTGCCCAAACCTCGAGGCCATCACAATTCTCCTCACATTACAAAAAAACCCCCGTGGTGCATTTGGCTAGACAACAGTTTGTGAAACGAGTGGCCGCGGATGATTGTTTGATCCACAAATACCTATTTGTTTCGGTTCTGGTGTTTTCGAAACCGAAAAGTCTCTCGTAGTTGCCGAAGACATGTATCTTAGTGTGAATCAGAAATATGTATGTGACTTTTGAGCGTATTTATTTACTTTAAAATAAAATCATTTTTAACGTTATCGTTAATCAAAATTCATCCACTGTTGAACATAGCAGTTTTCCTACCTACCTACCTACTAGCACAGAACGATAATCTCATGAACTTTATCATAATTAACTTTAAATACTCAACGAGAGCAGATAAAGTAATAATTTAATGAAAATTATGACAGTAATATTTATTGATAAAGATTAAAGATTAGAGGTACCGATAATTCATATTCTTTTTATTTTTTTTATAACTAAGATTTTAAAGAAATTATAATTTTCTAAAATCTGGATCCATCATCCGTACCAAGCCGTTGGACTAATGCCTAACCCTTCTGAACAGTAGATAAGGTTTATAGTAAGACACAATATATGGCCTTATACATTCAAGACAAATAATACTAAAATAAACCTATACTGTTTAAGCTACCAAACTAATTACATCTTTATAAAAAACCTTATACGGGATATAAAAAAAAACATTCTTACAAAACAATTTGTATATTAGAATAATTTATTAACGGCTATTTACAATTCGATGGCAAACTAGTTAAGGCACAATATAGTAACAACTTATATAGTAGATGTTGAGGCTTAAAGAGCCATATAGGCAACAGCAGCCATGAGAGCCACCATCATGGAGAGGACGCTGGTGGCTGCTGAGTCAGGCACCGGCAAGTTGGGTGTGACAGGCTCGGTGATCGGAGGCTGGGTTACCGTGGTAGGAGCAGTGGTTACCACGGGGGCAGCAGTGGTTTGCTGCAAAGGCTGGTCGCCAGTGACGAAGTAGTTCTCCATGTCGCTCTGGACAGCGGCAGCCCACCTTATACTTTCGCGGGAAGTCTCTGCGCCGTTGTAGACAGCTTGGAATGATGTGCCTAGCGCGGCCTGGTTCTGGGTGGCCCACGTTTGGAACTAAAGGAAAATTTATTTTAAATATTTTTTTTGGACTTCATAATAAATTTACAAAAAAAAAATTAATAAATAAAGAAGTATATCAATGTAATGTGCTAATGAGTTTTGAGACTAGTAAATAAAATGTCTTACGGCAGTAATTTGTGCTTCGGTCCTCAACCGCGACGAGATGTAAGATAGAGGCGTAGTGGCAGTGCCAAAACTGTAAATAAAACATTGTTAACATCATAGCATTAAAAATATAAGCTTCATTTTTATTCATTTATAATGTTTCAGTCCAATTTAATATTTCCCATATATATCATCATCAGCCCAAATACGTCCCACTGATGGGTACGGGCCTCCTCTACAACTGAGAGTGTTTAGGCCTTAGTCCACCACGCTGGCCTAGTGCGGGTTGGCGGACTACACACCTAAGAAATTCCTAAGAACTTTTAGGTGTGCAGGTTTTAGCACAATGTTTTCCTTCACCGTTAATATATATGTATATTTAATTTCCCATATATATGTATATTTAATTTTATTAATAAAATTTACAAGATTTTGTTGAATATAGACAAGTCGACAATGCAAAATCGAATATAATTCGTGAACAAGAGCCACGTTAAAGTTAAATTAACTTTATCATCGGACACAACCAATAAAACTACCGACATCAAATATACTTACGCATTGATGACAGCAGCTAGGTTATTTTGAATGTACTGGAAGACGATCTGAGTGTTCGCTTCGTTACCAGAAACAGCGCCACTGAAGGCGTTAGTGTAGTCTTGAGGGCGCACAATGTTATTGTCTTGAACGATAGCGTTCAACAACCTAAAACGATATAACATTATTGATCACTCTCTTGAGAGACAAAAGCAAAGACATTTCCAACGTCTTTCGAATTCTGACTCATTTTCCTCCGATATTGGCCAATTCAGTACAAAGGGTAAACCCAGTTTGATTTAACAGGATTTATTTTTAGTTTTAAAGGATTTAATTAAATAGCCCTTCCATATTTTTCCACTTTGTAACTTTAGCCTATCCTAGGGCATACCCTTTGTGGACAAAGACGAATGTCGTTACGAGAAATGATTAAAACTATACTAATAAATAGGCTTTTGGAAGTCATGACGAGTAATTATTAATTCATTTTATTAAGGCCTCGGAAAACTATACCAGAATCTATTCTAAAGATAAATATTTATAGCTGTTCTTATCCTATCACAAAAAGAATAGACAATATCATAAAATTCATAAAAAAATAGCTGAATGAAGACTGTTTCTAGCAGACCGCATTGAAACTAAGGCAACCTAGAAAGTGTAGGTCTATGGTGTAAAAAAGAAGTTGCAATTATTTCTTGCCACTTACGTCGTCAGAGCAGTTTGGTGTGGTGTGCAACCAAGAACCCAGAGAATTTGGATTTTCTCTGTGTACACGTTGTGGTTTAAGAATCTGTTGTACAAGAAGGTGAAGTCATCCACGGTTCCCGCGCGAAGAGCATTGCAGTATACCCAGTTACGGCTGTCCACTGGCACTCTAAACAAAAAAAAAACAATGACAGACTTAGTCAAAATAACTTACATAGCTAATATTTAAAAAAAATATGCTATTAACAATCATAGAGAAGGGAGAGAGAAAAATGAAAGATTTAAATGATGAAAAATAAAATTTATAATTGAGCACAGAACATATAAAGAAACTTGGGGGTTTTCACTCTTATGGATGGTTTTATCCTATGTGAATCTGCTTATTGAAGTCGTCAATACTTACTCAACTCCGTTGTTACGCAGAGCCTGGAACTGAGCTACGGCAGCAGTTCTGCATGCTGCAACGTTGATGTTGCACATAACTGGTGCAAGCTGGTATCTGAGGTATGACCTCATGAAGCTTTCACCAGGAGCAGGATAGTAAGTGAGATTATTCATCGCAGTCGTACTCCAACGAGCAATCATGCTCTGAAAAGAAAATAAAATAATCCAGATAATTTGAATTATAAATTAGTAGTACATAGTATTCCACATACCTACATATAAATATAAATACATACATACGAACCACATGCCTGTATTCCCCGAAGGGGTAGGTGCATTTCTGCACCCAGGCAGGGGCGAACCCATTGCTGTCTTTTGGACACATTTCCAGACTCCGTGGTGCTACTAAGAAAAACTCAATAACACTTTGCTCGACCCGGGAGTCGAACCCGGGACTTCCAAATCGCAAGGTACATACTCGTACTTGAGCCGCGGAAGCACAAGGCGGATAATACTCTAGTTAAGGTTCATTGCATAATACATACGTTGAGGGTGTTCAAGTACGTAGTTCCTGCGAGACGGTTTCTGATCCATGTAAAACCAGTCATGGCGGCAACCCACGGAGTGTATTCAGTCTCGTTCTCCAAGAAAGAGAGGATGTTGAAGGCTCTGTTGTATGTCATGAGGCCGGATCGCGCGAATTGGAAGACATCGTTGACGATCTAAAAAATTATGCTTGTTAATTACAGCTGAAAAAATTTAATCGTTTGTCTCCAATTCTCTCTCCTGGTAACTGTAAGAAATATTATTTGAAAAAAAAAATACACTAGAAAGTAATCAATTTTTTTATCAAATTGATAATTTAGAATTTATTTATTCAGTGAGGCTTAGTTAATTAAAGTACATTGATTGAATCTGGTAAATATCAGCAACAATTAATTAAAAATATTTCATATAAACAAACAAATTACCTGAGCTCTGTTGTATTCATGAATGCGAACCCTGTCAGGGCCACGAAGAGCCATGATATTGAGGTTCCAGGTATAATCGTCATAGTTTACGCGGTAGAAACCTACAAAACAATTAGAGTTTTATGCCTTCATCCAAAAATCAGTTGTAAGATACAAGTCATGTTACGTCGGTCTCACCCAGACCCAGAGCCAAAACAAATATATGTGTTTTAGTTAATATTAGTGACGACGCAGAAAGCGGAGCCATGACCTCTAGTATCATGGCCTACGGTCTAGTTAACTGTCAAAAGAGCATAAAATAAATAATCAGAGTTCGTTGAAATCTTTTGTTCGCCAATATGATTACCTACTAAAACACATTCTCCAACCACGGACGTCCGAAGCTTGTTTTCATACCATAATTTGTCAAAATGTCCCCAAAGCGCAAAATTGTTGTTTTTAATCTACGCCCTATCGATAGAAAACAAATACTTACCGGTTTGCTGTTTGTTGAACAGAACCCATTGGTCTCCAGTAGATCCGCGGTTAATAATTTGGACAGATTGGGACAGGATATGCGTGGGCTTGGTGTCGTTGAAGTCTGGGTTACTAGCAGTCGCAAACGTGATCGGTACAATGTAGTTTGTATTGACAGTAGAGTAGCCGGTGTTGATGTTGAAACGGCGCTAAAAATAAAGGCAACCCTCACTATTACTGAGCACAGAATCTCAAATTGGTAAACGTTGAATTTTTGTATTTAAAAATTTAAATTTACTTCATAAATTTAACCTGATTCTACATCTGTATAATTTAAAATTTCATTCAAGTTTGTGTCAACATCATGAGGCCTTTTTTATTTCTATAATAATTTTCTCAATTCGTTACTCTGAATTAAGTCTAGAAACAGAGTTAAACATGCTTACCTGCTGGACAGTCATCTGACCAGTTGTATGGTTAACGTAGACATTAAGCACTGGGTGACCATTTTGCTCAGTCCAGCTTCTGTAGTAGTCGATGAAGGAGAAACCGGAACCATATGCAGCGAGAGCCCCAGATGTGTTACCTGCTCTCTCTAAGGATCGGAAGAGGTCGATCGGTAATGCGATGTCGTACGCCCTAGAATATAAAATAATGTTACATTTAAATGTCATAAAAAATCGGTCAAATGCTGTTTTGTGAATAAAATTTCATCCAGTAGTCAAAACTACATGTCTTCCTTTTTCTTGGTAGTATTTACTCTATTTACAATCAAATATATAATATCGCTTGAGAAGAGTACAAGTTGTGAGAATTTCTTGAGTATTATAGAAGTCATTATATAGAACTGATACTATCATACAGCAATCCCAACTATTTTTTACCTTTCAACCAAGTAATTCCTCAGACCTTGTCTGTGGACGTCAAAGCCGAGTAAGTGCTCAGTCATCCTGATCACAGCGGCACCCTTGTTGTACGAAATGGTTGAGAACATAGCGCTTACTTGCGCCGGGCTACCAACGCCAGGGTTTGTGAGGGGCTGAGGGTTGTTGGCAGAGTCACTAAGCAGAGAAGTGTGGATTTGTTCGGTGATGAAACGCGTGCCCAATCCCATGTAATCTTCCACCTAAAACAATCTCTGCTAAGTATTTTTGTATTGGCACTGGATGGGAGGTGATGGTAGTTGCAGTACAATTCGAAGAATTGAAGCGATTTGTAAAACTCGACAAGTCATATCGCGTACCAGTGGCGATTATCATGTCCATCTGATGGTATACAGGGAATAGACCGTGGTTGAAAACTAAGGCAAGTAACAGTTACGGTGATTATAAAAACGGGGACGCAAAAAAATCACAAAAAATAAATAAAATGTTTGACGTTTCCCTATTAACCATCAACCAAAACTGAAAGAGATAATAATTAGGTGGTTAGTAAAACGACAAAAATTTTTTTTTTTGTTTTTTTTTTGCGTCAATATGTTTGTAATCATCGTAACTATTATCTGTCTTAATTTTCGACCAAAGTCTATTTGGTACTTTTGGTTTATAGTCAAACGTACTTACCCAGTCAGTAAGGAAGTATTGGTAGTATCTGGCGAAACCTTCGTTTAGCCACAACACATCCCACCAATCGCAGGTGACTAGGTTTCCGAACCACATGTGGGCGATCTCGTGGGACAGAATGTAAGCAATCAGTTGCTTGAAATAGCCGTTGGTGTGGTTCTCATCGTACATCAAATAGGCTTCTCTGTTAAAAACAAAAAAATACATCAAATAAGCAAATTAATCTAAGTCTTAGTCTTATTTAGTCCGCCAACCTACACTAGGCCAGCGTGGTGGAGGTGGACTAAGGCCTAAACCCTCTCAGATGTAGAGGAGGCCCACGCCCAAGAGTGGGACATATATAGGCTGATGATGAAGCAAATTAATTATTTAGGATTAGTAATGGGTTATTTTGTGTAGTTTTTTTTTTTTTTTTCGGAAATTCTTAGGTGTGTAGTCCGCCAACCCGCACGAGGCCAGCGTGGTGGTCTAATGCCTAAACCCTTTCAGTTGTAGAGGAGGCCCGTGCCCATCAGTGGGATGTATATGGGCTGATGATGATTATGATGATGGGTTATTTTGAATTAATAAGTTGAAAATAATACCTGTAAGTAAGAAGGCCCCAGTTTTCCATTGCACCAGCGGAGAAGTCGGGGATGGAAGCCTGAGTCATCTTGAGGTTAGGGTCGAGGCTGAAGAAGTCCATAGCAGTATGGTTGCTCATCTCAGCCAGGAGATCACGGCCCACATCGAACGCGTACTGACCTTGACCAGCATTGATTGCGCCAGGTCGGGCAATGACCTCGTACGTCACAAGACCTTGGGCATTAGTCTCTTCAATTGCGGCGTATTCAGCAACAATCAGAGCAATAAGGTAAGTGGACATGTACGGAGTAGTGTGGTAGATATCGTCTTGGTAATTGCTGTTGAGGGAAAATATTTTTGATCAAGATCAAGTTGCCGCTGGACCCATTCTCCATACAAGTCACTTTTAATATCTTTGAGGTAGGTTTAAAAAGTAGAAATTTTGGCTACTATTATTGTGAGGCTAATGACTTTTATTATCATGAACCTAAAGAAATTAATGGTTGGCCAATATAACGTTTACCTATTGTATTTTTCTTTGGCAAGGACCAAAAAAAATTCATTGTTTGCAAACATTAGTAACAAATTTAGGTAACATAAACAAATAATCAAAATGTTACTTCAATTGAGGTTTACAAAAATTTGGCGCATTTTTGAAATACTTACGCTAAAGTTGATGGTCTTGTTTCCCTTATCCTGGTGCAAGACCAACTTCTGAAAGCATTGGGGCGGGTGATGGTGATTTCGAAGTGTGCCTTGAAACTGGGCTCATCGTAACAGGGGAAGGCATAACGCGCAGCTGTTGCCTGGAACTGTGTGGTGGCCATCCACCTGTTGGAAAACATTACACTGCTTAAACTTTTTCTTTGTTGCCATACAGAATTGTTGCCTTAGTATATTTAACCAGTGGACCCGTCTTGCGGAAAAATTGTGTTTTACGCGATTTTGAGCTTCCGGGTTCGATTCCCGGGACGTGAAAAGTGTTATTGGGTTTTTCTATTAGAAAATACTCAGTATCAGTACGGAATCAGGAAATGTCTTCGGAAAACGGAAATAGGCTCGTCCCCAGTTGCATGGAACCATTGGCAAAACATGAGTTCAGAAATGCGTCCCTGGTTCCTTAGGGAATGCGGACGTAATTTTGTACGTATACTACTAAACCTGCCTAGTAAAGTTTGGTTGAAAATATCAATGATATGTTTCGTAACATTACATTGACAGCCCACGCAGTTGGCTAAAGACCAGTTGCGGAATGAGAGGCCGCGGGTTCGATCCCCGCACCGAGACAAATGGTTGTGTAATCCACAAATATTTGTTTCGGGTGTGAGTGTTTGTGAGACCGAAAAGTCTCTCGTAGTTTCTGATACCCACGACACAGGACATGTATCCTAGTGTGGGTGTATTTATTTTATGTATTATTATTATTTATTAGCTAACTAGTATTTGGGTCATTTGTGGTAACTGCGTCTATGACTGCCAACTGAGGCTAATACCAGACTATTTAAGCTGAATATACAGAATATTGGCGAATTTTTTGCATTTAGAATATTGAAAATAAATAGGCAGGAAACTAAGGCGGTTACTGTTTAAGGTTACTAAGCCCCTAAAGTCGGCTTTCTGCAAAATTATTCATAATAGTCATACAAACCTCACTGTAGCATCAGTCGAGACGTTTCTGTACCAACTCTGGTAAATGCCGTACATGTCGGTACGCATGGCAGCGCCGAAAGAGATTGCCAAGGTATAAGTAATGGGAGCTGAAGCATTGAAAGCAAGGACACCGTTTGTAAGTCGTACTCTCAAGAACTGGTATGCTGGCTCCAGAACATAAGTCTGGGGGATAACCGTGGCGCCTTGTCTCAGAGCAAGGCTGTTGATTGTGACATGGTCAGAGTGAATGACGATCTCACTGACGTTGGCTTGCGTGGCGAACAGCTGGATCTCGACATCACCGGTGTAAGAGAGCCTGCTCATATCAATGACCCAGTGGACGGAGTAGCGTGAAGGCCTGGTGGTCGTTGGCAGACGGTAGGCATCGTTACGTGCCGCGACTGCTGTGAAGGCTTCTTGAGCATCAATGTCTTCGAAGATCTCTCCTTTAAGTTTCTCGTCACCGAATATGGTGGACCGAGTCCTCAGGACTGGCGGGTCGAAAGGCAATGCATTTGATAAAACGCACGCCACGGCCAGAACCAGTAATGTTGACGTCGCCATCTTGAATAGAAAATAAATAATTAGTTACTTAGGAAGCAGGGTACTAAATGGTATAGAATATGACCTGTATTTTTTTTTATCTTTATTTATATTTAGGGGGTTTGATCACAATAAATCACGCCACCCCCATAAGAGGCTTACAAAAGCTACAATATAATACTCTTAATAATAATGATATATACTTAATCTACTAACCTACTAATAATGGACCTGTAATTTTGATTTTTATAATCATGAAAATAGACGTTAAGTAATAAATGATAGGATTTCACATAGCAGTGTTTACTAATATTTTGAGCGGACGTGTTAAAGCAGATTAATGACTTTTGACCTTGTGGAATTGTCTTGTGAATGTACCCCTATAATTTACATTTTTTATAGGAAATGAAATAGGATTAGAACACGCTACAGAAGAATTTGAATAACTAAAATTGGAGAGCAACATCAAGATTAATCATGTGCCGTTACAATAGAAAGGGTAATAGGGGGAGGAAAAGATGTGTACAATACTATCTTAAAACAAAATTATGGTGGAAATAAAAGTGAATATTAAAAGAAAGTATAAGTAAGTGTTCAAAAAATAAATACATATGTTCAATAAATGATCAGTACATTGATATCGCACCGGTTATATAAACGTGCGTCACCACGATCCCAATTATTTGTAACTTTTAGATAAACCTCATTATTATCAGCATTATTCGTTATTGTTATCGCCTAAAGATTAGTATTTAATGTCCGACTATATCTGCATCATCAGTGATAACACAAAGTACGTACATTTCTGAAAAATACCCACATTTTACTCATTGGATTATTGTCATTTTAACAGAATTAATAGTCATCGTTAAATTCAGCCACGATGGCTTTATGGCCAATACATGCATGCATTGTATAAGTTACTAGTGGTGATATAGGCAAACTAATTGGCAAAATTCAAAACTTATGGATAGAAAGTGATAGAAGTAGATTAGAAGTGATACCTAATGATCACAAAAAATATCATACCTATAAAAAGATATATTATACTTCTATTCTTATTAAATAAAAAAATGAATATTGGATCTTTCCAACGGTGCTATAATGTCAATGTCCTAGATAAAACACACTTTTTATACACAGAAATAGGCCATAAATATCGTTTTCGGCACCATTGGGTCAATTTTTGACATTTTTCAAAATAAAAAAAAATATAGCTGTTGATTGAAAATATAATTAAGTATGTGTATGAGTGTAAAACGATTATGAAATTTTGCTTACACATCGTCGGATACTACATGTATAGAAAAGGCACGTCCTTTTTTGCAAACATTTCTAAAAAACAATACTTTTATATGAAGGTGGGCAAAGCCGCAAGCAAAAACCTTACGTGTCACAGGCAATTTTATATTCCAGATATTTTTATGGTCTCTAATTCTATAGCCTTCAATATTTAGCATATATATTAATGCTAAACCTTTATGCCTATGCTTGGTATGCTATGCTTTACCTTAATCAACATAGCATCCTGAACCACGACCTGTGGTCAAAGCATTAATATTCCATGCACAAATATATATTCGATCTTACTTTTATGTATTTGAATATGGATTAATACAAAGCATTTTTAGTTTCATAATAAAGTTAAAATTGCATTCATAAATACATATACCTACTTATGGAATATACGAGTACATATGTTTTAAATATAAAGAAGGAATGAGATTGAATAATATTGAGAGTCGAGAGACGCAAAAATTATTTTTCACGTGGAGTATGTACACAGGAAGACCTCGATTAAATCTACTAGAAAATATTTTCCCCACAAAATCCACGTGGTAACGTATTTCCTAACAAGAATATTATATAATTATTTAAGCATTACTTATACTTTTTTTCAGTCTAAGTCACATCTCTTCAAAATAAAATTTCTACGATCAAGTATTACATACCACAATTCACTGAGTATATTTCGAGTTTCCGTACACGAATCAAGAGCCTAATTCAATATCCATGAACGATTCTACAATAACAACAAACAAAATAGCATTTTTTATAAATCTATTACAGATACTTGGAAGCGCCCTTACCTTGCTCAACGACCAACGACAGCACCAGCTCTACGGGCACAAAACCCGCAACTGGATTAAAATAATCAAAATATGAAAATATACTCATTATTTGGCAATCATTATGGATATATTATCAGCGGTATCTTGTAATATCGTATTAACGTAATCTCTCGCCCTTATCACCTAATTTCATATACCTACTTACAGTAAGCAATCTTCACTTGAAATTGTATCGTCACGTAAGCTGAAGCAGCAATAATTCTTGCCTACTCATATGTACCTGCCTTGACTGCCTCGATGTCTCGCGGTGCAAGTATGTGCCGTGCGATCTAGAGGTTCTGGGTTCGATTCCCGGATCGGGCGAAGTGTTATTGGGTTTTTCCATTAGGGAATTCTCAGTAGCAGCACGGAGACTGGAAATGTGCCCGAAAATTGGCAAAAGGCTCGCTCCCTATTACCTACGTGGGACTGATGCATACCTGGCGAAATTGTGGGTGTAGAAATGCACCTCTGCCTACCCCATAAGGGAATACAGGCGTGAGCTTATGTATGTCATATGTACCTTCCAACAAGATAAGATCTACTATCTGCTTTCAAGGTGATACATCTGTTGGGATACACACAATTGTACTCTATCATGCCTGTATAGGTCATATTTTCAGACTCGGTGTTGCTAAAAAGGATTTTCTACTGAAATTTAATATTACAGTGCCCAATCCCGGATATCTCTGTGCCGCGGATCAAACGAGGCAGTTTCACTGTCAGTGGGAAATCAACTTAAATTTTGGAGATATTTTTGGTGTTAGGTTTTTTTTTTTTATACTGGCACGGCAAAGTGACCCCATTGCCCCTGATGGTAAGTGTAATGGAGTCCAGAAAAAGTGCCGACCAGCGAGAGATGATGATCTCCCGTTGGCCGACGCAATCATGTCGGCCGAAAACCTCTTCACCTATCTTGTGAAGAAGTTTGGGGGACTAATACCATGGTGAACAAAGGACCGACCGCGAGAAACCTGCCAAAAAATGCCGGCACGGTCATCCTTTCACCATGATTGAAGCCCCCCCGAAAACCGGATATAGACTGGCTGATCCCGGAACGCGGCACACTTGCATGTGCCACTATGGCGGGTTTTACGCCCTGTGTACGGTGGTCGCTATCCGGGCGGATACGAATATCCTACCACCAGCATATATTATAATATTCATACTGTACAAGATTTTCACTTCAAATAGAGAGATATAGATGTAGAGGCCACGGCTTATAGACTGTAGGTAACCAACTGTACCACGGGGCCTGGCTAAATACCCCGGGATAATTGATAAGCATTTGGCTAGACACCAGCTTGCCGTGGGTTCGATCCCCGCACCGAGACAAATGTTTGTGTTATTCACTAATATTTGTTTCGGGTCTGGGTGTTCGTGAGACCGAAAAGTCTCTCGTAGTTTCTGATACCCACGTCTCAAGACTTATATGTTAGTGTGGGATCAGAACTTAATAATATGCATGTACACTTGTGACTGTTGGGTGTATTTATTTATTATTTTATTTACAACTTAATAAATGTAGCGTTATAACATTTAATGTGGCGATGCATAGTCTCTACATGCGAATGCCTTCTAATCCAGTAATTAATAATCATCAGCTCTATGATTTACTGCCTCTTCTAAATTTTGAAGGGCCTAAACCACGTAGGCACGCAGGTTTTTCAATAGTTTTTTCTTCGAAATATGTCAACAAATCATATTATGTCTGGGATTCGATTCCATGACGGTTTATACAGAAAGCATGTGCCTAATTCTTAGACCATCACGCATATCATCTACGATTGAACTAGGTAAAAAAATTACAAAGTTGAATCATTTTTAATCACCCTAATTTCGATTAATCACTCATAATATGTGATAGTTACCGCGAAATGTCGATAAGACTAAGTCATGAAAACTGCATTAATAAGCATGACTTTTTTTTTTAATACAGGCACGGCAAAGTGACCCCATTGCACCTGATGGTAAGTGTAATGGAGTCCAGAAAAAGTGCCGACCAGCGAGAGATGATGATCTCCCGTTGGTCGACACAATCATGCCGGCCGAAAACCTCTTCACCTTACTTGTGAAGAAGTTTGGGGGGACTAATACCATGGTGATCAAAGAACCGACCGCGATTAACCGGCCAAAAATGCCGGCACGGTCATCCTTTCACCATCATTGAAGCCCCCCCCGAAAACCGGATATACACTGGCTGATCCCGGAACGCGGTACACTTGCATGTGCCACTATGGCGGGTTTTACGCCCTGTGTACGGTGGTCACTATCCGGGCGGATACGAATATCCTACCACCAGCAAAGCAGACTAAAAGCTAGAATAATAAATTGTCTCATTACTCATCAGAAATTTTAACTAACCAGCTTTAAATTGCATTGTATTTATTATCAGTTTATGGCGTGCAACCTCAACGGTCAAATCTCCACACCGAGGCATACGTTTAAGTGATCCACAAATATTTGTTTCGGGCCTGGTTGTTTGTGAGATCGAAAATTCTCCAATAGTTACTGATATCCACGACACAAGACTTTTATCTTAGTGTGGGTTAAAACTTTTAAAAATGGATGAAGTTATACACCTATATCTTCATCATCAGCTCTTATACGCCCACTGGGCACGGGCCTCTTCTACAACTGAGAGGGTTTAGTCCTTAGTCCACCACGCTGGCCGAGAAATTCCTTAGAATTTTAGGTGTGCAGGTTTCCTCACGATGTTTTCCTTTACGGTAAAGTAAGTGATAATTCATTGTGAATACACACATAACTTCGAAAAGTCAGAGGTGTGTGCCTGGGGTTTGAGCCTGCGACCGCCGAGCTTCTCGATCGCGCACCTAAACCTCGAGGCCATCATTACTTTTACACCTAGTATAATTCAATTTAAGCGGTAGTGGCACTGTTTTTGTGCATTTAGAGGTTAAACAAAAACACGATGTGGATTAGATTGCTGTTCTTGGTCCAACGAATCAAGTTAGTTTTCAGGTTTTGGTATCTGTCTATAGTCTCTCAAAGTTTCTGATTAATATTATTGATGACTTGTAAATTGGTAAAAAATATAAAAATATTTTTGTTGTATTTATCACATTTTTTTTATATTACGTAATGGATATAGAGATATTGTACACCCACGTTTTAGGATAAATGTTTTAAGCCTTACATAATTGGAGGCCAGCCTTTCACCGGCGTAAAAAATCTTTCATACACATTGACACACAGTGAATACTGTACATCGATACGCACATTCTGAATTCGTTGCATCCAAACGTCGATAATCCGTCGATAATAAAACAATCAATTATAAACCACAAATTTTATCGTTTATTTCAATTATAGGAATATAAATTAGTAGGTACAAAGTATTACTTAACTATTTACACACAAATCAAACATTTACTAGACGTTTCTGATAATCTTTCACAAAATCCAAGTAATTTCACAAAAAATTGTTCTGCTTGAAACAACTTCAGAACCGCATTTTTGTATATGGTTTTGTATGAAACATCTAAAACTCTGACTTGAAAGTGATGTGGAATTGAAGTTACTACTTGTATTTTGTGAAACAACTGCCAAAGTAAATTAATAATATTATAAAAAGACTTAAATTAGATAATGCTAAAGTTCTCAATGATCGGTACTGCGTTACCCTTTTAGCAATAATTTTATGAATGAAGATAATCTAGCAAGCGACAGTGCTGTAAGTAGACTCAGTCGCAGGTTTAACTCTAAAGCACTTGCATGACGTTTCAAAAGAACTTAGAGGTGTAAAAAGACCATGATCGGAATCTAAGAGAAGCAATAGCTACGGTGACTACAAACACTTTGACGTTAAAAATATACATACATTCATAACCTCACGCCTGTATTCCCCAAAGGGGTAGCATGGTGCATTTCTGCACCCATATTTCGCCAGGTATGTATCAGTCCCACGTAATAGTGGGCGAGCTTATTGCCGTTTTTCGGGCACAATTCCAGACTCCGTGCTGCTACTGAGAATTTCCTAATGGAAAAACCCAATAACACTTTACCCGACCCGGGAATCGAACCCAGAACCGATCGCACGGCACATATGTGCCGCGAGACCCGAGGCAGTCAAAATCTCGACAAAAAATAAAATTTTTGACTATTTCTTAACAACCATAAGTATCAAATGTGTGTGGTGATTAGGAAAACGTCAATTTTTTTTTCTTTTTAGTCGGATTTTTTTTAACGTCAATGTGTTTGTAATCGCCGTAGCTAATCCCTGTCTTAGCTTTCGATCACAGTCTTTTTACACGCCGTTTATCATGTTTTAGTACAAATATCGACTATTTCAATGACAAAGAACATACAAAGTAACAACCGCGCATTTATTCCTGGACACTCCTTAAAGAATATGATAAAGTTTTATTTCTAGAATGATAAAGTTGTATTTAAAGATTAAGTTTCGTCAATTGTGTCCTAAGTTCACATTATACGAGGCTAACTCATTACCACACACAAAAGAGAATATTAATTCTGTCTGTCTGGATTTAAATTCAGTAACCGTCACGAACCCGAAAGACACCTATGCTCACTTTATTTTTGTAGAAAATGTCTGTATTATTATTATTTAATAACACACTTATCGCCAACTCATATAACAGTGAACTTGATTATTTCGCAATATCTAAATGACTATAATGATTACCTACTTACATTTTATCATGACATATTGCGATCTAGATATGTAACCTAATAACTCATTTACGGACGATTTAGTGCATAAAATGGCGAGGTACAACATTAAACCCGGATAGAAACAGTGCTATTAAAAGATTGAAGTTGTAAAGGAGAATTGCGACATATTGGTACACTTATGGTTGCACGCAAATCCTTATGTGAAACTTTAGACTGCAAAAGGAATATCCTTCCTCCTTTTGACCACACTATTCATTCATGCTCGGCTCTCGATACATGGACTATTCACCGAAACAAACAAACAAAGTCTTCAGCTTTATATTAATTGTTATTCAAAAACCATGGCAATATTTATTCATTCATAAAAAGTTTTTAGGAAACCTTTTAGGTAGTGTAAAATAAATAAATTTTAAGATAATAAATAAGTAGGATTATTGTAGGAAATGGTTACTTCAAAGTGTAGTCAGTTCTACATTTTATATCCCCGCTTTATTTGTCGAAGGCAGGTTGGTAAATAACTCTATAAACCCCAATAGTTGAAAAGTAAAGCATCTTATAATGACCTGAAAATATGATTCAGTTCTATTGTTTACTCCCTGTAAGTAAAGGTAAAAAAAATAAAGGTTTTTTTACCTACCATAAATATATAATAACTAATTAAATATAACATTACATAAATACGTAATAAAAGGAATAGAATTCAATTAATTTGATATCGCATACAATAGTACTAGAATAAACAAGAAAACATATTTATTTACCTAAAAATATAATCCTTATTTTTCCTCAAATTTGTCCAGTCCAATCAATGTCATAAAATTATTGATAAATCCGTAACATTTTGCCTAAAATTTCGTTTTCAAATACCTACTAACGCCATCTAACGTAGAATAGAGGAAACTTTTATCTAAATACATTGATTATGTTCCGTTTCAGATATCATTTAGTCGATAATAACGCCTAGATCATAATACTTGAGGTTTATAATTAGAATTAGTTGTATCGATATGTTGTTCATTTACCGAACTGGTCTGATACAAAATGTGTGACTTTTTAATAAAATTACTCATCCGAAGTAATACCATGATTATTAAAATTATGAGCCGCTTAGGCCTGGCGCAGGACATTTCATGAAGACAATAAATGCCAAAGAAAATGACTCCCAATTTTTTAATTCCGAATATATACACTACAGTAAATAAGATACAATAGGTCATTAAGTTGTGATTCATCAAGTATAAGCAATAGACGATGTTTCTGCGAATGATATAAAGTTAAGACGTCTTAGATATGGTGACGGGTGTGATTAAAATATGAAACGATTAAAATTACTTTTTATCTAGGAACGGAAGACCAAACTCCGTTTATGTGTCACGTAGGCATTTTTTTGGAGTTGACGTCATCAGCATGCATAAATCCTTCTTCTGGGAAAGATAGGAATAAAAGACTGTAAGGCAGCTAAGGGTAGAATAATAGCCTATATTCTTCTCCTTTTTTTTTCTTTTTGTACACACTGCCCTCTAAATTAAATCCCTTCAGGTTGTCCATCCTATGGTTGCCTTGAAAAGATCGCCATGTGCGATAAGGCCGCCATTTGTACCTTTCAATGTATGTTTTTTTTTATGTTTTTTTTGTGTTTAGTGTACAATAAAGTGTTAAATAAATAAATAAATAAATAGCCTAGAGCGGATTTCTGTGTAAGATTAAAAAAACTGCAATCCTAAGAGTTCTAAAATAACGAAGGTTTGCGAAGACTACCAACCTGTTCTAGGTCAATAAAGGGAATTTGTGAATATCATGTGATGACACTTAACATTTAAGATCTGTTCTCCGACGTATGTGGAGTAATAAAAAAAAGATGAATGCTCAAACCTACCACTTTCAGACATTGTTTATTTCATGGTAAAAACAATAAAGGTAACTTTTACACTTGATAGAACGGAAATCTTCGTAGGACGGCCGGCCCAGGATAGTTGAGACTACCCCAGAATCGTGGTCATTTCCGTGGTTCTGTAGAGGCTTATGGCCAACAGTGGATATAAGCTAATGATGATGATGACAACCAATATACTAAAGTAAAGTAAAAGCCGTATATTATGTATGTTTAAGACATCAATTCCTGTTGAACATGCTACATATTTGTATAAAAATGCTTTTATAACAGATAATAATGTATCATAAAAAGGCCTATATTATTTCATGAAGCGCGTAAACCGTAATGATAAGGTAGATTCTTTAAATGTAGTCATAAAGCCGATCCAATCCTTCACGGAACTCAATAGCGGACTTGTGCAAATGATAATGGTGTTTTTGATACAATTTTATCTATCAATATTAATCGCTTAGCTTCGATTATAAAAATGAGAAGGGTCTAGTTGATGGTATAAAATTTTCCGTAATAGATAAGACAGATTTTGAAATAGCTGAAAACTGCGACCTCAATTCATTGGATTCGAAGCCGAATGTACAGAGAGACAAGCAACCGCATTTTAAAACTATTAAGATCGTTAATCCCATGGCATACACATACGACACATAAGAGCAATAGTACAAAAATATTGACGTTTAAAAATTAAGCACATTTATAAAGACATTTCCTACATTGGTTAATCCACGTTGAAAAGTGAATATACGTGAGCTGCGTACATTACGGTCTTCGGGATATGTTATTTCATTAAGACCAGCATAATAATGCAATTACAATGTCAAAATTAATAATATCCATAGAAAATTTTAATATGATGAATTCTATCGAAATGCTCTTATAAATGTAGTAAATATTATACAGAGCTAAATACCTAAAAATTGTGTTAAAATTTATCAATGGCATAAGTTTCATAAAGAATGAAGAGCATCATGTTGTGTGCCTTATATAGTATTTATCTTAGCCTATATGGACAGTAACATAAATGTTACCGTCTCCTTGTCTCAACCTGGAGCTAACGCAACCCCATTTTTATAGGTATGATGATGATGAATAAATGCCCAGACCTTATTCCCCTTCCAGACAATGTATTTTTCTTAAAATATGCTTATTTTTTTTATTGCTATAAAGGTGAAACTTTGACACTTGATTAAGCGAAACATGAGAACACCCATGTAAAGCTGCCATTCTAAATCCCCTTCAAAATTCATGGAATCCATAGAACTCTGACCACATTTTCAATTATTCTAGACCGCAACGTATACAGCTCGCGATTTGAAGTCCAGATCTGCAGAACAGCAGTCCTGGCACCTACAATTGCACAATATCTAGTTTATACAAAAACCTAACTTATACATTTAGCTGGCAGCCTTTTCAGCGGCCAGTAGCCAGTCGACAATAGTCTGATAGTTTCTTTCCCTCCATTGCACGTTGGCTGATATTGTCTCCAAGACTTGCTGTACTGGACGACCAAGATCACTGCAGGATTCCGTCACGAATCTTTTTAGCTGTAAAAAAATAATTGTTTATTAAATAAGGTTAAAGCGTGAATGATAAAATATTGAGAAAACCTGCAAACCTAGAAAATTGTGCGTGTAAAATGAAATGAAATGAAATTATATTTATTGAATCCATAAAATGTCAAATACATCACTTAGATTCAGTCATTTCACAATGTGGTGTACCACCCTGTTCGGAAGGCAGTCATCACTAGAGAAGAACGGGCAAGAAACTCTAGTGTTGCTCTGTGAAATCTGGAAGCTAAAGTCTATTAGTCAAAATAACTTAACGGTTCTCAAAAGCAGATGTGGTCCCTAACCAGCAAAGAATGAAACATGGAACATTATTATTGGGGTGAAAACAAATATATTAACAAGATAGACTGTAGATGCACGCCCATGTATTTAATTTCCAAACGATTTTCGATATAAACGGTTTATTGAGCAGATTTATACAGTGTGTAAATGAGAAAATATATGTCCAACACTCAATTACTTACCTCTTCATACTCATGACGCTGGTTCAATCTTCTCGTGACTACCTTGACGATCAAGTTTAGGGTAGATATGGAACCGACGCTGCAAGAGAAGTATACACATGTAAACTTTTCATAAATGCTATGTAATTTGAAATAAATGACATTAGATATCTAATAAGTCATTCTAACACTAATCATCATCATCATTAGCCCATATACGTCCCACTGCTGGGCACGGGCCTCCTCTACATCTGAGAGGGTATAGGCTTTAGTCCACCACCCTCGCCTAGTGCGGGTTGGCGCTAAGAAATTCCTAAAAACTTTTAGGTGTGCAGGTTTTATCACGACCAAACACCAACAGACCAACACGACCAAATCACAATAACAAAATCAGTATTACACTTCATCAATTAAAGCTAAGCTTCAAATAGCTCGGTGAAATATCGAAGAGTTATTGAGTTGTATCATCATAATTAAGAACAAAACGTAGTTCAATAATATGTCTTAAATTCAAAAACAAAAGTAATTAGTTAAAAAAGTAGGATTAATAAATAATTTTTTATCCTGAAATATGAATTATAAAGATAAGCGCCTATTTCATTAGTATTAGTAACTTAGAAATACATAATCCATATGACAAATTTATTTATAAAGAGAAAGTTCTGGGTGGAATTATGATAATTATAATTAATAATTTTTTATCTGATAAATATTTAACATTTTGCGTACTTAAAAAATAATTCTTAGTGTTAATTCCACAACATAATCTTGGAGAGGATTAAGTGATTCCATTATTTGTTTTTATTCAATATCTTTGTAAGCGACCTTTATATGTTTATACAAAATTATAAATTCTCATCATGGCCTAGCTTTTTCTAACGGTTTTGCACGCTCCATTCAAACTTTTGTCCCCATTTTCTACCCGTTGGTAGCAAATTATATGTATTTACAATTTACTTACTAAGATCTGAGCCTCTGCCAATTAGCTCTGATGAAGTTGAAAGCAATGGGTTGCCCAATCGCAGTACCGGCCACCGCAGAGAATACGCGAACCACGTCTTGCTTCCGAATACCACTGTCGTTCCGTAGAGACAGCTCCAAGTATCTACAAAATAATGAAAATTCACTTATTACGTGTATCTACAAATGCATAAAAATTCGCTTATTACGTCATTCCTTCTCACCTTTACCCCGAAGGTGGTACAACAGTCACGTTTTGAACGCTATTGTCTTAATAATATGGGACGAGCTTACTAACAACTTCTGAGACACTGATGCTAAAAGAAAAAAAAAAACTGATTGACCTTGGAAGCTGTCCAACATACGCTGCCCCATATCGCAAAAGTAGGGTTGATACAGCGTCAGGTTATAACTACAAGCAATATTCATTAATAAACCATCTATCACTCTATCTATATCGGCCCATAATTCCCTCATTATTGCTCCCAGGACTACTCTATAACTAAGACACTTTATGTATGGATGTATATGTGTATTTTTATGTTATTAGTATGTAGTTATGTGTTAGTATGTAGTTCGTGTGTAGTTTATTCAAATTGAAATTGTACGTCACATATATTATTTTATATATTTTTATTACGCACCCACCCGCTTTATTTTCTGTTACATTCCAATCCATCCTACGGTTGACTGGAAGAAATCGCATTCAGCGATAAGACCACCATTTGTTGCACTCTTTTTTTTTTTTTTTTTAATCATGTTTTGTAAATTTTTGTGGTGTACAATAAAGTGTTATAAATAAATAACTAAGGGACTAAACCTCAGGCGTTAAGCACCAATAGTACATTGACATTTTTAATTTGGGCGTAAAAAGTCAGTACTCTATACAGACCTGTGCAGCAGATGAGGAGCTCTAGTACAGCCGAGTACGGAGAGCAGGCGGTGTCGCTCGGCGGGCGCGGCGGCGCGGAGGCGCGCCCACGCGAACTGCCACTCCCGCGCGCCGCCCGCGCGCACGCCCACGCAGCACGCGATGCCGCGCACCTCCACGGGGATACTCAAACAAACATACAACTCAGTGGCGGCACTTCCATACAAGCCCAAAAGCCCAGTTTGCCTTACAAATTTCCGAATAACAATCTTTAAGCTTTAAACCTTTACGAACAAAAGCAATTTGTCATATAAATGATAATATCCTGACCCCACAATAAACAATTATAAACTAGACATTACACAACTGACATGAAACGCTTTTGGGCTTCCATGGAAGTACCGCCACTGATGCAACTCACTATAGGCACTGCAGTTTCTTTTACTGCATCATCAACATCATCATCATCACCAGCCTCTCTCACATTCATTCCTCACTGGTCTCGATCTTCAGCCCACCTCATCCTACCGCAGCCAGCCTTGCGGATATCGTCACCCCACCTAGCCAGAGAGCGTGCTATACTACGTTTGCCGAGTCGTGGTCTCCACTCCAGAACTCGTTTCCCCCAACGATTGTCAGATCTGCGACAGATGTGATCTGCTCACTGCCACTTCAGCTCTCTAATTCTTTGGGCTATGTCGATAACTTTGGTTCTCTGTTGGATGGCATCATTTCTGATCCTATCTTTCAGAGAAACTCCTAACATTGCCCTCTCCACAGCTCACTGAGCAACCTTAAATTGGTGGATTAGTCGCATCGCCAGTATCTACGGCTCGGCTCCGTTTGTCATGACTAGCAGGTCACACTCATTAAAAACTTTGTCTTTAGGCTTTGTGGTATGGGTGACGAAAGGCTAAAGGCGTAGTCTTTGTGGTTCTGTTACTGCAGTTATTATTATTAGTTTTCCTTTGTTCTTATGAATACTTACACAATGGTATACGCTTCTTATTTATTTTGTTATCATTGTTACTTTTTGTTTTGGGTTGGACCTGTGTCAGAACTGGAAAATCTGGGAGGCAACATCAATACTTACTCATTATAAGCATCTGGGTTAGGCGCGACCATCCAGTTAGTGTACATCCGCACAGCGCTCTCCAAGCACTCGGGGTGTTCGAAGTGGCAGGCGGAGGCGAGGAGGTCCACTCTGTACTGGGCGGTGATGACGCTCTCATTAGCCGACACTTCCCAGCCCACTTCGTCCACAGCTCCGCTCAGCAGACGGAGAACGTAGCGCTGAAACACATTCCCCACAACTAATAAATATGTAGGTACATATGTACGTACATAGCCTCACGCCTGCATTCTCTGAAGGGAATAAATTAAATATTATATATGGCTCAGAAAAAATACTATATTGACAGTAATTTCTCAATATTTTGATTGCCTTAGAGTTTTTATTACTTGAATAAGAGATAAAATCTAAAAATGTTTTTCACTATTTGCTTGAGAATATTTTCAATCTAACAAAATTTTATTTCGATCAAATATGTTATAAATTAACCCGAATTTGAGCCTCTAAAATTGGATTTATGAAAACCTTCGTTCAGTTATCATGTTATTTATCAAAATTTACACAAAAATCTTAAAATGTTCTTCACTAACTATTTAGATGATGATATCTCCTAAAACAATTGGTAATTAATATATTTGTACGATGAGTCTTTCATTAATTTTAAGGGGTTCGAAAAGTATATATAGATACTGTTTCCGCTCAAATTATGCTAAAACCGCGTAAACGCTTGTAATACGTATCTTTCATCATCAGCCCATATACGTCCCACTGCTGGGCACGGGCCTCCTCTCCAACTGAGAGCGTTTAGGCCTTAGTCCACCACGCTGGCCTAGTGCGGGTTGGCGGACTACACACCCAAGAAATTCCTAAGAACTTTTAGGTGTGCAGGTTTTATCACGATGTTTTCCTTCACCGTTAAAGTACGTGATAATTCAATGTGAATACACACAAAACTTAGAAAAGTCAGAGGTGTGTGCCGGTGTTTGAACCCGCGACCGTGGAGATTCTCGACCGCGTGCCTAAACCTCGAGGCCATCACGACTTACGTATCTATAATAAGTTCAAATTATATTATTTATTTCTCATAGCGATAGTAATGTCATATACGAGTAACAGTGATCATGATGACATGGAAAGTTTGTAAGACGACATGTGCTCTGAAGTTCATCTTTTTTCATTCATAATGCTGTCTTCTTCACTGAAATTTCAGCAAACACTACTTTGGATAAACTTCTAGGTACAAAAAAGCAGTCATCGACAGACAATTTTATTAGTACTTTTACGCAAATCAGCAGCTATCGTCTATCTCAAACAATTTGAAGATATGATAGCATTTGGTATTGCTTTCGGCACGTGGATCGGCTTTGTACAGTTGATATGACCGCTGAACGGATTTAAATCATCATACTTCGAAGATTGTATCGAGTCTGTATTTTGATTATAGTTTAAAATTAAAATTATGGTTATTTTCGGCAAAATATGAAAAGTGAAATCAATAAGCAGACGTCCAGAAAGCATGGGCATATTACATGCACTTATGGGCATAAAAGAAAAAGGAATTATTAATTACCAATTAGGCCCCTTTTTTGTATTGATGCACAAGTTATCCACAAACAAAAACAAGACACAGTTTGAAAACGAAAAAGTATGCAAAACTTTTCAATCGCCCAAACAATGGATTTTTTTTATTTTATATTTTTTTTTTTTTATATTATTTAATTTACATTAAATAAATTCTCCAAATATAAATGATAACATTTCGCTATTGAATGAATTACGTTGGTTTTTGGCAGATTATTAAGACATACCAATTGATACAAACATAATATAGTATTTCGTCATCAGCCCCACTACGTCCCATTGCTAGGCTCGGGCCTCCTCTACTACTGAGAGGGTTTAGGCCTTAGTCCACCACGCTGGCCTAGTGCGGGTTGGCGGACTACACACCTAAGAAATTTCTAAGAACTTTTTAGGTGTGCAGGTTTTATCACGATGTTTTCCTTCACCGTTAAAGCAAATAAATAAAAAAATAAATAAATACACCCAACAGTCACATACATAGTTCTGACCCCACACTAGGATACAAGTCCTGTGTCGTGGATATCAGAAACTACGAGAGACTTTTCGGTCTCACAAACACCCAGACCCGAAACAAATATTTGTGGATCACACAAACATTTGTCTCGGTGCGGGGATCGAACCCGCAGCCTCTCGTTTCGCAAGCTGGTGTCTAGCCAACTGCGCCACGGGGCTGTCAAGCAAAACAAGTGATAATTCATTGTGAATATACACATAACTTCGAAAAGTCAGAGGTGTGTGCCTTGGGTTTGAACCTGCGACCGCCGAAATTCTCGACCGCGTGCCTAAGCCTCGCGGCCATCGCTGCTTATTCTGCACATATAGTATAGGTACTGGATACCAGAAATACCTACTCTTTGCTCGAATGATGTTATGAACGTTCTTCGTATGATCTTATACGAATAGTTGTAAAAAACTAGAGACTTGAGACAACATAATTAGAGCCTATATCATAGATAAAGCCAAAAGGTGATTTAACAACTTCGAAACCCCAAAATAGTCTTTTACATATTACGGCATTTATATTTTTCATTTATTAACTGTTATCTACAATTATCAGCCTGCAATAAAAAACCTAAATTATAATGAGATCATTAAAGTCTCCACAAAACGTGACGCATGATATGAAATTATTTTAAAGATAATAATTCTCGAGGCGTGTGCCGTTTATTACATAAAAATGCATGAGAATTTCAAAGATTGTGTATTTCTATAATATTGATCGCCGAAAATTGATAGCAATCTTAGATCAAGATAGAATCTTGAAACACGCGAATTACAGGTACATTGCACCATGTGTTGATATATTTATTTAAATACCGATCGTCCTAATTACTATTCGTGCTGTAAGCCAACATTGACACGTGCTTAGAGTCACATATCGAATAAATTTCCAACGCAACACTAAAACGCAGCCTCGAAGTCGATTTACTGAAATTTACTCGTGTTGCCGAGACACAAGTGTATTGCTGGACCAGTGGCGGTACTTCCATAGAAGCCCAAAGATTGACACGTTCATTGTGCAATATCTAGTTTATAATTGTTTATTGTGGGATCAGGATATTCTAATTTTTACGTCAAACTACTTTTGTTAAATAAAGATTTAAAGCTTAAAGTTTATTTTTTGGGATTTTGTAAGGAAAACTGGGCTTTTGGGCTTCTATGGAAGTACCGCCACTGTGGACCTACTTAATATTTCGAGTTCGATATTCCGATCAGGCAAAGTGTTTCTGCGTTATATTTAGTAGGAAATTCTCAGGAGCAACATGGAGTCTAGAAATTTGGACGAAAACGGTAGCCTCGGCCTCTATTACATAAAACTAAAACACAACTGGGGTAACGTGGGTGCAGAAATGCACCTTTCCTTACCGTTTGGGGGTACAGACATTTCTTGGTATGTACGTTCACACGTTACTGGGGTTACAGAAATGTTGTAGAGATATTTCCTATAAAAATCAAGTTTTCTATCATCATTAAGTCATATACGCCCCATTGCTGTACGCGAAAAACCTCTAATAGCAAAAGCGATTACGTCACACGCCAACACATTAACCTAATGGGGCTTGGTGTACTTCTTGTACCTGAATATTTTTTTTGCAAAACCCCCATACAGCACTTTTACCAAAGTTTATAAATGATATCATTCAAAAACGGAGGCTGCCCCTAGGTCGCGTGTCACAAGTATGTGCCGAGCCATCTATAGGTCCCCGGATTAATTCCTGGGTCGGGAAAGTATTATTGGGTATTTTCATCACGAAATTCTCAGTGGCAGCGCGGAGTCCGGAATTTTTCCCAAAAAGCGACAATAGGTTCAGCCCCTATTATTTGGGGCTACGCACACCTTAAGTTTCATGTATATCAGACGTAGTTGCTATGCTAAAAAAATTATATATGTGATGTGGTTGTGCTAAATAAATAAATAAAAAATCGTAAACGTAGCCACTAGTATAAATCTTTTTTTGGTGATAAGAATAATTCTTACGACCATGCTATCAGTCTGTTTGACTGTATCTACTCGTAGGCATCATTATTTATTATATTAACTAATATGTTGCTCGCAACTTCGTATGCAAAACTTAGACTTCAAAATAAATATTTTTTCGTTTTGCAACATTTTTCAATGCTGTTCCGCTCCTATAGGTTATAGCGTCATGATATATAACCTTAAGCCTTCCTCAATAGAAGGTGATGGCTTCGAAGGTTTAGCGTCCGATCGAGAATCTCGGCGGTCGCGGGTTTATATCTCAGGCACACACCTCTGACTTTTCAAAATTATGTGTGTATTCACAATGAATTATCACGTACTAAAACAGTGAAAACACCTGAAACCTGAACGCCTAAAAGTTCTAGAAATATCTTAGTTGTGTAGTCCGCAACCCGCACTAGGCCAGCGTGGTCGACTAAGGCTTAAACCCTCTCAATTTTATTAGGAGTTATAGGGGAGGACTGTGTCCAGCAGTGTGAAGGGTATGGGTTGATGATGATGATAACAAAATGTTTTTTTTAATTAGTTCCTGAGATTAGCGCGCTCAAACAAACAAATTCTTCAGCTTGTTAATTCGAACCATTTGTCCTGAGATTAGCGCGTCCATACAAACAAATTCTTCAGCTTAATATATGAGTATATATAGATTATGGAGCAGATACTTAGGTATATGATTGTTAACACGTCATTTATTATTTTTCCTCATATAATCTACACACACGCTATAAAATATATAAGTCATATTATATCTATGCAGTTTATTTGGTCTTGAATGAGTCTTTAAGGCGTATTGTGAGATTTTAAGGATATATTCATACTCGGTTATACTGGTTATTTTTTGCCATTTTTATGCTTAATTTAAAAGAAAATCTTAACTATAAAATAAACATTTTACCACAGATCATCATCATCATCATAAGCCTAAATACGTCCCACTGCTGGGCACAGGCCTCCTCTACAACTGAGAGGGTTTAGGCCTTAGTCCACCACGCTGGCCTAGGCGGGATGGTGGACTACACACCTAAGAAATTCCTAAGAACTTTTAGGGCAACACAGATATTACCAGTGAAACAAAACATGAAATTGTGGATCATAAAATGTTACATTTATAAATGTTTAGCAGCAAAATACATAGGTAGGTATATGGATTTGAAGTGAAAATACGAGTATAAGGCTCCATGTCAAAAAAATACATCCAACAGTAACATGTAGTTCTGATTTCACACTATGTTACAATTATTGTATCCTTGTAGCAAAAAGTACAAGATACTTTTTGGTCTCACAACACCCAGACGCGACGCGAAACAAATATTTGCGGATCACACAATCATTCGTCTCGTTGCGGGGATACGAGTAGAACCCGCGGCCTCTCATTTAGCTGCCGAAGTAATGCAGTTATTTTTAACGCCACTCAAAAGAATATAGAAACACTGTTGCATCTGGTATGAAATACCGCGAAACCTAATTATCCTTTCTTTTCATTTATTGTCTAAATTATTATAAAATATTTATGTGATAAATTAAGTATTAAACTGATGAGAAATTCATAACATCAATATAGAAGCAATGAGTAATACGAGTAATAAGGAATGGAGAAGTTTTTGTTTTATTAAAAGTTATGAGCGGTACAAACTACTAGCGACATCTCTCGAAGAAAAAATATCAAGCTTCGATACTTTTCCTTATTCTTACTTAAAAACTCATTATAAAAAATTTGTTAATTTTCTTATTTAATATACCATTGCATTTTTTCGCTTAAACTAGGAATCCCCTTCAATATTTATTATTCGATAAATCAAGCTATAGAACCACTAGCGCCATCTCATTAAACTAGCCAGTATTCAAGAAATCAATCATATTCAATTATGCTCGAAGCCCCATTTACATTACAAACATACATATAAGTTACATTCTAAGTTAAAACTGCCTCGTAGTCTCGCGGTACAAGTATGTGCCGTGCGATCTAGAGGTCCTAGGTTCGATTCCCGGGTAGGGCAAAGTGTTATTAAATAATAAATAAATACACCCAACAGTCACATACATAGTTCTGACCCCACACTAGGATACAAGTCCTGTGTCGTGGGTATCAGAGACTATGAGACACTTTTCGGTATTGGGTTTGTCCATTAGGAAATTCTCGGTAACAGCACGGAGTCTGGAAATGTGCCCGAAAAACGGCAATAGGCTCGCCCCCTGTTACGTGGGACCGATACATACTTGGCGAAATGTGGGTGCAGAAATGCACCTCTGCCTACCCCTTCGGGGAATACAGGCGTGAGTTTATGTATGTATGTATATATGTATGTCTAAGTTAAAAGATGAAAGAAACACTCAAATATCAAATTAAATTGTAAGACATATAAAAAAAAACTCACGCCATACTCCAGATAGTTAGCTCCTTTTGACAGCATAGTATCTATATATCCAAGAGCAGAGAGCCCAGCCTTCCAAGGTACATAACTGCGCTCGTGGGCCAGGTAGCTGGTCACGTCCAGAGCTGTCTTATAGTCCAGTCTCCCAGTCAGGGCCAGGTTCATGGCATCGTCGACCATCTGTGCCCTGTTGATGGTGTGGATCTCTTGGAACCTCTTCGGATCTTTGAGGACTTTAATGAGCAGCTCCCAGTTGCGTTGGTCGTAGTTGACGCGGTAAAATCCTTTTGGAGAAACGATATTATGTCATATTACATGAAGAAGCTTATTAGCAGGTCGGAATGAGGGAGTAACGAGAAATGTGTATCCATCGCCGCTTGATGCTCTATTTGGACAAAATCGCCCTTACCATCAGGTACGGTATTGTCACTTTGTCATGCCTATTGCACGTATAAAAAAGTAGTTTGTAATTCTTTTTTACATTCGACTAAGTAACAGCAAAATACTACATAATAGCAATTAAAGGGGTGTAAAGGGAATCTCGCCAACCCGCACTAGGCCAGTGTGGGGTGGACTAAGGCCTAAACCCTCTCAGTTGTAGAGGAGGCCCGTGCCCAGCAGTTGGACGTATATGGGCTGATGATGAAAGGGATTCTTATTTGTCTTTAACCTAAAATTAATGATACCAGCACTTGTATGTCTGGTATCAAAGATCAACACCAAATAGACCAATATCTTGTCACTCACTTTTCTCCTATATGTCTTCTTTCTAAATGATTTCGTGTACATACCTGTTTGTTGGATGTTGGCTATAAACCATTCATCCTTTTTCGCTGTTATATTGCTGACTATGGCTTTCTCTCCTTTGAGCCATATCCTCGGGCTGGTCGACTGGAAGTCTTTCTCTGACGCCGTGGTGTATGATACAGGGATCCACCACACGGGTGATTTCTGTGTAGTTTCGTTGATGAGTACAAATCGTTCCTGGCGAAAGAAATTGTTTTTGTTAATGGCTATCCTACATGCTATCATCATCATCATCATCAGCAGCCTTTCTTACGTCCACTGCTGGACATAGGCCTTTCCTATGGCATGCCACTGGGCTCGATCTTCATTCTTCATCTTCATCACATGCTATTACACTATTTATTTATTTATACTTCATACAAAGTTTGTATAGTTGAACTTAATGCCTAAGGCATTCTCTAACAGTCGAATCTAGGATGATGCAGAGATGAGATGAGTCAGGTGAAAACCCATTCTTCTACACCATCATGGCTCGTGGTATTTTATATGGTTTTTGGCTCGTGTTGGAATTACTGTTTATTGCTGAAAAATTTGTGGATGGTGCCTTGGCGGCAGCGTAATTTTTTGTTAATTTTAATTTTTACTTGTTGCTGTAAGCGAGAATTAGAAATGATTCGAACAAAGTCTGTGTCTCGTGAGGCGAAATATTTGAGGGTAATAGCTTGCTTTCAAAGAGTAATGAGCTCAAGTAATAATAAAATGAATATGATGTTTTCTTTTAACTCCGCCGTGTTTATCTGTAGTGTTATTATTGTATTGTTTTGTGAGCTGTTATGTTTAATATGTGCCGGAGAAAAGGAGGGAACGTCGCTTTTTGATACCATCGCATAATATGATGGTTGTTAGACAACAGTTGTTTTATTCTCTTCATGCCAAATGTACTAACAGGCATTATTTTCAATTATTCGCATCTGTATTGGAATAGACCAAAAAACTTTAGTCTATAGTTTCAATACACTTGAAATTAACTTCCAGTTTACTATTAACCAACACCCGCGTGATTCCGTTGTGTAAGCGTAAGCTGAGCAATCTGGAAGGCCCGGGTTCCATGTCCGGGTTGGACTAATTGGGCAGATGCACGGAGTCAGGTTCGAAGAGCGGGACAAAACTCCTTATACTTTAGATTCAAAACTGGCAGAGGTAAATTTCTACACCCATGTTGCGCCAGCTGAAATTCACTTCCAGGGCAAAATAACTTTTGCCACCCCGGGGACCGAACCCGGGAAATCTCCATCTTACGTGCATTCATCACACTGTGTTTTCCGGAACGTTCCTAATACACCCTAAAAACGCATTGATGAACTTACGATTAGTCAAAAATGTTAATGATTAGAAGTCTCAGAGGGAATACCATAACGTATGTTTGAACTTCTTAAATTGAAATCCAAAGAAATACTCAATTGCCGGATTGTTTCTATAGTAACCAATGTAATTAGTACAGAGTAATCACTTTTGTTTGACGATATGAAAAAAAAACCCGCAAAAAGATAACCGGTTATTTCCAAATTGGATCAAAATAATTTAATCAAATAAGCATTAAAAATGAAACATAATCTGCAATATTTTACGAACGCGTGTCACGTTATAAATTTCTGACAAAATCGACTATAAAATGCAAAATAATTGCACAACATTTTATTGTAGCGATAAAGTTAATGAGCAATAAATCAAAATAGCAGGTATCAATAACATAAATCGATCTATAGTACCTAAAGAAAGTAATTTTATCAAGTAATTAAGGGCGCGGGTGCTTATTTCTATCCTGCAGTAATCTAATAAAAATGATATCTGATATGAATAAAACCCGCATTATGATAACGCGGTTGAAACCAGTAGAGCACGTGACTTGAATCGTCTCATGCTATGTATGAACATTTTAAATTTTGCACCTAGCAGTGACATCTGTTGGACCAATATTGGAATTAGTCATTGTTTGTTCGATTACATGCCGATAGATGGCTGTTTTTTTGTTATATTTTTGCAACTAAGTATATTATTTTATCATTCATTCATCATTAACTTGACTTTGCTCTTAAAAGTTTAACATTAATGATATATTGATATTATGGTACTATAATATGTTATTAATTGGTGTTTTACATGAAGTTAATCACACAACTGGATACTTAAAACAAATGAATATATGAAATTATTATTATATATAGGTACACAGGTAAGTCGTGATGGCCTCGAGGTTTGGGCACGCGGTCGAGAATCTCGACGGTCGCGGGTTCAAACCCCAGGCACACACCTCTGACTTTTCGAAGTTATGTGTGTATTCACAATGAATTATCACGTACTTTAACGGTGAAGGAAAACATCGTGATGAAACCTGCACACCTAAAAGTTCTTAGAAATTTATTAGGTGTGTAGTCTGCCAACCCGCACTAGGCCAGCGTGGTGGACTAAGGCCTAAACCCTCTCAATGGTAGAGGAGGCCCGTGCCCAGTAGTGGGACGTATATGGGCTGATGATGATGATGATGATGATGATAGGTACACAAATATTAATCCTTTCAAGAATGAAACACTCGCCCTATCGTTTGTCAGAAGGCTGCTTACCAACTGCGCCATGAAGGCTATTGACGATAGGTTGTCATGGTACACTCAGGTAAATTAAGATAACGTAACAATTACTAGGAAATAGTCACTTGGACAAGTTCGTTTAATGTTTGACGAATATTCTATTACCGTATGTGTCCGTCGACAACCTCGTTAGTTCAAAGTGTTATTGAATTTTTCTATCAAGATTACGAAGCTCTCAGATATACAACGGGATCTCGTAATATGCTCTAAAGACGGCAATAGGACCCCCTCCTCTTTACATGGGATTTAGATAAAGTTGCAAAAGTACAAGGGGTAGGCAGAGGTGCATTTCTGCACCCATATTTCGCCAGGTAAGTATCAGACCCACGTAATAGGGGGCGATCCTATTGCCGATTTCGGGCACATTTCCAGACTCCGTGCTGTTACTGAGAATTTCCTAATGGAAACACGCAATAACACTTTGCCCGACCCGGGAATCGAACCCAGGACCTCTAGATCGCACTGCACATACTTGTACCGCGAGACCACGAGGCAGTTGCAAAAGTCTGTTTATAATAGTTATGTCAAACCATCAACAGTGTGCCATGCAAGTGCTAAATTTCCCTGTATGTCTAGTTACAAACTGATACTCCTAATCGCCTCGACTGATATGAGATAATCATATTCACTTTACGCCTATTGACATTCTATAAGAGATGCAATAATTATCATGTTAAGTGTGTCATGCTAATATATACAAAATATTAAGGGGGAAAACGGATCGTGATTTAAAACTAATACAGGTAATAGTTATGTTGAATAAGAAAACGTATTTTTTTGTATTTTTCGTTTGTATTTTTTGTTAGCATTAAATTTTTTGTTATCACAGGAACTATTCATCATCTTCATCATCATCATAATCAGCCCATATACATACGTCCCACTGCTGGGCACGGGCCTCCTCTACAACTGAGAGGGTTTAGGCCTTAGTCCACCACGCTGGCCTAGTGCGGGTTGGCGGACTACACACCTAAGAAATTCCTAAGAACTTTTAGGTGTGCAGCCTGCAGGTTTCATCACGATGTTTTCCTTCATCGTTAAAGTACGTGATAACTCTTTATGAATACACACATAACTTCGAAAAGTCAGAGGTGTGTGCCTGGGGTTTGAACCCGCGACCGTCGAGATTCTCGACCGCGTGCCTAAACCTCGAGGCCATCACGACTTGTTTTTATATAAGAACTATTGCTTGTTTTGAATTTCGTTCACGATCTACTTATAAAATTTTTGTATAAGGTTTATATTTGGGTTGCGCAAATATGACCACATTTCTGAATTTCGCAAAAAGCTCAAGTGGCTTCCTATACGGCGTCGCCGGGATGTTCACATATTATCACTCCTTTACAGTATTCTGTTTAATCCATTGTCTCCGCGCTACCTTCAGGAACTTTTTAGTTTCCTACACACTACTAATTCTCATTCTCTTAGGTCATCAGAGAATCTAATGTTGATGTTTCCAGCTCATAGGACTTCCTTCTATGATCGCTCTTTTGCTGTCCAAGGAGTGCGGTTATGGAATGCGCTTCCGCCGAAAATAAAACAATCGCCTTCGCTGGATACATTTAAACGAAGGGTTAAAGCTCACTTTCTATCATTAGATAAATAAGTCCTTATATTGTTTACTATACTTGTATATATGTATTTGTTTGTATGTATGTATATATATATATATATATATATATATGTATCTATTTATGTATGTAGGAATATATATGTATGTATAATAATAATGTAAATATATTTTCAAGAGTACTTGTATGTCCTTTTTGTATAAATTAGAATAACATAATCATTATAAGCACCGCCCCATCTATTATTAGTATCCCTCTCCCTACCTGGTTGCCTGGTAGAGATCGCTTTTAGCGATAAGGCCGCCAATTTTTATGTACCTAATTATGTTATTTGTTTTTTTGTTAATGTCTTTATTATGGTGCAAAAATAAAGTGTTATTATTATTATTATTATTATTATTATACCCTGTGTACAGATTGTTGTTAGACACGGTTGATGGTCAGATGTAAGTGCAGTTGCCAATAAAGGTAGCTAAAGATGGATAGCCTAGTGCGTAACGCTATAATTACCGCTTCTATCTAATATTTTAAAAACTGTAGGACACAAAGACATTTGCCCTCAAATTGAAACGATCCTATCGCGTAGATAACGTAATTTTAATATTGCAAAAATGAGACTACCAGCGGCATCTATTAGACAATTAAGTAACTAGTGTTTTAATGTTTGTCGCTAGATGGCAGCAGTGAGTTATGCAACCACATACGACTTTTTTACAAGTTTATTGGAAAAAGTAAGCCTTTAGCATTTTTTACAAATTAGTGTATTAGATATTCAAAATTCACATTTTACCTATGAGGTAAACCTTGTGTGGAACCATTCTTCCCTGAAAGTTGCACAATATCTTTCTTAATATTATCAAGAGGAAAGGTTTGTTTTTTTCTATGTTTGTGACGAATAAACGTTAAAACCATATAACGGATATTAATGATTTTTGGTGTAAATATAGATGGGAACTTCCAAAATAAAAGAGGCTAGTTTTTTTAAATATACCCGGTCGGAGCGGGGCGTATTACAACAAGAAACACATTCACGAAACATATTGCTCAGAAAGTTATGACAGGCGCGTTGCTTTGTTCCCGAGGGACGATCACTAGACTCTAAATTGGGCTCAGGCGAAGTTTGACCCCATTGGTAGTTTTTATATAATGTAAATCAGCATAAATGAGTCAGGATTTTGATTAAGAAAGTATAATTAATATTTCGCTGTTAAAACCTCACCTGACTAAAACCAATAGTGCCCGTTTTATAATCTCTGGACACAGTCAGTACTGGGAAACCAGTCTGTAAAGTCCAGGAGTCCATGACGACCGCAACGTCAGCGTCGAAGTCGCCCTTCTTCCTAGCCGCTGTGGTGAGAGCGCTCCACAAGTCCCGCTGTTCAGCATTGCCGTACATCTTGGCGTTCAGGTAATCTGTCACTCCTGAGTTGAACACCTCGTCGGTGAGGATGTGGTTCAGCATGCGAAGCAGGGCTGATCCTGGGTAACAAATATTAACGCATAAAATGTCGAATTTTTGTACATCAGCTGTATTTTGAATGTCAAAATGTTTATAAGGGCAGATTTCTAAACTCTGCTGCCACTGAAAATTACCTAATGGAAAAATCTAATAACAATAATCTGATTCTGAATATAATACTGAAGCTGACTTTAATGAATTTTAAAATAAATGGTATGATGAAATAAAATGAAGAATATTAATACAATATATAAATATTTATTCTATGAGTGTAATAAAGTATGGTAAATTATGGGCACATTGCAGAGGTTTTTCTTAAACACTGCACCTCTGCTAAACATCGCATATCATATTATCTATATTTTAAAAATATAAGGATTAATATTTAGAGCTCACCTTTTCCATAAGAGATTTTGTCGAAAATGGCATCAGTCTCCTCGGAAGCTGTGACGTCCACGGACAGTTGGTGAGAAGAGTTTAAAGCATCCAACTGGAACACGTTGTGGACTTGGTCCAGAATGCAGATCTCAGTAATATTCCAAGATTTCTCCACCTGAAATTTTTAATTTATTATATTATTAATAGCATTTGCTGATGTGATATGGATTTCTACTATGATAGAACATTCACTGCAATCTATGTCATGTTCTGATTTTTTTTGTGCATAGTTTGGCGAAATCTAATGTTATGATTTTCTTCAAATCGACGAGTTTCTTGACGTATAAGTCTGTTTTACTGTCAAGGCTCATCAACAAGAAGCTGTTGCTTGGAGGATTCATTATGATACAACAGGGGGTTATGCCCCTTTCTGTAACAGCTGTAGTCGATTTTACTAAAACATGCCGCAAGTATGAACAATGCAACATATATGCCGAAAGTATGAACCGTGTGACCCAGAAGGTCCCGGGTCTGATTCGGGCAAGGTGTTATTGGGTTTTTTCCATTAGGAAATTATCAGTAGCAGCACGGAAGCTGGAAATGTGCCGGAAAAACGGCAATAGGCTCGCCCCCTATTACATGGGATTGATGCATGCCTTTTTTTTTTTTGTTCTCGAGGGGAAAGCTGTTTATGGCTCTACTACCCGCCAGCCCCGGGGGAGGGGGGGCGGGAAGCGTATGTCGGGGTCACCGGTCTTCCAGCCCGGCGCGCGGTGACGTCATGTCCGCGCAGGTGTTAGTGCCGGGCTGGGTCTCTAACAATATCCCTAAACCGGCATACCGACCAAAACCCCCCGGTGGCTATCTCCGCGCCAAGTGGGACGACCACGGTACGTGGGCGAGAAGCGCCCACCGTAAATCCACAGCCGCCCGTTGCGCCTCCGAGACGTAATTGTCTCGGCCGTCTCGGAGTTTTAGGGGGCGCAGTTGCGCCCCAGTTATGGATAGGCGCCCGCGACGGACACAGGCCACAGTGCCGCCGCCCCTCTCGGGGTCACTTTCAGTGAGGACGCGCCGCCCCCGCAGCGCGCCCAGCGACCCCAAGGGCCGCTTTGAGTCGCCTTTTGCGACAGGCAGGGGATACCGTGGTGGGATTCTAACGCCCCCTTGCCACAGGGCAGATTGATGCATGCCTGGCTAAATGTGGGTAAAGTGAAGAAATGCACCACTGATTACCCCTTCGGAGAATACAGGCGCGAGGTTATGTTCTCGTATGCTGTATATGTATGCTAATACATGACAGAATCGATAGCCGATGTAGTGGAAAAGTTCTAGAGAGGAGGCCAGGATCAGCAAGCTCAGTGTTGGACGCCCATCTTGCGAATGGCGGATAACCTAAAGGTTAAGGTAAAGGTCGCTGAATGCAGGCGACCAACAGATCCCTCTGGAAGTACATACATACATAAACTCACGCCTGTATTCCCCGAAGGGGTAGTCAGAGGTGCATTTCTGCACCCACATTTCGCCAGGTATGTATAAGTCCCAAGTAATAAGGGGCGTGCCTATTGCCGTTTTTCGGGCATATTTCAAGACTCCGTGCTGTTACTGAGAATTTCCTAATGGAAAAACCCAATAACACTTTGCCCGACCCGGGAATTGAACCCAGGACCTCTAGATCGCACGGCACATACTTGTACCCCTAGACCACGAGGCAGTCTTTGGAAGTCTTTGTGAGACGCCTGAATCAATTGATGAGTCTGATGATGATCATATACGTTAGGGACTTACAGAGCACATGAGATGGCATAAGATTGTTAAACTTACAGCGTCCACCGCAACGTACTCCACATATGTAGCAAATCCTTCGTTTAACCACAGATCTCTCCACCACGACGGCGTCACGAGGTTCCCGAACCACTGGTGAGCGATCTCATGTGCTACTACTGTTGCCACGTGAACCTTGTCCATCGTAGCCGACACTCCAGTCTCGTAGAGCATCGCTATTTCTCTGGAAAATATGGAATTAAATCGTTTAAGTTTGGAAGATGAAATAAAGCTAATATTGGAAATGCAAAAATAATTTTAAATCTTACGCTTCCACGCCTAAATCTTGAAACTTAAGAATTTTGGTTTTGATAATTTTTACGTAGGTAGATTGTGATAGTGATGGTTAAAGCGTACTTTTTAAAAGTAACATCCCCACAATTCTAGAGCATTATCTAGAAATAGAGTGAGACAACCCGACCACTACTAGTTAAACACAAAATCCAATGTGTCGAAACCAAAGTGTTTGGCGGTACGTGATCAGCCTGCATATACCGAGTATTAAATCGAGGTAATAAAATAAATTAATATTCTAGGTTATGCTAATTTAATTTTGAACATTAAAAAATTAAATAAACACACAGCTAGTCTGTTTAGAACTGACATTTGTTTTATACTTTTAACGTTTAACATCTTAAGTCTATCCACATTAACTGTGACATTTTGATAAAATATAGTGACAAAAAACATCAAATATATTTCTGCATTTTCATTAAATTTGCAAGCACAATGACAAAAGCACAAACAACAAAATAGTTCAAACACATTCGATGGGAACTCAACCATCTGCGACGCCAGCCATAAATTATTTGCTTGGCGCATATCGTACTACACGATGTAATGAGCATATGAATAGGTTATATGACATGTTCTATCGATTTATTTGCAAGTTATTTTGAAAGCTGGGCACAGCTTTCAGCCACCTTATATAGAAAGTCTCCTTAAATTTATTTCCTGACAGCCCCGTGGCGCAGTTGGCTAGACACCAGCTTGCAAAACGCGAGGCCGCGGGTTCGATCCCCGCACCGAGACAAATGTTTGTGTGATCCACAAATATTTGTTTCGGGTCTGGGTGTTTGTGAGACCGAAAAGTCTCTCGTAGTTTCTGATACCCACGACACAAGACTTGTATCTTAGTGTGGGATCAGAACTATGTATGTGACTGTTAGGTGTATTTATTATTTTATTAATTTCAAAATTCCCTTTTAAGTCCAGGCCTCCAGTAGTTATATACCAAAAGGCTTATTTTTAAAGCTGCAAAAGTCGTCTCAAGTGACGGTAAATGCCTTGCGGTCCAAATAGTTTCCCTTATCAGTATACATAGCCCGGCCTATTTATAACTAAGTACATACATAGGCTGCCCTCAAATGCAGTTTGATAACCGTGGTCACTGTCTTTTTTGTCTCTGTCAAATCAAAATCTGTCGCATAATTTCGTCAAGACTTTTACTCCTAGTTCCTACCACTGATTAAACGAAATAAGCAATCAAAGGCGTCATCCATCATATCGCCCCGTTTATTAAACTACCAGCGATAAAATCAGTCTATTGTCTTATCAAGGCACGGGAACCCCTAAACATTCCGATCGCACCCTAACAATGAAACGATAGCTCAGCCCTTCGCTGATAAATACCCCTACAATCATTCGTCAAGGTCCCTTCTTACGTTTAGTTGCGAGCCCTCCGAATTAACTGTCACTGGAAGTAATTGCATTTTCCGATTCGTCACGATTGAACCATCTGTTTTAATGACAAATCTGATACTATGAACGTGAATTGTATCGTTGGATATTTGTCGCTCTGGTGAACAACGGCTGAACATCATCAGCCCATATCTCACTGCTGGGCACGGGCCTCCACTACAACTGAGAGGGTTTAGACCTTAGTCCACGCTGGCCTAGTGCGGGTTGGCGGACTACACACTTTTAGGTGTGCAGGTTTCATCACGATGTTTTCCTTCACCAAAAAGTACGTGATAATTCATTGTGAATACACACATAACTTCGAAAAGTCAGAGGTGTGTGCCTGGGGTTTGAACCCGCGACCGTCGACATTCTCGACCGCGTGCCTAAGCCTCGAGGCCATCACGACTTGTTACGGCTGAACAAGTTTGGGCAAAATATGTTTCTCAAATAGCATAAATTAGTTCTCAAGTATGAATCCTGGTAGGTAGTGCATAATTCATATACATATTTTGTTGTACTGCCTCAAGGTCTCGCGGTGCAAGTGTGTACGGTGCGCTCTAGAAGTCCTGGGTTTGATTCCCTAGTTGGGCAAACTGTTTTGTATTTCCTATTGCGAAATTATTAGTAGAACGTCAGGGAGCTCACTCCCTATGTTGTGACATTGTCAAAAAACAGAATTGTCAAAAGTGGGTGCAGAAATGCACCTCTTACTACATCTTTTGTGTATAGCCGTGAGTGTGTATGTCTGTCTGTACAGCTTTTTTGTGCCAACGCTAAAATCTGAAGGCTATTGCTGAAGGTTCTCTTGCTTTATTTTATTAAAATTATGTATTAAATTTATATTATAATCTTTGATAAACAATTACAGAAAATATATAAAACTAACCTGAAAGTCAGCAACCCCCAGTTCTCCATAGCGCCGTTCTTGAAGTCCGGAAGCGCTATCATGTCGATCTTCGGGAGCGGGAACTTTATCTTGTAGTAGTCCTCTAGGAACCTCAGAATCTTCGGACCAATCTCGAGGGCAAAAGCGGCGGAAGGCAGAGCTTCTCTTCTCGCCCATACTGAGAAGTTCTTGTCAGTCATGTTTTGGAAGTCTGTGATAGTGAAGGCGACCAAGTAGGTGGACATGGGGAGCGATTCCGAGTAGTGGTCCCAGATATAGTCGGGTAGTGTTTCGCTGTAATTATAGTAATAATTTGTGAAGTGTATGCTGGAAAGTTCGTCGCCCAGACATAGAACCTTATAAAAAAAGACACACACACATCTTATAATGAAGTAATAACTTTGTAGATTCATGAATCTGATCTGGACTATTTTCCCTTTAGTTTTCAACATGTATCCCTTAATCAAAGAACCAAATTTAGATAAAAACATAATTAGATTAATTACTTTATTTATACTTCCTCCCTTAAATTTGGAACTACCCTCAATAGAACTATAAATCTTCTCACAATGTTGCTATGTTTTACAATGTGTCAAAACTAGTTATAAAATAAGTATAGGCTTCAAACTTAGAGACTTACTGCGGCTCCTTACTGACTAGGTCCATGTTGGAGAGAGAAGACATATTGGCTGGACGCGCTATACTGATGGTAAAGCGTGCTTTTAGTGCGGGCTCGTCCCAGCATGGAAACGCTCTTCGCGCATCCATTGCTTGGAACTGAGTTACTGCGATCCATCTGTAATAGGAAAAGTCATCACAAATACATGACTAATCATATCTACTCTTTTTGAAGTTTTTTTTTTTTATTGCCTTAGTAAGCAGACGAGCAAACGGTCCGCCTGATGGTAAGCAGTTACCGCCGCCCATGGACTAAAGTAATGCCAGGGGCACAACCCAGCCGCTGCCTACCGTGAGCCTACCTACCTCCCTTTCGGTATTTCGGAGGAGGCCGAAAGAGGTATATATGTCGGGGTCTCCGGCCTTCCAACTTGGCGCGTGGAGCTATTGTCCTCTTACGAACCAATAGGATATATAAAAAAAGTAATATTGTAGAGGTAAAAGTTTGTGATTGTGTTTATGTTTATGTTTAAATTTGGTATGGAGGTAGCTTATCTAGATTATGATAAGTTCATTTTTAAAAAATCTTATTTGACGCGAGTGATACTGCAGCGATCAGCTAGTCAGATAAATATAAGAGTAATAAACCAAACTAAAAAAGATTCGTGGTCTCGCGGTACAAGTATGTGCCGTGCGATCTAGAGGTCCTGGGTTCGATTCCCGGGTCGGGCAAAGTGTTATTGGGTTTTTCCATTAGGCAATTCTCGGTAACAGCACGGAGTCTATAAATGTGCCCGAAAAACGGCAATAGGCTCGCCCCTATTACGTGGTACTGATACATACTTGGCGAAATGTGGGTGCAGAAATGCACCTCTGCCTACCTCTTCGGGGAATACAGGCGTGAGTTTATGTATGTATGTATTTTTTTTAATAATTAAAATTAAAGTTAGAATAATTTACTACACATATAAAATAAAATATATTTTTTTAATATAAAAAAGCGTGGGGTGCTTCCTGAAAATATAATTTATATAAACGTTATACATATAAAGATAAACTACTGTCAATCATGAAAATGTCTTGTCACTTTTCAATACAATAATAATAAAACTTATAGGCACACAAACTGGTATACCAAAGCATTGCCCTCAACGTTTATAACTATTAAATAAATAGTAATGATATTTATTTAATGAGGACAGCTACAAGCAAAAAACAATTCTATTATAAATATAAATAAATAAATACACCCAACAGTCACATACATAGTTCTGACCCCACAAGATACAAGTCTTGTGTCGTGAGTATCAGAAACTACGAGAGACTTTTCGGTCTCACAAACACCCAGACCCGAAACAAATACTTGTGGATCACACAAACATTTGTCTCGATGCGGGGATCGAACCCGCGGCCTCTCGTTTCGCAAGCTGGTGACTAGCCAACTGCGCCACGGGGCTGTCAACAATACAACAAAGTCAAAGCTAAAATCAGCTTTATTTAAATATATCCTTTAGTGATTTCATTAAATTTTCCTGCAGTAATAAGGAACATTACTCGACAGTTGAGGCTACTGTTTTTGGCAACCAACTAAACAATCACGAGGATACAATCAATGTATCGATTGAGCACCAAATCCTGTCATTTGTATGCTGACCACGCGAACATAAATCAATGTAACTCCGCATCGACCTCACCTTACGTTATGCAAATTAATTGGCCATTGTAAAGGAAGATTTAAAAAGTATCGCCAAAAAGGAACATTTACCTGTGGAAACGGATCCTGATGGCATTGGCTATGAACTCGAGGTTTTTGAATACGTTTTTGACAAGGATATATGGTAAGGCAAAAAAGTAAATTTTAGATGCAGGTAATAGTCACGGTTATGTCCCAATGTTGAATTTGTCGAAATCGTATAAATAACTAATGGGTTGAAAAAACTAGGACCCCATAAGGATGCGCTAAGTGTCACAGATCAGTGTCATTTCTGTAAGGACTACTGTCGATCCTAGTGTGAAAGAGATAAACAGCTGACTTTGGATGTACATGTACTCCTTACACTCTTGCGTTGAGCAATTTTATATGCCGTTTAAGATATCCCTATTTTTGTATGTTTAGCATATAACATAGCACATTAGCATATAACTAGCAAAGCCAACCGAAAAAATACAATTGTATTGGTTAAATAAAGTCGAGAACATTTCAACAATTATGTGAGTGTAAGGAATTTTATTAATCAAACTAAAAAGCCAAAGCATTTATTGTATCCCCGTGCACCGTTACTACTAGTTCCACTTCACCCGCATGCAGTTACTTCCCGAGATCTTCGAGACTATTTCACAAAAGCCCTATGTCCGTACGAAAAATCATTGAAACCGGAGTATTTAATTGGTTGCAAATATACACATTTCCTCATAATTAGATGATTATATTATTTAGCAACAATTTGAAGTACGTCCTACAAAATATTAAAAATCTGTACTCAATTAATTCGCATTACCCTCAAATTTTAATATAAATTATCTGTATTGCAGACGAAGCATGTATCTAGCGCATTATTTTGTAATATATTATTTTGACACCATTGTCTAACGCCCTTCTTTGCTGTCTGGTGTTGTGACTACAACACACGAGACCAAAACACACACCTATCCCCATTAGCAAATGTTTGTTGGGGTAATTAAGCCGGGACCGCGTTGTTTAAAGGTTTTCCACATATCTGTAACACGGTCTCAACCCCTCGAATACAAACATAATGAATTACAAGCAAATTTTACATAGCTAAAACGATGTTGATCAATTTGAAGGGAAATCTGCAAAGTATATTTTTCTATACTATAAATTAATATAATTTCACTTGAATAATGAATTTTATAAACACTATCAAATATTTTCAGTTGCACATTTATGGATAAGCCTTTAGTAAATTACGGCGAATGATGACCTGTTATTAAAGATCTAAATATTAAAGTTGGCATTTTGTAGCAAGCGACCAAAACGAAACCGTACGGAAAAATATGGTCTATTTACTGAATATTGAAGACAAAATAAAATGACAAAAAAACCTTACCTTTTCACACCCTTCTCCTCGTAGGAACTTCTGTAGAACCCGTGCAAATTGTCATTGAGTATACCAGTATACGATATGTTCAGGACATACTGCTTGCCTACAACCAGCGGCTGGGCCAGACTCACTATGTGGAAGTGACGTAAGGGCTCTTCAGATCTTCTAGTAATCACAACAGGTTTACCGTCCTCCTTACCATACAACTTCACATCATGCAAAGTCAGCTCCACGCCGTGAAAGACCACTTGGTCGGTTTCGTTCAAAACAGTTAGCACAACATTCACTTCTCCATCGAAAGTGAAATTCCCTTCAACAATATACGGCGTGATCTTCAAGTTGTACCGTTCTGGTTTAATATTGCCAGGAAGCCGAAGATCACTTGGCGATGGCAGAAGTTCTTTCGCTATCTGAGTAGTGGTTTCAACTGGTTCGTATTTGCTCTCCGTCGTGAGGGGTATGACCAGCAATTTTGATTGGTCACAGTGACAGAGTTCGTATTTTGTGACGTTTGCCAGGGTATCAGTCCGCGGGCATGCCGCGTAGTTGTAGACCAGGAGCGAGGCTGTGACGAGGGTCAGGCCGAAGATCACCAGGATGACTAAGGCCAGTGGCTTGGAGAGATGGACCCCGCGCGTGGTCTTCGTGGAGTAATCTGTAGTGGCGTCCATTACGTTCAGCGGTTCGTGGGCTTGGGTCATCACATCACCATTGACGCGACCTGGACATAAAAAATGAGTGAATTAAATAGTTCCATTGACATCTGGATTTGCTTTCGAACCCAAAAAACACGCCAAAGACTTTGCGAAGGACGTGTTTCATTGATAAAACGATTTTTTATACGTGGTATGTTATTAAGATGAGTAAGCCCCACTTTTAGCAAGCCAAGCTTTGGCAAAGTGTATACAAAGACGACAGATTGATATAATTTGCGAAGGGCAATAAGATTGACCTTCGTATGCGCAAAATGAGGTTTCTGCACCACGAGGTAACATTTCTAATGTACATACATACATACGAGAGTATAATTTACTGCAAGAGAAAATTCACCACAGGGAGTGATTGTGAGCTCGGTCTTAAAGTAACAGACGACGTCACCCAGTCGACCATCTGCTTTTTGTACCTACATCCATTTTTTTTACTATAAAACATTTATACTTTGTTTATTTTTACATATTAAACATTCTTTAAAATGCTATAAAAAATTGAAAAAAATAAGAAAAGTTAGTTCAAAATCTAAAACCCAAATATTGAAGAATCTCTCCGCAAAAAGTTTAAAGAATATTCTCACCCAATTATGTAATGTGCAATTTGCACACACTCACACGCATGATTAAAAAAGGTATAGGTATACCCTCTAGTCCCTCTACACCCAGTTTATAACAACTCTGGCCTCCTACCTAAAAGGTATCATGACGTTTTTCGGGCATATTTCCAAACTTCGCGCTAGTGCTGAGATTTTCCTAACACTTTGTCCAATCCGAGAATCGAACTGGTGACATTAGATCACACTTACGCATCGAGACCAACGTGTCAAACTTTTCAATTGACATCACAACTCACATACTCGTATACATACCTGACACTTGGTATGTGAATATATAAATAAACTCAGCTTAGCTCAATGAGCGTAATAAAAACACGAGTATTGCAAAATACGGTTGGTTATATCTGATAATTAGACAATTATTGGTGATAATTGCCCTCAGACAGGTTTCCCACGCGGTGGAGACAATTCTCTAGCTAACATGATTGAAACGCGAAGATAGCACGAGTGTGTTGGTCTTTAATACAATTTATTTTACATGTGAGTTTTATATTTGATCGTTTATGATACTTCTACGTGATTTTTTTATGTAAATGAGTAAGTAAAAAAAAACATTGGATATAATCTGTAGTTATATTGATTAAGAAAAACCATTCACTTGCTAGGGATAATGTTCCCAAACTTAATCCAAGCTATTATTTTGGTATATGTACCGTGTATACATCCATATGCATTTATTAAAGAGCGGTTATTTCAGTATTACAAACAGACACTCCAATTTTATTTATTTACATACATACATACATACATAAACTCACGCCTTTATTCCCCGAAGGGGTAAGCAGAGGTGCATTCCTGCTCCCACATTTCGCCAAGTATGTATCAGTCCCACGTAATAGGGGGCGAGCCTATTGCCGTTTTTCGGGCACATTTCCAGACTCCGTGCTGTTACCGAGAATTTCCTAATGGAAAAACCCAATAACACTTTGCCCGACCCGGGAATCGAACCCAGGACCTCTAGATCGCACAAAAACGTTATCCATCCCATTCACAACGTACAAGCTTTACTTATTCGTGTTACCCCTAATTACTGTTCAATAAGGGCCCAGTCATACGATATTACTATTAAACCACATGCATCGGTTGCATCACAGACGGCTTGGTGTAATCTGGAGGCGACGCTTCGTCACATCGGCCAACGTATGTAATCATTTGTGTGGTGTAGATGGAAACAGATATATAGAGACAAGGAAAATGAGTGCACATAACTAGAAATTACTTTTGCAGGTTTACTACGAAACTTAGCAATAGATTGAGCTTGTTGTTGGACTATATGTTGGATATGCAAAGGAAATACCTACAAACAATAATTAGCCAATAGAGTAAGAGATAAAATGTAAAAAATAGGTGTGGTTTCTTTTTTAATATTGTTCATAGTATAAGATAATTTCTAGCGTAGAGCACGTAATAAATGCAATGGCCTCGAGGTTTAGGCGCGCGGTCGAGAATTTCGGCGGTCGCAGGTTCAAACCCCAGGCACACACCTCTGACTTTTCAAAGTGATGTGTGTATTCACAATGAATTATCACGTACTTTTTGGTGAAGGAAAACATCGTGATAAAACCTGCACACCTAAAAGTCTTAGGATTTTCTTAGGTGTGTAGTCCGCCAACTCGCACTAGGCCAGCGTGGTGGACTAAGGCCTAAACCCTCTCAGTTGTAGAGGAGGCCCGTGCCCAGTAGTGGGACGTATTTGGGCTGGTGACGACGATTTATCAGTCGATGACATAAATTACCATAAATTACTACAAACAGGTACCTATTCATCATCATCAGTCCATATATGTACGTCCCATTGCTCCGAGCCTCCTCTACAACTAAAGGGGGTACCTATTCAACTGTTCTTAATTTCGTAATCTTTATTCAGTAACAGAAGGAAAGCTATTTACGTGGAGTAATTAGCTTATAACAATTACTATCGGAACTGTCAATGTCTTCGGACAGTCAAACTTATACTCGTACTAAGGTCCACTCTATAACATAGCACTGATTAAAATCTCTTAGTGACGTTATTGCGTATGAAGACGTAACGAAATATAGCAATTGCCTATACATCTATTCTACTGGAAAAGGCCTCAACTTAGTTGGTACCAAACGCAGGGCGATTCGTCACTAAATTTCGCTTCGTCCTGATGTTAAAACGATCAAGCTATCAGGCACTTTAATTGAGCAAGTTACATATGTCTCCATATCATTAAAACACTCAAATTATCTGCTATATCAATCATACCAAAACGCTCTCTCCCATGACTCGCGACCACACAAAACAGTGATTACTTGTACAGATCTCAATCGAGATTGTAGCCCAAGTGAAATGAGGGCGTTGTTGATTGAATCGTCCGAACATTATTAATACATAAATAAATAATTTATTGTGACGCGTTTCGTTGTCGTTTTAAATGAAAAAGGATCTTTTATTAAGATTAATGGCTGGCGACGCTCGTGCGCGGAATATTGATTTGTTGGTGGATGAAGTATTAAAATTAGGCTAGGTCATAATGTGTGGCGAATGACATCACCAGCTGATAGTAATTGAATTATTTATCATAAATTATACATACATACATATGTATATAGTATGTATGTATTACATACATTCGCACCCTTTTATCCAAGTTTGTATGTAGTGGTAGACAAAAATGTATTTCTGCACCCGCGTTTTGGGATCGTTTTTTTATTTCTACGTAAGAGCCTTTTGCTTCTTTCGGGCGGACATACAAACTCCTTGGTACTGAGAATTTCCTAATAACCCGATAACACATTCACCCAATCTGGGAATTGATCGCGGAATCTCTAGGTCGAACAACACACAAATGTGCCGTGACGTCACGGGCCAGCTTATGAAAAAATATGATCGTAAGTGAAAATAATAAGTCGTGATGGCCTCGAGGTTTAGGCACGCGGTCGAGAATCTCGACGGTCGCGGGTTCAAACCCAAAGCACACACCTCGGACTTTTCGAAGTTATGTGTGTATTCACAAAGAATTATCACGTCCTTTAACGGTGAAGGAAACCATCGTGATGAAACCTGCACACCTAAAAGTTCTTAAGAATTTCTCAGGTGTGTAGTCCGCCGATCCGCACTAGGCCAGCGTGGTGGACTAAGGCCTAAACCCTCTCAGGTATAGAGGAGGCCCGTGCCCAGCAGTGGGACATATATGTGCTGATGATGATGTGAAAATTAACGGGTTGCGAAACACGTGCGCGACATATTGATTTTTTATTTGATTAGGTATTCAAATTAGCATAGATCATACCGAATGAGCAGCAAAATACATTAGATCATATTAATTTATCAAAAAATGCTATTTATTAGCGGCGCATATTCTACATGCCAATACTAGGCACGGTGTTCGCAGCGACTGATAAGGGTAAGGTCTCAGTCTATCACGCTGGGCTAGCGCGGATTAGTTGTCTAGTATCTTAAAAACGAGACATTATCCATTTTATTAGTCCTGCATAATAATACCAAGCAGAGTTAAAATTTAACGCCTAATGTTAAAAAGGCACGAAAACCTTGAAAGTATCAACCATAATACTTTCTCTAAATGAGGGAAACGTCTATAAAACTTCATTATTTCGTGTAACTTCGTTGAGCCCGTAGATTCCCGAAGGACTCCGAACTCGGGCTCAAGGTTACTCGTGCCTCCCCATGGCGACTGACTTAATAGCAATTTAATGGCGATCCTTTAGGACCTTGTAGCGTTTATGTCCCTGAATTTTGACAAGGACGAAGGTTAAATACGAGGATTCGAGATAATACTTTGTATAACCTTTTTAATGGCTAATGACATGTAGTATCAAAGAATTAATAGCAGTATCGATTTCACGAATAATAATACTATAGCAGTCGTACTCTCAAAAATGGAATTCCCAATTAGAATTTCTAATTTTCTCTCTTTCAATTCATTTTCATCATCATCATCAGCCCATATTGTACGTTCCACTGCTGGGCACGGACCTCCTCTACAACTGAGAGGGTTAAGGCCTTAGTCCATCTTAGTTTCAAATAAATTGTTTTAAATTGTAATGTTTCTCGACCCTTAATATCATTTTATGACTTTCACTTATTCGGCCATGTGGGTTTAATGATAAAGTATTGAATGATTTATTTTACGACCGCCTGCATAATCTAACAGTTTTGATTCCTATTTGACATTCACGGAGGTGCTGTCTCGAAGTTTTGAAACGGGAAGTGGCAAGAAATATTGGTTTAAAGGCTTAAGATCGGTAGAAGACCCGTTTATTGTCTAACCCTGTTTTCGGGATTTTATAATGTTTGGTGTCTGCCTCGATAGTCCCGCGGAAAAGTCGAAAAGTCAGAAGTGTGTGCCTGGTGTTTGAACCTGCGACCGCCGAGATTCTCGACCGCGCGCCTAAACCTCGAGGCCATCACTACGAGTACCTACTTCTACTTGAGTTTATACAAGAGCCAAATTAAATTAATAAGTAATAAAAATTAACAGCCATCTTGATTGTTTAAAAAAACAACGCTTATTTATAATTCAAATACTTTTCAAACAACTATTATTTAATTGCTGAGTAAAAAAGCTGAAAGGTTTTTAAGTACGTTATAAAGGTAAAAATAATGTCATTCTACAAAAAGGCTATTAGCATTCTCAAAGTCGTTACACGAAATTACAAGCATTATAGTTAAAAGAAATTAGGTCCATTAAACAAACTTTTTGGTTATTTTTTAATAAATAAAATCTTTTTTGCTTTATCTTTATTAACAACTGTTTTACTCGCAAAATTTAATTCTATGGAGCTTCTAAATAAGTTAAATACTTATTTTGCAAAAAAAAACCCGGCCAAGTGCGAGTCGGACTCGCGTGAAGAGGGTTCCGTACACACAAACTTAACATTGGAGTTGATTTTTTTTATGGTATGCACAATATTGAGTGATTTAGCATGTTATGTAAATATCATGAACTTCCCATAGGTTTTCCTATAATCTACATTTTAGGTTTAGTAGTTTCAGAGATAAGGGGGGGGGGTGGTCAATTTTCGTCTATTTTCTTGAATAACTTGGAAACTATTTATTTTAAAATTACAAAAAATATTTTTCACAACAAGACCTTTCATTTGATATGTCACACGATGCCGATAAATATTTTTTTTCCACCTTCCCCCCAAAAATGACCTCCCATATACAGATTTCATCCATTCACGTCACAGAAATTGATGTGTGTACCAAATTTTAACTTAATCGGTCGAGTACATTCGGAGATAATTGACTGTGAGCGACGGACAGACGGAAACACGAGTGATCCTATAAGGGTTCCGTTTTTTTTACAGAACAGAACCCTAAAAACAAAGAAAATATGTAGATATGTATATTTGAAACATAATTGAGTTACCAGTGGTGTAATTTATAAAAAAAGTTGTATCTTAATAAAGCCAAAGTTTAATAGGTACTTATTTTATACTTTAGTAATTTATGCTGACAAGGCCGACTTTTGAGATGAACTCACAGCCAATCCTTTTTAATTAATTAAACTATATATTTTCTCTTTATATTGTTTTTTTTTAACGTAAGTTAAATAGAAAACCAGTTTTGCAAAATTAAATGATAATTCTAAATTTATACTCTGGCTTTCTATACTACCGAAACTTATTGAACTCTACTAAAATGAATGTGTGACCTAATACGGATTGGTTTTACATACATTTCACTCTCATGAGCATTTATTTCGCGATATCTTACATTGCTTTGACTTAAGCCATTATGATTACCATTACCATTACTATTACCCACTGCACTATTCAAGATTCGTAACTATCCTTATACATTTCCCGCGAAACATAGCCCTTTAAAAAAAAGTAGGAGCTTGCAATTTCCCACAACACATCACGCGAAAGACTGCACTTCGTACAAGCATAAAGAGGACACCGAACATGTTCCTGTTCCAGATTATAAGTTTCTTTGAGGCGCATTTAAAGTTCGCGTTTGTAAAGAAGAAACTGCTCTTTATGTGAACATTGAGTGTTTGAAAGTGTGCGAATTGCCATATTTATTTTTAATACATACATACATACATATACTCACTCCTGTATTCCCTGAAGGGGTAGGCAGAGGTGCATTTCTGCACCCACATTTCGCCAAGTATGTATCAGTCCCACGTAATAGGGGGTATTTTTAATATGAATGCCGAAATGCACCTCTATCTATATCTTCGTTAAATTCAAGTGAGGTTATGTATATATCTATTTTTAAAGGTTAAACAAGCAGAGGAAGGCCAAAGAAAAGATGGATGGAGTGCGTGAGAGAAGATATGAAAGAAAAAGGCTTGAATAAAGACATGACGGCTGATAGGGATGTTTGGAAGGATAAATCATACTGCGCCGACTCCAAATAAAATTGGGAACAGTGCAACGGAACTACGGGCTGATGATGATGCACGAATACACAATAATATGGATACTAAATATATACATACATACACATGTATGTATATATTTCCAGTGGCATCTAACTAAAGTGGTATGACAATGCCCTGTCAGTCCGCGCATCAATTGCCGAGTCCTACAGTCTGCTCATTGACTTACAAATGCACTACACTGGATAGAATGTGGGCTGACGTATGCTTCTTGGGTAGTTTACTATGTACAATGTAGTATGTGACTTTATATACTATGTGCCTACATATTAGATACCTTTTGTAGACAATTGCCCACTAAGCAATCACACCACTTTGGGTGATGCAATAATCAATATTAGATTCATTAATATTTGTAATAAGCAGGCAGTCGCTCTCTGAACGTTGTACTGTGTATACCTAATCTGCTTTCAAAATATAATACGTTTATACAAATGTTCTTCGTCATTTGTGTTCTACCTTACATACACACCATCATAACACACCAACACCATCAGGCAAAATTATATCAAAAATCATCAATAACATTTAAAAAAATATAGGCTATTTTCTACACACTTTTAACTCCGTGTTAATATTAATATTATACCTACTTTCTAAAACAATGGCTTAAAAATTAATCCAGCAGGAGTCTAACAGTAATCCGCGATGAAACGTAGCTTATATCTCCAAGAAATGATGTCTATAACTTTCTTCGGGTTTCAACCTATCTATATAGTCAAACTTCTCAACATCGGCTAAGGTTTTTAGGCGCGAAACGTCAAAAATACACAAACTCGCTTTCGAATGTATTTTTGGTGAAAAGGGTGATGGAATCGTCATCATCATTATGAATATTGAGGACTATTAAAATACACACATGCTTTTACATTATTTGTTACCTATGACGTCAAAGAGGTAGACGAAAGTGATTGTTTCAACACATTCTGTGTCTTTCTCTGTTTTATCCCAAAATAATTTATAATTTCCTAAGTCTTAATAGTCAAAGTCGTGATGGCCTTGAGGTATGGGCATGCGGTCGAGAATCTCGACGGTCGCGGGTTCAAACCCCAGGCACACACCTCTGACTTTTCGAAGATATGTGTGTATACACAATGAATTATCACGTACTTTAACGGTGAAGGAAAACATCGTGATGAAACCTGCACACCTAAGTGTTCTTAGGAATTTCATAGGTGTGTAGTCCGCCAATCCGCACTAGGCCAGCGTGGTGGACTAAGGCCTAAACCCTCTCAGTTGTAGAGGAGGCCCGTGCCCAGCAGTGGGACGTATATGGGCTGATGATGAATAGTCAAAGTCAAAATAAAAAAATCTACATACATAATCCTCACGCCTATGTTCACCGAAGGGGTAGGCAGAGGTGCATTTCTGCACCCACATTTCGTCAGTATACATCAATCCCACGTAACTGGGGGGCGGGCATATTGCCGTTTTTCGGGCACATTTCCAGCCTTCATACTGCTTCTGAGAATTTCCTAAGGAAAAAACTCAATAACACTTAACCAGACCCGGGAATCGAACCCGGGATTTCTAGATCACACGACACATCTTTGTGCCGCGAGACCTCGAGGCAGTCAAAATAATCTTTATTCAAGGAGACATTTACAAGTATTTTTGAATCAGTCAGTCAGTTTTAAAAAATGGTGCTTCCACTATTCATAGTACTCTCACATTGTTACAAATTCCGCGCTAAAGATGATGCAAAACCTAGTCCACTAAAACTGGTCTACATTTTCCAATAAATCCGCACTTTCCTTCCACAAAAACCAATGAAACCAACATAGGAAGGTCCACGTTCAAGTTTGTCGGTAAGGCGAACAAGGTGATCTAGCCGCGCTGTGATTCACACGACCTAAGGGCCGCCGCGATATGCCACACGCCTCTCACAATTAGAAGGCGATTCGGTTTGAGACCTCGTATAATTACTAATTAGCTCATTTGCGACCCGTAATATACAAATTGCATCCGTAGCCCCACCCTGTACATTAGGTCTCATCATCATCAGCCCATATACCTACATATGTCCCACTGCTGTGCACGGGCCTCCTCTACCACTGAGAGGGTTTAGGCCTTAGTCCACTACGCTGGCCTAATGCGGGTTGACGGACTACACACCTAAGAAATTCCTAAGAACTTTTAGGTGTGCAGGTTTCATCACGATGTTTTCCTTCACCATTAATGTACGTAGTAATTCTTTGAGAATACACATACAACTTCGTACAGTCATAGATGTGTGCCTAGGATTTGAACCCGCAACCGTCAAGATTCTCGATTGCACACCCAAACCTCGAGGCCATCACGACTTAGTTAATTACATTAGAGGTCTAGTCTCCTCAATTTTTATGCCTATAAGTTGGATGGACGATCTGGTAAACGTAACTGGCAGAAGTATTTGTGCAGGCCGGCATGATTGTGTCGACCAGCGGGTGACCATATCGTTTCTCGCTGGTCGGTATTATTTTCTTGGACTCCACTGTGCTTACCATCAGGTACAGTGGAGTCACTTTGCCGTGCCAGTATAAAAAAAAAGATAGAAACGAATGGCATGCTAGAAGAGAGGCCTATGCCCAGCAGTGGGATGAAAAAAAGGTCCGAATGATGATCATGATACCTATATACGTCAGAAATGTCTCAGATTTAAAGCAGCGGCTGCCGAAAGTATAACTGTACAAACCGCTCCCGTAATCCTAAGGATTATTTTTTAATTCAAAATCCTAATGATGGATTTGAAAATATACCAGATATACACAAAATAAACAAACCCTAATGTACTAAAACTAGTTACGTCATGTTTTCTTTTCTCACTCAAACGTTAAAGTCATTTCATAATTACACGGAACACCTTGAGGATGTGTACAAACGATCCGAAATTACCCATTGCTTATTCAAGACAATCGTAAAACAGAATTCATTTGCGGATGGATATGAAGTAAACAGTCTTTGTGTGAATTATTTATGGCGTCTAAAACTCACTATAAAATAATAAAAACAATAATGACAATGACTCATTCATCATCATCATCTCATCTTCGGCCTCTCTCACAACCACTGCTGGATATAGGACTCTCCTATGGCACGCCACAGCATCGTGCAGCAGTGATGGCCTCGAGGTTTAGGCGCGCGGTCGAGAATTTCGGCGGTCGCAGGTTCAAACCCCAGGCACACACCTCTGACTTTTCGAAGTTATGTGTGTATTCACAATGAATTATCACTTGCTTTAACGGTGAAGGAAAACATCGTGATAAAACCTGCACACCTAAAAGTTCTTAGGAATTTCTTAGGTGTGTAGTCCACCAACCCGCACTAGGCCAGCGTGGTGGACTAAGGCCTAAAACCCTCTCAGTTGTAGAGGAGGCCCGTGCCCAGCAGTGGGACGTATTTGGGCTGATGATGATGATGATGGCACGCCACTGGGCTCGGTCTTCGGAAGTATCTATCTATCTATCTATGACTCATTAGTAGGAGGATATTTATATCCTGTCGAATAATGTCTACAGTAGATACATAAGTTATAAAACGGGTTTTATATAGTGCCATGCTCCGAGATCACCTCGTGTCATTATCAGGTAATATACGTCCTACTGCTGAGAGGATTTAGGCCTTAGGCCACGCTGGCCTAGTGCGGGTTGGCGGACTACACACCTAAGAAATTCCTAAGAACTATACTATATTACTGTACATCAATTTCGTCAATATATCAAATACGGGCAATTTCATTAAAGTTTATACATAAATTCAATCAACAAACAAGTATATACACACCATTATAACTATGAGAGAGTCAGTCAAAAACCGTTAATGCAGCTTACTTTCACGATGCGATAAGAGAGTAATAACTAGGGCTAATAAATAGCGTTACATTGCGTCTCGGGACACATCCCCTCAGCTTTCTTTGTCCCAGCACAAAGGGCTCGCTCCCTACGTGATGCTCACAAAAGGGTACTATCATAGGGTCGTAGGGCACAAAGGGAGCAGTGAATAGAGCCGTTGCATTTGTTGCCACTCGGCTGACAACTGGTACTGAAGTTGGGCTATCTTTATGGTTTGAATGAGTTTAAAAGGGTAACTTGGGTGGAGTAATTTTATTACGTCAACGAAATAGAGACGCGGTTGTTTGAATTTTATCGTCTTTGATTGCGAAGTTCATTAATATAAAGCGATTATTTAAAAAGTACTTCATAAATAAATCGCGCCTCACTACCCAACACCTAGCATTATGCTTGTAAATTTTAACAGTATAAAAATTAAAGTCAACAAATTTATACCAATCAAAATTGTTTACTACAAACAATTTTTTGGGCCCAAAATTAAAGTTTACGGATAAAGTTGCAAGCAACATCGAGATAAAAAAAACATTTGTAAATTCGTGATAATTTTAAAACTTACTATAGTTACATTCAAATATCGTTTATTTTATTAAATATGTATTACTGGACACCACAAGAACAGAAATAAAATAAAATAGAACTAAAGTAAATACTAGGTGTGTCACAAAAGGCGGTTATAGTTATTTATGAGAAATAGATAGTCATAATAACGTTATCCCTGCTGTTAATTATGTTACGTTATTCAGAAATCTCATAACGACAGTTGCCTACTTTATATTTATTGTTTGTGGACAGTTACACATTCATCTCCCACGAGGTTGATGACTGTTAGGCATCTCAGAAAATGCTCAGGAATTTATTTAAGATGTTTTTCTCAGCCATATTCAATGCGAAAATAAATACACCACACACATAGTTCTCAACCCGCACTAAGATACAAGTCGTGTCGTGGGTATCAGAAACTACGAGAGACTTTTCACAAACACCCAAACCCGAAACAAATACGTGATCCACATGCAAACATTTGTCTCGGTGCGGGGATCGAAACCGCGGCCTCCGTTTCGCAAACTGTTGTCTAGCCAACTGCCCCTCAGAGCTGTTAACACATTAGTACCTGGATGACCGAGCTTTGCTCGGATTTTTTTTTTTTTCAAATTGTGTTTTTTGGAAATTATATTTAAATAAATACTCGGTAATCTCTAACTGTCGTGTTATAAACAGTGCTTTTTTATCATATGCTAAAGGCTTCGTTGCTCCAGCGATCATAATGCCCTGGTGGAATTCACAAAATTATAAAAAAATATAACTATATGTAAAGCCTATTCTGAAATTCTTTCAACTAATTTATACAGTTTCTTAACGTCATTTGATAGCGGTTCACTCAAAATAATATTACCTATATTTGCTCCCCTGAGAAAGATCTAATCCACAACTATGTCTCTCATGAGCATTTAAAAAGTTCTATAGATACGTAACTGTACATACTTTAACGGTAAAGGAAAATATCGTGATGAAACCTGCACACCTAAAAAGTTCTTAGGAATTTCTTAGATGTGTAGTCCACCAACCCGCACTAGGCCAGCGTGGTGGACTAAGGCCTAAACCCTCTCAGTTGTAGAGGAGGCCCGTGCCCAGCAGTGGGACGTATTTGGGCTGATGATGTTGTTGTTGTTGTTGTTGTTGTTGTAGTCCGCCAACCCGCACTAGGCCAGCGTGGTGGACTAAGGCCTAAACCCTCTTAGTTGTAGAGGAGGCCCGTGCCCAGCAGTGGGACGTATATGGACTGATGATGGTGATGATGATACCCCAAGGAGATTTCACAAAAATCACTATATGGAGTGACTAATGCATTAAACAAAACCGCGGACAGACGCCGATAAAAACAAGGAAATGGCGAGTAATACGCATTATTCTAAACAAACAGTAAACTTTATCTGCTTAAGATTCATGGGCAAGGGCATAAAGCTCAGTTTACTTACAAACGTATGTTTAGAAAATACATAAAAAATCTCTATTTCTGTAATAATGGTAGGATCAACAGTTTCAAGAACTGAATGATGAACCATTTTTATGCACACTAGTGTTTTATAGAAAGAAGGTTTGTATTTTATTTAAAACATGTATTGACGTGTCATAAGCAGTGGCGATACTTCCATAGAAGCCCAAAGGCCCAGCTTGCTTAACAAAATAATAATAATCTATGAGCTTTAAATCTTTATTTAACTAAATCAATTTGACATGTTAATGAGAATATCCTGACCCCTCGATAAATAATTATAAACTAGACTTTACTCAATTACCGTGTAACGCTTTTGGGCTTCTATGGAAGTACCGACACTGGTCATGAGTGCTATATTATTGCCTATTTAATAAATAAAGGATTTTTTTTGTTTCATTGTATGTTTATAAAGAATAAACTTTAAACTAAAACTGCTTAACTGATTTTAATGATTTTTGCTATGTACATAGATAAGAACATTGAAAATAACATAGTCTATTTTTTTCCGGGAAAATGTAGTGTTCTCGTAGAATGAGCACAGAGCTCTAACCTGCGCCCGGGCGGAGCTGGGACCCATCGCTTCTATATTATAATTCATTTATTTGAATATTTCACACCATACAGCTTTCACCAATACGATTCTATGAATGATACAATAATGGTATGGAAAAGTAAGCAACTGGCACTGGTTGGTGCGTTTAAAATAGAATATCGACTAGAGAGAAACGACCAAGATTACGGCCGACTAATGAGGGTGGAATATATTAGTTAGGAACGCTAATATTTATAAGGAATCCAACCCTATCACGTCTTTGCCAGTACATGGTTATGGCGCGCCTAGCTGGAAGGTTGGAGAACTAGACATTCCCCTTTTGAGACACCCCGAGGTCGAGAAAGGTGTGTTTAAGACGCTCTCCTCTCGTTAAGAAACATCGTGAAGAAACTTGTAAATCTAAAACGAATTTACAAAAATCTTAGGAGTGTAGTCCGCGTAGGTAGTCATCGTGGTAGACTAAGACCTAACCCAATGACAGCCCCGTGGCGCAGTTGGCTAGATGCCAGCTTGCAAAACGAGAGGCCGCGGGTTCTATCCCCGCACCGAGACAAATGTTTGTGTGATCCACAAGTATTTGTTTCGGGTCTGGGTGTTTGTGAGACCGAAAAGTCTCTCGTAGTTACTGATACCCACCCACGACACAAGACTTTCTACGACTTTCTTCACACTAGACGATCTTAGTGTGGGGTCAGAACTATGTATGTGACTGTTGAGTGTATTTATTATTATTAATCTGCAGTAGAGGAGGCCCTTGCTGAGACGTGGTACATATAGGTATACGAAATGATATAGACGAACTTTCAGCCGCCTATTTTCTAGCTCATTTTGACACCTTTCTACCGACACACTACTATGATGTACAAATTTCCTTGTTCGGTAAATAACAAACTCTACTATTATTATGAAAGCTTTGACTCATCCGCTATGTTACTACGGTCTTACAAAAACCCGAACTCAAGCAAAACATTCTGTCTCGTAATTTTTTCAGTGAAAAAATAAAATAAGTTTGGCTTAACTGTTTTAATCCGACAGGCGTTGAAACCCAGGCGGGATTATTGTCCCACCCTTATAAAGAAAGCAAATCGTTTGCTAATTGTAATACCGTAAAGACACGCTCGATTAAAATTTTAATTTTTCTTTTGAAAATTGTGACGTTTATTTCCTTGAATTATTTATAACCTTTAGATCGCCATGTGCGATAAGGTCGCTATTTGTACCCTTTTCTATGTAGTATATATATTTTATGATTTAAAATGTGTACAATAAAGAGTTAAATAAATAAGTAAACCTAAATTCATAACTTAACCGCAAGGAATTTCTTAGTTGAGCATTTCGTCAACCCAGGCCAGCGTGGTTGACTTTGGTACTCCCAAATTCATTAAACAGGAGCTTAAGGCGTTTTCCCTTTATTAAAAAACATTGTTTGCACGTTAAGTGCACATCTAAAAGTTCTTAGCAAATTACTTACGGGTGCAGTCAGCCCATCCGTATAAAGCAAGAGTGGTGGATTATACCCAAACCCCTGACAGTTTTAGAGAAGGCTTGTGCCGAGCAGTGTGAGGCACTGGCGGTACTTCCATAGAAGCCCAAAAGCTTTAAACGTTAATTGTGTAATGTCTAGTTTATAATTGTTTTTGTTGGGTCATGATATTCTCATTTATATGTCAAATTGCTTTTGTTAAACAAATATTTAGGTAAAAAAAAGCTTAAACATTATTATTCGGAATTTTGTAAGGTAAGCTGGGCTTTTGGGCTTCTATGGAAGTACCGCCACTGGTATGAGGTATAGGCTAATGAATATATTATAACTTAGTCAACTTGCTACAAAGCTGCGAATAAGATTTCCGAAGGCCACATTAGCCATTTGTAAGATTTATGTATCAGCCAAATCAGCGACCATTTTAAACAGTACCTACATAGGATGTGAAACCACATTAATGACTTCAATCACTATACACGATATATATAAGTTATAATAACCGTATAAATGACTCATGCGATTGTATCGTATTCCAAAACCGTCTGTTAATGTACGAACAAGCCGACGCAATATTAACAATCGCGAAGGATTTTGATGAATTTTGGTTAGAGACCTAGATCCTAAGGATTATTAAGGACAATTAAGGGTTTCCGTACCTATAAAGGAAAAAACGGAACCCTAGGAACGAAACCCTATAGGATCAGTCGTGTGTCTGTCTTTCTATCACAATTCTTTTCCTTCAAAATTACTTTGTCGATAGTTTTTTTTTTTCACATTGATTGATTAAATCCATATTAACACAACATTAGGAATTTCTTAGGTGTGTAGTCTGCCATCCCGCACTAGGCCAGCGTGGTGGAGGCCTAAACCCTCTCAGTTGTAGAAGAGGCCCGTGCCCAGCAGTGGGAAAAATATGGGCTGATGATGACATACGATACGCGGGCAAGAGTTCATGCGAAATAATTCTACATATTTGATCTCAAACAATATGTATGCTAAGGATTAACTAATAGCACATTATCAGTCCATACGTGGATAACATTGCTATAAATGTGTACCATAATGATTCCAAACGTATTCTATAGACAATCGCCTCTTAGGCTGAGTAAGGATTCGATTCTCGTCTCAAGACGTTTGATTTTCAATACTTATTTTTGACTTTCGAAACAGTCATAAAAAACTAAACTTGTATTAGGGGACCTTAGCAATAGATCAAAACCATATTCCCATCCTATTCCATAGATGTCAGGATTAAGATTAAAAGAAAAACTTTTCTTGGGTAATGTTAAAACTGATATTTTATCCGATCTGTATCAGCAAGTTTTTTTCAAAGCATAATAATATAAATATAATTAAATGATTAGAAACCGGTATAATAAATTTATTATTAAATTATTTTGTAAACTGAATATCATATAAATTGTTTTTTTTTTGGAAAAGTTTGTATCCAGCTGAAAAAAATCTATGGCTGATAATTTAATATTGACTAAATATTATATATAATATTTTAACGCTAAAGTACAGAGCAATTACTTTCCAAGCTAATTAAAATTAATAGTTCTGTCTAATTGGCGATGTTATTATACTTACTCCAGACAACCTTGCAAGGACTAAAACGACCGTATGGACGACGCTCTACCTTAACGAACATATAATGCACATGTACAATAATAATTTATATTATATATAGGAAAAAATATCCGCGGCGCTATAGTACCTTATTGGATCCTGTCACACACAAGTTTACACAATCACAAAGCACTAATACAGCGCACTATAAGAGCGCACTATCAGGGCGCACTGTTTGTTTACTGTACGTAGAGGCGCGCGCACGGCCCTCGCTCGACTGACAACAAAAACATTTACCTATAGCCGATGTGAATTCCATTGTGGTGGAATTATGTGTCGTGCATGGTGGCGGGAACTGGCGGGGTGTGCGGCGTGCCCCGGCGGCGGATGGTGCGCGACTGCGGCGAGCCGACCCGCCCAGCGGGATGAGGCTTGGATGGGGCTGCCACATCCTTAGGCAGGGAGAGCAGTAAGGTCACTTTTGAATATGAGATTAGAAATTATTTATATGACTAAATCGTTGTACTTCCATAGAAGCCCAAAGGCCCAGCTTGCATTACAAAATTCCGAATATCTTAAAGCTTTGAGTTTATTTAACAAAAGCAATTCAACCTATAAATGAGAATATCCTACCCCGCAATAAACAATTAAAAACTGGACATTACACAATTAACGTGTAACGCTTTTGGGATTTTATGGAAGTACCGCCACTGGGTATTAGAATCCATTTATGTTTAGATGCTAGGCCGAAACACGCTTTCTTAAAAGTTTATAGGTTCGTGCCCAATCTCTCTGGTCTGGTGCGGATGTGGTTTGACCCGCATAAGAAACAGCTTATTTAGGACGCTGGTGCAAGTATGTTTACCGATACCATTTAGGGCGCTGCTCGCCCTGACTGTTGAAATTATGATTAGAATTAAAGCCTAAGCCTATAACATCAAAATACTTAATTTTAGATTCTAATACGACGCAAGAATTATATCATTGCAATTTTTATATATATATCAATCTAGATCGATTTAATCCAAATGATACAAATACTTGATCTACTACGCAAATATATGATAGAAAAAATAGTATAACCGGATACCGGTTTTATACGACTCGTATTTGAAGATCCAAATTATAACTTCATATACGCGACACGGGCTTCCTCTACAACTGAGAGGTTTTAGGCCTTAGTCCACCACGCTGGCTAATGCGGGTTGGCGCAAATTACAACTTATTCATAATTTAAATAGTATAATATTTTCCGACCTGACACACGAAATATAATTAAAACATTTAGCATACTGTTCTTTAGTATACACTGCGCTCGCCCTCCTAATCAAACCATCCGCCAGTTCTCGCGGCGGCGATTGGCCGTGTTTTCCACAGAATTGTGTTTGGTGTTGCTCCACGTTCCTTTCTAGGCGCTCGTGTAGCTAGGCTTCAGTGTTTTATTTTTAAAACTAAAAAAAACACTAGCCTTTGTCCGTTTCCCTCGAGTTACTCTATCATCATCCTTTTTATGTACAAACTTTGTACTCACATTTCGGGTCCTCAGGGGGAGAATTTTGAAAAGTCCCTTCTTAGTGGATACCATGAAGACTACCTGTAAAGGTACCGAATTTTATTGCCAATCAGTGGTAAGAGCTGCGTGTTGATAGATCAGTCAGTAAGAAATGTCATGTAATATACATATATGTTACTGTAAAAGCTCGAATTATGGTAAATCCTAAGATTTCCACGTAAAACCTAAGATTTACCAACTCTTAATGGTAAAAGTCCGAGCAGTTTTACGATTCGAAATTTTACCACCATACATACATAAAAACGTGTTATAGCTAATTGGAATTAATGATTAAGAATTGCTTATTGTTTTATTCCCAAAACCAACATTTACCTACCAGTCGTCAGTGGAAATACCGAGCATGTACTAAATTCTAATGGCAAAAGCCCGAAAACATCGCGTTTTTTTTAATCCTTACATTTATCAACTCAAGTAGGTAAACCCTAAGATTTACTGATAAGATTGACCAATATACGGGCTTTTACAGTAACATATACAAAATAATGTTATTGTCAAATAGGTATAGAAAAGGAAGACTCATGCTCTGGGACTCTGCTCTGACTCTGCCTCTGGGAATGGGAAACCCTTGGTCTCTGTGGTTTTAATATAGAAATGTTAATGAAATAGAAATTTAAAGTATTTTTCGAAATGGAATCGCCTCAATTTTATTACTCTAGTGTATCTTATATAAATAAATACACCCAACAGTAACATACATAGTTCTGATCTCACATTAAGATACGAGTCTTGTGTAGTAGGTATCAGAAACTACGAGAGACTTTTCGGTCTCACAAACACCCAGATCCGAAACAAATATTTGTGGATCACACAAACATTTGTCTCAGTGCGGGGATCAAACCAGCGACCTCTCCTTTCGCAAGTTAGTGTCTAGCCAACTGCGCCACGGGGCTGTCAAAATTGTATTATATGTAAGTACTTGTCAAACATCTTGTTGTAGAGATCGAACCCGCCACCACTCGTTTCACAAGCCAGTGTCTCGCCAACGGCGCTACAGAGACTGCCAATCATAGTATCAAATATTACGTTGTACATTAATACAAGCTCATACACCAAGTTCAAGTAATTTACTGCGAACGTAACTATGATAATACATCTTCTTCCTTATGCTAAGGGTCTACTAAGGGAAATAACGATGTTTGTCAGCGGTTATATTAGTAGTTATAATTGAAGTAGTGATGGCGTCGAGGTTAAGGCGCGCGGCCGAGAATCTCGGCAGTCGTGGGTTCAAACCCAAGGCGCACACCTCTGACTTTTCGAAGTTATGTGTGTATTCACAATGAATTTCTTAGGTGTGTAGTCCGCCAACACGCACTAAGCCAGCGTGGTGGACTAAGGCCTAAACCCTCTCAGTTGTAGAGGAGGGCCGTGCCCAGCAGTGGGACGTATATGGGCTGATAATGAATATTAGTAGTACTACCTCATTGACTCCGCTGCATAAATAGGTGAGTGAGATCACGAAGTCCCTGTTTCAAGTCCTGAATTAAGTGAAACGTGTTACTGCTAGGAAGTTCTGAACAATCACAATCTGAAAATGAGTTGGTAACCGATGTGAAGCTAAAATCTAGCTGCTGAATTGTAAAGAATAGTAGGTATAAGTATAGGTACATACATATGTACATTTCTTATGTTGAAGAAATTATAGAAAAAAAATTGGTATTGAAAAATTCTTGGACATAATATATAAATATTAAAATATTATTTGACAGCCCCGTGGCGCAATTGACTAGATACCAACTTGCGAAACGAGAGGCCGCGAGTTCGGTCCCCGCACCGAGGCAAATGTTTGTGTGATCCACAAATGTTTGTATCGGGTCTGGGTGTTTTTGAAACCTAAAAGCCTCTCGTAGTTTCTGATACTCACGACACAGGACTTGTATCCTAGTGTGGGGTCAGAACTATGTATGTGTAATGTGACTGTTGGGTGTATTTATTTATTTATGTTTGGTAATTTCAAAACATATTAACAAAAAGTCAAATCTAAAATGTGTGAAATGATACAAATATTTACATGATTTTGTCATTTATCATGTCAATTCTACACTATTGTATGGTCCCATTACAATTTTTAAAGGTTAGTAATAAGCGTTGTTTAGTTTAAAGGTACGTAATTTTTAAATAGCTAAATAACTAAGGACTTTTCTTTCATGTTTTCTTTCTAATTAACTCTTATTTGTATGCTGTTAAATGAAGTCAAAAATGAACGTTGAAATGTAAAATAAGGTGTAGTCGACAGCTACCTTAACACTCATTTCTTTCATCCTGTAGAAGAAAGGAAATGAAACCTCCTTAGTTACTCGACTCGTCAGGCAGGAAGCCCTACAAAGTCGCACAAAAGGGATTTAAAAAAAGTTCTTAATTGTTTAAAGTTTTTCTTTTTTTGCAATATCACTAGTGGCAATGAGTATACTATTTTTTGAACTGTTTAAAATCAGACGTACATGGACTGGTACAAATAAGCAGTAAATATTTTTTTCTTACTGACATAGTAAAGATATGAACCACTAGGTGATACTCATAAGTGTCATAAGTGCACTGCGGAACTTACAAACTACTGACCGACTAAATAACAATACTTGAAATCTATCTTCTCTATAACTGTATTAATACCAGTCTGTGAAACGGGAAGCCGTGGGTACGATTTCCGCACCGAGACAAATGTTTGCGTGATCCAAAAATATTTGTTACAGGTCAGGGTGTTTGTGAGATCGAAATTTCCGTCGTAGTTTCTAATACTCTCGAGACAAGAGTCAAAACTATGTATGTGACTGTTTGGTGTATTTATTTTGTTTCAATTAACATTGTGATTCATTCATTTTTGGCGAGGGCAAAATCATTTCTACGCTACACTCTTTCGTGGGTCACTATGGCGGCTTTTTCACCTCTAAACCAATCATCCATCATTCCGAGTATATCCAAAGACTAAGTACATACTATATTAGGGCCAATTCATAACTGCCCTGTGGCAAGGGGGCGTTAGAATCCCACCACAGTATCCCCTGCCTGTCGTAAAAGACGACTCAAAGGGGTCCTTGGGGTCGCTGTGCGCGCTGCGGGGGCGGCGCGTCCTCACTGAAAGTGACCCCGAGAGGGGCGGCGGCACTGTGGCCTGTGTACGTCGCGGGCGCCCATCCACAACCGGGGCAACCCCCCCCCCCCCCCTGGGGCTGGCGGGAAGTAGCCATAAACAGCTTTCTCCTCGAGAACAAAACAAAAAAAACAATTCATAAGGTATAAAGATTTAAAAAAATTATTTTTTATCTTTTTTTATTAAATACTAGCTGACCCGGCAAACGTTGTTTTGCCATATATATAAAATTCTCGTGTCGCGGTGTTTTTTGGCAAACTCCTCCGAAACGGCTCGACTGATTTTTATGAAATATTGTGTGTATATTGTAGGTAGGTCTGAGAATCGGTCAACATTTAAGGGTTTAACATTTAGGGGTATGTTTTTTTTCTTTATTTTTTATGATTCAGCATTGATAAATTATTATAATCATAAATTTTCACCCTTCTACGATCAACCTCTATCTTATACTGACCATTTAAATTTGATTTTTTTTTATTAAAATGTAAATAAATGATAATAGCACTGAAAAATTATAATGATACGTATAACAGTCATTGCTTTGATCGATATACAAATTAAACAAAAAAATATGGTCAAAATCGTATAGAGTGAGATATACATTTATATTCTATATATATATAAAATTCTTGTGTCACAGTTCGAAACAGCCTCCCAAACGGCTCGACCGATTTTGATGAAATTTTATATGTATATTCAGTAAGTCTGAGAATAGGTTATCTATTTTTTATACCCCTAGGGTGGTCCAACCCGAAAAGTTTTTATTTTTATTTTGTGGAAATTTTTTGTTTTTATTTTTTTATGATTCAGCATTGAAAAATACATATAACTCCAAATTTTCACCCTTCTACGAACAACACCTGTTTTGTAATCGCAATTTTTATATTTTTATAGCTTTTGCCCACGACTCCGTCCGCGTAGTCTTCAGGGTTGGGCGCAGAAAGATAATAAGTGAATCTATAAATCGTCCCTCATGTGACCAAAAGGCACTTACTGAATTTAAAAAAAGGCCAAATCAATTCAAATGTTTGAGGCGTAAAAGTAAAACTCTGGCAGTTATTTTCGTATTTTTAATAATATGTTTATCCCAATGGGAACATTACATTTTCCCGGGATAAAACATAGCCTATGTTACTTCACAGGGTCTCATTTATGGTCATACCAAAATTTTTGTTTTTGCGTGAAAGCGTAACAAACGTTCCTACATTCACATTTATATAATAGTAAGGATAACCATTCCCACCTATGTTACTTCGGTGGGTCCCACCTATCTGCATACCAAAAGTCATTCAAATCTTTTTTCAATCATTTTTCAATTCTTTTATCCTCCGTATTTTTTTTAATAAGAAGAATCCTATGTCCTTTTCTATATTTCGAAGACTATGTGTACAAATTTTCATGATAATCGGTTAAGTAGTTTTGGCGTGAAAGCGTAACAAACAAAACATTAACAATTAAATAGCTGACCCGGAAAACTTCGTATCCCCTAACAGTCATTGAATGTTACATATTTAGCTACATATTACCTGAATTTTATTTTTGATTGTATGGAAATAAATATTAAGTTCAGCACTTTATTGAGATAAAAATACAGAAATAAATAAGTACGATAATTAAATACATCAATCGTGTCTCCGCAAGTCATGATTTAATTAAACATGTACATATGGGATGGGATGCAGTCGGTTTCAATTCTCTTCATTGAAGCACCAGTGTGGTGGACTGAAGCCTAAACCCTCTCAGTTGCAGAGAAGGCCTATGCCAAGCAGTGGGACGTACATATATGAGCTGATGATGATGATGCACCTTGTGATATACATTTTTAATATATTTTTTAATTGTCTAAAAGATCACAAACATCTTTTGTTAATCGTCATTGCGAAGGCATGACGAATCGGGAACTGAATTCGTTTGAACTCAATGGTCATACCCGTTAGGATCAATGAAATCTTAGATCAATCTAATTTATGAATTCTCAAGCACCAATTCATCTCTAAGTTGTCTTTTCAGTATCGTCACGTGAATAACATTACTCAACAGTTTTCTTAACACCAAGCGCATTCCATTGCATAGTTGTGGGTGTTTTAGATTTCAAAGCGTGATGACTACCGAACCTGCCTTCGTTTGTAAATCAGGTACAACCAAGGAGTTTAAAAATACATTTCTGAACGCACGCATAAATATTTGACAACCAATAAATATGTCAATCCCTTTTTATTACTGACATTATTCTACATTTTTAAAATCTAAAATACGCAATTATTCGAATATTCTGGATATATGTTGTCGATTCAAAACCTTTATTTAAATACGTTCTTTAATTTGAGGGGACCCTTAACCATATTGACGGGATAAACATAAAATGTTTGACAGTATATTAGGTAGAACAGTTTATATGAGAAAATTAAATTGTTGTTTTTACCATATTCCTCGCAATTTTCTTAACTTTTTCTTTCATAAGATCCTTCTCCTAACGATAGCGAACACAACAACAAAAGAATTAGCGAAATCGGTCCAGGCGTTGTTGAGTTATGCGCTTACCAACACATTTTGCGATTCATTTTTATATATAAGATATCGTCGGTTTGGAAGAAGACTATTACATCTCAAAAATGTGATTTTTATGTTTTATCGATAGAATAACTCAAAATCGTGTGAGAAATTATGTGGAACACGGTTCTAACTTGTACTTTTATTCAAACCGCCAGGGCGCTCTGCTTGAAACTATGACATCTCCCCTCCCTTTTGACAAGTTTTGAGAAAGACCATTACATTTCAGTTAGCATTGTGAAGTCGCTTCAGAAAGTTAGTTTATTTTGTGAAAGACTATTATATCTCAAAAAGTGGACAGTGAAGAAAAGAGTTTCATCGCACTTTTCTGAGCAAAACTATTACAAACCAAAATATAACTGTCTTCCCGAAAAAGGTAAGCAGTCTGCTAACTACTTTTTTTTGTGCAATATTATTACATTTTGACATATTACACTCTTTCATAAACGAATGTTATTCAATTTTAAGATAAACACTTAATTCCAGTGTTGTTATAGTTTTGAACAAATTTTGTATTATAAGATTTTCAAGGAGGAGTTTAATATCTCCTTTTTCGTTCCCAAAAAAGACGCTTGTGACTATTGTGAAGGTTTTCGAAATTGCACAGAAGAAGAGAAACAAAACCTGCTGGAAGACTATAACAAACACATACAAGAGAAAGATCTAGTAAGAATTGAGAAGTCAACTGACAAGGAATCACCCAATGCTGTCGTGGCAGTATACGATTTACAAGCAGCTCTTCCATGCCCACAAGGTGATTCCTCTTCATTTTATTATGTATCAAAATTGAAAGTTTACAATCTATCAATTTATGAATTGAAAACGACTGACACTTTCTGCTACATGTGGCATGAAGGTCTTGCAAACAGGGGGACCATTGAAATAGGTTCCTGCGTTTGGTCCTATTTGCAAACTTGTAACGAAAAAGCGACTGGAAAAATAGATATTATTTTCTACTCAGATAATTGTGTGGGGCAAAACAAAAATCGGTATATTTTTGGTTTGTATATCAATGCTGTTTCAGTTTTGGAAAATATAAATTCCATCACGCACAAATTTCTTGTAGCCGGGCACACGCAAAATGAAGGGGATCACATTCATTCTGTAATTGAACGGTCAATCAGGCAGTTTAAAAAAAGAGCTCCCATCTACGTACCAGAGCAGTATTTAAGCTTGGTCAGGCAAGCTAAAAAGAATGGTAAGCCGTACATTGTCCATGAAATGGGTTTTGAAGATTTTTTCGATTTCAAAGAATTGTCAAAGGACATGGGAATGAAAGAATTTTTTAAAAACGAGAATAATGAAACAATTCGCATTGCTGATGTGAGCGTTGTTAAGGTAACCAAGGCAAACCCTGGACATCTTCTAGTTAAAACGTCGTATGCGCAATCGGAATTCATGTGCGTAGATGTTTTGCAGCAGAAAAAGCGTGATGGCAAACGTGTTTCTTCAATTCCTGAACAGGGTACATTTGGACCTTTGAAAAGGGCTTACAAGAAGAAGGTGGGAATAAGTGAGAAAAAAAAGAAAGGTTTGTTGGCTCTTTTTGCTAAGACTAAAAAATCTGTCGCTGTCATGCCTCAGTATTATAACACGTTTTTTGATAACTTATAATTGCTTATATTTATTTTATTTTTTTAAGTGAGGTTATGTTATTGTAGTTGTACTATTCATTTGTTTCTACATGTTTGTTTTCATTATTTTTTAATTTGTTTAGAAGATTGTCAACAACTTACTAATCAATAATTCAAAAAATTATACAAGAATTTTGTGTTACGAATTAGAATTTAACTATTTCTAGGACTAACTTTGAGCGTTAACATCATCTTACCAAGGTTCTTACACTAGTCTATAATAACGTTATCATTAACAATTGTAAGTTGCAAAAATAAATTGTAATCTTATCTACAGGGAGAGAACAAAGAATGATTTTGTAATTAAATTTGGTTAAAAAAAAAAGAATCATGTTATTATGAAACACAATGTTTTTCTGTGATTTAGACAATATATTTTTTTTAATTCATTAGTTTTTTTTTATCAAACTCCTGTTGTGACAAAATATTATCTTCAAAAGTATTTGAATTTCTTTTTGGGGAATACTATCACATTTAAGAAGAGGGGATGAAAATGGCAGATAAGGGGGAGGTTTTTAGACATGCAAGAATCCAAACACGGCAGACATTTCACATTGTTCCTCCTGATTATTGAATCATAGAAATATGAAATTACCTACTGAGCATTTAAACAAAAATCAATATGAAAACTTTAAATGGCTCTCCTGAAAAATGCCATTTTTTGAGATATTATAGTCTTCTTCCAAACCGACGATATATCTGTGGAATATTATCTATTTTAGATCTTCTTTTTTAAATACATATTTAATATTGTAGTTCATAATAGGTAAATATTGACATATATCGTTCATTACAAATAAAAGACTGCCTCGTGGTCTCGCGGCACAAGTATATGCCGTGCGATCTAGAGGTCCTGGGTTCGATTCCCGGGTCGGGCAAAGTGTTATTGGGTTTTCCATTAGGTAACTCTCAGTATCAGCCCGGAGTCTGGAAATATGCCCGAAAAACGGCAATAGGCTCGCCCCCTATTATGTGAGACTGATACATACCCGGCGAAATGTGAGTGCAGAAATGCACCTCTGCCTCCCCCTTCGAGCAATACAGGCGTGAGGTTATGTATATATGTACAACAGTGGCGTGCCTAGGGTCTCTAGCTAGGGCAAGCCCAAATTTTTATTACGGTTTTTATAGTGTATTTTTTTGGTCCAAAAAGTCAGAGAACTAATAAATAATATAGGTACCTACCGCAAATTATTTACATTCAAGATTTTGATTTATTGATGTAGATATATTATAGTACAGTGGTCCAACAAAGAAATAATTATTTGTCGCTAGTGATAGTTAGTACCAAAAACCCATAAAATGTCGGCGAAAATTATTAGAACAATAATACCTATGTCCAAATTGTGCACAAACGTCGTGTCTCTCTAAATTTGACTGCGAGGTGTTATAACATAGAAACGGAATATATCATATTGAATTTTATTAGACAAATAACTCGACTAGAAGTGGTTTCAAACCACATAATTAAAAAGTAAACAGTCAAATTCTAAAAATTACCTATACTCGTAAGTTAATTTTTATGTCGTGACCTTGAATGCAAGTTTTTTGTGGAGCAAAATGATATTAATAATATGTATTAATCTTAGAAATAATACGATGATGGTCAATGCGAGAGTTTTTAAATGTCGTGACATAATTAACGAGAAATGAATACTTCAATGCGTTGTTTAAATATTTATAAAAATTAATCAAAGTAGGTATGTGGTGTTGTAAATTTGAATGCACTCTACAAGAACCAGATAAATTATTTAAATCATTACAACAAGAATTCCACACATTTTAAACATTATATAAAATATGCAACACAAACATAATATAACCTTTTCGTATGGGAACATTCAACTATTCAATTAGGTATGTATATAGGTACTTACTAATCGGATCTATTAAGCGTCCTCATAATTTTTAACAATTAGAGAAATACTCGAGTCTGGCATATTATGTAGATTTTGGACAAGTTACGAGCCGTTTTTTCACAGTATAATTTAATGAATTTACCTTATCTTCGAAGAGCAAAACATGCACACACTTTAAATCGCCACAAGGATTAACAATAAACATCACCCATTTTTTATAATCACTGTAGTAATATTCTAAATACCACAACAAATTCTATTTAATTTGGTTCTTTCACTCAGTAAACGTAAACAATTAACAATTTATTTTTTTCCAATTCTTCCATATATTTTTTTTTTTTGGGAAGGCAAAGGGTTCTGGCCCATACAGCCTCGTCATAGTTAAGTTTAACATAAATAAGTATGAATTATGAATGATGATTATGATGAATGATGAAAGAAAAAGGGCGGGAAATTCTCAAACTGGAGGTGCGCACCCCGTCCCTCCCACATACAACCCTTAATCCCTTCACTACAATAGTGAACAGAGAATCAAGCACCACTCGTCGATATTGCACACATCGCATCCGATTCAGCCCTCGCCTCCCCCCTCCCCGTCCTACCGCATCAGTGGGACCGTCCCACCTGGATCAGGAGGCTTCTCCATCCTCTATTCCTCTCGCCAACAATCACCAGAAAAGACAAGACTCACCAGATACAGCGCGACAGGGAAGAAAAAAGGGAAAACTAAATCAAACACACCACACACAACATCGACAAGCAACACTTAATCCCCTATTCACCACTATCAAGAAAAAAATAAAAATTATATGTGAGAAAAACAAAAAACGCGCCCTCCATTCCGAACACTTCCCGCCCTTTTTTTCATGTTTACACTAAACTATTGACGTTCGTGCGCCCGCGTTTCGTTTTTTTGAAATTATATGGGCAGGGATTTCGCGCGCGGCGGCGCGGCTATATGGCGGACGGCGGCGCGGCAAAAATACGTAAATTTCTGTTTTTGGATAAAATATTTTGTTGTTTGTATTGAATTATGGAATATCTAGTTTATGTTGCTTATTCGGAATTATGTAAGGCAAGCTGGGCTTTTGGGCTTCTATGGAAGTACCGCCACTGATGTACAAATAAAAGAACGAAATGGCATTTGGGAACAAAATGTCAATGCAACAAAGTTCAATGTTGAGTGTAACCTAATGTGTTGATTATATCTAAATCCAAACGACGATACTATTGAGTCAAAACCAATCCTGTTTTCATATGCAAACTCCTTAATCGAAAACAGGATTTGTTTGCGTATTGCGAAAATTAATTAAAGCGCTAGAATTTTGTCAGCGCCATCTGTTATTATATAGTTATAATATAATAACACGATCGCAAGCGTAAATAAGTTTGATTGCTATTCGCATATTGAGTTAAGCTACGATTAATAGATGGCGCTAAACACATAGATGTAGAATATGCCTAAAATAATACATATGGGTGATTATAAGAATTTTAGTCATTTTAGATTTTGACATTATATATTAAACAGGCTTAAATAATAGACTAACCTATACTCTATATGACGATACTAATTTTGAGCAATCCTCAAAAAATTGTATGTGGTCAGTGTTTGTGAGGCCGGCATCTTTTTCCAAACCGATAAGTGTCTTGTACCCACAAACAAGACTTTTATACTAAATTGTAGCGGTGGGCGATTATGAGATTTACTAATGAAATCATTCGATTATGAAGATGTCTCGAGATATCTCGATTATGACAATTAGTAATTACTAATTACTAATTTAGTAATCGTAAAGTATGTCGATTATAACTATTACTAATTTAGTAGTTAGTAGTGGCAGTGGGCGATTATGAGATATAGTAATGAAATCATTCGATTATGAAGATGTCTCGAAGTATCTCTCCAATGACTAATTTGCATTCGCGAGGCGCCACTCTCGAGCCTCGACTTGGGTAACAAAATTAAAAAAATATATATACTTGAGTCTCCACGAAATTAGTAGTGCAAATTAGCAACGTCATTCGATTATGAAAACAAATTAGTTAGGTACTAATTTCATTACCGATTATCAACATTAGTATTAGGATCATTCGATTATCAAAATCATTCATAATCGCCCACCTCTACTAAATTGCCTTAAAAATGTGTACATCGTAATAACTAGAACTCGTATCAAAAGATATATTTAGTACAATAAAAATAAGAAATAAAAGTTTTAAGTGCAATTACTCGATGCTTGCCTTTCACTGGACCTGTTCTTTGTGAGCGTATCAACGACAATTTCGAATGTAGGACATTGACAAAGGACGCTATATCCTCATTACTGCGGATACGGGATATGATATGATCGTACAAGCCCGAGATTTAATATTCGCAGTCTAACATATTTTCCTTTATATTCACTATTTTAGTATTGACTGTTGGTTCTACTTGTGATAAATTTAAAAAAACTATGACACCAACCGTAAAAATAATTATTGTTGGCCTGATCGTATCAAGGTTATTTCGGAAACGATTGTACAGAAATTATTTATTTTGCATTTAATGTAGGTACAATTTAAGGAAGTTACATTCTGCACGCCGATGTACATACATATCGCTATTGCGGACTTTATCAGTTATCTAATATGGGGCTATCTGTTTTGGGACGAATATCCTGCCATTAGCTACTTAAGACTCCCGGTAACTCTGTTGCTGAACAAAACTTGACATCTTTTCAACAGGCAGTCTTTTTTTAAGAAAGTACATACATACATAACCTCACGCCTGTATTCCCCGAAGGGGTAGGCAGAGGTGCATTTCTGCACCTACATTTAACCAGGTTTGAATCAGTCCCACGTAATAGAGGGCGAGCCTATTGCAGTTTTTCCGGCGCATTTCCAGCCTCCGTGCTGCTATTGAGAATTTCCTAATGGAAAAACCCAATAACACTTTGCCCGGCCCGGGAATCGAACCTGGGACCTCTTGATCGCATGGCACATACCTGTGCCGCGAGACCACGAGGCAGGCACGTTTTAAGAAAGTCATGCCTGAAATAACTTACGTAATGTAGCCTCGTGGTATTGCGGCTTAAGTATGTGCCGAGCGATCTAAAGGTCTCGGGTTCGATTTCCGAGTCGGGCAAAGTCTTATTGGGTTCTCCATCAGGAAATTTTCAGTAGCAGCACGGAGGCTGGAAATGCGCCGGAAAACCTGCAATAGGCTCGCCCTCTTACGTGGGACTGATACATATCTGACGAAATGTTGGTGCAAAAATTCAACTCTGCCTACCCCTTCGGGTAATACTGGCGTGAGGTTATATATGTACATAGTTAAACACTAAGAGGATAAAGATTAACGACCTATAGATTGCAACAGCTGTTTAAGGCAAACGGCGTAGAACCACTGACAACGCTCGAAACCCACGCTCGAATCTGACTTCTTAACAATCCCAACTAAATTGACGAGATGGAGCAGATAGATAGGTAATGTTCCTGGGATTAAGTGTTCCTGTACACTGTGTGTGACGGAACAGTTTGCGAGTCACATGGAGTTTTACCACTCCGGGTCGAACCAAAAGGTTTTCAAATCTTGCCATGTTTTAGCTCCATTCTCTTGTATTGGACACTTTATTCGGAGCATGAAGAAGCATTACAGCCGGCATAAGTGATCATTTGACGAGAAATAAGACTCCCTTAGTCACTTGATGCTATGTTTGAACAGCAACATATTTACCAACTACTGCAATTTTACTTTGCCATAACAGCATAAAAATATGATTGATCAATGAAAATTTTGCACAAGTGAACAAAAGAACCTGCTGCTGAATTTCACAACCGCACCACACGCCAGAAATTGAAGTTCCATCCCTGTTCCATCTGGATGAATGGCGTTCCTCAACAGTGCGGTTTAAACGGTGTTTCCTTCCTCGCACAACATTTTTGTGGAATCAGCTCTTCTCGGCGTTATTTCCGAATGGATATGACTCAGAGACCTTCGAGAAAAGAGCCTATATTTTCCTCAAAGGCCGGCAACGTACCGATGATTTCTCTGGTATTGTGGGTGTCCATGGGCAGTGTTGACCACTTAACATCAGGTGGCTCACTAGCTCGTTTGCCTCCTTTCCCATAAAAAAAAAGAATAAATTGATACATACATAACCTCACGCCTATATTCCCTGAAAAGGTAGGCGGAGATGCATTTCTGCACCTACATTTGACCAGGTATGAATCAGCCCCACGTATTAGGGGGTGAGCCTGCTGCTGAGAGTTTCCTAAAACCCAATAACACTTTGCACAACCCTGGAATCAAACCCTGGCACTTTAGATCGCACGGCACATACTAGTGCCGCGAAACCACGAGGCCTTTTATTTAATGAAGTATGCATTAAATAAATAAATACACCCAACAGTCACATACACAGTTCTGATCCCACACTAAGATATACATAAGTCCTGCGTCGTAGGTATCGGAAACTACGAGGGACTTTTCGGTATCACAAACACCCAGACCCGAAGCCGAAACAAATATTTGTGGATTACACAAACATTTGTCTCGGTGCGGGGATCGAACCCGCGGCCTCTCGTTTCGCAAGCTGGTATCTAGCCAACTGCGCAGGCAGTCTAATAAAAATAAAATATTTTACCTACGCGTAAATATTGATCCAAATACTAAACAATTCCCAGTTGGTTAAGTAAATCGTGTAGACGTTGTACAATTTTTTTATCTAACTTGACAAAGTGTTGATAAGCGATCCGCTTTATTCGACTGTATGTATACTCTATGACGTATAAGGTCATAGGTCATACGCAACTGACCTTTAATAACAAAAACATTTCAATCTAAGTTATAAATAGAATACCATATAGCAAAATGAATACGAGGAAAAAACAACTTTAAACTTTTAAAATATTGATTCAAAACTCCATTATTTACCTTGCTTGGTTGTCTGTAAGAGATCGCCTTGTGCGATACCTATTTAGTTGTACCTATTTAGTTTACTGTAGTCCATTGTTTAATTCGATTGTGTACAATAAAGTTTTAAATAAACAATATTTCCATCAATTCGCCAGTCGATACTCCTAAAAACAGAATTAGGCTTACGATAAAGTGCAGATTGGTGACACTGCTATTCTTTGTAATGTTTATTGGTAAAGATAAATTAATTCTTGAGTTGGCTGCTTTTTTCTTACTAAAACTTCAAAAGATAACTTGATAAATTAAAAAGTGACATCATAATATAATAATTTGTATATTTTTTTTGTTTTATTTTTATATTTTTACCCATATAGTTATTTGTATTCACAAATTATCACTTACTTTAACGGTGAAGGAAAACAACGCGAGGAAACCTGCACACCTAAGAAATTCCTAAGAATTTTTAGGTGTGTAGTCCGCCAAATCGCACTAGGCCAGTGTGGTGAACTAAGGCCTAAACCCTCTCAGTTGTAGAGGAGGCCCGTGCCGTGGGAAATTTTGTAAATGTCAAAAGACTCGCCCCCTATTACCAAGGTCTTGATAGCTGACGAAATGCAGGCGTAGAAATACCTCTATCCTTTACCTACCATACATGGGATAGTTGTAAAAGTACCTAATAAGTGTCCTATTAACCAAATTGAAACATTTACACATAAAGATATGAATGTATGACACAAACGCTGTAGTCCCCATAGCAACATTTGCAGGCCTCGCCTACAAAAAAATCATACAAAGTTACAGATTAAAATATGGTTATAGCGTACACAGGTAGTTAAACTAATTATACTACTAGTGTTCGGCTAGCACGGCTGACCCGACCCATATTCTCGACACATAACCAGCTTTTCTAGACCTCCCCTCCCTCCCGCAGCCAGTATGTGCCAGTACCTAAAACATATTTCCGTTGTAATGTGACGGTTCAAATTATACTGGATAATGTAGTCTGACGTAGACGCATTGGTTTACTCCTCATTGATCTGGGTTATTCAATTAAAATTTATATATCCCAATCAGTTATGTTCTCACAGAGAACTGACGTAAACCATATTATGCAATATATCTAGTATATCTGCTCCAAGCTGGCCATCATAATTGTTTCCGCTGCAATTTTATCTGCTGGTTAAAGAAAATCGGCCTCTAATAGATTGCCTCGTTGATCTCGCGGCATAAATGTACAAATATAACGTACAATGGCTTTGACTTCCCCTAATCGAGCAGTGTTATTGAGTTTTTACAATAGGAACAATAGGTACCCGATTATCTGCCCTGTGGCAAGGGGGCGTTAGAATTCTACCACGATATCCCCTGCCTGTCGTAAAAGACGACTCATTGGGGCCCTTGGGGTTGCTGGACGCGCTGCGGGGGCAGAAAGTGACCCCGAGAGGGGCGGTGGCACAGTGGCCTGTGTCCGTCGCGGGCGCCTAAAATAAGGGCGCCCGAATTAAGGTAGTGGGGGTGCAACTGCACCCCTTAAAGTTCCGAGTCGACCGAGACGATTTTGTCTCGGAGGCGCACCGGGCGGCTGCATATACATTGTGGGCGCTTCTCGCCCACGCACCGTGGTCGCCCCACTTGGCGCGAAGATGGCCACAGGGGGGTTTTGGTCGGTATGCCGGCGTAGGGATTTCGTTAAGGACCCAGCCCGGCATTAACATCTGCGCGGACACGACGTCGCCGCGCGCCGGGCTGGAAGGCCGGTGACCCCGAAATACGCTTCTTGCCCTCCTCCCCCCAGGGCTGGCGGGAAGTAGAGCCATAAACAGCTTTCCCCTTGAGAAAAAAAAGGTACCCGATTATAACCAAGCAATTATCTTTTTTAACTGTATTCCCTTAAGGTGATGTCTTTGCTGAGTCAGCTTACAAGATACATATTTTCTTTTAAGCCCTCACGCAAGTAAGACACATAGACGTATTGGTATGGATAAAAAAAAAGAAGGGAAGATAAAAAACAATATACATGGAAATACTTGTATAATCAATCTATACAAACAGATGTTATATTACACGGCCTTGTTCCACATTAATGTGTGCATGCTCGAGAGTTCCTGCTGTAGATTATACCAAGTAGACCCAAAATTCTATAAGATTTTTCTTTAGAACAATTACTGTTGCTTTGTGGAGTCTGAATGTACTATATGCAGTCCAGCTTCACCTTTTTTATATGAGTCGGGTAATACTTATGATGGTTACGAAAAACTTTTTTTTTAACATCAACGTGTTTGGAATCACTAACTATTACCTGTCTCAGTACGTTGCGTCTCTATGTGTCCTTTATCGCATTTACCATGGGGAGTGCTCTGAAGAACTTTTCGGGTTAATACCTGCTGCTGAATTTCACTACCGCACCACACGCCAGAAATTGAAGTTCCATCCCTACCATCTGGATGAATGGCGTTCCTCAACAGTGCGGTTTAAACGGTGTTTCCTTCCTCGCACAACATCTTTGTGGAATCAGCTTTCCTCGGCGGTATTTCCGAATGGATATGACTTAGGGACCTACAAGAAAAGAGCCTATATTTTCCTCAAAGGACGGCAACGCACCGATGATTCCTCTGGTATTGCGAGTGTCCATGGGCGGTGTTGACCACTTAACATCAGGTGGCTCACTAGCTCGTTTGCCTCCTTTCCCATAAACAAAAAAAAAGTTATCGATCACGTTCTATTTACACCCTGTATAGGTGGCAAATGACAGTCATAAGTCTCCTAATTCTTCAATAATAGCAGGGGATGTATACGTATGTTTATTTCCTCACTTTACTATGCTAATATATTGAAATCACTGAGGTATTCACGTGCAAACATGCGGTACCAAATGGCACATATCTTAGAACACTAGCGCAGGGGTTGAAAGGTCGCGACCAATGACCGCTTTGTCATGTATGAAAAGTTCGCTTGCCGCATTATTTTTTCATCTGAACGTTATTCAGCAGTTGCGGCGAAAAACTGCCATTAAAATACACCTTTAAACTTCTTTTTCTGAAGTCACGGTTTTTAATACCTTGCTAAACCAATAAAATTCTGGTTCTTGTTTGATTGCATTTCTTTGCAGCACCACGAAGCTGTGAAATAGTTTGCTAGCTCACGTGTTTCCTCCTTCCTGTCCTGAGTCTCTTAGGCACTATGTGAAGAAGCGTCTGAGCAGGCCGATTTGAATCGAGCGACAAAAATGTGGGGAGGTCTCTCGTCGCTTGTCCCTTTGGACATCATCGTGCTAACCATCATGTGCGCTATTGTCACTGTCGTGCTCGTATAAAGAAAATCCCAAAAGATTTCTGAATATTTATATATGTAAAGCTTTATATACTAATATTATAAAGGCGGACTCAATCCCATGGGCATTCTCTGCCAGTCTACCTTTGAAGGATGCAGAGATGGAACGTAGTAGGTGCATTGTGTTATTTCTATTACATACGCATACATACAAGATACATAACATTTATACATATAAAAACAGAAATATATAGTACACAGGATGTAAATAGACCGTGGTCGAATACTGAGACAGGTAATAGTAACAGTGATCACAAACGTTAAAAAATCCCGACAAAAATAAACATTTTGACGTTTTCCTAATCACCACTTACATTTAATACTCATGATTGTTATATTGACAGCCCCGTGGCGCAGTTGGCTAGACACCAGCTTGCGAAACGAGAGGCCGCGGGTTCGATCCCCGCACCGAGACAAATGTTTGTGTGATCCACAAATATTTGTTTCGGGTCTGGGTGTATGTGAGACCGAAAAGTCTCTCGTAGTTTCTGATACCCACGACACAAGACTTGTATCTTAGTGTGGGATCAGAACTATGTATGTGACTGTTGGGTGTATTTATTTATTATTTACATACATACATAAACTCACGCCTGTATTCCCCGAAGGGGTAGGCAGAGGTGCATTTCTGCACCTACATTACGCCAGGTAAGTATCAGTTCCACGTAATAGGGGGCGAGCCTATCGCCGTTTTTGGGCACAATTCCAGACTCCGTGCTGCTACTGAGAATTTCCTAATGGAAAAACTCAATAACACTATGCCCGACCCGGGAATCGAATCGGGCACATACTTGTACCGCGAGACCACGAGGCAGTCGCATATATATATGTATATATACATATGTATATAAATATACCTACTCATAATTCATTATGAAATGGTGAAAAACTGCCTGACCGGGAACCGAAGTTACCGCAACGATACATTAATTGCCGTATTTTTTTTGAGTTAAGTCGTGATGGCCTCGAGGTTTAGACATGCAGTCGAGAATCTCGACGGTCGCGGGTTAAAACCCCAGGCACACACCTCTGACTTTTCGAAGTTATGTGTGTATTCACTAAGCATTATCACGTACTTTAATGGTGAAGGAAAACATCGTGATGAGACCTGCATACGTAAAAGTTCTTAGGAATTTCTTAGGTGTGTAGTCCGCCAACCCGCACTAGGCCAGCGTGGTGGACTAAGGCCTTTTTTTTGAGTGACAAATGCATTGTATAATTGTGAGATAGTAACAGGGTATGGAATAAGCATTATTTAAGCCAATGAATAAGTACAAACGGACAAACACTAACGTATGGTACCATAAACATATTGGCGAACTGATAACAGAAGTGCGATCATCGGACGACTAAAAACACTAATGTTTTTTCTTTTTTGTAAATTATCTTACAAGGAACCTTGTATTGTAACTTCTATCAATATATTTTTTTATAATAATCACAAACTCTCGTGCAAAAAACGGATACCTATGTTTAATACCAGCTGAATTTTTAGAAAGTTCTTATGATGATCAATTTCCAGAAAAAAATCTAGCATCTAATTCACATGATAATTAATTATGAATTACACATAGCTTCGAAAAGTCAAAGGATTTGAGCCCGCGACCGCCGAAATCTTGTAACGAGGAACGTGCCTCTCACGCATATTTTGATTTTATTAAAATCCAGATCATCATCGTCATCATCAGCCCATATATTATGTACGTCCCACTGCTGGGCACGGACCTCCTCTACAACTGAGAGGGCTTAGGCCTTAGTCCACCACGCTGGCCTAGTGCGGGTTGGCGGACTACACACCTAAGAAATTCCTAAGGACAGGTGTGCAGGTTTCATCACGATGTTTTCCTACACCGTTAAAGTAAGTGATAATTCATTGTGAATAACACACATAACTTCGAAATGGCATAGGTGTGCCTGGGGTTTGAATCCGCGACTGCCAAGATTTTTGACCGCACGTCTAAACCTGGAGGTCATCACCACTTAAAATCACTACTTTAAATCCAGATAATTTAATTATATTATTTAATGAGATTTAATAATGATTGACAAAAAATGCAATTTCAACACATTTTTTCGTTGTGTTATTCGTTGCGTTTTAAGGGTCAATGTACCGATCTGGCGACTATATTTATTTCTATTGCCAATTTCTGGGGAATCTGTATTTTCAACCTGAGTGATAATTAAGACCACTATCCACTTTATTTACGGTTATTGGCAGAACTACAATCATTTGCTAATGGCCTGAGAAGAATATCGACGAAACTTATTGTGTTTTAAAGCCGAAATATTTTAAATGTTTTAAGATTATTCTGAGATATCTACTATTTTTTAAAAACATTTTCCTTGATTATTTAAAAAAAAAAAACTTGACGATTCGATGAGTAATTGAAGGTTCAAATGAAACTAAATGTGTATTAGTATTTGTTTCGGGTCTGGGTGTTTGTGAGACCGAAAAGTCTAACGTAGTTTCTGATACCCACGACACAAGTCTTAATTTGGGGTCAGAACTATGTACGTATGTGACTGTTGGGTGTATTTATTTATTATTTATTAGTCAGTCAATTGCAAAATTTATTAAGGCCAAATATGAAAGAATTTCAGAATATCCTGTAACTTACTCCTAGGAATTTCTCATTAGTATCATCATTAACAGATTTTTTCACGTCCACTTCAGGACATAGGCCTCTCCAATGATTCGATTATTTTTCAATTCTGAAACATAATATTTGGGCGCAAATAAGGCTTTGATAGTCTCACATCATCATCAACTCATATACGTCCAACTACTGGGCACGAGCCTCCTCTACAACTGAGAGGGTTTAGGCCTTAGTCCACCACGCTGGCCCAGTGCGGGTTGGCGAACTACACGCCTAAGAAATTCCTAAGAACTTTTAGGTGTGCAGGTTTCATTACGATGTTTTACTTCACCGTTAAAGTACGTGATAATTCATTGTGAATACACACATAACTTCGAAAAGTCATAGGTGTGTGCCTGGGATTTGAACCTGCGTCCGTAGAGATTCTCGACCGCGTGCCCAAACCTCGAGGCCATCACGACTTTTCACAACCATCATTATGTACTAAATTAATCTAAATATAAGTTTTCTCAGTGGACGACAATATTTATGTCCTGTTGATCAGTAGAATGGAAATTTTTGACACAAATCAATCGGCCACGGGTTCAATCCCCTCAACGAGATCATAGCTTTGCTTTGAGTTTAGGTGTTTATGCAACCGAAAGTCCTTAAGATGCTTACAACATACAGTTTCTGTGTGACTGATTCTTAATTATTCTTGTAATATTATTAAGGGGACGGTTTTGTATATTTTTATGTTTGTAAGGAATAAACTGAGAAACTATTTATCAGATTTAAATGATTTTTAGTATGGTTTTAGTTTAAGAATCTTTGAAAAGTAAAATATAATACATAACCTAACGTCTGTATTCCCCGAATGGGTAGGCATAGGTGGATTTCTGCACCCACATAGAAAATAGGTTGGTTTTTTATTTAATTCAACTAATTAATTTTATATCTAAACTCTCATTATGACCATCAGTGAAATTGATATTCTAAAATCACTCAGCAAATTTTCGAATCTAGTTCCCACGCCTCCGTCACAAAATTTCCAAAGTTCAATTCGCCATGTCAAACGGGCAGTTAGTCTGAGTGCCTATTAACGGGTTAATGAATTTTATGATATCACTTCAGACACTATTTTTATATTGTACATCGGGACGGTAGCTATCGCACTGGCACAATAAGAGGTTGCCAGACTTACATACTTCCTGTAATCTTTCGGAATTATTACAAAGATGGGTGATGCAGAACAACTGCATTTAAAACTCCAATTTTTGCGTTTTTTGTTTGGTTGTTACTTACTTTTAATTGTTTTAGAATGTTTTTCTATAGACGGCGTAATGAGTTAATATCCTTCTTTCCCATAGCAAAGGTTCGTTATTCCCATAAATAATAATAATTTAAAAAAAATACTTAAGCATTAATATTAAAACATTTTCAATGGACCATTTATAACGCATTTACTATAGGTCAAATCTTTGAAAAATCGTTGTCCTCTCGCTTTATTTTACTTTTTAATCTAGACATATTTTACTCATTTAATATATTCCTTGCCTTATTTTTGTACACCTGAATCCTTTTTTTACCGATTTACCCATTCGTAGATTTAGATGGAGAATAGGATTCTCACACTGAAACTACCCTAAAAATATTTTATGGGCTCAGACCACAAAAAGATTTTTATTTCGTGATCCTTCGTGAGAATTATTGGGTCTATTAGAATCCTCGCTAGCAATATATCAGAAACGTTACATCTCCAGTTGGGCTTACACAACCATAACATTGCAAAGAAAAACAGACATAAATTTGGTAGAATATAAAAATAAACCACTAGTTGAACTATCACTTTTAAAACTATAATCCCCTACATATTACATAATAATAATATAATTTATTAATTAATCTTTTTTGAGATCATAATAGTGCGGTACGGTTGGTCGTATAATAGGGAAACCCTGTGCTATAAGAACCAGCAGACTTCCAGGAACACAGTTACATTATTGTTGGCTTAATTCTAAGTTACATAGCTTAAAACTGTAATACTTAATTTGGTATTCGTACTTATGTATAACAATATTAATGCTACTTAGTTATGTTACTTATAGTTATTTAATTTAAATTTATTTATAAAAGTTAAATTTATAAGATAAAAAACATACTTTTGTAATGGTTTACAATAAAAATAAAAATAATACAATCATCATATAAAAAACTCATAACTCAAACCTCAACATACATATATAACATTAAAAAAAAACCCTAAAATTATGAATTAATTTTTATTTCAACGCACATTCAGATCTTATTTTTTTCATGCCGCGAACATGTCACTGCGAAGATGCAGACGAAATTTTAATTACCCCATAATTCGTTATTTGTCTACGAGGCGTGCCAGAAATAGTCGCACCGTGTCTGGCAACCCACGGCCAGCCCTGCAGTAGCCGCGTGTCGCATGAGGGGATCGCTCGCGTCGCGCCAACTGTTTAAAAATATTCTCTCGAAATTCCATAACACAAATGTAAAGTGAATTATGTGGTTTTTCACATCGTAAACAAACTGTTTTGTCGCCATGTGAGTAATACTTTCGTACTTCCGTTCGGAATTGTCAACTATTATTTAATGGACTTATCAAGTGTTTGAATTTTAACGTTAAGTTTACATAACAAAATGATAATTGGACCGTGCATATCTTTATGAGCTATACAAAAATAGATGTATTATTTTTTCGTCGTAAATGTCCATTTCGTTTGGTGGTCATCATTCAAGTGTATCAATGAGTGTCTATGTATTTTTTTGATAGACCACTGGGAGTACTATTTGGATGGTGTCCAGATATAAAAATACAATGCCTAGCGTCGCGTCTTGATGCAAGTCTGCCTGGGAATTGGGTCTGTGGACGCGTCATCGGCCGCACGATCTCTCCAAATTAAATGCAAAATTAACACGAATAATAATACAAGGACTTATGCGACCGGACTGCTATTGACTGCTCTAAAACATGTTATAAAATTTGTATCGTGTTATGAAATGTTGAGAACAATCAGCTGGTCGATTCTTGGAAAGATTTGCATAAACGCAGCCATTTCAGTGATTTGTAGAAATGTTTTTACAGAAGATGTACCTAAATGAATAAATTCTCACTTTGCTTTGTAAATAAAAGCTTTTATATGTGGAACTTATATTCTTTAAACTAGGTATTTCAATGTAATATATCTATTTAATAACATTTGGCTAATAACTGACTGACCACTCGCTCGGATCCGAAATATTCTATTATGGAAATAGTGTATTGTTCAAATCCTAACTTCACTTATTGAGAAACGAACCATAATGTTATAATATAATCGACCACACACGTATACGTACAAAGTGTTGTTTTATATAAAAATACTACGATATGTAGGTAGATTTGAACGATTTTCAACTGTTTGTATCTTCAACGCGCCATTGAGTCTTCTGACATTTATTATTTGTTATCATCCGTCGTAACAACAAAACAACACAATTGTATGTAGTAATGAAATTATTCAAAAATATTATGTCATCCAACATACTTGCGTGATAAGATTAAAAACAAAATACTATGTTTCCTTAAGAGTGGCGGTACTTCCATAGAAGCCCAAAAGCCCAGCTTGTCTTACAAAATTCCGAATAATGAGCTTTAAGATTTAAATATTTATTTAACAAAAGCAATTGGACATATTAATGAGAATATCCTGACCCCACAATAAACAATAATAAACTAGACATTACACAATTAACGTGTAACGCTTTTGGGCTTCTATGGAAGTACCGCCACTCCATGATCCATGTAAATAGCTTTTTACGATAGGCAGATATACTCTCTCAGCAGGATTATTTCACAAAAAGGGATAGTAAAGACATCTGTCTAAGTTAAATTTCTCGACAATAATTTTGCTGGCGAGTGAAGTCTATTAATCTGGTTTGATATAGGCTGAACTATCTGATATATTCACAAAAAGCTGTTTCTCGCCATATATTGATCATGAGGTCTCGGGTCTTATATAGTGCTATTAAAGTTTTTCTATTGTAAGATGGTTGAGAACATTATAGCTGCCTGAATTCGAATTTATTACAACCGAGATGTTGCCTCATTAGACCGCGCATCTAATCTCACTTAATCCGCGTCGTAAAATGATTTCCATGGACATATTGATATATAACAACAGGCTATAACAAAGCTGTATTTACAAAAAGATATTTAGACGAATATTTGTCAAATCACCCAAACATTTGACCAGACTGGGGTCAAAATAGGACTTACAATTAGCGACTTGCCCAATGATTAATGTTTATGACAATTTTGCCTCACCTAGCCGTCAAAAGTGATTAATACAAACAATAATGACGCCTTGAATTTCGGTTGGATACAATTTTTCATGGTGATAAAAAACATCGTAAGCATTTCTTACTATATAATCAGTACTCACACTAGACTAGGTTTGGTCATGCCAGATCTAAGTAATGCCTTAGTGAAGGCCTGTAATCGATTGTGGGACTTATATGGGCTGATGATAATGATTTTTACTTTTCTTTATTACATAAAAACAACGCTGCTCTAATTTTGTAAAAAAGTATGACTTGTCTCCTAGATGCCCTTCTAAATTTCTTTCGCCTCGGTCCCTACATATACAATTAACAAAGCATTACCAACCTCGTTAGGCCTACGACTTAAGTTTGCAGCGTGCTTTCGCAAATAAATATTTGATTTGATGAAAACTTAAAGAACTCAGTAGTGGCACGGGATTTAGAACCCTATAAACAACAAAATGATCGCCGATCGATGAGATTGTAAACTGCTTTTGAAATGTAACTAAATATTTAAATACTTGTACGTCTACAATTTCGGCAAAACCAGCTTAAATATATGGAACATAGTCCTATAACGCACCTTATGTTTAGTTTACTTGTCACTGCTATTTATTTTAAGGAGTTGCTTTTCATTTGTTTTTTAAATAAATAAACTAAATAAATAAATAAATGCACCCAATAGTCATATACATAGTTCTGAACCCACACTAGGATACAAGTCCTGTGTCGTGAGTATCAGAAACTACGAGAGACTTTTCGGTCTCACAAACACCCAGACCCGAAACAAATATTTGTGGATCACACAAACATTTGTCTCAGTGCGGGGATCGAACCCGCGGCCTCTCGTTTCGCAAGCTGATGTCTAGCCAACTGCGCCACGGGGCTGTCAAATGCAACAAGTTTTTTCAATATAAAACTCGGACAGAAGTTAGTGATACATCATTCTACTAACTATCACGTGTTCGCGAAATCGTTTTTTTTGGTATATTGTGATTACTTTTCAAACGTTTACAATTATTTGTTAAACATTGCGGATACACCCCACACTAGGCTATTAGACTGTTTGAAAATTTTATCATGTTGCAGCTTAGAAATTACAGCTTTTGGTTAGTCATCATCAGCCCATATACGTCCAACTGCTGGGTGCGGGCCTCCTCCACAACTGATAGGTTTTAGGTCTTAGTCCACCACGCCGGCCTAATGCGGGTTGGCGGACGAGTACGAGTACATACCTAAGAAATTCCTAAGAACTTTCAGGTGTGCAGATTTTATCACGATGTTTTCCTTCACCGTTAAAGTACGTGATAATTCTTTGTGAATACACATAGCCTGCGTTGTTTGAGCCTGCGACCGTCGAGATTCTTGACCGCGTGCTTGACTTGGCAATCGCACTAAAAGTGAGATACATCGTGTTTGACTGCCTCGTGGTCTCACGGTACAAGTATGTGCCGTGCGATTAAGAGGTCCTGGGTTCGATTCCCGGGTCGGGCAAAGTGTTATTGGGTTTTTCCATTAGGAAATTCTCGGTAACAGCACGGAGTCTGGAAATGTGCCCGAAAAGCGGCAATATTACGTGGGACTGATACATACTTGGCGAAATGTGGGTGCAGAAATGCACCTCTGCCTACCCCTTCGGGGAATACAGGCGTGAGTTTATGTATGTACATCGTGTTTTCATGCGATTGCCAAATCTTACTCTTTTATTTAAAACATAAAAGATTTTTAATATTGATATGGTCACTAAAATATGTTGTCTGGTAAGCTATGTGCATATTATAAGACACCAGCTTGTGAAACGAGAGGCCAAGGGTTGCATCTTAGTGCGGGGTCAGAACTATGTATGTGCCTGTTTGGTGCTTTTTTTACGTCTTTATTTAAACACTAAAATATTATTGGTGCTCTAGCTACCAATTTTTTTAGTTGAGAATTTGAAATATATTCAATTCGAGTTGCAAGAGTAGCCTTGAAGAGCCCAACAGTATATTTGTAAGGGCTGACAAATTGTCATTGAATGTATTCGTGTCTATTGCCCGCCGTCTGGATTTCTGCATTGTGACTGACAATGAGACGTATTCCCGTGCGTGGGCCGAAGTTTAGTCTGGCCTGACAAAATATCGCGAGTCGTCTCGAAAGAATCTCATAATTTGTGTTGTGTACAATTCTAAACATTTAGATGTATTTGAACGAAAAAAATACATTAAAATAGGCATAGAAATAAAATAAATCTGTAAAATTAATCTCAATTATGTAAATAATTACACTGAAAACAAAAGAAGACAATGTAAAGTATTTAGTATCCTAATGTTGAAAGGGTTTTGGTTATTTAAATTATAAGCTAAATTAAGATATATACAAACTATTTTTTTTGAAAAAAAATCATTTTTCTTATCTAGCTTCAAAAATATTAAAAAAAAATGTAATTCTAAATTCAAATACTAAGTTTTTTGTTGCAGACCAGTTGACAAGACCCGTGGCCGCAATGTTTCGGAGTGAGGAGATGGTTCTTTGCCAGCTGTTCGTACAGCCGGAGGCGGCTTATGTCTCCATGTACGAACTAGGCGAGGCTGGAGTCGCACAGTTTCGGGACGTGAGTATTGTTTAACATTTTTTACGTCAGGTTTAGAAGCCAGCATGCGATACAACAGGCTACGGGTTCGATACTCGCCCCGATAATATATAATGTGTGATATAATCTAATGATTGCTTCGGTTTTAGGCGTTTTTGACAACGAGAAGTCTCTAGTACTTTTTAAAACTCATGAAAATATTGTATATTATTGCGAGATCAGTACTATGTATGTACCTATGTGACTGTTGGCTATATTATTCGAATTATCACTCTTTAATGTCGTAAAATTATTAAAAGGTCATAAATCCCATTACATGCCTATTTAGATGTGCCCTTTTGAACAAAAGCTATATGTATACTCGTTGGTCACGCAAACGATTGTGTGTTGTGAAATAGATCAAAGATATTTATCAATGGTTAGTGTTCTGTGTTATCAGTACTTCTTGTAGTAAATGGACAAATAAACAAAGATGTTATCGATCTCTTTAACCTCGATAATAATTAAGAAATATTTTGTAATACTAAGATTACGTAGATAAGTGAGTGATGGTTTAATTAGATTATAGACTAGGACTGTTTGTACTAGGATAGCAGAATAACCGCGGTAACCTGATGTTTAATGCTGTGAGGTATAATAGGAAAGTTTGTATCGTTCAACTGTAAAGGAAACGCCTTAGTCCAGCATTCTAGCCTAACCCGGGTTTTTGTACTTCGCTATAAGCCCATATACGTCTCACTGCTTGGCACGGATCTCCTCTACAACTGAGAGGCTTTAGGCCACAACGCTGACATAGTGCTTGGCGGACTACACATCTAAGTCTTAGGTGTCCTAAGAACTTATTTTAGGCTTCCTCTCGATTTTGTGCGTCACAATCCTTAAAAATGTCGTGATTTTTTGACGATGCTTGACAATACTATTAAAACACTCGACAATAATTATCATTATTTATTACAACACGTTTAAAACGATGACAACAACGCATTTTTTATGATTGCAATCACGATTTTGTAATTAAAATAATGAATACACATGTAACTACAAAATGTCATAAAGATTATATTCGAGATTCTTATTCGCTTCTAGAGACTGTGAGATGCTAACGGGGTGAATCGAGCGCGTACTCCATTAAGGAATCACGGAGTTAACCTCTTTAATAAGTAACTTTAACCTCAACGAAAGGAAGACGCGCAGTTGATCCACGTTCCACAAGATATGCTTTTAAGTCTTACTTATATTTTAAACGCAAATGCTTCTGTAGATAATGTCTCTTTGAAGCAAAAACTACCGAATAGATTTTAATGAAACTTTACAACAATACATACGTATACATACATCAGAATAACATATAGGTTATTGTTTGAAAAGATCAGGTGCCTACGTCTTCTTCTGCGCAGGATTAGTAGGTACTTACTTACCTACTTCGAGTTTTCTTTGCTCATTTTATATACCTATTACACTAGGTATATATGTACATAGGTACGGAGCATTCATGAAAAGTATGGTAAAAACGGGAAAAAAGTATTCAGCGGGCAACAGCAAGTCCTATATAAATAGAAATACATATATATACTTATATTTAAACACAATTAACACTGCCTGACTGACTGACTGACTGCCTCGTGGTCTCGCGGTACAAGTATGTGCCGTGCGATCTAGAGGTCCTGGGTTCGATTCCCGGGTCGGGCAAAGTGTTATTGGGTTTTTCCATTAGGAAATTCTCGGTAACAGCACGGAGTCTGGAAATGTGCCCAAAAAACGGCAATAGGCTCGCCACCTATTACGTGGGACTGATACATACTTGGCGAAATGTACGTGCAGAAATGCACCTCTGCCTACCCCTTCGGGGAATACAGGCGTGAGTTTATGTATGTAGTTTATGTATGTACAATTAACAAATTAAATACTTTAATTTTTCATCAACTCCTATAATCAGTATAAGACTCATGGCAAAACATTATACGTTTTCTCATTAAGTAAATTGACTTAATATTATTTTTACAAAATATGTCATTGCTAAATGCCGTGTTCTTTACGGGATAACCTGTAGGTCGGAGGGTTGCCAGATGTAACAAACTTGCTCCCGAATTTATTATATTGCGTTATCGTATGTCGTCTTTATTTTGAAAAAATAGTTTAATATTGACGATTCAAAAGAACTTGTAAAAGTCTTTTTGAATAAAAATGATTTTGACTTTGACTATCCAAATTTGGCTTGACCCGTGTAAATTGAAATATATTTTATTGTATTCATTTCATAATCAGAGGCTGTGAGGTGTTTGCATAAAAAATATCATGTATTTTAAAGGTTAAACATTTGAAAAAAAATTAGGTACGTAAATTAGAATTATCAACAATGACTTTGATAAGTTGATGAAAGCGTAAGTGCCTTCATCATCATCTTCTTCATCAGTCCATATACGTCCCACTGCTGGCCACGGGCCTCCTCTATAACCTTACTACCTTAATAACCGGCAATATGCTTGCTCATTACTTCAGTATCAAATCATTACTGACGGAATCTGTTAGAATTACATTTCTGACTGCTGCCTACTCATTCGGATATTTCACTACTATTATAATAGAGACTCACGCTGAATCTGTCTGTGTGTATGCTCGCGATATATTGAAAAATATTTAACGAATTTGCATACATGTCACAAATAGACAGAGTTTTTTGTTAAAGATTTGTGTAAATTGGTTGAAAAAAGAAGATGACTGTTGAAAACATTGGTCGATTTTAAAGTTAGATGGAGAAAAATTAATTAAAGCTGTGACGGACTGCTGAATAATATATAAATAAGAACTTTCCATAGGAATCACTCCACTTTACATTAATGGCATTGTATACCAAGAATACATATATATGAAAATAAATAGGAACTTCCTCTATTGATAATACACAGACATACTGCCAAAGAACATATTATGGAAGCCCACTATACCTGGTATTCGGGGAAGTGAAGCATCCACGACTCAACAAATTGATTACTCCCGTTATATTTTTATTTTCAACGCGTACTTAAACAGATCACTGGTTATCGTCTCGGCCAGTATTATTTACTCGTTTAGTGTTTAACGTTAACGCGCGCGTAATGTATTTATAACTTGCCGTCTCACGTTTACGACTACTACACCGTATAAAACACGGAGATTGTAAATGTTACGTTCAAATATTATCTGTTTGACGGATTGCATTTGGTGAGCCATGTGTTGGGATAAGTAGAATAAATTGGGTATCTTTATTTAATAAACATAACGAAACTAATTAAGATATGAACTATTACATACATACATAAACTCACACCTGTATTCCCCGAAGGGGTAGGCAGAGGTGCATTTCTGCACCCACATTTCGCCAGATATGTATCAGTCCCACGTAATAGGGGGCGAGCCTGTTGCCGTTTTTCGGGCATATTTCCAGAATCCGTGCTGTTACTGAGAATTTCGTAGTCGAAAAACCCAATAACACTTTGCCCGACCCGGGAATCGAACCCAGGACCTCTAGATCGCACGGCACATACTTGTACCGCGACACCACGAGGCAGTCTATTATGAACTATTACATTAAAATTTTCCGAGAAAAAAAAATACGTTTGTGTGTTATATTCCGTTCTTCATTAACGTACTCGTTAACGCTTGTATAAATTTGAAGCCAAAAGCTTTTTTATTAGCATATAGCAGAAATAAATAATTTTAGGACGCATATCTTTAGTACTGAGGACCTATAACATTATTTTCATAAACAAAGAGGACATGCTACCTACAATTTTTAATTAAAGCCCAACATTCGTTCTTGAGCTGTCCACTAAATGTCCATGAAATAAATTTCAATACAGAAGACAACTTTGATGTTAGTGGAATGAAATGAGGTAATGTCTTATTAACAAACATAAATACATACGTACCCACATATCACCAGATTTTTATCAGTTCCACGTAATAGAGGGCGAGCTTATTGCCGTTTTTCGGGCACATTTCCAGATTAAAGAGATTTTCCTATTGAACAAAAAAAAACAATAACACTTTGCCTGACCCGGTAATCGAAAACGGAACCTCTAGATCGCACGGTACATACTTGTACCGCGAGACCACAAATGTAACTGCTCTTATTAAATTTACCCGAAAATTCGGGAGGTTCTACGGCTGTCCTCCCAGTGTCCGCGGAATTTCGCGTGCCGCACCGGAGAACAAGGAGCGGCATTTCGTGCCGCGGCGATCGATCGAGAGCCTACCTCGTGTATAATTCAACGCAGCTTCTAACGAAGGCCGGGGCGTCTTTTGAAATATTCATTTGCACAAGCACCTACTCATACCTTAGGACCGGATGCCAGATCTAGCATCCTTCTACCTCATTACATACGTTCCACTGACCACCAGTAACTAGTCAATCAAGTACAATTGCTTTCGTTTGCATTTGTTTTCCTTTCGAACGAGAGAGATCGGCAAGTCCAAAAGATATTCTGACGTTTGCGCCATTTTAAACACCTATTAATTTTCAAAAGCTGACAACACTACGTATTTCCAACGAATGCACCCCACAACTGTTTTAGCTGGCATTTAAAAAACTTCGCCTGAATTCCCTCAGGAGTAGGCATATACCTACATTTCTACACCTACGTTTTACTTGCAGTGTTTTAACTCCCATCTAAAAGGAGGGCGAGCCACTTGTATTTTTGGGTAAATTTTAACCCTTTGCACTCGTAATTATGCTTGATGACAGATAATATACATTCCTACAAACGATAAAATATGAAGTATTTGGAGCCGAGGCAGTGACATACGAGCGTAACGGTAAAACGACTGATGTCCCCCGTAAGGCAACATACGAGTGCAAAGGGCACGTGGCTGCTGCTGAGTATTTCCACATGGTAAAACACAATAACCAGAAAATTGATCTAGGACCTCCTTTCCACAGGACCAAAGAAGCAGTTTTCAATAAACTCACTTCTAATATGACAGAGATCTATCTATGGAGCTCCAAATAGCTGATAAAGGTACATGATATGCATATTGTATATCGGTCAAAGCTCGTCCCCTAATGGAATTGTGCGGCTCACGTCCGCCCTTCGCCAATATTGTAATATCACAACTCAACCCTTCGCGTTATTTTTGTGTCGTTTAAACATTACCCAAATTAGATTTCAGTTGACCTTCACCTCACTTCACATGCCACAAAAACTTACGAAGGGTAATACCCTGCTTGCTTTGAATAAGTTTAAAGAAATACGAGTGCTATATAAAAAAAGCTTATTATAAAATGTTACATTATATTAAGGAGTAAGCCCCGGGAGTAAGTAAATTGATCAGAGGTCATGTTGCTGCAATTTGTATCGTTTTGACATTTATGAGGTTAAATTAAATATAATAAATATAAATGTAATTATAATTTAATTATTTTTTAAAATGTCATTTCGTGTTGCTGAGGGAGTTTCTTGCCGTTTCTTCTCCACAGCGATAACACGTTTCGAAGCGGCAAAAATAGTGACGATTCAAATGCACTTGTAAAAGTCTATTTGAATAAAGGTGATTTTGACTTTGACACAAGATTCAAAATGAACTACTGACGGAATAAGGTAGTTATTTGGGTATTTTTTTATCTATGCAGGTAAAAGTGACTGCAATGATGCTTGACGTGAAGAAAAAAAAATTAGGATATGCTCGAGCCACAGGGGAAAAAGTCATTGGGAAAAATGCACCTGACTCCACCCGAGGCCTTTATCTTTGAACTTATTTGACTACCCTAAACATTGGTACGGTGTGTACTACACTTTGCTGACCAATTAAACACTAGATATTTTGACTGGCAGATAATGCCTTGGGCATTAAGTCCACCTTTATACTTTTATGTATATGAAGCATAAATAAATAAATAAATATCTTATTTCTAACTAACAGCCCCGTGGCGCAGTTAGCTAGATACTAACTTACAAAACGAGAGGCCGCGGGTTCGATCGCCGAATCGAGACAAATGTTTGCGTGATTTGTTTCGGGTCTGGGTGTTTGTGAGACCGAAAAGTCTCTCGTAGTTTCTGATACCCACAACACAGGAGTTGTATCCTAGTGTGGGGTCAGAACTATGTATGTGACTGTTGGGTGTATTATTTATTTATTTTAAGTCTTTCGAACGCAAATGTTTCTGTAGATAATTTCTCTTTGAAGCAAAAACTACCGAATTGATTTTAATGAAACTTTACAATAATACCTATATTGTTTATATGGATATTGTTTATAAAGGTACTATCTGGTGCCCGTGTCTTCTGCACAGGATTAGTATTTATTATTATCAACCATCAGTCAATGCAGTTATTTCCCCGTAACTATCGATATTACATATATTCACGCCTGTATTCCCTGAAGGGGTAGGCAGAGATGCATTTCTGCACCCACATTTCGCCACTTGTGTTTTCGACCCATGTAATAGGGGGCGAGCCTATTGCCTTTTTTCGGGCACAATTCCAAACTCCGTGCTGCTACTAGAATTTTCCTAATGAAATGAAATTAAATAATATTTAATGTAAACAAAAACGATAAATCACTTAGATTCAGTAATTTTAAAGATAGTTTACCACCCTGTTCGGAAGGCAGTCATAACTAGAGAATAACAGGCAAGAAACTCTAGCGTTGCTCTATTCCAATCAACGGAAAACCCAATGACACTCTGTCCGGTCCGGGAATCTAAATCGCAAGGCACATACTTTTGCCGCGAAACCGCGACGCAATCAACACTGAAGCTCATTGATATTGGAATCCAAAAAGTCAAAAATGGAACAGAACAGTAACAGCTGCGCTGAGACCTGCGTTTTAACTCATTTTTCGTCCAAAATACTCATAACAAAATACATAAACGCATTCACGGCTGGCATATTCGAAGCATCGTAAGAATGTATTACGTACGCTCCAGCAATTTGGTAGCGCCGGCCAAATGCTCGTTTCCGCCGACGTTTCGGTACAGTATCCCCACACCACTGCTAGCATTACTCTATTAGTGTCACGTGCTCCCGACTTTAACAATAAGAATTTATTTGTCGTGTAACCTATAGCTATAGCAAGTCGTGATGACCTCGGCGTGTGAGAATCTCGGCGGTCGTGGGTTCAAAACCCAGTCACACCTCTGACTTTGGAAGTTATGTGTGTATTCATAATGAATTATCACGTACTTGAACGGTGAAGGAAAACATCGTGATGAAACCTGCACACCTAAAATTTCTTAGGTGTGTAGTCCGCCAACCCGCACTAGGCCAGCGTGGTGGACTAAGGTCTAAACCCTCTCAATTATAGAGGAGGCCCGTGCCCAGCAGTGGGACGTATATGGAATGATGATGATTTCATGGCAATTTTTTTGCAAAATATAGTCATAAGACTCCAATTAAATAATACTTACACAAGACTCATTCTGTATCAATATCAGTGCCCAGTTATCAGATAGGACATTAGTGTTTACTTAATTAACTTTATTGCCAATAAATATCATTGATAACAACTTAACTTCATAAAACATGAGTGCAACGTGTTTGCCTCGTGTCTTACAAGTGTCTATAGGTAGCTATGTAGGTAAAAACATGAACGCACGTGATTTTTTGCTGCGATGGCAAAATGACCATATGATGGTAAATTTAATGCCTTCTAGATCATTTTTAATACTGTCGTCTATATATTTTATACAGTGTTTAGTGTCGATTTTGAGACTGTCTCGCAGCACAAGTATGTGCCGAGCGATATTGATGTCTCGGGTTCGATTCCCGGCTCGGGCAGTCATGGGGTTATTCCATCAGGAAATTTTACACCCCCTATTATGTAAATGCACCACTGCTTTCTCCTTCGGGGAATATAGTCGTGATGCATGTACATTATGTATGTTTAGTGTCAACTGGCAGGAAATGATTACGATGGTCGCGAAATACTTGTGTGTGTAACTATGAATGGTTTATATACCTTTTAGACGGTTGTCGCTATTCGAGCGGATAAAGATATCCTTATTCCACCAAATAGGTTATTAGAAAATTAATAAAAAAAATATTTGTGCCAAAATGTCACGTTGCCCAAATTGTTAAAAAAGTTTTAAAATGTAACTGGTAACAAGAGAAGGATGTACGATGTAGATATGACGACATCAGCACTAAGTTGCGTGCGTGTGAAAGAGATAGCAAGATTTCCCTATTAATATAATACATACATAAACTCACGCCTGTATTCTCCGAAGGGGTAGGCAGAGGTGCATTTCTCACCCAATCTTGATGTTATGATATAAAAAATATAACCAAGGATTTATAATATAATATATAATGTTATGTATGTATGTACAAATCTGATCGTAGAAAATACCCAACTAGTCATATTACGCCAAAGATCATACGTATTTCTAGATATAAGCGTATACTAAAACCTCGAGTACTACAGTTACGTAAAAGCATAAAACGTTTCCATTTGATTCAAGTTCATTGGCTTCGGATCACGCATCTGGTACTCAATGTAAAAATTGCTGCAGGTATAAGAATAGCGTTTGTGATGGCCTTGAGGATATGCCGCATAGTTACCAAGACATCAATTCAATGGTCGCGGGTCCAGATCGTGACAATCTATTACTTTGAGGTTCGAAGACTCGGACTGAACTTAACTACTGACTGGACTGGACTAGTAAGACAAATAGAAGATCTTGACTGCCTCGTATATTCCGCTTTAGAAGTGTGTCCAAGATCCTATTATCATCATTATTGCCTTGCCCAGTTCCCAGTTTCATTTGGGGTCGGCGCCGTATGTTCTATCCTTCCAAACATCCCTATCAGCCATCATGTCTTCATTCACCCATTTTTCTTTCATATCTTTAATCACGCACTTCATCCATCTTTTCTTTGGCCTTCCCCTGTTTGTCCATGTTCCTATACTTAGTATCAAGATGGATTTTGTGTATGAACCCGATAAATTGGTATAGAATCGAAACGTGAGTGTTGAAATATACCTAAACTGCTTCTGGTAATACGGACGTGGGTGTAAAAAATAATGAAAAATATGATTAAATAACTCAACTGGCGAGTGTAATTAACAAATAAAAAAAAACATTGGAAATACAACTCAACATTCCAAGTGCTTAATCTAGCACTAGCATTTTAACACGAGCCAATTCACACTCCGCCGCATACATATATCCACTTGTCGCCGGGAATTATTATTGGTTTTAATTGAAACGACAATGAGGCCACCTCCGCTCGTCCTGCCGTCACGTGAGCCGAGTCATGTGATCTCATTTGTGTCCTACGGGACGATATTCATATACCGTCTGGGTATCGGGACAGAACATGCCTTTTAAAAAACAAAGATGATTATGTTGAATATCACTCAAATTATTCGTTACTGGCACATATTATACATATGTATAAGCCATCAGGAATGGTTTTTTTTTTATATTTTTCTGAATTTAATTGATTATTATTACTGGCACATATAAAAAAGTAAACCAAAATATTCGTTTTAAAATATTTCCAGCAGTAATTGTTGATTACTGGCATATATAAAAAAGAGAACTTAAAAAGAAAACAATTCTATGAATACTGACCACCACGATCTTGCAATAGCATAAAACTTCTATGGAATGCACAGTCAAAATAGTATCGATTGTAATATCTACCACAAGAATACTACCTATGGACCTGTTTTAAATAGGCCTAGAAAATATTAACGATACACGCTGGTAGAAAAAGGGGTATTCCTACACTAAATTTCCCCTGGTGGGTTTTTAAGATCAAGTAATACTAGGCGAGTTTATTGCCATTATTCAACCTCATTTCCAGACAGCATGCTACTAAAAACATCCTCAATAAATAATTACTTTTCTGATCCGCGACATAGTTTCTCCACTGACCAACGACGCAGTAAAATTAAGAGCAAACGTAAACCTTTTTCTCCGTGCTAATATAAAAAAACAATATCGCACTTAGCACTTACTGAGGCGCAAAGCCGTAAACAAACACCGAGAACGATGACACAAAAAAAAAACGTATTTTAAGAGCAAAGGTATGCGATTTTTGCTCAGGTGGTCTATTTCTCACGATGGTGTCGGAAGGGAGCATTGTTTTCGACGAAATGATATCTTACTTGTCGAGACTCGAGAGAGTTGTTTACTGTAAAACGATGATGCGTCATCATTTCTCGAACTTGACTTGCGTTGGCAAGATGGCTGAGAATTTAAAAAGGGTAGACCTCCACGAAGAGATGAATCTTTAGAACATTAATATATTTGGATATATGGTAAATATGAGGCCACAAAATAGTTACCACCTTTTTTATGAGAAAAATCTTAATAGCTGCACGAAGTATCAAATATGCCCGAAAATGTCGATATTTACCATTCCCTTACTCATGAACTTGATCTTTATCTTAAATCTTATTTATTTATGTATGTATGTATATGCCTTGGCTTTGAATCTGCAATCTTCTTAGCCACTTGTTTCGGCCTCCGCCAAGGCACCGAAAAGGGAACTTAAAAGACTTTTTTCTCGATTGAAGAAAAAACTAATTATGCAATTTTATCCAAAACACAAAAGTTAATAATTAATTTGGCAAATAATTACGAAGGAGAGAACGCATGAAGATGTAAAATACCTAGTAACAGAGACCATTCAAAATTACCAGTTTCTTCCGTGTAATTCATGTCTAAAATAACGATATAATTTGGCATCGGAAAACGCCTTTCTCACTAATGCAGGTTCGGAGCGAAACACTTCGAGTTATCATTTCTGGCACATATTGCTAAAACAACAGTATTTCGCTTACTGTGCCCGTAGTTGCATTTATCATGTACTACAAAATGTTCAAATTCTCTCCAGCTGTTTAAGTCGCACGTAATAAACACGAGGCAATTGTGTCTTTTTATATGTATTTCGAAATCCAATTGGGTATGCTCGAACCGAGAATCGAAACCAGTATCGAACAGCACACACTCGTATTGCGAGAGGTGCTTTCAGTACCCTCAGTACCTCGTTTACTTAATCAGTTGTACTTTTTAATGGCCTTATAATATTATATTTATTACGCTTTGAGATTATATGATAATATGTATCTATGTAGAAGATACGGCGAAAGAAATTTCCTTTACTAAAAGTCCACTCCTGGACGCAAGATTCCTTCAAACTTTTCTGAATGACTTGTGGATATATTTTTTTTCGTAGTAGTAGTAACTGAGTTATTGATCCCGAAGCAAAAAATAGTTAGCGTGTTTTTCGTGAAAAATTTGAAATGAAGAATTTAACCTTTTGTTTTTAAAACTACAAGGGCATAGAGCTTATCAAAGTATCAAAGTACGTTTAAAGAATGCAGTATTGACTTTAGCGACAACATTCATTTTTATGTACAAAAGTCTAAAGTACGAGTCAAATTCTATCTTTTTTTAATATGAGTTCAATAAACGGTCAAAATGGTCACTGCTAGTTGGCTGTAAAAAATCTTACAAACATATAATATAATAATCGTGATGTTTGAACAAAAGAATTAAATAAATCCCGGGTTTTCCCTGGTCAGGTAAAATTTTATTGAGTTTTGCAATAACTAAATTCTCAATAGCAGCATGGAGCCTAGAATTGTGATCGGGAAACGGCTTTCCCGTCGTCCAGAAATGCACCTCTGCCTGCTCTTTTGGGCATGTAGGTTTGAGTGTGTAAGTTGTATAAAATAAATAATAACAACAATAAGCGACAAATGGCTACCAATAACACGGAATGTGGTCTGTCCACTTGTGTTTATGACGGCATGTTATTGCTCCGATGAGGTGGGGACGGCCGTAAACCACTTGCTAAATGTCAACAATGTAACTACACTTGATTATGCTTTCTAGTATTATTGATAGCTTCCGTGGAAAAACATTATATCCCTATCAAGACAAATATTTGTGCGATCCATAAATATTTGTTCCTGGTCTGGGTTGGGTGTTAGGGAGGCGAAAAAGTCTCTTGGGGTTTCTTATGCACATGACACAAGACTTACATTCAGTCCGCGGTTGGAACTATACAGGGTGTATTCAGACCGTGATCGGAAAGTAAGGCAGATAATAGCTGCGGTGATTACAAACACCGTGAAATTTTAAAAAAATTGACGTTTTTCTAACAATCATAGATATTAAATGGATGCGGTTGTAAGGAAAACGTAGTTTTTTTGTTTTTTTGTCAGGATGTTTTTTAATGTCACCGTGTTTGTAATCACCGCAGCTATTACCTGCCTTAGTTTCCGATCACGGTCTGAATACACCCTGTATATGTACGTGAATCTTAATAAACCGCGCACCGAGTTGAAAGGCCTAAGACTACGACATACCTTTCGACCTCCCGAGAGATAGTTCTTATGTACGCTTTCCTTTCCTTTCAAAAAAGTGTATTTAAATCAAATTTGGCACATACATAAAATAAATAAATAAATAAATACACCCAACAGTCACATACATAGTTCTGACCCCACACTAGGATACAAGTCCTGTGTCGTGGGTATCAGAAACTACGAGAGACTTTTCGGTCTCACAAACACCCAGACCCGAAACAAATATTTGTGGATCAAACAAACATTTGTCTCGGTGCGGTGATCGAACCCGCAGCCTCTCGTTTCGCAAGCTGGTGTCTAGCCAACTGCGCCACGGGGCTGTCAACATACAAAATAAAGAAAGTCATAATAACAGTTTTATTTCTGCCCGCAGTTGAACCCGCACGTGAACGACTTCCAAAGGCGGTATGTGAGCGAGGTGCGCCGGTGCAGCGAGATGGAACGTAAGCTGAGGTGGGTGAGCGGCGAGCTGCCCGAGCCACCACCCCCGCCCAAACCCGCGCACCGCATGCTCAGCCCCAGGGAAATCAACATACTTGAGGTAACGCAACAATATATACAATATACGAACAGGGAGCTTAAGGCGCTTTCCTCTCGAAAAAAAAACGGTCATCGAAAACTAAGACAGGCAATAGCCACGGTGATTACAGACACCGTGACATTAAAAAAAATCCCGAAACAAAATTAAAAAAAATACGTTTTCTTAACAACTATGAGTATTAAATGTATGCGGTTGTTAGGAAAACGAAAAAAAATTTTTTTATCAGATTTTTTTACGGGGAAGCAAAAGAAAATCTTTTCTGAATATTGTCTCTTCGTAAATACAATAAAACATGCTATTTGTAACGAGGTACAAAATTACGTTCATATCGATTTTTTTAAGGCCCGTATAAATATTGTATCGTAAATATTATCGATTCTATTATTAAATATCAAATGTCTTTTCAATCGGTCCATATTCTTCTCTTGTAGCTTGGAGACGGTTTATGCTTAACCAACCACTGTTGTCTAGCTAACTGCGCCACGGAGCTGTCTAAAATCCTCTGAAATCGTGTCAAATGAACCTACTAAACTTGTCGATATAACACCGTATTAAGTACATTGTTCTAATGCACACATCAGGTTAAACTACTGGAGTACAAGATGTTATAGATTATCTGTCGGTCAGTGGACACTTGTTCAACAATCGTACCTATATACGGTTAGTAATTTCTTTAGAGTGTCATTGAGTGATATGGATTTTATTAGTTGATTGGTAACGTCGCCTAGGGTTGCCGCTGAGCTCGCACATCCGCACAATAAATAACTGACACCTAGTGACCTTTTTTATAAACGTTTATTACATCTTTCTAAACTGAGATATATTTCTGCTTCCTCTGTCAGGTCATACAACAGAGATAGACACGATTTTTAGTTGAAAAATAAACAATTTAATTTATAGGCAAAATTGTGTTAAGATTTGAGGTATAAATGATAATCGCAGTCGTTTGTGCCCCAGTCGTCTTATTAAATAAATAAAAACAAATAAATACACCCAACAGTCACATACATAGTTCTGACCCCACACTAGGATCACACAAACATTTGTCTCAGTACGGGGATCGAACCCGCGGCCACTCGTTTCGCAAGCTGGTGTCTAGCCAACTACGCCACGGGGCTGTCAAATAAGACTGTACAGTTGACTTTTAAGGTTATATAGCCTGGTGGAATAGCCTGGCAAAACATGCCTCAGTTATGGCTCTTTACCATTTTCATTAAGAATAGGGGGCCCTCTCTATTCTTCGCTTGGAGGCTTGCGAATATTTCTCCAACATTAACATAATATAGACACGTCAAAATCACAATGTTTGTTCTAGGTATTGTAAGGTAGCAGTCTCAAGAATCGTACAATCAAAAAATCCTTGGTCGGATTCTCGAATAGGGCAAAAGTGGTTTTGGTTTTCACATTAAGAATTTTTTAGCGGCAGCAAGGAGTCTGTGTCACTAGAAACGGCATACGCTTGCCCCTCATGACTCGACGCGTTAAGGTTTAGAGCATGCATAATTATGTTTGTGTAATCGGCGTATCGGATTCACATGTACATCAGTAATAGACAGCTGTAGTGTAGGGTTAGTACTAATAAGATTACACGATAATAGCTGTACACTGTTACGCGGCTACACAAGCTTAACACGTAACCGAGCAATGATTGATGGCTCGCCACAGTTCTTCTATTAATAAATATTTATACCACAAAGTCACATACATACTTCTGACCCCACATGATACGAGTCTTGGGTTGTCGGTATTAGGAGCTACGGTAGACGTTTTTACAAAGGTGTTGTTTTCGTGTAGGAGATATCTTGACATCTGATGTAACTTGACCATTTTTCGGCGTTACCTAAAAAAAACATTATAAATTAATACAACAACTCCGACCTGTATCCCCAAGAGGTATTTTTATAACCACTTTTCACAAACTGTTTTAAGCCTCACGTAAAGGTGGACGAACCAACTGCTGTTTAGAATTACCAAATGTAAAAATCCAATAACAATACCCGACCTAGGCATCGAAAACTGGAGCGATCGCAGAATTATCCCACGAAATCAACGTCACTCAAACTTAATACACATTTTAACTATCCCTTTTGCAGGAACGGATCGACTACATAGAATCAGAAATACAAGAGATAACCCGCAACGCTCGGAACCTGAAGAGCGATTATCTATCGCTGAAGGAGCTCAAACTGCTCATTGAGAAGACCCAGACATTCTTCCAAGACCACAGCGCGCAGAGGAAGATATCAGCCACAGTCCAGATATACAATAACGATGCGGTGCTCGGCCATCTTGGATTCATTGCTGGGACTGTGGCGACGGCTCGAGTTCCCTCGTTCGAGAGGATGCTGTGGAGGATATCCCATGGGAACATATTCTTCAAGCAGGCGCAGATTGACGAAATGCTGAAGGATCCAATTACGGTTCGTAGTTATTTTTCTTTATCTTAAGAACTCTCGTATTTTAGAATTGTAAGTCTTCGCGTCTTAAATGTTTCAATAAACTTCAAAATAATTAAAACGGAGAAAAATAGCCTTTCTCCTTAATTCTTCTTAGTACCTACTTTTCTTATTGGTTATGAGTCTAAGAGATCTGAAGTTATTAGATGTCTGCGCTCGACAGGATAAATTCGATTTAAAAATCCAAGATTAGATTTTGAGGTCCTTGTTCCATAGCAGCCCGAAGTCTGTAAATGTGCGCGATAGGCTCGTCAAATAGAGCAGCTAGAAGTAAACCCAAGAGTCGCATACATAATTTTGAGCCCACACTAACATACAAGTCTTGTGTTGTGGATATCAGTTACTGCGAGAGACTAACGGGGCTGTTTAATATACTCTATTGGTGTATTAATTAACACACGTTTGCCTACTTCACTGAGAAAGAAGACAAAAGTGTGTTAATATGTATTTAAGTGTCTGTCATATTTGAGCAGAATGCAGGACAGGACATATTGTGCTCATAATAAAGATAATAGTGGCGATTGTTGTTTTGTTATCCATTCCATAAGTATTACATTTTATCGCATTCAACGATTTCTAAGTGGTACTTTTCACTTAAGTATCATACGTATCTCTATTCAAAATATTTATATTAAATTTATGTTTTCCTTATTAGAGCTAAAACAGTTACTTTCCCCTTATTCGAAGTACTAGTACACCATTTTATTGATGCGTCTTCTAAGCGACTTTTTCCTACGTTTTCATCCAAATATTGAGGCAGACAAAGACTGAAAATAATTGACGTTGAAAAACATTCTGACGAGCTAACCTTAAAACCTTGCTGTGTCATGCCAACTGGCTTTCTATGGTGATAGCTTAATACCAAACCTTCTATGTTTTAATAAAGTATATTTTTATTGAATATCAATATAAGACAGCTTTGTGGCGCAGTTGGTTAGACACCAGCTTGCGAAACTAGAGACTGCGGATTCGATCCTGTAATGAGACAAATGTTAGTGTGATCCACAAATATTTGTTTAAGGTCTGGGTGTTTGTGAGACCGAAAAATCGCTCGTAGTATCTGATACGCACAACACAAGACTCTTATTACTGAGTATGAGGCCAGGACTATGTATGTGACTGTTGGGTGTATTTATTTATTTATTTACATATATCGCCTAAACCTTATTTCATATCGAGATATATTAAATATGTATATTTCTCTGTGTCTAATTTGGTTTAAACAAATGGATTTAAGCGTATTATAGCCAGTTGATTTCGTTACACAATCTACCTAGAAATGAAACATGAACTGTGTGTGCGTTCAAGAAATTCCGAGTTCGAATCCCGGATCGAGATGTGTTATTAAGTTTGTTCATAAGGGATTTCTCTTTTATAATTTTAACGGTTTAAAAGATCTTGTGAAAGAATACTTAAACAAGAATATTCTGACATTGATTCAATCATAAAGGGCCTCTTATAGCTTTACTCCTATTAAAAATAGGGTACTTGTCTAACCGAGTATTTTTTTATCCATAAACATTGATTGCATGTATGAGACACGTGTATTTCTTTTAGCCTACGTCACTAACTACTCGAAGTCAATAGAAAATTAAAGACATTAAAACAATTGACTCGTGGTACTCCTACGTCAGTACTTAAGCATATTGATACTGTTTAATGCTATATTATTAAATACATAATTGAATAATAATTTTAACATATTAGAAAAGTATAAGGATCGAATCAATATATTTTGGAAATGCGTTTCCCTGTGAAGCAGTGGCGGTACTTCTATAGAAGCCCAGGTGTTACATGTTAATTATGTTTATTTATTTATTTTACATGTTAATAGGGTAACGTCTAGTTTATAATTATTTATTGTGGGGTCAGCATATTCTCATTTATATGTCAAATTGCTTTTGTTAAATAAAGATTAAAGCTAAAAGATTATATTCGGAGTTTTGTAAGGCATGCTGAGCTTTTGGGCTCCTATGGAAGTACCACCATTGCTTGGAAGTCAGGACGAGTACGAGTGATTAGTCGTTCAAGTCGAGAGTTCGAAAGTTGCTGTCAACCAGAATAGCAGACTCATTCAGATTAATAAATAAATAAAAATAAATAATAAATATATCTCTTTTTAATTATGGATATTTATGTTTTGTATGTATATTATATTTATGCATCATATTTATAAATCATAAGTTTATTTACGTACCTACGCCTTTCATTTCTGCACCACCGAAGGTTCGACCGTCAGAGAATGCCAAAGGCATTAAGTCCACCTCTACATGTTATGTATGAAGGAAAAATAAATATATTTTATATGAACATTTTAAGATATATGGTAGGCTAAGCATATGTATTCGTGAAATATCGTTAAGACAAATAGTACTACATATAATGTAAGGCATCAGCTCCTATATATCCCACTGCTGGGCATGAGTCGCTATGGTCAAGTCAAGTTAAGACTTAGTCCACTGTAGCCTATCACAACTTAAGGAAAGCATCGCTTATCGTTGGTTGTCAACAACTAACCGTTTCTTTAATCTACTGAAAAACACAACTAATATTGCGCCTTTATGCCTGGATGCGAAGGCAGGGATGCAATTCTGCACCCATATTTCGTTATATTAAACAACAACAACTTCTTAAATTAGGAGATGTAATCTGCACCCAAACTCGCGACATATTTAGCAACACAATCAACATTAAATTGATCTATCAACATCCATCAATGATTTTTTAATGATATTATTGTTTCATGGTTGTCTCATTGGTCCCGTGGCGCAAGTGTATGCGATCTATAGGTCACGTGTTGAGCAAAGTTTAGTATAGTGCTTACGGCGGCGTCGTGTGCCGGGTCGGTCACTTCCTTATGAAATGGTTGAGGAGGCCGATGGCTGGCACATGCGTCATACTCGTGAACGGGTGCTGTTTGTGTGGACTGGTCTGCCTATTTTTGCTTTTTTGTATTTATGAACTTAATCTTATCCTCTCGTAAATTTATAATTTAACCTAGTTAAATGTCAGTTTCTCCATTCAAGATGACTATGTTATTCTCATATTCAATACAACAGTCTGAGATTGTATTAATGAGCTGCTCTAATTTGGGAAATTCATTATTTGTATCAATATTGTAAACTATCTCTTGATTGGAAAAGAGCAACACTAGAGTTTCTTGCCCGTTCTTCTCTAGTGAAGACTGCCTTCCGAACAGGGTGGTACACCAAATTTTGAAATGACTGAATCTAAGTGATGTATTTGACATTTTATGGATTCAATAAATATAATTTCATTTCATTTCATATAAAAATTACCAGTAGCAACAGTTACTATTTTAAATCTGCTTGTCCAGATAACTCTTTGTATTAACAAAAAAAACACATACATAGATACATATATACTCGTACGGGGTGCATTCAGACCGTGATCGGAAACAAAAACAGGTAATAGCTGCGGTGATTACAAACCCATTGGCGTTAAAAAAAATCACGATAAAAAAAATTACGTTGTCCTAACAATCATTTTTAAATTTTTTTGTCTGGATTTTTTTTTTATGTCACGGACATGGGTAAGTAATCACTGTTAGGATATTGATACGAGCGCAGGAAGGAAACATGCAAACCATTTGTAAAAGACTTTATTGTTATATGATACAATAAACCAGTACACTACGCCATTTCTTAGAGCAGGAAGGAATCGTCGGGGCACAGACTATAAACGCTAATTACAGTGCAGATTATATAATATACTAACAATCACCGCAGATATTACCTGTCTTTGTTTCCGGCCACGGTCTGAATACACCCTGTATACTACATACTTATGCCTGTATTTTTCGAAGGGTAGGGACAGGTGCATTTCTGCACTCTCGTTTCGCCAATTGTGTTTTTGTCCCGTATAATAGAGATTAATAACCTATCGCCGTTTTTCCGTCACAATTCCAACCTGAGAATGTCCTAATGGAAAACCCAAAAACACTTTTCCCGAATCAGGAATCGAACTCGGGAGTGGGACCTCTAGATCATACGCTACATAAATACCGCGAGACCACGACGCAGTAACGAAAATACAACATAAACATTTTATGACACAAACTTACCACCGGCATTGGTATCATAATTATTATTACTATTAATAAAAATAATTATTGCATTAATGTATAATCAATATTAATGATTTATATTATTGTGCTATAATAGTTACTAATCCATCACGAGCATGTGGCAGTCACGTCCCAGTAACAGGCGCGTGCTAAACTTTCCACATTTATTTTTAACAGTCGACCTATTATTTTCGTTTCGATAACATTCATCTGTTCGCCATACGGTATAGCCGTTGCGCACATATTTTATTGTCTCTACAATTATCTATTTCTGTTATTTAGTGCGTATGTCGTAACATGTTTCAAGTGTTGGTAATTTCTTTGTAGTACAAGCAACGGATATGGTGATTGAATCAATAATAATTAATCTTAATAGGGAAGTGTATAAAACATCAACCCATTTGCCTTTGTCCTACTAATAGAAACGTGTTTCTTATTTGATTGAAGAACTTAGAAAGACGTATAGTTCGTGGACACAAAACTACTAAAGAATTATTTATTTGGTGATTTTTATTTCATCATCATCAGCCCATATACGTCCCACTGCTGGGCACGGGCCTCCTCTACAACTGAGAGGGTTTAGGCCTTAGTGCACCACGCTGGCCTAGTGCGGGTTGGCGGACTACACACCCAAGAAATTCCTTAGAACTTTTAGGTGTGCAGGTTTCATCACGATGTTTTCCTTCACCGTTAAAGTACGTGATAATTCATTTTATTCATTTTGAATCCGCGACCGTCGAGATTCTCGATCGCGTGCCCAAACCTCGATTTTTATTTATTTAAACATTTTGCGTACATCATTTATTTTACAATTTCAACATTTTTATAAATTGTGACTACTTACCCTATGATTATGATCACTCCAGTCCATCTAACGGATGCTTGGATGAAATCGGCCGCCATTTGTGATACTACCTTATTGTAATATTACCAATACCTACTTTGTTCTTTTTTTGTGTATAAATAAAGCATTAATAAATAAAATTATAGTTGATAAGTATAATCAGTGGCGGTACTTCCATGGAAGCCCAAAAGCCAAGTTTTGAAAAATACAAAATTTCGAAAAAATAATCTTTAAGATTTAAATATTTATTTAATAATAGCAATTTTACATATAAATGTGAATATACTGACCCCACAATAAACAATTATAAACTAGACATTACAGGATTAACATGTAACGCTTTTGGGCTTACATTTTTCTCTTTCCCATTTCTAGTCAATACCCTTAGAACAGTAACAAATACTAAACATTATTTTTTCCTTTTTGTTAATGAGCGTTGAGAATCAGGTAGTCAATCGTTTTCTGTATCCTTGCTAATTAATATTAAAAAAGTCCTTCTGTTAATGCGTTCCTACAATTGTCATTACACTTTTATCAACGGATTGCATCGCTCTAACGACCATGGATCCTATAATTACTTCCAAATCAGCGATGTTTAAAATGAAATCAACACCAACGCTTTTAACAATAAATACATTTTATGGGTAACCCCAAGTGAGTCCGGTCGTTAACCGCGCAACTATTGATTTTGCTAGACGTTCAACTTAAGAACTAGAAATTTCATGCAGTGCTAATGCCGTGCTGTGGTTTAGATTCACGATAATTGTGATGGGGTTGTTGTACTTGACGTACGTTTCAAGTACAACAACCTTCGAAATATAGTCACGTAAAGCCGTAAGTCAATGACGTAAAGTCGCTTGCCAGCCCTTTATTTATTTAATTATGCTTTTTACATACATACACATACATACATAATCTCACGCCTGTATTCCCCGAAAGGGTAGGCAGAGGTGCATTACTGCATCCAAATTTCGCCACGTATGTATCAGTCCCACGTAGGCGAGCCTATTGCCGTTCCTCGGGCACATTTCCAGACTCCGGGCTGCTACTGAGAATTTCCTAATGGAAAAACCCAATAACACTTTGCCCGACACGGGAATCGAACCCAGGACCTCTAGATCGCACGGCACATACTAGTACCGCGAGACCACGAGGCAGTGCTTTTTACACATTGCGTATAAAGGCGGACTTAATGCCTATGGCATTCTCTAACAGTCAACCTTTGGGTGATGCAGGGATAAAAGGTAGGTGCATAAACACTGAAAAGGGTAAAACAATATATAAAAATAATAATAAATGGAACAACTAGTAAGCAACAACTATAGTAACCAACAATATAAGTAAATAATTAAAGATAAATACAAATATACATATAATATTCAAAATATAATATATACATAAAAACCCTTTGTACCACTGTTGAGCTGTCATGCATTAATATACCATAGTATACATACGATACAAACGTGAACTTTAAAAATAAATACTTGTCTTTAAGTTCTCTATTTGTGGATATAATTGGGTGACCGAACTACGTACACTGCATTAAACTTTATCCTTATTCTAGGAAGTCACCATTTGTATATATTTTACTTTTTTAACGTATAAAGAAGATTCCTTATTTACTCAAGTATACAGAACATACATCCATATTCAGATATTTTCACGTTTATATCTGCGTAGGGGTGACTTTCGTTTCCCCATCTGTTTTTCCATTTATTTAGTCGGAACAAAACCTAAATCGAATCCGGGACCTCTCAATCGCACGCCGTAAAGATAGTGAGATGTATCTCACATAAATAAATTCACCCAACAGTCACATACATAGTTCTGATCCCACACTAAGATACAAGTCTTGTGTCGTGGGTAACAGAAACTACAAGAGACTTTTCGGTCTCACACACACCCAGACCCGAAACAAATATTTGTGGATCACACAAACATTTGTCTCAGTGCGGGGATCGAACCCGCGGCCTCTCGTTTCGCAAGCTGATGTCTGGTGGGCTTTCATAAAGGGTTTACTCATATAACCTTTCATAGAATTAATCTATATCTATACCTTTCATTCCAGGGTCACGATCTCCAGAAGACCGTGTTCGTGGTGTTCTTTCACGGAGAGCAAATAAAACTTCGTGTGAAGAAAGTGTGCCATGGGTTCCAAGCGACCTTGTATCCCTGCCCTGCGACTTACAAAGACCAGCAGGAGATGCTCGCTGGTGTCGAGACCAGGATTAAAGATTTGGAGATGGTATGGATGTTCAAGACCTAATTTTCTTGGATACTTTGCTTACATTAACTCACGCCTGTATTCCCCGATCGGGTAGGCAGAGGTGCATTTCTGCACCCATATTTCGCCAGGTCAGTATCAGTCCCACGTAATAGGGAACGAGCCTATTGCCATTTTTCGGGCACCTTTCCAGACTCCTTGCTGCTACTGAAAAAAAACCAATACCGTAAAATGGTGCAACTTTGCCTAAGTTTTATAGTCATATTGATATATTTCGCATAATAACAATCATTTTCAGGCTTGTCTAGTTGGGGATAAAGCTTATATTTATATTCATTGGCAGTGTATTTATAACTGTGATAGCTCTGTTTTATTTTTGAAATTTAACAGTTTTAATCACTAGGCAAAGTTGGGCTACAAAACTATAACATTGCCTGCGTCAATTTTGACCGTCTAAACGACATAACTACACCATTCTTGCACTTATAATTAACCCTTATTAGTTGGACTAAAAGATACGAATTTCAAAACAGACACTTTTTGCTTAAGCTACTAGAAACAATGCTAGGCAATGTTGTGTTCGACTTTGCTGTTAGTTTCATTTTCATACTTTATTTGAAATTGCATAGGGTTGACGCAAACATCGTGCAGTAAAACATTCTAAAATGTATTTAATATTGTTTATTAATGGTTAATGGTGTACAGAAAAACCTAATGTGGTTTATGTTACACTGAATACCAATGTACAAATTGTTATTGTCTTTTTATATAAATAAATAATAATAATAAATAAAACTAAATTTTATAATTATCTCATTAACATAAAGTAATTATGAGTTTTTTCATTGACGTCACTAATTTATTGTTTTAGGTTCGGTTTGTTCACACTTATGGTCTGTTTAGTCGCTAGCGACAGCCCTAGCTCAGGCAAAGTTGCGAATACAAAATCGAAATGATAGTGACAACTTTGCCTTAACGTTAAACACTTTTTTATATGTCACAATAACCATTCTAAATTAATTAAATATTATAGGATAACACACAACTAACATATCAGTATCAAAACTTTGTCGAAATTTTTGATATTTTAAGACTTACCGAAAAAGTTTGGCGCGTTGTTATGAAGCCGGCTATCACTCGTTGTGTTTGACAACTCCCTGTCATGCTGTTTCAAAGAATATAAACATGGCTTTGGAATTTTCGTATCGCCAGGTAAAATTTAAATGTGTACTTTTGATTTGAAGTCGCTACAAATAATATTTTAAAAGATATGGGTAAATTCCAATAATAGGCAAAATTGCATAATGCGAGGCAATGTTGCACCGTTTTACGGTAACACTTTGCCCGACCAAAGAATCGAACCCAGGACCTCTAGATCGCACGGCACTAGATACCTCTAGAGGTATCTAGATAGCTCTAATATACAAGTCTCATAAGATCATGAGAGATTTTTCTAGTTTCCTAGATAGGAAACCGATATAAATAGAGAAGTTTCGATACCACAAACACCCAAAGTAAACAAATATTTGAGGATCCCAAAAAAATTCGCGCGACTTTTACAGGCAAATCTTAAACTAACAGCGCTAAAAGTGTTGCTAATGTGAAAAATCTATCCATGTCTCCAGGTGTTGGATCAAACCGAACAGCACAGACGACTGGTCCTCACGAACATAGCACGCGACCTCAGCACCTGGATGGTGGTAGTGAGGAAGGAGAAGGCGATATACCACACCCTGAACATGTTTAGCATGGACATTGTGAAGAAATGCCTGATAGCTGAATGCTGGGTGCCGAGACAGGATGTGCACATCGTACAAAAAGCTTTGGATGATGGCGTGGTAAAGTTAAATGCTTAATACTTTTTTATTGCCGATGGCAATTAAATTTCAAACCTTACTAATAAATAACGGAAGAAATCATTAGATGCAGTTCGCTTATGAAAAGAAGCTTAACAAGACGCTTGGGCAATCTTTTTCGGGTTCAAAATTACGTTTTAGATGTGAAATATCTAATGGTGCGCCATGTCAGTGAAATTGACTTGCTGCGGCATACAAGTATTGGTATGCTTACATTAAGCCGACATACACTGATGCCGGCATATGTTTTGCCTTTACATCACTGCCATCTATTTGCCGCCAAAATTACTAATTTCTTTACATAATAATTTCATAACCAACTTGGTGTACGACCAGGCGTCCCGAGACGACCATAATTCTTTTATATCGCCTAATGCGAATATGAATTATTTATTCCTCATTAAAAACTCCATAACTAAAAGTTTATATTTTTAATTTACCAATTGCGTTAAAATTAGGTATATCTGCTTCCCTTTGATCCGTCTGTATGGAAAGACTAAACTTATTTTCTGAGATTTGTTATCAAATCTTATTAGACCATTCGTTTTTCAGAAAGCAACAGGTAGTCCAATACCTTCCATACTGCACTACGTTCACACTAGAGAAGTTCCACCTACATTCAATAGAACAAACAAATTCACAAAGGGCTTCCAGAACCTCATTGATTCCTATGGAATCGCCAGCTACAGAGAAGTTAATCCAGGTATAGTTTTTAATGTAGTTACTTTGGTTGGAACTTAAAATCTTTAAAATTTCCATTATGGTTTTTCTAAGACCTAAATTTTCGACAGTCTATGAACTAAAAGTTATCAGTTTAAAAAACTTAAATGTCTTACAGAATCCGTACGCCCTTGCAAAATTTATGGTACAATAAAATTAAGTCTAAACCATTGCTCATCAAGTATACATCATTTACAAGAGCATATATGTTGTTGCAGCATTGTATACGATCGTGACATTCCCATTTCTATTCGCCGTGATGTTTGGCGACGTCGGGCATGGCCTCATCATGACCATATTTGCGGCCATCATTGTCAAGTACGAGAAGCGTCTTGCCAAAATCAACACTGACAACGAAATATGGAACATTTTCTTCGCCGGTCGCTACATCATTCTCCTTATGGGTGTATTCTCAATATACACGGGTTTGATTTACAACGACATGTTCTCGAAGTCGCTGAACATATTCGGCAGCAGTTGGACCAATGTGTACGACAATGAGACGCTTCGAGCTCACAAAATGCTGGAATTGGACCCCGCTGTTGCATATTCACAAACGCCTTATCCGTTTGGACTGGACCCCGCTTGGCAGGTAATTTCTATAATTGTTAAAAACGGCTTTCATCGATTATATAGTCAAGTCCAAACAGAGTTATTAGCTTGTCTGATAAACAGTACAATTTGAATTGTAGGAGCACAGTCAATATAATATCAAACAATTAAGAGAACAAGAAAGTAGGCGAGACTATAAGGCTTATTGAATCAATATTATAGTATTCTCATGCAAAATAGATAATGATAATATTATTTATAATTTACACTCAAAACTGCTTATGGATCTCAAAGCTTCTGGGTTTATCATCATCAGCTCATATACGTCCCACTGCTGGGCACGAGCCTCCTCTACAACTGAGAGGGTTTAGGCCTTAGTCCACCACGCTGGCCTAGTGCGGGTTGGCGGACTACACACCTAAGAAATTCCTAAGAACTTTTAGGTGTGCAGGTTTCATCACGATGTTTTCCTTCACCGTTAAAGCAAGTGATAATTCATTGTGAATACACACATAACTTCGAAAAGTCAGAGGTGTGTGCCTGAGGTTTGAACCTGCGACCGCCGAAATTCTCGACCGCGCGCCTAAACCTCGAGGCCATCACTGCTGCAAGATCAGGATCCATTTATATAATATGCACTGTCGATGTTCAAAGAAAGAAAATTAGTGTTTAAAAAGTAAATCTGCAATAAAAACGTAATGTTAAGTTAACAAGTTACCCCTTGCTAGCCTACCCCTTCGGGGAATACAGACGTGAGATTATGTATGAATGATGATACGATAAAAATTCAGTTAGATAAATGAGTTATTTGTCAGCGAGAAATTCACTGTATACATATAAGTGTAGGTATAATACTAAAGGCAGAACGATAACAAAAAGCAACAAGGCAATGCTCACTGGTCACAAAAGAGCTTTGTTTGGTAACAAGCGATAACAAAACAAAAGACACTTATGGTCATTGTTAGGTTTTCTTGACCCGCACCTGAGCGTCTGTGTGGCCCACATGACAACATCAGCTAAATACCCGATACAAATATTTAATCTACAAATCCTTACTAATATTATAAATGCGATTGTAACTCTGTCTGTCTGTCTGTCTGTCTGTCTCGCTTTCCTGCTAAAACTACTGAACCGATTTAACTGAAATTTGGTACACAGATAGTTTGGAGCTTGAGAAAGAACATAGGCTACTTTTTATTGCGGAGAAGGGGTTTTAAGGGGTTGAAAGGGGGGATGAAAGGTTGTATGGAAGTATTGTCATTTTTTAAGCTAGAAACTTGAAACTTATTTTTTAGACTGTTGATTAGATATAAATAAATATAATATTCAAAGTTTGTAAAAAAAATACCTTTAAGGGAGTAAAATAAAAATAGGGGATGAAAATTTGTTAAAAAAATTCCCTAATCCTTACTAATATTATAAATGCGAAAGTAATATGTTATAAATGAGAAAATAACTATATGTCTGTTACGCTTTCACGCCTTAATCATTTGACCGATGTGAACGATTTTTGGTATGGACATAAATGGGACTCTGTGGAATAAAATAGACTACAATTTATTTTCTTTCTGAACCCAACCCTGTAGTCTACGCGTACGGAGTCGCGGGCAAAAGCTAGTTATTTATAAAATAAAAATTAAATGTCTTTTTGGTCTCCGTGCATAATTAAGAGGCGTTCTTTTGAGTAGTTCTGGTTCCTGGATCGGGCGGAGTATTATTGTGCCTTATCTTAACAAAGTCCTACTACCTGCATTGATTTTGGAAATGTACCCGACTTGTCCCCTATTATGTAGGTAGGTACGCCGAAACGTAGGCACATCAGACTACCCTTACGAACAAACACGCATCGGACATGTTTAATAACATACATGAATATAATGTTTAGCATAGATTTATTTGCTGTTCCATTAGGCTGTGAAACAGTTCCTTCGATCTCGCATTTTCTGCTAGCCTGAAAGAGTAACTAGCCAGACTGATTCTGTTGATTCATGAGATTTTGTTTTCCTCCAAGATAAGGCACAGGATTTACGCCTTTTCGCCATCAAATACCCATTGTGTAATGTAAGATTTCTTTAATCTTCAAATATTAATGCAGAAGTTTGAGTGGATATTAGTACCAATCAACCAAGGATGACTGCGCGTATCTGTATAAAAGGCACATAAAAACAATGGTACATTTTACTCTGGTATATTATATTTCCATCCTGGAAAATCAAATTTGACGCGAATTCAAATTTGTCATCAAAGAAGCCTCTAGGTTTATGGTGTATTTTTAATAACTACCTTTTGTAGCGTTGCTTGATTCTGTAAGGATTAAGGACATACGACTTAATGGATTAATTCTATAATGACATATATTTGCTTGACATAGTTCTTGTACCAAGAGCCGTTCTTCTATTGTTTTGTACTGTGCTTGTAAAGTAGCAAAGATTTTCTACAACTAATCACAATTTTTATTTGCAGTTCGCAGCCAACAACATAATATTCCTTAATTCGTTCAAGATGAAACTGTCGATAATATTCGGCGTGATTCACATGGCGTTCGGTGTGACAATGAGTGTGGTAAACTTCAAGTAATTACTATATTACATAGAAACTAGAATTCTAAGGGAGCGTTCAAGCATTATGTTAACGCAGATGCTAATTTCTCTATTTTTTTCTTCATGATAATTTTTTTATCTGTTCCCATTTATTATTAAAGAAGGCATTCAATCTTGACATAAAAATCATCTAATTAACAAAGTCTAAAGTCATCAAAGTAATTTATATGTTCTCAAAGAGATATATGTTTTAAAACAAACGAAAAACAACTTATTATCCATTATTTTCTGATATCAACAACTTTCCTGGTTTCCAAGGAGATTCAATACTGGATACCGAGTTTATACATAATGCTTGAACGCTCGCTCATTTTTTTCCTCTACCCCTTGCGAGTCCATACTTATTATATTCCCTATTTCAGCTTCTTCAAGAAACCGTATATGATTTACCTGCAGTACATCCCGCAAATATTGTTCCTGCTATTGTTGTTCTGGTACCTGTGCCTACTGATGTTTATGAAATGGACCATGTACTCCGCGAATGCTACAGGTAATTACAACAAATAGTCTACAAAATAGAAAACGAATTGACTGCCTCGTGGTCTCGCGGTACAAGTATGTGCCGTGCGATCTAGAGGTCCTGGGTTCGATTCCCGGGTTGGGCAAAGTGTCATTGGGTTTTTCCATTAGGAAATTCTCGGTAACAGCACGGAGTCTGGAAATGTGCCCGGAAAACGGCAATAGGCTCGCCACCTATTACGTGGGACTGATACATACTTGGCGAAATGTGGGTGCAGAAATGCACCTCTGCCAACCCCTTAAGGGAATACAGGCGTGAGTTTATGTATGTATGTAGAAAACGAATAAAAAATAACCTATAAATACTCTCCAAGAAAATAAACCAATCCTTTAATTACAACATGGAATTACAGTATGTAATTTATGACTATAATATAACTATGAATATTTCGTAGAAAGAATTACAAAACAAACAGTTCTTTGGCCCTGTTTATTCTTAATCTAAGTCAAAGTCAAATTACATACATACATACATAACCTCACGCCTATATTCCCCGAAGGGGTAGGCAGAGATGCATTTCTGCACCCACATTTCGCCAGGTATGAATCAGTCCCACATAATAGGGGGTGAGCCTATTGCCGTTTTTCGGGCACAATTCCAGACTCCGTGCTGCTACTGAGAATTTCCTAATGGAAAAACCCAATAACAATTTGCCCGACCCGGGAATCGAACCCAGGACCTCTAGATCGCACAGCACATACCTGTGCCGCGAGACCACGAGGCAGTTCAAAGTCAAATTATATTTATTCAAATAGACTTTCACATCTAGGGTACGTTCCGTAATACACTGGAACACTGTAATGTGTGACGTCAATTCAGAACAGTGCGAAGTCGTTCCATTATAGTTAGCTATACTGGTTACTGGCGTCTGACATCCATGTCTTGTCATTTCTGTAGGCAATAGATCACGTGATCAAAGCACTGAGAGCATCTTACCTCGAAAATACCAGTGCTCGCAGTACTTATCATAATTCAAAAAAACCAATGCGCTAGCCAACAACTTTGATCTAAACTTAAAAGGGTTTTATTTATTAATAACCACGTACTTTACCTCAAAACCGAAACCAAATTCGATTTTGTCTTCACAAAAATAAAAGCAGATAAAATTTTCAGACCCAGCATTAGGAACATCGTGTGCGCCATCAGTGCTGATAATATTCATCAACATGATGCTGCTAAAGAGCTCTGAGGAGAAGCCTCCGTGCAAGCCGTATATGTACGACGGTCAGAACGAACTGCAGAAGACATTCCTGGCGTTCGCCTTCATCTGCATACCCATCATGCTCTTCGGGAAGCCGGTACATGACATGATGATTGCCAAAAAAAAGAAGGTGTGTTTAAAAAGATTATTTATTGAAGTTATACATCATTAGACGCGTTATAAAAAAATAATGAGAGTTAAATTTTAAGATGCGCTCGTATCACTGTAACACCAAAGTAAGACGTTGAAGCTGCCTATGTGATCCAATATAATTGACATATTGAAGCTGCCTATGTTAAATGTAAGTGTCAAATGGATCAGAAAGGTTTTATTATGTTTCGGATCGAATATTTTTCAAAAAAAAGTTTATATGTTTTAGATTAAAAAATTTAGAATAGTGACAGTAATAAAAATGTATTGACATATTTATTAGTTGTCAAATATTTACGAGTGCGTTCAGAAATGTAATATGTTGTGTAAACTAAGAACTATGTATGTGACTGTTGGGCGTATTTATAAGTTTTACTTGAGTCATAAGTACACACACACTTTTTTTTATAAGCCTGTAATTGTCCAAAAAGTAAGTTATAAAAGTTTCCAGAGTGCCATCTCTACCAAAATTCATAAAATCAGTTCAGTGGTTTTATATAAGCTAAGCAAAGGCACTTTCGCATTCATTAGTTCAATGACTGGAGAAATATTCTTTATTGTATCCATGCATTACTTGCATGCCAGAATAAACATAATGGCTTAAGGGCCTTCTTTCCATTCAATGATAGTAGTTACGGCTTAGCACAATTAAGTCCTTACAACTCATAATTTACATACATACATACATACATAACCTCACGCCTATAATCCCCGAAGGGGTAGGCAGAGGTGCATTTCTGCACCCACATTTCGCCAAGTATGTATCAGTCCCACGTAATAGGTGGCGAGCCTATTGCCGTTTTTCGGGCACAATTCCAGACTACGTGCTGTTACCGAGAATTTCCTAATAGAAAAACCCAATAACACTCTGCCCGACCCGGGAATCGAACCCAGGACCTCTAGATCGCACGGCACATACTTGTACCGCGAGACCACAAGGCAGTTATTTAACTTATTAATTTAATTTAACTTCGATATACTATTAAAATGATTAAAAATTATTATAAGCCTTAAGTTTGAATAGTATGACTGCAAAATACTATTGCCTAGGAGTTTTCACTAGAGCTCAGCCGTATACGGACTCACTGTATGAATCATTAAATATCGTAACCCAACAGTCATATAAAGATTCTGACCCCACATTAAGATACAAGTCTTGTGTCGTGGGTATCAGAAACTACGAGAGACTTTTCGGTTTAACAAACACCCAGACCCGAAGCAAATACTTGTGGATCACACAAACATTTGTCTCTGTGCGGGGATCGAACCCGCGGCCTCTCGTTTCGCAAGCCGGTATCAACTGCGCCACGGGGCTGTCATTACCACTTATTACCATTTACCATTACCATTACATTTCTATTACTGACATGATCAAACAATAATTTTACAACATATAACTATATTAACAATAGCTTACTTACTTCATCGATTACTCAGGAATACCAACATGGCGTAGAGAGTGGGGATGTAGAAGAAGACGCGGAGGCCAAAGATGAAGGTATGGGAGAGGCCATGATCACTCAAGCAATTCACACCATTGAGTACGTGCTGGGTACTGTGTCGCACACCGCTTCCTACCTCCGTCTTTGGGCGCTGTCATTGGCGCATGCGCGTAAGTATTCATTCATATATTAATTTAATTTCAAACGTTATAATTAATATGATATTAATTAATTTGTTATATTTCATGCAAAAATCAGTGATTCTTACTAGAATATTTTTATCCACTCGAAAACACCGTTTATAAGCAGAACCCACCAATGGAAACTACGCAAGTCGTGTTCCGTTTAGACCAGACATTTGCCTTCTCGAAAAGCATGAATAGAAGTACCAACTTTCGTCGGCTTTAAGATCCCGCCCAACAAACTCCAACCAAATAACAATATACAGAGCACATCTCTAAATTCAGTTCCGCTGCTCGACCAGGCAAGTAGACCTCTTTATCACTTGCGCCGATTTATGGCTAGGAACCTACGAAGCCCTCCCCTCTCAGTTGTAGAGCAGACCCATGCCCAGCAGTGAGACGTATATGAGCTGATGATGAACCTACAAGGCTCTGACATAGTTTTTATAATTTCAGAATTATCAGCAGTGCTATGGCAGCGCGTGCTGAAGATGGGTCTGGGCGGCGGCTCGATGCTCAACGCGCTGGTGCTGTACGTGATCTTCGCGGTGTGGGCGTTCTTCACCATCGCCATCCTCGTGCTCATGGAGGGACTCTCCGCCTTCCTACACACGCTGCGACTGCACTGGTAACTAGTCCGATTTCATCTGTATTTTCTTCCTTCACCATTAGAGCGCTTGTAGATGTCCGTTTTTTTCACCGGATAATGGACCGTCAAAAAACGGCTATCCTTGTATACATATTTTTTTTACCGGATGGATGGACTGCCGTCTATATGCGTTAGAACGCAGGTAGACGGCACTCAATTAACAGAAAACAGGCAATACGTCCGGCGGCGTCAACACGCACCAATACACTGGCGTGGATGACCGCCCTTTCTTACACCGGACCGGTGGCCGTCGCGCCGAGGGGAAGCGGTGGTGCACCCGGCGTAAATTGTTCGCCGGACCGATGTCCGGTGCATGTACACACATTCATTATAATTCATACACCACCGCGAATCCGGCAAAAAATACGGTCCGTTATCCGGTGAAAAAAACGTACGTCTACAAGCGCCCTTATCCGTAACCGCTTCGTCCCCCGTTTTACTTCTTATACTTAATAATCTTAACCTAATCTCGTTAGAGAACGGATCAGTCTAACTCCAGCTTTATCCATAATATTCCAACACATTCCCCCCGTAATGCCCCCTATTACTTTTTCCTCAAGCCGAAAGAACTTAGTAGTTAGAAATTCCAAAGTCTTTCTTTAGACAGTTTCATGACATTTTTATGATAATGAAGTATACAAGTGCAGTTTTACACGTACCTACATTTTGCCAGTAATAAGTCTCACGTAATAGAAAGGAAATAATCTGTGTTGCTACTAGGAATAATGGGATAACCGAATAAAAATAACCGAACCGAGTGTCGAACTGAATCGAATCCGGGACCTACGACCATTTGTAGTCCACAAATAGAGCATTCGTAATACGTGTATTTATTCATGTTTTATTTCTAGGGTGGAATTCATGAGCAAATTCTACGAAGGCCAAGGGTATGCCTTCGTGCCGTTCTCCTTCGCCGCCATCCTGGAGCACGAAGACGAGAAAATAGTTGAGACTAACGGCGGTCCGCCCGAGTGACCCACACTGAAATCTAGCAATCAATTGTAGCAACTTTACACTGCCTAGCACCTGAAATTAATCATAAGGCACTCTAATAGCCTCATCAAAATTAACTCAGTAAGTGCCTTTGTAAGTAACGATAATCCAACATATCTTTTATCGCTTTACTTCGATGGTTTAGACATTCGATAATTATTTCAATTAATAGTAATAAAAGTCGATAAAATTTATTTATAGCGTAACCGGACTACGGTCCCATAATAAATTGTTAGTACAAATTATACCAAAAGACATGATAATAAAGTGGTGTACTAGAGTTCATTGATGTGTAAATTCTATCGATGTCGATAAAAACATATAAATTTGGTCATGTAATTGTTGTGATATGTCACGGTACGTGTGTGACTATTGAATATTTTATCGTAATTAAGTGAAATCTAACTATTTAGCTTTAATGTCGATATTGTAATCGTAAGAAAGTTTTATTTTTTTGTTTTTTATTGCAACACTAACGATCGACATTGTTGCATGAAATATATAGAAATGGGAATATGATGTGGAGAAATCCAAGTCTTCAATTTTTTTATTTCTAAAAATGATAAAGAGCAAGTATTGTTTTTATCACGACACGACTCGTAACGATTATGCAAAAACGTAATACTCAACTAAAATATATCTTCGGGAAAATATTGTAATGTCACAGAACTATCAAAATATTATAACGTGCATAAGGATGCTATGAAAAAACTAACCGCTGAGTTACCAAGTAAAAATAATTTGGTTCCCAAGTAACCCAATTTAAGTCACCTAGCATAGATTGAAAGATTTTAAAATATTTTATTTATTTTGAAAGCTACGCCCACAGTACGAGTACACAATAGCATTCGAAGTCGTTATAGGCTTTTATCAAACCACCATTAACAAATATCGATATAACAGAAACGATATATCGCCCGTCTCTATACAATCGATGTCGATCACAGATAATATAATCGATACATATTTTTTGATGTTATGAATTTTTGACTACGTTTTAAATGTTTATTTTTCTAAATTATTGTTTACGTTTGTCTATTAATAATATTATTTTTATATGACGCGTGAAATAATTATCCAAAGAATTGTTTTTATCGTTACAGTTTTTATGTTGTAAATATACTTTAGTGCCTTGGAAATGTAAGATTAAGTATTCATTTTAATATAAGGAATGTTCATATACGTATTGCAATTATATATAAGTACTTATATGCCGTTGCAAAATCCCTGCTGTTAATATTATGGCGGTTAACACATAAAAATATTTTTGAATCTATATTCTAAAACTATTATGAATTTTATTAATGAATAATGAAATGTAATTGTTTATCTAAGTATATTAAAGGCGGTAATAAAATTATTTTTGTATACCATGACACATGGAATTTTTTTTGTAAGCAAAGATATATAAAAAATATGTCAACTTGAGCCTTAGGTGCAATCACACTAACGTTAAGAGAAACGTAAAATAAATAACATATATTGTATGCAATAGCTAAGGTTTGGTTTCACAAAAATAATTTTATGTACCGTAAAGTTAGCGCTTCTGTAGGAAAAATCACGTCGCTCAAAATACTTATGCCTTACATAATTCACATCATATCATCGTATACGAATAGATGTCTCGTGGTCTCGCGGTACAAGTATGTGCCGAGCGATCTAGAGGTCCTGGGTTCGATTCCCGGGTCGGGCAAAGTGTTATTGGGTTTTTCCATTAGGATATTCTCAATAACAGCACGGAGTCTGGAAATGTGCCCGAGAAACGACAATAGGCTCGCCCCCTATTACGTGGGACTGATACATACGTGGCGCAATGTGGGTGCAGAAATGCACCTCTGCCTACCCCTTCGGGGAATACAGGCGTGAGTTTATGTATGTATGTACGAGTAGATGTGGGCGCTGTTTGTTTTATTCTATCAATATATCTATATGTCGAAGCGTCGACGCATCCCCACTGTGCGTCCAACGTAAGGTCGCCAGCCCGCCCGATCGAGAATGATTCATTCTCGCTCGGAACGCCGGACCGAACGGAGCTCTGTACTAAGCTTTTGAAATTACCTCCAGAAGTTTTACTGTCACTATTTAAAAAAAAACAATAACGCTTAAGACCCTCCGACATATATATGGCATCAGATTTTACTCAAACCACTGACGTCAACGCTTTAACTTTGCAGTGTAATACATTATTGTGGATCGAAGCAACAACGATATTAAGAAATTTATGTAGAAGTAAATCTTTAAAATTATACAGTGTGTAAAAAGACCGTCATCGGAAACTGAGACAGGTAATAGAAATGGTAATAACAAACACATTGATGATAAAAAATCCCGGAAAAATAAATAAAAAAATGATTTCCTTAACCACCATAAGTGTTAACAGTCTCAGTTTTCGATAACGGTATACCCCAGTGGCGGTACTTCTATAGAAACCCAAAAGTCCAGGTTGCCTAACGAAATTCAGAAGAATACAGAAGCAATTTGACAAATAAACGAGAATATACTGGCCCATAGTAAAAATTATAAATTTGACATGACACAATTAGCGTTTAACGCTTTTGGGCTTCTATGGAAGTACCGCCACTGGTATACCCCATATAAAAAGCATATGGAATAAATTTATGTTAATATTTTGAAATATTATACAGGCGTAAACAAACCTAGATCGAAAAATAAGATAGGTAATAGTTAAATTAGTTAATAGGTAATTATAAAAACGTATTTGTTTTTTCTTTATAGGGATTTTTTAAAGCCAATGTGTTTGTAATGAACTTAACTATTACCTGTCTTGGTTTTCGACCGCGGTCATTTTACACCCTGGGAAAATAATAATAACGCTACTTCGACATTAATTCGATTTATTTAGTCCAGCACCAATCCGATATATCATATTCATGGTGCAGAGGTTGTCAACAACGATTATATACCAACAACCCTTTCTCATACGACCAACTTCATACACTTGTAGATGTGTTAGAAAAAGCATAAATAGTGAATTAATTGGTAATTTCCATCGAATTTAAAACAGTAGCGGAATTTAACGGTTTGTTATATTACTAACATGTCTTGTAAGTTTTGACTTTGTATAACTTTGACGGACCAACTTGTGGCCTTACGACGGAAATATATAGCAATGCAGATAATACTTCTCAATTTAAACATCCTGAGATAACATAATAGCCATCATTCATTTGGCGACACAATTAGTATATATTATATTTCGAGAATATCGGCCTTACTTACAAACGTAAATTAAATATTTTACATTTTAATAATTCTTTGTCTCGCATCCTCTAGTGACACAAGTCAATCCTTAGAGCAGGACAAAGCACGTTTAAACTGTTAAATATTTAAAAAGTTTATAAATAAGGCCTTATGTGTACTACGTGCAGCTATATACAGGGTGTCCCAGCTGTCGACGATAATCCGGAAACGGGGAGTAGCCCAAGTCGTAAGAGTTATCAGAAAAATATTTAAAAAAATATAAGTTATGTATTTAGAAAAATATAGGGATTTCAAAAAAATCTAGAAAATCTACACCCTGTGACGGTTTTTTCACTACTGTTGCTGCAAATCTCTACTTTTTTAAATTATTATTTTTGTCATGTAATCCTGAATAATGCCTCTGCAAACTATTATCCAACATTTAGAGCCACCTTGCTATACTTCGGAAGAAAATGACATTGTTTACCAAACCACATATTTAAAATTAATTATACGCCCAAATTTAACTGACTGTCCTGAAAAAAAAAATGTACTACGCGAGTTTGGCAAGTAACTTTATAGCCTAAAGGATATATATAGCCTAAAGGATTTAAGTCAGGTGAACGGGCTGGCCATTGGATTGTGCCAGCTCGTCCTATCCATCTACTCCGGTATTCCTAATCGAAATATTCTCTAACTGAACTAGCGTCACTATCTGTCTCGCTCACACAGCGTAAAACGATTCTCTCCATCTCACTCAAATAGTATCTTAAAATTGCTGTCTAGAAGAGCCGAATAGAAACATCTTTAGTTAATAAGAAAATTTGATCAAATGGGTTTATTTATTTATTTATTTTATTTATTTACACTTCCTTGTATGTACAAAATATTATAAAGAAACTTATCTATTAAAAATTAGACAAGAGGCGGCCTTATCGCTCTAGGCAATTTCTTACAGGCAACCTTAGTTGTAGGGTTTCTTCGCAAAATAAAAAATATTGTGCCACATTTAAAAAATAATGTAGCAAGTATTTTACCATTTTAGATTCCTTATTAAATGCGCCAACTTTTAAAGCTACTTGCCAAACTCGCGTAGTACATTTTTTTTTTCAGGACAGTCAGTTAAATTTGGGCGTATGATTAATTTTAAATATGTGGTTTGGTAAACAATGTCATTTTCTTCCGAAGTATAGCAAGGTGGCTCTAAATGTTGGATAATAGTTTGCAGAGGCATTATTCAGGATTACATAACAAAAAGAATAATTTAAAAAAGTAGAGATTTGCAGCAACAGTAGTGAAAAAACCGTCACAGGGTGTAGATTTTCTAGATTTTTTTGAAATCCCTTTATTTTTCTAAATACATAACTTATATTTTTTTAAATATTTTTCTGATAACTCTTACGACTTGGGCTATTCCCCGTTTCCGGGTTATCGTCGACTGCTGGGACACCCTGTATAACCGTCATTAAAAAAATGAAAAAATAATAATTAAACTCATATATTTATTAGTTACACAAATCAACGGCACCAACTCCACAATAACGTTACGTAATGAAACGAAAACCACACCATTCCTCAATAAACGAATATTATCCAAATACAATGTTTCAATATACAACCTTTATTATCTAATAACAATAAATTACTTTATGATCTTTATCTGTGGCGTGTAAATGCAATAAAAACGTTTTTCGCAGTTCCCAATACCCACGTCACTGAAACAACTTACACGAGTTATGAAGTTGTATTAGATATCTTTGTTTATTTAATTCTGATACATTTTTACAAAATTACATTCAAAAATTGCATTCTGCAAGGATATAGGTGCAATGGAACGTAGGACAATCAGTTCCAGTTATACAACATAGCTTTTTTAATCAAATCTGTTTACGATGATTTGACTGCATTTCCACGTCAGTACCGTAAGCATAAGTTACAAATTTTCTATCAAAAATTGAAATATTAATTTAGCTCCACTTGCCACACCGTAACCTTACCCACCCGCGACCTCTTTCATAAATATATTACTTACAATAAACATTGTTTAATATATTTTTCCATTTAATTATAAAAGTTTCATAGAAAAACGGACTTTAGCAATGTTAACACGTCTAGAACTATATATCATCTAAATGCAACATATTATTTAAAAGCATTATTATGCAAAATAATTTCATAAAATTTCATTACTTAATATTATAAATATTAAAATTCCCCAAATTCTGAAAAAAAATCATAATAAAAATCATGGGTAAATAAAAGTTTTGTAAGTCGGAGAAAGTATGATAAAGGTATGCCCAAATTAACAAGAAAAAGAAATTCCCCTAGTAATTAATTTCAGTCTGTTTACAAAATCTTTCGAAAAAATGATGTAGCTATTTATGCAAGAAAACAAATATAAAAATAGCTGTTGAGTATTATTGCATCCGAACATTAATAGAATGCAACCAAAACTGGGCTTTATCACTAGTATCTACCCAATAAACTACATACTATTAAACAATATTATTAGATTAGTTAGCCTGTTAATTTTTCTATGGATAGAATTAATAAATAATACCGAACTATTTTAGGAAATCTGTTATAATAAAACTTTTATTCTAGTGATTAACATTGCTAACTCCGAGCGTTCTTACATAGAGTATATTTCCATAATTAATTACGTAGAAAAAGTTTTGACATCGCCGAGTTATTTACAAATTGATCACACACGAATATTTGGTCAAATATATCTACTGTACAAAATTCGGTAATTACTTTCTACATCAATCAAAAACCCCAATAATTCAAAGAGTATTTTATCTATATCATTAGTTTTACGTAGAGTAACATTAATATTCATTTTCCGCACATAAATATTCAAGACAAATTTGTCATTCTAATGAAATTACATGAAATCCGTAGCCCGAGATCCCGATACAATAGCATTCGCAGAAGGTCAACACAAATGGAAGACCGACGACCAAATACAGAGACAACTTCCAAATTTCCCCATTAATTCACCATAGACAAATCCAAACTCCATTTATACAATCGAATTTAGTTCTACAGTACAGTACTGAGTATAGTCGGCGCCATCACTGAAATCCTGCGACAAACACTGGAAGTTGTATTGTAGTAATTGTACATCTTTGATTTTGAGTATTCTCTTATTGGATGTAAAATTATTAAAAAAAAAACATTAATAATTACATACAACATTACCCTTATCATGTATAAATTTTATTTATCATGGAATAGATTTCAACTTCTTGCTCAACTTGGGAATTTCCTCTTTTAATATAACTGCGACCACCAGACTTCAATGGTGGCGGGCACTATACACCATTTGTCAATAACTTACGCGATGTCAAAACTGTCCATTACTGGCGACTCAAGCGTTGCGCAAGCGTCGCAGCAGCGCTCGAAGCGCTTTCCCCCGGCGCTAGGAACACCCGTGTTTCTGCATCCAACTGGTGTAGCGCGCTACATCGGCTGGAGTGACGGTGCGCCTCGTCTTCTCTATGGAGGAATCCAGATCATCCTTGGAGACGGGGGCTTCGAGCTCAGATCTCTTTAGTTTTCGTATCTGATCCGGACTCTTGCCTGCTATTTTCCTTCGCATCGTCATCATCGCTGCGTCTCTGGGGAATAATATACCCGTATTTAAATCTACAATGTTTCGAGCATTGATCTAATATGGTGCACCTGTCGATCCACCGTTATTTATCAAGAATCATTAACTTGTTAACATACATACATACATAAACTCACGCCTGTATTCCCCGAAGGGGTAGGCAGAGGTGCATTTCTGCACCCACTTGTTAACATTACGTTTTTATTGCAGATATACTTTTTAAACACTAATTTTCTTTCTTTGAACATCGACAGTGCATATTATATAAATGGATCCTGATCTTATGTGAATACATCCATCATTTCTGTACAATTTAATTGATTTATAACAATGTCACGAACCTGCAAAGGTTACAAATATCAGATCCGCTGTATCCGTCCATCTTGGTCGCCAGCTCTGTGAAGTCTATGTTTTCAGCAAGCGACACTTCTCGTAGGTACAATTTCAACAGCTTGATCCGTGTCCCCTCTGAAACATTAGATTTATTAAATGAAGATAGTATTGATGCCAAACTTTCTTCTGTTTGCATGGAATCCAGAATTGACTTGATGCAATGAAAAACGTCAGTAATAACGAGTGACCTAAAATTACTTCTATCATTAAATAACATTCATTTAGTCCTGTCAAATACTGGGATTTGCAACATGCCAAAAATACTTTAAATATAATCTACAATCTCATATTTAGACTTGTTGCTACTGAGAATTTCAATAAACAATAAATATTATAGTAAAACCAATAACACTGCTCGAAAATCGAATCTGGGATCAATCTATCCCATGCCGCATACTAACGCCGAGGGACCAACTAGACAGTATTTTTTAACTGAAACTATATCATTTTAGAATATGAACGCACCGTCAGGTAAGCCGATGTAGATCCTCTTTTCAAACCTCCTTCTGAACGCCTCGTCGATGTCCCACGGATGATTAGTGGCGGCCAATACCATTATTATTTTGTCTCGGTTGCTGAAATCAATGTAGTTAATACATACATAAATAAACTCACGCCTGTATTCCCTGATGGAGTAGGCAGATGTGCATTTCTACACTCACATTTCGCCAGGTATGTATCAGTCCCACGTAGGGGGATATATGTAGGTAGTTTAGAGGGCGAGCTTATTTCCGTTTTTCGGGCACATTTCCAGACTCCGTGCTGCTACTGAGAATTTCCTAATGGAAAACCCAATAACACTTTGCTCGACCCAGAAATCGAAACTAGGACCTCTAGATCGCCCGGCACATACATACTTGTACCGCGAGACCACGAGGCAGTCATTGTATTTTTATCGGTTTCTATATCATTTTAAATAGAATACAGTGCAACTTGTGGTACTAATTTGGTTTGTTAAACCAAATACCTACTTTCACGCCCATTATAGTATATATAGCGTATGAACGATGATTTCTATATACACAGATAAAAATCTTCTTATAAAAACTAAATTAACACACTTCCGTGTGTGGGCAATTGAAAGGTAGATATTTGGGTTTAGGTATTAAGGTTAGGGGACCCAAATAAGCCTAGGGGACAACGGGAATACGTGTAGAGATGGAAGTCCCGAGAACCTGAAAAATTACTTTCGGATTCCTTTAGGTTCCGAAAGGTGAACCTAACCTAACATGGACTTTCGTTAAAAAAAGTCTTAGTCCGCGCAGGTTGGTTGACTGGACACATGAGGTACGAACTGATATCCCCATATCTCTGCACATATAGACATTGATTTTAAAACCCAAGCAACGTTTTACGCGCTGAGAATGTTCTAATTCCAAACATCTTGGTTGTTCTATTCTAGGTCTCTAGACAGCAAGATCGCATGGCATGTGCCGTGAGTATGTACTCATACCCCGTACAACCGATGGAGTTACTTTGACTCTAATATAAAATATGAAAAGATCTCACAAAGCGGCGGCGAGTCCGTCCATCTGTATGAGCAGTTCCGCCTTGAACCTTCTGGAAGCTTCGTGCTCAGAGTCCGCACCCCGCACCGCGCACAGCGAGTCCACTTCGTCCAAGAATATTGTGCTTGGAGCGTAGAACGCCGCCTGAAATACATATACAATGTTCAACATTAATGAAAATATTAATGCTATATAGTATTGTCGCGCTTTCACGCCTAAATCGGTGAGTAAAAAAAGCGTACTCATTCCTTTAATAAAGGCAACATATTAATGACTCTTCTAGATCCGTGAGTGTTCAAAGACAACGGCTATCACTTACCATATTGTTACAGACATTATCAAGGCTTTGGAGATGGTGTACATTTTGCACTAGAAAAATTATAAGTTTCCAAGGTATTATCGAAAATTAATAAAATACTTTTCGATTTTATCAGTAACGTTTTTCATTTCTACTTGGTTCCAGTCCCAAAGTATTTAACTAATATTTTTTTTTTAAGAAAACAACAGAAATGTTAGAAAAGGCCTATAGTCAAAATTGAGGGTTAAAGATTATTATCATCACATCTAAATATTTGTCAGTCTCCAAATAGCCATTTGGTTGAACCCTGTAATGAGACAAATATTCTTTTCTACCTATGCAATGGTAGGTACTATATCTACGGGGACGGCAAAACAAGATCTTACCATATCAAACAACAACCGCACGAGTTTCTCCGAATCCCCTCTGTATTTGGACGTGAGTGTGGCGGAGGACACGTTGAAGAACGTGGTGCGGCACTCTGTTGCCACAGCTCGTGCCAGCAGCGTCTTTCCAGTGCCAGGGGGTCCCGTCAGCAGCACACCCTTCCACGGACGCCGGATACCCTGACGATTCAAGAGCACATTACATTTACCTTCATCATCAGCCCATATACGTCCCACTGCTGGACACGGGCCTCCTCTACCATTGAGAGGGTTTAGGCCTTAGTCCACCACGCTGGCCTAGCGCGGGTACCTTATTATATACTATATACAGGGTGTATTCAGACCATGATGGGAAATTAAGGCAGAGAATAGCTAAGATGATTACAAACCCCCTTACGTTAAAGAAAATCACGACAAAAAATAAGAATTTTGAGGTTTTCCTAACAACCATAGGTATCAAATGTATGGGGTACATCATCAATCATCAACATCATCAGCCCATATACATCCCACTGTTGGCACGGGCCTCCTCAACAACTCTAACAACTCAAATTTAAATATATTAACTGTTGATTTGGCAAAAAGAAAAAACTAATAAAACGATAGAAAACTTACTTTTTCTCGTAGATAAGTCTACCGTCGGAGGCGCATGTAATTGATTTTATCTTTGAATGAAAAGGAATACGAGCAATAAAATGAATTCTAGTAATAGCCTCTTATATTTATAATTTTGAAGTTTTCATCCTAATCTAATAAGTAAGTAAAGTGAAGCAGAACCGATAAGTACCGTAGAAAAGATAATCTTCTCTAATATCACTGGTCAACAAAAAAATATATTTTTTAATGCCGCGATTTGAAACTTGTATTTTTCCATACCTTACCATGAGATTAGTTAAAATACGTTCATAAAAAACATTTGAAACACACACTTTCTAAGAAAAAAGAGATTATTTGAAATTTATTTGTAGGCTGAGGTGGTGGGCTGTCTTCAGTATAAGGAATCGGTTTAGTTACAGATTCCACATCAGGATATAAAATTTTACTTCTTGTTTTATAAGAATATCCCTTCAGTTTCCTTAAACAAAAATAACAATCATTCTCATGATCTTTTGTTCCCTCCAAATTACAGGTTTAGAAAAAGGCATTAATCGGTGGGTACCATTAAACCACCCTCTCAAATAACATACATTTCTTAAACAAAAAAAACTTGGTGTCCAAGGTTGATTAATACTCTCAGAAATCTTGAAACCAAAATACAAATTGTAAATGTTATATAGTAACGGCGAAGGACGTTCTCGATTGGAACTTGAATTAAACTCCCCACAAACAAAATAGAAAAGATCCGATGAATTGAAACACTTTCGATTCATAATGCAAACTATATACATATGTATTCACTATTTAGTACACTATTTCAAAACCGAAACGTATTCAAATTGACAAAAAAAATTCACAATTTAAACAACAACACTTTGGAATAAACACTAGAAACTGCACGTCGTCGTAGCAATACTCGTATTACGTAATGGTACTTGTTAAAGTAATATTAAAACTTAAACACCAATGAACGAACAATAACGAGTTGAAAATATACAGGTTTAAGGATATATCGTGTACTACCAACAACAATATTGTCTTTGTAAGTAAGATCAGCTGTTGCAATACTCTTTTTCGATATACCCTCACAAAATTAAGCCAAATATACCGTACATATATGTAATTGTACATATTTAGATATTTCGATGTAATAGATTCTTTTTTATTATTTTTCCGTTAATATTTATACATAAAATATACCGAAAAAGTACAATTGGATTAACGGCAAAAAGTCATGTTGACCAGTGTATTCTAAGGAACAAAATTCTACCTCTTTCAACTTATCACGAGTATTCATTATAGGACTTGCGGTTTTGTCTTTGAAGTCCGAGTCCGTAATAAAAAGCAACGTCTATTGCAGGGTTTCTCAAACTTTTAGTTTCACGAACCCCTGTTAAAGTTTCCAGGTGACAGCGAACCCCTTAAGCCTTAAGTAACTAATTAAATCCTCACCCCAAAAAATTAATAAAATTGTCTGTTGAAGAAAATAAGGTTTTTATTTCAATAAAAGATAAAGTGCCATAAGAAATTTCTTTTTGATAATAACGGGATGGATGTGCTTGTTTCTTATCGCAAATGGAGTCAATTTTAGGAGAAATTTTGGTCAATTTTAACATTCATTCTTACTCGGTATCAAGTCAATTTCTGTATTTAGTTTTTATTTTTATGTTGTAGCCACTATGTGTGCCGCACGTGCCTGCTAGGCATCAAGTCAACATTACGTAAATCTTGTCGCGAACCCCCTGCCGTCGAATGGCGAACCCCCATTTGAGAAACCCATGAAATAAAGCTAATCGTGGGCGTCGATGATGTTCATTCAACAAGTATTAGCTGGATAGCTAACACTGGATAGTGTTCAGCAATGAACAATTTGCAACTCTGTCATTACGCGATAATAACAGCCAGTTGACCTAATTCTGCAGGCCTTAAAAGCGATATATAGTAAAAATTTATGTAACATTGCGCGCACAGTTCAAGGCCCAAGTCATACAAGCCGTAATGGCATATTTTTAATATTTAAAGGCACGTTACGCACGAAACGAATGTTTACAACATGAAACAAGCTATTCTATTGTAATTTTGTTGTACCCACATAGTATGCTTGTGCCCCCGAAAGAATAAACAGAGTATAGTTCTACACATATGATTCACCATCTATGTTTTTAACTTCCAGGAAGTAATGGGCAATTATTTTACCGATTACCAGGGCATTTCGAGGTTCTGTTACTATTTTTTCCGGTAAAAAAGGAGTAATTTCAGATCAAACGAACCCAATACCTAATGCTCGCAAGCCACAGACTTATTCCATGTTTTGTGTACCAACATTGCCACAATAATTTAACATCTCGAATTTTGGCAGCTAAAATCATTATTTGTGAACAACTTCACTCCTGGGTTTCGTCGATCTTCAATTAAGAGAGAGAACGCCTTAATCCACTACGTGAGCCGAGTGTAGATTAGTAGAGTTAATCTTTCGTTCTCAATAATGAAATCATTTTTCAAATTAAGCAATCCAATCGCGGAATTTCACAATTGGCATTAGCTCAAAAGAGCAAACAGTGAAAAAGGTGTAATCCGATTTTATTGCTCACGCAATTCGACGATTACAGCCGGGGCAAGTTCAGCAAAGTCATTAATTAAGTAACCAATTTCCTTCATCCTTGGACACTATTTTGATGTTACAGATGAATATTGACGATGAAATTGCCTACAAGCTAAGAAACTAGCTTTTAGGGCTAGAAAGATTACGGTACCGCATCGATAAATATACACATAAGCTTTTATCTCCAAGTTGTATTATTTATGCATGCATTCATAACAATCTGTTTTCAATTTCTATCTATTTAATATTTGAATAATCTTGTTGCGCATTAAGTTGAGCTAGGATCCCATAGCGACTAGCGGAGCTCTTATTACGAATCAACTCATTGCGTGCTGTAGTGCAGCAAGATCATAAGGCAGTATGTATTGTATTTTTCCTAATTCAAGTTATAAGTGCTCACAGTGGGATAGACAGCAAACGAACCATAAATATACTTAAATTAAACATACAAGCAACAGTCAAATGCATACTTCATATGAATACTGCGACATGATGTAACGATACTGAAGGGTATAATAAAAACAAGAGTAAAAGGATTAATAATCTGAAATAGAACCGAGATACTATTTACTCTTCCAAGCTACCTACGCACCTAAAAGTCTTGCCAAGGTCGCTTAGAACGCAAACAAATTGCTATCCGATGCTACTTCTAAAGAAATAATTCAAGATTTAGTAATACTTAACCTTCAAATTAATACCCAAATACACCTAAATTGTGATACTTTCATCAACTACTGCAAATAATCCATTGCTATATTTTTCTAATAGCCTTCGCGGCACTATCAGTGAAATGAAGGGTCGGGGAAAAAAGGCCACTGTTTGCACCTACTTTGTATGAATCTTGGTTTTGTATCTTTATGTCTATTTAAGACTATGTATATGAGCTTCTTAACTTACCTTGAAGTAATCCGGCATCACGAGCGGTAGAACCATTGCTTCTTGTAGCACAGACTTAGCATCATCCAACCCAATCACATCCCTCCAGCGAACATCTGGATTTTTCTGCAGTATATCTCTCTCCAAAGTTTCCACAAGATGCAGCTCATACCCAGTGGTGTCGAAGACTTTCTCATCTTTCTCCAGGATCGTGACGTCAGCCCCTTCTCCCGGCACGTCTTTCCTCATGGTAGGTTTGATCGGTGCCAGCTGCCTTCTAACTCTGGGCACTCTCTCAACTGATCTGGTTTTTCTACCACTTCCTACTGACGATGTGGATGAGGGTTTCCGTGAGACGATTGAAGGCAGCGTGGGTTGTATGTCTGGATCTCTTTTGCGCAGTGTGCCTGCCCATTTCTCCGTGGTGGGGTCTGTCTGTTTGGTTTGTTCGAGCGGTTGCTCTTGGAATGTGTTTGCTTGCGTGGGTTTCACCACTAAAATTAAAAGTATTATTGTAAGGTATTTACACCGCTGCTAAAATAAAAAAAATAGTGTGAATACTTTTTGGAACAGCTCGAAAATTCTTTATTTCTTTTTTATCATGCAACTCATAATCTGATGGTGTGTGTAGTTAGTCCAAAACACCAATAATACAACAAAAATAACATTAGCACACAACTCAGCAGTATGCAAGAAAGTACGCACAAAAGTAATTTGGTTCTTTATACTTGATACCCAATTTAAATCAGCGCTGCTAACCATCAGATTGATTGAATTAATGAATTATTAAGTGTGTGGCTTTAGTTGTACCATAACTCTTGTACTCGGACTTACCCTGCGTCGGTGGATGCCTGGTGCCATTAGCAGCGTGTGTGTTGGGCGGCTGGAATTTGGCTCGCTCCCGCCTGATGTCGCTGCGTTCGGTTCGCAGGCCGTCGCGCGGCGGCTCCTTACCCTGCTGGTTGTCACGGTTGTCGCCGTTGTCACTGCTGCGACGGGTCGTCATCCGAGCGAACCCGAACGGCTGGAGGCTCTCCACCATCATCCGATCCATCATTCTTGCCATTTGATGAAAGCCGGATGATGGGCTATGGTAGATAAACATTCAAATTAAATATGAGAGTTAACATAGTAATTTACAGAAAAGCAAGTTACAGATTTAGTTTTCTTATGGATCTAATTTTTATAGATGACATTCCTATTTTCTTTGCGTTGCGAGATAAATTAATTGTGCCTTTAAATTAAAATAAATTATCTCCTAAACCTATCAATCTATATAAAATTTAAATCGTATGCTTATACTATTGAAAAAATACCCGGATATGTGAGATTTTCTCTACATGCAAATGCAGACACACATACGCGGAAGCCTTGTTAATGAAATAAGGTTTCCTTGCAACGATTCCGTTTACATAAATATGTACTGAGGTTTAATAAACACTACTATAAATACTTATATTGTGAACGCAGCTCAGTTTGAATTGGTCTGGGCTGAAAACTGGAAATTCCGTCCAGGTTCGATTCTAGAGTATGCACATGACCTTTAGAAGTTACGTGTTGTTACTGTCTCGTTCAAGAGTACATATTGCCAAACGCGATCTAAAAGTCCGGGTTCTGTTGCCGAATTTAACAATGGCATATAAAGTTTTCCGTTATGAATAATTAGTATTAGCACGGAGACCGAAAATATGACTGGTATATAACAATAGGTTAATTTTTTTCGTAACCCTACTTTGTCTACAGAGATGCAGGCGTGAGAAATACCATACCATTTTACATGTAAAAATACCATAATATTCTCAAAATCCTTTCAGTGAAGCTTAAGCTACGTCCATCGGTTTGAAGCGGAAATAGCATTCCTCATCAAAACAAATCAAATTACCTCCTAATCAAATTGACAGACACGCCATCAAGAAGATCTTTATTAAGAGTCATTCCCAAGCCTCTAAATATCATTAAATAATTTCTTTATTTTGAGGACAGCATGTTCATAAGTAACCCTCTCAGTTAAAGAAGAGGCCCGGGCCCAGCAGTGGGACGTATTTGGGCTGATGATGATGTTCATAAGTAAAAAAGTGTCACTGATGACAAATATAATGCCGATGACGATATGAATGATGATGAATCTGCCGACTATTTCTATAATAATAATAGTAAATACACCCAACAGTCACATACATAGTTCTGACCCCACATTAAGATACGAGTCTTGTGTCGTGGGTATCAGAAACTACGAGAGACTTTTCGGTCTCACAAACACCCAGACCCGAAACAAATATTTGCGGATCACACAAACATTTGTCTCGGTGCGGGGATCGAACCCGCGGCCTCTCGTTTCGCAAGCTGGTGTCTAGCCAACTACGCCACGGGGCTGTCAATAACATGCCCTCACCCGATTCTTTGAGTTCGCCGAGTCCTAGTCCACCACACTGGCTCAACGCAAATTGGTAGACTGATGGATTTGATCACACCAACATGTCTATTATAAAAACTACGTCTACAGCTAGGCTTCAATACTAATTCCATTGACGAAGATTAGGAGCAAAAGCTTTTTTATAATTCTAGAGATCAAATTCATCCAGACACATGCAATTTTTGACTTAAACTTAATGACTAGTAAACTAAACTAGATCTATAGACAGTTGGAGCTAAAGTCAGACATAGACTTATAAAGCTAGCTAACAAAACACCAGTTACTCAAGCAAATGTCGGGAGAGGAGTAATCGCAAGCACTCATTGTTTGTAAGTGGCGCGTCTATTTTTGTTATGTTGATAAAACGCTCCATAATTGGCTGAATTGTTATGACTTTGTCCAGCCAGCGCCTCAAAGATCCTTTGTTCGACGTGGTTTTACGAGAGAATAACTTCGAGTCAAATAACAAGCTTGATTGAATCCATTAAATCCATAATCCTCGTGTTTATTTGCGCGAGATTGGTGTTGATTGATGAAATTCAAGACATCATGATTCGCCAAAACACACAGTTGTCTTTTGTTGTCTAATTTTGTAGATTAGTGAGACACTGGACAAAAAAATATTCTTTACTGGTAGCAAATGGTGAGCAACTCTTTCGCTTTAATATTTTACATGTAATTAGGCAATATAGTACTCATATTTTATTTCCTTTTCATTGACTTTACTTTAAATGCCAAAATAACTATGCAAAATTTGTGTCAAAGACGGTGTAAATATAAACGTAATCTTGAGAAGAAATAGTCTATATTTTATGCCATTGAACCCGGGGTATGAACCGTAATTTTTATTATAATAATAATAATCTAAGACTGTTGTTTCCTTGGACACAAACTCAATACCAGCAGAAAGTGCCTTGAAACTAAGTATATTATCACTTTAAAAGAATTAAATTTATTTCGTCTAACCCAGGAAGGAGTCATGGGCCTGGTCACCACAACAATGACAGTAAGAGAAGCAATACCATTTCAATACACATTACAAAACAATATTTAGACGATAATACCTGACCGCTATGCCTATTTAGACACGACTCTAAATTTCCTTCATGATGACACCAACAGTATGGTGGTCCAAAATATAACGACATCACTGGAACATTGCCAAATGGTGGGCCCGAGTGGCAACGTCTGCCGCATGGTGATTTAAAGGCAAAAATATAATTGAATTCATCACAGCTGATATTGAATTTTAGACAATTTGTTAGCCATATCATATCTCCATCTTGTAGAACGCGATATTATTGCCATTTTCAGTCAAAATCCCAGTTTTTTGGTCGACCAGGTAATCAAACTCGAAACGTTTCAACCGCACGCGCCAATCCGCCGCTAGGCGAACGAAGCAGTTGTTAGTTCTATTGCATACTTTTTTCACATACATTTGTATGTTTATTCTTGGCACAGTAACGTGTTAGCAATAAATGCGAAAAAGAAAAAGGTTTTTACATTTCGCGATACTGAGTTTTCCAGTAGGAAATCCTCAGTACCGGCGCAGAGTCAGAAAATGTGTTCAAAAAACATCAATAGGCTCGTTCCCTACGCTGGACTTAAAAATTGGCGAATTGTCGAAGTAAAAACGCAAATCTGCCTACTTCTTTGGAAATATAGTAAAATCTCCTAATTTACTATGTTCTACTAAAAAAAAGATTGAAACAACAATAAGATACTAGTATGAATTCATCACACCTCTATCCTAGAGGTTTATTATCCTACAAAAACTATATCCGCTCTTACATGATATTTTGCTCCATTACAATACGTGATAATTTGCTAAGAATACATTCTAAGTTTGCAATATCAAACAATTCTAATCAAGTTTACGAAGAGACACTAACTAACACAAAATAATTATCGTATACGTTCTTTCTTCTACGATTAGACTCCAAAGTCTACGTCTACATACCCGCAGAACGGATCCCGTTCAAAATATTGCCTCAACCCCCGGACATTCGGGTACAAGAAGTCGCCGAAACCAAAATCCATTGCTCTCCTCAAAAATCTAGCAGCACTGGCTAACATGTGGTTGGTTAATCAGATCATTTGGTACAATACAGTTGAATACATAATTTCTATTGCAAAGTGTGTCATTACTGCTGGAATATTGTTTGACAGTAGTGTTTCGATTCGGTTGCCATGGCGACGTTGCGGAAACCACGCGCTTGACCGATTGCCGACTCGACAAAGTATGTCTGCTTGTGTCTACGACCAGTTTATTCAAAATTCATTCCTATGACTTTTACAATAAGGTACAAAACAATGAAAAAATACTTTTACGTATATAAACATAACGTGGTCTGAGGTCCTTGACTGGTCTACTTTTTGGTAAATCTCGTCAATCTTTTTTTATAAAACGTTATTAACCTATATTTAGTTTTTGTGGCGCTTGATGACTGCGACGTCTAATATGTTTTCTTATTCAATTTTAATACAATATTATACAAAGGTAGCGGTATAAAATTGTAAACAATAGAATTAATCATAATATAGACAAGAGAAATTAGGAAATCACAGATGATCTGCGAATCTAACACAGATGAAGAAGGAGGATAAGACAAGTCTTTGATACTCTTCTAGATGGTTTGGGTCTATTTCATGACCAGGAATTTTCTTGACCAAACGAAATAGGTTAACGAGGCTTAATGTCGTTCTTCTATGAGTCACTACATCGGTTGAGTCACGCACTATATTTTTATAGACTTTTTATAATGTTGAATTTAAAAGTAATTGAATACGGTATAAACCGTATAAAAATTTATAAAAATGTGCATTTAATTATATAATTTTTATATACGGCCGATAGAGCAGACAAGTGTTGGAGTGGAGACCGCGCTTAGGCAAACGTAGTGTAGAACGACCTGAAGCACGATGGTCCGACGACTTGAGAAAGGTGGCGGGTAACGGATGGATGAGGGCTGCTCAAGACCGGGATGGTTGGCGCTTTCTTGGGGAGGTCTACGTTCAGCAGTGGACGGCGATAGGCTGAGTATATATAATATAGTATATATATAAATGTGCCCGTTATTATTTTTTTCCATTAAAAACATCGTTGACGTCGATACCGCGTTTCACTTCAACAATTACATTGACGTAGGTCAGTTAATCTTTTTTGATTCTATTCCCATTTCTTCCACATTTAAAATCGCACTTATCTATAATATTATAAGGGATATGGATATAATAAAATTTGAGAATTTTTATTAAGTTTACCATTCCAAAATATAGCGTTTAATTGTACTTCAGTTAAATTCTTTATTTGGCTTGGGAGTACCCAGCAATTAGATTTAGCTACGATCCTTGCTAAGTCTGCAATGTGCAAGAAACTGTTGAATTAATAAATGCTCGGTTGCTATGTTCTACGAGCACTCCAAGGTCATAGCACCGATCAAAAGTCAAAAAGTTATTTCCTATTGACCAGAGTCCAGAACAAAAAATATATATTAATAAGCCAATAATTTTTTTTTGGATAATATAATGTATTTTGTTAGTGGTCTATTTTATATTGTTATCATCAAAACGTTATTTATGCACTTACTTTTTTATCTCTACATCACCCTAAGGTTGACTGTTATATCAGAGAATGTCTAAGGTAATGCCTTTTACAAATTGTATATAAAGATTAATAAATAAATAATATAAGTAATATGATTGATTGATTCATGGTGAAATCCAGAACACGATATACTTGTGTTATACACCTTAGCTGCTTTACACCTTGCGTATCATCATCACCATTAGCCCAAATATGTCCCAATGCTGGGCACGGGCCTCCTCTACAACTGAAAGGGTTTAGGACTTAGTCCACCACGCTGACCTAGTACGGGTTGGCGGACTACACATCTAAGAAATTCCTAAGTACTTTTTTTTAGGTATGCAGGTTTCCTCACGATGTTTTCCTTCACCGTTAAAGTAAGTGATAATTTATTATGAATACACACAGAACTTTGAAAGTCAGAGGTGTGTGCCTGGGCTTTGAACCTGCAACCATCACTACTTCATATAATTTCTATGCTATTTCATGTCAAAATGTCCACAGTCCCAGAGGCATCACTTATTATTCTGCATTCTATTATACAGCGTACAATATAACAATAGTTTACGCGCCATTAACCTACTTGTGTCCCCGCTGATGCAGTTTGAATTGTCTGTGTGGCCATAACGCTACGACTCGCTCGCATTGTTGGGAATGATTCGCGATGACAACCAATTGTGAAGAATCGTGTTTTGATGAGACTAAATTAAATTGAAATAAAATTGTATTTAAGAACATAAACATTTTTTAGTCCAACTGATGTTTCCAGTTCCAAGACAAGAGACTGAATAAGACGTCAATATTTTTAATGGAACATACACAACACGCACTTGGAGGAAAATTTCATTGTGCAACACTGACATCATCATCATCAGCCCATATATGTAACACTGACATACTTTATATTAATTGGGCAAAATTGGAAAAAAAATTGTGTCATGCATCAAATTTATTTTTAGGATTGCATACATAATTGTGTGTGTGTAATATATTTCTTTGCAACTGTTTTATATTTGAAGAGAACCTTCAAAACAATAGTTTATGCTCCAAGCTATCGTAGTATAAATAAGCTCTACGATGATATGAGGAATAAAGCATTCTTTAAATCAGTGGTCGGCAACCTTTTCGCAGGCAAGGGCCGCAATGTGGCAAAATAAACTTGGCGGAAAATAAAACGGGCCGCACTTGTGATATTTACCCTAGATTCTGCGTTATACCTATGTATAATATTTTGCAGGCCGGCATGATTGTGTCGACCAGCGGGTGACCTTCGTTTCTCGCTGGTCGGTATTAATTTATTGGACTCCACTGTGCTTACCATCAGGTACAGTGGAGTCACTTTGCCGTGCCAGTTAAAAAAAAAAAAAAAAAAAGGTCATATCCCATAGAAAAAATTAAAATGCTAACTAATGCTAACATTAATGGGCCGCAAACAAGACGTACGCGGGCCGCGCGTTGCCGACCGCTGCCTTAGATCATTGAGCCCCGTCTGGAAAGTTATTGAGTTGCGCAACGTTAAACTAAGCTCAAATATTGCTGTAGGCCAGACAGGATAAGTAGCTTGAAAAAGCTTTTATGCTGCGATGCCGATATTTTTTTTATGTATCTTGAAACTAAAAGTAAATACACTTCATTGATGTGACAAAACAGTAATAAATTGTTGCGACTTTTACCCTATTATTTTTACCCTATACTAAATTGTTTTTAACGAGCACTTGTGATTTAATTATACTGGCAGTTTAGATTAAGTAGCATCTTAGAAAATACTCTAAAAATATGAGTATTTGTAAGCTGGTAAACAGTGCCACAATTAGTTGGTTCGAAAAAGATATTGTAAATAACTAGATTGTTTAAAAACTTTAAATAACTTTGTTCCAATACTGTATCTATATTCTTTTTTATGAATGTACGTTCGACCCTTGATAAGAACCTCATTGATTCACTTATCGACTTTAATTTAATTCGAAATCATTAAGATGAACTATTTACACACAGGTGAGCCCATGATATTTTTCATCACTTCCAAATTGCCGGTAGGTAATTTGCTACCTAACATTGAAAAGTTGCTATTATGTGGTTTGGTCTCGAATCCGCGACCTCTTCAAGTAATTTATTTCATTGCTGATTGTATTACTGAATTTAAAAAAATTGACCCAGCAAAAAGCAAATCTATTTTTTTTAAGACGATTTTCGACTACACCTAAGGCGTTGAAGTACAGGTAATTGAACTCCTTGTTTACCCCAAACACTAAGGTAAACTTGACAGTCGATTTACCCCGGAACTGTGCCAAAGGTCAACGACTGCTTGCCAGGTTCAGCCACCTTGCTGCTCATTTATAATGCAATCGATGGCACTTCGATGACATCGGAAACTCCACATCGTTAAACTGTGATCTAGAACTATGAACTGGATATATCATGATGAACTTGATAACACAAAATTGGGTATAATTGTTTAGGTTTAACTCATCTCAGGAAAATAGAACACAAACTGAACTGGTATTTAAAGTACATTAAAGTAAAAAGTATCATTATTACTTGCGCCTTTTCTTTTATTTGAACGAGAAAGTAAGTATTCTGTTACCGGCTGTTCATGCAGTGCAGTTAAAAAACAGTTGCGATGTATCTTTCGCTAATTTATAGGTGTTTTACAGATGATTATGTTATTCTCTATAGTCTATTCGTGTATATAGGAATATCTTTATAATCTTATATACACTCAATAATTCTCAGTAGCAGCACGGGGCCTGAAAATGTGCCCGAAAAACGGCGATAGGCCGTCCCCTATTACGTGGGACTGTTACACACCTGGCGAAATGTGGGTGCAGAAATGCACCTCTGCTTACCCCTCCAGGGAGTTCATATTATTTAATTATCAAATTAGTATAATTTTTAATTATACGTTATTTCCATTCGTAATTGATATATTCCATTAACTCCACATCACTTAAGCACTTGTAGAAATTAAATTGTTTTAACATGCGCTATGTCGACTATGTAGAAATTAAATTGTTTTAACATGCGCTATGTCGACTATTAGTTCTACAGTGCATTGAACTTTCAAAGTATCAGACATTTCCCTCCAGGTAACTAAAGATGTATCAGTAACAGCTAGTGGCAACTTACACACTGGAAATGCAGCAATCAGAGCATACAGTATCAGTTGTCACGTGTTCAACGGACTGCTAACACATTTTTACACAGCCAGTAGCGGAACGGCCATCCGTGAGGTCTTCTCATGACCTGCCGAAGGTTGGAAGTTGGCAATGAACGCTGGCGAAGCGGAATTGTTGACGTACGCCTGAAGAATCTTTGTACGTATATACGTATCTATCCAAAGGTTGTCTGGAAGAAATCGCTCTCAGCGATAAGACTGCCTATTGTTCCAGTTTTTCATTAATAATTCCATTATTGTAAATTTTTGTATAAATGTGGGTAGCAGTCAAGAGTAGTCTATCTATCTACATACGTGTTCAACTAGGGATAATTTTAAAATTCGATTTAGACACATCTTTTTAGCTACTCCACACTTAATACATCTTATTTTACCTCTCACTATCTATGTACCCCTAGTACATCTTCTCATTCTAATTTAAATTTATTCATTAAACCTTTAACCGAAAATGTGATGTAAATCATGAACAGTTTGAGTCCTATGTATCTATCATTGCAATATTCTCTACGATTAGAGACTTTAAATTTAAATTTTAAAGCAAACCAATTTAATGCAGTGTCCGAACTTTTTAAACTTTTAGTCAAGTTTCCACTATCCTGTTAGCAATTGGAGAATTTCAACAGCTTAGGTTAATCAATCAAATAAAAGTCATCCTACATTTTCCACGTTCGATTCCTGAGAAACACAAATCAATTATCATCTGGTGAATCGCTTGCCATATTACCGAAGGCAAAATATAAACAACAACACATAAAACATCAACCTGATTAACCCTTACTAAAGTAAAGTCAACTCTCTCAGTTGAGAGGAGGCCCGTGCCCAGCAGTGGGACGTATATGGGCTGATGATGATGATGAAATCAAAACGAACTCCACAATTAAGAGTCGAAAGATTTGAGGTCGAGGTCCGGCAATCTGATTTCTGTCGGCAAGGATGCCGCCCACGCGGGCTGCTCAGACGGGATAATCATGGCAAATTGTTGTGTGGGCGTCTAATGCGCTGAAATAACCGTGATGCGATATACGTTATCAAATTTATGATAAGTGAACGATTTGAATGTAGACATGAATACACGATGATTTATTAGAAAAGTCTATTGGGGTAGTCCAAAGCCCTATTTTTGTTTAAGGTCCCAGGCATTGAAGTACATTAATCAATGCATTCACTTTGACTATAAAATATTGTAAATAAACTGGCTGATAAAGACACTTCTGATCATAATTATAGAGATTGCCATGAAAGGTATGAATAACCCTCAAGTCTTAATTTTTATGACAAGATGTATTAATAAAGACGTGAGTTTATATATGAATATATCTATTTATAAATAATAAATAAATAAATACACCCAACAGTCACATACATAGTTCTGATCCCACACTAAGATACAAGTCTTGTGTCGTGGGTATCAGAAACTACGGGAGACTTTTCGGTCTCACATACACCCAGACCCGACACAAATATTTGTGGGTCACACAAACATTTGTGTCGGTGCGGGGATCGAACCCGCGGCCTCGCGTTTCGCAAGCTGGTGTCTAGCCAACTGCGCCACGGGGCTGTCAAAATGTTTATGTAGAATGCAGATATATTACATAGCAATTTAAGTAAGTAGTGATGGTCTCGAGGTTTAAACGCGCGGTCGAGACAAATATCTCTCTTCTCGAAGTTATGTGTGTATTCATAATGAATTACTACGTACTTTAACGCTGAAAGAAAGCATTATGGGGGAACCTGCACACCTAAAAATTCTTAAGAATTTTTTAAATGTGTAGTTAGTTATTAGTAGGACAGCGTGATAGACTAAGGCCTTAACCCTTACAGTTGCAGAAGAAGCCCGTGCCCAGCAGTGGGATGTATATGGGCTGATGACGATGACAGGGCAATGTAATGGAAGATAGACTGAGCCGGATGTAATTTAAATTTCATTCAGTACAGTCCGTCTTTTTCTTCGTCTACACATATTTGTACAACAATATATAATTAGTCGAGTACAAACATCCTTCATGTCATACGAACCAGGTTCATTAATAAAGCTTCTAGTTGATTCAAGCCATTATCGATTTACCTATAACTATGTGGACATAGCGTGCTGCACACACCAGACAACACCGGTCAATAAAATAGTCTACACTCGTACGAACGTCATATTTCATACTAGTCTGGTCCATTGACCAGACAATTGGGTGCGGAAATGCGCCTCTGCCTACCCCAGGAATAGAGGCGTGAGGATATCTATCTATCTATGTATGTAAAACATTTTAACAGTTTTATTAAACTGAAGACATTTCGCCAGGCACATATGCGTCAGTCCCTCATAATAAGGGGGGCGAGCCAATGGCTGTTTTTCGGGCACATTTCTGATCTCCGTGTTGTTACTGAGAATTTCTGAGACTAAGGTCTAACCCTCTAAATTGTAGCGGAGGCCCGTGCCCAGCAGTGGGACGTATATGGGCTGATGATTAATGGTTCATTTGATTATTTCAGCGACGTGTGATTACCAACGCCTATAAACAGTGTCACTATATTATAAAGACATTTAGCGTGTTGCAACTGTTGAGAAGTGTCGGGAAAATGCAAAGGACGACATAGACTGAAAATCCGTTGCTTTACTGCGGTTTTCTTGGAAACAGTGACAAATCAGTCGAGCCTATATAGTGTAGTCTTAACTAATCACAGCTTGCACAATTTTTATTACAAAATTCATTAAGAAACGGAAGCATTTGATTTAATTACACCATCGACTTAAATTACAATATTACGATAAATATACTAATTACATTATATGCCCCTCATATTTCTTGTAACACTTCGCGAACCCTTGAGTAATGGCGTCTGACTGTAATTGTTGGCTTTTTTATCGTCCAAGTAATCTATGAGTGCCCACAAAGCGGGTCACGACTGAATTCTTGCTAGGTAACACGTAAACTACAAATAAATTGAAGGCAACCTGCCAAGAATGGACCTGGTGACCAAGGACGGTTGTGTAGGTCAAGAGGTCTACAGACCATCAATGAATCATCATCATCATCATCATTATCAGCCTAAGAAAGTCCACTGCTGAACATAAACCTCCCCCAATGGCTTCCATAGTTGTTGGAGGCTGTTAGAGGCAGCCTGCATCCAGCGAAGACCCGCGACCTTCACCAGGTCGTCGGATCATCTTGTGGGAGGACGTCCCACACTACGCTTTCCGGTACGTGGCCTCCACTCGAGAACCTTTTGGCCCCATCGGCAAATGAATGAATGAATATATATTTGTTTTATCATCATCATAATTAAAAAGCCAAAGAACACAATGAATGAATATACTTTTAATCGTCATCATCATCATGATTAAAAAGCCAAGAATAGACGGAATGGACACCACTGGCGGTTATGTAGGTTAAGCGGTCTGGAACCCAATGAATAAATATACTTTTTAATACGGGAATTAAATTACTTATATTTAAATATCTACATTTTTTTATAGCCCCGTGGCGCAGTTGGCTGTCAACTTCGTTCGGCCAAAATCCCGCAATAAGAAAGTAAATATGTATAGCAATGATCAGGCACATAATTTTCAACACCAATATACGAGTATACAACTTAAGCTTGGCATAACAATTTGACGCCCTTATCGCAAAAACTGAAACCTTGGCATAAACAGGTGGTTAAATTTAATGATATCGTACAAAATAGTAACTGAAGTTGTAAACGTACCTACACATATTATGGTTATATCTCCTAGAAACAGATTATAATCATTGTATAACGTGTTATTAAATAAATAGGATTATTTCTAAAGTTACAACCTTTTCGATTGTTTCGGGGATACAGGAGTGAATGTACGAGTATATGGAGTGCGAAAAGGGTACAAAATTGATATAATTCATTGACGTTTTTACATCCCAAAAATAAGTTTTGTATACATCGATAATTGCTGTACACCTTTAAAATACATCCAACAGTCACATACATAGTTCTGAACCCACATTAAAATACGAATCTTGTGTCGTGGGTATCAGAAACAACGAGAGACTTTTCGGTCTTACAAACACCCAGACCAGAAACAAATATTTGTGGATCACATCAGTTTCGCAAGCTTGTGTCTAGCCAACTGCACCACGGGTCAAAAAAAGTAGTGTAGCTTGTTATTTCAATCAATGACGTATAGACTACAAGCCCATGGTAAAAATTAACCTGTGAAATGAACCACCGTGAATTACGCTTAGAAGGCTGTTACTATATCATAAAATAACTCTGAGCGCTACGCCGTCATTTCTGAGCGGTACAGGTGAGTACGAGAGTAAATGGAATTTCTCTGCTACAGGGGTGGAAATACGACTACTTATTAATGTACGGCTTTTATTATAACTTATAGACGATTAAAAATAAATGTCGAAAAACCTAGTGCCGTACTAAAGTGGTGGTACCGGAAGTTAGTGCAAAATTTTAATTCGCCGGTAATTTTAGGAGCAAAATAGGTCATTTATTACTGTACGGCATTTGTGTAATTCTTTTTGTATACATATACAGATACTTTACCCATGAACGCCGTACAAATTTTCCAGTGCAGGGGTCGAAAGCCAAGGGTCGCAACTCTTATTTCTGATTATATATAAATGATGATGAAATGAAACAACATAAAATTAAATTATCTTCAGAGTACTTCATGAGTAGATAATATTTTCTAGCATGCCGTACATTTTTTGTGGGACACATAGGTGTATGGGGTAAATTACTTCCCTCCGAAAAGAGTAACTTGGTGACTTTTTTCTGTACGGCAATAACATAGGTTTTTAGCTCTTTAGAAAATCTTCGCTAAAAAATAAATGCCGTACAATTTTGATAGTCCGCTATTCTATAAAATGGAAGATTAATCCACCGCCTCAGACCGCTGTCTGTAATAGAAGAAAAAGGGTACCTATAACCAACAGTGCTACAAACAATTGACAAATTTATCCGTAATAAGAAAATTTGAAGAAAATTGGTTTATTTCACGTAATGTTCCATTTAAAATGTACGGCATTATAATTTTTTATTATTATTTAATATTAAAAACAAAATTTATCAAATGCCGTATAGTTATTAATGACCTCAAGGGACATCTCAAATGTTATCGAAGTTTTGATCAGCTGTAAAGAATAATCCGACGTAAAATGTACGGCATATGGTTTTTTTGTTTATTTATATTTGTTACAAGTAAAATAACAATAATCTTTGAAAATATTACTTCCCAAATTACTACAGGAACATTTGAAAAATCTTATAAATCTCGGAAATTTCCTTTTTTTTAAATCCTAATATTTTTATTTGTTACCATTTATAATGAACGGCTATGAGGTACAACGGTAATATTTAATAACATTATATTAAAAAAAAGGTTGCCGTACATAAATTTATGAACCTTACAGCAGTAATAACTCGGTAAATCCTGAAATGAAGATACTTATTTATTTATATAAATATGAACTATAATTTTTAGACGGCATAATTACCAAACATTATTGTCCGTATTAAATAACATTTTGAACAAGATGCCGTACATTTTACAATGACCTTATATCATATGGTGTAGGGAAAGGTTTGCGAGCCTTGCCTTTCGACCCCTGCACTGGAAAATTTGTACGGCGTTCATGGGTAAAGTATCTGTATATGTATACAAAAAGAATTACACAAATGCCGTACAGTAATAAATGACCTATTTTGCTCCTAAAATTACCGGCGAATTAAAAATTTGCACTAACTTCCGGTACCACCACTTTAGTACGGCACTAGGTTTTTCGACATTTATTTTTAATCGTCTATAAGTTATAATAAAAGCCGTACATTAATAAGTAGTCGTATTTCCACCCCTGTAGCAGAGAAATTCCATTTACTCTCGTACTCACCTGTACCGCTCAGAAATGACGGCATAGCGCTCAGAGTTATTTTATGATATAGTAACAGCCTTCTAAGCGTAATTCATGGTGGTTCATTTCACAGGTTAATTTTTACCATGGGCTTGTAGTCTAGTACATTATATTACTGAATAAGGAAATCATTGTCACTGACATAGCCTAGAGTAATGGCAAGTTGAATGGAATTGTCGAAATGTCGCAAATCTGACGATTGTTGAGGCAAAACTTCGATACCCGATTCGGACATTCGGATATTTTGACACTCAAAAACTACCAGATGAATATTGCAGGACATTGCTAGAAACAGGCCACCACTCACACATCGTTTAGACTGTTTCTCAGACAGACCAATGGTCAGAGGGCGTCAATCTAGTTAATAATGGTGAAGACGATGTCAATGAGTTAAAGTTTACGAAGAACTTACCAGCCAATGTCCCAGGCGGAGTGGAAAGCGGGGTGCGCACTCATTGCTCCCAAGGGCACCCCGAAGCCGAACTCAATCTTGACGTCGTCTGCCCTGCGAGGCCACGACCCGCGGGCCATGGACTCTCGCGGCTCCGCGGTGCCAGACCTCATGTCGTTCGCCATCATCGGTGCTATGGAACATTACCTACTTATTATATATACATTATCTCACGCCTGTATCCGCAGGAGTTGATAGTTGTATTTCTGCACTACATTTCCTTTTTTTTTGCAAGAGGAAAGCGCCTTAAGCTTCCCTTTTGGTCCCTGTTGGTGGGGTATGTCGGTGTCTCTGGCCTAATAATTTCGATAATTGTGTTTTTATCCCCCGCAATAAGGGGTGAGCTTGTCACCGTTTTTCAGGCACAATTCTAGATCCCGTCCTGCTAATGAGAATTTCTTAATGGAAAAAACCAAAAACACTACCGACTCGGGATTCGAACACAGGTTCTCTAGATTGCACAGACCATACTTATACTGCGAGACCACGAGGCAGTCAAATACTGACATATTTATAATTATAAAAAAATATATTTTATAGCGTTTTTATTTTCATTTCAATTATATTATTACTGATTGTTTCTCCCTTCACTTTGCTATCTTAATTGTATAATTTCGGAGAATGCTCTATGTATACCTTAAGTGTAGTGTTGATATACATTTGTATCATGTACATACAAATGTATATCATGTATCATGTACATACAAATGTATATCAATTGTTGTACCTTAGAATACGTTACTAAGTTAAAAACGTTTTGAAATATGTGAGGTTGTTGTGCTATATAGATAGATAAATACATACGCACAATGTCCTGTACATATTCCTTTACATATATAAGTTTATTATAGTAAAGCTTCAAAATTACACCTTCAACTTGTAGAAGGTGTATTGCTATCCATTTGGAGTTAAGAGCAACATGATGCAAGAGAGTTACATCTCATTTCAATCTCTCGCCGCTCAAAACAGTTATGCCGGCCTCTTGAGATACTTCCTAAAGGACGTTCTGTAGCTTTTTAAGTCTGGGTATCACAAAAATACTTATATTCTGGCACACAAATCTGAACTCGTGTTTTTTTTTCACAAGGCGTTAACAATATGCTAATAATATTTTCATTGCAGTTAGCACAGATTATATAAATATTCGTATTACATTGAAATTATGTCTTATTTCGACAAAGGATTAAATAGTTCGCTTAAATAACATTCAATTTAATTATACATACATACATAAACTCACGCCTGTATTCCCCGAAGGGGTAGGCAGAGGTGCATTTCTACACCCACATTTCGCCAAGTATGTATCAGTCCCACGTAATAGGGGGCGAGCCTATTGCCGTTTTTCGGGCACATTTCCAGACTCCGTGCTGTTACTGAGAATTTCCTAATGGAAAAACCCAATAACACTTTGCCCGACCCGGGAATCGAACCCAGGACCTCTAGATCGCACGGCACATACTTGTACCGCGAGACCACGAGGCAGTCAATTCAATATATTCAATTCAATTATATAATTCAATTCAATATATAAAGTTTATTAAAAACCCACCGGGTTTAACCTCAACGAGTGTTTGAGGAACACTGAGTAATTAACCAGAGACAAAAATAATTATTACTTGTAATTACAAATACTAAGAAATTATTGTTTATATATCATACTTAAATTAAATTTAAGATCTAAAAAAGCAGATTGTTGACTGACACAGATCACTAGTAAATTCCAATTAAAAACTACAAATTATCACACTTTAAATTTGAGTGCATTTTGGACAATTATTATGTTATTTTTTAATTTGTCGTTGACTGTATTTTTTAGTTGAAAAGATGTTGTCATTTTTTTTATAACAACATCAGAATAGTACACGTCACTACAGTCACCATCAGGACGCACTCTGGTTATTTTATGTTATAAAATAAAAATACTTGAAGCTTCACAACTCAGACTTCATTTTAACATACGTTGAACCAGTTCCTTATACTTTATTTAATTATGATTGCCTGCGAAAAAAATCTTTGCAAATATAATATTTATTGCACTCATTTGAAATATGAAAATAATTTTATACGCACTCGTTTAAAAATTTAACAATAGAACTCATTTTTTATTAAACCGTATTATCAAGATAATTGTTGACCTTATTGTATACTCATTGTGTGTTCCCGGAAATTGTATAAATTTTATTTTACTTTGTTTCCATTGTGTCTTTTATTATAAAACCAATGCACAATAAATAAGACCAAACCGTATAATTCATAGCCATAACAACAAATGAGCCATTGATAGTGGAAATCATTAGGAAATATTTCATTATACACATTTATATATTCATTAAACATATTTTAAGCCTAACAATAATTAACATTCAATAATTCACAAAATACCTAATAATTACCTTTTAAAATAAACAAGGCACGTAAATAATGCAATAAAAACCGCACCTAATCCGGCAATACAGCACGCACCCGTAGCACGTCTACGTTGCTACGGAGCTACGCTGGGCAATACGTGCCTACAACGCGGTGGGCAATACGCTCTACGCCGCACGAGCGCACGCGACAACTGACCGCGACGCACTGACACCGGCCGTTGACCGTCACCGACCCCACTCAATAACACGGCCGAAATTGTAAATTACTTTAAAAAAAATCACACATAAACATGCTATGTATGGCTTCAGTCCTGAAGCAATTATAGATAAAGTTTCATGGAAAATGTGAACGTACTGACTGATAATAGAATGTGACGGCTAACTTGTGGCTAGCGCATCGTAAGTTTACAGCATGGTACGGCTCTATTATTAAGCACTTTATTTATTAACCACTAGTGTTTTATGCCCTATAGAATATGACTTGGTTTTCGAAAATTTACGTGTTGATGATGGTTAGATGATATACATAATTATTTTAATACGTATGTAAATAAAATTGTGTACATTGCTACATTTTCCTTATAAGTTTTTCCTTTGTTTAAAACACTTGTAGAGAATTCAATTATTTCGGAATGGTTAAGAATTTCCTACAATCTTAGATGATTTAAAACATAATATATTAATAAGTATATATATTATGTAAATAGTCAATTACGATGACTGCCTTATATTCAATTCAATATTGACACTTATGCTTTTTACTTTAAAAGCATGAAAATATTTAACAACAACTCACGTCCAGGCTGTCCACAGGTCGGACAAAGCGTTATTTGGTTTTCCATCAGGAAATTCTGAAATCCATAGCAACATGGAAATCCGAAATGTGCCCGAAAAACAGCCATATGCTCGGCCCACTAATTACGTGAACTGATACATATATACTCGTACGTATACCTGTCGAAATGTGGGTGTAGAAATGCACCTCCGCCAACCCCTTCGCGGAATACGGGCGTGAGTATGTCCGAGTATAAAAGTATTTTTAATTACTATAACGACATGTGAAGCACCGCTTTTGTCTAAATCGACACGTAGCCTAAATAACGTAAAGAGAATGTAAAAGGACAATAGACATTAATCCGGTCACGTACTTAGTGATTGACATCAATAGATATGTTTCATTTAGGCTGCTTGTTAATATTACATTAAGGATGAATCATAAAGGGAACAAGGCAACGTCATCAACATTACATTAAATAAAAAATCATTAACTTAGGATCTAGATATAGAATATGACGTTTTACTAAATCGTATTGAATAAATGTTTTAAAATTGACATCTAGAAGTAAATGAGGCTCAACATAAGGTTCCATTAGTAGCAAAACTAAAAGAACCTGAATGCAACCAACTTACACAACGCGTTTGGGTTCTGTCTGTATCCAGCCACTAACAGACTGATGTGTCGATTGGTATGATAAATAGGTAATTCTAAACATCACATATTGTGTATTACCGTATTGAAAACTGCTTCGAAAATTGCAACATTAGATTTTCTTATTGGTTCATCTTCAAAATTATATAACAATTATTATGTACTTAAAAACCTTAAACCCTCTCAGTTGTAGGGGAGGCCCGTGCCCAGCAGTGGGACGTATATGGGCTGATGATGATGATTATGTACTTTTTTTGCGACATTCTTTCAAGTACAACATTGAAGTTATTGCTTTAAAGTATTGATACGATTTCCAGAGATAAACAAACTCAGATGCATTAAAACACATTTAAAAATTTAAAATGTATTTACAAACTCCAGAACATTTCCAAAATACATACAATAGCCCTAAAAACTACAACGAAAATAAAGTTAATATCAGAACAACGCAGGGCTGGACACAGCTACCGTCGTTGCTAAGAAATCCATTCTGATACTGCTTCAAATATGGCAAGTACTTAAGCACCATGTTCATCATGGGCCCTCTTTCACTGCTCTTATTGAGGCCTGCTTCTTGTCCTTTGACTCTCGAGCTTTCTAGGTATTTATTGCCTTCAGGCATATCTCTGATATCTCTTCTTACCTGTTAAAATTATTTTTATTAAGATAAACTCGCGCAGCATATGTATGTGCCGTGCGATCTAGACGTCCCGGACTCGATTCAAAGGTTGGGCACAGTGTAATTGGGTTTTTCCATTGGTAAATTCTCAATAGCAGCCCAGAAACTTGAATTGTGCTCGAAAAACAGCAATAAGCTCGCTCCATATTACGTGGGACGAAAGCAAAACAATTGACGAAACATACCCATGTTTCACTCGCACAAATGCAGCTCGGCCTACTTGTTCGGGGAATATGTCGTGAGTTTAAGTATGTAAGACAAACATATGTGAAGTTATACTTTATTACACAGCTCACATCTTACTTTATACCACAACTAGGCTAAGAATCATAAAAAAATAATTTATAGAGCATACTTAATTAATAATAATAATATACATAAAACTAAGGAGTTTGTTTGGTTGGATGCGCTAAACTCAAAAAAATCGTTTTGTATTTATTTTAATACAAATTACACACGTACAGGACATACAAGTAGTAAAAAGTATACAATGATAACGTATGCAATTAATTATTGACCCACAAGTAACAGTCTAAAATGGTCCCCTCACTAGGCAAGCCTGTATCGAGGGGCCTGTATATTCGAAATGTATGAAACAAGTTTCATCTTAAGCAGAAGTAAACTAGGACCTTATGTACGCTGCGCTGGCGTGCTGACCAAATCCATCACGTGCATAAATGGCTGGAATTACTTAAGTCAACATGCTCGACTAGTTAATGACTTTCTACTTTTAAATACAAATCTACATACATAACCTCACACCTGTATTCCCCGAAGGGGTAGGCAGAGGTGCATTTCTGCACCCACATTTCGCCAGTATGTATCAGTCCCACGTAATAGGGGGCGATCCTAATGCCGTTTTTCGAGCACAATTGCAGACTCCGTGCTGCTACTGAGAATTTCCTAATGGAAAAACCCAATAACACTATGCCCGACCTGGGAATCGCACCCGGAACCTCTAGATCGCACGTCACATACTTGTGCCGCGAGACCACGAGGCAGTCAAATAAAGTTCAATTATATACCATGAAGCTTCACCCCAAACATTGCAATTTTTTTACTGTAATTTTACATCGAAAAAGTATGCTATTAAATCAATTGCAAATAAAATTTAAAAATACACAAAGTCTATATTTGATCAGACGCAAGAGGTTCGTCTCACAATCCACACTTTCAGTAGGTCAAAAAAGCAATAATTTCTCGTATTACCCTCTTGAAGTTATGTTATTTTTAATGAAGTGAAGTAAATCATTAGTTAAGTCACGATAAAAGGAACAAAGAAAAAGTCACCTTCCCTTGTCCTTCAGACAACACCGGGCCCAAGGTCTGCTCCATACGTTCCAAAGCCTCTTGTAGCTCACGCACAGTTTCAGCTGAAAATAATTAGCTTGAATGTATCCAAAAATTAACTTTAACGGCCAGGCTTTAATCAGCTGCAATAAGACACAAAAAAAGGTACTTCCATAGAAGCTCATAAGCGCACCTTTCTTTTAAAAAAATCCAAATAATAATTATCTTTAAGCTTTAAATCTTTATTGACCAAAAACAATTTGACAATACCCTGACACCTTAATAAACAATTATAAACTAGACATTACACAATTAACGTGTAACGCTTTTGGGCTTCTATGGAAGTACCGCCACTGACAAAGGATATCAAACCTTAAGATCTACTAATATTAGTACAAAACTAAAGCGAATATAATTGTATTTTTTTCTTTCAGAGCATTAATGGCCGACTTAGTTGTTAGCCTCTTCTAACTTACTAACTAGTCACCGTTTTACCATTTTTTTTATCTATTCAGTGAATTAAAATTATAGGCTTAACAATGCTTTTACATCTCATCATAGTTGCCTTTCAATTGTAATTGCATTTTTCTTAGGATGCTTCTTAATTTCTGCACATATAATAAACTTACAGTCATTCAGATAATCTTCAGGATTCTCTACACTAATAGATTCATTGCTAACGTAATTATTTGGTTTATTCGTGTTGAACTCTTCGTCTTTAACATATGTCGCATCGAACGATGTATTTGCAATGTTTTCATGTTTTGTAGGAGTTATTTCTACTTCTTTGGCCTTATTTGTATTTTCTGCAATGTTAACATTCAAATTATTATCGTGTTCATTTATTGTTTCATGCAATAAGAAATGTTTTTCACCAATAGTGACGTGTGCAGTAAGAGCTTCCGTGGTCGTATCATTATCATCATCGTTTTCTTTAAAGTCATAATCAGTGTACAAATCCTTTTCGTTTCTTGATATACCTTCCAATACTTCATTATGAACATCTGTAAAATATGTTACGTTTAATTTTTCATTCTTTTCATCTCCTTCTTAAATATGATTCATAAATAACTTACTTTCATGTTTAACATCGTTCAATTCTTCCATGTTGTAAGTTTTAGGTCTGCCAATTATACTGACCTTCTCTTTATGTATTTTCAATGGTTTAACAAATACTTGTGGTATAGTTTGTGGTAGATCTGTTGGTATATTAATTTGCATGTCTCGTTCGTACGCAATTTTGTAAACATCAGCTTTTGCGTCTTCTAGTAATACGATATCAGCTATGTCCCTCTTCTGCACACTATTATAATATTCCGTACTTACTATTACATTGTTCATAGTTAACATCGCTATTTTAGTTAAATACATCTCGTCTAAGCTTCCGTGATAATTTAGGGATTTGTTATTTTCCATGTCTAAAACTGTGTACAATGTGACGTATTCTTCAAGTGGCATTGAGCTGTTCATGTCATTAATTGATTCCGGCTCTGAAATTATATGTTCGCATTTCGAAATATTCTTTAGAATTATCGAGTTGTTCCTGGTTAGATTATCTGAATGACGTAAACACGTAAATTTAAATATACATTTTACTACGTAAAATTATATTTAAGTGGACAATATTGTAGTTTTTCTTTAACAGTTACAATCAGCAAAGTATATATAGAACATAGTAATAATCACCGCAAGAACCTAAGACAGTCTGTCTGAGAGATCGAAGTAATGTGATAACGCGAAGGAATACTAACGATATGTGCATAATGCGGTTAGTACGCGGTCGGGAAGCGATCTGGCGGAGCAGGCGGCGGCGGGGGGGCCGGGCACCCACAGCGCACGTGCCGCCACGGGACCACGTGGCGCGAAATTGCATACGAGTCGCTCCGTACTGCGAAGTCTCCCGCGCCATGGTGCCTAAAAAACATACTTTCTTACTTAATCTATGTGAAAAAATATCATCGACTAACACCAAACATACACGGTGAAACAAAAAAACTTAATTGAAATAAAACGATTGTTTATTTTTTTAAATATATATTAGGTATATATATTTGCTTGTATTGTACCAAGGCCGTAATCATTGCTTTTGATTTGATTTAACAGTAAAACCGTCAATAAATTACACTTTCTTCAGCAATTCCTGGTACCCGCGTTGGCACGGTCACTCTATATTAAAATTTGTGGAGCAGTAACTTTCCTTCTAAGTTTACATCGATGGTTCGGAAGATACAGTAATTATTACTTCACGGATTTACCAGAGGTTCTGTGAGTGGCGTTTCCGGGTTTTTTGCCTATCTCCATATACATTTATAAATCGACTGACCATTTCCCAGAGTAATAAAACAATGTGTATTGAATAAATTGAACATACCATGAAACGGCTTCTTCCGCATCCAACCATGTAAGTCTGTGCCCATAGCATTTGAGCAAAATCACCATAGTACGCGGTGCTGCTTTTTGGTCTAAAATTTAACGTTCAAAATTAAAAGTAGTTTGGTTTCTGAGTAACTAATTTTTTTTTTTGATAACTGACTAATTTCTGGAAGACAAGAACAAACATTTTTCCGAGCTACGTGCGTTATCAGGGTAAAGTAAAAGGGGAGATTTTGCTCACCTGCTAATTGTCCACAAAAATTCAGACATCTATAAAAAAGTATTTATATATCCCTACGATCTTATTTATATGTCCATTGTCCATACCAAAAATCATTCAAATCGGTTACGTATTTTTCAGCTTATCGATAAATTTACGAACAATTAAAATATTCCTCATCACCATCTTAGTACAGACAATATCTTACGGTATGTACGTAGTGGCATTCCCCCGGTATAATATGGCCTGCATGTGCCATAGATCAATCATAGACTCGACTTTAAGGCCCGGAGCCTCGCCCACCACTGACGCAACACACTGTCCAACTGTCACTGAATCTGAAAACATTTACAAGACTACCAATTCATGTATAAAATGTTCACCATGGTATTAGTCCCCCAAACTTCTTCACAATATAGGTGAAGAGGTTTTCGGCCGGCATGATTGCGTCGACCAACGGGAGATCATCATCTCTCGCTGGTCGGCACTTTTTCTGGACTCCATTATACTTACCATCAGGTGCAATGGGGTCACTTTGCCGTGCCAGTATAGAAAAAAAAAAACTTGAGCTGGTGGAACCAGGCTTTGGATTGTCTCATTACTAGTAATATTTTGGAAAAACTTGTGGAAAAATTTAATTTTAAAAGTAATAAAAAAGGACTCATGTATACCTACATACAACTCGGAATAATACTTTTCATAACAACATAAAAAAATCGTTTATTTGTTGGAGATCGAGTCGTAGTGAAAAAAAACTCAAGAACGATATTGTTTTCAATCACCACAATTGTATCTCAGTGTGGGTAAAAGATTATTGGGTGTATTTATTTTATTTATATTTTTCGTAACTGTTTCATGGTAACCATGACTCTATTGAAACCGCTGAATAAGAGCGGTAACTTATCGGTACAAAAATAAAATAAAACATTACATAAATCACGACATATATCCTGTTCTTCGGGCATGCTGGCTGGTCGGCACTGATCGGCCCAGCGCTGCGCCGAGCGAGCCAATTCCTCTACCCAACGCTGAAGAAGTATAAACGAATGACCAAATAACATTAATAAAAAAAGGTATCAAGTCAGTTTCGTTTCGCTTTCAGATACTCAACTGGACTTCATTGGTCAATAGATCCTGCTTTATTTATTTATTAACACTTTCTTGTATATATACAAAATTATATAAAGAAACTTAGATAATAAGAAAGAAAACAAGAAGCTTTATGAAACGAAAATTTATATGCACTATAAAGTTGTAGCCTAGTTGGCCAGCTAACTTGTTCCTCCTTAAAGTCTTAGTTCAACAGCCCTTTTTCGGCCGCTGTTGGACATAGGCCTCTTCTACAGTACGCCACTGAACTCGATTTTCGGCCTTTCATCTATCGTCATCCAACCTTGATAGAGGCATCTTGCACTATGTTTGTCAAGCCGTATTCTTACATTAACCACAATTTTTATTATTTACCCTCATACAGATATATAAAGGTAGACCTTAATTCCCAATCTTACATAGGGTGAAGTAGAATTATCCAAGTTGGTATAACGTAGTACAGTAATCATACCAACTTAAGCATATTCCCTGCGGGTGGGAGGTGGCGCAGTCGCCCGCTGGCCGCCTCGCTGCGTCTGCGGTTGAGCCGCGCTATTAGGCGCACTTTCTCGTCGCTTGTTAGCGGGGCGTCAATGTACCCCATACATGTGGGGCTTGGACCTTCCTAACAGTATAGAAAACGCTATTTTGAAGAAGTTAACTCCAAGAGATAACTGACTAGATATTCCTATAATCAGAAATAATATTCAAATATAAAATTGTATGACATTGTCTGGTTGATCCCACAGCATAATCTGGAGAAATGTCAGTTTCTACATTCAATTTATATGACTCCATATTATTCTCATATTCAATACAATAGTTTTTAGTTAAATTAATGAGTTGCTATAATTCAGAAAATTTAATCTTTGTATCAATATCTTTGTAAAGTGTAAAATATTTCTTGATTGGAAAAAGCAACACTAGGGTTTCTTGCCCGTTCTTCTCTAATAATAACTGTCTTCCGAACAGGGTGGTAAACTAAATTTTGCAATCATTGAATCTAGGTGATGTATTTGACATTTTATAGATTCAATATATATTACTTCATTTCATTTCATAAAAGTGTGATGTGCTATCGACAGGTGATAATAAAAACCACGGGTTAGTCAGTGATCTTAGGTTACTGTGTTAGGATATTTTCAGTAGCAACACCGCGTCAGGTAACGAACGGCTTACCAATTGTTGCAAGGGACTCAATATCTGTCTACAGAGGCCCGAAAAGAGTTACTGACAAGACGTTTCACCATTGTCATACACGATTAGAGGAATAAAAAATGCTACAGAAACTAAAATATGCTAGTACAAGTATACTTACAGGAAACTGGCAGAAAGTATGGCCATTGGTATGCCTACAGATTTTGGCTCCACAGTAACTGACCCGGGAACATGAACCCGCACCGACCAACAGCAGCAAAACGACCAGACGTTGCATCTTTACACTGAACATTTAATTTTGCACATTTTGACTTTTGATTTAGACTCAACAATTTTGACGTACATGATTGGACACGACAGTTTATGGAAAGAAGAATTTTATCAGGATTTGCCTAAATGTAGGGTTAAGCAACAAAATATCCCATATTATTTTACTTTAGTATTATCGAATTCTAAAAACATAAGAAGGAAATATATTTATAAGATTTACTAATATCGTTTCAACAATCGAATTAACCAAAATTCATATCAGTTGTCTGGCACAGACGCACAGACGGAGTAATGAATTTTTTTAATTAGTTTTTAGCGTCATTTTAAACATTAAAACATTTTTGGAAAAATAACGTTTTTAAATAACAGATTTTTATTTATTTCTATAAGAGTTTGCAAAATAAATAGTAATCAATAAAGGACGAAAAAGAAAAAACTATTTCTATACACAGATTTATTAAATACACAAATCTACATAAAATATATTTTCTAACAAACTTACAACTTCATATGTTCGTATGTACAAGGCAAATATTTTGTAAAAAATTAACATTGAGATTTTTTTCGATAAACAGCATCCATGACCGACCTAATTAAAAGTGTTTATTAAAAATAGATCACAAACATCAATATTTATAAGAATAGGAAAAATACATTTAATACAAAAAGTCTTACAATGCTTAACTACATTCAGAAAAACAAATAGAACTTCAGTAGTACATAAAAGTTTTTATCTATAAGTGCATCTAAGTCCCGCTAGCTGCATGCACCTATTTACAGCATGGATATTGAAAAACACACTACATTTTGTAATATACATCGTCTAGTCCAATTTGGGTGTCTATTTTAAGGAGACTGATAAGAATAAATATGACATTTAAAAATCTTACATTGATCTTGACATTATCGAAAACTATTAAGTGATTACGCGAATTTATACATTTACAATGTAGGAGTATAAAAGTATAAACATTGTATAAGTATACATATATAATGATTCTAAAGACGACAAATACTTCTAGAGTTTTACACCGATAACACGACACATTTATAGCAAAGGTAGGTAAAAGGTTATTTTATATACACTTATTATATATATTAATACCAATAATATATATGCCTGGTTTTTGGTATAGTAAAATTACATTTTATATTAAAAACGTCATCATATGTTACTAAATGTAATTATATAATTTTATAATAGTAAAATGTGAACGATAAATATACGAATATGAATATCAGCCCAAATACGTCCCATGTGAGAAAGCGCACTACATACAAATTACATGATTATGAAATCGGAAAATAGTAATCAATGGTAAGATAGCTACCACAAACTTCTAAAACATCTGAGACTATCGTAATGTCGTTTTTTAAAGAGAAAATTTGAAAATATGGAGAAGTTTTAAGCAAAATTGTACACCGCAGTCAAAATACTACAAGGTGACTATACTACTAATAGTCATGAACAACTACGAAAAAACTTAATACACCTCTCGAAGGTATATCATAGACTTATTTGAAAAATGTACCTAAATATATCACGAAATCTATAATATTCGTAAAAAATCTACGATTCCATTAAATCAGGAATTACCCACGACATAATATTATCATTATAAAGAATATCATTATCATCATATCATCACAAAGCTACATTATATTTTATATCACAAAATTATCAATAGAAATACATACGGTGCTATTTTCATTTAATAACATTAAGCCACTTTAAGTACTTATTTATAATATTAGGTGATATTTTTTTATAGTCAACTGAATACATTGTGACATACATTACATTATTTACAAACATACAAATATTTTACATCACCAAATACAATAGTTATTATAGCATAACATATTGTACAGTATTTGAATACCTTATAAAAGAAATACATACATCAGTTGTGATTGTGATGCAATGTAGAAAAATACGTTTAGTTTGATTGAGACTCATAATTGTAGGATTCGCGTCATATCCGCAAGATTATTCACACACGAGAAATAGTAATGAAGTATTTACACGTTACTTTCATTTACGATTAGATAATGTCAATAATGGTTAATTTTGTAAAACTGCACCTCAGTTTTTTTTTTTAAATTCACTTGATTAAATTTACAGTTATGTTGTTTATCGCTGACTGCTATCTAATGCTATCTAATCTAAGCTTTGGTATAAGATATACCGTCCCTAATGATGATAAGCTCAACATAAAAATGAAAGTTTGTAGTCATTATTTCTAATATCTCGTGGAACGACAGACGCAAAATTGTCGAACTAGTGAAGATGCAAAAATCTGGATGGATTTAACTAGTATGAATTTAAAAATGAAGGATTATTACAATCATCTCATGAATTAGTGCTACTTCTGTGATGTTTTTTTGGGAATAGTTATTGCAAATCACATTTAATACAACTAGAAATAGTTTGAAGGCGAGTTCCAAGACTATTATAATAGATATAATGATATCTACTCTATCAAACTACTTAGCTACTACTCTCTAATCGTGCCATATCACGTCACGTTTGATACGAGTACATAAGTTAAAAAAGCAAAATATACCATTGCAACTTACAATCGCTATAATAGTCCTAATAATTGCATCCAACTTTAGTTGAAATGCTTGCACTAACATTTTTAATTAAAAAATTGACGTTATCTGTGCCTTCGGACCAACGAGGTCAATATTTACAAATTCCAACGTATATTAGTTTAACCTTACAACTAACAAAGAATTATTTACATTAAGTTGAAACTATGGTAATTCAAACTAACTCTTAACTAACTAATTTTAACTGTAACTTCCTAGCGGTCTCGTGGGACTGCTGAATTCTATACATACTTTAATTTGCTTTTTACAGGTAATATCCGAAAACGATTAAGCGGCATGCCCGACGGTTCCTACTTCATCCACGCACACACACAAATTCAACGGCACGTAGACTTTCAGGCATATGATAAAACGTAGACTGAAAATATTACAAGGGATATTTCTGATATGAGGTAGAACAGCTTGTCTTCGGCAAGAGAGTGTTTGCATTCAAGTACCGCGGGAAAAAGCTCCACGACGATCACCAATGAAACAAGGAAACAGGTGATGGCCTACCAAAAAGAACAATCTTTGGAATCGAACTCTCCCGAACGGGCCATCGGGTGGTCCAAAAACTCCTTCGTTCGCCTGGTCGTAACAAATACGGATTAATTTTAAAAAAAATGACAGAATTTACATCGATTTTATGCAAGTCTGTGGTTAAGCCCCGGTCGAGCCGATACATTCACACTGCAGTACCGTCCTACTAAAGCATTTACAGCTTAGCCATCACATGTTACTATCATCATTAATGTGTTATTGAGTTTCACTTAACACTAATATGTATAAAATATGTATGTATTTTCTACTCAAAGTTCTCTAAGGGGGCGTTCGTACTTTGGTTAACCTATGTTAAATAATAATATTCCACTAAAATCCTTTAAACACAAGCACAACACACACCTTACAAGTAATATTATTATTATATACAAACACTATATATATATTTATTATTACATTAAATGCAGTCAACTCTAGTTGTAAAGCAATGTCTAATTTAAACTATTTTAGTAATTTTATGTAAGCTGCAGCTTTATAGCTTTATATGTACAACTTACATTCGACTTAACTTTTTACAATATTATTAAGAAATCAAATTACTAATAGCTTATTGAATTAAAATGTCGGACACTTTTACGAAAGATTTACAAAAGATGGGATATTTGAACATTCATTTCACTCTACGACAATATTTATATTGAAAAGCTCGCGCCTATGTGTTCGTATTAGGTTAAGTTTAATCTTGAGATATTGTAATGCTAATGTTAAATTATGTTTACACTTCACCATTGTATCTGGAATAAGTTTCTATTTAATTTGTGTTAAAATAAAAACTATTTTACGATTCATTTTCGCAAGTTGGTAAAAAAAAATATTTTGCATCAAGCTTACAATAAAATTTCAGCATAAAAATGATTATTTCAACGACATTTGGTTACAATTCCAGCACTAATGTGATAATGACTAATTTGAAATGCAACATCGCAGTATTAGAGGACTTTTAAATTAAAGAGTAATCCTTTGTATAAACTCGTTGAAGAGACTTTGATTCACAACAGAAATTATTATTTTTAAACTTTTGCTTACAGTGGAGTAATGGCTGACAAAATAAGGCGTAATTATTTAGTAGTTAGTAATTGGTTAACCTATGTAAAATAATAATATTCCACTAAAATCCTTTAAACACAGGCACAACATACACCTTACAAGTAATATAATGCAAACACTATATATATAATATATTAATTATAACATTAAATGCAGTCAACTCTAGTTGTAAAGCAATATCTAATTTAATCTACTTGAGTAGATTTAATACTCTTATGTGATCTGCATCTTTATAATACAACTTACATTCGACTTAACTTTTTACAATATTATTATGAAATCAAATTAACATTAGGTAATTAAACTAAAACGTCGGACACATTTTGCAAAAGATTTACAAAAGATGGGATATTTGAACATTCATTTCACTCTACGAAAATATTTATATTGAAAAGCTCGCGTCTATGTGTTCGTATTAGGTTAAGTTTAATCTTGAGATATTGTAATGCTAATGTTAAATTATGTTTACACTTCACCATTGTATCTGGAATAAGTTTCTATTTGATTTGTGTTAGAATATAAAGTGTTTTATATTGTATTTTACGATTCATTTTCGCAATTTGGTAAAATTTATTATTATGCATCGGGCTTACCAAAATAAACTTCGGCATAAAAATGATTATTTCAACGACATTTGGTTACAATTCCAGCACTAATGTGATAATGACTAATTTGAAATGCAACATCGCAGTATTAGAGGACTTTTAAATTAAAGAGTAATCCTTTGTGTAAACTCGTTGAAGAGACTTTGATTCACAACTGAAATTATTATTTTTAAACTTTTGCTTACAGTGGAGTAATGGCTGACAAAATAAGGCGTAATTATTTAGTAGTTAGTAATTGGTTAACCTATGTAAAATAATAATATTCCACTAAAATCCTTTAAACACAGGCACAACACACACCTTACAAGTAATATAATGCAAACACTATATATATTAATTATAACATTAAATGCAGTCAACTCTAGTTGTAAAGCAATATCTAATTTAATCTACTTGAGTAGATTTAATTCTCTTATGTGATCTGCATCTTTATAATACAACTTACATTCGACTTAACTTTTTACAATATTATTATGAAATCAAATTAACATTAGGTAATTAAACTAAAACGTCGGACACATTTTGCAAAAGATTTACAAAAGATGGGATATTTGAACATTCATTTCACTCTACGAAAATATTTATATTGAAAAGCTCGCGTCTATGTGTTCGTATTAGGTTAAGTTTAATCTTGAGATATTGTAATGCTAATGTTAAATTATGTTTACACTTCACCATTGTATCTGGAATAAGTTTCTATTTAATATGTGTTAAAATATAAACTATTTTACGATTCATTTCCGCAAGTTGGTAAAAAAAAAATTTTACATCAAGTTTACAATAAAATTTCAGCATAAAAATGATTATTTCAACGACATTAGGTTACAATTTCAGCACTTATATGATAATGACTTATGTGTAATGCAACATCGCAGTATTAGAGGACTTTTAAATAAACAGTAGTCTTTTGTGATAACTCGTTCAAGAGACTTTGATTCACAACTGAAATTATTATTTTTAAACTTGTGGTTACAGCAGAGTAATGTCTGCCAAAATAAAAGGCATAATAGTTTAAGAAATGGCGCAGTTACACCGCACTGATAATAAGTGCAATGAGCTCCGAATGCTGTTAAATTTAGTGTTTTAAAGATTTTAAAAGTGTATCCTGTATTCTTTTGAGCTTCCTAGGATTACTATTCTTACTCAACATACTGATTTATCTCCAAATTTAGTTTATGAAATTCTCTGTTTTACAAAAAGAACTCTATAAAAACAAAATGTATTTTAACAAGTTCACGCTTATTTTATAATTAGTTTTGTATCATCAAACTTCACCGAAAATCGCAGAATTAATTAACACTTTTATTCGCTGTTTTTGGCATTTTGGCTAGTCAAACTAGTGGCTTACAAAATCTTTTAACGTAGGTGTTTCGCCGATTTTAAGAAGCAAAGGAAAATTAAAATGAAGAATAAAACTAAAAGGCCTCCGGAAATCTCACACACCAATCGAGACGCAACAGCGAAACCATTGCTTTTCGTCGGTTTTCTGTGAGACAGTGGTACCACCCCGGTCGAGCCGGCCCATTCATGCTTTTCTTAAAAGCGTGGCTCTACCACTTAAAAACTTACAAAGATGCATCATTTTACTGCACTTCAGCTTTTTTTACTCCAAATGTGATTGAACTTACAGTTTAACGCTGACTTCTAATACTCCTCTAAGTTTTAGAATAAGATTTAGCATCCTTAATGATGATAAGTTTTACATCAAAATGAAAATTTTTAGTCATAAATTCTAATATCTCGTTGTAGGACAGACACAAAATTGTCGAACTAGTGAAGATGCAAAAATCTGGAAGGATTACTAAGAATTTAAAAATGAAGGATTATTACAATCATCTTATGAATTAGTGCTACTTCTGTGATGTTTTTTGGGAATAGTTATTACCTATCTCAATTAATACAAGGAGACCCAGTTTGATGGAGATTTCCGAAACTATTATAATATAAAATAATATCTACACTATCAAACTACCTACTACTCTCTAATTGTGCAATATCACGTCACGGTTGATACATAAGTTAAAAAAGCAAAATATACCATTGCAACTTACTATCACTATATAGTCCTAATAATTGCATCCAACTTTAGTTGAAATGCTTGCACTAACATTTTTATTTTAAAAATTGACTTATCTGTGCCTTCGGACCAACGAGGTCAATATTTACAAATGTTATCCTACATATATTAATTTAACCTTACAACTAACCAAGAATTATTTACATTAAGTTGAAAATATGGGAATTCAAATTAATTCTAGCTTACTAATTTTAACCCTAACTGCCTCGCGGTCTCGTGGGTCTGCGGAATTCTATACGTACTTTAATTTGATTTTTACAGTAAATATCCGAAAACGATTAAGCGACATGCCCGACGGTTCCTACTTCATCCACGCACACACACAAATTCAACGGCACGTAAACTTTCACGCATACAATAGAACGTAAAGAGGAAATAACATTACGGCATAAGAAAATCACTTCACGGGATATTTCCGATATGAGGTAGAGCAGCTTGTCTTCGGCAAGAGAGTGTATGCATTCAAGTACTGCGGGATAAAGCTCCACGAGAATTCCAATGAAACAAGGAAACAGGTAATGGCCTAATAAGAAGGACCATGTTTGTAATCAAACTCTCCCAAACGGGCCATCGAGGTTGCCTTAAAAGCCCTTAGTTTATCTGCTCGTAAAAAAACACAAGTCATTTTCTTTGTAAGTCTGTGGTTAGGCCCCAGTCGAGCCGACACATTCATACTGCAGTACCGTCCTACTTAAACATTTACAGCTTAGCTTTCACATGTTGCTATCATCATAACTGTGTCATTGAGTATCACTACCTTGACTACTTGACTACACTACAAGATACACCTTACAAGTAACATATTATAATAAAAAGACTATATATATTAATTATAACATTAAATGCATTCAACTCTAGTTGTATAGCAATGTCTAATTTAAATTATTTGAGTAGATTTTAATCTGTTATGTGACCCGCAGCTTTATAATACAACTTACATTCGACTTAACTTTTTACATTATTATTAAGAAATCAAATTACTAAAATGTGTCAGCGTTTACAAAATATATATAGGTATATTTAAACATATGTACACTCTACGAAAATGTATTGAAAAGCTCACGTCTTTGTGTTTGTAAATAACATGCGCATTAGGTTTAGTTAAACTTGAGATATTGAAATACATGCTAAGGCTAAATTGTGTTTACAATTCACCATTGTATCTGGAATAAGTTTCTATTTGATTTGTGTTAGAATATAAAGTGTTTTATATTGTATTTTACGATTCATTTTCGCAATTTGGTAAAATTTATTATTATGCATCGGGCTTGCCAAAATAAACTTCGGCATAAAAATGATTATTTCAACGACATTTGGTTACAATCTCAGCACTAATATGATGATGACTTATGTGAAATGCAACATCGCAGTATTAGAGGACTTTTAAATTAAAGAGTAATCCTTTGTGTAAACTCGTTGAAGAGACTTTGATTCACAACTGAAATTATTATTTTTAAACTTGTGCTTACAGTGGAGAAATGGCTGACAAAATAAGGCGTAATTATTTAGTAGTTAGTAATTGGTTAACCTATGTTAAATAATAATATTCCACTAAAATCCTTTAAACACAGGCACAACACACACCTTACAAGTAATATAATCCAAACACTATATATATTAATTATAACATTAAATGCAGTCAACTCTAGTTGTAAAGCAATATCTAATTTAATCTATTTGAGTAGATTTTAGTCTCTTATGTGACCTGCAGCTTTATAATAGAACTTACATTCGACTTAACTTTTACAATATTATTAAGAAATCAAATTAATAATAGGTAATTAAACTAAAACGTCGGACACATTTTACAAAAGATTTACAAAAGATGGGATATTTGAACATTCATTTCACTCTACGAAAATATTTATATTGAAAAGCTCGCGTCTATGTGTTCGTATTAGGTTAAGTTTAATCTTGATATTGTGATATCTCGATTAAACTATTTCATTTGTGTTAAAATATAAAGTGTTTTATTTTGTATTTTACGATTTATTTTCGCAAGTTGGTAAAATTTATTACATGGCATCGAGCTTACCAAAATAAATTTCAGTCGTAACAACCACAAGTCAATCCAGTGACAGAATTTACATCGGTTTTAAGCAAGTCTGTGGTTAGGCCCGGGTCGAGCCGACCCATTCATACTGCAGTACCGTCCTACTCAAGCCTTTACAGCTTAGCTTTCACATGTTGTTATCATCATTACTGTGTTATTGAGTTTCGGTATCTTGAACTTAACACTAATATGTATAATATGTATGTATGTTCTACTCAAAGTTCTCTGAGGTGGCGTTAGTAATTTGGTTAATCTATGTTAAATAATAATATTCCACTAAAATCCTTTAAACACAAGCACAACACACATCTTACAAGTAATTTATTATTACATTAAATGCAGTCAACTCTAGTTGTAAAGCAATGTCTAATTTAAACTATTTTAGTAATTTTATGTAAGCTGCAGCTTTATAGCTTTATATGTAGAACTTACATTCGACTTAACTTTTTACAATATTATTAAAAAATGAAATTACTAATAGCTTATTGAATTAAAATGTCGGACACTTTTACGAAAGATTTACAAAAGATGGGATATTTGAACATTCATTTCACTCTACGAAAATATTGATATTGAAAAGCTCGCGCCTATGTGTTCGTATTAGGTTAAGTTTAATCTTGAGATATTGTAATGCTAATGTTAAATAATGTTTACACTTCACCATTGTATCCCGAATAAGTTTCTATTTAATTTGTGTTAAAATATAAAGTATTTTACGATTCATTTTCGCAAGTTGGTAAAAAACAATATTTTGCATCAAGCTTACAATAAAATTTCGGCATAAAAATGATTATTTCAACGACATTTGGTTACAATTTCAGCACTAATATGATGATGACTTATGTGAAATGCAACATCGCAGTATTAGAGAACTTTTAAATTAAAGAGTAATCCTTTGTGTAAACTCGTTGAAGAGACTTTGATTCACAACTGAAATTATTATATTTTTAAACTTGTGCTTACAGTGGAGTAATGGCTGACAAAATAAGACGTAATTATTTATGCCACGGCGCAGTTACACCGCACCTGATGATAAGTGCAATGCGCTCCGAATGATGTTCAAATTAGTGTATTAAAGATTTTAAGTGTATCCTGTATTCTTTTGAGCTTCCTAGGATTGCTATTCTTACTCAATATACTGATTTATCTCCAAATTTAGTTTATGAAATTGTCTGTTTTACAAAAAGAATTTTATAAATACAAACATTATTAGAAACTACACTGAATGTGAGCATACACGATTGGAAAAATCGATGCTTTGTAAAATTGGTTAAGTAAATCTGTATTCCTTTATTAATTTGGTGCAGTTATAGTTATTAATCAACATCAGCAAACAACTTCAAAAATATTACTAACTTATATTATACTTAGGATAACACCTAAATGCAATCAACAGAAGTTGCAAACCATAATCTAAATATAGTCACCATTATGACTGGTTCATCAGATCATTTATCTTATTTAATATAACTTATTATTAAATTATAATATATTGAAATTACATCTAAGTGCAGTCAACAGTAGTTGTAAAGTATAATCTAATTGGAAAGCTATTGGTAATTTGTAAATACATGTGGCATTGTTATATAATATGAATTACATGAATAACTATTTACTGTACATTCATAGAATCAAAGCATACATATGTACCTATAACTTTAGACTTAACGGATATTATTTATTAATGTCTAAATTGAAATCTCTCATTCTACGAGATACTGAAATGTATTTTAACAAGTTTACGTTTATTTTGTAATTAGTTTTGTATCATCAAAGTTAATGGAAGTTTGCGGTATTTTGGCCAGTCAAACTAGTGGCTTACAAAATATTTTAACGTAGGTGTTTTGCCGATCTTTTAAGAAGCAAAAGAAAATTAAAATTAAGGACGAGAAAAAACAACTAAAAGGCCTCCGGAAATCTCACTCACCAATCGAGACGCAACAGCGAAACCATAGCTTTTCATCGGTTTTCTGTGAGACAGTGGTACCACCCCGTTCGAGCCGGCCCATTCATGCTTTTCTCAAAAGCGTGGCTCTACCACTTAAAAAGTTACACAGATACAATCATTTATTGCGTCAATCGTTATTAAAGATGATAAGCTTAACATCAAAATGAAATTTTTTGTAGTCATAAATTCTAATATCTCGTGGACCGACAGATAAAAACACTATATATTATTACATTAAATGCAGTCAACTCTAGTTGAAATATATTTTATATTTTGAATATATTTTAATCTGTTATACGACGTGCAGCTTCTGTATAATACAACTTACATTCGACTTAACTTTTTACATTACGATTAAGAAATCAAATTACTAATGGGTGATTAAACTAAAAATGTGTTAGCATTTACAACAGATGGGATATTTGTACATAAATTTCACTCCACGGGATGTGATTGAAAAGCTTCGTGTCTTTGTGTTCGTAATTAGTCTTGTCGAGCGTTATCTAAATGTTAAATTTGAAGAGATTGATTTTGTGTTATGCTTACTTTTCCGTTGATTAATTAGAGATTATATTTAAATTACAAATTACAAGTAGAAAACAAAGCTGTCTTAATACTCTGAGATTATGTGGGAGTTAAAATTCTTGCAATTGAAAACGGGTAAGTGGAGAATGTAAATGGAAAAGGAATCCACACCTCTCTTATTCCTCTTTGAAAACTCGTTAAGAGCGCCACCGATGTTACACGTCAATAATTAATCAAATACGAGAGTTCCAATCGAATACTAGCCTGTCTTTATGTTGGGGTAAATAATTTATGCAATAAGGAGTAAATATACTAAACTTTATCAAGTGAAACTCTTTGAAACATAGCGGTTTCCTTCTTCGTATTTTTTTTAAATCATAGGTGTTCTAAGCTACGGTGCATACAAAAAAGGGTTGATGTCCAATTAAAAGGTTGCTTAAACAAACTCTCGTGGAATGAAAATTAATGTCAGGAGCACTCTTAACAGAGGGAAATGTGCAAGATGTTCATACATTTTGGATCTTCTATTTACGAGGCAAGAGAGTCAAGTCAGGTACGTAGCTTGTGGCATTCAATACTACACACTCACACACACAAACACAATCTGCCTACTCATATTGGAAGAAAGTGTGAATGCGTATGTATGTCGTGGAATGAAAATTGCAGAATCTGTAAATGCTGATGTTATTATACACGAACTATTGTGAAAATACCTGCTTTCTGAACTCATTATTAGTACATAAAATATAAGTGTACGAGTATTCTACATAATATAACCTACATAATATTTATTAAACTAATAATATAAGTATAATATTAATTAGATGTGTTATAGTTAATAGTTTATACTAAATGCAAACAACTTTAGTTGAACCGCTTATTTAACGAGTTTTAATTTTAAAATTGACTTGGCCTCGAATCGGACCATTGGGTCAAATATTTACATCTTTTTTTTTAATAATCTTAGAATTACCTTATTACATATTATTCATACAATGACATTAGCTGCTATGCCCCTATTGTTAGGATCCGTAACACATTATTTATATCCACCATTCTGTCACTAAACAATTTCGCTGAATTTTTATTCTTATAACACTGGCCAAAAAAATTACAAATTGGTCTCTATCAACTCTTAATGATCGTTGACTATCCACGAAAGTCGATTCTTCAGTTTTCACTAGAACTTTTCCTCGCTCTGAGTTGTTGAGGAGCAGCAGTAGGACCTCCGTTGGCTGGTAGAGATCATAGAGTAATGGAATTTAATAAGATTCTGGATTCTCTTAATTTCAGATATAATGAATTTTTTTAAAATATGCATGTATTGCGCGTGGGATCAATACCTCTACCGATTTATTGTTGTAAATGTGCCCGATTTTGACGGCTATAGGCTCGATCTATGTCACGCGGGAACTTTGCAAAATAAGTGCCTAATCCTTTTGGCTTTCAGATTCAGATTTCAGAAAAAAGTTCTACATATCTGTTGACAAATATTCAGAAGAAATAATTAATGTGTTACGTTTTCTAATGCAAGGGGTTTACAATTCAATGAACTTATTACTAATTCCTATATTTAAATTATAGTATGCCATAAAGACTATGCTTATTTTAAACATTAAATTACGTTTTCTATATATAACATTACATCTAAGTGCAATCAACGGTAGTTGTAGAGCACAATCTCATTAAATTACGTTATTATTAACAATTCTCGTTCTTTTGTAATTTTCTTTCTTAAGAAATATACTTAAATGCAATCAACGCCAGTTGTAATGCATTATTAATTTACGCTATATATTTTAAACACATTTCAGAAGACAATCGTGTTATACTTTAAAGTTAAATCTAAAGGCATTTCAGTCACACTCCACGAGATACTAAATGTATTTCAACAATGTAAATAAAGTTGTTTTTAATAAACAGGATGTGTTGGAACAGCTGTAAGAGAAGTGGGTCTGTGTAAGGAGTTTGTTTATCTTTCATTGAGTTTTAACGTCAGAATAGCTTTTGTATTGATGTTAGAATATTTTCTGATATTGGGACATAAGGATTCCAACGACAATAACTCTGTTACTTAAGTCGTAATCCCAGAAGAGGAAAAGTTTATTTCAACAACATGAAAATGACAAAATTATCAGAGCGGCTGTAGTTTCTGCTGAAAAAAATTAAAGTATATCTAAAATGAGAATACGTTGACTGACTTTATTATATTGTTAAAAACAAAATGGAAACATAAAAATAAGTATTACAACTTAATATTATGACTTCATAAGCTACGTGACAAAACTGCCGCCATAATACTCGAAAACTATTGGTATTACTTCAAAATGAACGAAAAAGAAATTAAATAAAAGGAACTAAAGGATGTGATGATTGAAGGGCCTCCGTGAATCTCACTCACCGAACGACACACAATCGTAAAGGTTGTATTCATCGGATTTCTGTGAGACAGTGGTACCGCCCCGGTCGAGCCGGCCCATTCATGCTGTATTGCAACAGCGTGGCTCTACCACTTATAAAACTAACACGAATTTTAACTAGCTCGTGGTCTCGCGGTACAAGCATGCGTTGTGCTATGTAGAAGTGCTGTGTTTGATTCCCCGGTTAGGCTAGGTGTTATTCGCTTTCCCCATTAGAAAATTCTCAGTAGCAACACGAAGTCTGTAAGAGTGCCTGAAAAACGGTAGTAGTCCTTTTACGAGGGTAGAAAGCACAATTGGCGAATTGAGGATGTAAAAATGCTTCTCTGCCTACGCCTTCAGGGAATACAGGCGTGAGGGTATGTATGTATGTAAATTTTAAAAGATGACGATTGTTGTAACTGTAATGTAACTGAAATGGTATATTTTTATGTCTACCAAACCTGGCAAACAGTTACGTTAATTTGTTGAAAGGTTTTGTCTATCTTGCATTACTTAACAAATGATGTGGTTTTTGGGAAATAGGCAAGAGAATGAGCAAATAACTGATCTATTGTATAGTTATTAAGTTGTTTTTACTTTGACGATGATTTATGAATGATGATGCGTATTAAACCAATAAATGAATAGGACTATAACTAAATAAAACCTTATTTTAATAGATTCTAGTGTCTCGTGGAGTGCAAATTAGTTTACCTAACGATAAAAAATATTTAATATCAACTACTAATATTCTAAAACCTTAGCACCCAACCGACTTATATTTTAGAGTACGAATACTCTAGTTATAGCTATTTATGTAAAGCTAATGTAATTAATGCTAGCAAATGCACCCAACATTAGTTGAAATGCCTAATTGCAATATTAATGAATTGAGTAATACCGAGTGCGTGGGACCGTTTAGTCAATTTATATACAGTTAACTATTTATGTAAGGCTAATCTAATTAATGCTAGCAAATGCACCCAACATTAGTTGAAATGCCTAATTGCAATATTAATAAATTGAGTAATACCGAGTGCGTGGGACCGTTTAGTCAATTTATATACAGTTAACTATATATGTAAGGCTAATGTAATTAATGCTAGCAAATGCACCCAACATTAGTTGAAATGCCTAATTGCAATATTAATAAATTGAGTAATACCGAGTGCGTGGGACCGTTTAGTCAATTTATATACAGTTAACTATTTATGTAAGGCTAATGTAATTAATGCTAGCAAATGCACCCAACATTAGTTGAAATGCCTAATTGCAATATTAATAAATTGAGTAATACCGAGTGCGTGGGACCGTTTAGTCAATTTATATACAGTTAACTATTTATGTAAGGCTAATCTAATTAATGCTAGCAAATGCACCCAACATTAGTTGAAATGCCTAATTGCAATATTAATAAATTGAGTAATACCGAGTGCGTGGGACCGTTTAGTCAATTTATATACAGTTAACTATATATGTAAGGCTAATCTAATTAATGCTAGCAAATGCACCCAACATTAGTTGAAATGCCTAATTGCAATATTAATAAATTGAGTAATACCGAGTGCGTGGGACCGTTTAGTCAATTTATATACAGTTAACTATTTATGTAAGGCTAATCTAATTAATGCTAGCAAATGCACCCAACATTAGTTGAAATGCCTAATTGCAATATTAATAAATTGAGTAATACCGAGTGCGTGGGACCGTTTAGTCAATTTATATACAGTTAACTATTTATGTAAGGCTAATCTAATTAATGCTAGCAAATGCACCCAACATTAGTTGAAATGCCTAATTGCAATATTAATAAATTGAGTAATACCGAGTGCGTGGGACCGTTTAGTCAATTTATATACAGTTAACTTATCTATTATATAATCTTGTTAATACTAAAGAAAATTTAAAGTAAAAAAAGAGGCTGACCGCCTCGTGGACTCGTGCTACAATTGTTATTATAGTTTTTGCAGTATGGAATTCTCAGTGGCTGCACAGTCTGGAAAATTATTTTTTTACATACATACCTAATTGGCGAAACTTGCGTGCGGAAAATTACCTCGGCCTACCTATTTGCGTATCCAGATGTAAGTGCCTAGGTATTTGGGTATGTATGTTTTTAAAATAAATTCATAAACATGACAAAAGCTCGCCTATTGACGCTTACAATGTTACCAATAATGAAATGAGACCAATCTGAAAGTTACTAATTTTTTTTAACAAAATTTACTTTGAGAGCACTTTGTCGATAATTTAATTATAACACAGACAATATTGGATTTCTTACAAAAAAAATATTATGAAACCTATTCGTTTGTATGTCTGTTGTGTTAACTAGGGATAAAATAAATCAGTAGAAAATTATTTAGTTTATTAGATCAATGATTTGACTAGTGAAAAAAAAATGGCGTCGGCGGTCGCAAAAAATACAAACTAATTTTGCGTGTTATAGGTACTAATAAGAATAGGGTAATATTGAAGCCTGTTTCAAAATATTTCAGTATATCTTACTAATTAAATTTCACTTAAAATTAACACGTTTTCATACATGATCTACTTTTATAATTGATCGACACCGACTTTGAGTTATTTTAGTGTACAATACCCTTACAGCTAACTACTAATGCTATTATAAAACTATAGTCATATACTAGTATATTCTTAATAGTTTATTACCCAACTGCAGTTGAAACGATTTATTAGAGTTCAAAATTTCAAAGTTGCTACATGATTGATTTCGGACCAATTGGCAAAATTAACAAGAATTTAATATGCACTATACTAAATCAAAATCAAACGTGAGAAACGCTTTTAATGATAAGATTAATGCAAGCTTAAAAATCTATGATCATACATTTCTGAATGAATTCGTGTAGAAATCGTAATTTCTATAGGGTTACAATGATTATAGAGCATTATTGGGTCTCTGGTAATCGCACTGTTCAAACGTATTATGACGGTAAGCCCAGTTTTCCAAGAACCATCCAGAGCGGCTCTCGAGGTACGCTGTCGAAAGCTTTTTCTAGATCGACAAAGCAGAGAAACAATGGTTGGTTTTGCTCTCTACTCTTTTCTTGAATTTGTCGTAATGAAAATATGGCTTCACAAGTACCTCTGTTGGGAGTCCCAACTTGGGACGAAACCCAAACTGAGTTTTAATTAATATATGTTTTAATTAATAAATTAGCCGAGACTGTAGTCGAAGGCCTTTTTTATGGAAAAAGGAGGCAAAGGAGCTAGTGAGTCACCTTAAGTGGTCAACACCGCCCATGAACACCCACAATACCAGAGAAATCATCGGTGTGTTGCCGGCCTTTGAGGAAAATATAGGCTCTTGAAGGTACCTAAGTCGTTCTGTTTGGAAACACCGCCGAGGTCTATAATGCCCTGTCTAGATTGTCCTTTCTAGCTATGTTAAAAAGTGAATTGAATTGAAATGAATAGCTTTAATTAAATATTATAACATAGACACTAATCACAAACATAAAATGGAAGCTACAAAATGTAGCTAATAGTTTTCTAAATTTAATACTACTTTCGACCATGTTCTCCTACTGTCATAGATACTTATGTTAAGTCTAACATCTAAGTGCAGTCAACAGTGGTTGCAAAGCACAATCTAATAATTTTTCTTTTTACTATTAATATAATAATTACAACTATATGCAATCAACTCTAGTTGTAAAGCATAATAACACTACTATATTCAGCTCATTCTTATTAACTTTTGTTCCATTATTTATTACATTATATTTTAGGGATATCAGTAGTTATATATTAAATATTTAATGCCTTTACAATCGATTCGCTAACTTCATTTCACGAGACACTAAAATTATTTGCAATGGTTCATATTTTACGATATTTGTGGGGGCGTTGTGAGAACATCTTGCTGTCTCACTCGTACGAATGCATCATATTGGCAGTGACGTCAATATTTATGTTGAGCATCCTTTTCTAACTACTTGAAAAATGTCCGCGCTAGAATTGAAACTTCAATAATTTATAACAAAAATTAATTTTACAAATTCATTATTAGTTGGTTTTGCATGAAAAAAACGGTACCAGCACGGTCTAGTCAATACCACATTAAAAGCTAGTACGACGTCGCTCTACTTGAACAAAGTCAATCGCGGATAGAAATTTGAAATAAATTTTAGCGCCTGCCATGACATTATTGGCAAATTTGCCGTAAGTATATTGTTGTTAACTTGAACCAAACTACTCGGATGTTATTTTAAACGTTAGTATTTTCTAGTCAAACTAGCATGTATGTTTTTTCGTCTGATTTTAAGTACTTTTCATTTTGTTGAAGTATTGTAAAATGGCTTAGGGATTTTTTAAGATAGTAAAATTATAAAAATAATGAATTAAATATGGGCCGAATCAGTAGGATAGGAACACCGTTGAATTCGACAAATTAATTTTCACAAGATGTTGATATTACGATGAATATTTTAATTTTTTATGCAAATTACTATAATAGGTATACATTGTAATGTCTAACTATTCTTGCATGACTATGTATTGAATACTATTCACTTTCCTTCTTCGACAGTAAACTTTCGTCACCACCCGATATTTTGCGACAGATTATGGGGTAAAACTTTTGTATAAAATCTTTAACATTGTACAATCATTTTAATAAATTCTAGGGTCTCGTGAAATGACAACATCAAAAATTGACATCATCACACTAGTGAGGGATTCGATTTAATGCTTCTTTGTGGCGATAGAGCGTTCAGAAACGGTGTATAATCTATAGTGAAGTTATCGATAACAATTATATGTCAAATGTAAATAAAAATAATAAAAAACGACACATGACGATCGGTAATCAAAATACCTTCGATGATACATCCTTTAATCCTAGTGATCTCAGTAGATTTTTGGTGGTTTTCTTGAATGGTTTATTATAAATTTCAACAGCCGATCCGATAAAATTCTTAACAAAAAATACCACATCTAATAAGGTGTAAAAAAATAAAAATAAAGACATAACAAATTTTAATATTCAAAATAAAATAATTACACATTTTAATAGAACCACATCGTGAACAAAATAAATTATAAATGATATTAAAAGATGACACTGTAGAACTGACGAGAGTTCGAGGCACCGTTTCATCACAATATCGCATTACGAGGCAATAAGTCTGACTGAGCGACAATTATGCGAACCGTTCGAGTTGCATCGAAAATATCCATTATCGTTAACCTTTTAAAGAGTTACTCTACGAAGATAAATGCACATAATAAAGCAGAACCTTTGAAGGACCAAGTTTTATAGGAGAATGAGCTATATGTTGCGCAAATTATAAAATTGCATGGGTCACTACAGAAAGTTGGGCCTCCGGCAATCTCACTCACCGAACGCATTGCTATACATCGGTTTTCTGTGAGACAGTGGTACCACCCCGGTCGAGCCGGCCCATTCATGCCTCAGTATTAATGCAACGTGGCTCTACCACTTACAAAGGATTACCTATCTGTTGTTAGATAGCAAGGGGGATAGGGCGAATGCTAGTGGGCGCATAACTTCACCGAATGTGAAACAGATATGGCAGATGACTGACGCAAGTCCTCTTCACGACAGAACAGTCTGAAGTGAAGGACAAAATTTTCCCCTCCCACCAATAACTCATTTCATGATGGTAGAATCTTGAGTACTGTGAGATTGCGAAAAGCTGCTCTTTCAGGGATTTTGCGGGCTTCCGATAGAAATCCAGTCTAGAAAATGGTCACAATGGTCATTTTTTTCATTCCCTCAGCTCAAATAATGGACGCTCAGCCTTGCAGGCCACTATCCCATTACAGATCAACTACAATAACAATATTCTTAATTCTATTTCACGCTATGGAATCAATTTGGGTGCTTTTGCAAACTATTTAACTACGTTGTGATCAAGAATCCGTCTCCGGATATCGATATCACGTCCCACTGGTGGGCATTATGAAATTTCTATGAACTTTTAAATTTGCAGGTTATCACAAGATTTTCCTTCACCGTTAAAGTAAGTGATAATTCATTGTGAATACACGCATAACTTCGAAAAGTCAGAGGTGAGTGCCTGGGGCTTGAACCCGCGAACGCCGGGATCTCGACCTCGCGCTTTCACCTCGAGGACATCACTACTACTAATACTCAAAATTTTCTTAATTTTCTTCCAAATACTTGATCATATTGCAATAATAAGAAATCGCAATCGTATATTGCTTGATTATATATTTTTTCTATTTAAATGTTTCTAATATACAGTACAAAACATGTATTCGTGTAGAATTTTTATAATCGTTTATATATTTTTTAATGTTTTGTGGCAAATTAATTCCATTAAAAAAAACAAAGTAACAACATTATATCGTATAACCAATTCGATTCCACAGCGTGGTTGCATGCATACATTGCATGACTGACACACCAGCAACATAACCTATATATACCGACTCTCTTGCAGTCCTTGATCGTTATAATTCTGGAATTATACGATTTAGAAATTATTAGCTTGGCTAATATTTCTTTATATTTAAATCTTTTAACGCTGTGCGTCTTCATTTCTTTATAAAATGTTTAATTACCACTTATCATCTAAACCATTACAAATATTGAATACATAACACATGAAACGCATGATTGATCCTTTATAAACTAAAACATATAAGTTCTTATTAAATATAACTAAAAATATATAAGTTGAGTTCAATTGTGAGTCTGAAAATTTTCAGTAAAATAGAAAAATATATCATTTGCAATAATCGACAGTTGTACGCCAGTAACCTAAAGTTTCTTTTGTAGTTATTTTAGACAACAAATCGATTATTTCGTGCGTTTTTCCACCATTAAATAAAATTTTACAAATATCTATTTAAATTTAATAAACCCTTAAATTATACCTCCTAACTTCTACGCTACTCGTTACTTCTAATCGAGCCAGTTTTCATATTCACATTATACAGTAGAATACTTAAGATTTACAAGCGGCAATGGTCTACTAAAGGTAAAATACTACGGGGAAATAAGCAACTGCTCTAAAACTACTCATAATGGAACTCACTTTTAAACATTGTTTAATTCTATAAATAATAAATAAATACACCCAACAGTCACATACATAGTTCTGACCCCACACAAACATTTGTCTCGGTGCGGGGATCGAACCCGCAGCCTCTCGTATGGCAAGCTGGTGCTGGTAGCCAACTGTGCCACGGGGCTGTTCTATGTCAGTTAATTCGACACCGTGCAGTATACTTCTCGTTAGATTAACAACAATCCAACTTGATAAAATCAATTTTTAATGGACATTGACATAATACGTCCAATTGACAAGATGGAGCATTTTTTTTTTGTCTGACGTTGGATGAATGATGATGTGAAGGCGGTATCCGATTTTTGGTAAACAATGCATTAGGGAAAGCATAACAAAACATAACTTGATTAATACAGGATTAAACAACGTTTACAAGTAAGGCCCTAACTACGATAATGCTTCCTTCTCATCTTGAAATAGGTGTCAAGTATTTCTCAAAAGATGTTACTAACCCACATTGCTCTCAACAATAGCTCGGTTGACATATTCAATTGTAATTGAAATATTCCCGAAACATAAATACAAGCGATATAGAAAACCTTAGATGTATTTGTAAATTAAATAAATCAATATTCCGCCAACCAGCAATGTATATCAAAATGGCCGTCAATAGGTCGTTGACTGTTGGCGGTACCCAAATTTTAGAGATCCGTATCTCACGACGAAAAAAGCGGAACCCTCATAGGATCACTTGTTATTACATTTACTATACGTTATTAATAAAAAAAAGTCTCCACAATAAACAAATTAACAGAACTTATGTAAAGGCTGCTGTAGACAAACCAGATTGATGCATTAAGGAATGCATATACATATTTTTTACATTATACAGTTTTTAACAACTAAGGTGTCGTCATTATGTCGAGTCCATATAAAAAAATAATTGTCTGTTTCTTTTCATATCAATGCTATTGATAACCAAATCAAAAAGCTTCTTAGCTTTTTGTCGATAGTTTCCTATATCTAAAGATCTTTCTTTAGATATAGGAAACATGAAACTGTTAAAACATGTTAAGAAAACGGGTGTCTTTGCTAAGTTTCATTCAAGTAAGTAGCACAAAATCTAAGTAATCTCCAACACCAGTGGTATGTGACAACAACTATCTCTTTATCGGGAACAATCCAATTACACCTTGAATACATCGATATTTTCCGTCATTAGTTAATCTAAACCCGATCAATCCACATATTAAGAAAGCTACGGATACTTACCAAGTCAAGTTTTCCAGTTTCCTGAAATTTCTATTCTACTGCTACTCATTTGGTCTTCCGATATCATGGTAAAATAAGGTTATAACCCCATTATTTACATCACTTAGACTAAGGTAGATTGGATAAGATTTAAGCTATAGCATTAGTATCGTTAAATCTATAATTAGCCTGAGTCTTAACTGGAATATATTATTATTAAATTCTAAAAATGAATAGTATTTTACGTTTCTATTGACAGTCAACTATAGTTTAGTGTGAAGGAAAATATGGAAAATGCTAATTTTATCTCCTAGGGCAAAACCTAATGCTCTTAATCGTAACGTCCTTACTCAAAAATGGGACAGTATTGGGCTGATATATTAACACCGAATGATTTATAAAATACCATAAAAATAAGATACTTCCTAAAAGTGCAATATACATTGTAGAAATTTCAAGACTTATAAATGCGTGTCCAATATACCTATCTTTTTTGCGTTACATTGCGGTATATTGTCTGAGCGACGTTTAGGCCACAATAAATTAGGTTAGGCCTCAAAAGATGAAGTTTTGACCGAAGCTTAATATTACAAAGCGGAAAACGAACGACTTTATACAAATGCGACCGTAACGCCTAATAATTATTTCTATACACAGTAAATAAATCAATCATTATTTACATTCCAAAAAATAAAATTAATTTCTAAAGATTTATTACCTTGGGCTTCGGCTTAAATTAGTGATGTATGAAATCAGGATAAATAATTTATATTTCTTTTATTTTATGAAATTGCGCTAAAAATGCAAAGAATAAGTAATATATGACTATTTTTAATGGCGTCATGTCCATATTACGTTTTTTTCGTAATTAACCCAAGAAACAAGTATAAACTAAATTTGTTTTTTGATATTAAAATAAAAATTTAAAATCGTTGTATGATTGTTGGAATTTACTCGTCTTCGGGTGTAGGTAAGTAATACATAGAATCTATGAAATACTTGGTGATGTCTGAGACTAGAGATCTGTCTGAAATCTCTTGCGCGACGCCGTAGATCGCCATCTGGAATAAAAATATATATCAGTTATGATCAATAAATCAGCGTCATATTTTGTCAAAATATAGAATGAGATTACTGATTTTTGCATGTATTTAAATAGTTGCGTAATGAAACAAAGCATTACGGTAGATGAAAGGAAAGAATGAAAGTGTTTAATACTGGTATGATTTGGCCGTAGAGTCACAAGCCGCAATATAGTGTAGTGCAATGCAGTTTAGCGTAGTGCAGTGTAGCGTAGCGCAGTGTAGTGTAGTATAGTATAGTGTAGTGCAGTGTAGTATAGCGTAGTGCAGTGTAGTATAGCGTAGTGCAGTGTAGTGTAGTGTGGTGTGGTGCAGTGTCGCAGTGCGTGCGTACCTTTCCGTCGGCGGGCTGTGCGCCGTGCTGCGCGGCGAGTGCGGCGGCGGCGCGCACGTCCGACACGAACCGCGGCGCCACGCCCGCCGCCGTGTGCGCGTGCGTCACGCACACGTGCACGCTGGCACACACACACACACACATTGTTACTAACGTTCACATGGTACAGGGATACCACAGACTCAGCGACGCGAGTGTGCATCAACTATTTACCACCAGTCAACCGTAGTAGCTATGTTTTACTGTCATTTTAAAATATCAACGTCGAAGTTCATGTTAATATGTTAAAGTATTTTAAAAATAATCATCATTAACCCATATTCGTCCCGCTGCTGGACAAGGGCCTCCTCTACAAATGAGTGGGTTTAGTCCATCACGCTGGCCTAGTGCAAGTTGGCGGACTACACACATAAGAAATTACTAAGAACTTTTAGATATGCAGGTTTCCTCACGATGTTTTCCTTCACCGTTAATGTAAGTGATAAATCATTGCGAATACACAAACAAATAACTTCGAAAAAACATAGGTGTGCCTGAGGTTTTAACCCGCGACCACCAAGATTTTTGACCACACGTCTAAGCCTTAAGGTCATCACTACTTTAAAAATGCCAAAATAGAATTTACTCTTCAGTTCAGAAACATTCATATCGAACTCTTCATCCAGAGGATTACTCCATCCGTCTACCTAGCCTTTTAATCCTGTGAAAAACATTTATAATTTCAGTATAAAAAAATCTTACCCTGACGGGAACTGCAGAGCGTTCAAACTCCAACCCTTCTTATGAAGGAACTCGCCCATTTTGAAAATATCGAACTGCTTAGAGCCGAAAGCTATGACAGATGTCGCTGGCTTGCCGAATATGAATAGACCTTCCACTTTTCGTAACCTTAAGAAAAAAGTTTCAAAATAAAAAAAAAAGGAAGAAAAGTCGAAAAAAAATTTTTTTTTATTTAAAATATGTAATTATCTTATCTTACTCTTCTTCAATGTATCTGGCGGTCTCGAGGATCTCCTTGGTCATCTGTACGTATCGTTCCCTGCCCACAAACATCATGGTGGCCCAGCACGCCGCTATCAACCCTCCTGCTCTGCTGCCTGCGACAAAATAATATAGTATAATATTTTATAGTATAAGTGTAAAATAATAATTCAGTGTGATGATCGTCATCTCAAAAGACAAAATATTTGACAGCCCCGTGGCGCAGTTGGCTAGATACCAACTTGCGAAACGAGAGGCCGCGGGTTCGATCCCCGCACCGAGACAAATGTTTATGTGATCCACAAGTATTTGTTTCGGGTCTGGGTGTTTTTGAGACCCAAAAGTGTCTCGTAGTTTCTGATACCCACGACACAAGACTTGTATCTTAATGTGGGGTCAGAACTATGTATGTGACTGTTGAGTGTATTTATTATTATTATTCAAAAAATCCGGATAGCCACCATCTTGTTAGTCTCTGTATATGTCAATAACATTTAAATCCCGTTTTGGTATCAGAAATTATAAAATTTAATTATAAGTAGGCCGAGAAGTGAGTGTAATATTTCTGTCAGTATAAAAAAAGGACACAAAGTGTGGTGAAGATAATCAGTAGCCACATGGCAACACCTATATTAGTTTTAAGCGTCAGTTTCGAGATGAAAAAGTACAAACCATTAACAGTGGGGGAGCCGTAGACTCCTCCCGGCCACTCCGTGGTGACGGTGTACTGGTGGTGGAGGTACTCTGGCTTCCTGTACAGGACTACTGACGTGCCCTTTGGTGCGTAGCCGTACTGCAACATACCCAATGGAATTTAGACTTTGTTCATTATGCAATAGGGTACACATTGGAATAGCATAGATATGCTTTTCTGTGACTAATCTCACGGAGTTGGGTTATGGTCACTCTACTGTATCGAATCTAAGAATTCAAGTATCAAGATTTATGTTTACGTTGCTCTAAAAATAGTGGTGAAGGGAAAAATCGCTAGAAAAATACCATACATTAAATTTCACCATAAAGAATGATTCTATCAAATCTCACTATGATAGAGTCATTTACCAATTAGTCTAGTCCCTATCAATTGTAGTTGAGGATCAATGAAATTTTTGAATATTTTTTTATTCCATTACTGTAGAACGTGGCATTATTTTTTTGTCCCTGCAATTTATCTATTCTGATATCTGATGTTAAATATAGGAAGACCAAGCGTGGTGGACTAAGGCCTAAACCTTCTGAGTTGTAGATGAGGCCCGTGCCCCGCTACATAATATATGGCCTGATGATGAAAGACCTAGTATACCATTAACAATACAAAGGAGAAACAGTAGATTATAATAGGTACCTTATGTGTATCCGCAGACATGCTGGCGACACCAGGCAGTCTGAAGTCGAAGAGTGGGATGTGGAAGCCAGCGCTGGGCATGAAGGCGGCCAGCAGCCCGCCCAGGCACGCGTCCACGTGCAGAGGAACCCCGTACTCCACGGCGATGCCCGACAGAGCCACGATGTCGTCCATTGTGCCATAAGGGTAGTTCGGAGCTGAGCCTACGATCTGGGATTAATCAAAACATATTTGGACTTCACAGAGTTGCTTTAGAACCCCATATTCTAAAGGGAGAAGCTAAGGGCCAATTTTTAGTTACATTTGACCGGCTGTTTTTTAAGTTTAACTTAATGAGCAAGTCTTTTGTCGTTTAAAGGGCACAAGTGAGTAGTGATTTTTAGTAGCAGAAAAAAATTACTACTTTTGTACAGTTTCTCGCTTTTCTGTCATGGAGTAGGCAGAGAAGGATCTATACACACGTTTCGGCTGATAGGAGTTCCACTTAATATAGATAAAACCCATATTATGATACGATTGTGGAATACCTCAAAATTTGTTTCGGATCTGATTAATTATGGGACATAGAGTCTCTCGTTGTAAATTTTATATACGATACTTGTCTTGTTTGTATATGCTTAATTGTTTAGTATTACTTATTTATGCTACATACAGAGAAATAAGGATTCGTAGCAGCGTATTGTTTTGCACAATAAGGCCATTATTGATGTTAATTTATGTTTACATTAACCTTAATTAAAAGAACGATAGTAACAGATACGTCGTATGTAGAACGTTACGTTGCATTAGCGTTACTTTTATGTCCTATTTTCAAAGAGATCAGCAACTCTACTTTTGAAACTCGAAATAGTACTAATGTGTTTATACATCACTTGGAATTTTGCATACATACATACATAAACTCACGCCTGTATTCCCTGATGGGGTAGGCAGAGGTGCATTTCTACACCCACATTTCGCCAGGTATGTATCAGTCCCACGTAATAGGAGGCGAGCCTATTACCGTTTTTCGGGTACATTTCCAGACTCCGTGCTGCTATTGAGAATTTCCTAATGGAAAAACCCAATAACACTTTTAATGGAAATATATTTTTAAAACGATAAAATTAAATTATACAACAGGTTCAATCTGCGAAAATGGCCCTTGCGATCCACGCGTTCTCCGTTGTATTTCTGGGATCGCAAAATATTTCAGGATGCTTGAAAACATACCTTATTCAACTAGCTTCATAATAAACTGGTGATACCGCCGCTATAACTATACATAATTTTATCATTGAGAAGCTCTATAAAAATGACTCACCAGACAAGTTCTGCTGCCGATCGCGTTCCTGACTCCTTCGATGTCGACCGTGAAGGTGACTGGGTCGACTGGCACTGTCTTCACGGACAGGCCGAGGTACTGCGCCGCCTTGTCAAAAGCGGAGTGAACAGTGGAAGGCACCACGATCTGAGGGTTGCTGATGCCGCGGCTGTACGCCAGGTCACGGAATGCCTTGCACGCCATTATTATTGACTCCGTGCCCCCCGTTGTCACCTACAAATGATAGCGAATGTCTAACGACCGAACGAAGCACCCGAAATGAAATAATGAAAATAAACGGCCTTCCTTCTATATTTATTTAACGAAAGGAAGCCACTCAAAGTCTTCTTGGGGTATCTCGTAATAACTGAAATTGGTGTGTTATCTTTCAACTTTTTTAGGGTATATTATCAGAATCCTATTTCAGGACACAAATATAAAATGCACGGTGACCATCCAGCACATTTGAGGCGATACGAAATGCCGCGGTACACCCTAAAAGCGGATTGTGCTAAAACAGACTCATCAAAATTGGAAGTGCTTGAAATTCTCCTCACTTGTTCCTATATTAGACGCTGAGTTAACACATATTTCAGAATCGCTTTCAGTGATGATACAAAAAGTGATGTTTATTTTTTTCCACCATATAACTGCCTGATATTTTTCTTCGGACCTGTTGAATAAAACTAAAACCTACCGTGCCGCAACAGTTATCGTCGCCGTGGAACAGGTTGATGGCCATCCTGACGATCTCCGCCTCCATCTTGTTAATGCCGGGGAACACGTCGGCGTGCAGCGGGTTGGTGTAGGCCGTCAACGAGTACGCGTCACACGCCACCTTGCTGATCTCCTCGGATAGATGGTACACCGCGCCAGACACCGCCCCGTTACGCCAGTCGTACGCCCCTGGCGAAACATTTATACATCATACCTATCCTATTATCATTCTAAACATAATCACCATCGTCATCATTATCACCATTACCATCATGACCATCGATATAATCATCACCACAATAATCACCATCATTACCATCGTCACCATAGACATCATCGTTGATATAACTGCCATCACAATCATCATAGTTACCATCATCACCATCGACATCATATTTAACATAATAACTATCACAATCACCATCATCGTTATCATTATTACCATCATCAACATCGTCATTATCAGCAGCTACTTCATCACCATCCACAAGCTTTCTTTTCGATCAACAAATATATACCTACTCCTTCAAGATTTAACCCCTTAGACAACCACCCAGCAAATTCGACGGACCTTGAAGGTGTAGATGTACTAAAATATAGTATCAAAAGCGTCTTACCCAAACTAACATGATCTCTGACTTCCTGGGCAATCAGTTCTGCATCCAAGCCCTTTTCTGGCAGCGTTCTTCTGACTGGCACTCCGGAGAGCCTCTTTGTCACGTCCTTCTTAAAGTCTTTCCTGATCTCTGCCATCTTCTCTTCAATCTTCCGCCTTACTATCGGAACTTGGCGTAGCCAGCGGTAGAACTCCTTACGTAACCTCGTTGTGACACCTAACGGTATGAAAAATATAAATTGCACGAAATTCAAGTTTTGTAGTTTTAAATTTCAATGTACGTCCATCAATATAAACTGAAGACTGTAGAATGTATTTTTATTTGTTAATAACATAAAACTTAGCTTTTTGCATGGACAATTAACTATTACGAATTTCAATTAGAAGTTACAAAATTTTTGAAAATAAAAACGAACTAAGTTATTCATGACCAAAACACCTAAAAGTCATTTCGTACGTCAAAATGAAATCCGTAACTAAAATTATGCAAAACGCAATCTTTTCATCAGTAAACAAACAATAAAGTTTTAAAAATATGTAAATGAATAAATTAAATGCGTTTTGTAAACAACCCAGATTGCAATAGGATTTGATCGGTACGTGGAAGATCTTATGAATTATACAGAAAATTAAAGGGCAATAGCCTTCGTGGCGCAATTGGTTAGGAGACAGCTTGTGAAACGAGAGCCGGAAGGTTATACAAATATTATTTTCAAGTTCAAATGTATTTAAAGAAGAAAGTCTCCCGCAGTGCCGTATTAAATCAAATAAATTAGGAGGAACTTTTAACTAAAAGTGTTGCTTCGAAGGATGTAAAACGAAAACGATATTTTATTGGCTATCTTCATCAGGTCATATACGCCCCCATTGCTCAGAAAAAGGACTCGGAAGCTAACGCTTCCTCTGGCCTAGTGTGAGTAGTAGTCACGGGCCTAAGAATTTTCTTCGACGCTGTAATAATTATAAATACCATTAAAACTCCGAAGAGAACAATGTGTAAGCCTTGGCTTCAATCCTTGGATTGAAATCCATGATTGCCAAGATGGCGTCTCGGCTGACCACGCCCTAATGCGCAAAAATCACGTACATCTACTATATATATTTTTAAATAAATCACAACAAAAAAATTTAAAACAAAGACTCGGTACTTCTTTTCAATATATCATTAAAGATCTTACTACGTAGTAACAGAAATGAAACGCCCTTTCGACGGTGCGAAGTTCAAATCAAAATGGCGGCGGCCGAAAATTTTCACGGTTAGCTAAATTTTCATTTTTCTATTCACAGTTATCCTATTACAGACATTAAACACGAGAAAAGATATAAAATCAACTTACATATTGATCGGTGATCGATGCCATCACAAAAAAATCAGCAAACATAAAATCTTCAGGCTAATTGCCATCTTCGCGAATGTTAAATATTTATTACTTAAAAGGCCAGGGCGAATCACTATTACATTTTATTACCAACCAAAAATAAGAAGCACAAATAAAAAAGAAAAATTAAATGCCGCAGCAGCCGACTGCGCTATATGGAAAACATGACGTAACAGACCCAGGTAACTGATTTATGAGCGCAGATAGGTACTATTCAAGGGGTGCGACGCGGGGTGCGGGGGTAGGGCGCGGTCGGGATGTATTGATTTATGGCCATCGCGAAGCTTCCAGACTCCCGACATCTAGCAATTCTAGACGGATATGTTTTACCTACCCCTCCCCTCCACCGTTCGCCCGTGATGTTGCAGGTTTTCGATATGAAAAGCTCGCTTCGGCGCACTAACGACGGAATATGCTGTCTATATTAGTACCAGAGTTGATGAAAAATGGAGTCATAATTAATGTTATAATGTTAAGACTACAATAATGATTACACATCACATTGCAAAAAGTGAATTACCTACAATAACATAAAAATAATACTTAGTCACTACGCAGCATTGTTTTCTTTGTTATTGATGTCGTATAGATTACATTGTCCTAATATGGACTTAGTCCAAAGCTAATTGAAATTATTCCTTTATATTAAAAAAAAAACACGGAAAAGAAACAACCTCTCTTGAACAATAATAAGGGAGTTTTGTGAAACGTAAAATTGCGGTCCACTTCCCCACACGAATACAAATAGTTACTAGGCAGTAAACTACCACATAATGCATCCAAAATTAAATAGTCCTGACTCCACTTTACGATACAAGTTTGTCGTCGATATTAGAAAACCACTAGACACTATTCGGTCTAAGAACCACCGAAACCGGTAACAAATATTGGTGGTCCACAAATATCCGAGACATATTTATATATGCGGGAGTCGAACTCGTAGGCACACGTTTCACAACTAGAGATTGCAAACCGGGCCCGGCCGGGCCGGACCCGTCCGGGCCCGGTGCCCTTTTACGCACCCACCGGGCCCGGCCATTCTTACCGGGCCCGGTCACCGGGCCCGGTCAGCGGACCCGGTAAGTAAATTGAGGCGCGGGAGCGCCTACTCATAGTAGTTACTGTTGTAAAGTACCTACTCGTATCGATTTTTCTGTCAGACTGAAAAATAATTGTTTCTTTTTGTTTTGTTATATTATACTTATGAAGCCTACGTAACGTAACCAATTTGACGTTACATGTTAAGACTATACAAGTTTGGTTGTTTACAGTTACAGTACAGCCTAGCCAATAATATTTCGCTATTTGCTCAATTAGTAAGAATAACACTCACTAGTCTTAATAGCCAAAGTTTAAGAAAAAACAACTTTACTTTTAGCAAATAAGAATTTGTTTTGTTTATACCAAAGCTACCAAACTTTATTTACCTATCTAATAAATTGTTATGACTCAACATGTTTAGTACTTTAAACTGCGTTATTAGTTTCTTATTATAATTATTATGAGAAAAAGACCTGCTTTTTTAAACTTATAAAAATGAATAATTACTAATATTAATGTTACTTTTCCGTCCATAAGTCAAAGTTATAATTTTTTTTTTGAGACTTGAGTGAGACTGATTATTGTGATAATTGTTCATAAGCCAGTTTGAAATGAATATTAACCTTCAATCATTGTCTTTTTTCATTCATATATAGAAACTTTTCATGAAATGCTTTAATGATTTCATCGCTAACACAACCCGGCCGGGCCCGGCGGACCCGGCCGGGTTGGCGACGGATGCAACCGGGCCCGGCCGGGTTGGGAAACATACCGGGTTGCAATCTCTATTCACAACCTTACCTATAACCAACAGCGCCATGGGGACTTCCGTTAGCCTCTCTAGTTTTCCCAAGACACAAAACTCGTGTCAAAATTGTCGTCAGACCAATTTTTTTGACTAGGTATGTTAATATAATAGGTGTAGTAAAAAGAAATCCATTATTGTTGCATGAAATTGAAGGCTTTTATTACCATAGTTAGAATGATCCGATTTAGGTCAAATATGCGCCGTTTTGTTCAAAAACTTATTGTCATTTTGAAGGTAATATCATTATGCCGCTCTCATACAAGCCCTCGTCCCTATTGGCACAAAATTTAGACAGTCTATTTCCACAAGCCTCCCTTGGAGCGAAATTTTCACCAACAAAACAATAAATGCAATGAAAAAAACCATTACCCCTATATGATATTAGTCCAAATAATTATGCCGACTTAACTGTTCGTTTCTTTATATATGTATATAAAAAATCCAATCAGAAACTTGACAAGTATATCAGCCCCATATTGATTAACCGAGGCCCAGCTCCGCCCGACCGCAATTTTGAATTTTACGTTCACCCCACGGGAACACTTCTTTTTTCCAGGATAAAGTGTAGCCTATGTTACTTCCTTCGGTCCTATCTATGCCTATATCAAAAATCTTTCAATTCAATTGAATAGTTTGAACTCTTAACAAACAAAGAAAAAAGCAAATATTTGCTCTTCATAATATAGATTATAAATGTCACGTCATTGCCGCCTTTTAGAAGCTGTCAAATAACCGTATACAGTATGTCGCACAAGCACAACTGTGTGGTCTAGAGGTTCGAGAGGACGAGTGTTCTTGGGTTCTTTCTTAACAAAATTTATAATACACACACATTTTTGAAAAGTGCGGCAATAAGGTCGCAGAAGATAAAGAAATACATCTCTGCCCATCCCTTTGGGCATACAGGGGCCTGTGTGTGTTTAAACTGTTGTCAAATACAACGACAGGCCGCGACTTCGATCCCCGCACCGAGACAAATGTTTGTGTCATCCACAAATATTTGTTTCGGGTCTGGGTGTTTGTGGGACCGAAAAGTCTCTCGTAATTTCTGATACCCACGACATAGGCCGTATATCCTGGTGTGGGATCAGAACTATGCATGTGACTTGTTTATTATTAATTTATTTGTTTATTACTATGTATGTGATTATTATTTCTTTATATTTATTATAATATTACTAATAAGATGAAGCATACAATGGTAAGTAACCAAAATCCCAAACCTAGTCCTATAAAAGCTTGATGATAGATTAACACCCCAAAGATACTTATGGGCTCATGAACTTACTGCCCATGCGGTGGCCTACCAAAATATTCTGTATACAATGATATCTAATAAGATCTTTATTAAATACTTACTCTCTCTTGCATTGTACAAGCTGTGAGCCCATACAATAGCCAGCACCGAAGAAGCTGTCATAGTCACAATCTGCCATGGCTCTCTGCCTTCAAAGAGCCTATTTATGGCCTTCAAAGGCTGTGGTCGCTCACTCATGACTAGAAATTAACTGAAACAAACATTTCTTGATTATTATAATGCAAAACACATGCACAAATTGATAAATTTCTAAATATATAATTGACTGTATTTATTTAATACTACTGACATTAATTTTCATATTGGTTGTGAATTCATAGATATTAATTCTATCTCTTTATGTGCTGCATGATAAAAAATTGTATTCCCTTTTCTAACATTTTGCAGTATGAAAGATAGCAGAAAACAAAGTAACCGCTCAACATCTGATAATAAGTGCAGTTCAAATGTTATTGATTAGCAACAACAATAACAATAATGTATCGCCAGTTGTTAACAGTTACGCCAACTTATTTGAAACACAGGCTGTTTTGAGAATGCAGCAAATTTTTATGGGTCTCTTTAGAACATCTTTTGTTTTCACTCTATTTCACCCAGTGGCGGTACTTCCATAGAAGCCCAAAAGCCCAGTTTGCCTTTTAAAATTCCAAATATTATTTTTTAAGCTTGAAATATTTATTCAATTAAAGCAATTTATTAAATAAAGACCTCATAATAAGCAAATATAAAATAGACATTACACAATTAACGATTAACGCTTTTGGGCTTCTATGGAAGTACCGCCACTGATTTCACCACATGATAGCTTCTGTAACACCAGTGCTCCAGAATCAAAAGCTGCACACACAGTATTGAACCTGAGCACTGAAGCTCAACAAATAAACGGAAAAAGATATAAGGAGGAGATGGAAACAGAGTTTAGAAGATCTTGTACCTATTTTGGATATGAGAATGGCAATGATATAACATTTTAAGAAGATATATTGTAGCATATTATCTATTCTGACTGACTTCTTATTATAAGTGTATAATGTACAAGCAATAGGTTTTGGGTTCAACTCCAAAATTATTTTAGTGATACTACTGGCCCTCTGTGGTTGTAAAACCATAATCTTTCCTACCCCTTCAGCTTCACTAGTGTAAGATGTACACCAATTTCTACATATAGACACCACATACTATTAAAACAAGCATATTCATTAAGCATAATCATATGCATGTCTTATCAATTTCTTTTCATAATAAAGAAAAAGTACACAATCTCAACAGAAAAGATTTAGATACCATATCTCATATTGGACTCTAAACATTTTATCTATGGCTAAAATACATGACTTTATAAATTTAAATACATGATGACAACCCTTTAAATTCCATATTTCATTAATGCAGCTTGTAGTAGTATTAGTTGTTTCTAAAACTATATATTTGTCCATCTCCCTAGCAGCTGGCAATAATTAACATACTTAATTGAATAAATGTCTGAATATTAAAGTGCTTTGAGTTTTATTTCTACACCTTACTACAGTTACATTTTTTAAAATCTTTATTTATTAAGAGGTTTTTGTCCAACAAGGATATGTCAACCCCATCACACCTCATCCATTATACTATTAGAATAGTACATAAATGATTATTATTATTACTTTAACTACTACAGACTTAAACCAACTGTCATTATTATTTTTTGCAACATTTGAATTTGGATCAGATAAAATGTTTTGTATTAATCCTACATCTAATGTGAGTATATTTATCTTAAGTTCAGAAAACAATGTATCACATTCTTTTTTATGTTTTGTACATTCTAATAATAGATGTTGAATATCTTCTATTTTATTACATGTTAAGCAACAGTTAGGAATCTAAAATAAAATAAAAAACTACATGACTGATGGCTTTGTTTGTCTTGAAACATTGATGAGTGATGATCACTAGTACCTGGTTATCTTGCCTTGTAAAGGTCAGATACCTACATATGGAAATGTGGGAAATAAAAAATACTTACATATCATTACACTTCTTAGCCATTCTTACCATATGTGTTAACATAACTATGTAATATAAATTAAATAATAAATATGATAGGATATAATGTGTCTAATCAGAACAATAGAACCTCTTACTAAAAAATGAACTGACTGCCTTTCTCGCGGTACAAGTATGTACCGTGCGATCTACAGGTCCTGGGTTCGATTCCCGGGTCGGGCAGTGTTATTGGGTTTTTCCATTAGGAAATTCTCAGTAACAGCACGGAGTCTGGAAATGTGCCCGAAAAACGGTAATACATACTTGGCGAAATGTGGGTGCAGAAATGCACCCCTTCCCATCACTACCCCTTCGGGGAATACAGGCGTGAGTTTATGTATGTATGTATGTAAAAAATTAAAAAGCTACTAATAAACAAGCAGTCTATTCATCACTTGTTTGAATAAACTTTTTTTGCTTTATGTAATAAACGCAAGACCAATAATTATTTTAAGAATTTCATGAAAAGAATAGTATGAAAACAATCATCGGTTTTCATTGGCACGGCCTTGAAATGCGCGATAAAAAAAAGTAATAATAAAATAAAAATATATAACAATAAAAACGCCCGTCTTTTTTCAATAAACAAAAGAAACTATAAAATAATAAAGGAAATATATCGTCCACTTACCTAAATTCCAAAGTCTAATAGAAATTCAAATTATGACTATGTGTTATCAGAAAATCCTCAATCACTTTATTTGACGAAACATAATCGAGATAATACGTTGTACTGATAATGTTAGTACACGAACGAGTCTTCCAAACGTAAAGTAATTAGCATAAAGCAAATTATTGCTGTAATTACTGGCAATAATTAAAAACAAAGGCCGAGTGAATAACGAACAACAACAATCTCCCACTCTGCTCCTCAGTGCCACTCATAAAATAGGGTTGAGCCATTGGTACTCGGCATGAGAAAATGGCTGATAAAATCAATAAAATAATAGAAAGTTTTGAATGCACAGAAAGATACTATCTTTAAAATTAACATTTATTCAATATAAATTAGACATAAAAATATTAATGTTGTAAAGAGACCTCTATTTTTAGTAAATAATTGATAGTAATTTTGAAAAATAAATTCTAATTGTGAACCATCACATGGTAAAACTTACTTCAATATTTTAGATTCCTATAACAGATAATTCGTATCAAATTAAATACATTTAGGATAGCTTTTTTATATTTTATTTATATAGAAATCGACTAAGATACATAGTGATAGTCTAGCAATCAATGTAAAACTACGTTCCAATACCAAATACAATTCAATATGTTATATGATAACTTGTGCTGAATCTCGATAATATTTGTAAATTTTATGTTTTATTCTTAAAAATGACTTTAACCGCTAATAGAAATATTGTATTGAAAGTAGAAGTAAAACTATATATTTATCCATCTCCCTAGCGGCTGGCAATGATTATATAAAAAGTTTTATTAATAAAAAGAAAAAAAAACCCAAGAGTGTATGCCAAATATTGTATGAAATCTCTGGAACGTACTTTCGACTAGGCGGAGTAAACAGCTGTTGATAATATGAGTCACCAACCAATAGTTTCCTGTATTCCTAACACAGGCAAGATGTCGAAGGCAAAAAAAGTTATCGAAGAAGCAAAAGAAATAAATAATCCTGAAATAGATTTAGTGGATAAAGGTATATCAAGTCTTGAAGAAATACCAGGCCTGTGTAAGTACATCATTAAAACCTGTTTTTGCTCTATAAGGAGAAAACCTGTTTTGGAACTCATTAATTGAAAACAAAATAGATAGAATTTTTAAATTTCAGACGCGTCGTGTTTGTTATAAATAGCAATAATTATAAATGAAACAGAAAAAAAATAGATGTTATAGAAATAAAGTATTAATTAATAGTAAACTATTTTTTTTTATGCATATAACTTAATTAAATATCAAATTGCTGAACTATTCAAGCACTTATTTTTCTCTTTTATGTTGTTTGAGTTCTTAGTTTATTGTGCGTTCATGTTCTAAATTTAAAAAAATGACGTCATGCCACCTTAGCCCACGGTGTTTGAATAATCTATAATTTATAAATTTATTTATGGTGTGTTAATTTTCCTAGCATTTTCCTCATTTACAATTTATAAATTGTCAATTGAATGGCGAAATTCAATATAAAAACGATAATTTAAGAAACTGATTTTCCCTAACGACACCACAAATATACGAAAATTGTAGGTTGCATTTATACCTACTACTACTTCTACTATACATCTGGATTATATAATTTATTGGGCTATATATATTTGGCAATATTATGAATGTTGAAATGATACAATACAAAAAGTTTTTTAGAGACTTCATTTTATACAGAATGTAATATCATAATATGTATATACATGGTGCTGACGATATCGTCAGCCCATATAATAATCCCACTGCAGAGCACTGGCCTCCCCTATAACTGTGAGGGATTAGTCCTTAGTCCACCACGCTGGCCTAATGTGGGGTGGCGCCTATACCTAAACTTTTAGGTGTGCAAGTTTCCTCACTGATGTTTTCCTTCACTGTTAAAGTACTTAATAATTTAATATGAATACACACATAACTTTGAAAAGTTTGAACCCGCTTCAGCTGAGATTCGCGACCACACGTTGAGGCCATCTTTACTTATATATTTGGATATACTTTTTCTATTACAATTTCTGTTCCAGTCACATTAAACAACATTACTCGGCTATCTCTCAGTCATAACAAGATCCAAGTAGTTCCTGCTGCTCTTGCAAATCTTGCAAACTTGGAGATACTGAACCTAGCCAACAATCATATTCAGGAATTACCTGTGAGTCTGTCATCACTGCCAAAGCTCCGTATACTCAATGTGTCTCTCAATAGACTTTACAGCCTGCCAAGAGGCTTTGGGTCCTTTGCTGTGCTGGAGATTTTGGATTTAACATATAATAATCTCAATGAGAAAACATTGCCAGGAAATTTCTTTATCATGGGTAAGTGAACCTTTTTTTTAATAAATAAAATTCCTTATGTTTATTTGACATCCCCGTGGCGCAGCTGATTAGACACCAGCATATGAAACGAGAGGCTGCAGCTTTGATCCCTGCACCACGACAAATGTTAGTGTGATTTGCATGTCTGGGTGCTTGTGGGACTCTGATACTTTCTGACACCCACAACACACAACTTATATCTTAGTGTGGGGTCAGAACTATGTATGTGTCTGTTGGGTGTATTTATTTATCTATTTAATTAAATTTATTTATAACTCATTTTTTATATAAAACTGTAAATTCTTCACAGCATATAAATTACTACTAATGTTTAGATTGATAAAAAGGCCTGTCCTAAGCTATTGTGTTTTCTAACTTCTCAGTAAGGTAAGGCCCCTGTTTTTGGATAATAAAATGTCCACTCTATAAATAATGATTGTGGTGACCCAATGTGCCAGACTACGGAATCACTTGCACTCATCTTTCATATAATAATCTTAGTTATTTATAACCTTTCATAGTTGTAAATTATGTACCTTATTAAAGTATTGTCATTCATATGTTTACAGACAGTCTTCGCGCGCTGTATCTTGGCGACAATGATTTCGAATATCTACCTCCTGAAATAGGAAACTTGAAGAACTTACAAATTGTGAGTAATATTTTTTCCTTATGCCTCAGTAGTACAAAAATATATGAACAGGAAAAGGTCTGCAAACAATATATTTTTCCTTATAATTTTTATGTGAATACCTTTTAAAACTTAGTATCATAATGCATTTTAAGAATTAATACGAATATTTTCACCTATGTTATGAAGACATCTTTAATTACAAGGAAAGATTTGCTAGATTATTTTCGATAATAAGATATTGTTTCATGGGAGATGATAAAAACATAATCATTTTCATCAATTACTTTTAGCAAATCACCTGTAATGTGAGTATTATGTTGAATGTGTATAAGGTGTAGTGTCGGTGTCCCCAGCTGTCGCTGCGCGAGAACGACCTGGTGGAGGTGCCGCGCGAGCTGGGCCAGCTGTCGCGGCTGCGCGAGCTGCACCTGCAGGGGAACCGGCTCGTCGTGCTGCCGCCGGAGATCGGTCCGTAGCCACTATACAACTAAAAAACAACATAATGCAAAATATGCAAAAATCGTGGGTAGCACTAACTGCGAGATTTCAGTGTCACTATGAAAAATTTTTTTGTGGATTACACAAACATTTGTTTTGATGCCTTGACCGAATCCTCGGACTCTCGTTTTGCAAGCTGATGTAACGAATTGGTCAATTGGACCATTGGAGTATATTAGAACACCCTTATCCTTACCCTTGAGAATATCCCACCGCAACTCCTGTACAGTAGGATTGACAGTGGAACAAAGCTCGATGGCATTTTATTATTTCATTGGCGAGTGCGATCAGAAGGCCCAGGATGGATTTCTGGATCGTGCATTTTTATCAGGTTTTAGCGTTAGAATCAATTTCAACAGTATCGGTGTCTGGAAATTCACTCCATACACAATAGCGTCATATCTTATCTCTTGGAACTTTTTGACATTACTATAGGAATATTGCCTCGTAGTATCGCGGTACAAGTGTGTGCCGTGCGATCTAGAAGTCCTGGGTTCGATTCCCGGGTCAGGCAAAGTGTTATTGGGTGTTTCCATTAGGAAACTCTCAGTAGCAGCATGGAGTCTGGAATTTTGCTTATCACTTTTTTTCTAGGATACAATAATTATGACTGTGTGTGTTATATGTTTCACTGGATATAAGTATTAGTTTTCACCACCTTTCAACTTGATAAACCTGCAGTACTTTTTACTTGTAATAAACATTACTTTATATTTTCAGGATCATTGGACCTGGCCAGTAACAAGTCCGTTTTAAGACTGGAGGGCAATTTTTGGGTTCCTCCAATCGAAGATCAGCTCAAGTTGGGACCTTCTCATGTACTGGACTACCTTCGCTCTGAGACATATAGAGTGTAAGTCACTAAAACTACAATATTTGTTACATTCTATTAAGCACAGCAAAGTAGCTTGGTCTCATAGTGTTTTTCTTCAGTTGGTGAAGAATTTATTAGCAAAATATATTTCGGAACATATTTTAATTGCCTACCTCGACTATAAGACATTAAACATTTTTCATTCATGATTTTGTAATGGGATATTTAAAATAATTTCAGTAATAATGCAGACAGTATTACGTATTTTGATTGCTCCATGGCATAAGTATGTGCGGTGTGATCTAAAGGCCCTGGATTCGTTTCCTGGGTCGAGAAGTCTTAATTGGTTTTTCCATTAGAAAATTCTCAGTAGAGACGCGGAGTCCGGATATGTGGCCGAAAAAGGCAGTAGAGAAATGCACTTCTGCCTACCTTTTATATGTATTTGTGCATTTACTGTTCACAAGTTGTGATGTCCTTGTTTGGGCTTACGGTCAAGTCAAAATAAGTTACAGGTTCAAACACCAGACCCCAAACAATGTAATAAAACCTGCAACTTTTCTTAGGTCCGCGAATCTGCATTAGCCCTGTGTAGTAGACTAAAGCCTAACCTCTCAGCTGTAGAGTACCCTCATGCCCAGAAGTGGAATGTATGTAGAGCTATATAGAAAATTCAAAACATGTAACAACCATGATTGTTCTTCAGGTTATACAGTCGCCACATGTCAGCCAAGCCGCCACCACCTCCACAAACTTTGGACAAAAGCAAGAAAGCTAGCCGGGCTGCTTAACTTTCTAATAACTGATTGAAAAAAGTAGACTAACATTTTTCTGAGACTAATAAGTGATGAAAGGTGCCATTGTGAAAAGGTATTTTGCTGAAATTAATGAGTATTTATAAAAAGTGTGAATGGATTTAATCTCTTTTATGCGAATGCATGATAATTTTGTGTGTGAACTGTTAAAATTCTGATTATCTTTTATAAGTCGTATACAAAAATAAAACATGGAATATATACACAACTTTTAATGGCAAATTAAACTTTCTGTACAAATAAAATAATTCGCAGTATGTGGTTAAAGGTGAAAAGGTCAACATTGCAAATATTACAATGCTTGGAATTCAAAAGTAAACTTAAATGAAAACTAAAACGAACTTGTCAATTAAACAACAAAGATATTAAGTAATAACTTACTGTATTTTTTTTATATTTCTTAAAAAAGTTGTTATAAAAATACCAAAAGTTCTTAAAATATTTTACATATTATTTATTTATTTACTTATTTTCCAATCAATATTACAAATGTGCCTTATGTAGGAACTAGAAGCTTCACAAATAACATTAGGTGCTACAATTCGTTGTAATATTGCTAATTATTAATTAAATGTTATTGACAAAAAAAAAATGCCAATAAACTATTACTAACAAAGTTTGTTTTCTTTTAAAAGCCATTTCATCTATTCAGTCCTTTATGAACATTAATATATTCAAAATTGTTTTCTCATACAGACTTGCCTTCATTTTAAGGATCTTAAATTTGTACATACTTATGCAGCTTATTATTTCCTTGTAAATATTGAAACATTATTACACAGAAATGAATCATATGATCATTGTTTCATTAATCTTTTACTAGGATTTTAATGTAATTTATTTTCCTATACAGATTTTTTTATTTAGAAAAGAAAATATTAACAAGAATTAGGTTGGCAATTGTTTCACTAAAGTTATTGATGTAATGCTTTCAAAATTTAGAATGAGTAACTTATTACTAAGAAACGCTGGTTTGGGACTGGTTTCAGTTGACAACACATCTTTCTATATTGATATAAAGATCGAGACAAAAAAAACATTCTTACTTCGAGATCTACATGAAATTCAATGAAAAAAGAAAACACTTATAATCAGTAAGGATAGAAGAGAAATGGAAACGCTATTATTAAAAACTTGTTCAATCGGTTTACGTTTATGGCATAAAACTTAAGAACCATAGAAATGCAAAGTGGGACATAAAAGACATACAATTAGTAGTTAGAAGTCGCAAAAAAAATATTAGTCCGTCAAGAGAAATGTTACTTTTTTGTGAATATAATTATCGAGACTATCAATTATGGACATATTGGTAATGAATTACATAGAATTAAAAGGCAGGTAAAAATAGACATCATTGGAGGTCTATGATAAACTATTTATAATTGCTTTAATTTACTATAAACCTCACTTTTTAATCAAAAATGTTATCAGAAAACTTTTGTTAATTTGTCACAACCTGCACATCAAGTACAATTAATTTTTTTACATTTGGTTAGAGATTCCTTACCTTTAACACATATCTACAAAAAAAACTTACACAGGGTGTAAACTTAAAGTCAAATTCAAATTATGGAGTGTAGAATTAAAATGAATACTGCCCATACACATCAAACTTGGTGCTATTTTAAACGCCAAATATAATAATGAGATAATTATTAGTTTATAAATGGCATAATTTCACAGTGAAAAGAAATCTGCATCACAACACTGAACTTAGCACGCTATGCAAATTATAGCTAACTTCACATCACACCGCATCGTACACTAGCGCCATTATTGTCAATTTTGGAACTATTTTGTTGACCTTTTTAAAATGGCTTTCCTCGACTACACTCCACAAATCAAACCACACAATATGATCTGCAAATCATCCTTTGGACCAGGATACGTGAAACGATTCACGACACAAAAGTAAGCATAGAGGGTCAATCGTCTTCTATGTCGCTTTCGTCGCCTTCGTCGTCGGATATCTCGACGTAGTTCCTGGTGGAGTTGGCTAGAGGGCGCTGTTTCTGGTGCCGATCCATTGAGAAGGCGTACGCTTCATAGTCCATCACCTCGTCGTCGCTCAGATGGGAGTTGCCTTCCACGAAACTCGCGAATCTGTTTGAGCAAAATTAGGGTAAAGACTATCCCACCGCAAACGCACCACTGCTCCTCCTGTACATCAGGATCGACAGTGGCATAAAAATCACACAGAGCAATGATGCTCAGCGACTCTCTATAGGGGACCCAGCTTGCCTATACCCCATAACGAAATTAATTAGAAGAAAGCAGAAGGAGTCGTAGACATTATTGTCCACTTTCCTCCATAGCATAGAAGAAAAAAGTATTAGAATATGGATTCTTACACAGACAACCTAACCTATAGACTCCGCTTCTATTAATTTTAATATGAAAACAAAATCGCTAAATCGTGGCGGGGTACGGGGGCAGTCGGCTAGTTTTCATTGGACGCTTCAAGACACTGATAACATTCTAGTGCGCACTAGAGATGGGATAAACTAATAATTATCGATAATCTACGAAGTTTATAGTTTAAAGGAAAAATAAAAAAACATATTAATTTTCATATAAATTTTTAATACTTATAAGTTAAACAATCATCAAAGTCAAAGTCAAATTATCTTTATTCAAATAGACTTTTACAAGTTCTTTAGAATCGTAAATTTTACACTTTTTTTAAACTATTGCCGCTTCGCAACGTGTTATCGCTGTGGAGAAGAAACGGCAAGAAACTCTCTCAGCAACACGACATGTCATTTTTTCTTTAAAAAATAGCAATATATGTTTTTTTCATTACATTATTTCAATTTTACATTATAAATGTCATAATGATACAAACTGTAGCAACAAAACAAAACTCCGATCAATTTACTTACTCCCAAGGCTTATTATCTTCAATAAACTCTGAAATTTTATAGTATGCTTTTTTATAAAGCTTATCTTTAATTGATTTCTTAAATTTTGTCAAGGGAAGCTCCCTAAGAGCCTTCGGAAGTTTGTAATAGAAGCGTATACATTTCCCCATAAAAGAGTTATTAACTTTCCGGAGACGAGAAAATAAATATTCGTTACGAAAGTAAATATTCATCAATTAAAAGTAAATATTATTTATCAACTATTGACTTCTAAAATGTATTAATTTTGTATAAACTCTCCTTATTGATTTTGATTCAGTTTTTTTTGTTAAATAAGCCAAACGTATGTCGATATATTTATTAATTACGCATTTTATTAAATCAATCAAATGATTGACGTTTTCAAAGTCAAACTGATGGTGCAGTAAGTCGGGGAATAATTCTAGGTTTGCTAAAGAATTCAATGTTTTACAAGAAAGATACATTGGATAGCTCTTTGGTTTATTAAATTTAAAATTATTATTATTTATTCAGTTTCAAATAGAAAACGTCGAGATCTACCAACAATCCGGAAACAATCCCCAGTAAAATGTCGCGAACAAATAACGTGATTTTTTCCAGGAAACCAATTATCATCTCGTTTGGTAGCGTCAATCCATTTTTTTTTCACTTCAGGACACTTGGGAAACCTTTTGAACAACAGACAAACAACGATATACAGTCTATAAAAATATCGATCTCAATATTATTTGCCGATAAAACAATAATTATATTGTCTCATTACTAGTCTGCGTGTCAAAGAGAGAGCGAGATAATGTTATATGAATTCAAATAAGAAAGAAAGAGATGCAAATACGACTTAAACGCCAGAATTTTTAATATTTTATTTTTAGTATATAGTTATTTTAGTGATTAATGAAAGAATAATAACTTACCTGTGAAATGTAATACCATGTTTTGCAAGACTAGATGTTGTGCTGCTCTTTCCACAAAATTTCACTGAACAATACGGCATTATGACAGTTAATATTTTTAAAACAGGGACAATATGTCACTGCGACACTCGGCGGCGGAATGAGTCACGTTAAGGGGCGGGGCCGGCGGTTATGTCGTGTCAGCGCATAACGTCGGCGAAAGCTTGTCCCCAGTAATGCGTCGTCTATAGGTTAGGTTGTCTGTGGATTCTTATGAAGGTTTTTCAAATTTAGAACGAATTAAGGTATCTGTTTTCTAATTTAAAAAAAAATATTATTAATAATTGTTCTTGAATCTATCAGTTATTTCTCAAGTAGTTTTGATGTTTTTATACCACAAAACCCCCTTATTCACCTCTTGGAGTCGTTGAGCTTGAGCATGATGTTCCACTGCGCGCAGTCCGGGCTGGAGCAGTACTTCCTGAGGTTCTCGAGCGCTTGTTTAGTTTCTCGCGCGCCCTCCTCGTAGTACTCCTCGTTGCTCAGGAAACGATGCTTGGGAGGGAACTTGCGACGCCTGAAAATCATCATATTTCACTAAACTTCCTTTTAATTATACTTTAAACACATACGTCTCTAATTAAATAGTAATTATATAAAAAATCATTCCGATACATAGTCTTGTGGAGAGAAATGGCGCGTGGGATCGAGACGTCCCAAGAGCTAAGCTATTATTCAGTTTTTGTAAGGTATTTTTCAGTAGCAGCACATTGTCTGGAAATGTCAAGCACATTTCGTAAACGAAATTTATGTTTCCATCATTTGGAGCGTCGGATTTAAGAACTGGCAAATTCAGTTAATATTTGTAAATGGAGGTATCATCATCATCATCAGCCCAAATACGTCCCACTGCTGGGCACGGGCCTCCTCTACAACTGAGATGGCCTCGAGGTTTAGGCGCGCGGTCGAGAATTTCGGCGGTCGCAGGTTCAAACCCCAGGCACACACCTCTGACTTTTCGAAGTTATGTGTGTATTCACAATTAATTATCACTTGCTTTAACGGTGAAGGAAAACGTGATAAAACCTGCACACCTTAAAGTTCTTAGGAATTTCTTAGGTGTGTAGTCCGCCAACCCGCACTAGGCCAGCGTGGTGGACTAAGGCCTAAACCCTCTCAGTTGTAAATGGAGGTATAAATTAACCCAATGATAAGTAAAGCCTGGGTACCAAAGCAAATACCACAGTTTCGTTGGTCTATTGGTGATCATACTCGTTTTGTAAGTTTTTACCCAAATTAACAATGGTCGTTATCTAGGTCGACAAAAGTTTTGAAAGCTTATCTACTGTAAGAAAATAAATGAACTTTTTCATTTGTCACTCACCAATACCCTAGTATTTTGTACAACCAAGACTCTGGAAAGTATTTGGCGACGAGTGTGGTTATTATGACGGCGGCGGCGGCTTCTTGGTACTCGCTGCTGAAGAATATCATTAAAACACCGACAACCTATAAGCCAAATATAATGAATTAGTTTCGATTTCCATACTAAATCGAAGATTACAACTTTTCATTCGATGTTTTTTTCCTGTAGGATTTTTTTTTAGGCCTTAGTCCACCACGCTGGCCTAGTGCGGGTTGGCGGACAATCCAATTCCTTATAGCCCCTTAAACGCCCCTCTTACGTTCACTAGTGGGTGGTACCGCGCCTTTTAAGAATACTTGTTGTTTGTGCTTAATTTTAAGTTTATCCAATTACCATTATAAGAATTTTTAACGTTTATTTCTAAAATGTTTATTACTACCTATAATTTATTGTGCATTCCTATTAATAGAGCACAAAATGTGTTACTACAGTTATTAAAAAAAACAACTATAAAAGTATTTTTTTAGAGATCCATCATAAAATAAAGACAATTTTTTCATAATTAGTAATCAAGAAATTGGGACAAAATTATGTATAAAATCTGAAAAAAGAAAAATAAATATTGCTTACGTAATCACCGTCCAGACCCCCCCCCCCCCCATTCCCCGATGTCATCAAAAATAAGAATTACCCCCCCCCCCCATCCCCTTAGTGCTTACTTAATACTTGAATGGCCCATTACCTGCAAAGTCCACATGACGAGATTCTTGCTGCGTTGATTCTTCGGCGGACCTATTCTGTAGCACACGACGAAACTGATGAAGCTCACTACGAGGGTGTACCAGAACATGTAGGTTTGGTACGACAGCAACAGACTCCGTATGTTCTCCCATATCTGCTGGAACACGTACACGCCGACCGTCCAGCCGCCTATCAATATTCCGTATGTGAGGGTTTTCTGAAAAAGAAATGTGGCGTTTGAAAAAAATACAATAGTGGGATATAATATATGGCTAGCGAAAGAGGGAGTGGAAATACATGGATGCCTACTACGTCGGAGATACGGCCATGGGTGCATATAATATAATAATAAATAAATAAATACACCCAACAGTCACATACATAGTTCTGATCCCATATTAAGATACAAGTCTTGTGTCGTGGGTATCAGAAACTACGAGAGACTTTTCGGTCTCACAAACACCCAGACCCGAAACAAATATTTGTGGACACAAAAAACATTATCTAGCCAACTACGCCACGGGGCTGTCTAATTCTAATCTATTGAAATATAATTTCATTGGATATGATTTTTTTTTTCCCTTATCATAACCTATTTTAAATTCACTGGGTAGATTACGAATAGGTAAATTATAATCACAATAAGTTACCACGCACTTGAAAGAAACCATCTTGAGGAAACCTACACACCAAAAAGTTCTTACGAATTTCTTAGGTATGCAGTCCATCAACCCGCACTAAGCCACCGTCGTGGACTTAGGCTAACCTCTCCTAATTAAAAAGAAAGCCTTATTAGAACTTATATAACCCATTTGTTATATTAATTTATAGGTTACCTTACCTTTTAAATGTAATCTTATAACAACAATTTACCCCAGCTCCTTAATTTCCAAAGTAAAATAATTCAATATATCTATTAAAATAATCTTTTAATAGATACTTACTCTAGGCAGTAGTTTGCTGACGTAATACACGAGAATCATGAAGGAAGCAGACACGCCGACGAACACGCCGCACAGGTAGAAGAACACTGGGTTGCTGCTCAGCGATCGGGACGCGAAAATTAGCGCAATACCCAGACTCATGAGCAGCACTCTCCATAGATCCACTCCTGGGGAAAAAAAGGCAAAACATTAGGTTACTCTTCTGTGTTTTGTAACTAACAAATAGAAAAGTGAGTACACGCAATATACCCCTACAATTTTTCTCCTGTATACCTAAATAGTGGAGTTGCATTTCTACACCCACTTTTTCCAAGTTGTACTTTAGTCCCAAGTAAGGGGATTTTAATGACCGAGAAATGTCTCGATCACAATTCCTTACTGAGAATTTTTATAACAATTCAATAACATTGTCCAAACCGATAATGGAACCTGACCTCTAGATCGTATAACACTTGTACCGCGGGACCAGACAGTCTATGAAAGACGAGAATGCAGAAATATCTTAGAAACCCATGTGGACTATTGGCGGTGTTATCGCTTTAAGCAATATTTGTACCATCTTTAATGCAGATCCTTTATATTGTATATTAATTTTCGTCATTTCTATCTTCATCATCAGCCCATATATGTCCCACTGCTGGGCATGAGCCTCCTCTACCATAGAGATGATTGAGAGGGTCATTTCTATACATGTGTAAATGGTTATTATATATGCCCCATTGGTATATAGGCGTGAGGTTATGTGTGCTATTATTTATGACTGCTTCGTTGAAAGTAGAAACGATAGGTGAATATTTGTGTTGGTGCAGCAATTGAATTTGTTGCTTCTGGTTTCAAGAAATAGTGAGTAAATTAATTAAGAACTCACTTTGTACCAACAAGTCCACAGTGTGTCTCTCCTTAGTGTTGATTGCCATGCATGTTTGCTCAAATAACCCAAGTGATAGAGTCCTCTGTACTTTCTTCTGGAATGGGTTGACCACAGACCAGCCATAGCTGTCTTCTGTGTATGCTTGGAACACCTCCTCAGGATCTTTGCCCAAGTAATGCCTGAACTCATCATTCTTTATCTTTATTTGAAACTGTAAATTAAAATATTTAGTTACATACTTCAATATTGTTGTAATTTATTAAGTTATCACTTAACCCTCTGTAGCATAGTGTAGACTGTAGGCAACATACCGTTCAAACACCTCCAGATTTAATAAAATTGATTTTATAACATAATAATGCTTTGCCAACGGTTGTCTACATTCCGAACTTACTAAATTGTACCAAGGAAAACAATAAGGAAGCGCTGTACGCAGTAAATAGGAATTCGCTTGTCGACTGTTGTCATTTTCTAATGGTGACGGCTGACTACAATTTCAAAAAATAATAAAAAAATGTTATAATTATATTCTGTTTATCATATGAATAAACAAGAGAGGTGAGTGTTTGAACTTTTTGTGTAATATTCGTTTTGAATACTTCTTACGTTTTATTATGTATTTTTTGCGAAAATAGGTTTGTAGACTGTGGGCTACAGGTGATAAGGGCAGAATTTGATACCTATTATATTGACTGTAGTTTTTAATATTATATGATATTCGTAAGGGCTCTCTTGATGATAAGGGCATTTATATTGCACTAAATGATGGTGCACAAGGTGAGGATGGTTTGGGCTACAATGACGACTCCCTTGCCGATTCCGATTAAGTTCCTGAATTGGATGTGATTGATGTGGACAAACATTGATGTGATTCTACAGTAGAAACTGTTCAAAATAACGGAAACGCTTTCTCGAGCACGAAAACTGCAGATGAGAGTACAGCTGCCTTCCAAAGCCAAAATCGCAAGAAAAGTCGCTAAAGAGAAGGCAGCTAAACTGAATTTACGCGGAAAGAAAAATAATTTGGAATTGAATGTAGAGCAACTTATCTTTGGTGTGCCAAGTGCCAGGTGCCAGGGTCTAGGGTGCTACGTTCAGGTGATCGTCTTGAGCTAGATACTCTCGTGCAGTTTTTTGAATACCTACCTATTTACAAATGACCTACTCAAGAGAAAGACAAATTTGTATCAAGTGCAAAACGTTTCTAATAGTACTTTCGGGTGTCTGAAAACAAAATAAAAATCTCAACTAGGCTTCTATATTTGCTACACACAAACCTGAAACTGATGTACGAAGTTGGGCAAACGTATGGGGACGTACATATATGAGCATAAAGCGCCCCCATGTGGTCGAAGAGTACAGTCGCCACATAGGGGATGTTGATTTCTTAGAGCATCATGAGCACACACAAAATATGTCTGGGAAGCGAACGATGGCCTATGCTAGTAGCATATTATTTTATCATTTTATCATTATTAGGATCTCACAACAGCAAATGCATGGATACTTTACAAAAGGGTTTCTAAATGCAAAAATCGTCAATCAAGTCGCTTATCATCAGTAGGCTTTCGTCAGGAGGTTGCTGTAACACATTGTAAAATGAAGAATATACGAAACCAAGTGTATCTAGTCCGCGATCGTTGTAGAGTGAGATCCAAGCTAAAAAGCATAAAGAACCTGCTCTGCATGTGCCTCCTAAAGCCATACGCCACGACCAGATTGGGCACTGGCCACAATCGTTGGATAACAAAATTAGTTGTAAATTCCCCAAATGTGATGGATTTACAAATGATGTGTGCGAAAATTGCGAGGTTTTCCTATGTTAAGTACACTAAACTAAAAATTGTTTCAGAAACTTTCATATCTCATAACACTACTATAAATTATGACCTTTTAATGCAATGTTGCCCAGAAGCAACAAACCCTTTTTATGTAATTATCTTTTCAAATATTAAAAAAAAAATTAAATCCAGAAATACGGGTATTTTATTTCTATTGTTATTATTTCCATTCCAAAAATCAACTGAATCCAAGTTTTTGAGTGATAGAGGGTTAAAGATATGATCTAAAGAAGAGATAGTTTTGGGTGGAACTACTGCAACAAACTTTGAGTCTCTTTCATACAACAAATTACAGCTGCAAATATTTCACAATATTTATGTATAATTGTGTCTATGAATGTGCCCAAAAAACGGCAATAGGCTCGCCCCCTATTACGTGGGACTGATACATACCTGGCGAAATGTGGGTGCAGAAATGCACCTCTGCCTACCTCTTCAGGGAATACAGGCGTGAGTTTATGTATGTATGTAATTGTGTCTATATTTTAAGTTTTTTGATAAAACACACATTTTTTTTTTAAATTAAAGTTTACTCTAACAGCATAAACTAAAAAGAATACCTTGACAGTTTGCCATATTGCAATAATGTTTTTTGAAGTTCCTGTGTAGCAGTATATGTCAACTGTTTGTTTTGCTGTTGGTACATCTCGCTCAATGCTAGTTTGTCCTCCCAGATAATGTACTGAAAAGACATAATACAATGATGTACACATAAAACAATTGCAAAATTATAATATTAGAATTTTTATCCACACAATATCGGCATTTTTTACCTAATAAGGAATTACTGCACAAATAAAACAAAACATTAAAATAAAGAGAATCAAGTCTATCTTCAACTCAAGGCATTCTGTCTAATAATTTACAACAAAGTTCACTATAAGATTTATATATGTATTTAACCATAATTTCAATACAAAAAGTGAAAATTGTATCATCTAAACAAGAAACTGCTAATATATTTTGCTCATGTTTACAGTTGTTTCACAAAGCTCAACACATTCAAACACAGTGAAACAAATCTATTTTTAGTCTATTTGAAGACATCTAGATAGTTACCACACAGAGAATTACAATATTAAATAGATGTGGTTTTTAATAATTAAAATCCCATGTAATGCGATCGTAATGCCCTCACTGCATTAGTCAAATATTAAAGTGATACTGAATAATATAAGAAGCATTATTTCGCTACAACGAGCGCGTAATACAAATTTATACTTTCGATTTAAGCATGTGAATAATATCACTGTACCAAGTACTAGGCTGTGTTAAGAACATAAACAAGAACAGTATCGTCTCAATTATACGAAGTAATATTTTTTCACACAAGACTTTGACAAAGTTTTCAAAATAACCTACAATACCCTTTTAAAGCACATTTAACATCATATTAATGATTATAAATAAACACTTACCAACGTATGGTGAAGAGTACACGTGAGTGAGTAAACAAACAAACCACAAAAACGAGAACAGAAGTCCTGAAAGGGCCATGTTTGTTAATCAAACTACATTCGGTTGTGTTTTGAAATCGTTATCACTAATAAATTGATAGAGACCATTAGCTTTTCCCTTATCATGAAGTAACTATAATAATTCAGTTACAGTCTAGACAAGAAAAGCCAAAAATAGAGCATTCTCGCGCGTCGAATTTGACACAACGAATTACCGACGCTTTGTTTGAGATTGATAAATGTCAAATTGGTGTCACTGTCAGGTGACATTGACGTTTGATGGCACATACTAGAGGGGTAACTGTAGTCGATTAAGTATTTAACGCCATAATGGGAGCTAACGCTTTATATTATTTCCCCCCTATAGGCGCTAGTGTAGAGTTAATGTATCTATACAATGTAATAAAATTAAACGTTGTTTGTTTTTAATATCAAAATAACAACTTTTTACTGATTGGAGGTGAAAGTATAGCCGTTACTTATGATAAAAATGTCCTTTTGGTCTGCCTCTCGCATTAGTTGCCTGCTAATCTTTGAAACGGCTGGAACTAGGGTTGCCACCTTTTTTTTCGCATTTAAAGTACATTGGTTGGTGTAGGTAAAAAAAAATGTACATAGTATCAAAATAAAGTGCAATAATTTTTTTCGCATTTAAAGTACGTTGGTTGGTATAGATAAGGAAAAAAGTACATGGTATCAAAATAAAGTACAATTTATTTTTTATGTTTAAAATATATTTTTTGTTGCTTTTTGCAGTTAGTATTAAATTAGTATATCTAATGAACAATTGCACAGCATCTTTACAGTCTATATTTAAATTAAAGTGAATAAGTAATTATTTTTCAATTTTTCTTTTCAAATTCAGAGAGGCTTTGTTTCTGTCGTCTCTTCATTTGCTATTTATCGCAGGAATAACTCTTTCTGTGAATGCTGATGTGGCGGGAATTGATAAAAGAAGTGAAATTACTTTCATTAATCGTTAGGTTGCGTTCAGAAATGGTTAAAAACGACTACTTATGTGTTGTGGCAAATATCGAGTGGCGACTTTGATTCAGCGCCAATTGATTGTTTAAGAGAAAAATACTTCCAACTAAACTTTTTAAAATCAAATCATGTGAAATAAAGTATTTTCGCGTACTTTATTGTTCTCATAAAGTATAGAGTGCAATTACCTGAAATAACGTACAATACTTTATTATAAAGTACGGGTGGCAACCCTAGCTGGAACGATTGCTGGCTGGCTGGACTGGAACGGCGGCTGGTGAAGTCAGAAGTGGTGAGCTGAGTGGTACTGGTGATGTTACGGGCGTGATGATCTTACTGGCTCATATCTAAGTACGGCGCGCCTGTTGACATTTTTCGATCTTATTTCTAGACATTGTGTACCTACACAATTAAAATGTTGTAATGCAAAAACACAATAACAACCTGAAGTCGAACACGGTGCGTATTGCGTAACGTCTTGATCGCAGTCCCCACAGTCCACACTAATGCCGCGGACTAAAAAGTTTATAATACATTCACTTCAAACATATACCAACGCTTATATTCAGTAAAAGGGTAAGCAGAGCAGAGGTATAGGTATTTCTACGCTTAAGCTTCGTTATCCGTGTTTTACTCGTATGTAAGTAATAGGGGGCAAGCTTTTTCCGTTTTTAGGCTCTATGCTCCTACCCAAAAAAAAACTAATGGAAAATCCCGATAAGACGCTCGATCCGGTTATTGGAACTACGACCTCGCCACATTACCCCGCGCACCTATGCCGTTAGACACATACATACATACATAAACTCACGCCTGTATTCCCCAAAGGGGTAGGCAGAGGTGCATTTCTGTACCCACATTTCGCCAGGTATGTATCAGTCCCACGTAATAGGGGGCGAGCCTATTGCCGTTTTTCGGGCACATTTCCAGACTCCGTGCTGTTACTGAGAATTTCCTAATGGAAAAACCCAATAACACTTTGCCCGACCCAGGACATCGAGATCGCACGGCACATACTTGTACCGCGAGACCACGAGGCAGGCCGTTAGACACAATAGAAATATAAAACATCCGGAATAATTTCGGCCTTACCGAATTTCCACGCTGGGAATCGCGACAATTACTTTACAATGTTTAGTTTTTGGACTGGAATATAAAATTATAGGCTGAAAATGCTTTTTTATATTTATCTGAAATCAAACCCTTAAGTTTTGCATATGGAATTCCGGGCAACAGCTAGTTTTAATTATTATTTTTTAAATTCAATTTATGATGGTAAGAACCGACTTAGTCCATGTAATGAACTTTACAAAAAATATAAAGGCTTAGATATCTTTCTTACTTCAGGAGACAGACTTGTTAAATACGCTTAATTGGAAATACATAAATAGTTGAATTTTCTATAAAAGCGTATTTTTTATTTCTTTTTATTTAAGTGAAACTTTTTTTATCAACATATCAGAGAAATTGGTCTTGACGCTGACACTCCGGGTCTCAGGAAAACAAAATTGCTAATCCTGATTATCCTAGTAAGGATAACGGGTCAAACTATTTAAAATGTTGAATTGTCATCGGTCCTTAATAAGTATGCTAAATTTCGAGTTAATTTGATGTTTTGAAGGGGGTCAAAATCATATTCAAAGATTCTGTTACATACTAACATAAGTATGAAGCTAATTTAAAGCTTATTAAAATCTTACAAAAATAACCAATTAATGTAAATATGTCATTTTTAATTTCTGTCACTACGGAACCCTTTTCTATGCGTTGCCTGACACGCAATTACTCGCTTTTGAACTTTCTTCCAGGTAACGTGACATAAGTACGGAGCAACTTTAAACAACTCCCTGAAATGTTAAGATTTGGAGACAGCTTATTTTCACAAACTAAAAAAATTGTACCTACTAAACCTGCGCCTGAAAAGTCAATAGTTCTAAAAACGTTGATGTCAATAGTCAATACATAGAAAGAGTGCCTTCCTCCTCCTCCTCTAACATAGGGTATAAATAAAAAATCGAATCACATTTCCTAAATTTATTTGGTAAAGCATAAATATTACAAATATAAAGTGGTCATGTACTATACGGCGTTAAAACAAATAAGGCACTTGCTTAATTCTCTGTTCACTATATTGTACTTATACTGCATTGTACACATGACTTCATTACTTAATCAACAATTATCAATATAGGAATGCGTTAAAAATACTGTTTATATTTTTAAAGGCCTTACACATATTTTTCATAGTAGAAAATATGTATAATGAAAGAATATTTTATTTTAAATAGAATAAATAGACATAGATGTTAAGATTATAGATTCATGTGTTATTAATCAAATGTGAATTTGTTGGTTTTGTTATTAAATTATTTATTAAATTAATTCAAAACTTTTTCTCAAATCAAATTATCTTTGTTATATCTGCACATTGGTTTTAAGTTTTATAGTAATCTAAACATTTATATCTATATTTACGTAAATACTGTAATATATAGGAATGTTTACATATAAATAAATCACTAGTTCCAAAAACCGTTGACCTTATTGTTAATCATATCATTTGTATGTTGATTAAAAATGATACTCTATGTTATATACGCCCTATATTGTTCATGTAGTAAACAGCGAAAATTATGAAAAACAATAAGTATGTAATTAAATGGAACACTATAACCTAAGTATCAAGAAATTAAAAAAAAAATTTAGTACACACCATAATTTAATATGAAATAAATGTCATTCAGACTTCTAGCAGGAATGTAAGAAAACGGTGTTTTAAAATGATTAAAAGCTGCAGGAGGAATGAATCTTCCATATATTTTATATATTTATACTATAAACTTTGTCTTTAATTATAGGAATACAATATATTTTTCACTAAAATACTGACTTAAATCTTTTACAAATCAAGGTACGGAATACAAGCACCTTACAAGCACAATTTGTAACTTTCCTCCAGTTACCTAAGACTTGGCATGAAACCATGTGCCTTGCGATTTTTTTATTTTTTTATAGTGGTACAACAAAAAAGTTACGTGATATACGTATAATTAGACATTATGTGTGCACTGCAAAGGAAAACTGTATTACTTATAAAAATTATCACTTTTTTTTTAAATATATGGTCATATATTTTCATTATTAGTATACAATCGTCAATTTAACGTATTTTTTTCAAAACACAAGACCTAAGGTTTCATTCCAGTAGAATAAAAAATATCAAAGTGCATACATTACCACATTTTGATTTTTATTTATAAATACAATTTTTCTAATTTCCTTATATAAATCTTTTTCTGATAGTTTTTCCCATGGCAACACAAAATTGTGAAAATTCGCCATTACGGTTTAACAAAGTGCTTTTCATAGAATTAAGGATTACATAATGTGTAAATAGAAAAAAATCTCTGCATTGAAATAACAATGCATAGCCAAATATATATTTGAGTTCATTCAAACTGTATATTTTTTTAAATTAATTTTTTTTATATGTTTTCTTGTAATTTAAAAATAAACATATTTTTTAAAGTTTTAATTTAACTGAAGGCACTTGATTTAGTAATACTAATATATTATAGATCATTTAAATTTGCCGATTATTATACTTTTTTATATATTTTTTTGTAATTCATTGCAAAGAGAATTATTTAAGGCAAAATATTTTTGTACTATATCATAAAAATTCATTTAAAACGTTTTGAATGAACCCAAAGGTACAACAGTGCGGTGGCCTCCTTTATTGCACTAATCTACACCTAGGAACCTACGAAGGCACATTCAAAGCACTAAATTGTTTATGTTGATATATTTAATTCCTTTTACTTAACTCTTCATACTCATCGGCTCGTTATTTGCTGCTGTGGAATGTTTATGTCTGGAATAAAAATGTAGAAACTCGTTAGCATTTCTATTGTAATTACGAAAATTTAAGGAATAAATAGGTTTTATAAAAATATAGTATTTATTAATATTAGATTAAATATCGCTAAGTAATTTTTAACGAAAAAACTTATATTTCAGAATTCTAGCAACACAGCTTCGGAAAACAGTATATTATTATTAGTATTTGGGGGAATGTAGTTTGAGATTCCTATTGTTGCTTCTGTTTTAGGAGCGAGTAGTGTGGGATTCCTAAGGTTTTTACGATTAGAGGGCGGAGGGGAGTGGGGTGTAGTTTTCACTATTGAGGAAGTGATTAGCGTGGGGTAGCTATAATTTGTACACGTTAGATAAAATAATTATGGGGTATTTATCATTTCTATTGCGATAAAACGATTGAAGGAGTAGTGTGGGGTACGTACCTACGAGTATGTTTCCTACAATTGGGTTATAGATCCAATTACTTATATCTTCTGATTAATTTTTTGCAGGGTAAAGACAATTTAGGTTCTTATAAAAACTCTCCCGAGTTTCATCGCTCTGTTTTATTTTTCTGTCGATGTCGATTCTAGTACAAGTGGTGATGGGCTCAAGGTTTAGGCGCGCGGTCGATAATCTCATCGGTCGCGGGTACAAACCCCAGACTACACGCCTCTGACTTTTCGAAGTTATGCGTGTATTCACAATGTATTATCACGTACTTTAATGGTGAAGGAAAACATCGTGAGAAAACGTAAAAGTAAAGTGAGTAAAAGTTCTAAGGAATTTCTTAGGTGTGCAGTCCCGCACTAGGACCGCGTGGTGGACTATGGCCTTAACCCTTTCAGTTGTATAGGAGGCCCGTGCACAGCAGTGGGACGTATATGGGCTGATGATGCTGATGATGATGATCATGATGATCGATTCTGGTGAACAGGATATGCGGTGTGTGTGGGTGTGTGGTGGGATATCTCTATAGTGTATGAACTTCATTCCTTAGTAGGTCTTTTACGATTCACGCTGCTCGCCTATGGAATGATTTGCCAGTCACCGTAGTAGTGACACTATCTTATTTAGAGTTACTTATACCTATGTTGTTTTTGTTATAATATGGTGTACAATAAAGAATAAATAAATATAGTGCGCGGTACCTATCGCTTGCGCAGGTCTGGCGGCACGTAGGTGGCGCCGCCGTGCCGCGCCCACTCTCTCTCGAACTCGTGCTCGAGTATCTCCGCGCCTCGCTTGCGCGTGAGCCCCGTCTCCTCCAGGCTCAGCTCGCACATCTGCATGTCGTCCACGCCTGGAATACACACATGCATACTTTATACGTACTTACTGTTGTGTATTATTGAATTTATATATAAAAGGCATACGTTCTCGATTAATTGATCTATCAACGCTCAAAGCGTCCCTCGCGTAGTTGACTAAAACAACAGCTTGAGAAACGAAAGGCCGCGGGATCGATCCCCGCACCGAGACAAATCTTTGCATAATCCACAAATATTTGTTCCGGATCTGGGTGTTTTTGAAACCGAAAAGTCTCGTAGTTTCTGATACCCACGACACAGGCCTATTATCCTAGTGTGAGGTCAGAACTATGCATGTGACTGACTGTTGGGTATACTTATTTAAAGCACTAAACGGATTGCGTTGAAATTAGGCACGCAGATAGTAGCTGCATAAAAGCTGTAAAAAAGGATCTTTCAAAATCGCCTCCTAAGAAAACGAAACGGGTTATATAAAAAGAGTAAATCTAGTAGATAATGAGGTCCGTACCGGCCTGCAGCAGCACGGGCGTCTTGTCGGGGTGCAGTTCCATCTGTCGCGCGACGTACTGTCCGTCGAAGTGCGCGTACCACCAGCCGCGGCGGTCGGGCGCGTCCCCCGGCGCGCCGGCGCGCACGAACGGGATGCGGAAGTACCGGTGCCGCGCGCCCAGCACGTCGCCGCGCCCGCGGGCTCGGGGCGCGCGCGCTGCACACACACACACACACGGGGTCACAGCTAGGCTTGCCAAACGTACTATAATATATTGTATTGTACTCGGTATATTTAGGGGCGGCGTATATACTGTTAAAGAAATATAAAGTACGCAAAAATACTATATTTTCAACACCAAACAAAATCTAACAAACGAATATTTATTTGGAAAATAATTATCGCGCCTTTTCATTACATTCTGAATGAGGCGAGTTCGTGTAACCGAATTCCGGATTCCGAACGCATCTACAATCTTTTGTTTTTGGCTCTCACTGATATTTATTCTCTATACTAACTGTAGGCACTGGCGCTGGCAGCACGTCAAAGTTGTCAAATATTTTTTAGTCTGTTTTAATTTTTTTTTGTTTTTTTCCACATAGTACTATATTTTTAAGAAGCGTACTATATTTTTTAGAAGTGTACTATATTTTTTCTTAACTTATTTTGAAAAATACTATATTTCGTTGAGAAAATGTTGGCAACCCTAGTTACAGCGCCGGGAGTTACATACAACCAATGGCGGTACTTCCATAGAAGCTCAAAAGCGTGACACATGAATGTGAATATCCTGACCCCACAATAAACAATAATTATAAACTAGACACAATTAACATATAACGCTTTTAGGCTTCTATGGAAGTAGCGCCACTGCTCGGTTACTATATACGAACGATAATACTTGTGTTCCCGATGGGGAAGAGAAATGTATGTATGTTTAGACTATTTAAAGATTAATCTACTAATAAAATTATCTAATTGCTAACTTGGCACGTATCTAGACTTCCTGTTACTAATAATTTTCTAATGTGAAAAACTTTATAAACCTGCAAATCGAATTTGAGACGTCTAAGTTGCACTGCACACACTTATACCGTATATGAAAATGGCAGTTCTGACAGATAAAACTTAGTGTAATAATAATATAATAACTTATCATAAAAAATAGATTAAAATAACTCTGAACAATTGACGAGCAATGACCACCACGCTAGCCTAGTAAAGAAAGATAATAAAATGTGTCATTTTATTTATTTCATAAACAGATTCAAGAAAAATGCTGTTAAACTTAAAAAAAACTTTTGCAAATTTGTGAAATCATAAAAATTTTATAAATAAAAACAAGTAAAGAGAAACTATCGGGCCTCTTTATAATTATTTTCTTACAAAGACATCATGTTTAAATACATTGAAAAATGAAATATACGGACCAGCATCCATTATGGACTGAGGGGCTCTTTCTTGATCAGCCATGGTGGACTTGCGTGCATTCTTGGCCTTCCAAGCGTGGTACACCTTCAGCCGGCGGTGGAACTCGTGACGGCATGCCTATAAATCCATTTAAAATCCATCAGTCAGGTATTCACTCAATTTTTTTGTGAGTTAAATTGTGAAAGAAAAACAATTGAGAGAATTCAAAAAAAGATTGTCGACAAGCCAAAAAAAAATCATACTTTATTCGTTTTTATAATTATAAAATAAATCCAAGTCAAGTATGTTCCCGTGTTTTAATATTCTTATTTCTGATTCCATTATAGTCCTTATAGCTTCCACAATGATCACCGATTGAAACTAAAATGGGCCGTCATTTGCCAATCTGTTCGAGCCGTCAATACTTATCTCTATTCTCTTGACTAATTTCACCCATTTCTCCCCACTGTCCTATTTTTAGGACACTATCTATATTCAAAATGTTTTTTAGTTGTCCTTATTCATATCATTTCAAATTGATAATTTTTGTCGACTGAGGAAGAGCATTATCATCAGACTTCATATGTTGCGAAAAAAAACTATTTTTTTCTCATTTACTTTTCTTAATGTGCTAAGAACTTAAGTTATACATTTCATCAAAAAAATCCAATGTTTTTGATGCTTGGGAACAAATGGGTAAATAACTCGCATACAGCCGGATCAATGTGATGACTTGAATTCTCACCTCCAACAGTTCGATATCGCATGAAGTGTTGATCGTATCTCGCAGTTCTGAGTATTTCCACTTGGACAAGTCGTACTTCTGCTTGCCTTGCATCGCTTGCTGCATCCTCACGCGCTCCGACCTGGTGTACCACATCTTTATAACACACTGTCCTGGCCAACCTACCAGACCGATACTTGGGGACCAAACGAGAAGAGGAAGGTGTAAGCAGATATAGCATTAGTTCAAGCCAATTCGTATATATTTTCTAAAAGTAGCTAAGGACATTGACATATTGATGAACCTTTTAAGTATGGAATAACTAATATTGTGGTATGCTTTGTATATTTATACCATAAAAATTGATTGTAGCCTTAAAGACTACAAAATATGTATTTAGTACTAGAAAATGTCACAGTTACAATATTCGTAGTTTACGTACTGTAGCCTAATGTGGCTGTAATTGGTACCAGAAAATATACTTTGTAGATTTAATTCTACTTGAGTGTAGTTTATTTAAGAAATTAGATTTATTTGATATGTATTAGTTTTTTATCTGATGTATTAGTCTTTAAATGTATCTCCCATATCATTCGATGTAATTAAAAGGTCTAATAGAAATATCCTTTGTCTGATATGAAAATTCACGTATAATACAAATTTTTACAAAGCGTAGAAAAAAATTATTATTAAAAAACCCTCAACCACTCAGACAAACAGTTCTAACCCCACACCAATAAATTTTGTATTGTGAGCGTAAGAAACTAAGAGTGACAATTCGTATCCCACCGCCATATTAGAGGGTGCGATGCGGGAATCGAACCAGCGTGTCTCTATAAAATTAAAGTCTAACGGCTTTTTATAACATAAAACACGTTAGTTAATTTAACAACTATTTAATCATTGACAACTTTTTATGCTGTCAATATCACATTTCAATAAAATCGTACTTAAATTAACTGTCGTTTATTAATAAGGCCCTTAGTTTCCAAAGTATTTTTTAATAGGTTAGTACCACCATAATGGGGTTCTGAAAACTTTTCTTCTTTATTGTATGTTTTGACATGTGACAGGTCATATTTTCAATAATAGGTATAAAAAGTGTGTCATCTACGCTAGATAAGCATTTACACAACTACGCATGCACTACTTAATATATTAATAACAGGTGCCAAAAAATAAGTTAGAAAATATAAACACAAGTATTGACAATGGCGTAACTATGATGTAATTTTACGCGTATCAGTGAAATGAATCTTGTGACTAACATAAAGAACATTTTCTCTTGAATTTGGCTTATTTGTGCCATATTAAATAAGATAATTTGTAATTAAATATTAGACGTTTAAGAATGTATTAGGTAAGGGGATTGGAAAAATATTTGGTCTCAGAGAATATCAACATATAAACCCCATAGATTTCTGATAATATCCGATAATATTAATGTTTCAATTTTAGTGGTAAATTCTTACTGTTGCCTACAATATCATTATAATCAAAGAATTTAATTATAACGTGAATATTTACCTAATAATATACATATGAATATGCTCATACTGTAACGCCATTGTCAATGGAATAAAAGACCATACAAAAGTAACAGGTAATTTAAGAAATAAATAATTAGCAGAGTTAGTTACATTATATTGATCATTTGAATTTTAATGCCCCTGCATTGGCGTAACTAATAACTGTTTCGTATTGATCATACGTAACTAAGACATAATAATTTGCATATATTTTTTAAGAAAAACGATCAAGATTTAAAAAAAAAACCGTCAAAACGTTCTTATATACGTAGCGTGAAGGAGGGTCTTAGCAGGCCGTTATGAGTGTATCGAGTGACGAGAGATGGAAGTCTCAGGACAATGTTGTAACTTTTACGAGCCAGTAAAAAATATAGAAATGTCATTTGGATGGCAAGAAGAATGATGCCAGCTTACGAAACTGAACGCCTAGTACACTACACTGAACTAACGAGTTTGCGAAATCTGATAAAATAAACCTTAATTAACCTCACTTGATTGAAAGCGATCCTTGCCGTCTATGAAAGCCTAGTACGTATAACTCACTCAACAAGCGAATTCATACCTTATAAACCTATATTACCTACATATCTACTTCCCTGCCAACATAGTTACGCCAATGACATAGGGTTATGTTAAAGGTGCGGGAGTACGTTAGTCGAATCACACTGAGTACCTGTTCAATTTATTCTCGCCGTTGACTGTGTCCATTGTCGATAAACTGCGCCAACATATAACAACATTACTTATATTGTCTTCATAATAAATGAGTATAAAAACACAAATAAAGACAAAAGACAATATAGAAGTTCACTAAATGAATAACATCGATTTATATCGATGAATTATTCATCGATTACTAATATCGATAATTTTATTTGTAATTTACTTGTATTTACATATCGATATCTACATACCTGCGCAACTGTGGCGGTGATCCTTCAACATGTCCATTAGTTTCTTTAGCCAGTCTCACAGCCATCTCGTGATCCCTTCTTTCTTGTTCTAGCCTATCGGAATACATTAAATGCAATTTCATTAATATCGATCTAGTATCGATAGTGGAGGCAAAAACCATAAAGGCTTCTAGAAGTACGGCTTGAAAATAAAATATTACTTGACTGGTATTCGATAGACAACACTATTTATCGATAAGTGACAGTATACGTTTCAAAAGGCTGTTAAATGAGAATATCGCGTGATTTGTTTCTTTGAAAATTGCAAATAGGATTCCAAAATAACATTATTAAATCTCTTGAAATAAGATATTAGCATCAAATATCGTATTTAAACCAGATTTTTAAACCCAAATTCATCGATATTAAATCGATATCAAACCACGCGATATTTCGTGACGGCGAATAGGTGTTAACTACGTAATAAACAGCGTGGTTGCCTACACTTATCTCGACTACTGCGTGTACTAGTGATGTATTACCTCTCGCGATTCTCTTGGTCGGTTTTGACGGCCTCTTCCATCTGCTGTTGCAGGTTCATTGCGGCGATGCGGTCTTGTTCTTCTTGTCTTAGCCTTTCTGCCTCCTCCGCTTTACGTCTTGCTTCCATTTCCGCTTTACTGTTGGTAAAAAAGTATTTTCGAAAAGTAATTAGAAAGATCTGTCAATTTAATCCAAGTAAATCTATAATGGATTGAAATTATTCTCCAATTGATACAAAGCAGGGAATTTTACTCCAAATTCATTACTCACAGTCTACGGTGTTCCTCCTCTTGTCTGATCCTCTCTTGTTCTTTCTGTTTGGCCTCCTCGGCGGCGCGCATCTCAGCCTCCAGTCTACGCAACCTCTCTTGTTCTTCTCTGGAGATTATACATAATTATATTATTTAATATCCTACCCAGAAACAACCACAAATCTGACGGTGACCTCACAGCCGTGTAGTCAGATTGAAATCAACTTTGGTTATAGTCTAGTTGTGCTTAAAAGCCAACACTTTTCAAAGTTGTGGCAGACTTAATTGACGAGAAGACGTTTCGTTGTTGAAGATGCAAGTGTAAAATCGATTTTTTGACGTGAAGTTTTTGTTAGTACCATTTAGGTAAGTGTATTTATTATATGTTGAAACGACAATTAGACACATATACTGTATTTTTACATAAAATTATCAATAAATATTAAGACTATTTTGGCGTACCTGTTTTTCTGTTCGACCATAGCTTTCTGCAAGGCAGCCATCTGTGCCTCAACGTCTTTAGTTAATTTTTCACAAAGTTTGTCCAGTTCATCACGGCTCATCTTCTCGTTTCTCTGAAAACAACATTCCAGAATAAATCAATAACGCTTTATTTGACTTGCATTTTTATTTGATTACAGTAAAGTGACCATACTGCATCTGATGGAAATTTTGTACGATCAGTCATCTTAAAATCTCAACTTTATGTAAAAATTTACAGGAAATTGAAGGTATTTTACAACTGAGCTGTAAAAGACGAATTTTAGGGGCCGTTGGGGTAGCTTGGAGCGCAGAGGAGGGGCAGTATTTCAAGCCACCGGTTAACAAGTTAACGGTAAAACATTTACTTAAATGTGCCCGTCACTTTTTCGTATCGAAGCCTACGCGAGGCGACGAAAAAGTTACTGGAACAAAAAATGATGGGTTGCGTCGTTTAAATATGGAGTACCTATGGCCATACCTTCTAGCTCTATCATCAAACCCCAGTTACCATAAAGTATTAAGTACTCGTCAAGACAAATCAAATGAGCCTAAACTCGTTGAGGTTGCGTCGTTTAATTACGGAGTGCCTATGGCCACCTATTGTCTCCATCATCAAACCCTAGTTACCATCTAGTATTAAAGTACTCGTCAAGACGAATTAATAGATCCCAAACTCGAGGGGGTTGTGTCGTTGAACTACAGAGTTCCTATGGCCACCTTCCTGCTCCATCATAAGATCCTGGTTACCATCTAGTATCAAAGTACTCGTCAAGACGAATCAAACGAGCCCAAACTCGATGGGGTTAGTCGTTTGATCATCAGATCAGCTCTATATCATAATAATATTGCATTGTCATCTGATTTATACATGCATGCAAAATTTCAGCTCAATCGGAAACCGGAATGTGGATCAAATTTAACTTGTAAGATTAATTGATTACAGTCAGAAAACGGGACAGGTGAAACTAAATAAACTTGTAATGAAAGCTTGTAGGTAATAAAATATGAAATCTAAATTATTAGAAATAAAATTAAAATTGACTACTCGGTCATACTGTGACGTCAGCGTCTTACGATTTTTATATTATTTTTCGATCAGGGTCACGTAAACTGACGCGAGTTTAACATTTTTTCCCCCATCTTAAAATTAAAAGCTAAAGAAGTTTTCACTTCAAAAAATCTGTCGAATGGTTAAAATAAAGTGTACCTTGATAGTGTCGCAGGCGTCTTTGACAGCGTTGCGCAGGCGCAGTATGTTGTGGTCAGCGTGGTGTCGCGCGGGCCCCAGCTGCGCGGCGGCGCGCTGCATGCTGTCGAGCGAGGCGGAGAGCGCGGACACGGCGCGCACGGCCCGCAGGCGCGGCGCGTGTCGGCGGCGCGCCACGTGTCCGCGCACTACGCGCTGCAGCACCACCAGGCACTGCCGCCGGTACATTATCTTGTTCTTCACTGCCGTCACAAACACACCGTCAGCGCATTGCGGCTATATACTTCATTGCAGTGCCGGTACTTACATACAAGCCCAAAAGCCCAGCTTGCATTACAAAATTCCGAAAATTCTTTAGGCTTTAAATATTTATTCAACAAAAGCTATTTTGAGCGTCTATAGAAAGTGCCGCCACTGCTTCATTGTACATTTATACCTAACGATGCAACGCAATAACTGCAACACGGTCTTCTTTAAGCGTCCACTCCATATTTAAAAATGAGTAAAATTCTAAAAAGTATACATTTTTATTTTCATGTACAATTCGAAATTCGAATTCAATAAACTTTTTTGTGGCCAGCATTGTAAAAGAAAAGTTTTTATTGTGTGACAATACTTATGACCTGACTGTGTATATACAAATTCAGTTAAATGTCCTAAAATGCACAACATAAAAACGTTCAATACCAGTCATCATTTCACATCAACTTACATTTGATAATCGACAATACTGCGAAGATGCTCTTCCTCCACCTGGACTTGACGAGCCAGGACAGCACGGAATCCACGATAGACTTGAGGTTCTCAGGGTCAGACTTCATCATGGTGTCGAATTCTGAGTATTTGCCGGGACGGAAGAAAACTCGCGTCACACCGAACTTGTAGTCTTTGTCTGACAGTCCCAAGCTGTGTATCATCGCCTGAAAAAACATTAATATTGTAACGACAAATACAAAAATTTGGTTGAAATTTTTAAGGTGCGCAGTCCGCCAACCCGTACTTAGCCAGCCTGGTAGACTAAGGCCTAAACCCTGTAAGTTGTAGAGGAGGCCCGTGGTCAGCAGTGGGACGTATATGGGCTGATGATGATATAATTTGGGTGTGAGTAGTTACCTCGCAGAAGACCTTGGGCGGCAGGTGGTGCAGCTTGGCGGGCAGGAAGGGCAGGTACATGTGGTGCAGGTCCTTGAAGGGCGCGCGCGAGGGGAAGCCGCGCTCCATGAGCGCCAGCACGGCGGCCGTGCCGCTGCACTGCAGCTGCGTCAGCACCAGCCCGCCCTCCGTCGCGCGCCCCGCCATCACCGAGTTCGGCTTGATGCAGCGCACGAAGTTCGTGCCCTGTTCACAGCCCGTTACCAACCTCAATCATCAATATTTCCTTCTATATCCTCATGTATATGCCTTCATCAGTGGCAGTACTTCCATAGAAGCCCAAAAGCCTTGATTGCCTTACAAATTACCGAATAATAATCATGAAGCTTTAAATCTTCATTTAACAAAAGTAATTTGACATATAAATGAAAATCCTGATCCCATAATAAATAATTATAATCTAAACAATACACAATTAACGCTTAACGCTTTTGGGTTTCTATGGAAGTACCGCCACTAGCCTTCATAAAAGTGCTATCCATCTATCATGATGGATGATATCATTTGGATAGTAAGGATATCATTATTGTATACCAAGCCACAGCAAAACTACGCGTGTGAGAAAGTATTTAATTTATATTTTTTATGCAGAGTGACAGAAAAATATATTATGATCATTTAAGAGCGTAAACCTTAGGAAGACTAGATTTTGTAAAATTCAAGAGCGTAAATAAGCCATTATCTTATAAAGCGTCAGCTAGTACCACTTTCTTTTGTAAACAAGATATAATACACAACATTGTGCCATAGTTAAAAATCTCGATAAGACTCCTCACGTTTTCCTTGAGCTTGTCCATGAGCTGCGACAGTTGCGACTGGAACTTGGCGCCGACGGAGATGAAGTTGAGTTTCCCCTTGGCGTTGTTGTTGTCGGACGTCTGGAACAGTTGCTGCACCAGCTCGCTCTGCGACTCCTGGACTAGGAACTCCAGGGACGCGTGTAGGGCATCGTTGTTCTTCTCGATGAATTGGTTCTGGGGAATTCAATTCAACATTTCAATATTGTTCAATTTTGCCAAGGATGATTTTCGCAGTATTTTTTCTCCATGTATTGCAATACAATGGAAACCTAGTCAAGGTGCTTCAAAGAAAAATATAAGTACATAAAGTTATTCTGTTATAAAGAATATGTCTTGATGTCTTTCCTATGTATGATGGTTCTCAAAGGAACCCAGGCGTAGTACGATTTTTTGTAAGTTACTTATAATACATGCGATGAAATGAAAAACGTTGTAATGAAGACTCACAGTGTTGTAACAGACGGCGCCGGCAAAGTGTCTTAGTAGGAATCCTTCATCGTCGCGCAGCGTGCGGTGAGCTTTTAGACGGGAGGAGCGAGGCACTTGAATTCTAAAAAAAATTGTACATTAACTTATTCTATGAAAAAATAAACACACAGGGTATATAACAAATGTGTGCAATTCACATGGGTAGAAGTGAAACCTTCAAAAAATTGGACTTCAAGATAAAAAAAAAAATTATGGCTGCGTTCTTTACAATATTATGGCCAAGTATATTAACGGTAAAGCCTTTACTAAAATGTGTCTGTATCTTTTTACTGTCGCTTTTTCGTTTCATCGACTTTCAAATCACAACGAAGCTAAAGAAGTTTTCACTTCCGAAAAAACACATTTTTTATTGGTCTGATGAATAGGATTACCGGGTTTCAATAAATGGGAATCTCTTTTGTCTCATATTCTTTTCGTCGTATTTTTTATCAAGTATGTACAGGAAAGTGTACTTTACCTATTATTGCTGGCACCTAGTTGTTTGTGCACGGAGTGAGTGAAGTGTCCGAACTCTGGTTTAGGCAGCTTCGACTCTTCGTCCAGGAGGTGGAAAATGCCGTGGTTCTTGCTCTCGATCAAATCTGCCAACAAATATTTTAAGTCCAGTTTACAGCTGTTTAAATAGGTTTTTTTTAAGAAACGAAGAGAAATTTGACTTTTCCAGAAAGCAATATTTTATATAGCAACAAAAAATGGTCAGAACTCGATATTATTGCGTGTCAAATTATAAATAGTTTATGTATGTAGGTAGGCAGTGGTTTCGAGAAAGAATGACTAACTTTGTTAATGTTGATATCAAAACGGTACGGGCTGTTATTCGTGATATAATTCGTAGTCAATTTTTTTTTATTAATCTATTTATAAACAAATCACAAATTCTTACCTATGCAGTCTTGGTTGTCAACGAATCTAATTTCAGGAACATTAAGACCCTCCCTCTTGTACAACTCCTGTTCGTTCTTCAATATTCTCTCGTTGAAGAATTGCTGCAGTTTCTCATTACAATAGTTGATGCAGAACTGCTCAAAGCTGTTCATTTGGAAGTATTCTGGAAAAAAGAAGTGATACTAAAGTTGGGATGTTTTGGTATGGGCCAGTAGTTATGAAAGTAACAAATTAGTTAGACTATTAGAGTTATGGGTCCGCCAATGACGTCAAACATGAACGAAGAATAAAATATATATTTTTATGTTAATTTGAGTTTAAATTTAGTACTTACCAAAACCAGCGATATCAAGCACACCGATGTAGTATGCGGATGCTTGGAAGGGGATGCTCACGTTGATCCTGTGCACGATGTAGTCGAACAGCTTGCTATATACCGCCTTGGCGAGAGCGTCTCTTGCGTTGGCTGCCTCGTATGTTTTCAGCGGAACCCTGTTGATCCATACAGGATTTTTATAGAATTGTTCTTATTTTTGTTAGATTAGCACAAAGCCTAAAATGTATCCGGTAAACGGCAATACATTAGCGTCCATTACGTGGATTTTAAAACACATATCTGGTGAGACCTAGGTGCAGAAATGCACCACTACCTTGCACCTTTTGACTTGAGTAATGAATAAATGAGAGTGAACGAATGAGTGACTGCATGAGTGAATGGATGAGTTGGTGAATGAGTGTGAGTGAGTGCAATGAGTGAGCAAACTTGTTAGTGAGTGAGGGAGTGAATGAGTGAGTGCAATGAGTAAGTGAACTTGTTAGTGAGTGAGGAGTGAATGAATGAGTGAGTGAGGAGTGAATGAATGAGTGAGTGAGAGAATGAGTGGGTACGTACATGATGGCGGTGCCCTTGGCGCCGGCGCGCGCGCTCTGCATGAGCCTGGCGACGAGCGCGCCGCGCAGGTCGGCGGGCGGCACCCCCAGCAGGCGCGCGGCGCTGGCGAGCGCGCGCTGGCTGGCGTCGCTCACGGTGCAGCCGCCGCGCGCGCCCGCGTCCTCCTCGAAGCGCACGTTGCCCAGGTGCAGCACGGCCGCCACCACGCTGTACACCGCGCGCTTCTCCGACTCCGACAGACCCACGCGCGACAGCGCCTGCAACACACGCATCGGGTTCACTTACCAATATCATAACTGTCGCTGGATGGACATCATTTTTCATCTTCAACGGTTTTACTAATAAACGTTAGTTTTCGAACATAAACGTGCTCAATCTTGCATCTTCTCGCATCACAATTCGTCATCAATTGTAAAGGACAAACAAAAGTAATAAATACCTGGTGCAACCTCTGGAAATCCTCCACGTCGTCGAGTATGGGATCTCTCAACCCTCCCTTAGCTTGTTGTTGCTTGCTCTTGCGGTCTGCGCTGAGTTTCTTCTCAGATTGTGGCGTTGTGAAATACTGAGTGCAACCGTTTTTCAGATACTAAAAAGAACGAAAACTACTTATAGTAATTAAACTACCAAGATATTTAAGTAAATATAAAAATATACTATTAATATAAAACATATTAACAATTTTCAACATATCAAGCGAGAATAAGTCACAAATATTCACCGTATAGTCATCAGGCTTGGTGATCTCCAGTTCCTTCCTCAGTTCATCAGGAGCACCAGCACACAGCAGGTAGAACACGTGGTAGTTCCTCTCCTCGGCGCTCTGCGTGCATATCCTGGACTTCTCGAGCAGGTAGTGGGAGATATGACCGCCCACAACTTGATACTTGTTACTGAAGTGCACCTCCATGAACTTGCCGAATCGTGAGCTGTTGTTGTTGCGAGTTGTCTTCGCATTGCCGAACGCTTCCAGGATTGGATTTGCTGTAAAATGACGATGCAAAAAAATAATGAGGATTTTTATTTTCAAAATGTACGCAATGTATAAATCTGTCTTAGAACCAAGGACGAAGTCACGCTTCGAGACTATAATGGCGAATTTTATATGGAGTTAGGCGTGTCACGTGACCAGTCAACGCGATACGAGGTGTAGTAAGGGCCATGAAGCAGTCAAGCGAAGAATTGGTTGTTCAGCCATAAGATACATGATTAATGTGGGCGGTGCAGGCAGACAAGGGCAGGCAAAATACCAGGCCTGAAAATGGCGATGAAGGATGAAACAAATACTGGATGAATGCGGTGACCTCTCACCGGCATTACACCATCAGCAAAAGAATTAATTTACGGTATCATAAATATTTTATTAATGTAATTGCTGAATACCTCAGTTGTCAGTATGGGAAATAGTATCTGTTATGGATACCTCACGGCATTGCCGCTTTTAACATAGATGGAGCAAATGCGAGGAGGGAAGTGAAGAAAATTCTTCGGAAAGCGGTGTTGGTGATACCAGTAGGTGATTGCAAAATCATACTTCAGAGTACGGTTTACATTAACAACATTGGGTGAAAAGGAAGCTAGGCTCTTGATCGGTTCCTAACGAATTGCATTGTTACTAAGCCTATATGACATAAGTTAATTTCTTGCATTCCTAGAAAAAACAAGTTGGTACCACACCACCAAAGCGAATCTTTTGCGAATACTAGCATTCTAATTAAGCAGCATTAAAACGTCTCTGGTATATTTAAACTGCGCAATATATTCATAATAAATCAGACTTTCAAATATATTTAACATTTTATTCCAATAAAATATTACTGTTACGTGTGTTTCGTGTCTAAAAGTAGAATATTTATGCACACGATGCATTCCTCAATATATAACGTAATTTATATGTTGTATAACATTTGGAAACTTTTGCCCGTTACTATTATTCCGCATATCTGTGTCAAGCAATATTTACAAATACATCGCCAATGTTGGTGTGTTTGTTCAATCGGTTAACACGAGCTCCAAACAATACAAAAAGGTCGCTGACAATTATGGAGTGTGGTAATGGGAAAGTGTCATTTCAATTTAGTAGCGTTGGAAGCCAAGTTCTTAATAAAGTTGGATCAATAGTTATTGGGGCCAAGATAGATCAATTGACGCAATAATTGTTATTAGAAGGTCGATGAGATTAACAGGTCGTTGATCTGTTGATATTTACAATTCAGCTTAATCTATATTATGAAGAACATGCCATCTGCAGTGATTTTAAGATCATGCAATTTTTTTACAAGAATTATTCAGAATCGTTACTTTTTATTACTACTACAAGTTTTTAAAGCACAGATGCATTCAAGCATTTGTGATAGAAATTGTCGTTTTCCGACTCCACAAAAGACTTAACAAATTTATTTTTCATCTGGTCATTCTTATTTTCATTAGACTACGTGCTGATAGAAAAGTCGTGGAAAAAACCGATTTCTTTGAAAGTAATATTCAATTGAAAGCGATTAAGAGTTATTTTATGCGCAAGTATAATATTGACATTTTATTGAGAGCAGATTTACAAGCGCTCAATGTAAAAGGTCAAGTTATTAAATAAATACTGGTACCGTGGGAAGGCCTAGAAATTATGCTTTATATTTGTAAAACTTGTACAAATTCATCGGTTAATTTTTTAAATCTATCTCTAATACACATTAGTATTATTTATTGAAATTGGCCGTGAGGTAATAACCTAAAGTATAGAACTGACTTACCATCCAAAATCTTCTGTTCCACTGGTCCAGCTCCTTTGGCCCATAAGTCGCACAGATACTTGAGAATGTATTTTGTGGATTCAGTCTTTCCCGCTCCAGATTCGCCCGACACTATGATAGACTGCGACTGCTTGAGAGATTTCATGTCACGGAACGATTTGTCGGCTGAGAACAAAAATATTACAATGCATACACTTCTAATTCATTGAAATGACATTTCGTGTTGCTGAGGTAATTTCTTGCCGTTTCCTCTCCACAGGATTAACTCGTTCCGAAGCGAAAATAGCTTAAAATTGACGACTGTAAAAATTCAAAGGTGGCTGTAAAAGTCTATTTGAATAAACATAATTTTGACTTTGACTATTGTGATTAGCTGTTGAGTTTTGCAACGAAACTGATTATAGCAACGTGAATTGTTATGACAATTATAAATGTAAAATCAACTAGTTAGCAATACTCCCATTCTAAGAGACGACAGAACTGTTCTATATTAAATATAATTTGAATACAATCATCTACAAAGTATTACAAGCCCTACCATAATGTTTATGACTTCGTTTGATACGTTCTAATTTCAGACGAAGAAATAAATAATATTGCGACTGAAACGCGAAATACCTTATTTTATAGGAATTTTATACATACCTATAGCGAAGACATGAGGAGGCAGCTCTCCCAAAGACTTCCCTTGATATTTCTTGATGGTATTTGATGAGTAAAGATCTTTGATGTCCTCGTATGGGTTCACGGCCAATAATATGTTCGCTACGTATGTCTGTAACAAATTTTGCTTTCGTTTATATATACATGCATACATAACCTTGCCTGTATTCCGCTAAGGTTTCAGCACCTCATTTCGCCAGGTATGTATCAGTCCCATATAATAGGGCGTGAGTCTATTGCCGTTTTTCGGGCACATTTCCAGGCTCCGTGATGCTACTGAGAATTTCCTAATGGAAAAACCCAATAACACTGCCCGACCTTCTATATCACACGGCACATACGACGACCACGAGGCAGCCAATGTTTATAATGAAGTGCTCTTTGTATTCATTGTGAATATAAGGTTATTACGTGTAGTACACCAACTCGCACTAGGATAGCTTGGGGAGTGGAAGTCAGACTCAACGTTTCAACCGTAAAGTAGGCCCGTACCCAGTAGAGTAACACAATATGTGTATTAGCTATTATTATTACAGAATGCGTCATGACTTAGGGTTGTGTGATCAATATTATGATTTATGTTTTGCATGAAAACACAATGTATCTCACTTTTAGTACGATTGCCAAGTCTAACTATTTTATTTGAAACATAAAAGATTTTTAATATTGATATGGTCACTATAAGATGGTGTCTGCATAATAACTTAAGACAGCAGTTCCCTTAAACGGGGACTGAATAAATTCATCGACTTGGTATCATATGCATCTCACAACTTTTTACGGCAGAAGAACTGAGTTGCGAGACTTGTTTTTTTTTACAAGTTTTGTTTTTTATGGGATAATACGAAGTAACTTAGTGCAATGCCATTAGACCTGCCTTTTACTTCATTATGCAATACAATATATGCTGACAGCGACCGCTGGCTGCTCTAAACGTTTGGAATTAAAAAAATCCACCAGCATTTGTTTAATGGAAAAAATATATTTTGCCGACATATTAATGTTAAAATTATGCATATTTTAAACCATCTCTATTTCGCAATCAGTTACAAGCGGAGCTGTCCTATGCAGCACTCTATTATTATACAGTTTTTTTAAGTTGTTTTTTTAGTCTCGCATAAGTTCGATTTTTTATTATCAATAACCAACTTGGTTGCTACGTTTATATGTAGTATGTACACACAACATATCGCACTCTTAATACAATAGTGTCGTATTTCAAAATGGAATATTTTTGAGAATTAGTATAAAACTAATTATATATTAACTTCCAGGTCCTTTCTTAGTAAATGTAAAGGAATAATGACTATTTATCAAACACTTTAAAAAAATTTAGATAATGAAGTTATTTCAAGTTCGTCATATTTAGAGTTACAATTTTATTGTATTAGAGGAGAAGGTGGTAATGTGACCCCCGCAGGTATATTGGCCCCCTTAAATAATAGTTAGTTCCCATAACGCCGTCTAATATTATTTTGGTGCAACGGGACCATTTTAGTATAGTATTGATTTATTACCCTACAAATCCGTTGGGGGCGGTTACGTTCGTTCGTCATTTGAACAAGTCGAAACTCGTACCCGACAAACTTATTTTTCGGCTGTGAGTTTTATTCCATAATTTATAAAAAAAAAATAGTTTTTGCTGTTGTTTTGGATATTGTGTTCGTGACACTGTCTTCTACGGGATATATAAGGTAAACATGCATTTTTTACATTTTTTCAATTGCTTTAGGTTGTTTATCAAAATATTTTCAATAATTTTAATTTGGCCCCCTGACATTGGTTGTATCATGGCCCCGGGGGCCACATAGGTAACAAGTTCATTCATATATTTTTTTCGCGGTTTCAGATGCCTAGACAAACTGTGTTACCTCTATCTTCGATGAAGAAACCAAACATGTGCATGCAAGAGAGCATCAGGTATATTTGAGCCACCTACGATGATTTTTCCAAGGAAAAACTTTACGGATATTTTGTTCAAAAGTGGACCTCCTGGAACGATTGGCAAAGTTCATCCATCTGGTTGGATTCGGTCCAATTCGTCCACTGAATGTTTCAGGCAGTTTATTGATAAATATTTTGTTGATTCCAATACATTTAATGTGACCCCTCCCGGGGGCCACATTACCATCAGTTGATCTCGAGATGCCAAATTTGATTACTTAAGAATAAATGATAATTTTGATTTTATTTAGCGAATTTCTTTTGTTTCTTAGTAAGATATGTACACACAAATAAATACGTAACCCAATAAAACATTTTCCATATTTTTAATCCCTTTACTTTAGAAATAAACCCTCAAAAACAAAGTGGGGGGCCACATTACCACCTTCTCCTATATTAGTGCGATATATATTTATTTCATATTAATATTCAACGTGCGTGCATATCGAATTAATTTTATACTTCATATTATGTATGACGTAGAGATGTAATGAGCGCCTTTATTAGTGTGTGATGCGAACGCGAAACAATTTAACTGAGTAAGCCGTAACAAAGATATTAAAAAAAAACCCATGTCTAATATAATACTGTTTGACATATAAAAAATATATAATAACATACACATTCTGATATAACAATTAGACTATCTTGTATGGTGAATATCAATTAGTCTGAGAATTTCTAGCTTTTTTGTCTCTGAAACGTTCGGATTAAGAATTTATGTGTCTAAATCGATTCTACGGCATTTTATGGATCTATGACCTATCTCTCATTTCCATAGTCTTTGTATCTCAGGGTGCATTCCAAACTTTTTATAATTGACAAATTGATCACCCTCTCCGTCTATATTTTCCAATACATAACCCAGTACTGGGCACAGACTCCTCCTATCATCATCATCATGTTTAGGTCTAAGTCCACTCTGGTCTACTTGGACTAGTATTCATAATTCGAACAGCCATCACTATAGAGTAAAAGTGTTCGTCCGTGACAGAGGCGGCTCTCGGCAATCAATACAGCACCCGATACAGTGATTACGTGTACTTCTCAAGGTGAGAACAACTTCAGCGCTCGCGGACTGTGACGCACCGTCTGTTTGTACTTACGTATATCTTGTTCTTCTTGTACCGCGTGAGGATGTTGTTCAGGAGCGTCGCCTCGTTCAGAAACATCAGCTCGCCTGGAATGTGGAGAGGAGATATGTGATATGTTAAAGAGACTATGCAGTCAAGTTAGTTATAGGCGGTATGTTATAAAAAATATATGTATATCACATTATCATCATCATCATTCGCCCTTATACATCCGACTGCTGGGCACGGGCCTCCTCTACAGCTAAGAGGGTTTAGGCCTTAGTTTACCACGCTGGCATAGTGCGGGTTGGCGGACTACACACCTAAGAAATTTCTAAGAACTTATAGGTGTGCAGGTTTCCTCACGATGTTTTCCTTCACCGTAAGTGATGATTAATTGTGAATACACATAACTTTGAAAATTCAGAGATATGTGCCTAGGGTTTAAACCTGCGACCGCCGAGATTCTCGACCGCGTGCCTAAACCTCGAGGCCATCACTACTTCACATTATATTGATTATGGTCATGTTTGGCCCGCTTAAAGCGCTTGAACCTTTTTAACGCTCTACATATATTCTACTTGCGGATAATACATATTTAATAATTATATTATGTAGTCACAAGTACAGAAGTATTTAGATGGTTAACAAATATCATAAAAACCGTAAAACATGTTATCATCGTAGTATTGAAATGTATGGTAACACTTTGGACGGCGCGGCGGCGAGAAAATTCCTTTGACCTTGCATCACTGCACGACATTACGTAGTGTGTATATATTTTTAAAGGTTTAATATCTGAGGTCATTTATAGCGCAAGTTGAGGAAATCAAAGCCATTTTCCTTCTTGAAATTATTTACTTTAAAATATGCCCAAAGCCTTCGTGAAGGTTTTTGCTGTCTGTCCTGTTGACTTTTTACTGACAAGTTATTTTCTAGGGCTCATTTGCGTTATGAGTGACAGTAATTGACGACGACGTTCTTGAGCGTTACTTTGCAGATTTTTTAAATTATATTGTGAAGAAATTATAGTATTGAGATAATATAGACGGTAAACTTGTTCGTAAACTGGTCATATTAACTTAATTAGGGAATATAATCACAATACAGTTTTTTTTTTTCATAATTTCGAGAGGGATTGCAAGTTACATACTTTGACGCTAAAACTAAACTTGCTGGAAAATGGGATAAAAGACTAATAGTTAGATAATTTTTGGTTATTTTTTTCAAATATTAAGTCTAACGAAGTAATTAATAACTAGTTTTAGTTAGATGTTTCTAATGCACACACGGTATGCTCTCACAATCGAGTACTTTACTTACTTACTTATGCGATTTCTAAGTCTAGTCAATAAAAAGAGTCAACTTACAGTTATCATCAACATCCTTGTTGGGTTCTCCGGCGGGGAATATGTCCTCGAAGCTGCACACGCGGCGGGGGTACTTGTTGTCCAAGGGCATGACGTCAGCCTCCTCCCCCATCAGCTCGTGCAACCGAGCGATCACGAACCCCTCGTTGGGGTCGCGCACCCATACCAGCTGCTTGTCGATCGTCATTGTTTACTGGAACAAAAAAAATTAAAGATTAGAATTATAGGACAAAGTAATATTAATCTTGGAAAAAAAATCTTTTCGGTAATACAGGCGTTTTAATATGCAAACTTTTAGCTGCTTTGTAGGAATATGAGAATACTAGAAAGATTATCGATTCGAGTTTATTATTAATCCTGACATGTTGTTGACGACACTGCATGTAACTGTAAGCCTAATGACGTCCAAATTGGTAGTTGACAAATTATAAAAACCTGCTCAAATCTTTTATTGGAGCTCCGCTCAAAGTAGCAGATAAAATATACATTTTTCAATTGCTGCGAAAAATACAAGCTAGTTCAATGTAGTCTTTGTGAAATGATGATTCGTAGGCAATAATAGTCTTGCGGTATTGCTTGGGTTTTATGTAAATATTTTCCTTGTAGGTAAATGTGGCATATTACATAAAAAATGTTCCTCCTTTCTTTAATGGCCAGGACGTTAAAAAAAACTAATAAAAAGAAAAGGACATGCACAAAAGTATCTAATAGTTTCTATTTTCTATGTACCAACAGAAGATATCAAGAATATGAAAGTAAGCAATTCATTATTCATTCATTTAATAACTTCATTCGTTGTATCGAACACCCCACTAACCTTAACTTTACATTAATTTCAACAGAATCCTCTCACGGTAGATGACAGGATCGTAATCATTTAATTCCGGGGTCAGCTTTCAATATTGTCACGCAACGCTGATTTCTCGTGTTATTTTAATTAGATTTACACTTCCGGCCGCATGACACTGTCCACCCGCCGCTGTACTGAATAGATGGGGCCATCTGGTCATCGTCAATTATATTAATTACCGTAAAGTGGGGCTACTTGAACACCCGGGGGCTACATGAACACGAAGCGTACATGTTTCAACTTGTCTCACGAAAGTGTGATGCGGCTGCGTCTTTGTTTATTTGTGTTTTATTTGTGTTGTTATAGATATTTAGTATATAAGAATGGTGCGTACGTATCAAAAGACTCCAGGATCAAAACCCTACAAGAATTATAAAGTGGATGACCTGGAAAAAGCTATGGATGCAGTTCGTGGGGGGATGTCAAAGAAAAAGGCCGCAGAAACATTCAAAGTGCCTCGGCCAACTTTAGTACGGAAGATGCTTGGAAGAAATATGAAACCTGTTGGACACCCAACTGTTTTAAGTAAGTCTGAGGAGCAGTTGATTTCTGAAACCCTTGCAATTGTAGCGAATTGGGGATTCCCCTTGACGAGGGCAGACATTCGAGATATGGTCAAAAAATATCTGGATAAACAAGGCAAACAGGTCAATGTCTTCAAGAACAACACCCCAGGGCCAGATTTCATCGATTCCTTTATCGCTAGAAACAACTTGTCGATCAGAATTGCGTCAAACATTAAGCGGTCCAGGTCGTCAGTCAACCGAGATGATATAATGAACTTTTTTAACAACGCCGAGCTTGCCCTTTCGTCAGTGAAACCTGTAAACCTATACAACTATGATGAGACGAATGTCACTGATGATCCTGGTGCTAAAAAAGTCATAGTGCCAAGAAATACAAAAAGGGTCGAAAGAGTACAAGAACATTCTCGGGCTTCTATCAGCATTATGGTTTGTGGGAACGCAAATGGAGATTTAATTCCTCCCATGGTGGTGTATAAAGCACAAAACCTATATGACAACTGGACTCAAGGTGGACCAGCCGGTTCTAAATATGCCAGCAGCCCAAGTGGATGGTTTGACATGAACCTTTTTGAAAAATGGTTTTTTGAAATCTTGTTGCCGCATGTTGAAGCCACTCGCGAACCAGAAGATACAGTTGTATTGTTGGGAGACAATCTAGCAAGCCATTTTTCTCCAAAAGTTATTCAGGCTTGTAAGGAGAATAAAATCTATTTGTCGCCATTTCCAACAAATGCAACCCACCTAATGCAACCCTTGGATGTTGCTGTTTTTGCACCTATGAAGAAAAAGTGGAGAGAAGTGTTGGATCGATGGAGAAAGGAAAGCAGGTATCCTGGGTGCATCCCGAAGGAACAATTCCCAGTATTGTTAAGTAAACTCTGGAGAGCAATCAGCGACACGGTCGGCGAGAACCTGAAATCAGGCTTTAGAGCTACTGGCTTGCATCCGCCTAATCCAAATGAGGTATTAAGAAGGATTCCTGATGGTTTAAATGAGAGTGATAACAGAGATACATCTGTAAGAGTTTTAGATGCAAGTTTGCTGGAACTATTGCAGGAGCACCGAGGAAGTGGCGATAAACAGAAAAAGAAACGGGGGAAAAAGATACAACCAGGTACAGATGCGTCCGTTGCTGTAATTGCCACAGAAACAGAGGCAAAACCACCTCTAGCAACACCCGAGATTCCTACGGGTAAACTACAAGCTCCTGCTTCTCAAGACCAGCCTTCTTCTTCAGGTATTAAATTGAATTTTCGGAAAGAAATGCCAGTTCGCAAAATACGTAGAGGAAAAAATATTGACACGTCTACTTGTGGTATTTGCCGCATAAATTGGAAAGACGACATTGGTAAGATTGAATGGATACAGTGTCTGAAATGTAAATACTGGATCTGTGGTGCCTGTAACAATGGAAGTACAGATCCATATTACCATTGCTGCCGCTGCGATAACTCGGAAGAGGAAGAAATCTGCGATGACAGCGATCAAGACAAAAACTTTGTTCCAGACTAAATAGAGTTAGGTAAAATTAAATAAAAATGTGATTTAATTTAAATGTGATATCTTGTGCCATGACATGCCAAAGGTTGTTTCTTTATTTACGTTTAATTTTTGTTTTCTAATATTGTTTAAAGTAATTATATGATACACTGCTAATAAAACGTTTGTAAAAATTAATAAACATAGTTTTAATAATGTTTGCTTTTTATTTTTCATGTTTAACTCAGTAAAACTTTATTTTTGAAGTAACGATGTATTCCTTGATCCTTGTGCTGCACTTTACGGGGCTACTTGACGATCCGAGACGTAAAATAAGAAAGTTTCCTAGAAAAGATATTTAGTGATCAAGAAGCCCCAACAACGGGGCTACTTGAACACCGCTTTTTTTTTAAAAAAACTCTATTTTGTATTACATATTTTCAATGTTTTATATTAGCTATGAAATCCTAACGGTTAGGTCGGTACGATGAACATATTTTTGTTACCCCAACGTTATTTTTTCACGTTGTATCTCAAAAAATATGCGAAAAACGTGTTCAAGTAGCCCCACTTTACGGTATCTTATAATGGTGGTAGCTTTGAGTGTTACATACCCAAGAATAGAATTAGAAGGACGGTCGAGATAGTAATGGTCTGGCAAAGCTTTAAACTTTAAGCGTGCGTTCAAAGTAAACTATAGTTAATTTTAAGTATTAGAGATTTGATAATTTGAAATACATAAGTGAGTTTAATATTTCAGCCACGCTATACCAGCGTGGACTAAAGACTCACTATATCCACTTAATCTTAACTTGCATATTATTAGTACTGAAACTTGTTTTTTTGTTTCAGTATTGTTATTATAAACGTATATAAAATAATTGCAGGATGCAGAAATTACCTATACAAAAAACAAAGGTCATGCCAATATTTGTAAGATCTTTACACAGACGCAATACATATACTTATTTCTAGGCTATAAAGTTTTGCCAAATATGACGACTTTAAATGTAAAAAAATTTTTATTTACTATTATTAAAATCGGATTATTAACAACTCTCAAATATAGTTCTATTTACTTTAAACCTTAAAAAAAAATATTTAATATCCCATTCAATTCTGTGACGTCTGTGACAAAACGAGCGCAACGTATTAACAACAATTAGTACGAACATAAAATACAACTAATAGGTCTCGCTAAATGCGTCATAGTTTAATTGTTTTGATGCACAGTTTGCTTCAGATACATACACATTCTGAAATTATAATGTCTACCTGTCTAAGAGTTGTCAAAATCCACAAATAAACAGCCATGTCAAGTTAACAACTTGCATACGGCTAGTGTAATAAGCTATCTCCTAATTTCTCTTTATCGTAGGGCTGAGCCGTGTGTGTACAAACGGGTATTTATAAGACCAACTTATTTTAAACAAAAATGCCACAAAACTTCGAGATACACATAAAACAAACCTATCAATATTTTTTTATTGATTTCAATCGATATCAGTTTTATTCACTAGTTTAAGGTTTTACAACACATACCATACACGCATCAACACGCGTTGCAACGTCATTAACCTCCCCCATTGAAATTCAACTCGCACAAATCAACAATCGATATAAATCGATTAACAACAATAACCGCCGCGTATGGAATACAAAACACGAGACGGGAAACAAAAACGTAAATAAATTACATAACTTAACACGGTATTAAATAATTAGACATACAGTAACAACGAGAATACAATTAACTCACTTTCATGACGATAAGGCATAGTGTAACACTTTCATGTTGTGTAATATTTATTAAATAAAAATCTGCGGGCAGGTCTGCGTGGCCGGCACTGTCACGGTTGGTGAGCGGGCGGAAACAAAAAATTCTTTGACGTCATTATGGTGTTTAAATTCAGCTGGTTTTTTATCTAGATTGTTTGATTCACGTGTGTAGGGTCAATTCTTACGTATTATTTGGGTAGGTTTACAAGATTTTAAGGAAGTATTGCTTGACTAATTGTAGTTAAAGTGCAGTAAATTTGCCTTTTGAAACTAACGAGGAATGGTATTTTTTTGTATTTAGTTTGAGATTGTAGCCAAATGTAGGTAAGTTGAAGAAGTCACACACACTTTATTCTATTCATCCTAAAAACTGGCGTTTGCCTGTCTAACGATTGCACACCCATAGTGTTGGCCATAAAAAATCGAAAATAGTATTCATTAAAACTATTCTATCTGTCTGCGATACATCCTGTGTATTATTCCACAGGTTACTAAAGCCTGTGGTCTATGATATGTATTATTAATAAAGTCACGCAATTGTGTATATATATTTTTTTATTTAACCGCAAGCAGCACGAGTTTTGGAACAATAACCACACATATAATTGCATTTAATTGCCACGTGTTTAAATAATCTATAGTTATATTATTAAGCTGAAGAGTTTGTTTGTTTGAACGCGATAATTTCAGGAGGTACTGGTTAGATTTAAAAAAAAAATTCTTTTATCGAGGAAGGTTATATGCTATATAAAATTACGCTACGACCAATAGGAGCGAAGAATCAATGAAAAATGTGTCAAAAGGGAAGAAAAAATATAAAGTTTCGATACAAAGTTGCGGGCAACAGATAGTATGTCATAATACAGTTGAACAACTGTTTAAGAAAAACAAGTGAATCGATGACGAGAATGACGAAACTTGAAGGTAAACTTCGCCTGTTGTCGGGGACCGTTGTTAATAAGTCTTTGAAATGTATGCATATTGATTTAATTAAAATATATTATTTATTTAACATGACGTATACGCATTATATGAGAATTATATGCAAGTTCGAAATGTGAAATGAATTAATGAAAAATTGGAAAGTAAAGTTATAACCTCTCGGGAATTATAGGTCAATTATGTTTGAATAAGGATTGAAAAAAAGAAGAGACTACGGTATTTGGTAAATAAGTTATTATAATCTAATCTAATAGGAAAATCTAATAATCCTCTCATTATCACACCTATTCTTCCAGTATAAAATATGGATTAGGAAATTAATAGAGATAAAGTTAGGAATATCTAGGCTCCCGCAATATTAGTAACAAAACACAATGGACCAGCATGTCTTACACTTAAAAACAAAAATAATTTATAATAAGTCATAAAACACTGGTGCAGGGATAAACATTGGTCAAACGTTTAAAAGCCATGTTCTTAGACACTAGTGCACCAAGGCTCGATTAGTATAGTATGAATATATTCTATTTATAATCCTACACAGAAGGATTGACGGACAGATGTAATAAAACTAATAAATATTCATTGATATCAGTATGATGTGTTGCGTAAAACCTTTTTATATGATACAATGCATTCTTGTAGGTCACATTTTATAAAACTACAAATGGCACAAAAAGTAATTGCCTTCTGAATAATAAGCAATTTGTACAGACTAACGCCAAGTCTGATATGATCGATATTTCAGAAAATTCATAATTCTTTTTTGCAAAGGAGCTCTTTTCATTAATAAAGATCTCTTCCACACGTATGAAATTTGGGCAAGTTATTCACTATTAATCAAGCTTACAAAAGGAGAAAAAAATGCATAGCTTAGTACACGAGAAACAGTCCACGGTATCGACCTTCAAAAGGATACGAGCGTAGGATTGTTTAGGGTCTCGTCTACTCCAGACACAATTGTAATCGATGCCAGTGGAAAATCTATTTGGACCGCACCAGGACTTATGAAATGTCAACGCAGTCATGTTATTTCCTGTTAAAAAAATCGCGAAAACAACAGTATATTTCTAGACGAAACTAATCGCTTTCATGACCGTAAAGGTATTCACTTTTTTGCCCTTGACCCTGCGTTTTGTATCTGCTAACATCAATAAACTTACAATTAAACGACGTGCAAAAGTTATTTATAAAGTTATCGGGTTTCAACAAGATAACTATCATGATAATACGTTAATTGTCTGCGATAAATGTTGAAATATTTTACTATATATCCGGCTTTGTTATTATGTATGTTACAATTGGTAATACATAATATTTCTAGAATTTATACCAGATGTAAACAGACCATAATCGAAAACTAAGGCAGGTAATAGTAACCGTGATTGTAAACACATTGATGCTACAAAATCCGAAAAGAAAAGAAAATTTTTGACGTTTTCTTAATCACCATTTTACCTATTTTAGTTTTTAATCACGAGGTCTGTTTACAACATGTGGATTAAAATTATTTTTATAGATGTGACAACTAAGTCCTGGCGACTACATTGTTTAAACTTGAGTTGTTATGTTAGGCTATGTAGGCACATAAGCGATAAATTCGTGAGTAGTGAATCAGTCTGCCAATAATTTAACAAATGCACATACGCGTATATGCTTTAAGACGAACAGGAGAAACTGATACCGCAAGATGGTATTTGTAAACCTTAAACTACTAAATATCATGTACTTTTTAGGTCTAAATATGCACTAAAAAGTAGGTAAATAGAAAGAAAAATAAAGACGGGAAAAGCCGTAAAAGAATATAAAAATATTGGCCTAAGCTAACAAACTAATGTTATGAACAGGCTAAAACGTGACGACCCAGTTTCACCCATACAATATAATTGCACATAATCCAATCTATTTTCAGAAGGTAATTGAAAACTCAACAATTACATGTATAACTTAAAATGGAACTATGGCGTAAATAAACGCATTTTAAATTACCGAGATCAGCGAGGAGAAACTGAGATGTATGGAACTGTGATTTGTGGAAATTGAGCATAAAGTGTGCTTGCACTTATGTAAATTGATGTAGACATCCGTTACAAATGCGTACGATATTAATAATAGAATTGTAGGTTATCTGTACTATGCTTTGTTGTAGCTAATTTCACGGACAACTTTTATTCGGTGGTGGTGGCAAGTACCTCAACAAATAAAAAAATAATTGTATGCCCTACAAATATTTGTTCGATATTGCTGTTTGTACACAAGGAAATTAAGCCAGATTCCGACGTAGCTTAATATAGATAGGGTTTTAAAAGGAAATAAAATAACTAATAGCACAATATATTTACGATAATATATTTTCTAGGACTTTCTATCTTATCATAATATGATAATCATTGAAATCAAGCAATAAAATGTATCTATAGGTATAATTTAATCATTCAATTGAATTGACAATGATCATACTATGAGGTTAATACAATTTTGTTTTGTATTTTAGTAATTTTAAAACTTTGAAACCGGTGATCGTGGTAGATGCAGTATACTTGCTTACATTACGGTACTAAATTCAGCTTATCAACATACGAGACATGGATAATATTAGTGGAGTAATGCATTGGAAGTCTGTCTTTTGTCCGTTTTTTCTTTTTCTTTTTTATTTATTAATTCTTAGTGGAAGCACTTAGTCTCGAAATATACTCCGTAAATTGTGCGAATTCTCAAACTACAGATTTTTTTTATTATTATTATTAATACGCAAATATACCTCATTTCAAGTTTGTATCAAAAATATGTTCTTTTATACATACAACCACTTATTAAACTAATGTCCCACAAAATCATATTTCTATTCATTTCATTCATACATTCCTGTTTAAATATAGATTCGTTGAACCACATCAAACATCACTATTTGAAATTCAGTTCATAAACATCGATCCGCAGATAAAACTCCATGAATCATCACTTATCTGCATCACTTAGATAAAACACGGTTCATAGCACCAGCCAGTTTCCATCATCACGGCACATCAATCAAGCGTTCAACCCTGGCATTTCAGGCACACGACAATAGGGTCTTGGGACGGCTTGCGAGACTTCCACAGCCATGGCATTTTAGATTTAACACCTTTACATTAGGGGCGAAAATTGTTTGGGATTGCAGCTTTATTGTTAACGTTATAGAAATGACCTGACTACCTTCAACCGTGCCATTTAGCCAAATGTACCCTGACCGCGCCTTTTCTGTCCCCTTTATTTTTAGGGTTGTCATAAATGTATTGTTTGGATGGAATGGAGTTCAATGAGAAAGTGTAGTGTTATACGATATTCAAGTAGAAGGTTTTTAAATTGTGACAGGGTGAATGTACGATGAATTTGATCAAATTCATCGTACATTCAATAGCTTCAATAGCTTCAGAAAACGTGATTTGCTTAGAATTACATAATATGACAAATGAAGATATAAACAACAAAATATATTATTAACAATAAGAAAAACAGGATAGAAATTTTTGATATTCAAATCACAAAATTCAAGAATTAAAAGCATTGTCTTTCTTTTTAATTATGAATTTGTAATTGCATAAGCACTTTTCGGGCAGTGACGTCAATGAACAGCACTTCCTTTTCTAGCGAATTAGAAGCTTTTCCTAGTCTTCGAGACAAAACTATATCAACTTAATAATTCCTCAAAATATTTGTAAAATACTTACTAAACTTGCAAAATCATTTAAATAAAAACACCCATTAGATACCCCTAAATAAACAATAAAAGCCAGACTGTGAAATAAAGTATTAAGTTCAAGGCTGGTCTGAGTAACACTAATTGTCGCAGCGTGATGCGGACGACACAATGAACGTCATGTCATTACAGTGTTCATTCGTTTGTGCCTTCATTAGTTTGTCGCTTGTCTTTTATTCAGGTACGGCTTAATAACCGAACTGGTAGATAGTTATACACTGAATCCAAATCTATTTGGAATAATATAAATGCGAAATTATCTCAGTCTATTAAGCCTTCACGCCTAAACCAATGGACCGATTTGAATGATTTTTGTTATGGAGACAGATAGAACCTTGAGAAAGGACGTAGGGTACTGTTATCCCGAAAAATGTTTCTGTGGTATGCGGACAAAATTATAAATTAGGTCGGGCGGAGCCCCATAGCTAGTAGACTATAAATAGTAGAAATGAATATTAAAAATCTTTCAGCAATTGACATAATAACGTCGGCATTCTCTTGCAGTTGCATAGACATTGACCGTCGACACTACTCGAGATTTACATCTAATGGTAGCATATCGAGTGAATCCAAATATCTACTACAATGTTCACTTCGTGTTGTTGATAGACATCGCCAAGTATTTAACATGTTTGATGTTCCAACTGGCACAAGTGCAACCAATTAACTCTTGTGCCGTGTTAAAGCATTGACCTCAACGTTTGAACTCCAGTTCAAGGTTGCTTATTGATTTTGTGCCGTCGAATGTGGTGTGAAGCAATAAAGTGAAACACATTTCGAATTAATTTTCATCTACCATATTTCTTCACGTGTATTGCATCACTTTTTAAATTACTCGATATTATCCTTTCTTGCTTTCGATTTAATAATTTCAACCAAAAAAGCAACGATATACTATTTTCCTTTAGGACCACACCTTAATATGCTCCATAACTTTATTTGGAAATCGTTTACGCCATAGAACAAGTGTTCTAAATTATAGAACAGGGCGGATATCATTGAGACCGTTGCATTTTTGTCTCATATTTATTATCCGAATCAACCATCTAGAGATCATGCATATTTTTTTTCATCGGTTACATTATGGAGAGCAATATATATGCTTTTAAAGCAGATTGCAAAACTGCTCCGTAACTAAAGAACAAAACAATACACGAAATTACTAATGAAGTAAACATTATTTTCCCAGTAGCACCAACACTTATTCAGTTCGCGCTAGCTAGCTATGCGTAACATGAATACATGGACAAACGTTTGCAAAACAAAGAGATCTTTTGCCGCTGATAATGGAGATAACAGCGAGATTTTCGCAGCGAATTCAAGAAGCGAATATCATGACGTCACGTCAGTGGTGAATGTTTTGACGATCACCGTGATGCAAAATGGCTGCGATTCCGATCCTTGTAAAGAGTTGTCAGGGTATTGTGAGACCAAAGTATCTCTCGTAATATATGATTCTTATACACGAGATTTGTAAGTTGTGGTTTACCTTCTTCAAATAGGCGAAGATACCGAACTTCTTGGTACTAATGATAAGACTAGTGGAAAACAAATAGGTATTGCAATTCGACTCTTTATAAAATATAAAAAATATATGAGGTGGAGTACTTATGTGAATTTTAAAGTATAACCATTGCAAAGAAAAAACCTCGGAATCATTTTTTTAACTAGATATTATGACCAACATATATGATGCAATCTCTTTTAACATGCTAAACGAGCATGCATGCTAAACGAGTCAATTCATTCTCGACTCACGCTGATATTAGAAAGGGAAATTGCTTTATTTTCTGATGAAATATGGATTTGTTATCGATGGGAAAAAACTGGTCGTAGATGCAAATGATTTATGCTGTAAGTTTAATGAGAACATGTAGATTTTTTTCTCACACCTTAAGAGAAAGAAAGAAAAAAAAAACGCAGTTGTCCAAATGTCGAATGGAATGTCCGAATTTGCTAGCTTATAGTGAATACCATCACATGGGTTGATGTTGAAAAAAATATCCTCGGTGAAACTTGTATAACTCGAAAGGTCCTCTCAATTATTTCTTAGATAACTAAATACTACCGCCCCGCAGTAGCTCGTCGCGGTTGACTAATCACGAGACCTAATCGTAGAAGAAATCTATACATTAAATTTTAATAATTTTATTCTCTTATTGTAATTCATTTTAATTCATTCATTCATTCATCATCAGCCCATATACGTCCCACTGCTGGGCACGGGTCTCCTTTACAACTGAGAGGGTTTAGACCTTAGTCCACCACGATGGCCTAGTGCATTTTAATACAATACTGTTACACCCACCAATCGCCAACTCGCACTAGGCCAGCGAGGTGGACTAAGGCCTTTTAAAACCCTCTCCCGTGCCCAACAGAGGGACGTATATAGGCTGATGATGATGATGATGACTGTTATACCCCAGGTGATGCGAGCGATCTTTGAAATTAGATATAATTACTAGTCAATTTACTGTGTAACTTGGTATTTGTACTGTTCTCTAGACATCATCAGTTGTAACGCAGATTCTTAACCGTGCTAATATATTTTTCTCAAAGTGCATCATCAAAAGCCACACACAATGAGCGTCAATTTTAATTAAAAAACATGTGAGCAAATCGCAACACGACCCCGGAGGTCGAGTAATGCCAATTTAGTACTTGTGACTCACGTTTTGCGACAGCTTCCACTCAAGTTTATTTATTTGATGCATCACTAACAAGAGCAATCATGTCCTTAGCGGTACACATAAAACGCAACAATAAATAAAACAATTCTCAAGGATTGAATGTGTCCTTGAGAGCTTTCTATTATTTTGCTTGTTCATCAATAACATAGATTAATAGGTTTTTAAGGATAAAACAACAAAACATGATAGGACATCTCAGGATGTAGCATTTGATAAAACGTTGAACATCTCTAGAAGTAGCGTTATTTGCTTCAAAAACAAATAAATACTACAATACAACCAGCTAAAATCGAGTGACATTCTAGAATGTTCTAACAGTCGAATGCATTATATTTATTGGTATAATATAATTTATAGCAAAATAAGTTTCCAACACCATCTGAGACTAAACATGAATAGTTTCCGCATAAATATTATTATTAATAAAAACCATCACAGAGATTAGTATACATATATGAGCCACAATTAGACAATATTTTATCTTATCATCCAAGGTTTTCAGACAATGAAAATTCTTACGTAGATATATTTAAAGCAATTAGTCATGTTCTGTGGAAATAAACTTTAAGAAAATATGTTCATTCATTAAACTTATTGTCTCCACTAAAGAATTTCTAGTTTTGGCATAAAAACAACTTGATTTTATAATACACGCGATATCCCTTAAAAAAAAAAACTAAGAAAAAACTTTGCCATAGACCATGGACATTGTAAAGGCCGTTTTGCTAGTATAAGTGGTAGGCGTTCGATTGAGAGGTCCTGAGAGGTACAATTCCCGGGTCGGGCAGTGTTATTGAAAATTTCTATTTGGACATTCTTAATAGCAGTGCGGAGTCTAGAAATGTAAAACAACATTTGGTACGCCCTCAATTACGTTAGATTTTTAAACAAACCTAGCGGAATGTGGTGAAGAAAACTCCTATATCTATCCGGATGTATCAACCAGGGATTACTTGGATGACAGCCCCGTGGCGCAGTTGGCTAGACCCCAGCTTGCGAAACGAGAGGCCGCGGGTTCGATCCCGCACCGAGACAAATGTTTGTGTGATCCACAAATATTTGTTTCGGGTCTGGGTGTTTGTGAGACCGAAAAGTCTCTCGTAGTTTCTGATACCCACGACACAAGACTCGTATCTTAATGTGGGGTCAGAACTATGTATGTGACTGTTGGGTGTATTTATTATTATTTATTTATTACTTATATCTATCTATATTGGAAATACTGAGATTTTATTTTTATATTTCTAAAAAACATATAATTAAAAGAGTATCGTTGCAGAAAACAACTGTTTTCACGTTAAATAAAATAATAAACAGTTAAGTGGAATAAGGAAAGTAAACAAAAAACTTTCGACATCAGAATGCGGCGGAACGTCGAAAAACATGTGCTCCAATACAGATACAATCGCGAGTGAAGAGGCTCGCTCGCGATGGACCATGCTGATTGCGACAAGACAATATTAAATCTGCCAACCGAATCAGTATATACCAAAATATTTAAAGCCGGGAGAGGAGAGAGTTACAACTGAAGTAGAACCCGGTTTAAGAAGACGTTTTCAGGTAAGTCGAGTTCGTAGATACAAGATATAAACTTTTCACGAAACAAAATGCAAAAAAACGAGCGATAAATAAATTGTAAATATATTAATGTAATGCTGTCAGCCAATACAGGTCTTATTGATGAGCTCCGGTTATTTTTTTATTATTCTGGAATGGCAAAGTGACAACATCGCAGTTGATGGTAAGTACTGTCCTTTCGAGAGCAACTAGATTAGGGAGCTCCTTTATTCACACTTTTGTCAGTTATGTTTATTAAGTTAGAATATCCTTTAACTTGTGCTTTAACAGATTGCATCTTTGTACGAAAGATTTACGCGAATTCAGTTTCCTTATCCCATTAATCATGAACACCAATGACAATGGATCCTGACAAAATATTTTTCTTCGTTTATTTACCTTATTATTGCATATTCTTGGTTCATATATGTTGAGAAGTGGAAGCAGTTAAGTCTTTAAGGTAATTAGTCTATGTATACCAGTACCTGTACGCGAAAAGAGTAGGCGGTGGAATAATTAAACACCTGTCTATGGTTTAAGATCCGGTTTTTACTAACACCTACGTACTGTTCATGGTTAAGCCGTTGTTCCCAAGCAAATTGTATTCCGATGCTAATTGACGATGATTGTACATTTTAAAGAAGACTTTATTATAGGCGAGGGTGATCGTTTCTCATCGAGTCTGCGCCTCGGAATGCGTTGAGTTATTTATTTCTTACTACATGAACATTCGAATCAGTAGAATGAATGAATTCGACACAAATTGTTTTTTTGTTTTTTTAATACTGGCACGGCAAAGTGACTCCACTGTACCTGATGGTAAGGACAGTGGAGTCCAAAAAATTAATACCGACCAGCGAGAAACGATATGGTCAGTGGTCACCCGCTGGTCGACACAATCATGCCGGCCTGCACAAATGCTTCTTCACGCTTCGCTTAAAGGATCCAGGATCATAGGAAGGAGGGAACACGTGAGCCGGCAAACTATTCCACAGCTTGATGGTGCGGCAAAGGTAAGAGTATTTTATAATTTAGATCAGACGAAAATAAATCAATTATAATTTGACGGCAAATAAAATTCAAATGAATTGTACCTGAGCTTTCTAATCTTCCATGCATTTTTTTTGCTTTTGACGACATCAAATACATATGTACAATAAACGGAGATATGTATAAAATAGAATAGTGCTTTATTTGAAACTTAGCATCAATTGAATTTAAATATGTCGTCATCAACTGTCGCTCAATGTTGCACACATGCCTAAACCTTAAAAGCGTTTATTTATTTATTTAAAACTTTATTGTACACATTACAAAAATACAATGGAGTACATTACATTAGACTAGTACAAAAGTACAAAAGGCGTTCCGCACAAACTTTTTTAACAACAAATTTTAAATTGATCGATCGTATGCTTTAATTAAGATTAAGAACCTCATACACTAGATATATTTTTTAAAAAGACGATAACGACCAACAACTAAGGAAACAGAAAAAAGTAAAAAAAACCCTACCAAGAATCCGCATTGATGGAATGATCAATGGGCTGGTGATTGATCATGTAGCGAGCGCATACGAAAAGCATACATGTAAATGCACGAGGCTAACCGAAGATCTAGTTTAGCATCGCATTCTAGATAAAACTTATCTGGTATATATAGTATGCTAACGATAATGACGCCCAGTATCCATGAGCATAACATTTCTTCGGATGTGTATATCTATTTCACTGCAGTTAACACACTCCATCTTTGTTTTTGAGAGAAAATGCTTTGAGTTCTTCGTATTAATGTGTGACTTGCGATGGAGTGATCTCGGGTCCAATTCCAGAGTTCACAAAAGTGTTAATGTTTTTCGATTAGGAAATTCTCAGTTAGACAGTTAAAAAAACAGTTGGCGATCGTGGGTTTAGAGATACATCTTTATCTACCCCTTGAGTGATACAAACTTGAGCTAATATATATTAAGAAGTTGTTTAGCTTCCCTAACGGTAATGGAAGGATTCTAAAGTCACTTAGTTCAGTACAAACAATGCTACTTTTCAAGAACCGCATATGATTTTTGTGCAGTACTCATGAGAGTCTCCATGTTTACTTTTACCGTTGAAGTGCATGGTAATATATTATGGACATGGTAACCACGGAAATATTTGTCCAGTGCAGTGGACAGTCCACTTGACTATAGCTTACACTACAAAACTCACCTAACATGAAACAGCATTATGAAATAAAACCGTATTACAGAATAGATTGTAGCAAATGTCTAACAAATAACAAACCGGAAGCAACGGAGCTCCATTGACGATTACGTCACGGAGATTAGCAAACATCGATAAAACAAGAGCACAAATTTAGGAGACGTGTTATGTAAAAAAACGTCAATTTTACTGTTGGCCGGTAAACAAGAACTGTTGTCGTAACCAGCCATGCGAGATATCATACTTAAACTAGCTTTACCGCAGCTTCGTTTACTTTTCTATTTACTGTACTAGAAGAGAAGTTATTGGGATGAAGATTTTCATGGCTTCTTTTCGTAAGTTTTTAACAGTACAGATAGCTGTAAAAATCAAGCTATTCAATATTAACGAATATCATAATCGAAGTTTCGATCAGCTCATTTAAAGTTACTTTCAGTATTTTTATACTGATTGAATAAATAAAATTTGGATGAAATGAAAAAAAATATATTGCTTTTGCAATTATTTTTTGTTGTAGAGTTAAAATAGACAGAAAAACATTTTAATAATAGTAAAGATTAGGCAAGAACGACGGCTGCGAAAGACCACTCAGAACATTACTTAAGAACACGCAAACTTATGCAGCAATTTTAAACACCATATTGAGTTACGGAAGAAAGTAATTTTCGAAAGGAGCTTAGCCGGTATACGTCGGCATTCTTATGGTAAACGAAAATCCAGCTTCATTATTATTATAACTTTTAAGAACCCATAAAAAATTCTGTTAAATCCGTTATAATGAGAATTCGATCCTAATATAACATATTTGAGGCAGTTGCCAATTTCCACGGCATCGCCATTCATGTTGAAATTTGTTTATAAATCAGATTTCACTCGTAATAACCATGACCAGTACCAATAAATAAGTATATCATTAAAAAAAAGAAATTATTTAACTAATCGCTTGACACTATTAATACAACGATTGCAAATGAGCTTTTCGAAACTGCAATATTCATATCAGGTTCATTATGGTAAAGACGCAGGAGAACGGCATAGTAATGAAATGGTCATTTCCTGTGAATGATTTACATTCTGACAATCGTAACATTTAATATAAAATTAATTAATTATAGGCCTTTTGAATTTTTTATTATTCAAAAGGCAACACAGAAGTACTCACAACAAATATTTTGATCAAACATTCGACTGACACATCGGAAACATTTTCAAATATTACTCATCGAGATGCCCCAATGCCAAGGTTGGACCAACGCCTTTTGGTCACGTCGAACGGAACCGGTTCTCGCATTAAGTCGGTCACAGTTGAAGTAATATCAACCGGTAAACTCATTGGATAGCGGACACGCCGGCAATTGCGATCCAACGACAAATATTGCAAAAAACAGTTTGAACGGAACACACAAGTGCAGATGCAGATTTCATATAGCCGCCGGCCACGACATTGAGCCCCATTCATATGCAAATTGTTCGCGACGTGACGGCACTACTCAAATACCCTTCTTGCTGAATTACTTAGGTGCTTGTGTACGATATAAATAGATCGAGAGTTTATTAACTTTCTTTCTGATCTTTACGTGCCTTTATCATGTTAATTCGTCTGCGTCAGCGAGAGCTGCGGTGAATAGTTCGTTGCGATTACTTTTTGTAAGCGTTCAATAATAAGATCTGAGATATGATTTATGGTGTTTTTAATGTATGCATTCCACAGTATGTATTGCAGGTATTCATCCAATTTCATACAATAATGTGAGTACAGTAAGAAAACTCTGTATATATGATACATAACTAAGTAAGCGCTGGTATAAACAAGGGTAAAGTTTACGTAAGCAAAGGAAACGACAAAACGGAAGTCCATAAAACACTTTCCCAGATCATAACACACATTAAAAGATATTTCAAGTCGTTGAGGAAGGTAAAAATGAACATATAACAGCTAAATAAAATAAAACACCTGTTTAAAACATGACGTGACGTTTTGCACAAACATTTTACTATCTCGCGGCATTTAAAGCGTTATTTAAACACACCTAGGTATATGGAAATGCATATATTAACATTTGTGTTATGGAGCCGACAATCGAGGCAGATAAATTCTGTAACGGAGACCACGCTGATATTAACAAATCGTGATCATCATCATCATCATCATCAGCCCAAATACGTCCCACTGCTGGGCACGGGCCTCCTCTACAGCTGAGAGGGTTTAGGCCTTAGTCCACCACGCTGGCCTAGTGCGGGTTGGCGGACTACACACCTTAGAAATTCCTAAGAACTTTTAGGTGTGCAGGTTTTATCACGATGTTTTCCTTCACCGTTATAGCAAGTGATAATTCATTGTGAATACACACATAACTTCGAAAAGTCAATCAAGAAACAAATCGTGATAAATATTTTAATTTTCTGTAGGCAATACAGAACCTCGGATTTTAAAACACTTTTCGCAGAGAAATAGTTATTATTGATTGATTTGTGATTGGTACACGACATGATTGTAAATAGCTATGGAAACGACTCATTTTTTTTAGTAACAAGCTCTCTAAAAGGTGAATACCTGAGATCTCATTATTTTTGGATATAAACAATTAACGAAAGGATAATCACAAATTTGATGACAATACAATGACGTATATATAACATTCAATTGGCTGAAGCCAAAGTCAATGAGGTCAAGCCTCGATACGGCAGGTTAACGAATAAATCATCGCCGGGGCCTTCGCAGGGCCGTATCAATTGATGTTGTTTATCAGCTCCCCCCGCTGAAAGCGATGGGAAGCGGGGAAAACTGCGCGTGTTGCATCTATTCTAATGAAGGTTGGCGTACGCTAGCCTTGTTCGCTATATTTTATTCTAGATCATTCTATTACACAATGGCATGGAGAGAATATTAAAAATATATTTCATTGTGCATTCCAAAAGTTAAGTTGTGTGAAGTGATGAGGTTTGGTGAACGTAATTATGAATTAATGCAGTCCAGCGAACTATCCCAAACATACCAAATAAGTATTGATAATCTATCGGATATTGCACAGCTGTAATTTTGTGTTTCAAAAGCACTCAGCTATTTGCAGAACTAGTTAAAGTCATTACAAATTGACCAATACATGGGAACTTTAAACGTCATATTAGTGATAGACTTCGAAATCTATCCAATGCAGCAACAGCCGTTTACTATTCAGGTCAACGGCTAGAGACATCGTTAAAATTGTCACATGTGATATCGAACAGAGACAGACACGCATGTGATTTTAAGTAGCTATGGGCTTGTAAACATTTCATGAGATGTGAATCACTTCGAAGATGTAGGTGGCTACTCGACATTTTGAGTATAGTAGTTTTAGCGATGTATGTAAATATTTTTTCACGAAATAATGAGAAAGAAGTAAGAATAAAAACAATAAGATTCTATATCTGACAATATTTTAGTTTTATTCTTGATATTTCAATTTAATATCTAAATATTATAACATTTACTGATAAACTGACCAGGAAATTTCATGATGAAAAGAAATTTTGGAACATAGCTTGACTTTCTGATATCTGTTTGTTATACCTACTTAATAGCTTTAGAGATTGCAATCAATAATGTGTAGAGTTAAATTTATCAAAAAGGGAAACCTATAATTATTTTTTATCGACTAGATAAAATAATGACAAACAATAAAATATGATCAGTTGTTGTTAAACCCTTAACACAAAGCACAAAATAAATAAAAATAAAATAAAATACACCCAACAGTGACATACATAGTTCTGATCCCACACTAAGATACAAGTCTTGTGTCGTGGGTATCAGAAACTACGAGAGACTTTTCGGTCTCACATACACCCAGACCCGAAACAAATATTTGTGGGTCACACAAACATTTGTCTCGGTGCGGGGATCGAACCCGCGGCCTCTCGTTTCGCAAGCTGGTGTCTAGCCAACTGCGCCACGGGGCTGTCAATAAAAGCTTGTAAAATCTATAAGAGCGTGTGATTTCATCATCAACAATTGGACGTCCGCTACTGGGCATAGGTCACTGTTGAACTCCTTTTACCTTTCTGACCATGTTGGACGTCGATCTAACTTGCTGGTCTAAGGCTACTTTTGCTGGTACATGGCCTTCAGTTTATAATCTATTTGTACTCGTATCTGCTAGTGTTGCGTGCTGTGGAAGCCGCCCACTGTAATTTCTACTTACTAATCCGCTAGGCTGTGTCGCCATGACCCTTCATGTGTATTAATAGCATCCTCGCAATTATATTTTAGTTCACCTTTTGTTAGAAATTTCATTATAAAAAAAAAAAAAAACTACGGTTATTATATTATTTATGCTATGCTATATCTGTAATTAAATAAATAAATAAATACACCCAACAGTCACATACATAGTTCTGATCCCACACTAAGATACAAGTCTTGTGTCGTGGGTATCAGAAACTACGAGACTTTTTTGGTCTCACATACATTTGTCTCGGTGCGGGGATCGAACCCGCGGCCTCTCGTTTCGCAAGCTGGTGTCTGGCCAACTGCGCCACGGGGCTGTCAATTTTTTTATCTGATGTAATAAATAAAAAACCCGATTTGCATTCTTCATTTTAAATTTTTTTTTTTAAATAAAAGTATTTATAGCATTTACTTTTTAAGTTTCTTACATAATAAAAAATATTTAAATAACGTCACAATTTTGTTAACACGCTACGACGATTCCGAGTCTAGGAAACTGTAACGTACAAAAAATGCAGTTTCAGAATGATGTAATGCTCGTTTCAATTCGTGGCACGTGATGTTTTTTGTAAATGTTCAAGATTTCTCTGTTAATTGGGTCAAACAAATTCTGATTTCGAACGCAAAAGTATACGAATAATAAGATCGACTTCTGTGAATGCAGGAAGCAATAAATGCAAATCATAAGAAGATTTAGACACGAACGTATTTGAAAGGCTATTATAAATACCGTTTTAAGATATTAAAACATCGTCTGCAAAAAAATCATCTGTATAAATAAACGTATGCTTAAATCAGCACTACTCGTCCATGACTGGCACTATTGCCGTTTTCCATACTATTTGTTGATATTACCGCAACGCTTTCACGAGTAATAAATCGAAGCTTTCCAAAGTCGATTGCAATGACGTTGGATGCATCTGAACGGACAGTATCCCGTTAGAGCTAGATAATCTGAGTGGTGGGACCATGGACAGTGGCTGCTAACGGTACTCATGCCTTCGGGCAAGGCGGCGTGGCGTGACAGAAGCCTTGCAAACGCTCGGGTGTCGTATGACGTGAGAACATTGGAAAAACTAGGCTGCGACACGATGGAAATAAACGTAAGTAGGTTTGGAGGCGTTGTTACAAATTACGTAAACAAAGTAGGTGTAGGACAGCCCCGTGGCGCAGTTGGCTAGACACCAGCTTGCGAAACGAGAGGCCGCGGGTTCGATCCCCGCACCGAGACAAATGTTTGTGTGATCCACAAATATTTGTTTCGGGTCTGGGTGTATGTGAGACCGAAAAGTCTCTCGTAGTTTCTGATACCCACGACACAAGACTTGTATCTTAGTGTGGGATCAGAACTATGTATGTGACTGTTGGGTGTATTTATTTATTTTATTTATTTATGATTAATACTCCGTTATCCGGGACTACTTGCGCTGAACTTTATTATATAGGCCAAAGCTAAATGAACACACTTGATGGTATATTCAGTAAATTTTTTGTCGAGTCAACTTTTGTATATACATTTACTTCGAACAGACTCTTTATATGTTACTGTGATTCATAATGCATTAATTAACACCCACATCCAAAACAATTATTTGTTGTTAGGACAAACATTTATAACGGTACGGAGCTCGATCGCGCGGCCTCTCGTTTCACAGGCTGGTGAGTTACCAACTGCGTCATGGGGGCAGTCAATACCGAAGATGTTATTATGGTATTAAACTTACCAAAATGTTTGTGTAAGATCTATCTAAAAGACAAACCGATAAACACATTATACAACAACGTAGCAGTATTCAAAAAGCAACACTTTCTAATCTACTGGTCCGAAGATGGAAGTCCGACGTTGCTTAATCATTGTTGAAATGTCAATATTGCCGTTTATGATGAGAGTGCATACTTTCACTCTCTTTGTATGAATATGAAAGCTCTATACAGTAACATTAGTTAACCCCTACAACCATTACAACAGAAATGCAATTAGATATGAAATTGTCATTGAATTTAATACAGCATGAGTTGGTGAGTTTGATGAATACAGTATTTCTTTAAGTGAGATGCTTTTGCGAGTACTTAAAAGCTTGAAGGTAAGTACAGGCTAAAAATAATGGATTTAATAAAACTGAACCGCGATACATATGAAAAAGCGATATGAAGCAACAATTCTGGGCACAACAGCAAAGCATTTACGATTACCAACTGTTAAGAATTGTTTACGAGCGGCGGTGATTACTTAAAATCAAGCAAATTTGGTTGCAGAGCCGAGACAATAAGTATGGTAGTAGGACCTAGTTATAGAAATGTAAATACGGGATTTACATACTGTTTCTCCCTCGTAGATACATGACTCATGAGTGTCCACTTTAGACAATCTAGAGTCAATAAGTAGTTACTTCCTCCTTGCTTGAACCCTTTAGGGGTAGCGTGAAAAGCATTGTAGACTGCACGGCTGTCTCGAGTGATTGGCGAAGGATGTCCCTCGGTACTAAGTACGCTGTTTGAACAGCACTTACGATATAAAAAATTGAAATAATAATTCCTTACAAACCTGCCTATTCGGATACACATTGCATTATACGCAGTTATATAAAGTTATGCAATAATAATATAACCATCGAATACCATAACAAATGAATTCCACTTACAACCATATTTTTCACGGGTATTGCAAATGCGTGACGAGAATTTACCATGAGGGTGGAACACGTGTTCTGTCCATCCTTTTCGTTTCCAATCAATTTGCATTAGAGTGAAAAAGACGTAGATATTTATGTGCGTTCGGATATCCGTGTTTAGACAAACGGCGCGTGACCATCCGGCGGGGTGCTGGCACCATGACGCTCACAATAGGACCGCTGTTGGATACGATGACGTCATACATTAGTTTAACGTGCTATCGGCAATTACAACTATCACTTGCATACAATGAATACTACAGTATACTTTACTTTTAATTACAGGCTGTTTAAATAATCAGGTGTTGCAATGGTTGGTGTGTTGTTGATTTTAATATGAATCATAGTGGTATTTACATTGGTATGGCTATATGACATTATGCGAGTGTATATTCGATTATGTTAATATTGCAGTAGTATTAAGCATTATTCTTGTAAGGACATGACTACGTACCTCACTACACTCAGGTTAGGTTTTAGATAACTTAACTTACGGCCCTACGGGTTATTGGATTATTAATTTTATTTTATTCCCTTACATTTATTGGCGTTAAAAGTTAGTACCAAACAAAATGGGACCAAAACCTTCGAATAAGGTTTTAATCTGTATTCCAAAACGAATCCCTAATAGGGTTTCATGGTATGTAATTGAGAACTCATTTTTTGTCTCTATTTTTTAAATTATTTATTAAAAATCGTTTACCACGGACTGATGATCTTGGCTTTGGTCTTTTTAAACAATCATTTAGAGCGTAAAATCGTTTGTGACACTTGCAGACTTTTTTAAACTCCAGCAACGAGTCGAATGAAATAGAAAATGAGGTCAATAGGAGTATAACCGATAACAAATATGTACTTTTGTTCCTGGGTTTCATTTTACTATATTTGGTATTTTTCAACTCTAAAAAAAATCCTCATTCAAAACAAATTTTGTTCTAATTTCTAACACAGATTAGAAAACCATGCTCTGGAAACAGGCCTTTTTGGAAAGTGTAAATATAACATTGCGATTTAAACACTTTAATATTCCTGTCGTGACTTGGTCTACATTGTCTTTGCCATTCGTAGGCGCGGTGACATGGTTTAAGCTCCGTACTTTAAGATTTTTACACGGTAAAATGTCAAACTACTTTGTAAATCTATTTGGAAACTCTCCCTTCTATAAACATAGGTGTAAATAGGGGTGAAAGTTGGTATGTAAAGAAATAATAATTATATTTTGGAGTGGGGTGGAGGGGGATTAATTAGGGTGGCTTCTTATAATATTGCTTCGTAAGTTACCAGCTAACGCTCACACATATTTAAAATATCTGTATCAATATTGGCAATTGCAAGAACTTTTGAATCTTTAAGTCTGTCTATTTGAACTTTTAAATGATAAGAAAATGAGGTTAAGGAAACTCATTCATGTGAAGAACATAAAAATATATATACCTAGTGGTCAGTATCAATCAAACTTAAGCCAACTATTAACTCTTTGGGATTATCCAATCCCTTTATCGTTCAATTATAACTAGGCATTCTGCTAAATATTTAGTTGCAGTATAAGAAAAAAAAAAGGCGAGCTCCTAGACTGTTTAGAAAGAATATTGAAAAGTGTTTCTACTAGTAGTAATATTTATATTACAGTGATCAATAAAATGTTCTTTTCTGACGTACCTATGTAGGAACAACTGTGTAAATTTTTACAGCGATTCCATTCACCAACGGCTAGAACAGCCATCAGTTCATTTGTAAAAATCTTTTTATTTTAATTCATTAGTAACGAGGCAGTTATCGTATTTTCGAATCTCCGGTATTATCTGGTACGTAGTGTAGGACGCCCTCTGGCTAGGTGGGGTGACGATATCCACACAGTGGCTGCAAGCGGTTGGATAAGGGGGGCCGAAAATCGAGCCCAGTCAACTTCACTCACAGTCCATTACGTTAGGGATACAGAAGCAAGACACATGACACTGACTGCTTACGTTTATGAAGATTTATTTATTTACAATTAACGTTCCGACCCAGTTGCGCCGGGGCCGTGGTCCGGGCTACGAGCGTAGTGTTATAAAACAGCTGCGGAACGTATTCACCTTGACCATCCTCTCTTATTGCAGAAATTTGAATGATCATAGTTCTACTCATTTGAGAATAATGATTTCCTCATAAAAACACTTCTTTCTATATAAGCTTATTCCAGTGTCAATGGATTAGGCATAAGTGTCTTTAATATACAGTAGATTCCATTTGTTGACATTTATGTTCCCAAGTAGTAGGAGTTTTTGGACACAACAAGCAGTCAGTTAAATTATTTATTTATTTATTTAATATGCTTTATTGTGCACCACATACATAAGTAAAAATTAAATTAAAGCTACCATTAAATTAAAGCTACCGCAATAAAGTAGCCTAACCTTTTTCAAAGGTAGCCCCAGTTCTCGTCCACCCCGATAATCTGTATAAAAATGAGTTCAGGGGTAACAACAACATACTAAGTAATACTGGTAATTTTAGTTTGGATTAAAGTTGTATAAGTTTAATGTAAATTCTATGTATTAAAATTGCATCCTGATTCCACCCGACTAAGCAGAACTTGACAAACACATTTAACAATATAATGATACCTGCTTAGTAGGTATAATCGACGTTTTATAACTCATAACTGCTGAATCACTTGGTTACTGTCTCCTTGTCAGAAGTTAGATCAATACACTTACGTAAGTTTGTGACGTGACATTGTAAAAGTCGCTTTTCCTCTACAATTGTCTCTTCAATGAGATTTTTTATGAGGACAAATATCATAAACTTCATAGAATCGCTAACATCATGTCAGTTGTTTTTTAATCGATAAATTCTTTTACCGATACTAATGCTAACGTAAAATAAAAATAAATATTGATATTTCTAAGTGTGGACTATTTGGGATATTCTAAAGAAATAGATGACAAAAGACTTTAAATAAATCGCACTTGTAAGAGTTATTTATACGACGAATTTTATCGAAAAACGAAAAATGGTTCATTGTCTGAGTAACTTCTTATCAAAGTACTGGAAACTACTTGTAAAAAGTATCACAACAAATTGAGGAAATGGAGAATCATTTATTAATTAGATGGTTAAATAATTATATATTTGGGAGGTATCCGACGATGTCTGCTCTAAGCGTAGATTGTATCGCAGAAGCTGATAAATAAAGCAGTTACATTGTTAACAGTTTCGTACCCGACACCTAATCATAAGTAAGAGGTACATATGAGTAAGACAATATCGATTTTCTTAATATTTAATATTAAGTTTTAAGGTTATTACTAAGAACTAACGGAGGAATTTGCTATTGTAAAAAATATTTTCATGCCAAAATAAATTGATAAGATTTTTCCTCAAGCCGTTGAGATATGATAAATTCGATTATGTATGTGGTGATTTAGTAAAAGTAGGACTTTGTTAACAATAGGTAGCACTATATCATTTAATTGATTGGCCTTAATCGCTTGATGAGGATTCAAAAATTTAACCCACCGGGTCTTAAAAGATTAAAACTTCAACGGCAGAAATAATCACTATTTGATAAGTCTCTATCGATTACAGAGTAAGAATTAGCCATTACAAGTGCACTATCGAACTGCAATACAAAGACTTTGGTGTTATCTAATCATTCGCCACGCATACTTTACATTACTACATTACGGGCCGCGCCTCGACTCACCTTGTGTCGAAATGAAAGCCATAGGTACAAATATTAAAAAATCTTTATTATATTATAATGTTTTATAAATTAATAACAAATATATCAGATTTGACGGCGGTTGCCGAACGTGATGCCCGACTGTTGGCCCTTGCTGCTACCGTACTGCAGGGAGATGACGTTCTGTCCCGCTTTGAGTTGCTCCTCGGTGAATTCGCGAACGTTCTTCTCAGCTTCTTTCGGACCAATGGATGGCTTACCGTAGTTCGCCGCCTTCCTGCCGAGGGACTGCAGGCAGATCACCACCGAGTATAAGTTCTGTTTCTCCCACAAGTCGATTGTCTGGAAGGTCTCCTGCGGTGGCACGCCCAGTTTCTTCGCCGCTTCCAAGAACGCGTTAATGTTCTCCATGCACTTGAACGCCATGTTCGACTGGTTGACCTTCTTCACTGAACCTTCTTGGATCGCGTTGACCAGCTTGCACAGGAGGGTACCATCCTTGAGTACATCGTAGAGGTTGTCAGCGCTGCCGGAGGTGTTGGCTGGCTCGCCGGTGAGTGTCCTGATCCACTCGAGGGTCTCCTGGGCGATCTCATCGTTGTATTTGCTATGGATGCGGGCCTGGGCCTCGGCGTTAATGCCGGCTTTTCCTGCGCGATATTCGGCCATGTTGTGTGTTGACAAGTGTGCGGACACGTAGCCACTGAAGTCCTCGTGATAAGCGTCCTTACAATATCGGCTTGACGATACGTTTGATAGCGGCTATCGCCTATTCTCTGAACGTGCATACAGGTTTATCGTGTCGCAGTATTATCTTGCCATATAAGTGATTTATAATTGTGATTAAATGACGGCATGCATTAAACTTAGAAACTGTTTGCCAGACATATTCTTATATCACGTCCGCATTCGGATTCACACATTTTTTTTTTCATAAATATTCAAATATAAAAAACACAGATATATTTTAACACGGTCATCTCGAAGTTTTTTTATCAATCTTGATATGCTAGATTATAAAATTACATAAGGACTTATACGAGGGCAGTCCGATAAGTACTTAGCCTACAAAAGAAAAACGAAAATTTTGGAAAAGTGGCGATTTATTTCTCATCACAGTCTTCTTTCAACTCGATTCACTTGACCCAGCGATGCTCCAACTTCTTTAAGCTGTCTGAAAAGAACGTTTTCTGGAGGTCTACAAAGTAGGCCTCCGTGGCGGCGATAACCTCCTCATTCGACTCAAATTTCTGTCCGGCGACGGACTTTTTCAAGTTTGGAAACAAAAAGAAGTCACACGGGGCCTAATCTGGAGAATACGGTAGATGGAGCAGCTGTTCGTAGCCTAATGTGACCAATTTGGCCGTTGCGACGGCGGAGGTGTGAGCCGGTGCGTTGTCATGGTGGAAGAGCACTTTTTTCTTCGCCAAATGGAGCCGTTTTTTCTACAATTCAGCGTTGAATCGGCCCAATAGTTCGGCATAGTAGAGCCCTGTGACCGTTTTGCCCTTCTCCAGGTAGTCGATGTAAATCACACCTTGTGAAACCTAGAAAACGGTGGCCATCACCTTTTCGGCCGATGGGACAGTGTTCGCCTTCTTCGGAGCACATTCGCCGGGTAAAGTCCACTGTTTCGACTGTTTATTGGTCTCTGGTGTGTACCAGTGAATCCATGTTTCGTCGACGGTCACGAAACGACGCAGAAACCCCTTCGGATTGCACCTAAACAGTGTCAAACACTGCTCTGAAGTTGTGTCACTGATGCGCTTGTCGTCCGAAGTGAGCAAACGCGGCAGCCATCGAGCCGACAGCTTTCTCATGCCCAATATTTCATGCAGGATATGACCCACGCGGTCTTTTAAGATGCCTACTGTCTCAGCTATCTCGCGCACCTTCAATCGGCGGTCTGCCAATACAAGATCGGGACTTTTCTCACGTTATCCTCCGTGGTAGCCGTTTTTGGGGCACCTGGGCGTGGCTCATCAAAAACTGACGTGCGACCACGTTGAAACTCGTTAAACCAATTTTTGACGGTCGCCATTGAAGGAGAAGAGTCACCGTAAACAGCATCCAAGCGCTTTTTGATATCGCTGCGCGATTTCCCTTCCAAAAACAAGAATCAAATCACCGGCCGATATTGCTCTTTTTCCATTTTTCGAAAATCCGCGGACACGTCCGCTTACACACGCGGTCAAAACAAAACTACAAATCCAATTCGGCTGAAATTTTGACAATAGCCGTCTACGAAGATGTGCTACATGATGGTAAATTTATCTTACGATAGTGGTGCCATCGGGCGGTGAGGCTAAGTACTTATCGGACTGCCCTCGTATCCTACAAAACTGTTTCAATCCTTTCACTACGCCAGATGAAAACAAAACTAAATTTAAATAAACAACCGGCATGTTAGTTGTGATAACTTACAAGATGGTACGTTGAAGATGCGGTAACTTACGTCTATTTTTAACTGTATGAAATGTATCGTGCAAGAATATTCTAGAATGGTTCCACTTATCAGCTGATATGTGTCGGTGTTTGTGATTACAAATATTATCGGATCTAGTTAGTACTCCTATGCAGGTACGACGTCGCGGCGTATCGAACGTGTATCGATATTTTTATAGTTACGACCAGACTCGTTATTTTTATAAAACATGCTGTAATGTAATGCATCACGACTTTTCTAATATAAAATATGTATACTATATGCATTTTTGTAAGCCTGCGGCTTCGTCCGCGTGGAAAGCAGTTTAAGCTGATTTTTTTTATTGTAAAATAAATTAAGTCTTCGTGAGAAATTTAATGGCCATATCAGTAATATCTATTCTCAGCAAAAGGTTATTACCATCAGCAATGGGGTATTAAATTACCCCTTAAATATGCAAGTAATGATGAAGAGTTTATAAAATTAAAAAATAAGCTATGTTAAGCTCAATAGTTATAAAAAAGGCGATGTACCTATTTGTTTTATTTTATTCCATCATAACGGCACTCGAGTATCCAATATACGTCAATCAGCCCAAGTATTATATTTATTTGCTATGCTATGGACTAATCATTGATTCACAAACAAGATCCTGCCATTAATTAATTACCTTACAACGCAGGCACAAGTCGCAGGTTTCACATCACGCAGGACGTCCACAGACTTGCGACATTTCCCATAAATACGCAAAACAATAGCAAATTGCGTGTTTTAGTGTGGACACGGTGCCTTGTTATTGAATGGCTACATTTTTACAAACGATCTATTCATTGGGCTGTTGCAAAAGGCAACCTTGTTTCAACATAGACTAGGGTTGGTACAATTTACAGACAATACTATTAGACACATTTTTGATTACTTTTTTGATTGCCTAATTCGTGAGATGCGATCATGAGTAAGGTAAAGTGCAAGTTTTATTGTTATGTTCTAAGTTACAATTATAAAAATAGTTTATAGTTAAATATGTGTACCAATGTAGAAAAAAGATATAGGTAAAATTAAATTATCATTTAATATATGATGTGTACAGACGTCTGTATACTTGTACCTCACAGGGTTAGGCAGCGCTTTATTTCTATACGCTATGCAACGAGGCGCGAGCTTATTGCCTCTTTTCGAGAGCATTTTCATACTCCATGGCTCTATTTAAAATTTATTAATGGAAAATCCAAATAACAACAAAGCTCTAAAGCCCTCAAACTTTACCACGGGAGTAATGGTCACTTCGATTCATATAGCTTGTTTATATTAAAATTTATATGTTAACAATTTGTTTTCCCTTGCAATTATCGAAACAAAAAAACGAACATTAATGATTTCCATCACTAAGTGATTTGTGTTTCACATGGGCACATCAGAATGACATTTGAAAAAAAAAAACAATGATAATGATAATGAATTCGCAAAAACCAGTTGATAAGTCATCTGTATTGAAAAATAATAAGCTCTTTGTGTGTTTTTTTTATATGTATACAAAGATGTAATTGCTATAAAATTGATTGTAATATAATAAGGCATATTTATGAAAACTTATAATAAATATTTTTGAGTGTATTCCTAAAGACTGAGATGATTTATGACTGCATATGAACCTTTCCATATTATTATCCTAATGTTATAATACGAAGAAAAGTAGATTTATTTTTATTGTGATGGATAAACTCAAAAACAATATAAATAGTCAATTTACTTCATCTAGAACTTGCATTATAAATTGTGACATAAATATCCAACACAGGACATATAATATATGCCCATAAAAATAAAATAAATTCTCTACAAAAGTTGCAGTGATGAAACCAAAAGTTAGAATATTTATTTAAATGCAATATATTTCTTATTTTGAGGAAAGGGTTGCTCCTATTTAAATTAACAATAAAGGAAATTAGATGACTAAAATATAACCGCATAGCTAGTTCTAATTTGTTATTGTGCCAATATCACAAAAAAACATTCTTTAAAGTTTTCATATAGACAAGGGTTATTCATTAACATTGACAGCCCCGTGGCACAGTTGGCTAGATACCAGTTTGCGAAACGAGAGGTCGCGGGTTCGATCCCCACATTGAGACAAATGTTTGTGTGATCCACAAATATTTGTTTCAGGTCTGGGTGTTTGTGAGACCGAAAAGTCTCTCGTACCCACAACACAGGACTGGTATACTAGTATGGGATCAGAATTATGTATGTGACTGTTGGGTGTTATTATTTACTTATTTATTATGTTCTTTTATATCAAAAAATTATATGGGTTGTCCTAATAAATTGACCTATACATTGAACAGTTGAAAAATTACAATATGATATACAGCAGAAGCAAAATTACATAGAATATAAAGTACAAAACATTGCATACCTGCAAAATCTCCACAGTGAAATATGTTCAAATATAAAGTTTTTACACACACATGCACTAGTATAAAGTAAAAAACTATGTTTCAACTCTTGAATTATTGAAAAAGAATGCAGCAGTTTATCAATAAGATTGCTATTGCACTACTGGTAATACTCCATTAAAAATAAAGAACTTCTAGACTCAGAACGGTAGAACAGCCCTAACGCGGCACAGATGTGCAACACATTATTTTATTGTATTGTACAAACACAATGGAGGCACTGGATTGTTTAAAACAAAGCCAACACTATCACGAAACTGATAATCTCACAAACAATCTGACAAACATTTTTGTACCTTTGGCCAAATTTTCATTTATCAATATTTTTAGTTTTATCTTTATTATAGATACTTATGAATATATATTTTTTCTTTGTAGTCTGTATTTGATAAAATGAACCAATTATAATTGATTAAGATTATCTGTGTTGGTAATTATTAATCTTGTTTTGAAATACCTCCCTCAATGTGAGGCTTTTGTTTCTAAAATATGTGTTAAGTTATAAACCTACACTGTATTTATTTCTGTTAAGCATGCCTAGACACTTTTGCATTAATCATTGAAATAAAGAATAATGTTAACTCAATTTGCATCTGAAAGATGGTACTTTTTCTATTCTCAGCCTATCGCCGTCCACTGCTGATCGAAGGCCTCCCCAAGTAGATGGATAAGGGCTGCTCAAGACCGGGATGTTTGGCGCCTACTTGGGGAGGCCTTCGTTTTTTGTTATAGTTCCTAATAAATATTGTGAAATATTCTTTTGATGATTACAATCTATATATTAGTATCTTGTTAACAAATAGGGTAAGATTTTAAGCCATTATTGTTCTTGTAGACCACTGAAAAGAATTTCATTGGTTGCCTAGCCACAGTATTGTGTCAATAAAAGTATTGTTTTTTCATTACTAACCTTGGCTTAACAAATTAAAATAAATAGAATGAAAAGACTAAATTTGTGCTAAAAATTTGCTAGCATTTTCTTCATAGAAAACTTATGGAATTTCGCTTCGAAATAAAAATTGGTTCATAAAAACAATTAGAATAAATTAATTATTATAATTGGGACAGGTTGCACAACATTTCTCATGTAAATGTTAAATCTTCAGGGTCAACATTTAACATTAGCTTACGACATCAAATGTGTACACAGCGTGTACAACTTAAATAAAAAAAGTTATTATAAACATCAACAAAAAGTACGGGACTAGCTTAGTCCCCTTCTTATAAGAATCTTCTATGGATCGTGACTGAAAGATATCGTAGCGACTGGTTGGCAATAAATTTCCGATAAGATTACAATGAAATCAAACAATACGGCAGCGCGCAGGTAAAACAAAGGTGAGAAAAGCTAAACATAAATAAACTTACCGCAAACACGGAAACTGCAATGACACTTTACACAAATTCCTAAATATTAATTAATATCCATTGTACGATACACAATCACTTCACATTCACAAGACAAACTTTTTTGATTTTCTGCTGACTACCGGCCGCACGGCAAGAAAGTTTATCGGAAGTCCGCTGTCGTACGAAAAATATTGTGCACGTTCGTTTAGAAACAGCCGGCGTTCCCCCACCACGTGACACTTGAATGATAGTGTCTTTCTACTCTACTCTGATTGGTCGTCATGTCTAAGCTAATGTAATAGTGATGTGTGTATGCAAATCATCCATCGATAGGATAAATCGACAACATTTTAAAAATAAAGTTGTTTTTGACACATGTAGAAGTTTTATTACGTTTTCTAAATTTACAAAAACCCTGAAGATGGTTAATGGGTTAAAAGTTTTTCACCTGCAGCAAAGTGGCATCCTGATTATAAGCTGTATCGATATGGTTATATAATACTAGTATTACTTTATTATTTTAATTTATTATGAAAATATTGTCTTATCCGAGAAACAATAAAAATTAAGAGGCGATAAACAATTTATTTTCCTCATAAGTCTATTGAATAGGTCCTATTTCTATATGTCAAATTAGGATTTATGCTACCCTTCATTATCGATCGTATGTGGGTTACAAATTACAATTTATGGAATTATGTATTATCTTAATATAAAACAAGAAATATATGCTCTTGAATATAGAAAATCGATTATATACATTAAAATTTTCTATAAAAATTGCAAACTAATAAATCAATTATCGATAAATTCATTACGTTCATCACTACACTTCTCAATTATGACAGCCGTCATTTCGTTCAAAAAGATGAAGCACAGAGTATAAACATAGAATTCAGAGCGCGCAATTTGAAAAGGACAGTGATTAATTTCGAATAAATTCCTCTGAAAATAATATTTCTATTCCTAAGAATAAACAACATAAAAATGAGTACTCGGAGCAAACACGAAGCATAATTTGTTGTGAATAACGGTACATGTTGCAATTTTTGAAAATACTAACCATAAAAATAAAGATGGAGGAAATTCGAATTCGTAATAGTTTTAAACAAAAAATAAATTTGATTTTTTACATGGACGACGTCAGCATGAGCTTCTATAATACTTTGGTTGTAATTTCGATTTTATGCAATTCTGTAAAATATGAATAATGCGCGTGAGCAGATTAAGTGATTGGGCGTTGTGTAGTTTCAAATTTGTGTCAATTTTGCTCGGGTCTAGTTATTATGTTGATATTTTTTATTATTGTGTTCAGTGGTCCCAGAGTATAACGGACCACGTCTTTTGTTTGCGGAAAATGCACTGTACATCAGACAATTTTTCATTTTTGATTGGAACTAACCCTGTCTAAGGATAGAAGGATTCATATTTTATATATACTTAAGATGATGTTTCCTTCATGTGTTTCGCGAACGCAAGAGAATATCGAAGTCGTGCGACAGCTCATCCTCGAAGTTCGTCATGTGACTTGGCGTAAGAAGACCAAGAAACAGCCCGTGTTAGTTGGCGTCGCAAAACTCTGCAGCGATTCAACTGAGGAGAGTCAAAGCATGTTTATGATATGGCTAGTGGTGACGAGTCTTGGGTATATGTTTACGATTCATAATCTAAACAGCAGTCAACTGTCTGGGTCTTCCAGGATGAGCCAAAACCGACCAAAGTCATACGCTCACGGAGCACTTAAAAACATGGTTGCCCCGTTTGTGGCAAAGGGTAGTCACGTCGCCACTATTGTACTACTGTTTGTTTGCCACAAGTCATCGCCGAATTTCGAAAAAACAATTCAAGACGTCGTATGATACTGCACCATGACAATGCAAGTTCGAACACCGCCACCAAACAAAGATGTTTTTGAGCACCCAAAATGTCGAAATTTTAGATCATCCGCCTTACAGCCCTGACTTAAGCCCTAATGATTTTCTTACGTTTCCCAAAATTAAGCAGTCTTCGTTTTCAATGTTTCAGCTCACCCGAAGAAGCTGTTGACGCATACAAATCGGCCATTTTGAAAACTGGTTTGAACGCATGCAAAAGTGTATTAAATATCGAGGAGAATTTTTTGAAAAACAAGAAATGGTAATAATCTATTAGATTGTAAGTATATACTTATTTCAAACGACACAACTTAAAAGGCAGCCTAGGTATGAAGATTTTTTGTAAAAGTCGAAAAGGAGGCGTTCAATTTGTGTGAGGACACAGATAGGCCGCAGGAAATGATATAGTCTGCTATTTATAATATTATATTTAATAGAATAATATTCATCATCATTATCATCATTGTCAGCCAAAAAAGGTCTACTGCTGGACATAGGCCTCTCCCAATGACTTCCACAGTGACCTGTTGGAAGCAGCCTGCAGCAAGGGACGTCCCGCGACCTTTACTAGGTCGTCCGACCACCTTGTGGATGGACGTCCCACGCTGCACTTTCCGGTACGTGGCCTACACTCGAGAACTGTTTGGCCCCATCGGCCATCAGTTCTCCGCGCTATGTGGCCCATTGTCACTTCAACCTGCTAATCCGCTGGGCTAATAGACTAAATTTACCTATAAATACCTATACAAGGTACATAAATGTGTCCACAATTAATTTGGTCAGTACGTAGTCTTATGCATACACACTGATTTCGGAGGGCGATACAGGCGTGGGCTACTAAGGGCGTTCCTTACCTTTAATATTATGTACACATACATACATAAACTTACGCCTGTACTCCCCGCAGGGATAGGTTAAGGGACATTTTTGCATCCATATTTCGCCAGGTACTTATATATCAGTCCTACGTAATAGGGAACGAGCCTAATGCCGTTTTTTGGGCACAATTCCAAACTCAGTGCTGCTACTGAGAATTTCCTAATGGAAAAACCCAACAAATAAAATTATATCCAATATACAGGGTTACAGGTAAAGTCGTCCTATATCCGTTAAAGGCGTGTAGTTTACATCGTTTCTGTTTGATTTGACTATGAGACACCCTATCCTAAATCGAATCGTTTTCGAGATATTTGAATTTAATAGTTTTTTCCAAAAAACTCCCGATTTTCGGCTATCAGCTTAGATATTTTGAAATGTGTCAAGTCTTATTGTTACTATTATTTGATTTTTACATGTAAAATAAGATGCTTTATGACTTCAATAACCAAAATTGTACATAAAATGAATAAATAAGTCGCAGTAGACGATTAAAACTTAAAAACATTAACAAACCTTTTGAAAGTTTATTTTTCTAGATAGGATATCAAAAAATATTATTATGGCACCTGCTTTGCAGATATGCCTAAAAATATCTACGTTTCATAAGCTATCCAACAAGGTACAACAATCCAGGGTTTTATTAATAATTTGTGGAAAAATCTTAGTTTAATAGGTTAAAGGGAGGCAAAAATAAACTAAATAAAACAATCGGTGAGTACAAAATACTAAGTTTATTAAACTTTCCAGTTCTCACAAAACATCTTAGTATAAATTTTATGTTCACCATTTTTGCCTCATAAGCAGCGATGGCCTCAAAGTTTAGGCGCGCGGTCGAGAATCTCGGCGGTAGCGGGTTCAAACCCCAGACACACCTCTGATTTTTTAAAGTTGGACTTTAATGAAAGTACCGCCACTGCTTTTATCGTTATCATCATCAGCCCATATACATACATACATACAACCCAATGCTAGGCACGTGCCTCCTCTACAACTCAGATGTAACTGTATTCACAATAAATTATCACATGCTTTAACGGTGAAGGAAAACATCGTGATGAAACCTACACATCTAAAAGCTCTAAGAAATTTCTTAGGTGTGTAGTCCGCCAACCTGCACTAGGCCAGCGTGGTGGACTAAGGCCTTAACCCTCTCAATAGTATAGGAGGCCTGTGCCCAGCAGTGGGATGTATATGGGGTGATGATGATTATGATGATGATGATGTCTGCGTCTGTTTTGCACAAATCTTCGCAATCTGTTACGAAGTCCACTTTTTACGACAGCAGTAGTTATTCCTTCTCATTTTACTTATCGCCGCATTAATTATCCTGTCTCTAAATACTTCAACTTTGCCTTCCCTATAGCCTATGAAACTAAGATTTTCCTACAAACTATTAATCAAACCCTGGATTGTTGCACCTCGTTGGATAGCTTAGAAAACGTAGATATTTTTATGCACATCTGCAAAGCAGGTGCCATAATAATATTTTTTGATATCCTTTCTAGAAAAATAAACTTTCATAATGTTTGTTAATGTTTTTAAGTTTCAATCGTCTACAGCGACTTATTTATTAATTTTATGTACAATTTTGGTTATTGAGGTCATAAAGCATCTTATTTTACATGTAAATATCAAATAGTAGTAATAATAAGACTTACACATTTCAAAATATATAAGCTGATAGCCGAAAATCGGGAGTTTTTTGGAAAAAACTATTATATTCAAATATCTCGAAAACGATTAGATTTAGGATAGGGTGTATCATAGTCAAATCAGTCAGAAACGATGTAAACTACACGCCCTTAATGGATATAGGACGACTTTACCTGTAACCCTGTATATAAGAATCTAGATCGCATTACTTGGTTTGCAAGACCAAGATTATGTTCACACACACGGCTGTATCCTCTAAGATAGAGGTGCATTTCTGCACACACGTTTCTCCAGATTTTTAAGTTCCAAATTTTAGGGGCGAATCTTTTGCCGTTTTCGGGCAAATTTGCACACTTCGTGTTGCTACTGGAAAATCCCTAATAGAAGAACCCAAAAACACGGCGCCAACTGGGAAGAACCGGACTTGGGGCAACAAGACAGCATTTAACACTCACATGACAGCCCCGTGGCGCAGTTGGCTAGACACCTGCTTGCGAAACGAGAGGCCGCGGGTTCGATTCCCGCACCGAGACAAATGTTTGTGTGATCCACAAATATTTGTTTCGGGTCTGGGTGTATGTGAGACCGAAGTCTCTCGTAGTTTCTGATACCCACGACACAAGACTTGTATCTTAGTGTGGGATCAGAACTATGTATGTGACTGTTGGGTGTACCTATTTTTTTTTTTTTTTTTTTTTTTAAATGTGTCGTAGGACCAATGATGCGCTAATGGGGTACCTAGTGCAATATGCATTGTGATCGCTATTTGGTCGAATACACATTGCACGTTCTAGACATTACTTTAGCATGTGATATTAGCATGAGCACCCTTCTCGTTTTGTGTCATCCTGACATCCTCGATATGCATTCCCTGCAGTTGGAGAAAACGCTTGCCCATACTGGGTTGGCGGACTTAAGAACTTACATACTCTTAAGAAATTATGTATAGAGAACTTCTAGAGTGCAGGTTTCCTTACGATTTTTTCCTATACGCAAAATATGCGTGATATTCAAAGAAATCTACATACAACTTCAAAATGTCAGTGTTGGTTACCTGCGATTTGCATCTATGACCAACAATATTAATATTGCCACTGTGCGTTTAATCTTCAAAGCTATCATGAAATGCTCGTTCAGTTGAGCAATAATAAATTGTTTTTCTGTAAAATAAAGTTGCCGAAGTTTATTTTGGTATAAATTGCAGTCTTGTCGTTATCCAGAATATCGATTAAAATCTTAATGATAACTAGGTACGTATTACCTAAATCTCGGTCTGTTATCGTCTGAACAAAACGATATAAAAATCGGAAATTTAAGATCAGTATCTTAAGTTAACAGTTATCGTGCCAAATATTAAACACATTCTAGAGGTTCTCGTCGTTGGTGGCATTGAATAGAATTTTCAGCTAGATATACCTATCTAACTGAAACTAGTAGGTAATAGATAAGTGGTATCGCAATGGAATTTGATTTAGGTGGCACGTAACAGTGAGACAGGCCGGCGCGATGTAAACAAAACCCAACGCATCGGGTGTGCGTGCGCAAGCGCGTCGCGCGTGAGCGGGCGCGGTGGTGCGGTGGTGCGGTGGTGCGGGCGGGCGGCGCACGCGCAGGGCGGGCGGGCGGCGGGCGTTCAGTCCGCGTGCGCCCTCGCCATGGCTCGGTGGCCGCTCGCTTTGGCGGCGGTGCTCCTGCTCGCCGCCGCGCCGACCGACGCGCGCAAGTCGCCCCCCGCCCCCCAAGCCAAACAGGAGCCCCGCATCGAGGAAGTCACCGCCAAGCAGCTGGAGCGAGTGCTCGACGAGAAGGACTTCGTGGCGGTGTATTGGTGTAAGTGCGGCGTGTGCTGTCGTCGCGTCCCCGTCTAATTTAGCGAGGGCCCGCCGCTGGCCGCTGGCCAGCCGCCAGCCGCCGGCGCGGGCCTGCGGGCTGGGCGCCCTGACAACGCCGCGGCGGCCGCACGGGACGGCCGTGCGTGTATTTTGGAAGCGGCCCGGTTGGCGCCCGTAGTTATGCAACCGGGCCGCGGAGACAATAAAACTTGACCCGGCCGCCGGCCGCCGCGGCCGCTGGCACGACCTAAAATGGTGGCGAGTCTCGTTTTCCCGCGGTGCGCGATGGCGGCTGCGCCGAGGTCGCGCGGCGCCTACGCTCGTGGCTCGGCTAAAACCGTGAGCCGCTGAAATAGACTTCCATAGCGTGGTGTCGGCGTTCCGGCCGTATTCTTTTGTCGCCAGCTGTGGATGTGGTCCTCGATGACGTGTCGCATTCCTCGAGTGGTCTTTTCACAAAAGTGCCAGTTGTGCGTAGCTGTGTGGGCAGCGTGGCGGGAGTTCGGCGCTCGAGCCTGTTGCTGAGTGTTCGATCTAATCTGGTCGGCTATTCATTAAGCATCTTGGCTCGTGCGGACCGTTGCCGCGTCTGTTATGCGCCTCTCACTCATTCGAGGGATGTGATGACCGGTCTAGACGCAAAAAGTGCAATACATCACTGTCGGGGTCGGCACCGATGCAATATTGTCTTTTGGCTAAGGCACCACATCACGATGTGCATATTATGACAAAAAGTCCTTCGTATGGCTCTATTACGCTTGCTAAAAATATATTTTAATCATTTAAAGACTCGCTTATATAAATTGTTACCTCCCTTATGTACATGTACCTATATTAAATTTGTTTTGATCTTAGTTTATAATATTCATACAGTTGTATTTAGAGTATAGCCACAAAACAATTATTGGCATAACACTACAGTATTTACCCATCAAAACCAAATAAACTATATACAATTCACATCGCTTTTAATAGAAGCAAGGGCAATATCGTGGCAGCGCAAAATAATAAGTCCTTTCGAAAATTGGTATAAATCCAAAATATCGTGGAATTGTTTCAATGCAAAACAGGATAGCCTTGATGGCTTGTCGTAGAGAAAACATTTTTTGTAACATAAAAATAGTTCGCCGTTGCCTAGTAAATGCTGGTGTTACAGTATATATACATAATTACGAAGATGCTCTCTCGATTACAAATGTTTCAATTGGAAAACGTCCAAAATAGTGAATGCCGTCGTTAATTCCCGAATTAATGAAAATTGCGACAATTCACGCACAAGAATACATTAATTTTATCAAATTAACTAATAATTCAAGAGCTAATGATGGTGTGGATCACGTCACGCTTGCTGTTAGTCACATAGAGAACTCACACTTCCGGAATCTTGGTTAATCGTGGTTATAATAAACTAATCCATTGCAGGATATGATTCATATCTATGGTTTAAATTATTAGATAGAATTTAAATCATGTTAGAATTACTGGTAGGCATATTAAACCTCTAAATATACGAGGTGTATGATCTTAAACAACAGCTTGGAGTTATGCGGTCCTTGTCTCATATATCATTAGCATTTACATCGAATATACTTCATGATTGTTTCAACAAGCAAAGCGATATATCTCATGATAAGTAGTTACTTCTAGGCGCTTAACTACTTTTACGAATGTATGCTACAACTGAAAGAAGACAAGAAAGTTGTAAGAGTTAATGTGTCTTTAACAACCTCACCAATAGAACATTACAGGGTATGAAAAAAATTGCATCTATTTTTTGCCGGTCATTAATACTATCATAGTAATTTAGCAACTAAAAACATTTTCACATATGGTCAAAACGTCAAAATAAATTGCAGATTATCCTTTGTAGTTGTGTTAGGTTGACTTGTCTTTCAAGATTATCTTATTATCACCAAGACGAAACACTAAGACGAATTTGAGCACTGAATTAATCGTTTTAATACTTTCGAACTATATATACGGACTTTTATTGCAACATTCCACTAATGATTTGCTAGTACGCTTTTTTTGCTGCAGGCCACATCCCCGCATGCAATCATTGGTGTGTCGACAGATGCGTCCACTGTCACTTCAGCTGCCGATATGTCGGTCGAGTGGATTGTTTAGATTCATTGACGAGTTTCCTCATTCCACAATCTATATTTCAAATACTTTGCCAATTGTTTTGCATCAGCGCGCCACGTTGGCTTAGAAGGTCTTACGTTAAATTTGGTTGGGTTTGCACGAGCTAAATGGTTGGATGCTTTTGGACCTTAAATAGAACCACCTACGCTTCACATAACAATACACAATATCATACCGATGGCTAGAGAATATCTTTACATTTGTTTTTCATCAACTAGGACTGTGGCCTTGCCTTTCGTTGCTCGATGGAAATAATTGTTAATCGATATGAATCAGAATGATGGACGGTTTGTTTGGCATCAAGTATATTTTTTATATTTGCAGTATGTTGGTCAGTTTTGACACTCGCCTGTTTGATTTGATATTGGCCACGTGGTTTTTTAGAAGTCAAGAATGAACCAAAACACATGTTCTTAGTGTTTTCTAGACTATATTTTTATGAAATAAAGCTTTTATATTACGGTGTATAGGAATTGATCAAACGAAAGATGTTTAGTTCCCACTGATAGATCGATATCGCGTGGACACGAATCGCCTGTCACTATTCGAGTCACGAATGACCCGATTCTGTCATTTTGCTCAGAAAAATACCAAATCGTATTAATTTACTGGTGTTATTTCGTGTCGTTGATTGGTATTTGAAATCAGTGTTCCAGCAACTAAGAAATAAAAAAACGCGTAATGAAAAACATTATTTATCTTCAGCAATTTATTTACATGTCAGCCATTGAAATGATGTGCTGGTACCGAAACATTTATAAAATATGTACGAAGTATTTTTTTAATATTTGTAAACAAGTTTAATTTAGATGAATAGAATGCATGAATTAATTATGGAATTCAGACATCCGTTTCTCATTCAAGCCAATCTATTAAGCGCAGCCTTTGACAATTTTTATTTTAATTTCCTATTGATGATACCTATAGTTTTACCTAAGCTTTGCGCAGTTTTCGACAGCTCACATGACCGATAATATCACAAGAGTCGCTGATAGGCTTCTTTACGTTATACGTATAATATATCTGAAGGACAGTAGATTGAAGAGGGTGGAATACGGGAATTAGCAAAATATTCAAATATCTTTGCGTTAATTATCTCTCTTGGCTATCTAATCTTAAGTCAGTTTTCAATAAGTCTTTAGCGTGTGTAATAGGACTAGTCGGTTTTGTTTTAAAATATAAGTGGTCAGAAATAAAACCATAGTTTTGAATCAATTAGCTCATCTAATGAGGTCACTACTCAACCTGATTTCGAAGTCTACGGCGCCATTCTTCGTGTGTTTCGTGAATTGGTCATTTGTGATTCTTTTAATTCACCATTCCTACTTAATTTTTTTACAAGCTTTTTTGCGAATTTGTTAATAACAATAAACCGGGATAAATAATTAAACTTCTAGTCTGGTATTCTTTTAATGAAAACCAGGTGGTTTAAATTCAACTTTTGCCAGTCAGTATTTATAATGACTTATTTTAGTTGACATTTTTCAAAATATTTACTAAGCTAATAAAGGCGAGTAAGAAGAATTGTTATATTCGCGGGCATAGCGAGTCCATAAATAAAAGCAAATTAAATAGATCATACGTCTACTTTATTATACCTACTCCTTTTCTTTTTGTTATGTTTATGCTTAATCTTGCTTAAATAACAAAAATAGGCAGCGGCGGAACCTGTGGATAGTCGTGATTGTGAAATGTACATACATATATACATAAACTCACGCCTGTATTCCCCGAAGAGGTAGGCAGAGGTGCATTTCTGCACCCACATTTCGCCAAGTCACGTAATAGGGGGCGAGCCTATTGCCGTTTTTCGGGCACATTTCCAGACTCCGTGCTGTTACCGAGAATTTCCTAATGGAAAAACCCAATAACACTGCCCGACCCGGGAATCGAACCCAGGACCTCTAGATCGCACGGCACATACTTGTACCGCGAGACCACGAGGCATGAAATGTGAATGTACGTATGCTAATTAGCTCATTATAGAGCTAAAAGTACGATAAAGTTACAGAGGCAAACTATTGCGTCCAGATATTGTTGATCAACAAATAATCAGCATTTCCAGTATAGTCATTTTCGACGTGAGAAAACAAATGCAAAAATAAAATTTCAAATGACTGCAATTAGTTTGCTTAATTCAAAATAAAACATAATAATTTTAACCGACTTCAGATAAAGGAGGAGGTTCTCAATTCGGCCGCGTATATATTTTTTTATATTTTAGAGATTAACAACTTTTACGAGTTTTTACGAAACTTTATCCCACACTATGAGCGACCAGAATTTATAGCTTCTCAGCTTTTCGCTACAACACGGAAGTTGATTTTGAAATCAAAAATAAATCTAGAGAACAGACGGTTACCGTGGTAGAAATAACTTCGGCAGTAAATCTTAAGACAAATATTTATGATTTCGCATTTAACAGAGGAGTAAGAGACTTGGATGTTCTTATTGGACTGGGTGTGAGAAAGAAACATGTTTTTCCGCAACAATAGCCATTTTACGTACTCGAAAATTTTCAGTGTTATTTTCTTGTACCATAATCGTTATAAGAATAGGATTAAAAACAAAATCGAAGTGTATAGTGTAAGCAAATTATCATCAATTTAAGAAATATTATTTAAATGTGACTGGATCACGACAAAATTGTCTCTATTCTCAGTAAATTCGTACAACAGCGATGGTTCATGAGCTTAGTGGATTTTACCACGATGTCGGTTCGTGTCCATTAATGAAAGATAGCTATTCGCCGCCAGCTGACACTTGGATCATTCTGAACTTACCATCAAGTGCCAAAGCAGTCACTTTACCGTGCCAGTAAAATTTCTACATTCTTAATTTTACCTCGTGGTCTCGCGGTACAAGTATGTGCCGAGCGATCTAGAGGTCCTGGGTTCGATTCCCGGGTCGGGCAGTGTTATTGGGTTTTTCCATTAGGAAATTCTCGGTAACAGCACGGAGTCTGGAAATGTACCCGAAAAACGGCAATAGGCTCGCCCCCTATTACGTGGGACTGTGGGACATACTTGGCGAAATGCGGGTGCAGAAATGCGCCTCTGCCTACCCCTTCGGGGAATACAGGCGTGAGTTTATGTATATGTATGTTAATTTTACCTCCCTAACTAAAGTTTAGGTTTTGCTAGTGATATATTTTGAATGTCTTATAGCTATCAAATATTGATCGGGATCCTAGAACAAGATTTTTTCTGAAAACTCAAGCTGAGTATAGCGTTGAAAATGCATTATTTACCAGAGATGAATCGTTGAGCAAAACTGTATTATGAACAAGCGCCAGCATCAATCAATGCACAGGTACAAAACCAGAAGCGACTCCTGACATAATAGCCAGACGATGCCAAATTATGTCCGTACGTCATTACATGTTTTCTACGTATACGTTCCTTTTCTCCATGAATCAGAGGACACTAAAAATAAACAAGATACATGAAATGGGACGCCATTCACGTCATAGTCTTAATAATAAAAATATAAAAGCATTGGAATTAACTGTACCTCGGCGCATCGAACGTGGTAAAGTTTGCGGACGAACAAAGATTCTCTGAGGGTGATAAAGAAGATTTATGGTTTCAAAAGTGTAACTGGGTCGTTATAATTTTAATTTTCCCTCGCTTCTTAACTTTGATGACAAATTTAAAGTAGGTGTAACGTTGCTAGGGAAATTAATAGTGACTAAAGACACTAATGTTTCTATTTTGAAATATAATTTCAGAAATAGAATTTACTAGTAGGTACTTACTTTTATAGTCAGTTTATTTAATTTTGGGGGATTTCAAGTTAGCTTGCTTTTGTAATCAGTATATTCGTGTAGATTATCACATGACTACCTCATGGTTTCGCGGTACCAATATATGCTGTGCGATCTAGAGGTCCTGGGTTCGATTCCCGGGTCGGGCAAAGTGTTGTTAGGGGTTTTCATTAGGAAATTCTCAATAGCAGCACGGAGTTTGGAATTGTGCCCGATACACGGCAATAGGCTAGCTCCCTATTTTGTGGGACGAAAACACAATTGGCGAAATGTGGGTGCAGAAATGTACCTCTGCCAACGCCTTCAGGAAGTACAGGCGTGAGGTTATGTATGTATGTATTATCACATAGTGAAATCTAGAGACACAAATAAATCGTAGAACGATGGAATCCTAAACATTCTACGTTAAAAAAATTAAATGCACCTGGATAATGCCCAAGTGTAATAAAAGCAAATGTTTCACACAATGACAAATTATAGACACTATTTATAAACGTTGAAGTTATATTAAATAACGAACAAGAGAACAGACATTGTGCACACAAACATACGAAAAAGATCAGCAAATATTTCGAAGTAAAATACGTCAGTTTGTAAACTACCAGCAAACAAGAAGTAAAATCGTTAGAAAAACAATTATTGTGAATTAAAGACGAGGAGTTTCGAAGCCCTTCCTACCACCTATTACCCTAAATCACGTCAGGAGTATTGCTCCGAGTCGATTTATTTCTGATCCATATTATATACACAGCAGAAAATAGCATGTTTGAATTGCCCCAGGCGTATATATTTATTTTGTGTGTATCCTGTGTACTCGTTACGAGCTACACGTATAATAATTCTAAAACTGAAAACATGTGCGGTGAAATTTCAATGCTGACAATTAAATACCGCAGTGTATTTTTGTACTGGAACGGCGGTGACCACACCTGATAAAATGTGCAATCTGGTTTAAATAAATTGTCCATAGGCGAAAAAAAGTTAGTTAGTATACATAATTACATTCTACTACCATCAAATTGCATCGTGCAGTTCCACACATCGAACGAAACAACAGGGTTGTTTAGGCGTTATCCCACAACTTTCAAATGATACACAACACTAGTACCTAAATTAAGATGTAACCATTTTGTTAGTATGAAAATAAATGACTCGCATCAATTTCGATGTTCCAGTACTGAACGTCTATAAGTGTTATAAGGTATTGCACATGTTTTGCCGGCTTTGAAGTCATTTTTATGATATAGTTTAAAGCGACGGCCGTGTAAAACACTAATTGTCTGCTGACGGACATTTCCGCTCTAAAATAGATATGTGTTAATTTGAGAGCTTCGTTAGATAATTCTATACACTATCTTTATAGATTTCTGCATCTATAAGTTGAATATAATCATTGATCGTCTTTGTAGCTCTAAAAGTTCATTGTGTATAATCATACTAATCCGTATTTTACAAATATTGTATGTAAACATGACTTCAATTGTCGATCCTACGGCGATGTTTACACTGCGAACCATGATTATGGTTCATATACTCCGTCATTATGTGTGAAGCTTTGTTGCCACGAATTGAACCATTATGTGGGCCGGAGCAGAAACAGCAAGTCGTAAATGGTACCGCCATGTAATGTACCTACTCCTAATTTCAAAGATTTACGAGTTTGTTTTGATAATCTTAATGATGTTTATACATGGGATAGACAATGGCGAGTAGTACTTTAAATACATACGTAATGCTTGGTTTGAAGAAGCTGTTTTATGTAGGAAATAGATAATGGAGATTACAGGAATGAGCTACATTAATGTCAACTATATTGTTTCTGATATTGATGAACTCGGTATGATTGTGGCTATTGAATAATCAATGGCTATTGAAATAATCTATCGTAAAATAGTTAAGTATTTCCCCTAACGTCATGTCATTATCAATGTGTGTTAAGCCTTTAATGAATAAAATAATAAGTCGAGAAAAAGATGATGGAGCGGTCCGGTCATATTTAATTTAAACAAAATAGCTGCAATCATCTAAAATATTTTGCAGGTACTTTCTTGATCCTATTCGCATCGGTCATAGACATGTTTTGACGTTTAAAAGGGATGTAGACCTGAGAGATTGATGCGGTAGGTTCAATAATAAATTATCCCTGAAATATGATGCTACGCTTTTGTCGCTTTTATTTGATTTTTTATTTTTTTTATTTTCGAGAGTACTTTAGTACCACTAACGAGATATTAATTTTGCTAATAATGTGCTTGTGTGAAAAAGGAAGTTTATGTGTTTTCAAAAGAAGACATTTTTTGATTATGCGTAATTCAAAGATTTTACTTGCGTCTTTATTAGCATTGCAAATACAATACCATGACCTACATGTATTTCTGATTCGGCAAAAACATTAAACTATCGAGATAATTCGTAATGGATACACGAACTGATATTTTCAATTTCATCACAAAGTTATTGGTAATATAAAGCAGTGACTTGAGCAGAACTGCCTGCGATGTGTTAGTGACAAGTACTTTACTACTCTTACGTACTCTACTCGTGCTCTTAGAGTTAAAATATCAATAGAAATTAAGCTGTTAAGTAATTTAGTTTACATTTTGTAACGATGTAATGGCAATGCGAGATTTAAATTAGCAGTTTTCTCAACCTTAAAAGCTGTTGCGAACCTGGTAATCAACTTATGATTATATGAACACTGCTCTATTCTAAACATCACTTTACTCACGATAAGAGACCACGGCTACTCAACACATTGAACGTCTCAACTAGGGTTTGTTTGGGTTTCTCTTTTTTATCACATATTTATTTTTGATTTATTATGTTTTTTTTAACGTAATCACTTTTAGTATTACAAGTTACCAATGACCAATATTATTATTTTGTACGTGCAATTGATCTTTAATTTCTAGTAGACTTTTACGGATTCAGTGTGTAAATAGAGACAATATTAATATGTGCATTATTAAAAAATGATTTTGTTAATTGTTAGTACATAATACTAAATTAGTGTTTTAGATGTTTTGTGTCCTGAATCCTGACATATTTATGTTACTTAATAGTTAAATTTATGTTAATAAACTCAGTTTCTACGTATATTCTACTTATCTGTTAATACTTGATTAGGATTGTTAGTTACCTAATACTAAAAGTTATATGCATTAGATGTCTTTAGTCTTGAATCCTGACTGATTTATGTTAATAAACACATTTTTTACGTATATTCTCCTTAACAGTTTCATTTTTTAATACCTTGAACAGTTTAGAATTAGCTTAAATAAAAATAAATAAACATTCCCTAATAATGGAATTATTAAACTCACACATTTGCATTTTTATCCCGGGATCCCGCGGGAAAGGCAAATTTCCCCCAAATTTCCCGCGGGGAAAAAAATGCTGCGGGATTGCAAACCCTAGTCTCAACTAAGGCTAAAAACATTGATATGATTTTATAGTTTAAAAGATTGGGAAAATATGTCGTCTTTAAAAATTTTGGCATCATCTATAGAAATAAACAAAGAAAATCGTTTAATGGACAAAACACTTGTGAGATTTTTATTCATGTAGGTTCTCTGAAGGTCAATGGAGATATAAAAAATAACGTTTGAAAGGGTTTCTTTATATGCTGAAGTATTGTGGAATTCACTCTTTTTTAAGAAGCGAAAAACCCCTTGTATCTTTTTTTCGGTATCTCGTGTAGTAATAAACATATGCATATTGACTAATTCCATTCGGTGGACGTCATGGTGGTTTGGTGCAGTAGAACATATCACAGTCAAATATTGATTAAACGGACTCCACAAATTCCAATGCTCTTCACTTGGCTCTATTTTGGACGTTCAGTCGGTATTACTGTCCGCGATTCACGTATTACAATTGACTTTAGTTTGGCGGACACTGAATTTTTAATACCTGATATTATGAAAGGAGACAAGGATATTGAACAGCTGGAGTCCTTTTCACGGTTCTAATCCTTTTGGTTTTGCAAGCCTATAAGTTCAGATAAGACGATTGCTCGAAATCTTCATCAAATCCAAAGAAAACGATCATATACACATACATAAACTCACGCCTGTATTCCTCGAAGGGGTAGGCAGAGGTGCATTTCTGCACCCACATTTCGCCAGGTATGTATCAGTCCCACGTAATAGGGGGCGAACCTATTGCCGTTTTTCGGGCACATTTCCAGATTCCGTGCTGTTACTGAGAATTTCCTAATGGAAAAACCCAATAACACTTTGCCCGACCCGGGAATCGAACCCAGGACCTCTAGATCGCGCGGCACATACTTGTACCGCGAGACCACGAGGCAGTACATAACACAACGATCACATATACTAATAAATGGTAATCAATTAATAATATCTGGCCAAACTCATTTCGTCTTTAGCTATATTTGTGTCATCTTCCTACGAGCCGAATAGCATAATTACGAAGCTTAGCTTTGCTTTCTATATTTAGTGTAAGTGTTCCTATGGACCGACAGCGGAATATATTTTTGGCATACACGTTCGCGAGCGTTAATTGACAATCGTCTGGCTTCGTGCGGTACATCTATGCCAGGAATATGCTGAATGTTGATTACATCTTTCATGTCTGTAATCAGTATTGTATTACTTCAATTACTTCACCATATGTTGGCTTGGGCGTTTTCCATTGCCTTGCTATTGTTGAATTGTTTAACCTGCTCATATTTTCAAGTATACCTTTAAAAATGTTGATTCTAATGTGAAAGTCAATGGCAGAATTCAAACTTTGTAATAGATTATTTATATAAATTTATAATACTCGTATGTATCCCATGTTGATTCTATGGCGATAAGGTTATGAAAATTATATCGTGCAGCCAAAGCCATGGCTAGCTATTAGTCTGAAATACTCGTCGCTGGTACCTTAGCCAAAAAGACAGATTGATTACAATAAAAATAATTAATGTAGTCTATCAAAACTAAGTATATAATAAATAAAAGAACATTTAATTTATCTCAAGAGGTTTTACTTACAAAATGAATATTTTCAAACAAACTAAAAGTAAAACCTTAGTTTATCATTAGATAGTCTTCGTGGCGAAGTTGGTTAGAGCACGAGAAATGAGACGCCGCGGGTTCAATTCTCTCAATTAGACAAATGCTTGTGACATGTGCAATATTTTTTTCCGTGTCTTGCTGTTTGTGAGAGTATCTGTTACAAACAGTACAAGTCTCGTATCTTATTGTTACCTCAGATAACGGCAGTTGCCGAGAGTTTAATAATTCTTAATTAGGTTAACGGAATTTTACATTAAGGTTCCCCATTATAAACAGCATTTAATTAACTTTCTTCTATGCAGATGCAAGAAGCTGTGTGACATGCGACAAAGTGCTGGACGAACTGGAAAAGATTGACGACGATACGGACACGTTCGGGGTAGACTTCGTCAAGATCAATGACAAGCGGCTAGCGAAGCAGTATGGCATCACGAAATTCCCCGCCCTCACGTACTTCCGTGAGAAGGAACCGATCATTTACGAAGGTCAGATCAAGAAACACAACTTATTTTATCCTTATTTACTTTTCTGCTGGATACGGATCTCCTCTACGGTCGAGAGTGGTTTATTGTGGCGAATGAACTCTAGATTCTTCTTCAAGACTGGCTTAACTGTGTCGGAGTTCGATTCTCGGTTCGGTTAAGTTGTTGGTTTGTGCTACTTGGTTCAGTTATAAAGGGCAATGCCCAACTGACTATACAACTTAGTATCAACACAAATATTTTTTGCCACAATGAAAACTTGTGCATAGTGTTGTAATTAACATACCCTATCAATAAAACTAAATAGTACTTGTATAATTTGTGGGGTGCCATGGTAACTAAAGGGTCAAAGTATAATAAAACCACATAAGTAGGCAGTCAAAGTAAAGTTTTAATATCATTATTATTCCATATACTCTTCTTCAAAAATATTGTCTAGGAATGGCGCTGGTGTAGTAATATTATTATGCCATCCCCAACTCAAGTACCAAGCAATAGTCATTATGTGGGCACAACAGCTGACTGTGTGTTTGCCCACTAAGCAGCTAACCAGAGATAGCCCTTAGTGTATATGCTGTATTGACACATGTAAAACTGGCACATCTTATATTGTTGGAGCATCTAAAGCATGATCTAAATGATTAGCATCATACTGTAATTGTCGCTGTAGTGTTCTCCTAGCTGCCATCCAACAAGCTTTGCACACACATTTTAGATGTGAGATCTGGAAAATGGATATAATTGTTAGTAATGTAAAATATTTCATAAAAGTTAAAACAGGGATTCTCATTTAACATGAAGAAGAGATATCCAATTAAGAATAATGTTCCTTTCTTGACAATTGGGAGGTACTCTTTATGATTGTATGCATAGTACAGATATTCCACATATAAAACATACATTTCAATGTCTTAATATAGGAGCTTGAAGTGTGCCAACTTGAAGAACAGCATAACACTCCATGCAGAGAAAGCCATCCAATGAAATCTGTGAAAATATATGTTTACTATAAGACTTTGTATTTAAATTCAAAGGCTAGTATTATACTATCTCTGTGAAGAAGTTGATTGTGTATTACTAGTTATGTCTGAAATTCCAGGTTTAGTTCCCAAGTTAAAGCTAGTAATAGGTACCAGTTTAAGTATTTGGGATTATATATCCCTGTGTCTTAAACAGCACATTAAAGCGGGCAATTAGAATAGTTATAAACATCACAGTAACAATAGTTAAAACATGGCCTAACAATAAAGTATTGAAATTAAAAACCTGAAAATCTTCATTGGAGCATAAACAGAATATCTGTTTACATATAACATACAATGTAGCTGTTAACTACATTGACAATGACTGTGTTGTAGTCACCACCTCCAGAGAGAAGACAGAGTTCCAACAGTTTAAACACTAATAGTAATACATTTTTAGATTACTTAATATTTAATAAGAATATAGTTTTGAATTTACTAACCGGCGAGGGTGAAATCCACATAGAGTATTGTACATGATTTCATTGATTTCTCTCAATGCCTGCAAAGGTCCATAACGTAGCCGAAGGGTACAATTAACACACCGGCGAACTGATATTACCATAATACGAGAACAGTCATATAAGGAGTCTCTGTCCCACAACCACTTTTCACAATAAATTGTACAATGAGTCTCTATCTCGATTATAAAGTAAGTTACCTATATGGAGTCTCTTTCTCAAAATCACTACTTATTAATATTATATAACTAATAACCACACTTGGAATGTTTACTTTTGCGAAAAATAATGACATTATCGGTTATCCCGCCCGCCAACCAATTTCAATGTTGCCAAGTGCATAAGTAGATTTTCATTTATTATTCTTATAATCGATATTTCTTATGACCATTATTTTTACAGAAAATATTTTCGTGTTGTCATTATACTGTCAGGATATGCAACGTATGATTAAAATATACAGCAGAGAAAAATATACACTATTAGAATACTAGAATACTTGCTATAATCTTTTAATGAAAATAAATACAGAGCTATTAATTGATGTGATTGTTGCAAATAAGCACTTTGATAAAAGCAATGTGCGCAAAGCATAAATCTGTGAAGTGCTTTAAAAATGTTTGCGTATGGTAGTAGAAACAGAAACTTATAGCAACCACCACCGAGCATTGCTAAAGAGTAAGTTACTTTTATTTGAATAAGTCTTATTATTAACTTTTCACACTAGCGAACTCACTAGCAAGATCTAGTGACAGCTTAAAACAATATAATAATTGTAATTTCTGCTTAATAGTAAATGATCAAATAAATTAAAGGTCGATTTCATATATTTTTTTATCATGACAACTCAGTGTAATAAAACGACAAACAGAAACTGTAGGTAGTAGGTAAATAAATAGAAATACTATTTATCTTCGTATTTTTTAATCCGGCAAATGTAGGGTTAACTAATACGATATAAAATAATTAAAATTAAAGACAAGAATTGTTGATATTACTAACTTGTGGCACAACTTTAAATCATGCGATACTGCTTATGGGCATTCTCCTTTTTCAGTATCAGCCGTCCAATTAGCATTTCCTCACCTAAGAAAATTATTAATAAACATAATTTCTTGGCAACAGCAAATTCGCGAGGGATGAAACATGTTTAGCTGAAATTACATATTGTTTAGATTTATAAACATCTCTGGGGAGGCCTGTGTTCCACAGTGGAAATAATGATGAGATTTTTTAAATATACACTCTTTTAGATGTGAATCACTGTCTCGTTGTTTCTACTACGTGTGTGGTGGATCCTATGTTTGATTCCCGCATCAGGTTAGGAAGTTCTCAGTACTGTATTTAAAAGGTTAGCCCGGAAAACGGCAATGAAACTGGCATTGTTTTATGGCAAATATAAAATACTGCTGGCGAAACGTGGGTGTTAAAAGACTTTGTTTACCCTTCGAGAATATAAGAGGGAGAGAACATGACTTATGGTTTAATAATAAAGTCTTCAGAACTATAACTTAATACTAAAGTATTTTCAAGGTACTTGACAGATGACAATTAATCATGGTTCTTTTAAGAGACGAGAAAAGGAGAAAGAGGTAATAAGGAAAGAGAAAAAAAGGGAAGCACACAATAACGCCAAAGAGGTATTAATGATTGAACATTGTGCAATGTTATCGGGCTAACCGATGACATGTAACATTTATATAGCGGAGTATCAAAGTGAATTATTTTAATCTTTAGTTCGTTCGTATTTATCAAGCCGACACCGAGTGCCAAGGTTTCGGTTGACAGTTTCTATTATTTTTGGGAGGTTTAAAGATTATTTAAGGTCTGCAGACGCGTTTTAGACCATTATATAATTATCATTTTAGCTCTAGTGTTATATTTATTGAAGTTTATGAGATTCTGCATGATATATTTGTTTGTATAAATCAGTTCAGATCTCATATACTGCTGAGAAGAGTCAAATCTAGCTCAGTACGTGTTCATGAACTTGACATACCTAGCAATTCATGGACGAGAATTGACATGTTTTCAAGTTAATCGCTGATGATCAGTTATCCCTGATATTGGTGTCTTGGTTTCAAACCCGCCTCATTCGAGGTTTCGACCTCATTTTTCGACAAAGCGCCTGAAACAAGGTACATAAAATACTTTAACAAATTTTAGAATTGTTATTTCTCAACAGTATCAGCAAATAGACGTAGAATATTCGTGATTATGCTGTTGGCATACAAGTTTTTAGGTTTCAAACACTACGGGTGAAACACTAGATTTTATGACTCTTTAACGTTTAGCGCTGCCATAAAAAGCACCGAGAGTATGTTCCTCACGTTTGTTACTGTTCCGAAGTAGCGCAGTTTGGTCAATATTTGCACACACGTAGACGAAACTGCCAATCTGTCACGCTGCCGGAAAGATGCTGCGACATTGGCAACAAAATTACTCTTAGGAGAAACGCCAAGCATAGTTGAAGTCATAATATAAATGGTCCACTAACTGTCAAGCTTATGGTTTGGGCAATTGTTAAGATTAATATTTTTAAATAGTTTTTCTTAATACAGTCCAAGTTCAATTGTATATTCGCCATCTGCCATGAAAACATTATCATTATTACCATCATCTTTTTTAAATTTATTACATTACAGTATTTTTTTCTTGTTTGTAAAATTTGTTATTTTTGATATTATTTGATAAATTTGATACAGACCGGTATCTCATGACACATCTTCCTGAATGGGCTGGACGCAACATAAGCCCTTGCATTCAATGTGTAAGATATAGACATCGTCTATGATAAAAAAAAAATAGTGCAGTTATAACTCTGCATTGATGGAATGACAGGGTGGGCTGAGACGAGACTGTTTTTGAAAATTGGATGATTTCGATACTAAATCAAAAACTGCATTTTAAAATTATAATTAATATATGATTTGCTATATTACAGTATGATAATTTCATTTGTTTAACTCTTTTTATAATTCTAGGAGATCTCATGGACGAAGAAAACGTCCTGGATTTCTTGACGAGCTTAGAAGCAATGGACCTTCCTGACCGGATAGAAGAAGTGAATCAAAAGATCCTATCGAAAATTATTGAAGATACAGACTATGTAGCGGTTCTCTTCTGTAAGTATTGGAGTATACTATTGGGTTTTCGTAAATCAGCTACTGTGGTAAATTCGAGGCATTTTTCAACTAACCCTTCGTTATAAAACTGTAAATTCTATGAATGTATTGTAGTTCTGTCTAGTAGAGTATCTTTCGCTCAGTAATCACCGTATCTCCTAGCGAAGGTTTAGAAGGACGCGTCTGTATATTGTGCAGTGTGTTTGATTGTGTTTTTGACGTAGGTCCCGATCACAAAAGTTGCGGCCCGTCAAACAGTAAGTAAGGCCCTCAGCTGGCATGGACTCTTTTATGTCGGTGTGGCAGTAACTCTTCTCGCTTTATAGTATAGAAATGGTGTAGTTTTACGTTTCAGACGTGCTTCTCAGCTTTATACGTGAAATATAGTATGGAAAGGAAGAACTTTAAATTGGAAATATAAAATATACATGCAATTTCTGATACAAATGGTTATGAACACAACCCCTTTTATAATCACTACACAACATGACAACAATAACCATACTACACAAATGATAACAATTAATATCAGTTCCACTATTACTCCAATGACATTTAATAAAAATATTTGCAGTTCATTGTTTCCTAATTAACTCTGAAACAGTCGCAGTAACTTTCCGCCTAACTAGCACCCATGTTGTGTCTAAATTATAGGTTTCACGATATTAGTTTAAAGGAAATCTAGAATCAAAAACACGTTTGCATTATCGGGCTGTGAGGCGAGCTATTTTTGTGGGGCTATTTGCGGCTCGCCAGCAAGCTCGGATTGACGAACAGACGTGTGACGACCGCGCCATCAAATCCCCGTTGTGTCTCTTTTAACGGCAGCTAAATTACTATTTAAAAATTAAAACCTATTAATCTACATCATCGTACGTAACGTAGCGTGTTTTCCACACTCCCAAAAATATACATTAACAATGACCTTGACCTAAATATTTAAACGGCCGTGTGCTGTCTAGCTAGGGTGCACTAAAATCTATTTATATCTAAAATACTTCTTCAATAGCACTTGGGTTATGCACACACATACCGATTATAGCAACCGTAGAAGAGTTGTTTGAACTTAGTGCCCACGGAACAACTGGTGTTTATAGTTTCAGTGGTCAGAGAGAGAGCACCGACACCTAGCAATAATACCACGTTGCACGAGACACGCTTTATGTACCTATTCTCGCACACTTTCTTTTAACACACAGTGCAAAATCATATAGGCAATGCACTTAACTCCACTGCTTCCGACCCTCTAAGAAGCATGATATAGGAAATTTCCCACTAACGAAAGTTATCAGCTTATATTTGAAGAGTGGATTTGATATTTCAGACAAGCCGGAATGCAAGAAATGCGCGAAGGCTTTGCAAGAATTGGAAAACATCGATGACGAGGCCGACCAGCTCGGTATCGGTTTCGTGAAGATCCACGATGAGGACTTGGCTGAGGAGTACAGTCTTGGAGATTTGCCAAGATTGGTGTACTACAGGCATCAAATACCTATTATCTATGAAGGTTTGTGAGTCATCATTATGCTTACTGACGCTTGAATTGCGAAATCGAGTAACGATGCCTACGCTTGTAGCTGTTTCACGTCAAACTTGCTGATAAACTTTCACTATACTGCAAGTGATTGGTCGTAAACCGCGCACTCTTCGTGAAAAATTAACAAATAAATCGGATAACTTATTGGTGAAACACTCGCCTTCTTTTTCTGTTACTACAGAAATAACTTTTTTTAATATATTAGAAGTCTCGCCTTGATTCATACCTAGATAAGAACTTTTTTCGTTTCTACAATTATTATTTTTAATTTAAAATTATTATTATTATAAAATTTTGATGTTAAAAAAAATATGGGGCCTCATTTTGTTCTTTACACTATTTAAATCCCAATTAGTCATCTCACCACCATTGAGAAAAATAATTTATTTAAGTCAAATATGTTGGGTATATAAATACATACTATAGAATACGATGGTCAAAGTTTAGTAATAGGTACTTGCGATCAAACTTCAACCAAATCAATCTTCAGTTTATTGTTATTTAAACGTACATTCCAAACCTGTATGTTATGTTGCCTTATATCTAATTTGCAGGTGAATTAAGCAGAGAAGAAGATGTGCTGGAGTGGTTAATCGCTAACAAATCTACTGGGGATGAGGAAGACGTGATTGAAGATGTCACTGCAAAAACCTTAAACACGCTTATCGGGAATGTCGACCACCTTGTTGTGCTGTTCTGTAAGTATCACTTGCCTATGTCAAATTTAATTTTCTCTTTCTATGTTATATTTCAAAGTTTAGAACTATAATAAGTGAATATTTAGTTGAGAGTTATTTAAGTAATATTATGCGATTCCAGATGACCATGGCGAAGAAGAATCTATGACCGTCCTGGCCGAGCTGGAGAAGATAGACGACGACTGCGACCGTCACGGCATTCAGTTTGTCAAGATCGACGACCAAAAGGCTGCAAAGGCGTTCGGCATCGACAACATGCCTTCAATCGTCTACTTTGAAAAGCAGATCCCGAATGTTTACGACGGTAATATTTTTGCTACGATTGAATGGAAACGTATTGTAAGCTTTTTACAAAAAATAACACATAAATTAATAATTTAGGTGACCTTGAGAATGAAGAAGAGATGCTAGAGTGGCTCGTGGACCAATTGGAGAAGGATGAAATCGAAGATGTCACAGATGAAATGTTGGACCGCCTCATTAAGGACGGCAAGACCGTCGCGGTGTTGTTTTGTAAGTATTATTTTTTATTCTTCAAATTGTTATGCTAAATTTACGACTTCAACATAAACATTATGACCTTACTTTGTTTGTTTATTACCATAGGCTTTTCGTGAACGGATGTCTTAAATATTTTCGTAAGATTTTAATTACTCTGTGCACATTTTACGAGCAGGATATTACGAGCTAATTTGCAAAACCAAACGATACAATTTTGTTGTAAAATATTGTTGCAGATGATAACAACGACCGTAAATCGCAGAAGGTGCTCAATGAACTGGAAAACATCGATGATGAATGCGATCAACTTGGCATTGCTTTTGTAAAGATTGACAACGATGAGGAAGCCAAAGAATACGGCATTGAAAAGATTCCAACGCTTTTGTATTTTGAAAAGGGTATTCCAACTTACTATGAAGGAAACTTGGAAGAGGAAGAGAAGGTTCTTGTCTGGCTCAAACACCAAGCCGAGAGCGACGAAATTGAAGACATCACCGATGAAATGCTCGACCTCATCATAGAAAAAATGCCGTACGTCGCTGTTCTGTTCTGTAAGCATTTTTATATTCATTATTTTCTAGGCCCTAACATTGGCTCGTTTGAAACAATGCCAGGTTTTTATATTACTTCACAGCTCCAAATTTAGCTCACGTCGTACGTAATTCAGTGTAGTCTATAATGTCAAGAACTGACATATAAATGAAATACAGTTCTTCGAATTCATTTCAGACGACAAGGACCAAAAGAAAAGCCAGAAGATCTTGGCTGAGTTGGAGAACATTGATGATGAATGTGATCAAAATGACATTGCTTTCGTGAAGATCGATGATGATAAAGAAGCTAAGGAGTACGGTATTGACACCATCCCAACCATGGTGTTTTTCGAGAAAGGCATCCCTCACGTCTATGAAGGTGACTTGATGAAGGAAGAAGAGCTGTTGGGATGGTTGCTTCACCAGAAACGTCACAGTGAAATCCCCGAGGTGACAAATGAGATGATGGACAAACTTATCGAGAGCGCTCCTTATTTAGCTGTAATTTTCTGTAAGTATTTTCAATTTTAGTGGGAAATTTAATTGAATATCTGCAAAGTGTTCCAACTCCTTAAATTTAGAGCAATATGCGTCACAAGCATGGAATAAAATCTGAAAAAAAAAACCAGAAAGATTTGTTCTTGTATGAACAACACTTAATGATTAGATTTTGATATGTTTTTTGATGTGTGTTTGTTAACTTTCATAGATGACAAAGACGACAAACAGGATATTAGAATTCTGAATGAATTGGAGAACATTGACGACGAACTGGAAAAAGAAGGCATTGTCATTGTGAGGATGGACAACGAGGCTGAAGCTAAAGAGTTCGGTATCGACCATCTGCCAACCCTGGTATACTTCGAGGAGAACATCCCCGCCATTTACGAAGGAGACTTGATGAACGAAGATGAAGTTTTGGAATGGCTCATTGAACAGAAGAACAGCGCTACGATTGAAGAAGTCACCGATGAGATCTTGGTTGATTTGATTGAGGAGCACGAATATGTTGTTGTGTACTTCAGTAAGTAGCTCTGTTAATATATTTAAAAACTAGCTTTCGCCCGCGACTCCGCCCACCCAGACTTCAGGGTTGCGGTTAGAAAGAAAATAAGTAAATACGCGTCTGCCCGCATTCGGGTCGAGCACTCAGCGATGGGCGACCTCTTCCCCCACCTCACCCACAGTCGTTGTAACGCCCGCGCGCCCGTCCCATTCGCCCGCCGCCGGACCGCACCATAATATTACGCATTCGGTTGTTTATCCTCATAACTATTCAAATATGTGTATGTCCCAATGATATAGTGTAAAAAAGTTTATACTTTAATATAAGGATCAATTTGTTACTACCAAATCTGCGTTAGAAATAATTTATCAGTTTTTATAGTATTTACGGTTTACTATTTTGGCGATAATGGCTTACACATAAAAGATAGATATATGTTGTCGCAGGCTTTTTGTTGGACTATTCGAGATAAACATTTCCATTACACATTATATACGTGTAACTCCAACGGTTTTTGCGGCACACGCCAGAATAGTTTGCAGATGGCAAAATTTTTCCTACTTACTTGACACTTATCGTTATATTTTTGATAATTCACTATATCTTTACAAATTATAGCCTATGTGTTATTCTGGCGTATAAGGTATATTATGGTAAAGTTTCATAAAAATCCATTCAGAAGTTTTTGCGTGAAAGAGTAACAAACATATATCCATACATACATCCACACATTCTTACAGACTGGCGTCTATAATATTGGTAGGATAGGATTAAATAAAGTGTTGCTGTAATGAAATATTTTTTCAAGTTATTATTTAAGTAGTTGGTTTAGTATATGACTTACTTTAAATTTAGTTTTCAATTAATTAATTAATAAATTTACATCAAAATCTAGATGTTAAATATATTCTTCGTTTATTTTTTCAGGTGGTAACTGTGAGGAAGGTGAAGAATGTGACAACATCCTGGACGAACTTGAAAACATTGACGATGAACTCGACGAGACTGGCATCATTTTTGTCACTACTGAAGACACATCTCTCGCCAAGAAGTACGGCATTAAGACTTTCCCCACTCTTGTGTTCTTTAGGAACAAGGACCCTCTAATTTACAAAGGTAAGCATTCATAATATTTTATATTGATCTAATATAAAATATATGAATAAAAATAAAACAGAAAGCCGTTTCTTATCATATACTCTTGCCAATCAAATATTTCATGTGATCAAGCAATCGGCGTGTTATCAAAACTAAATAAACTTTAAAATCTTGATAACATTATCTATGTAGATAAATTAGAAAAAAACAACTTAAATAATATTTCAGGTGACATCGAAGATGAAGATGAAGTACTAGCATGGTTGACTGACGAAGACACATTAGAAATTCCCGGCCGTATTGAAGAGGTTAATGGCAAAATGTTAGAAAAGATATTGGAAGAGAATGACCACATCGTTGTCTTTTTCTGTACGTATTTTTTTTTGAGTAGAATATTGTTCCTAAATCGACTAATCTTTAATAACAAATAATACTAAACAAGAGTCTTATTTACAGACAAAGAAGGTGACAAGAAATCGCAGAAAATCTTAAGCGAACTAGAAAATATCGACGATGAATGTGAAGAAAAAGACATTGACTTCGTAAAGACTTCTGACGAGGGCATTGACAAGGAATATGACCTCCCCGACCTTCCAGCCTTAGCTTTTTACAGGCACAAATTCAGAACTATATATGAAGGTGATTTGATGCATGAAGAAGCTATCCTCAAATGGGTGCTGGAACTTCACGATACTCAGCCTGATGTTATTGAGAATGTAGACAGGAAGACTTTAAAGGACCTCATCAACGATGTTGAACATCTTGCCGTGTTTTTCTGTAAGTATCGTTTTCAGTTAATAAATTATAATTATAATAATGAGCGGTCTGTTAGAATTTTTAGTAATGGTCAATAAAGGAGAATCAGTAATTCTTTAGAGGTGTTGCATGTATTTGTTTTACGACTTGATACAAGGCAGGAAAATATAGCCCACCAAAAAATCATAAATAGATTTTGAATATTATGTTTGAGGTGTCTTAAATATATTTTTACGCATGTTTTATAAATCAGTAAGGTTGTAACAGGATAATATTTTGCCCCTGCAGACAGTGAAGACTGTGACACATGTGACGACATCCTAGAAGAACTGGAAACCATTGATGATGACACAGACAAACACGGTATTCAGTTCGTCAAGTCTAAAGACTCTAAACTCGCTTCTGACATTGGTATATTTAGCTTCCCAGCTCTGGTTTATTACGAAACTGGTGTTCCAATTATGTACGACGGTAAGTTATTGTAAATATTTTGTATATTGTCCCTCAATTTAATTGAATATGTCTTGTCTATATTAAATGTATAAGAATTATTAATGCAAAGTTTTTTCAGGAAAATACATATTAGTTCATAATCTAACCTTTGCCCTGTTTATAGGTGATTTAAAGAACGAAAATAAGGTTCTGCAGTGGCTTGTAGATCAGAAAAGTAAGATTCCACATCCATATTATAAATGTTTTTCTTTAATGTCTTTTTAAGGTCAAGAATTATATCTTTATATATATATTCAATTGCAAAAAAAAATACGTGCATGACATCGTTCTTAATACATGATTACTTTTATAATGGATAAAATATTTTACGCCTAAAATGCTGGATGTTTGAGCTATGTCATTTTGCATGACAGTTACTAATGCCTGCAGGTGAAGATAGCAACCGACATAAAAGTAAAGCTAATGTTAAGTCAATGGCCAATGCAGATGATGATAAATTGAAGGGGTATTCGAGGAGTAAAAGCTCTGTTGATACGAAAAAATCCGCCCCAAAACAAGTCAAGTCCACGGAATGGAAGCCTGCTGAATCACCAAGAGTCACGGTTCATCAGAGCAACGCAAAAAACAAACGCGGAGCAAATACAATTAGTACGAAAAGTCATGAGGATGATGACGATGATGAGGTGGAAGTTGATGTTGATGATGAAGATGATGATAACGACGATGGTGACGATGATGATGAAGACGATGATGACGAAGATGACGACGACGATGATAATGACGATGATGATGACGATAATGACGACGATGACGATGATGACAATGATAATGACGATGACGACGATGATGATGCTGATGACAATGACGACGCTGATGACGATGACGACGCTGATGACGATGACGATGACGACAAACAAATTAGTGATAAATATAAACACAAACGAGGGGCCACAGTAAAAGTTACCAAAACAATTAGTCGTGGAAATGAAGACGATGACGACGACGACGACGATGACGAAGATGATGATGATGATGAGGACGACGATGAAGATGATGGTTTCTTTGGTAGAATAAGACGAATGTTTACAGGTAAATGAGTAGCGTTGGCCCCCGAGAGATGCCCCCTGCACGAAGGGATGCCCCCAGTGTCACATCTGCATGGTCGAATACCAGTACCCGCATGGGTCCTAGCACACGTAGCTGTCGCCTGCAGTCATTCGCGCTTACCGATCTAAACGTTTTCAATTCTTATATTTACTAACAAAACATTTAGAATTAATTGCGCTTCACGATTGGCGCATAAATTATAAATAATGCACAGTATTAACTCGCAGTTAAGTGTTTTATTATTACCGTATATACGGGTTGTAAACAAAGATTTTTACTGACTGCAGGCGATCGCTGTTTCTACATTGGATTGGGGGCGAAACCGGCTGTCCCAAAAATGACTTATGAACCCTACCAGTGCTGTCCCACTAAAGTTCAGAGCCCGACCAAAGTAGCCAAAGCCACGCCGACCAAGGTGCCGCCCAAGAAACTAGAAAAGGAGAAGCCGAGGCAGCCCGAGAAACCGACCAAGGGCAAAAACAAAGCACTCGCCAAACCGGAAAAACCGTCCAAAGGAAAGAAAGGTTTATTCGAGTCTGACAATATTTGGTGGTGGTAAATAATTACGTTAGAATATCAAATGCACTAATGTCGAGGTACTAGTGCAAATGGGATGTGCATTCGCAGCATCAAGTGGACACAAGTGTTATCACGCTCCTTACAGATCTTTATCTTACCTTTGTTATAGAATTAGTCCAATCTAATATGCATCTCTTTCTCTCATTCATGGCATTAACATTGCTAGCTTTTGTATAACCTCGTGTCCCTTGATCCTGCAAGCACTTAACAGGGTTGTATGTTGTGAAATGTTGCGATCGGGCTGTGTTCGTTTCTCTGTTTGTTTTTCATCGCGAATTTCCAAGATTCGTTGCCATCCCAGGTCACAGAACCAAAAAAGCCCAATGTTTCCGTCAAGTTCGTGAACACAGCCCGATCATAAGTCCTTTTCAAAGTACTGCGCTTTACGTTATAAATTGAAGATCACGTGGAGACTAAGTATTGGAGCGTATAGTGACGTTAGAAACTGATGTACAAATCGTTATAATCATTGTAAATTGATTCCAATATTTAGAAATTTAATTAAATAAACGAGACGTAACAGTAACAACAACACAAAGGCATTTCTAATTATTGTATTTCGCCGTGCCATCTTGAAAGACTTATAATTGTTGTAAGGATTTCATGTTCATATAGTTTTCTAGTCTTCATGGAATCTCATTATTTTGTAATAATACATTTGATAAAATGTAACTTTTATTTATAGAATTTTAAAATATAGTATGTAATATTTTATATCTACTACTTAAACTAATTACACAAATGTTTCACATGCTCAGTGCCGGATGTCAGTGCAATATACCTTTCATTATATACTATTTCTTTTATAATTTATAATTTGGGATCGCTGGACATGAATTCCACTTTCAATATCCATTGGTTATTCGGCGCACAGTAAATAATTCGCATCAATATTTTGTGTGAAAGCATGTGCAGCGATCCGGTCGAACAGTGCTGGCGTTGTGTGACGATATGTAAGTTGTATTGTTTGGCCGAAAATTCGCATGGATGTTTAATCTTATTTATTTGTTACGTTGAATTGTTGAGTCGGCGCTGGTACAACTTTTTTTTGTTAATAAATACATTTTTCTATTAAAACATGTCATTACTCATTTCACAAACGAATGATGTCAGCATGGTATAGCAGTAGTTGTCCACGCATGCCCTTTATTGGATGTAAGCCGGTGAGTTTCCAAAATGAAATGGATGTGGTTTCTTATTCAATTGTTAGTTCATAGGGATTTCAGCATGAAGTAAAATGTGGAAATATTTTAGGGGATCTATTGGATGAGTCCGAAGTGCTGGATTGGATGGTTAAACAAAAGGAAGACGAGAGTATAGAGGAAATTGACAGAGACAAATTATTTAAATACATTGAATCGAAAGAGTTCTTGGCTGTAGTTTTTTGTGAGTATAATTAAACCTAAAATATATGTATTGTAAAGAGCAGTATTATTTTACACATTAATTTTCCAGACAAGGAAGATGATCCGGATAGTCCGAAAATTCTTCGCCATGTGGAATTAATAGATGACGAAGCAGCAGAGTATGGTATCAAAATAGCTAAGTGCAGCGATAGATTGATGGCTAAGAAATATGGATTCCGTAATCCACCGGGCATTACATACTTTAGAAAAACTAAAGCTATCAATTATGATGGAGATATTGATGATGAGGAAGAAATTTTAGATTGGCTTACCAACCCTGAAAATATGGAGTTAACAGATCATATAGAGAAAGTAAATAGGAAAATGTTCCAAAAAATAAGGCAGACTTCGGATTACGTCGCAGTGTTCTTTTGTGAGTTTTTGTTTACACACTTACGTCTCGGTTTATTTCTTCTCATGATCTATATAATTATTTTACATCCGATTTATATATTGATAAAATTTATAAATCAAATTGTATTTCACATATCACATGTTTTAGACAGTAATGACTGCAAACAATGCCCCAGAGTGCTTGCTGAAATCGAACACATTGACGACGATGCCGACTCTGCAGGAATTAATTTCGTTAAGATAGACGACAGACAAATGGCGAAAGAATACGGAGTTTTTGCCCTACCTGCCGTTTTGTTCTTCAAGTTGGGGTCAAAAGATCCCGTGATATACGCAGGTAAGTAATTGTCTCGGTGGATCTATAAATTACTGATGTCAAATGTCTCATTAATGATAACAATAATAGCAACAAATAAATTTTGACGTACAATAAACTTGTTTCTAGGCGATCTGTACGATGAACAACAACTATTGAGTTGGTTGCTAACCCAAAAGAACCCGGCAGGAGATATAATAGAAGCGATTGAAGGTCAAGATTTGCTAGATTTGATTCAGGAGTCAAGTTCCCTTGCAGTTTACTTTTGTAAGTTGAAAGGATTACTACGCGTCTACACTTCTACACTGAACAACATAACACTAACACATTCTGCTAAATTATCAACTATTTCTACTGTATATAACATACTTTTTTTTGTTGATGTAAAAGTTATCGGTGTCTGTACACCAATAACTTTTTGTTTGCAGAAATATTAAAAAAAGTTTCTTCAGCATTATTATTAACAAAACTGCTTTTTATTAGGGAACAAAACGTTATGCGAAATTTGCAATTCGAAAGCAATGAAAAGGGCCATGAGAAAGAAAGAAAGAGAACTGGACGACGAGGAGGAGCAAGAGGGTACATTCATCCCCTAGAAAAGCCTATATAGCTTTGTTGTCTCGCCCCTTAGATAGCATCTGTCCTTTTAGCATGTGGCATGCCCTGTTCAGGCACTGATTTTATTGTTTTCTTTATAGGAATTTATGTTGTGTTCTGTCCGATTTTATATTATGCCAATAGGCCAACGTAGTTTAATATACCTGAATGTTCGTGTGGTAGATTATGGGGTTTGTATGTGCACCTAGGATACTCCGAAATGTACACGGTTTTTTCTCAACAGTTTTTCCTTCATTAGTATTTACTCATAAATTGTGAAAACACCATAATTGGCAACAGATGTGGACATTCCAGATGGTCCCGACTGCGAACAGTGCGCCGGGATTTTGGAGGAATTGGAGAATATTGATGACGACTGTGACAGACACGGCATCAAGTTTGTCAAAACTCAGGATTATTCTATAGCTGAATCGTACGGTGTGACTGATTTCCCGGTCCTCGTTTACTTTGAAAACAACGTGCCGAATGTGTACGAAGGTTTGCTAGCCGAAGAAGAAGAAGTGCTGCAATGGTTGATTACACAGAAGACCGAAGATCGAATCGAGCTTATCACTAGAGTTATGCTCGAGAAAATGGTCGAGGAAACACAGTATTTAGCCGTATACTTTTGTAAGTTCTGTCATAACATAACTTTTTCAGTGATTTTCATGATATGGTATCCCAATGCTTACAATTTTTTTGTAGATAAATTGAACTGCCATATCTGCGACCATATTCTAGAAGGATTAGAAAGTATTGACGATGAGTGCGATGTGTACGGAATCCACATGGTAAAGATTCAAGACCCACAGCTGGCTAAAAGATATTCGATCAAAACTTTCCCGGCTATGGTTTATTTCAGGTATTCATTTACAGTTTTTTTCTTACACTTTTTATGTTACACGTAATCAAAAACCATTTTTTATTTTTTAATAAAAGCTGGTCATTTCATTATAATATTAATACCTTCGAGTGATTAAAGTATTAACTTTTATATTGTTTTTGTTTTTTTAAATTTGAAAATAAAAAAAATATTAATTTAACACTCACGTTATGAATTATGATGAACAATAAATTTTTCGTTTCATATACCTAAGAATTTTTAGGAAAATAAGATTTTTTAGGAATTGAAGGTGAGAACTAAGTCATAACTTTTCATGATTACAAAAGGAACTTTCAAACTATTTTTACCATGGCCACCTCAATATTTTGTCCTGGCTTATTTATATACGTACATTCATTTACACTCTTAATTAATATAAAGTAAAAACTCACGATTCAACGTTCATATTCAAAGGTCACATAATAGAGCGAAAAGCGGAGCCATGTCTTTCTGCCTACCGTCATCACTATGTAATACGAATTCTCCTTTATTCGAAACTACCATTCCACATTCCACGGTATTCCACTGTCGGCTGGTGATTTTAAATAAACTATATTGAAGCAGGTATTTATTTTTATGATGATAAAATTTTGACTGATTACTATTATGCCTTTTTAGAAATGGTAATCCGCTCCTTTTTGAGGGAGATCTTCAGAACGAAGAGTCCATATTGGAATGGCTCATTGATGATGACAACAGAGAACTGGCCGACGAAATCGAGTCCGTCAATGAAAGGATGTTGGAAAGGCTACTTTACGAGTCTCATTTGCTTGTTGTGTTCTTTTGTAAGTTTTGTACATATTTAATAAAAAAAGGTCTTTCTATGATTTTGTTATTAATTCCATAATAATTACAGATGACGACGAAGATTGCCCAGAATGTGCTGAAATTCTAGAAGCTCTCGAAGAGATTGATGGAGAAGTTGATCAATTTGGTATTGATTTTGTTAAGATCGCAAATCCTGAAGCCGCTGCGACGTACAACATCGTCAACATACCGTCATTAGTCTATTTCAGAAAGCAAGTGCCCATGCTTTACGACGGAGATCTGCATCAAGTGGACAGAGTGCTGCAGTGGCTCACTTCTCAAGATGTTTTTGAAATTAAAAACGAAATTGAGGAAGTGAATAGAAAAATGTTGGACAAACTGCTCGAAGAGAATGAATTCTTAGCCGTATACTTTTGTAAGTTGCTAGATTTTTTTTAAATAACTATAACTGTTAACAAAAAATTGTAATAAATACCTGTTTCTTTTAGATGAAAAATCTTCAGAAAGTCGAGCTGTTCTGGACAAGCTGGAGAACATCGATAGCGAAACTGACAACCTGGACATTACATTTGTAAAAATGCAAGACCCGCGTTACGCTCGCAAATGGGGCGTTACTAAGTTGCCTGCAATTGTTTATTTCAGGAAGAGATTCCCAAGTATATACAGAGGTCAGTGCCATTTAAATTTTCATCATTTGGTTACGCCTGGCGTGCTTTGATTTCGTCACATATTCCTGAAGGAGAAGGCAAAAGTATACATCGACGTTACGTCAGTTTTAAATTAAATACTAAATGTAAGTTGTAATCAAAGAAGTCTTTAAATTTAAGAGAAAATGTAGAAGTGTCAGGAACTTTCTTTTTATGGATTATGATGGACATCCTTGAGTTCTGTTAACATTTACTCAAAATTCTGCCTATAACAAACATATTCTCTCCAGGTGATCTGATGTCAGAAGAAGAAGTACTGGAGTGGTTGCGCAAGAACAGGTTCAGGCAGCCTGAGCTGAACATCTTCATGTACGCGCTCATAGCGCTGTCAATAGCGTTCGTAATGTACACAGCGTTCCTGCTGCAGTGCTTCAAGCCCGCGCCCCCCGCGCCCGCGCAGCACCCCAAGCAGGCGTGAGACGCACACTTCACAGACTTTCACTAAACATTGTGACTTTTCGGCCTTATGGCTTCGTTCTATATTGCCAGGGTTGCCAGATTAGTAATGTAAAATAATTTGAAAATAGAATCTCTTTCAGATCAATATGAACTTTTTGTTTTATGAATAAGTGCTGCAAAAGAAATCTCTCGAAAGTTATTTTTAGTTTATATGTTAGTACATTTATGAGGCTGGTCCTCTGAATATTCGTATTTTGTGTTTCTAAAACGTATGTTTTGCATGTTTTACAATCTGATAACTCTGCTAATGCACCGATTTTGACGATATTTTGTCCGTTAAACGTCACTGTTACCTTGGAGACGAGCTCGGACTAATAATTTAGACGTAACACGTTCTTGGGATCAAACTTTTACATTAATAGAGATTTTAGAGGTACATGCTCGTATACCTTGCGAAATACTGGATTGACAACTAGTATCTTTATACTTTTTCTAATTCTTTGATAAATTGTTTCTCTTGTGTTACTAATGACATTGGTGTTATCTGTTTAAGGCATTTTAACATTGCCCTCTTTAAGACTGTAATATCGGTAGAACTCAGAATGGTTTAGTTTGAGGTGGACCGTTTCCAGTAAATTTATTAATTTATTGAGAATCTACAACAACACCGACATTATCTTCATATATAGCCATTTAGGTTTCGTTGAGCCTTTGTTAAGTTTGCGTTTTTATTTTGCGAGCTCATGAGTAATATCATTTAGTTTCGTTCTTCGCAGCAGCTTATATTGTTGTTTTCGAAATGTTTCCAATTTGTTTTAGTACGTTACGGTCGTAAAGTCTTGATATTGCACGCGTCGTTTTGCTGTAATTTATTGTAGAAATACGAGCGATAAAAGTATTTTTAGTGATTTTGCTCTTGAGCTCTTTTTTTCGAGTGACTGTCCAATGGGCGGGATCAGGACTGACGCCCGCGTGTTACTACGTTACGAAACAGTAAGAATATATTTCGAGATATTATACATGCCCCCCTTCAATTTCACTTTAGCGTAAGGTAACGTAGTACCATGCCCGAAATATTCTGTATCATTCCCGCTCGTGTTGTATAATATTGTTTATAATATATACCTTTACAAAGTCAAGCGAAGCTAGAAGTTGGGAATACGGGAAAGCTGACATCCTCTTCAATACATATTCGTGTAGTTAGAAACAGAAATTTCCACGTATTAATGTCATAGGCAAGTCCTAATTAATTCTAGGTTATGTCCCATTTTGACAGGTGCCACTGTCACATCTTTCATCAATTGTCAACTTTGACAAACTTATGCTCAAAGAGGCAAGTGCGCTAAGACACGCGCATTCGTTTATGTTAACGTTGTATATAAAATGTAAATATAATAAAATAAATAAAAAATAATAAAATCAAAGGTATTTCATTTCTTCCCTGGAAAGTTTGTCTCATAGGCATCAGCCGGAAATGTAAAATAAAAATACATTATTTATTAACATTATTTTATCTAAAACAAATCTTACTAAGCAACATCTTATTGCTTCTTTAATTTCATAACAATCAGTCTCCATAATAAGCATGAAAAACCATAAAAATTACATATTGTATTGTTTTCATATTAATTATTACGAATAAGCATATTGTATTAATTACCAGTGGTGGTACTTCCACAGAAGCCCAAAAGCCCTTTTGCCTTTCGAAATTCCGAATAATAATTTTTAAGCCTCGAATCTTTTTTTAACAAAAGCAATTTGTTAAATAAAAAGTCCACAATAAGCAAATATAAACTAGACATCACACAATTAACGTTTAACGCTTTTGGGATTCTATGGAAGTCCCACCACTGTTAATTACACTATGTCACGGTAATACTATCATACAGTAGATTAACTCGGCCGCATTTTTGAAATAAATACCTACAGCCGCGCGGTACGTAAACATGCGATAGGGCTGCGAACCTGCAGAATTTTAATTCAATCTGCCTACTTTGATTTTCTATCTATTTTTGTGATTGTAAATATTTTTTATTTTATTTAAACAAATAAAATATTTTGTGAATGGAATAGGAAGTGTTCAATAAATTCAGCATGTTATTTTTTCATTGGAAGATTTCATGCAACCGAAAACAGCGCAATATATAAACACAATATATACTTGTCATATTAAATAGGCACTTGCACTTATTTTGTATAAAAATCGCGCGATTACTGCTTAAAAAACAACACCGCCCGTTTGTCACTGCGGCACATTCGCGACTGCCTGCATGCCTTGCGCATGCCGCGATCGAGGCGCGTAGATATAACTCGCGTTTCGCCCGTTTGTATGAAGTTAAACTACTGTATGATAGTATTACCGTGACTATGTTATTTTAAATTTTTAGCCAACATGCTATCACCATGTTTAAGATTATAATCTGAGCTAAAACTCGAAAATTGCATCATTACATTGATCATGTGATCAGCAATGATTTTATATTATCATTATTGCCATCAGGATTACCAATATTATTTCATATTGCAATACATTTTACATAAAACATTTTAAATTAAAATATGAATTAACATAAAAAATATTAGAAATAAATAAATCTGTGGCTGCCTTAGAACATGCAAACCATATATATTTTTAATATTTTTCAATAAGAATAACGAACTAAGCATAATTCTAAACAAGTTATGGCAATAATTTGTGGCATTTTTATGCTGGTCCTTTCTTCCCATTTTTATAGAATTATAAGTTATTGCTATGGGTTTTGTATTTATTTTGACGCTGACTGAAAAACATCGTAAATGAACCTGCACATTAAATCCAAAAATAATTTCTTTGGTATGTTAAGTTCGGCAGCCCGTACTATGCCTTTATGTTAGTCTAACAATAAGGCTTAATCTACCTCGTTAGTTGAAGAGACCCGTGCCGTGCGAGTAGGACTTACATAAGTTGATATAAATAGATAGATATATTTTTTAAGGTTTTTAGATGACTATAAAGGTCGGTGGGTATCATAGGTGTTCGCATAAAGATTTTAGATCATCTTCTATTAGTGTGACCTGTACAATATTGTACATTTCACTAAGCACTATAACAACCAATAGTCATAGTGTGATCTACCAGTTCCTTTAATATATTTTTTTAAATGTTTGTCGGCAAATTTTAATATCCCTGTTCTGATATTAATCTACAAGTTATTCCCATTTTGATTCTAGGTAAAAGACAACCTATGCGTTATTTTCTAAGTCTGTCTACAATGATAATTTAATTTTACGTAATGACTAGATGTATGCCTTCGTGATTTTTCAAGTATTTGGATTTTTCTCTCTCAAAGAGTTCTATTAGACGTTTCGTGAATTCTGCGTGTACCATGTCTATATCCTCACTTGTAGGCTCCAAGATCTTCTTGACCTCCATGGGTTCTCCAACTGGAAATGTATAATTTTCTTGCGTTACTCATTAGTTTAAAAAATCAGTACAGCAACTCCCGGCAACTCATCCCCAGTTGCGTAGGACTTAGAATATACATATGTAGTGTAATGTGAATCATCATCAACAGCCTTTCTTACGTCCACTGCTGGACATAGGCCTCTCCTATGGCACGCCACTGGGCTCGATCTTCTCATCCAACCGCTGCCAGCCACCTTGCGGATATCGTCACCCCACCTGGCTAGAGAGCGCCTCACACTACGTTTGCCGAGTAATGTGAATGTTACCGTACATCTTTGAGTAACTATGAGGAACCCAGGCCTCATTTTTTATAATGAATCAGCCCATATATGACCCAACCCTGGGCACATAAATTTGTTAAATTTAAATCTTATTGTATGAACACTTACCAACTGTAGTGACAGGAGTCCTCAACGGGACGACGCCAAAGGAATACTGGAACATTCCTCGTCCTAGTGGGAAGATTGGTGAGATACCCGTCCACGTACGAACTTTCTCTTGCACCCGCCTCAGAAGACTGTTTTCAGGATTCTCCAAAGGTCTGAACAAGTCTGGTTCACCAAACGAAAACACTGGCACGAGTGGGGCACTGAAAATCGTTGAACAAATGGGTTTAAAAATATAATATTTATACCAGATGATATAAAATATAATATCCGAAAACGCTTAATTTTGAAATAAAATGAATTGGGTCAAAACCTGCGATGAATAGTTAATTTTCATTTTAGCATCCTGAAGATTAGAATACTTTGCATTCTTCATGGTAACATATTTTTACTTAGGGATCAGTAGTCACAGGATTAAAGTGTTTATCATCAACGAACTTATTGTTAGTATAAATGTCTTCATTTAAAAGTTTTGCGAATATAACACAACATTTGATTTTCCGATCAAGCTGGCAACATCTCCCACGTATTTTTAGAAAATATGATTTAGGTTAACAATAGGTACTCACCCAGATTTCATGGCAACACGAATAAAACCCTTCCTTCTACTCAGAATGATTTTGTACTTCCCAGGATGTGAGTCCAGTGCCTCAGCAGCTCCGCCAACCATTATAGCCACGCAATTCCCTTGGTACTTCTTCGGATCCAATAAATGGAGTAAGCTCTCTTGTGACGAAGCACATAAACCCAACGCCATTATGATATCCCTGAATAATGGCACCAAGAAATGTCCGCCAAGTACAATCATATGGGAAGACATGCCAGGGAACAGCTTGGAGAATTTAGCGGCGTTGGTAGCGAAGGAACCGTAGGCCCCAGCCGGGAAGATGCCGTGAGGGAAGCAGGCGAAGAGATAGTTCTTCGACGGGTCTAAGTCAGTAGTTTTCACAAGTTTGATGGGGAAGTAGTCGCAGAAGTGTCGCCACCAGGATAAGTTGCGTACCCATTGTATCCTGAAATGTCATAGTTGTTATATTAATACGCTTTGTATAAAATTGAGAAACAGCGAAAGCTAGGTATAGATACTGATATCATAATGACTGTAGCTTAGATGTACAAAGGGCGAAATGTAAAAATACTTTATTGCATAGAGCAAGTCGTGATGGTTCCGAAGATTATATACGCTCAGTCGAGAAGTACCGGCAACGGCGGGTGCAAATCAGAGAAACGTGGATCGCGTACTTTAACTTTAACTGAAGTGAGAAATCAATGTTAATAATAATTTATATTGAATAAGTACACATGTGTGTACATAACTTCGAAAAGTCAGAGATGTGGGCCTACTGTGAACCCGTGGCTACCAAGATTCTATCTTTTCTAACCGTGCGATAAATCCCCAAGGACGTCACACACTTAACATGACGAAATTAATAAAAAGCTAAATGTGAAACACGCTTCATGTCTTATTGAATTCATTACCTCGAATATAGTCAAGAGCGTCACTATTGGCGCATATGAGGTCATTCGAAGTCTCAGATGGGAATAATTTTACGCCGGTAATACAAGTGGCTTTAGTAGCAATGCGTAGTATAGATTAATGACAAGGACTTTATCTACTCTTTTAGTTAATATATACACTATTCTTGACATTGTGAATATTGTTTTACATTAATTCCTCTTAATTAATGTTTTACTAGCTGGACATAAATCGTTGCACGAACATCAAAATTGAAATAATAAATGCGGAAGTGATTTTTGAATTGTTTGTTGCAAATTTATGTTTGAAGCGATGAGTGAATTTGTACGGAGAAAGATGAGACAATAAAGATGTTTATAGGCTAACTTATACAAGGCGACCAATAAGACCTTATACCTACCTATTTTACTCGTAGTTAGATACATTTAACTATTTAATCAGGACTAATATTTGCAGTAGAATTTTTATCGTACTACAATCGTAATTTTTCTCAGCCAGTAGACCTTTGCTAGATTCTCAAGCTCGCCTTGAAAACACTCCGATGACCAAATGTGATTAATATGGCCGCAAAACCAGTTTAAACCCAGTATAAAAGTAGAATCGTCATCGTCGTCATCAGCCCAAATACGTCCCACTGCTGGGCACGGGCCTCCTCTACAACTGAGAGGGTTTAGGCCTTAGTCCACCACGCTGGCCTAGTGCGGGTTGGCGGACTACACACCTAAGAAATTCCTAAGAACTTTTAGGTGTGCAGGTTTTATCACGATGTTTTCCTTCACCGTTAAAGCAAGTGATTATTCATTGTGAATACACACATAACTTCGAAAAGTCAGAGGTGTGTGCCTGGGGTTTGAACCTGCGACCGCCGAAATTCTCGACCGCGCGCCTAAACCTCGAGGCCATCACTGTAGAATACAATTTTTGTATCTAGACAACTGTGAAGCGCTTCCGTGACAACTAAAACAGCTTTTAAAGTAAGAGTGCAGATTTGATGTCGAGACAAACGATTGTTTAAGAACTCTCCATACATCTAGCCCCGAACACATTGCTTGTACAAGTCAGATAATTTGACAGAAGATGCATGTGAGGCGTGTATATACTCAATCTATAACAGTCTCCTCAAATAAGCTACACAAATTCCGTTCTTTGGCAGCCCTATTAGATATTTTGTCACAATTCGGATGAATTACGATGAAATGCTATGCAGATCTAATAAGAATCCCTGAGAGCCTTTAGTACGATTCAAACAAACAACTGCTTGATGTTAAGGACAAAATACTCACGTTCTCCCTCCTTTGTTGCAAACTTCGATGTCGTTTAGCATCCATATTCCGTACAAAATGGCGAGCCACCAGAAATCCGAGTACACCAGCTTAAGGAAACAGTAGATGCAGATAGCTTCTCCGAAGAGTGCCAGGCAGATCCACGCAGTCACTCCGAGGGTTTGGAGCCGCCGAGACATTGGGATGTCGAGCGGCGCCCATTCCACGCCCAGCATGTCTGATATCTTGCTGAAATTGAAAAAGCAAAATCTACGTTATTTTTGGGCTACTCACATTTTGATTTAATGGCATTAAGCTCCTGACACAAGCATTTTGATGGTCCTACAGCACGAATATGTGGTCGTACAAAAACTATTGGGTTTTCCCATCAGCGATTTCCCAGTAGTAGCACCTAGTCAGGAAACGTTTCCGAAAAACAGTACTAGACTTGCCCTCGTGGGCAACGTGGGCCTTATAGGCAAAACATACATAATGTTGGTGCAGAAATGCATCACTGCCTACCGCTTCATGGGATGCAGACGTGAGTGCTTTGATGTGTGCTTAGAACTTGAACCTGAATCTATCAATTACTATTAGATTCCCGCATCTAAAGCTATAGTTTAAATATAAATATAATAAATACTTATTTTACCAATTGTTGCCAATTAACTCGCATTTGACGAAACGTATTAATATTTGTATTACATAAGGAAAGGCTATATTCACGTACACAACTGTTAATTGTTTGGTTCATTCAAGGTTGTTGCTCCCGTTTTTAACAGAACCAACATTTATTATTATACAATGGTATAACAATTGTATGGAAATACCAAATAATTGAGGAAAATATTCGTTCATATCATTTTTATCGCTACTATGGCTCAATACACATTCAGTCACGTACTTTGGACAGCTTTCTGTAACACACTTGTTTCCTTAAATTTTATTATATTAGGTAAAAAATGATATTTTTAAAATATTGCGTTGGTCCTGCGGCACCAACGTGTATTAACGTAATAGGGAGCGAACATGGCATATGCACATTTCAACACTCCATGCCCGACACACAAATAGAACCTGTGACATTTATCGTTATGACATTTATCATGTAAAATTGAAACTATGTCAATTTAAAAAAAAAAAATTGCTATTTCAATTTTTTTTTGTCATTTCGTTTTGCTGAGGGAGTTTCTTGCACACACTTCTACACAGCGATAACACGTTTCGAAGCGGCAATAGTTTAGTTTGTAAAATAGCTTAAAATTGAAATTGAAAAAAGAACTTGTAAAAGTCTATTTGAATAAAGATAACTTTTAGATTGACTTTGACCAAGCGATTGTAGCATCAATTTATGCCGCAAGACCAACGATGAATCAGGAAGTCGAATAAAAATAGTGCAATATGAAAGAGTAAAATCCATATTCTTATTAAACATACAATTTGTATGGAAAGTAATGAGTCAAAATGACTACCTACCCATACAAGCCGAATGCTGGGAAGTCCTGAGATATTTCTCATTATCCTTAACATTTCATTGCAAAGGTAATACTTAGAAATATAGATATTAAACTATACATACACATACTATGTATTAAACTATACATAACCTCAGGCAGGGGTAGGCAGAGGTGCATTCTTGCACCCACATTTCGCTAGGTATGTATCAGTCCCACGTAATTTGCCGTTTTTCGGGCACAATTCCAGACTCCGAGCTGCTACTGAGAATTTCTTAATGGAAAAACCCAATAACACTTTGCCCGACCCGGGAATCAAACCCAGGACCTCTAGATCGCACGGCACATACTTGTGCCGCGAGACCACGAGGCAGCCTTAAACTTTGATCCTTAATATGACCTTTATTCTGATGACCTCATCTTTTATGAATGATTTATTTTAAGAAAATACAATTGTTTATACGCCGTACGCGACATCGACCTATGCCCTGATATAGTTATAACATTTCTTCGATTAAATTACTCACCTTATTAGTAAGTAAATATGTTGATCAAGTTCAATGTTTACAAAGATCACATTATTATTTATCTTTGAAGTCATAGTACGTAAACGTGTCTTAGTAGTACTAATAACAATGTTGTTAGACCAATTATAATTTCGTATTTATCAACACAAAATTGTGAATGAACTAAATTGTCACCGAAGAATCAGTATTGATCTTACTCAGTGCTCAACAAGACGTATAAGGGTTAATATTCATGACAATTAAATAATGGTGACCATATCGTTTCTCGCTGGTCGGTATTAATTTTTTGGACTCCACTGTGCTTACCATCAGGTACAGTGGAGTCACTTTGCCGTGCCAGTTTAAAAAAAAATCCAAATCACTCTAAATGGGACTGACATAGCAGGAACCGGTTCTTAATCCCTGACATAAGTAAGGAATAAAAAATCTAACATAAACGACTAGCTGAAGCAAAAACTGCCTCCAACAGGTCACTATGAAAGTCATTGGGGGAGGCCTATGTTCAGCAGTGGACTTCCTTAGGCTGATGATGATGATGATGAAGCAATTAATTTCAAATCATATGACGAGATATAAAGAGAATTCTGACGTACTAATAAAATATTTAAATGATTCACAAATATATCCTTACTTTGGGACTTTATCAGTTAAGAAAGTGTCACTGACTTGTTATCTTATCAAATATTTTATTTAGGACATCACATTACACAACGCTGACTACTAAGGATTAGTTTTTACCTTTAACTTTATCCAATTTTTTTTATTTTTGAGACTGTGTTTGACTGGGTATATACTTTTGAGATAAACTCGCGAATACACAAGTTCAAGCTTTAACGAAATTATGATTTACCGGTTTTTAATGTGGAGAGAAATATTTTTCAAAACTAGGATGTTTTAAAATTATTCTCTAGGATTTGTGAAGTTTACAAACAAAGATAAAGATTCAAGTGAAGTACGCTAGGCTAATAGAAAAATAGACTTTACTGGATAACGTTGATTAGGAGAACTAAAGTAACCGAGATAGCCCAGCGGATTAGCAAGTTGAAATGACAATGGGCGGGGCACATAGCGCGGAGAACTGTTGGCCGATGGGGTCAAAAAGTTCTCGAATGGAGGCCACGTAGCGGAAAGCGCAGCATAGGACGTCCACCCACAAGGTGGTTAGACAACCTGGTAAAGGTCGCGGATCGTCGCTGGATGCAGGCTGCCTCCAACAGTTCACTGTGGAAGTCATTGGGGGAGGCCTATGTTCAGCAGTGGACTTCCTTTGTCTGATGGATTGGATTGATTGGTTGATTAGGAAGCTTGTGTACAGTTGGTTAGAGGCTAAACTGACATCTAAACGGTACGACCCTTTCACATCTGTGCGGGGATAAATATTTGTTTCGGGTCGGGATGTTTGTGAAATCAACAACTTTTATAGTTTTTGACACACGAATTATGTGTGTGTCTTTTAATTTTACGTATTTATCAGTATTTAAGTAAGGAACATAAACCATAATCTTGCTAATAAAGACTGTAAAGATGTTTTATCTTCGCGTTTGTTATTCCACATAAGAGCGTGCCTTAATAGAATTACATTAAGGTAGTAACAGCCATCAATGTACTTCAGTAATGTCGACTTACCTACTTGTTTTGTTACGTTATTTAACTAGTGGCTCAAGGCTGAGAGTAATTGACATTGTCAGTCATTTTCCTCTATGATTTTCTATTATTATTATTTTATTGATAAGGAGCAAACTTGTGCGATTTATTTCGTACCTACTGTATCGTCGTGCTTAAAGTTAAAATATACTGACATACACATTAACGCCTTTAACCCCTCAAACGATCATATGTATGTATGCATGTGTGTTTGTATGTGTGTGAGTGTAGATATACGTGTGTTTAAATAAATAAATAAATACACCCAACAGTCACATACATAGTTCTGACCCCACACTAGGATACAAGTCCTGTGTCGTGGATATCAGAAACTACGAGAGACTTTTCGGTCTCACAAACACCCAGACCCGAAACAAATATTTGTAGTTCACACAAACATTTGTCTCGGTGCGGGGATCGAACCCGCGGCCTCTCGTTTCGCAAGCTGGTGTCTAGCCATCTGCGCCACGGGGCTGCCATATGTTTATAAACATATATATTATTATTATCTTGTTTTTTTTCTTTTTATATTTTTATGTGTACCCCTATACATACTTTGGCTTCTTACATTCCATCCAAAGGTTGTCGATAAAACCGCCTATTGTTCCACTTTTAAATAATTCCATCAATGTTAATCTATACAAATAAATAAAATTAGAGTGTCGATTTGTAATATTGAAATAACCGATTTTTAATAAATGCATATGGATGTATACATGGTACATATACCAAAATAACGTTTTTACAATTTTTGTCTGTCTGTCTGTTTGTTCCGGCTAATCTCTGAAACGGGTGGGCCAATTTTAACGAGACTTTCACTGGCAGATAACTGATGTAATAAGGAGTTACTTTGGCTTCGATTATTTTATAAAAAATCTTTTATTTTAGAAAAAAAATAATTTAAATAGGTATCATATTTTTTTTTTAAAGAATCGACTGTTAGGCGAAACGAAGTTCGCCGGGTCAGCTATTTCTTATATAAATGTGGATATCAATAAGGAGTTGTCTACCTAATGAAATGACATACAATCATTCAGGCTACGGTTACATGCACCTTGTCTAACAATTACTTCAGTTATTTGAGTTCCTTATAACAGAAGTGCTTTAAGTTTGATGGTACTTAATCAAGCAATGAATTAATAATTATGTAACTCAGGTCAGTTCTGGTTCCCTAAAAGGCTTCATAAAGGAACATAATATCAGTACTCCAAAATCCAGTTAAGACAGATGTGCGTCTGTCGTTACTTGAGTCTAATTGAGCACTAATATATTATGTGTATTCACAAATAATTAACACGTACTTTAACGGTTCACGAAAACATCGTGATGAAACCTGCACACCTAAAAGTTCTGAGGAATTTCTTAGGTGTGTATTCCGCCAACCCGCACTAGGCCAGCGTGGTGGACTAAGGCCTAAACCCTGGCAGTTGTAGAAGCGGCCTGTGCCCAGCAGTGGAACGTTTATGGGCTGATGATGATGATGAAGATATCCTATCATGTGTGATGTTGTCACTTTGCCTAACGGAATAAAAAAATTATATAAATCAAAACAAAATTAAAAAATAGTATGACGATACAAAAAAAGAATAAAATTATAAATAAATAAAACCACATTCGGAATTACAACTAGGAAATTACAATTTTTGCATTTAATTACATTTATTATTAAAAACTATCATATGAAAGAATAAAAATGAAAACATAAATTAAAATCATAGATAAAACCCGACTTTAATCATAAACTTAGTGGGAAAATAAATTAATATTAGGTAATTTTAATCAAGTTTTCGTTTATTATTTTTGTTATTATTATTCTCAGCCTATCGCCGTCCACTGCTGAACGAAGGCCTCCCCAAGTAGGCGCCAACCATCCCGGTCTTGAGCAGCCCTTATCCATCCGCTACCCGCCACCTTTCTCAGGTCGTCGGACCATCGTGCTGCAGGACGTCCTACACTACGTCTACCTAAGCGCGGTCTCCACTCCAACACTTGTCTGCTCCAACGGCCGTCCGTCCGTTTTCGTTTATATGAAGAAAATTAGGTTTCAGTGTGCATACATTATTTATGTACTTACAATATCTTATTAATTTGTGTATTATTCGTGTAAGTGAATGAAAATGTAAGTCTTTTTAACGATAACACTACTTAATAGTGACTACAATAGCAACTGATGATAGGTGCAGTTTTGCGAAATATTTGTTGCGTAAAGTTCTTGTTAGTATCGATCAGGTATGCAAATTTCCTCAAGATGTTTCCAACCAAAATAATTAATATCAATGAGAAATTCTAGAAGCGTGTATAACAAGCAAATTGACGATTTTAAGATATAAATAGCTTCGTAGCGGAGTGGAAGTAGGTTAACTGGAAGAGTGCAATTTAGAATATTCTTAAAAATGGGACAATAGTGTTTCACTGATTATAAGACACATATGAAGTTCTTCGTTCAAAAAAATAATCATAACTATTCTTAATAATATTATAAAATCATTGTGTCCTAGGCGCAGTTTTTAACCGACTGCATAAATAGCAATAATATCATACATACCTACATAAACTCACGCCTGTATTCCCCGAAGGGGTAGGCAGAGGCGCATTTCTGCACCCACATTTCGCCAAGTATGTATCAGTCCCACGTAATAGGGGGCGAGCCTATCGCCGTTTTTCGGGCACATTTCCAGACTTCGTGCTGTTACCGAGAATTTCCTAATGGAAAACCCAATAACACTTTGCCCGACCCGGGAATCGAACCCAGGACCTCTAGATCGCTCGGCACATACTTGTACCGCGAGACCACGAGGCACGAGCAATAATATAAAGTACATTATATTATCGTAATAATTTGAGTGACTACTTAAAGTAGTCTTTCTCCGCCCTGTGGATTGGGGGCTTAAGAATTCCGCCACGGTATCCCCTACCTGTCGTAAGAGGTAGGCGTACTGCGGGGGCGGTACACAATGGTGACAGCAACCCCGAGATTTGCGGCAGAGGGCATGACCGCTTGACTGTCGCGGACGATCACAAGAGGTGAACGTCCAAAAACCGTAAGTGGAGGGCATCTTAAGCCCTCCCAACTTGGAGGAGTCCATAATCGGACGGTGCTCTGGGCGGAGGCGGACCATTTAGGGCGCTTCTCGCCCTGAGATGCCGCAAAACCGCCCAAAATGCGCGAGATGGTCACCGAGAGGTTTTAGTCGGTATGCTGGCGTAGGATTTTGGTTAGGGAACCAACTCAGCTAAGCGGACAATTATTGTTCTGCGCGCCGAGTTGGAAGGCCAGATACCCCGACATAACCCTTTCGGCCTCCCCCGAGGTACCGAATAGGGGAGCTTAAAGGGCTTTCTATTTTTCATTTCATTTTATTTAGGAGAACTCTAATGTTGATCATTGTTTGTTATTCATAGGTATGTGTTGAGTTAGATTTAAAGTGGATCGGTAGGTACCTACTTATCTCCTTGCGTGGTAAACACGTCAGGTCAGGGATGCTCCTATCTAGTGGTCATGGCCTACCCTAGAATAGGTGCTTCGAGTACGCGACCTCGACCTCCCCGAGCTACTGCAGCCACTACCAACCTCCCCTTCCGTGACTGCAGTATCCACTCCTACAGGCCATACTTTCCTTTCCCATGTCATCCTCTACCCACACACCCTATTCCCTTTCCCCGGTTGATGACGAGCAGCAGCGTCATCAACGCAAGTCCCCTCCTGCGCTCGCCAACCCGCCTGCCAAGCGTGGCGAGTATTGGCAAATACCTCTTAATGAGTACAACCAGGACCAGGCCCCCAGTCCCCGGCAGCCCCGCTATTCCTGGCTACGGTAGCGGCCATGGTTACGGCGGGGCAGGGGGTGCTAAGAATCCCCGGGTTGGCCCCGGCTACCACCCCCGACGACGACTGGCCCTGGTAACACACAACATACGCACGTTGAGGACAGACGAGAAGATTGTCGAACTGGAAGAAGAATTGAGCGGGTTACACTGGGACATTCTGGGGTTGTCGGAAGTCCGAAGAATCGGGGAGGACACGATAACCCTGAAGTCTGGTAACCTGCTCTTCTACCGGGGGGACGACCAACAGTCCCGAGGAGGTGTCGGATTTCTCGTCCACAGGTCTCTCATCAACAACATCGTATCCATCGAAAGTGTGTCGAGCAGGGTAGTGTACCTTAAACTCAGAATAGGGGCATTTCACGTGAAGCGGACATGAAAAAAAAAGTGAGGTCTTCAATTTTGTTTATATTGCGGTCAGTTAAAGTGTTAATAGATGTAAACATGCATACACATTTTTATTCTCGTGTGATGCTTATTTGCCCAGTTATGGGCTTCTGAAGATTTGACAAAATTTGAGACAAGTCATTTTTGGACGTTGCGGTTGGTATCAAGAAATTTATAAAAAAAATTAAATGGAATTGTATCAGATAGTACAAAGGATGCACTTTCAAAGTTTTTAGGAAAAAAAAATTTTTTATTTTTTTTTAGTATAGAAAACCGGAAGTCAACATTTCATAAAAGATTTTGACAAACTTCGACCCTTTTAATTTTTTATATTTAAACTTTAAATTAAAGCGTCACGATTATACATTATTCACCAAAACTTGTAGAATGGGATCACCATTACTTTAGAAGTTACAACAAATAAAGTACCATCATAGAGGTGTAATACGTACGGTGCGCACTATCCAGAGCTCACTAAAGTGAGCCAGTATACACAATAAAATAAAACAGTGCCGGATATGAGGTTCTATACATAAATATACACATGGACTGCACGAATCGAAATTGATTTTGAAAAAAAAAATTACATGTATTGTTTATTTTCAAATATTTACAATTTCATTGTAGGAACTAGCACTTGTTCTTTAAATATAATTGCACGACGTAATTTTCATGCTACATCTCATGGAAAGGGACCATGTGATGGTCTGAAAAGCAGTCTGAAACGTTTAGCAACCTGTGCAACTTTACATTCACCTACAATAATTATTATGTATGTACATATATACAGTATGAATTAGCAAAATCATCGCTGACTGAAACTCTACTCGTATAATTACGCTAAGTATTCAAATAAAATGTTTTGAATCTGCTATTCCCAGCAGTGATAGCCTCGAGGTTTAGGCCCACGCTCGAGAATCTCGGCGGTCGCGGGTTCAAACCCCACACACACTTCTGACTTTTCTAAGTTATGTGGGTAAGTCATAATGAATTATCACTTGCTTTAACGGTGAAGGACAGCATCGTGATGAAACCTGCACACCTAAGAGTTCTTAGGAATTTCTTAGGTGTGTAGTCCACCAACCCGCATTAGACCAGCGTGGTGGACTAAGGCCTAAACCCTCTCAATGGTAGAGGAGGCCTGTGCCCAACAGTGGGACGTACATACTGGCTGATGACGATGACGACGATTACGATTACCATTCTTGGGACTAAGTGTTCACGCTATAAAAAGTCTTCTATAAAAAGTAAGCATATGGTAAAAATGACAAGTGCTAGTTCCTACAATGAAATTGTAAATATTTGAAAATAAACAATACATGTAATTTTTTTTTTCAAAATCAATTTCGATTCATGCAGTCCATGTGTATATTTATGTATAGAACCTCATATCCGGCACTGTTTTATTTTATTGTGTATACTGGCTCACTTTAGTGAGCTCTGGATAGTGCGCACCGTACGTATTACACCTCTACGATGGTACTTTATTTGTTGTAACTTCTAAAGTAATGGTGATCCCATTCTACAAGTTTTGGTGAATAATGTATAATCGTGACGCTTTAATTTAAAGTTAAAATATAAAAAATTAAAAGGGTCGAAGTTTGTCAAAATCTTATATGAAATGTTGACTTCCGGTTTTCTATACTAAAAAAAAATAAAAAAATTTTTTTTCCTAAAAACTTTGAAAGTGCATCCTTTTTACTATCTGAAACAATTCCATTTAATTTTTTTTATAAATTTCTTGATACCAACCGCAACGTCCAAAAATGACTTGTCTCAAATTTTGTCAAATCTTCAGAAGCCCATAACTGGGCAAATAAGCATCACACGAGAATAAAAATGTGTATGCATGTTTACATCTATTAACACTTTAACTGACCGCAATATAAACAAAATTGAAGACCTCACTTTTTTTTTCATGTCCGCTTCACGTGAAATGTATGAACATGGGGTACCCGGAATCTGGTTGAGTTCAATGCCAAGAAAACCCAGGTCTGTGCGTTTTCGTGCAAAAAATCCCCGTTTTCTCCTCTCCCCAATTTTCAGGGCATTTCACTCGCAATGCGGAACGGCCTTAATATCCTAGGTGTGGATATCCGCTGCGATCTTAATCCAAGGACTCACATCGAGGGCATTATATCCGCCACTTCACGCAGGGTCGGAATCCTGAACAGGGTGCGGCGGTTTTTCACGCCCGGTCAGCTTTTCCGCTTATACAAAGCGCAGGTTCGGCCGGGCATGGAATACTGCTCGCACCTCTGGGACGGTTCCGCCAAATACCTTCTCGATGCCTTGGATGGATTGCAGCGGCGTGCCATCCGCATTGTGGATGATGCAGACGTCACAGCCAACTTGGAGCCGCTACAGTTGCGCAGGGACATTGCCGCACTTAGCGTGTTCTACCGTCTGTATCATGGTGAATGCTCTGAAGAATTGTTTAAGCTTGTCCCATCCTCTCCTTTCCTCACCAGAACCACGCGTGCTGGCTTGCGAAGCCACAGCTTTGTGGTCACAACATCCGCGGCTCGAACCAAAAAGTTCGCCAACTCTTACCTTTGCCGCACCATCAAGCTGTGGAATAGTTTGCCGGCTCACGTGTTCCCTCCTTCCTATGATCCTGGATCCTTTAAGCGAAGCGTGAAGAAGCATTTGTGCAGGCCGGCATGATTGTGTCGACCAGCGGGTGACCTTCGTTTCTCGCTGGTCGGTATGAATTTTTTGGACTCCACTGTGCTTACCATCAGGTACAGTGGAGTCACTTTGCCGTGCCAGTTTAAAAAAAAAAAAAAAAAAAAAAAAAAATGCCCCAATATCGAAAAGATATTCGCTGAAGGTCATACAGGTATACGCGCCGACCTCGACACACCCAGATGAAGAAGTAGAGGAGATGTATGAGGACATAAGTCGGGCCATACATACTTCCAAAACCTACTTCAATGTTGTTATGGGGGACTTCAACGCAAAGTTGGGCAAGAGAAGCGATGCAGAGTTGAAAGTGGGGCAATTTGGACATGGGCAACGGAACCTCAGGGGTCAGAGGCTGGCCGACTTTCTGGAGAAAGAGGGACTCTTCGCGATGAACTCTTTTTTCCAGAAGCCGCCTCACAGGAAATGGACCTGGCTGAGTCCTGACGGTTCTACGAGAAATGAGATAGATTTCATCTTGTCGACGAATAGACGGATATTCAGTGATGTCTCTGTGATCAACAGGGTGAAAACCGGCAGTGATCACCGAATGGTTAGAGGCTCATTGAATATCAACGTCCAGCTAGAAAGGCGTCGCATGATGAAGTATACGCTCCGACCTACTCGCGCTCATATCCAAAACCCCGAGAGCTTTCAACTCGAGCTTCGAAATCGCTTTGATTGTCTAGAAGAAAACCTTGCAGTGGACGAGTTAAACAGCGGTTTGGTAGAAGCTGTCCATACGGTGGGATCTAAGCATTTTAGACCTCGCCGTAGAGATAGACCTCAAAAACTCTCGATCCACACTCTTGACCTTATGGCCGAACGTCGATCTATGGCGCTGCAGTCTTCCGAGGACGCCGAAGCATATCGTCAGCTCAATAGACGGATCTGGAAGTCCTTGCGACACGATGTCCGTGCTCACAATACTGTGAGCATTAAAGAGACAATTGAGCGGAACGGAGGCTCCAAAGTGTTTGCAAGAGACTTGTCTATTGGGCAAAGACAGTTGTCTAGGCTGAAGACGGAGGGCGGCAGCGTAGTGTCGACGAGGGCAGAGGTGTTAAGGGAGATCGAGAGGTTCTACGGACAGCTTTACACCTCGGTTGCCGAACCGACTGTTAGCTCGGCCGAAGACCCGAGAGCCGAGTTGATCCGCCACTTCAGTGATGATATCCCGGACATCAGCCTGTGTGAGATTGAGATGGCCTTGAAGCAACTTAAGAACAACAAGGCGCCGGGTGAGGACGGAATCACTTCAGAGCTTCTGAAAGCGGGCGGAACGCCGGTACTTAAAGTCCTTCAGAGGCTCTTCAATTCCGTTCTCCTCGAGGGCTCAACGCCAGAGGCATGGAGCAGGAGCGTGGTGGTACTGTTCTTCAAAAAAGGTGATAACACTTTGCTGAAGAATTACAGGCCCATCTCGCTCCTGAGCCATGTCTATAAGTTGTTTTCAAGGGTCATCACCAATCGTGTCGAACGCAGGTTTGATGACTTCCAGCCTCCCGAACAAGCCGGTTTCCGAAAAGGCTTTAGCACCATAGACCACATCCATACGCTTCGGCAAGTTATACAAAAAACCGAGGAATATAACTTGCCGCTTTGTTTAGCGTTTGTGGACTATGAGAAAGCCTTTGATTCGATTGAGACCTGGGCTGTGCTAGAGTCTCTCCAGCGGTGCCACATTGACTGTCGGTACATCGAGGTGTTGAAAAGCATATACAGCAACGCCACCATGTCGGTCCGAGTACAAGATCAGAGCACGAAGGCTATTCCACTACAGAGAGGCGTGAGACAGGGAGATGTCATATCTCCGAAACTGTTCACTGCCGCGCTGGAAAACGCCTTCAAGCTCTTGCAGTGGAAAGGATTCGGCATCAACATCAACGGCGAGTATATCACACACCTTCGGTTTGCCGACGATATTGTAGTCTTGGCAGAATCGCTGGAAGACCTTAGCACTATGCTCGAAGACCTCAATCGAGTCTCTCAACAGGTGGGTCTTAAAATAAACATGGACAAGACGAAGATCATGTCGAATGTCCATGTTGTGCCCACCCCGATCGCAGTTGGGGGCTCGACTCTCGAAGTTGTCGACGAATATGTCTATTTGGGACAAGTGGTCCGGTTAGGCAGGTCCAACTTCGAGAGAGAGGTCAATCGTCGAATCCAACTCGGTTGGGCAGCGTTCGGGAAACTACGCGACGTCTTCTCGTCCAAAATACCTCAGTGCCTGAAGACGAAAGTCTTCGATAGTTGTGTGTTACCAGTGATGACATACGGCACTGAGACGTGGCCTCTCACTATGGGCCTCATTAGACGGCTCAGAGTCACTCAACGAGCTATGGAGAGGGCTATGCTCGGGGTTTCCCTACGAGATCGAATCAGAAATGAGGAGATCCGTAGGAGAACTAAAGTAACCGACATAGCCCAGCGGATTAGCAAGTTGAAGTGGCAATGGGCCGGGCACATAGCGCGGAGAACTGATGGCCGATGGGGCCAAAAAGTTCTCGAGTGGAGGCCACGTATCGGAAAGCGCAGCGTGGGACGTCCTCCGACAAGATGGTCGGACGACCTGGTGAACGCGGGACGTCGCTGGATGCAGGCTGCTTCCAACAGGTCCCTGTGGAAGTCATTGGGAGAGGCCTATGTCCAGCAGTGGACTTCGATTGGCTGATGGATTGGATTGGATTGGTGGTAAACACATATTGATGAAGATAAAAATTAAGTTGATTATTGAGTTATAGAATAATAATATGCAATTATTTTTTTACTTTTTAGTGCATCTTATTAATTGGTTATCAGCTTACAAAACGCGGGATCGATCCCGGCACTAAGACAAATTGTGTGATCCTCAAATATTTGTTTCGGTTCTGGGTGTTTGCGAGACCAAATCGTCTCCCGTAGTTTCTGATACCCTTGACACAAGGGTTGTATCTTAGTGTGGGGTCAGAGAAATTATAACAATTGGGTGTATTCATTTATTTAATGTACAGATTTTGATTTTAGAATTAATAAACATGACACCTTGCAAAAATGGTAGGTTCCTCAAGATCCACAGATCACTTATGCAAAGTGACGGGGGTATTGACCGAGATATAAGGCAGAGGATCAACTCAGGATGGATGAAATGGCGACAGGTCTCATCCACAATATGTGACCCCAGAATGCCCTTCAAATTGAAGGGCCAAATATATAAGACCATAATAAGACCTGTCGTTATGTATGGATCGGAGTGTTGGGCTACAAAGAAGACGGATGAAAGGCGACTGCATGCAGCAGAAATGCGAATGTTGCGATGGATGTGTGGGGTAACACGGATTGACAGAGTGAGGAATGAATACGTTAGAGGAAGTTTGAAAGTGGCTCCTGTGATAGATAAGTTGAAAGGAAACCGTCTGTCGTGGTATGGTCATGTTATGAGAAGGGACGAAACATATATTGGTAAAAAAGTAATGAGTATGAAAGTAGAAGGATGGACAAACAGAGGAAGGCCTAAGAAAAGATGGATGGAGTGCGTGAGAGAAGATATGAAAGAAAAAGGGGTGACTGAAGACATGACGGCTGATAGGGATGTTTGGAAGGATAAAACATACTGCGCCGACCCCAAATAAAATTGGGAACAGGGCAAGTGAATGATGATGTATCGTATGCTGTCGGAAGTCGATATAGTACCTACTGTGAGTCACTTTGTCGAGATTTGATCGTCAAATTGAATTCACAGTAAATTTAATATTTGGATTTAAAAGAAAAGATTTCTATAACTATATATAGGTGTAGGTACTCTAAGTGTCTTAAAATCAGTCACAAATTAAAAATGTTTGTCTGGTAGAGATCGCTATAGCGATAAAACCCCAATTTGTCACTTTATTCTGACTTATCTGTGTATCTCTTGTTTTTGTTGTTTGTACAATAAATCCACCAGGACCAGGTTAACTCACTCTTTACTCTTTCCACCATAGAGTGAGTATAAGGCCAATGGTATGTCATGAAAAAGCAAATGGATAACCTATATTGTTGCAGTTTGTCCGTTGTTTTACTAATACAAAGTGTACACTTGATAAGAATCGAATAGTTATGGAAACTTTATTCATTTTACCATGAAGAAAATATAGATAAGTAAATATAAATGTGTGCAAACTGTCACACACAAGCCAGACCACACAATAATATACAAGTCAATTGTAGACCTATAAATAACTGTAGATTTTCTTAACAGGAACATGGATTTTGTATTGCAAAATTTTGCAGGAATCGAACCTAAAACCGCTTGTTTTACAGTCTGGTGCCTAATTAAGCCACAGACGCTGTCAATATAATTATGTATGTTATTGTTCAGCCTAACAAAGTAGGTACCTACTAGTACAAATTGTTTGAAGACGTATAACAAATATTTGCACTTTCTTCATTTGTAGATGTGGCCTCCGTAACACTCCTTATATGAGTACTCGGAACATGCGGTTTAATAAGGTTATGAAGATAAGGTAAAAGTAATTTCATTCAGTAAATTGGGTAACGAGTCATGCGTTAGCAGCGGCACAAAGATTATTTATTTATTATAGGAATTTTCGAATAATTTGATCGAGTTTATGATAATTCAACTTCTAGGATAGACTGTATGGATACTAATATTTGTCATCGTTATTATGTCTTATAACTCCATAACTCTGAGTTATATGACTTCATTGAAAATGTATCTTTGCTTACAGTATTGTTGTGTTTAAAGAGCTTACATTGAATAATTTAGTTTGAAGTGCTATGATTGGCAGACTGTACTTAACGCCTCTTGTATCACTACTTAGAGATTATGCACTCAAGAACGTGCATTTATTGTTATAAAAAATAATTAATTGATGCAACACAAATATTTTATTTATAAAAAAATTATAGAGGGTTATAAAAAATAAAGTTTGGATTTTCGCCACTACAATATATTTGATGATATAAGTACTTAAATTGTAAAGTTCCATAGAAGAAGTAGGGACTTCTAATGTTAATGAAGGGTCATTAACGTTTTATGCTATGCACACTTTAATCCCGTATCATGTCAACATCAACATACCTACCTATAGGTATCTCTATATTTATCAACAAGAAATGCTCTTTTAACTTTCAGCAGTGAACATTTCCGATGACTGGAGAGTAAACAAAGATAATATCTAACACCAGATATTGTCAACATTATATCTGATAAATGGATAAATGGATAGTTTACAATGACCTTATGAGTTTTATATTAGAAGATAGTAATGAAGTAATATTTTTTAAATACCTGAAAACTTTCCGAAGTGTGTCGATCATAGTTGCGCGCGCAACTTCCCGATGTGACCGAAATTAAAAATGTGTCACGTCCGCGCACCACGCGCTCGCAGCCACAACTAATAAATAAACGGTAACATTCGAATTTCGAACTGATTGTAGTGAATCATTGACAATTGGAGATTGCAATTAATATTTACATTTGAACTACCCACACAATGTTCTTATCAGATATGTGTGAATGTACGTTGTTTGTGAAGGTTGGGAGGGACCGGGTCGAGCGTCTGACAATTCAATTAATATTTATTCGGCAAACTCCCTAGACGCCCTGTAGTAGTTGTCTGGGCTGTGTTATTGGACGTTCAAATAGAAGTTTCGCTCAGGATCCCGCACTGAAACAAATTGATCCCACATTATTTGCTTCCGTTCTGCTTGCTCTGACCAAAAAATCATGGTGCTCAGTTATTTTGTAATTAGTATTTCAAATACTCGAGGCTTCAAAATACATTTATTAAAATACATTTAGCCTTCATTTAGCGATCATGAGTGTGAGTGCGAGGCGAGAGTGCAATGATGGAAAAGCCTCGAAATTTACAGACTTTTATAATATTGGACATTAAATTTGTGCTCATCAGGACCTGCAATAACAAAACAAAAACCGCCTCAAAAAAAAAAACTATTCCAAAACAAATAAATATGCATTATTTTGTATTTTGTAATTTGTATTTTGTATTTCAATTACAAATAGCTAAAATACTGTATTTTGTATTTCAAATACCTTACTTAAATGTATTTTGTATTTCGTATTTTAATTACTTGCGATACAGTATTTTGTAATTTGTATTTCAATTAAAGCAAAGCATGTATTTTGCCCAGCCCTGGCCGTTGATGTGAAAGTGAGCCTCATCAGAAAATAACACGTTGTTAAACGAAGTAAAGCGGTTCATCATTTCATTCATGAAATTAAGTCTATTGGTAGGATCAGTATCTTTTAATTCCTGTACTAATTGAATTTTGTATGGATGAAATTTCTTATCATTCTTTAAATGCGCTGTAACGTTGATCTTGGTCTATATAATGCACTGGAATGCTTAAGAATGGATTGAGTTGGATTTTCACGAACTGACTCTTGCATTACGTCGATGTTTTCTTCCGTAAGTGACGTCGTTGAGCGGCCCGATCGTTGTTTATCCAACGCAGAGCCAGTCTCCTCGAACTTTTGAACCCAATTCTTAATTGTTTGAACACTAGTGACAGTCATTAAACGTGCGCAAATCTCTAAATTTACGCCGCGCAATGGTGGCCAAATCATTGTTGCGATAAAACTCACGCACACAAAAAGCACGGTCCGCTCCGGTGAAACGCTCCATGGTGAGTGAATTCCGAGAGACCGTTGGTGCTTCCCCCACACCCCGTACTCCATTTGAATTTTATTCGCAATTTAAATTTCAAAGGACTTATGGGACACACTGCTTCTGTATAAATCTTTAAAAAATGCCAATACCATACTAATACTACATATCACAAACACACCAATGTTTTATTTTCAAAATCATTATAAATACAATACTCAATGCACAATCATACTTCAGCATTTATGTTTGTAAAGAGGTTGATCTTTAACAAACTTTAGCCTCAAACAAATAAAATATAAATCAGTCAAAATCACTCTCAATGATATCTCTAAAATTCTTGATACGCTGCTCAGTTTCTTTAATGCTGTCCCTAAGATCCTTATGCACCTCGCTGTACGCCTTTATAGACTGGTTGGTCTCAGTGAATATGTTTTGTAAAATTTGTAGATGCAGAATTCTGAAAAAGTAAATATGATGATTGTATTTAATCACATAGGTATAATACATACAATAATTAGTATGCAGTGATGACCTCGAGGTTTAGGCGCGCGGACGATAATCTCGACGGTCCCGGGTTCAAACCCCAGGCACACCTCTGATTTTTCCAAGTAATGTGTGTATTCACAAAGAATTACCACGTACTTTAACGGTGAAGGAAAACATCATGATGAAACCTGCACACCTAAAAAAGTACTTAGGAATTTCTTAGGTGTTTAGTCTGCATGGTGGACTAAGGCCTAAACCCTCTCAGCTGTAGAGTGCCCATAAGTGGGACGTTTATATGCTGATGATGATGAATAATTAGTAACTTGACTGCCTTATAGTCTTGCGGTACAAGTATGTGCCATGCGATTTAGAGGTCTCTGTAACATCACAAAGTCAGAAAATGTGTAGAAAAAAAGGCAATAGCCACCCCCTTATGTTTCTCAATTAGAAACCATATTTGCTAGGTGCATTGCCCTGATGATTAAAAAAACAACTGAAACATACTTTGACTTCATCTCCAAAACTTTTGTCTTCAATGTGAGTAGTTCACTGGAACTGTCATTAAACCTGGTGACTTCCTGCAGCCTGTGGTTCAGCCACTCCATCATCAGCTCCACCTTCTCATTCTCCTGGTCTTGCAATGTTTTCAGCTTATCTTCAAGACTCTCTTGGAGATCTTTTATTTGACTCTTTCGGGAGTTTCTGCCTTGAAAGAAGAAGTTATGACATCATTCAATGTTTTGTGAAATTAAAAAAAAATTACTGTCATGCTGGTGTCCCCAATAGTGTTTTAAGTCCCACAAGATACAGAGTAAGCCAACAACAACTGCTATGAAACATACCACACATTACAAAAATTGTTAATAAATGTTATGTCTGATAGTAAATGCAGAACTCTTCAGATGTCAGTTACCACCTACTGACAAAGAGTACATCTCCTAATACAACACAATTTAATCAACATATAGAAGGCTGGTAATGCTTTGTTTGGCTAACAGGGAGACTATACCTAAATAATTAAAGTTAGCCATGTAGTTCCATAGGTAGTGGCTTGTTATTAGCAAATTAGTCTGTTATATTATGTTACATTTAAAAATTTTAATTAATCTTTATACCTTCCTAAAACATAATAAAAAAAAAGAGTGTATGAATGTCTCTAATATCAAAGAATGTAACATGTACTATACTTGTATTTTTATTAGTTTTTAGTTAGAAGGGTGATATAAAGAGTCCTCGAAACTGACATGCATGCATGAAGAGGATAATGTCAGTGGAGGAAGCGAAAGAGGTGTGTTTGGACCGTGGCATTTGGCGCTCTATAGTCTCTGCCTACCCTAACAGGAGACAGGCGTGAGTTTATGTATGTATGTAGTTGTTGTCCTGAGTTTCCTTAATATCATCACATACATAAAATATTTATACATGTCTTGAGCACATATTTTAGATTACATTCAAGTTCATATTTTTTCTATGTATTTAGCCCTAAGTTTTAATATAACCTGCTTTGTGTTACAATAAATAAAAATAAATATATCCCTGACTCTTTAACTGACTAAAGCAAGCATTTTGCATTTTGGTTACTAATTGGGTCTCAGGTAGAGTTGGAGCACTTAAAAAGTTATCAGGTAATTGCATATGATTCCAGATACAAAAGCACTCATAACCCATAGTGATACCTTTCTATCCAATGTTTTGTTTGTGAATCTTACAACAAAAACACACATGCATTGGTAAGAGAAGGATTAAAAGATCTTATGGTAGTGTATTTACTACGGCTAGGGTAGACTTATACCATTCACAGCACTTAGCTTCAACTGTTCCAACTCTGAAGTTAATGCGGGTATTTTGTTTTGTATTTTCTGTATAATGGCTTGGTTCAGTTCTGCTTGCTCCTCATAAGTCAACTCAGCCGATACCTGATGCATAAATCCTGAAATGAGTACATAGTTCACATTGTATATTAGTACTTTGTTAAATCATTTAAGTTTCTATAAAACGGCAAGACAAAATATAAGGGCATAAAGAGTGTACTAGCTGTTCATGATAAATGTGGCCGAGTTTAGTGAAACATACTGTTTTTTTTATATACAAATTCTTTTCAAATAGTGTCCGACTAAAGCACTATGATCTTTTTATTTTTAGCAGATTATCTATGATATAATGACAACAAGTGGCTGTAATATAATTGTAACAGGGCCAATGTTATTATTTGTTTGCAGAGTATACATTTGAAACTGTATTATACCAAAGCTAAGCCTGAAGCATGCAGTCAGCAATAAGACAAGTATTGGCTAATACCAAACAACAAAATAGTCATCAGGCCGAGGATAATTAAAAAACACAGATCCAGATTTAACAAAAGGGAGATAATTCCTCTATGTTCAATTGTTTTTCTTGTTTCAAGTTATCGAATAGTAATACTGGACACTATACGAAAAATTCGTGCAATGAATAAAAATGTGACCATCCAGTGGATTCCATCACATATTGGGATCGCGGGTAACGAAGTGGCAGATACAGCAGCTCGACAAGCAGCCTACGAAGGTATAAGCATTTCAGCTTTGCCGCTACATTCTGATTTGCTCGGAAATGTCAAAACACTGTGTACAGAAACATGGAATGAATACTTTGATGAGAGATCGAAATCAAAAGGTATTTGGTACAAAACCATCCAGTGTCAACCACCTCGTTACCCATGGTTTCAGCAGGGAAAAATTGACAGGAAACATGAAGTGGCACTATTGAGAATGCGCGCCGGTCACATCCCAACCAACACATTTGCATATTTATTGGGAAAGGCAAGCTCACCAAACTGCGCAACATGTGGCGTGAGAGAGGATATATACCATGTATTGATGGAGTGTGGACGGAACGCTAAAGAAAGACAGCAAATGTCTATTAGAAAGTCGGATATTGGGGCGTGCAACAGTATTTTAGCTTCTCCTTTGTCAGAAGATGCTTGGAGAATATGCACTTTACTATTTATTAGTTTAAGTTATGAATAGTTTTATATGTATACTTTATTATTTAATTATTCTAAAAAAAAATTGTACACTGTATTATGCGGATTTTATGGGGGTGACATAATCACAATATTTGTAGTGATTAAACCCTCTTTTAAAATAAAGATTAAAAAAAAAAAAAAAAAAGTTATCGAATATATATTATTTTTAAGACTTATTACACTACCTAATAAAGTTGAAGTGCTTTCATCAGCGGTGCTCATTTTGTGGAGACTGGAATGGTGAGTTAAGTCACAGTCTGCTATGATTCTATTCACTTTTCCTTTAAGTTTTGACGACAATTTACTTTCATTTCGTAATTCCTTTATTATATCCAGCAAAACATTCTCTTGGATGGTCTTCGTTTCTAAATTTAAATCGTCAGTGCTCGTAACCGAATCCATATTTTCAGATTTCGGTGTTTTTTTTAAACTCACAAATACAATACCTAGTTAACTTAAATATTTTTGCTGACTAAGTTTAACGAAAAGCCAAAATCGTTTCTACGGCAACCGTTAGATATTGGCAGAAAAAAAACGTTTTGTTTTTAAAAGTAAAGTCAAATTTCAATAGTTAATTAAATTTTAACCCTACGAAGTACAAAATAAAGTACACATTTGAATGGCAATTAAAGAACTAGTTGATTTCGTGTAGAAAATATTTTTTTATTATAAATTGAGAAACATATTTATTTAACAGGAACAATTTGAGTCTCTAGATTTAATTAATTTTAGGTTTATGCTCACAGTAGGGTTTAATTACGAAAGTTATTGGATAATACGTAAAATGATTCTCACAAAACAAGTAAAAACGAATGTCAGTAATATATTTCTAGACGAAGTCTTTGCTACAATGAAAACCTGAAAGTACCTATTTGTTTGCTCTATCGTTCATGGGGTAAATGACTTATAAAAAAAAAGAGACAAATATACGTTCCATCGGCATTTTGACTTAATATCATACATTCTTTACAATACAATGTTGAATGTAGTTGTCTGTTGTACTAATGTAGGTACTTTGCATTGTGTCCGCTTTGAACTTTCGTATTTTAATTGTTTGTAATCTGAAATCTCATATCTTTATAAATGTCGATAGAATTTAATTGGATCTGATTTAGTATACTGTATAATAAATGTGATATAAATATGTCTTCGAATTCGGAGAGCATGAAGAAATCTAGTGAGGCAGATGCCGGGAGTAACAATTCGCAATTAGAATCTCAGAAGCCGGCCGATATCGCCGAGAAAACAAAAATAAACAGAAATTTAGGCGAATCTCAAGGAACATGTTACTGGTACGTACAGTATAATTGATTAATTTTGGAGACTATTCCAAATTCAAACTCAAAGTATTATCATAACCTACTTTGTTGTTTTAGCGCCAAATAATATTCTATTTATTCCAAAGATTTATTTTTGTGCCCGATAGAGTTACAAACTTGTAGTTTTGTTTTATATGTACATTAACATAGGGACTATAATTGAGAAAACTGACCATAATTTGTTTTGATGACTTCCTTTCAGTGGCAAGGATCGCAATTTGAACATTGCAGAGCTACTTTGCGCGTCTTGCAACAGATGGTTCCACGAATCGTGTATCGGCTATCAATTGGGGAAGTTGGTGCCGTTCATGACCAACTATTTATTTATATGCAAAAACTGCTCACCCACTGGCTTGGAGACATTTAAGAAAAACCAAGCTCGTAAGTATGGGTTATGTTAATCCTCAAAGATTTTCACGGTGTTTTAAAATAAGGCATTATTCCATTTCTTTTACTAGTTTTAGTAGTAGTTCGAATGTTTTTTCTATATTTTATTTAGCAATGTTCAACTACAAACTCATATTCATTAATATTTTTTTCTTTTACAGCATTTCCACAAATGTGTCTGACGGCCATAGCTAACTTGAGACAGGAGAGTGTTAAAGATGGCAGTAACAAACTTCTTTTTAGTAAGGACAGGGAGATCATTCCTTACATAGACCAGTACTGGGAAGCCATGACAACCATGCCGAGAAGGTTTGTATAAGGAGCTGCTTTGTAGTCTGAATGAGCTAAATTATAAAAAGCTGTCTCAGCACAGCTTGTATTGTACCAAAGTTTTAGATAATATGAGAATTCTGACATGTGTTGGCAGGCTAGCATGGCAGACTAAGGCCTCAACCCCTCTCAATTATAGAGGAGGCCCATGCTCAGCAGTGGGACATATATTGGCTGATGATGATGATGATAATGACAATGATGAGAATTAATTTACTTAATACCTGAAACTCTAATACTAGTGTGGCAATTTTTTTCTTTAAATGTTAAAAACTTCATGGTTGTTTTAATGCACAGAGTATTTATACATAAAAAAGTTTAATTGGCATAAAAAATCTGACAGCTAATGAAATATTCCTTCTAAAAATCTATGATAATAGTAACATAATATTGTATGAGCTACAAACCACCATATACAGCTTGAGTGTGAGTTAAATATGATCCTTGTTATTCTGTATTGTACAATTTTTCTATGATTGGATTACCTATATTCTTAGTGGAAAATATGAGTACATTAGTAGTATCTGGAATTTCCCAAAAGATATTTGTCTAACATGATCTGACAACACACTAAAACAAGCAAACACTCATACAAAAGCTAATAATTAACAACGTGTATCTCCATCCGGCATGTGTTTGTCTTGTTGATAGGAAATTAAAATCTTGGTTTTTGCCTCTTCTTTGATTCCATCGTCTTTAATAGAGTCAACCGCCCCTTAAAAATTTACAACTTGAACATGGAAATTGGTATACTTCCATAAATAAAATTTTATCGTTCTTGCAAAAATATACCACTTTCTTTGCCAAATGTTATAGGGTTTTATAAAAAAAATGGATTTCGGTTATTAAGATGCTCAACCTATAAACATTCCATATTTGAATAAAAAATATAAACAGACCTTAATCAAAAACTGAGACCATGTATAATATGGTATAATGTGGTGGTGAGGAAAACGTAATGTTTTTTTTTTGTTTTTTTTTTAGCATCAATGAGTTTGTAATCACCACCATTACTACCACTATTACCTGTCTCAGTTTTCAATAATGGTCGGTCTGTTTGTTTGTTGTCCCTCATTTTTAAAGAAACTCTTCATATTGACTGCCTCGTGGTCTCGCGGTACAAGTATGTGCCGAGCGATCTACAGGTCCTGGGTTCGATTCCCGGGTCGGGCAAAGTGTTATTGGGTTTTTCCATTAGTAAATTCTCAGTAGCAGCACGGAGTCTGGAATTGTGCCCGAAAAACGGCAAGAGGCTCGCCCCCTATTACGTGGGACTGATACATACTGGCGAAATGTGGGTGCAGAAATGCACCTCTGCCTATCCCTTCGGGGAATACAGGCGTGAGTTTATGTATGTATGTGTCTTCATATTGTGAGATTCAATCTATCCCTTGTCCTCAGAGTGACTCAGTCTTGGTACGCGACAGTCCAGCGCGCGTTGATCAAAGACATCCAAGTGCTGTTTACTTACGAGGAAGACGCGGCCCAGGGACCAATGTTCGGTCTCTTCAACATGGAACTCACCGCCATCAAGCCCAACTATGAAGCCATGATCAAGCAGGGACAGCTGAAAGTCACAGACATGGGGATTGCTACAAGTAAGTAAAGTTTTCTTAATTGGAAAAGAGCAACACTAGAGTTTCTTGCCCATTCTTCTCTATTGATGACTGTCTTCTGAACAGGGTGGTAAACTATATGAAATGATTTATTTTACATTTTATATATTCATTTCATTTCAGTAGTGTAAGGGTAGTGCTAATTTAGTAAAGTAGTTGTTTGTTTAAAGTGGACTGCTCTTATCTTTAGGTTTCAATTGTTTTGCTAGATAGTATAGAAATAACGTTTATAGTAACTCTAAGCTGTAACGGTCAAAAATATTACAGAAGTAAAGGCAAAGAAAATGTGGTGTTGTTAATTGGTTTTGACAGCCCCGTGGGGAAGTTGGCTAGACACCAGCTTGCGAAACGAGTGTGTGATCCACAAATATTTGTTTCGGGTCTGGGTGTTTGTGAGACCGAAAAGTGTCTCGTAGTTTCTGATACCCACGACACAAGACTCGTATCTTAATGTGGGGTCAGAACTATGTATGTGACTGTTGGGTGTATTTATTATTATTGATAGAGTATGTGAGATAGCGTCGGTAGTCAGGAATCATAGCGAATGTTCTCGCAGTTAATTATTGACGCACTGACACAGCGCGTTATTCAGATCATTCTATTGGTAATGTGGGTGTTCATGGGTGTTGTCAACAACGTTGTTGTTGTTGTTTGGTAAAAAAATAAATAAAAAAAAATATCAACTACAACATTTTTGAATATATCAAGGACCACAACCTGTCAAAGATGTCATTAGGTTATCAAATCTTACACAAGAATAAGGATTTTTTTCAGTGCTGATTAGGGCCTTTTCCAAAATGTTTCTTTTGTACCTGTTGATATATAAGTACCTACTGCAGATATGATAGTTGTCAACGTATCTAATAGTATTCTGAAACCCTGGCAACAATAAATCATCCTCATCAGTCCATCACGCTGGCCTAGTGCGGATTAGCGGACTACACACCTAAGAAATGCCTAAGAACTTTCAGGTGTGCAGGTTTTTTTACCGTTTAAGTAAGTCATAATTCATTGTGAATACACGTAACTTCGAAATTCAATGGTTTGAACCTGCGACCGCCTAGATTCTCGACCGCGCGCCTTAACCTCGAGGCTGATGGCTACTTAATAAATAGTCAGTATTAATATGATGTAAATGTAGGCTATTGTAAACAAACGCCTGTCCTGTTGTATTAAAAAATATATAAAACAAACAATTTCACATAACACAGATCCAGACAAATATTTTTGGATGATAAAAATGGTTTTGCTAGCTAAATTTTGACTCTCTAGACCAGTAATTCCCAAAGTGGTCCAGGTGGACTAATTTGGTTTCGAACTAAAATGTTGGCTTCACTTCTCCTATCAATATAGGCAGATAATATTTTAAGAAGCTCAGCGACTGTTACTTGTAAAAACTTTTATATTTCATAATCGGCACAACGCGTCTTGTTTTTTTTTTGGGAGATTTGGAAATTGGTAGTAATGCACCCCCTGCAGGGGGTCCACCGGATCCAGCAAAATTTTGTTTCATAAAAAAAAAGAGTTAGGGAACCTCTGGGAGAGGCCAATGTCTATGTCCATGGAAGTCATGTGTGCAGATCTTATTGATAATATGACGCATATACTTATTTACGCTGCGTTGTTTGCTAAGCGACGATATTACTTTAGGTCTATAGAATGTACGACAGTTTCTCAATGAATTATCACTTACTTTAACGGTGTAGGAAAACATCGTGAGGAAACCTGCAAACCTAAAAAGTTTTTAGGCATTTCTAGGAGGGCCGAGCCCAGCAGTGGGACGTATATGGGCTGATGATGATGATGATGATATACACAGTGGCGGTACTTCCATAGAAGCCCAAAACCGTTACACATAAATAATATAATGTCTAGTTATAATTGTTTATTGTGGAGTCAGTATAAGTAGAACCATAAGCAGCTTTCCCCTCGAGAAAAAAAAGGTAACAATATTTGTGGTCATCGTACAAATAAAAAAAAACTGTCTAATTAAGGATTATGTAGTGTCTGTCGTAAAAATAAGCTACCAACTGTTTTTTTTGTACTATTCAAAAAAATACTACACTATGACCTTAATGTAGTTAGTTTTGAATAATTAATTTATAGTGTCTGTAGTTCCGCAGTCCTAATTTATTCATTTAATGCCATTACTGTATTACTAAGTTATTCCTAACGCGCCTCGCGACCTATTCGCATGCCAACTCACACGGACCCGTTCATATTGATGTTGGTAATTGTTTCGAGTCGTGCCCGTAGAGCTTAATTTCAACTCACAATCAGTCTGTGGTAAAATAGGGTTGTTGTGAGATCTGGAATTATTATTTGCCCTGTTTAGTTTTTTATTTAAAAAGATAAGAGATATTTTTAATCTGTTTAGTTGAAAGTGCATCTATAATGGCCTTAGTTGACCTCTAGTCACCTGACTAACTAATAAATTTTCTTTACTTCAGTATGGATGTAACGTACCGCTGGGTTTAAATTTAAACTTTTGTAAACTATTTAAACAGTGTTTTCTTAAGTGGATGAATGTAGAAGATAAATATTCAGAATTTATAACGTTTTTATTAAAGAAAGATTCCACTGATCGCAATGCACATTGTATAGGTAATAATTGAGTCAACAGTCCTCTGTAGGTCTAACATGCCACAGTTGCAAATAAAATGACATTTTAAAATATATTTATTCAAAAAGCACTTCTACAATCATTACAACGTCAAAAATACTTTCCTGCTATTGACGTCACTTGACATGCATTTGTTCTTATCACGCGTGACGTCACCACAAGCGATCATACAATGGCATTAAACACGCCGTTTATTAAGATCTATGTCATTATCAAGTGTCGGTGAATTACGCGTGCTCATAAGTTCTAGATTCAAAACTTGAAGCAAAACAGAGCCGAGATAGTGTGTACACATGTAATTGGCACTCGGCCAGACTGAAAAATCGTGGCGCGGTATACGTAAAATTCTAGACTAAGACACTGGCGTAATGACATTGTTCCCTGTGCATCTGTGTACGTGAAGCGGCCCAGTACGGCACACAGCGGCGCGCACTCACACAGCCCCACACATTCATGTTTACACGTATTTGACGATAACTCTACATAGGCAGCGTCGCGTTAGCGCTGCGATTTCTCTATTGATTTTAGATTTAAATAGTTCACCACCGCATCACCTTGAACTTATGGCTGGTAAGACTTTTTTTTATAATACAATTTTATTTTCACGTTGTATGTGTTGCCCACTTGTTATGTATTAGGAATGGAAATATGCGCATTTTTTTTTTGTTTACGTTCGATTCGGTGATGGTTCGGCTCGGTTACTCGGCGATACGTGGTATCTTATCAACACTTGCTTAGCATGGAGACGTCGTTCACTTGAGTTCGTTTACGACATGGATAATAACCATAGTAAGTTTGGCGCACGCTTTTGCTTCATACAACGCTTGTGTACGTTCATGTCCTTTGCAAATGTATAATTATTTCCTGTACTATCAGTATTATAAAGTGATATCGTTTATGTTATTCACTCCATACTTATAATTTGTTTAGAGTGTTTCTAGCTTATTCTTAGTCTCCCATTTAGGTCCAATCCGTGTTCATAATTCTACCAATTTCTTAATATTTCATCATGAAATGCTTAGTTTTTCTTCTTTTTCGTCAAAGCCCCTCCTTTAAGCGGTCAAAATTTTTTTTTAAACTAAAACGCCGGTATTTTTATCATCTTTCATACAGTGTAGTACAAGCTATTACAACGATCGAGATAACAGTCGATGTAGTGAAATATTTTGATGTGTGTATTATTAGCAATTTCCTGAACATAAACGATAACATGCCTATGTATAAATAAACATTGTTTCTAAACATTCCATACGCGAATAGTTCCGAAATATACTGCGATTGTTTTAGTAATGAGGATGTGTTTTTATGTGCAACGGATAATGCCTATTTTGAAGGTCTTCCAACCTTGAAAATTATACGTAATGTCGTAAAAGTAGAAGTTACAAATGCCGACATAACATTTTCAAATAAAAATCGATTTTGGTTTGTCTTTCTACAGCAAAGTTTTGTGTGTCGATCTCATTATTTCGTACTTTAATTTGCTCTTTATTAAGTTTCCGATTAAAATAGCCTGTTAAAAGGATGCATTCTCCAGAAGAAAGAAAGCATTCACAGTACCTTCTTCTGTACTTGTCAATTATTGTTCGTAAAGATGGGTTTTTCTGTGGAACTACCCCTTAAAGTATTGCGTAATTAAAAAGTTAATGATCACAAAACTGTGGCTGGTTGTTAATAAAACTTGTATATTGGTATTAATTAAGTCCTTTATTGCTATAAGACAAATTTAATTTTGTTTTATATGCGTGCAATCCCCTAAATCTGTAAAATTAATTGCTCTTTTTATATCAAGAGGCGTTTATCTGAACAAAAGTTATATTATTATAAGCGATGTTATTTTATAAAACTATCTTCCTTTGATGGCGATAGGTCAGTGGAAAAAAATAGCCATAAGTCACAAAATGATATGAAAATGCACTAAACTGGGTCAGCGAAGTGGATCAAGGCGCACTTGTATTCTATCTATATCATGTCAGTATTAAGGAAACCTCCCCACAAAAGTGGAAGTATATGGTTAATGTTAACGTATTTCCTTTCGAACAAAATAGGGATATAATTATGATTGTGAGAAATGCTCCTCTACCTACCACTTCGGGGATACTGACGTGAGTATGAGTATTATAATCGCGTGTTGAAAATATTGAATTTGCAAAATAAAGCCCATTTGATATACCAATAACTAATAAATGACGTAACGTTTTAATCATGAATTTACGTTAAAACCGATTAACCAAAATGTCTTATGTCCACATTATATTATAATATCCTGCTGTTGTGGATGGGAGTAGAGAAAGTAGCCGCGCTGTCTGAAACCTCATTATCCCATTCTTCCCCACTGTCCCTATTTTTAGGACACTATATTCAAAATTTTTTTTAGTTGTTAGGGCTCTTATTTTTATTGTTACTGATGAATTTCTTAATTTCACACTATTTTTCTAATAAAATATTTTTTTTTCGCTGTAAAAAATGTTAGTGATTTTAATGTAATTTTTAAATTGAAAATTTTTTTTCGACTAAAGGAGGAGCATTATGATCCGACTTCATATATCGCGAAAAAATATACTAAAATGATGAATAATTTTTTTGTCATATTTTTTTTCTTAATATACTAAGAACTTAATTTATTAATTTCATCAAAAAATTCTAATGTTTTTGATGCTTGAGAAGTGATGGGTTAACGCAGCTTAATCCTAGAAGAATGTGTGGAAGAATTCACAGACAATCAAATTTGATTAGACTTGAACTGCCAGATACGATCTCTTATGAAACCTTATTTAAAAACATTGCAACCGTTCACTTATATTATTGCAAGTAATGATACGAGTAGTTTTGTTCTTAAGTGAACAATCGCGGAAGATAAGCTAAACATCCGGTAGAGCGAGTCGAGTAACGCGATACATTGTTGAATGTCGACGTGTTTGTCGCATGAGGGTAAGCAGACAGCAAAAACATGTTGTAGTTGACGGGAACTATAATTTAGCAATTGTCGTATTTGTCGTACTAGTATTACTACAGGAATTGTGTAATAAACTACCATAACAGTAGCTTCGAAGTTATGTGTGTATTCATAATGAATTATCACGTACTTTAACGGTGAAGCAAAACATCGTGATGAAACCTGCACACCTAAAAGTTCTTAGGAATTTCTTAGGTGTGTAGTCCGCTAACCCGCACTAGGCCAGCGTGGTGGACTAAGGCCTAAACCCTTTCAATGGTAGAGGAGGCCCGTGCCCAGCAGTGGGACGTATATGGGCTGATGATGAAATGATGATGATGAGATTCAGGAATGTTTGTAACTGTTGCGGATATGTATGAAGATTGGTATTTTTCGAATAGCCTAAAGGAGTAATTATTTGTTAATTGTTGTTGAGAGTATAGAAAGTTAACCTATTCTATACAATCGTGATCATATTGTTCTACTGACATAGGTAATTTCGTGCATATCATAATGAAAAAACAATATTTAAAAAGTCACTAGTAAATTTTTCTCGTGTATTGCAGTTTACATGGAAAAAATGAGCATGGTCGAGCGGAATCCCTCCGTCGCCTCTGACAAATACCTCGGAATATGTAATTCGTCGATTTGTATTCTTTAACCGTCGTCCCACGGCAGAAAGTCATTTGTTTTACGTTGCATTATAAAAATATTTTTATGAGTTGGATACTCTTACACAAATGGTCAACACCGCCTATAAACACCAATAATACCAGAGGAGTCGTCGGTGCGATGTCGGCCTTTGAGGAAAATTTAGAAAATAAAAATATGAAAATCTTCAACTGTTTTAAACTGAACGACTCGCGAGAGATTATTTTCATTTCATTTATGAGTAATGGTGATTATTGTGATTTTATAGGATTTTATTTTGCAACGCTTTTGGGTACCTCGCTCCATACGACACATTTTCATTGTAGACTGTGATTGTATGTAGAATTCCTCTATAGCTCTAAAATTGTTCATGTTACGGTAATAACATCAGTTAGTCTTAGTATTCGGTTGCCATTTTAAATTCTGTAGAAATTTCTGTTCAAAGTATAAAATATCATTATCATCACCAGAAATGGGCCTCTCCAAATACACAGAACTGACCGTCTTAGGACAGAATGTTGTCCACCGTTTATTGAAATCACACGGTGTGAGAACTGAATCAATTAGTCTTGAGAGGAATCTCTATAATATGATTTAGTAGTTTGTTATTGACGGGGTATATATTTGACTTATATAAGTTATAGCCTTGTAAATTCGACTGAATACTTTTGAAACAATTTCAGTCAACTGTATCAGTTATTCAAGTAAACAATAACAATTCGAAGGTTAAAAATATAACATTGTGCCTTGACCTATATTTTGTTGTTATTCTTTGTGTATTACAAACGTATGCGACAGGGGATCGGTGTATGGACCAATTTACGTGTCACCCGATATTTTATAGCAGTTTTAGCAATATGAATTGATAATTCTATACCGACAGTGCTTAATGACCCTACTGTCAATGATGATAAGTTCAAACCGGAAAAGAGTGTCAGAACATAAGCATGATAATCCCCCACTGGTCAACATTTAATCTAAAGTGCCTGCAGTATGCGAAAAGTGGGTAACACCTTTTGGCTTATGGACAAAAATTTTCTCAATACTTGAATTAATTTATTACCTGTTAATGGAGAAAGAATGCGAAATGCGTCTGCAGTTGCAGCTTTATAGTGACCATTCTCTGACCCAGTTATTAACAATGCATGTGTGTTATAATTCTAATATTAAATTTCCTCGTTGTTTAAAGTTTATTAATTTTAAGGCTTACAATTTATTATATCACGTTAGCGTGGCTAGTTTAAATATAAAAGAAATAAGAAACACGTTGTCCCGTAAAAGATGTACGTCTGACACAAGGCCGTATTGATTTTTCAAAGGTTGGACTAAACACGCGATCTTAACCCCTATTAGGGTTCTTTATTTGAAGAAAGGCATCAAACAAGGCAACAGGACTCCGTTGCTAAATGCGTTTAGTTTATTTATTATGTGTGTCTATCTGCTCTATATTTTAAGTGTTGAGATATAGTCAAGGTTGTGTTGTTGTTTGACAGCCCCGTGGCGCAGTTGGCTAGACACCAGCTTGCGAAACGAGAGGCCGCGGGTTCGATCCCCGCACCGAGACAAATGCTTGTGTAATCGACAAATATTTGTTTCGGGTCTGGGTGTTTGTGAGACCGAAAAGTCTCTCGTAGTCTCTGATACCCACGACACAGGACTTGTATCCTAGTGTGGGGTCAGAACTATGTATGTGACTGTTGGGTGTATTTATTTATTTATTTATTTGTTTGTGCAAAAAAACAAAAAGAGATTAAATGTGTAGTAAGTACCTACTTCATCCAGCAGTTTGTGTCCCTCAAGGAGACTTGTAGGCAGAGGAGATTTATAACCTTACGGAGCATAATACAACTGCTTTCTCTCTTCCTTTTCGGATAGGAAAATTGTCACCTTTTTATATAAAAAAATATGAGTTTTTGGCTTACAATGATGAATTGGGCAGTAGCGGGCTCTGTTTGTATTGGATGCTCATCTCATGAGTTTACTTTAAAGTTGTAAAGCGCGAAGCACTGGATTTTTCGGCAAAGTATGTTATCTAGGAGACGATCTAATTGACTCATTTTTAAATGTTTGTAATAAAGGCGAAGCTGACGTAATATATTATAAAGTGAATGTCGAGAAAATATAATAGGATTATTTATTACTACAGAGTTAAACACACTCAGTGTATGTTTTCCTTGTATAGGAGGACGTAACGTACCACGCTATAACTTTATTATGATTGAATCGCATAAACATCGACCGTTTGTTACTTTGCCATAATACAAGAAACTGCTAGATATGGGCCTGTTTCATTACCACCACCCACAAGTTTTTATTGTGACTATGAAGCTTACTTTTTAATTTTAATGTGAGGTAATAAATTATTCAAAAATAAACATTATTGACTTCAAATATAGATCCTTTAAGAATTTATAATTCTTATTATAAATTCTTCCTTTAAGAATTTATAATTCTTATTATAAATTCTTCCTTTAAGAATTTATAATTGACTGCCTCGTGGTCTCGCGGTACAAGTATGTGCCGTGGGATCTAGAGGTCCTGGGTTCGATTCCCGGGTGGGGCAAAGTGTTATTGGGTTTTTCCATTAGGAAATTCTCAGTAACAGCACGGAGTCTGGAAATGTGCCCGAAAAACGGCAATAGGCTCGCCCCCTATTACGTGGGACTGATACATACCTGGCGAAATGTGGGTGCAGAAATGTATCTCTGCCTACTCCTTCGGGGAATACAGGCGTGAGTTTATGTATGTATGTAATTCTTATTAAGGACACTTGTCTCTCTGGGTCTAAGAAACGCCAGAGAATCATCCGATCGTTAATCAAGCTGGTCTCGATACAACTCAATGCGGAGGCAAGTAAAGGCATGGAATTCAAAAGTAGCGGAATAAACTTTCATACAAATATCTCGTTGTACAGCAAGGATAGGCTGGCTCGGGTTCAATTCAGTTTTTTAGTAGTACGTACTTAAGTAAGCCAGATGTGGCGCAACTTTCTCGTCTGCCCACTAAAACAAGCATAAAATGAATATAGTTTCTTAGTTTTGTAGTATTTAGATAAAAGCTAAGTATAATGTTGTACGTTTGTGTTGGCTTAACTGTGTGTTAAACTATTGAATGATTTAAGATGTTATACCAGTGTTTCCATAGTCCATAATGGTGGTCATATGGTAGGATTGTTGAAAGATACGCAAATCCTATTCACTGTCCAATCCTGGAATCGGTCTTGGAACTTCTCAGACGCACGCTAATTTATCTAAGCGTTACCTATTACATATAGATTGTACATGTTTAAAAGCTTTAGGATTTGTTTACCTGAAAAAGTATTACAAATTTCCATATTACCAAAACTCCCCACACTAGGCAAAGCTTGTCTCGTGGAGAATTTTTTACAGGACTATTTTAAAATTAGAAACTACGGCTCTGAATATAATCAAAATGGTTTGGCGAAGAATATCAAGTCTGAAAATTTCCTAAGGTAGCAACAGGTATAGTGATGTTTGAACTACGTGTTGGGTGGTTAAAATCACTTGACGGCTTTCAGGAGACTCTCTGAGTGAGAGTAGGACCAATTTAACAGTTTAGTTAGCTTCTAGTACGAAATACTGTACGGGCTGTTTCAACGATTATGACACGATAGCATTTGATTAGTGTTATTGTGCGATTAGATCCAGTTTGTAATCCATTGTAATGTAAATCAGAACCAGTCTTGCAACAGTTTGCTAAGACACGAATTATTGGTTCTCTATTGTATATGTAAGCAGTTTACATTACTAATTAGTTCTGCCTGTGACGAGGTTATTTACGCGTCCATGTGTTCATAAAAATGAACTAGTGACTGGGAAATACTAGTATTCATTACTCGCGCTCGATTGGTGTGTTTTTCTTCAGCTTGCGCTTTTTTGTTTCACTAAGCATCTATCAAACTACGCTTTATAAACGCATCTCAATTTATCACATTTAAACAATTATGGATATTAATCATTTCGCATCTAACCCCTCCATACAATTCTTAACGATAAAAAAATCACCAATAAGTTCATAATTCTTATTAACGATTTTTATTGACAAAGGTAATTTTCACAAGAAAACATGTAAATCAGAGGATAAAATAAGGAACCTTTAAATATCCTCAGGACTCAAATATATTACCGGTATAAAAAATAACCTGTAATCGTATCCACATTAAGATCAATTTGTGTAACAAAATTCATAAAGCCGTTTTTATGCTTGAAAGCGTTACAAATATATCATCATCATCATCATCATCAGCCCAAATACGTCCCACTGCTGGGTACGGGCCTCCTCTACAACTGAGAGGATTTAGGCTCCACTCTGGCCTAGTGCGGGTTGGCGGACTACACACCTAAGAAATTCCTAAGAACTTTTTAGGTATGCAGGTTTTCTCACAATGTTTTCCTTCACCGTTAAAGCAAGTGATAATTCATTGTGAATACACACATAATTTCGAAAAGTCAGCGGTGTGTGCCTGGGGTTTGAACCTGCGACCGCCGAGATTCTCGACCGTGCGCCTAAACCTCGAGGTCATCACTGCTTATATATCCCTTTCGCATATTAGTGTTGTTTATGTAAGGTCATGGTTGTGAATGCATACAGCCATGTTGAAGTAATGAAGGTAGCTTGAAGCAGAACCAGTACTTCCAGTCGCATTGTTTGTGCATTTATTGTCCCGTCCCGTCCGTATTTTTGCTCGCGTAATGTACTTAATGTTACTGCCTCCGCATGTAGTAGTTTGTACGGTTCAACGATTATTTACGTTGGATTCGCGTTACGTAATTTATAGTCTTTGTATGTGGCTCTGATTGCGCGCGTCACTTTAGTAAACTTTGACTCGGTATGTTTGTATAGGGAGTTCACCAATTTGAAACAAAATATATTCTACAGGCCAGTTCCTGTCGATCTGAAGGATACAACGGATTTTTTAAAGCACATAATAAATAAAATAAAAAGGGAGTAATTTTATCGTGTCTATCGAATATATTTCTAGACTTTGACGGTGATAGCATTATCTTAAAGGCAAATCAAACAAAATTGCTCGGCTGGGACTCGAATCCATGCGCATGCGCTTGCGAATGAATGTGTCTCAATTGTATATGCCTTTTTGAGCCACGGAACCAACAGAGCGGTCGTAAAAAGGCCTCGAACGAAGGCCTCCCCAAGTAGGCGCCAACCATCCCGGTCTTGAGCAGCCCTTATCCATCCGCTACCCGCCACCTTTCTCAAGTCGTCGGACCATCGTAAAAATATTAGTTACCATTAAATTATTTAATGATTTTTTTTTCATTTACATTATTATCTTATACAATGTAATATTCCATTCCGTCGTAATATACGTCGTATGAAACATGATAATTATTTTCCTTCTCAGACATAATACATTCAACATATTAATTTACACGTACATGTCAGACAATAGATAAAAAACTGCGCTGGACTGTAGGCAAAAGACATTGATAAAAAAAATGTCAGAGTGTTTCTTATAAACATATAATTCCAGTCATTGGGTGTGCAGTTTGTAATTTTTCTTGAGAAATATACGCAAATATTAAGTCTCTTAGCGGCACGCCCGATTTCACTCGGGCGAAATATTTTCTACTAATAGTCTCGTCTTTGTTCCGTAATTCTCAATCATTACCCCATGTAAGACCTAGTGTAAACACAAATATATACCGCACCTGACCATGCCCGAACACTATCTACCAACCCAGAACACGGCTTTGCAATCATGTTTGTAACTTATCTTTCCTACAAATGGGATCTTCTAGACCTCACACCACCACGCCTGGTGACCTCGTCGCGTATTTTGACAAACTACAACCTATAAACTAAGGTATTGAAAAATTCTATTAAGAACTCTTGAGTATACAGGTTTCCTTCACAGTTTAAGCAAATAACTTCAAAAAGTCGAATCTGTGTGTTTGGGATTTAAATCCGCAATCGCCGAGATTTTATCTCGAACGACATCAACATAAAAATAATCACTCCTGTAAATGCATTTTTCCTTCCATATTCCTTCTTATTTGCTATTTTGCAAAGAAAAACTCCCCACAATAATTTCCATGCCATGCCATCGCTGCATATCGATTTTCGTATTTTATAAAACTGCACATGCTTCCAAGCGGCCATGAGCTTTAATTGTATCCAATCTTCTTGTCAATGGATTAATTACTAATGATTCTATTGTAATGTGTTCTTTCCATTTACACGTTTTCTTGTTTGGTATTTCGATAACGATTGTGTATGAGATCAATCTAAATATTTCTTTCACAAGAATTTGTAAATCTGTGTTAACATACACCCGTGCACTTACGCCCGTGTTCCCCAAAAGGGTAGGCACCCACATTTTGCCTATTTTTATCCTACGTAATAGGTGGCGATTTATATCTCTTCAAATATTGAAATTTGAATAGTGAATAAATTAAACGGCATCAGAACGCTATAACTAGGTCGGTTGGATAATGATAGAAGCGTTCACAGCAATAAATGCAGCAATAAGTGCTTAGTTTTTTCCCATGACATGGAGCATTACCTGGCACAACTATTCGTATGCCTCACCTAATCACCATATTTTTTAACCTATATGCTGCTACTAAAAATTTCCTAATGGAATCAACGTTTGCAATAACACTTAGATTTTTTTTATTTATTTGTTTCAGTTCCTCTAGCTGGTAATGTAAAAGGTCGCCAGGGCAAGCGACGACCTGCAGTAGGTGGTGCGGCTGAGGCCGGTGCACCAGTGGGCAAGAAAGGTCGTACTGCGGATCTTGGAGCCTTGAAACTTCCTTCACATGGATACCCTACAGAGCATCCCTTCAATAAGGACGGATATAGATACATATTGGCTGAGCCAGACCCACACGCGCCTTTCAGACAGGTGAGTAATCTTTTTATTTTAAGGAAATTACCGATTCATAAAAAATATTATGCATGACGTGGACTGCTCAACCTTAACTTGTAAAAGAAACAGCAATAAGTATGATAGAATTCCTTTAGATTCAAGGACTTCTACAGTCAGGCAGTATAATATTGTTAGTGGGCGCCCTCAGCTGCCCTGCCGATACGTAGAAGTCTAGTCAATAATCAATTTTATAATCTTAGTTAAAAAAATAAGCGCAAGTCTTGAAGAACGCCGTGAATTATCAAACCTTGACCATCCTGTAACTGATCATAGTGAATAGTGTTTATCTCTTGTCATTCTGGAAGCAAAAGTTAATTTCAATTTATCTTATTTTCAGGAATTCGACGAGAGCAACGAATGGAGCGGTAAACCTATTCCAGGATGGCTGTACCGGTCGCTATGTCCTGGTATAGTACTGCTGGCGTTGCACGACAGGGCGCCGCAACTCAAAATATCTGAGGACAGATTGGCTGTCACCGGCGAGAAGGGATACTGCATGGTCCGAGCTACGCATGGTGAGAACTTCTGGAATTTTGTATTTCTGTTCATGTTTCCGTCTTAAACGGAGAAAATCACAAGTTTATATCTCTGTATTTCTACCACATTATCTCAAGCCATAGAACACTTTGCCTGTCTGCATACTGGCACGACAATAAATACCAAACCGAATGCATCGAACCTGATATTAAGGGGCCATTCAAGTATTACGTAAACACTAAAAGCAACGGTCTTCGCTTTGCTTATTTTTGATGATATCTCGGAAAAGGGAATCTTGATCGTGATTACGTAAGATTTTTTTTTCTTTTTTCGGATTATTTATAAAATTTTGTCCCGATTTTTTTTGGTTAAAAAAGAAACCAGAACATATTAAAAAATATGTATACTAATGCTTACGGAAGCTTAGGAGGGGATTTGCTTACTATTGCTGACAGGGGGACAGGAAAAAAATGCTTACGTACTTGAAAGGCCCCTAAACACGGTGCTATGTTTAAGAAACCTAGGATTATATGAAGCAGGGAACAATACTTGGACTGACAAAATTGAACAGCTTCGTGATACGTAAAGAAACGAATTTGCAAACCTTTTGTTTGTAACTTGCTGTGATGGGGCAATGTTATCGTGATGGTGATTATAACCCCAGGCACACCTCTGACTTTTCGAAGTTATATGTGTGTTCACAATGAATTATCACTTACTTCAACGGTGAAGGAAAACATCGTGAGGAAACCTGCACACCTAAAAAAGTGCTAAGGAATTTCTTAGATGTGTATTCCGCCGACCCGCCCTAGGCCAGTGTGGTGGTCTAAGGCCTAACCCCACTCAGTTGTAGAGGAGGCTCGTACCCAGCAATGGGACGTATATGGGCTGATGATGGTGATGGTGATGATTTTCAGGCGTGTCTCGCGGCTCGTGGTACTGGGAGGCGTGCGTGGAGGAGATGCCGGAGGGCGCGGCCACGCGGCTGGGCTGGGGGCGGCGCTACGCCAACCTGCAGGCGCCGCTTGGATACGACAAGTTTGGCTACTCCTGGCGCAGCCGCAAGGGAACCAGGTGACACCAAACTTTCTATACTCGTATTCTTTCTATATTCTATTATCGAGTTAATATTTTACCTTTATTTTTTTCCTCACAATAATTATGCATCTGCTATACGGGCTGTAAACAGACCGTGATCGAAAACTAAGACAGGTAATAGGTATAGTTAATGTGTTTGTAACGTGGTCGCTAAAAAAAAAACTGAAAAAATAAACAAAAAAAATATTTTAAAAATTACGTTTTCCCAACCACCATAAGTATTGTCTGTCTCAGTTTTCGATCACGGTCTGATCATAAATATCCTGTATATTTGTTTATAGACCTCGAATAAATATTCATATACAGATTTTCTCTGTGTTGGCACTGAAAATCATTTTATAAAAACAATGTACAAAAAGATAGGAACTAAAACAAAAAAAGCGACAATGATAATATGATGGTTGCCCTTACATATCAGTGTCAACGTTATCAAAACATCAAATTTTGTTGTCTCGTTATGGTTGTCGGCAAGAGTATTTGTGTGTAGGTTGATAATGTCTCGTCAACCTATACTAAGAGTATCTGAATATGTTTGTTCTTTGTCAACGTCAACGTCGCATTTTAGTTTTATCGATAATATCTCGCCATGGTTACAACTTGTACCTGTAGTCTGTAAGTAATGCAATGGCGGTACTTCCATAAAAGCCCAGCTTGCCTTACAAAAATCCAAGTAATAATCTTTAAGCTTTAAATCTTTATTTAATAAAATATATTTGACATATAAAGCAGTGATGGCCTCGAGGTTTAGGCGAGCGGTCGAGAATTTCGGCAGTCGCAGGTTCAAACCCCAGGCACATACCTCTGACTTTTCGATGTTATGTGTGTATTCACAATGAATTATCACTTGCTTTAACGGTGAAGGAAAACATCGTGATAAAACCTGCACACCTAAAAGTTCTTAGGAATTTCTTGGGTGTGTAGTCCGCCAACTCGCACTAGGCCAGCGTGGTGGACTAAGGCCTAAAACCCTCTCAGTTGTAGAGGAGGCCCGTGCCCAGCAGTGGGACGTATTTGGGCTGATGATGATTTGACATATAACTGAGAATATCCGCCCCCCCAATAAACAGTTTATTTCATCTAGACATTACTAAATTAACGTGCAGCACTTTTGGGCTTGTATGAAAGTACCGGCACTGACGTAACGGCGTTGTGTCCAGGTTCCACGAGTCCCGCGGCAAGCACTACAGCGTGGGCTACGGGGAGGGCGACACGCTGGGCTTCCTGCTGGTGCTGCCGCCCGCGCACCGCGCGCCGCCGCACCACGCGCACACGCCCAACACGTACAAGGACCGGGTCAGCCACACCGCACCAGCGCCATCATCATCATAAATAAATAAATACACCCAACAGTCACATACATAGCTCTGACCCCACACTAACATACAAGTCTTGTGTCGTGGGTATCAGATACTACGAGACACTTTTCGGTCTCACATACACCCAGACCCGAAACAAATATTTGTGGATCACACAAACATTTGTCTCGGTGCGGGGATCGAACCCGCGGCCTCTCGTTTCGCAAGCTGGTGTCTAGCCAACTGCGCCACGGGGCTGTCAATCACCCCATATACGGCCTATACAGCTGAGAGGAGTTAGGCGTTAGTCCACCACGCTGGCCTAGTGCGGGTTGCGGACTACACATCTAAGAAAAAACACTTTTAGGTGTACAGGTTTCCTGACGATGTTTTCCCTCACCGTTAAAGTACGTGATAATTCATTATGAATAACTCACATAACTTCGAAAATGTGTGTAATATCCTATGCTATCTGAAAATACCATTGCCTGTTTGCACTTTAGGCAAGGTTTAGATCATAATCCATCATTCATCAAATCACTCATTAAAAATATTCACAATCTACTTTGCAGCCGCTGGTTAAATTCAAAAGCCACCTCTACTACGAAGACAAAGACAACATACAAGAATCTCTGAGCAATCTGAAACCGTTGCCGAACAGCAAGATATACTTCTTCAAGAACGGCGAGTGTCAGGGCGAGGCGTTCGCGGACATCTACCAGGGCTGCTACTACCCCACCGTGTCGCTACACAAGAACGTCACCGTCAGCGTCAACTTTGGACCCAACTTCAAATATCCACCGGCAACGGAATATCAATATAGACCGGTCAGTCTAATTTAAATCTTACTTTAATGTTTACATACATAACCCCACGCCTGTATTCCCCGATGGGGTAGGCAGAGGTGCATTTCTGCATCAATATTTCGCCAGGTATGTATCAATCCCAACTAAATATAGGGGGGCGAGCCTATTGCTTATTACCAGACTCCATGCTGTTACTGAGAATTTCCTAACACATTGTCCGACCCGGAAATTGAACCTGACATTTCTAGGTCGCACGGCACATACTTGTGTCGCGAGACCACGAGGCCATCATTTTCATATTTATTTTTAAAATTGCCCAGTTTGTTCAGTTGTATAAGTGAATGGCATGCGAACGTGAGTGTGCGCTGGTCAGGTACTAGTATTTTGGGTTTTTAATTTTAAAAACTTAGTACCAGCACAGAGACTGGAAACGTATCCAAAAAATAAACAAGATTCAAATATAATTATTACGGGAAGTGTACTTATGCCTACCCTTTAGGAGACTTAGGTGTGTGTATGTAAACTTAGTACTTTTTAAAATGACCTTGTTATTAAGTTCTATTCCAGGAATGAGTAAAATTTTATTTCATTTTGAGTGTTGATGCAGAAATACACTTTTTTCCTAATTCCTAGGGTATAAAGGTGTGAGTGTATGTTTGAAATTATCTACCAGCTCGAATTTAATTTATTACGTGGTTTTATCTAAATAGGTGTGTTGGCATCGTACACGGGAACGGGTATCGCTTGTCTAGGTCTTATTGGAAAATAATCCAATTATTGTTCTTTAATTATCATTTTCACCCTCATTGTTTTTGTTGTTCTAGATGTCCGAGAAGGCGGAAGAGGCGATATGTGAGCAGACCATGGCTGATTTACTCTATCTCACCGAAAATGAGGGGAAGCTGCGACTGGACAACTTTAATCTCTGATACAACTAACACCGCTAGTGTGCGGTGTGTGAATGATAAATGACTGAGCGTGATTACACGAGTGTTGTGTTGTGTTGAAAATGGTTATTTTGCACTACAGTGTAGATCTATTTACCTAATAAAATGTATTCTCTAATCGGGCTTGATACATACATAACCTCACGCCTGTATTCCCCGAAGGGGTAGGCAGAGGTGCATTTCTGCACCCAAATTTCGCCAGTATGTATCAGTCCCACGTAATAGGGGACGAACCTATTGCCGTTTTTCGGGCACAATTCCAGACTCCGTGCTGCTACCAAGAATTTCCTAATGGAAAAAACCAACCGGTCCGGGAATTGAACCCTCTACTCTCTCTAGATCGCACGGCATATACTTGTGCCGCAAGACCACGAGGCAGTCGGGTATCGGGTATGATCTTAAACGAAATTACTCTTACAATTGTGTAATTATTATTACAGAACAAATTGTTTCCAACAAATGTATTATGTGATTAAAATGTTGAAATGTACCTCTCTGCTGTAGAAGAGGCCTATTCCTTGCAAAAGGGAGGGATTATAGATGCAAGATGTTTGCCTATTATAATTGCTTCACATCCATTTATTAAAAAAAATCATGATTAACTTGCAGTAGAAAACATTGTGGCCTCTTGTATAGGCAAATTTACTCCTGAAAGTAAAAAAAGGAATTGGAATGGATGCATGAAGTTCCATATTTAGACCACAAGTGATTAAATAATAAAATAATATAAAATTGTAAATTGTAGACAATCAATGCTTCTCTATAGAATTAATAAAATTATGACAAATAATTTCACTTGTATGACTAATGAAATTCAATAAATTTGTCGAAAATTTGCAATGTTATTGCAAAAGTACCCAGTTTTAGCTAATGCTGTTATTTTCTTACTTGTTAGGTATACTTTAATGCAACTGTCTTTATTTTTGTTAATATAACTGCAATGATCATTTTAATACTTGAAGTACAATCAATGTTGCTTATTCCATTGATTCTGTATTTAAATCAGTATTAAGAAGTGAATGCAATTTATTTTGCATAAAATCTTACAAATATGTTGTCCATGATGGAAATTATGTATGATAATGAAGAATTAAATGAGTATTGATACTATAAATAATGTTATATAAATAATGTTGTAAATAATGCACTTTCAACTCAAGTTTATATGTTGTGGATGTGATGTAAGTGAATAAATGTTTTATATTTTTTTAATGTCTATTATTTTACCCATTGAAATATATTTACAAATATTATAAAGATTTAGTTCATCATTCTAAGCTGCTAGGAACTTTAAATGTAATCAGATTGGCTTTCATTATATTCTAATTGTACCTGTTGAAATGATTTGATGAAATAATAAATGGCTTTTATTTGCACTTTTAGTTTATTTTAGATGGACACATTTTTTACAACATATAATATCACAATCAGAGAGTTAAGACGAGAGAGAACAGATTATATATATTGTGCGGACTTGTGTTTCTTCCCAACATAACAATAGATGGCGCTATGTTTCTCATTAGTATATTTAAATAATATAAGATTATAAAATTTATCTAATTACAACACGCCTCCTTAAATTTATAATCTTATAACCTTTAACATAATTAAATCAATCTTAGCTTTAATCTGTTCTTCAAAAATTTTGCCTTATCCAGACTTTTAGTTAACATGTCTGCCAAATTAAATTTTGTATCAATTTTTACAATATCAATTATTTTCTTTTGATAATTCTCATTTATATAATGATACTGCACTTCAATGTGCTTTGAATTTTTTGTAAAGTTACCGTATTTAGCAACTGCTATTGCACCTGAGTTATCTACATACAATTTTATTAGATCACAAAATTTTACATTAACCCTCCGCATACCAGGTGAAAAATTCAAACGCCCCATACAAGGTGGGGTCAAAATTGCCAATGCTTAATTTAATATTTTAAAGTTATTTCTGATATTTTTGCATTTATTATTATTTTTTTGTAATTTAGGGGATATATACCATGTATAAAAATAATAATTAGATAAGGTATTCATATTTATTAACTGTAATCTTACAACAAAACTTGCTCTTCTCTGGCAATTAAAAAATCACTTAAACATAAGAATCACTTATTTTAATGAGATCTGACATATTTATAACATCAATTAAAAACAGGAATAATGAAAAATAGAAATAAAATCAAATTTATTTTTAAGTCAATCAGCACAATCTTCGCATATATAAATACTGTGTTTCAAACACAATGGTGCATCGCATTTCGCGTGATTTCACCTAAATACTCCGCAACTCTCTTACGCAATTCTCTTGGCAATATTTCATTTCCTTTTCTTATCTTTTGTTGCTCTTCTATGAACAACAATCCTAACTTCTTGATGAACTCTCTTCTTTGGTTTGTTTTTCTTTTATTTGTTCCATTATTCCGCATATACATCACCTTTGCATTTATACCTGCATGATTCAATAGGCTAAAAAATCATGTAAGTGGCCAGCGTTGTGAATTTCTAAAAACTTCATACGTTCTAGCCAGGTTATCAACCACATCAACGCCCGACTTTGTCGCATTATAGAATGTAATTATTTATAGCATCTGTTGCATTCCGATTTCAGAGTCTATTACACAATCATGGTGCATAGAAGACATCAGGTAGACTATTTTTCTTGGCTTTGGCACATATGAGATGATTGTAACTGTACTTATATTGAAAAACAAATAAAGATGTATATTCTTCACATGCTTTCTTGAACTCTTGAAGGATACATGTCTTTTTAGCCCGCAATGTTCCCACCACAGTAAGTTTGTGATCCTGTAGTAATTCCATCGTATTCTCATAGCTCGTGAAGTAGCTACGTAAAATTTCAAGTGAAGCAGACTTCACTTTTCTTCAGGTGACCTTGAGAAGTGCATCGGTTTCTCGGTTGACGGCCTCTAGAAGCGCCTCTGCTCGTTCGGGAACTCCCCCTAGAAGTACCTCGGTTTCTTCGAAAACGAACAGTAGTAGCACCTCTGTTAGTTCGAGAAACGACCACTAGAAGCATCTCTGACGGTTTGAAAACGACTACTAGAAGTACCTCTTGTTGTTAGAAAACGATATTCTTCATCTTCTTCTGCATCTACTTCAGTAAGACATTCAGAATCGATACTATAATGGTCCGGTTCGCAATAATTCTCAGCATAAACCGCTTCGTCGTCCGAATCAAAATCATTTTCCAATAACTCTCAATTTCTGAATCCTGGAGTAAGCGCGGATTTCCACTAAAAAATCATTCTTTTTTAAATTAAAATTGTTGTAAAAAACCTACAAACACGGCCAAAAATCAAGTAAACAAATTTACGTGTTTACGACGTCCCGTACAACGTGGGGTCTGAGACGCCGGGCACACGTCTATCTCCCAAACGCATGTGTGCAGACCTGAGCAAAGTTGGTCATAAACGTGGCAACGTCGCAAACGCAGCTACTCGAGGTTATAACCTTCGGGCGCAATTATTTACAAAGTTATCGCTAATTATTTGAAGCTGGGGTCTGTGATACCCCACCTCGTATGCGGAGGGTTAAATGATTCACTTAAGTAGTAAGTTTCTAATAAAAACTACTTCAGTCACTGCCTCTGACATAGCAATATACTCTGCGAAAGTTGAACATTTAGTTACTGTATTTTGTTTACGTGTTTTCCAAAAAATTAAGTTTCCAAACAATCTGATAACAAAACCAGTTGTGGATTTTCTATTCACATTATCTCCTGCATAGTCAGAATCTACCATACAATCTAACATTTCAGTATTTACATTATCATAGTATGTTAACTTAAATCCTTAGTCTTATACAAATATTTTAATGTTTTCATTGCATATTTGTAATGTGTTTGGTTATAACAACTTTGATATCTGCTCAAATAATTAACACTGTATGCTATATCTGGCCTTTATCTAATTTTAGATTAGTCTCCATTGGAGTATCATACAAGTTACTATTTTTTATATTATATTTAGCAGCCAAAGATTCAATATACTTTGCTTGGGTTAGAGTCATTTTACTTTTATCATCACTATATTCAATATCTCTATATATATATATCAATATCAAATCTTTTCATTAAACTAGTTTTTAAATCATCAATTTTATTTTTATCTTTACAGCAAATTAATAGATCATCAACAAATATTAACATGTATATTGGATCTTTGCTTACCTTATTAACACATAAACAGTAATCATAATTACTTCGTACAAAATTTAGTGTTATAATAAATTTATCAAAACACTCATACTAACTTTCTTTCTTTGAAACCATACTACAACTTTATATATACTTCTGACTTTATATAAGCATTTAAGCTGTCTCTACATGCATCTGTTCTACAAATAAATTATTTTTACAACTGTATGGCAATAAAATTTTCAATGTTTGCATTTTTCCTACTGGTGAGTAAGCATTTTCAGTGTAATCATTTTGCTGGAATTTATTTTCTACTAAATTTACAAATTCTTTAAAACAATTAGCAACTTCAGTTTTACTTTTAATACAAAATATCCTTGTGCATTTACTATAGTCGTTGATGAATGTGAGAAAGTATTTTTCTCCACCAAAACCAGTTGTGTTATGTGGACCGTTCAAATCAGTATGAATTAATTCTAAAATTTCAGTTGTCTTTCTTCTATTATTTTCAAAAGGTAAATTACTCATTTTATTTTTAATACAATTTGAACATTTTATTTCCGTACTTTCAATCTTATCAGGCAAACCATCTACTAATTTATAATTTACTAATTTATTTAAATACTGAAAGTTTACATGACCAAGTGCCCTATGCCATTTCTCTTTTTGAGTTAAATTTACTGAATGTGCATACATCTCATTTTTTGATACAAAACTTTTTATATAATACAAATTGTTTATTTTATTAGCAACAACTATTAATTCTCTAAAATTATTATAAATTTTTGTATACTTTGAAAAACTTAACAAATTTTGCTTAATGCCTTCAACAAAATAAACATTTTTTAAATTTACATGTTTTTGATTATAATATTTTGCCATCTGGAAGTTTTACATTGACAGGATTTTTCAAATCTATAGAATTATAAAAATATGTATCATTGTTTATTAAATGGTTGGTACACCCACTATCTAAAAGACAATTAATTTCATTATTGTTAACATTCTACTTGTATAATACACCTCTGTACCTGATTTACTTCCGGAATACATACTTCAGCTGTCCATGACTCCGATAAATTGTTTGAAGATTCACCATTGGACTGACCTTGACCTCTGAAATGATTTTGAGCTCTGCCTCGACTGTAACCTCTATACTTCTATAGAATCCACCTCTGATGTAACCTCTCTGTAGTCCTCGCTGACCTCTGCCTCTTTGTTGTCCTTGATTATATCTCTGACCATGCCAGCAGTCCTTCTTGAGATGACCAGTCTTCCCACAAATGAAGCATTGGGCCATAGTTTTGGTTGCAAATGTACTCACATTGTTTTTCTTGTCCGAGTCACTAGTGGTCATATTTTTCTCTTTTATTTTAGAACCTACATAATCAACTGTTCTTTGTTCTACTGGAATCACATCAAGAAAGTCTCCAATATAACTATAACTTGGTGGAAGCGCTCTGAGTAGGTATTTTAACTTCTCCTGTTCATCTAATTTTCCTCCGGCCACCTTGAACTCATTTGTTGTTTTCTCAAAGTCAACAAAAAAAAATCTTCTACAGTAGGTACTGTAATTGGTTAATTTGATCTCTTCAATTTTTCCTCTACATATTATTTGCATAGCCGTAGACTGCGTTAAATAGGTACATCTTGTCAAACTTATTTATCATCTCATATGCTGATTTGCAATTTGCATTCACTAATAAACTAATATATTCCATTCCAATAGATGGCGCTACGTTTTAGTGATGTGCCAACTCGGAAAAAATGCGACTCGTGTTAACTCGAGTTAAAATTCATGTAAATCGAGTTGAACTCGAGTTACGTAACTCACATCTAGACTTCACTCACAGAGCACCTCTGTCGAAAGAGGGCTTGTGGTAGATACAAGAACCTGGGCATGAGCCCATCTGTTGTGGGGATCTATGCGACCCGTAAATACGGTGTCGATCATTGGTTGGTTGATCATTGTCCTCGCGAGTGGACTGAAGGAGGCGGGGGGACCGCGCTCGCCGCGTAACTGGACTATTTACGTAACTCGAGTTCACAGACAATTTTATTATTTTGTTGGGGGGGGGGGGGGGGGGATTTAATTGGTTACTTAAGACTTAAGGGGTTCGCTATCACCTGGAAACTTTGGGTTAGAAAGCTTCTGGAAAGATCTAGAAAGTTCCAAAATATATGCAACTCTTGAAATCGATCCGAAATTTTCTAGGACGTTCTAAAATTTTCTGAAATGATCTAGAGAGTTCCAAAATTAGTGAACTGTTAAAATCGATCAAAATAATTTAAAACGTTCTAAATTTTCTAGAATGATTTAGAAAATTTTAAAATGCCTACAACTGTTTAAATCGATACCAATAGTCCTAGAACGTTTTTAAAATTTCCGGAATATGTAGTCTAAAAAGTTCAAAAATGTCTTTAACTGTTAAAATCAATCCAGAGTGTTCTAAAAATTTCTAAAATTTTCTGGAATAATCTAGAAACTTCCAAAATACCTAAAACATTATTAACTATTAAGATCATTCAAAGTACGAGTAAACAGTAATTAAACAAATTCAAGTAACTTCCAAAAACGAAAACGACCGAATATAAATCTATAATATCTATCTACTTTGGAAAATGTATCCTTAAATATTTCTTATACCATTAAACATGCAATGTATTTAACCCGAGCAACGCCGGGTTTCGCTGCTAGTCTATACAAATAAATAAAATTGGAGTGTCTGTTTGTAACATTGATATAACCACTTTTTAATAAATGCATATGGATGTATACACGGTACATAATATACCAAAATAACGTTGTCTGTCTGTCTGTTTGTTGCGGCTAATCTCTCAAACGGGTGGACCAATTTTCACGGGACTTTGACTGGTAGATAGCTGATATAATAAGGAGTAACTTAGGCTAAAAAAATATAGGGCGGAACGAAGTTCGCTGGGTCAGCTAGTAGTTAATAAAAACCGACAAATTATATGTTTATCTGTTTCAATTCTTTCTTTTCTTATATTATTTATTTATTTTATGTATTAGGAGAGTTATACTAACTGAAGTAAAAAATAAATTATTGTTTTAAATAAAATCATTTATTTATGTATTATTGTCGTGAAAAAAATATTTTTATTTATTATCAATATACTATACAGTCTTTATTTTTGCAGTAGTTAAATTATATGGTGATATTTTAGTCTTAATTATTCCTATGAAGGAAAATGATACTAAAAACAAAACTTTAGAAAAAAAATGAACTCGAGTCGGAGAGAATTCAACTCGAGTTCACTCGAGTTAGTAACTCGAGTCGACCATCACTACTACGTTTCTCATTAGTTTAGTATATTATTTAAATAATATAAGATTATAAAATTTATCTAATTACAACAGGTACTGTTGGCAAAGCTGAGTTCTATTTCATTTCTTTTTACTAAGAAGTAGGGATGGGTCGTTGACGTTTTTGGCGTCAACGAAACGTAACCGTTTTTTTGCGTTGGTTAACTAGTTAAAAAACTAGTTGAATTCGTCAACTAGTTGATAATATTTATGTTAGCAAATGAGCAGCTCTTGTTTTTTTTTTATTTTATTTTTTTCAAATTTTGGTGCCCTAGCTAGATAAATGGTCGAAAAAATCAACTAGTTTTTTTTAAACCCGTCAACCGTTCGTTCGTTACTTCATCGTCAACGGTTGATTCAACTAGTTCGTTAAAAAATCGCCCATCCCTACTAAGAAGTACAACACACCACTGAATTTTCAAAGCTATGTGTTATTCCCAATTAATTAATTATCACTTACTTTAACAGTTAAGAAAAACATAGTGAGGAAACCTGCACACCTAAAATAGTTCTTAGGAATTTCTTAAGGGCCGGCGCCCACTGACGACATGGCATGGCAAAGGATTTTATTACTAATCCAGTCATTTTGCGTCTTATTTTAATGAATTCAAAATTCATGTTACTTTTATTTCGATACACGATGCCACGGGATGCCGCGCCATGACGCGACGGCCGCGGGATGTTGCGGCGTGACGCGTCGCGCCGCGGCATGCCGTATCATTCCAAGGGATGCCGCGGCTCGCCACCGCCACACCAACTCGGTTTTCTTTATATGCTTTTCTTTCTTTCATCTACACTTTCCATCAGGTGAGATGGAAGACAAACGCCTATTCCATTTCAACTATAAAAAAATAAGCGATTTTAGCAAATCACTTAATTTTTCATAGTCCATTCTGTAATATTCATAGAATTTTAAACAAGTTGCTGAATTCACCATTTGTAGATCATGTTCTCCACAAATTATGCACCCAGAATTGTCTTTTCGTCAAATTAGCAATCCTTTTTTGTCTCTCTTCATCTTCAGCTAGAAGTGCGATTAATACTAAATTCACATACATACATAAACTCACGCCTGTATTCCCCGAAGGGGTAGGCAGAGGTGCATTTCTGCACTCACATTTCGCCAGGTATATATCAGTGCAGTCCCACGTAATAGGGGGCGAGCCTATTGTCGTTTCTCGGACACATTTCCAGAGTCCGTGCTGCTACTGAGAATTTCCTAATGGAAAAACCCAGTAACACTTTGCCCGACCCAGGACCTCTAGATCGCACGGCCCATACTTGTACCGAGAGACCACGAGGCAGTCTAATACTAACTAAATTCCAGTCAACCATAATGACACAACCAACATAGAATCCGCACAGAGCAAAACTGATTGTTGCCAGAGTGGCTGGGCTTTCAACAGGATGCCACGGACTAAAGCCGGACTAAACCCTCTCACTTGTACAGGTGGCCCGTGCCCAGCAGTAGGATGTATAAAGGGTGTATTCAGACCGTGATCGGAAACCAAGGCAGGTAATGGCTTAGGTTTGTCGGGATTTTCTTTTACATGGGGGTAAGTAAAGGGGGTTTGTAATCACCTTTGCTATTATCTGCCTCAGTTTCATCATGAATAATGATGAAGTACAATACACATTGATGACTGCTGTTTCTAATAAGGTGAAGTTATTTGTATGCAGTTAAGGCATTAAATAATATGCATGTATAACCATGACCAAAAGTATTTTATAACAGCAATAGCCTTACAAAAGTAAAAAAAAATGGTGTAGTTTATTATGCAAGTGACATTTATTGAAAGGTAAGTATTTTTTCTTATTCATGTGACTTTCATATAAAGAAGACAACATAAAAAACCAATCAACTAATTTAATAACAGGTATATAAATAAATTTACGCTATATACAGATCATTTTACAATCCAAATCCACCTTTGCAGTTAGGGCTGCTCTCCACAACTTTATCACTTTCCTCCCATTGTTGTGGTGTTTTGGCTACTATGGAGAGTGCATGGACACTATTTTTCAGTTCTTCTTTTAATAAATCATTGACCAAGCGATGTCTCTGAAAAAGTGATACAAACAGTGATAGCAATTATTACATGGCATTAGGACAGTTATGATTAAAGCCTAAGAGCTTTCTGCTACATACATTGGTCAATGTATTGAAGTTTGCATAGTTTATTTGTTTCTACATATTTTCAACAAATGATTTGGTATATTTGTGAGATTGGGGGTGGACAACTATACACTTTTCTCACGGGTCAGCACTATTAACATTGTACTGCAAATGTTGATAACTTAAATTTTTGAAAAAAAATCATATTATTTTTTAAATTGTAGTTAAAATCGGAATAGGAAAAACAACACCAAAATATAGAAAAAAAAACATTCACTACACTCAATAACAATAAATACAAAAAAAGGATACTTTTTAATATTGGAATGGATTGAAGATTCATAATTCATGGATGGATTCATAATCAATTATTACTATACAATTTTAAAATATATATACTTATGATTATAGAACAAAAGTTTAATATCTAAGTAATACCTTGATCAGGGAAACTCCTTCAAATTTATCAGAAACCACAAGAACTTTAAAATGAGTCTCTGCTCCTTTTGGGACATTGTGCATATAGGATTCATTGATGATTTCCATATGCTTTGGTTCCAGGGCAGGTTGCAGTTTATTCCTTATTATGGTTTCCACTGCACCAGGTACTGAAGGCATTTCTCTTCGAGATGTTGATAAACCTGCAAATTTTGCACACTTTATTAAATCACGATATGGTATGGAAATATAAAATGATATTATTTTTTTATTATTGAAAATTAAGAATGGTATTGTATTGTAACGCGTTTGCTATAAATAAAGAAAAAAAAATGCGATACGTAGAAACTTCTACACGAATTTCTAGATAAAACAGTTACCTGCTCGTAATACAACAGACATAGACTTCGTTACGTGGCTAATAACCATGAGTTGCTTGAAGATAATTAAATATTTAACCAAAATAAACACAGGCCAAGTCAATAACGATGTTCGGAATTCGATGTTTTTTTTTTGCTTTTAACTTTTTGACAAATTGTCAATTGTCATGTCATACTCATATGTCAAAATACAGTTGACGTTGTCATGGCGTTTTATTATTGCAAATGGTTATTTATTGTATCAGAAAGATTCACATATGACTTATATGATGTATATTTATTGCCCGCAGACTACTGTTTTACGCCATCATCACTTTCTTCTTGAGAGCCAGCACGACATTAACTTCTACGCTACGCGACTAGGAAGTTGTCACCGTGTTATTTTAGAGGCAAATTCGAAATTCCCTTTCTTATAACTCACCTTCCCTTCTAAGGAAGAAAACCCGTAGTCAGCTTTCGCCTCAAAAATGTGAGGTTGACGAAGGTGTGCCCTACACAGCAATTCGGGGTCATATTCCGTATGTACCGGTTTTGGGTATAGATGCAGTATATGAATGTATAGAAGCAGTGATGGCCTCGAGGTTTAGGCGCGCGGTCGAGAATTTCAGCGGTCGCAGGTTCAAGCCCCAGGCACACACCTCTGACTTTCAATAATTTAATTATTACAATCTTCGACTTGATCATAAATCTATTAATGTTTATGTATTAGTGTCTCTATCAAAAAACAATTTTTATATATCATGTACAGGATCATCATAAATATTGTTAAGTGCTAGAGAGAACATTACCTACACAACGTAATGTTATGAGTGTCCATAAAAAGGAAGAAATATTAGATTTTTCTCATTTAAAGAAAGAAATGCCTATCATCGCGGACAAAACGATACACCCTCACAAATCGTTGCCCCGAAGCTATAACTCAGTAATGGCTCCTATATATATTTTTATTGGGCGTGATGGATTGATTTTTCATCCGATATTGGAGTAAGTACGGAGTTTGTTCTCTCCTTTGTGCCGCATGCTTTTATCTTGGATATTTTTTATGTTAAATAAGCTATGCGACAAGCTTTTATATGATATAAATAATGTAAAGACGTTATAAAAAGATAGTAAAAGTTTTAAAGTATTTTTTTTTCATTTAATTAGTCCCATCAAATAAAAACCTGTTTTTAAAAAAGATTTTTACTTTTTTTTAAACTCTATGTTATCAATGCTAGTTTTTAATATGTACATACGGAACGTCCGCGTCGGAGAATACCAGAAAAGGACGAATTTTTACGATTATTTTTTTTCAATTTTGGTAACGATGCGTAAAGAAACATATCAATAAACCGGCATGATGGTATCGAGTGACGAGATAGTCTTGCGACTTGATGCTCTTTTCACTTTGTCGTACCTGTGTTAAAAATAGTCGTATTTTGAATGTTCAATACATTTCTTTAAAAAAATATGATGTCATAAGACTAATCTGTACAAAAAAAGTTTTAAGAAAACTTTCAGCCAGTTACCAGTGCCTAGTAATATAAATGTCAATGACAATATCGGTTTCCTTGCATCTACGGAACTCTATAAATGTATTCTTAAGGTACTAAGCCTATCACACATCGTCTATAGGGAGCAAACGTGGTACAATAACAGATGTATCGATAAAAACGTCACGCAGAATAGAGTTGTCAGTGTAACTGCAAAGAGTGTGGCGCAGTGCTGTGTGGTTTCAATATCCGCTTTGTCAATCGGCACGCCCGCACCGTGGAAATGGCAGGAATATTGAAGTAGTGCAGTGTGTTGCCAGGGTTATGCGTTGGAATAGTAATGCCTCATTAAATATTTGGTACATATATTAGATATCATAGTATAATAGATATAAGTAGCGATGGCCTCGAGGTTTAAGCACGCGGTCGAGAATCTCGGCGGTCGCGGGTTCAAGCCCCAGGCACACACCTCTGATTTTTCGAAGTTATGCGTGTATTCACAATGAATTATTACTTACTTTAACGGTGAAGGAAAGCATCATGATGAAATCTGCGCACCTAAAAGTTCTTAGGAATTTCTTAGGTGTGTAGTCCACCAACTCGTACGTATTAGGCCAGCGTGGTTGACTAAAGTCTAAACCCTCTCAGTTGTAGAGGAGAACCGTGCCCAGCAATGGGACGTATATATACTGGTGATGATGATGATTAGATATCGTAGACAGATCTCTATCAAAAGGCGTAAAACCTGTATATAGGAACAATAAGCCACCATAGTGTTACGATTGAATAGCGATCATCATGAGTAACCACCATAATAATGTTGCACGAAAGTGAGTGGAACGAAAAGGTTTGCTCCTTCTTCCATTATTCAAACGGCTAAATAAAGGAACGAATTGCCAGCTGACTTGTTCCCGGTACATTGCGATCTGGAGCTCTTCAAGGCTATAGTAAATAGGCATTTATCAATTAGGCATGCAGCATCGTAGACACTATCTTCATTTTCCACCGGTGATATTGTGGTTATGCACCTATGCTATAAATAATATGGCCATAATAGTCTTTCACCAGTCGACAATATGCCATTATAAAAAATCGCGACCTCATGCTCTATAACATGTCTACTAACCAACTGCACCACGAAGGTCTTAAACACACTTATAAATATAGGTCAGGTAAATATAGCCCATATAGGTCCCACTGCTGGGCTCGGGTCTTATCTACTACTGAGAGGATACAAGCTAGGTTAGTCCACCACGCTGGCCTAGTGCGGGTTGGCGGACTACACATCTAAAAAAATCCTAAGAAATTTTTAGGTGTGTAGGTTTTCTCACGATGTTTTCATTCACCGTTAGAGTACGTGATAATTCATTGTGTTTACACACATAACTTGGAAAAGTCAGATGTGTGCCTGGGGTTTGAACCCGCGACCGCCAAGATTCTCGACCGCGTGCCTAAACCTCGAGGCCATTACGACTTCTAAATAAATAATTCAAGTATCCCACGCAGGCACACGTTAATATATTACTATGTATGGCAGACTGAACAAGTCCTTGATATTTAGTGACTTGCTTTGCATAAATCCAAGCTGCTGTTAGGCATGTGTTAATTAGAGTCTTAGTATCTTGAATACTAGTGTGTTATGTACCGTTCATAAACTTACCTACACGCTTAAGTACCTCATTTTGCACGCAGCACGCTAGCAAAACTTTGTTAGTTCATTAAGTTTTAGTTATTAGGCAATGTACATATTCATAGTATTTTATGTTTTGAATTTGCTAACACAATTTCGGTTTATTAGATTCGTAATTGTTTGTTTTTATTAAATTCTTTTGCAACGTTCGCGTCTGCAGTCTGAGTTCAAAGTGGTGGCTGTAATGTAACGAAAACAATGCCTACTTTATTACATAGGTACGTCTTTTTCTTTTTAATATTCGGTCGGCTCATCTAATAAAGTATTAGTTACGCGTGTAGATTTTACAGAAATATTTTTGGTATATTAATATATTAAATCATTGTCATTTTTATCTTCTTTTCATATAAACTGTAAAATAAAGATTTCGTTTTATCCTTGTATTTTTTCTGTTGCTGTCTTTTTCTGTCTTCGTGGGAGTATGTACGAAATATTTTTAGCCAACCATTAGTCTCTGAAACAAAAGTCAAGTTCTCCGCCTGAAACCCTAAGGCTGGCAACCCGAGAAGGCATCAGTCGGTCGCGTGTCGGAAGCGTTGAACCCCGAGCGATCAACAAAGCACGCGACGGCACCGACACGGCTCCGACACGGCGCGGCGCGGCTCGGCGTCAGCTGTCTTGCCAGCTAATGCGAGCTCTGATGAGCTTGTTTATGCTTCACTTACAATATAGACGGATGCAGATTGCATCTAATTGGGCCGGCGATTTCCTCGTGTCTTTAACGTCAGCTTTAATTGTGTGCGCGTCTTTTTGTATTAGCCCAGTGAATACAAGGAAATTGATAGCGTGCAAACATGACGCGTGAATGAAACTTGTTAGTAGGTACCTACTGTTTAATTATTTTGTTATACTTATGGTAAATGAATTGTTATCCAGATAGAGCTTGGAGCTTAAGCAGTGAATAACGACTGGATGCAAGCATGTCCTCTTAATATAATTTTATCTCATGTCCATCATGAGTTGAAATGTTAAATAATTGTAATAAGCATTTTCTTCTTCCTTCAATAGAAAAAGATAAATTATTTTTGACACATATTGAGAAGCAAAATAAATTATTATTTTTATGTATGATGCTTAATTTTAAAGTAAAATAAAATAAAGTAAAATAAAATAAATTTATTTTATTTTTATTTTTTAATTGGAACTGGACTAGTCGCGGGCTCCAGCTCAGACCATCCATATTGTAATAGACATGTAGATTTACATAGTGTTATACGCTGTCACTAGTATTGGTAATGAACTTTTAAATTCTCGGTGTTTAAATATACTATAGTATATACGAGTATATTTTAAATGTGAATTTCCCTATTTCCTTGGTAAATTTCTATTTGCATAGTCACTATAGTTTTCAAACGTAATTTACCGTCATTTTCCAAAGCAACCCGTCGAATCGGTACGAAACAATAGTTGAATACGAAAACAAACCGATGGAGACCCAAAACACGTGGGTATTTAACGGCTCCATTAAACTTGCAACAGCGCACGTCATTCAAAGTAGTGGGGCATATTAAACACAGATTCAATAATTCACAATGACCCAACTCATGTTAATATTTGTTATCGTTTTGTTATCAAAACGGCGGGAGATCGTACCTAGGATAGTACCAGGGGGTTATTTGATAAAATACACAAATTATTAATGCTACACCTGCTAAAAAAATGATTCGAAAATTAGCGTAAGTGTTAAAAAATCGTGGGGCTTATTATATCTTAACTGTGTACGAGACGGGTGTCCAGTGTTGGAATATATATAGTTGTAAACAGACCGAGATCGAAAGCCAAGACAGGTAATAGCTATGGTCATTAGGAAAACGGCAATTCTTTTATATTCTTTTCCAGATATTTTTAACGTCAATATGCTTGTAATTACCGTATCTATTACCTGCCTTTTCGATCATGGTCTATTTATACACTGTAAATGTGTAAAGAGAATAAATATAAATAGTAGGTTTATATTAAATAATATGTCAATATCTAACTTTTTAACTATAAGCTTACCTCCTCCGATTTTTGTGAAATAGGAAACTAACAAGAAGTTAACCAAATGTTAAGGTGTCCCCACCATTGATAAAAAAGCATATTGTCAAGGATAAATAACCCCTGAGGAGGGGTTTAAGCCCCATCAACCCATCAATAAATACGGCCCGCCGCCACTGGCTTCTCTGTTATGATTTCACAATAGCGGTCGCAGCGCGGCCTGTCATCAAATATGTATGCATTCGGTTACTGTTATTACTTTGCGGATTGCCAACTAGCCATTAATAAAAATGTGTATGTGTGTTGAAACATTCATTGCGTCTGAATATCGCATGAGGAACTGTGTTTATGTAAAAATCTCTTTAGTCCTGAGGAATTTTCGGCTTCATTATTTATATTTTGAAGTGAACCTTCTTAGACGGCGGTTCGATCATTTAAATGTCAAATTTAGAATGTAATTTAAGCGACGCATGCTCATATAGTTACTTGATAGAAGAATGCTATATTTTTCCCTTTGATTTTTCTTTCAAATTTCCCAGGTTATACGCCGCGATTGCTCGGTCCTCATACACTTAAGATTCTGCCATATACTACAAACGTTTATAATAGTTTAAGGGCCGCGAAAAATCTTACCAAAAAGCCTAATGTCCACAACTACATTAGATTTTTATGATGAGATTTCGACCGCGACAGAAACGATACACATATTGACAGCCCCGTGGCGCAGTTGGCTAGACACCAGTTTGCGAAACGAGAGGCCGCGGGTTCGATCCCCGCACCGAGACAAATGTTTGTGTGATCCACAAATATTTGTTTCGGGTCTGGGTGTATGTGAGACCGAAAAGTCTCTCGTAGTTTCTGATACCCACGACACAAGACTTGTACGTTAGTGTGGGATCAGAACTATGTATGTGACTGTTGGGTGTATTTATTTATCTTAAGATGGTTTTGGAGAGGGCTCTAACCTTGCAGTGCCTCCACTAAGCACGATATCTTTTTCCTTTTTCACGAAAGTAGGTAATTAGAGAGTTAGCCATAATATTAACATTAGTAGTTTTAATATAAAAGGTTAAACCGCCGAAAAGAGTTAGCCAAAGCGGTTTTTACGATAACAACTACGATATACCTATACCTACAATTTTTGCAACAACAGCTGATTTAAGTACTTTAGATTTATGTTGATGATGTTTCGGGTTTGAATCAGCGTCCTTACTAGCCTGCTTCTATCCAACTGCATAACTTGATAGCGTCTATCAATAACAAATAACGCAATTTAGAACTGTAAAAAAAGGTAAAGGTGAATAGTTGGCAATGTGAAACCATAACTGCGCCAAGCGGTTTCAGTTAACTCATTTATTGTACTGTTTGGCGACCGTTAGTGGCGCATAAGCATTACTTTTGCTGCAACAGGGCACCGTGGAGATCCCGCCACGATAACGTATCGCGTTAAAAGCGCAATGGCACGAACATGTGGTTGTAGACGGAGTGGCGGACAGAGACGGCGATAGAGACTCCCATGGGGCCCATTGTACCATTGTTTTATTAATTTGTCACTTAATTGTTGGAGCAAAACATAGCGAGGCTATTTGCATGTCATATATGATTTATATGGACATATTTGACTGCCTCGTGGTCTCGCGGCATAAGTATGTGCGGTGCGATTAAGAGGTCCTGGGTTCGATTCCCGGGTCGGGCAACGTGTTATTGGGTTTTCTATTAGAAAATTCTCAGCAGTAGCTCGGAGTCTGGAATTGTGCCTGCAAAACGGCAATAGGCTCGCCCCCTATTACGTGGGACTGATACATACCTGGTGAAATGTGGGTGCAGAAATGCACCTCTGCCTACCCCTTCGGGGAATACAGGCGTGAGGTTATGTATATATGTACATACATATATGATTGGCGCTATCCGGGTGGTCGGCAGTATACAAAAAGAGAACATTATAATAGACTAGCATAATAGACTTTTTACCGAAGTATCGATTGCCATAATATGGAAAACTCGGATATAAAACAGCACATTGTGCTTTTCACCACAGTGCCATGTGACTGTGTAACAAAAATCATTAAAGCTCTTTGAGCGGATTGGGCGTGAAAGCCACACAAACGAATGCAGTTTGAAATTCTAATTATAAGTTAGAACACTGTGATTTTGGTGGTTATAGTGGGTTTACCAATATATTTTTTATATGTGCTTCTTTCTATCTATTTTGGTCATGGTTTCTATGGTCTTCATTTAAATATTATCTACATTTCATCACCGTCATCACCGTCACCACCATCGTCCACTCCTGGGCATGGGTCTGTTCCAACGACTTCTAGAGTGATCTGTTCATTCTAACAGGTCACTAGTAAGCCATCATTACATTTACCTGTACCAAAACGGGTTCGAAATCGTAACACAAAAGTACGTCTGGTTTACTAGCGTACCTCTCCAAAATAACTACATATGCTGTAAATTGTCACCGCTCGTGTCCCCCACTTGGCCCCCTCATGACGCGGCGCGTAGCCCCCCGCGGAAACGATTCTAATTACGCGCCTCGTTCGCTTTATTCGTGAGAGTTCGTAACAACAATTGCACCTATGTAATGGTTGTTATAAAAACGAAATTGCATCCATTTATTTTTTATTCCCTCTCTCTATTGTTGTTTACAATATAATCATTTTTACGTACAAAAAACTATAGAAAGCGAAATCTTTCAAGTTCCACGTTCCAAATTTCTTAGGATTTTTAGGTGTGCAGGTTTCCTCATGATGTTTTACTTTACCGGTAAAGTATCAGTAAGTATGCAATAAATATTATAATCAGCCTTTTGGATCTTGAACATTGGCCTTATAAAATGTAAATACAATAATTAGAGTCCTTTGGAAGATAATTATGAAGGATGTTTAAGCTTTAAGTGATAACTCCTAAGGCTCAAGGCGTTTGTCTGAATCTTCGTTGTAAAAGTGTTTATGTTGCGCAGAGCGGAAAATTTACAACATTTAGTAATTACTGAAACTGTTACGACAAGATTATGTTTCATTCTGGAGGCTGTAATATAGACATGTGAATTATGCTGTACAATTTTTGCCTACGTAAACGCTTTTACCAGTATGGATAGGTAGAAGAATAAAATAGAATGAAAATAATTATTGAATCAGCAAAATGTTTTTTGTCATTTAGATTCAGTAATTTCGTTCTTAATTGCCACCTGGTTTAAGTAGTTTTTACTAGAGAAGAACGAACGAATCTTTGGTAAGTTTTTCGTAGTAATTTGTAACCCAATTATAACATTAATTTATTCAGTGTAGGCAGTGGTTTTGTAACTGTGTAAAAAGATCGTGATCGAAAACTAGGATAGAAAATAGTTACGGTCATTAAAACACATTAACGTTAGAAAAATCCTGCCAAAAAAAAAAAAAATTGACTTCTTAACAACCTTAAATGTATGTGGTGAATAGTCATCATCATCAGCCCATATACGTCCCACTGCTGGGCACGGGCCTCCTCTACAACTGAGAGGGTTTAGGCCTTAGTCCACAATGCTGGCCTAGTGCGGGTTGGCGGACTACACACCTAAGAAATTCCTAAGAACTTTTAGGTGTGCAGGTTTTATCACGATGTTTTCCTTCACCGTTAAAGCAGGTGATAATTCATTGTGAATACACACATAACTTCGAAAAGTCAGAGGTGTGAGCTTGGGGTTTGAACCTGCGACCGCCGAAATTCTCGACCGCGCGCCTAAACCTCGAGGCCATCACTGCTTCTGGTGAATAGTAATATGTCAAAATTATAATTATTTGGCTGGATTTTTTAACGTTAGTATGTTTGTAATTACTCGAACTATTGCCTGTCTCAGGTTTCAATCACCATCTTTTTACCCCCTGTCTTATTTTGTGGGCTTTTAGAACGGGTAGTCCGTAGTATAGCGTTTCGAATTTATACTAATATTGTAAAATGCGAAAGTAACTGCCTGTTATGCTTTAAAAAAACGTAATAATAAAAAAAGTGTAAAAGTCTGTTATGCTTTCATGCCTCAACCGCTAGACTGATTTGCATGATTTTTGATATGGAGATAGAAAAGACCTTGAGAACGGTTATAGTGTACTTTTTATGGAAAATGCAATGTTTTCGTGGGATGAGGACGGATTTTATAAAAAGGCATAACAGCGAAAAATTAGGTTATCTAGAACGGAATATTCGCTACAATCTTAAAAGTGCCAAAAGTTATAATCTTGACATATCTGTGTCCATTTTGTGTCCACCAGACGAGCTCTTTGCGGAGATCGTTATTTGACTTGCATATGTTGTGATGGACTCGGTGTTACCGTGGCACTGGCTTGTGCCAACCGACCTGAAGGTCCCAGATTAGGTTCGGTACGGTGTTATTTGGTTCTGCCATAAGACCATAAAAGTATACATATTTTCCTGAAAAAAGCTATCACCTTTTCTTATTTTCCGTGGGACTAATAACACTACTACCAAAATCAAGGTGGGCACACGCACACACAAACACATACACATAAATGTATCATTACACACATACATTTTCTCACTAAGCTCCTCTCGTAAGCCGTCTTTCATACATCCTCATTACTTGTCCAAACCATCAAACATTTTTATTTATTTATTTGTGATCAATATATTCTATTGACGGTTACAGCCGTTTAATAGATCAAAGTCTGATTGGCATTCTTCATATTATAAACTCTAAAGTTACACAGGCTTCCTTTACCGTTAAATTGAGTGACAACAAACAAAATGTAACCAGAAAACACGACGATAGCAGCGTAATTAAAATATCCTTTGTGCGAAATATTATTCTGAGCGTTTTAAGTGTCTTGTGGACGTCAGGCGTGACGATTTACATACAGCATGTTAAAAGTTCATTTCGCGTAATGTGAAATACTCAAAATTCTACATTAGCACGGTCTCCATTACCCATTGCTTCTGATGGTGCTAATTTAAAACAGAGCCGCTGTATTAAAAGCATGCCTTTGCAGATCGTGTAAACAACTTGCAAATATATTCAGGGCTCGCAAATCTACATTCTACACAATATGACCCTTATTCACGTGTATTAAAGTAGTTTTTCGCTAATGTGTTTTAATTATTCGTACATTATTGTGAGCTCGAGCACTCTTCCTGTAGATTTATAATAATCACGTATTTGAATTCTGGTTTTGTATTTAGGAAGCTACACAGATATATGTAGAGGGGATTTGTCTGGTTGGAGTAGTGCTTGAAGCGGCATAATGATTTGGATATTCTATGATGCTGTGGTATTTTGAAATTATGAAGAGCTTGAAAATTATATAGCAAAGCTAGTAAATAAAGCAATTTGAATTAGTGATATGCATTTTTATAATAAAGGCACAAATTTTTATTCATGAAGATAGTAGAACCAGAAGAAATTAGATAAAAATTTGACGCCATCACGACTTGTCTGACGCTTTGACGGTCATTATGGCTAAAGTGATGAGTGATTTTACGTTATATTAAAAAACAGCTGCTTATGATGTGTCTGAATCTTACTTAACTAGGAGGTCTATACGATGCACTAATTAGGTAAGTGAAGTTCTCCAAAACACTCCAAAGCGTAGTTGAGAATATTTTGTTATCGCTAATTCAACCCCGAAGTTATGTGTGTATTCACACATGCACACCAAAAAGATTTTAGGAATTTCTTAAGTGTGTAGTCCGCCAACCCGCACTAGGCCAGCATGGTGGACTAAAGCCTAAACTCTCTTAGTTGTAGAGGAAGTCCGTGCCCTGCAGTGGGACGTATGTTGGGCTGATGATGATAAAATTCAACTCCATGATGTTACTTATTTATCACGACCCTTTAGGGTCGCATACTTTGAGTGGTCAAAATAATTTACATAGTTTACTTGTATAGTTTTCATGTATATTTTTAATCATGAATTTAATTCACTCGTTTTTCTACAGTTATTTTAAAAATCTAATATATTTTTGCTGCTGGGTTGGTATCTTTGTGTTTGAATTAAAATTATATTTGTTTCTCTCGACAATGTATATTCTGGCGCCATTTGCAGCTTGTTTCACACGATGATGACCTCTGAGACTAAAAAATGAAACGTGTATTTTTGTGGCTTCGTGGGTAATTCTTATGTCGATGGTTGAACTTCGAAGTTCATCCATGTGATTTTAAAGGTCTGTCTGGCTGGCATTTATTTCGTGTTTAATATTTGTTATTCATTTTATATTTTTAGGTAAAAAGTGGGAGCTGAGAAAAGAATAAAGATGGAATGAATTTTGTAAAACACTTTCAGGATTCATTTTCTCCGAATAGAAACAGTTGTAATTTTAGACTGTACAGCATTGATGGTAGGGTGTAATATTGTCACTTTCAAATCATAATCTCAAATTAAGAAGATCAAAATGTATGGCATTGACATAACGATACTGGATGCTGGATGCCTCCAACAGGTCACTGTGGAGATCATTGGGGGAGGCCTATGTTCAGCAGTGGACTTCCTTTGACTGATGGATTGAAATGGATAGGCATACTATGTGATTATTTATGACAATTTCATACTTACATTACTATTACATCTTCTTTATTAGCGATGACGATTGTAAACAAAATAGCTCTTTTGTAAATTACCTAACAAAGTTCTTGGGTTTCGCTTTCAGCATAACTGAAATTAGTAAGCGTGTTCCAGGTACATGGAAAGGGTATTCAGAAAACGACATTATCATTTCTGCCATTCAAAAAGTTTGATGTTTGCTTTCATACTGTTTTATTAAGTTTTTATTTGTCCGCTTGTTTGCTACGGTCCCTAAAACTTCTAGAATATTCAACAGGACTCTTACTAACATGACTCGTCTACTATAGTTAAAATACTTTGAGGTAAAACTAATTTCCATAACTAAAAACCCTCGGATTCATGTTTATTTTTATTAAAAAATCGATGAGACTATCTCGTTGGACCGTGAGACTTGCGACCTCTCGGTCGGACTCTAGGTACAAATCCCAGGTCGGGAAAAGTGTTATTGGGTTTTTCTTTTACGATTTTTTTAGTAGCATCACGCAGTCTGACAACGAAGATTCGCCTCCTATTCCTTAAACACAAAAAACATACATATATGACCTGACGCCTGTATTCCTCGAAGGGGTAGGCAGAGGTGCATTTCTGCACCCAAATCTCGCCAGATACGATCGATGCTACGTAATAGTAATAATTGCCATTTTCTATTGAAAAAACCCAATAACACTGTCCCGACCCGGGAATGGAACCCAGGACCTCTAGATTGCACAGTACATCAAGTATGCTGAGAGACCGCGTAGCACTCACAAAAATGTAGAAATACCCTCAAGGATTCAGTACATCAATACTATGTCATCGATACGTCTTCGCTACAAACCGTCATAGCAGCTAACAAAACCATTTCCTTTCATAAATCTGCTTTATGAGACCGGCATAATCGATGCGTCTTCCGTTAAATCCCTTATCCGAATAACCGTGTCTCCTTTCATATATAGTGTGAACCACGTCTAGACTAGTTGTCTCGTTGCATACCGAAGGCGACTACGTGTTCCGCCCATATCGCATGAACTTCGTTAGTGCCGAGCTGCGTTAATTGGCTTAACAGACTTTGTACGATTGAAAGGGGACCGAACCGCACTATGTGTGGCACTTGTCTATTTCTAAATTTTATGGACTAGATCATCATCATCATCATTCAGCCCATATACGTCCCACTGCTTGGCACGGGCCTCCTCTACAACTGAGAGGGTTTAGACCTTAGTCCACCACGCTGGCCTAGTGTAGGTTGGCGGACTACACCTAACAAAATTCCTATGAACTTTAGGTGTGCAGGTTTCATCACGATGTTTTCCTTCACCGTAAAGCAATGATAATTTATTGTGAATACACACATAACATCGAAAAGTCAGAGGTGGGTGCCTGGGGTTTGAACCTGCGACCGCCGAAACTCTCGACCACGCGCCTAAACCTCGAGGCCATCACTGCTTTACTTTGCTTAGGACTGGAGCTATATATAATTTTTTCTTGCCTAAATAGTTTTTCTAACGAATGATGGAAAACATGATGAAGATATCCACTAGTACATTCATAAAGGAAAAGGAGATTATGAGTGCGATCGAGACGAATTAAGTGGCTGGGGGATCAAATCCAAGACCAACACTGGCTTTTCACAGGCAAGTGTTCAGATTAAAATGCGTGCACTTTGACTGCAAATGAAGAATACAGTGAGGAAACTTAAGGTAAACTTTTATGGCACGACTAAGAAAGAGCACAGCAACATTATCTGCGTAAACAATTATACGTAAGGAATTACAATCTTCCAAATGAATGTACTGACTATACAGCACTCGGCTCCCTAATAACAGCGCTCCGACGTTCAAGCTCCCATTTGTTCGTATTTTTTCGGAGCGTTACCAATGCGTGCTTATTCCCGACATTTCCTTTCGTCTGTTTGTTTTTGCTCACTCGTAATCTGTCTTCGTTCCACTGTTTTGTCAGCTCAACAAGCTTAAGGATGCTTGAAGGTCGTTTCAGGTCGCCCACTGGTTGTATTCCGTGGCAAATTTACCATGGCTTCTAAACACTACCATTTTCCTTCAAATGGGAGGTCCCACGTAATTTGGCACGGTTGTAATTGAATTGCTTTCGAGTCAACGGTTCGTATTGTTAGTTACTTGAATGTGATGATATCTTGTGTTCGTTATCAAAACTGAAGCGTTCTTAGGCACGAGGGTTTGCGCATGTCTTTGTTGTACAGCTCAAGGCATCAATTTCGTTATATTGTTAACGAATTGGACCGTGAGAACACGGTAGAATTGGTTTGTAAAATTTGTCGGACGGTGACTTATTGTGTGTCGAGTCTTTTGACAACTGAAGAATAGGCAGGAATATAATCAGCAGGAGAATATCTTAAATCATCAAATGTTTTTGTTTGAAAACTGTGGATACAATTGAGTGTACTCTTATTTCTTAGTTAAAAGTTCTTTAGCCCAGAAATTAGTCGTGGACGTAAAAAGAGAGTACCTATACGTACATATCAGGGATGGTACATCCATAGAAGCCCAAAAGTCCAGATTGCCTTACAAAATTCCGAATAATTAATCTTTAAGCTTTAAATCTTTATTTAATAAAAGCAATTTGACATATAAATATAAATATCCAGACCCCACAATAAACTAGACATTATACAATTGTTGGTTTAATGATGACTATTCATATTTTGGGTTTTCCTTAGGAAAACTGCTGGTGGTAGGATATTCGTATCCGCCCGGATAGCGACCACCGTACACAGGGCGTAAAACCTGCCATAGTGGCACATGCAAGTGTGCCGCGTTCCGGGATCAGCCAGTGTAAATCCGGTTTTCGGGGGGGCTTCAATCATGGTGAAAGGATGACCGTGCCGGCATTTTTTGGCCGGTTTCTCGCGGTCGGTCCTTTGATCACCATGGTATTAGCCCCCCAAACTTCTTCACAATAAGTTGAAGAGGTATTCGGCCGGCATGATTGTGTCGACCAACGGGAGACCATCATCTCTCGCTGGTCGGCACTTTTTCTGGACTCCATTGCGCTTACCATCAGGTGCAATGGGGTCACTTTGCCGTGCCAGTATAAAAAAAAAAACTTCACAACTGATAAGGCTGCTAGCCCAGTATTGTTAAAAATAGCAGTGACATCGTTATTATTGGAGGATTCATTTTGAGAAGTGATTTTAAACAATCAACTTCAATCAAAATGCCTTTTAATTTCCGAACAAAGCGAATGTTTGTGGGGCGAAGCTTGTGAGTCATCCTTGTTTATGCGACACAAGAACACGTGGAGCGATGATATAGCTCCTAGTATATGGTTATGCGCCGTTATATATATATCATTATCAATTATGTTCTTCAATAACTTAATTACCAATTAAAGCCCAACCGAACAGTAATGCACAAACTCCTGAGATCGTTTTAATTCCACAATACCCACACCATAAATTGGAATATACGCAGGCTGATCTCAAAAAGCGACAAACTAGTTGCTATCCGGGGGGACATGAATATCGTAACATCCGCAAATATTTGTAGGTCCCTCGAAAATCAGCGCGATCTGTTAAGGTTTTCAGCCTTGGAAATTAACTACGTTGTTACTATCTGCGAGTCTAAGTTAATCGTGAAATTTTATACCTTGTATAAAATTTAAATAAGGACTGAGTGTTGTATGAATAGACCTAATTTTCAAACAATCTACGTATACAGGGTGTATTCAGACCGTGAACGGAAACTAAGGCAGGTAATAGCTAAGGTGATTACAAACCCCTGGCGTTAAAGAAAATCCCGACAAAAAATAAATATTTTGCAGTTTTCCTAACAACCATAGGTATAAAATGTATCTTGGGTTAGTCCCGAGGCATAAATGTGGCCTCAAGTTTTATTCTGTGTTATTCCCGAAGCAGTAGGCAGTGCATTTCTGCCTCCACGTTTCGACAATTTTGTTTTCAAGTCTTACGTGACCATTGCTCGTATTTCGAGAGCATTTTCAGACTTCGCTACTGAGAATTTCCTAATGGAAAATCCAGTAACACTTTGTAGTTTTCATTATTTTGAAATATCACATCTTACGAAGTTAATCTGACGTAGCTTAACACAACATTTTATATCCATATTATTGATATGTATATCGTAAACAAAGGCGTATATATTTCCGCTCCGAGGCCTTTCAATCTGCTTATTAACTCAGCCCCATACAAGTCAATAGTGGCGGCTACATGACGTCACCCTCATTCATCTGTCAGACATCTTAGCAGACAACGTCGTGTACCTTGAATCATTCACGTTACCCAATATTGTTCCGATACGTAGGTATTTCACGTTTACCCGACTTGAATATACTACATATATATGTACCTGACCAATGTTTGGTCCAACAGTTTGATTAAGATAGACGTTAGATCTAATTTGATCCAATTTGTTCAAGAATGTTATGTTAGTTGTGAAATATTAAAACAAATATATTTGCTCTGAATATTTGGTTCAGAAGACTTTAGTTCTAATGTATGATGCAATTTGATGAAGATTTTCAGTTAGTTATGTTAGTTTGAAAAAATAAAATAAAAAAAATCTTGTGAAAGGCTAAAATGATCATCTCTGAAATCACTTCTCAACTTACTCCTAGCATAACATTTTTGCCGAATTTTCTATTCTCCAGAATAATTTTTAGAATAAAATCATTACGAGTGTCTATTCATAAAGTAAAATAATGGAATCATTTGCCTGTACGTTGTAGATATAAACCCAGAGTTGCTTTTCATTCATATCGAGCAATCTTATTCATTTATTATGATAGCCCAGTGGCGCAATCGTCTAGAGTTCTAGACACCAGCTTGAAAAACAAAAGGCCGCGGATTCGAACCCCGCACTGAGCCAAATGTTTGTGTGATCCATAAATATTTGTTTTGGGTCGAAAAGAACGAAAAGTCTCTGGTAGTCTCTGATTGCACCTTAGTTTGGGATCAAAACTGTACCCACATTTGTTGGATGTATTAATTTTATTTATTTATTTCCGTTACGAAAGTAGTCACGGGCAAGTGCTACTTACTAGGATTCTTAAAGGTTTAATAAATACAAGTTCATTTATTAACTTTGAAAATAACCCAAATGACTTTTTAGCTCATCGGACTAATTCCAAAGTTAATAGCAAATCGGTGACAGTTATTTTACTAGAATGAGATAACAGAATCAGTACCGATTCATTTAATTAAGAGACAAAACAAAAGCTCTGAACGTGAGCACTCAGAATCAATAAAATGTAATCAACTGAGGAGAAATGGCGATCGCCAAATTCTATAACGTTAAAGTGTAAAGTAACTTTACAAATAAAGTTAGGTATAATAATTTCTTTTGTGTGCTTGGCTATTCATTGGCAGGTTACTTCGGCCAATCATCGGCAGGATCTTGTTTCTGTGAAGTCTTGTATCTGCAAGGTAAAACTGACTTGTAACAGGGATGATATTTCGTCGAATTTTACTGCGCCAAATTCGAGCTTTAGGAAGTAGTGATGGCCTCGAGGTTTAGGCGGTCGCGGGTTCAAACCCCAGGCACACACCTCTGACTTTCCTAAGTTATGTGTGTATTCATAGTGAATTATCACTTACTTTAACGGTGAAGGAAAACATCGTGATGAAACCTGCACACCTAAAAGTTCATAGGAATTTCTTAGGTATGTAGTCCACCAACCCGTATTAGGCCAGCGTGGTGGACTAAGGTCTAACCCCACTCAGTTGTAGTGGAGGCCCGTGCCCAGCAGTGGGACGTATATAGGCTGATGATGATGATGATTCGAGCTTTGTATTCATACATCTGTATCTCCGTAGTATATACGTGTAATTATTTACCCCTGTTTGGTTAGTTATATTTTGAAATCTCACAGACATGTACCCAAACATGCTTTTATATCGGTGTCCGACAGTTTGTTACTAACTGTGATAGTTATCGTCGAATGAAATGGCCTCTATGGTGATGGCTATTGCCCGTGTTTCGTTTAATGGATCCCCTTATATTGGGTCATCACCTAGTTCTATTCTAGGAGTTGCTACGAAATCGGTGTGCGCTCAAATCACCGTCGGTCAATTTTTCACCATCGTCAGACTCGTCACCCGGTAAACAACGTGATCATATCTCACCTTCTATAATAAAACCAGCACTGTTGGATAGTTATAAATGTGATTGCTAGCATCTGAGAACTAATAATGGGCCACATTGCATTTATGTTTTACATACATACATACATAACCTCACGCCTGTATTCCCCGAAGGGGTAGGCAGAGGTTCTTTACTGCGTCCAAATTTCACCAGGTATGTATCAGTCCCACGATTACGTGGCCTGGTCGCCTATTTTGGCGAGCCTATTGCCGTTTTTCGGGCATATTTCCAGAGGCCGTGCTGCTACTGAGAATTTCCTAATGGAAAAACCCAATAACACTTTGCCCGACCTGGGAATCAAACCCAGGCTCGCACGGCACGAGGCAGTCTTTTATGTTTTATATGTGCGTATAAACGAAATACTAAAAACCTTACTCCTCGCGAATGCTGCGTCATTTGATCAAGTCAGTCGGCCTTACAAACGATGCTCATGCCTTTGAGCCATGTCTTATTTGAATCACAAAGGTCTTTGACTCCTCGCCTCACATTCCACTTTTTGATTCATGGTCCGATGCGGGTGACGTGGACCTTAGATTTATTGATCTCAAGTGAAATTTATTTACCGTTCTCAACGCATTGTTATTCAGTTACAATGAGCCTGTCTAATGGTGCAGAAAATCTTAGAGCCTCAAATCTAATGGGCAATATATTTTGAGGCTATCTTTGGAATTCAGCGTAGCGCTTAGTTTGTAATTATTTTAATTTGTTTTTGCAATATTTATAATAGGCCTTTACATGTAGTTACAAACATAAACCTATTATTAATTTATCTTTAAAGAGTACGTCTTTAAAGTAAGCTAAACTAATTCTAAAATATGTGCCGCGGGTTCGATCCCTGCACTAAGATAAGTGTTTGTGAGACCAAAAAGTCTCTCGTAGTTTCTGATACCCGCGACACAAGACTCGTATCCTAGTGTGGGGTTGGAACTATGTATGTAATTGTTTAAAAAATAATTAAATAAAAAAGAAAATTACTCACATATGTATTCCTGAAAAGGTAGCTAGAGGTGTACTATTGCCGACCCATTAAGCTACATATTTTGTGGCCAACGTAATACATTGAAGGCAATCCTGTTTCCAGACTCAGTGTCAATACTAAGAATCCACTCAAAACCTTTTAATTCGACGCACATATATGCCCCTTACATACATTCTGATAGGCAAAATTCTCTTGTAAATGTCGTACATTGACTGATACTGTTTACATAAAACGGAGCATTAAAACAATTTGACGTAACTGTGGACGTCTCATTCCGCGGAAACACGAGGGAAATACGGTCACGTGGCTCGGTAAAACGAAATCAGAGCCACCATTCCCTCTTTACATTCTTGACAATTTCTCGGTAAAAAAGCGCCGTTGGTAAGTGTCGGTTCGTAGCGTGAAATTGCACCGTCTCCCGCAGGAGTTGGCGGGACGTCTCCGGCGCCCGTCCGGCCTTTATTCATTCCACTTCATCTCCAGGGGACTGGAAAGTTTTTCACTAGGATTCCCTTCTGCCTTTTATTCGACCGCACGTACGTAGTTTTTTGTAATGGGACTTTAATATGATACATACGGCCACATATTTCTGCAACTACAGATTTTATAAAGGCCTACATAGTTGAGGACGAGCCTATTAAACAACGCTTTGACATAATGCTTTGACCCATCATAGAATCAATATCGGGACCTCTTTATCACATTTTAATCCGGTCGAATATCAATATCTCCGTTCTAGAGGAATTTGTCATTGACCTATTCACAGAACAGTTGAATAAGACGAGAAAGGAAATGTCAGCATGCCGAGCGTGCCGAACCTACGATTAGACTATCATATGTTTGACACCGCCGCTTCTTAGTAATTCGGGTAGCGTGTTATATCAAGACTTTAATAAATGTGTGACAACCAATAGCAGCCCTTCGTTTTTATTTGATTTTTTTATTATTGGTCGTGTAATCGAAGTAGAATGAATAGGTGACAGACAAGCGGCGACACTCGTCCGCATATAAAATACTGTCTATTTCCCTTCTAATCTTATTCAGCTGTTCTGTGGACCTATTCAATACAATAATTGTAATCTTTATTTATTTACAATTTATACAATTAAAGACATAATTGTAAAGGTGGACTTAATGCCTAAGGCATTCTCTGCCAGTCGAACCTTTTTTTTTTTGTTCTCGAGGGGAAAGCTGTTTATGGCTCTACTTCCCGCCAGCCCCGGGGGAGGGGGGGCGGGAAGCGTATGTCGGGGTCACCGGTCTTCCAGCCCGGCGCGCGGCGACGTCATGTCCGCGCAGATGTTAGTGCCGGGCTGGGTCCCTAACAATATCCCTAAACCGGCATACCGACCAAAACCCCCCGGTGGCCATCTCCGCGCCGAGTGGGGCGACCACGGTACGTTAGCGAGAAGCGCCAACCGTAATGCCGCAGCCGCCCGGTGCGCCTCCGAGACGTATTTGTCTCGGCCGTCTCGGAGTGTGTAGGGGGCGCAGTTGCACCCCCACTAGCTTGGTTCGGGCGCCCGGGTTGTTGATGGGCGCCCGCGACGTACACAGGCCACAGTGCCGCCGCCCCTCTCGGGGTCACTTTCAGTGAGGGCGCGCCGCCCCCGCAGCGCGCCCAGCGACCCCAAGGGCCCCTTTGAGTCGTCTTTTACGACAGGCAGGGGATACCGTGGTGGGATTCTAACGCCCCCTTGCCACAGGGCAGTCTGCCAGTCGAACCTTGGGTGATGCAGTAATCTTTGTATATTTATATTGTAAACTAATTCTTTATTGAAAAAGAGCAACACATCTTGCCTGCTTTGTATAGTGATGACTGCTTTCCGAACTGGGTGTCAAAACGAATTTTGAATTGACTGAATCTAAATGATGTAGGTAATAAAATTGACATTTTATAGTTTCAATAAATCACATTTCATTTCATACCGCGGTCTGCCGCGAAAATAACAAGTAGGTACTATTTGTGTTTTACTTTATTTGACTCGAAAATTGAACTCTAGATCTCACAACCACTCGCACTAACGTATCCCGCTCGACCACCCAGTTTTCTAGATTAAAATACACATTAATTGAATCTCCAGAATACCTATGGAAGCAGACAATTCGCAGAGCCAACATCACTTAATCAGACGAATCTACAAGACCCGTGAGAAACAGCGTTTGTTTAACTGAAAAACAACAATTATCTTACAGCGAATGACTTATGAATATTTCATTGGATCCATTTGCGAGGAAACTGGACACCGTGCATGCCGTAATGATGTATCTTTATCAATATTTTACACGCGCCGTCCAATCAGTATGCATGGAACTCGTTCAGATCCGAAAGCGCTCTCAATAATTATTGACATGTAAGGGACAATAATAATGTATTGTATTGGACTATTGAAAATGTTAGTCTAACGTGAGTCTAATTGACAGCCCCGTGGCGCAGTTGGCTAGACATCAGCTTGCAAAACGAGAGACCGCGGGTTCGATCCCGGCAACGAGACAAATGTTTATGTGATCCACAAATATTTGTTTCGGGTCTGGGTGTATGTGAGACCGAAAAGTCTCTCGTAGTTTCTGATACCCACGACACAGGACTTGTATCCAAGTGTGGGGTCAGAACTATGTATGTGAATGTTGGATGTATTCATTTAATGTTTCAATAATAAAAGTGTGTTTCAATGAAAATATCGGCTAAATTTTAAATTCGATAAAATTGATGAAGTACTTTCGAATAAAACCGTTATTGATGGGGTGATACAGCTATTTAAGTCTCACTGTTGGGCATATTCAACTATGGCCATAAGCCACAATTTATCGCTATAAAAAAGTGAAGCATGCAAGTAAACACAAATTTAAAATCTTGTGAGCGCTCTCAGCTTAACCAATTGATTTCGAATTACGAATATACAGATAACTTTAATTAAATTTATTAGTCAGAGATATGTACCTGAGATTTGAACCTGCATCTGCCGAGATAGCGGTTCATCAGTTCAGGCTTTTCAGTAAAGAACCTGCAAAAAATGTTTTACGTGTAACGGATAGAATTATGAAAATATTTAAATTTCGCCGAGGTAATAATTATGGCCACTTTTCCAGTATGATAATGTTAATAGTCATTACGACCAAGTTATTTTTATTAGCTTTACTATAAGAGCCAAGTTCTAAGCCTGGCTCTAATTTTCTGCCTCAGTAAAGTTGTGGGACTGAAATATTATCATTGTTTTTTCGGTGAAAACAAGAAGTGAAAAGTGGGGAAAATATTAGGACATTACTTTATTTTTCCATACGAAAGGTACGCTCATAGACAAAGAAACAGAATAAGTTAAATAAAAACCGCATTAACTCTCACATATCCATTAAAATGTCCAATAATAATTGTTACAATACTTTTAAAAACAAAATCGATTCTTAATTTGAATTTAAGTTTTTTTTCCATAAAAATATACTTCACAACATACAGACACTTATAAAAGAGGTTTTAATCCGTAATCCTTATAACTATAATGTATTTAGAAACAGATCTACGCGACAGCCATATTCAAGTCATATACAATAACATCCAATATATGCTTATTTAAAGGCTCCTCGACTGTCTTAATATGCCGCTTTATGAGCCCTCCTTGGGGTAGCATGAACACTAGTTGACCTTCATCATTTACAGGCAATTCATAAGATAACTAACTTGCATGTTTAAGGCGTATTACTACAATAAAGTCATCTAAATTATCGTAGAGATTACAAATTGTAATTAATAATATAAATTCATCATCATCATCATCAGCCCATATACGTCCCACTACTGAGCACGGGCCTCCTCTCCAACTGAGAGGGTTTAGGCCTTTGTCCACCACGCTGGCCTAGTGCGGGTTGGCGGACTACACACCTTTTTTTTTTTATCGAGGGGAAAAACCCCCCTGTGGCCATCTCCGCGCCGAGTTGGAGATGGCAAACGGTAATTTATTTATAATATAAATTACCGTTCTGAAAATAAAATCAAATTGATTACTAACTTCCGAAGTTCTTCTTTCCTATTCTTTTTAGGGACAGAATCGTATACTTTCTATAATGCGACGTGGTTGCACAGGTTTTGCTTATATTTATGGATGGTGGTTTTTCATTCGTTGATAGCTTTTGTGTATTCTTGAGTTGCTAGAGAGAAGACGAAATAAGCAATTCCAAGACTTTTTTTTTTAAATCAGACAGCCAAAATTGTTTCGACTGGTACGATGTATGTAGTCTCTTCTTTCCAGTCGTTACCTAATTCGACCGCTCTGCACATGCCATCAGACGCGGTGATATTACGTTGCCTTGCCAGTATAAAGGAAAATATTTTTGCACGGGACTAAAACCTAAATTTAAGAAACCCGCGTTACGCCGATTTTATTAAACATCATATAAACTGACTAAGCTAAATAGCAAATAAAGTGATATTTTCAGAGTTCAGATGTAGAAATGTTTCTGCTAGAACTTTAGGACTATGAATTAATAAATTCTAACATCTATGGTTAGCTGACGGTTCGTTAGTAGGTACGGTATGCAATGCAAGTACCGTTATATCAACTTAAATAATATATACATACCTGTTGTTTTTAATCTTGCAGTTTCATACACATTGATTTAGACTTTAATAACATATAAAATAGTATTCGATCATTACATACATACATATACATAACCTCACGCCTGTATTCCCGATGGTGTAGGCAGAGGTGCATTTCTGCACCCACATTTCGCCAGGTAAGTATCAGTCCCACTTAATAGGGGGCAAGCCTATTGCCGTTTTTATGGCACATTTTCAGACTCCGTGCTGCTACTAAGAATTTCCTAATGGAAAAACCCAGTATCACTTTGCCTGACCCGGGAATCGAACCCAGGACCTCTAGACCGCACGGCACATACTTCTTCCGTGAGACCACAATCATTACTCTACTGTAAACCATCTCAGTTGAAGAGGAGGCCCGTGCCCAACAGTAGGACGTATATGGGCTGATGAAGATAATGATTAGCGTAATCATAGTGTGGACATAGTTATATTAATTTATTCCCTATTCAGTTAATCTTTTTTCATATGTTTAGGTACTTTAACAACGAAGACACTTTTCTATGTGTTTGTTTTATTGTCTTATATTGCGTATGGTATCTGATATCGGGTTTGTAATGATGATCATAAAAACTTATAAATCCACACACACATCCTAAAAAATTAGGGACTATAACATTGACTAACTATATTGACTGCCTCGTGGTCTCGCGACACAAGTATGTGCCGTGCAATCTAGAGGTCCTGGGTTCAATTCCCGGGTCGGGCAAATTGTAAAAATGTTATGGGTTTTGTCCATTAGGAAATTCTCTGTAACAGCACGGATTTTAGAAATGTGCTCGAAAAACGGCAAGTAGCTCGCCCCCTATTACGTGGGACTGATATATACCTGGTGAAAAGTGTGTGCAGAAATGCATTTCTTTTTGAAATGCATTGGTTTTTGCGGTCTACCTACTCCTTCGGGAAATACAGGAGTGAGTTTATGTATGTATGTATGTAAAAACTATTACAACTAAAACGGAATGCATATTTATCTCAATATTTGGAAATAGATATACAGATTTTTATGCGGTCAGTACGTACACCGTAGTGGTCAAATATTCGCAATCAGTGAAAACTCCGCTTGTTTGCTGTAGGCGGGTACAAATTGCAATCGCCGATGGTAGCGCTATGTATTGCACCTTTAGCCACACTCGCCTAAAGGGTAACTGTTCCATACAAAGGAAACTTCCACTTTACAGCTGACTGGATAGTGAATGTGATGCTAATGATTAATAATTTCATTGAAATTCAGCTCATTTGACTTTGCAGCATAAGTCTTATGGAGAAATTCTGGGCTCGAGTGCTCCCCTGGAGCCGTATTATGCGTTTTTCCATTTAAAATCTTTGAGTAGGAGTATGGAGTTTTTTATGGATAGTAGGCAAGGAGAAATTTGTGCAAAAAACCGGCCAAGTGCGAGTCGTGCACGAATGGCACCGTACCATTATTTATAAAAACGGCAAAAAATCATGTCTGTTGTATGGGAACCCCACTTAATTATTTATTTATTCTGTTTTTTAGTATTGGTTATTATAGGTATATTAGGCAACAGAAATAAATCACGTGTCAAAATTTCAACTGTCTATCTATCACGGTTTATGAGATACAGCCTGGTGACAGACGGACAGAGAAGTCTTAGTAATAGGGTAAAACGGGATTTACCCTGTAGGTACGGAACCTTAAAAAGGGCCATAGGGTCACTCCCCTATTACGTGGTATTTCTGCCTTTCTGAGAATATAGGCGAGAGTGTTATTAATCATTTGAATACTTTAACAAGCTTACTAAAATTTATGAAGCCAATTAAGTAGATAATTTTTACTGTTATTGTACATACCAAGATTTTTTGTCGCGTTTTCTCGCCAAAACAATAAAACCGATTGTGACGATATTTCGAATATTGAAATTTTTAATAGGTGAGTCGTTAATATCTCATACACAAAGGCGGCTCACACTCGACGTGCACATAAACGTACTATTTACTAATTTATACATTTTATAAAAAAAATAATATAAATATTAGAATAGTTGATGTTTCCTTGTAACAAATTTTCGTCCTCATCCAATTAAGAGCAACTCAATATCACGTTAAGCTTTAGTATAAAGTAGTGGATTAAATCTCACAATTAATAGTTGACTTGGCTTTTATAGCCTATAATTTATTATTAATCGAGTAACTGGATAAGATCGTTTCAACTAAAGCTGAATAATAACTATCTATTACAGCAAATTACTTTCATGACCTTGTTGAAAGATAATATTGTATTACGCAATCTATGAAACTGTTTTTGAAAAATACCGTTCAAATATATTTTAAGGTTATACAACATGTCGACCTCATCAGCCTATATATATTCCACTGCTGGGCCCAGGCTTCTTATACACCTGAGAGAGGTTAGGTCTTAGTCCACCACGCTGGTAGGCAGGTTGGCGGAGTACACACCTAAGAAATTCCTAAGGACTTTAAGGTCTGTAGGTTTACTCACGATGTTTTCCTTTACTGTTAAAATACGTGATTATTCGTCATGGACACACTCATAACTACGAAAAGTTAAAGTGTCTGCCTGGGGTTCGAGCCCGTGACTGATGAGATTTGACTCGACCGCGCTCCTAAACCTCGAGGCTATCACTATACATAATATAATCTCTTACGGGCATTTTATAAAATTACATACATATTTAACGACTGCCTCGTGGTCTCGCGGCACAAGTATGTGCCGTGCGATCTAGAGGTCCTGGGTTCGATTCCCGGGTCGGGCAAACTGTTATTGGGTTTTTCCATTAGGAAATTCTCAGTAGCAGCACGGAGTCTGGAATTGTGCCCGAAAAACGGCAATAGGCTCGCCCCCTATTACGTGGGACTGATACATACCTGGCGAAATGTGGGTGCAGAAATGCACTTCTGCCTACCCCTTCGGGGAATACATGCGTGAGGCTATGTATGTATGTATGTGTATTTAATTCTCTCTATTCATATTTCCATTCAGATTAGACCGCATGCAACAAGTTGCCACTCAGAGCATTCTCATATTACTCAGAAACGCTGCGTTTTTAATTTATATGGAATTATCACCTTAGTTCGTTCAGAAAGTGAAGGCTCAAGGGAGTAAATAACGTTCTCCGATTGACCGTTCTGTGTATGGAAATGAACTTTCCGATTTTTATAGGGAAATTTTAATTTTAACAGCTCCATAGTTTGTGTGGCCCCGGGAGATCAAAAACAATTTTTATTTCCCTTCCAACGAGCAAGTGATTGCAAATATTTTTTGCAGTGGCGAAGCATTTTTCATTTGAATCAGTTGGCTTTAACGGTGATTTTTTGAAAATACGCCTACATTTTGTGTATATTGAAAGCTAAGGTTAAAACTTGAATGGGCTTGTTCGAACGGTATCAACCAATCTCTCATGGAAACACTCGACAAGTTTTGTTTTGTTGAGTCCATCCGTCTGTTAACATGGCTTGTGGGCATTTAAACAAGTGCAGAACGTTCAGATAATGTAATGAATTGCATTTATTAATTGCTTGTCACCTTTCGTGGTGGTTTTAGAATGTATGTATAGTTGTTCTCCCGATATCTTATCACATATATCTTGCCATTATATGTGCTGAATCGAATTATATTCGTTGATACAGAGTTAAAATAAAAAAATATATTTGAAAAACTGAACTTTCAGCAAAAATATTAATTTTGAACCGAAAACTTCCAGCGACGAATAAAAAAATTCCAAATCTCCGGCCATCCAAATTCTATTACGTTGATATTTGCTTACGTAAAAAACTGAATTAGAAGTGAGGAGAGGAGAGATTTAACGTGCAAAGAGGATTAAATCAATGCCGATGAAATTGTGTTCCAGCGTACACGTTACATTGGAATGTAATATTTTCCGAACAAAAATCTGAGGACGTGTTAAAATTTGACGCTGACTTTTTAAGCGATTTGGAAATGAATTTTATTTTTGTAATTTCTGTGCAGTACTTTTTGTTCAGGTATATTGCATTTTGTTACTGCAAATATATTATAGTATGTCGAGTGAAATATTTCTTAGTAATTTAATATATTATGTCACAATGAATTATCACTTACTTTAACGGTGAAGGAAAACATCGTGATGAAACCTGCAACCTAAAAGTTTTTAGACATTTCTTGGGTGTGTAGTCCGCGAACTCGCACTGGGCCAACGTAAGGCCTAAACCCTCTCAGCTGTAGAAGAGGCCCGTGCCCAGTAGTGGGACGTACATATATATATATGGGCTGATGATGATGAATTTAATATAAAGTTGAAAATTTTCAGGCATATTCCTCGGACTATCCGAAGTAACTTGATAAAACACATCAAGAATTAAACGACAAAGTAATACATTCAGAGGAAACTTGCGTACCTACTTATTTTAAGAAAATTCTTAGATGTTTAGTTTGCACAATCGCACTGTTAGATAAGAAGTAAGTATAAGAGGCCCGCGTCCAGCATTGCGACATATTATCGCCGCTATAGATAGTACATTATTGATTGATTATCGTTGTAACAGTACCCTGTTTTTATAATTTCAGGCCTAAAATGTCCAAGTCAACAAACACTTTAACTTCATCTTCAATGCTTTAATTTTTTGCCATCGACGGCGCGACTGAATCGTTTAAGCCTCATAATTCCCATAAGTCCGCAATGTCGAATCGGGTAAAAAGTTTACCGATGGCAGAGCGAAGCCCGCGGGAGTTAAGTTATGGGAGCCGACTGAGGGATTCAATAAAGAATTGAAATGTATTTTCCGTTAGAATTGTATGCCGCGTGATGGGAATATGGGCCGTGCGTGATTACTGAGCTGAATAAACGATTGTTTCGCCCAGATACTTCTGTGTCGTGTGAGAGCATTCCGTTCTTACAATGATGCTGAATTGTTTCTAAACATGGTTGTAACACATTTTAATACAGTGAAAGTCAGAGAAATAGAACTTGGATATATAATCGCTATTATAGACTATTACAATTTGCATTACAATTTACACACCCACCACTGCAACTCCTGTGTTCCAAGAACAAAAAGGTACGAACAGTATTGACGCCGAGCACTGAAGTTCAGCGAATTTAAGTAAACAAATTTTTAAGTATAGGAATATGTATATTAATATACATTTATTTGTATGTTTTATATTTATTTAAAAATCTAATTATTATTATTTTCACTATTATTTTGCTACACACTTTATGCAACCCCTATTTATTTTTCCTGTTCTATTATCCATCCAAAGGTTGTCTGGAAGATATTGCCTAGAGCGATAAGACCGCCTCTTGTTTTTGTTATTTTTTTCTCCATATATTTTTATTCAAGCAAGAAAATTTAAATAAATAAATAAATAATTTGTCATGAACTCGCAATGAAATTAATCAGAAAAAAATAAAAATATATACAATAAAGGATGAGTTGGAAACAAAGAGTTGTCCACTTTCTTTGTTATTCGAAATATTTTTGTTTTTAATAATACTTGACGTTTTCTATGTGTACCTCTATTATTGGGACTTTTAATGAGTAGCACGTGTACGTGATACAATTAACCAGGCTTACTTATAACACGTTTGTTTACATTTATATCACTTAATATTTACTTTAGCGTTCGATATCGGCAACGATGTAAGCGTCGGTGCCAGTAGCATGGAGTCCCAGTAGCAGATTGCCAATCAAATCAGATCAACGCGTCCGCTCGTATCGTACCTCTTAACTTCTTCATTTCGTTGACAAAGGACAACCCTAGCCAACACCAACGAAATAAATTTAAAATTTCGAAATAAATAACAAATATATACTTAAATGCTTCTTTATTTATTTCTAAAACATATTTCTGGCAACGTTTTATATCTTATTTTCGTAATATCTTCTTTTTTCGTCTTTAAATACATAAATTCTGTTTTTATGTCGTTGACAATCGGCAACCGATGCGAACACCGATTTACAATAAATAATACGAAATATGATTCTAGCAATATTTCTAAACAACATATTCTTGGTTTCTCGATATGTACCTACTACCAAAATTACGGTATGTGCATTAGGAAAATTCTTGAAGGAGCAATAAGCAAGTTACTGGGTTCAAGGACGGGCGGGTGCGGGCCGACCGCACTACGACGAAATAAGACATTTCGAGCCAACACTGCGGCTTTAAAACAATGCGGCCCACTTAGTTAATATTATCTACACAACTACAAATACAACTAAATTAATGATTCTTCTTCACATAAGAAACTGGTACGAATGGACAGACAACTTAAAATCGTAAACGACGAATGCTGTTACAATCATTAACAAGTACAGTATAATCCTTTTTGTGAAAACTAAATAATGCTTTTGGGCCCTTAAATTATGTAACTGTCTGTTTACTTCATCATCATCATCATCAGCCCATATACGTCCCACTGCTGGGCACGGGCCTCCTCTACAACTGAGAGGGTTTAGGCCTTAGTCCACCACGCTGGCCTAGTGCGGGTTGGCGGACTACACACCTGAGAAATTCCTAAGAACTTTTAGGTGTGCAGGTTTTATCACGATGTTTGCCTTCACCGTTAAAGCAAGTGATGATTCATTGTGAATACACACATAACTTCGAAAAGTCAGAGGTGTGTGCCTGGGGTTTGAACCTGCGACCGCCGAAATTCTCGACCGCGCGCCTAAACCTCGAGGCCATCACTGCTTACTTACTGTACTTTAATTCTAATTATGAGCCTAAATAAATACACCCAACAGTGATACACGTAAATTTGTGACTTGGACACAAAAAAATGCGAGTGATCCATCTGAATTCACGGGCATTTAGGCCGTAAATACAACAATACACTACGAGGGCAGTCCGATAAGTACTTAGCCTCACCGCCCGATGGCACCACTATCGTAAGATAAATTTACCATCATGTAGCACATCTTCGTAGACGGCTATTGTCAAAATTTCAGCCGAATTGGATTTGTAGTTTTGTTTTGACCGCGTGTGTAAGCGGACGTGTCCGCGGATTTTCGAAAAATGGAAAAAGAGCAATATCGGCCGGTGATTTGATTCTTGTTTTTGGAAGGGAAATCGCGCAGCGATATCAAAAAGCGCTTGGATGCTGTTTACGGTGACTCTTCTCCTTCAATGGCGACCGTCAAAAATTGGTTTAACGAGTTTCAACGTGGTCGCACGTCAGTTTTTGATGAGCCACGCCCAGGTGCCCCAAAAACGGCTACCACGGAGGATAACGTGAGAAAAGTCCCGATCTTGTATTGGCAGACCGCCGATTGAAGGTGCGCGAGATAGCTGAGACAGTAGGCATCTTAAAAGACCGCGTGGGTCATATCCTGCATGAAATATTGGGCATGAGAAAGCTGTCGGCTCGATGGCTGCCGCGTTTGCTCACTTCGGACGACAAGCGCATCAGTGACACAACTTCAGAGCAGTGTTTGACACTGTTTAGGTGCAATCCGAAGGGGTTTCTGCGTCGTTTCGTGACCGTCGACGAAACATGGATTCACTGGTACACACCAGAGACCAATAAACAGTCGAAACAGTGGACTTTACCCGGCGAATGTGCTCCGAAGAAGGCGAACACTGTCCCATCGGCCGAAAAGGTGATGGCCACCGTTTTCTAGGTTTCACAAGGTGTGATTTACATCGACTACCTGGAGAAGGGCAAAACGGTCACAGGGCTCTACTATGCCGAACTATTGGGCCGATTCAACGCTGAATTGTAGAAAAAACGGCTCCATTTGGCGAAGAAAAAAGTGCTCTTCCACCATGACAACGCACCGGCTCACACCTCCGCCGTCGCAACGGCCAAATTGGTCACATTAGGCTACGAACAGCTGCTCCATCTACCGTATTCTCCAGATTAGGCCCCGTGTGACTTCTTTTTGTTTCCAAACTTGAAAAAGTCCGTCGCCGGACAGAAATTTGAGTCGAATGAGGAGGTTATCGCCGCCACGGAGGCCTACTTTGTAGACCTCCAGAAAACGTTCTTTTCAGACAGCTTAAAGAAGTTGGAGCATCGCTGGGTCAAGTGAATCGAGTTGAAAGAAGACTGTGATGAGAAATAAATCGCCACTTTTCCAAAATTTTCGTTTTTCTTTTGTAGGCTAAGTACTTATCGGACTGCCCTCGTATATACCTAAACAAAAGACAACTAGCAATCACTACAAGGCAAAACTGATGCTTAAAAATACAAATTAATATGCACTATAAAGTAATGCGTATTCTTCTATAACTTAATAATAAACTTTCTTTTTCTACTCATCAATATGTAGGTACGATCTTTGTGTTTACCACGCAAGAAGGTACCTACTCACTATAAATCTAACTCAACACATTCCTATGAATACCCAACAATTATCTAAATATGTTTAGAGTTCACGTAAATAAAATGAAATGAAAAATATTAGGCTACTAATTAAAAGTCAATTATATTATAACGATACTAAATTGTAGTTACAATTATTGTTCTTTTTGGTATCAGGTTTAGTACAACTTATAATATCTAGTTACATTGTCGTTACTAACTATTATATATACTAGTTTATTTGTAAAAGAAAGTCTTAAGGTATTCCCGTTTTATAATTCCTAGATATATTGTCATGTTTCCTTGGCTGACACCGACTCCACCTTTTTTTGAATTCGTTAAAAACTACTAGAACATTCCGTGCCTCAGCAAAACTACACGAATAATCAGGTCCTACCAATTCAGCTTTTTCGTAGCAAAAAATCCTACAGCTTTCCTTAGATGTGGCGTGGGATTCACCACGTACTAGATATTATATCACACGTAGCAACATAACGACGTTCTCTTGTTTATTTTTACGATCGTCTTGAATCGGACCCGCCTCGCCCTTTAAGATTAAGGGTTGTGCGGGGTCAAATAACTGTTAACACGACCTGCAGGTTGTATTTTTAAGTTTTATTCATGTGGGAGATAAAAGGGGTTGTTAAACCTGTGTGTGTATTTCCATACCAACGAAATCTATTTTGGAATAGTGTAAACTCTATAGTCATAAGTAAATATGTACATCAATATAAATCAGATTTGAGGAATCAGCTTTCCCGGCGGTATTTCCTAATGGATACGACTTAGTGATCTATAAGAATGGAGCATATATTTACCTCATAGGCAGGCAATGTAGCGATGATTCCTTTGGTATTGTGGGTGTTTATGGACGGTGTTGACCACTTTACATCAGTTGGCTCATTTTCTTTGGCCTGTGTCCGTCGCGGGCGCCCACACACAATCGGGCGCCCGAACGAAGCTAGTGGGGGTGCAACTGCGCCCCCTAAAACTCCGGAACGGCCGAGACAATAACGTCTCGGAGGCGCACCGGGCCGCTGCGGAATAACGGTGGGTGCTTCTCGCTCACGTACGTTGGTTGCTCCACTTGGCGCGGAGATGGCCACCGGGAGGTTTTGGTCGGTACACCGGTTTAGGTAAAAATATATTATATGTTTGTTCCTTTCCATCGATCCGTATTTAATTGTCAAATTCAAACCATTTGGGTATAAAATGCTGAAAGAACATGGTTTCGCTACTTGTAAATAAACAAGTATTTCGTGTAATATTTGTATCTATTAGTTTGAAGAAGTCAAAGTCTAGCAGTAAAAGATATTATGTTAGGTTTATCTCACGTGAGTTTTATTACAAAATATGGCAAGTAGAAATCCAAAAAAAAAAAAAACCAGCACCTTCAACGGCCCGAACGAACGCCAAGAATTTATCCCGGATAAGTCAAGTTGAAAAGCGGCGCTGCAGACTATAAAATCTTTTCTTAGTTAAATCCTTTGCATGCAAATGTACGAAATTAATTTCCGAGATAAGAGGATGCCTCGAGGAGCGTAAAAAGGCATGATTTAATGACTAATGAATAACAGTTGGCCCGGTGCATCCTAACGTTTGTATTGAGTCGTGTTGAATGCACGGGAATGAGTTGTGATCCAATTTGGTGCGGCTTGCCTCCACTTTGCATGTTAATTTTGATATTTCCACAACGCTCACGTATCTTGTAAATTAAGTTTGTGGCGATGCTTTTATGAAGATTTTGCTGGAGATAAACGTGGGTTTAGGAGAAATTTCTGCTGTAGGCTTAGGTAAAATGCCAAGTTTGGGGGAACGAAATCTTATAATGTATAAAAGTGTAATATATGTCATCGTTTGGCTAGTAATCGTCATCATGATGATCATCATCACAATTATCAATTATAGGATGTTCACTACAACAGATACAACACCAATGATTTACATAATACTTGCTGAAATCTCAGTTCATTGTATTTTGTTTTTAACTGACATTTTCAGAAACTCTTGCCTTTTCAATTCATAATTCCATCATTTTTTGAATCAGCTTGACTTCTCTTCGTTTCACAGACATACATAACATATGTATGTGTGCAGGAGATTTTCTAGGTCTTCCATTTAGACAATGGATAAAAATATGAAGCCAATAACCGTCTAATAAAGTAGTGATGGCCTCGAGGTTTAGACGCGCGGTCGAGAATCTCGGCGGTCGCGGGTTCAAACCCCAGGCGTATGCCTCTGACTTTTCGAAGTTATGTGTGTATTCACAATCAATTATCACTTACTTCAACAGTGAAAGAAAACATCGTGATGAAACCTGCACACCTAAAAGTTCTAAGGAATTTCTTAGGTGCATAGTCCGCCAATCCGCACTAGGCCAGCGTGGGCCACTAAGGACTAAAGTTGTAGAGGAGGCCAAATAATTATTATGGTAATCCAGGATATGAAATCAAGACTCGTTTAGCCTCAAAAAAAGTTCTATTAACAAAGTCCAATTACAGTAGCACGTGCAGCGCTATAAGTCATCTGAGTATCGCACATTCACGTCGCCATACATCGCAATTGTAAAGGCCGCTTATAAATTAATTTCATGACAACGTGCAGCACTTTTGTTTGCGAGTGGCCACAAAAGACTGGTTGAGGTAAAACAATTGGCCAAGTTGGCTCCCTCCCAAGCGTTGCGTGTACTGGCGGTTACATAAATCATAAATTATTAGAATAGCCTAATTTTGCATGTGCAGGAATCGATATTAGCGATGTATCGATGACCATATCGGTATAGAGGTAAAAATATCGTTCTCTAAATTGTATGGTTTGTGTGTGATTACCTTTCTTGGCGATATTTGTACGGTATACAAATATTTATATGTGAATATAATATTATTATGTGTGACAGATAGAGACAAAATCGTAGATCGGGTTGTCTCAGTAGTGTAATAACTATTTAGAGGTACCGGGTTTGATTTCTGTTTCGGATTATATGTTAGTTGGAGCTTACCATTATAAAATTTCCAGTAGGTGTACAAAGTTTTAAAAAAATTGCCTGATACACGGAAATAGACTCGCCACCTACAAGAGTAGGTAGGTACGTGTCTGGAAACGGCATTGAGCTCGCCCCTTATTATGTGAGACTTAAAATGAAATTGGCCAAAATTGGGTGCAAAAATGCACCTCTGCAGGCTGTATGTGTGTGAGTGTGTATATGTGTGTGTGTGTGTGTTATTATTTTATTTTACTCCACATTTTCTTTTTTTTTTCCCCAGTAAGCATACCATAAGACTTTTATACCGGTGCCGCTGTAGCTCGCGTGTCAAATCCACGCGCGAATTAAATTTCCTTTTTATTATACATTGCGCGTACACGCCCATAAACATGACAACGTTACGGTAAAAAGTAAGAAACGTATAGCTTATATTTTCTTAACAATTTCAAAGTAACACTCCAATGGACACGCAAAAGAATTCTTTCCCGTCTGCAAGTTAATTTGTTGTAAAATACCACGGAAATACTGAAGCGTCGACTCAGCTTCGGCACGAGTAATGGAATATGTTTTTATAAACATTTTTTGGTGTAATTTGCTTTGGAAACTGAGTAATTTGGTGATTTTGCTTTGATTTAGTTCAATATTGTTTTATTACATGTCTAATATTGGTTTTTCGATATAACATTGCTGTAAAATGGCGCCATCATCAGCCCACATACTCCTACTGCTGGGCGCAGGCCTCCTCTACAACTGAGAAGGTTTAGGTCTTAGTCTTAGAAATGGCCACAAGTGGGCTTTTAATATATTAATGCTATAATTTTATGCAGGTACGATTTCTTCATTCATTAGTCGACATTCTACCACGTCATTACGCTTATATTCACTAAGTAGTATAGTCAGTTAATCGTACCATTTTTTTAAAGGTATTCAATACATTAACATCAAATAAATAAAGAAAACCCTGTCAGATCAATCAGCATCCAGTCAAAAAAAAATAGTGATAAAGTAACAGTGAAAACTCAGATCCCATCCATGCAAGTTACGCATAAACAAAACTAGTAAATAGTTTCTACAAACAAACACGGCTACGTCCCTCAGCTCCTTCTACGTGCCCCGCGAAATTGTCGAAAAACGTAAAACGATTTTTCATTTCGCGTCTAACGCGCATACGTAACGCGATTTTATATTTCAGTGTCTGCTAAAAGGCAGTTTTCTGCAAACTAACGTGTGCCAGGTTTGTTAATATTCCACGTCCTAGCCGACACGAGCGACCGACGTGCCCCGACTGGGGAAACTACACACAGGTCACCACTCAACACTCGGTTGTGGGGTCCACGATATATGTAAGTTCGCTATGTGGCTGTCAAATTAGATTATCTTTATGTTATTCTGGGATAAAAAGTACCTAATTTATATTTTGCTTGCTGTTCTATGGATTACAGAAAAGAGAGAATATACGGGTCTCCAATTTATTCTTCACCTTCCTTAATTCTTGCAGGGCAAAGCAGACAGGGCATGTCTATTCATTTGGAAGTGTATTATCTAACTGGCTGGGAAAGGCGTTTGTATGAAAATTATGAGACATATTTTTTGTACCAAATAAAAAAAAAACTAAATTAAAAAAATAATTAATTAATTTATTATTATTTTACTTCTTTGGGAAACATACAAAACAATTACAGTTAAAAATATAAAGTAAAAATATAGTACGCAATCCAAAACAGTTTCCTTTAATAGTTAAAACATAAATAATATTAACAAATTTATTTTAGTTTTATTTTATATGGTAATTTATTTTCAATAAAAGAAAGAGAGGCCGTTACAGTACTAAAACAGTAGGGGGGTATTTAATGGTTTAGGAAACAAATCTGCCTGAATACGCGCCAGCCGCATCTTACCAATGCAATGTCTTTAATAGGGTCCATAAATTGAATATGTACATTAGAATTCGAGAAACTAACCATGAAACTAGAGCGTATTTATATTGTTTTTTTATACATTTTGTTTGAATATTCATTTGGCTTGAGATAGCCATGCTTGCACCAAATAATTAGGCGCTCTAATTTAAAGGCTTTATGCGAATTGTGGAGACGTCGTCTGTTCACTTTATTGCCTTTTTTCTGTTCTGTAATTAATTGGATTATTTTGGTCAACTAATGGCGAGTTCGAATTTTTTGTTCAAAAGCTAAGAGTTGTTGAGTGGTTATTGTCCGTGGTTTTCCTCGTACTAATAGCCTTTTTCATTATTATCATTTATATTAGCCCATATACGTTCCAGTTTCCACTGCTAGACAGTGGTCTCTATAATAACTAGGTCAGGCTTTAATCCTCAGGTAAAGGCTAGACGGCTGCGATTAGGAATCGTTATTATTTTGTTGAATGGAGAACTTTGATAGAATTTGTTAGGCAAAAACAAAGAACATTAAGAAGTTGTTATCATCATCATCAGCCCCTATACGTCCCACTGCTGGATACGGGCCTTCTCTACAACTGAGATAGTTTAGGCCTTAGTCCACCACGTTGGCCTAGTACGGGTTAGCGGACTACACACCTAAGAAATTCCTAAGAACATTTAGGTGTGCAGGTTTCATCACGATGTTTTCCTTCACCGTTAAAGTACGTGATAATTATTTGTGAATACACACATAACTTTGAAAAGTCAGAGGTGTGTGCCTGGGGTTCAACCCGCGACTATCAAGATTCTCGACCGCGTGCCTAAACCTTGAGGCCATCACGACTCCAGTAATGAAACATAAAACAAATTATGTAGAAATTCTTCAAACCAGACTTAAACAAATTATAGAAAAAGTAAGTTAAAACAAAACACTGTAGCAACCTTTCAAAGAAAATTCAAGCGACCTGTCCACGTTAAATAATTAAATGAACGAAGTTTATATGCAAACGAGAAGTCTTTATCGTTTGGGCTAAATAATCTATTGCTGGAGTTTATAAGGCGTCCCCCGCGGTCTAACAATACCTTCAATTTACAACGAAAGTTAATTTTGTTGGGAAACCATAAGAGGCATTATTGCCTCGCCTACTCCGATAACAATGCCTCCACTCGGCATATTTAACTTAATTAATAAGTAAGTTTGGAACAACGGGATTCTCATATTCAGACCAATACGTACCGAAATAATTTATAATGATTTACATTAATTTTTTTTTGTATGTTTATTTATATGATCGGTTGTTGAAAAATAAATTATACTTTTTTGATTTGATTATACTTTCTCTCTCTTATTCATTCATTTTAATGGAAATGACGTCAACAAAGTTAAGTTGTATCCTATTATAATATAGTTATTGCGAAATAATCCCTGCTTTGATTTGAGACTTTTGTTATACTATTTTTGGAGTCACTTTGCCGTGCCAGAATAAAAAAAAAAAAAAAAAAAACTACGAGTATAACTACTGAATAGATTTCATGAATTCTTTCTGATTTAGAATTCATGTACGGTTGCATAAAAATATAGTCAAACTACTGACCCGGCAAACGTTGTTTTGCCATATATATTATTTCTAGGAAATATTTTTTTAGTTAGCCACCAATAAAGTAAATAAAAAAAAAATGAGATTCGTTTGGCATTGGCAGCAAAAAGCCCACTTGGTGATAAACTTGGCCTTTGATTTTGATTTTTAGTTACTTACAGCGACTACTTTAGTTTTTGAGCTTCTCCGGTATTGGTGTCACTTTTGAAGCGTTGAGAAAAAAGTTGAAAATTAAAATGGCCAGTTAAAAATAGGGGTTGATCGTAGAGGGTTGGAAATTTAGGGTTGTATGTATTTTTGTATGCTGTATCATAAAAAAATAAAAACAAAAAAATTTGGCAAAGAAATACAAAATAAAATTTAGGGGTGGACCACCCTTAACATTTAGGGGGATGAAAAATAGATGTTGGCCGATTCTCAGACCCACTGAATATGCATACAAAATTTCATAAAAATCGGTCAAGCCGTTTCGGAGGAGTATGGCAACGAAAACTGTGACACGAGAATTTTATATATTAGATATACTCTAATGGTGAGCGATAAAAGACCAAGATTCTTAATTTCAACAAGCTTTTGTTTTTTAGCATAGCCTGCAGAACTATCTAGGTAGGCCGGCACGATTATTAAATAATAAAATATATATATATATATATATATATAAATAAGGGTATTTAGACAGCACGACACTCACCGCTACCGGGTCGCCATACCAGTAAATCCGATGGATTCCCGATCCCCGAATCTGTAAAACAAAACGTAACTGGTGTGAGTCAAAAAATTGAAACGCGCGGGAATCTGTCGGGAGGAGATAGCTTGTCGCTGACGCCCGCGTCCCACTGATTAATGGATGCGGTCCGCAGCCGCAATTGTGTGTAGTTCTCAAGCTATTTTTGTTTTGGTGGCTATGGACCGGCAACTTCGTCATGATCATCAGCCTATATACGTCCCACTGCTGGGCACGGGCCTCCTCTACAACTAAGAGGTTTTAGGCCTAGTCCACCACGCTGGCCTAGTGCGGGTTGGCAACTACACACCTAAGAAATTCCTAAGAACGTTTAGGTGTGCAGGTTGTTGAAAAATAAAGTATTTATTATACTTTCTCTCTCTTATCCATTCATCGTAATGGAAATGACGTCAACAGTGTTAATGTGTATCCTATTATATGGAGTTATTGTGCGGGTTTGCGACTACACACCTAAGGAATTCCTAAGAACGTTTAGGTGTGCAGGTTTCATCACAATGTTTTCCTTTACCGTTAAAGTACGTGATAATTCATTGTGAATACACACATAACTTCGAAAAGTCAGCGGTGTGTGCCTGGGGTATGAGCCCGCGACCGCCAAGATTCTCGACCGCGCGCCTAAACCCCGAGGCCATCACGACTTATAAAATGAAGAAGTTGAAAGAATGAAAGATGTTGTAAAATGAACTGAAAAATGAATGAATGAAAGTATATACTCGTAGTAACAAAATTATTTTTAAAATGCGCGATAAACTATCATCATCATCATCACCATCATCATCAGCCTCTCTTACGTCCACTGCTGGACATAGGCCTCTCCTATGGCACGCCACTGGGCTCGATCTTAGGACGCCCTCTGGCTAGGTGGGGTGACGATATACGCAAGATGGCTGGCAGCGGTTGGAGAGGAAGGCCAAAGATCGATAAACTATACCATTTTGTTTACCCTACAACGAAATTGAATTGACAAAACCAACTCGGGGTCAAAACAAATGTATACAATGCACCGCGCCCTTACATTTCCTGCCGTCAGCCGGAACGTGTGACGCACAAACAGAAACCTTTTACCACTAATGCAACCATTTTAATATACACGAATTCGGGGAAAAATGGACTCGAGGATTATTTAATATGATCGTATTGGCATAATGATTTAAAAATCAGTGCCTTGCGGTCACGCGGTTCAAGCTTGTGCCGTGCGATCTAGAGGTCGCGGGTTCGATTCCCAGGTTGTAAAAATTGATATTGCTTTTTTTTATTAGTAAAATTCTCAGTAGCATTACGCAGCGTAAGCTTGTCCCGTATGACGTAGGCCTGATACATCCCTGACGAAATGTGGGTGCAGAAGTATTTCTGCATACCTGTGCCTACACTTTCGGGGAACACAGTGCATGTTAATTACTGAATAAAAAATCTCCACCGCTCGTTCCATCCACGTTTACACAAGTCTATAATGACGGCATTAAACCGGTCGATCCGAAGATGTTTGTAATATCCGGCGTTGAGTTTCTCATCTAAGCAACACAACCCGGGGCACGACTTAAGCCCCGCTGAACTTGCCGCGGATCGGTTCCAACATGCGGCCAATATGCGCCGATAATGTAGGACACGGCACTCTGTATCTTTTGTAGCTCTTCTACGTAACTTCGTGGTGTTAGTCGTCAAGTATTATGGAAAGATTGAAGTAAAAAACGGAAATTTATGGAATGTACATACATACATAGTTTATAATTTTTTATTGTGGGGTCAGGATATTCTCATTTATATATCTAATTATTTTTGTTAAATAAAGATTTAAAGCTTGAAGACTATTATTGGGAATTTTGTAAGGCAAGCTGGGCTTTTGGGCTTCTATGAAAGAACCGCCACTGATACATACATACATAAATACATAACGCTTTATGGAATATTTAGAATGTGTTTAGTTGATATTCTTGTGTTTCATAAATGATGTTTTTATTAAATGTATGCAGAGATGAGAAAAAATGACATCAGTCAAAAATGACATCATAGTTATCAAACTAACGTTACTAGACTTCACTTTATTTTTTAATTGACTTCAAAATTACATCCGATATTCAGAGTCTTGAATTTGCATATAAAATGTATAAGAAACTGCTTAACACGTAAGTTATGGTTATAATACAAAGAGGCACAATATAAATATTTTGGGGGATCAAAGTCACGGGTAATGGTTCACAGCTGACTTATTACCGACTCTGCCAAGGAAACTGTAAAAATTTTGCATAAAATATCTGAGTAAATTATAATTTTACACTTGTGAATGGCGATGGCGTAAAAATTCTTTATTATTTCGACACAAAGAAGCTATAAGAAGGTGCGTCGAGATTGGTGTTGCCAGTTTATTTTGGCGATTTTTTTTGGAAGTTTTTTTTTTTTCGTAATATACGCTATGTAAAGCAATATACTAGGCATGTAGGCAGCTAAACTAAAGCCAGAGCTTCTCAATCGAACATCGAAGTCCAAGCATTAGGTCCTTTTTATTTCAAATAATAAAAAAATATATAGACCTCTGACTTTAAAGTTATATGCATTCACGCATAATAATACGGAAATCAACATTAAAGTTAAACATGGCAATTCGAACAACATAACTTTGATGGCCTAATATGTTTTAGTAGAAGTAGCTCGTACCATTTATATGATGTAGAAATATTTTAACATATTATCGCTTAGCCCTGTTCGGACACTTTTGTGTGTAAAAAACTTTATTGGCTTACTACCCAGCTAAGAAATTCCTAAGAACTTTCAGGTGTACAGGTTTTCTCACGATGTTTTCCTTCACCGTTATAGTACGTGATAATTCATTATAAATACACTCATAACTTCGAAAAGTCAGAGGTGTGTGCCTGGGATTTGAAGCCGTGACCGCCGAGATTCTCGACCGCGCGCCTAAACCTCGAAGCCATTACTACTCAAATAAATAAATATAAATATTAATTTATGTTTCTCAAATGAATAAATATTGTTTTTTAAACTTGTAGATTGTCATGGCGAAGTATGGTATCCCCAACCGCGGGTCGGACCCTCTCCGCGGCGCTCGGACGTCCCTTCAGTCCAATGTCATATTAATGGGACCGTTAGCAATTTGTCCATTTTCATTTTTCACTCCATTTTATATATTTCCTTTGTTGCGCTTCACTTGATTTTTTTATGTTTCTTTTTATAGCTAGTTGGCAACTCTCTAGATTAACATCGCATCTTACAGATGTTTAATATTTTTGAACGATTTTTTTTAGATTTGGTAAGCTGACTTTTACCAATTCTATGGTGCAATAGGTTTTGGTGCAATGTCGCGTAGAATAAGGTCACCAAGGAGGTCAAGATAATTTTTCCTTGCCAACCTATTTACATGAAATAAATCTTCTTACTGTTCTACCTCAAACAATATCTAGAGTCTTGAAATATGCCCGAAAAACGGCAATAACTTCGCCCCTATTATACAACTTGCGAAACGCGTAGAAAATATATTTCTGCCTATTCCTCTGGGGACTAAGACGTGTGTATCTATATAATTTTTCTTTGATATTCTTCTTGTCATTGTATATTTTGAAGTGGAAATGTGAATCGCCAAAATACCCTATAAATATGAGAACGTTGTCCATTTATTTTTCAAAGCCGCGGGCTGGGCCAAGTGAAAAAATGGACACTCAACGGCTTTTCAGGCGGCGCGATGTCAAAATATACTTTAGGCAATACAAGGACACCTTTTTAGCTTAAAGCATTTTTGCCATTCTTATAAAAAAGGTAGTTCGCATTTTAGATCTTATGAAATTACATACTTATATGTTTTGTTTCTTTTCTTTTCATCAAAGCATATGCATGTGTCAACAATATATATTTTTAAATCCATGCGTGAAACTATGTAGAGCATGTAATAATGTTACAGTTAGATTAAATCACTAAAGTAAAAATATAAACAACAGAATGAAAACCAATGGAAAATAAATATAAAATACAAGATAAAACAAAATTTAAAACTTATCACATCTTATAATCACGATTTGTATTCAGTATTTCAGATATATTCAACATTTTCGTAACCGTACATCGTAAAGTTGCTACGGTCCATTAATCTAAGTATGTGGACAGTCCTCTTAATGCAAATGATGACCCAACACACGCGGCCGAGACCCTGCCTTTTCGATTTATTCAACGCTAATATGATGTAGTGAGGTGTTTTGACACCGACCCTTACTTTATTTCAATATTTCAAATGTAAATTGTTGGTAACATCTGTTTTTTTTTTGTATATTTTATTCCGACCAATAGGGTGCTATAGATTAGTGCTGCAAGTATTTTAATAGGAATTTAGGATAGGTGAATGCGTTCCAGACTTCCATAGAGACGAAGGCTAAAATATTAGGTCGAGGAAAAGTTTTATTGGGTGTTCTGTCAGAAAAATTCTAGTTGCACGGAATCTAAGTGTTAAAAAAACGGAGGGGTATTTCGAGGGAAATAAAAGTATCTATCGAAATATGTAGAAATAAAGCTGCTTTAACTCTGAAGAATCAGGCGTAAGTGTAGTTATGGACATACATCTTTATCTTTTCATTTGAATAGCTGAAAACAGAGCAGTAACAAAACCAAAGAAGAAGGTCTTACTAGTGTAGCAGTAGAACATTCATGAATATTAGTTTTACCTTATGCCAAAACTGCACTTCCTCGTAATTGGACTCCACTGTACCTCTCCTATCTCCTATCAACCTTCACACTAATATAACGGTGTCAAACATCAGCCATTTGAATGCACAAACACATTTGTTAGTTCAGCGCCCGATCGAACTCATAAGAACATAAGATAGAACGTTGAAACAAGAAAACTTATCCCGATGGCATGCAAGTTCGATAAGTAAACAGTACGCTATCGGTCCGGGAATCCGCTCACTTTGTTGTTATTTCACACGCTACGAGCTACCCGCTTGCCGGATATTACAGCGCATCTAGATTTCTGCCGAGGCATACGTCGGCCCCTACTAATGCTCCTAAGGTATGATTAAAAAGTAGTTATTTTTATAGTTTAAATAGAATTTAATAAATTTAAGCCTCACTTTTCGCCATACTGATTTTTTTGGCTGGGGATATATTGAGCTTCCGTAGCGCAGTTTAGAATGGAAGTGTTAGCGGCTTTTTCTTTCAGGAATTTTATATCCGCATTAATGCTGTTATGTCATTTGAACATAAAATTATTTTTTCGGGCTCAGAACCTTACCGGGCTCTATAAACCAATATTGTTATATATGTTTTATTCCACTGGGCATGTTTATTTAATATACTTTTTTATCTTCTTAGTGTAAAATACTTTCACTTTTTTAATATTAAGATTGTTTCTATTAAATCAATGTGCCCTACAATACGTTATGATATATACCTACATGGTCAATTTGCAATCCATCAGCCAATCGAAGTCCACTGCTGGACATAGGTCTCTCCCAATGACTTCCACAGGGACTTTTGCAAGGTATGACTAAATTTTGATACTAGATTTGGAAGTATAACAATTATTAATGAGTAGGGAAAAAAATCTATATTACTCTACAAAGTTACCAATTATTAAGGTTTTAAAGTACCTATTAAAAAGAAAAACACATTTTTATAAATCGGTCATATTATCGATTCTGTACCTTTAGTAAAAAGTTGGTCGCACCTTGTAAAATGACCGTGTATAAAATATGCTCATTTTAGTAAAGTGTATTCTAGTATTAGAGGTAAGATCACGTCCCGAATGCTGAAGTTGGTGTGACGAAAAAACGTCTGGAGAGAGAATTCGACGCATACGCGATGAGGAAGTCTGCTCCCGTGACGTCACTGGAGCTGAAAACGCTGAACCCATCATTCTATTATCATAAATTTAGCTTGGCGCGCTTTTCTTGAGACGTTCATGATTTGACGAGTGTTTCTAAAAGTAGTAGATATATTATTGTACCTATTAATCGTAGGGTTTTTAGGAAATAAATAGTATGAAAAATCCAAAAACTTTTTGATCCCTACATAAACGAGGGAATAAGGAAAATTAGCATTAGTCACTGGAGCTGAAAACGCTGAACCCATCATTCTATTATCATAAATTTAGCTTGGCGCGCTTTTCTTGAGACGTTCATGATTTGACGAGTGTTTCTAAAAGTGGTAGATATATTAGTGTACCTATTAATCGTGGGATTTTTAGGAAATAAATAGTATGAAAAATCCAATAACTTTTTGATCCCTACATAAACGAGGGAATAAGGAAAATTAGCATTTGGCTTCGGCTTTATGCATGTTGATGAACATGTTCCCCCAGAAACCTTTTTAATGAAAACCTTTAGGAACTCTTTTTAGCTCTCCTTCCGACCATAACTTGGAGTCATCCCTGAAACGTAACATCTGTCGGGGATAAAGTGACAGCAAGCGTTTCCAAAGTTCCATTATAGAATTGATACTATAAATTATTCAATAATTTTTTGAGTGACTGATTGCTGCAGAAATGAAATCATGAAAGGTTCCGTGAAACGAAACGCTGTAGGTAAATGTCCACACAAAGGATTTTTTTTCACCCACAAATATTTCTACAGCTGATGTTTTTTTTTTAATTTAGAGGTCGATCGTAAAGTCAAAGTCAAAGTAAGTTTTATTCAAATAGACTTTCTCAAGCGCTTTAAATAAACTACATACGTTTCGGAACGTGTTATTGTCGTGGAGAAGAAACGGCGCAACTCGCTCAGCGCCACGAAATGTCATTTATGTACGAAATTTCTGTTACCCACATCAAATTAGAGTAACCTTATAAAGAGACCTTGAAATCGACGTGCGTGCTTGAAGAGGATAATGTCAGCTGAGTGAACGGAAAAAAGTGTGTTTGGTCCGTTACATTTGTCGTTCTATAGTCTATGCCCATCCCAATGGGAGACAAGCTTGAGTTTATGTATGTCATCATCATCATCATCATCATAATCAGCCCATATACGTCCCACTGCTGGGCACGGGCCTCCTCTACAACTGAGAGGGTTATGTATGTATTTTTATTTAATATTTTTTTCAGTAAAGAAAACAATTACAGTCCAAAATATAAAGCAAAAAATAGTTCGTAATCCAAAACAGTTTCCACTAAAAGTTAACACATATGTGCATTGAAGAAGTGAACGACAAAACAAAAAAAGGTACGTTATTATAATTAAAACCACTAGTTACTTATAAAGATAAAATAGATTGCATAAAAATTTACACAATACGACCCATGCCGTGGCGGTACTTTCATAGAAGCCCAAAAGCCCAATTTGCCTTACAAAATTCCGAATAATAATTCTAACCTTTAAATCTTTACTTAAAAACCAATTTGACATATAAACGACAATGTTCTGACCCCACAATAAAAAATTATAAACCAGACATTACACAATTAACGTGTAATGCTTTTAGGCATCTATGGAAGTACCGCCACTGGACCTACATATGTTTATGTACCAATTAGAGTGGAATCAAGTGAAGTTACTAGTACCGCGCAATGCGTCTTACAATTTGAAATATAAACGAAAAGAAATTTAATTAAGTGAACACTAAGCCGTTTAAAAAGCTCGTTCCGTCTAAACCGCTGACTGTTATTAATTTCACAACCATATTTTGCAATTAAGGATTACTCACCTTGCCGACAAATTTATTCTTCCAACGGTTGGAAAATGGTACACAGCCCACGTAATAAATTGCTCAGTAAATCTCTAAATTGTATGAAACACAATACTTCTGTCTGTTCGACTGTCTTTATCATTTTTTCTATTATTTTCTTCGAGAAAATTCTATTGCAACGTTTAGAACAAACTTAACTTGCCTTATGGTCGTCGCATGAGTATGTTCTGCGCGATCTAGAAGTTCTTTGTTTCGATTCCCGGGTTGGATAAAGTGCTATTGGTTTTTTTCATTAGGAATTATTCTTAGTGGCAGCGTGGAGTCTGGTAAAGTGCCTGAAATATGGCAATAGGCTCGCCCCATATTACATGGGACCGATACATAGCCTAGATACAAACCTTTTTGGCCAGCAGGCCAAACGTGAATGCAGAAATGCACCTCAGCCTACCCCTGTTGTGAATACAGGCGTGAGGTTATATATGTATGTAGCTTGCGTGTAGTAGACTATAAAAACAACATTTATAAAGTAACACAATTGAAGAAAACCTAATTTAATATAATTAGAAGAAAAAAAGCACAATTATTAGCAATTCGTAAAAGTATAGCCAAATGATATTTTCGCATAGTTTCGAAAGCGAAAAATAATTATATCTATATCACGTCTAACGATCTTTAAATTATTTCTGATACCCGCACTGGATTATAGGCAAACCCAGGTCGAGTTATTAGTGGTAAAAATATAGATGAACAGTACACGTAAGCATCGGCTGATGATGAAAAATGCTGTTCATAAACATGATGTATGCTGCTTGGAAAATCCTTTGGTAATATGAGTAAAAATCGTAAGCTTCGCCTCCTGCAAGGAATATTTGTCTTGATGTAATGCTGTGTGCGGTTGGTATTAGTGATTTTTAAGTTGAAGTTTTCAGTTGAAACGTTAGGATAGGAACATTTAAAAAGTTTTATTCTTTCACGGAAAAAAATACGATAAAAAAAAAGTAAACTACTTTATGAATTAAAAAAAGAGTTAAACATGAGTTAAGAAGGGATGAGGAAGCATTATAATTTAAATGAATATATGTAGAACTGCCTCGACTGCCTCGTGGTCTCGCGGTACAAGTATGTGCCGAGCGATCTAGAGGTCCTGGGTTCGATTCCCGGGTCGAGCAAAGTGTTATTGTTTGTTGTTTTTCCATTAGGAAATTCTCAGTAGCAGAACGGAGTCTGGAATTGTGCCCGAAAAACGGCAATAGGCTCGCCCCCTATTACGTGGGACTGATACATACCTGGCGAAATGTGGGTGCAGAAATGCACCTCTGCCTACCCTTTCGGGGAATACAGGCGTGAGTTTATGTATGTGTATCAGTGGTGGTACTTCCATAGAAGCCCAAAAGCCCAGTTTGCCTTTTAAAATTCCAAATAATAATTTTTAATCTTGAAGTCTTTATTTAACAAAAGCAATTTGTTAAATAAAGACCCCATAATAAGCAAATATAAACTAGACATTACACAATTATCGTTTAACGCTTTTGGGCTTCTATGGAAGTCCCGCCACTGATGTGTATGTATGTATTTAGAATTAATGAGTAGTTTTAGCAGTGCGTGGGCTGATGGTAATATACAAAATTAAAAAAATCATTAACTTATAATCTTCAACAGTTCAGTTTTTAATTTTTTATTTGTTATTATAACCGAATTAACAATGATCATTTGGATATCCATTAGATTTCCAAAACAGTCAAGTAGATGCTGCCGATACCTGTCTAAATCAGTTAGATATAAGTAGATATAGACAGCCCCGTGGCGCAGATGGCTAGAAGACACCAGCTTGCGAAACGAGAGGCCGCGGGTTCGATCCCCGCACCGAGACAAATATTTGTGTGATCCACAAATATTTGTTTCGGGTCCGGGTGTTTGTGAGACCGAAAAGTCACTCGTAGTTTCTGATACCTACGACATAGGACTTGTATCCTAGTGTGGGGTAGAACTATGTATGTGACTGTTGGGTGTAATTATTTATGTATATGTGTACGGTGTATTTTGCGAAGTTTATTATGTCTTTTTTTATTGTATTGTAGTCACCATCCGCCTAGATACGAATATCCCGCCCGCCCTACTGCCCAAGGTAAATGTAATACTAAAAAAATTCAAGAATTAATTCACAAGTCACACAACCAATTAAGAATAGGCCGTTTACACAAAATGACGGGCGATTTCGTTCGCGAGCGCTCGACGGCCGTGGAAATTCCAAATGTAAATGTTGGAAATTTATCACTTCCCTTATTATATCTTAAGAAATTTTTAAAGAGCGAGTAAATCCCCGTGAGAATTGCCCAGACCTGATTTAACGGGGTTCGATTTATGTTTGGAGAGCACGCGAGTAACGCCCGCTTCTAAATTTGTTGTCTATGGCATGAGCGGTTGGTTGTTTTTCTAATTAAATAATATTATTAATTACTTGTTTTATTAATAAGTCGTGATGGCCTCGAGGTTTAGACACGCGGTCGAGAATCTCGACGGACGCGGGTTCAAACCCCACACACACACACACACACACACCTCCGACTTTTCAAAGTTATGTGTGTATTCGTAAAGAATTATCGCGTACTTTAACGGTGAAGGAAAACATCGTGATGAAACCTGCACACCTAAAATTTCTCAGGAATTTCTTAGGTGTGTAGTCCGCCAACCCGCACTAGGCCAGCGTGGTGGACTAAGGCCTAAACTCCTCAGTTGTAGAGGAGGCCCGTGCCCAGCAGTGGGACGTATATGGGCTGATGATTAATATCTTGAGTGGCTAGTTGGACTTGCAGCAATGTATGTCGCATGGTTTTGTGATATCGGGTATGTTTTCCGGTTCAGGAAGAGAGTTATTCGGCAATGTTCTTCTGAAATTCTTGATTTGAAAATGTGCCCGACAAACGACATCAGGCTTGCCTCCCAACAGATACGTAGGATAATATCATTGGCAAATCGGGGATGTATTTATTCACCCTTATATGCATGATTGAAATAGACAACTTTGATACATCGAAAATATACTAATTGTAATGCCATAGTTTTCAATTAAGAGCACAAAATCGGAAGGATTCGAGATAACTTACACTTGACCCTATGTTAGACGATCAGTCGGCGCTAATGACGCAACCCTTTACCGCTAAGTTTAGGATCGCAGGAAGAATTTCATAGTAATAAATGAAATAACAATGGACATCTAAATATTAACTATATTCCAGCTAACCGCTTCCAACTCGGGCCAAAGTTAGTGACTTAATTGAATTTAGCGATATACGCTCCCTCCTGAATTTCGAAAACGCTCCAAAACAAAAGGATGAGTATTTTAATGTAATTTGAAATTGAGGAAGCTGCCTCAGGTAACTGACGGCAGAAATTAACGATTAGATTTACATTACTACGTTCAATTTATTGTTTTCAAAACAAAAGAATTCATTAAAATACAATAGTATTGTGCATTTAGAAAATATTGTTTCTAGCATTACGTTGAGATGAACTAACGTTCATTAATGATGTTAGTGTTGACGTTGATTGTAATGAAATAAGAATTATTAGTCATTAGTGTAACTTAAAGTGCTTTATCTATCTTTGTTATTTGTTAGTCGTCTACCCATATAGACAAAAAAAAACTTTTTTCTATTATTTCATTACGAAATTCGAGGGTCATAGTAGGTACATCTGGTAAAATTCATTAAAATTCGTTCAGTAGTTAAGGCGTAACAACGCTACAAAAAATACACTTTTGCATTAATAACGTAACTAAGGATTATTGGATAGCAATTCGCCATTTATTTGACAGCCTTGTGGCGCAGCCGGCTAAATACCAGCGTGCGAAACAAGAGGCCGCGGGTTCGATCTCCGCTTCGATGATTGTGTGATCCACAAATATTTGTTTCGGGTCTGGGTGTTTGTGAGACCGAAAAGTCTTTCGTAGTTTGTGATACCCACAACACAAGACTCGTATCTTAATGTGGCGTTAGAACTATGTATGTATGTTGTTGGGTAGGTATATTTATTTATTTATTCGATTACTAAACAATCATATTCAAGGTTCATAAAGGCGTACTATTCTCTAGCCACCGTTTACTGTTATTACCCATATTACATTGATTGCCTCGTGGTCTCGCGGTACAAGTATGTGCCGAGCGATCTAGAGGTCCTGGGTTCGATTCCCGGGTCGGGCAAAGTGTTATTGGGGTTTTCCATTAGGAAATTCTCAGTAGCAGCACGGAGTCTGGAATTGTGCCCGAAAAACGGCAATAGGCTCGCCCCCTATTACGTGGGACTGATACATATGTACCTGGCGAAATGTGGGTGCAAAAATGCACCTCTGCCTACCCCTTCGGGGAATACAGGCGTGAGTTTATGTATGTATGTATGTACCCATATTACATGTTTAATTGGGACTAGTAATCGAACCATTCCATGTTTCTTAATAAATTATTTTTAGTTGATTTCAAAACGGTGGTTGTATCGATTTTGTGAGACTTGCTTTGATTTATTTAAACTATGATGAAAATTATTCTACATAGAAGAGGTTGAGATTTTCATAAGCGTTATTTTGATCGGATGTAATATTTTGAAGTGAAAACTTTAGCCGCGCTGTGCACTTTTTTAGGATGGGTAAAAAATGCTGAACTCGCGTCAGGTCACGTGACTACTTTACTGTAGTTAACTAAGGCCCCTATTATAATATCTGTTGTATCTTTAGCTATCGTGACGGGTCTATTTGTTATTACCTTATGATAAGGGATGATGGGGGTCGTAAAGAAATGATAGTTGTTAATATTAATAATGGTTTGTTTCATGTTTGTATCACTCTGACATGTTATTGTGGTATGTAGTTAATTTTTAATTGTATTTATTAAGAATTCAAAGATAATAATTTGATCGACACCAATTTGGGAACAATTGGCCGTACATATAACCGCACTATGTTCGATTCAAATGTTTGTGTGCTTTTTAAATATTTGTTCCTAGATTCAGTTTTTGTGGGACCAAGCCGTAAGGGGTAAGCAGAGGGGCATTTCTGCACCCACATTTCGCCAGGTATGTATCAGTTCCGCGTAATAGGGGGCGAGCCTATAGCCCTTTTGTCGGGGACATTGACATATCGTATAATAAATTGGCATCAGCTCTTTGTGATCAAAAGTTGCCAGATTCCCAAAACAGGTCAGTCATGGATTTTTTACGTGTGTCGTGGCGCTCGACACCATCAGAGCTGACTTCTCGAATTTTTCAACGTTACCGCTAAAAATATGCTTATCCTTTCGTGGTGATACGAGTAGAGTAAGTATTTGTATATAAACCCCAAACGTCGCTCCTTTCGTCTGCAAAACCAACATGATGAGATGGTATCTCGATCGTAAAGGAGACCATAAAAACCTCGTTCAATCCACAATACAATGAGGTTTTGGCTTTACGAGAACAAAGTGCTTTGGATGCGGTAATGTCTTGCTATAAACAGGTAAAAAATGTCACTTATTTTGAAGATTGCTAAAGATATTTATGCTTTCATTACCATCATCATGACAACCCACAAGTCCCACTGCTGAGCACGGACCTCCTTTACTGCTGAATCCTAAAAAAATCCTAAGAACTTTTTTAGGTGTCAGGTTTCCTCACGGTGTTATCCATCACCTTTACAGAACGAAGAACAAAGAGTTTTCATAGTGAAATGTTTGTGTAATGCTGTTTGTGTGATCCACAATTATTTGTTTCGGGTCTGTGTGTTTGTGAGACCGAAATGTCTCTCGTAGTTTCTGATACCCACGACCCACGACACAAGATTAGTATCATAGTGTGGGGTCAGAACTATGTATGTGACTGTTGGGTCTGTTTATTAATTCCATTTTCTCAGATCCGTTGTCTCAATTGATTAATTGCCGATTCAACATCAGTTGCTCCCTACATATCGTCAGGTCGTGTAAAGTCGTTTTAAAATCGTTTTCTCTCAACTCGATCGTTGTTCCGAGCGCGGAACCAGCGACGAATACAAGGTTCGCTTTTACGACCACCGACACGACACGTGTTCGTTAACCGGGACGTAAACTGATCGTTACGGAGTCGTTACGTCGCCCGCGTAATGTGCCCGCCTCTCGTTGAAAGCCAGATGCTGAGTTGGTCGACTGAACGTGGGTCAGTTCCATTTCACTGTAAAGGTATTATCATTAAACCATTTTGAATTTGGAATTGGGTTTTGATTTTCTGCGGGTTTTATATATTGCTAGAAGAAAGCGTTGAAGGGCAAATTAAACTTTGTCTAGGATGAAATTTGATTATAAGATCTCTTTTGAATTGAAGATTAGTTTAAAATTAAGTTAACTTGCGCATGTATCCCCGAACGGGTAGGGAGACATGTATTTTTCCACCCACGTATTGCCCGCTCTGTTTTAAGTTCGATGTAATAGGAGGCGAGTCTATTGGCATTTTTCTGATACCTACTAGGGAATCCTAATAAAACTTTAATAACACATTTCGACCCAGAAATCGAATTCGTTACCTATATGTATATCCCATGGTTCTTATTTGTGCCACAGAGTCAATGATGCCTACCTAATTGTGTTTCTTTGTAAATAAATCCCACGAAATTTCCATCTGAATTCGCCCACGTCATATATCCATAGTGATTGTAAAACTTAATAGTTCTTGTATATTGTATGTTACTACGTGTCTCTTAACTGGAAAGTGGTTTGTCGTTTCACTATTATTGATGCGAAATTCGCGTCCGAACCGTTTGGGGCCGGTTTAAATTAAACTACTGTTTTATGGATAAAATATTTAGTAGAAAAACATTGCCTGGCGTTTGGTGATGATGATGTAGTCCGCCAACCCGCACTAGGACAGCATGGTGGACTAAGGCCAAAACCCTCTCATTTGTAAAGAAGGCCCGTGCCCAGCGGTGGGACGGTATGGGCTGATGATGATGTGTATTAGTAATACATTTTGAAGTGTGTGTAGTTACTTATGGAGTAAAAATAGAACAGTTCCATTGATACAACAATGCAGCCAAGAATAGCCAGACAGAAAGGCCGAGGAGGCGGGGTAACCGTGCCAAAACCATGATCTATATTGCACACTCTTCTAAACACCTACTTCTAAGCGCCATTACCGATCTAAATTCCCGTTGGTTTCTACGACAAAGCAACATAAATATAGTTTTATGTGGTGGAAAACTGTAATAAAATTGACAATGACTTATTAAGGCTTATCAAAAAAATATTTACTTAATTACCTCAATTAAAAGGGTAACACGACGTTCACTGTTGTAGAAACATATATAAACTTTCTATTAATCTACAAAAATATGTATAAATATGTATAAAAATATATATCGATAGACAACCATTTTTGTAGACATGCAAAATGCGTTCCTAAAATTATATTTTTTAGTGAAAACTCTGTTATTATTTTGTGTCAAACTCTTAGAGACTATGGCAGATAAATGACGCGTTATAAAACTTGGCCGAGTGCACATTATGGAACTTATAAGTGTAAAATGACACAAGTTTGTTCCCGGTTAATGATGTGCCTCTCAGGTGAGGTAGAGTCACGAGTTACGGATGAGTGTGTCTTGCATAAGTTTGTAGAGTCGGAACGTAGGCGCTCTTGTTGGAGGACGCGTCGCCGCTCTATCATTTACGCTGACGGACGACCCCGCTTTACACACTGCTTGGTAGTGGGAAGAATAAGTCAAATTGTTGTAAGGTGTGTACGGTACATAAAAATATGTACATATATCGATTATCATAGATCTTAAAATGTTCCTGTATCTCATATTAATCTGAAGAAAGAAGCATTTGTTGCTAGCACATAACAATAACAACATCTGTTAACAATCATCATCAGCCCAAATACGTCCCACTGCTGGGCACGGGCCTCCTCTACAACTGAGAGGGTTTAGGCCTTAGTCCACCACGCTGGCCTAGTGCGGGTTGGCGGACTACACACCTAAGAAATTCCTAAGAACTTTTTAAGTGTGCAGGTTTTATCACGATGTTTTCCTTCACCGTTAAAGCAAGTGATAATTCATTTTGAATACACACATAACTTCGAAAAGTCAGAGGTGTGTGCCTGGGGTTTGAACCTGCGACCGCCGAAATTCTCGACCGCGCACCTAAACCTCGAGGCCATCACTGCTACCTGTTAACAATAACAAATAACAATAAAAAAATAAAAAAATAGAAAAAAGAAAACAATAAAAATATAAAATTGCGCCAGAAAAGGTACTTTCCATTCAGCTACATGCTGCAGTAACGCTTGAACGATACTGCAACGCTGATCTTCGACGGGAGGCCCAAGCGACTGTCGGTGCCTATCTGAATCTCTTCTGATCTTATATCTTTTTGGTGAGGTCAATATGCCATCTTAGAAGCCATATTTAGGTCAAAGAAAAATAATAAATTGGTGATCGTAAAAATTGCCTCATTACAAGATTAATGTAGTTGTAATCCCATTCCACTTTATTTCTTGCAAAATTTACATAGACTCAAGTTAATTTATCAGTTTTAGTTCAGTGATACGGTAAATCGTATGATGTTGTGGGTTAACAGTTTTGACATTTTCTTAGGGTTAGAATAGTCGCGGTAATTTATTAAATATGATGATATCCAAAATAGGCTAGGAGAAAGAATGTAGATTTTCATGTAAAGGTGACATTTAAAAATATATGTAGGTATACTAGGTTAAAAAGGAAATAAGATTAATGTAATCGGTTCATGATTATTGTTATTTAGGGACAAGTGTTTCATATTTGGGCGGTCTGATCTTGCAATAGTCTTTCACTTCCTTGCCGCCCACCTTGAATCTTTAGCTCTTAAATATCATTCGACCTTTCCATAAAAGGGGTAGTTTGCTTGCTTTATATAATTACACTGTAATGAGGAATATCTATCTTTGAGAACTTACATGTATGTACGTTGATATACATGTATATAAAGGGTTTAAATAGACCGTGATCGAAAACTGAGGTAAACAGGTAATAATAAAAGTGATTACAAAAACATTGATGATTTAAAAAATGCGAAAAAAAGCTTTTTCCTCATCACAGTCTATTTAAGACTTATAAAAAGCCCTAGAAATAAATTTATGTTAATATTTTGTGATGTTATACAATAACATAGGTAATGATTAAAACGTCAATTTATTTATTTATTTTTGGGCATTTTTTAGCGCTAACGTGTTTGTAATCGCCGTAACTATTATCTGTCTTAGCTTTTGATCACGGTCTTCTAACAACCTGTATAAAGATAGAATTAGAAAAATAGCCACCGACTTAAAAATAAAAAAAAAAAACAGTCGAGAGAATTGAGAATACAGATAAAGAGTTGGCGAATTTTCCCAGCCGTGTGTATCTCAAGTAACTCGTGTGACTAATGACTTAGAAAACTACGTTCACGGTTTTGTCTGCAGCCCACTTGTCTTAAGTTTTTTCTATTAAAATAACTTGGAACTGGGGCTACGTCAGCGCCTTTGTGTTAAAAGTTAAATTCGCTTACCACCGGACGCGCACTCGTGGGAAATACACCAGGTTAATGCTGTTAAATATTTATATCCGTTAGAAGTAGAGCGATCGACTCGCTAGTGGTTACTGCTTATTGGTAGTGTATGTTTCCAAGACTTTCGAATATGTTTACTTAGGATTGAGTTATTGATTTCGTAGGATACTGCAATTTTTTTTAATCGATCTAAAATGTTTTTTTTTTTTTTTTTTAAATAAAAACCACAGCTGTTCTTAGCTAAGGAGGTAGTCAAAGCTCAATTGTAACCAACGCTGACAAAAGGGTCACATGAGACCAGAATTAATGTTTTTGAATTTTCAAAGACACGAGCATAACATGTTATTGACCTAAAGGTTGACTGGGAGAGTCTCTATACTGCATTAAGTCGGAATTTATTCTACTAGTGCAAAAATTGTCAAAATAAATATAAAGTTAGTATGAATACATTTTAATTTTATATTTTAGGATACAATTGCAATATAATGTGAACTTGATATTTTCTTAAAAAAATTAAGGACATGTGAAGGTTTTCAGTTTTATTTTGACTAGTGTCATCTTATACAACCTAATCTCTCTCCTCAATGGGCCAGATATTTCATCAGTGAGATCAAAACATCTATTTTATTTAAGGCAATTGCACTCGACCAGCATGGTTGTCTTGCCCTCCTCAGTTGTGGTGGAGCACCGTGTCTAGGAGTGCATGTGTACAAAAGAAATCCTAGCCGTTCCTTTTACCAAAAAAGGTCATAATAACAAGACGATTTTATTTGAAAAGTGTATGGAGAATATGTCGCTCTATTTCCTCCGCGTCCTCAAGTTTATGACGTACGGTCGCCCCTGTCACTAGCATTTACCCTTTCTGACTTTAATAAAGGCGTCATGTAAAATATTCCACCCTTTTTCATACGTTTTATTAAATGTCATGCGTTTAAGTGTATTTATTTGGTCTTTTAGGACATTGAATTGTTATTTTTTATTTTGATGGGTTTTTCAAGGTTCGTTTTTGGGATTCAATTCTGCGATCGAAATGTCAGTTTCCCTTGAAGCCTTTAATGCTTGTAAGTATGAGGCTTCTGAATTTTTCATGCCGTTATTCCTAGATTTTGTACAACGGTGGTCCGACGACTTGAGAAAGGTGGCGGGTAACGGATGGATGAGGGCTGCTCAAGACCGGGATGGTCTACGTTGGGAAGGCCTACGTTCAGCAGTGGACGGCGATAGGCTGAGTATAATAATATAATTATAATATAATAATGTCCGTAGTTTAATTTAACGTCATGGTGTCAGGATTAACCTGTATAAAAATCTGACTATAATATTATAGTTAATACCTTTTCTTTATTTATAAGGTCGGTCGCGAAAGAAGGGTTTATTGTTAATATTTCGAGTAATAACTTGAAACCATCAATTACAGTTTTTAATGCCTCTGCAGGTGTGGTTCTGAATAGTCGCTATACGGTTTATTGTTGCTATAAACTAGGAATGTTAAGGCTATTGAGAAACAAAATTGGACAATTATTTTTTATAAGACATTTATTATTAAGCCGACCCGTTGGTCCCACGATTTATATGCACGCCATGCGGTTAAAAACACGGCTTCGATTTTGGTCTCGAGCAAGTGACTTGGGTTTTTCAATTCAAATTCTCAGCATGATGAAGTCTAGAAATATACTCAGGAAACAACGAACTAGCCTTTTATCATCAATCATCTTTTATCATCAATAAGCCCTCTGTTTTGTGGGATCTAAAAGAAAACAGTTGGTGAAATATGCTTTGGAAAACCCCAATAACACTTTGCCTGACCCGGGAATCGAGCCCAGGATCTCTAGATCGCACGGCACATGAACCGCGAGACCACGAGGCAGTACTTCTGTAATATACTCGTACATACCTGTGCATTTTTGGGTATACGAGCGTGAGTGCGTGTTGGTCTGTTTATTAAAAAACCCATAAAGATCCGTGTGATTTGGGCGTGCTTACAAACATACACAAATACATAAAAACCCAGACCAAGCTAAACATTTGTCGCGTACAAAATTGTACAAACTCCATCGAATGTGAACAGAAATTCAGTTAGCGCGAGATAGAATTCTAAAACAGCTCTCAGTGAGCCTTAAAGAAAGCATTGACATGAATACAAAATCCTGGCTTACCGTTCGGGAAACACAAGTTTCTGGGTGACTGCTCGATAGAACCTGTTTGGGTGCCCGATTGACCCATTTACTAACAATGTGAATGGCTTGTTAATATTTGAATCTGTGGCTTTCTGTGAAATGCGGAAGGGATCTGTGTTGTAGAATGATTTTGATTATTTGTGGAATGATTTATTAAATCATATTTGACTGCCTCGGTCTTGCGGTACAAGTATACGCCGTGCGATCTAAAGGACGTAGGTTCGATTCCAAGTCGGGCAGTGTTATTGGGTTGTTATATTAGGCAATTCTCAGTAGCAACATGGAGTCTGGAAATCTACTCGATAAACAGCAATAATATAACGTGGGACTGGTACATACCTAGCCAAATGTGCAGAAATGCACCTCTGCCAACAGGCGTGAGGTTATGTATCGTGTATATTTGATTGTAATTTTAATATTATTAAATTTGTAATAAAATAAAATAAATAAAGTCGTGATGGCCTCGAGGCTTAGGCACGCGGTCGAGAATCTCGACGGTCGCGGGTTCAAACCCCAGGCACACACCTCTGACTTTTCGAAGCTATGTGTGTATTCACAATGAATTATCACGTACTTTAACGGTGAAGGAAAACATCGTGAGGAAACCTGCACACCGAAAAGTTCTTAGGAATTTCTTAGGTGTGTAGTCCGCTAACCCGCACTAGGCCAGCGTGGTGGACTAAGGCCTAAACCCTCTCAATAGTAGAGGAGGCCCGTGCCCAGCAGTGGGACGTATATGGGCTGATGATGATAAATAAAATAAAATCTTTTTGCTTTTTATCTCTATCAGCCTGTATGTGTGCTGGACAAGGGCCTCTACTACTTCGACACATTTATTTATTTATTGCTATATTAATGTTTCATTGGTCTTGGTCTCGATATCAGGTTGATTATGATTGGTTTTCCCTTAGGAAATTCTCAGAATTATCACCAAGTCTGAAAACGTGAGTATTAAACAACACGTGTTTATTTTTTTGGGATTAAAACACAATTGTTAAAACCTACTCCGATTCTTTCAGGGACAGAGGCGTGAATAATTATTTGTAAAAATATTTTGTAAAATTATCGTTTACATAACAGTAAGCAGGGCTATGTTCGAGCACCATTCGACAGATACATATCAAATAGACGCCCATTAAAGTATTAACCGCAGAAGCCGCATGCGTCGGCCTATACATTATCCATTACCGCTTGGTTATTATAGAAAAAACGTATCATATTTTAAAAGGGCTCTTTATCAGATTAAGTATCATCATCATCATCATCATCAGCCCATATACGTCCCACTGCTGGGCACGGGCCTACTCTACAACTGAGAGGGTTAGGCCTTAGTCCACCACGCTGGCCTAGTGCGGGTTGGTGGACTACACACCTAAGAAATTCCTAAGAACTTTTAGGTGTGCAGGTTTCATCACGATGTTTTCCTTCACCGTTAAAGCAAGTGATCATTCATTGTGAATACACACATAACTTTCGAAAAGTCAGAGGTATGTGCCTGGGGTTTGAACCTGCGACTGCCGAAATTCTCGACCGCGCGCCTAAACCTCGAGGCCATCACTGCCTTAAGTATAGAATGCCTTTTTTATCTAGTTAAATGTCAGTTTCTCCATTCTAGATGGCTATATGTTATTCTCATGTTCAGTACAATAGTCTGAGCTTCTATTAATAAGCTGCTCTAATTTGGAAAATTTAGTTTTCGTATCAATATTGTAGACTACCTTTTGATTAGAAAGAGCAACACTAGTTTCTTTACCGTTCTTCTTTAGTGATGACTGCCTTCAGAATAGGGTGGTAAATTAAATTTTGAAATTACTGAATATAAGAGATGTATTTGAAATTTTATAGATTCAATAAATATTACTCCACATAATATAGTTGAAAGACCAGGTCTTAGTCCGCCAAGCTGGCCTACTATCAGTTGGTGGACTACACGTACGTAAGAAATTTCTTGAGGATATATTTATTGCGTGCAGGTTTCCTTCAGCGTTAATCTATTAATAAATTTTAATGAATACTCACACAAATTCGCAAAGTCAATACGTATTAAAATAGAATTTACAACTAGCAAAATCGTTTGTCGCACAGAAAAAAAAGAATCAAATGTTTCATAGTTCTCGAGTTCGATATTCGGGACGAGTAAGTTATTGTTTTTTTTTGTCAGGAAACTTTTAATAACATTACGGGGTTTGGACTTTCCTGTAAATGGCAACACTCTCGCTCTATATTGAGACAAAATAATTGGTAAAACTTCAGTATAGGATACCTTTGAAAATAAATCTAAAACATTCCATCACATTAGTCGGCATCATGTGACCAATTAATTGCTTTTAAGAGTGCCTCTTTTATTCCCGGTTATTTTGTGAATTTACCTGACCATGCCAGCATTAATTCAGAAAACGGGCTTTTAAAGAGTAATTTGTTAAAAGCTAAAGGTTTGGGTATGGAACACATGAAAGTGAGATTATCCGGCCTACTTTACATGCTATATGGAACGTGTGTGAGTTTCATTCAAATGCTCAACTAATGTAATATGTAATAAAATTATTTGTGGTAATATGGACAATATGACAATTGAGTGAAAAAGACAAGCTAAGTCATATGGTCACATATCACTGGTGAAATACTCAGATTACTCACAAACTTTTTAAAGAAATAATTTAGTATACATTTGTTTATTCATTTTTTGTATAAAAAGCTTCTTTTTATTTCTGTATGTGATCGTGGGAGTCAGAAACTACATGAGTGTTTTCAAGTTTACGAACACATAAACCAGAAAAAAAATTAAGGTATAAAAATCACAGAAACATTTTTATTATTGCGGAGAACGAATTCGCGGACTCTATCTACAAGTTCCAGTATATAACCATTAACAATAAAGTATAAACGGCTATTAACATTCCCAAAGCCATACATCACGGGTCAAGTCACAACGGGAAGTATCAGATACGCGAAACAGACGACAACCGTGGTATCTCCCGCAATATTTCAACCTTAAAAATTCTTACCAAATACTTATACCGGTAAGAGAAAACGATAAATATTAGAGCTTACGTGGACGCTTTATCGCGCGGCGAGGCGGCAACCGTGAAAAACGGATAAGCGCGGAATCCCCGCAAATCCCGTTGCCTGAAAACTTTCGGGACGATACCGCTGTGTGTGCTAGGCTTATATCCTGGATGTCGGCTATCTGTAAGGCTGGGTGCACACGAGACGCTCACCTGTCAATCTTACAGCGCATCACTGTCAGCGGTGTGGGATTTGCGCGTGTTTTGACGTTTCAGGCTGAAAGCGGATAACGCCTTTCCGTTGATATGGCTTTATGAAATAGAGCGGAATAAGTTAAGGTATTGTTAAGTATCGATCGTATGAAATGTAGACATAAATAAATTTAAAAGTTTTTTTTTGTTATAAAAACAAAGGAGTTTGTAGATTGCATTTTTTTCTAATATTTTCTATTTACCTGGCGTTATCCCGGCTGGAGCCAACGGAATGTACTCGACTTTGCCCGATCTTTAGCATATTATATAGTTAGAGTATTGGTTTCCTATGGCTTTTTTCTTACACTAATGAATATTTATATTTTTCATTTATAAACAGATTCCCGAGCATGGAATAAACTGTTTTACCTTTCTTCAAAATCTTTTTTTGTGCCTTATATTATCATTTAGTAGCCAGAAAATAGTTCCATTAATATTGAATTTTAAAAAGAATTTATTTTAAGAAAGTGAATAAAAACTAAAAACTTATAAATAATAATATTGTAAAGTGAAAAAATAAATATGTAGGTACTTACTGTAATTTTAATAGATATATAAATATGAAATAAGTGACGGATTTTGAATTGAGTTTTCTTTTAAAATAAAAACGTCTAAAAATGAGTAGGTACATTCTTAACTTAACGTATATAAAAGGTGTGTATTGCCCTCACAAAACCGATACACACTGCCGCCGCATTCAGCAAAGCATTGAAACTTGTCGTACTTCGTTTTATAACAATATTTTTATTAGTATGTAATAGATAGTTGTATGTACTTTCAACTATATACTTCAAACTAATAAAAATAGTGGAAATCTGCAAATTGTAGTAGTGTAATTTTTCCCCTTTTTATACAATAAATGATGTCGATAACCACTAACTATGCCGGCACAACGGCTAAAGCCTTTCAGTTGCTTATGGCTAGTATTATGAAAAAATCGTATAATACTTGTTCCGCGGATCGTAGATAGCAACTGCCCAGCTGTTAGTATGGCCTTTAATGCTATATAGTTCAAAACTGGAGGGGTTCGACATCTTCTTTTGACTTCGTTTTTGGACGGCCAGGGAAACTCTTTCTGGCTTTATTAGCCTTACTCCTTAACCTGCGTTTTAAAACGCGACTGTGGTGTGTCTTTGCAGACCATGTTCCTAATCTCCGTGGTTTAACTGCATTGATTATAATTTCTTCAAAATCACGGCAGCTCGCACTAGGCCAGCATGGTGGACTAAAACCTAACCTACCTCTCATTTATTGAGGAGGCCCGTACCCAATAGTAGTATGATGATATACTCGTAGGTGTATACACCGTAATACGTCATCGTTAATGTAGGTAAATACATAGTTTTCTCTGAAGCAACCCAACATACATAAGTCCTTAGATTGATGCCAAAAGCAAAAAGCACTAAGCGGGACCCGCATCAATTATTACCGTAAGTCCGTTACCCAAATTCAATTATTTATAATTACGCCGGTAAATTCTCGTAAAAAATTAATTAGCCGACTTCGGGCCTTGTGTCTAATGCGAATAATAAATTTCTTTGAACCAAAAGGAGCCTGTTTATTAAATAACCGCAGCTTTGTTTACGTGTGTGTACAAAGAGTTAATTTTCTTCCTCATTCCCCTTTATTTCTTCTCGTAAATAATTTATGAGGGGGCTCACAATAATTTTGTTAAAGTGATTACGTGCGTGACACTTGTAGCGGTGTTCCTCCTTGTTTCCCGTTTATTCTATTGTTAGACGTATTTTATATGGGTTTTGTATTTTATCTTGTTAGATGTTGTTGTTTTAATAAATCAATTTATTTATGCTTTATTGTACACGCAGCAAAAGAACAAAAAGAGTATTGGTAACATAAAAGTAAGGTAGTGTCATAAATGGCGGCCTCATCGCTATCGGCGATTTCTTCTTGGCAAACGTTATATAGACTGAGGTAGAAGCATAGATAATATAGTTCATAATGTTTTTGTTAAACAATTTTGTAGAAAAAAACGAAAGAACCCTTGGATAAACGTTTGTAAAATTGTTTAGTTACTAGACTTGTATCACGGTGATGACTATGATCAGTTTAATACCATTCGCCTTTGTTAACAGCATTTACAACTTAACGTTACTCCGAAAAATACACAGTTCCGTCGAGGTCTCGGATTCAATTTCTCAGGGGCGATATATTTATAAGACAGCGTCGTGGCGCAGTTGGCTAGACACTAGCTTGCGAAAGAGGCCGCGGGTTCGATCCCCGCACCGAAGCAAAGGGTCAGGGTGTTTGTGAGACCGAAAAGTCTCAAGTTAGTGTGGGATCAGAACTTTGTTTATGACTGTTGGATGTGTTTATTTATTTCAAACAAGACATTAACCAATAGCATGTTTCCCTACGCCAATACCAACATTGATCCTAGCCTCAATACCGACCGAACCCGACCAAAGCATTAAATATCCAAACTGATCGATGACGTTGTGCATACGTCATAGTGTGTCGACAAATTGCACAGTTGGGTCTTCGTTGGCTGACTAATGTGCGTAATGCGTATAATTCGGACGGTGTGCGACCGCTCGCTGGACGCAGTTATTCAGCCCCGGCTCACCGCTAACAGTTGATTGGCAAGTGGTTTTATATAGGGAATTAATTTTGCTTGCAGTGTCTTGTTTACGTTTGTGTTGTGATTGGTCATTGCATGAAACGGTCTATTGATGAAATGTCTAATTGCTCTCTTATTAATCTACTAATTGTCTCTAAAATCTCAACATACATTAGTAACTCGAAATAACCTTCGTATCATCTACTAATGATAATTTCTATCGGGTCAAATATTGGCTCCGAAATCGCCAGCTATCGGTGTCGGTTCTAACACCTAAAGAATTAGGTCAGCGATACGTTGGTCGGTTGTCGCGCGCAACGAGTTTTATATCCGATACGTCAACTGCAAAGAGCCGTGTTCCGGTCTCACAACTGGACTATTCTTCAATCGTTCAATTTCGTTCGTTCAACGCGCTGAAAGAAGAGCGGCGGATTCATTTACCGTACAAGACAAATGTTTGCGTGATTTACAAATATTTGTTCGTGAGTCCAAAAGATGTGAGTGGACGGAGACGGATGGAAGGCCTTTGGTCAGTAGTGTGGCTATAATAATCTATACAAATAAATAAAATTGGAGTGTCTGTTTGTAATATTAAAAAAAAACTTTTTTACTGAATGCATATAGATGTATACACGGTAAACGGTACATATACTTATTATTTACTATTGGCTACTTTTATTTTAGAACTTTACAATAACTTTTTTGTTAAATTTCACGAGGACGAAGTCGCGGGAACAGCTAGGAAATAAGTTTGGAAAATTATTGAGTTGCATATCAGTAGATAAGTCAGATCAATTAGTATGATAATTTCACCAAAGACCACAATATTTGCATAAATTTTGTTCCTTCGAAAGCCGTCTTCATCAGCTTCTTAACCTATTTCCTTATATTTTCCGATGTTTTGTTAAAAGCCCCAAAGCCCTTACTTTCTTGTGATGAGTAATGTAATTACCCTTCACACAAAAGATAAATAATATACATCACAAAACTGAGCTATTACCGAATAATCTGAGATTGCAAAAAATCAACCACGTATTTCCAGTGTACATTGTTGGTAGATAATTTTACTTAAGTGAAATATTAAATATCACTATTATTAAATAAAATAAACAAACAAATGTAATAAAATTCTCCGCATCACCCATACTATGTGTTGGTAACCAACCCTCAGTGGTTTTGTAAGTTAAGCCGAGCATTATTTATGTTTCCACAGGCCATCCATCTCGAGTATCGTATTAGAACTTGTTTAATCTAGGGAAGTAAGCACGATCCGCCGGTGGTTCCGAACATGGAAACACCATTCCCAACTTGGCTAATCCCTGACTTGTTGAAGTCATCTTGTTTTATCGCGTGGAATTGGGTGTTTTTATCATACATGTCGTCACATACTTATTTACTTACATTTTCTTGTATCAACAAAAATTATATGGAGAAACTAAACTTAAGATTTGTGTATATGGAAAGTCGTGATCGCCTCGAGGTTTGGGCACGCCGCGCCGTCGAGAATCTCGGCGGTCGCGGGTTCAAACTTTTTGACTTTTCAAAGTTATGTGTACTTTAACGGTGAAGGGAAATATCGTGAGGAAACCTTCACATATAAAAGTTCTAAGGAATTTCTTGGGTATGTAGTCTGCCAACCCGCACTAGGCCAGTGTGGTTGACTAAGGTCTATACCCTCACAGTTGTAAAGAAGGCCCGTGCCCAGCATTGAGTCGTATGATGCTGGGCTGATGATGCTGGGAGTTCAAAACTATGCACGCTCTTATGATTGTGATACTTATTGCAAGATTTTGTAGATATGGATAGATATGGATTATGGTTGTCTTTTCATCTGGAGTTCATCTTATTCCTTAGTATGAGAAAACTCATAAAATGACACGATAGATGTGAAGCTAAAATAAGTCTGAATAGTTTCCGAACCGTAAAACTTTGAGTACACACAAAATCAATATGTAAGCATTAACATATTCAAAATGGGAGCCTATATGAAAACATATTTTTGCCGTCCTAAGAAAACACGGTGGCAATAACTTCATTGATATACATTCCCATTCGTCCGGTGGCCGGCTGATCCGAAACACAAGCAAACCGGCCAAGCCGGAATATCAACGTTTTTGTGGTGGTTTTTATCAGGCGTCGAATCACCGCAGCTCTTCGTGTTTATTTTCATGGCATTTTGCGAGCTAAAATTAAAATTTATTTTTGGAACAGTTTGTGTAGCCGTTTCGTTGACCCATTGGATAATATTATTTACTTTCATACATACATACATAAACTCACGCCTGTCTCCCGTTAGGGTAGGCAGAGACTATAGAGCGCCAAATGCCACGGTCCAAACACACCTCTTTCGCTTCCTCCACTGACATTATCCTCTTCATGCATGCACGTCGGTTTCGAGGACTCTTTATATTGCCCTTTTTCAGTAAATTACCTATATGCTCTTTATAGGTGCACCTGGGCCGTCCTCGACCGACTTCACCATTCACTTCCGCACAGTAAATCTCTTTCGTAATTCTGTTTTCAATATTATAGAATAATTACTAAGGGACTTTATATTTTTAGCCGTTTGATAGAGATTAAGTATAAAAGTTTTAAAAGATTCGTAGTGGCTCGAGCAAAAAAATTTTGTTCCACGATTGTGTCTATTTAGTAATTTCTGTGGAACCTTCGTATTTATTAGATCCTGAGGGATGATAGAATAAGGAAAATTTTTGAACCAATTTTTGGAGCTCAAAACCTCTTTAGTTGTATTAGTCTTATGTCCAGCTCTTAGGTATTTAGGAAGAAAATTTTTAGAAGTTATACTTCTTTAGGCGCGTTATGAAAAAAATATGAAATAATGAAGTATAACTTAACTACATAAGTACACGCACACATTTTTTTTAATACTGGCAATGGCATTGACCGCCTCAGCGCCTTATGAAAAAAAAAAGAAATTAAATGTTTGGATATAGGGAGCCGCTATCTCACAGAAGCAAAATCAGGCGGAATGTTATTCGAGACAACGCAGTTATTGACGTTGAAATGAGAGCCGATAATCCTTTACTATCTCTGCTTCATTCGGTTTGATTCACGTGAACCTGTCGATTTTGTCATAACTTTTGAATGAACTACTAGGATGACACGGCAACTGCCGGTCGTTGTGGAGATAAAGTCACTTTATGGCATTGGCTGGTTTTTGAATAAAACCTGCGACTATTTTTAGATAATCTGTTCCAAAAAATATATATATCAGTTTGATCTATCGTAGTTGGAAAAATAGAATCTCTCTGTAAAGTTAATTAGTGATATGGCCCAGCTAAATGGTAGCAGTAGCATTCAACAATTAAAAACAAGATAAATAGGTGCATACTATTTGTGTTAGATTTTTTTAAATATTTCCAGTTCAAATTCTGTAAAATTTAAAAAAAATATTTTCATTACGAACTCTTTTGAAAAATATTCGAAATTCAAACGTAGGTCAGTCGAGCGCGCGGGTGCTACTGAGTAATGACCATATTAAAAATGGCGTGCACTGCACAGATAAAAATATAGTTACATTTACTTCAAAAATTCTCTGCAGCGCAGTTTATTAGTTGTAAAAATAAATTGCCACTCCGCTACTGAAAGATTCTGAGCGCACGTTAAATTTAATTTCTTAAATTAACTGGAAAACTGAGTGCCTTCAGAGGACATAATTACTGCAATTCGATTATGTAAAAATATTTTTATATTTTAAATTGATGTAAAGGCTAAAGTGCATAGTATTTCTTTCTATTTACAGTCCTTTATATTTTTTTATTTTTCCATCATTAATACTATACAACTGAAGTGACTCTTTTATGCTTTAAATATCAGTATAGCGTTTATTTTATTTTTTGATTTTATGCTGGGGCAAAGATATTCACGTGATGAATTCTAGGGGCTAACTTATCGGCATTTGACACCGTATTCAACGCTGCATATTCAAAGTTTTTGACATGTCAACTTGATTATATCTTATATCTTTAAATGAGCAATTCTTGTATATATATAATTGGAATCTCGGAATCGGCTCCAACGATTTTCATAAAATTTAGTATATAGGGGCTTTCGGGGGCGATAAATCGATCTAGCTAGGAATCATTTTTAGAAAATGTCATTTGGAAGAAAAATAACAAAAAGGAGGCGTTTGAGTAGACTCTTCCTGACATCTATTGGCGAATTGGCGAATAATAATACTATTTTTTGTGAGCAACTAATAGCTTTAACGACACAACAGCAGATGGCGTTGTTAAGTAACATTATTCATATTTCATCATTTTATTAGTAATTCGTACTTAAATATAATTTACAAAAAACACAATTTAAAAAAAAAAATCCGAGCAAAGCTCGGTCATCCAGGTACTTTATTTAATATATGCAACAAATACGCTGTACATATTTTACACATAAAGCGATAGAGGTATATTTCTACTCCCTAGGTTCGCCACTGATTGGGTATGTCTTACGTTCGGCCTTGTGTCCATGATGCTTCTAGCCCACCGCGTTTTTCCTTGCCATAACCCGCTTTCGCTTCGATAAAAAAAGGTATTATAAATAAGCTGCTAAGTGCGCCTACTAAGAATTTCCTTAGAAAAGACCTGTAGTCCAACCGGGAATCGAACCCAAAACCTCTCGATCGCTAGTTGTACTTTTTGCCGCGAACCAGATGAGCAGAAAGCAAAGCAAATTAACTTATTCTTGTTGTGGTACTATTAAGCATGATGAGTTTTAGTATAGAACGATGCGCTTGCTTCTTACAGGTATATACATACAATATACAAACTACAGTATTTAACAATATTATACGAGTAGAATACATATGTATTCTACATGTACATATGTACATAACCTCACGCCAGTATTCCCCGAAGGGGTGGGCAGAGGTGCATTTCTGCACCCACATTTCGCCAGGTATGTATCAGTCCCACGTAATAGGGGGAGAGCCTACAATTCCAGACTCCGTGGCTAATGGAAAACCCAATAACACTTTGCCCGACCCGGGAATCAAACCCAGGACCTCTAGATCGCACGTCACACACTTGTGCAGCGAGACCACGAGGCAGTCGAGTATACGAGTAGAATACAACCATAAAAGGTATAGGTATAGCACGGATGTCGATCTAAAACATACAAATTCCATAAATGGTATGGTATGGTAAATACGTGGTTGTTCAATCAGCAGCGACGATTAACAAATTAATTAAAATTCGCGCCGCGTTTACATCACGTTTCGTACACATGCCAGGAACCGCGGTAAGCTTCCCAATTTAGCAAGTGAACCAACCTCGGGCCAACAATAATGCCTAATGAATATTTTAAAATGCCATTTGAAATATATTATTTTTTATATTTCCAAAGGCATATAATTTTTTATATGCCGTTGGAGCAGACAAGTGTTGGAGTGGAGACCGCGCTTAGGTAGACGTAGTGTAGGACGTCCTGCAGCACGATGGTCCGACGACTTCAGAAAGGTGGCGGGTAGCGGATGGATAAGGGCTGCTCAAGACCGAGATGGTTGGCGCCTACTTGGGGAGGCCTTCGTTTAGCTGTGGACGGCGATAGGCTGAGAATGAATGAATGAATGAATATTTTCAAAATGCGTGATTGTATACAGGATTAGGAAGTTGTGATGGCATCGAAGTTGAGGCACACGCTCGAGAACCTCGACAGTCGCGGGTTAAAACCTCAGGCACACACCTATGACTTTTCAGAGTTATGTGTGTTGAATACACGGTAAGGAAAACATCGTGAGGAAGCACAACTAAAAGTTCTTAGGAATTTCTTAGGTGTGTAGTCCACCAACCCGCAATAGGTCAGCGTGGTGAACTAAGGCCTAAACCCTCTCAGTTGTAGAGGAGGCACGTGCCCAGTAGTGGGACGTATATGGGCTGATGATGATGATAGAGGTGAAACTCTGTATAATACTTCTTGATGATCGGTCTCGAGATATCCCAAGAATTTTCACGGTAAAGGAAAACTTCAAAACAATAGTCAGGTATACACAAGTCTATCAACCCACAGTACTTATCAATCGTAGATGTGGTCCGAGCCCAGCAGTGGGAAGAATAGTGTCTTAGTAGACCGCCTGGCCAGTATTCGTTGAGACATCACTCACTCCTGTTTCTTCTATACCTTCCCTTAGTTACTTCATTAGTCCCTCCTTGGCATAACGTAACGTTCATTTTCAAGTTGTACATTTTTCCTTTCTTGAATTAATTAGAGCCCCCAGTCTACTTTTAATAAGTTTGGAAGTAGCTCCTGTGATAGATAAGCTGAAAGGAAACCGTTTGTCGTGGTGTGGGCATCTTATGAGAAGGAATGAATCATATATATGGTAAAAAAGCAATTATTATGAAAATTGAAGGATGGACAAGCAGAGGAGGGCCTAAGAAAAGATGGATGGAGTGCGTGAGAAAAGATATGAAAGAAAAAGGGTGAATGAAGATAAAAAATACTGCGCCGACCACAAATAAAATTGGGAACAGGGCAAGGGAATGCCGGACAGTCCCGTGGCGTAGTTGACTGGACACCAGCTTGCGAAACGAGAGGCCGCGGGTTCGATCCCCGCACTGAGACAAATGTTTGTGTGATCCACAAATATTTGTTACGGGTCTGGGTATTTGTGAGGCCGAAAAAGTCTCTCGTAGTCTTTTATACCCACAACACAGGACTTGTAACCTAATGTGGGCTCTGAACTATGTATGTGACTGTTGGATGTATTTATTTATTTAATGATTACCTTTTATATAGACGTGAATGTTGGTTTGACGTGAAATTGTCCAACCGATTCCTTCTTCGCAACTTTAATGTAAATTCATTTTCAAATCTAACAAACATGCCAATACTTCAATAGAAATCTATAGGGGAAAAAAATAAATGGTTCTTTAAACAAATCAGACGCGGCCACAGGAGAGCGTCCCTGTTGCCGTAATTAAAAGGGGGGCCGACCCGGGGGAAATCCGCGGTCAAGACGTTCACCTCACTGCAATGTGATTTCCCAGGCCATTGTTCTCTCCCTTAATACGTTGCCCATTTTTTATTTGCTCAGTGAATTGATTGTTCCAAATATATTGATATTTCGTTCTGGTAATTGAGGCACTATGCTTTATGCTGGGGTTTTGTCTGCGTACAGTTTATAATTGAGACGTATGGAATTAGTGAGTGATGGAAATGTCTGATAATATAACTTTAATGAACTACCAGGATGAAATTAATATTGCTATCTTAAAATTATCGGTGTATCGAGAAGACGTGTTTTTCTGTTACGATTTAAAATTACTGTTTTAAAATTGGAAATTTGCTAGTTAATGTAGTGTATTTAATAGTACAGACAGTTCATCCGACTGCCTCGTGGTCTCGCGGTACAAGTATGTGCCGTGCGATCTAGAGGTCCTGGGTTCGATTCCCGGGTCGGGCAAAGTGTTATTGGGTTTTTCCATTAGGAAATTCTCGGTAACAGCACGGAGTCTGGAAATGTGTCCGAAAAACGGCAATAGGCTCGCCCTCTATTACGTGGGACTGATACATACTTGGCGAAATGTGGGTGCAGAAATGCACCTCTGCCTACCCCTTCGGGGAATACAGGCGTGAGTTTATGTATGTATGTATGTTCATCCGATGTACTTACACTAGTGCCACTATATGTGATCCTGCTCTGCACCATCTGCCAGCACTTACACATATCACTCATCACTTGTTTGAGGAAAAATCCCTGAGGCATACGAAATTCGCAATGTCAACACTCGCGGACATCCAAAGTGCACAGAAAAATCTGGAGGACAGTTTTTCGAAACGAATGGCTCAACTAGAAGCACAACTTCACACTGGGGGCACTGCCAAGGACACCGTTGCTCGAGTTGCAGAGGAGTTCCGGAGTTTTAGAGAGCTCATGCTTAATATGCTTCGGCTGCTACGGCAACAAATTACGGAGTGCGTTAATATGGTGGACGCACTGGAGACCAGGCATCGTCGATAAGCGCTGTTATTCCCCGGAGTGCCTGAGGCTGACAAAGAAAATTGTACTGAGGCCGTGTTGACGTTGGTGAACGGTGCCTTGTCGCTTAAGGATATCTCAGTGTCTTCCATCTCAGTTTGCCATCGCATTGGAACGCCGAACAAAGAGCACCATCGGCCTATACTCGTTAGGTTCACTAATGTAAGTCACAGGTCAGCTGTTTGGCGGGCCAAGTCCAAGTTAAAAGGCTCCTCCGCGTCCATTAAAGAGTTTCTGACAAAACCACGACAAATTGTGTTTAGAAAAAGTCGGCAGCACTTCGGTATGCGATCTTGCTGGACACAGGACGGCATTATTGTCATCAAAGTTCTGAATGGAACCTGAATTAAAGTCACTACCGTTGAGGAGCTAAACTCTTTAATGGTTAAGTTTCCGAAGACAGCGGAATTATCTTCGGCGGCCGTAAGTAACCACGGGGCGGCGGAATCATCGCGCTCGGATTTAAAAACGCGCAAGCCGTGATGTTGTAAGTAGGCAACTAACATACTCGTATTATGTCCGTTTATAATTGTTATTGTTTGCCTATGTTTTTCTATTCTACCCACATTTTCATTGTATTTTTGTTATTTTGTTATTTGCCTCTCTCTCTTGCTTTTATGTCACTTTTGAAGTGATATAACTGTTACGTTCCTTTTTACAATAATTTATTGTTGTCTTTTTTTTCTCATCTCATTAGATAAAATTAAATTTTGTTTTCTTTTTATGTAAAATTTTCTTTTTATATTTAATAGTGTTAGCTGGCGGGTGGCGCAGTGTATGATTGATCGCGGTATAGTGGTGTACTTATATTTTTTGTTTGCGCCATAGTAATATACATATAATATATATTTTATTTTACTTTTATTACTGTACATATATTTAGATATTTATATTAATTTATTATGAACTCTGACGATGACTCTTATTACTCTGCAAATGAATCTGCCTCCCCTCACACAGTGATGACAGCTTCTGCTCGACAATAGCTACTACTAAAGAACTGATACGTGAAAAATTAATCCCCAAAATCGCCTTACTTTTAATTTTGTCACATTAACGCGCAAAGTATAGCTAGTCACTATAACGAACTAGCTGCAACTTTCACCGACGCTAACGTGCACGCCGTCCTTGTCTCTGAGAGCTGGCTCAAACCTCATCTTCTTTCCGCCGCTTACCCCCTTCCTGGATTTATTCTAATCCGAAATGATCGAGTCGACAGGAGACGGGGAAGGGTGGCTATCTATCTCCAAACTTCCTTTTCATATAAAGTTATAGCCTTTTCTCCCACCATCTATATGCCGATGATTTGCAGCTTTATGCTCAGGCTGGAGTCGATAGTGTGTCTTCGGCAGTTGAAAAAATTAATAACGACCTGACCTATATTAAATCCTGGTCTGACAGTGTATGTATGTATGTATTTTTATGTATAAATATTGTGTATGTTGCATTTATTTATGTAAAACATGAAGATCTTTATGGTATACACCCACCAGATTTCATCTCTGCACCCCCCAAAGGTAGACTGGCAGAGAATGCCTATGGCATTAAATCCGCCTTTATACATACATGTATGTATATGAAGTTTAAATAAATAAATAAACCAAACCGCTCTGAAAATTTCGCAATTGCAGACAAGTGTAGTTTAAAATCTACTTATTTTTTTGTAGATTAAACTACACTATAAACAAAATTTGCTTAACATATCGACATTGGTTTGACTGCCTCGTGGTCTCGCGGTACAAGTATGTGCCGAGCGATCTAGAGGTCCTGGGTTCGATTCCCGGGTCGGGCAAAGTGTTATTGGGTTTTTCCATTAGGAAATTCTCAGTAGCAGCACGGATTCTGGAATTGTGCCCGAAAAACGGCGATAGGCTCGCCCCCTATTACGTGGGACTGATACATACCGTGAACCGGCGAAATGTGGGTGCAGAAATGCACCTCTGCCTACCCCTTCGGGGAATACAGGCGTGAGTTTATGTATGTATGTGTATTGGTTTAGTTTTTTTTTTTTAAAAAACATCATCACCATCATCCCATATACAACATACTATGTACTACAGCTTGGCACGGGCCTCCTCTGCAACAGGGAGGGTTTAGGCTTTAGTTCATAAGACTGATCTAGTGTAGGTTGGCGGACTATACACCTAAGAAATTCCTTTGAACTTTTATGTGTGAAGGTTTCCTCGCGATGTTTTCTTTCACCGTTAACGTTTTTTTTTTTTTTTTAAACTGGCACGGCAAAGTGACTCCACTGTACCTGATGGTAAGCACAGTGTAGTCCAAAAAATTAATACCGACCAGCGAGAAACGATATGGTCACCCGCTGGTCGACACAATCATGCCGGCCTGCACAAATGCTTCTTCACGCTTCGCTTAAAGGATCCAGGATCATAGGAAGGAGGGAACACTTGAGCCGGCAAACTATTCCACAGCTTGATGGTGCGGCAAAGGTAAGAGTTGGCGAACTTTTTGGTTCATATACATATACATTTACATACATAAGTGATAACTTCCAAAACGTCAGAGGAGTGTGCCTGGGGTATGAACTAGCGACCGCCGAGATTCTCGACTGCGTGCCTAAATATCGAGGCCATCACTACTCTAATCAAAATAGTTAGCTTTGAATTATGTTATGTGATAGATTTTTAAAGTCTATCTCCGTATGAAAAATCATGGTAATCAGTCCAATGTTTTAAATGTGAAAGACATATAGTTAGACAGATTAACTTTCGCATTTAGGTATAATTTTAGCATAGAAGTACAACTATACATAATAGGTCAGTATAGTCAGTCCTTTCCTGTCGACAGCCCCGTGGCGCAGTTGGCTAGACACCAGCTTGCGAAACGAGAGGCCGCGGGTTCGATCCCCGCACCGAGACAAATGTTTGTGTGATCCACAAATATTTGTTTCGGGTCTGGGTGTATGTGAGACCGAAAAGTCTCTCGTAGTTTCTGATACCCACGACACAAGACTTGTATCTTAGTGTGGGATCAGAACTGTGTATGTGACTGTTGGGTGTATTTATTATTATTTATTTATTTCAACAATGTAAACATAAATCAGCAGAACAGTGCAACGAGGCCTGTGACCGCGCGTCCGTCTGTATGTCACGCGACGCTTCATATATTTTCTATGGGCTATTAACTCTGCCGGTGTCTCAAGTGTCCCCACTAGGACTTGACACCAAATAAATTAGCCGTTTCATCTATACAGAGATATACCAGTGGCGGTACTTCCATAGAAGCCCAAAAGGTGATAAACGTTAATTGTGTAATGTATAGTTTATAATTGTTTATTAAGGGTCAGGCTATTCTCATTTATATGTCATATTGCTTTTGTTAAATAAAGATTTAAAGCTTAAGATTAATATTCAGAATTTTGTAAGGCAAACTGGGCTTTTGGGCTTCTATGGAAGTACCGCCACTGAGATATACATATATCCTAAGTGAAGAACACAAAGGTCTGTTTATCTATTTGATTGTGTCTGATAAATCACGAGGACAATTTGTCATTGAATTGTTGATATCTGATGGGTACTTGAGGCCATGTCCATGAGGCATTTTTTCCCTTTCAATTTTGTGAGAAAGAAGGTTGTAGAAAGGTGCTCATGTATATACTATCGTAAAGTTTTGCAAATTAAATATTTTAGATTATACGTATTTTTTTCAATATCTTTTATTAATAAAAATATCCTTTAAATCTGCCTTGTGGTCTCTCGGTACAAGTATGTGCTGTGCGATCTAGAGGTCCTGCGTTCGATTCCCGGGTCGGGCAAAGTGTTATTGGGTTTTTCCATTAGGAAATTCTCAGTAACAGCACGGAGTCTGGAAGTGTGCCCGAAAAGCGGCAATAGGCTCGCCCCCTATTACGTGGGACTGATACATACCTGGCGAAATGTGGGTGCAGAAATGCACCTCTTCGGGGAATACAGGCGTGAGTTTATATATGTATGTATGTATGTATCCTTTAAATCTATAGTAGCTTTTCTTAGTCTTAGCTATAAAATTTTGTGATATCAAGAGCTAAGGGCAGTTTTGTGATCTTTTTATCGTTGTTGGGGAAGAAATTTCGTGGACATCTTAACAGATAAAAAAGATAATATACATTGTCGCTGCTGTTTCTACACGGCGGAGCGGAAAAATCCCGAATACCAAGTTGGGTAGAATCACCATGATGGGTCTCGTCTTAGATTGTAATTCCGAGTTATATCTTTTTGGAGACATTTTTAACGGTGTTTTTATTTTGTTTTAATTTAATTTGTTGTCCTGGGAGTTCTACACAATGAATATTTTAGAGATAATATATGAAGGATACTGTTCCGAACAGTGCTTTCGTGGTGGAATAAAGTCTTAATGGTAGAACAGGCCTATCAGTAAAGGAGACGGTATTGGCCTAACTTGGCCCGAGCACAGGGTTGTAAAAAGCGTTCAGCACCTCCATCTACTTCATATAACCATCCCAGCCAGCGTCTCAATAAATTTCTTAGCACGTTGAAAAATCTACACTGTTTTAAGACCTAAAACGTCACGTTTCATTTATTAAGTTCATTTATTTACATTGAATTCCAAATTCGTGTATAAAATCATGTCTATCTGTCGGCTCATATGCGTCCCCAGCTCGGCAAGAACTTTTTTTTTTAAAGGAGTGCTTTAGCTTTATCTATCCCATTGAATATAAAGGGTTTAGTGGATGTCATATGAGAAGTATACTTTTCAAGATCTTTCTGAATTAAACATACATATAAAGATATATTTAACTCAGATGTCCAAAAAAATGTCTGCAGTATGGTGTCTGTATTCCAGACAGATTTATTGCGAGCTAGCTAAATTTGCAGGCCTCTTTGGAAATGATAAAGCGGCTATGTTGGGCCAAACAAAAGTTGATAGTTGAGTACAACTTTGAGGGCTGACCCTTGTTCGGAATTCAATAATGTAGGTGCAAAGTTTCTACGAAAAGGGTAACCTTCGATATAAACAACTGCTCGTGGACATTTTTTCAAAGTCAGCCCAGTTTCGTAGTTTGGATTAGGTCAAGTGTTGTTTGGGGTGGTTCGATGGCCGTGTGTGTTTTCAATATTATGCTTATGGTAGGACATATGTTACCGGACTCGTCAAAAACGTGTGAAGATCCACCATAATGATACGCATGCGGGCACAAGGTGCGCCGTTGTAACATAGTCTCGTAAGGAATTTAATCGTAGTCTTTCCAGTCGCCATGCTGGATCACACTACAGATTTTATCAAATTACTGTGCGGGTAATTTTTAGTTTTTTAACGAAAAATCTAATAGCTCATTGTCTGTCCAGGGAGTCGAACTCGGGATCGATCATATGCCGTACACTAATATTTTAGGTGATGCAGTTTCATAGTGCAGACTACTTGTTAACTAAATAAATTTGAATGTCATATCTTGTTTCACAAACTTGCTTGCATGTGTTATAAATGTTCAACATTCACCATTACATAACCACTTACACTCTTAACGGAAAATTATCTACATCAAAACACAAAAGCGAAAACCCCGAAAGCATCCAAGAAATACTTGGCAAAACATTGTCAAACATACGAAGAGGCGGCGGGGCGAAATAAAATGAAAGTCAGACTAAAAGAAAACATCTAAATTACCCAACGACTGAACATTATGTATTTCAGACCTCAGCCACCTACGTGACTGTTGTAAATAAACGAGGAGAAAAGGCCCGAAAAAATATACCACTCGCTTTTTATGCCGGGAGGGGAATATTCTGTGCCGTGACGTACACGTGTCTAATTAAAAGAGCGTTTGGGGACGCATCCACGCTAATTCTAAAGGTGCCTGTTTTTTAGTCTGTGGGAAACGGTGTGTTCGGTTCTGAATTTGAAACTTTAGGGGAAAAGGCTACAGTTAATGGGGTGAATGGGTATAAATGATGTCTTTATAGAAATTTTAAGCTTTGTGAGGTTACTGGGAGTCTTTTTAATTTCTTCTCTTCCCTTCTTTAAGCGACTGTTATCATCACCAAACACAACTTGAAATTAAGATCACAGGTGTGGTAAAGCCACACCGTAGTCAATATCATAGAAAAACGACGTGAAGCATCACTGTTTCTTTCACCGCGCTAAATAAGATTGCTAATGTCTCGATATACTGGTGGTAGGACATTCGTATCCGATGGAATAGAAATCACCGTACATAAAGTGTAACACCGGCCGTAGCATGGAAACATGCAGGTGTATAGCAATTCTTGCAGCCCCGTGGCGCAGTTGGCTAGACACCAGCTTGTGAAATGAGAGGCCGCGCGCTCAATCTCCGCACCGAGACAAATGTTTATGTGATCTACAAATATTTGTTTCGGGTCTGGGTATTTGTGAGACCAAAAAGTCTCTCGTAGTTTCTGATGTTAACGACATAAGATTTGTATCTTTATGTGGGGTCAGAATTGTGTGTGTGTCACTGTTGGTTGTATTTATTTAAGTCTTAAAGTACATACATACATACATACATAAACTCACGCCTGTATTCCCCGAAGGGGTAGGCAGAGGTGCATTTCTGCACCCACATTTCGCCAGGTATGTATCAGTCCCACGTAATAGGGGGCGAGCCTATTGCCGTTTTTCGGGCACAATTCCAGACTCCGTGCTGCTACTGAGAATTTCCTAATGGAAAAACCCAATGACACTTTGCCCGACCCGGGAATCGAACCCAGGACCTCTACATCGCTCGGCACATACTTGTACCGCGAGACCACGAGGCAGTCTTAAAGTGAAGTCTATAAAACCACATTCAAAATAGTTTAAAGTGTGGATAACTTGATATAATAATTAGAATCAACTTACCGTTCAACACCAAAGATTTCAAACTAGTTACCTAACATTTTCAATTTAGCGGGAAAATAAGCGCTGTAAGTTTTCAGATGAGGACGCAGTAACCAGTCAGTTTCTGCAAACACTACACAGATTTAAACAGTATGTTAACTTCATTTTACAATAGAATTTGATTTACAAATAAACTTTAGAATTAGGTCCAGAGAAATGAAAAAGGAGATATGAAAAGAATGGTTTTATTTTAACCTGTGATAATATTCATGCACCTAACTTTGTTCGGATAAAAAGTATAACTATCCGAGAGTAAGTTTCTGTGGTTAATTTTAAAAAAAATATTTCACTTTATACTTAACAAATAACATGTAAAGACGGACTTAATACCTGAGGCATTCTCTCCCAGTCGAACATTAGGTGGTGCAGAGATGAAAAGCGTAGGTGTGTAAAAAATAAAAAAGAATACAATTTCTTGCCAGTCGGATAACTGTATTATATTACCTGTATTGTATTGACTAAACTGCATTTGCTGATGCGGACACTTTACTGTTCCAGAATAAAAAATATCCAACTGACTTGAAAAACTTGACTGACTGACTGAAATTTGTAATTTTCCAGAAACCAGCACCGAGGAGCTTGCATCACAAATATTTTTATTCTAGTACCGTAGGTTGTCTGGAAGAGATCGCAGGGAGCAATATGACCACCTGTTGTAGCTATTGTTCAATATTATTTATTTTTCATCTTTGTTACTTACACTTGTATAGTGCACAATAAAGTATCATCATCAGCCCACATACGTTCCACTGCTGGGCACGGGCCTCCTCTACAACCGAGAGGGCTTAGGCCTTTTTTTTTTTTTTTTACGAGAGGAAAGCTCTTTAAGCTCCCCTGTTCGGTACCTCGGGGGAGGCCTAAAGGGGTATGTCGGGGTCTCTGGCCTTCCAACTCGGCGCGCGGAACAATTGTCCGCTTTAGCTGAGTTGGGTCCCTAACCAAAATCCTACGCCAGCATACCGACTAAAACCTCTCGGTGACCATCTTGTTTTGCGGCATCTCACGGCGAGAAGCGCCCTAAATGGTCCGCTTCCGCCCAGCGCACCGTCCATATGTGGACTCCTCCAAATTGGGAGGGCTTCAGATGCCCTCCACTTACGCTTTTTTGGACGTTCACCTCTTGTGAACGTCCGCGACAGTCAAGAGGCCACGCCCTCTGCCGCAAATCTCGGGGTTGCTATCATGGAGGGCTTAGGCCTTAGTCCGCCACGATGGCCTAGTGCGGGTTGGCGGACTACACATCTAAGAAATTCCTGAGAACTTTTTTAGGTGCTCAGATTTCCTCAAGAACTATAAAGTATATTAAATAAATAAAGTAAATATTTGATATAGTCTGGGCATTAACATAATATCAAGGGAACCTTTCGTCGAAAAAGTTTACGTTATTGCACTGTTGCCTAGAGTATGTCCCATGCTCGTGACCCGGAGCTGTCTAGAGTAATATTGCTAATGGCGCCAACGTTCTAGGAAGCTTATCGTATTTATTGCTACATTCTGCGTGAGTTAATATTTATTCTTTATTACCGGCACCTTGGGATTTGCTAAGACTTTGACATCTGTTTTTTTCTGTTCACAGGCCGCAGGTTCGTTCCTCGCACTAAGACAAATGTTTGTGTGATCCACAAATATTTGTTTTTGTCTGGGTGTTTGTGAAATCGAAAAGTCTCGCGTAGTTTCTGATATCCACGACACAAAAATTGTATCTTAGTGTGAGGTCAGAACTATGTGTGTGACTGTTGGTTGTATTTATTTATTTTTAGATTAAGTAGACCACATAACACACGACCATTCAGACGTTCATAAGCGACTATGATGGGCTAAGGCTAAGATTTTGTTCTGAAGCTTGGTAAAAAAAAAAACAATTTAATTTTTTTATAAACGTCAGGAGTATACCAACCAGCTCTAGACCACATTTATATACTAGAGCACAATTGTTCTCAAATAAACCCAAAAGTAGGGATTAAAATATGTTGATATTAAAATCCCAAAACACTTAGGTTAAGTGAAAAATTACTGTATGGAATATATATCCCGAGGACAGTTTTAACTTTAATCCATATCGATTGCTCTCCTGCGGCGCTCGACGACGATTGGATAGAAATTGCTCTTACATCAGATACTTGGGGGCTACTACGAGATTCGGTAGGGCTGGGAATGTATTAGTATAACTGATTTCTAGCGGTTGTAACATATTTATCTAGAAATATGTTTTAAAGAATAAAGTGATGATAAGGACATGCAAAAAATAATTCTACAGTTTTTTCTTCGTTACAATCGTGAAACAATTTTGCGCACTTTATATACAAGTATCTACCTAAAATAATTTGAATTTTGTTTACTGGTGTATTACTGACTCAATTACCACCTGATGCACTGCAAAAAGTAAGTGCAGTGTCGTGGAAATAGACTGTCTACTAAAAGAAACCTAGAACAATACTTTTCTCCACAATTGTCACAACTGGACCAATATAAAAAAAAATATATATATGCTGTCACAATTCGAGCGGAAACGAATGTGCGACTAATCGCATTGTGCCGCTACATTTCATTGCATATGACGATACAATTTCCATTGTTCGATACTCCAGTTCTTGTTTACTTCATTGTATATTTTTGGAAGTGTCAACTTTAATTTTTTTAATGTTTACCTGTTCAAAATACATTCTTAATAACTTCACGTCTGCGTTCTCTGAAGCGGTAGGCAGAGGGGCATTTCTGCACCCGCATTTCGCCAGGTATGTATAGGTCCCACAGGCGAACCTATTGCCGTTAGAATACAATGTAGACAAATATTATATAAACAGGCAATGCTAGTCATTGCGCGATACATGTCGCATCACTTTTTAAAGTACCCCCTATTTTAACTTATGAAATAAATGATATTCTGCCTCGTGGTCTCGCGGTACAAGTATGTGCATTGCGATCTAGAGGTCCTGGGTTCGATTCCCGGGTCGGGCAGAGTGTTATTGGGTTTTTCTATTAGAAAATTCTCAGTAACAGCACGGAGTCTGGAAATGTGCCCGAAAGGCGGCAATAGGCTCGCCCCCTATTACGTGGGACTGATACATACCTGGCGAAATGTGGGTGCAGAAATGCACCTCTGCCTACCCTTCGGGGAATACAGGCGTGAGTTTATGTATGTATGATAAATGATATCGTAATGTAAATTGGCAAAGAAATAATTTGATAAAATATATTTTTTTAATGAGAATCTGATATCTGAATCTGAGACTGAATCTAAGTGATGTATTTGACATTTTATAGATTCAATAAATATTATTTTATTTCATTTCTTTTCATTTCATCGGAGTAGGGGTCGCGATGCGGTCGTATTGTGCCCCCAGGGCGCGCTTTATTTAATTAGCTATGATACTAAAATTTTATAACACAATGTTTTCTTATATCAATTCGTGTCCAATCTTATATAGTTTCTATGTTTTTTATTTTTCTTCTTATGAAAACTTCGCCAACTATTTCATTATAATTTACGAAATTCGAGTTTTCTTTCTAAATTAATTATTAGAATAACCACAAAATTGATGTTCTGGCAATCTCATTATCTCACAAAATTATTACGCTATTCTTACGGTCCAGCATGCGGCGTACGATCGAGGGCTTCTAGATTCGATTCCCGGTTCGGTCAATGTTATTTGGATTTTCCATTGGGTAATTTTCAAGTCAAAATGACAACAGGTTAGCACTAATAGAGGATTCAAGGCATGACTGGCAACAATTGCAAAAATCATATACCGCAAAAAAACTATTCCTTAAATATACACAAAGTACCTGAGTAACTGGCACCTTGTACTGAATTCCCCAGAAAATAAAACATAAAATCTCTCGACCTTGAAAAACTGCCAGACCTCTAAATCATTCCGGACATGGCCTAGGTGCCAACATGGGACTGAAATAAACTTTTGTTTCGCCAAAAAAACGAAACATTCGATACTTTCCCACAACAAGATATTTTATATTCAGATCGGTACAAACATTTTGCAGCTCGTATGGCCGAGGTTGGCACATTTGGTTACAAGAAAATACGGGCTAAGTGGGAATTGAATTTATTTTCTCGTGGTTCCACGGAGCCCTTATTTTAGTATATTAATTTACTTACGAAATTGCTTGAATACCCCGGGAGATATTACATATTCTTATTTGTAAATTACTAGTGTTTTAGCTTGGCGAAGTTCATATACCTATGTATGAAATTCTTTGTGAAGAATTAGGTATGCAGTTTTTCTTATGGCATTTTACTTTAAGTTGTATTTATCTAGGTCTGGCTGCTTACCATCCCACTGGCATTAAAGATAAAGAGTGAATTACACAATAAAGTAGTTACCTACTAGTTTATACAAAAAAGAGAAAAACTAAGTGGAAACACTGCACCTGATGGTAATCAATGCGGTCCAATTAACGTGTGGATTGGTAAGAAATGAAGATCATGTATAACCAATCTAAAGCATTATAGCCTTCTGATGCATAGGCTGATCCTGAAACGTAGCACGCCTTTGCAGTGGGTTCTACATTTACGGTGATCGTTACCTCATCATCATCAGCCCATATACGTCCCACTGGTGGGCACGGGCCTCCTCTGCAACTGAAAGGGTTTAGTCCTTAGTCCACCATGCTAGCTTAGTGCGAGTCGGCGGACTACACACCTGAGAAATTTCTAAGGACTTTTGTCGTTAACTTTTGTCATTTTCTTGAAAAAAAAGTATTTATTACCGAGTCGAAATATAACAAACAATTTAACCCAACAAAATACTGGACCCTAAAGATCTCCATATTGTAAATCTCACATGCAGAATGTGTCAAATAGGCTTCGCAGGCGACCTACAGTCTAGACATTTTTGTGAAAACAATCCCGATTCTCTGAATTTTCACCCCGAATCCTGATATAGCCCAACTGATATCGGGAAGAAATTACGTGCTATTTCAAAACACAAGTGTGAGTGCCATGTGTGATGGCATTTAGTGTTATTGCCTGTGTATTATGTTGTAAATCAGACGAAATTGGAGGCGAAAATTTGCTTTTGCGAAAGGGGAATCTATGGTGTTATTTTTTTGTATATACGAGTACAAGTATGTGACGTTCACGCCTTTATTCTCGAAAGGTGACGGATGACCTTTTATGTATGCACGTTTTATCGTTTTTTTTAAGTCTAATGTAGGTAATAGATGACTATTGCTATTTATTCCTTCTCATTTAAAGATCACATTACACACACTTGTGCGAGATCACAAGGCAGTGGATTAAAGCATGCTTATTACCCGGGAACAATGCTATTTTCCGGGATATAAAGTACCCTATGTCCCTTCCCAAAGTCCTATCTATCTCCATACCAAAAATCATTCAAATCAGTCCTGCGGCTTAGGCGTGAACAGACATCGTTAATTTCGCATTTATTATTTTTATATCGATAATATTTTACCTGGTCATAGAATTTCGGCGACTTTCAGTAAAACTATACCAACAGCATAGTACCAGTGGCGGTACTTCTATAGAAGCCCGAAAGCCCACCTTGCCTTACAAAATTCTGAATAATAATCTTTAATCTTTATTTAACAGAAGTAACTTGACATATAAATGAGAAGATCCTGACATCACAATAAACAATTATAAACTAGACATTACACAATTAACGTGTGACGCTTTTGGGCTTCTATGGAAGTACCGCCACTGTACAGTACCCCAACATCGAGCATAATAATGTAGGAGCATTCCAAAAGCGGAATTGCTGCGATGACGTACTGATGTACACGTTTGCATTTTCCTCAACCAGTGAGTTAGAGTCATGAGAATGCTTATATCATACCGCGTCTGCTATATTTATTGTTTGGAAGTGTCTTTATAGGTAATTTTGGCGTCACGTGTTTTTATATTATGCTTTCTGAACCGGGAAAGAAAGGAGTCTATATTTCTACTGGTGCATGTACCGTGTAGTCGTTATGCATAACCTCACGACTGTATCCCCCGAAGGGGTAGAGAGAGGTGCAGTTCTGAACCTACATTTCACCAGGTATGTATCAGTCCTACGTAATAGGCTGCCTATTGTCGTTGTTCAGGCACATTTTGGGACTCCGTACTGCTACTGAGAATTTCACTATGGAAAAAAACAATATCACTTTGCCCGACCCGGGAATCCAACCCGGGAGCTCTAGAGCGATTGGTACATACTTGTGCCGTGAGACCACGAGGCAGTGTGTAGTCGTAATGTTGAAAAATATAATATTACCTTGTAACAGATGTTAATGTGTGATAGAAATAGGGCAGGAATAGCCCATTTCTACCAAGCATAAAGCAACCTTTAATCCACAGATAGTGGGTTCAACTTTTGACAACCACGTTTCACTAGCTGTCATTTTAATTACACGTAATACGTATGAGACGGGCCTATTGTCGTCTTTGGGCGTATTTCTAAAAACCATTTTTTCCTAATGAAAAACGCAACAACTCGCCAAAACCGGTCATCAAACCTGCAAAATTTCTATCTCTAGCTCGACACTTATGCCGCGAGACCAACGAGGCTTATTAAACCTTGACAAGTATAAGTACCTTTAAACTGGCGTCATGTGAAATAGCTTCTCTCTCTTTTTGAAGTGAAATCTTCTTTAGCGGCGCTGTGCACTTTTTTTGGAACGGGTGAAAAATGTTGAACTCGCGAAGATCACGTGACCCTGATCGAAAATGCGTAAGACGCATTATGTAATATAAATTGTCATGTTTGTGTACAGTAGCCCAATAAATATTGTATTTTACCACGTAAATGATAGTACTTTTATACTGATAAATAAAGCAATTCGTGCGAAATTATTCCCTAACCATTCCAAAATATTAAAAAATGCACAACGTTAATGTTGCAGTTTTCACTTCTGCCGACACTCCCGGAGTGCCACCCGTTGTTTTTTAAGCCCCGAATAATGACGTTTCGGGTTAAACTGCCGACATGTACGTTTTACGAGCCACCAAGTTAATCACGGCAAGGTTTTTAATTCAGTAATTCAAGTTCTTTTATTTGCTCTATTAAATGTTCGTGCGGGTTTACTGTTTTAATTTTTAATGAATTGCCCCCTTTATTTTTGTCGGCGTATTTTGTGTTATTTACTTTAAACGCAGAAAGACAGAAAAGAACGGTATTTTTTGTCTTTTTAAAATTAAACACCTGGAAAAAAATATCAAATATTTTTTCATACAATTAAGCAAAAATTTCGGCTGTCGCGGGTTCAAGCCACACACAACTCTGACTTATCGAAGTTATATGTGTATTAACAATAAATTATCACGTACTTCAACGGTGAAGGAAAACATCGTGAGGTGCACACCTAAAGTTCTTAGGTGTTTAGTACGCCAATCCGCACTAGGCCAGCGTGTGCTAAGACCTAAACCCTCTCAGTTGTAGGGGAGGCCCGTGCCCAGCAGTGGGGCGTATATGGGCTGATGATGATGATGACAATTAAGCAAAGATTGAACTTGCGAGCTTTTGTTTTATATCCCAATTCATAACCGTTACGCTGCAAACACTAACATTATCAGCCCATACACGTCTCACTGCTGGGCACGGGCCTCCTCCACAACTGAGAGGGTTTAGGTCTTAGCACACGCTGGCCTAGTGCGGATTGGCGTACTAAACACCTAAGAACTTTAGGTGTGCACCTCACGATGTTTTCCTTCACCGTTGAAGTACGTGATAATTTATTGTTAATACACATATAACTTCGATAAGTCAGAGTTGTGTGTGGCTTGAACCCGCGACAGCCGAAATTTTTGACCGTGCGCCTAAACCTTGATGCCATCACTACACATACTAAAAAGAGATGAATATGCAACTCTACAAGCAATATGCGCACAACTGGATTCTAATCGCATTAATAAGTTTAATGCGTGTAGTTGTGAAACTCATCAGACACTGTTGCAGTGAAATAGTAATATAGCAACACAATCATAGATATAGATTGTGACGTCATAGTGACTTAGATGCATAGTAAATATGAGGATATACCTCTTTTAACTTCAATGGACATAATGCCTATAATATTTTCAAGGCCACAAGACATGGATTGCGGAACGTTGTTCATATTAAGTAAAATCTGATTATAAATATTTTTTTAAACGAATATTAATTGCCACAATTATAACGTAAAATGTTATTGTATGTTTCCCAAAGAGAATAAAAAATAAATAAAAATGATTCACGGTCTTTACTGAAACGAAACCTAGTTGGTAAATTCCCTATTATATGCCCAATGTGCCGTCTTTTAAAGGCAACTTTTACAAACATAGGACAAGCTGTTGACCGCAACTCCGTTTGCGGAACTTAAACTTCAAAACAAATATTTTCTATTTCGTTTTTACCACATTTTATATTGATGCTCCGCTCCTATTGGCCGTAGTGTGATGATACATATATTAGAGTACATATACTACTTGAAGTACTAATCCTGCGCAGATGAAGTCGCGGGCACCAGTTTATAAATAAAGTTTCATTAAAATCAATTTATTTCTTTTTTACGTAAAAGAGTAACAAGCTTTTGCGTTCATAGTATTTGTAACGTTTAACAATAATTACAACAAATTCTCAATTCAAAAAGTATTCACTTTTTCACTGGCCGAAACGAAAATGAAACATTAAAACAAAAGAACAATTAAGCTACAAATTCCAAATGTGAACATAATCCCAGTAAGGAGCAAACACCTACGAGCGACAGCGCTGCAATATTAAATTGTAATTCATGTACACTGTATTTACAAATTATACTTGCTTGTATGAGTTTAATTTAGCCAGTGGATACACAGGGCGGCTTGTTGTTCGCAAACTTCGCCACCGTGTAAATTTAACGAGCCTCGGACGAGTTGACCTTGACATTAAACTTGCTAATTTAATGAAACTGTAATGTTTAGTGCTGAAGATAATGTAATTCCCGTGGTCTTGTGGGATTGTATGTCTTGTTTCGGGAGATTGAAGTCAAGTCTTTGGTATGGTTTGATTTGTTTGATGAGCATAATTTTATAAGATTTTTGTATGGGTATAACATTAGAACTCTAGAGCCATTTCATCGTAAATACAGTACAGTTAAAATAGAGGATAAATTATGAAAAGTAAAAGTAAAACTTAGACTAAATTTAATTTGTCTTATAGTCATGGCCTCGGTGATCAGACGTCCGGTGGCCCTTTTTTTTAAGTTGTTTGTACTCACCATAAATAGTCATGCACTTTTTTTTTATACTGGCACGGCAAAGTGACCCCATTGCACCTGATGGTAAGCGCAATGGAGTCCAGAAAAAGTGCCGACCAGCGAGAGATGATGGTCTCCCGTTGGTCGACACAATCATGCCGGCCGAATACCTCTTCACCTTATTGTGAAGAAGTTTGGGGGACTAATACCATGGTGATCAAAGGACCGACCGCAACAAACCGGCCAAAAAATGCCGGCACGGTCATCCTTTCACCATGATTGAAGCCCCCCCGAAAACCGGATATACACTGGCTGATCCCGGAACGCGGCACACTTGGCGGGTTTTACGCCCTGTGTACGGTGGTCGCTATCCGGGCGGATATGAATATCCTACCACCAGCGATGGTGGTGGATTAATGGTTAAGGAAAACATCTCGTGGAAACCTAATTGTTCTTAACGGGGAATTTTTTAATGTCTTCTCATTTGGGGTTTTTTATTAGTAAATCCTCAATAGCAGCGTGAAATCTGGAATTGTGCCCGAAAATTGGCAATAGGCTCGCCCTCTTATTACATCGGACTGTTACCTGGCCAAATGTGGGAGCAAAAAGACCTTTGCCTACCCCTTCGGGGAATACAGTCCTGAGGTTTCATAGGTACCCGTATGTATGTAAATTCACGAGCGCAAGCTATTATGAACAAAATATGATAGTGTATGTAGTATGCGAACATTCTTATCCATAAAACAAGGTGAGCGCTAATTACAGACGGTGTTTGTTGCCGCCGGCTGTGCGCCTTAATTACTGATGCTCGCGCTAACTCCACGGTAATGCCATGTTTGTATTGACTGCAGACGCTTTCGGGGTTAATCTTACACGTTATTCATTACCGGCAAATATTACGGGTGGATGAGATTAGGTATATTGTAGGCAGCAGTGTATAACGTTCTTTTTATAATACACTAGCTTTTGCTCGCGACTCCGTCCGCGTAGACTACAGGGTGGGGTTCAGAAAGAAAATAAGTTGTAGCCTTTGATTGAAGAAATTCGTATATTTTAAACTGAAAATTTACTAATCTTATATAGCCTGCATCTCAAAATCCTTTCTTAAGGGATGCCTACGTCATAGTAGCTTTATGCATGCAAAGTCTTAGCCCGATCGGTTTAAAATTGACAAAGTTTCATACAAACTTTAATCTCCTATTTTATCCCCTTGGGGGTAGAATTAATCAAAATCCTTTCTTAGCGGATGCCTAAGTCATAACACCTACCTGCATGTCAAATTTCAGCCCGATCCGTCCAGTGGTTTGGGCTGTGCGTTGATAGATCACTATGTCAGTCAGTCAGTCACCTTTGAGTTATATATATATTTAGATTTGAACAAATCACATAATAAATGTAGGGTAGATTCGACTGGCAGAGTATGCCTTAGGCATTAAGTCCACCTTTACCTTCTTGTATAGACCGTTAATAAATTTATAATAAAAAGAAAATAGCGGGAATAGCGATGGCCTCAAGGTTTAGACGCAATCTAGTCAATAATCTTGGCGGTCGCGGGATCAAACCTCAGGCAAACGCCTCTGACTTTTCGAAGTTATGTGTATATTTACAATAAATTATCGCGTACATTTACGGTGACGGAAAACATTGTGAAGATGTATTAAAATAAACATCAAGCCAAGATAGTCCTAGGAAACCCAACAGCGTGAAGTATACTGATAGCTTTTTGCCAGTAATATGTTATACATACATATAAGCTATTGTTTGTATTGCCCGAAGCAGAGGTGCATTTCTGCACACACATTTTGCCAATTGTGTTTTCGTCCCATAATAGCAGGCGAGCCTATTGCCGTTTTTCGGGCACAATTCCAGACTCCATGTTTCATACTTTGCCCGTCCCGGGAATCGAACCCGGCACCTCTAGATAGCGCAGCACATACTTGTACCGCGAGACCACAAGGCAGTTATATAAAGCAACCTTATAAAGCCATCATAACTTATATACCCAAATTACGCGGAATCCGGCTCGAAGGCCGTAGTCAGGTTTCACGAAATTAATTCAAAGAACAATTTTCACGTCTTGTTTTGTATGGAGCATTATCTGGCGCGACGTGTGACGATACCAATGGATTCCTTTTGTTCCACGTCGCCGCAAATATTACGTAAAATAGGTATGCTCGGTATGGATTCGAAGACCGGGCGGGCGCTTTGTTCGTGTTTGTATTTCATTATAGTGACCTATTTAATTTGTATTATAATTTCCGAGTGTATTGGTACTAAACAAACTTATAAATACTGATCCTATGCTAATATTCAAATATTATGTCATGTTTGAAACCAGAAGAGTATAACTGGCCTTAAACACCGAAATAAATACATACATACATAACCTCACGCCTGTATTCCCCGAAGGGATAGGCAGAGGTGCATTTCTGCACCTACATTTCGCCAGGTATCAGTCCCACGTAATAGGGGGTGAGCCTATTGGCGTTTTTCGGGCAGAATTCCAGACTCCGTGTTGCTACTGAGAATTTCCTAATGGAAAAACCCAATAACACTTTGCCTGACCCGGGAATCGAACCCAGGACCTCTAGATCGCACGGCACATACTTGTGCCGCGAGACCACGAGACAGTTATTGTTTTTGTACGGACATGATGACATTATATAATTGAATATAGAGATAGACAATAAGGTGCGGGTGAATCAAAGTTTCAGAACGAAAAAGCACTAATTGAATATTTGCGGTATTGAAATATTTGTGGTACCCACATATTATGACTGTTTGTGAGGAGAAAGTCTATAGTAGTTTCTCATACTTCCCACTCAAGACTTTTTTTCTCTCTCTCTCAATCATCTCAACGCGCCCATATAGAATTAGACTTATATTTTTAATATTTTTAGCGCATGTTCAAAATAAAATAAATAAATAAATACACCCAACAGTCACATACATAGTTCTGATCCCACACTAAGATGCAAGTCTTGTGTCGTGGGTATCAGAAACTACGAGAGACTTTTCGGTCTCACATACACCCAGACCCGAAACAAATATTTGTGGGTCACACAAACATTTGTCTCGGTGCGGGGATCGAACCCACGGCCTCTCGTTTCGCAAGCTGGTGTCTAGCCAACTGCGCCACGGGGCTGTCAAAAACACGCGTGCAAAACAAAACAAACAAAAACGGGAGTTTCCATTTATTTACAATTTATTGTAACAGTACCTATGTCTATAACAATAATGAAATCGCATTTCTAAACCAACGCAAAGAATGTTACACAAAACCACCACTATCACGGAGCAAGTACGCAGAAAGTATACCGGCAATTGGATAAATAATACAAAGATAAGAAGGCACAAAGAGGCGACGACGCGAAATGCACTTTGCATGCTGAAAACAAACGGAAAGACGTGGGAGTTTAGATAAATGATCCAATACTTTCATTGCAACGGTATGCTCGCTGTCAGTGACACATATTGGCGTAATGTTACGTAAAAAGTGGCACTCGATTCGTTTTGAATGTAATAGATCGTCGGTTTGAAATACTGCTTTTTGGAGTCGCATTTCGCATTTGTCTACAGTTCTTCTGCTTTTGTTCATTGCCAATTTATTTATAGTAGTAAGGACTTTTGTATTATTGTAGTAGGATATAGGATATATATGTCGGGTTGGTCATTAGTACGGGACTTCAACTGACAGCGAAACGCAGTGTGCAGATAGCACGCCTCGACAGAGTCTAGCTCACTTCCGTGCGGAGTCGAAGAGTGGGGGCGTCAAGCAATGTCGACGAGTGGGAGTGGAAGCTTGAACGTCGTCAATTCTCATCGAACCACCGAGCGGACACAAGTGCCTAGAAACTGTCTCACGTTTCGTTGTACTATAATTTGTCAAGTTTGATTGGAAATATAACCTCTAACCGTCTTAAAAGTTTTCACTCGGCCTATGTTTCCGACATATATGTATATACGTACCACAAGATGCGAGACTAACGTACAGTTTTGTGTCGTACAGTCAATGGGACCTGGGTAAGATTTCCACGTCAGCATTGTTATTGGGTTTTTATATTAGAAAATTCTCCATAGCACCATGTTAAAAGTGTCAGCAAAAAAGTCAATCGGCTTGCCCCTTATTACGATAGATTTATAAATACAATTTGTGGGTGTAGAAATGCATGTAGATGCAGACTTATGTTTTTTCATGCACATACGTTTTATTGGTGGACTGGGCTCCACTTGGTAATACGAGAGGAATAGTATTCATATTCCAAAAATATAAAAACCGATTAAAAATTCTAAATGATAACGCTTAAAAGAATCCGCAGTTTGCGTGCAAAGATCTAGGAAATTGCGGCATCGAGTTTGATTAAGCTATCCATGATCGTTCGTGCTGTATTTTTGCCTTTATCAAAACGAGCGAATAAGTTACATCTCATTTTGTGATACGGATCTAAGCGAAACACGCCGCCTCGACACGCCAACCAAACACTGGGGCGTACGTTTTTTGTTCTCTCGAAATTTCATTGGAGTTAATGTTGTAATAATTTGTTTTGTTTTGCTTGCAAATTGATAGATTTTTCATCAGTCTAGTTTCTCAGAAGAGAAGAAAGAAAAAAATTATTGCAGGCCAATCCACAAAAACCCCAAAAAAAGTTGCTATAATGTACACAGCCAACAATGTTCCCTTCATTTGAATGAACATGAATGAATGATGAGTATATATCTGAATACATACTGCAATTCCGCTTGCACGGTATTGCACTGCTGATTTTCAATGAAATGACTTAGTGACAAAACGGATGCTAGGTTGGCGTATAGGCAGTTAAAAAAAAGAAAAACTAAATAATAATGATCTAAATAAAAACCAGTGTGTTCAAGCCTTACATTTCTCATTGGTGGAAGAAGTCCCCAGCAGTAGAACGTATATGAGGCGATATAGATAGTCAACTACCAGTACTGTTTATTCAAAGTACATTGATTTTTTTAGGAAGAATAAATAAATGACTCAAAATAACTATGTATTTGGGCTCTATTGATTGTTTTATAACATTGATTTACATGCCACCGTTCTCCATCTGCTTCCCTCATCCATCACATATCATTCACACGATAAAGTGCCGTTACTGAGGCCAGTCGTGATGGCCTCGAGGATTGGGCACGCGGTCGAGAATCTCGACGGTCGCGGGTTCAAACCCCAGGCACACACCTCTGACTTTTCGAAGTTATGTGTGTATTCACAATGAATTATCACTTGCTTTAACGGTGAAGGAAAATATCGTGATGAAACCTGCACACCTAAAAGTTCTTAGAAATTTATTAGGTGTGTAGTCTGCCAACCCGCACTAGGCCAGCGTAGTGGACTAAGGCCTAAACCCTCTCAATGGTAGAGGAGGCCCGTGCCCAGCAGTGGGACGCATATGGGCTGATGATGATGATGATGATTGAGGCCAATGTCCAGCGGCAGATTGTTGATCCTTAGAAGTTGCTGATGACGATTATATTTATAATAAAAAGTAAGAGCTAATAATGATCAGGTAGATTGCTGGCTCTTTTGTATGTTCTATCTGGAAAGCTGAGAGTCCTCTTCAAAGCTTTAAGGTTCGTGTCAAGGTGCAGTAGTTACCGTTCGATTGTTCCCGTACACGCTGTTTGCTTTGTCCCGCTGTAATTACTTTAAATCAATAATAATTTCGTGTGGTCGTCACGCGAGCATTGCGTGCCGCTTACTATTCGAGACTTCAATCCATTGAAGGATATAAAATATTAAAGAATATGATAAGTCCCCTGAAGTACCTTCTATTTCTTTACTGAAGACTGATTGCTCTGGTTGGTGAGCTGATTGCCAGGCACCGAAGTGTTTTACACCTAATATTTTTTTAAATGGTTACGAATACGCTAGTTACAGCAAAATATTTTTCTATTAATTATAGTCTTCGTATCAGTTTTAAAGTTACAAAGAGTTACGAAGAATGCTCTGCTAGTAGTTTAGCCTTCATTGAAGATTCGTAGAACTTGTATAATCTTAATGCTTCTGCGGTCTATTAGGTAAGCTGTTCATTTTGTCCCCTTGACTTTTTTAAAAGTCTATAATATGTCCTCGCCCACCAGTTGCTAGAAGTGACCAATGTTGTAAGGATCAATTGAAAATTGTTGTAACGTCGAATATAAATATAATAAGTACTATAAAGTCGTGGTTAAAAAGACGAGTATTATGAATTGGTTACAAAGCAAATAGGATAATACTAAGCAGATAGAAATATTGGCCTTGAATGAAATCCGTCGGATATTCCGTTAATGCAAAACTGAAGTTCCATCGACCCTTATAAACATTATTATGGGATATAACTTTTCCAATTCCATCAAATCAAATAAAACATGTACCAGACTAACGTATACTGACCCAAACGCCTGAGGGCAATAACTTATAACCGGGACCCTAAGCAATTTAATTTCACATATACGGAATAATGGCAAAGCATATTCTTAAGGTACACGTCCATTACAGCCAGACAATGCCGCGGGCTTAGGTTTTACTACTTTGTTTGAGGCTTTCATTGTCTACATACTTTATGAAGTGCATTCTCACGATTATTATATGATGCATCTCTATGTACGCTGGTCTATGAATATTGTTAAGAGATCCCTACTTCGCCTTGAACTAAAAGCTTATTTTGTTTTTAATCCTAATGTAAGGCAATAACATCAGCCCATAATACCATTTGCAATGTCATATTTATTAGTTCACGACAAAATAGTTTCATTGTTTTTAAGTTCCAACCTAGTACCTACCTTCTTCAAGTGATTAAGGTTCGATAAATTATAGCGTTATGCTTATATACTATACATAACTTCACGCCTGTATTCCTCGAAGGGATAGGCAGAGGTGCATGTACGCACCCACATTGCGCAAGTATGTATCAGTCCCACGTAATTTTGGGCGAGCCTATTGTGGTTTTTTGGCCACATTTCCAAACTCCGTGCTACTGATAATTTTCAAGTGGAAAATAACATTTTGCCCGACCTAGCATCGAAGCTGGAACCTCTTGAAGCGCATGGCGTGTGCAGTACACACTTGTGCCGCGAGTCCATCCTTTTATACTTATATTTATATACTTTGACTGCCTCGTGGTCTCGCGGTACAAGTATGTGCCGCGCGATCTAGAGGTCCTGGGTTCGATTCCCGGGTCGGGCAAAGTGTTATTGGGTTCTTCCATTAGGAAATTCTCGGTAACAGCACGGAGTCTGGAAATGTGCCCGAAAAACGGCAATAGGCTCGCCCCCTATTACGTGGGACTTATACATACCTGGCGAAATGTGGGTGCAGAAATGCACCTCTGCCTACCCCTTCGAGGAATACAGGCGTGAGTTTATGTATGTATGTATGTTATATACTTATCATAATCAGAGTCTGAAATATCCTACTCAGTAGACGCTTAGCTTAACGCGGAAGGCTATGAGTTTGTCAACTATTCTCGTATTTAGTGGACGTCGGGGCTAATATCGAACCGTTCTGTGATCTTTCTAAAGGACATTAGTAATTGGACGTCTTCGATCTAGCTATTTGAAATGACCTTCGCAGTCGTACCGTCTAATGACAGTCGTCGATTCAATTCTTGTTATAAGACTTTTGTGGTTAAATATGAATATTCTATTCTTCCTATAATTGTATGAAATTTGAAGGAGATTAGTGCGACTAGCGTTTGAAACCTGTTGCAGATTGATGTGGCTGGTATTTTCATAATAGCCATAGCGTCATGGTCTCTTTCATATTTATTTTCGCGTCTGTAATTCAAAGAAGGGAAGGTAGGGCTATACTATTACACGCATGTCGTGCTAGCTGTGCTGAGAGGTTTATCTTATAGAAAATCCAGTAATACTTCGTTGAATCTAGTAATCAACCGAAGACCTCTAAATCGTACACCGCAAACTTCTGTCGCAGTATAAATTTATAAATATTTCATTGACTTGACAAATTATTGCGCCTGCTTTTGTACATCCCAGCCTCAGCCCAGCCCAAGCCTCCTTCAAAATAGGGCTGGAAAATACCCTGGCTTAGTTTTTTTTTTAGTTCTCGAGGGGAAAACTGATTATATAACTTACGCCAGCCCTGGGGGAGGGAGACAGGAAGCGTATATCGGTGTCACCGGCCTATGCCGGCATATCGACCAAAACCCCACGGTAGCCATCTCCGCACCATGTGCGGCGACCACGGTCCGTGGGCGACAAGCCCCCACCGTTATTCTGCAGCCGCTTGGTGCGCCTCCGAGACGAAATCGTCTTGGCCGTCTCGAAGTTTTAGGGGGGGCAGCTGCACTCCAACTAGCTTGGTTTTTTTTTCACGTCTGGGGCGCCCGCGACGGACACAGGCCACAGTGCCGCCGCCCCTCTATGGGTCACTTTTAGTGAGGACGTGCTGCTCCCGCAGGCCACCCAGCGATGCCAAGGGCCCCTTTCAGTCGCTTTCTACAGACTTTTAATATCTAAGGAACTCTAAAGGTCAGGAAGTCGCAGGTTTATCATGTTTTTTAAAGACACACGCTATTTAAAAAAAATATATAATACCTATATAAAATGTGTAACCTCGTCTCAAAATCATAGCTGCTAGACTAACCTATCCTTCCGCGCATTCACAACAACCTAAAAGCCCTAAACAACGTACAAAAAGCAGAAAATAATTATTCCGTCTCGCAAACGAAAATTAACGCGACAATATTTCACGCGGCCTTAACACAATTTTGACGTGAAAAAAAAGTACAATTGTAAGAAATACCGTGACATCTCGGAGTGAAGACGTATCACCATATTTTCCCCCCTTGTAAATAATACATTGCTCGCGAGATAAAGGGCAGGGTTCCCTTGTTTTAAGCCAGCTCGCAATAAATTCTCGTGGATCGAGTTAACTGCCTCTACAAATAGCCGCGTCTGAAATTTTCTGAATCAACTTTTTCAGTGTCCGATTTCTTGCATGCCTGTGTTATTTTTGTTTCTGGTTACTTTTTTAATGTTTAATGCATTCGTTTAAATCTTTTTTTGGGTTGTTTATTAAAGCTGTTTCTATCTTATATGCGATGCCTTTTTGTTAATGTTGAAAATACTTATTATTCTTGAAACCACCCATACATCTCATAACAGTGTGTAACAATATTTAGGTTGTTATTTTCACTACAAAAACCACAATCTTGTATTATCAATTATCATGTTATATTAATTTATTTAAACTTAAGTTTAAACAGATTTACTAATATGCCCACTGATATTATGTATTTTACGCTATACATACATTTTCATTTTTGTGATGGAATTTATCGTTAAGCAAAATAGCTCTTCTATTTAAAAAAAAAGAAAAAAAATCGAATGTAAGGATATTAATATATTTATGTGAGTTGATAGCAGTAATTGCTCGATTAGTCTGTTGATAGTACAAAAATTTCGACGAAATAAAATTAACGTAAACCACACTCAATTCCGAAAAGCAGTAAGCTTTTAGGAAAAATATACAAAAAATACTTAATTACAGCACTCACTTATCTTATAGTCAGACAACATAAAAAACTAGAATTCTCCGCATAAATACACTTATTTTAATAGCCACAGTACGTTCCGGAGCTAAGAATTTTAAACGAAATAACTGCGCCTTGCGTAGTCGGACGGAAATGTAAAAAGAGGAAGCGAGCGGCCGGCCAGCGTTTTGGCGGCTAATTGCATTAAAAATTAATTAAAAAAATATCCTCCAGTGCTGCCATCTCGCGTTAAGAATTCACACGCTACACGTTACCCTCTTTGTGGTCGGTAAAAGGAATTTAAGTATGACCGATTTTACGTCCTCAATGAGTTTTAAAGTGCTATTTTTTTATGATTTGTACTTAGGGATTGCTGTGCATTGTCCTTTCGTGACTCTTGTTATTTTTAGGACAGTTTCCCTATGTACTGGTTTTTATGATTTATTGAGTTTTTTCTAAATGGTAACAAAATACCAAAAATAACAGATTTTTCATTAATAATCTAGGTTTTCTAGTAATGTTTTATCAGTTATATTTGGGTTATTACTATTATACATATGTATATTATAAGTTTATTTACACCTACGTTTTTCATACTGCCTCGTGGTCTCGCGGTACAAGTATGTGCCGTGCGATCTAGACGTCCTGGGTTCGATTCCCGTGTCGGGCAAAGTGTTATTGGGTTTTTCCATTAGGAAATTCTCGGTAACAGCACGGAGTCTGGAAATGTGCCCGAAAAACGGCAAAAGGCTCGCCCCCTATTACGTGGGACTGATACATACTTGGCAAAATGCGGGTGCAGAAATGCACCTCTGCCTACCCCTTCGGGGAATACAGGCATGAGTTTATGTATGTATGTATGTACGTTTTTCATCTCTACATCACCAGGTTCGACTGTTTTTTTTTGTATAAAATGTGAATAAATAAATAAATAATCAAAAATACTTTAAATTAGTAGGACACAAATCTATTAGATTTGTAACTAACTATATTTGGTTCTACTGACAAAGATTTTGGAAAACATGGTTGTAGCTCGAGTTGATCAGCCTTTCTTTTAATCTCTTATCACAACATCTATTAAATCAAAATCTAAAAATAATATTTCATTATATATTTTAATTGTACTGAATAACTAGCAATGACTACGAAATAATACAACAACTCGTGCTTTTCAACAAAGCGCAGAATCTCATGATGGCCTAAGCTTTGTTTGCGCATCTGGTTATTATTCTACATAGTACATATTCCACTCTACAATAATACCAGCAATATTTTTGAGAGAATATCTTTATAATTTACTCTATTTTGCGAATTACTACCTCTATTTAAGTTTAATTGTTCAACTTCGTGCGGATACCAAGCATGATGCACAATTCTTTGAACTAAAATAATATGACTGCCTCGTGGTCTCGCGGCACAATTATGTGCCGTGTGATCTAGGGGTCCTGGGTTCGATTCTCGGGTCGGGCAAAGTGTTATTGAGTTTTTCCATTAGGAAATTTTTAGTAGCAGCACGGAGTCTGGAATTGTGCCCGAAAAACGGCAATAGGCTCGCCCCCTATTACGTGGGACTTATACATACCTGGCGAAAAGTGGGTGCATTAATGCACCTGTGCCTACCCCTTCGGGGAATACAGGCGTGAGTTTATGTATGTATGTAAAATAATATGATGAATGAAATTATTACTCGGCAGAGAAATTCGTCATATAACAATGCACACATCACAAATTTAAAATCAGATAATATTTCACCACCATCAAGGAAATCACATCGTTTAAGTATTTTTAGACAGTTAATTGTTGGTGATGTCACTATGCTGTGCTAGTGGATTTTTTAAGCTATTATCAACTATAAGACTGCTGGACACAGGCTTTCAAAACATCTGTACTGTTCTTTTAAATGCCCCTGCATTCAATATTCAGCTATCTTTACGAGGTTGGATGGATCTTTATGAGCATATGTGGATGGACTTGAGCTATCAAGCTACTACAAATTGCTATCTATTAATCAGAGGAGTCCTACTCACCGATGCCACTAAACAAGATGCTATCACAGAGGTCATATTTAACGAGTATGGTCATTAGAGTGTTTATGAGCATTGTAAAGATGTTTTTCAAAGTGCCTTATCTATATGTTGTGGGCTCATTCGGGCTCACATAACTATGTTATAAAAGCTTCCATCAAAACCACGAACAACAGACATAAAATCCCCATTAACTGAGCGTTTGGGCGCCGGTACAAGCCCCGATATCCGGCGTCCTTATTACGTTTCCAAATCTTTAACGCGGCCATTATCGAATGCTGCGCGTTGGGACATTAGCGCTTTGTCAAGTTGTCATGGAATTGTTTCCTTTCTTGTTGTAGGTTTATAGAAGAGTAACAGCATCAATAATTGACTTTAAATATGAAGAGTGATTAATACGCATGAATATCAACGACTCGTTTATTATAGCATATTATTTTTCATCTACATTAAAAACAAGTTAAAAAGAGAACTGATGGGGAAAAAAAACTAGAAAGAGAATTAAAAGTAAAAAATTAAGGATCTTAAGAGTAAGATTTGGGAGCTCATAAAACAGATACTATCAACTTTGCAAACAAAAAAAAATAAGCTATGAAGATCGATGATATAAAGATGGTCTAAAGTGAGATTCGACTGGCAAACAGGGGGCGAACCGCTTGAACTTATAAAGCAATGACAAACTATATCATAAAATTTAACTTTAGTGGAGCAGAATAAGTCCGCCAACGGGATTATCACATCGAACGCATTCTGGGCATCCCTTATCTCTTAATTCCTGATGATAGAAAGGGCCGGGAGCCATTACACGGCGGAGTTAATAACAATATTTATTCTCTCGGTATTGCTACAATGGATTGTCAGTGTGGATTAATTTTGTCTACTGGAAATGCTTGTTTATTGGTTTATTTTTATACATAAGTTACCTTAGGCTATGTTGGTTGTGTTTATTTTTATACATGACCTATGGTAGTGCTGTTTCTTCTTCTAAGATCAAATTTTAATGGAATTTCGATACTTGTAATGTGAAAACCCCAAGAATACAACAACGCAACCGTATTATACAAATGGATTCAAATGCACTAGTTTATCTTCAACCGATTCTCTATTTACCTAACGCTCGTAACATTTAGTGCCTCAAACTTTAAAATTAAAATTAAATTTCAACTTATCAAATATTTATTACTATTCATTTTGATAAGCAGTGATGGCCTCGAGGTTTAGGCGCGCGGTCGAGAATTTCGACGGTCGCAGGTTCAAACCCCAGGCACACACCTTTGACTTTTCGAAGTTATGTGTGTATTCACAAAGAATTATCACTTGCTTTAACGGTGAAGAAAAACATCGGGATGAAACCTGCACACCTAAAAAATCGTAGGAATTTCTTAGGTGTGTAGTCCGCCAACCCGCACTAGGCCAGCGTGGTGGACTAAGGCCTAAACCCTCTCAGTTGTAGAGGAGGCCCGTGCCCAGCAGTGGGACGTATATGGGCTGATGATGATTCATTTTGATTGGCACCTTTTATATATTTCTCACCCGATCTCTTTGATACAAACCCTGAAAACAATGCCAGAAAAATTACTTCAACGTCCTCACGAACCATTGCAAACTTGACTTCAAAGGCAAATAAACTACAATAATGTCCCAAGCGTCTTACATCGATCACGCTGGCATTTGTCTTTCTGAGACCCTTTTGACACGTGGAAGTAGGCAGGGCACAAAGACTCGGTCGTAAGATGTCGTGACTGGTATAATGGCAGATATTGGTAGGCTTCGGCGGTACAAGCGAATTGTGAATTGAAGGCAAGGCCGGCACGCGACTTCGGTACGGCGGCCATGATTGCACTGTCAACAAGAGACTTTTGTATATTGTCATGTCAAAGTGTTAACGTAAATAAATTAATACGCATAACAATCAAATAAATAGTTCTCACCCCATATTCTCATACTCGAATCTCATGTCGTGGGTATCAGAAACTACGAAAGACTTTTCGGTGTCACAAACAACCATACCTACCCGGGGATCGAACCCGCGGCCTCTCGCTTCACAAGCCTAGTCTAGTCACACACATGTCTAGTCAACTGCCAAAACCCTGGGGCTGTCAACGTTCTTGCATCGCATCCGATGAGAAACATGCCGTCTAAACAGAGCCTTAAGGTAAATTTTTGTATTTAGACGATTTTGACAGATAATAATTTTTCGACAACTTTAAATAAGCATTAACAGCCTTTCTTATAAGCGTCAGTTAATTTTATGGAGACAGCAAATGAGGCAAGACAAGTTCCAATAAGGTCGTATACCTCTTATGGAAACTTAATGGCACGATGGAGAAATATTTTGTCGTATATAAATGTAAGGTCATTTAACAATTCATAGCAATAGAGTATAGAGAGCTTCGGTATTCCTAAACGAATACGGCTTAGAGACCTTCGAAAAAAGAGCCTACATTATCCTCAAAGGCCGGCAGCACCGATGATTCCTCTGGTATTGTAGGTGTTCATGGGCGGTGTTGACCACTTAACATCAGGTAGCTCACTTGATCGTTTGCCTCCGTTTTCCATAAAAATGAGAGAGAAATAAAACCGTTGAACTGCTAGTTAAGGTTTCTCATCAGATTAGCCTGTACCACTTTATGACTGTACTCTGATTTAATAATAGATAATGCGATTCTTATCTTGTAGAATCAAACTCTTGCCAGTGAACATAATCACTTTCAACTTATCTGATAGTCTTGCCCCTTGAAGATATTTTAATACATAAAATCAGTTCATTAAAATCACTTTAATTCTATCCAATAAATTCAGCATGGTAGCTTGTTTTTTAACAACAAGTTATCACTACAATATATATTTTTATTTTGTACAAAAATTAAAGGACATGTTTCCAAGATTCCGAAAGCATGGTGGCCGCCACCGACCCCCGCCACATGACTTGATTGATTGAGATGATTCAGCGCGAACGTACTTACCAACTGAAATACCAATTATGTGCGTACCTAAGCATTAATAATTATGTAATCTGCGATGACAACGCTCTATTTACCACAATGGATCGGGAAGTCTTTCATGCTGGCGTTTTATTTCTCCTTCAATTTGTCGACGGTGGTAGGTATATGATTTGGGTGCAGAGAACTTTTTTATAAATGCATTCATATACTTACGCCAGTTCTTAGCAGTTAATTTCTTAAGTGCGTAGTCCACCAACCCGCATTAAGCCAGCGTGGTGGAAGGCCTTACCTCCTCCCCCCCTCTCAGTTGTAGAGGAGGCCCGTGCCCAGCAGTGGGATGTATATATAGGCTGATGATAATTGATGATAATTGACTTACACCAGTATTAATGAAGAAGAAGACAAAAGTGCATTTCTACACCAACGTTTGTATTTTCAGTTCTACATAATTGAAGGTGAGCCTATTACAGTTATTTGGGCACATTCTCACACTTCTTTCTGCTACTGAGAACTTACAAATGGAAAAACACAATAACATTTGTAACTTCGGAAATTGAACCCCAGACTTCTAGATCGCTCAGAACATAGGTACTAGCAGCGACTGATTAAGAGTTCTGACCGCCCTAGGCTAATTATGAGGATGCGCCCCCGCCAGGTGTGTGTGTTATGGTCGGCCTAAAAAGTAGTATATTAGTTTTGACTTTGTTTACTAGTGAGAAAATTTTAACATGGTTCATACTACCTATAAAAGTTTTCAGATATATCTGCAAACGAAACTAAAGTTGTCCTTCAATCTGCACGACATTCAACCTTAGGATGGCAAACCATTTTTTTAGCCGACCGTACAGGAAGGCAAAGCACTTTACGCATTATAGGGCCAAAATCATGACAAGTGACTGCAGGCTACCAATTAGAAAATCAAATTCTTGTCGTGTTTGGCCGCATGACTTGTATTGGCTTAGTTTCTATAGACAACTTAGTTGCTGCGGCCATTGACCATGAGCGTGGTCATCTAGTGTGTGAAGTTGCTTCGACTTTAAGAGCGTTTACGCGTTTTAGCGCAATTTGAGCAAAAGCAGTACTTTTCGAACCCCTTAAAATTGATGAAAGACTCATCGAAAAAACATGTTAATTACTAATTATTTTAGAGAATATTGTTATCTAAATAGTTAGTGAAGCACATTTTATGATTTTTGGGTAAATTTTGATAAATAACAAGATAACTGAACGAAGTTTTTCATAAATTCAAATTAAGAGTCATTTTCGAGGCTTCGGGTTTATTTATAACATCATCATCAGCCCAAATACGTCCCACTGCTGGGCACGGGCCTCCTCTACAACTGAGAGGGTTTAGGCCTTAATCCACCACGCTGGCCTAGTGCGGGTTGGCGAACATTTATAACATATTTAATCAAAATAAAATGTTGAATTGGAAATGTCGCCAAGCAAATAGTTAGTGAGAAACATATTAAGAGATTTAGATCCCTTATTCAAGTAATAAAAAATCTAAACTTGAAAACGTTCAATTTTTGTTTTGAATAAATTTCACTTGTTTATTTTTGGATAAATATTTTAAAGAGTATTACGCCGTGCACAGCCCGGTGCAAAATGCAAATCACAGTGATTTAATCACTCCGCCGCAAGGCCTTTCAGAGTGAGGATGTATCGCTCTGTGCACCCTCGGTTTTTAGTTTCGTCTATGTTTTCGCGGTTATCTGACTGCCTTCCGAAAAATGATGATGATCAGATTCAATAAACTTTATTTCATTTAATTTCATTTCATATAATTAACTACCGACGCTGGCGTTAGTTAGAGTCATATTTACCAAAACTAGTCGACTAGCCGCGCGGAGCGTAAACGCTCTTAAGTTTTTATTTTTAATATTTACACTTCTGTTGTTATCTTTGAAAAAAACGAGAGGCATCATACTAGTTTTCAAACATTTTTGCAATTGATTAATGATTTATTTGAAAATTATAGTAATGAAGTAATTATTTTTAGCTTATACAAAATACCTTTTTTGTGCTTTAGCGTTTGCAAATCTTTCCACAATTTTTTTCAAATTTAATAGTTTGAAAAAATCACTGTCTATATACATTAGCGAGAGCGCTGCAAGTTTTTGCTGGCAGAGTGTGGAGCGCAAGTAATTTCTTACTCAGTGCTGAAAAAGACCTTTCGCCACTGCAGTTAGTAACACTCATTGTTAAAAAAATCTTAATATCTCCACACGGAAACATGCATAAAACATTAAAACTGTTTATTAACTGTAACAAACCCTTTGGGGTTCTGGCAGAAATAGAATGCTCGGCCTCGGTTTCGGTGTGAAAGATCGTCTCCCTTCTAACTCAATATGCCCGGTTTTAACTTCATCAAAATGAAATTTTGGTTTTTTCCTTCTTATATCTTTTTTTGTATGTGGTCACTTCGCATCCATTGATTGCCTCTGATTCAAAATTTCTCTTTTTCATCACGAAACGTATCGGCTATTCAAACTTAAATATCTGTACATTGATATTAGTGTCGTATCGTAAGACATTATTGTCAAACTGCAACGAAAGCATCTTGGTAAAGTCTATGTGTCGATTATCTTGCTCTTTCAGTAACGTCGTTTAATCCTATGTTCCGAAAACCTTATTTCATTCTTTTTTAGCCTCACTTTTGTCGTAGTTATGTTTTAGTTTTAACATTTTTTTTATTTTTAATATTTTGGTGCTGTTATAATATCAATTTCTTTGCAAAGTATTTTATTAACAAACTAAACCGACTAATAAATTGTCCGTCTCAGGAATTAAGAGAACCTGGAAAGATATTTTTATTCTATCTAATTCTGCAAGCCTAAGCCACGCCACACATAGTCTATATTATAGTCTCTATAATTAGTGGACAATTAAGACGCTTCTAACGATTCCTTATTTGTCAAATTCTGGCCAGTAGTTTAGAAGGTATGAGGGAACAAACAAGCATACCATAGAAATATCACAATTATTGAATAAATACGGAAAAAATCACGAGCAAATGCTAATAATATTTATATATTTTTTTAATGTACAAATAACGCCCTTTCCAATGATACCAAACACGGCATTTATTTTTTAACACATCACTTTATGACCGCTAGAGAGTGCCATATTAGATTCAATGACACGTCGTATAGCCTATAACTAACGGACGATTAAGACGCTTCTAACGATACCATTTGTCCAGTTATTAAGTAATAAGTAGTCGAGGAGCTATGAGGGAACAGACGAACATGCATACATACATACATAGCCTGTTAAAATCATAACCATCCGCCTTTGGCTTTGCCGTAGTTGAATAAAATCAGGGAGTCCCAAGCTTTTTAAGCTAACAGCGCATTTAGTTTTAGTGTTTTGTTGTTGTTTGTCTCGGTCTAGTTGAAATACGTAGGGTAGATGCAAGGATGCTAGATTAATAGTGCATGCGCTGAAATCGTTCCAGCGCGCCCCCCCGATCCTCGCGCCCTAGGCTGCAGCCTAACTTGCCTAAGGGTTAATCAGGCCCTGGGTACTAGCGCCTCGAGACTACTAGGCAAATTTGATTCCTTTTACCAGCAAAAACATCTCATAGAAGATAATATTTTGATCTAAAGTGTTATTATACTTGTAGTAGTGTTCATAACGATCCAAACAAAGTTAATTTACCGGCATAAATCAACGAAGGTAATAAAATTCATCTTTATGTCTAATTCTCGAATATTCGAGCCCTTTCCACGGTAATTTAATGACACTAAACAGATTTATACGGGCATAAAAGGCTGCTCTTAAAGTAGGTTCCTGACTTAGTATTAAAAACGATAAAATAAATCTAATAATGTCCTACCTTAATAGCATCGTTAAAGACATTCCTTTTATTTTACTCCAAAGCGATACCTCTGAAACTGGGATAGTTTCACTTTGAATTCGAGGTAAGATCTTTTAATAATTGCTTAGATAGGAAATACTTTGAGGAATTGTAAGAAAGTCTCTTTGTTTTTTTGTTTCTTTGACGATTTCTAGTTATATTTCCTTTGCTTTTTTGGTAACGAACAATCTAAAATAAAAAATATGCAAAGAAACATTATTAAAATTAAGCATATCAGAATTGAAATATAGCGTTAAATAAAAGTGACGTCGAAAACATTTCTTTCCAGTTTTTAAACAATTGCAATGATCTATAAGGCTATATGTATATAAGAGCATTTTTCAAGAGTAGATCACAGAGTGAATATAAAATGTATAATACAGAGAGAAGTCTGAGGGAGTTATTAATTGACGTACTGAAACGAGGAGAATTGTATGGATGCAGTGAGAACTTTTTTTCTGGAATTATCAAATTATTGTTTCACAGAGGGATTGTGGGTGAAAGAATATTATTATGAAGCGACAACATTGGATTCCATTGTTTTCCATTCCATTTCAAGTAGGTAGTTGGTAACAAAGATATATATATATTTTGTAAACCTAGAAACTATTTAGAAATCAATATTCTCATGATATCAAATAGTATCCCAAAAAAGCAGTGATGGCCTCGAGGTTTAGGCGCGCGGTCGAGAATTTCGGCGGTCGCAGGTTCAAACCCCAGGCACACACCTCTGACTTTTCGAAGTTATGTGTGTATTCACAATGAATTATCACTTGCTTTAACGATGAAGGAAAACATCGTAATAAAACCTGCACACCTAAAAGTTCTTAGGAATTTCTTAGGTGTGTAGTCCGCCAACCCGCACTAAGCCAGCGTGGTGGACTAAGGCCTAAACCCTCTCAGTTGTAGAGGAGGCCCGTGCCCAGCAGTGGGACGTATTTGGGCTGATGATGATGATCCCAAAAAAATCACTAACTAAATAAACTGCCATCCCCAATTAAATGTTTTTGTCGTTTAATTATTCACATCCGCTATCATTTAAAACCAACACGGAACTTTTGATTACATCAAAAAGCAAACATTTTATTAACCGTGAAATAAAAACTCGCATAAAAGTCGTGACAACGCAATAATTTCCACGGCACGCAATATTTCTTTTCTGGCTATAATTCTATACGCCTCTATTAATGCCTACCTTTAGGTTAGGTGTGGTTAATTGAATCTAAACCTTATTTCCACGCCTAAAGGTTGAGAATTACACGTCGTGCGTACCAATAGGGCATAAGCGGTGTTTAATCGGTCAGTTTTCACATCGCGTTGATGGGTCGTGCGTGATTTTATAGACACACGGTTATCGTGGATATCCAGCATTTCGTTATTTTTTACTTTTATACGATGAATAGGAGAAACATGTGAATAAAAGTAGTGAATCAATCTAGATTTACGCTATAAAGGTATGCGCACACTATCATCAAACAGATACAGCAATGATAAGACTGTTGAACATACTGAAATAAATTAATGGTATTGGTATTTATGTTTCGCTAGAAGTATACCATTTGTATAGTAATAGTATTTGTTTAAAGTACCTGCATCATGCATACATAACCTCACACCTCACTCCCATCGGGGTAGGCAGAGACTATAAAGCGGCAATTGCTGCTGTCCAAACACACTTTCGCTTTTTCAACTGTCTCTTCACGCATGCACGTCAGTTTCGAGGACTCTTTATATAACCTTTTTAATAATAAATCAGCAATAAGATGTTTAGACGTGCGCCTAGGACGTCCTCGGCCGACTTCACCACTCACTTCCGCACAGAAAATTTTTTTTTTTTTTATTAAAAAATCTAGTGCAGGCATTTGACCACGATCTCACCTGGTGTTAAGCGACGATGCGGTCGACGATGGAGCATGCCTGCCTAGTAGCAGCCTATTCACATTTGATTTGAATATGTCCAGATTGTATTGTACGGGAAACACTTCAGCGGGCAGGGCGTTCCACTCCTTTGCAGTGCGCATTAAAAAAGTAGACCCAAAGTACTTCTCAAAAACTTTTCGAAAATTACCGAAAAATATAAGTATGTAGCGGTAGTCCTCGAATTTCATTCCAGTAAGCTGTCTTATTTACATAAATGTTCCTTTCGTTATTTTGTAGACGTAAAATAACGTTTCGAGTTCAATCTCAGACAGTGAAGGAAACACACTACAATGTTGCCAGTATTTTTATGACTTATGTCTCCTTCCCTTTATATTCCTCAGAAGCGTGTGAATTGAATGGAGGATTTATTCTCCGAAGCTGGATATATGTACATATGTCGGAGGGTCTTGTTATTGTTTTTCTTTAAATAGTGGCAGTAAAACTTCTGGAGGTAATTTCAAAAACTAAGACAGAGCTCCGTTTGGTCCGGCGTTCCGAGCGAGCATGAATCATTCTCGATCGAACGGCTGTATTTATACCCTACGTTGGATGCACGCTTCGACATATAATATTTTTTTATTTAATGATAAACCATGTAAAAACATTTTTTTTATCTAAAATTAATAAAGTAAAGAATAGGAATAGTATCAATCATAATAGGAATAATGTCATCAATCAATAAAAGTTTTTATTCAGAACACAATGATTGAAAGCCACGTCAAGAGTCCCTCAGCTTAGAACACCGCCAAAGTCACTACCCCCAAATCGATGCCGCTTAATGTGACGTCACACCAAGGTCTGCTCACTGACTGGGCGCTATTTCCAACAATATTGAACTACGCAGGTCTTCTAGTTGTTCTGCCCTATGGCAAGGGGGCATTATATGGGGTGTTAGTCGTAGAAGGCGACTCAAAGGGGGTCTTGGTGTCGCTGGGTGGTGGGCAGGAGGCTGTGTCCTGTGTCCGTCGCGGGTGCCCACGCACAACCGGGCCGCCCGAACCAAGCTAGTGGGGGTGCAACTGTGCCCCCTTCAACTCCGTGAGGCCCGAGACATTTTCGTCTCGTACAAACCATCATCACTTGCACTAATCCATTCGTTCTTGAGTGCCGTGTGTCACTAAGCTTATTGCAATAACCTCAGCTTAATGTGCTTTGATATTAGAGCTTTTACCGTTTTAATAGCTCTCACAGATGCTGTTTCTTTTTGATTAAATCCTTTACTAGGAGCGGTCGTAATAAATCCAATTTTATCGCTAACATTACCGGCTCTGCAACTATTGTTTCGACCGCACGCTGTATAAAATGCAGCTTTGACATTTTAAGTAGCTCGGGCTCATTCGGCGCTCTTTAGCTAAAATTGTTCATAGCTCTGGCTTATTTCTTGATTAGTCTATTATATTTTTATAGCTATTTAGTTAAAAAGTTCTGCTGTTATTTATGCGTCAACTCTTTGAATAGTTGAATTAGTGTACAGTAAGACGGTCGTTAGAGCAGACGAGTGTTGGAGTGGAGATCGCGCTTAGGTAGACGTAGTGTAGGACGTCCTGCAGCACGATGGTCCGACGACTTGAGAAAGTTGGCGGGTAGCGGATGAATGAGGGCTGCTCAAGACCGGGATAGTTGGCGCCTACTTGGGGAGGCCTTCGTTCAGCAGTGGACGGCGATACGCTAAGAATAAAAGAGTGCAAGAGACGCAAAATAATCGATAATCCTGCCTTATTATATTGGAAGCTCACATAACAGCTCGCAGGTTAAGTCCTATTTATCCAATAAATATCATATAGTCATTTACCCGTGGAGCGTTAATTGCGTCTAGTTTCAATTGTATTTATATTTTACGTGGGGGTGAAACGTCATAGTGCAATATTTTGTCTGCCGCTTTGCTGTGGAGGGAAGTGGACAACTCTTTGTTTTCCAACTCCTCCTTTATATTATTTTTGATTAATTTCGTTGCGGGATCATGACAAACTAGGTTCCCTTAGATCCGCTGAGCTTCAGTGCTCGGCGTCAATACTGTGCGTGCCGCTGTTGATCCTGGAGCACAGGAGTTACAGTGGCGGGTGTGTGGTTGCATAGGGAAATATTCATAAAGTACTAAAATGAGCAAGACTCGTGCGACTAGAACGGCATATTAAATTAAATACGTCCTATTAGCCTCGGGTATTGAATAACACATGCGGTCATTGTCTACAGGCGCCTGTTTATCTTGTGGAACCTAAAACACTATTATAGGGTAATACGACCACAAGTAAACAACCCTATATTCTATAACGTTACCTAATTAAAACCGAACGTATTTATGATATCATTTCAGTTATAATATTTTATTATTCAGCTAAATAATATAGACGAATATGCAAATTGTGAAAGGTCAATTAAAAGTTTTCACTCATAAACTAAAAGAAACACTTATAATAGTAGAATGGTGGACAATAAAAGCTAATATAATAAATAAAAAGGTAAAGTTTTATAATAATAAAATAAAAAGCATAGACTATTCATTAAAAAATGTTTTTAACTTTCTGCATATTTCTGTTTTTAACTTAAATGTATTAAAATTAAATAAATAAAGATCATTCAGATTTAAATTTGAATGTTATACATGTAGCGTTCGGGCTAAAAATAATAATTACCCGCCGTTCTCAATTCCCCCACTCTCCCCTATAGGCAGTTTATATAAACCCACATACAAAATGTCATAATAGCATTCAATTTATAAATGATGGCTTCGGCGCGCGGTACAGATTCTCGGCACCATGAATTATCACGTACTTTAAGGGTGAAGTAAATCATCGCGAGTAAACCTGCACACCTAAAAGTTCTTAGGAATTTCTTAGGTGTGTAGCCTCCACTAGTCAGTTGCAGAGGAGGCCTATGCCCAGCAGTGGGACGTACATGGACTGATAATGATGATGATGATTCAAATTATTGCACTGTACAAAATAAACATAAAACTGCATAGATAACAATAATTCATAAATGATCCAATGTAATAAACAGGATTGAGAGTAAAACAAAAGCGAAATGAACGGACTTTATCAGCGAATGCAACCAGTGAAAACTATTAGTGGACTGAAGCAAACGTTCTTTCTTTAAGGTTGCATCTTTAATTAAACTTTAAGCCGACAGATCCCGAAGGAATCTATTGGGAGCGAACGACACTGAGCTGCGCAGCGATTCGAAATAGAGAAGGCAAATCGGTTCATCGGGTTTTGTCGTAATGTAATTATGTTTTAAACAAAAAATAGGCAATAAGTAAGTCATATAAAATTTAGAAGAAGAAAACCATTGTTTAGTCTTTCAGGGATACAAATTTCTTTTTTATTTTAGTCTGTTTACCCGACAAGACGAGATGAACCTATCAGATCCATATTTAAATATGCTTTCACTCTTAAATCGTTGAACCAATTTCGAGAATTGTATTGGAGAAAGATGATATCTTAGAGGCTATTCCATTATGATGTATTTTGTGGTCGCTATTATATCAGCTAATTAACTATGATTTCAACTAAACAAAACGAATTAGTTCACGTGTATTTCATTTACACTTTATTGTACACGAATTAAATAACAAAATATGTAGGTATAGGTAAGTAAAATTAAAATAAGGTTGTGTCATAAATGGCGGCCTTATTGCTATCGGCGATTTCTTCCAGGCAACCGTTAGATGGACTGAAGTGATCGGAAGCATAGAGTGGTCACAATTAATAAAAATAATGAAATTATAGAATAAATGATGTACGCAAAATGTTTAATAAAAAAATACTTAAAGTAAATAAATAAAATATATATTGAACTATTTTTTTACAAATATAAATTTAAATATTTTTACATTACCAATATATATAAATATACACATCCAAATATTCCTAGCTGAATGCTCTTATAGAGCTTTCAGATAAAGTCAGCTTTCTAGACTCATTTAACTTGCTACTCCCACCGGCTCCAGGCCATTCATTCCGTTTGGCTTTTCAATATTTTTTTATTTTATATCATAAGCCCCTGATTGATTTTTAATTAATGGATTTAAATGGAAAAGTTTATTATGAAGCGCAGTTTTTAATTAATAGGTTTGTGGCGAGCCGTTTTCTTGCTAATGCTTAGTTGTTTGTAGGTCATCCTGAATAGGGAATAGTGGTCAGGCTAGTTGGTAGCCTAATCAATTGAGTTAAGTTTGTCGTTAAGTAAGTCACTTAAGTTAAGCTTGCTGTACTTTTTGCATTTTAAGAGGTGATGCATATAGAAAGTGTTGTATTTAGCTTAAATTTAAGCCGTGATGTTTTTACATTATACATACGTACATAGCCTCACGCCTGTATTCTCTGAAGGCATAGGCAGAGGTGAATTTCGACACCCACATTTCGCCTATTGCCTATTGCCGTAATATTTACATACTAAAGCATGGATCTGCCTCGTGGTCTCGCGGTACAAGTATGTGCCGAGCGATCTAGAGGTCCTGGGTTCGATTCCCGGGTCGGGCAAAGTGTTATTGGGTTTTTCCATTAGGAAATTCCAGTAGCAGCACGGAGTCTGAAATTGTGCCCGAAAAACGGCAATAGGCTCGCCCCCTATTACGTGGGACTGATACATACCTGGCGAAATGTGGGTGCAGAAATGCACCTCTGCCTACCCCTTCGAGGAATACAGGCGTGAGTTTATGTATGTATGTAAAGCATGGATCACTAAGGGGTAGACAGGGGTGTTTCAGTGGCGGTATTTCCATATAAGCCCAAACGCGTTACACGTTAATTGTGTAATGTCTAGTTTATAATTGTTTATTGTGGGGTCAGGATATTCTCATTCATGTGTCTAATTGCATCTGTTAAATAAAGATTATTATTCGAAATTTTATAAGGCATACTGGGCTTTTGTGCTTCTATGGAAGTACCGCCACTGGGGTGTTTTTCTTAATTCAGAAATAGAAAGTTAAAAAAAATGTTTTTATAACTTCTTAATTTTTGTTTTTATTTGACTTCCTTCTTAGCTAGTAATACATTGTAGTATAAAAGTAATGATGGCTTCGAGGTTTAGGCGCGCGGTCAAGAATTTCGGCCGTCGCGGGTTCAAACCCCAGGCACACACCTCTGACTTTTCGAAGTTATGTGTGTATTCACAATGAAGTATTATCACTTACTTTAACGGTGAAGGAAAACATCGTGATGAAACCTGCACACATAAAAGTTCTTAGGAATTTCTTAGGTGAGTAGAATGCTAACCCGCACTAGGCGAGCGTGGTGGACTAAGACCTAAGCCCTCTCGATGGTGGAGGAGACCCGTGCCCAGCAGTTGGACGTATATGGGCTGATGACGATGATGATGACATAGTAGTACCAGTGGCGGTACTTCCACAGAAGCCCAAAAGAGTTACACTTTATAACTGTTTATTGTAGGGTCAGGATATTCTCATTTATATGTCAAATTGCTTTTTAAATAAAGATTTAAAGCTTAAAAATCCTTTTTCGCAATTTTGTAAGGCATGCTGGGTTTTTGGAAGTACCGCCACGGAGTAGTACGACATACTAACAGTGTCATCTACATTTTTCATCATCATCATCATCAGCCCATATACGTCGCACTGCTGGGCACGGGCCTCCTCTACCATTGAGAGGGTTTAGGCCTTAGTCCACCACGCTGGCCTAGTGCGGGTTGGCGGACTACACACCTAAGAACTTTTAGGTGTGCAGGTTTCATCACGATGTTTTCCTTCACCGTGGAAGTACGTGATAATTCATTGTGAATACACACAAAACTTCGAAAAGTTAGAGGTGTATGCCTGGGGTTTGAACCCGCGACCGTCGAAATTCTCGACCGCGATGTAATTAATTAGCCAAGTATTATCAACAGTAATCCATTTCCCTGACAATGAATGGTTTATGTTGCCATTAAAAAGTAATTACGTAAAAGTAGTTTCAAAACAATTGACAACAAATTATATCTTTGATACGTCTATAAGTTAATTGAATGGCTATCCTATAGCCTTTAACTGTCGTAGAAGGTCATCAGGGGTCATCGGGGTTGATATGCAGAAGCCACCCTAAGAAGGCCCCCGTATATAATGGTGACTCTTCATGGTATAGAGAATCTTCGTTCTATATCTGATGCTAAGGCGCGATGGCCTTGTAGATTAGGCGCGTGGTCTGTTGTGACAAAAATTTTGCAGCCGTGTCTTCAAATCCCAGGCCCATTTTACAAAGTTATGTGTATATTCATAACGGAACGTATAATGAGTGTTATTAGTAATATAATATAAAAAATGTTTGTTCGCAGGTCGACTAATAATTATAATATACATTTCTCCAACATCGACATATTTTTTGAGTCGCTAGATAATTATAAAAAATTACTTTTTTCTAGTGTAAGTAAGTGTTAGATTAGTTTAGGTGTTTTTGTATAACTGCTTTTGGTTTTGTATTCAATGCTTTTTGTCTCTGTATAATGTAATTTCTTGTTAGTTTAGTCGTTCACTTCTTCTTTTTTGTGCTTTACCTATAAGTGGAAATTGCTTTGGATTGTGTTTACACCTATTTTTGTTTTGTATTTTTTGATTGTGATTGTTCTGTATATTTCCCAAAAAAAAACAAAAAAAAACTGCTTTGTACCAAGCGATAAACATTGAATTTATTTTGTAACAATAAATTACCACTTTCAATTTCATTAATTCGTTTATTTCAATCTACAAATTGCTTTGTTTGAATAACCACGTTGAGTCACAGAAACGATTGTCCCAGTTCCAACATGCCGATTCCCTCAGCGGATGTCAAATCAGTGGAATCAATCAACTCCAATCGAACGGCACAAACTACGCGTCCGCCGAGCGTTTCCATCTTATTAACTTCACTTACATCCATCTATAGGTATGTAGATCTAATGTCGTTGTCTCACCCATGAGTCTCAAGTTAATGAAAAAGTGTGCGACATGCATTTGGTTCGCAAAGTGATGTATATTTGGCGAATGGTGGACATTTTCTCGCTACTTCGTCTTCTCCTTGGTGAGTCGCTTGACCTTAATTTCAGTAAACGGTTATAGGGGCTGCACGAAGTTTGTACTATTAGGTGATAAAATTCTATCGCTAGATAAAAAATACTACAACGATCACATTAAAAAGTGACGTCAACAAAAAAGAACATAACCAAAACATCACAAGTTGTGTTTGAATAAAAATAAATCCGAACCTACTCCTAATGAATAAGGTTGTTTTTTAAACGCGTGGAACGCATAATCTGTGACGTTTTGATTGCGCGTACGTTGACACAGGTAATGGTACCTAAGTAACTTTACAATATTTATAATACTTAAGGTCACTCTGAGGTTGAGTGAGAAAATAAATGGATTTATTAGGCTACTTGCATTTTTAAATTTCAGAAATATAAATTTTGATCTATCTATGATTTGGTGGTTCCAAGTACCGTCCTTGTAAAAACATAGGGACATTCTCCAGCCTGTCATCATACTATGTATTATAAAAGTGAACGTACTTAAAAATATTAGTCTTGTTTTACTAAAATGAAATATGCAGCACATTTTTCAAATATATACTCCCATTTATATTCAAAACAGAGCACAAAATTATTCAATTTAATAAAATCCTCTCGTGACGTAGCTTCAACTCGTTCTGCCTACGGTTCAAATTTATGTGCAATTACTTCAAAAAACACATCGCGAATGTTGTAAAATGTGCTCATACGATTTTTGTATGAAATATATTATGAAATTGGGACGTTAATGTTGAACGTCGACGAACAGTCGGCCGTATAGAATATGTATTTTTTAATCTATATTTTTATTATGAGCGGGTTTATGACTTCTAATTTATTTGCGATAGCAACAAAAAAGGCGACGTGCAACACGCGATGGTGTTGGTATTGTTTCGTATATGAAGCATTACTGGTGAAAGGGCAGGTTGAGTTTCTTTTTTTATTTTATTCTCCTGACACCTGGCGTACTTTATAAAGATCTAAATAAATCTTACTCTAAAGCCAAATATTTTTGAACTTCTTATTTCGAAATCGGACGACCGTCCTTCATGTAGATTCCCGAAACAACAAAATAATTTGTTAATGTAAATTTAATAATTTCTTTTATTTAAACAACTAACCTACTTATGCCTTAATGAAATAATATCTAAACACAAATATCCTCAATGTCAAATAATATATGGAAACATTTGTTTTAGTGAAAACTCTGGGAAATCCTTAGTTTATGTTTTATTTAACTGGCAAGGTCTCGGCGTTTGCAACAAAAACAGTTTAATGCTCCGTAAAGTACATACGGCCGTAGTTGCAAGTGATTTCAGTAAATTCTCAGGTGTCAGGAGGTTAAAGGTTGACAGCCCCGTGGCGCATTTGGCTAGATACCAGCTTGCGAAACGAGAGGCCACGGGTTCGATCCCCGCACCGAGACAAATGTTTGTGTGATCCACAAATATTTGTTTCGGGTCTGGGTGTTTGTGAGACCGAAAAGTCTCTCGTAGTTTCTGATACCCACGACAGACTTGTATCTTAATGTGGGGTCAGAACTATGTAGGTATGTGACTTGGGTGTATTTATTTATTATTATTATTTATTAAAGATACCTTGTGGTCTCGCGGCCCCAGCATGTGCGATGCAAGCGATTTAGAGCGTCATTATTTTTTACAATTAGAATAGTCTCATTAAAAGCAAAGAGTCTTAAATGTGTGTTTCGAAAAATGGCAATAGTATCGTCCTCTTACAAAGGACTTAAGATGTATAACTCAAAACGTTGGTGCAGAAATGCACCTATTGTTTCTTTTACACATAAATTTATTTTTGTATTGATTGTCTTTGTATTCACATTTGTTGTAACTGGTTAAAGTCAACATAGGCCGTTGCTTATAAATATATATTATAAATAGTGTTTTGCATTAAATATTTTGTTACGTACGTTAGATGTCGGACCCCTTTCAAAATGTCAATTTAAGGGTTACATAGATAGTGTGAAAAGGTTCGAGAATCGTTGAAGTGATGAAAAATGTGACGTGTCGCTTTAGGGTTATATCGATCCTTTATTTATCATATGAAAAGTTAGTTGTTGTCACTTATGCATGTGTTTATTCAATGTTTTTTTACATACATACATAACCTTATACCTGTATTTCCTGAAGAAGTACGCAGTGGTGTTTTTCTGCACCCACACTTTGCTATGGCAAAGTACATACAATATGTTGTATGTATGAGTACCACGTTATGGGGGCAAGTCTATTTGGTGCTGCTACTGAGGATTTCCTAGTGGAAAATCCAATAACACTGCCCTACCTAGGAATCGAACTGTAGACCTTTGCATTGCAAAGCACATACTTGTGCCGCGAGACTAGAGACATATTTTTTTATTATAATATTTGTAATTATAATAATGAACACTCCCAGAAATCAGAAACACTGTTTTAGTTTCACTATGCACTGATATACCTACAAATCCCATAAAAAACAAAACTTGTAAAAAAAAACCAAGTCTCGCAACTCATTTCTTCTACCGTAAAAAGATGTGAGATCCATGTGATACCAAGTCGATTAATTTATTAAGTCTCCGTTTAAGGAACCTTTTGTCTTAAGTTTTTATGCACTTAGCTTACCAGACAACATCTTATAGTGACCATATCAATATTAAACATATTTTATGTTTTAAATAAAAGAGTTAGGCAATCGCATGAAAACACGATGTATCTCACTTTTACCCCCAGATCTTTTGACATACTAGATTTCAAATTCAATTTTTTTTCTGTTCTACAAACATTCAAACACGAAACAAATATTTGTTGATCACTCAAATATATCGGTGCTATATTCGATTCGAGTTTTCTAATCAACTGCGTCTTTAAAGTCGACAGTCTAATCTAATGTCTATTCCATAATATTATGAGAATTTTTATACGTCACTTAGTTAAGTATTAACTATATGCAGGGTTAAACCATTATACAGAAACACGCTTGATAACCCAATTAATTGCAGGACAAGTTAATGACTTAATAACAGTATGATCGCTTACTAACGTGCGCTAGTTAATAACAATTGAATTTAAAAAAAATCATAAATTAAGACTTTCTTCAGTCCTTTTAGCGCTGATTTTAAATTAGGGATTCGCTTGAAGATAGGGTCAATAAAATATTTCTTAAAAACTGGTAGGGCTTTGTGGTTAGGTGATATAACCCTACCTCGGTATCCTTTGCTTTTTGTAGAATGCCATTTTTAATTCATTTAGTTGCAACAAAAGCATACTTACATAACAGCGAGCTTACACTTTATGTACTTACCTTGGTAGACGCCATATCCTGCCTCAAAGTTAAAGCGACTACATAGTATACTAATAAAACAATTAAGAATACAATAAAACCTTTTTCATTTAAATGCCTCCTGTGACAGTTCAAGCATGACATAATTGTCATGTTTATCAACAGTTAAAAAAACTTCTGCGGCCGGAGTAATTAAATGAAACAAGGTGTTGACTGATTCATTGCACCCAGGGGCATCGCTCCTCTACAGCTAGCTCGTTTCATTCTCTTTTCAGTTATTTCATTTTCATATGAAAGTGAAGTGTTTATTTTTTATTTCAGACACTGTATAATGTTATTATTATTTTTTAGAGCATTTAAAAAAAAAATTAAATTATGGCTTTAGATGCGTGAATCGTAAACAGATCGTGGTCTACTCTAATATGAACGAATTAATTCTATCTGCTGATAAAAACTATTTAATTTTGGAATAATTTTTTTTCACCCAGCACTTATTTTTAGATATGGTGTACTATGACCACCAATACTCGTACCCAAAAGACAACTGAAATATTTTAAAATAGTAATGTAGTGCAGCGAAATAACCTGAAATTGCCACTCAAAGAACAGGCTGATCGTAATTAATTTAACATAAAAAAACAGTTGGACAGTTAAACTTATTAAAGTGTTCTGTTAGGAAATTCACGTTGAACTTAAAACATAGCTGGTAAATCAATGTTTTAAACTACTAGTTGATTCTGTTGATTGATTCGTGTCATCACGTGTAGTAAGTTCTCCATAAAATACCAATGCAAAAAACAAAAGTTTTCAAGCCAAATTGAAACAAATTGCGACACAAGAGAACGATTTATTAATTACACAAAGACCTGTACTATCTTAAATTAAAACAGGCTACAATAGCAAGGGACAAAACAAAGGGTCCTAACAATAAGTTAGCTCTTAGTAAATTCACCTTAATATCTGTAACTGCTTCCGCGCAACGTTGCAGTCTGCATTTTTGCCTGCGACTCGTATTTTGATTATAAATTCATATTATCTACTAACAAAGTTGGCATGTCTGTTGAATTTTATATTTATTGTAGTTGTTTCTAGTTTAGCAGGTAATATCCCACAAAAGTTTCTGGTTGATTTTGTTAACTGTCGGAATTTTGGGATATAGCTGAGTTATTATAATTCGAATCTGGTATTATGCCCCGGTTAGAACGAGGATGGAATAATTGTCTCGATTGGTAATTTGAGGAAATTCTATAGTAAAATAGTAATAATAAAATAGTATAGTAGTAGAAAATTCCAATAGCTTTTTAAAAGTAGCCTTCAGTCAAAATTTCCTGGCGTAATAAATTTCTCTCTTGATTTAGTTCCAAAATATATATGCCCAAAATATTGTATCTGTGAGTCACGCAACTTGTCTACTATCTCTATAATTCATTTGACTATTTTGTTTTTTGTGGTTCTCCTCATTACCAATTCTTTTTCGTATATAAATATACTACTGGACTAAGGCCTAAATCCTCTCAGTTGTAGAGGAGGCTCGTGCCCAGCGGGACGTATTTGGGCTGATGATGATGATATAAATATACTAAATGATTTTATTTATACGCCCCATAGCTTGCTGTGAGAAGCGAAACGTTGTTTTTTAGCATACTCGTATATCAATGTTTCAAAATGATCATTTTTCAGAACTTGGTTTTTTTTCTCGTCGCCCCCTATTACGTGGGACTGATACATACCTGGCGAAATGTGGGTGCAGAAATGCACCTCTGCCTACCCCTTCGGGGAATACAGGCGTGAGTTTATGTGGTTTTTTTCTTAAAAAATTTAAGTTTTTTTTCCCCGAGTCCGATAATCGCGGATTGCAGGTTATTGACTTCTCGGAGTTTTAAGAATATTATTAAGAAAGCAATATTTTAATGCCCTTTGAAAGTGAAAACTGCATAGATGAGGTTGCTAAAGCCTTACCGATTTTACTGCGTACACAAACACACAAATATTTAGTAACCTTTTTCCACTAAGCCAAAGCCGCTCTCGTTTGTCGAAAAAACCTTTTAAAAACTTAAAAAACGAAATGAATGAATTTAGTAATGAAGCGCCGGTTCAATGCAGAAAGTATTTGCAGTTACTCTAGCGTGAGTGAATGAACAGAGCCGGGTGCGAAGTGTTGCTTCAAACTCAGCACGTTGCAAGTTTGTCGGCAGGTGCGGTGCCGACGTAGGCGTTAAGTTGGAGCACAACTTTGACTTCGGATTGTTTGCTTCTCGCAATCTTTTTTGTGCGAAATTTCGCTTCGTAATTTCGCTTCGTGATTCCGATTCCTAGTTCTGGTAGCAAATTTGCATTTGAGTTTATCGCTTTTGTTTCTTCGCGCGGCAAAGTGAGCGTAGTGTAGTTTTAGTGTTGGTTTGTGAAAAAAAAATTATTGAGTGATTTACATGATACATTGATTGATGACGAAAATGGTTTCGAATTATGTAGGTATTCAATTTCAGTTTCGGCGTTCAGTAGTGCGTTGACTTATTTGAGTCAGTGGCGGTACTTCCATAGAGGCCCTAAAGCCACCTTGCCTTGCAAAATTCCGAATAATAATAAGCTTTAAATCTTTATTTAACAATTTGACAAATTAATGAAAATATCCAGACCGAACAATAAACAATTATAAACTAGTCATGACACAATTAACGTGTAACGCTTTTGGTTTTCTATGGAAGTACTGCCACGGATTTGAGTTCGATTTCGTATAGGTATCTATAAATTATAATGTAATCTCAGCTTCCTTTCATACATAATTTTATAAGGATGGTGGATTATTCGTATGGTAAGATGTACATATATATTTACGTTCTATTTCTGGCCACGTGCGGTTCTCTTTTCCAGCAGTTCCTTATAGAATGTATCTGGTATGAAGGTCCTCAAGATGTTTCTTTCGCATTAAATAATAATTTATAAATAAAACTTTAATCTTCCCTTTAATTACACCAAAAAGCCTAACGTGCCGCAAAATTTAACATTCTAATTTCTATTCACAATAATATGGTACAAAATTTGTGGGTTTTGGCAGAAACATTAGTTAATGATGACTGATTGTGGTAGGGTTTTAGTGAAAACCATTTCACGGTAAGCATCCATGAATGCGGGAACGGATTTGTCAGGTTCAAATAGGTTATTTACCAAAGAGAATAACGTAAATGATTTGTGACACGGAACATTTATATGTATTCGTGGGGTATGTAAACCATTGTTGTACGTAGCTTGTGTTTGAATTGTTAAATAAAAAAATGTCTTTACGTCCAATATTTAAACTAGAATTGTGAATGTGCATGTTTTTATTTATTTATACATACATAACCTCACGCCTGTATTCTCCGAAGGGGTAGGCAGAGGTGCATTTCTGCACCCCCATTTTGCCGGGTATGTATCAGTCCCACGTAACAGGGCGCGGACCTATTGCCGTTTTTCGGGCACCGTTGTGCACCGTTCATTTCCGTTTTCCTCGACCCAGGAATCGAGCTCAAGACCTCTAGATTGTGCAGCGAGATCACGGTCTTTTAATTCTAAAAAAAATGTTGTTGTAGAAGCAAAGCTGTTTAAATTTGAAATCTCACCCACAGATTTACAGACCAGCATTCATAACAATATTAACAGGGATTTCAAACTAAAACCACTAAGCTTCTTCTCATCAAACTGGCGACAGTCGACAAAACAACATGAAAGATCTAAATTAGTTATCTTAAAGAGGTTTTAAATAACATTTCTTCACTTAGCCCCGTCAAGGCGTTTAATTAAAAAGTTGAAAGCAATCAAAACGATATAACGGAGGTTTTGCCAGGGCTGTCATCGATTTTGAAGTTAGGGCTGGGAAGCATAAATTGTGATCGTGGAAAATGCTGATGATGAGAAAGGGACGATAAAATAAGCAAATTAGAAATATTTTTTCATTTTAATTCAATTAAGTGGGGTTTTGCAAATAGTATACAAGACGTTTTTATTAAGCCCTCACATGTTTATTCACATTGTCGCTTTTATTTTTCACAAATATCACACAGTATAGTGACAGAAAAATATATTCTTCATTCAAAAAATATATATTATATATTCATTAAAAAAGTCATAACACCGGGTAATGCTTACATTATCGTTTTCATCTCAGTAGCGCAATATAATCACCTAGACCGCCCTTCCATACCTAATTGTTCAGTCAATTAGAACGAGAAGACCGTTCATTTAAGATAGTGGCAAACGTGTAAGAAATTACTAATATTTTCCCAGCGACAGTTGACGTCCTTAAAAATGTCTCGCAAACTTTATAAAAGACATCGGCGATAAAGAAATCCCGAGAATACTTAAAGACGTCTGTTGTGATTAAATCCACATAAATTTTGTTCAATTTAAAAGGGATTAGGTTGATTTAAACGAGTTTAGCAAGATTGAACATTCCTTGTTCGAGTTATTATCGTCGTATTTTTTTATATTAATTAATTGTTGCCAGTCTCGTCTTTCAGTGTTATTTATTTTTTCGTTTGGAAAATAGGAGATCCTTTTGTTGTAATAAGATCTTTTAAATCCTTTCTTTGAGAAGTTCCAAGCGTTGCCATGGAGAATTCTCTTTGTTTATTGATTCTTTGTTTGCTTCGTCAAATATTAATATTTATCGAAGTAAAACTGTTAGAGATGCTAGTATGTCAAGTTTTAAGATTTACCTTTATCCAGTAACGAGCCAGTACCGTAACCAGTACCGTAGAAGAATTGTTTCCAGGAAACAATCTGTTAGGTATGCACTGCACTTACAGTCAGTGGATATACAAAGCACGTGAATTTAAGCCATACGTTATTTTTGTTAGCAAAATGTTAATTAAGGGTCATCATCATCATCATCATCAACAGCCTTTTTCACGTCCACTGTTGGACATAGGCCTCTCCTATGGCACGCCACTGGGCTCGATCTTCGGCTCTCCTCATCCAACCGCTGCCAGCCACCTTGCGGATATCGTCACCCCACCTAGCCAGAGGGCGTCCTACACTACGTTTGCCGAGCCGCGGTCTCCACTCCAGAACACGTTTCCCCCAACGGTTACGGGATGTAAGGGAGCACGACTTCCAACTTAGTGCTTCAAGCCAACCTCTCCTGCACGTGGTACATCCTGCCGATTAGCGAACGAGGCTCTGGCCACCGACGAACGGCGGTTTAACCGTTCCTTAAACCACACAGACCAGTGATGGGCAGCAGCTTCACTGGTGCGACACTACTGCGATCGCCAACCCGCCTGCCCAGCGTGGCGATTACGGGCATAACCCTCTTATGGCAAAACACGCACAACGGCCCCCAGTTCCCGGGGAATTAAGGGTAATCCCACCAAAACCCACCCCCACCCAGGTTCCACAGTTAAAAAGTTTTTAGGTCTTTACAGAGCTTGGCTTCTTACTCACACACTCAAAGTCTTCACCACAGAACAGTTGAATTAGATTTGAAAGGAAATGTCAGCATGTCGAGCGTGTCGAACCTACGATTACACTGTCATATGTTTGACACGGCCGCTTCTTAGTAATTCAGGTTGTGTGTAATATCAAGACTCTTATAAATGTGTGACAATCAATAGCAGCCCTTTATTTTTGTTTAAAAATTTTATCATTTGTCGTGTGACCGTAGTAGAATGAATACCAGGTAACAGACAAACGGCGACACTCGTCCCAATACAAAATACTGGCTGTTTCCCTTCTAATCTTATTCAGCTAATCTGTGCTCTACACGTTATTTAGAAAAAAATACTTGGCCGTTTAGCTGCCTTCAGATGGGTGTAAGGTGACAAATTTATTCATGTTTATTACTTTATTCGACTGTGATGGGTCGCTTTCGGTAAACTCGGAGATGTTTTCAAATCCAAACTTCCTCAAAGCCTGAAGACCAAGGTTTACAATCAATGCATCCTGCCCATTCTCACTTATGCCTCAGAAACATGGCCATTAACAAACGAGCATTTATACACAAGATCAAGGTCGCTCAACGCGCAATGGAGCGCGCCATGTTGGGTATATCACTCATCGACAGGGTGCCCAACGCCAAAATACGCCAAAGAACACAGGTAGTTGATGTAGTCAGGCGAGTCACACAGCTGAAATGGCAATGGGCAGGACATTTAGCAAGGAGGAATGATGGTCGATGGACAAAGGCCGCAACAGAATGGTGGCCTCGAGAAGGTGCAAGGAAACGGGGCAGACCACCGGCCAGATGGTCAGATGACATAGTCCAGTTAACCGGAAAGCTTTGGATGAGAGTAGCCCAGGACCGAGAGAGATGGCGAGCATTGGGGGAGGCCTATACCCAGCAGTGGGTGCATGTGGGCTGAGAATGATGATGAATGATGATTACTTTTCCTTTATAAAATAGTTATTGTAACTTTTGCGTTCAATGTTTTTATCAACGTGTTACCTATTGTTCTAACAGCTATTTATGTGATATTCTATAACTGCTCAGCTGGGGTCTCTTCTAAAACTAAGAGGGTTTAGGCCTTTGTCTATCACGCTGGCGTAATGTGGGTAACAACCCACACCCTTGTTGTAATCTAACAAGATTACATAGCTAAAAAAATCTTAATAACTTTTAGGTGTGACGGTTTCCTCTAGTGCAGGTTGTCAGATTATATACATAAGAAAAAACTTAGAACTTCTTGGTGTCAGGTTGTTTTACAATGATTTCCTTCACCGTTAAAGTACGTGATAATTCATTGTGAATACACACAAAACTTCATAAAAGTCAGAAGTGGGTGCCTGGTTTGGTAATTTGTGAGACTGGCCATCGGCAATCCCTTATTTTCCTGCCAATTGCTTGCTTGAAAAAGGCTTTCGTAAAACGTCCATTCTAATTTCAGCCATCAATAAACTCGACACGAAAAATCGCTCTACCGTTCTGTCAACATGATAAATAAAGATCCAATGAATTTCCCTTGTATTACCTTGAATCTAAATATTGATACATTAATTATTGATATATGTACATATATAACCTCACGTCTATATTATGATTATGTAGGCAGAGGTGCATTTTTGCACCCACATTTCGCCAGGTGTGTATCAGTCCCACGTAGTAGCCTATTGCCATTTTTCGGGTACATTTCCAGACTCCGTGCTGCTACTGAGAATTTCCTAATGGAAAAATCCAATAATCGTTGCCTGCCTTGTGGTCTTGCGGCACAAGTATGTGCCGTGCGATCTAGACGCCTCGGGTTGGATTCCTCGGTCGGGCAAAGTTTTTTGTTTTTTTTAAGAACTATTGTGTCTTTGTTTGTCAAGTAATTGAGGATTAAAGATATGAGGTATTAACAAAAAGTATTATTGACTTAAGTATATTTATTTAAATATATATTTACACATTTTTGAATGTTTGCAATTTAAAATTTGCTACATATTATACAGGCCTATGTCCAGCAGTGGACGTAAGAGAGGCTGATGATGATGATGATGACGATGATACAAGAATGGAAAAAGTAATTTTAACTTATATTTCACTTAAAAGTACTTTAGACCGTTTAAGCGTGTCTCTACTATAAAATATAAATTATGAAAAATAAGTGTAAAAATACAAACATTTTTTAACTAAACGACGTTACAATATATTCCCGTGCGAGTTTTTACAAATGCATGTTATATTGTGTATTTCACATTTTCATTAGTAATAAAAGTAAAAAACTTTACATTTATTAATAATAAGTAATATTATCAAAATCGTTCTAGAAGTGTGGGTCACAGTGCAGAAGCGATGCAAAAAATTGTACGATTTTTCCTACATTTATCTCAACTTAGTATCAAATATTGGTATGTGCATATTATTATCATGTATAAATATGACGGCGCGTTGCGTCACTAGCGACACGTCCATCGAGATGTCAGTTTGCGAAAGAAGAGCACAGTGCCGCTCTGGTGAAACGCTATGTTCTTCTTGCATGCGACAACTAAAGGAACGATTTGACGATCTCGAGAAAGGTTCGGAAAATTCTAGATTATTTTCACAGATCAATAAAAAAAATGGTCTGTGAGTGTAAGACACTCATTTTACCGCTACCAAGAAATTGTAAAATATATCAAAGTATCAATAATTAAAATATATTAATAACCTTAAATCAATGTAATGAATGCCTTAATCCTAAGTTAAAATCCTACAACAAGGTCAACTAACGATCTTACATCCAAAACTCTTCATTATGAAGAAATGGTTAACATAACTTAAATAATTTACATACATAAATATTGTTGTTCTTATTGAATAGTGCTACAATAATATACAACTCTATAACTTTAAAATGCTTAGACTGATAGCCAGCTTATGTAGAATTTATTTATATTAAATATATTGGCATTGAGTTGGTTTTGATTTGATAAAAGGTTATATTTTGCCCATATAAATTATTTTAAGAAGGTAACATAGAAGATATCCTTCTTATTTGGCTTAAATAATAATAGTGATTGCTAAAAATACATCCTTAAGTGGTTTTAATATACATGAAACAGTTTGTTCAGTTTTTTTTATAATACCTATTAGCTTTGAAATTTAATACGTTTTTGCAGTATGACCTAATACGAGAGTCTTTGACGTAGGCCAGTAACTAAGCATGTATATACTCATTTGTTCATTTCAGATTAGGATCTAGAACCTCATCGGTATTTTTAATAAAAACCGAGAAAGCGAACTTAAAAGGTAAGGTGATCAACCCGCTATAGTTACCTATACAAATATGTCATGTTTCGGGATCGATCTGTCATGTTTCGGTTTTGAATAGGCGTAATTTCATCGAGTGTTGACTGAGAGTCGTTTCTCTACTTGTACTGAATACTAGTGCAGTCATTAATTCGGGTTCGTAAAACATAAAGTCAGATACAAGTCTACGATTGTGAAGTGACGATTAAAAACACTTGTAAAAGTTTATTTGAATAAAGGTGATTTTGACTTTGACTTGACTTTGACTTTGACGATCACTGTTAGCATCGCTTTTGCAATGTGAGAAGGAACTAAGAACTAGTTTTTTTAACTAAACGTTGTGTCACCTCACAGTATCGCTTGACTAGATGCTCGTATCAGTACGGTATCAGTAATCAGTACGGGGTCCGTTCACATGATGTATCCCACATTGTCGTAGGGTCCTTGGTCTGTGGTATCATCCATAGTCATAATAGAGTCGGATCGTGGTCCGTCGAGGCCCTTGAAAGCTGGTTTCCAAGCTGACGTTGGAGTGAATAGCTCTTTGCCTCGCTGAAAAAATAAAAAATATTTTCATTTACATCATGAATAAGAAAAATTAAAAGCAAAAATACTTTAAAAAAAAGCTTTTATTTAAACGTTCTAAAAACAATAAAATATTTTTTCCTTAAAAAATTTAACTATCAACTTATAATCTCATTATATTATACAATTGATATGATCATAAAAGCTTGTCGCGCGAATTAAATTGGTACTAGTATATTTACAAAACTGTCACACATATGCACGATACGGTTATCGTGCATTGTTATCCAAACTAAACGTGTATACAAAATTTCAGCTCAATCGGTTGAAGATATCTACTTCAAAATTAAGTTCAAAGATTCCACCCGAACAACCTTACTTACATACATTGCAAGTTAAATAAATAAAAGCTTTTAAAAAAACTTTTTTGAAATCATAGTCACACCGTCCTCCTCTGTATGCTTCAAGCATGTCTAGGTAGATTCTTTATTTTATACATGAGCACGGCAGTGTTATCTCTGGAACCTAATCGCAAGTTCTGCGCTATTCAACTAGAGTATCCACTGCTCCGAAATGGCTGCGACAATCTCTTATCGGTAGACTTATGTCGATCAGTTTGAAATAGTATTCTATAGTTATATCAAATTATACGTACGTAGCCATGGTAGAACGCCCAACCGACGCCAACTGGGAACAGAATCAGCGTGGAGAAGCCCACGGCCCATCCTAGGAGATCAGCGAATAGGGGGAACTCGTAGCCCTCATATTCTGGTGGGGTCCAGTCCACGAAGATGAATATCAGGATGCCCTGTGTAGATAATCTTTTTTTTAACTTTAAATTATATAACAATTAAAAGTGTAAATTATGTGAATGCCTACTGTTTTCTAGTATGAAAAGAGAATTTTATAGATGTTGTGTTACTTGTTTTGCGTGTGCCTGTATTATGATTAAGTTGAGCTATAAATAAATAAATATAGAATTAATTTTGACAACAACAACCAAGTCAGGCATTCCTCATCAATTTAAAAAACATTTGCAATTTTACCGAATATATTATTTACATTATAGTTTTAAAAATCATATTGCTTACACGATTCAAATCCACGATTAAAATATATTTTTGATGTCAACAATAAAGCAAATTTTTAGATTTATTTTACTAAGCAAGATCAGTTTGTAACGGTGATGGTGAATTATAACATCGAGAGGAAACCTGCACACCTAAAAATTTAAAGGTCAAACCAACCCTTCTCAGATGTAGAGGACCACGCCTAGCAGTAGGACATTATGTATATGGGCTATTGATTGTAATGGTGATGATCAGTTTGTAAACAGTCTGTCAGTCTGACTTACAACACTGGCGAAGGGAACTATGACGGTCCACACTGCCTTCCAATAGAAGCGGAGAACTTTGTTCAATTTCATGTCCATCGAAGCCAAGTCCTTCATCGCTTTGTTGATGCCGTAACTCCAGGCTACTGCGACGGCCTGCAAAAATATGAATTGTATTTTAAAATATATATAAAAAAGTAATTAATTTAGTGCCAGAATTTTTAGGCGATTGGTCGTTTGCTGAATTTTTTTTTTACTATCAATTATTAGGAAAGCGATTTGACTTTAACTATATGAATACAAAGTTTTATTAATACTTACTAATAAGGATTTAAACAGAAATAAATTAGGAGAAATGAAAATGTATGCAATGTATCTAATTTACTGAGGTACAAGCCATGCTTAGTGCAGAGAACGTAGCATAATCTAATATGCACATTCTAAATTATTTAATTTATACAAAATCAGTATAAGAATCACTAGATATATCACTTAATCAAACATCAAGGCATGAATCATTTATAAACAGAATTATCATTGAAAAAATGTATATACTTCCCTTTGCAAACATCCAACTATTTTACAGCTCGATCCAAAACATCTAATCCACGCGAAAACTCGCAAACATCCGCGCTGTTTGACCCGATTTCATCGCATATTGATGAAAAAACTATTTGAAAAAACATTTAATCTCACCTCGGCCATACCAATCAGCAGGATAGCCCACGAGGCCGTGTTCCAATCGAGCAGTGTAAACAGATAAACACCGCCGCTGAAGCACATCGGAATGCCGAGAATGAAACATGTGAAACAAGTGAACGCAGTCACCTGAAAAAAAAATATATCGATAATTCTAATGAGTTTTTTTTTTAGTGATAAATAATTATTGGTTTCATATAATGGCTACTCAAGACTGATGGTTAGCACATATTGGCGATAGGCTCATTATTGATAGGTTCCAATTTATTCTAGTCTCTAGGATGAAGGGGATTTCCATTGTTGCAGAGTTTGTTATTGCGGGGCTTTAGTTGCTGATAGAACAAAAATTCCAATCGTTTAATCTTTAGTCAAATTCACATTCTTTGTTAGTAATGAATGTTATAAGCGTTTAGTTTAGCTAGCCAATATAAGCTTATACCTATTTGGTCCTTTTTCAAAACATAGGTACTGTTCAAAATTTAAATTGTTGAATTAGTACAATGTCACAAAACAAAGAAAGCTGGGGCTTAGAAGGAGTTAATGCGTAATCGATACCAAAAATAAACGGCTTCGAGAGCCATAAATATAATTTACATAAATCATGTCGCAACTTACCCTCCAGTAATGTTTCCTGAGATGGGGCCATTGATCTACAATGGCCGTGTTTATAGCCTCGATGCCGGCAAACTGACTGCCAAGACCCAGAATGAACAACATGAAGAAGAACATTATCGACCAGAACTGTGGGATTGGCATCTGTAGCAGTGCTTCAGGGTATGCTACGAAGGCCAGTCCTGGTCCTTGCTCTGCTACGTCTGTGAACAAAAAGTTTTTAAAAATAAAGGTTTTTTTCCATAACCTTTTAATTTTTGACATAAAATTGGACAGAAGGTGAAATAAATAAATCATAATTTGAGATCAGGCTTATATTCTCAATAAGGTAATAAGGAATATTTACTTTATGGTGTAAACAATCCTTTTGTTTAAATTACAAAGCGAGCTGCCTGTGGAGTCTCATCAAAATAATTCTTAGTATTATTTAGGTTTTCAAAGAATCTGATGAATCCTTTGTTACCATAATCCTTTCAAAATATAATGTAGATATAAAAAACGGCGGTTGGAATATGAATTCCCTGGATATGTGAAGAAATTAAAAAGGGTAGAACCAACTACTGCTGCGGTAACTGCCGATTCGCCGTTAAAGAGTGCGATGACTGCTAATTTCCAAAAACTTCAAAAGTGGAGATATGTGATCTGAACATAAACTCACAACCCCCGGCTTAGTGGAATGATTTATTTATGCTTTCATTATTCATCATCAGCCCATACACGTCCCACTGCTAGCCACGGGCCTCCTTTACAACTGAGAGGGTTTAGGCCTTAGTCCACCACGCGGGCCTAGTGTAGGTTGGCTTTTTTATTTATACTTTATTTTTCACCAAACAAAAAAAAACAGCATAGGTATTGTTAAGATTACTATTAGGTAGTGTCACAAATAGCGGTATTATTGTTATCGGCGATTTGTGACTGGAGTGATCAGAAGCATAATATATTAGGTAGTTAAAATTTATTAAATTGATCTAAATCCAACAAGGCTAAAGCTCATATTTAGCGGTTTATTTTATTTATTCTATTCTCGTATATATTTTTATATTGCTCATAAAAATGGTTTAATCATGCTATAGACACTATAGAGCATTGACAATGAGCAGTTAAAAGTAATAAAAGTGATACCCTTTGAGTTGGTATTTTCTACTTTATTAACGCTAATCCAACAACTTTATATAGCGTAATAGATACTAGTATTTTTTTTTTTTATATTGTAATGCAATGCAAGTCGTGATGGCCTCGAGGTTTGGGCACGCGGTCGAGAATCTCGACGGTCGCGGGTTCAAACCCCAGGCACACACCTCTGACTTTTCGAAGTTATGTGTGTATTCACAATGAATTATCACGTACTTTAACGGTGAAGGAAAACATCGTGATGAAACCTGCACACCTAAAAGTTCTTAGAAATTGATTAGGTGTGTAGTCTGCCAACCCGCACTAGGCCAGCGTGGTGGACTAAGGCCTAAACCCTCTCAATGGTAGAGGAGGCCCGTGCCCAGCAGTGGGACGTATATGGGCTGATGATGATTGTAATGCAATGTTGTTAAGCAGATAAGTTATTGCAGGTGTCATTGAAAAAAGTATTGAGTTGTTGAACACATGATTGAGTTGTTGAATTAACTACAACTAAAATAAAATAAGTAATTATTTAGATTATGATCTGATATATTTACGAGTATATGTTATTATTTGATATATTTATATTATACGTGAAAGCAGATTCTACTGCAATAAATAGGAGTTTTCAAGGCGAAGCAAGAGTAAGCCTTGCGAGATCACACGAGAAATAAAAACGCGACGTTAAAACAGCAATAGCTGAATACCTACAGCCATTCGCGCAAGATACGGCCGTATTTCATGCGATATTGCAGAATATATTGTTACTCGTGCAAAAACATAAAACACATCACGACACGACGTAAGTGTTAATAATTTTGGACGTTGGAGAGGGCTGTCAATATAGGGATTTATCGGCAGATAAGTTTCAGATACGGCATCGTTATGTGCTCCGCATTTCCTAATAAAGCCTTTTATCTATAGACAAAAAGTAATTAACAGATATAAGAGTGATTTATGAAGGATGACGTGTTGCGAGTAAACGTTATTTCGTATCACCTATAGGTATATTATGCGTCGTACTTAATCGATGCCTCGTGGCCTCGCGGTACAAGTATGTGCCGAGCGATCTAGAGGTCCTGGGTTCGATTCCCGGGTCGGGCTTTTCACTAGAAAATATTCGTATATTTGCTACCGTTAGCAGCATGGATTCTGGACTTGTGCCCGAAAAATAGCAATAGGCTCGCCCCCTATTACGTGGGACTGATACATACCTGGCGAAATGTGGGTGCAGAAATGCACCTCTGCCTACCCCTTCGGGGAATACAGGCGTGAGGTTATGTATGTATGTATGTATGTTAATCGATGCAATAAGTCTCTGGGTCGGTGCCAATTTGCACCTTCGTCGCCGATTAGCTTGATTTGTAAGCCACCGATTTCATTTACCTTGCCAAATAGTTAATTATTCGTAAAGTGGAACCGTTTGATTTGGCCCCGGCTTGCCAAATGAGGTATGCTAATAAGTTTGGTTGCCAATCTACTAGTTATTCGAATTAATTTGCCGATTAATTATTCAAACCTAGGCTGTTGTGTTCTAGCTCACAAAACGACCAACTGGAATTAGTTTCTGTAATACAGAAATGTTTAGCCTTGGTGAGTAGCTGTCAGAACCTAATACATATTTCCATTACTCCGTGTCTCATAAATAATAAAGGGATAAAATAATGATGTAATAATTATGTAAAAATATGCCATTTGATTTTATGCTGATAAGGTGAAATAAATATAAGATTACTACTTAACGCATAATAATAACAAAATAATAAATACACCCAACAGTCACATACATACATAGTTCTGGCCCCACATTAAGATACAAGTCTTGTGTCGTGCGTATCAGAAACTACGTGAGACTTTTCGGTCTCACAAACACCCAGACCCGAAACAAATATTTGTGGATCACACAAACTTTTGTCTCGGTGCGGGGATCGAACCCGCGGCCTCTCGGTTCACAAGCTGGTGTCTAGACAACTACGCCACGGGGCTATAATATAACCAATAAAAAGCATTGTTGTTAAATTAAGCAGAATACCTCCTCAGCTTCCTGGTAGCTTGTAGAAGAAAAATGTTCTGGGAAAATTTACAGAATATCTGTAAGTATCCAACAGTAATGAAGCAGCAGTTTTTTGCTTTAAGACCCTTAAAATATTCCAAATATCACGGTCCTATTTCTTTGAAGTGTCACATGCAATCGAATATGTAACACATTACTACAGCAACTACATTTGCGCAAATAAACAAAACACAGCCATACACAGAGTCAAATTAATCCAGAACTCCGGAGTCAAAGAAACACGAGGCGGGCAAACTGCGAACTTCGCTTACAGCACTATTGAAACTTATTTAGGAACAGTGGACGTTCACGTTAGTTCAACAGATTGCGCCTTCGATTGTCGAAACTACGTAGAAGCCGCAACGCGAGCCAATGAAATATTTACAGTTAATCAATCCATTATCTTGCTGCTAGAATACAAATAAACGTTTGCATTCGTAACGTAGTAAAATCAACAGGGGGATTGGGCGATCTCGCGTGGATTGAATGTTGCTTATTGGATACCGCGCCAATATTCAACGTGGATTAGTTTTATTTTCCTTTCATCAGGAAAGTGGTTGTTAAACAACTTTTGTTTCCCACTCAGTTTAGTTCATATTTGGTTTGTACCATGAGTGTGGGTAATCAGAAATGAAATTTTACTAATAATGAAATGTGTGTATTCACAAAGAATTATCACTTGCTTTAACGGTGATGGAAAACATCGTGATGAAACCTGCACACCTAAAAGTTCGTAGGAATTTCTTAGGTGTGTAGTCCGCCAACCCGCACTAGGCCAGCGTGGTGGACTAAGGCCTAAAACCTCTCAGTTGTAGAGGAGGCCCGAGCCCAGCAGTGGGACGTATATGGGCTGATGATGATGATGATGATGATATACCTACATATCAGTGGCGGTACTTTCATAGAAGCCCAAAAGTGTTACACATTAATTGTGCAATGTTTAGTTTATAATTGTTTATTGTGGGGTTAGGAGATTCTCATTTATATGTCCAATTGCTTTTGTTAAATAAAGATTTAAAGCTTAAAGATTATTATTCGTCATTTTGTGAGATAAGCTGGGATTTTGGGCTTCTATGGAAGTACCGCCACTGCTCCATATGTATAAGCATCCCACTGACGGGAACGGAGAGTCACCAGGTTTAGAAAATCTACACTAACATTTTTTATTGCTGTTAATATTGTGTTTATAATACCATAATATTTTAAATTTGTATCCATTGTACGCTTTGCTTTGTTTTTTTTTTTTATAAGTATCGCAAGTGGGCATTTACGAGCGACTCGATAATTTCATAAAGGTAGATTTTCACGGGAACAGCAAAATCATGAGCCAAATATATCTTTGACATTTATCAAGATCACGTAGCGCTGAATCCACTTAACTGAGATACGGGGGAATGGAGAGGCATTTTACCACAAAAAATACACTGCCAAAAATAGTGAAAACAAAACATCCCAAAATATTTTAAAGACATTTTCTGATTAAAGCTTAAAGCAGGGTACTTACCTCTTCATAAATGATGAAGTCAACAATGCATTAGTGCGATTTCGGTGCCACAATTTATTATTTAAATGGAAACAGCTTGAGTTGTTTATTCCTCGCCGCTGTTTACAATAGCTCGGGGTCGAACCGACACGCCGGGTTTAATCAAACCGAGTTGGGACATTTCGTGCAAGGCTTGAAGAGAACGGGTGCTAAGTGTGATTAGCTAAAATTTTCAGCCTTATATGAAGGATTTGATTTAATCAATAGTTTCAATTCTTATAAATAAGGAATATGACGTTTGTGAAGCAAATTAGATAGAAGTGCAATATTTCCATCTTAAATGGATTTTATATGATTGTATCCTGAATTCAACTCTCATAAAGGCAAGGTTAAAAGCCAAATGAAACAGGACGCGTTGAAAATCTTTAGCTGAGAATTTTTGTTTCTAATCTATGACCGTTCATGACAACGATGTTAGCCAATAATGAAATCGGATTTATGAAAAGTTTTCTATCATATGCACGTTGTTATTCATCAATATTAAATATTTCACTTAGTATTACAAGCAAAAGATGAACCACTGCTGGGCAGGGGCCCTCTCTACAACTGAGAGTGGTTAGGTCTTAGTCCACCATGCTGGCTTAGTGCAGGTTGGCGAAACAAAAAATAAATAAATTTGTTTCAAATTTCAATTTCATTGGTCAAGTAGATTCAAAGCAAATAAACAGACCGACGAATGATATTAGGGTAAGGTATTTTCTCTTTGAGACACAAAACTTCAAAACAGCAGTAAATTATATACCTATACCTATTTCTTGTTTTATGACAGCGTAATTTAAAATAAGATAATGAAACCTTTAAGTCTAAGGCACTCTACATTATTGGAAACTTTAATATTGTTTTTGACCTTTCTAAAGCCTTATAGAAATCGTCTAATACAAGGAAGACTTACTTTGTGGAAGTAATTATGGATTTATATCCTGAATATGTTACCAACATATCGTTACAAATAATGCAAATGCATTTCTAATTTATCATAAAAATTAAAAAGACACAATGAATGTGTATCAGAAATGTAGAACATCCTAATTGATTAATACCGCCAATGATTTAGCATCCGCAAATATTTGCTCACCGAATGTTTTGTGATTGTGTTTGCTTTTGAAATTATCATTTAAACCTGGGCTTCGCGTATATTTATGTTAATCTCTCGTTGTGCATTGTGATAATGTTGAATTAAAGAACGGGGATATGCACTTTAACATTTATACTTCTTTATGTAAATAAATGAAATTGAATAGCAAATGTCGAAACAACAACTTTTATTACATGGATATGAAAGAAAAACGAGAAGAATATGCTTTAAACTTCGCTCGTCACCTCGAAGATGAAATGGATACATCAGGGTCTCCGGCAAACCAACTCAGAGCGCGCAACAATTGACCACTTGGCTGAGTTGGGTTCATTAACAAATTGGGCAATAGGCTGGCCTTCCGTTACATGGTACTTAAATTGTGCGGAATATGGGTGCAGAAATGAATATATAATATAAAATTTTGTAAGAACTTACCGTCAACACTGACGCCCATGAGCTGCGCTTGGAAGCCGAGCACTGAGAATATGGCGAAGCCGGCGTATATCGACGTGAGGAAGTTGGTGAAACTCACGAACACAGCGTCGAAGTGACAGTTGTTGTGGAAGTTGTTGTACGACGCGAGCGTGACGAGAGACCCGCAACCCACGCCGAAAGAGTAGAATATCTGGTGGCAAAGAATAGGATAAGTCTCCTAGAATGAAGCTAAACTGACTGAGTTATGTGTTTATTGACAATGAATTTTGTGGTAACCAGTAATGAAATTGTGTAATGATTATTCCTCTTTATTATCAACTATGAATTCGTGATGGCCTGAGATTTAGGCCCGTGATAGAGACAAAGTCTCGTTAATTCAAACCTCGGGCACACATCTCTGAAGTTATGGGTGTATTCACAGCGAATTATTTTTGACTTACTTTAAGGAAAACGTTATGAGGAAACCTGCACAATTTAAAATTTCTTATCTAGACAGACAAGAATTTCCTAATAACTTTTAAATTGTGCAGGTCCTCATAATGTTTTCCTTAAATTAAGTCAAAATCCGTAAAAACGCAAAAGGCCAGTGAGGTGGACTAAAGCCTATCCACTCTTAGTTGTAGCGGAGACCTATATAGGCTATATATAGATCGAATAAATTTTGTATGAACTTAAACATCAATAAAATGATCAAATGTATGAAAAAGTGGTTTCTGTTCATGCCCAAACATTTTTCCATACTGTAGAATGTCGTTCTTATCATCTTAAAACTTCTTTAATCCATTTTGAATAAATAATAATAATAAATACACCCAACAGTCACATACATAGTTCTGATCCCACACTAAGATACAAGTCTTGTGTCGTGGGTATCAGAAACTACGAGAGACTTTTCGGTCTCACATACACTCAGACCCGAAACAAATATTTGTGGATCACACAAACATTTGTCTCGGTGCGGGAATCGAACCTGCGGCCTCTCGTTTCGCTAGCTGGTGTCTAGCCTACTGCGCCACGGGGTTGTCTATATATGAGAGAATTGGCATATTAAGTAATGACGACCTTATTATCAAATGAAATTTCCTGCGGAGGGGGTCTTGTATATACATATTTCGCATTCTCCGTAATAGTTGAAGCTATTAAATTATAATTTGAACTAATGGTAAAGTTTAAACCAGTTGAGTAAACGATTGTTAAAGTCAGTTGACAGGAAAGTACGAAACAGTGAGGACAAAAGTAATTTTATATATTTAATCACACTTTTTACATTTTTTTGTAAAAGACTGAGTCGCACTTTCAATATGTAAAATAGTTCGCTAGACCACGTTCCTACAAACTTTGTTGTTTTTACTGTATCTTAAAGAGCCAACTCAGCTATTTCATTTTATTTTTGAAGAATTAAGTGAAAATAATTGGAATGCATACACAAATTTGAGTCAAATAAAAATCCGCAATTTAAGCCGTACGCGTTCTGGTGCAATTGGATATTAATTAAAAATCTCAAATGCGATTTTTCGCGTACGCAATCAAAAAATATGAAAAAACTGTATCAACATCCAGCTTTTAGCATTGTTCTTAGTTTTGTTATATCGCCGTGTGCTGTTGAATTTTGATATTTCAATTTTAGCATACGTTTGTTTTGTTTTTTGGAAAAATAACAATTGAGTGAAAAATGAAAGAGTAGCAAATTTTAGTTTCCTCTTTTTCTATTGTTATTGCGGAACAAATTTTGCTGCACTTTGAGAGCTGAACACAAAAGGTTGATAATGCATGTTCTATGTTCTTTGTTATGTAATTAAATAAAAGAGAATCAATTGATTGTAGGCCTCTAAAATAATAATAAAGAGAGAAAAAGAGTTCGTGTTTACATTTTTATGCGTTATTTCTTGTTTTCTCTAAAGTAATATTTAACTTTTTAGATATTCTTAAAACGCAATTCATATGTAATTAGGAAGTATACATATTTACCCTAAGCATTATAAACTAAGCAACACGCTTAAACTTTGTAAACCAAGGGAAGTGAATAAGCAAGTAAACGGCAGGTTCACCTCGCTGAATTGATCAAACCAATCAATATTATTTAGACCGATGTTTGTTCCACAAACTCACTTAACTTCGCGCCCGTCCTAAATAGTTTCCATTCTGTTAAAAGAACGATTATTCAGAAAGGGAGTTTTTTAATTCACGATGATAAGACCCGATTCCACGGAATTTTCATTAGCAACCTTTACTTCTTTTCTTTCGGTAGATTAGTTTTGTAATATTTGATGTATTGGACACTTTATTTTAGGGAATTCAAGATGATTAAAAATATTTAATTAAGCATGTACACGCCATGAACTTAATATCGTATGGACTAAGAAAAATAGATATGTTTACAAAAGACAATAAAACTGAAAGTAGAAATTGCAGTTTATAATGGGAGGTAGTGCCATAGTACTTTAAGATTTGAGCTAACAACTCTATTACTTTTATCATAAATGCGGAAGCTATAAATTTTATGACTCAATTTGACAGAATTAAATAAAATACATGACGAATTCAATTCGAATTAAGTTTAAACATCTTTTATAGAACATAAAGATTAATCTCCACTGAATCCTTGGGCTTCATCTATTATAATTACAAAAAAATATAATTTCTTACCTGAGATGCCGCGTCTCCCCACACTCTAGCATTCAATAGGTTTTCCCAGTCTGGGGATAGGTAGAAGAGAATTCCGTCAGCAGCGCCCTCTAGCGTCACTCCACGAACAAGCAGAGCAGTCAGCATCACATAAGGGAACAACGCAGTGAAGTACACTACTTTACCAGCCGATTGTACGCCCTGAGAAATAGAAATTGGGTTAACATAATGAAGGAGAATGGAATGGTTAGTATTTTTATGATTTTCCAGCCGGAGAAGGTTGCTGTCCGTATTGATTTTGAGACTACGAAAGTGCTGTTTTTAAAGTATTGACAACTGAAGCTCTAAATAAAATTCGATTATTCTTTTTCGATATGATCGTGGTGAACTTAACAGGCTTTTTTTTTAATTACGCCCAGGCAAAGTTGGAAATAGTCGCTAGTTAATATAAATTGGAAAGTAACACTGTATACTCGTATTACGTATTTATGTCTAAGACTCTGATCAAATTTTGCTGAGCTTTAGAATAGGTCTCCTCATTGAAAATCAGCGCTGCAACTCCGTGCAAGCGGAATTGCAGCATGTAGCTGAATGAGGTGACCATTGTTGGCTGTGTGAATTATAGTTACTAATTGTTTTATTTTATTTTATTTTTTGTATTCTCGTGCACTGGCCAACAATAAAATCTTTTTCTTTCTTTCTTTCTTTGATTTAATTCAATTTTTATTCAACATCCTATTACTACAATAAAACCACAAATATAATAGAAAAAAAATATGAGGGGCAACAGTTGACTCCAGTTGAATATACAAAAAATCATATTCATCCTTTACGTAGAAAAGATTAAGATCGTATAGAGCACAGAACATCTGATAAAGATTAGAAGGGATTTAAACAGTATTTTGTATCGGGACGAGTATCGCCGCTTCACCTATTCCTTCTGTCACGATCAATAATAAAAAAAATCAAATAAAAATGAAGCCCTGCTATTGGTTGTCACACGTTTATACCTATAAAAGTCTTTGTGTTACACGCAACCCAAACCCAATCTTAGTAATTACTAAGAAGTTTTTTCTTCGCGGGTAGTCTACCAGTAACGTTCGCTAATTTGTGCTCCCTCGAAAGAAAATAATAAAACTGTTTTTAATTGTGATATAATTTAATGTAATAGTGCATTAAGTTCACCACTTGCCGGTCTACTGTTTCCTATTGCATTCTCCTTATTACACTGCAATTGCTCTCACTTTTTACACTCGTCCTGATCATGGATTCCATCAAGGAAACGCTGGCTGAAATGATGGAGCTGTTCCACAAAAGAATGTCAGATTTCGATGCAGAACTGCAGAAGTCGTCGAGCACCTCATCTTCCACGCCCAATCTTGTGGCTGATTTTGCCTCATTCAGGACTTTTATCACGAATGTCCTGAACAATCTTCAACAACAGGTTCAGATCCTCGCACGGAATGTCGATAATCTTGAGATGAGAGGGCGCAGAAAAATGTTGCTGCTGCATGGCTTGAAGGAGGCGAATAAAGAAGACACATCACTCATACTGGTCAACCTTCTCAAGGATCGTCTTCAACTCAGTGATTTCTCGCCGAACGACATTAAGAGGTGTCATAGACTCGGGCGCACTACAGACAGTCATAAGCCTCGGCCGATTCTATGCAAGTTTCAAGAGACCGCAGTCCGCGATAAAGTCTGGTACGCCAAGACAAAATTGAAGGGTTCTGGCGTTACCATGTCGGAATTCCTGACGAAGTCGCGGCACGACCTATTCATGGCTGCTCGGGAGAAATTCGGCGTCACGAAATCTTGGACTCAAGAAGGCAGCGTGTTTGTTATTCGTCCCGATGGCGTAAGGCTTCGTGTCGATACTCTGCATGACTTGTACTTCGTAGATCCGGAAGACAAGGTTAAAAACATCGTAGTTCCTGCCAGGACGACTAAATCTAAGCGCGTAATTAGCGGTAAAAAATGAATTCACTCCACATTGTCTCCCTTGCGACTACTGTTTACGTTTAGGTAATACGTTTGTTTACAATATGTTAGTTGATAAGTACCTACCCTATTTTCATTTTTATTTCGTAATGTCAGTTGCTAATTAGGCCTCAGTTGTAAAATAATATTGTCTATTGTTACTCACTTTACAACCATTAATCACGTTCCAAACTAAATTTTTAATATTTGCAGCATTGCAGTGTTGCACTATAAATAATTTATTTCTTATTATTCCTCATTGTTTATTTAATTTTTTAATTGTCTCTTATTTTGTTTTGTTTTGTGTATAGATTGCTATTTTATATTATTGCCTACCAGTATTTGAATAGTTTTTTTTTTGTTTGTTCTTCTCCAGACTTGTTAATTTTTGCTTACGGTTTTTTTTTCTTTCCGATATTTATAACTAGTTTTTGTTATTAATTTTTTAAATTTTATTTACTATAATTTTTTTTAGTTTTTTTTTTGTAGAATATTACCGGCAGGTGTGACTTGTAGTAGCTAATAACTTAGTAGGTTAAATTAGTGTTTTTTTTTATTATTTGATTTGTTATTGCTTTGTATATATATATTTTTTTTTTTGTTCTCTAAATATACAAATATATGTCCATGTCTGTTCATGATAGCGATTCTGATGAATACTTTTCAGTGTGCAGTGACGATACTAGTTTTATCAGTGTGCCATCGCTCACCGACACACTTACAACTCAATTCTCTAGTGTTCCTAAGAATTTCAATGTCGTGCATATTAACGCTCAGAGTATTCCGGCTCATTTCCCTGATATGTTAGCTAGCTTTGACTGTATGAATCTTCACGCCATTCTTGTTTCCGAATCGTGGCTCAAGCCATGTCTGCCTTCTTATTCTTACTCTTTGCCAGGTTTTCAACTTTTCAGGAACGATCGGGCTGTTGGTAATGGTGGCGGGGTTGCTGTGTATTTACGAAATGGGCTTCGTTGCTCCGTTGTGCACACTTCGCCTCAGCCTCCGCCGTCTAACGGTGGAGAGCATTTGTTCCTGGAAGTTGAACTCCATCATTCGAAAATTCTCCTTGGTGTCTACTACTGTCCTTCCCTTCGTATTGATTACTTTTCCTCTCTTGAAACTATCCTCGTTAATCTCACTCCCTCATACAGTCACTCCATAATCATGGGAGACTTTAATACTTGCCTTCTTAAGAATGATCATCGCGCCTCTTCTCTTTGTTCTATTATGAATTCCTGCAACCTATCTATCTTACCCCTTAACGCTACTCATCACTTTCCAAATTCTACTCCCTCTTTACTTGACCTTATTCTTGTTTCTTCTCCTCATCTCGTTGATTGCCATGGCCAGTGCCCGGCTGATGCGTTTTCCTATCACGACCTGATTTACCTATCTTATAAGATCCGTCTTCCTAAGGTAAGAGGCAAGGTTCTAATGCAACGTTGTTTTCGGGGATTAAATTCTGATGAACTTCGTAAGGATGCTGCTAGTATTGACTGGGGTCCTCTTCTTGTATCGAACTGCATTGACGAGAAAGTGGAATATTTAACAACTAACATTATTAAATTATATGACATTCATGCTCCTATTCGTCCGGTAAAAATAAAGCACCTACCTTCTCCCTGGCTTACGGATGAAATTAAAGCTATAATGCTAAAGAAAGTTGCCGCTAAGTCTAAATTTAAATGCCGACCTACTCCTCGAAACTGGGAAAAATATGTAGCTATCCGTAATCAGTGCAACAAGATGTGTAGGAACGCTCAACGCCGACATGTCCATGATTCTGTTAACAATGGTGATCCAGCAAAAGTCTGGAAATTTCTTCGTTCCATGGGTGTTGGAAAATCTCGCTCGCATTCTAGTCCGTCTACTTTAAATATTCAATTATTAAATTCCCATTTTACAGAAGTGCCTCACTTTGACAGGGCTATTAAAAATAAAACCATAAGAAATCTTTCATCACTTCCAACCCCGGACTATCCTCAATTTGTCTTTAGTAAAATTTCCGATTGTGATGTTAAAAAGAGCATATTGTCGATTTGCTCCAATGCAGTTGGCAACGATTGCATCAGCCGCCGTATGGTACTTCCCATCCTTGAAGAAATCCTACCTATCATTTCCCATATCCTTAACTTTTCGATCTCAAATTCCGTCTTCCCGTCCTTTTGGAAGGACGCCGAAGTCATACCACTACCCAAACGTCCCAATCCCGTATCTTTCACTGAATATAGACCTATCTCTATCCTACCATTCCTCTCCAAGGTCCTTGAAAACCTCGTCTATCTACAGCTTAATTCCTTTCTTAATATGAATAAACTCCTGAATCCTTTCCAGTCTGGGTTTCGGCCTGGACACAGTACCACTACGGCGCTGGTGCATATCACGGATGACATCCGAGCAGCCTTGGATAACGGAAAGTTAACAGTGCTAGCTTTACTTGACTTTAGTAATGCTTTTAACACTGTTGACCATGAAGTGTTACTGAGTACTTTGAGTTCTTTTAACATATCTCCAACGGTAATTGACTGGTTTCACAGTTACCTGATGGGGCGTCGGCAACGCATACGTTTGGATGACTCTGTGTCATCGTGGTGTAATACGACTGCTGGTGTCCCTCAGGGCGGCGTTTTATCTCCTTTACTCTTCGCGTTATTTATTAACTCTATCTCTGATCAACTTATTTCCTCCTACCATCTATATGCAGACGATTTACAGATCTATTACCATGCTCCACTAGACAGGGTGAATGAGGCTATAAGTTCAATTAACAAGGATCTTACCAGTATAGGCAATTGGAGTAAGTCGCATGGGCTAAAAGTAAATCCATCCAAGACCCAAGTCATTATTGTCGGCAGCCCCAGGATAGTTTCCAGGATCAATTTCAATTTATTACCCCAAATTCTTTTCGACGGTTGTGTCATTCCATACAGCGATAAAGTTAAGAATTTGGGTATACTTTTTGATAAAAACTTATCCTGGGGTCCTCAGCTCCAAGAAGTTAGCCGCAAATTATTTGCTGCAGCGGGGTCCTTGAGAAGACTTCGGAATTTCCTACCGATTCCCACGAAAATTGCACTTGCTCAGTCCCTTCTTTTTCCTCTCCTTGATTATGGCGATGCTAGCTATCTCGATCTCACTGAGGCCCAGTTTGAAAAACTTGAGAGACTCCAGAATTTTTGCATTAGGTTCATATTTGGACTTCGCAAATATGACCACGTCTCAGAATTTCGAATAAAACTCAAGTGGCTTCCTGTTCGTCTTCGCCGTAATACTCGTATTCTCTCTCTTCTCTATCGTATTCTTTTCCTTCCCTCATCACCTTGCTACCTCAAGGAACGTTTCCATTTTCTTAGTGGTACCCATGCACGACCGCTTAGATCGCTAGAGAATTTGACGCTAGAAATCCCCAAGCATAGTTCCTCTTTCCTTGGTAATTCGTTCTCAGTCCATGCTGCTCGCTTGTGGAACGAACTCCCTTTGTCCATAAGGCGAGCAAAATCGTTATCTGCCTTCAAAAGTAGTCTCAGAGCACACTACTCTAAATATTTTTGATTTTTTCTTATCTGAAATATATTTGTGTATTTGGCTTATTCACCGTTTTACTTAATTTTTGTTTTGTTTTTAATATTGCTGTTTGTATTCAAATTTTTTTTTTTCTTATTTATGTAACCACGGAGACTACCTTTTTTTTTATTTTATTTATTCACTTTTTTTCTGGGTTGTCTGGAAGAGATCGCTATTAGCAATAAGACCGCCCTTTGTAGCACAATAGTTTATAGCTTAGCATTATTTTATATTTTGTTTCTGTTCATGTGGTGTTCAATAAAGCATTTAAATAAATAAATAAAAATAAGAAGCGGCCGTGTCAAACATATGATAGTCAAATCGTAGGTTCGGCACGCTCGACATGCTAATATTCCTTTCTAGTCTTATTCAACTGTTCTGTGGTATAGAGTATAGAGTGTTTTTTTATAACCCTTATCCAGGCTAAGTTAGGCTGGACGCCAGGAAATCATAAGTATATGCAAGTGACAGATACCTTGATGACGCAGAAAAAGGCAATGAGCCACGCGAGGAACAAACATCCAACGAGATGCCATTGTATGGTGCCCCAGTTCTCCCAAGTGGCGTCGCCGCGACCAAGCACGCGTTCGCTGCAATACAAACTTTGTGTTAGCAAAACAGCTACATTCGAAATTGGAACGTAACAAATCGGACTCAACGCAACTCAGACTGCCTCGTGGTCTCACGGCACGAGTTCGGTCGGGCCGGGCGAAGTGTTATTGAGTTTTTCCATTAGGAAATTCTGAATAGCAAAACAACGTAGAAATGTGCCTCGTCTCATGCATTTCACGAAACATGGAAGCAGAAATGCACTTCTGCCTAAGCGCATACCCCTGCCCTTCATATAGGCTGAAGTGAGTATATCATCAGCCCATATACGTACCACTGCTGGGCACGGGCCTCCTCTACATCTGAGAAGGTTTAGGCCTTAGTCCACCACGCTGGCCTAGTGTGGGTAGGCGGACTACACACTTAAGAAATTCCTAAGAACTTTTAGGTGTGCAGGTTTCATCACGATGTTTTCCTTCACCGTTAAAGTACGTGATAATTCTTTGTGAATACACACATAACTTCGAAAAGTCAGAGGTGTGTGCCTCAGGTTTGAACCCGCGACCGCCGAGATTCTTGACCGAGCGCGTAAACCTCGAGGCCATCCCTACTAATGTGAGTATTTATGTATAATACAAATATTTTTCACTAGTAGCATTGGCCCAGAAGCAACGGTGCGTATGATTTAAGATTAAACGTATCAATTAATAAAAAAAGGAATGTTATATTATCTTATCTAGTGTAATTAATTACAATGCTGACATGTCATAGGTGTATACGAAGTATTATAATACTAGTACTATTAAACTGATTTTGTTTGACAAGGACGAAGGAATATCATTATAATATAAATATATATTTTTTTATAATAATTTTCAGAACTAAACAAATTCATTATATTAAGAATTACGTATAAAAATAAACTAGACTAAACAAACTGGGAAACATAAAAGAGATATAAAATTTTTGTATTCAATCTTCGGCATACACATTCTACAAATATAACGGTTATTATTCAAGGTAATCTTTTTAATAACGCAATGAATCGTAAAAAAAATCAGGTGACGCTAGAGGGCATTGACTCGCGCAAATTATCAGGACTGGCAATGTTCCAGTATTAACTCTAGTGTCTAATTATTGTGTCTACATTTTTATTAACTCGCTTGGAAATTTAAATATCGTAATGGATACATAGATTAGCAGAGGTCGTTATCTGATAATAACTAATCGTAATTTAGATATTACCAATTTTATATCAGCGAAGGTATTGGCTGATTGTACGAGTCAAATCATACGATAACTGTGATTACAAACATTTCTTAATGATAAGGACCGTTATGCGTTTTTAACTATTGTCAATGGAGTGGAAATTAATACATACATACATAACCTCACGCCTGTATTCCCCGAAGGGGTAGGCAGAGATGCATTTCAGCACCCACATTTCGCCAGGTAAGTATCAGTCCCACGTAATAGGGGGCGAGCCTATTGCCGTTTTTCGGGCACATTTCCGGACTCCGTGGTGTTACTGAGAATTTCCTAATGGAAAAAACCAATAACACTTTGCCCGACCCGGGAATCGAACCCAGGACACTAGATCGCACGGCACATACTTGTACCGCGAGACCACGAGGCAGTGGAAAATAATAATAATAATAAAGCCTTTTATGTATGACATTACATTGAGATTATAATAATAGTACTACAATACTACATGGCTCCGCTAAGGATATAGGCCTCCTCCAACTGTTTCCATAGTTTTATGTTTGCCGCCTTCGTCATTCAGTCTTTGCCGGCTGTGTTTTTTATTTCGTCGGCCCATCGATCTTTAGGTCTTCCTCTTTTTCTTTCTTTTTTTACAAGTGGAAAATACAGGTTTAAAAATAAGTGAGTAATAGAAGATTTATGTAAGATAAAAGCAAAATATTATAGTATCAACCAGTTCTGATAATTTTATAACCTGAAACTATGTCTTATAAAAAACAATGGCTCATTATTTATTCATCATCATCAGCCCATATACTTCCCACTGCTGGGCACGGGCACCCTCTACAAATTAGAGGGCTCAGACCCCAGTTTGCCACGCTGGCCCAGTGCGGGTTGGCGGACATTCCCTATTACGTGGAACTTAAAATTTCAGCTAGCGAAACATGACTGTAAGACTGTAAGATGTGTACCCACAGAAAGATGTAAGTTTTTTTATCGTATATATTGGAAACTACTAAAACATCCACCCAAGCACCCACACCCAAAATATTTTTTTTGTATATGTATGTCTCTATACGTTCAAGCTTGCAGCCTCTGATTTTAGTTAGTTAGTTAAAAAAAAGTTATTCTTCTAAATGCCACAGAGAATATCAGGTCAAACTTGTCGGTCTCATAGCTCAAAAAAAAAAAAAAACTTTATGCATTATAAATTAAAGTTACGTTTCTTGAGTACTGATAATCGGGAAATGACGTAATGAAATTTCTTTAAAAAAAATATGACTTTTTAGTTTAAAAGAAAATTCATTATCGCTTATGATAAACCCGTAGGCGCCATTAGTATTAAAATATATTATATACTAATAATATAGATAGTGATATAATTTATATTATGGTTATATCGCGTCGTAATCTAATTTCATTCCGCTTTAAAATTGTCCTTTAATATAACCACGCTGTATCTATACTAAAATGATTTTTTTTATACTGGCACGGCAAAGTGACTCCACTGTACCTGATGGTAAGCACAGTGGAGTCCAAGAAAATAATACCGACCAGCGAGAAACGATATGGTCACCCGCTGGTCGAAACAATCATGCCAGCCTGCACAAATGCTTCTTCACGCTTCGCTTAAAGGATCCAGGATCATAGGCAGGAGGGAACACGTGAGCCGGCAAACCATTCCACAGCTTGATGGTGTACCAAATACTCGTACAGAAATCGTGACGTAGTTGGCTACATAAAAATTGTAAAAGGAGTGTCAAACTAAGAGGATAGAGCTTAAAATGTGGGTATTTCTCTCGTTATTTTTAATACGAGCGACACAAGACTTGTATCTTAGTGTAGGATTAGGATATGTGTATTCATTTGTTGTGTCATGTATTCACAATGAATTATCACGTACTGTAACGGTGAAGGAAAACATCGCGAGGAAACCTGCACACCTAATAAGCCCGCCAACCCGCACTAGACCAGCTGCGTGGACTAAGGCTTAAACCCTCCCAGTTGTAGAGGAGGTCCGTGCCTAGCAGTGGGACGTATATGGTCTGCTGATGATGATTCATTTGTTGTTTATTATAGACAGTAAAAAAAACTTACTTGTAATACTCCTCAGACGCAAGGACCCTGGTTGCGTTAGTGTACCATGGAATCGGCACCGTCCCGTTCAAACACTGCAGGCCATCATAAGGCTGGAAGCCGCTGAAGGTACAGATGTCACCAATGCTCATACACTGCCTCAAGTAGTAGGTCAAATCTGTTGCTGCCCCCGTATTGTTCTCCCTGCATCTCTGATCATACTCTCCACTATAACAAACTAAAAACAAAAAAATATATTACAACTTTTTTTTCATACAGGCACGATATACTGACAAGTTCGAAACTGATGTTAAGTACGATGCTGACCAAATAAAGCATGAAGTGCCGAGAGACTTTCAACTATGATATACCCTCAAAACTGTTTTATAGAAGTTGTTTTGTTAATGGTTACAATAGTTCTATTTATGGTACTGCATATATATAATAATAAAATAAGTAATAAATACACCCAACAGTCACATATGTACATAGTAGTTCTGACCCCACATTAAGATACAAGTCTTGTGTCGTGAGTATCAGAAACTACGAGAGACTTTTCGGTCTCACAAACACCCAGACCCGAAATAAATACTTGTGGATCACACAAACATTTGTCACGGTGCGGGGATCGAACCCGCGGCCTCTCGTTTCGCAAGCTGGTGTCTAGCCAACTGCGCCACAGGGCTGGTATGATACGCAGTTATAATAATTCTTTTAGTGTCAGGTCAACTTTTATGTCAGGTTCTAATACCAACGGTGCGTGTCTTGTATTCCTATGTATGCACAGCAATTTTATTTCTATACTTTGAAGCGGCGACATTTGCCAAAATTTTCATCATTGTGGCCTAGATTATAAAAACAATTACACTTACCTATCGTAAATATATGTATTACTAAAAAAAGAATAGATTCATGATTTTATCGCTTCGGGTAATCTCTTACAATATACTTTTCCATTTTAACTATTTAATTTTTTATCAGTTTTGTGTGACAATAAGTGCATATTAAACACTTATGTCGGTGTTGGGGACTTCCCTGCGAGGTAGATTGAAAACCTCTGAAGATGCTGATGACACAGTGATTTTAAAATAAGTTTTCAGTTTGTTCTCATTTTAAAGAAAGAATGAAAAATGTATATACATATTATATACGACTTAAAACGCAACGGGAAAACATAGGTGTAAATATATCTAAATCTGTGTGAATCTACACTCTTACAAATAGGTATTAAAGATTAGTTATACGAAGTTTGTTATTATTTTACTGCTGTTATAGCAGAAAAAGTTAATTTTATTTCGTCAACCCATTTGCTTTAAAATATTCGTGTATTACTTCCGGCTCTTGAAATAATAATTTGATAGCCATAAGTCAACTAGATTCTCATAGACACTGATACGCTATGATAAGAGTCATAGATAATAGTTGCCAATGCAATTATCTATCCATTTCATTGAATTTAAATAAACGTCGCATCGAAGAGTAATTAGATTTGTTTCACAGATTTCTGAAATAATGGTCGTGGACGTTGTTGTCATTAAATAATAAAATTACTTACAGTCAGAATTGTAATCGTTCTCGCAAGATCCCCATTCAAGCCGCCCAGCGATTGATACGATGGTATAGAACAAGGTCCAAGCAACGATGATCATGTAGTAGATAGAGATTATGCTGATGACCACTAGAGTGCAGTAGCCGAGACCGCTGAAGAATGGAGATATGGCGCTAAAGGCTTGCAATGGCCCGACACCAGTGAACTGGCCGATGTACAGCTCCAAATAGAAAAGCGGCAATCCGATAAACACTAACATTAGGAAGAACGGGATCAAGAAGGCACCTGCAACAAATTGCTTAGAATGTTATCAAAATTTCTTCGTTAATTTGACTAGAAGAGAAATGAATTGTCGCATCATTACGCATGACTAAATTACGCATGAATATGGATGAGGACATCAGGATATCTATCTAGTACTTTGAATTGTTCTTACCCCCTCCACTTCTGTAGCACAGGTATGGAAACCTCCATACGTTTCCCAACCCCACCGCATATCCGAGACACGCTAGAATAAATTCCAACGGCCTTCCCCATGAAGCTCTTTGTGGCGGGTCGGATGCTGCAACGCTGTTATTGTCCTGGACCTTTCCGTTTGTTTCTGGCTGCAGCAATAGAAAATAACATTGAACTACAGGTATTAAAAGCCTTTGAATAAATTCTTGGAACGGAATTACTTTCAGGCGACCTCTCCACTCTTCAAGTGGTGGCGCGAAATCCCTACGTTATATTTTTGCCAACTAAAAAGGGCAAAAGGCACTGACATCTATAAATCGAAAGAATTGAATCTTGAGAACAATTGCAAATATATGTATTATTGAAGAGTAAACAATAAATCAATATATGTTATGATATTATAGTGAACACAAGCTTAATGCAAACAATTCATTTTTCAATATGCTTATTAAATCGTATCGTATTTGCTCGTGATATCTTATAGCAAACACTTGATATAGTTTGTTTTCTTGATAACTCCTTTGTGAAATAATAAATAAGAAGATTGCTTTGAAAAAGTACGTGAAATCGCCGCTCTACAGAGACCAATACTTATTGAACTCCAAAACAAATGTTTCGGGGCGAAATTTTGCAATACTCAGGGATTGTAAAACGGAATAATTCCGGTAGTTCCCCATATCCGTAGTATAAAATCTAGTGCATATAAATAATGAGTGAGCCATTGCCAAAGAAAACATAAATATATTTAGGCAATAGCCCGTCTTTTTTAAAAATCAGATCACTTGATTCAATTTTACTCAATATATACTTCAATTAAAACCAACTTCGTAATGAGAAGTTCACCGTGCAATGAGTCTGTACAACTCTCCTATGATATCAAAATCATAACTATCAAAGTCGAGCTGAACTAAACAAACAGCTGGTGGCTCGGCTAAATTTCCTAACAGTTTGTACGTTCGTTCGTATGCAATTTAAAAGTTTAACACAACCGGAGACTAGTTCGGGTCGCAGGTGCAACGCTGCATACGAGTACGTTCATTGAAATCTGGGCCAAGTCTTCTTCAACTTTGCCTCGCGGCCTAGAAGATCTTTATTTTGTGGACAAATCTTGTGGAGTCGCCTCTCATAGGCAGTGTTTCTTCTTTTTGTATTGGATTGATTGTTTTATCAGCTTACATGATCTGAATTTGAAAAAAATTGATTGATCGGCAACGTAGTTCTTAGTTACGACAAAATTAATTGCTGGAAATAGCAAATGATACTAAAATGTAGTCATCGCCACCTGCTGAGGATTTCACACCTTTATGATATAAAATTTAAAAGAAAAAAAATATTAGGACTTGGTATTTAACTAATTCAATATTGACTTTCAACAATATCGAAAGGCGTGCATCTTCAAATTCGTTCTTTCAAGGCAAGGGAAGCAAATTCCCCATCTCAGACAAGGCATATACTTTACTTTTAAAAGGCAGTACCGACTCATCACAGTCTGCTGAGCACAGCCTTACAAAGCTTGCCTAGTCTAGTTGAATTCTTGCATATTATTTAAATAGCAAGTGAGGACCGGAGGAAAATCGTGCGACTCCATTCAACCCCTCGTCACAATACCGGCTAAATTTACATCTAAATGAGAACGATTATTCCTTGTTTGAAGGGATTAAGTTCGTGAGTACTTCCCGATTTTCGCGTCCGCACGGAGTTTGTGTAATTACTTTATTGGCGATTACAAAACTAAGACGGCGTTTGGAATACATTAGCTGAAGTTAGCTGAGGGCTGTTAGAATCGTCTTTGTAACACTAACGAATATGTTTGAGGGCGATAAGGGGAGGCGTTAAAGATAATGTGGATTTCAAATTTATTGACCTGGGGCTTTTAGGTAGGAGATGATTTAAATGAATTTGTAGCTAAGACGTTTTGCTTATCATTTGATAAGGTGATATCAAAAGTATTATCATGGATCGATAATGATTTTATTTCATTGAGTTCTAAAGACGGATAGTCTAACACTTTTAGGGCCCTGTTTAAGCTGAGTAACTTATTTTGTATGAAATGTTTTTTGATATGTATTATTTTACGGAGTGGCTCCAAGATAGTGATTTTCCATTTAAAATCCTTTATGTCAGTTCAAAATTCTATAAACAGATTTTTGAATGATATTGACAACATGTGGGTTGTCTGAAAGAGATCGCTCTTTGTGGCACACAGCGTATTATAAGAATTTATATTTATTTTATTTCTGTTCTTGTGGGACTCTTTTTAAAATTCGCGACACAGGACACGTTTTTTTTACTTAAAATCTGACTCCGAAGTAGAAATCATGCAGTTTCTGTAATATCCTAAGAAAGATTTTCATTTAATTTCTTAAAAAAAGTTCTTGTATATTGGATTGCATGTTAAATTCGGGCAATTAATAATGAGTGGTATCGATTCATTCGAAATACGGTTATGACTGCGGATTCCAGTCGGTCGAGACACGCCTTTGTTGAATTATCTGCACGGAATATCGGATGACGCATGGTATTCTGCAATAGTTCTACCTTTGCCTATTTCTCTAAGAACACGTCTAATATTATGGCAATTCAAACTAGGTATTTTTTTAAAATTGGTAATTTACAATAAATAAAAGTTTATATCACGTTTCATCATTTGTATTTTATGTCCTTACACAGAAGACGAGCCTATTGTCGTTTTTGGGTGATAGTTCCTAACTTCCTGCTGATACTGTGAATTTCCTATAGTTAGATCACAGAATTAAACCCAGGATTTTGATCGCACACTTCTAAAAGGTCGCGGGACGTCGCTGGGTCCAGGCTGCCTCCAACAGGTCCCTGTGGAAGTTTTTGGGAGAGGCCTATGTTCAGCAGTGGACTTCCTTGGATTGGATGGATTGGATTGGATTTGGATTGATCACACTAAACATGCAGATGACAAACGATGCAGAAGCAGCATATAGCAGTGAAATGGGTGTTGTTTAATGCAGTGTATTTATAGAGCCATGGTCTCTCCAGTCACAAAAGTGAATGACTGCCAGTACATTGAGTAAGATAGATAAAATGTAAGGCATCTATTATGGCATTGATCTGTCACCAAAATAATTGATGTCGTCTTGCCCCACATTGGTTTCAGTCAAATATACACATATTTTTAATTACAGCAAAAAAAATTCACGCCAAAGTTAGCTATGCCGTCAAGGTCACGAATTTATGCTCTTTAAAATAAATTAAATGGCTTATTCTTACGGAAATTCTTATCTCTGGGTCAATGTTCAAACTTCAGCGATTTGAAGAACGCCTATCTTTATTACTATTAATGTCTGCGACGTGATTATAACAACCATATCGCAACGCACCATGGAGGCTACTTCATACACATGTACTACACAAATATCACGACACAATCATACCCAAACCGTATCAAGTCGTAAAACCGACATCAACAAATGGATAACAGGCAAATGAAATAAGTTATTTGTGTAAATTCATTTATAACGCCTAATAATGTTTATTAAAGTTTTCCCCCTGTACTAAATTATCGTAATGTTGAAAACTGATTTGCGATTACCGACGAATCAGACGGTTTTTAATCGATGCGTGACGTGTCAAGTGGGTTGTAAACCATCAATCTGCATTTATATGTTGTTATATGTTTATAGCTTTATGGGCTTTCGTCTTATGACCTCTGAGTTATCAGCGAGGTATTTATTGTGGTTCAATAACATATGTTGCCACATTGCGTGTAATTAGGACTTCGTTGAGTAAAATTTTGGCTTGCACCTAAGGTTTCAGTTACTTGAAAAATTTTAATTTAGATGTAAATTGTGTGGAACTTATTGACATTGACAGGAAAATGATACCTACGTTTACTACAGAAACGCTTAACTATGGAGCTATGAATTGATATAAAATGTTAACAATTTTGGGTTTAAATTAAACGTAAAATCAAGATTTTATTTGATGCGCTAAAACGAAAAAAATAATGAAATGTTTACTTTAAAACTTTTACTATCTACTTATAAAGTCTTTACATAATTTATATGATATAAAAGCTTGTCGCGAGATTTAAATACTCGTATTTACTTAGTTTGTATATTTTAATCGTTAAAATGAATCAATCAAGTGATTTAATTTACTTGTTTATCTACACAAGTAAACCTTATACAGAATGATTTGTTCAAAGTAGCTTACTAGCAACATCACTTGCAATCAATATTTCATAATATTGAGAAGCTGAGTCGTCCTGTCATTTATTATCTTATCTAGTCATCTTATAAACACTTGATGCGATTTCAGTTTACGAAACATGCAGTTATAATCTTTATTATTGTTTGGGTAATATTTGGTCTCTCATTGTTTTATAATTTTTTACATATGCATTCATAAAAATGCATTTTGTGTATTAATAATAACTTAGGCGCACAGTCGAAGATAAATCATGGCAATCCCGAATTTAAATACCAGACTTGAACCTCATCATCATCATCAGCCCATATAAGTACATCCCACTGCTGGGCGTGGTTCTCGTCTACAATTGAGAGGGGTTAGGCCTTAGTCCAACACGCAGACCTAGTGCTCGTTAGCGGACTACACAACTAAGAAATTTGTAATAACTAATAGGTGTGCAATTTTCCTCACGATGTTTTCCTTCACCGTTAAAGTAAGTGAAATTGATTGTTAATACACACATAACTTCTAAAAGTCAGAGGTTTGTGCCTAGGGCTTGAATCCGCGAAAAAAATAATCGTGTATTACTTAAAATTAAAATAAAACAATTAACTTAAAATTAAGATTTCCTTAAGTAAAGGATACAAGTAAATTTAAATATATATTATAGTGTGCATGTCTGTGTGTGAAATGTATGCATTTATTTGGCAAGGGATTATCGACCTTCGTGAATAAAATCTAAACATAATACTACGTATACCATCCTATGTATAACTGTAAAGTAATAAATATGTCCTGTGTAGTGGGTATCAGAAACTACGAGAGACTTTTCGGTCTCACAAACACCCAGACCCGAAACAAATATTTGTGGATCACACAAACATTTGTCTTGGTGCGGGGATCGAACCCGCGGCCTCTCGTTTCACAAGCTGGTCTCTAGCCAACTGCGTGATATAAACAGTATTTTTTTAATCAATAAAAGTTACTGATACTTCAACAATCAATTAATTTACGTGTACATGGAAAAAAATACATTTACAGTGTTATTCTATATATAGATAGAAATCAATTGAAACTGATTTTTATCCCTAATGAAATACTGTGCTTAAAGTTATCTACAAGACTATGTTATTTTCATATTTTAATTAATAATAATAAGTAGCGTCAGCCTCAAGATTTTCGCGCGGTCGAGAATCTCGGCAGTCGTGGGTTTAAACCCGAGGCATCCAGCCGCCGGCGATTACACTTAAGAACATAATTAAAAAAAAAACGATAAAACAAAATAACGATAATAACGAAGAACTAAAAACAAAACGTTATTACATAACAACGATTCTGAACGCAACATTAAGACTATAATATCTGGATGACATATGGGGTAGATGGAAAAAAATTAATAAAATTAGTAAAAACAAACAAAAACAGCAGTACACAACTTGAATGGCACTGAGATATACGCGTTTCGTATACTCGCATGAAGCTAAGTTTTTCGCGGTTTCGCGTTTAAATTCGAGGTCCCTGAGTGATCAGTGCCGCGTTTAGTCGCATGCATTGTGGTGTTTGTTGCCTTTTTGTGCTTTGGTGACAGTGCAGTTTTGTGCAGTTTTCCAGTGTGGTGATTTTCACGATGTCATCTGCAATTTTCAGAGCATGAAGCTAAGTTTTTCGCGGTTTCGCGTTTAAATTCGAGGTCCCTGAGCGATCAGTGCCGCGTTTGGTCGCATGCATTGTGGTGTTTGTTGCCTTTTTGTGCTTTGGTGACAGTGCAGTTTTGTGCAGTTTTCCAGTGTGGTGATTTTCACGATGTCATCTGCAATTTTTAGAGCATGAAGCTAAGTTTTTCGCGGTTTCGCGTTTAAATTCGAGGTCCCTGAGCGATCAGTGCCGCGTTTGGTCGCATGCATTGTGGTGTTTGTTGCCTTTTTGTGCTTTGGTGACAGTGCAGTTTTGTGCAGTTTTCCAGTGTGGTGATTTTCACGATGTCATCTGCAATTTTCACTACAATGGTACCATCTTGTGTCCAGCAAGCACGCATTCCAAAATGTTGGCGAGCTTTAGCAAAAATCTGCTGCCGAGGCTTAGTTGGTAAGTATTTGTTAGCGTTTTATTTAAAATGTACAACATGTAAAATAGAAAAGAAGTAGGAAGTACAACAAAATTTTACCTATGAACATTTCTGTTCATGAAGAAAAAACATTTATTATAAGTTTTCTACAAAAATATCCTTTTAAGAACAATGACTATAAAAAGGCGTCGTTTATACATCTTCATAATGTTGAAATATAATTTAAGGCTACAGCTAAGTCTGCTGCATTTGAAAATAATTCGAAATTCAAATATAATTAAATACAAATAAAAATAAATTGAGGAGATTCATTTTTTCCTTAATTATTGCTTTCATTTAACGGTCAGGTTGCTATTAAAATTTCAAATCACTATTGATATAATAAGCGACGCAGCAAATGCTGGTTCTAAATAATCATAAAATAAAAAGTAAAATAACATACCTTGCTCATAGCGTAATCTCCACCAGCCATTTCAAGTATAAGTTTATGGAGTTGTTCACAATATTCTTGGGTAGCATAGGCACAGAACACACGCGCTTCACACCAGACATGCGGCACACCATCCGCTATTAATGGACATAAGGCGACTACTGACTTATAGAAAAAAACGCATGTTATCACCCCCCATATCTTGGCAGACGATAAAAATAATAATAAACGATACCGACGTATAAAAGATTAGCCGATACATTCATTTTTGTTGTGCCGTGAGCATAAGCACGCGCGAATTCGTATTTTTGTGCCACGAGCATTGATGTAGCTACAGTATTTAGCTTTTGTGCCATCTTCTTAGGTTACTTTTAAGTTTCGATTTAAGAAATAAAATAATAATATATAAATAAAAACACCCAACAGTCACATACATAGTTCTGATCCCATATAAGATACAAGTCTTGTGTCGTGGGTATCAGAAACTACGAAAGACTTTTCGGTCTCACAAACACCCAAACCCGAAACAAATACTTGTGAATCACACAAACATTGAAGCTCAGTGAATCTAAGGGAACCTAATTTGTCATGATTTAACTTTTAGGTCTGCAGGTTTTCTCACAATATTTTACATATACACATAACTTGTATGGGGCCAAAGGGTTCTCGAGTGGAGGCCACGTACCGGAAAGCGCAGCGTAGGTCGTCCACCCACAAGGTGGTCCGACGACCTGCTGAAGGTCGCGGGTCGTCGCTGGATGCAGGCTGCCTCCAACAGGTCACTATAGAAGTCATTGGGGGAGGCCTATGTTCAGCAGTGGACTTCCTTGGGCTGATGATGATGGTGATGATGACACATAACTTCGAAAAATTGCCTGTTCTAAGTGTGCACCTGTGGCTTATACCAGCTACTGCTGAGATTTTGACTCACCTTCGCGCTTTAACCTCAGGGCCATCACGATTTAATGCAAATCAATTAATGAGAAAAAAAAGAAGGAGTTCTTATTTTTGTTTTCTTATTAAAGTGTAAACTCTAAGTCGACAATCTTTAGTAGGAAATTAAAGAAAATACACTAAACTTTTTCTATTTTATTAATTGTTTTGACAAGTATTTTTGTAAAAATAGAACAATTTAGAAATTAAAGATAATTTATCATCATCATCAGCCCATATACGTCCCACTGCTGGCCATGGGCCTCCTCTACCATTGAGAGGGTTTAGGCCTTGCCACGTTGGCCTAGTGTGGGTTGGCGGACTACACACCTAAGAAATTCCTAAGAACTTTTATGTGTGCAGGTTTCATCACGATGTTTTCCTTCACCGTTAAAGTACGTGATAAGTCATTGTGAATACACACATAACTTCGGAAAGATGTGTGCCTGGGGTTTGAACCCGCGACCGTCGAGATTCTCGATCGCGTGCCTAAACCTCGAGGCCATCACGACTGTGCGCAGAGGCAATATCGTAACCAATGAGGTTAATCCGAGTTGCGATTATTGCTAGTTGAAAAAGATAATTTATATAAGTACTTAAAGTTACTTACTTACTCATAAGAAATAAGTACTACTCTGCCTCGTGGTCTCGCGGCACAAGTATGTGTCATGCGATCTAGAGGGGTTTAAGGTTCGATTTCCGGGTCGGGCAAAGTGTTATTGGGTTTTTTCATTAGGAAATTCTCAGTAGCAGCACGGAGTCTGGAATTGTGCCCGAAAAACGGCAACAGGCTCGCCCCCTATTACGTGGGACTGATACATACCTGGCGAAATGTGGGTGCAGAAATGCGCCTCTGCCTACCCCTTCGGGGAATACAGGCGTGAGTTTATGTATGTGTGTAAACGGCAATAGGCTCGCCCCCTATTACGTGGGACTGATACATACTTGGCGCAATGCGGGTGCAAAAATGCACCGCTGCCTTCGGGGTATACAGGCGTGAGGTTAGGTTAGGTTAATAAGTACTTCGATTTTACTTAAAGTATTCTTTGCGAAGAATATCTTAAAGAAATAAAACTAGCATTACTTAGCTTTAAAAAAAAAGATGTGGATTGCTGTGTGATTGTGGTACCGCCCCGACAAAGTTGTTCCATTCATAATATCATTCATACATCATTCATCGTTGCTCCGGAACCCGCAAACTGTAACATCAGCGATATTATTGAATCTAATAATCTACGTAGTGTGTTATGATTATGGAAAAGTTCATGTCTAATGCTGATAAAGGTTACAATTTGTAATCATCACCGGTCCTTAACCGAGTACATATCCAAATTATTCCTATACATTTCAATCGAATAATTACATACATACATAAACTCACGCCTGTATTCCACGAAGTGGTAGGCAGAGGTGCATTTCTGCACCCACATTTCCCCATGTAATAGGGGGCGAGCCTATTACCGTTTTTCGGGCACATTTCCAGACTCCGTGCTTTTACTAAGAATTTCCTAATGGAAAAATCCAATAATATTTTGCCCGACCCGAGAATCGAACCCAGGACCTCTAGATCGCACGGCACATATACAAGTATGTGCGAGACCACGAGGCAGTCAATCTATGTAGTGTGTTACAATATTATTATGGAAAAGTTCATGTCTAATGATGATAAATGTTACAATTTGTCATCATCGCCGGACCTAAGCCGAGCACCGATCCAAATGATTCCTATACATTTAATCGAATAATTGGTAAACTCAATAATTTACGATTCAAAGCAGCACTGTACGAGTAGCTCAGTATGTTATATTTTTCAATCAATCGGCCTGCAGAATTGTGTTACAGTTTGAGAGATAATATACAAAGGCGTGTGAGGTCTTTGGCATGTTAATAGCTTAAGAAGCGCTATGTTTATGACCAAGTGTTGTGATGATGCTTCATCGAGTAAGGCTGAAAATGTAAAGGCATCACGGTACTTGCCAAGTCGTTGATAAACTGGAGTCACATGAAACAATTTTAAGTAGTTTGGAATTTCAGACTTTATAATCAACCCTTGGATAGATTACGATAAGCAATCCAATCGGTTTCATAATGAAATTTTTCGACTAGCATGTGTACGGAATGTGATCAGTTAATAATTATCATATCTAAACGAGAAATTTGTCGTCGACACATCAGATTTTATAGTCTCCCATTCGGAAGGTTTAGAGGCAAAAATACTCAACATTCTCACAACAGCGATAAAATTGGATAAATTTGATAAAATATTAATACGTGTTGTGTCATAATGAATCATTATTACAACACTATCTTATCGCGGCTCTTGCTAATACCCTGGCATATATTTTTACCATAATAGATCCGGTCTGGAGTTAATTGCATTTTTGGACGCCGATGCGATGCGGAAAATACGCGACATACTTGTTGCTTTGCCTGCATGCGTTGAACACGACAAATGGCATTTTAACATCCCCTGCGTTCATATTACGACATATTTTTACAAGTGAAACTATCAATGTGTCCATAAACTAAAAATTAAGAAGTGATTGCGGTACTTAATTAGCTTGCTGCGTTTATTTAGAAAATAAAAACCTAGTGGAAAGTAATACATACCTTTTATGGGCCATACCGCTAACGTTAGAAGTTTGACCTTGCAAGCATTTAAAAGAAGAAAGATAGAAGTATTGACCTTCTATAAAGAAAGTCAGAAAAAAAGTTATTTCACCTCTGTGAGCTCGTTTTACTGCCTCAGCTGAATTAATTTACAGCAACGGGATATCAAGTAGGTATTTATCTAGGGGGCTAGATGTTCTTAAAGGGATGTCAATTGGCTGATGGAAATTTTGACAGATTTCCTTACGAATTTTTCCTTAGATGCGAATAGCGCATGTGACAACGGTAACAAATTGCCACAAGTACCCCTCGTTACAAACGTGTTATGTATATGTGTTATGTGTAGTGTCCTATTAGTGTATGTGGATGCTTCTTTACGCTACGTTAAAGAGGGAAGATATCAACAAAGTGCAAGTATACTATGGCACAGGACTGCACGACTACATTGAAAATAAGCGCGAATTTTGACTTTTCCTGAATGTGAGATGATGAAGACTGATGATTTGGTACAAATGGCACTTTACTGGTTTATTTCAAATTATTACTTAATACGTTTCATTTACAATAACAAATGGATTTTTGGTATTAAAATGAATAGAAAGGAGGTGGCGTGGAAGATTTTTTTATATTTCATGCATTTTACACATTGAATTTGACACATTGAAAATCAACAAGCCGCTACACATTGAATCAAAATTCCTTAAGTAAAGTACATATGAACAATCAATACATAACTAAAGCCAAAATTATGATACTCGTGGTATCAGAATATTTTTTAAAGAACGTAGCATTTTAAGAATAATGCTCTCGCAAATCTTGATCTATTACCCATTTACAAATAAAAAGTTTGATACTTTTTATTTTTCAAACAGGTTACTATCTCGCGGGTTTATATAAAGTGAAACATATTTTTAATTCATTTATCATTCTGCTAAGTGAGAAATGCTGGTCTTCTTGCGAATGAAACATTCAGTTTCAGCGTTGAAAATAGAATTCAATTTCGTGAAGACTTTGCTCAAAAGAAATAAACAAACCTAGTTTTCTAGGTTAGATTTATTTTCTATTCTATTAATATTAAAACTTGCTTTATTTGCTTTTGGACTTCATGATATTTTTATTCTAGAATAATTTTGAAATTTAAAAAATCTAACTTTATTCTATTGTTTTTTTTTTAATTATATTTATGTCAATGACACCTAACGGTTCATGTTAGAACCATTATGAATAAAGTACTTTTGATTTTATATTACTTTTTTCATAACAGAATCATCGTATATTGTGAGACTGAATGAGACATAAATTATCCTTAGGGCTCGTGCCTACGAGATAAAACCGACAGCAAAATTGATGCTTTGTTTCAGCTTTCTGTGAAAAATGAAACAACTTAGTCAAAGCTGTCAATTACTTCTGAAAAATCGAATACAATTTTAAATTGGAGTGATCTTGAGGTAAATTAAAGGAGTGTATAGAGGTGAAATTTCTGCACCCAAAATCGGTGATGGTGTTTTAAGACCCATGTTAAAGAGGGTGAGCCTATTGCCGTTAAGTTTTTTTTATGGAAAAAACCCAATGAGCCTGTCCGACCGATGGGATTCGAATCTGGCACCAATAAATCGCTTGGCACGCACTTGTGCCGAGAGACTACGAGACAGTCATGATTGAAGTTATGATAATATACGCCGAACACGATATTATCAGGACACTCATCAATTTTAGTTTTGTAATTATGATCATTGATAATATTTATTAATTAGTGATTGACGTCTTTCATGGCAATACAACGTAAAAGATAAACTGATGTTAATTTATATCTAAAGTACTTTCTGATTACTTTTACAGTCTTTGTTGTTTAATCGATTGAATTTTTTTACAAGATCTGTCTATGTCCATACCAAAAATCATTAAAATGGTTAAGTATTTTATACTATCCATCACAAACAATTAAAACTTTTCTCTTTATAATACTAGCATAGATAAAAAGGTTTACGATTAATTAAAAATCTAAATGAAGACACACAATTCCGTCCACATTAAAACAATAAAGACTATCCAGTGTCTAAAACCGTCGCGTCCCGAGTTGGGCACTTGTGAAATTGCTGGCAATATCTCAGAAAACCTTAGAAACAAAGCGGAGTGTAATACTAAAATATATCCAGCCATTAGTACGAAAAAAACATAGCCGAGGTCCTCGAGACAAATTGGAAAAGATCTTGTTTTGCAAATTACAAATAATACTTCGTACAAACGGCTAATGGGTATGGATAAAAGATGCTACCATTTGCATAATTAGAGACACTTTTGTTCTCCTATCTTCATTTTTTGGGTCGAGTCTGTCTGATTTATATAGAATATGAATTTATTTATATGATCTGTTTATGTTAATGAATTCAATTGAATGCGATCTGGAGGACATTGATTTAATGATGTTTAAAATGAATGCTAAAGATGAATGATAAGGACATGACGTTCAAAATGAATTCCAAAGATTAATGATAAGGAACTGTTCTATTTAGAAATAATCGTAAGAACTTTGAAAATACATGCTTAACCTTTAACTAGTGACGTGTAGTCTCACAGGCGTCGCGTATTTTGCAAATTCTTAGAATTGACCACTTCTCCCTGCTTGTGGAGACCCAGCGTCTTAGTAGCTTTTGATTTAGTGCTAAAACGACCATCGAAGAAGGCAAACGCGTTATCGGTTGTTTTACACTTAAGTAATACGAATTAGAAAATTGACCGTAGCCTATGAGGCTACATGTCCCTAGTTGTCATACAAATACTTTTACGATCTATTTCTTAATGTTTGGTGCAAAATGGCAGAAAACACTAGGAAATCTCAACCCCATCCTACGAATTCATCAAAAAATAAAAAAATACGAACGTATGACCCATCGTTTGAAGAGGAATTCAATGTCCTCATGGTGGCTTCAGACCAATATGACAGTGAATGTGATATTGACGAGTTCTTGGTTTACGATCGTGAAATTTTACATCTTCGTGAAAGTGATCAAGATAAAGACCTAGAGGATAACATTCCAGAAGAGGACCGATAGTTCTGATGATGACCAGCCTCTTTCGGAATTACAAAGATTGAATTATTATTACAATGTTCTCGCCCTTTTTGCAAAAAATGCCAATGATTTTATGCCAAATTGAGCGGGTGTCAGAATTTTTATTTTTAGTTTTTATAAGTGGTTTTAATGTTTTTTTGTTGCCTCTAATATAAGATTTTAAGAAAAAAGTGTTGAATTTGGCATAGAATTTATATAAAGTCTATTAAAATGGTAAAAAGGATCTCATGTCAATTAAGGCTGAAAATTACCACTAATTGTTAATTATAGTTTTTTTTCTAAGTAATCATAAAAATATGATTGAATTCATTTAAATTTGTTTTATTGTATACCAAGAGTTAAATACAAACACGATTTTAAATCATCCAGATGCAATTTTGTTTTTTTTTTAAATTTCGAAGCAGTAGCCTGTGAGACGTCATGTCCCTTAAAGTGTTATAAATTTGGCATGTCCCTAGTTAAAGGTTAAAGAAAAAGGCCTGATCATGAATCTACAATCCACACATAATATTTAGAAAGAGATTATTTGTACGTTGTATTTTTACGTTGTATGTTGTATTTTTAATTCGTCTGTGTAAAATTTAGTATAATTGGGTTGGCATTTTATTTTCCTACCACTTTATTTAACGTCAGATGCTAGTATTCACTTTTCCAAGACATTATATAAAATATCCAGTGTATCTGCCTCGTGGCCTCGCGGCACAAGTATGTGCCGAGCGATTAAGAATGTCTTAAGAAGAATGAATTTATTAAGAATGAATTAAGTATGTCCTGTGTTTGATTCTCGGGTCGGCCAAAGTGTTATTGGGTTTTTCGATTAGGAAATTCTCAGTAACAGCACGGAGTCTGGAATTGTGCCTGAAAAATGGCAATAAGCTCACCCCCTATTACGTGGAACTGATACATACCTGACAAAATGTGGGTGCAGAAACGCACCTCTGCCTACCCCTTCGGGGTATACAGGCGTGAGGTTATGTATGTATGTATCCAGTGTATATTCACAAACGTGATGCCTGAGTTGATATTTTGGTAATTTTAATAGAAACTGGCGATCATATTCATACTATATACGTCCTACTACCTGCCACGGCCCCTTCTTTTATATTAGCATGGCAATCCGCCACCTCATGGAAGAGCTTCCACGTCAAGACAAGTTTCAATTGTAATAGAATTGCATAAATAAAAAACAGGTTTTACGACATTACCCTATCCATCACGCTATTTAAAAACATGCTAATCAAATACTCTTTGATTTACATTTTTATTATTTAGCTTCATACACAAAACTATATGTAGTCGGATTTAATGCCTAAGGCTTTCTTTAACAGTTTAGGGTGGTGGAGAAATAAAACATGGTTAGAGTAAAAGAGAAACTATAAAATTTATAAATCGACCATACATAAAAAATACTTCCATAGATAGCAGTTTATAGCAGTTTGACAATACTTCAGACAATGTCAGAGAATAATTCGACTAGAAATTCGATAGTCTAGCTGAAACTGATCGCAGATAATTAGGCAGCGAGACTCAAAGTGAATAATGCAAAGTTGTATTAAAGGACGACGGGATGTCGCCTTTGATCATGCAACGTCGTTTGCCAGATATTATTGATTTTGCATTAGATATAAAGCCAGTGTTAGGTGATTAAGTTTTAGCAGTAAAGGACCTCAAGTGCTTTACGTCTTAGTGTCTTTACGTCATTATACTGAACTTTGAATGAAATCGTGACGATTTTTTTTTTACATTGCTATATTTTTTTTTAAATAATAGAATCTCATATGGATGTATATGTATTTATGCACCTATTCATATCTCTTTACATCACCCTAAGGTTGACTGGTAGATAATGCGTTAGGCATTAAGTCCGCCTTTATACATCCATTTAACCCTTAGGTTAGTAACCGGGTACCTGGGTACCCAACAAGGTGTATTTAAATGTAAAATAAAGCATAAATAAATAAAATTTTGAAATTTTGAGGAAAATCATTAAGTTACTCTCTTACGCCTGGATATACGTACCTATGTACTAATAATACTGATACGACAAAGTAGTCATACTTTATTTGACGTTCAAAGAGACGACAATATCTTACATAATACAATCGGGTCAGATAGATTACCATTGTAGTATAGGCTAGTACATTCTTTAACAAACTATCCTAAACCGTTATCAACAATGTTACAAAGCTTTCAAGTACGCTATCATACTCCATACGCGGGCTCATTAATGTTTCGGCTTTAGGGATCAGATCCTTCGCTCATCGGAACAACACTAAAATGACTTCCATTCTTGACGTTTCTCGATCCTTGTTCCCGCTCAATGGGCCTCGGTCCCGCATTGTAGGGATAATCGTAAAAATTGCTCGTTTATTTCCTTCACAATGGTCGGCGCTTGACGTTCTTAAACGATATTGTTTTCTTTTAACTTGCGAGCTTCGTCTCCGTGTTTCACAGTATTTTTGGCATTTATATGAAAGGCTACGTTTATTGTTGCTGTGGTTTTTGTTTTCGTCAGCATTTACATTAATAACTGGTGTTGTATTTTTAGTTGCAATATCTATGCGTAGTGTTAGTACCTATAACATTTTTTTCTCCAAAGTACTGAAATATTTTCTCAAATTCTGATCTTGAGGAAATCTTTGATTAATGTCTAATCATATTATATCTAATACCATACGAAAGCATACAACAGATGTCGAAGTAGATTTTAGGGACAGGTTTGGTTTAATTTTCCATTTACCTTTTTATAATAATATCAGTTCGCAAATGTGATACAAATGTAGGTATTTTTATTATTAACAACATAAGTTGCTATAATAAAGTCGGTATTTGTTTTTATATCATCATATAGAAAAAATATTCTTTCATCAACGTTATGCTCAGCCGAAATACCTTATACACAACCGTACCAAGTATAGCTTCATCAATAGGCATTAGTTGGTTATGCAAAACCAGCTTTATTTCTCTAAAATTCACGCTCATCTTGCGAACCGAAGACGCATATGGCTTCATGCTAGTCTGATTCGAAAACTGAATAATCCATAAAGCAGGGAAGCAACGCTCATAAAACATTTTCAGACGAAAGTCTACACAAAACATCTTTATAGTAACAAACATGTTCCAAACAATCTGGGAAAAAGATTTACAACCCTCCGCGCAGTGAGTATCGCAAAAAAGCGTATGCCGGGATTAACAAGGCCGGAGAACAAATAGTGCTGTTCGTATGGAGTACTGTACACTAGCCTAACAATACAGGACGCTGTTGTTGGGACATATCGACATCCAAATCTAGAGAGCCTTGAAAAAGGCTGAACAATGATGTTTCAGGATTCCGTATGGGATTTTATGGTGTTTTTTGGTTTTGTACTTTCAATTAATTCCTGTGTGAAAGTGCTTTGTTTGGTTAAATTATCTGTTTTTCAGTACAGATTTGTTTTACTACTCAGTCAATCGTTAAATACGTTAGTACTTTATTACGTCCGTATCTCTGAAGAAATTGATCTGTAGTTTTATACAGATGTTTTGTCAGATATTTTTTTTATATTGGCACATCATAATCAGCCAATATACGTCCCACTGCTGGGCACGGGCTCCCCTTCAACTGAAAGGATTTAGGCCTTAGTCCATCACGCTGGCCTAGTGCGGGTTGGCGGCCATTAAAGTTCAAAAACTGCAACGGATGGTAAGTATGGTGCTCTCCAAACAAGCTTCAAGTGGCGAGAAACGCCCATATGTCGTCACTCTCACGTCACTCACTACTCATGTCGATCTACTGAGATGTTTCTTCAAGGTATGCTTAAAGGACCCAACAGGAAAGAAGAAACACGGGTTGGCAAACTATTCCATATTTTCATTATATGGCAAGGATACGTATCCCAGGGTACAAATGGCGATTCTATTTCCAATTACTAAGTCCATTTAGGCAGGCACCATTCTACAAAGAATATCCTTTTGCAAAAACCCATTGACGTTGTTTGACCTGGGAGAAAGTCTCCCATGCAAAGTGTAGTAGTAGTTTGTCCATATTAAAGTTTTATTATAAAAGGTTGCCTTTACATAAGTAATGTGCAATAAAACTTAAGACATATAAAACATGATGTATAAAATGAAATACAGAACCCCAAGAATATTTGTTTTTATCCAATTGGAGTTAGCGCATTCCTGCTTCTGCAAACGTGCACTTTTCAAACATGTTTTTTTTTTACTTTTCATCTGATCCAACAATAACTAGTTGTAACCGGTTTATTTTGTTCTTTTCTTTTCAAGCTTGCCATTGTTATTTTAAAATTCAGAGCTGAAATTGAGTTAGATTGTTCATACGATAGAAAAATCGTGATTAAGTGGTATATCGCAATTGTAGAGATAGCCGCACAGAAATTTGATGAAATATTTTTTTGCTGTCCAAATATAGGACTTGTTAAATTATATATATAATAAATTAATCGATACAAAACAACAGTGATTGGATCAAAGAGCTCAAAAACAGGCTGTTGTAATACATGAAATAATAATCCTAGACTTTACACTTCTTTGCCAAAACCCCGAGGCCATCACGACTTAAGGCGGTCGAGAATCTCGACGGTCGCGGTTCAAACCTCAGGCACACACATCTGACTTTTCAAAGTTATATGTGTATTCACAATGAATTATCACGTACTTTAACGGTGAAGAAAAATATCGTGAGGAACCTGCACACCTAAAAGTTCTTATGAATTTCTTAGGTGTGTAGTCCGCCAACCCGCACTAGGTCAGCGTGGTGGATTAAGGCCTAAACCCTCTCAGTTGTAAAGGAGGCCCGTGCCCAGCAGTGGGACGTATATGGGCTGATGATGATGATGATGATGATGATTACACTTCTCTATTCACTAATGCTTATGCCATTTACACCTGAAAACATCTACGATGTGCTTCACTACTATTGAATATCAATTTTGCTGTTTTGAGATAATCTAAAAAAAAAGTATTTTCAAAGGAGTGAGGGACAATAACAAAATTTCTAGTTATATTAGTGGCCAAGAACAGAATAAAATATGAATTTACCACAGCTATTACGTATGTATGTAAATATGTCGTTTCTTTAACATATAATTTTATACAAACAAAACGTTTACACATCTACATAAAATTAACATAATATAGTTTGTCACAGGATCAGTAGCTTTAGTAAATAATATACTACTGTCATTAATATTCGGAAAAATTTAAAGGGATCTAAAATACCAAAAATTTTGGGCTCATTTACAAAATGAGGCCCGGGCTGGCCTACCAAGTTTATTTTAGTTTGTAAGTCCGTTGGAATGGATTCATTTCGGATTTGCATTCATATTACAAGTTCCAACTTTACAGAAGCTATCTGTGAGTTTGAATGTCTCAGACGCATTGACATTGGGATGAAGAGCGCCACAGACTGAGTTAAGTGCTGCATTAGTTCGTGTTTCACTTTATGGGCGTTGGAGCTGTTTAAATTTATCTTCTTAATTTTTAGAAAATTTAGAAGAGGAATTCATGAAAACTGCAAGTATGAGTTTACAAAAACTGTTGCCATCCAAACATAACATCATGCCGACTTGCCGATATGCTTCTTTTGATTCTGCTTCTGGAACTGTGAAGAAAAATCGAGAGTCAAAGATAGGAGGAGAGATAGCCCTTACAAGAATCGGTCCACAAAAAAAGAAGAAAGGAGGCAAATTGCTTCGCCGGACGGAAGGACCCCGTAGGTACCCATTGGAGGTTGAACGTTGGTATGCTGGTGCAGAATTCGTGGTGTTTGGTCATGTTTGAGTAACTAGATTATACCGCTGGTAGCCAACAGTACAATACTAATAAATCACTACATTTTTACAGCTTTTCAAATTTAGTTTATTAGGAAAATAGTGTAAAATTACGGATTTCATCAGAAACAATAAAAATAAGAGCCCTAACAACTAAAAAAAATGTCCTAAAAATAGGACAGTGCGGAGGAATGCGTTAAACTATGGAACATCTCTTGAAGGCCGTACGTAAATCTTGGGTAGCTCTGATGTAGTATTGATGCTACGTTCATGTATTGTCGAATTGAAATATGACCATTGACGACTTACATCATACATTCTCGGTTAATCACCGTTCTGTCTCAGAATATACGTTTACTGAACGTCTGGGACTTCCACGTGTGTTTATAATGCTCCTATTAATTAATGATTCCAGCAGGGCTTGGTGGATGGTCCAATAAGCAATATGAAGAAATATTGCAGTTATTATACTTACATACATTCATAACCACACGCCTGTGTTCCCCGAAGGGGTAGGCAAAGGTGCATTTCGGTACCCATATTTCGCCAGGTATGTATTCTGTATCAGCCCATATACGTCCCACTGCTGGGCACGGGCCTCCCCTACAACTGATAGGGCCTTTAGGCCTTCAGTCCACCACGCTGGCCTAGTGCGGCTTGGCGGGCTAGGTTGTATGTATTCAACATAGGGCTCTCCCTATGATTTTCACAGGGACCTGTTGGAAGCCTGCATCCAGCGACGTCCCGTGTCCTTTATGGTACTAGTTTTACCCATTGAGGGAATTTGCCGATACTCGCCACGCTTGGAAGGCGGGTTAACGAGCGCAGGAGGGGACTCGCGTTGATGACGTCGCTGCCCGACATCAAACGGGGAAAGGGAATGGGGTTTGTGGGTAGAGGATGTAATGGGAGAGGAAAGTATGGCCTGTAGAAGTGGATACTGCAGTCACAGAAGGGAAGGTAAGGTATGTTTTAGTTCCACGTAATAGGGGGCGAGCCTAAACGAAACCCCAGTAACACTTTGTCTGACTCGGGAATCAAACCCTGGACCTCTACCACGATCTCAAGACCACGAGGCAGTCCAGTAATTATGTTGGTGTATTTGTAATGAATAAAAAATTGCTATAGGCATGATTACTATGGCGATACTTTTCGATATCAAGTATGTTGGCAATTATTTATAAATAGGCGTAAAGAAATTATAAATCGCATTCGATCACATTCAACATGTCATTACAATTGACCTTCTGAGAATTTGTTTTGCCAAACATGGTATAAGTAAGGCGCGTAATATTTCTTTAACCGCTGAAACTCGCCGCTTAAACCACCAACCAAGTTCTTAGCGCAGCGAGCGGGCACAAAGCATAAATCTTCCCCGCAGCTCTGTCGCTGGTTCCCTTCGGTTGCGCTCGCCCCTCGCCCCCCCCCCCCCAACCCGCCCAGACACCCCAACGAAAATAATTTATTCAATACCCCACCACCCTTCTTTAATTAATATATTATTTTAATGCAAACCGTTTAGACGGCGCGTTGAATATTATCTAGAGCTTAAATTTCTTAAGCGTTTTAACAGGTGAAAAATGTTTCAATTTATAAACAAAATTTCGTTAGAATGCAAATTAGTTGTTCGAAGGGTGTAAAAATGATCAATTTGTTCATTTACTGCAACCTTGAGACGGAGCGATACATAAACTTACGCCTGTATTCCCCGAAGGGGTAGGCAGAGCGGCAATAGTTTAAAAAATATTAAAAAGTGTAAAATTGACGATTCAAAAGAACTTGTAGAAGTCTATTTGAATAAAGATAATTTGACTTTGACTTTGACTTTGAGGTGCATTTCTGCACCCACATTTCGCCAGGTATGTATCAGTCCTACTTAATAGGGGGCGAGCCTATTGCCATTTTTCGAGCACATTTTCAGACTCCGTGCTGTTACCTCAGTAATTTCCTAATGGAAAAACCCAATAACACTTTGCCCGACCCGGGAATCGAGCCCAGGACCTCTAGATCGCACGGCACCTACTTGTACCGCGAGACCACGAGGCACGAAGAAATTTGTTTGAAGAAAATCAAACTCTGAGATACATACTGTGTACATACTTACGTACTCTCACACGCCTAATCATGGTTGGTTAGGCGTGTAAGAAACAACAGAGATACTTCTACACCCAATTTTCGGCTCGTTTTAATTCCAGGCCGTGTCGAGCCTTTCTTCACGATCATTTACCTTGAACATCTCAAGTTTGTATTTTTTTTTTTTTTATTTTTTTTTTTTATTCTGGCACGGCAAAGTGACTCCACTGTACCTGATGGTAAGCACAGTGGAGTCCAGAAAATTACTACCGACCAGCGAGAAACGATATGGTCACCCGCTGGTCGACATAATCATGCCGGCCTGCACAAATGCTTCTTCACGCTTCGCTTAAAGGATCCAGGATCATAGGAAGGAGGGAACACGTGAGCTGGCAAACTATTCCACAGCTTGATGGTGCGGCAAAGGTAAGAGTTGGCGAACTTTTTGGTTCGAGCCGCGGATGTTGTAACCACAAAGCTGTGGCTTCGCATGCCAGCACGCGTGGTTCTGGTAAGGAAAGGAGAGGATGGGACAAGCTTAAACAATTCTTCAGAGCATTCACCATGATACAGACGGTAGAACACGCTAAGTGCGGCAATGTCCCTGCGCAGCTGTAGCGGCTCCAGGTTGGCTGTAACGTCTGCATCATTCACAATGCGGATGGCACGCCGCTGCAATCCATCCAAGGCATCGAGAAGGTATTTGGCGGAACCGTCCCAGAGGTGCGAGCAGTATTCCATGCCCGGCCGAACCTGCGCTTTGTATAAGCGGAAAAGCTGACCGGGCGTGAAAAACCGGCGCACCCTGTTCAGGATTCCGACCCTACGTGATGTGGCGGATATAATGCCCTCGATGTGGGTCCTTGGATTAAGATCGCTGCGGATATCCACGCCTAGGATATTAAGGCCGTTCCGCATTGCGAGTGGAATGCCCTGAAAATTGGGGAGAGGAGAAAACGGGGATTTTTTGCACGAAAACGCACAGACCTGGGTTTTCTTGGCATTGAACTCAACCAGATTCCGGGTACCCCATGTAGAAATGAGCTCCAGGGTCCGATTGAGCTCAATGACAAGCTCCTCGCGTCTACTCTCAGTATCCGCCCGGCAACCTGGTGGCTTACTGCAGTACCGCCCATGGACCGTGCTGTCATCTGCATAGCAATGAATGTTGCCAAGCGGCAGCATATCATTGATATGCAGAAGAAACAGGGTGGGCGATAGCACAGAGCCTTGTGGAACCCCGGCACTAACTGACATGAGCTGTGAAGCGTGCCCGTCGACGAGGACACGCATTCTACGCCCATGCAGAAAGCTCGAAATCCACAAACACAAGTTGCCGGGAAGACCGTATGCCGGAAGCTTGGAGAGAAGGCCACGGTGCCGGTGTATGTATGTACATATGTATTTATGGAGTGGAGACAGCGCTGAGGCAGACGTAGTTTAGGACGCCTGCAGCACGATGGTCCGACGACTTGAGAAAGGTGGCGGGTAGCGGATGAATCGGGATAGTTGGCACCTACTTGGGGAGGCCTACGTTCAGCAGTGGACGGCGATAGGCTGAGTATATATGTATCTGTATTTATGTATGCAGTGATGGCCTCGAGGTTTAGGCGCGCGGTTGAGAATTTCGTCGGTCGCAGGTTCAAACCCCAGGCACACACCTCTGACTTTTCGAAGTTATGTGTGTATTCACAATGAATTATCACTTGCTTTAACGGTGAAGGAAAACATCGTGATAAAACCTGCACACCTAAAAGTTCTTAGGAATTTCTTAGGTGTGTAGTCCGCCAACCCGCACTAGGCCAGCGTGGTGGACTAAGGCCTAAACCCTCTCAGTTGTAGAGGAGGCCCGTGCCCAGCAGTGGGACGTATTGGGCTGATGATGATTTATGTATGAGTTGCATGTTGTACATATCCTTTATTTTTGTCCATCCTATGGTTTTCCCTAAAAGATCGCCTTGAGCGATAAGACCGCCAAATGTACTGTTTTTCCCGTCTATGTTTTTGTCTTGTTTATCGTCTCCGTGTGTACAATAAAATGTAAATAAATAATTAATTTCCACACTTCATGGTATAATTCTTCTTCTCCTTTTGTTTCAATGGCGTGCTACTGTTGATATTTTCAAACGGCAAAACCCAGTAGCACTTAGAATCTGATACCTGTCAGTCGCAAGCGTCATTCCAAGCTACAGAACTAAGCAGGCAGTACTTATAACAGTTTTGACAGCCCCGTGGCGCAGTTGGCTAGACACCAGCTTGCGAAACGAGAGGCCGCGGGTTCGATCCCCGCACCGAGACAAATGTTTGTGTGATCCACAAATATTTGTTTCGGTTCTGGGTGTAAGTGAGACCGAAAAGTCTCTCGTAGTTTCTGATACCCACGACACAAGACTTGTATCTTAGTGTGGGATCAGAACTATGTATGTGACTATGTGGGTGTATTTATTTATAAAAAAAAACTAATGAAATTGCACCGTTTACAGCAAATATAGAGGAGTTGAAAAAATAGATCTCAAGCATCCTGAGACCATAAACCAGTGCGCCACTTAAATTAAGCGGCTATCGTAGTTTATGGAGATTCAAAACGTGCGAGAGAGCATTGTCTGCCCCGTAGAAAGCATTTAACTAATTGTTGCATAGATTAAGAACAAGTAGCTACTTTTAAAGGTATATTGTACCTCACGCTTATTTTAATACAAATGTAGTCATTCTTTCAACTATCCTTGTACCTACATCATTTTTTTGTACTAAAAGGAGTGGTTTTATACAGGGTGTAAAAAGACCGTTTCCCAAAACTAAGACAGGTAATAGTAACGGTCATTACAAACATATTAACGTTTAAAAAATCCTGACAAGAAATAAAAATGTTGACGTTTTCCTAACAACTTCCTAAGTGTTAACATAACAGAAATAAACGACAGTCTGTTTAGATCGCACCATATTTTTTAGTCCAGTATTAGGCCGCGCGCACTTTGGACACGAATTCGTGTCGTACGGTATACGTACGCTCGTGGTCGTATGAATTGAGTGCGCACACTGTATACGTTTTTATAAGTCAAATGAGCAGTGTCAGGTTAATTAATTTTTCTACGTCCATTTCTTATGTCAAAACGTACGAATGTTTTGCAAAATCCCAACCAGTTCGGATTGTTTTCGGACGTCTGAATTACACGTACGTATACGCACGACTTACTCGCACCCAGTCTGCGCGCTCCCATAGTACTTGGAATGTCGGGATCGTTCGTACGTGTTCGTACGTGTGCGCACGAGTAAAATTCGTACGAAAACGTGTCCAAAGTGCGCGCGGCCTTAGAGACGTATTTATGCCTACAGACCAACATAATTTTTAATACGTTAAAATGATTGCTCCGAATTTTTAAGATCCCAGAAAATAAGAGTAGAGTAAGAATTCATCATCATCAGCCCATATACGTCCCACTGCTGGGTACGGGCCTCCTCTACAACGATTTAGGCCTTAGTCTACCACGCTGGTCTAGTGCGTGTTGGCGGACTACACACCTAAGAAATTCCTAAGAACTTTTAGGTGTGCAGGTTTCATCACGATGTTTTCCTTCATCGTTAAAGTACGTCATAATTCTTTATGAATACACACATAACTTCGAAAAGTCAGAGGTAATGTGTCTGAGGTTTGAACCCGCGACCATCGAGATTTTCGACCGCGTGCCTAAGAGTAAGAATTATTCCATCTCAATAAGAAGAAAGAACTTTAATCAGGTTTTAACCAAATAAAAAAGTAAAAAAGCAAGATTTAGCGTCTTCGAATGGCTTAAGAGCCAGGAAGGTAACTAACAAATGGCGTGTTAAACTCAGAACGGCTAATTTCCGTAGCTTAAAGTTCTGTACATGGAGTTTTTAAACTAGCTCCATTCTGTGCTCCGGGAATAAATAACTTAATTAACTAGCGTGCGTCAGTATTGGTTTCTAGGTTTCGGCTTTCCGACTTAATCGGCGAAGGAATTATACAGGGTGTATTAAGACCGTGATCGAAAACTAAGACTGTCAATACCCACGGCGATTACAAATACCGTGACATTAAAAAAAAATCCCGATAAAAATTATAAAAAAATACGTTTTCTTAACAAACATACAGCATAGCAGTGATGGCCTCGAGGTTTAGGCGCGCGGTCGAGAATTTCGGCGGTCGCAGGTTCAAACCCCAGGCACACACCTCTGACTTTTCGAAGTTATGTGTGTATTCACAATGAATTATCACTTGCTTTAACGGTGAAGGATAACATCGTGATGAAACCTGCACACCTAAAAGTTCCTAGGAATTTCTTAGGTGTGTAGTCCGCCAACCCGCACTAGGCCAGCGTGGTGGACTAAGGCCTAAACCCTCTCAGTTGTTGAGGAGGCCCGTGCCCAGCAGTGGGACGTATTTTGGGCTGATGATGATGATGAACAAACATACATTTAATACTTGTGCTTGTAAGGAAAACGTTTTATTTTTTATTTTTAATCGGATTTTTTTAATGTCACGATGTTTATAATAACAGTGGCTATTGGTGTCTTAGTTTTCGACATGTCTGTCTATGCCTTCAAGGTCCATTAACAGCATTCTTTATACCTACGCAAAAACATACACACTACCGCCTGTATACGCGAAGCTGTAAGCATAAGGTATTTCTTGACCCACATTTTACTAGCCATGTTTTAGGCTCTATGTAATTGGAGGCGAGCAAATTTTTTTTTGAACACATATCCAGGCTCCGTGCTGCTATTAGGTATCTCATCATCATCATCATACATCCCACAGCTGGGTATGGGACTTCTCTGAAATTGAGAGGGTTTAGGGATTTGTCCACCACGCTGGCCTAGTGCGGGTTGGCGGACTACACATCTAAATAAATTCTAAGAACTTTTAGGTGTGCAGGTTTCCTCACGATGTTTTCCTTCGCCGTTAAGGCAAGTGATAATTCATTGTGAATATACAAATAAATTCGAAGAGTCAGAGGTGTGTACATGGGGTTTGAACCCGCGAACGTCGAGATTCTCGACCGCGCGCCTAAACCTCGAGGCCATCACTGCTTCATTAGATATCTACTAATTGAGAATCTGAATTACACATTGGCTGACCCGGGGATCGAACTGGAGACCCCTAAATCGCACGGCTCACGCTTGTACCGAGTGACAAGGCAGCTTCTTCAACATTACATATTCTCGTCATCACAACCACGACATACGTTCTATTGAAATACGGGCCTCTATAAAGCTAAGAGGATTACGCCTTTACCGCGCTGACTTGACGTGGTTTAGTAAACATCTCGTCCCTGAAAAATGTTTAGTGGACAATTTCAAAATATGAATTCGAAACTTATCCTTCACCGTTAAAGTGAATAACAATTTTATTACTGTATTTTCAAAAGCCCTTGTTTGTCGTATGAGAAGAAATTTAAAAGAAAAGAAAATATTGGTCGAGATTAAAAATAATTTACATAAAAACCCCTCGGACAAAATATGTTGGATAATAAAAATCATATTCCTAAGTAATGCTGATCATTAATTCATGATAACAAGCTCAGAGTCCATGCTCCACGTATAATAGAGACGACGTCCCGCTTGACGTAGACGCTACGAGTGCTGTCATTGTGGAATGTCATTATTTTCTCTTATCATTCTGTGCAAGTATCGACTCGAACTTGAGCGTTGTCTTTATCTTTAGTGTTGTGCTTTGTCGATGGTTTATTTTGTACAATAATTTTAAAAGAAAAACTTTTATAGTCGAAAAGATTAATAGTGCAGCATTTATAGCGTGTACTCATTATTGCATATAGCTTTGCTTATTGTTATATTAACATTTAAAACGAAGATGTTATAAGTACAGTTCTGTCGATCCTTTTAGGAATAAAAGCGTGAATATGTGTATACACATATTTATTCTCATGCTTGTATTCCCAAAGGAGTAGACAAAACAAGCAGTGGAGTACTTCCATAGAAACCCATAAGCCCAGCTTTCCTTACAAAATTCCGAATAATAATTATTTTAAACCTTAAATTTTATACTGACCCCGTCCGCCAACCCGCACTAGGCCAGCGTGGTGGACTAAGGCCTAAACCCTCTCAGTTGTAGAGGAGGCCCGTGCCCAGCAGGGGGACGTATTTCGGCTGATGATGACGATCCTGACCACAATATAAACAATTATAAACTAGACATTACACAATTAATGTGTGACGCTTTTAGGCTTCTATGGAAGTACCGCCACAAGATGTATTTTTTATTTAAAGTTTGGCCAGTTGCGTTTTAATTTTTACGTAAAAAGGTGATGCATTTACTTAGCACAATTTCAATAGGTATCAGAAATTTTGTACATGTAAAGTAAACATACAATATACATACGTAAACTGTATAATAAATTCTATGATGATAAATTCTGGGAGCGTGTGGAAAATTATTAATATGAAGTAAGAGCTAAAGCTGCGATATAAGATTTTCTTTGTCTAAGTCTTCGCTGAACCCCTCAAAGGAGATTCCAAGCATCTACTATGTTTGATCTGTGCATGATATTCAGATTGACTGGAAGATATTACACATATACGAACTCACGCCTGTATTCCCCAAAGGATAAGGTAGAGGTGCATTTCTGCACCCATAATTCGCTAGGTATGTATCAGTCTCACATAATAGGGGCAAGCCTATTGCCGTTTTCGGGTACATTTCCAGTCTTCGTGCTGATACTGAGAATTTCCTGATGGAAAATCCCACTAATTATGCCCGACCCGGGAATCGAACCCGCGATCTCTAGATCGCACGACACTTACTTGTGCTGCGAGACCACGAGGCAATCGTAGGCAGTGGAAGATATTAACTTAAGGTACATTTCTTACTACCTCTAAATAAGTTATTATGTTTAAATACACATATCCGAATATGTTATCATGACTTAATTGTTATCATGTGTACTAGCAAATCTTTTTTCCAGATATTACGTCGCCTTTTGATAGCCCCAAAGATATTTAACATTCTCTTTTCCCCAAAACTAAGGCCATTGCTTTTCAAGGATCCCCTCTGCCTCTCTGCCTCAAAAACAGTGAAATGTTTAGGCATGGAAACATCACACATAAATTCCCTTCACATTATACACTATTAAGGTGTAAGTAGTGACTTCTTCGCAAGTTCAAAAGGAATATATTAGTCATAGCCTATAATATATTAGACATTAAGAATAATCTTCAGTTGAAACAATAATGACAAAAATCCAATTCCATATTTGAAAAGGGGAAAATGCTGCGTTGGTATCGGCATTAGGCACCTGCGAAAAGTCAATGCATAAGTTGGATTTGTACTGGCGTACAAATGTGTGATCTGCAAATAATCCCACGCCTGCGTACACGGGATTAAAGCCCCCCGTATTTCCTGATACCCACAATACAGGAATCCAAATGCGAGATCAGGATTATGTTTCATTGTTATGTGTTTATTTATAACTGGCGTGTTTTGGAAACTGTGGCAAATTTTGTATTTGCGTGGGGCACATTAATGATCAAATTTAAATTTTATGCTAGTATCTTTTGATCTTTTCACTGCTTCGTGGTCTCGCGGCCCAAATATGTGCCGTGCGATCTAAAGGTCCTGGATTCGACTCCTGAGTCAGGCAAAGTGTTATTGGAATATGGGATAATGGGACTGATACACATTTGGTAAAATATGGGCGCAGAAATGCACGTCTGCCTAACCCTTCGGAGAATACAGGCGTGACGTTATGTATATGTCATCATCATCATCATCAACCCATATACGTCCCACTGCTGGGTACGGGCCTCCCTACAATTGAGAAGGGTTATGTCTTAGTCCACAACGCTGCCCTAATTCGGGATGGTACATATGTATGTGTGTATGTGTTAAAATTCATATTTATACAAACTACCTACCATTCGATCTATGACTCGCAAGAAGAGCCTTGCGATTGCGACCAGAGAATCGCCCCATTTTCGCCTTTATTTTTTTTTGTTACAAAAATATTAAATATTACAATCGATAGTTCAACAACAACCGCATCACTATGAAGTGGTTCAACTGAAAATGTAATTCATGGGACAATAAAAGATAGTCGAGCGGGCGATCCTTCTTGCGGGTTCATTAGCAGATAAGTATCGACAGATTCGCGCCAGCTGTACTACAGATATTTGTTAAAATAATGAACTTGCATATTTCGTACCTGTATATTTATATATCATCTTCATAAATTGAAAAAGTTAAAATTAAAGTTCTTCGCAAACGGCCCCATGGCGCAGTTGGCTAGACACCAGCTTGCGAAATGGGAGGCCGCGGGTTCGATTCCCGCACCGAGACAAATGTTTGTGTGATCCACAAATATTTGTTTCGGGTCTGGGTGTTTGTGAGACCGAAAAGTCTCTCGTAGTTTCTGATACCCACGATACAGGACTAGTATCCTAGTGTGGGGTCAGAACTATGTATGCGACTGTTGGGTGTATTTATTTATTTTTTATTATTATAAATTCCCATTCATCAAATTCAGGTTCGGATGATTTTAGGATGTCGGTTTAAAATGAAATAATATTTGTTGAATCTATGAAATGTCAAATAAATCACTTAGGTTGTCATTTTAAAATTTAGTGTACCACCCTGTTAGGAAGGCAGTCATCACTAGAGAAGAACAGGCAAGAAACTCTAGTGTTGCTCTTAACCAATCAAGAGATAGTTTACGATATTGATACGAAGACTCAATTTTCCGAGTTAAAGCAGCTCATTAACATGTTTTCATCATTCATCATCAGCCCAAGTACGTCCCACTGCTGGGCACGGGCCTCCTCTACAACTGAGTGGGTTAACAGGTTTAACAGTCATAAATGTCAATCCAATAAGAAAGTAGATACACTATGATACACTTGTATCACATTTATCAACCCAACAAAAATTAAGCGATTTAAATGAAATAAAAAAACAGGATCTCACTTGTAACAATTTAATGTCCTTGTTCTGACCGAATTATTTTATGTCTCGTCTCTTTAAAAATTTCAGTTTTATGTTGTTATACAGAGTAAATCATTTGTTAGTTACTCACATTCAGAATGACAAAATATCCGATCATCGACGACTAAGCTAGAAACAAATGTTTGTGTATTTTACAATTATTTGTCTCGTGGATTGAACCTACGCAGTCCACACTACGTTCACGAAGCCACGAACTGTATCTAAAAAGACACTTGGCATTTACACGTGAAATACAACATTTACTGTGACAATATTACAGGTGAATTTACGTGTAGGCAAGAAAACAAAGCCACAATACAATGCGGCTTTTGTAGGAGCACAATCCAACAATGTTTTCGTGTTATTGTTATTTTAGGCCTCGGGTACATTCCGGCTCGGTCGGTTTGCCTTAATTACTATCTTTGTACCATCAGCTGCAATCCTGGAACGATCCTTAGGAGGATCCATCGTTAATTGGGTCCGTTTGTGTGGTCGGGCCAAGTCAATTATATCTAATTTAAGAGCGGAAGTGCCGGGGCAAATTAAAAAGATGGATGGAAGCTTCAAATGATTAGACTTTGGTTGCGGGTGAATTAGGACTTAAATATTATTTGAGCAAGTTTGATCGTTTCTGTGGTGAAGTTGAATGGAGCGATTGGACTCTCGCACTGAGATTTTTTTGTGTCATTCCCAAATATTTATTTGGGGTGAAGAATGCAGTGAAACATTTATTACGTGTCTTTGCATGATATGTTAGTATAAAATGAATTTCCAATCCCGAACGCCATTTTGGTCTTGAGCCCATAATATGTAAGTAATGCTTGATAGGCATAAAGTCAAAGTCAAAGTCAAATTATCTTTTTTTAAAATAGACTGTTACAAGTTCTTTTGAATCGACAATTTTAAGCTATTATAAACTAAACTATTGCCGTATCATACCGTCATGATACACGGTCGCTTCCCATAGCTAAGAATGATCAGGTCTTAAGTAGGTAATTTATTTTTAAAAATAATAAAATACGTCTACATTAACCGCAATAAAGCCGAATACCGAAAACCGGCATCAAATTCTCAATAATGCTCCCCAATGTTTCAGTGTAACCAGAAGAAATCGCCGTATGAGTCCCCGATTCGTCGGCTTTCACGTAACAAATGAGCTCAAATTGGGCCAATAAAGTAAGTTCTTTGGTCTCCCGATGGCTATTAGCCGTTGACCGCTGGCCGTCTGTGGCCGCTCGACTCACATTAATTATTTAAATTGCTACAAGCGCCTTTGAGGTATTGTACACGTTTATATGTTTTTAAGTTTGCAATGTTTGTTTGCGACTTTTTAAAGTAAATATTTTGTAAAATACTAACGATTGGGCCCCGCTTTGCCCATTTCGCAATTTTGAGAAAAAAGTAGCCCATGTTCTCTTCCAAGGTCTCATCTATACTTTTGTGTACTAACTTGGACTAAAGACTTTTTACTTGAACGTAAGCAAAGTGAAACATTTTCATACAAATGAATGACAAAGCGGACTGCGCCTTCAACCTACTAGATTAGAATTCTCACAACACCTAGCCAAAAAATCTGCCTTTATATGTCCTAATTTTGGCATGGGCCCCTTCTACAATTGTTAGAGTTTAGGGCTAAGAGAAAAACACAATGGCTTATAAAATACACCTAACAGTAAATTAATTAGTGTATTGACACTAGTACCTACATATTGATGTACTAGAGATATTTAATATATTCTGTTTTTGAAGATCTTTTTTATAACAGTTAGGAGAACAATAGGAGTAATGTTGTAAGAGAAAATTCAATTTGTGCATAACACGGAATCGTCTACGAAGTTTCCCGGCAAAAGCGTGCGGTGTGTGATTGAGAATCTCAAGTTCTATTCCCAGGTCAGGTAAAGTGTTATTTAGGAGTTGCGTTTGGGAAAATCTCATAAAGAATTTATATTTCTATAATATAATAAATAATAAATAAATTAAGCCAACAGTCACAAACATGCTTTTGACCCAACACTAAGATATGTGTCTTGTGTCGTGGGTATCAGAAAATAAGTGAGGCCTTTCCGTCTCACAAACACTCAAACATAACACAACTGGTTCTGGATCACACAAACATTTGTCTTGCCAACTGCGCTACGGAAGCTGTCAAAACAGCAAGTAAGTTGGCGTTATTTTGTCTCGATCGCGTGCCTAATTATCGAGGCCTTCGCGACTTAATCATACACGCATCTTGAATGAATGTAACGCTATTTACGAAATTAAATTTGCCTCGAAACTGAAACAATTTACAAGCTAAGAATTTTCTGAATATCAATTGAACCATAATGTAAATGTATTCATCATCAGCCCAAATACGTCCCACTGCTGGGCACGGGCCTCCTCTACAACTGAGAGGGTTTAGGCCTTAGTCCACCACGCTGGCCTAGTGCGGGTTGGCGGACTACACACCTAAGAAATTCCTAAGAACTTTTAGGTGTGCAGGTTTTATCACGATATTTTCCTTCACCGTTAAAGCAAGTGATAATTCATTGTGAATACACACATAACTTCGAAAAGTCAGAGGTGTGTGCCTGGGGTTTGAAATTCTCGACCGCGCGCCTAAACCTCGAGGCCATCACTGCTATTAATGTATTAAATGTATTACAATAATTGAATTTATACATCGATGAATACATTTTAAAAGATCATTTTTGTATGAGGAAAATGTTTAAATCTTACCTAACTTTTTTGGATATATTATTCTGATAAAGAAAAAAAATAAGGAAAGAAAAAACATGAATAAGATAACCTCGTATAAGGAAAAATTTTGTATCTCGCCTACCGTAGGTATTTCAACTAATTCTGATAGTGAAAATGAAGGGATTGACATATGTATGAGGAAAAAATTAAAATTTTACCTATCACCTATAAGGAAAAGTCGAATGCTATCACCTGACAATTATGATAGCTGCCACCCTTGCCGCAATTTTATGAGGAAAAAAATAATTAAAACTGGTCTTATCAAATAAATCTAATGGAATTAAGATCGTTAATCACATTTCAATCAAGTGACGTTGCAAAAGAGACATTAATTCATTGGCTATTTTTTTGCGACGCCCCTCAACCCAGCCCCCAAAAATATTTATCAATTTATATTATTAGCCTAGTAAACACGTTATCAGAAAAACACTAATTGAAAATTTATAATTTAATCCTCAATCATTCTACTCAATCGCATCGACACGCGACGCCCCTGGGACAACGCACAGTTTGGGAAGCCCTGGTTTAGATGTTTTAGTTCAATGAATAGTTTGTTTAAGTAAATAATGAAAATATATTTTTTTATTTTTATATAAACTTACATACTATTGGCATATAATAAAACAACATCTTTATCAGCCCATATATATATGTATATACATCTCACTTCTAGGCTCGAGCATTCTCTACGACAGGGAGGGGTTAGGCCTTAGTCCACCGCATTGGCCTATTGCGGGTTGGTGGACAACATACCTAAGAAATTCCCAAGAACATTTTAGATGTGCTGGTTACCGGTGTTTTCAGTCACCGTTAAAGTAAGTGCTGATTCATGCACAATGTTATCGCAACGATATTGAAAACATTGCATCACTGTAGTGATTAGCAAAACAGTAGCTAATTCTGATTACGGCACCATAAGGCGGATAATGAGATAGTAAAATAAGTTTTTGTACATTATTCGTATTTGCCCGGATGTGTGCAAAACCCGTTCTAGCGACTCACGCAAATATGTCACGGTCTTCGATCAGACTGTGTTCGGTCTCAAAATTATGATTATGCATATAAAGCAGTGTTTATTTAAGTAATAAACAACTTTAGACGTTTAAGTTAGTTACCTCTCATACTTTTTACGTCCTGACCTCTAGGTTTTTCATTTTATGTAGATATACGAACTTTTAACTGTATCAAAAAAACATATGAAAGGCGCCCAAAATACAAGCTTAGCTTAGTTTGGGTACCACTGTTATTGTGTGTAGTCACCTTTATATTTTTATGTTAATAAATATATTTTATTATTTTTTAATTATGTCAAATCTTGGTCGCTATTTTGGACTACAGTTTTCTATAACGTTTCAGTGCGGTTATTTAGCAGTATTTTAAAAAATCACAGAAAATCTCTGCTATTTTTTATTGGCATTCACACTGCAGATATATTTTCTCTTCGGTGGGCAGACAGCGCAACTATAAATTACCAAGTTTATTTGCAACCATGCTGCTTTTATTCGAATTTTGCTAATTCCATTCCACCTGTAAAAGCTTGGCTAATGAAATAAATTTTTAAATTCAGTTACATTGAGCATATTAATCGAAGGTTATTCACTGTCTGCTGACGAAACGAACTTACTAATCAATTTCATTTGATGACAGTTATGAAGATGGGATTTTGTAAATATTATCTGAGTTTTTTTTTTCAGACTGCCTCGTGGTCTCGCGGCACAAGTATGTGCCGTGCGATCTATAGGCCCTGGGATCGATTCCCGGGTCGGGCAAAGTGTTATTGGGTTTTTCCATTAGGAAATTCTCAGTAGCAGCACGGAGTCTGAAAGTATGCCCGAAAAACGGCAATAGGCTCGCCCCATATTACGTGTAACTAATACATAGGTACCTGGTGAAATGTGGGTGCAGAAATGCACCTCTGCCTACCCCTTCGGGGATTACAGGCGTGAGGTTATGTATGTATGTATGTTTTTTTCAGCCATTTTTTTTTGTCGTGACTATTTTAAATAGAATTTTTTGCTGTTTGATATCAAAACCGATGCTGATTTAGAGATTGGAGCAGGATGAAATTAACAAATATGTCAAGAAAAACGTCTTCATATTTTTTACCCTTACAGCAAGTTACATACCCGCTGACTATTCCCTAGAAATGTCACTTAAAGCGTCCATTTATCATGAATATTGTAGGCGTGCTATCTGTCAGGTAGTGTAGATCTGGCAGATAAGATTTTGCCGTCGGCGACAGCGCAAAATCACGTCAGAACAAATGAAAGTGTCAACACGGCAAGTCTTGTTCATTTTGTATTGTGTACCTTTTATTTTTCATTGCATCTCGCCGTCGCCACTCGGGAAGCGAACAGCGGGTGTGGCGTGGGCCATGAAAACAACTGCTAAATAACTTTGATTGTGTTGTCTGTCTGTAATAGTTAGATTTCAGTTCGGGTAATCCTCTTTTTGGTAGAATTTGTATTCCTTTAATAATAATAATGCTTTATAATTGTCCTGAAGAAAAATCTTATTACAATACATATTAATTATTATGGATATTGCTGGAGTAAAAAACTACTTTCATCTAGATATCTGACCCTATAAAAATGGCTTCCATACCTAAGATGCTAAAAGAACGAAAAAGCCACCGCCACATGAGGGTTTATTAGATATATAATTATCCAATGAGAGAGAATCAAACCTCTCTGTGTATTCTAAAATAAAAGACCTCTCAAAAGAGACCTTCTACTTTCTAATAGAAATACCGTTGAAAAGACAGTTGTCATAAAGAGAACGTAGATTATAATTTAATTGTAACTTTAATAATAATTCAGTCAGGAGGTAAATTCTAGGTAGGTATCAGGAGGTAAAGTTCAGAGTCAGTAGGTAAATTCTAAGTTGAAACCATTTGTATTGATTAGGACTACCTGAAAAAAAGAAAAAAAAAAGAAAAAAAATAGCCTACAAAACTGGCCCTTCGGTATTAAATGACAAGCATACATACATACATACATACATACATAAACTCACGCCTGTATTCCCCGAAGGGGTAGGCAGAGGTGCATTTCTGCACCCACATTTCGCCAAGTATGTATCAGTCCCACGTAATAGGGGGCAAGCCTATTGCCGTTTCTCGGGCACATTTCCAGACTCCGTGCTGTTACCGAGAATTTCCTAATGGAAAAACCCAATAACACTTTGCCCGACCCGGGAATCGAACCCAGGACCTCTAGATCGCACGGCACATACTTGTACCGCAAGACCACGAGGCAGTCAAGCAATCGCTAGTAACCCCTATTCAATTTTAATTTGACAGCACTTAATTTACCTTGTGATGCGTTGTGGTTACTAGCTTAGATTTCTGACCAGTTGTTATCGAATAGCGTCATTATCTAATTTTATGGCACCTAACTTACTATTAGGTGCGGTGTGGTTACATGATCACACAATCATAAAATAAAAAAGTTATGTTAATTTGGTATTAGAAAATACCAAAAGTCTCGAAGAATACATAATTACATCAGACATTAATTTTTTAAGCTTCGCGATTAAAGTAAATCTTTGGGTCAGAGCCAAAACGATGAAAACTTTGCAGCTCATTCTTACAACTAAAATCAAGCTGAGCTTCAGTTTAGTTGAAAGGAATACTCCGTTCTATAATGAGGTTAATATCTATGTGGGAAATTTTAATACATTAGGGATTATTTAATTTAAAATGGCAGTCTAGTAAAATCATAAATATGTATCTTGTATTAAATAATAAGTAAGAAATTAAAAAGTCGCAATAGGCCTTTCCCTGACCTGGGAATCGACTCCGGGAACTTTCGATCGCACGCGCCCCTAAGCTGATACTTATACTATTGCTGATACTTATTACTTGCTCTGTCATGTGTAGGTAATAGGAATTCATGGTTCCTCGGATGCGAAGCCTGTAGGTATAAGTATATAAAAATATGTTTTCAAAATATAGTTCCTTCTTTAAAGTATCTTAAAGCACTCAAAAAAAGAAACAGTCATAACTTTTTAAAGCATTATGTACTCGATTTAGGTCATCATCAGCCCATATACGTCGAATTGCTGGGCACGGGCTTCCTCTACTATTGAGAGGGGTAATGCCTTAGTCCACCACGCTGGCCTAGTGTGGATTAGTGGACTATACACCTAAAAATCCTGTTAGGTCATTGACTCCCAACATGACGTATTATTGACTCCCAACTTTTATTGTTTCTCTAAAGTCTAAATGTCCAATACGTGCCAGTATATTCACAATTCTGAACCAAAATCAAGCAGAAGAATTAGATTTTTTTTTTTTTTTTTTTTTTTTTTTTTTTTTTTTTTTTTTTTTTTTTTTTTTTTTTTTTTTTTTTGGCGGTACTTGCGTAGTGAGGAGTGTTTCAAAGTGCTCTTGATAAAATTTTGAGAAAATAATATAAAAAACCAGTATATTTATACATTACCAATCTGTTTTACATGTTCATTAGTATCTAAGTTACAGTACCTGCCGGTTACCTAAATTCATCCAAATAAAAAAAAAGTGACAGTTACTTTAAAAAATTATATTCAAGCACACAATTATGGAGTCAATTCAAGAGAGCATGGCACAGCTGCAAACAATGTTCAACCGAAAGATTGCAGAATTTGAAGAAAGGCAGCTCAAACTGACCTCTCCGAGTACATCATCCAACTCTACACTGGAAGCGGACTTTCTCGATTTTAAGAATTTTACACTTGTTGCGCTTCGCACACTGCAAACACAAGTTGAACTTATTGCACAAGAAAATGATCGTCTTGCAATGCACACTAGAAGAAAAATACTGTTGCTGCATGGAGTTCCAGAACAGCCGAATGAAGACACTGCTACTGTGGTTGTTAACACACTTGTTCAGCGGCTTCAGTGTACAAACTTAATCAATTCCAGTATTTCTCGGTGCCACAGAATGGGTAAAGCTCAAGATCCTGATAGACCTCGGCCCATTCTATTCAAATTGTGTGATGTTAGTCAGCGTGCTAAGATTTGGGCTTCTAAAACCAAACTTAAGGGCTCAGGTATCACGTTGTCCGAGTTCCTGACCAAAGCTCGACATGATTTGTTCATGGCTGCCCGGGAACGATTTGGTATACCGAAGTGCTGGACTCGTGACGGCGACATTTTTGTACTGGGTCCAGATGGTGTGCGTCATCGCGTAACGACCATGGCAGAACTGGAACGCCTTGGACCGAAGAACGTGTCTACAGCTCCCACGAATAAAAAAAGTCAAGTGGTGAATAAAGACACTGCAACTTCTACGAGGGCGAAGCGTTCTGCGGCTATCAAAAAGTAGTTCATTCCACCTATATTACTGGTTGTTACTTCTCGTAGACTACCCCTTATTTTAATTACTATCGAAGTTACTGTTTCTTTTCCACCCTGAATGAGTGTTTTAAATTATAAGTTTAACGTAAGGTACCTTTGCACTTGTTTGTTAATTGTTATATTTTGACAGCATTATTTTTCTGTTGCCATATGGCAAGACTAAGGACAAACATGTACAGCCACTATTTAGTAAATATTACTATTTAATTTCGATTACGTTTTGTTTCTGCTTTTGTTTTTGTTTGCAGTTATCGGTTGTAAAAATTAATTGGGTGTTTTTTAATGTTAATTATTAGTGTTAGTTTTAATTGTTTTGTTATTATTATTATTTTTTCTTTTCTTTTTAATTAATTTTTTGTTTTTCTCTGTGTATTAACATTATGTTCAGGGGTAGTCAATTATTGTATTCTCTTTTTAATCATTCAATTATGTTTTTGATTGTGTAGGTATTTGTAGTTATAGTCATGTAGGTTGTAAATAATTCTAATTACTTACTTACCAAATGAAACCGGCAGGTAGAGTGGATATTTTTAAATTTAGTCTTTAATTGTTATTATATTTTCTTTGTTATTGATCAATTATTTTTAGCTATTTATATATATATACTTTTTTATATATATATTTAATATTATTTATATTTTATTATTATTTATTTATCTTTTGAATAATTTTATATTGCCAGTAATTGTTAGTACACTTAAAATATGGCTGATGTTTTGAATTGTTCCGACAGTAGCGACTATTTATCAATCGCTTCCTCATCTGATGGTAGCGAAGATAGTTTTGTGAGCATCCCCTCACTGTGTGATACATTGGATACACATTTCTCTGATGTTCCTAGGAATCTGAATGTAGTTCATATTAACGCGCAAAGCATCCCGGCTCATTTTTCAGATATGCTGGTGTCGTTTAACACAAGAAACATCCACGCTATACTAGTCTCCGAGTCATGGCTTAAACCCTCCCTTCCTTCGATTTCTTACACACTACCCGGCTTCAATCTCATTCGTAATGACCGGACTGGCAGGGGCGGTGGTGGGGTGGCTATCTATTTACGTTCACACATACCTTACTCTGTGATTAGCACCTCAGTTCAACCACCGCTGCCTCACGTCGGCGAACATCTTTTTATTGAAGTTATTCTCTCTCACGCTAAGGTACTGCTCGGAGTCTATTATAGTCACTCTCTACACAATAACTATTTTTCCTCCTTCGAAAAAATCTTAGAAGACTTGAGACCCTGCTATGATCATATTATAATTATGGGTGATTTTAACACGTGTCTTTTGAAACGTGATCATCGTTCCTCTTCTCTAGAAAACATAGTCAAGTCGTCTAATATGCACATTCTTCCTCTTCATGCTACTCACTTTTTTCCAAACTCTACTCCTTCCCTTCTAGATCTTATTCTTGTTTCATCTCTTGAGCACGTCAGTAAGCATGGTCAGTGCCTAGCTGATACTTTCTCTTACCATAATTTATTATTTCTTTCTTATAAAATTCGGCCTCCTAAACCTAAACCAACAGTTATTCTGCAGCGTAATTTTGGTGGCATGAACAATGAGGCTTTTTTAAAAGATGCTAGATCTTTGGATTGGGGCCCTGTGATGACGGCCACCTCAATCGACGATAAAGTTGCAATTTTTAACTCCCTACTCATTCAACTGTATGATGTCCATGCTCCTCTAAGAACCATTAAGATCAAGCATCTACCTGCACCATGGATCACCGACGAAATTAAAGTTTTAAAAAAGAGAAAGGCTGCAGCCAAAACTAAATTTAAATTGCGTCCCACCGAAGCAAACAAGGCACGTTATATAAGGATCAGAAATCGCTGCAACATGTTGTGTAGGGACGCCCAACGACGCCATATTCACGAATCTGTTCAAACGGATGATCCAGCCAAAGTCTGGAAATTCCTAAGGTCATTAGGAGTTGGGAAACCTCGTCATGAGGTAATTGCTAACAAATGTGATATAAATTTAATGGGTAAACACTTTACGTCGTCGACTTTTATTGAAAAGTCTGTTAAATCAACTACAATTAACTCCCTTTCAAATATTCCAACTCCTGACCATTCTGCTTTCTTTTTCCGTCAATTTACAATTTGTGATGTTCGAAGGAGTATTCTTTCGATTTCTTCTAATGCTATTGGTACTGACAGCATTAGTCGCAATATGATCATACCAATTATCGACATCCTACTCCCTATCCTTTGCCATATCCTAAATTTCTCAATCACCAATGCGGTTTTCCCGTCTTCATGGAAAGAGGCACAGATCATTCCTTTACCTAAAAAACCTAATCCTAAATCTTTTTCTGATTATCGCCCTATTTCCATTCTCCCTTTTCTATCCAAAGTCCTTGAACGCCTAGTCCACAACCAATTAAGCTCCTTTCTATCCATTCACGCCCTACTCAATCCCTTTCAATCTGGATTTCGTCCTGGCCACAGTACAGTTACTGCGCTGGTTAAAATCACCGATGACATCCGATTGGGGATGGAGAATAGCCAGTTAACTGTACTGACGCTACTAGATTTTAGCAACGCGTTCAACACAGTTGATTTCGACATATTGCTAGCTGTACTACGCTCCTTCAACATATCTCCAAATGTGATTGACTGGTTTCATAATTACCTGTATGGACGTCGGCAGTGTGTCCGCCTTGGGGAATCGGTTTCCTCTTGGTGTGCTACAACTGCTGGTGTACCTCAGGGTGGCGTTCTATCTCCTCTTCTGTTTTCTATTTTTATTAATTCAATTTCTTGCAATCTTGCTTCGTCCTACCACTTGTATGCAGACGACTTACAACTGTACTGCCAAGCTCCACTCGGACAGTTGCATAACGCTATTCATAAAATGAATGGTGATTTGCAATTGTTGTCGGAGTTTAGTAAGGCGTATGGTTTAAAATTAAATCCGCTCAAAACCCAAGCCATCATCATCGGAAGCCAGAGGACTGTCTCCAAGGTTGATTGGTCAGTCTTACCGCCTGTGTTGCTCGATGGGGTCAATATTCCCTTCAGTGACACGGTGAAGAACCTTGGTATTTGTATGGATCGTTGTTTGTCGTGGGGACCGCAACTGATGGCTGTCAGTCGCAAAATGTTTGCGTCCGCGGGATCCTTGAGGAGATTACGTAATTTTCTGCCGACTGCTACTAAAATTGCGCTTGCACAGTCTCTTTTGCTCCCTATACTTGACTATGCTGACGTCAGCTATCTTGACTTGACCGAGGCCCAGCTGGATAAACTTGAGCGACTCCAAAATTTTTGTATAAGGTTTATATTTGGGTTGCGCAAATATGACCACATTTCTGAATTTCGCAAAAAGCTCAAGTGGCTTCCTATACGGCGTCGCCGGGATGTTCACATATTATCACTCCTTTACAGTATTCTGTTTAATCCATTGTCTCCGCGCTACCTTCAGGAACTTTTTAGTTTCCTACACACTACTAATTCTCATTCTCTTAGGTCATCAGAGAATCTAATGTTGATGTTTCCAGCTCATAGGACTTCCTTCTATGATCGCTCTTTTGCTGTCCAAGGAGTGCGGTTATGGAATGCGCTTCCGCCGAAAATAAAACAATCGCCTTCGCTGGATACATTTAAACGAAGGGTTAAAGCTCACTTTCTATCATTAGATAAATAAGTCCTTATATTGTTTACTATACTTGTATATATGTATTTGTTTGTATGTATGTATATATATATATATATATATATGTATCTATTTATGTATGTAGGAATATATATGTATGTATAATAATAATGTAAATATATTTTCAAGAGTACTTGTATGTCCTTTTTGTATAAATTAGAATAACATAATCATTATAAGCACCGCGCCATCTATTAGTAGTATCCCTCTCCCTACCTGGTTGCCTGGTAGAGATCGCTTTTAGCGATAAGGCCGCCAATTTTTATGTACCTAATTATGTTATTTGTTTTTTTTTGTTAATGTCTTTATTATGGTGCAAAAATAAAGTGTTATTATTATTATTATTATTTATTTACATGTCTTCTATCTTCGTAAATAACAGTTTATCAGATTGTGAAAATACCTCTTTTATTACAAAAAAGCCCAAACGCCTCCACTATAAAATTACAACATACATACATACATAACCTCACGCCTGTATTCCCCTGTATTTCACATTTCGCCAGGTATGTATCAGTCCCACGTAATAGGGGGCGAGCCTATTGCCGATTTTCGGGCATAATTCCAGACTCCGTGCTGCTACTGAGAATTTCCTAATGGAAAAACCCAATAACACTTTTCCCGACCCGGGAATTGAACCCAGGATCTCTAGATCGCACGGAACTTACGGCAGACAATATAAAATATAAAATTCCAACTCTGCATACTTCGAGGCCCTACCCAAAGAAATGGCTGTCGTGTTGACGATACTCGTTCCCGGGGCAATGATAAGCGAAATAAATGAGATATCTCCGCGCCGGGACAACGTCGATACCCGCCCGGCATGAATTCCTTCTGTGAATAATTGTAGCGCGCTGAGGGTTTGTTTAAAACTGGCAATTTATGAGCGCAAAAAGATTCCTCCTGCTTTCTATGTAAAATGGTGTTGCAAGTTTGCGGAGTTTTTGCTTTCGCGCAAGTCCCCGGGGTGTTGCGCTGGTTGTGTTTGAAAATAGTAACAATTCTGGTTATATGTCCAATTTGTGTGTGCATATTTTTGTAGTTTTAAGCGTTGTAGCCTCGAGATTAAAGCGGTCTATCAAAATATAATTTAAACGGCATATTAGCCTCATATTGAAACTGACAATTTATTGTGGTTATATATAGTTAAGGAACTATCTCTTTAACGGTAAAACGTTAAGTGGAAACCTATATATTTAATAGTTCTCAACAAGAAATTTTAAGAAATTATCTATCGCTTTCTCGGCGAAAGAAAATTTAGTGAGGAACGGGATAACAAATAAATAAATATTACAGTCATTCAACACTATGGTAAAATAGCGAACAATACCAATCATCTCTAACTAACGTTGTAAAAATTTACTGAGTCATTAGTTCTTCGGAATGCATCGTCACTAAGCTAATCCAACATTTTGCACCTGGCGCATAACAGACTAGATATAAAACACAGCTCCAATTCAAACGTCAGAAAAATTTCGAACACAAAAAAATCACCGGCCTTTCACGTTAACTGTGAAACGATAAGGGTTGGGCATCGGAACAAGTCGAAAGTTTACCGAACTTAATTTCCCTTCGGCTAACTTTTGGGGAATCTCGACTATAAATCTCATCAATTTGCCGGCTATGACTGTAGGGCTATCGTGCCCTCAGGGAGTGTGGCGGGCCTTTTCTTATTGAATTACGTAGAATTCGGCAACCCTTCGGTTTTTTCGGTACGTCACGTCTCGAAGGTAATGTATTTATTTGCGGGTGTTCAGACTTTCTGCTTGCTTTGCTTTATATTTTGTGAGATAAATATTGACATTAAAAAGCGTAGTATAACACAATTCTTTGGTTGGAAGAAATACGAATTTTGAGGCATTCGTACCATTTCTGTTTCGTTTTTATACGTTGAAATAGTAAGTGTAGTATTCATAGATTACCATTACGCACTTGAATGGTGGATAAAGAAATCGCGTTGGATGGTACTTCCGAGGGTATTGCACTTTTTAAGGTATGAAAAGTTAAATAAGTCAAATATAGTATAAAGCAAATAATTGGATTTTTTTTTGGTTTGTGTTTTAGTAGTGTTATTATGTATTAGCAATAAATAAAAAAATACTAATTTGATTATTTCTCGTTCAAATTAAATGTCGAATACTGAAACGGTCTCGGCTTTTTCTTACCATCCGACAAAATTACACCAAAGCGTTCATAATTGAATATACATAGAAAAAAAGAACATGAACGTGTCTGTCCCTGAAATCTAGCCAAATTAAAAATAGCGTTTATTATAAAACTAAGAACCAGCGCTCATTAAATTAAATCACTTATACACACAACTGGAGTCAGTTCTTAGTCTTTTCCAGTGTCTTAGACTCGTGGGCGCGCGATTAAAGCGAGTCCCAGCCAGGTTTAAGCTTTAGTTAAAACAACAGACGATCGTGAGTAGCATGAAAACTCGAGGACAAGGATATATTTTATTACTTTTTATTCTGTCTAGGGAATGTTATTACAGTAGATTTTATTATTTTAGTATTTTTTTCCATTACGAAATTCTCAGTAACAGCACGGAGTCTGGAAATGTGCCCGAAAAACTGCAATAGGCTCGCCCCCTATTACGTGGGACTGATACATACCTGGCGAAATGTGGGTGCAGAAATGCACCTCTGCCGACCCCTTCGGGAAATACAGGCGTGAGTTTATGTATGTATGTATGTATTTTATTATATTATGGCTTGCTAAGTGGCAGTATCGCACCTGATAGTTATTATCATGTTTATTTGTGTATCTAAATCTATACCTACTATCATCATCAGTCCAGACAGGGTTTAGGCCTTAGTCCACCACGCTGGCCTAGTGCGGGTTGGCGGACTACATATATAAAAATTCCTGAGAACTTATAGGCATGCAGGTTAACTCACGACAAACACCCAGATCCAAAACAAATATTTGTGGATCACACAAACATTTATCTCGGTGCAGGGATAGAACCCGCGGCCTCTCGTTTCGCAACCTAGTGTCTATCGTACTGCACCACAGACGATGTCAAAAGGGAGACAGAGTGACTTTATTATCGTTACTTTGACATCTTAAAGGGATAAACAAAAAACAATTTTTAATTTGTTAAGTTTATAATACCTTTCTATGAGTGCCCTGACAAAGCTATGCCAGGGGTCGTTAGTTATTACAATATTAAACAATAAACTCAAGCCGTCCCCTCCGACCCCTATCTCCAAAAATATCGAGTCTTCATAACCTACAAATTGGAGCAGCTTCTAATGAAATATTGCAGAAGATTATCCAAGTAAATATCGTTTATAATTAAAGGGGCCTTTGTTTACTTTGATAATTGAGAGCGATAATAGGACATGAAAGAGAGAAAATTGATATAAATTAGCAAAATTTCTCGCAAAGTATTCAACGGGGGTCTATCAAAAAGCGTTACGGTAACTTTGCATTGTTCCCGTGACCTTCTCAAACTTTGGGGACTCGCATTTAAATGTGGATAAAAGGGCTGCTAAAGTTTACTTTGTGTATGTCTATTATATAATTATTCAGCTCGTGTCTTGTTTAATGTAATAAGGAACGGGTATGGTTATGTCCATTAGCGAGCTTATCGCGATCATTTTATCATCATTATCAGCCCATACCTATACGTCTCACTGCTGGGCACGGGTTTAGGCCTTAGTCCACCACGCTGGCCTAGTGCGGGTTGGCGGACTACACACCTAAGAAATTCCTAAAAACTTTTGGGTGGGCAGGTTTCCTCACGATGTTTTCCTTCGCCGTTTAAGTACGTGATAATTCATAGTGAATACACCCTCCCTGTAGAGGAGGCCCGTGCCCAGCAGTGGGACGTATATGGGCTGATGATGACGATGATATATATATATATACATATATATATATATATATATATTTTTTTATTAAAATATGTATAATTACTTCTGTAAATAAATTTACCCATTTATTTGTTTCTTTCTTATGTTTATGCAGACAGTACCATAACATAAAAAATACAATAAGTACATTATGCAAACCTTTTAAAAACATATTTGAATACTTAAGTTACACACACAAGCTATTTCCTCGTGGCAAATAAGTTTATGATGAAAACCTTTTACGTTCGTATCCTATTTCTTTACTCTACGCATGTCATTTTATGTTTATTTGACAAGCACAACATTGTTTTAAGGCAACCTTATTAGTGCAGCGAAAGCGGGGATGTGTTTTGCGATTGGATTCTAGGAAGAAATATTTTCTGTTTGAAACCGAAAAAACAAAAACAGACTTCAAAAAAACTATTCTATTATGGAAGCCATAGTCACAACTACACCAAACTGTGACCACACTGGAAACATCAGCTTCAAAATAAAAAAGGATCATCAAAATCGGTCCGCCCAGTCGAAAACATACATTAAAAAAATACAGACGAATATATATAATTTCCTCCTTTTTTTGAAGTCTGTTAAAATGCTTTTACAGAGCGGTGTTGTGCAGAAAATCTAATCTAGAATTAGATCCTATATACGGATTATATGTATATGTTACAGAGAAGGACAGCGTATGTTGCGGTTATTAGGATATTACTCGTAGATTTTTCTCATTGGTTGCACAGAGTTTAGAAATGTGAACAAGAAGTTCTCATAACATACATACATACATACATAATCTTGTATTCCCCGAAAGGGTAGATAGAGGTGCATTACTGCACCCACATTTCGCCACGTATGTATCAGTCCCACGTAATAGGGCGCGAGCCTATTGCCATTTCTCGAGCACATTTCCTGACTCCGAAATAGAATAGAAAAACCTAATAACACTTTTCCAACCCGGGAATTAAACCCCGGACGCACCACTCTAGATCGCACGGTGAATACTAGTACCGCGAGACCACGAGACAGTCTCATAACATTGGACTTATAACTGGCGAAACGTAGATCTAGAAATACACCTCCTATTACCAACTGGGTAAACAAGCCAGTGAATAAAATTATATAACGTTATAACGTTTCTTATATCGTTTTTTGTGCTATCAAACCTCAAACACCGAAACAACTAAATTCAACACACGTTCAGTAATAGAAAAAAAATATATTTCATACATCAAAAAAATATTTTTAAACTTACATAAACGCGAATAAAGCCGCCCTAAAACCTAAACTCACGTTTTCCAAACCAAGAATTCTGACATTGTTTAATTTTCAGTCACGTCGAATGAAGAATGACCAACAAGTGTACAACTAGTTAACTCAATTTGTCGTTTCTGCTCTGGCGGCGCGGAGGAGGGGTGGGGGCTCCCCGCCTAAGTTTAGACTAAGACTTTGCTAACACCACTCCCAGGTGCAATCTGTGTAACTATTGTAAGGAATAGAAATTTATAGACCGCTGCTTGTTACGTCGGATAAGATGGATGCTGTCTCACAGCTGTGTAATTGAGTTACGAGATCTGTTCGTGTTTAGTGATGGGCTGATATATTTAGCTGGTGGTATATCGGAGTTATCTGTGTATTCACAATGAATTATCACTTACTTTAACGGTGAAGGAAAACATCGTCAGTAATATTCATAATATTTTGATAATATGGATTTTGTTGTATGGGATATCTTAGGGCTTAAGACCTTTGGCCTTTTTTAAGACCCATGTTTTGTTTTTATTGTTTAAAATTCATTTCGTTATACCTGATCATACTCAATAATACTCTAATATCAAAAATAAGAAATGAAAGACGGTAAACGACCTTTTCCTAGAACCTGGATGAAATTAGCAATTATACATACATACAGGGGTAGGCAGTTAACTTCTGCCTTTTTACGCCAAGTTTTTTTTTAATTGCCTTTTAATTTCCTTGTATCATCTTTATCATTCACAGCTTTTTTCAACCCACCGCTGGGCATAGGTCTCTCTTTTAACAAGCCACTCGTTTTATTTTTAATTTTTATTTTTCACTCGTTTCAATTTCCTTGTGAGCTGCTCTTGAGGAGTTCTTTCAAAAGAAACTCAATAACACTGCCCGATCGAGGAATCACGGCAGCCACTTGTCTCGTGAGACCATATTAGCATTTATGTCTTTAAAGATGAAAGTGTAAATTAATTCTCAACAGCATAAATGGCATACTACGGTGTGAGTTTCGGCGCAGGTCGGCCGCACTCGTGCTCCGTCAATTGCTGAATTTGGAATGCAAATTCGAGACTTGACGTCTGGTCTGTACGATGTACATGATCGAGCTGGTCGAAACTTGATATTGTAGAATATGCAGCCCCACTTTAAATTAAGCATCGAGTATTTTTACCGTACGGGCGATGGAAGTTTGTTTCTTTGATATAGATTTTTATATTTTATTTTCATTTTTTTGAGGTTTATCAGTACTGGATGTACGTAAATCTTCGCACAAATACCCAGATCAATTCAACAAGAAAGAAGTGCCTTAGCTTCATCATCAGCCCATATACGTCCCACCGCTGGGCACGGGCCTCCTCTACAACTAAGAGGGTTCAAGCCTCAGTCCACCACGCTGGCCTAGTGCGGGTTGGCGGACTACACACCTAAGAAATTCCTAAGAACTTTTAGGTGTGCAGGTTTTATTTATCACGATGTTTTCCTTCACCGTTAAAGCAAGTGATGATTCATTGTGAATACACACATAACTTCGAAAAGTCAGAGGTGTGTGCCTGGGGTTTGAACCTGCGACCGCCGAAATTCTCGACCGCGCGCCTAAACCTCGAGGCCATCACTGCTTAGCCTTAGCTTAGGAGTAGGTATATAAGATAATATTTAAAGTGACTATTAAATGACAACTAGCGACATACGTAGGTACATAAAAATATTGTAACTACTGTTTCTATTTCTACGTATTTTATCTATATCACATGATTAGGATAAGATACCTAATTTGACACTAAGCGTTTTTTTTTCATCACATAGCAACAATTAATTAAGAGATTTGGAACTGGTAGAGGCCTACTACAGTCACCTTAGACTGCGGTAGGAATTAGGTCGGAGGATAACTGTCTCATAAAAAAAACTCGTGAAGTAATACTTTTAGTAATGCTCGGTATACTAATAGTAATGCTCGGTGAGTAAGTCTGCTAGTGGCAATATGCTGATGTTAGGATATTCGTATCTACTCGAATAGTGACCACCATACATATGTTTTAAATCCGCCATAGTCACGCAAATATCTCTCCGCAAAGCGATCAGACCCTGGTCAGGCTGTATGCATCTGTTCAAAATCTAGCCAGCATAAAATATCGGCTGGTGATGGATAATCGTACTCGTATCATCACATCAGCACAATTAAGAAAATATTTGCGTAAATGAATCAGCATAAAGTGTATATAAAAAAACCCAGAGTAAATAAAATTATTTAATATACACTCACATTTAACATATACATAAACTCACGCCTGTATTCCCCGAAGGGGTAGGCAGAGGTGCGTTTCTGCACCCACATTTCGCCAGGTATGTATCAGTCCCACGTAATAGGGGCACAATTCCAGACTCCGTGCTGCTACTGAGAATTTCCTAATGGAAAAACCCAATAACACTTTGCCCGACCTGGGAATCGAACCCAGGACCTCTAGATCGCTCGGCACATACTTGTACCGCGAGACCACGAGGCATAAATAAACTGCTGTATACGTACAAAAATACATAAATAAAGAAGGCTGCAATCCCTAAAGTTCTTTTGAATTTCTTAGGTGCGTAGTTTACAAACTAGGCCACGTTGGCCACTAACGTGGTTGACTAGAGCCTCGCCCCTCTCAAAAGTAATGCAAGGCCTGAACCCAGCAGTCAGAAGTATATATTATATTTTCATTATATATAATATTCAGTGCAACAGCCTACAAGATTTTTTGCCGTTCATTGAGATATTAAAATTCTTTGTGAGATTTTCCTAAACACAACTCCTAAATAACACCTTACCTGACCTGGGAATAGAACTTGAGATTCTCGATAGCACAACGCACGCTTTTCATTTTGTCGGGAGACTTTCGAGACTGACGTTTATGCACAAATTGAATTTTCTCCTAACATACAACACTACCCCTATTGTTCTCTTAAATGTTAAATATATTTGTAAAACAGATACTAAAACAGAATATTAAATTTCTTTACTATTGACACTGATAAATTTAAATGATGTCCGCAACAAAACAAGAGCGCTTATTCAACACGTAGTGTGTACTCCGAGGACTGTTAATGCTCCAAGTTACTAATTACTTCAGCCTCCTTCAACTCGCAACACACGCGACACCGTGTGCTACTGTGCTTCGGTATTTCCGCTAATTGTTTATCTACCCACGGCACAGTGTCAGCATTGGCGCTGTTGGAAAACAGTTTGCTATCTAGTGAAACAATATTTATGCAAGTCCACCGTCGTGTATAATAGCAAATGCATTAGCTGGATTCAGTTTGCGTTTGAATCAGAGTAGTGGATTCTCTGGTTTTGTGTTGTTTGCATATGTACGTCTACATAATTTATTGTACTGTAGTTGTAATAAACCAAAAAGTCCTTTGTGTTGGTAAAATATCTATATTATTTGTAAAAATGATATTAAATTTTGTTTTGATTGAGCGAACACAGGTATACAGTAAACTAAATATTCTTATACGCATATAGCTAAAAAAATTCACGAATAATATATTTAAACTTATTAAAAATTGTTAACAGACTTATTGAGCCGTGCGATCTAGAGGTCCCGAGTTTGAGTCCCGAGTCGGGCAAAGTTATTAGGTTTTACCATTAGAAAATTCTCGGTAACAGTATGGAGTCTAAGCCTGATAGAATAAAACAAAAATATTCTAGTTATATAACACTGTTTTAATAAAACCTCCATGAACGTATCCGTTTACATCACAATGAAAATGTCAAATATAATACGTATTTACCAGCTCTAAAACCCGTCTCTTCAGATCGCAATAAAAATATTCTTGCAAAGGGAACACGGAATATCAAATCTTTGTACATTACAGTAATACCGATGTAGGACATAAAAAAACTAATAACAATAAGAGATTGCAAAAATATCCGGGTATTGGACATGTTCCAACGTGTGCTGTGCTGCGTTCCACTTACTCTATGTTATTCGACAAAGCTACGTCTGCTCTTGTGTATTTGTTTTGAACGGCCCAAATTGTAAATGAATACAGTAAAGTCGTGATGGCCTCGAGGTTTAGGCACACGGTCGAGAATCTCGACGGTCGCAGGTTCAAACCCCAGGCACACACCTCTGACTTTTCGAAGTTATGTGTGTATTCACAATGAATCATCACTTACTTTAACGGTGAAGGAAAAATCGTGAGGAAACCTGTACACCTTAAAGTACTTAGGAATCTTTAGGTGTTTAGTCCGACAACCCGCACTAGGCCAGCGTGGTGGACTAAGGCCTAAACCCTCTCAGTTATAGAGGAGGCCAGTGCCCAGCAGTGGGACGTATATGAACTGATGATGATGATGATATTCATATAATTCGTCGCCAGTCAACTATTTCGTGCGTACAGCATTTAGCAACTCTCTTATGTAGTCACTTTCCCTTCTAAATACAAAATAAAAGACGTGCCTTTAAAAGCAAAGTCATTCAGCCCTGTCACACCAAATCAATAATACTTTTCAACATACAGATGGCTTACTTAATAAACCATGATGGTCTGTTATCGAAATTCTATCTGTGGTTGATTAACATTAATGGTCGATAGAATGCGTGAACGAAATTATATTAATATCAACGCTAATCATAATTAGATGGCTATTTGCACTGGACGAGTTGATAAAAAATAACAAATGAGCGTTGATAGATTATATATCACCTTAGTAACTATAAATATTGGTAGACTGGCATTATCATTTTAAGGATTTTAAGATAGATTAAATTAATTCAGTTGTTGAGAAAGTTCATTGGACAAATTGGACACGACTAAAGGCAAATTATATAAACAGTAGAAATAGCAGTCTTATCTTTGTTTTTTGAATCTGGAGTATCAGAGATCCTAATTATTCCCTGCACGCCACATGTTTTGAGTCTTTTGAGGAATCATGTCTATTACTGAACTTGCCGGTACGTGGCCTTCAGTTATTCAATTCTTACTATGTATTGATATGATTATCATTTTGAACACTAGTGGGTCAAAATCATGTTCAAAATCATTATAACTCATCATCATCATCAGCCCATATACGTCCCACTGCTGGGCACGGGCCTCCTTTAACATTGAGAGGGTTTAGGTCTTAATCCACCACGCTGGCCTAGTGCGGGTTGGCGGACTACACAACTAAGAAATTCCTAAGAACTTTTAGGTTTGCAGGCTTCATCACGATGTTTTCCTTCACCGTTAAAGTACGTGATAATTCATTGTGAATTCACACATAACTTCGAGAAGTCAGAGGTGTGTGCCTGGGGTTTGAACCCACGACCGTCGAGATTCTCGACCGCGTGCCTAAACCTCGAGGCCATCACGTCTTCTTCGGTAGTATAGTGGTCAGTATCCCCGCCTGTTATAACTCATGCTTTTGATTGATTTTTTTATTCAACTTACATACATACATAAACTCACGCCTGTATTCCCCGAAGGGGTAGGCAGAGGTGCATTTCTGCACCCACATTTCGCCAGGTATGTATCAGTCCCACGTAATAGGGGGCGAGCCTATTGCCGTTTTTCGGGCACAATTCCAGACTCCTAATGGAAAAACCCAATAACACTTTGCCCGACCCGGGAATCGAACCCAGGACCTCTAGATCGCTCGGCACATACTTGTACCGCGAGACCACGAGGCAGTCGTTTATTCAACCTTTATATTAAATTCTTTAGTATCTACTGTCGGGCTGCCCTGTGGTATGCTTTATTGTGTTTCCAGCGCAGTGGACTAAAGCTTAAACTCTCTCAGTTCCAGAGGAGCCCCGTGCTTAGCTATGGGCTGATGATGATGATTGTGAAAAAGGGCAGGTAATATACTGAATCACAGAGTGTAAAAAACTAACGTTTTGTAAATTACTATTAAACATATAATAGATGGATAAAAAATATTTAAAAAAGAATCTACCAAGCGTATGTAAAGATGTAAGATGTATGTTAAATGTAAGCTTAAAGATATTCCCCGAAAATTCTTTGAGTAAAACCCTGATGAAGCATGCATGCATAATCGTCACGTACACTTATACACCAGCCTAGATATTGAGATGACGGTTGATACAGTAAATTAAAATACAAAATGTGTGGCCTATTCTCGTCCATTAATTATTTTCTTCCGCACCAGATGTCATCAAGCCTTCACACTGGAATGACGCCGACACGCGGCTCCAATATGGCAGCATTTATGTTTTTTCATCTAGATTTCTTTCTCATTATGAGTTCGGTAAACTTGATGGAGGAGGCATTAATGAAGAGACAGAGCGATGAATTAATGAGTGATGAGAGCACAATATAGGGACAAACCTGTAGTTTTTCTAGTGAAATCAGAGGCACAATCCCTCCTCCTTCCACACACACATAGACAAATGTTTGTGTAATCCACAAATATTTGTTTCGACTAGTCTCTCGTAATTTCTGATACCTACGACACGAGACTTGTAAATTAATGTGAGGTCAGACCTACGTGGTTACTTAATTACTATTTAGCATTCATCGCATTTTATTACTTGCCTCACATGACTAGATACTGATAGGAGTAGCAACATTATCGATTTTTTTTCAGAAAGCACCCCTCGCTTTTTTACATAAAGTTATTTCTTTTATTTATCACTCTTTTTTTAATTTGAATTATAAAATGAATATTTTCTACCTTTTAGATTGCTTCATTTATAAAAACGAAAAATAAGTTTTTTTTAGCATTTTTTAAATTTAAATAAATAAATTTATTTATCTACTCTGCCGTGCTAGTACGAAAAAACTTATTATAAAAAACAATTTCATCTGGTCTCTTTTCATACTTCATAGGTAGTAACGTGTAATAACTGTCTTAATTCTGATGCACCATAATTTATTCTTCAACTTTCTTTACGCTGTTCAGTCAAAAGATCTTTCTACTGACTCGCAACTGCAATTAAGCAAAATATCTTTCAATTCGAACTGCAATTCATATAATTTTTCATTAAAGGTAAGATCTTTTACCGAGCCAATGATTCATATCGCAGTTTCTTTCAAAGATCTCACGTATTTAATATTGAAGTCTGGGTATTTTAATGCAACATTCAAAGACTTACAGACATCTTTTGAAATGGTATGTGCCCTATAGATTCATAGAATCGGTTCATAGTGCGTTCGTCGTTCGCTTTGAGTCTTGTGCAGTTAGTAATATGCAGGTACCCAGTTGAACTGACCTCGTGGATTAATTTCCACTTCAATGGTTTCACTGTCGATGTTGCGAGCAAGGAGCGTTGCAAGGTTCTGTGTTACGTGACTTTCATATAGTAATTAATAGTCCGAGTCCTTTTGGTCTTTTGTTATTATATTTCAATAGCTGCTTGATTTAGTTCGATGGTTTGAGAAATTTCAGTAGATAGTAATCTTTTGCTCAGGGAAGATTTGTATCTGTGTGATTTTAAGGATTTTAAATATAGAATTCCTGATTACGATTTGCATGTAGTTACATTTTATAAATATTTTGAATATTGATACTAAGACGACTGCATTCAAAATGAGGGAGTTAGAACATTGCAACTCCCACATTCCTATGTTTTACAGGCCCATATAGTAGGTGATCCTACCGTCGTCTTCGGCCATATAACCAAACTATGTGTTACTATTGTTATACTTTGCCCGACCCGGGAATCGTACCCACAACTTTTCAGTCGTATACTCCACATTTATGCGGCAAACAAACCAGGCAGTCAAACAGCATCTTTATGGAGTCCAATTCACATCTATAGTTATCTACACGACCCTAGAGCATTTCAGAATTTGTTATACGAGTATTCACAAACAAAAATATTTCTTGTACTAAAAACAAGAAGTAAATTCTTAGTACTTGCAAATTTGTAAGGATATTCTCGAGTTAAATACGAATAACTGAGAAACACCGTGTATGCGGGCCCTGAGGAGTTGACGGCGTCTGCACAAAGGAAACTCGCAGTATTCAAAGTTTCTTTTGTCATATTCCTTTGGTACAGAAATATAACTTCACAGATCCTTGCTAGTGTAACTAATATTCTTACCTGTTTGCAAACGCTTGGACTAATATTAAAGGGAGATAAATTTGCAGGTGATAAGCTGCACCTTGTTCGCATATATTATTATCTACATATCTAAATATATATAACTCAAAGGTGACTGACTGACATAGTGATCTATCAACGCACAGCCCAAACCACCTGACGGATTGGTCTGAAATTTGGCATGCAGGTAGATGTTATGACCTAGGCATCCGCTAAGAAAGGATTTTGATTAATTCTACCCCCAAGGGAATAAAATAGGGGATGAAACTTTGTCAATTTTAAACCCATCGGGCTGAGACTTTGCATGTATAAAGCTTCTATTACGTAGGCCAACCATGTACCAGACCCTGTAGTCTACGCGGACGGAGTCACGAGCAAAAGCTAGTTTATTTATAAGTAGTGATGACCTCGAGGTTTAGGCGCGCAGTTGAGAATGACATACAGTTGACCACAGTATCCTGGTTCCGATTCCTAGGTCTCGCAGTGTTAATTGGTGTTTCCTATAGGTAATTATAAGTAGCAGCACGGAGTCTGGAAATTTGCCCAAAGAACAGGCCCGCCCCTATTTCAAGTGACACAAAAAACAGCCATCACAGCAAGCAGTGATGGCCTCTAGGCTTAGGCGCGCGGTCGAGAATCTCGACGGTCGCAGGTTCAAACCCCAGGCACACACCTCTGACTTTTCGAAGTTATGTGTGTATTCACAATGAATTATCACTTGCTTTAACGGTGAAGGAAAACATCGTGATGAAACCTGCACACCTAAAAAAAAAAAAAAGTTCTTAGGAATTTCTTAGGTGTGTAATCCGCCAACCCGCACTAGGCCAGCGTGGTTGACTAAGGCCTAAACCCTCTCAATTGTAGAGGAGGCCCGTGCCCAGCAGTGGGACGTATTTGGGCTGATGATGAAAAAACAGCCAGTGAAATATGGGTTCACAAATTCCCCTCTGCGAACCCCATCCGAGGTTGCATGCGTTATTGCAAATATCGCTTAATTCGCAAAGGAGTAAGAATATAAATTTTAAAAATATTCTCTCTTTCTTACAAGAGTCTTTGGTACTGGTAACATTGAAACATATTTAGCCTTATTTGCCAGCCCCGAGGCGTAGTTGGCTGGACACCAGCTTACGAAACAAGAGGCCGCGGGTTCGATTCCTGCACCGAGACAAATGTGGGATCCACAAATGTTTTTCCTGGGTTTGGGTGTTTGTCAGATCGAAAAGTCTCTCGTAGTTTCTGATACCAACGGCACAAGACTTGTATCTTAGTGTGGGGTCAGAACTATGTATGTGACTGTTGGGTGTATTTATTTATTTACTATTTGTATTTCGAAATCTTGGTTGTGATCTGCCAAGTTCTTATTAACCCCCGTTTCTCGAATCGTATTAAATCCGAACTCAGTTGGATTTAATCCAATTGTAACAGACTGTACAGGATTGCTTGTGGCTTTTAGTGCAAGCGAAGGAAATTATTTACAATATTATATAACACGGACTGTTTATGCGACGACAGTTAACGCAATGCTGAAAGATTTATCTACCAACTAAGTAGAAAAAATATTCTCTCGATTCGATTTTCAAACTCGCAACTTAACGTAATTACTTGACATAATCATGCGAGCCTTCTTAAAACTAAGTTACTAAAAGTATAATACGCCATATTATACTTTATTATATTTTATTGACAGCCCCGTGGCGCAGTTGACTAGACACCAGCTTGCGAAACGAGAGGCCGCGGGTTCGATCCCCGCACCGAGACAAATGTTTGTGTGATCCACAAATATTTGTTTCGGGTCTGGGTGTATGTGAGACCGAAAAGTCTCTCGTAGTTTCTGATACCCACGACACAAGACTTGTATCTTAGTGTGGGATCAGAACTATGTATGTGACTGTTGGGTGTATTTATTTATTTTATACATATATGTATGTTCTAAAGGCTGGGTATTGATATAAGTATCGCTTTGGGTAGCTTACTAAAGTTAATGGTGTCGTTGACTCGGTCGTGTTTACTATTAATTTGGTTTGAAAGCATTATTGTTTGACACGTAAAATATGCGCCAACCACTTCTTTCTTGAAAGATCGAATTCATCTTCTTTTTTTATTTTCAAATGGCATTTTGAGATTTACACTTTTATTATAACTTTGACTGCCTCGTGGTCTCGCGGTACAAGTATGTGCCGTGCGATCTAGAGGTCCTGGGTTCGATTCCGGGTCGGGCAAAGTGTTATTGGGTTTTTCCATTAGGAAATTCTCGGTAACAGCACGGAGTCTGGAAATGTGCCCGAAAACGGCAATAGGCTCGCCCCCTATTACGTGGGACTGTACATACTTGGCGAAATGTGGGTGGGAATGCACCTCTGCCTACCCCTTCGGGGAATACAGGCGTGAAGTTATGTAAGTACGTATTGTTAAATACGTACATATATTCAAGTAAAATAATGAAATCAGTCCGAAATAATGAATTCAGCAAACGTATGGAAACTAAGTCTAATTTCTAAATTGAATATACCATATTTCAAACTCCGTCCATTGTTTGTAGTACCGGTATGGACCAGACTAAAACTAAACAATTGAAGTGAATCTGAATGTTTCGTAATACAATTATAGATACGCATTGTTATGTCAACGAATACTTTGTGATGAATGTTCTCGTCAATAAGTAATTTTAGGAAACTTGACGTTTAGAATTGTCGTTTTATTGTGTAGATTTCGCATTTTAATTGTGTTAATTGTTTGGATGTTTCAAATGTACTGTAAAATTTTCTGATGTTCTTTTAGCTAGTTATTCTTTCATAAGAAAAATGAGGGCATACTTAAAATCAAGCTCGTGGTTTTAAGTATGCCCTCATTTTTCTTATATAAATCGGATTTCAAGGGAGCTAGTAGCATCGTAGGGGCTGATGAACAATAATTTATGACTTATTTCGGCGCAACGACCCAAAATGAGTCCTGGCCTCCGACACCAAGAGACGCCATTTAAGCCTATCCTGTGCTGTTTCTTGCCATGGGATGGCGCGAAGTTCGCACAAGTCTTTTTCGACTTGGTCCTTCCAACGGTACCTCGGTCGACCTACAGGCCGCCGTCCGTTCGCAAGTCCCAAGTAGGCCCGTTTGGTAGTCTTAAGATCTAGTGGCTGAACAATAATTTAAAAGATTAAAATTACTACGGATTATATATTTATAGAATAAAATAACAACGAAAGCGCCTCGTGGAAATCCTGGCTATCTAATTATAATGTAATTCTTATCTTAAATTGGCAAGGAGTCCTTGCACAGGGACGTTTTCAATAGCTGCGCTTAAGAATGGACGCCACATAAAAGGAAAGAAAAAAAGAAAGAAACATTTATTGGTAGCACAATTACAAATCACAATTAATATTTACAAAGGAAGAAAAATAATGAACAGATTATATTGCACCAGCAAATGTATCTCCCATTCATTTTCGCAGCTGATGATGATTACAAAAAATGAAAAACTCCTCCATACATACAATTATTCCTTATAAAAACTTAATTTAGAAATTGTTAATTCAATGTACATGGAGTTAAAATTCACCAACTAAACAAGGCACACGCGGATCTAATTCCGCCCCAGTCTCAAAATCCAGTGTATACTGCAATCCCAGATTATAAACACTAAGCTTCAAACATTTGCAAAAGCTAAACACAGTTAGCGCTATTCCCAGCGTTAGGAAAACTACGGATCAGACCACTCAACTTCTGCACAAAGCCGATGGGGTTTAACTCCAAGCTAATTAAGTTTACTATTCTTGTGTTCTTGTACACTATTGTGAATAATTCAGGTCTCCGAATTTACATTTAGGAAAGATAGGCATCAAGGCAGAGCCAAGTTGTGGGGACAACAGGATGAAAGAACTGGCCAAGAGGTTCTGGCTTATCTCGTTTGGGTTCGCGAGATTATGGGCAGTGAAGTCAAGTCAAGTCAAGGGCAGGTCGCATAGCCTAGTTTCTGTCGTGAATTCTCGTCTCATCCTGAAAGTCCACAGCAGATGTGAACGCATACACTGACGCCGAGTTAAGCGATAAAATGGTCTCTAGATTTTGTGCCACTGGTTGGGGAGTAGGTATTAGATTATCATTAGAAAAAGTTACCGTCTCGGCATGAATTCTTGAACTAAAACTACCCGGTTAAAGGCAAGACAACTTATGATTGCATACCGATACTGGTATTTATATTCGATCCAGTAACATTTCCATAAACCAAGTCAAAAGAATAGGTGCAAATTGGTGCAACAAAGGCACAACTATCCAGATTTGCTTTTGTAAAAAATCTTTTCTACAGAACTTAGGTAAGACTTTATTTCGTAAAACAACTTCTGAGAAACCTCATTCACATTCACCCTTCAAACGAAGCTGTATAAATAAACAAGCAGAGGAATTTTCCATTCTTCAGCATATTCAGTGAAATCAGTGTCGTATCCAATTTCAACCCAGCAACAAAAACATCCAGATTATTACATGAATTATGAAAGGTTCGTTGCCCCGTGAATGTGCCCGATGAGGTGTCTCGCGAGCTCCGTATATCTACAGCGGCGAACATGTTGCTAAAGTTATACACGATAGGGTTTTCTTCAGTCTTGTTTTTATATTCCCCAGCTTCGATAATAAGCTCAGTGGAAACCGTACTCCGAATTTACAAACTTCGTCTTCTGACTGAATTAATAAGTAAGATACTGCCACTAGTATCTATTTTAATACTGGCACCACAAAGTTGCAAAATTACATATAATAATACCCATGCTGACCTGCTGAGATGTTTTGCCACACTAACAGTATGAAAGAAACACGTGGGCTGGTGAAGTGTACTACAACCTCATGGAAAAATTACCTCAGAGTCTTGCGCGGAGATTTCCAGGTAAAACATCTGCGTCACCCAGAGGTTGACTGTCAGAGAATGCCTTTGGCATTAAGCCCGCCTCTATACTTAATGTAGAAAAATACTTACTACTTAATGTATTTTATCGCTTTTTTATTATAAAAAAATATGACAATGCTTAGGATTGCATTTTCAAAATAAGGTATTTCATAGCATAGATAACATATCTACGTTCACAAATATACATCACTTCTTCACAATGAATTATGCACAACGGTGTAAAAAAACATCGTGATGAAACCTGCATTCCTAAAAGTTCCTAGGATTTTTTTCCTTCTTTCCTTCTTTTTCCGCCAACCCGCACTAGGCCAGAGTGGTGGACTAAGGTCTAAACCCTTTCAGTTGTAGAGGAGGCAGTGGGACTTATTGATGATGATGAATTGTATACCAGATAATCAGCCACATATAATACGCGTTACACAGAGTATCGAGACATAATAACTCCACGGTTGCTCACCAACTCCGAAACGTATTATGCGCTCTGAATAATTTTGCACTTCATATTTTACATTCATCATTCTGAGGCAACATATATTTCAACCTGAAAGCAGTATGGGCTTTTGTTTTTGGTTCCTATAATGAATTTATTCTTATCTATTTTTGCCCGCCGTTTCACACGCAAAAAAATATTTCCAAACAATGATACAACTTAACGGTAAACAAGCATATTAAAAAAAATCTTAAAATTGCTCAGATGTGTTGTCCGTCAAGCCGCACCAGGCCAGCGTGGTGGACTAAATTTTGGTAAAGAAATGTACCCAAAATTTAAATCCAGCATCTAGTGGCATCTTGCGATGATTTGGTTTGTACTTGACGACTTTTTTTACCCTTCCATTGTCACTGGTTCCGACCAATTTCTATCGTTCCCATTAGTATTTCATTATTTTTAATACAGTTCTATGTAATTGTGATATTTAATTAGCTATTATTTAATTCTGAATTCACTATCGTACAACTATTTCAATCATGAAATCACTCTATCGCAGGAAGCTTAATATTAAATCTATAATTTTGTGATTAGAGTAAATATCTGCTTCAGACTATTAATAGATAAGACGCTCTACTTAATGAAGTGAAAATAGCTTGTTTGTATTTATGTACGAAGTATTTTAGACCTATCAGTTTACTACACCACGTGTTCCTTATTTCCTTTGGGTCGTATTCTAGGGTATTGAAGCAATTTAGCACCCGAAGTTTCGAGACCATGACATCATAAGAGTCAGTAGACAGTGATAGTTATCTTTTGCTCATTTAAACAGGAACATACATATGATCTCATCCTTTAATTTATCTTTTGAAAGGAAAAATGATTATAGAATTATGAATAAGATTTATAATTTTAGTTGAGGAATCGGAAGAAGTGTGTTGGAACCTTAGCATTTGGCGCACAGTAATTTCTGCTTGCCCCAATGGGAGACAGGAGTGAGTTTATGTAGATATAATCTCAATTTTTGTCGGGACTATTTATGGTTGTGATTCTTGATCACGAGAATCCTTCATATGTTGTTTATATTATATGATAAATATCTAAATTTCCAGACGAGCGCATCTGAATCAAGCAAAATCTTGTAAAAGCAAATTATAAATACTTAATTTGATGTTGAAATTATATTTATCTCAACAGAGTCTGTAAAAGTTAAAATCAAATAATCACACCAGTATTCACTGAGCTCACATCACAGTATACGACAAATCTATGGCCGGTTTAACATGGATGACGTCACACTGTCCCAGTGACAGAGTAAACAATGCAGCATCTGTGTATACAGGGGATTATTGGTGTAACCTTCCAATGTATTCGTTGATTGGCCGTTAGCGGAGCGCGAGGGGCCAATGTTCCTACTCTTGCTACGGACGCTGCATACGGTGCTTGGCTAAAATGAATCCGAATTTCATCGTTCTTTTAAATACAAGCTCTTGCATGTTCTAACACTCGGTAGGACATGCGCTGTATTTTAAAAGTTTATCATTCTATGTTTTATGAAGAGATTATTGTTATCTTTTATTAAGATCATATTTCATTTCAACTTGCCATTATTTATGATAATAAAATAAAAATAAAAAAGCAGTGATGGCCTTGAGGTTTAGGCGCGCAGTCGAGAATTTCGGCGGTCGCAGGTTCAAACCCCAGGCACACACTTCTGACTTTTCGAAGTCATGTGTGTATTCACAATGAATTATCACTTGCTTTAACGGTGAAGGAAAACATCGTGATAAAACCTGCACACCTAAAAAGTTCTTAGGAATTTATTAGGTGTGTAGTCCGCCAACCCGCACTAGGCCAGCGTGGTGGACTAAGGCCTAAACCCTCTCGGTTGTAGAGGAGGCCCGTGCCCAGCAGTGGGACGTATTTGGGCTGATGATGATGATGATGATGATAATTTATCAACGCATATTTCTAAAGTACAATAAGCTGACAGCCAATTGGTGCATGCATGCAAGAAATAGCTTATTTCATATAATACGAGTATACCTGACATTATTCCACACGCAATAAAACATTACGTTAAAATAAGCAAACAATATTTTTTATTTATTATAATATTGAATCACTAAGCCGGCTTCAGCACGATTTAATCCATAAATGTCATTATACAGGCATTAGGCTTATGCACTATATTTTTACTAGAAATTTTGCAAGAATTAACGGAAACTACTAACCTTTTTTTTTTTTTTTTTTATTCTCGAGGGGAAAGCTGTTTATGGCTCTACTTCCCGCCAGCCCCGGGGGAGGGGGGGCGGGAAGCGTATGTCGGGGTCACCGGTCTTCCAGCCCGGCGCGCGGCGACGTCATGTCCGCGCAGATGTTAGTGCCGGGCTGGGTCCCTAACAAAATTCCCTAAACCGGCATACCGACCAAAACCCCCCGGTGGCCATCTCCGCGCCGAGTGGGGCGACGGCGGTACGTTGGCGAGAGGCGCCAACCGTAATGCCGCAGCCGCCCGGTGCGCCTCCGAGACGTGTTTGTCTCGGCCGTCTCGGAGTTGTAGGGGGCGCAGTTGCACCCCCACTAGCTTGGTTCGGGCGCCCCGGTTGTGAGTGGGCGCCCGCGACGTACACAGGCCACAGTGCCGCCGCCCCTCTCGGGGTCACTTTCAGTGAGGACGCGCCGCCCCCGCAGCGCGCCCAGCGACCCCAAGGGCCCCTTTGAGTCGCCTTTTACGACAGGCAGGGGATACCGAGGTGGGATTCTAACGCCCCCTTGCCACAGGGCAGGGAAACTACTAACCTGCATTATACCAGTGTGGCTAAGTTAAGGCACCTTTTATTACTATAGAAAGCTATACAAAATTTTCGATCGAATCCATTGTCAGAAACGCGAACAAATCCACAGGGACAGTTCAATTTAGTGGATAGGGTGTACAATAGACGCTGACTGTTCCATCATAGTGGCTCACAACGCAGTTATAGAACAATTTATTTGTATCTATTTGTACGCACACCTGTCCGCAGTTGATAGTATTGTTTCGCATATCGATACGTGCATTAATTTGGAAATGAATGCGCGCAGTGTCTGTTCTAATTAGTTGTGTAAACTCTCTGAGAGCAGCGGAATTAATGGCAGCGTTGGTATGGTTGGTTGGTACATGTTGTTGGTCATAGTGTTCCTACTATTAGTATTGTTGATGTTGATAACGCATTTAGGTCGAGAGGTTTGTTCAGTGCTGGAATTATTGAAGATGAAGATGTTTAGTAAGTAGTGAGTAATTGTGGATATTGTTACAGATGAACATGATTTTCGCTCAGCAGCTCTTGTTATGTATGTTGCTTGTATTGATATTGCCATGTTACATGCATACATTTATAACTTTCACCCGAAGGTGTAGGTGCGTATCGCCAGCCGTGTTTTAACATCTACGTAACGGGGGCGAACTTATTATTGAGCACATTTCTAATTTCAGTGTTCCAACCGAAAATTTTCTCATGGAAATATCCGATAACGCTGCCTGGTCCGGAAATCAAACCCGTTTAAAGGCAGATTATAGTCGAAAATTTGATTTTTTTTCTTCAATTATGTCTTACGTCACAGAGATATACTTTCTGGTAAGTACTGTGTCGTAGAGTACCCATTAACCAGAGACAACTATTTACCATCTCGTGACGCATTATTTAGTCTTATATACAGCTCTAGCATTCATGATGAGATTAAAGTGCTGAAATAGCAATCAAGTTCTGGGAAATAAAAAATGATTTCTACAAAAAAGTCACGACCAGTAAGTAGCTAAAAAGTAAAGTTTATGAGTAAGCAGATTAATCGCACAGATTCATGTTGTTAAATCAGGTTAAATAAACATGGCATAACATCTAACAAGATGTTTGGATTAAAGCAATTTTATGAAATTTCAGCAGAATTGCTCAAAACTTTTTCGATGAACACAAAAAATGTAATCACCCGAAAAAATTACGGGCGCACGAAATTCTCAAAGTTGGCGCTCAACACCAGCAAAATATGTAAGTGGATGAGACTATTCATACGAATCATATCAATTGGAAAGCTAAGTAGGCATGGAGTTTTACTTTTTGAATAATAAATTGTACAACATTATTATGGAGTAAGGGAGCTTGGATTTCAGGGAAAAATAAGTTTTCGAACTCAACGAATTATGCATTCAAATACAAAATTTGAAATTCATAAGGGCTGTCCCATATTTTAGCGGGAACATGGTTATTTATCGAAACATCTTGCGCTTGAGAGTTAGATGTTTAAAACATTTTGGTCTTATTCCATTTCCATAGTTTATTTTGTTGCTACCTTTGGGTAATTCGATTGTTGTCCAAACAGTTTAATTTTTAAATTCAATGGGCTAGTCTAAAGAGTAATTTTGCAACTATGCTTCAACATCCTTACAAGTAGGATAGCCTCGCGTAGTCAGCGTGAACTGCGGTCCGAATACACATTGATGACGCTGCTGCCCGTCATCAACCGGGGCAAGGGAATAGGGTTTCTGGGTAGAGGATGACATGGGAAAGGAAAGTATGGCCTGTAGGAGTGGATACTGCAGTCATGGAAGGGGAGGTTGGTAGTGACTGCAGTAGCATTACATCGACGTGAATCTGCACTGTTGTATTTCGTTCAGTGAGTGAGATTGCTGGAAGACTTGATAGTAGTGGGTGTATTCGTATCCGCCCGAAAATTGAACCAAATTCTCGAAAGCCTGGTCTAATTAAAACCACGTGATCAACCAGACAGCAAAAACACATAAGGAGCTGAATTAAATTCGCCTAGGATTTTTAAAAATATTTTACACTTATTTAAATTTGGTTCTTGGCTATTATCTTTCTGCCTAACCTCATATGACAGTAACTAAGCCCGTCAGATAAAATGAACAAAAAATAAACATTCGAAGTTTGAGCGTGGCACGTAGCCAATGCCGTAGCTCAGTCAGATGTGCCTATCCTATTACACTTAACCCGGCGCAAATGACGTGAAAAAAATTACTAGGACGATGACGCTGGGTCATATTGACCCGAACTTTTAATGTTTTTTTTAAAAAGAACTTTTGTGACTAGCCTTAATTTTAATTACTGTTTATTATAATGATTCTTTGCTTAGGTAGTAAAATAAAAATAATAAGAATACGTTCTAGAAAATATACTTTTATTATTATTTTTAATAACACATGCAAAATCAACTATAAAAACGTAACATGTTTATATTTTGAGTTTTTGGTAAAGTATTCTTAGCAATAATAGGAATTAATAATCTTATATACTAATAAAGAGATCAAATCAACTTTATAATATGAAAATAAAAACGAATCAGTCTTCTACGTCATCATTGAGGCCCACGGAGCTGCTACAATTGTTGCAGTATGGAATCAAATGGTCAGGGCAAACGTAAATATGGCATGCATTACAAGTATGAGACGTTTTCTTATACTTTTTAGATGAACAATCTTGTCACCTCTTCTCTTGAGTTTCTGGTACTTTTTGGGGTGGTTCTTTACCAGGGTCATTCAGGAAATCCGCTATTCTTTTGCGCAATTGACGAGGTAAATTTACACGTGCCTTTCGATTTTGTAAATGCTCGTGTACTAGAGCGAGTCCCAGCTTTATGAGGAAATGTCGTCTTTTAGTACGTGTATCATTGTTATTGGCCCGATGTATTATGCCATAATTATGATATATGATTACACCAGGCCTTTCACGTAATATATTTTCAGATCTGGACCGAACATTTGGCCGTGTAGGTGCTTTTTGCCATATTGTTCCATCCTTTCCTTTATAACATTGTTGCCGTAATTGGTGTTGTAAGGACGCAACATCGATATTATCTGAATCTGATCCCTTATCACTAGCTTCTTGTTCACTTTTATCGTCATTGAGGCATTCAGATAAGTGGTCGTCAATATCCACGTCTGAAGCACCTTGGGAGTCTTCATTTTCAGAATCAGACTCTTCTAAAAACGCCAAAATTCTAGCACGATCATTTGTCAATGACATTTTTACTCAAAATCTACAAAGAAAACAAGGTTAATTAACAGTAAACACTAAATAAGCAAAAAAACGTATGTTACGAAATTACTACGCCAGCGATGACGCTGGGTCATAATTACCCGTTTTCTCTCGACGCACGTGTATCTCACAGCGCACGCGGCGTTGCACTGAGCTTTCGTAGTAAATGGGTAGAGGGGAGCCGTATCTCCAGCTACAGAAACTTTCGAAACACACGAGCGACGCAAAAATAAAATATGTTAGTTTAAAACTGCCTCGGGTCAATATGACCCAGCGTCATTGTCGCCGGGTTAAGTAAGTGGAATGCGTGGCTGGATACAACGGTTTTACTATATATTTTTTAAAAATGTCTTCGATTTCACAGAAATCCCGAATTTGATTCCAATTATTTTCGAAATCTATCTTTTGATCATATTTTGGTTTGGCTATGCTCACAATGACTGCCTCGTGGTCTCTCGACACAAGTATGTGCCGTGCGATCTAGAGGCCTCAGGTTCGTATCCCGGGTCAGACAAAGTGATATCTTGGGGCCGTTGTAGCTAGGTACAGACAAGAAAAAAATACTCAGAGGAACTGAAACTTCAAAATATTTATTGCAGAATAAATAATTAAACAAACAACGTCACCATAACCAGTTTCAACAGTTAAGTTTGTCAGTAAACCAGGTAACCTAAAAAGCCTTTGAAATTAATCTTTGTTGCCGTCCCATAAAACCACAAGTATATGAATGTCGAAACGTCCATTCAACCAGTCCACAAGCAGATTATTTTTTGTGAATCTTTTGGACTAACCCATCTCTCATACATGGGCTGATAATGAATCATCTTTTTCCATCAAGTTCCATCATGATAGTAAAAAGTATTGATACGTATAAAGTAATATTGTACACATCAACTTTTAGTAAAGTTATATCTCTGAACAAATTCCTGCTAACATAGAAACAAAATGAAACTAGAACAGACATTACCAGTCCCTTTTACTATAATATGATAATAATTTTACACAGCAGACACGACCAAGGCCTTCGCAATACCAGCACAGTATTAAATAACACAAACTTTAACACCAAAGTCCCAACACTATTTACATAACAGCTAAGGCACTGTGAGTTAATATAGAGCCAGCGAAGACGGCGGGTTAACAAAATTTATTAGCAGCCCGTATATCGCTTGTTGGGTTGCCAATTAGCATAATATTGTTTGTCTCGCAGAATACGTGACCTGTTGGATTAACGTCTGTTTAACCGCTTCATTGGCTCATCAATGTTGATGGTGCATTAGCGTTTAATTCTATTGCACTTCAATTTGTGATGTGATGTGGGTATTCTAGCTTAGTTCACTCCTCCTGAAGATTATCATAATTTGAACCGCACTTGTGAACTAAGGTTATCGAGATTGTGTTTCAATAGTACCACTTATAGGGCTTATTGCGATTTGCCATCATTTTACTCGAATCGTTTCTATTAGTCGCTCGTGTAGTCTCCGACCAAAGACTGCGGGTCAAGTGCGGACCTTTCATTCATTTTGTTTCATTACACAAAACAGGTTAGAGTGAATTTACATCCACAGCCACAACTTAGGTACACAAATATACCTAATTTACACAAATCTACAACCCATAACATATGTTTAAAGCATACATTAAAATTAAATAATTTTATGAAGACAAACATTCACATTCCTAACACCAATTACCAAAACAAATATGAATTTTTCACTTGCTTTATATCTGTGTGTTTTTATACTGAAATTTTCTCCTTATTCGACTTAAATTTCGATTTTTTTAGTTGTCTATTATAAGCTTCTTTATAACTCTACGGAATTTATTTCTCGTTTGGCAAATGATAATACTAAATACAGCTAGTATACCGCTTTAGAGAAAAAAGACTCTTCAGTCTAAACGCGCTGTTAAATATGATACAGACAAACAAAAAGCTGCAGGCAATTGAGCCAGAATACTGGTCATTGTAAAAGAAAAAAAAATACGAATTTAACATGAGCGTAATGTGCTACGGTCGCCGCAGCCAAACCTGGTGTCACAAATGATAACGAGTTAAATAAACGGTACATTTCTTTATGCTTAGTGCGACTTTTTTGGACCTGATGGGTGTGTTTTTCCAACCAAAAAACTCAGCAAATAATTGCTAGTCGGTTGTAAGAATGTGCGAGAGTTGACTTTCAGTCAGCTATTTTGCATATAGTATGCTTTGTATCCCGTAATTTATTGTATCTCGATGTTATATTAATATTCCTTTATTCGTGCTGCACAAGTTTTTGTCGTGCGGTAATGAGATCATAATTCCAGAATAGGGCAAAGATTCATTGGGTTTTCCATTAACAAGTTCTCAGGACGCAACCTGAAAATATGTATATCCGATGAATGGAAACAGGCCCTTGACTTGCGCCTCTGCCAATAGTGTCAGTTTTTTTACTGACAGAATGCCCTTACGCCTAATTATGGCATCCACGCGCGTGAAACCACGGACAGATATATCAGAAGCACATCAAGTGCAGAAATGCTTATGGTCAGCTAGTACCATACCAGTACCGGCGGTTCATACCAGTGGCGACATTATACGTAACCAACACGATCCAACCGATTGTATTTGCATGCAAAATTGAATCATATTTATTAGGGCATAAGTATTTGATTCCCAGACTATCAACGCTTGCACTGTGGAAACCACCGATAATGTGTGATCTCCGATGCAGCATCGGTTCATTCCGTGGTCTCCCAGACATTAAGCACAGGTTGACCAATAATTTACTGTGTAATTCTCGCTTGTATAAAGTATACGTGGTGTTAAGTATATTGATGTAGGATCTGTTTGCGTCACTTCGGTTTTGAGAAAACTGTCTAATTGTCCTAGTTTAAGAGTCAGAGTTAACCCTACAATGCATGTTTTTTTTAAATCGTGTCAAAAAAATATATGTGGTTCTATATGGTGTCTAGACATAATAAATAATAATAATAACAATTAAAATTCATTGATTTTGTAGATATTTATGTTTTCAATTCTGTTCCATATGTACAGCATGCATTTACACTAATATTTGGCTTTTAATTAGGAACAATGAACATAATCAGAAATTTAGTTTTACATTAAGAATACCTCTATTTACGACTTAAATTTATTAAAACAATTGTTGTATTTGTTCAAACACAACTCAATACGACACTTTTTGCAAAATATATATGTTTTTCCTTTAAACTGTGGATACTTGCTGACAACGCTGCAAGCTTCTCGTTATTATATATAGGAAGATGATAAAATTTATCAAGTCTTACATCTCGAGAGGGAAGGATTGCTGCATTACTTTTTTCTTCTTCTCAATCATATCATCGTTTCTCAATCATGTTCGTCATGCACATCTGTTCGTCCACGGACAATGTCTCCCGTCCGTCTTAGGTATATTCTGGCATATTTTCTTGAGAGTTTCGAGTATTGGCCTTATTTTCTGGAGGCGATCACGTCCTGGATGACCTGAGGGTACTTGTAAGAAGTTGTCGTTAAAGTGCAAAACTTGTCTTATCTTCTCAAAATGATTCACGGTCATCGTCTCTCTACCTATAGGTATAACTTACTTAGATTCCCAATACAATGCTCATGAGCAAACATATACTTAAAAGGTTTTGGTGAAAAAATGGTGCTATAGAACGGTTTAGATGGATCTTTTTAGATGCTGAATTTATGCATTTCTTCAACTATGGCGTTTAGTAGGTCATCATCAAAAAAATAAAAATAAATTGCAAAGTAGTATCTAAATTTATGATTGTTGGCTCAAAATTTGTATTTCCAGGAAATTGGGGATGGTCAGCCTGTAAAGATTGCTTCTTCCATATTAAATTCCTTTTCTTTCTTTTAGTAGCAGTTATATTATTCAAAATTCGATTTCTTCTAACTGGTATTGTGAAAAAACTTCAACTTTGGCGTGATGAAGTATTTGGCCCTGAAATGCTGGCTTGAGGATTTGTTGATTCTTCATTTACATTTTCAGCGAGGGTAGTACCACAATTAGTAGAAAAAAATGGTGCATACCTGGTAAGCGCAATTTCATTTACAGAGTCTATCTTCATTCATTTGGTGCAAGGTTTCTCTGATTCTCGCCATGTCATCATTACTCTCCGCACCCGAAAAGTCTTGACCGTCTTCACTCTTTGATGGTATATCTAAATACTGCTCAATAAACTCGTTAAACAATACCTTCTTCGCCATAGTCTGTGATAAAAATCCAACCGAAACAAAATGTTAGTTGTGAACTAATGCATGGTGTACCATATCTGGAACACTTAAATAAGTTAATATGTTAGAACATAACACAGTAATATTGCAAAAAAACACTTACCTTCATTTAATATACACTATTTCCAATGTAAATATATTTTTTTCCGCTTCCAAATATTAAAAAAACTATTTTTTTAAGAATTTTCTATTTACGTAAACCATCAGTTCGCGTCGAACTCTCAAATTGTGTATTAACCACAATATAAATCGATAGCTAACATTATCTGGTGACACTTGCCATTACTAAGCCGTTGCTAGGTGTGTAAAGATTCTTCCATCAGCCGACAAATTAAGCTAGGTATCTTTAAACGAACAGTAGAGTTAATTATTTCGATTGTGCCAGATATGGCACAGTATGCAATGTAGGGTTAAGTTTTGTAACAGCTGTTTTACATTAAAAAAAATGGAACCTATCAACTTGCTGTTTGTGTTATTAGTCAGGAGATACTTGTATTTCCTTTTTAAGATATTTTTTCCGTAATCGTTTTCATCCGTATTTTTTCTGAATAATAAATATACTTTTTTTACATTTTTAAATATAAAGTTTGATTCAAAAAAATACGTTTAAAAAAAATACCGATGGTTAAGGTCCAACTCCAAGAGTTAGAAACCGCCTCACGAGGCGTGCCGTTAATAATAACAGCGCTTGTTGTATTTAGGTTTTGACCCAACAATTGATGGGAGCCTCCGAAGAAGATGGTTGAGGCTATATATTTTATTATTATTATTTATTATTATTGTTCTGGCAAGGCAGTTGCAGTGCAGTTAAGAAAAAGTTGACTTCTTTATAATCAACAAAATTATGACGGCGTGATTGTAATATGCTGATCCCTATGTATTACTGATCTTTATTACTGTGACGAACGATCTTTATTATTGTCTACGGATTTTTTTCTGGATCTGACTGTTATGTTCCTGTAGGAGAAATCGTAAAGATCAAATAATTTGTATAGAAAATAGTAATAAAAATAAACCTACACAGCAGAACGCTTGAATTAATTTAATAACAGGATCCAACAGTAAACATACTTAACTTCGGGTTAGCACTCCGTTTAATTACCAACAATACGTTTTAAAGTACCTTGTGCGTTGTTGCCAAGTTGCTAAATAGAGATTTTTATCAGTAAACTTATGCAGGTTTTTAATAGAGAATATTTCGTATTACAAAAACTCTTTAGTAAAAAAGCATCGAGAAGAAAATTAATCATAAAGAACCTTTGCACGAGTATTCAAACTCTTTGCCACTGAGAATGAGACTGCATCAAAAAATAGGCAATCACTTACGTCATTGTCAACTTATGCCGTTGATTCTGATACACCTTTAGGATCATGTTCCTAGTCTATTCAAAACCGGATTTACAGAGGCTGAGCTTGGAACCACACACTTGCATGGGACACAGTCGTGCCATGTTCAACTTGTAGGACAGTCGCTATCCATATTCCGACCGTATTCGAACATTCCAGAACTAGCACATTGCATTCAGTCCAAATCGTAGTTAACCATTATAAATTCTCTATTTCATAATTCCCGCAACATCCATGTTGAATTTGTTATCCGCTTTTAATAGTGCTTAATAATTTAGAGATGAAAATTAGTTGATGGCTCCCGAGCCATTTGTTTTTATGGTGCAGTTAAATACGTTTTATTGTTGCCGCCGGTCGCACTGCGCGCATCTGTGTGCGTTTTGTCAACCTATGTGCATTTTGAGTCCGATAAGCGTATTGTTTAAATGTCCATTGTATTAATACAAATGCTTTTCAATACAGTATCCATGAAAAGGATGCCTAAATTGGATTGACTGATGAGAAATATAAATAAAAGTTATAGTTTTCCATCAGTTCCGAATAGCGTGACAATATAACTATATTAGCACCTGACTATAAATCAAATGAGGTTTAAAAAACCCTTTGCGTGTATAGTGATGAGAGATGAATTTCAGTAGCTACTTGACATTATTGACTTGTTTAGCATCGGTTGGGATGTTTGTATGCTATGCTCATAGTACCTAGAGAATATCAAGAAGCTAGAAAGATACACCTCTCGCCACTCTACAAGATCATGCCGGCCTACTGAGGTAATTTTACACGCTGTATTTTATGGATCCTAGATTATTGGAAGAAGGGACCCATGGACTAGCAAATTATTCTATAGATTTATCAATCTACTATCGTAAATCAAAAACAACTTGCTCACCCATTGTTTCGTGCCTTAGCGAAATCAAAGTACTTTTAAAAGGTAGGATGTAAAGAAAGAAGATAATGAGAAAATAACTTTTACGAAATATAATTTCATTTTACGCTAGAAAAAAATATCCTCTCTAACGTCAAAGTTATCTTAAGTCCTGTCACTATCAGGTGTCAGTGCGGGCGCTTGGTGATCTATCTATCTTTATAAGTCCATGCATATGGGCAGTGGGATATCCCACTGCTGGGCTTGGCCTACTTTTACCACAGAAAGGGCCGGGGCCCTAGTCCATCACGCTGGTCTAGAGCTGCTCAGCGGGCTGCACATGCCTAAGAAATTCCTGATGATTGCATAGCGAATATTTTCTATACAAAATTGCCTTTGTACGCGAACAAAGGCAGATTAGATGAATGCATCATAAATTATTCCCGCAGTTGAAACTAGCTTTCACTCGTAAATCAAGCGGCTCTTATAATAAGGATTCCAGCTGTCGTGGGCATTTGATTTGTTTCAAAATTTATTTCCATGTACGACTAGCGGTAGTATAGCGCCTTATGTCGCTGGATATTTAGACTGGGCTTTTTCTATTGAAATCAAGTCGAAATATTAATGCAGCCTTTTGTGGATCTTATCTTGAAATATGTTTCTCAATAAATATACATCATCATCATCATCATCATCAGCCCATATACGTCCCACTGCTGGGCACGGGCCTCCTCTACAACTGAGATGGTTTAGACCTTAGTCCACCACGCTGGCCTAGTGCGGGTTGGCGGACTACACACCTAAGAAATTCCTAAGAACTTCTAGGTGTGCAGGTTTCATCACGATGTTTTCCTTCACCGTTAATGTACGTGATAATTCATTGTGAATACACACATAACTTCAAAAAGTTAGTGGTGTGTGCCTGGGGTTCGAACCCGCGACCGTCGAGATTCTCGACCGCGTGCCTAAAGCTAAACCTCGAGGCCATCACGACTTCTAATAAATATATAACCTAAATTATTTGTTAATATGTAACAAGGACGGTATTCTATTATCCACGATATTTTTAAAAACTGCTTTGGGTAGATTTGAATGACCAAATTTGGTGTTCTGTAAATATTGGGAAGAGTATCAGAAAATGTTAAGAAATGACGCAAAAATCTTCATAATAAGCGTAGGTACTAACCTAAATTACTAACTTCGAAATACTTTATAGTATTTACTTAAATCGTAATCATTTTGATTTTAATATGTAGTATTATTGGGCATGGACCTATTCATCATCATCATCATCATCAGCCCAAATACATACCACTGCTGGGCACGAGTCTCCTCTACAACCGAGAAGGTTTAGGCCAGAGTCCACCACGCTGGTCTAGTGCGGGTTGGCGGACTACACACCTAATAAATTCCTAAGAACTTTTAGGTGTGCAAGTTTTATCAAGATGTTTTCCTTCACCGTTAAAGCAAGTGATAATTGATTGTGAATATACAAATAACATCGAAAAGTCAGAGGTGTGTGCCTGGGGTTTGAACCTGCGACCGCCGAAATTCTCGACGCCTAAACCTCGAGGCCATGGACCTATTATAAGAGTGAAAAAGATTGGGCTATTCCTATCAAGCTTTGTTGATCTCGTGGTCGAAACATATTTATTTATTCGTGCGTATTATCATAGAATCACGATTTCTTACGTTGTTTACATTGAGCTGTTAAAAACTATAAACGCAAACCTACTTTCGGAAAGTCGAGTGTTCTCCGAATTATGATTAGTACCTGGATGACCGAGCTTTGCTCGGATATTATTTTTTTAAATTGTGTTTTTTGGAAATTATATTTAAGTACGAATTACTAATAAAATGATGAAATATGAATAATGTTACTTAACAGCGCCATCTGCTGTTGTGTCGTTAAAGCAATTGGTTGCTCACAAAAAATAGTATTATTATTCGCCAATTCGCCAATAGATGTCAGGAAGAGTCTACTCAAACGCCTCCTTTTTGTTATTTTTCTTCCAAATGACATTTTCTAAAAATGATTCCTAGCTAGATCGATTTATCGCCCCCGAAACCCCCTATATACTAAATTTTATGAAAATCGTTGGAGCCGATTCCGAGATTCCAATTATATATATACAAGAATTGCTCATTTAAAGATATAAGATTAGGACCCTTCAACATAGAGTTCTGTTTATTTTCAGTAGAAATCTGTTAAGCTACTTCACTACCACATTACAACCAGAAAATATTCCAAAACCAATAAACAATATTGATTGTAACCCATTTAAATTTTATTACCCACAAACAAATCTATTGAAAACAAAGTAAGAAATGTGGCGCCGTTTTATTGGTCCCGCAGAATCCCTTCAGCCATTAACAACAAAGCAGGAAGTGGAAAAATCCTTCAGTAATAAAAGACCAGGAATTACCATCGAAATTGTACCCGTTTAATTTCGTCCCGGTTCTATTTACTATCGAAATATTTTGTTTGTCTTTTTCGTAGTTCGCTAATGGGCCAGTTACAGTTTTGTGATACTTTGTCCGGTTTATTTTTTAACATTTGCTTACTTTTAGCATCGCCTCGATTCTGTGAAATTGGACATCTGTTAGGACACGTAGTAATATATGCGAAACAAAAGTATTCTTCTAAATGATAGATTCTTGCGATAAATAATAGATTGCTGATCGCATTTAATTAAAGAGAGTGTGAATTTAATTTATCGTTAATTTAAATGGTGAATTAAACCATAGTCAGTCATACAAAACTTTGGTCAAAATGAGTACCCGATCAAATTCACGTTCTAAGTCAGACATGGTTCTTGCAACTCACAAAGCCTCGTAGTTCATTTGTTCAATATTTATAAAAATGTACTTTTCGATTTAATAAACTATACCTAATATGTAAATGTAGTTTTAGTTCCGTAATGACTTAAGTCGTAAAAAGACGTAATAAGTTCTCCTCTATACGAAGTCAGACAAATACCTAATTGTGTTTTCTATTGGTCGCTCTCGTGGTCTGTTGCAGGACGTAGCTATGTAGGTTAAAATCGATAGCTAGTGACGTGGTATAAATAAAGTAAAAATAACTTTAAGGAACGAAGAGAGGGTCATAGAATAATGAACAGTACCTATAACATTATTTATTACCGTGACCGAGTGCTTCCGATAATATGTTAAAGAATAATTTACCGCGATCAGAAAAAATTTACCTATGACTCCAAAGTGTCTAAAGGTCATTCCAATTACAGCCACAATAAAAGAGCCATTTCCTTGTTCGAATGAACAATCATTTGTTTTCGACTGCCCTACGGAAAGTCCTGAGCTATCGTCTTTCATAAAGACAAAGGCACTCTTTCCGCTTAATGTTTCGAATTCTAAGTAAGACGAGATCTGACGCGCCTCCACTGTAACCCAAGAACTAGAGTTTTCGCGCGCCCAAACCCTCGCCCTTAAAATTATGATTTTAAATCTTCCCAGTTTATTCACTTTGATGTTTGACATTTTTATTTTGAAAGTTCCCGTTACAGTTTTACGGAATCTCATTAATCTCCTTGGGAGTATTAAAGATTCCAGCGGTGGCTTTATTATTGCTTTAACCGCATTTTTCAATGCTGTCTTATGTTCACGATATTGGCTGCATGGAAGTTTCAATCACTTTTTTTTTATTTCTTCTTCCTTATTATAATGTTTTGTCTCTTTTTCTTCTCTCAAACCTTGTTACTATAAAAACTAGAAAGTGCTAAATTCATGAGTCGCATATGTACTCGTAATAGGTTCCTTATATAACATAATGAAATGTTGTTCATTTAGTTTGACGTGCTGATAATTATCACCAATCTTTATAATCAATTATAATGGATTGTGATTTGTGAATGCAACGTTAAAAGAGGATTACAATGTTTTTACTGTGTATTTATTAAATAATCGTCTTACAAACTATGTACGGAACTTTATTTTATTATTCAGAAATAAAAGAAATTAAAATTTTCGTAACCACCCACCATGGCTGAACTATGAATTTTTGACGAAGTGTGTTTTTTACATAAAATGACGCCACCAGTAGGAAAAACAGTAAAACTTTCTATAAAAATCAGAAAAACAAGAATTCGAATTTCCAACTTACCCATTTTTGGGTTGAACAATTTATTAGTAACTCGTCTTAAGAATTGTCATATTTTTATCTCTTACTCTTAAAGTTTTATCGTAAAAATACTTTGTTTTATTGTTTTGTTTTCTTCATAATTTATCGTTTCTGATACGCGGACGGAATTCTTAAGCGCGGTAGCTTTGGACGTAACTGAAACATAAATAGCGACACTCCTGTACTTGCGTTAAAACTTAGTTCTTTATAGACTCTTCAGCTTTATCTTTTATACCTTCATAAAAAAACAGTAGAATAACGATTGTAAAGTATTTTTTATTTTTTCTTCGGCAAGGTAAAACGAAGCCCTGAAATCTATCACAAATATGCACTCTATAAAGTCTTAGATTCAGCCTACATTCGTAATCGATATTGAAAACCGTTCCAAGGTGGCTTTGCCCCGTATAATATTAGCTCCCTTTTTTCCAATTGTCAAAATTTTCATAGATTAGTTTTAGCGCGATGTAGGTTTTTATCAGAAGTGATAATAAATTACCAAATCATTTAAAAAAAATATTATATTAAAAAAGAATTTGAAATTTAAATCATTCTTATTCATATACGAAAGACCTTACCACCTACGTAGGTTATGTAAGAAGCCGGGTAACCAGGTTACGCTGTATCTGATTTAAAGTCACAGTTTCCGACCAAGACTTATAAAATATTTATTTTAAATTCCTTAAAGTATGAACGTATAAATCTTTCTCTTGAGAATTTTATAAACTTTTATCGGGGAAAACGATAATTCTTACATTCACTGCGTTGGAGTACAGTTGGAAATGTTTATATACTATAGCGCTGGTTGACAACCGTAGAAATTTTTCTGTTTATATTTTTTAAACATTTATGTGTACATCATTTTATTTGTAATAAAATAATTTACATTTTTGACAGCCTTGTGGTGCAGTTGGCTAGACAACAATGAGCGAAACGTGAGGCCACAAGTGCGGTCGCCGCACCGAGACAAATGTTTGTGTGATGCACAAATATTTATTTCGCGGCTGTGTGATTGTGAGACCGTAAAGTCTCTCGTAGTTTCCTACGACACAAGACTCGTATCTTAATGCGGGGTCAGAAATATGTGTGGCTGTTGAGTGTATTCATTTATTTTATTTAGGAAATAGTTTCTTCTTTTTCATGTGTTTTTTTATCTTTTTTATGCGTATCTTTTTTTCTAACTAGTAGTATTTCATCAAATTATTTCTAAAAGAGCTGACACTGACCTATATTCGGAGACATAGCATTTCCATCATTGCTGACACAATTATTTCTAGAATTGACTACGGGTGACACCATCTGACTAATTTCCCGTTTCTCTACAACGATTTGTAAGGAACAAATCTTTTTTAATTAAATTATCTTCCACGTCAAAGGAGGTGAGGTACGGAGATTTCGATCCGCGCCGCGCCCTACATCTGTCACGGTTGATGTAGGTCCCCTGACTCCTGAGTCGGGGCTTACACGTCTCTGTCAAATTTTGTGATGTTATTCAGGTGAGAATCCTTGGGAAGGGAGGAATAATTTAAAACTACTTAGCGCTGACTACAAATGTATATTAATTGTAGTTGTAGTATGATTGACCTCAATGAATTTCTCTAGATTAGAAATATGGGTAGACCTGCTATTCATTATTTGAATGGATTTGAGCCTCGCTTTATAGTAGTAGGTCTTGATGGCATTGAATCCAATATGTCTGACCCTGGGCTATCACTTGCTACAAGAGGTTTTAATCATTTAAGTGTAGTGTAGTTACACAGCTGAGTAGTCTCGGGCTGTTAGGTACATATATCTTTATTATGAATTTGCAATAACAAAGGTTATTGTTCAGGTTTAGGCACGCGGTCGAGAATCTCGACGGTGGTGGGTTCAAACCCCAGGCACACACTTCTGACTTTTCGAAGTTATGTGTGTATTCACAATGAATTATCACGTACTTTAAAGGTGAAGGAAAACATCGTGATGAAACCTGCATACCTAAAAACTCCTAGGAATTTCTTAGGTGTGTAGTCCGCCAACCCACACTAGGCCAGCGTGGTGGACTAAGGTCTAACCCCTCTGAATTGTAGAGGAGGCCCGTGCCCACCAGTAGGACGTATATGGGCTGATGATGATGAATTAACATATTAATTCCTGCCTGATCGTAACCAGACTAGCCTTATAGTATTTGATCTAGGTGGCTACGATCGTCCTATCATCAAGGTAAGCGGATAATTTATTGCTTTTCTATTTATTGGACTAAGGCCTAAACCCTCTCAGTTGTAGAGGAGGCCCGTGCCCAATAGTGGGACGTATATGGGCTGATGATGATGAATGACAACAATGGTTTTACCACAGCGGTCATGGCCCTCTAGACTAAGGTGTGGCTCTACCACATATACATTAGAATAAGTACTTTGACTTAACTTTAAGTTGAGAAACGAAGGCAACGTTACTAATATTGGATCAAACATTCGTCCCAAATTTTGAAATACAAGTGGCAAAAAATTTCATATCAGCATGGTTTAGGGTCGATATTACTCAAAAGCGGCGTTAGAGAGGAGTTTATGCTCGGCGTGAGTAATTGCGCCGGCATATGTGACTGACTGGAGGGTTTAAAATGCTTAATGCGGTATGTCCGCACTGCCAACGATCGCCAAATGTTGGAATTGAAATCGGAATCACGGATATCACGAAGAACTGGATGTCAAATGATCCAGCCATTGTCGGAAACTTAATGTATTCCTAATTTTGAAAGCATGTTCTGTGTCTGTATTTGGTTGAAGTATTGGCTGTGTCACAGGATAGGTGTTTCATCGTGATTTATATATATTGTTATTACTTTGAAATTATTATTTTCTCTCACAGTTTTAGACTTTAGTCTTAAGGACGGAACTATGTGATTTTTTAATTGAAAAAAAAAAACAGGGTTACTTCATCAATTGACACAATTATGACGATCTGTATTTCGAGATTATTAATAGTTTTGATTTCTCAGTAAAGTACAGAAGGCTAGCAGGGTTAAAAAAAATATATTTTATGGTAAATGCTATATGTTGGTACATCGTATTTTACTCAGACAAATATAAATATAAAATTCCATATTTGAAAGTAGCAATTTAATCGTTCATACATACACGTTGAATTACTTTTTTCGTCCAAGATTGTCATTTTGCCAGCCAGTACAAAATAAAATGCCATAAAAAAAACACCAAAACCAAAACATCCCGTAATATTATCCCTAATGCCAACATATTAGTTACGTGCCTTATTCCCGCATAACATTAAGAACATGTTCACCAAATCACTCTTCGAGCATTCTCATTGCGAGCGCTAAATTCGACACCAAAGGTAATTTCCAATGCGCCGCCTCAGTAGTTTTCGCTGTCCGGGGCATATCCCACGTTAATAAAGGTTCGAGAGGCAATGCTTTGGTCTATTTACGTCTGACAAAAGTGACTGCAGCTCGCGTGTTTCAAAATAGTTCCAATTCGTCATACATTCTGGGTAATAACAATGTTGTGGGCCTTGAATATAGACTAGACTAGTCTGTTTAATAATTACCAGCGACTTTTATTTGAGTGCACTTTAAAGTTTAAAAAAAGAATTATAATATAAAGTCTTATAACTGGTCAATAGATAAAATCCTTTATGTTAATTCAAGATCGTATCGTCAAACATGTAGTTTATGTAGGTAAAAAGAATAGATTGACTGCCTCGGCGTTTTGCGGTAGAAACAAGTGCGTGCCACGCGATCTGGAGGTCCCGGATTCGATTCCCGGGTTGGGCTGTGATATTGGGTTTTTCCCTTAGGAAATTCTTAGTAGCAGCATGGAGTCAGGAAATGTGAAACAATACCGACAATATGCTCGCCCCCTACTACGTGGGACCTAATATAATTGGCGAAACGTGGATGCAGAAATGCACCCCTGCCTACACATTCGGAGGATACCTTGGTGGCGTTATGTACTTTATATTATGTATGTATCTAAAAGATTAGCTTCCTTATAGAGTTATAACCATTGTCGTTTTTATCGCCTGTTGCACTATGATAGCTTCAATTATTGTCAACTGATCATTGTTGAACATTTCACACACGTCAAAGATAAAGATGTAGGTTTATTGATACTCATCATCACCATCAGCCCATATACGTCCCACTGCTGGGCACGGACCTCCTCTACAACTGAGTGGGTTTAGGCCTTAGTCCACCACGGTGGCCTAATGCGGGTTGGTGGACGCAGGGACCGAATTCAGAGTGCTTAACGGGAGTCAATCTACTGGGAATACATATCACCTATTTCTTGCAGAGAGCTTTCAAAATATTGGTTTCGAAAATTCGGAGCTCCCCTGACGTTGAACTGTCGGCCTCTTTGTTGTTGTTCTGCGTTATTGTGCTTTTGATATGATCTATGGTTTCACGGTAAAGTTGGTCTGACGTGCACGTATTTTTGTATTGTCTATGTCTCAATAGTTTGAAACTCTTAAAAGCTTTGTGGTAATGCCGTTTTAGATATTTTTGCGCAGTCCTTTGATAGTAGAGTGCCTTTGTTTAGTAATTTTGTCTACATGGATAAATATTAATGTAACATAATCTGTAGATGTTCTATTAATGTTTGTTGGTGGCATGATATTAAAACCAAATGTACAAAGGTATTGGGACAAACCTAACTAGATTTGGTTTTAATTAAATAAATACACCCAACAGTCACATACATAGTTCTAACCCCACACTAAGGTACGACTCTTGTGTCGTGGGTATCAGAAACTATGAGACACTTTTCAGTCTCACAAACACCCAGACACGAAACAAATATTTGTGGATCACACAAACTTTTGTCTCGGTGCGGGGATCGAACCCGCGGTCACTCGTTTCGCAAGCTGGTTTCTAGCCAACTGCGCAACGGGGTTGTCAAAAATCCCTTTTTGTCAATATTAGTGTTTGGTCCAATAACTTCCCTATTTGATTAAAAACAGGAAGAATGGTATTACACGCCAAAATAGATGCAATGAGCTTTTATAATAGTTGCTCTATTTCCAGCGTTATATATTAAATTTCCGTATACAAAATAAACGAGTACACAAAGTGTAACTGCCTCGTGGTCTAGCGGTACAAGTATGTGCCGAGCGATCTAGAGGTCCTGGGTTCGATATCCGGGTCGGGCAGTGTTATTGGGTTTTTCTATTGGGTGATTCTCAGTAGCAGCACTAAGTCTAGAATTGTGCCCGAAAAACGACAATAGGCTCGCCCCCTACTACGTAGGCCTGATACATACCTGGCGAAATGTGGGTGCAGAAGTGCACTTCTGCCTACCCCTTCGGGGAATACAGGCGTGAGTTTATGTATGTATGTGTACAAAGCGTAAGTGAACGCTGGGAAATTTTAACAAAACAAGTCTTTAATGTTTCCGGTTAAACACGATATGTCCATTAAGCATTTATCTAGACTTATGGTTCTCGCATGCGGTCCACCATTGCGCTTCGTTTTACTTTCAACTTAAATCCTCCTTTTTTATAAAAAGGAAACGATATCGTTGTGCATACCAGTCTAGTATATTTTTTAATTGCTTGTCTACATACATCCACAGAACAGCTGAATAAGATTAGAAGGGAAATAGACAGTATTTTGTTTGGGGATGAGTGTCGCCGCTTGATTCATTCCACTACAATTACATGATGAATGATAAAAATACCAAACAAAAATGAAGGGCTGCTATTGATTTACACATTTATAAAAGTCTTGATATTACACGCTACCCGAGTTACTAAAAAACAGGCGTGTAGACACGCCCATCATATGTTAGAACATATGATAGTCTAATCGTAGGTTCGGTACACTCGGCATGCCGACATTTCCTTTCTAGTCTTATTTAATTGTTCTGTGTACGCATGTGTCCCCGAAAGAGTAAGTAGTAGAAGTGTATTTCAAAATGTAATAGCCCGCCTTCAAGCGTTTTTTGGGAAAGTTTTCCGACTCCCTGTTGCTACTGGAAGTTACCACAAAGACCTTAACACACTTTGCTCTGCTCGGGAATCGAACCCGAGCATTTAACCAGAGAGCCGTGCGATCTAGAGGTCCTGGGTTCGATTCCCGGGTCGGGCAAAGTGTTATTGGGTTTTTCCATTAGGAAAATTCTCAGTAACAGCACGGAGTCTGGAAATGTGCCCGAAAACGGCAATAGGCTCGCCCCCTATTACGTGGGACTGATACTTATCTGGCGAAATGTGGGTGCAGAAATGCACCTCTGCCTACCCCTTCGGGGAATACAGGCGTGAGTTTATGTATGTATGTAGCATTTAGACAGAATATCACCAAATATCGATAATTAAGAAAAAGGGGGCATACAATCCTCGTAATCCCCACTGCGAGTTGGCGTCAACTTACAAACATTAAACTCCCCATACAGGTTTCAGATACGTGAAATTTCTAAAGTTCCGTCACACATTACCAGACTAATATCGTTAAGTAATTCAACTCTTGGTATAATAGCGGAGAGGTAATCGAGTTAAACGCCTCAATGGGAACAAAGTTTTATATAGAAGGTATGCGTGTACCTGATCGTGTGCGTACGGCTTAATTCACTTCTTTTACTCGTATTAATCACTCGTCTGTAAGAAGATTAGTAGTTATAAGTTGAGTTTCACGCTAGCCCCGGGGCGTGAGTCTACACAATACGGTTAAGAGGTTTTGAGTTCGATAGAAATTGATAAAAATTAATTGATGATATTTTATGAATGCCTCGTGGTCTCGCAGTAGGAGAATGTACCGTGCGATGTAGAGGTCCCGAGTTCGATTCCCGGTTCGAGCAATGTCTTATTGGCTTTTTCCATTAGGAAATTTTCAGTAGCAGCACGGAGTCTGAAATGAGGCCGAAAAACGGCAATATATACCTCTATTACGTGGGATTGATACATACCTGTCGAAGTGTGAGTGCTGAAATGCACCTCTGCCTACACCTTAGGGGAATACAGGCGTGAGGTTATGTATGTATGATATTTTAATATATTTGGACTGTTGAAATGGTAATAAGTGTTTTTTTTTGTATTACATATATGTTAATTTTATTGTCGAAGGAATTAAAAAAAAAACTTTCGATTCTACTGTTTTCTATTAGCCACACAATATAAATTGCCTTGCTTAATTTTAATATTACGCAGTCCCAATCACCTATTATATTATCAAAGGAAACCTGTTAGTTTGAAAGTGTTCGAGAATTGATGCGAATGACGTTAACAACTTTCATCCCTCCCTCTTTGATCTTCGAGCGGGAAAGTACTAACTTAAGAGTCGGGGCTAAAGTGTGAACTTTCTACACTCAGAAGTCTTTGATTTCACTTGGCTGTAGTTGGCGACCTGGAGAAATTGAAAAAGTCTGATCCAATAAATAGAAAAACAATAAATTATCCGCTTACTTTGATAAATAAAAAAAAATAAAAAATAAAAAAATACACCAACAGTCACATATATAGTTCCGATCCCACACAAAGATACACGTCTTGTGTCGTGGGTACGAAACTACGAGAGACTTTTCGGTCTCACAAACACCCAGACCCGAAACAAATATTTGTGGATCACACAGACATTTGTCTCGGTGCGGAGATCGAACCCGCGGCCTCTCGTTTCGCAAGCTGGTGTCTAGCCAACTGCGCCACGGGGCTGTCAATGATGATAGTCTGGTTACGATCAGGCAGGAATTAATATGTCGATTCATCATCATCAGCCCATATACATATACAGTCCCACTGCTGGGCACGGGCTTCCTTTACAACTGAGAGGGCTTAGACCTTAGTCCAACACGCTGGCCAAATGAGGGTTGGTGGACTACACACCTAAGAAATTCCTAAGAACTTTTAGGTGTGCAGATTTCATCACGATGTTTTCCTTCATCGTTAAAGTAAGTGATAATTCATTATGAATAAACACATAACTTCGAAAAGTCAGAGGAGTGTGCCAAGGGTTTTAACCCGCGACCGGCGAGATTCTCGACCGCGCGCCTAAACCTCCAGGCCATAACTACTTTTGAATATCTTGGGATATTCATTATGATATCTTTTTCTCATACATAACATTGATATCAAAAACACAACATACAAATCGACCGAAGCAACCGCAACATACAAATTAATAATTTATTAGTTGAAATATCCGATTATGTAATGCTACAAATCACGTATCACTGAAATGAAATATTGGTATTAATTGGATGCGGATTGAAATAAACAATATGTGAAAATTATCATGTTGTTTTATCGGATAGAGCCGGCAAAATGCGAACAATTCGACTGATGCTAAATAATTTTTGTGGTCTGTTATCCTAACTGATATATGAGATTGTAATTCTACCTACTAATGGTCTAATTTTAATTACTTTTGGCATAGACATAGATTAGTATTCAGACAATATTTACATTATGTATATATATAGGTGTAGATATATAGATATATATAATTATATACGTACTTTAACGGTGAAGGAAAAAATCGTTATGAAACCTGCACACATAAAAGTTCTAAGGAATTTATTAGGTGTGTAGTCCGCCAACCCGCACTAGGCCAGCATGGTGGACTAAGGCTTAAACCCTCTCAGTTGTAGACGAAGCTCGTGCCCAGCAGTGGGACGTATATGGGCCGATGATGATGATGAGATGTATCAGCACTTATACTTTACGCCTAGGTCCGTGTCTTCAATGCAACTCTGAGGGTAAGTCTAAGTCCACCACGTTGGCTTATTCAAGATTAGGAGGAATGCATATATACTATATATACTATTTATGCTTATTGTTTATTTATTTATAAGAGTATATATTCTGTATCAACAATATTTATGCACCTACCATGTATCTCTGCACCACCTTAAGGTTGACTGGTAGATAATGCCTTAGGCATTAAGTCCGCCTTTATACGCTATTATGTATACAAAGCATAAATAAATAAATATATCTAAAAATTCACTATTGAATCTCTTGGGTGTGCAGAATGTCTGTGTGTTGAATATTTTACGATGTTTTCACATAATCAATACTTCACGCCCGTATTCCCCGAAGGAGTAAGTAGATGTGCATTTCTGCAACCACATTTCGCCAGGTATGTATTAGTCCCATGTAATAGGTATTTTACCAGTTAAGGAAAACATCGTGATGAAATCTGCATACCTAAAAGTTCTTAGGAATTTCTTAGTTTAGGTTAATTGTAGTCCGCCAACCCGTAATAGGTCTAAGACCTCTCAATGGTAGAGGAGGCCCGTACATAGCAGTGGGACGTATATGGGCTGATGATAATGTAGAATAGGGGGCGAACATATTGCCGTTTCTAGGGAACATTACCAGACTCCGTGCTGCTACTGAAAATTTCCCAAAGGAAAAATCTAATAACACTTTAACCCACCCGGGAATAGACTTGAGACTTCTATTCACACGGCACATAGTTGTGCTGCGTGACCATAGGCATAGGCATATGCATTAGGCAGTCACGAGGAATATCTAAGAAATTTGCTGTAGGACCTCTTGGGTCCATTATCCTACAATGCTTTCATTTTAGTTTAATGTAAGAGATATCATACCAGCAGATAATAGAACGAACATTGATTTTAGAAAGTCTGCCTTTTTATAAGATTTTCCTCATGATCCCTCCATAAAACCTTCAAAACTTTGTTTGAAAATCGACGGAAACGCTGTAAAAAAAACCGAAGTGCCATATTTAATATTTCGTTGACATACTGCCTTGGTCGGCAAACTCCGATAGAATAAGTTAAAAAGATATTCAAGATCAGCTTTCACTGCAGTTCTGAACTTACTCGTAGTATAGACGAATTCACTTTATAGCGATCGCATTTGGCAGGGACGTCTCGAGGTACGTGGGACATAAAATATCTCTTCAAGATTAAAAATGTGGGTAATTTTTATTTTTGTATTGCTTCATACAATATTGTGACGCTTGATATTCCATAAAATATAAATACATTAAAATGTTTAAAAGGCATGTCGAAATTGAGGGGATAATGTGCAGATAATTCAGCAGTAGGCAATATCCTACACAAAAGGAATACGACATTAAAAAGCTGTTGCCATGATTTTCTTTAATACATTAGCACTAATCCGATCAACTAAGTTGTTTACTACTTAGATAGTAGGATTAGCAGGTATTAGACAAAGGTAACGCAGCGCTTAGGATAAATATTTTAAAATACGTGAATTTTTATCAACCATTTATCAAATCAATTGATTTTGAATGCTGTGGATCGATTGGTCTCCAAGTTGAAAAAAAGATGGAAATATCAAACTCAAGTATGATACAAATGATCTCTCTAATATGATGTCTCTATCTAACATACGAGTATTAGTTTAAGCAGTTAAAAAAACATATACCTTCATTCATCTTCTATTCACAATGAGCGTCGACCTTCTCATTCCATTAGTAAAGTTACCGGTACATTTAAATTTACTTAGACACATCATCATCATCATCATCATCAGCCCATATACGTCCCACTGCTGGGCACGGGCCTCCTCTACAACTGAGAGGGTTTAGGCCTTAGTCCACCACGCTGGCCTAGTGCAGGTTGGCGGACTACACACCTAAGAAATTCCTAATAACTTTTAGGTGTGCAGGTTTAATCACGATGATTTCCTTCACCGTTAAAGCAAGGGATAATTCATTGTGAATACACACATAACTTCGAAAAGTCAGAGGTGTGTGCCTGGGGATTGAACCTGCGACCGCCGAAATTCTCGACCGCGTGCCTAAACCTCGAGGCCATCACTGCTTTTTACTACTTAGACACGTTTTTACTAAAACAACTCGTTTCAAAATCTCCCCCTAACATTACCGATTCCGTCCCAAGTCCCAATACTCAAATCCAGCCATGCAAGTCTCGTCCAGATTATCAAAATCACTTGACCGTTGCGGAACTTGTAATTTATTATGGTTAAAAAGTTGATCGCGCGCGTCACCCTTCGCTAAACGTATTTGGAAGTTCTCTCGGCGAGCTGAAACTTGTAAAGCGGGGGAGAAGTTTCGTATTACTTTTAAGTCAACAATATTTCTTACGAGTCCGCTCATGAATAAAATCGCTGCGGATACAACATACCGTGCGTACTTTTAGTTCTGTACAGAGATACTTTTGAAAATAATTGTTTATTTTCCTGTGTGTTTTGTCTCTCTCTCTCTCTTTCTTTCTCACTCTATCTCTGTTTATTCTTGTGTGTTGCGCTTTGTATACAAAGGGATTGGCAGAGGAGTATTTTTCGTTTACCGACTGTATTTAGGTCTGTCCTTGTATAGTTTTTTACTGGGGAAACGAACTTTTTCTATTGTAGGATAGAACTCAAGACCGGAGACGTTTGAGATTTACAAAACAGTTATTTTAATGGCGACGTTCTCGAATTGTAAAAAGAAATGTTACGTGGTCTATAACTAACGCAAACTGCTTACATAACACCACCGTTAATTTACATCTCTGCCTATTCTATAAGTGATACAGGCGTTTGTGTATGTATAAGTAGCATCATTATCATCATCAGCCCATATACGTCCCACTGCTGGGCACGGGCCTCCTCTACAACTGAGAGGGTTTAGGCCTTAGTTCAACACTCTGGCCTAGTACGGGTTGGCGGACTACACACCTAAGAAATTCCTAAGAAATTTTAGGTGTGCAGGTTTCATCACGATGTTTTCCTTCACCGTTAAAGCACGTGATAATTCATTGTGAATACACACATAACTTCGAAAAGTCAGAGGTGTGTGCCTGAGGTTTGAACCCGCGACTGTCGAGATTCTCGACCGCGTGCCTAAACCTCGAGGCCATCACGGCTTTTTATAAGTAGCATAGGACTTATTAATTTACAGTGTCTTAAACAGTTGAAAACTAAAAATTTAACAAATAATTTTTTGTCGGTATATAATCATAAGACAAGGTCAAATATAATTTGCTTGCCAGACATTAACTTTTAAATGTGGTTCTTAATCATCCATAAACAATGATAGACAGACATAGTTTCTATATTCTTTCAATATTTTTATTGTATCTTTCTTAAACAGCATTGAGCTTACGTGTGCGATAAATAATTATAAATAAATAAATAATCTGGATAAATTAAATCATATAAGAAGAAGAAATAATTACATCATTTAAAAACTTACCATACTAAGTGTGAACACGCTCTAAATAATTACAGAAGCACAGAACGCAGAATAATATAAAGTGCCGAGAACAGGCCTCGGCGTTGTTTAAAGCAGAGCTATTTTGTAAGAGTTTCATATTTGCAAACTTCGTTTCGAGTGGGAATTAGAAAGCGTCCTTTGTAATTTAAAAAATAAAATTTAACTTAATTAGCATTTATAAAAGGCTCACACCGTTTCGTGTTTAACAAAAGGAAAATTCTGAAGAGGGAAAATTAATTTGTAAACTCTTATTTAGAATAGACACGGCGACTGCCTCGTGGTCTCGCGGTACAAGTATGTGCCGTGCGATCTAGAGGTCCTGGGTTCGATTCCCGGGTCGGGCAAAGTGTTATTGGGTTTTTCCATTAGGAAATTCTCGGTAACAGCACGGAGTCTGGAAATGTGCCTGAAAAACGGCAATAGGCTCGCCCCCTATTACGTGGGACTGATACAAACTTGGCGAAATGTGGGTGCAGAAATGCACCTCTGCCTACCCCTTCGGGGAATACAGGCGTGAGTTTATGTATGTATGTATGTACACGGCGACTTTAGAGTAGCAGGGATCTTTTACATACGTGAATGGAAAAGTCTATCACACCAATACCAGAGAAGCTTGTTGATGACGTACGGTTACGTCATGCGTCGACCTGACGAACACATAACCAGAAAAGTGCTCCAACTAGAGTCAGTGGCAGGCCTCGATCTACATGGATGTCGACCATCAGGAAAGAGAGACTGGACCCCACGATGATCCAGAATAGACGTCTCTGGAGAAGAAGGATAATGAGATCCGACCCTAGTTAGAAACAGGAAAAGGTCAGGTCAAATAAGAATAATAATTTTAATTTCTCAGTTCGTATATGTATGTATTTCACGCCTACATCTTCGAGGGCGTAGTCTACTCGCATAGCAGGCCTGCCTAGTAGTCTCGCGGCTCAAGTATTTGTCGTGCGATCTAGAGGTCCCGGGTTCGTTTTCCGGGTTGGGCAAAGTGTTATTGGGTTTTTCCAATAGAAATTCTCAGCAGCAGCACGGAGCCTGGAAAAGTGTATGTATTTTAAATTACAGCATATTGTGTAGTCTGTTTGTCATGCATGTATAAAAACAAACACATACTACGCAATTACATAATGAAAAGCTCATTAATACTTTGCACTATCCGGGAATAGAACTTAGTACCAGTAGATCGCTTGTGCCAACTTTTCTTTTTACGACTTAAAACACTAATTCCGAAACGATGTTATAGAGATGAACCTTTGTCTATATAACCTATTCAGGCGCACAAAAAAAAAAGTAAAACAAATGACTACCGCCAAGCCAAAAACATCGAAAAACTAAAACACAAACAACTCATTCTACAGGACGTGGAAATTACCGGCTAATTATCAGTACGTTCATTTGGCGGGCGAGTTTTGAGCGATCCATGTTTAATAACAGGTATATTTTAGTGTCGGTACTCACGCGATCGCGAACCAGACACCTGACTTACCGTTTGTACGTGAAACGTTTTAATTTTCTTATCACGGAATATTCCTTGATATCTCAACGTGAGTTATTACGTGCGGTCTCCGTGTTTCATTACAGGAATGTTCGCGCTTTTATCAGGAATTTTATAATGTTTGAAGGTTTATTTATTTTATTTTATTTCAATAATAATAATAATTTATTTATTTCAACATGTTGTGTTACAATAAAAGTAATTATTTAAATCTATACAATATTATATAAATACTGTTGACAAGTTTTCTAAGAGACATCTCACACTAGGCAGTTTAAGTAATTAAATGAGCTATCTATTATTTTCTTTATTTGATTTTTAAGTTCTGTATTATATATTTAAGTGTTTTGTGTGACATATTTTTATTTTCAACTAGCTGTCCCGGCAGACGTCGCCCTGTCCGGAAAAGCTTTAAGCAATATGCCGACAGCAGCGCCACCTACCGGGTCCAATTGTGTTATGAAATCATCTAGCCATTGGAATATACATAGAAAATTTCATCCCAATCGGTCCAGCCGTTTGACATACCGACAACGGCGCCATCTATCAGGTCCAATTCTGAATCTAAACCATTATCGAATCCCCTCAAACACACACAAAAATTTCATCCCAATTGGTCTAGCCGTTTAAGAGGAGTTCGATGGCATACAGAGAAAGATTCATTTTTATATAAATTGATAAATCTTTAAGTATTTTTTAAATGTATTGGGCTGATAAGAAATGTACATATGTAACATACATACATATGTATATGCTGACGTTTCACCAGTTATTATGAATTGGCTGGCGGCTTACTGCTGTAGTTAGTACATTGAAAGTCGACAGACTATGCGCTGCTTATGAGTGCTTATGAGTGTATTGAAGCAGAAAGTTCTAATAACTCTTTGTTACACTCAAAATCGCCAAAAACGCCACATGTTCATGTCTCGGCATCAACGAGACAATATAAATACATTAATCTACATAAAGCAATCAATATATTTTAATTAATTAAAATTAATTTCTATTTATAGGCTTTATTGATATCATAAAAAACAATTTTATTTCTGCTTTAAAAGCAAATTATTAATCTGAATTTTATTACAGCGAAATATTTTAATCAACACAATACAAAAGTTATTTCGAATAAATTAATACTTTTAATACACAAACCGCATGAAAACGCGGAAACTTATTTACAAGTGTAACATTAAAATCGATAGGCATTAGTTGGACACTTTACGTGACATGAAAGCCGGCTCTGCTTGACCCCTCACGGCATGGAGAGTTTATTCGAAAGTAACACTTATTACCTACCAATAGAGACGATGTGTGACCTTTTATATGTTAAATAGGAGTTCTTGTTGTACTGGCCGGTGTCACAAGGCATTTCGTTATGCACCCCACAGGATAAATTGCATTGTTCAGTAGTTTAGTAACTGGTTGATGTCGTATTGTTTGGATTGTTTAAATTGCTCTTTAGTTCGCTTTGCAGCAGTTATTTTTTTTATTTTAAATTACATACATATATGTATTCTCACAGTAAGAAGTGATGGCCTCGAGGTTTAGGCGCGCGGTCGAGAATTTTGGCGGTCGCAGGTTCAAACCCCAGGCACACACCTCTGACTTTTCGAAGTTATGTGTGTATTCACAATGAATTATCACTTGCTTTAACGGTGAAGGAAAACATCGTGATAAAACCTGCACACCTAAAAGTTCTTAGGAATTTCTTAGGTGTGTAGTCCGCCAACCCGCACTAGGCCAGCGTGGTGGACTAAGGCCTAAACACTCTCAGTTGTAGAGGAGGCCCGTGCCCAGCAGTGGGACGTATTTGGGCTGATGATGATGTATTCTCACAGATTTATATTTAATGGACTCTTTGTTTCCAACTCCTCCTTTATATCTTTTCTGATTAGCTTCGTTATGGGATTATGACCAATGAGGTTCCCATAGTTTCGCTGAGATTCAGTGCTCTGCGTCAATACTGTGCGTTCTCTTGTTGATCGTAAAAGTAAAGCTTTAAATCTTTATTTAACAAAAGCAATTTGACATATGAATGAGAGTATCCTGACTTCACAATAAACAATTATAAAGTAGGCTTCACACAATTAACGTGTAACGCTTTTGGGCTTCTATGGAAGTACCGCCATTGAGTGACGGATGTATCACGGGATAGGGCCAAAAATATTATCTTTTTTGTGTTTCACGATCTGTTATTTAGGCTGTATTCAAACCTCCTATGGCGAGCCTTCTTTTTATAAATCCTTTTCCAGACTTAAAAAAAAAACTGCAATTGAATTCTCGATTTCACGAGCCATTAAACGACAGCGGTAGGTATATCAGTAGATCTCCGAGGTTGTTTGAAAAATACAATGAATCAACTAGTTATCAAAGTTTTGTTTGAGTGAGAAGTTGAAGACATGATATCGGTGTAATAACGCTGGATAAAGTCCAAAAAAGTTTCGGTAAAATTATTTTGTAACTTCTTATTAGATGGAAGGAAGGCCTTCCGAAAATTTACTTGACTAAATCTTGGTAAAAAACAAATTAAGTAAAAACGCAAAATTTCTTTGTATCCGTAGTGTGATCTTAATAAGAAATGTTTTTGTTGAACTGTTCACAATACGTATAATGTATATACAATTAAAAATATTTTTGCAGTCCTCTTGTTTCCTATTAACGAAACCCGAAGTGAAATGAAAGGGTACACCTCAATCCCTGCATCGATACAAAAGTTTGTGCGGCGAAATTCTAATTTTTTCGTTTCGGGTCCAAATTTTTAGACTAAAAATCCCCTCGCACTTTCAACTATTCACGATGTTAAGCATACATACATACATAAATAACCTCACGCTTTTATTCCCCAAAGGGGTAGACAGAGGTTCATTTCTGTATCCACATTATGCCAATTGTGTTTCGTCCCACGTAATAAATGGGCGAGCCCATTTTCGTTTTTCGGGCACAATTCCATTAAGTAAAAAAATATAAATATATTTAAAGCTAATTAAAAAACTAGAACAAACAAGATAGGCAAAGAAACTAGGACCGGCGGTTAATCTAGAATTTAAATTAAGAATTGCGCAATTTAATTTAAACTATTTAATTTAAAAGTAAAACAACAATTGACTTTGAAGCCACGATTTTAAACACGAAGTTTTAAAAAGTCGGCCGAGCGTGAAAGCGGCTTGCGTGCCGACAATGTCGTACATATTTTCGTAATAATGGGGAAAAAAGTTAAATACAACGGGCGTAGATAATAGCGCTCGTATACAAAAGGGTAGACAGAGATGTTAAAGTGTATTATTAATTCATACTATCACTAGTAATTTTGAAAAAAAATACGTTATAGTCTGGCTTAATAAGCTCGCGGTCTGATGAGATGTGGTGACGTTTTTCGGGCACATTTCCAGACTCTGTGCTGCTACTGAGAATTTCTTTACATCACAAGGCATATACTGATACATCCCTGGCGTAATGTGGGTGCCAAAATGCACCTCTGCCTATCCCTTCGGGGAATACAGGCGTGAGGCAATGTATGTATGTATGTATGCACATATTTGTGCAGCGAGACCACGAGGCAGTCAAATAAAAAATCTAATGCACTTAAAATCCGCGTTCACTCCAACCAACTTAATTAAATGGGACAAGCTCTAGCCGCGGCGTATTCACCGACCAAAACAATTTTATCCGCCCATATCTGATTTCCGATACTAAAAAATATGGTAGAGCGCCGAGTGTGTAGTAAATTAAGAATCTATACACTGCCTTATCACAAACACCTTTGTTAGGTGAGAATAAACTACTCAGCGTGTAAAGAAAGCTGCTATCTCCGGTGAAAATCGCCACTAGGCTTTAACAATGGCCGTGGGTTGGGTAAATGGCGAAAACACCGATTCACGGCCGATGTAACCATACATTGCGTATAAGATATAGGGAGGATACAACCAAATCTTTTTCCACTTTTATGTATTTTATACTAATATTATTAAGACGATTTATTAGTGTATGTTACTTTGTCAGTCTTAAGTGGCATTAATATCGATGAAATATGGCATGGAGATAAGAGAGCTGACGTTTCTCGTTTCTTAACATGTTTTTTAACATTACATTATAATTAGGTATGGTTTTGTTAGTCATTCTAAAAGTATAAAAATGTACAATTCCGATTTTATTATTAACTCATCATATTCATAACTAGCTGACCCGGCGAACTTTGTTCCGCCTAACAGCCGATTCTTTAATTTCTTTTTTTTTGCCTAAGTTACTCCTTATTACATCAGCTATCTGCCAGTGAAAGTCCCTTTAAAAATGGTCCACCCGTTTCAGAGATTAGAACAAACAGACAGACAGACAAAAATTGTAAAAAACGTTATTTTGGTATATGTACCGTGTATACATCCATATGCATTTATTAAAAAGCGGTTATTTCAATATTACAAACAGACACTACAATTTAATTTATTTGTATAGAGTAGATTATTGTGTATGACTTTCTCAAGCAGAAATCAGTCTGAAAATTTAGAGACTAAGAATTGTAGTGATGGCCTCGAGGTTTAGGCGCGGTCGAGAATTTCGGCGGTCGCAGGTTCAAACCCCAGGCACACACCTCTGACTTTTCGAAGTTATGTGTGTATTCACAATGAATCATCACTTGCTTTAACGGTGAAGGAAAACATCGTGATAAAACCTGCACACCTAAAAGTTCTTAGGAATTTCTTAGGTGTGTAGTCCGCCAACCCGCACTAGGCCAGCGTGGTGGACTAAGGCCTAAACCCTCGTCAGTTGTAGAGGAGGCCTGTGCCCAGCAGTGGGACGTATATGGGCTGATGATGAATGATGAATGATGAAGAATTGTAGTATCATCTCCGTGTGATATGACTAATGGGTACTTATTCAAAGTAGAACCTTGCAGTAAACATGTTTACGACACATCCAGTTATTGTGAAGATGGGCGCATGCCTTTTTTATGACATTACACTGTGGGAAAGATTTCAGATAATTGCCGTTGGAGTTAATTTTTAACGAAGAACGTGTTAGCTGGTTTGAATTTATGTGCTTCAATTTAGATTTTAATGAGTTTAGGGTTATATCTATATAATAATAATAAATACACCCAACAGTCACATACATAGTTCTGATCCCACACTAAGATACAAGTCTTGTGTCGTGGGTATCAGAAACTACCAGAGACTTTTCGGTCTCACAAACACCCAGACCTGAAACAAATATTTGTGGATCACACAAACATTTGTCTCGGTGCGGGGATCGAACCCGCGGCCTCTCGTTTCGCAAGCTGGTGTCTAGCCGACTGCGCCACGGGGCTGTCGAAATTATTACTACTGCCTAACTCGTGGTCTCGGGTGATATGAATTAAGTGTTGATTGAATAACACAGGAAAACAGTCAACAATAAATCTATGCACACTTTTCACTAATAATATATTTTAATTTTATAAAAAATATTTACATGACTCATATTTTGACTGCTTCATGGTTTTGCAGCACAAGTATGTGCCGTGCGATCTAGAGGTCCTGGGTTCGATTCCCGGGTCGGGATTTTCACTAGAAAATATTCGTATATTTGCTACCGTTAGCAGCATGGATTCTGGACTTGTGCCCGAAAAATAGCAATAGAATCGCCCCCTATTAAGTGGGACTGATGCATACAAGGCGAATTGTGGGTGCAGAAATGCACCTCCGGCTACCTCTTCGGGGAATTCTGTGTATAATATTGCTAACTTTTGCTCACTCCTTTGTTCGCGTAAGTTCGGGGTGACGTGTTTATTTCTCCATCCAACGTTCCAAGCCGACTTTTGAACGGATACGAACGGATACGTCATACTATTATCGTGCCGAATTTTTGGTGATTTGAACTGTGTGTTGATACATCAATTAGTCAGTCAGTCAGTAACCATAAGTAAATATATACATACGAACGCCTTACTGCTGAGAAGTACTGTCGAACTACCTCTCTTCTTCTCTTTCTAAGCCTCTTATATAAGACGGCGGAAATGCTTTAACCAGTCATATTGCTGTAATGTTATTTAGTGCTGTATGTGTCACGTCATTCTATTCGATTCATTTTACGCTGCTTATCTAGAAAGTACAAACTAACGTCCAAAGTTGTAAAGTAAAGGTACATTCTGCTCCCAGTTTTTGCCCATTTTCTTTTTAGTCCCGTGTAGTAAGGGGAGAGCCCATTGCCGTTTTCAGGAACATTTTCAAACTTCGTGCTGCTATTGAGAATTTCTTAATAGAAAAACCCAATAACACTTAGCCTGACCAGGAAATAGAACCCAAGACTTTAGACTTTAGATTTGCTGGTGGTAGGATATTCGTATCCGCCCGGATAGCGACCACCGTACACAGGGCGTAAAACCCGCCATAGTGGCACATGCAAGTGTGCCACGTTCCGGGATCAGCCAGTGTATATCCGGTTTTCGGGGGGGCTTCAGTCATGGTGAAAGGATGACCGTGCCGGCATTTTTTGGCCGGTTTGTCGCGGTCGGTCCTTTGATCACCATGGCATTAGTCCCCCATACTTCTTCACAAGAATGGTGAAGAGGTATTCGGCCGGCATGATACTGTCGACCAACGGGAGATCATCATCTCTCGCTGGTCGGCACTTTTTATGGACTCCATTACGCTTACCATCAGGTGCAAGTGGTCACTTTGCCGTGCCAGAAAAAAAAAAAAAAAAAAAAAAAAAAAACATACCACACACACTCGTGCCCCTAGACTACGAAGCAGTCAGCAAGGTGTATTTAATACGCACAGAATTGCTAAACAAAACTCATTTTCATCGCAACAATGCAACAAAAAAACAAACAAATTTAAATCCCAACATGTTTGAGCGCCGTAAAGCGACCCCCATTTTACTCCTCACATGCACAGCATCCATTAAGAAATACATTTGTCAAAAACATGCGTAACTTATGTAACAAGACGTTTCACCCTGCAGAGCAAGCGCCTTTGAATTGACACCCTGTCACGGTTTAACTAGGGACACTTGTTATACACCCTGCCATGCCACGTTTATGGTATATTTATGGTTGTGGCGGTATTTCCATAGAAGCTCAAAAGCGTTACAGGTTAATTTTGTAATGTCTCGTTCAGAATTGTTTCTTTTTATTTTAAATAATTATTTAAAACTTAAATTTAAATTCAGAAGATTGTAAGGCGAAAGGGCTTTTGGGCTTCTATGGAAGTACATTGATTTATGGTGCCATATTTATGATAGAAAGGTAATGTATTGGCCACTGGTGAATTGCTGCTTTAAGCAAGGTGATACGCCATGGCAGCCGATGTATGTTTTTCGGGTTCCAGCTTCATTTGAAATAATTGAAGGTAGCATAATTGTGTCGACAGACGGTAGTTATTTTTCGTCGGTAAATGAAATTAAAAGATCGTTTACATAGGTGACAACGTAGCACTTATGACAAGTAACTATGTATCTAGCGAAAAAACATATTTATTTACAATACACTGGTCATATTGATATATTTTTTACTAAAAATAGGCATTTAATGTTTTTATTGTTGTTCGTAAAAGTCCTTATTTTATTCAGCACTTGCACTTTTCAAACTTGGATCCATTTCTTTTTATAGCAGCATAATAAACTTATTCGTATGAGCCTAAGATAAACCCAATCCATTTATTGCAAAACGTGTACAAGATCTACAGCCAAAAATAAGACCATACTCTTAGTTCAACGCGATTGTCCTTATTATAGTACCATTGTAAATATTTAATTGAACCCCTTGAATCATATTTTTGATAAAAAAAATTAAAAAAACAAACCAACGTATCGCGAGACGTTGTGTCCCCATCATACCCAAGTCCCACAATACAGTGTCGGCGCTCCCACTCATATTGCAACTTTATCTCGCGCTACATAGATAGTAATTTATTTTTCTTAAAGACTCCGCTCGGTTGGCTCATGAAGATTGATTACAAGCGGTGACGCGGCGCCCGTCTTGATTGACGGTGCAATTTACTCCATTGGCGTTTTTAATTTAGCCAATAGCCTTGTCTCTCGGCTAACTGAGTTTCACTTGAAACTTGAGGGTTGAATATTTAAAACCGATTGGATAGTTTTTATAAACTGTATAAAACCATAGTTTTAATTGCAAAATTAACTTTGACTGTGGGTGACGCTTTCTACCACTGGATCAATTTAGATGATTTTTAGTATGAAGGTATTATATGGGACCCAAGATTTTCTTTATAACATTTGGCCTGGGCGAAGGAGGGCCCATCATCATCATCATTCATCATCAGCTCATATACGTCCCACTGCTGGACACAGGCCACCTCTACCGGTGAGAGTGTTTACTTTTTTTACTGCTTATTTTATTTACTAGCAGGGCATAACCGTTAGTATCTAATCTTGTAATATATCGATAACATCTACGACAAAAATTTCCGGGTTTTCTCAGTCCAGTGGGCGTTTGAGAAGCTCCCCTAGAGCCACTTATTGTTTTTGACGTTCATGCTTAGAGAGCCTATGTACAGTTATATAAACTGGTGTGTATGGAAATACAATGTAAATAAATTAATAAATACCCATTTAAAACACAAAACATTCCTTGGAATGCCCAATAAATTTCCATTTCCAAAAGAACAAACACTGCTAAAGTCGAATTTATGTTTCATCACTTTATTAAATATCTCAAAGGCCGTGACGGTAGGGGATCCGAGTGTTTCCTCGTATTGATTTACTTAACGGGGATAGCTGACTGACTATGCTACGAATGAATAGAATATACAGGAAATATATTTACACGCTTTGCTATTCAACATTAAATGAAATACGAGGGTCTACTTGTTTAGTACCAATGCAATGGCTTTAATAAAAATTATACCGGTCCAAAAGCTAGCCACGTTTTTGCAGCTTCTTTAGCTTCCATGAGATCTTTATGCAGGAATTGTAAACACAAGGGATTGCATATTTTCAGTATGGATATAAAAAACTGTGCAATTTAGGTTAATTTCTCCAATGTTGCATGAGATTATAACAATACGATTAACGCGTCAATTTCGCCCTAACACATCTATATAGAATCAGCTACCCTCCGTAGTATTTTATTACGACTCGATGGTTTGAAAGTCGTAATTCAAGAAAAATCATGCTCGTCCTTTAAGCCTAAGAAATTCTACTACTGAGAAAATCTAGGGTTTTTTAGGACCTCTAAATCATCAAGAATTATGCCATGAGACCACTAGGCAATCCTAGTGAGGTTGCATTAGCAAAAAAAAACAGTATTTCATTGTCAGAAAACTTGGAACGCGTTTTAAAATCCTTCTGAGAATTAATGTTAGTGCGATCAATCGCGCAATATGAGTCCAACAGATGGCGCGCGCTTATAAATGGCTCTGTAACAGATTACGCTGCGTGGATCTAGCTCCTATGAAGGGATTTACATAATCGAACAGATCCCCTTTCGATTACAAACATAGTGCTGAAATGATAAATTCAGTATTGGATTGGAATAGAAGTGCTACAGTACATTTGGGCTGGATTAGAATAGCGTTGACTTACTGCCAATTTAAGTAAACGATCCTTATGTGTTTCTCTGAAGCACTGTACTGTACTCTGTATGTAGTGATGGCCTCGAGGTTCAGGTGCGCGGTCGAAAATCTTGGCGGTCGTGGGTTCAAACCCCAGGCACACAACTCTGACTTTTCAAAGTTATGTGTGTATTCCCAATGAATTATCACTTACTTTAACGGTGAAGGGAAAACATCGTGATGAAACCTGCACAACTAAAAGTTCTTAGGAATTTCTTAGCACTAGACCAACGTGGTGGACTAAGGCCTCAACTCTCTCAGTTGTAGAGGAGGCCCGTGCCCAGCAGTGGGACGTATAAGGGTTGATGATGATGAAGTCCATTATTTGGATCATTCAATCTTAAAACATGTAAGTGGCTCAAATAAATTATTTTTATTGCTTTATTTTTAGAACAATTTGGAAATAAGGATCAGGATTGTTTCTCTATTCTAGAAGACTTTTTGTTATTCTAATATTCAATACAATAATTTGTAATTGAATAAATGAGCTGCTCTGATTCGAAAAACGTAACTTTGTTACAATATTATAAACTATTCCTAGATTGGAAAAGAGCAACACTATAGTTCCTTGCCAGTTCTTCTCTAGTGATGACTACCTTCCGAACTGGATGGTAAATTAAATTTTGTAAATGACTGAATCTAAGTGATATACTTGACATTTAATATTATTTCATTTCATTAAAATTGGCCGATACTGATTCTATCAACGTAAAGCCACTGTTTTACTAATTAATATTAACTAGACATCTGCTAAACACCTGTTCATTTGGGGATCTTTCTAAATCCCTATTTTACAACCTTTTCGAATTAATTCGTTAAATCTTCATAAAACATGGACTTCATAGAAATATATACAATTAAAAACAATAGAGGCCAATCTACAAAGAACAGCCTCAACGTTCATGGCATTTTTTGTGTCTAAAAAATTTTTATATTTTCAAGTATTAACTTAAACTAAGGTATTACTTCTTTATCGAAATGTTTTTTATTTACTGTGCACGGCAAAGTCGCTCTGGTACTTGAAGATAATTGCAGTATTGTTTAAAAATTGGACAGATAAAGTAACTGTCAGTACAATTACAAATCTACCTAAATGAGTTACCAACCTAAATTTATAAAGTATAATCACGTAAAAGAGTAATACCAAAGAGTGCTAGCATGTATGTATCTAGTTCAAATTATTTCTCATTGTTCATTGTTATTGAATTTTCGCGTGGAAACCGAACAACTCCAAAAATAACCTCAAGCCGAACAAGCAATAATTAACGTTCAAATATTCTCGTGTCATGTCTTCAGACAATAGATAACAGCGGATACTTAAGAGCGATTCTAATAAATTAATAACGTTGTGGTTATTATTGGCATTACAAATAAGCTTCAATATAGAGGGGTAGACAGGGAGTAATTAATAAAGTGCTGGATTTTTGTCGTCCAAGAAAATATGACTGGACCAGTGTCCAGCTGGTCACTGGACTTACAGTATAGAGTGAGAAAGTTCGGAAATAGTGAAAAAAAATGAGCAGGAAGGCGAATAGTAGCACAACAGGGACAGTATTGGGTGCAATTTTGAATCCCGTATTTATCATGCTGTTTTTTTCCCTTTATTGAAGAGTTTATACGTTTATCATGCTTATTAATATTCGTATAAATTTATAACGCCTGCAATCATTTTCTGAGCAATATATTTCATTAACGTGTTTTATATTGTATTGGGCCTGCTTCTCTCCAGCTCAATTTTATATAAAAAAGTATTATAAGTCCTTTTCCAAGGTTTTATCCATCTCCACACCAAAAACCATTTAAATCAGTCCAGCAGTTCAGACGTGAAGATGTAAAAGGTAACTCTGCCTTGGTATTTATAATTTTAGTATAGAAAAAGTGACATAAGAAATCCATCTTGTGTCAATACACAAGATGGCACTAAGTGAATATTACCCCTAGATATAGTAATATGGAAACGAAGACTGTAAGTCCTTACAAAGACCTGATAGTTATGCCATCAGGGAAGATAAAAAGCCAATAGCTATATATATGAGTCTGACAAAAATGGGGAAAAGCAGAACAAATTGAGGCAACTCTGGAGTAGAAACAGTGCGAGGTAGAATAGCTACGAGTTTTGTTTAGCATTACAAAATCATGTTTCTTTTTGAGTCCAACCGTATTCAGAAGTAGAACAAAACGTTTTCAATTCATTTGTGCGAACCGTGCTTGTTTTTTTACAACTGTGTTTTAATTCGCAGTCTGTCATAATTGAATACAGCAACAAAAATATGGCGCTGCGACTTCGTATTAAATACTAGCTTTCACCCCAGTTCAGCTCGTGTTATATAGATCATATCAACCTTACTGCATGCATGCTTTGGTTAGACCCCATTTTTCATACCCTTAGGAGGTGAATTTTGTAAAAAAAAACTTAAAAAAAAAAACCTAGACGTAAGTTTATAAAAGTATGAGCTTTTCCAAGGCCCACTATATATGTACGTCCATACGAAAACTCAGCCAAATGTAATCAGTAGTTTTTAAGTTTTCACATACAAACATAACCTTAAGGCTTAAGTCTGTAATCCGCGAAGGGGAAGGCAGTGATGCATTTCTGCATCCACATTTCGTCAGGTATGTATAATTCCCATGTAATAGCGGGCGATTCTATTGCTGTTTTTCGAACACATTTCCAGTCTCCAACCCGAGACCTCTAGATCGCACGGAACATGCTTGAGCGGCGAGACCACGAGGCAGTCATTCAGTACAAACAAAAAAAACTCTTCAGAATCAAATAGATAATTTTAATACACAGTTAATCGTGTGCCAATGACAAACATACAAAAGCTCCAATGATATTCCGAACGACGTTAGCTCACGCTAGCAACTAATAATAATATTATAAATTTGAATTTGTTTGTTACTCACTGATATAAAACGGGTTTTAGTCTATAAATGAAATTAGTTATACATAATATTTAGAGATATTTTTGAGTAAAAGACAGTACGTATCAACTATTTATACCAAATATTAACGACTACGCAGAAAAAGTGACAGGCAAAAGCTTAATACCTAATAGTTATATTTTTTATCTATTTTTGTATCACACGTTTTTGCGATACTTTAATAAACAGTAATAATTAATAATACTCGCCTATTGTATGGCTCCTGTGTAAATTTGATTGAAGTTAAGAAACAAAAGACAGGCAATTTATTAAAAGCCAGATGAGTCAGAAATAATAAAGCATTTTCTAATATTTCTTACTTCAAAATTAATACGAGTCAGAAATATATTTCTTGAACGTTATTTAAAATTTTGAAGGGAATTATGCTCCTCCGAAATGTCGAATACGCGCAATAAATCTTTTAAAAAGTAATCTATTGAATTATTAATTTTTATATAGTCTACAAAATATGTCAAATCTTTCGTCATATCATTTAAAATATTACAATTTATTTGTACGTAGATTTTTTTTATTGTGTCGCGTATTCAATATGAATTATTACGTACTCTGAAGGTGAATGAAAACATCATCAGAAACCACTCAGATCTCAACAAATTTTAGTTTTTTTTTAGGTGTGTAGTCCGCCAACCCACACTAGGCCGGTGTTTTGTTGTTTTGGACTGGGTCCTAACCCTTGTCAGTAGTAGAGTTGCCAAGCAATGGCTCGTATACGGGCTGATGATGATGATTGTGTTGTGGTTTTTTATATATTTTATTGTTTTATAAACTATTTTCGAATAAAAAAGTTATCAAATGATATTATGTCATTTAATATTACAACAGACTGACGAATTAAATTATTAAATGTTACTGACGTAATCTAAGAATATGGTTATCAAACATAAAAATAGCTATGCGAATGTAAATAAGCATACAGACCGAGATTCTCACAAAATCACCAACTTTTTAGTTTAAGTTTCATTTCATTCACAATCGAGTAAATTACTTAAGCAGAATTTAAAAATCGCATTCAGCCAAAACCCATTGCCACGTTTCATTGGTAACCACGAGCCACTCGTTGAAATGCTAGATTCGTTTCAGCTGATCATCCTGGCTGACGGCCAACAGTCAGTAAATAAATTATGATGCACAATGTCGGGAAGGCATCGCGCGCTGGATGCAGCTAAGAGGCGCTTAGACAAATTATAAGAATTTTGGATTGCTGCCTTTGTGTCATTGTCTTTTCGAGACAGATCTAAATAGAAAACTAAACCAAACAAACTAGCACCGAGCTGTTTGATATCAGTCCATCTCATACTGAACTGGTCATTTGTAGACCTGTTATAATATTCTTTGCGGAAAATTTCTGACTGTCTCGTAACTTTTTCGCTTTTGGGCACGGTGGTGTACGACCTAAAGAATTTAACCGTAAATGTAAATCTAGATTATTTTAACATAAATATATCATCATCAGCCCATATACGTCCCACTGCTGGGCACGGGCCTCCTCTACCATTGAGAGGGTTTAGGCCTTACTCCCCCACGCTAGCCTAGTGCGGGTTGGCGGACTACACACCTAAGAAATTCCTAAGAACTTTTAGGTGTGCAGGTTTCATCACGATGTTTTCCTTCACCGTTAAAGTAATTGATAATTCATTGTGAATACATAACTTTGAAAAGTCAGAGATGTGTGCCTGGGGTTTGAACGCGAAACCGCCGAGATTCTCGACCACGCGCCTACACCTCAAGGCCATCACTTCTTTAACATACATACTATATAATATACAATATACCATTTGTTGCACAACATATTTACAATTGTATGTCTTTATGTGGGCAGAAATATAATTATACAATATAGTTTAGCCATTTGTGTTTTAACTACGTTAATTCCTACTATTATAAAAACGTCGGTGTAAATTTTTCAATGCCAAAGATATGTATAGAATATTGGAAGACATTTCAACTTTTTTGCGTCTTACATTATAAGCTACAATCATCAATATGATATTGACAACCTATAGCTTTCTCACGGTACGTTTTAAGTAAAAAAACTGTGCGAAAAATATAAACGATTGTAGTACTCGTGCCTTCACAAGGGTAAAGTATTGGCTCGTTACGTCACCAGCAGTCAGGTTAACACGTCCGCTCTCGCCACCGGCTCGCACAAGACTGAGTCCCCCACTACCCGTGTTCTGAGACTATTATACAAACACTACAACGATCATAAGACTTCTATTAATATTGCATAAACAAAAGTTAGGATATTCGGTCCTTAGCTACTATATATAATTATTTCATGCCGATCATAGTATTGTGAAAAGTATTAACACACCTGCCTATTTCATTTCAAGAAAGTGCTTAAAGCATTAAGTGTACCATTACAAAATTGTAATAAAGTGTAAATAAATTAATAAATATGTTAGGTATAGAACGGGCAATGCTTGGAGTTTCTCTGGTGGATAAAATTCGTAACGAAGTCATCCGCCAAAGAACCGGAGTCATTGACATTGCCCGCAAGATTAGCACGCTAAAGTGGAAGTGGGCCGGCCATGTTTGCCGAAGGTCAGACGGCCGGTGGAGCAGACAAGTGTTGGAGTGGAGACCGCGCTTAGGCAGACGTAGTGTGGGACGTCCTGCAGCACGATGGTCCGACGACTTTAGAAAGGTGGCGGGCAGCGGATGGATAAGGGCTGCTCAAGACCGGGATGGTTGGTGCCTACTTGGGGAGGCCTGCGTTCAGCAGCGGACGGCGATAGGCTGATATATAAATAAGATATATATAAATAAATAAATTAATTAATTAATTTAAATTACTATATTTAAATTCAACTCTACTTGTGAAACCGAGAAGTATAATTAATAAATAATATTAAAGCGTTAATAAACTTAGTAATTAATTGTGATGATACCGTGGAGGTTGCTAGTTCTAAAACTAAATTTACAGCACAGCACGTCTATGCATTAAACAAACCAAATGAAATTATGTTAATAATTAATTAGAATGAATAAAACACGGGACAAATGCAGCGTGCATACAATTAAACATTTCATTAGGTTTTGCGGGAGAGAGTTTTACTAAATTGTTATGTACTTCTATGAAAAAATACTGGAACTAGCGTATATAGCATAGACATAATATATAATTGCAATAGACTGCGTCGTGGTCTCGCGATACAAGTATGTGCTGTACGATCCAGAATCCCTGGATGCGGTTCCCAGGTAAAGCAGTGGTTTTGGGATTTTGCATTAAGAAATTCATTAGTACCAGCACGTTGTCTGGAATTGTGTCCGAGATATGACAACAGGCTCGCCCTCTATTATGTGGGACGAAAAAGCAATTGGCGAAATGTTGGTGCGGAAATGCATCTCTGTCTACTCCTTCAGGGAACACAGGAGGGGGGTTATGTATATATGAACCTATGTTATGGCAATTTTTTTAATTTTGTACCACAAATACGGATGAAAAAGTAATCCTCCTAATCCCCGTCAACAGACCTAAGTCCCTATTAAGGCCAACTTCTATCTGTGATTTCTAAAACCTAGATTCGAAAATAAATTGACATCAAGAGTACTAAAAAATTGAAGACATCAATCGAGATTTACGCGTAGCCTATTTCTTACGAACACACTGTTGGTTATCAGATAGGGCTATTTTGAAATAAATTTTGGACCATTTTCAGACTCTAAATTATTTGAATTATGTCAATGTACCTATCGTAGTTATAACAACTAAATGTTCAACAATTCTTTATAGATTTTGGAAACGAAGTTATCAGAAAGTTGTGGTAGTCTTTTATAAAAATAAGTATAAAATACAATTCTTAGTAACTAAAGTTATATTAAACTAAACTAGGACAATTAGTGGTAGAAAATTAAAGCTTTAAACTTAAATTAATCAGAATCGATTAGTTAAGACGTGAGAGATTAACAAAGAAAATTATTTATAAATTTATTATACTAGTAAAATATTAAAAATCTTAACTAGCTGGACTAATACTATAAGCTTTTTTTACTTCATCTCCACCCTAGAGCAGTGTACAATCTTTATTAATTTATCTAATTACCTACTTAGCTTTCAAGGAAATCCGAAGATTATCTCTGATTAATTATTCCTTGGTAACTTTCAAGCAATATGAAAGAAACTATTTGATAGAAAAGTTTTTATGGATCCTAGATATATTGTTTGACCGTTGTCTCCCAACTATTTTAGTTGCGACACGATGCCGTTAGACTTGGAGAGCAGAAAAAATCTTGTTTTACAACTTTAATTAAAGCGAATAGCCAACAAGGTTCCCTAAGTCGGTCGGCCCCTAATGAAATTGTTTGCTAATTTGTTGTTTCGCCGAAGATCTTTTACTCCTTTGAAAAAATCTTAATTAATGCTCTTTGTCCTAAGAGCAAAATTAATTTCCATTTATGTTCACTGTTGTTCAGTGTCATGATTGGCATGTCGGATTAATTTTAGGCGAGCATTGTTGAATCATCATCATCATCAGCCCATATACGTCCCACTGCTGGGCACGGGCCTCCTCTACTATTGAGAGGGTTTAGGCCTTAGTCCACCACGCTGGCCTAGTGCGGGTTGGCGGACTACACACCTAAGAAATTCCTAAGAACTTTTTAGGTGTGCAGGTTTCATCACGATGTTTTCCTTCACCGTTAAAGCAAGTGATAATTCATTGTGAATGCACACATAACTTCATTGTTGAATAAAGAAGTATTATTTATTTGATATTTCTTGAGAGTAGCGATAAGGCTTTGAGTTTTAGGCGCGGAGTCGAGAATCTCGGCGTTCGCGGATTCAAATCCCAGGCACAAACCTCTGACTTTCCAAAATTATGTGCCAATGACAATAAATTATCTTGTGCTATAACTGTGAATGAAAACATAGAAAGGATACATGCACACTTAAAAGTTCTTAGGAATTTTTTAGTTACGTAATGCGATAACCCATACTAGGCCAGCGTGGTAGTCAAAGGCTTAAAACCTCTAAGTTTTAGAGGAGGCTCGTGCCAAGCAGTGGGACGTATATGGGCTGATGATGATACTTGAACGATTTTAGCTCTTCATTAGATTGTGTATAAGGTTTCAGTGGTATTCGATAATAGTCGAGTTAAATTAGTAAATAAAACATAATGTCATGCCTGTATCCTCTACGAGGCCGGCAGAGGTATGTTTCTATATCTAACTTTTTTCATTAATGTATCCATATATGTACATAGTTGTAATCCTATCGTTCTTCAGGACAAATTTCCTAGCTTCGTGCACCCGATTGAAAGCGGGATGGGTTACTTGTATTCCTTATAAGAAAATGAAGCTATATTTTGTATAGATGACAAAGATAATTTAAATATATTTTCTAAATTTTCAATGAAATTATTTTATTTTAAAATGAAAATAAAATAAATTTTTTTAATGCAATGAAAACGAAGTCGTTGTCACTAGAAATTAAAATATTGGCCTTCCAATTTCATTAAGCAATTAAATTTATAGTTAAACAAATATTTAAAATTGCATTGATAATTTATTAACGGAGTCAATGAGTTCGTCTGTTTTTAATGATAACAAGACTTTTTTTAAATCTGGCAATGTCTGATTTTTTTTGTTATAATTTTCACTAGAATTTTCATTTTTAATAATGCTACGGCAAAGTGACTGTAAATGGGTATTAAACACGGGACCTATCGCACGACTTGGCTGCAGGGTCACTAGGTAGTCAATCTTAAGTTTATGGTTTCACAATAAAAAAAAGGTTGAAATACTTTTTAAACCAGCACTTAATATTTCTATTCCATCATTAATCTCTGCACCTCGGTAATGCCCTTTTTATGTTGCCATAGAATGCGAGCTAGCTAAATAAATGGACCGTCTTATTAGTTGATAAAAACTATGAGTGTTCAGAGTAATTCACGTAACAAAGCAGTTTATCTAGTTGTCTCAAAAGAACGAAAATATAGCTCTCTTTGGCACCGGCCGCCTCATTCATTCGCCGACAAAGGAATTCGACGTAATTTTGTGGCTACCTAAGTGGTCTCACACGCTTGGCCGACAGTTTTACTTCGTGCAGCATTGGCACCACCTATATTATGTAACGTTAAATGTGGTATGAGAGGAATTTTCTGAAACGCTAGCTTTATTTGATACGTTTTTCGTGGGTTTTTTTTACTTATGGGTTTGCTTGCCGTTTTATAATCGATTTCATTTTCATTGTCAATGAGGAGTAGTATGATAAAAAGTATTGTTTTCATCCAATGGAAGTTTTTGTTATTATTTCATTAAATAGTAACAAAAACGATAATACGCCCAAACATATTTATGATTTTCGCAAAACGGCACTTCTTGTCAGGTTGCTCAATTAACTATGACAATTTTTTGTTATTTCTTAAAGACCTGGAGTGTTTTATGTAGTTTGTTTGTAAACTGCGAAAGAAAAATGGACAAGAGATGGCGTGGTTGACGATTGTGAAGTTCAGCTTGTGCTTGTGCAGTTTTCGACAAAGCCGTTAAATTAAATTTAATTGTATCGCTGCTAATCGAGCCTGGTATATTACCAACCTAAGAATTACAGGACCATAACATAAGGAAACATTTAAGAAAGGAAAAATGATGTCCACTGAAGCAGAAATCCGTAACATCGACAAATCTGGAGCGAGCATTCAAAAATAGATTTCACCAAATATGATTACGTGGAATAAAAATAATCCCCTAAAAAAGGTAAAAATGTTATTAGGACTAACGAGATAGCCTTTTCCACTCCGATGCGTGTACGTGTAGCTCGTCCATTGCTGAATTCGATAAATTTTGGGGTTCCTTGTCGGAATTAAGGACACGATTACCCTTATGCGTCGATGCGGAAAAGACTTAAACTGCAGTATCTTTGTGGCATCTTTATGAGGTAAATTTCCTGTGCTTTAGATTGTTCCGAGCATAAAATTTTAACAACAGAATCAATTAGTTACAATTAATGTGCGTATGCTATAAAAATGTGTTGGAATAAAATGTTTATCGGTTTGATTTCCTAACCCAGACTGTATTAAAATTGGTCGTGAAGCAAAATCTGTTGAATTTTCAAGTTTTACTGAGATAAATCGGATAAATCGGAATAGAACTTAAACTTCTTCTAGTAATAATTAAAATACGTTCGATAGCTTGTTCAGACTATGTATGTACATTGACTAAATTTAGTGTATAACCTTTTTCGATCTTCTTTATTTGTATCTACGGAACCTGGCATGTCGTGTGCTGTACATTCTTGATGATTTCCAGTGGACATCCGCTGGTCGGCTAGTTGGGAGTACTCGTGTTCTATTTTAATTAAAACTAGGTTAAATTTTATTCGTACCGCTCCAGCGAACCGATCGCTTTTAGTGATTTTTCCAATTCATATTTTTTTTCAAAGTTATATAACATTTTCACAGATTTAAATTAAAACACCGTGTTTACTTTCTTTTCCTACTTTCGTATCAGTTTGGTAACTTAGAAGGTGCACTATATTAAAATGGATGAGTTATAGTAGGCTTACTTTATTATTTCATACTTATTTCCTACTTGCAAATGATGGTAAAGCGGACCTGTTGGCAACGTGTACTATAATGAGCTGTTCTTATTCGGAAAACTTTTGTATCGATATTATAAACTATTTCTTGATTGTAAAAAAGAAACGCTAGAGTTTCTTGCCCGTTCTTCTCTAGTGATGACTGCCTTCCGAAGAGGGTGGTAAAATTTTGAAATGATCTAAGTGACGTATTTGAAATTTTATAGATTGACTAAATAGTAATTAATGGCTTTTCATTTCATATTATTCGGGCACATTTCCAGACTCCGAGCTGCTTCTGAGAATGAATGTCTGAAAACCCAATAACACTTTGCCCGACCCGGGAATCGAACCCAGGTCCTCTAGATCGCACGGCACATACTTGTACCGCGAGACCACGAGGCAGTCATAAAATAATCATAAAACTTATTTTAACAAGCTATTCGATCCGGCCTGTTCAATATCACAATACATATAAACCTATCACAGCTCAGATGGATTCTGAATGTTTGTCACGTGTTAAAGTCTCACGTTTATGGTTGCTACCCAGTCAGATAACACAGACGGTCACGTGTAGTTTCCCCGGTCACCTTTCAAGGCCCATAATCCTAACAAAACATTCACGTTTTATATTATGTACACTTGATTTCTCAGAAGCTACAAATTGCCTCAGTAGGGTATTTAGGTCATATACCTATTTAATACAAGGGAATAAATTTATAAAATTTGAGAGTCTCGTCAGCCCCTAGAGTTTTGCGTGCGATGGAGGTCTACGGTTCGATACCGGGTCGGGCAGTGTAATTATTTGTTTTGTCTCATCAGAAATTCTTTTGGAATTGTAAAAATAGGTTCAAAAACGATAAAGTTGAAATAAAACATAGTTCATAATGAAGTTTCACTTAGTTTGACGGTAAAGGAAAACATCGTGAGGAAACCTGCACACCTAAAAGTTCTTAGGAATTTCTTAGGTGTGTAGTCCGCCAACCCGCACTAGGTCAGCGTGGTGGACGTAAATGGGCTGTTGATGATGATAATGATGAAGACATAGTAAGAAGTAAACTGTCCTGGGATACAACATTGTTTACTTATACAAGAATACAATAAAGTATGTTTGTGTGACCTCCTGCCTCAAACATTCATAATAAACATTTTATTAGCACCCAAAATAATAATAAATACATCCAACACATACATAGTTCTGACCCCACATTAACATACGAGTCTTGTGTCGTGGCTATCAGAAACTACGACTTTTCGGTCGCACAAACACCCAGACCCGAAACAAATATTTGTGGATAACAAACATTTGCCTCGGTGGGAGGATCGCATCAGCCCCTCGTTTCGCAAGCTGGTGTATAGCCAACTGCATCACGGGGCTGTCAATGAAATAAACTCTACCACTTACCGCTTTCATTATTACGCTTGCATTACCACACACATACTGGGCATACTGATGTGCCTATAAATGTATTCAGTTGTCATCGATTATATTAATGAAAGCTTTAAGATTATTTGCAGCGGCAGAAAGCGCGGGCTAGCCCCCCCCCTCCCCTCACGCCGACGTAATAAAATCTTGAACATCTGCTTTCTAATTAGAACGGGTGGCTGGTGCCAACTCGATATAAGCACAAATATACAGCGTCCCCTACGTATTTGTAAAATAAGTGGCGAGTATTGCAACACTGGCAACTGTGATTATAATTTAATTAAATATTGCTTTTGCATTTTGAATATTATGATTGTCTATACTAAATAAATAAAATAAAATAAAATAAATAACTTAAAGAGACTTTTCGGCCTCGTAAACACCTAGACCCGAAACAAATATTTTTGGATCACTCAAACATTTTTCTCGTTGCGGGGATCGAACTAACGGCCTCTCCTTCCGCAAGCTGGTCACTAACCAACTGCACCATATGGCTGTCCAATATACCTAAAAATAATATAGTTTTATATTTTTGCTAATATTAGAAATACAGTGAGCCAGCTTGTCATGTGTTTTCCATATTTTACCAAAATATTGATATACACAATATTTATTAAAATATTTAGGCGTTTATTAAAACATTAAATTTATAATAAGCTTCTACATGCATAGGTATTTACCTATAAAAGCAACAGTATTGTCAAGTATCAAAAACAAAAAAGCGCTCTCACGACACATAGCACTGAAATAAATGTTGTGGATCTGTGTCTGTCCCCGTGCATGGATTTAAACGTGGCTATTAGTTTACAGCCGTCTTCTTACCGACTGCACCACGGCGGCTGTCAAAGCAAGAAAAATGTCACGCTTTACGAAATTTATTCGGTACAAAACCTGCTCGATTTTGTTTAGCTACTTTATTTGGACTGGACTCTGAGACAAGTTTATAGATCTCATGGCATAAATTGCCGTAGGGTATCACAGGTTTAATTTCTCTACTTTGAAAAGTGTAGTTTATCGTCAGTTCTGAGTAACAGCATGGGGTTTGGTAATGGGTTAGCCAAAATGGCCTTTAAATATAGCGATAATACACCTTTGTCTACTCTTAACTTACTTAAAGAAATGACATTTCATATTGCTTAGGGGAGTTCTTGTGACGTTTCGTCTCCACAGCGATGATACGTTTTGAAGCGGTAATATCTTATTTAAACTGACTATTCAGAAGTACTTGTCAATTTGAAAAAAAAAATTTTTGACTTTGACTGCTAAGGGAATTTAGGGCTTAAAATGAAGTGGGTATAAAATATACTGTATTCCATTGAATACGACGATAGCCTTCTTAATTTTTTTTCGCTTTTTGTGACATTTCTATGATGCATAGGTACCTCTTTAAACCGTTTTTTTCATATTACACTTCAAATAATAAAAGTATACACACATACATACATATGTACATAATCTCATGCCTGCATTCCTCGAAGGGGTAGGCATGATATGTGAAATCTGCACCCACATACCATCAGGTATTTATAAGTCCCTCGTAATAGAGGGTGAGCCTAATGTCGTTTTTTCGGGCACATTTCCAGACTCCATGCAGCTACCGATAATTTTCCAATGGAAAATTCCAATAACACTGCCCGACCCGGGAATCGAAGAAGGGACCCCTAGATTGCACGGCACATAACGTGCTAAGAGACAATGAGGTAGCCTAATAAAAGCACTTGCAATAAATTATACAACTGCAAGAAAAATCACCATAACACGATCAAAGCCCCACTCAAACTCAATTTAATTCGCAGCGACTGTACGCCAGTCGCCTTACATAATCTGTTATTGCAGACAGGACGCGTTAATACACGAAGCCAGTATTTCATTTTAAAGAATTAAGTCGACTCCCGCGGCGAGAGTGTTAATAAAGAATTTTCGTAAGGCCGTGTACGGTGTGGGGCGACTTTGGAATTTGCAAATTTAATTAAAACGTAAGTGAGCATACTTGGGGCGGGACTGTTCAGTTTTAGGTTTTAAGGGCATAAGATGACTTTTTTAATATACGATAGTGTTAGATTTTAATAATCTTTAGTTTCTACGATGAAGAAATCGCTGGAGTTGATGTTTCGGTATATAAAATTAAAATATATGTGACGTGATTATTTAAATGTTTATGTACGTTTTCAGCCTATATACCACACGTGCCTCTTTTATGGTAAAAGGTATTAAAGGCTTAAAATAACAGTAAGAGTGGTGTGGGGTCGTAAACTATGTAGATGAAAGAGTAATCAACACATACATGGTAAGGTAATAAGTAAGGTAACGTTTCATATACCTATAATAGAAACAAAAAACAATGCATCTGCGATTTCAAACTTAATAAAATAAAGAATTAATAGATATTTAAATGTTTTATAATTTACTAGCTGACCCGGCAAACGTTGTTTTGCCATACATATAAAATTCTCGTGTCGCGGTGTTTTTTTGCAAACTCCTCCGAAACGGCTCGACTGATTTTTATGAAATATTATGTGTATATCGTAGGTAGGTCTGAGAATCGGCCAACAGTTAAGGGTTTAACATTTAGGGGTATGATTATTTTTTTTCTATTGACCTAACGTTTTTATGTTTTATGATTCAGCATTGATAAATTATTATAATATTAAATTTTCACCCTTCTTTTTGATGAACCTCTATTTTTTTACTGGCCATTCAAATTTTTAAACAAAAAAATATGGCCAAAATCTGTATAGAGTAAAATTTTATATGTATATTCAGTAAGTCTGAGAATAGGTTGTTATCTATTTTTTATACCCTTAGGTGTTAAGGGGGGTCCAACCCAAAAGTTATTTTTTATGTTGTGGACATTTTAGTTTTTAGTTTTTTTATGATTCAGCATTGAAAAATACATACAACCCCAAATTTTCACCCTTCTACGAACAACACCTGTATTGTAATCGCAATTTTTATAGCTTTTGCCCGCGATCCCGTCCGCGTAGACTACAGGGTTGGGTGCAGAAAGATAAATAATAAGTGAATCTATAAATCGTTCCTCAAGTGCCCAAAATGGCACTTACTGAATTAAGAAAACGGTGCCTATGTCCTTTTTTAAGGTCCCGTTTTTATCCATCACATCAAATCACCCAAATCGATCAAATGGTTTAGGCGTAAAAGTAAAACTCTGAAAGTTATTTTCGTATTTATAATATGTTTATCCCATTGGAACATCACATTTTCCCGGGATGAAACATAGCCTATGTTACTTCACAGGGTCTTATTTATGTTCATACCAAAAAAAATGTTATGTCTATTGTCTTTTGAGTATCGTCACGTGAATAACATTACTCAACAATTTTCTTAACACCAAGTGCATTCCATTGCATAGTTGAGTGTTTTAGATTTCAAAGCGTGATGACTACCGAGCCCGCCTTCGTTTGTAAATTGTAAACCAAGGAGTTTAAAAATAAATTTCTGAACGCACGTATAAATATTTGACAACCAATAAATATGTCAATCCCTTTTTATTACTGGCACTATTCTACATGTTTAAAATCCAAAATACGCAATTATTCGAATATTGTGGATATATGTTGTCGATTCCAAACCTTTATTTAAATACGTTCTTTAATTTGAGGGGACCATTAACCGTATTGATGGGATAAACATAAAATGTCTGACAGGATATTAGATAGAACAGTTTATATGAGAAAAATGGCGCTGTATGTGAAAAAAGATTTTCCCGCTTTTCTGTTGACATTTTTCCTGAATTTTCTTTGCTATAAACCTCACGGAGCCCGAGACCTTTCCAACGAATGCAAAACCGTGGAAATCGGTTCGCGCGTTCTGGAGTTATAGCGTCAGGGAGGAAAACCCGACTTATTTTTATATAGTAGATAAGCAATAAAACAACTTTTTTAATATTATGATACATAATATGTACATAATATGTATAATTTTGTTGATAATAATACAATTATTTGAAATCCTGATAGACCTCATGTACGTTTGTAACCCATCTCGCAGATAGTTTATAACTTCAATTAACTTACAGAATAAATATGACTCGATAATTTTCACTCAAAACCAACTTATTTATCTCCTTCCTTCATAAGAAGGTGGGCTCACGGTAAAACCCAGCAAAGTAACTTCACAATAAACGCTGCTTTACACTGTTTCAAGTAAACGCTCTCACGACTTGAAGAAAATGATGAGAGCCGGTCGGACGGTCCTTTTTATCCGAGCTTAGCGTTAACCGACTTAGTCCCCCAGATGTGTTGAGGAAGTGCAAATGCAAACTAATTCAATCAACAGCTGCGGGCGGTAAAGGCACTCCGTATCTATTTAGTCGCAAGTAACTTGGAGAATTAGTATGGGTCTCGTGTGCGATATATTTAGGTATGGGTATCTAGGTCCATCTTTTTCTGATTCTTCGTGGCCCGATAGATTATTTAAATCATACATCAAGAAACATGTTTGTGTGTAAAATGTTTCGGATTTGGATCTTAGTGAGACTGAAAAGTCTCATAGATTCCTATCAAACGTATATCTTAGATCGTAACGGGCCATGCCGTCTTATGGCAAGCTAACATAATGGACTGCTACCGTCAGTGACGTTATGATCTGATATGTCTAAGTATAGCGGAGCTATATCCCTAAAGTTTTCGTAAGAAAACCATAACCAAATAATCCTAATATAATAAATAAATATTCATACACCACTCGCAGACAAAGCAGGAGCACACGGCGAAAATACTTGTATAATTTTTTTTTTTTTTTTTTTTTTTTTTTTTTTTTTTTTTTTTTTTTTTTTTTATTCTGGCACGGCAAAGTGACCCCATTGCACCTGATGGTAAGCGCAATGGAGTCCAGAAAAAGTGCCGACCAGCGAGAGATGATGGTCTCCCGTTGGTCGACACAATCATGCCGGCCGAATACCTCTTCACCATATTGTGAAGAAGTTTGGGGGACTATCAATCATGGCGATCAAAGGACCGACCGCGACAAACCGGCCAAAAAATGCCGGCACGGTCATCCTTTCACCATGATTGAAGCCCCCCCGAAAACCGGATATACACTGGCTGATCCCGGAACGCGGCACACTTGCATGTGCCACTATGGCGGGTTTTACGCCCTGTGTACGGTGGTCGCCATCCGGGCGGATACGAATATCCTACCACCAGCAAAAGATATTTTATAGACAGTTGCAAAATGAGTCATTTCAATTTCTAGATAAATTACAAAGAACATCAACTTCTCGGAATATAACGCAGACTCCCCCTTTTATGGTACTTAAGATACAGTACAATGAGAATAATGAGTGTGGAGCTGCCGTCCGAAGCAGTTACGTGGAGGTACGTTTGATGTACGCATCGGCAAGACACAGCGCCACGTGTTGTAGATTTCTAAAGTTTGCGAAGTTAAGGATAGTGGACCTTGAGCAAATTATATAAAATTTTCTATTTACAAAAAACAATCAACTAAAGAATCACTCAAATGTTGGATGGAAGAAAAGAAATTAATTAATTTATTAAAATCTTTAAGGTTTATTTTTATTTTTGGCCATTGTCGCAATTAAAAACGGCCTTGGTATTTGGTAAAAGAAAAGATGTTGCAATTTTACAAATGCTCCAATTAAAAAAAAAATGGATTTCGTGTAAGCTCACAATCTTTGTCACCATGGGCTGTTATTTGGAATCGTTTGAAGATCAAAGTAATATAAGAAACAGATCTCCGTAAAACTTAAAACATTAGATAACCTAACACGACGTTCACGATGATTATCCCATAAGTCTAGCTTTACGTTAATTACAGACTTTTTATCACGAAATTCTGAAGATAGTCAAGTTAGAATATCATCTTAGAAATGAACCCACAGATTATAATATTTTACTCGTATAGATGGAACAACACAAGACTATAGCAATTGAACCTTGTGGCGCAACACAGGGTGTGATAAGTATGTCTGCTGAAAACACTCGTATTTCTGCATTGACACAGGAGCGTTAACATTTTTCATTATTCATAGAAATTCATTGCAATGGGATTGTTTATGACATTAATATAAATCTACCGAGCGATAATTATTATTTGAATACGTCTGAGACCATTACTGCTAGCGGTATTATCTTGGCAGTTAGAAATGTCGTAGCTGCAAACTTTATACTTACACTTTATTAAGATTTTTGAAAAAAATTGCTCTATGTTCCATATTAGATGTGTACGTTTATCCTCAGGTATATAAACTGCTGTCCGCTACCCTTTAAGATGCTCCGTATAAGGGGCAACCTTATTAGTTCTTGGGTATATTTTCAGAATCGACGCTGCTATTAAGAATATCCTACCTAAAATACAAAAGAACCGAACTGAGACCAAACGATCACACACCGCGCTCTTATGGTGCGGTATAACTAAAGACACGTCAATTATCCTACTATGGAATGGAAAAACAATGTTTAAATTCAAATAAACATTTGAGTTAATGCGATAAATTTAGGGCAAGATATTATTAGGTCTGCATTTGTAGAACAGCAGTATTTTTCAAAAGACTTATATTTCATGAGGTTCTCGGATTATACATATATACAAATTTATTGGTAAATGTTGTGTTTATCAACCTTCAGCATGGCTATTATTGCGAAAATATCTGATTTATTTATTGCTTAAGATCTGACACGATTTTGTAATATATTAACTCATCTAACCCGCACGACTCTAAGATAGACTAAGCCCTCAGTCTCTCATACATATGATCAACCAATCAACCTCAGTGCAACACATTCTGCTCCTTACTAGGCGATATAATAAACGTCTATTTCCCGTAGCACGCGCAAACCGAGTAAGCCATTAAAATCCGTTCTGTTTTCAATACTCCCAAACGTTCCGCATGACGGCCCACAATTGCTGCATTCGGAAACACAAATATAAGAAGTGACGGAAATACTACGTGGAGGCCGGCGCGTTCGAGTGGCGAACACCGTTTCATTACTACGACGGAATTGAAAATTGCTTTTTTTCAAACTCCAAGTCGAGTGCGCATTTCTTCTTAAAGGACTGGTTATTATTGAATTTAAATCACTTGTATCCACAGTAAGAAGGCAAGTATTGACGAACTGTATAGAGTTTTTGTGTATACAAGCGGTCCCTATATCTTAAACCTGAAAATTAATCATATCAAATTTAATAAATATAAGCTAATTTTAATACATATAGGTAGTTTTAGTTACAAGACTTTTTACTTTTCCTTTTTTTATTTGTTTTAATTTTGTTTAAAGTGTATTTGTAAATTTAATTTATTATTATGTTTTCTGCTTTCATTGCCTGTCACAAAATATAGTGTTTAAATGTCATGCGTACCTATAACTTAAGTGATTACATTGTATTATATTTTTAAGAATACCTTTTAATCAGTTGTCTGTTGTATGTAATTACTTTGTTGGTGTGCTAAACAAATAAAATAAAATAAATAAAATAGGATGGCACGCACGGAACAGATTGTCGAAGGTACATGTGAAAACCCACGTTTCGCCAGCTATGTCCCACGTAAAAGAGGCGAGCCTGATGCCGTGTACGTGGCAAATTTCTACATTCTGTGCTGCTATTGAGATTGTAAACCTAACGAAAACACCCTTAACACTTTGCCTTATTGAGGAGTCGAAGCCAGAACCTCCAGAATGCACGGCTCACTAGTACCACGACATAATGAGGTACTCAATAATATATTTTCAAAAATAAAAAACATCCATGTTATATCAATGTGCGACTCACCAGACAGATTTGGCGGATATTTTCTTTCTTTTAACCAGTAATGGAGTCTTATTTTAACTTGAACTTGGACCCCAAGATCGCAAGGCACACGTTTGGGCTCCAGACCACAAGGCAGTCAAATGAATGTTGTAAAGTTATAAAACAACAGACGTTCATAATACTATGCAGTACAAAAGTCATATTTCGACCACATTTCCAGACTCCGTGCTGCTACTTAGAAATTACTAATGAATTTCTAGATACACTGTCGTGAGACAACAGACAGTCTAATACGACGAAGCCTGTCAAAATAAAGGCTTTATGATCCCCGCTTTAAAGTTATACCAACATGCATCAAACACGAATTGGCTTTAAGGAACGGCATATTAATTGCGTCGGCGCCTCGACCTCGTTTCTTACTAAGACACCCGGCCATTGAGAATCGCGCGGCCATAACGGAAACTTTGGATCACGGCCAAATGACTTAATGGTTGATAAGCTAAGGTTAATTTAGCTTTGTTTCTTACGGTATATTAAATTTAACCAAAAAGTCGGTCGGTTAGTAAGCTAATGCCTTTGCACATACAATGATGCCAGTCAATCTGTAGGGCTGGATTTCTTAACTCACGATTCGACGATCTGTGTTATAATTCCCATCAGTTTTCATCTCCCCTTACTTTATTAGTCCAGTCCATTTTTTTATTCTATTCGTTTTAGTTATAGGAATCGAGCTTTTTGCCATTGAGCGACAGCCCCGTGGCGCAGTTGGCTAGACACCAGCTTGTGAAACGAGAGGCCGCGGGTTTGATTCCCGCACCGAGACAAGTGTTTGTGTAATTCACAAATATTTGTCTGGGTGTTTGTGGGACCGAAACGTCTCTCGTAGTTTCTGATACGACACAAGACTGGATCTTAGTGTGGGGTCAGAACTATGTATGTGACTGTTGGGTGTATTTATTTATCGGTCTCATTTTCAGATTCCATGCTGCTACAGACAAATGCCTGATAAAATCCCCCAGCCTGGAACCAAATCTGGGGACTCCAGATCGCGCGACTCACAGTCGTACCGCGGGACCAAAGGAGCTTATGCCCTGTACAATTATTTAAGCCAAAGCACCTTTATTACCTACAGTTACTTAACAAGACGCATCATTATACTGGATTTATATCCGGGATAATGTTTCTAAAGGGTGCTCAGGGTTGGCATTTGGAGATGGCAATAAGGAGTGCAAAATTTGGTTTAAATTTGGGAAGTTAATTTATTTATAGTAATATGCTTTAAATCGTTGCAGCTGGTTGTCGCTTTGTGGACTAGTCATATGTGTGATTTAGTATTTAAATATTAGTATTTGCTTGGTTGGTTAAGTGAGCCTCTAACGACGCTTGCCATTTTTGAATTAGAATACTTTACACAACTAAATACAATTTTCGCAATCAATTTCGATTTTCATAAACTTTTTTTTAATATCACCAAATCAAAAAACGTTTTTCTTTTCCGCTTAATATTTGGTAAAAAAAAATACCTTGCAAAAAAACTAAATCATCATCAGCCCAAATACGTCCCACTGCTGGGCACGGGCCTCCTCTACAACTGAGAGGGTTTAGGCCATAGTCCACCACGCTGGCCTAGTGCGGGTTGGCGGACTACACACCTAAGAAATTCCTAAGAACTTTTTAGGTGTGCAGGTTTTATCACGATGTTTTCCTTCACCGTTAAAGCAAGTGATAATTCATTGTGAATACACACATAACTTCGAAAAGTCAGAGGTGTGTGCCTAGGGTTTGAACCTGCGACCGCCGAAATTCTCGACCGCGCGCCTAAACCTCGAGGCCATCACTGCTTTTAAAAAACTAAATGTTGGGTATAAATCATAAAATCCCCTCCTGCTCCCCTATTTCAAATTCTTTGCTATAAATACGAGTTATCTAAAGTTATTATCCAAAACAATTCACTTACCGAACAAATATTCACGAAACACGACGTATTTCACTGTAACAGCCCTGTAAGAAGGAAACGGATAAGGATTTTACAAGTGCTTAGCCGTACAAGAGAAAGAAAAATTGCCCAGGAAGTTAGGCTTAACTTGAGCTGCGATGTAATCGCACTGAAATATGATCGTCAACCCGAGACTTTGAATAATTATGAGCAGTTTTAATTAAGTATTTTACATATTTTTGTTTATAATTATTGTTTTAAATTGCTAATGTTAGATGGTTTTTTGTGCTAAAATGATTATTGCATATTGCAATGAGACATATTTGCATATTTAATTTAACCTTTCGACCGAAGCATTTACATCCATGCCTACTTAACATAGGTGTTGGTTATATGTTAAAGTTAATGTAAATATATATGTGTGTAGGTATATATTATGTTGATGTAAGTAATAATGGCCTCGAGGTTTGAACCCGCCGTCGAGAATCTCGACGGCGGGTTCAAACCTCAGGCACACATTTCTGACTTTCGAAGCTATGTGTGTATTTACAATGAATTATCACGTATTTTAACGGTAAAGGAAAATATCGTGAGAAAATCTGCGTGGGAAGAGCATTGGGTACTTAAATTTATAAAAATGCACCCGGGTGCAGTTCACACACCTCACAGCCTCACAGGTAGTCTTCTACAAACGTGACGTAAGTTTTCATTTCATTACTATTAATAATTGTTTATAATAATATAATTGGCACTTTGTCATAATACAAACACATAACCGACCGAACATAAGAATTGAATAGTCATCGTACATTTGAAAATTGTGTTCGAATAAAGAATCCCTTTACAATAAAACCTTCTGTAAATATTCAGAATGGAATAAAAATTCATACTTCAGTAAGTCACAATGGATGGCGGGGCTCTTTGTACCGCGCTTGCTTCGGACACGGTTCAACATGACAACTGGCTGGATCGCTTGCTTTTTTTTCTTTACTGGTTTCATCGTTTTCTTGTTGTTGAGTGGGGGTATTTCCAACCAGCATGCAAAGTTACAAAATATGTGACGAGTGCAGTGCGGTACATAGAAGTATTGGGAAGGAGGATTAAGATCTTAAGTCGTAGTCTTCGAAATAAGATTGGTATGATGTTATACAGTATTTTTTTTATGTGATCCCCAAATATTTGTTTCGGTTCTGGGTTTTTGTGAGACCTAAAGACACAAAATTCGTGTCTAAGTGTGAGGTCAGAACTATGTATGTGACTATTGGGTGTATTTATTTATTAAATTCAGCAATGAGACGCACGTGTTGATGTAATTTTTTTGAATCGCCACATCAAAGTAACAGTCTCATAGGCTTTATCCGAGTATGTATCCGCAAATGATCTGATGGAATAATTAAGCGTCCTAATGTGCTATTTAATTCAATTACAGACGAAGCAATCAAATTTAAATTACGTTTCATCTGAGCTTTAAATATAATATAATGTTTATTATCCTCTGTGATCATCTTCAATACTATCACACGAAACATTGTTTAATGAAGAAATAAATCCCGAGAGCATCAATTGTTATTTGTATTCCTATTTTAGAACAAATTTGATATAACAAGGACTCGAAAACTAAGCTATGAAATTGAATACACTTTCTTTCTGTCTCGAGTGGGTTGAGAGGTTCGATTATTTCCACTCATATTTTTGATCGTCAATTGTGAAGTACGTGTGTTGTTTTGGTTGTGAACTCAGCGTCTTATGTCAGTGATTCTTTTCTTTAGTGGATGTTAATGCTTTGTCATCATCATCATCAGCATCATCTGTGTTTCGTCCACTGCTGGACACCCCTATAACTCCGGTTTGGGTACGCTAGGAGATAAAAGAGTAGATGATAAAAATTAAAAAGTAAATACAAATTGTAAATGGTTCATGTAAGGGATTAGTAAGGATTGCTTCATAAAATCATTTTACTTCTGCAAATAGAAGGATTTGTTTGAAAACTAATTACAGTCGCTACCAGGCTTAATTTAGCCGTTTATTTTTTAAAATTTATTAAAAAAGAATAAAAAATAATGCTCTGTCAACTTACTAATAAATAAATCCTCCAAAATAACTAAGCACCAAGACCGAAATATCGCACCCCACTCCGTTGAATCCATAACATTTTTTCACAATTTATAAATTTTCCCGTATCAAGAATTTATTCGCGGCACGAAATCAGTTGCCCTTACCATTAGCCGCGTGCTCGATCGTAATAGGAACCCTCTCGGCCGTTTACCATACGTTGAAGATCACAAATCAGGGTTTTATCGCCAGAGTCCGGTGCAGGAAACTATGTATCATAAGTGGGCCATCGATCCGTAACGGCTGGGATTTATTGCCACCAGCCTCGGCGGAATGCCCCGATGTACCGCGGCTGGATGTGGCAAGGATGATGAATGATTGCCTCGTGGTCTGGCCGTGCAATAGTGCAGGGCGATCTAGAGGCCCTGGGTTCGTTTTGCGTGTCTCATCCATCAGCCGAAAGAGGTCCACTGCTGGACCCTATGTCCTCTCCCAATTACTTCCTCAGCATTGAGAGGTTGCCACTTGCCAAGCGAGTTAGCGAGCGCAGGAGGTGATTCGCGTTGATGACGCGTGTCTGGCAAGGTGTAATTAGGTTGTCGTCACGGAGTCTGGAAATAAATACGCAAAATGGTAATATAGTCCCACGTAATAGGGGGCGAGCCTATTGCCGTTTTTCGGGCACATTTTCGACTTACGTGGGACTCATGCTTGGCGAAATGTGGGTGCAGAAATGCACCTCTGCCTACCCCTTCGGGGAATACAGGCGTGAGGTTATGTATTTATGGTAATATAATATGGTAGCTCACCCTTTGTTCCGTAGGTTTTCAAACACAATTTACAAAACAGGTGTGCAGAAATCTACAAAGGCGTATTTGTACATCCACGTCATTTCTTCTCTTCTCATATATTTTGAAAAGGTAATTATTTTATTGAAATTTCTTTGCATCAAAAAAACGAACAGGCGATAAAAATATCCAAAGTTTATTTTTAACTATTCATACGTGATTGAATTTCCTTCATCACTTCCATCCCGTCTATCTCCATAATGCCTTCCACACCATCGGTATTGGTGTCATTTAAGCCCAAAATAAAACGAACTTCGCCTATATTGGCCATATAAACAGTGTTTTGATGTTAGTTCGGGAATACATCTCGGGCTTATGATGAAATCTCACAGACTTATGTACTTTATAATACAATTTATTTTATGGACAAACTTCGTGGGTTTTATGGTGGGAGTTAATATTGTATTGATATATTCCTATATTTCCATACTCTATCTTTTTAAGGCTTTTTTATTGAGTCCATTTGTGTCTAGGGTGGATGTATGATTCAAAGATTGAGAAGAGAAAGGTCATGGTTACATTATACGTCATACCTATTAATGAGATCATCATTAGCCCATGTTCCAATACTGGGAGCGGGCCTCCTCTACAACCGAGAGGGTTTAGGCCTTAGTCCACCACGCTGGCCTAGTGTGGGTTGGCGGACTACACACCTAAGAAATTCCTAAGAACTCTTAGTTGTGCAGGTTTCCTCACGATGTTTTCCTTCGTCGTTAAAGTAAGTGATAATTCATTATAAATAATAATTTGAACCCACGACCGCCGAGATTCTCAACCACGCGCCTAAACCTCGAGGCCATCACTACTTATTAATGAGATGGAATAGGAGAATTAAAACCTAACATTGGCTTTGAGTAAAGTTTTATTAAGCATTCGCCTTAGAATTTTGAATTTTTCGTTTCCGTCAATCTGCCTTTACGTATTCTTGAAGCGTAGAAACGAGGAATTATCAATACAAGGTTACCTTAGGGGTACGGGCGTGAGAAAATATGTACGTCAAGTAAATAAAAACGATTGCCAACTACGGTTCAACCGAAAACATTACAAACATGAAATACATACTTTAGTATGAGCAAACAGGCCATGCATTTGCATTTACAAATAATACAAAATGTGGTGACGTCCACAATTTAACGGTCCACAAATCATTGTGATGCGTTTGTTTAAGTGACTAGAGCTTGACGGATGTCCGTGTGCTGTGCGCATTAAGCCTGTATCGTAAATCCGAATAACGTCAGCAAATTCAATAAGTTGTTACCGCTGTAATGAAATGAACAGTGCGATGGTCTTTATGTATGTAAAGTAGCAAAAAAAAACAAAGTTTTAGTTGAGTCTGTGGGTAATTAGCGCACGCTTAAAAAAATAATTTATTTAAAAAAAAATACTGATGCCTGAAATCTTAACATCAGAATTGCACAGTTACAGATCTCTACAAAATTAAACGATTGCCAAGGCAAACTCTGATGAATAATTTTGATGTTTCTATCAGCATTCAGCAGGGTCGCAAAAAATTTTGGTAATGTTATCAATCTTTGCATTGCATTGGTTGCATCAGACAGTATTTTACTTATTTGTTTATTTGGTTTACCAACAGTTGTTTACAATAAATGTTTATATATGTAGGTACAAATTTACAAATTTTGGTAAATGCAACAACTATTTAATATATCAAGACAGTATCTTTTAAAATATTTTTTTCGGTCAATACCAAGAAGTAATCTGAGTAGCAGTAGCTAATCTCATTTTTAGAATAAGAATAGCTTGCACAGTTGCACATAACTATTTATGATTCATTGTATTTTTGTCATAAGATTAAATATGGCTAAAAAATCTTACACTAGGAATGCGATAACATAAAATATACCTCATATGTATGTATACTAAAAAATAGATAAAGCTAAAATATTATGTAAATAATATCCACTTGCTATACTGTAGCTCTTTACATCGTCCTGCGTTAGTACAAGCGCCGTCGACGATAAAACTTTGTTGAACTTAGACCATGTTTTAGAACCACCGGATAAGCTCCTGCCGATAGATAAACTTGAAAGTTAAGCTTTTGGTATTCAACTAGATATACGCAAGTTAATACGTAAACACAGAGTTCGTTCTACAAATATTTGCTATATAAGATTACTTCAACGAGAAAATGTGTATGCAGACGTTGCATCTTATGGTTTCTGGCAATTAAGTAACAATTTCTGGGATGTAATAATTAATTTTAATATATTTTGGTGTGACGTGAAGAAGGCAAACGAGCCGGCTATTTCACGGGACACTTACCTCCACAGGAGAATTACCTCCATTAGATCCATCCATATCTATTACTAATATGGTAGTACTATCAGGCTGACGTGCCTTCTGCGTGTGGCAAGGGGGTGTTAGAATCCCACCACGGTATCATTTGCCTGTCGTAAAAGGCGACTAAAAGGGGCACTTGGGGCAACTGGGCGCGCTGCTGGGGGTAGCACGTCCTCAATGTAAGTGTCCCAGAGAAGGGTGGTGGCACCATTCGGCGCGAAGGTGGCCACCGGGGGGTTTGAACCATGACCAGCTTTCCCCTCGAGAGCGAAGTAAAAAAAAAAAAGAAAAATAAACAAAAAAAAGCTGATGTGCCTTATGTATCGGAGTGATCTGTGTCTGCGCTTATACAAGTAGTTTTCGCATCCCCTCTGATCTAATCATCCTACCAGACTCCTTGTCAATAGCAATACTGTACTCATCAAAAATAGTTAAATGAGCAACTTATTATGTGCATTTAAAGTTAGTCCACTTTATTAATTTAATGACGGTTATAGTTATATTTTTGAATTATATTAAAATATTTTGAAGTAATAAGATATTACCTCTGGTATTTGTTAGTATGGTTTAATGGATGTGGAATGGATTCAGACAATAGTTTGAAGCTCAAAATATTATTTTTTTCACAATGAAACAAAAGACGGACTTTTAAAGGAACACATCGCGATAAAACATTTAAACCTAAAATTTCCACATGGAAATAAAATTTTGTCAGGTTTCCAAGAGAAAACATCAATACAACAATTTGCTTACAATGAAACATGTCTAAGAGTGTAACATTAATACTAATAAACGAGAGACTAATGTATTCTACCGAAGTCCATAAAGCAAACGCCCACATACGTTACAACAGGTCGTAGAACTCTAGGTACATTAAGGAGATCTAGCTTTTGTTATTTGCTACTAGATTTTTATCATATAACATCGTACAAAATTCAGGGAAAATATTTTCGAAGTAACGAGATTTTTCCTTTCCAGATTCTATTATATACAATTTAAACTCCCAGAGTCTCAGATGAATATTTTGAGTCATTACTTGGGTCATATAGCTCATATAAGTTCGGGTAGGTTTTTGCTACCAACAGCAAAAAAATAGGAATTGAAATCTGATTGCAGGTCCATCAATCCTTTTATTTTTTCCATAGAAACTGTATATTGGATAATCGGAAAGGTAAATCTATATAGATATGCCGTTTGGAACATTTTTATTAATAGTAAGTGTAATACTAAGTTTCATTTATAGTATAAATTTCAATTGGAGCATCTTAGCACGTCGTCATGATTACAGCAAGCGATGACAATCAAAGCTCATTTTTGAGAATTTTGCTACATTTAATTTAATTTATTTAATTTATTTACACTTTATACAATGATATAATTGTAAAGGTGGACTTAATGCCTAAGGCATTCTCTACCAGTCGAACCTTGGGTGATGCAGAGATGTGAACAGCAGGTGTGCAAATAAAATAATTTATGAAGATACACATATATATATATTATATATATATGTACATACACAAACTTATATATTTTTGGCAAAGAAAAGAAGTAATGAATTATGAATATAGGTTTAATAGTAAATATATAAATATAATAAATACAAAAATACTCTCATGGAGATTCTGAGATTCTCTTTAACAGCAACTCACGAACTTTTGATTTAAACGACTGACGAGTCTTGCACATCCTCATCTCTAGGGGAAGTGCATTCCATACATACATTTACCACATAAGATCGTATAGTTATTAGTAGTCCCAATGCTGGGCACGGGCCTCCTCTACAACTGAGAGGGTTTAGGCCTTAGTTCACTCAAATGTATTCACAAAGAATTATCGCGTACTTTAACGGTGAAAGAAAACATCGTGAGGAAACCTGCACACATAAAAGTTTTTTGGAATTTTAATGAGGATACCTACATATCCCATAAAAAACAAAACTTGTAAAAAAACCCAAGTCTCGCAACTCAGTTCTTCTACCGTAAAAAGTTGTGAGATCTATATGATACCAAGTCGATGAATTTATTCAGTCCCCGTTTAAGGGAACTTCTGTCTTAAGTTATTATGCACTTAGCTTACCAGACACCATCTTATAATAATAATAAGCCCCCTAAAATCCAACCACACGCCCTGATCCGAACACCTGATCTCGTGGGGGGCGGGCAACACTATCTGAAACTACTGGAGTGGCTAACGTGGCAATGGTAACCCATTTATTATGGAGACTAGGTCTATGAAAAAACGTATAGGATCGCTTCCCGGGGGCGATCGCCGGGGCGCACTTGGAGCTGGCGCTGAGTGCCTCAGTATGCGGACCGCCAGTGGTAGTGAGTTGAGCAGGCGGGCTCCTACCGGGTCACCCGAAACAGATGCGACAGCCGAACCATCATCATTATCATCTTCTCCCCCTCATTCTCTTTTTTCATCCCCACCTTCATCATCTCCCTCCTATTTACACCATAGCCCTGAAAATTCTCGTTCATCTTTAACCTCATTACATGCCGTGGATGATATGCAGGAGGCATATGCTGACAAAACTGCATCCACCACAGGCAGAACTCGCGCGCGAATTAAATGGACTGAAGATATGAATAAGTTCATCTGGCGCAATTATCTCATTATTACAAAAATGGAGACGAAAGTCCGTGGATACCTAGACCCCCTATATAGTAGATTTAGAGAAAAATTTCCTGACATCCAAATTTCAAAACAGCGTATAGGAGATCAGAGGCGTGCAATTTTAAGATGCAATTTACTTTCCAATAGTATAGTAAACATGATCAAGGATGAAGTGGCTAGCATCCTGCAAAATCAGAACCAACATAATACTGAAACTGTAAATTTAGCTCCCCAAAGTGCCCGAATGAGATGGACTGACGACATTAACGAGGCAATTATGAAAGAATATTATAAAATCACAAATCTAGAAACCAATAAGACTGCGTACCGCCGCCTTTTGCACTCTGCCATAATAGAACAGTTCCCACAGCTATCACACATTTCAGAGCAAAGGATTGCCGATCAGCGCAGAGTCATCGTTCATAATAAACTTATTAAAGACAGCAGATTAGATGAATTAAAGCGAGAGATTAGTGATAACACACAGTTAACATACATGCACATAGAAAATATAAGTAGAACGCAAGAAACAGTAACTGTAGTCTCAGATATACAAAATTACTCAATTCCAGAACCCATTACCGATTCATTACATTTAGAACAACATAACGCAGACCCTGATTGTAGACAGTTTCCTAACGAAAAGCTCAACAGGGAAATTGCACAAATATTTGAAAATACATATGAAAAGTTTAAAAATAGTAACCCGACACTAAGACCGTTTATCCCCAGACAAAAAACTTCAAAAAAATTTGCTTACATCATATCGTATTTGGATACAAAAATTTTACCTAAATATGCTCTCAGTGATACCGAATTTTTACCGACACACGCCATTTTATATTGTGCCGCCCACACAGCAGCCTTATGCAACGGCTGCAAAATTAAAAATTTAGATACAGTCACATCCGCCCCCCCTAATTTAAGAACGGATAGAAGGCCTAATTGGTTAAAAAGAATAGATAATAAAATAGAATACATACGAAAACAAATAGGTAGATTTACGCAATATTCGCAAGGGAATAGAAGTTTGAAACTAATTAAAAACATAGAAATAATCAAACATAAATACAGGATCCATTCAAATTATGAAGAACCAAATATGACAGATAGCCAATTTCTAGATAGCCTTAAGCAAAAATTGAATGCCACAACTAATCGACGTAACAGATATCTCAACTGCACTCGGAGAAAAACACAGAATGCCCAATTTAACTCTAACGAAAAGCTATTTTATAGAAGTTTATTAGCGAATTCCTCAAATATACACAAAGAACACACCACAGATAATCCAACTCCTACATCAGAACAGATGCACAAATACTGGTCTAACATCTGGGCAAAACCAACTCAGCATAATAAAGATGCTGAATGGATAAAAATGAGCGAAAGGAATTTAGATAACATCAGTGAAATGACATGTAGTAATATACCATTGGAAGTTTTTATAGACACCATAAAAAAAACTCACAATTGGAAATCACCTGGCACAGATAATATCCATAATTTTTATTATAAAAAGTTCTCCTCGCTACATCCTTTACTGTACAAACAGATCAATAGTTTTCTGGAACACCCTAACACAATACCCGAGTTTGTCACTCAAGGAGTAACATACATGATCCCTAAAGACTCAGATACCACTAATCCGGCTAAATATAGACCAATTACTTGCCTCCAAACCATATATAAAATTATTACCTCCTGTATATCTCAAGTCATAGATAAACGTCTTACAAGTCATAATATTATTGCAGAAGAACAGAAAGGTTGTAGAAAATTCAGTAAAGGTTGTAAAGAACAGCTCATAATAGATTCCATAGCCATGAAGCACACCACCAAACAAAAAAAGGATTTATGCACGATGTATATAGATTACCAGAAAGCGTATGACTCCGTACCACATAGTTGGCTCATTCATGTCCTCAACCATTATAAAATAAACCTCTCCATAGTAGAATTTCTGAAACATGTAATGCAAAAATGGGAAACCAAATTAAAAATAAATAGACTCATTGAAACTGAAGCAATCCCGATAAAACGGGGTATCTTCCAAGGTGACGCTCTCAGTCCCTTATGGTTCTGCCTTGCATTAAATCCTCTGTCGAACCTTCTGAACGACTCCCAAAATGGCCTGCAATTAGATTCTGCTAATAATAAAAACTTTAGATTGAGTCATCTCATGTATATGGATGATATCAAATTATACAGTAATAGCTTCTCTACTTTAAATAAACTTGCGGACCTTACACAAAACTTTTCCGACGATATTAATATGGTTTTCGGCATTGATAAGTGCAAAACTTTCACAATCCGTAATGGTAAACTCATTGAAAGTAACCCATATCAGTTAGCTACAGGCCAAATAGTAGACGCTCTAGATCAAAACAATTTGTATAAGTATTTAGGCTTCGAACAATCTCACGAAATAAATCAGAGAGACGCGAAAAAGGAACTTACAAAACAATTTAAATACAGGCTCAATATACTTATGAAATCCCAACTCAATTCACGTAATTTAATCAAATCCATTAACACTTTTGCTATCCCTATTCTTACGTACTCATTCGGTATTATACAGTGGTCGAAAACAGATATTTTAAAACTACAACGCTTAATAAATACAACCATGAGTAAACACCGTAAACACCACCCGAGATCGTGCACACAGAGAATGACCCTATCTAGAGAAGAAGGAGGTCGCGGTCTCATTGATATTGAAAATTTACACAATCGACAAATTTCCACATTAAGAAAATTCTTTTTACACAAAGCTCATCATTCTGATCTCCATAAAACAATAGCTAGTGCTGATAACAGATACACACCCCTTAACTTACATTTAACTGACACACAGACCAATGAACATATTAGGAGTAATGAAGAAAAGATTACAGCTTGGGCACGTAAATCCCTTCATGGTAGACATCGCCTTGACCTGCAACAACCTCATGTCGACATGAAAGCGTCGAACGCATGGTTGCAGCGAGGAGAACTATTTCCAGAAACGGAGGGATTCATGATTGCCATCCAAGATCAAATAATAGACACAGCCAACTACCAGAAATACATAATCCACAGACCAAACTATTCCGATATTTGCCGTCGTTGTCATTCTGCTTCCGAAACAATACAACACATAACTGGAGCCTGTAAATCCATAGCCCAAACCGATTACAAACATCGTCATGACCAGGTTGCCGCTATCATTCACCAATGTCTAGCCATCCAAACAAAACTCCTTACAGATAAAGTACAATATTATAAATATAAACCGGAGTCAGTATTAGAAAATTCACATTTTAAATTATATTGGGATAGAACCATAATAACCGATAAGACTGTTTATAACAATAGACCTGACATAGTTCTTCATGACAAACTTAATAAGTCAGTATATTTAATAGATATTGCTGTTTGTAACACACATAACCTCTTATCAACACACACGGAGAAAATAGCTAAATACACAGAATTATCAATTGAAATTAAATCTCAGTGGAAAGTTAATCAGATTCGTACAATCCCCATCATCATATCAAGTACAGGAGTTATCCCAAAAACACTACACTCAAGCCTATCCACCCTAAAAGTCAATCCACTAACTTATCTGCTGCTACAGAAAGCTGTAATCCTTAATACATGTCGCCTAACCCGGAAGTTTTTAAATTGTGATATTTCTTAATTAATATAATCATCCTTACTCACAACCCGAAAGTTTAAAAATAGTGATAGCAGAAACAGTAATGTTGTTATGCACTTGGCCCTGGCCCGTGCTTTTAAACCCCTATAAAGGGAGGAACGAAAGTCGTTAACATCATAATAATAATAATAACACTTTATTTTTGCACCATAATAAAGATAGTGACCATATCAATGTTAAAAATCTTTTATGTTTAAAATAAAATAGTTTTGACTTGGCAATCGCACTAAAAGTGAGATACATTGTGTTTTCATGCGATTGCCAAGTCTAACTATTTTATTTTAAACATAAAAGATTTTTAACATTGATATGGTCACTATAAGATGGTGTCTGGTAAGCTAAGTGCATAATAACTTAAGACAGAAGTTCCCTTAAACGGGGACTGAATAAATTCATCGACTTGGTATCATATAGATCTCACAACTTTTTACGGTAGAAGAACTGAGTTGCGAGACTTGGGTTTTTTTTACAAGTTTTGTTTTTTATGGGATCTCATTTCTTTTTGTAGAAAGTCCTACTTTTTTCCTTTTCGGTACCTTCTACTTCTTCAGTACTAACAACGGATATTCTTAAAACCCACGCTCTGTCTTATGAGCTTTGCTTACTTTTGTAGGTAGTCTTCCTCTTCTACATACGAGACGAGACATGTTCTTTATTTTAAAATAATAATTACTTTTTGCGTTAGTTAGAAAAATTTAGGGCCGCACGTCAAACGTCAGTTAAAGTTAAAGTTAGTTAAATTGTTATCTCTCTTTCACTATAAATTGGTACTGTCAATGTACCAAACAGAAAATTACAACATCAAGCTTAACAGAGGTATAGCTTGAATTGATTTACGGCACCAAATGCCGCACTCAATGTTTTTTAATGAATTAATTACTTGACCCTATATGAAGATTTGCTCACGTTGTTTTCCTTCACCGTTAAAGTACGTGATAATTCATTGCTAATACACACATAACTTCGAAAAGACCGATGAGTGTGCCTAGAGTTTGAACCCGCGACCGCCGGAATTCTTGACCGCACGCCTAAGCCTCAATACCATCACACCTTATCTGTCTACACCTATATTCCATTATCTTATACATATACAGGTACACTGGTTTATTAGCTGCAAATGTTACTTTGTAATCCTATATATTTATATGGGATTACAAAGTTATTTATGCAGTTTGTGAATCTAGACAACTAGACCGAAATTGAAAGATATTTTAATTTTTCCTTTAGTTATACACTAAACTCTAATTGTGTTCCAAATTTGAAGCTTCTATGTCGGCTAGAAGTGCCTTAGAGTTTTGATGATCGGTCAGTGAGTGACCAAAACCGCGAAGTTTGACTAGTTATAATTCTTAAACTACTGGTTCAAAATGAATAAATTTTGATATATACAGAGTTTATACTATTCTTGCTTGGTGATTAAAATTTCAGGTTTCTAGGTTTATCCACAACGAAGTTATAGGGTGTCGAAAATGGCCTGAGTTGCTTCGAGAAAAGTATAGTACGGCCGTGCCGCTTTTTCGCTCGACTTGGCGGGGGCACTGCCGTGCCCCCAGAAATATTTAGGGCCGCACGCGTCATACGTCAGTTGGAGTTAATCCTATTTTAAAGTTTTTATCTCTCTTTCAATATAAATTGGTACTGTCAATGTACCTAACAGAAATTTACAACATAAAGCTTATTAGAGGTATAACTTGAACTAATTTACGGCATTAACTGCCGCACTCAGTTTTTTTGAAATGAATAAATTACTTGACCCTATTATTAAGATTTCCTCACGATATTTTCCTTCCCCGTTAAAGTACGCGATAATTCATTGCTACATACATACATAAACTCACGCCTATATTCCCTGATGGGGTAGGCAGAGGTGCATTTCTGCACCCACATTTCGCCAGGTATGTTGATACATACCTGTCAGTCCCACGTAATAGGGGGCGAGCCTATTGCCGTTTTTCGGGCACATTTCCAGACTCCCTGCTGCTATTGAGAATTTCCTAATGGAAAAACCCAATAACACGTTGCCCGACCCGGGAATCGAATCCAGGACCTCTAGATCGCACGGCACATACATGTAACGCGAGACCACGAGGCAGTCCTTAATTTAAAGACCTTACTTCATAAATAATAAATAAATACATCCAACAGTCACATACATACATAGTTCTGATCCCACACTAAGATACAAGTCTTGTGTCGTGGGTATCAGAAACTACGAGAGACTTTTCGGTCTCACATACACCCAGACCCGAAACAAATATTTGTGTATCACACAAACATTTGTCTCGGTGCGGGGATCGAACCCACGGCCTCTCGTTTCGCAAGCTGGTGTCTAGCCAACTGCGCCACGGGTCATTTCTATAGTAAGCTCTTCCCGAATACTAATTCATTGCTAATACACACATAACTTCGAAAAGTCAGATAAGTGTGCCTAGGGTGTGTACCCGCGACCGCCGGGATTCTCGACCTCACGCCTAAATCTCAATACCATCCCTACTTATCTAGCTACACCTATTATTCCATTATTTTATACTATACAGGTACACTAATTTATTTACTGCAAATGTATCTTTGTAATCCTATATATTTATATGAGATTACAAAGTTATTTATGCAGTTTGTGAATCTAGAAAAGTAGACCAACATTGCAAGATATTTTAATTTTTCCCTAAAGTTATACACTAAACACTAATTGTGTTCCAAATTTGAAGCTTCTATGTCGGCTAGAAGTGCCTTAGAGTTTTGATGATCGGTCAGTGAGTGACCAAAACCGCGAAGTTCGACTAGTTATAATTCTAAAACTACTGGTTCAAATTGAATGAAATTTGAAATTTACAAAGTTTATACTATGCTTGCTTGGTGACAGAAAATTCAGGTTTCTAGGTTTATCCACAACGAAGTTATAGGGTGTCGAAAATGGCCTGAGTTGCTTCGAGAAAAGTATAGTACGGCCGTGCCGCTTTTTCGCTCGACTTGGCGGGGGCACTGCCGTGCCCCCAGATAGTATAATAGGACAACACGTATTCCAGAAACATGACTATTAGCGTGACCCCTTAATTTTCCCATCTGATACCGCCGTATCCGCTTAGGCGTTATTCACACTCGGTTTAACAGCCGATGATTACACGGAGGTACATAAGGGTTGGTGTTTGCGCGCCCTTAATCAATAGTCTTTAACTCCTCCCGCTGGCTGCGAGTCGAGTGTATTGTTTCATATATAATTCACACCAAGTCATGCTCCGGTGGGAATATGAATGTGCGGTGGCGGTGTACTTGGTTTTTTAATGTATGCGTAAACGCGTAGGTAGCTATGAATGGTAGCTTTATTGATTAGGCGGCTTTGTTAATCGTGCGGTGTAAGAGAGCAGCATGTGATAGATTGGTCCCAGATTCGATTCCAACTTTTAAGTGTTATTGGGTGGCACTTTTAAGAAATTCTTAATATAGTATATCATTAGTCCATTTATGTCCCACTGTTGGCATGGGCCTCCTCTACAACTGGGGGGTTAGGCCTTAGCCCACCACGCTGGCCTAGTGCGAGTTGGCGGACTACACACCTAAGAAATTATCAAGACTTTTTAGATGTTTTATGTGGAACATCTTGTTGTGTTGTTTTTTTCACCGTTAAAGCAAGTGATAATTCATTGTGAATACACACATAACTTCGAAATGTCAGAGGTGTGTGCCTGGGGTTTGGACCCGCGACCGCCGAGATTCTCGACCGCATACCTAAACCCCGAGGCCATCACCACTTTACAATACAGAGCGAAGATTGGAAATGTCCCTTTAAAAGACAATAAAGTACAGGTAAGTGAACGTGAGTGTAGAAAAACGCTTTTGCTCTTTTGTGGATGCAGACGTAAATGTGTTATGGAACACATGTATCATCGTCCACTTCATAGTGTAAGCCTTTCCGTTAAGCGGGATCTATCCCAGTCTCGATAAGCCCATTAACACCCACAAAAACTTTGAAGGGTTTTTTTAATTACCGAAAAAAAAACAGGCAGAGTAGAAACAACTTTGTTCGTGAGACTCACTAGTTACACTTACACTGTACATTAAATAAACGTGTTGGTCAAATTATGTATTCTCTTAAACGATAATTGACAGCTTTGTGGGGCAGTTGGATAGATACCAGCGAAACGAGAGGCCATGGGTTCGATCCCCGCACCGACACAAATGGTTTTGTTATCCACAAATATTTGTTTCGGGTCTGGGTGTTTGTGAGACCAAAAAAACTCTCGTAGTTTCTAATACCTACGACACAGGACTTGTATCCTAGTGTGGGGTTTCAAACTATCTATGTGACTGTTGGGTGTATTTATTTATTTTATAGTAGTTTACAGCTTAAGTCCTTACAGTCTGACTTTACGGCGTGGCGCTTGTTTTGTCCATAATTTCTTATATTAGACTCGCTTATATTGCGATAGCTCCAAGAAATTTGGAACTGGGAAGAAATAAAAATCTGTAAACTTGCTTGTTATAAGTATTTCGATAATCCCAGAGAAGCTAAAATATATCCGGGAAAAAAGTAGCTGTTAATTACCATTATATGGGACCCATTTATTTTTGCAGCAAAATTAATTAAAATCAATTCAGCAGTTTCGTTTAAAATAAAAAATAAAAAACTCCACTAATATAATCCTTACTAATATTATAAATGCGAAAGTAACTCTGTCTGTCTGTCTGTCTTGCTTTCCTGCAAAAACTACTGATTTAAATGAAATTTGGTACACAGATAGTTTAGACCCTGAGAAAGGACATAGACTACTTTTTATCCCCGAAAAGGGGTTTTAAGGGGTTGAAAGGGGGGGTGAAAGGTTGTATGGAAGTATTGTCATTTTTAAAGCTAGAAGCTTGAAACTTATTTTTTAGGCTGTTGATTAGATATAAATAAATATGACATTAAAAGCTTGTAAAAAAAATGTACCTTTAAAGGGGTAAAATAAAAATAGGGGTGAAAGTTTCTATGGAAATTCGTCATTTTTGAAGCTAGAATGATGAAACGACGTGTAGACGACTGTAACTATGTATATGTAACTATATGTCTGTTATGCTTTCACGCCTAAATCATTTGACTGATGTAAACGATTTTTGATATGGACATAAATGTTACTCTGTGGAGTAAAATAGACTACTACTCATTTTCTCACTGAACCCAACCATGTAGTCTACGCGGACGGAGTCGCGGGCAAAAGCTAGTATAACATATAGGATTACTTACACAAAGAAGTTGGTAGAAGTGCTACGCCGTAGTTCGTGGCCCGTAGCAACTCTAAATGCGTAGCATATGTCATACGTAGCGCAGCAAATGTAGTGTACTGACGCGTGGATGAGAAATTAACGCCCTAAGCATTTGTGTCCGTATTTCTCTATATAAATGTGGTAAACAATGTTAGTGCACGTAATTTATTATTTTATTAATTCACTTTAAGAACAATGGAATCATGAGAAAATCTGCATATTTAAGGTTTTTGTCACAGATATGCCAACATATTCACTTCAACGCTGTGTTTTGTGAGCGAGCCTTCATATGCGCGCATGTTGTGCAACCTTTACCCTAACCTTGTCTTATTTTTATTTATTTTTTGTTATAACAAATGTTTAGTTTTCTCTCTCTCTATTTTTCTCTCTCTCTCTCTCTTCATCTCTCTCTCTCACTCTCTCTTTCTATCTCTCCCTCTAATAATTTTACGTATGTGTTGTGTTAATTGTACTGTAATGTCGATCAATCAGCAAATACACAGAAAAACCTAATGTGGTTTATGATAATACTATTTGCCAATGTAAAAATTATTATCTACTTTTATACAAATAAATAAATAAAAAAACATACAACACTGGAACATTATCCTCATATAGATTAAATAGTAAAATAATTACAATTCCTTTAATATTAAATTAATTGATTATTTTCCCGAATGCACTTAACTTGGTTTCAATCCGTCAATTACAATCAAAAACCAAAACAAAATAAAAGTAAAAAACAACAGGAATTATCAAATTTCAAAGCAGTGCTCTAGACTATCGGCTATTTACACAAGAATTTGCCAAGTCTCTTCAGTTCGCTCGGCGCGGGTCGGTATTTGTCAAAATCTAGACCGACACTTCAAACTCGGCGACTTCCAGATTTGAATAGCGAAGCATTCCGAATCTAGATCTACGTGGACAAATGACCAAGCGTCGGCCATCTGCATCGAGGTCAACCGTTTCCTTTCACGGTACGTTGAACGGATAGATGTCTGGTGTCCGTCATTGTTCGTACCGGACCCTTCTGGTACAGCTGTTTGTCACTGCCCAGCGTTCAAGCCTTATTGCTTTGATTAAACAGCTGTGTGAGTAAAACTTGACTTAATCACAAATACTTTAGGTGCAAATTCGCGTGACAGCTGCGATATACTTCACGCGTTGGGCGCAGTAAATCAATTAATAATCACTGGGTTTCATTTCGAGATGAAAAAGTTGGGAGTGTATAGGTTTCTTGGAGGGGAGAGTTTACGCACTCGTAAGAAGAGTTTATTAGGAACTTAGATCGCAATACTGTGTTTTGTACAGTAAAGGGTGCAATTTAAGGTCCGGTGTCATTTCATCATCATTATCAGCCCATACGCGTTCCACTGCTAGGCACGGGCCTTCACTACAACTGAGAGGGCTTAAGCTTTAGTCCACCACGCTGGCCTAGTGCGGCTTGGCGGACTAAACACCTAAGAAATTCCTAAGAACTTTTAGGTGTGCACGTTTCCTCACGACGTTTTCCTTCAACGTTAAAGTACGTGATAATTCAATGTGAATGCACACATAACTTCGAAAAGTCAGAGGTGTGTGCCTAGGGTTTGAACCCGCGACCGCCGAGATTCTGGGCCGCGTGTATAATCTCAAGACCATCACGATTATATATATTCTGGTGTCAATTCTCTATTATTTACAACAGTAGCATGGACTTTAGAAATGATCGTGGTTATTATAAGGATTTTAAAACATAATAAAAGGGACAAATAGGATTAAGATATACACTTTACATTATATCTTCGGACATACAAGAGGAGGTATATGTAGAAATATTTTCTTAAAATTTTCATAACAATATTTTAGAAGTATATGAACTTCGTATCGAATAATAAAATATGTGGCTGAAAAAATATGCTTAAATTCCGCTAAATTTACCGTATTTCGACATAATTAATGTACAGTATATTCCACGTAATCAGGGCGCGTCTATTCATTACTTATCTCAATAATTAATTCGCCAACGGTTGTCAATCAGATGCCGTCAGCATTGTTTGTCTAATTAACGAAATCTCAATTACAATGTATTGTAAGAGCATAATGGGATAAACCTCGTGTTATTATAACATAGATTAACATTGTTTGTTCTATACACGCTTCAATTACGTATAAATATGTATAATATACACAAGAGTTAACGGTGTTCGCCTCCGTATTAATGATTGTAGAAATCCCAGTCCCATTGTTGGGCACCGATTCAGCCATTCGTAGAATCATGTTGTTCTAAGATTCTTTAGAAAATGACCAGACTGCACCTAAGAGTAAGTACGGTGTTATCCCAAATAACAACAAATCTTTCATTACTTGATAGATTTTGAAAATATTTTGCTATATGCTTTTTTTTACTTTAGAAGACAATATCAAATCCCATTTTAAAATATATACGCACTCACGTCTGTAGGAAAGGGTAGCAGAGTTGCATTTCTGCACCAACATTTTTTCAACTGCATTTTGGTCCCACGTTATTACATGGGACCTTTATTAAGGACCCTTTATTAAGGGTGAGCCTATTACCGTTTTTCGGGCTCATTTCCAGACTCCAAGCTGTTAATGAGAATTTCCTAATGTAAAAATACAATTCCCACCGGGAATCAAACCCGAGACGTCTAGATCGCACGGTACATATTTGTACCGCGAGACCATGAGATAATAGTATTATACTATTTTAATATTATTGAAACAACCATATTTATGTAATATACATAATATAGTCACGTGTGAGTAAAAGAACATGTTAAATGACAACAATGCATTTTATTAACACAAACTGAAAAAATCGCAAGACAAAAGAAACCACGTCCACATTCGATACAACTGTCAATAAAAGCAAATTCTCACCGAACAAAACTATGGAAATCACACGGCGCGGCGCGGCGAGCTTCTATCCAATAAATCAAAACCAATACGTTAAGTCGATGGAATTTTCAAACGTCTAAACGTTTACGTGAGGGGAATCTGAGAAATGTGACGAATTTCTATTGTTTTGGGCATAATGTGAACGATTTGGCCTTTTGGAACACAGGGCAGTAGCTGTTGAAATATTGTTTGGGGACATAAAAGCAGTAATAATGTTTATTTAAGTCGTGATGGCCTCGAGGTTTAGGCACGCGGTCGAGAATCTCGACGGTCGCAAGTTCAAACCCCAGGCACACACCTCTGACTTTTCGAAGCTATGTGTGTATTCACAATGAATTATCACGTACTTTAACGGTGAAGGAAAACATCCTGATGAAACCTGCACACCTAAAAGATCTTAGGAATTTCTTAGGTGTGTAGTCCGCCGACCCGCACTAGGCCAGCGTGGTGGACTAAGGCCTAAACACTCTCAGTTGAAGAGAAGGCCCGTGCCCAGCAGTGGGACGTACATATATGGGCTGATGATGATGAATGTTTATTTAATTCTAACCAACACATATTGGATAGGATTATTATCCTAAAACAGTAGTGTGACAAATAACTTATTATATTATCTAATTTATAAATAAATAAATACACCCAACAGTCACATACATAGTTCTGACCCCACACTAAGATACTAGTCTTGTGTCGTGGGTATCAGAAACTACGAGAGACTTTTCGGTCTCACAAACACCCAGACCCGAAACAAATACTTGTGGATCACACAAACATTTGTCTCGGTGCGGGGATCGAACCCGCGGCCTCTCGTTTCGCAAGCTGGTATCTAGCCAATTGCGTCACGGGGCTGTCGATTTCTATAAGAAATTGACCAAGCAGCGATCCTGGTGAATTCACTTAGAGTACTAAAATAAAATATATCTACAGCTTTTGATATCTGCTTGAGAGTGCGGAGCGCGCACGCAACGTTGCTTCACACATGTACTTACTACCTTATAAGTCCTGCAAAGTATACAACCTTCAGAAACAAAAAACTACGTACGAAATTGTTGGTTGTCTAATAGCTGGAATATTTTTATATTGTTTATTACTTTATAAATTCCGATGTAAGTAACGCCTCAATTCTTCGAATATAACCACATGTAAAAATACTACCATATTACGATCCAAACAGTTTGTTAAACATAAATAAAATAAACACATCCAAATATGCAGTAAATTCGATCGTTAAAGACCAAGTTTCAATTAAGTTTTAATAAAAGCACCAGCCAAACTAGCAACAGTATAAATTGTGGTTTGAACCTTTTGTTCAAGGCAGAGCCAGCAGTTTCCTTAATTAACTTCCTCTGCCTTTACAATCTTGACCTCAAAGTGTGGGGTCTTGGTTGTAATAATCTAATATGAGAACATACACCTATTGTTATTTTTTTATATGCTTCAATTAAAGGAGCAATTGAACTACTTGTAAAACGACGTTACGTAGAAATTGTAACAAATATCGGCAAATTTTTATATTATATTATTTAATATTGCTTTGACACTTTATAAGATTTATTGATTATTTTATAAATTAAATTTTACTCCATTTAAGTAAAATTTTTAAGGTAAGGCCAGTGTGTCCAGATACCAGCTCGTGTTAGAATATCTATCTCGACTATTGTTTTAAAACTAGGAAAAAATATTATCAAATTTAGATTGTGATCTCACCTATTCAGCATTTGCCAGCCCATACCCAACATTAACATTCTCGAAAGTTCCACTCAACGGTTCTACGTAATAACTTTGGAATTTTGATCCTTGCAAAACAGATCCCCGCCACATAGTGCGCGAAAACGAACAAAACACGAATTTATCGGGTCAAACTCACATACTAACTATGCGCTATAACTTCATTAATTAAGACTTTCTTTCCTGCGGGTCTGTCCGCCAGGAACGCTAATTAGTGACTACATAAACAGATTTTTAGAAGGGAAAATTTATTTGCCTTGGATGGAAAAGTATAAATTAAATTATTTTTTGCTTCAGCATATACTTCTTGAATGCTAAGTTGAGTGTGGTTTAGGATTTAATTTTCATTTCAGGCAGTTCAACATTTTTAACTTGATGTTCTTAATTTTACTGCAAAAAGTCGTGATGGCCTCTAGGTTTAGGCACGCGGTCGAGAATCTCGACGGTTGAGGGTTCAAAGCCCAGGCACACACCTCTGACTTTTCGAAGTTATGTATCATCACACACATCCACAATGAATTATCACGTACTTTAACGGTGAAGGAAAACATCGTGATAAAACCTGTACACCTAAAAGTTCTTAGGAATTTCTTGGTGTGTAGTCCGCCAACCTGCACTAGGCCAGCATGGTGGACTAAGGCCTAAACCCTCTCAGTTGTAGAGCAGGCCCGTGCCCAGCAGTGGGACGTATGTATATGGGCTGATGGTGATGATGAATATTACTACGATTTTAGAAACGGCAACATCCTAATTATTGAATTACTTGCAACATATTATTTATACTATTATACTACAATATAAGCATGCCGTGTTTTCTTTTTAAGTTAGAACCCTAAAATAGAATGAAACATATTTTTTTTGTGACATCTAAAAAATATTTTTCAGAAACAAAATTAATGTGAATTACTTCGACAATCTCTTAAAACATTCGGTAAAGCTCAGTGACCTTTCAGTAATAATAACCCCAAGAATTTCATTGACGTCAGCTAAAAATAACAACACTTATTTCCTCAACAGTTGCGCCTTGACAACAGAGTTTATTAATATTTGAGACAGTGTACATAATTAATTTCGCTCTAGTAATATAATACTGAGGATTTAATGAGCCGAGTCTTCATTCATTATAAAGGCTTGATGTGAAACGAAACGATGTAGGAACTGAATCGTGTTTGTTTCCATACTTATTTAATACTAGCTTTTGCCCGCGACTCCGTCCGCGTAGACTACAGGGTTGGGTTCAGAAAGAAAATAAGTTGTAGTCTATTTTACTCCACAGAGTTCCATTTATGTCCATATCAAAAATCGTTTATATCGGTCAAATGATTTAGGCGTGAAAGCATAACAGACATATAGTTACATATACATAGTTTTAGTCGTCTACACAACATACAACCTTTCATCCCCCTTTCAATCCCTTAAAACCCCTTTGCCGGGATAAAAAGTAGCCTATGTCCTTTCTCAGGGTCTAAACTATCTGTGTACCAAATTTCATTTAAATCGGTTCAGTAGTTTTAGCAGGAAAGCGAGACAGACAGACAGACAGACGGACAGACAGACAGCAGAGTTACTTTCGCATTTATAATATTAGTAAGGACTAGCTGACCCGGCGAACTTCGTTCCGCAAGTTATTCCTTATTACATCAGCTATCTGCCACTGAAAGTCCCGTTAAATTTTGTCCACCCGTTTCAGTGATTAGCCGGAACAAACAGACAGACAGACAAAAATTGTAAAAAACGTTATTTTGGTATATGTACCCTGTATCCATATGCATTTATTAAAAAGCGATTATTTCAATATTACAAACAGACACTCCAATTTTATTTATTAGTATTGTATAGAGTATAGATAGAATGGACAAAGTCAAATACAGGAACCAACCCCAATTGCAAATCAAGGGAGCTCCGTAATTTTGATGATGGTCATTTTAGTAGAAGTTAATTACTGCTGACAAAATAACATCATACTAACACAAATATAATTTATACGTTAATTTAACCACAATTAGTGAAGTTCCATGGACTAAGAAGCAAATCTTGAAACCGAGGGGCCATAGAATTTATTTTGAAACTTATATATTATATAAAAATCGTAGCTCAGCTTAGCATTTACTGCCTGAATAGTGTCGAATAGTGTGTTAAAATAATGGTGACATAATGACACCGTATTCGATTTTCTGGATAGTAAAAACTAATATGTAAGAAAAAAAAAATCTTAAGGTATTCTCGTATTATTATTGCTAGGTAGTGTTTCCTTGGCTGACACCGACTCCAAAAAAAACAATATTTGTACCTACATTATGTTATCGTAATAATTTGATTGCATTTTAAGTAGTCTAATATTTTTCATTTCATTTTACTCAGGAGAGCTCTATAAAATATTTTGATCATAGTTTATTACTCATAGGTATGTGTTCTGTTACATTTGAAGTAGATATGTACCGACCTTCTATATGGTACCTATATATTATTAGAAATACCTCGAGTCGTGATGGCCTCGAGGTTGAGGCGCGCGGTCGAGAATCTCGACGGTCGCGGGTTCAAACCCCAGTCACACACCTCTGGCTTTTCGGAGTTATGTGTGTATTAATAATGAATTAGCACGTACTTTAACGGTGAAGGATAACATCGTGATGTAACCTGCACACCTAAGAGTTCTTAGAAATTTCTTAGGTGTGTAGTCCGCCAACCCGCACTAGGCCAGCGTGGTGGACTAAAGCTTAAGCCCTCTCAGTTGTGGTGGACGCGTATGGGCTGATAATGATGATGAAATGACACCGGACCTTAAATTGCCCCCTTTACTGTACAAAACACAGTATTGCGATCTAAGTTCCTAATAAACTCTTCTTACGAGTGCGTGGACTAAGGCCTAAACCTTCTCAGTTGTAGAGGAGGCCCGTGCTCAGCAGTGGGACGTATATGGGCTGATGATGATGATTAGAAATACCTACTCTTTGAGGTCGCGGGCGTGAATTTATGCAGTTGTATACATGAGTGTGCTCAAACAAATATTTGTCACAATTCAATTTAAGTTTTAATTTAAGCGCCTAATATGAAACTACTCGTTTTTTTTTTACGAATACACCATTTGAATTTTTCCTCAGCGCACCCTTAAATATTTCCCTAAGGCTGATAGTTTCACCACTTTCCGGATCAACTTCGCGTTGTGATTTTACGGGAAGCCCTTTAAAACAATTTACTCGTCCCTTCCATTAACACGGTGACAATTTCCAACCAAATAAATCCTCTTTACTGAGTGTAGTAAACTGTTGGGAATAATATATTACAAGCAAAATGTGTATCCGAGGCATTTAATCCCCCATCTTACGTAAATGCAGATGAAAGCGGGATTTATAAGGCGAGCAGATGTTTTATACAGTGTGCGCAACTTATCTACTTTTGTACTTATTTTGCCCAAACGTACAAGTTTCATTTTGAACTCTAATGTTGGGGTTCAAAGTTGAAAATCATTTGGACTTCTCAATCAATTAGTGTTAATTTGCGTTGCCATCTAAAACATGTGGGCTGTTTAAATTTGCCAAGATCTTTTTGCTCTGTTTGATTGCTTTAGTAAGATTTATTAAATGTCATATATAAAGTTAGAAACGAAATTAAGAAAAGGCATATTTTTGAAGTTATACTTCTTTAGTCGCGTTATGAAAAAATTATGAGAGTGAAATTTTAAGATGCGCGCGCATCACTGTAACACAAAAAGTATGACGTTAAAGCTGCCTATGTGCTCCAATATAATTGACAGATTGAAGCTGCCTATGTTAAATGTAAGTGTCAAATGGATCAGAAAGGTCTTAATATGTTTCGGATCGAATATTTTTCAAAAAAGTTTATATGTTTTAGATTTTAAAATGTAGAATAGTGACAGTAATAAAAAGGGATTGCCTATTGATATTATTATTTGTCAAATATTTATGAGTGCGTTCAGAAACGTAATATGTTGTGTAAACTACAAACTATGTATGTGACTGTTGAGCGTATTTATAAGTTTTACTTCAGTCGTGTGATATAACTTCTAACGCGTGTCCATAAGCACTTTTTTTAGTTTATAGGTACCTTATCTCTCATGCCTGAATCCTTAAGGGTTAACCAGAGGCTATTTTAAAAGGGGGTGTGACTAGACGGCAGCTTGCGAAACGAGAGGCCGCGGGTTCGATCCCCGCACCGAGACAAATGTTTGTGTGATCCACAAATATTTGTTTCGGGTCTGGGTGTACGTGAGACCGAAAAGTCTCTCGTAGTTTCTGATACCCATGACACAAGACTTGTATCTTATCAGATCAAAAATATGTATGTGACTGTTGGGTGTATTTATTTATTTATTTACTACATACATTTATCTCGCATTTTTCCAAATTGGGTGCTGTTGCTGAGAATAAATTTCGTGATAATCTCCCAAACAAAAAAAATCATTAACAAATAACAATGCCAAAAGTATTTCAACCGTCTCCCGAAATACTCGTATGTTTTTCAATTAAAACCGTTCCAATATCGAGTACGATAAAAAAGCAATATTGTATTGCCTCAAAATTGTGCCCGTATGCGTGACAGTTTTTTTCGCATCTGCCGTGACATTATTATCGGGACGTGCTCGTGTTTACAACGTGACTGTCGGCATTCACGGGCCAATTATTGGTACATTGACTAACAAAAGTGAAATTTGTCACGACAGCTACGAACACGTCGCTGGCGGGTATATTGACGTTCGCAAACATGGGTGAAAGAACACAATGCATAATTTTCACTTCATGTGGAAGAGTCATGTTTGTTTTTGTGGTCGTGAATATGGTATAAAGCTACCCTTGATTAAGCAGTAAAATGTAAAAACGAAGAGGATTATACCTTAGTTTTAAAGTCGTAATAGCCTCAAGGTTCAGGTTGACGAAATCTGCTTCAGATCGAAAACAACGTTGGACAGTAGTGAGGATCATTTCAAATCATCTGGAGGCTTGTGATATCTTCTACTGATTCTGAAGAACGTGACGACAAAAGGTTTGAATCGGTACGTCGTAATTATATGTGCATAATATGTTTGCTGTCACGTTCCACTTGTCGAAACAACGGTGCGGTCAAACGACTGTCACTGACACCTGATAAATTCAGAGCAGGTTGAAAAATATAATGGGTGAACCACGCAAATTGTCTTTCACGCATTTGTCTTTTGTGGTGGGCTTTTTACTCTCCGGTTTCAATCAGGCCAACACAACGGAGTCGACTCTATACTTTATTTTGATCATACATACTAAAATCGGTCGAGAGAAAATCTCGGCAGACGCGGGCTTAAGCCCTAGGCAAATATCTCTGACTTTAAGAGTTCACAATTAATTATCATTTTTTTTATGGATTTTCCAGGTGTGTATTTTTTATGGATTTGCCAGCGTGATGAACAACCCTAAACCCTCAAGTTATAGAGAAGGCAGTGCCCAGCAGTAGCACTTATATAAATATACGTCTTACTTAGTGGCAGTACTCTTATAGAAGCCCAAAAGCATTACACGTTAATTGTGTAGTGTCCAGTTTATAGTTGTTTATTGTGGGGTCAGTATATTCATATTTTGTATTGTTAAATAAACATTTAAAGCTTAAAAATTATTATTTGGAATTTTGTAAGGCAGTCTAGGCTTTTGGGCTTCTATATAAGTACCGCCACTGGTCTTACTAGTACTAGTTGTAGGAGAAATACAAAAAAAACAAAATAACAACATACATAGGTATGTATGTGAAGAGGATAGCTAAAGTTATTTTATTACTGCAACAGCTAATGCAACAGAGATAAAGCGAAAATATCAGCAATATTTTATAAGCACAGGTACGGCGGAGTGCTGAAAGTTCTTTTTATTATTCACAAAATGGAGCCATTACGCGGCGGAGTCAGCTCATCCCTCGTGTGGTATAACGTCTGAGTCTTGGTGACGACTTTCGGGTTATACGTCTGATGTGTTATATGATGTAAAATTTCAAGGTTATTATGCCATTTGAGATCTTAATACAGGTTGTAAAATGACCGTGATCGAAAACTATGAGAACAATAGTTACGGTGATTTCAAAAAACTAAAATAAAAATAAACGTTTTCGTAATAACCATAAGTAGTAAATGTATGCGGTGATTAGCAAAACGTCATGTTTTTTTTTATTGTCGGTGTTTTTTAACGTCAATGTGTTTGTACTCACCGTTACTATTGCCTGACTTTATACATCCAGTATATATGTATATTATAAAATATAAATCAATGCGTGTGAATATGACTGAACTCCTAAACGGCTAAACCGATTTTAAAGAATTTTTTACGTCTTTTTCAGTGAATTCGAGTATGGTTTAGATTTAAAATTCGGTCCAATGGATAGTGTTTGTTTAATTATTTTTTATTTATAAAACATTATAAACCGCATTCACGAATCATTGCTCAGAAAGTTATAGCAGGCGTTTTGAATAATACTAATATTAATTATATATAGTATATTTATATTATTATAGTATTAATATTATAAAAAGGAGAAGCTTGTGGTTTTGTATTTAGTGGGTCCGTGGGATCAGCACAGGATGAATCCTGTGAATGCAACTTTGAAAAGTTGCGCCCGGGCGGAGCTGGACCCAAGACCTTACTTAACCAGTGTAATTTTTCAAAACTATATCCTCTAAGAAGTATTTTTTTATATCAAAATTTCGCTAACTATTAAGTCTGACAAAGAATCTCTTCTTTGAGCCATGCTTATTGTTGACTTTCTTGTGCTGCGATGGATTTTGAAAACTCAAAGGATATTTCACTGGACCCGAGAATCAATCTCGATTCGATCACACCGAATTAATCCCGTGAGATTAGCAGGCAATTGTATTGATACAAACGAACCTAAATGAATTAAATTTTAGTTGAAAATCATTTACTATATTTATTATCGTAATGTTTCAACCATCTGTCAATGCGGGATCAGCCTCGTAAGCCTTTGAACGTTAATTAAGCGTTTGGGTGTCGAAATATTTATTGATTGCCCCTTTTTGAACTGATTGGAATATATTCTCAATATTTCTTATATTATTTAAAATAAAATTTACTATGTTGTAAGTGTTCAGAAAAGTAAAGTAGTGATGGCCATGAGGTTTAGGCGCGCGGTCGAGGAACTCGGCAGTCGCGGGTTCCAACCCCAGGCACACACCTCTGAATTTTCGAAGTTAAGTGTGTGTTCATAATGAATTATCACTTACTTTAACGGTGAAGGAAAACATCGTGATGAAACCTGCACACCTAAAAGTTCTAAGGAATTTCTTAGGTGTGTTGTCCGCCAACTCGCACTAGGCCAGCGTGATGGACTAAGGCCTAAACCCTCTCAATGGTAGAGGAGGTCCGTGCCCAGGGACGTATATGGGCTGATGATGAATGAAGATGATGAAGTGTAGTTTATTGTATATTACGTGTAAATACTTGTGCTAGCAATACATACTTCTTTCTTTCTTTCTTTCTTTTTTTCTTTAAGTGTTGACAAAAATATTTTTTGTTAATATAGCGGATATTAAATATGTTTTACGTGTCAAGTCAGTGATATGACTTGATGTTATCCAACTTAAGCCTCTACTATGATTTTGTACTCCTCTTTATACATAAAACATCATGGTACCTTAATAGAAAATAATTTCTGTGGCATTAGAAATCAAGTAATCCTATAAAAGATACTTACGCTCTTGCCTGTGTCCCCGAACAGGTAAAACAGCCATCATCATCATCATCAGCATGGGCTGATATATATCAGCCATATGGATACATACGTCCCACTGCTGGGCACGGGCCTCCTTTACAACTGAGAGGGCTTAGGCCTTAGTACTGCGTATGTTTTTTTAATTGACCTCAAAACGGGCGAGTCTTGTGTCGTTCGGATACATATCCAAACACCAAATGTTGGAATTTAGAAATCGAACTAAAAATTTTCGAATGAAAAACCCAATATCATTCGATCGCATAGCACTTTATCCGCGAAACCACGAGGCAGTATGCGATAAAAAAAAAGAAAATCAACCCCCTAATACAACACACGTCTATCGTCAATAAACAAGATTTATCGCCAAAGTATGACCTTCAAGTCAGCTCACGCGCGCGGTAAAATTTTCCACTGCGCCTCCGTCGGAAACAAAAGAGCGATCCGCCATCAATGGTCACGTAGACCCACGTCCGACAATCACATAGTTTGTTCGGTGTAGAGATTTTGAGAGGTTAAACGAGGCGGCGGTCCCGCTGACACTTGAGCACGCCGAACAAAACGTTTACGCTTTTTATCGAGTGATGAAGCAATGACTGCCGGATGTTTTTCCATTTTTAAAAATAGTTTTTTGAGCTACTGTGACTATGTTATGTGTAGACTAAATTTATCAATTAAAGTAAAAAATATATATGTAGGTTCGTAATAATATTACGAACCTACATATATATTTTTTATATTATATTATAATATAGTGTTGCATTCGACCGGAGGAGCAAGTTTCTGACTTTTCAAAATATTCGGAATAACCTCGGACCTCGTTCTTGTTTTAAAATATTTAAAATTTTAAACAAAATTATATTCGAGGCATTTAACATTACTCCTATATTTTGTATCACGATTGTCACGATTCTTTAATGTTGCCAGCATTTTTTTATACAAATAAAATTTTGTCATCTACTTATACATAGATTTTATATTATATAATTAAAACAAGATAATTTAAAAACAAGCATATATTATGAAATATGTTATGATAAATACATTTTAAAAGTTGCTAACCCTATGCAAGAATCCAGTCAAAAGCGTTTTCACGATCAACGAGACAAATTCCTAAAAATCCGCTACAAAGCGTCCCGGTTCAGCCGAAGCACATCGGGAGCGAGTACCCCGGTCACGTGCGTTCCAGTCGACGGTGCACTGTCGCTGACTCTTTATACATGAAGCTTTAAAACCGGTGAATCAGTTAATAGTTTGTTACATTCATTTAATTTGCTTTGTGATACGTGAGAGCTGATTTTTGCTGACGCTTCGCATTGGTTTCTGCACACGTACCTATTTGCTGACGTTTTTAGTTGCAAAGTTATGGTGTAATGTTGATGAATATGAATATGTGTAGTTAACTACGTTGATGTTGAGGTAATAGAAGACGTGCAATCGAGAGGTCCCAGTTCAAAATTAAAGTCACAAAAAATTAAAGTGGTGAAAGTCGCAAACAGAAATGTATTATTGAGATGTATGTTTAGAAAAAAATATGTATTTTAAAAATAGGGATGAACATACCCAAGGTCACATAATTAATTCAGTTTTCCCCTTACATTCAAAAAAGCCATCTGTCATGGATATAAAAGCTACAAGACAGTTTTCAGTCTCTAAAAAAACGCAAAATGAATATTTTTTCATCACTCAGTAATGCTTAAAATTTCTATAGGTATGGATGGTATTGCAAGTTCAATACATATTTAAAAAGTTAAAAAGGGCACAGGCCAAGATAATATTCTTTAAAACTCCCGTATTATATTTCCCGAAAATTGGCCGTCCCAAGACTGCAAGTTGGGATAGGGAATATAAATAATGGCCTATTGGAACGGGTCCTACAGGAACTTGGGAAATACTGCATATTGGTTCTTAAACACTTTATACCTAACTTTTACATTGAACAGATCTTGCAGATGTTTTTAACTTGAGAATAGATTTCCTCTCCATTGACTTAGTTGAGCGAGAGCGAATAATATGGACTAGAGGGTAATCAGCAACCGAAGTTGAAGTGTATTTTTAAAACCTCTTACTGCAGTCGTAGGCATTAATTTTGTTTCTATACAGCCTCTATGGCGCATTTAGTTATACATTTATATGAAAAGAGAGTCGACGAATTTTATCTTCATATTGGTTCAAATGTTTGTTTAATCTATAAAAGTCTCTCGTAGTTTCTTAAACCCATGTCTAAAAACATGTTTCTTAGTATGGGGTTAGAATTAAGCGTGTAACTGTAAATTTTCTTCTTCATAGAAAAATTATACATACATAAACTCACGCCTGTATTCCCCGAAGGGGTAGGGAGAGGTGCATTTCTGCACCCACATTTCGCCAGGTATGTATCAGTCCCACGTAATAGGGGGCTAGCCTATTGCCGTTTTTCGGGCACAATTCCAGACTCCGTGCTGCTACTGAGAATTTCCTAATGGAAAAACCCAATAACACTTTGCCCGACCCGGGAATCGAACCCAGGACCTCGAGATCGCACGGCACAAACTTGGACCGCGAGACCACAAAATTAAATAAAGATCAGCCAAAGAGAATTCAGCAACTTCATAATACATACGAACATCCACCTTCGTATATAAATAATGCCTGAAAAAACAAGCCCACGTATGTCTCATTTAATAGCATCGGATGAGATTTAAAAGTCTAATGGTTCAGTGATTTCATTTAGCGCCATACTAAAAGCTTTGTAGCGTACTGTCTGACATGACTCGATTCCACTTAGATGCGACTAGCTATTACGGCTCAGTACATTATGAGAATATGGTAACTGAAATTGATCGCTTAGCTTATTGAATGAAATAAATGAACGGTGAAGTTTAAAACCTAAAAGCTGTTTTGTGTTAGATTAATTATGCATCACAAAATGTGTCTCATTGACTAAGGCAGGATGATGTGACAAAGAAAAAATTATTAGATTTTTGTGCGTATTATATTTAACAAAATGTTACTTATTGATTGCCTATTGATTTAATTGGTTGAAACTTAATTTCATAAATTACATCTTAGAAAGAAAAATAAATCACTAATTATAAATGTAATCAAATTCGGGAATTGACAAAAAAATACTATTGTTTCATCATCATTAGCCCATATACTTCCCACTGCTGGCCACGGGCCTCTTCTACAATTGAGAGGGTTTAGGCCTTAGTCCACCACGCTGGCCTAGTGCGGGTTGGTGGACTACACACCTAAGAAAATCCTAAGAACTTTTAGGTGTGCAGGTTTCATCACGATGTTTACAACAAGTTTATTACAAAATTCTCATTTATAGGATTTCCATAGCTAAAACATATTATAAAGAAATAATCCTACCTGCACTGCGTAGCAAACCGCTCTCATAATTTTTCATTAACGTAAAACTGTCAATTCCATCGGAGAAATTTTGCAACAAACTTTATTAATTTGCCAACCTTTCAAGATTCGACCCGTCCGCCGGCTCCCGGCGAAACGTCCGAAAAGGTCGGCCAATAAAAAAACAAATGCTCGCGCGTCAATCCTAACACTGATTTAGGAATGGATTTCATTTGCACGAATGTACAAAATTAGTTTATTATAATTTTGTAATTCGGTTGCTATACCCTTCATTTTATTTGGAAACACACGACTGTTTAGTTGCAGCGTTTAATGTATGTTCTTGTGTATTTCGTGTTTTAAAAATTGTTTATTTTATGACGGTTAAAAGTGTTCGTTAATATTTTGTGATCCGCACGTTTGCAGCTGTAGTTGCAATCTCCACGAACGGCTATAAAGGATTCTGCTGTATCATTTAATTAAAGTTATACCATCAACTACTTTACCGACACACAAATAGGCTTAACAAGGTTTTAGAACATATAAACGTGCCTTTATTTGGTAATTATGATCTTGATTGTGTAAGTGGCAATTAATAAGACCATGGAAAAGAGAAGCAAATTAATAATTTGATTCAATGAATCGACAAATTTTATTAAAAAGCACTCTGAGTTATACTTTCCGATAAGAAATTTAAATCCGAGAAAAAGGTGAAACGATTTAGGTAAAGAATGAACTAGACGTCAGATATAGAGAAATGTATATAACGAAGCCTATAACCAAAAAAAAATAACATAATATATTTTTTAAATTATTGTCCTTAATAAAATTTGAAAAGTAAAACATTATTACATTATTCATAAATCAAGGAAAAATATTAATCAAATATTTTATCTATTTTTTAATAGTATGAACATTCAAGTTCATGTATTTCATAGAAAACATCATCTACAGCAAATGCTCGTAGACTACTCAAAGAAAATTTAGGCTTTAAGCAATTCCACGCGTTTTTTTAAACGCAGCGGTTTTACACCCAGCACAGAACGCCACATTTCCGACATATCGCCGATCCGTCAGCTCAATTTGTCGTTTATATTTTCCGCCCCGCCCGTGCTCAGAATTGGCCTCATTTGTATGTTCACGGTATTGACGTAACGTTAATTCCTAACGACCGTTCGTTAAAGGCACACAGGTTTTTGGTAAAAAAAATTCAACGCTAATAAAAATGGGAATAATTTGTATTTCTTTGTTATTAGTCACGGATTGGATGGATGAGTTAATTTCGGGACTGGACTGGCCTTTGTTAAATTAATTTTGTTCTTCACAAAACATGGTGTTTATTGTAAATCTGCTGCTGCTTTTACAACTGAAATGAGTATTTCTTTTGTGTTGGCGAATACTGAAAATTTAAGTTGAAAATATCAATGGATCCTTGTTTTAACATAAAGAATCTTATTTTATGCTCGTAGGTATAAGTTTAAACAAATAATTTATAGGAAGCATTGGTGAATTAATTCTATATAGTAGAAATTTTTCAATACAATATATAATGTTTATTATTATTTAGCAGTGATGGCCTCGGGGTTTAGGCGCGTGGTCGAGAATTTCGGCGGTCGCAGGTTCAAACCCCAGGCACACACCTCTGACTTTTCGAAGTTTTGTATTCACAATGAATTATCATTTGCTTTAACGGCGAAGGAAAACATCGTGATAAAACCTGCACACCTAAAACTTCTTAGGAATTTCTTAGGTGTGTAGTCCGCCAACCCGCACTAGGCCAGCGTGGTGGACTAAGGCCTTAACCCTCTCAGTTGTAGAGAAGGCCCGTGCCCAGCAGTGGGACGTATTTGGGCTGATGAACAATCATTATTTTAAAATTTTACACGTATGTGATTTCAATAGTTATTATTTTCTGTATTGTTACCCACGATACTATTATGAAACATCCATTCTTATTGAACCTCCACATCATAAAAAAAATATCAAACGCGTAGCTACCTTCAGTTTATTCGTATAAGCGTTGATGAAACAGTCAAGAAAAATAATAATACAGATATAGATTTCAAGGAAAGATAAGATTTATCATATACAATTGTATGTTCTGCCAGTACGTGTAATCTGAAAAATCTTGTCAATAAGAAATCTTAAAAAGTTCAAACTGTTTGAATACGGTAAACAGGGGTAAAAGTCACGACGCATAAAAAATCTTAGGATTTTTTAGGCAGGGCTGGCACTTTGTAATTCAATTCATATATTGAAAGATATTCTTAACATATCTGTAAATAGGAAAAATTTTGTTCTTCTCTATATTATCCAAAGACCACCAGGCAAATAAATATATTTAAATGCACAAAATATTAATAAAATTTTGTTTAGTAAAAATTTAGTTGTAAGAATTGTCTTACATCGATCTATCTGCCTATATTGTATCTATCGCAGAGGTAATTTTTATCCATCAAGGGGACGTGAATTGTCCATCGATGAATATGCTGATTGTGTTAAATTGGCATATACAGAGGGTATTCTTAGAACACGAACGTCATTGAAAAAAAAAATTGTCACACATCATTTGGACGAGCCAAATTTCGCCACCCCTGCGTTAGGTAAATCGACCCAAACGGCATTACTGAGGTCCTACATCGAGCCTCGTTTCGTAAAAATTTGATTTGTAAATAAAGCCCTCTTGGAAAGGACGAGTGCGTCTAATTCTAAAATCAGTTGATTCAATTGTACTGTAGCTGGGGGCCTTCAAGAGGACTTCGGCAAGGGCCGGTCGCATTATAATTAACTTTGGTTTAATTGTCTTTTGAATTTGGATTTGTAACGTGATTTTGGAAAACATTAGGACAATCGATAAATTAATTACTTAGGTTAGATAAAATTGACTGTATTGAAAATGATCGCTATAGTTTAGAAACTCACAATATATCGCGTATTTTGTGGTAATTACTCTAGAGTAATTACAGTAAAGACTAGTCTTTACATAAAAGAATGACAAGAGCGAAGATTAAAGAAATGTAGTTCAACGGTATCATCGGTTTTAAAAATCCTCTTTCGTGCTGTACTCCCAAGATATTAAGAACTGCCTGTATGGTTTCAATGACTTTGTACTAATTTATATTCTCAGAACAAGTTCTACGAATCATCATTGCCCTTAATTTTCTTTAGCCTAACGAGGCTTTAAAGGCCTAGCAACAGCAAACATCTCCTCACATCTCATAAACTAGTTAAAACTTACAACCCGACAGGCTTTAAACTGTAATTCACATATTAATTGCAATTAAAGCGAGGATATGGTGCTTAAGTTTAACGATCCATTAAGTGAATAGCCGGTGCGACCCTGCCATGTCGAGACTGAAAATTTGCGTCTGGTATCATTATATAAAAGATTTTTTATTGTGTTACTCAAAATGTTACAACACAATTTCCTTTGATAAGTATTTTGTAATTGAAGTGTGTTTTGTGTGTTGTGAATTTACTGCGGACTTTATTGCAGACGTTAGTCTTTATAGCCCAGATAGTATATTCTTGAAATAGTATTTGACGTTTTATGTTTAGTATTCTAGTTGTTTTTGGTTAAATTTATGCTGTTGTACGTTAATCATTATATTAAAACTAACATCATCTTCTACCGTAATACATCTCAAACATAGACTAAGCCTGTAGACATCAGTGGCAAGCATATAGACTGATATTATCAACAGCCCATATACGTTTATATACTGCTGTGCATGAGCCTCCTCTACAATTGGGAGGCATATACATACATATGTAGACTGATATAGATGAATGGATTTTATAAAACGTAAACTGGAACTCAAAACTGCTGTTTGGGATTAGCACCACTGTCTCCCAAATAAACTGCAATGCTTTTGGGACTCGTTGGATGGTTAAGATTGCCATAAATTCGATATGTTAGTGATGCTACCACTACAGAAGTATAGATATGACGTCGAGTGTTTCTAAATTCGATTCCTGGGTCCAGCAAAGTGGTATTGTGCATTCGTCCTAGGAAATTCAGCATGGTAGACGATATCCTCTTATATGGGACATAAAACACAGGTGGCTTATCGTGGATGCATAAAAATATATTTGACTGATCCTCAAAGATTCAGGCATGTATAAGTAAATGATAAAAGTATCAAAAAAATGATGATGAACGAAGCCAAATTATATTTTGGTTCACACGACTCGTAAACAACTTGCACACATCAATTAAAACGGTATCACAACACTTCGCCGTGAATTGATACATATTTCCGTCTATAAACCCCCTTGACACGAATGCATGGATATAAAATTCACGCTCAGATGCGTATATGCATCGAGAGACAAAATCACGGTACTGCAAGTGTCTACAACAACTTCGGCGCCATCAGTCATCGTTAATGGCGAGTCGTTCATTAATATTTCGCCGGACTCCTTAATAAAATGAATGAATAAATAAAATTGGAATGTGAAAACGAAGGTATCAATCCGAAGCTGCAATATTGAATACAGATTTAATTAATAAAGTAATAAACAATACGGTGGATATGGTTTGGGCATTATGAAGTTTTTTTTGCGTTTTTCGTAACATGACGCTAAGGTCTTGTATGTTCTTTTTATTTCATTACGAAGCATTAAAACTATTGTCTGTATGCCATTGGTGTAAGAAGGGAATGTTCTATAATTGCTGAGGCTACGAATTTGTTAGGCGAGTGAAATTAGCGAAGTTTTGCTGACGGTTGGGTATACATGTGCGTCGGGATATCGACCAATCATCATCATCATCATCAACCCATAAATGTCTGGGCACGGGCTTCCTCTACAATTGAGAGGGTTTAGGCCTTAATCCACCACGTTGGCCTAGTGCGGGTTGGCGAAAACACACTTAGGACGTTCCTAAGAGTTTTAAGTAGAAGTAGATAGATGTAGATGTGACTGCCTCGTGGTCTCGCGGTACAAGTATGTGCCGTGCGATCTAGAGGTCCTGGGTTCGATTCCCGGGTCGGACAAAGTGTTATTGGGTTTTTCCATTAGGAAATTCTCGGTAACAGTACGGAGTCTGGAAATGTGCCCAAAAAACGGCAATAGGCTCGCCACCTATTACGTGGGACTGATACATACTTGGCGAAATGTACGTGCAGAAATGCACCTCTGCCTACCCCTTCGGAGAATACAGGCGTGAGTTTATGTATGTGTAGATAGATGTAAGTTTCCTCAATAACCACTGTATCAGATATGAATGTCAAGCGTAAGTGTGTCGGGCATCTGGTAGTCAGGCTAACATAATTTTATCGACTAGTTGGGAATGGCCATAATTATTTCTTTCTAGACTACATTCTATTTCATCTAAGGTGTCGTCAAACGCTAATGAAAATCCTAATGAAACAGATGAAATTACAAAATAAAGAAAGTTTCCCAACTGGCATACTAAACTTCACAATACAACGACATCGGGGGCTTTGAGCACACAACTCGACAGAAATAATTAAAAATGTACGTGATTTTTATAAAAGGAATTCTCCTCGCCGAGTGATACGTTTCTCGCAATAATACTGTTATTTGTTCTGCATCGAGTGCTTGGCGTTTATTAAATTATTGTTTGTTTTTATACATCGTGAATATACGCTTCGGAAAACAAGAGTTAATCTTTCTATATCCTTATGACTAACCAACTGATCTCACGGGTGTACAGTAGAAACTTCTATCCGGCCCTCAGTTATACGGATCGCGATTATCCGGATCAACAACTCTAACCATAAAAAAGACCTACAAGTTGAATTGACTCGTAGCTATGCAATTATGGTTATTCGTCAGAAAATGTATTTTTTAATAAGTATTGATTTTCGTTGATATATATTTGTTTTTTTGATAAACATATACATAATATTATGTACTACTTATGCACAAAACCTGTTTTTTTTCTTACATTCGATTATCCGCATTCTCGATTATCCGAATGCCCAGCGACAACAATTAGTCCGGTTAATCGAATTTCTACTGTAATCGAAAACTTGATTTTGCCCGTGAATACGCAAAGGACTTCAGAACTGCAGAAAGAATGCTTGTAATGAGTAATAACTGGGTAATCTATTACTGTGTGTAGTAAGTTAGTTTTGACATAAAGTCATGACAGTCATTAAAATAATCCGGTCATTAAACTGGGTGTTTGTGAGACCGCTAAGTTTCTCGTAGTTTCTGATACCCACGACACAAGACTTGTATCTCAGTGTGGCGTCAGAACTTTGTATAATTGTATATATGTGATTGTTGGGTGTATTTAGTTATTTATAATGTTATTTAACGTGATAAATAAATATTCATCATAGTTAATCGTTCCAAATCCGTTCACCTGAGTGTTGACCTGAATAACAATCAACAAATCCAAAAATTATAAATCTCTATGACTTCCACGATAAGGGTTCACACCCCAAGCGCATACCTCCTGCATTTGGAACGCATTTGTGTATTTCCAATAAATTTTCACGTATTGTAATGATGAAGAAACTAATACAAATCCTTTAATGCATAAAGAGGCTAGTATCAGTTCCTCGTTCCCACGAGGACTTTTTATCAGAGTAGTCTGTGTAAAGATGTGCCGTGCGATCTAGAGGTCCTGGGTTCGACTCCCGGGTCGGGCAAAGTGTTATTGGGTTTTTAAATTAGAAAATTCTCAGTAGCAGCACGGAGTCTGGAATTGTGCCCGAAAAACGGCAATAGGCTCGTCCCCTATTACGTGGGACTGATACAATACTGGCGAAATGTGGGTGCAGAAATGCACCTCTGCCTACCCCTTCGGGTAATACAGGCGTGAGGTTATATGTTATGTATTACGAAAATAATAAACACACAGACACCTGTGACGTGTCGGTTCATTTGTCTCAGTTAGCGAACTGGCCACTAATGCACTTCCAATGTCGCGGACCTCATCACTCAATGTCCTTCAATTTGTACCTCTCAGCCGCCTTGTAGTTCGAGGGGCAGGGTTTGTGGACAACAGTACAGAAAGGAAATAAGTAGATAAACTCTTCTTTACTGCACACTATTTAAACATAAAAATAACAATTAAATAAAATGTAACATGGTGTACAAATTGGCGGTCTTATTGCTTAAAACGATCTCTTCCAGTCAACCAGACTTGATTCAATATTCAACGTCAATATAAGTACCTCTTTTTAAGCTTTTTAAAACTGGAGCCTCGGGAAAGGCACATAGATGCTTATATCCATATAAGTAATGTTTTCATTTACGTCGTTTGGTTTTATATTTTAATGTTTACTTTGATTTTATTTGTTGTTGTTGTTTTTTTAATGGTAAATTTTAAAGGAAGAAAATCAGTTTTCTAACAGAAGAATATAAAGACACTTGGCCGATCTAGGTAATTTTAATAATACCTATGCGGTAATTTCGTAAGGCCAAGCGCATGATTGCATCATCATAATTGTTTTTTCTAAATTCCTACTGAGCTTTAAGAAATCAGTTCTCCGCGCTATGTGCCCGGCCCATTGTCACTTCAACTTGCTAATCCGCCGGGCTATGTCGGTTACTTTATTTCTCCTACGGATCTCCTCATTTCTGATTCGATCTCGTAGGGAAACCCCGAGCATAGCCCTCTCCATAGCTCGTTGAGTCACTCTGAGCCGGGGCCAAAAAGTTCTCGAGTGGAAGCCACGTACCGGAAAGCGCAGCGTGGGACGTCCTCCGACAAAAGTCATTGGGAGAGGCCTATGTCCAGCAGTGGACTTCCATTGGCTGATGGATTGGATTTAAGAAATACTAACTAACCAATGTCATAAATAAATTTAATATTACCATGGTGCGTTAACAAAATTTTCCCTAAACACATTAATTGCAAAGATATCCAGATATGTTGTTGTAACCCCTATCAGAGTTTCGGGATCCGAAAGCATTAAAAACCGCAGCAGGCTAAAAGTTTCCAAACGAGCGACAAAAATTCACAAAATTTGTTCAATTACACCAAACAATTTCAGGTATACCTAAAAACTTTGTGTTTCGATGCGTTAGAATGCGGGTCGAACCCAATCAGATCAGCTTAATGAAAAACTTTAAATGATGGAGTAATCCTGGGTTGGTACATGCGTTTTCCATTTGCAATGTCGAAGGGCTTTTTGTTGGACAGTTCGTTTAATGCGAGTGTCTGACCGCAGATGAGTGACCTCCGACCTCAGCGCTATTTGCGCCTGCCTTAGTGTTTCAATATTTATCTGGTATGTGAATGACGAGTGGATTTAGCTTTTCAACGTTGAGCGTGTTGTGAATAGCTAAATTGCTAGTATTTGGTTTCACGACTTTAATTTGTAAAACACGCTAGAAAGGGGTTATTCACATCAACAGACAAGACTAGAGTTTCTTGCCCGTTCTTCTTCAGTGATGACTGCCTTCCGAACAGGGTGGTACACTAAATTTTGAAATGACGGAATCTAAGTGATGTATTCGACATTTTATAGATTTAATAAATATTATTTCCTTTTATTTCATTTCATCATCGCTTGTTCCTGTATTACTAGTTATAGTGACCTAAGAAATGTCTCTCGTTCCCGAATTCTAAATCATAGGCGGGCATAATGTGTAGATTTTTTTTATTCGTTCTTTGCCGTTCCTTGAGGTTCAAATAAATAGATACTCTACTTGGACTGGATTGTACTCTTCATGAAAATAATTCTGAACAAAGTCAATGTACCTCCACAGTAACATAAAAGGACTATAGAGTAAAGGGTAATCCATAATCTTGATATTTAAGGCTAGTTAGGAAGGTTAGCCCATTTTTTTTAATTGATTTTGTTTTATCAAAGCATAACGAACTTAACAAGTCGTGATGGCTTCGACTTTTAGGCACGCGGTCGAGAATCTCGGCGGTTCCGGGTTCAAACCTGTGTCTGAGGTGTGTACCTCTGACTTTTCGAAGTTATGTGTGTATTCACAATGAATTATCACGTACTTTAACGGTGAATGATTACATCGTGATGAAACCTGTATACCTAGAAGTTCTTAGGAATTTCTTAGGTGTGTAGTCTGCCAACCCGCACTAAGCCAGCGTGTTGGACTAAGGCCTTAACCTGCTCAGTTGTAGAGGAAGCCTGTGCCCAGCAGTGGGACGTATAAGGCCTGATGACGATGATGATGATAACGAACTTAACAAAACATCCTCTGAGGAAAGAATTTCTTTCTTAATCCCGAGACGGTAGGTACCTCAAAAATGCATGCAGCAGAACAAACAACTAGCTCTCTATTGCTGACATTCCATTACACCGACAATAAAAACCGCAATTATATTCTAAAATTAAATTTTTAAACTTGCAAAGATAATGGGAAAACTGAGTACGAACGCGATGCTTTTTAACTCGGCATTACATTTAGCGCTGCGCACTCCGCCGGGATGCGGGCAAGTGCAAATGCAAATTAATTCAATCAACACCTCGGTAAAGTTATTGTACAGAAGATGGGGATACACAAATAAGGCAGTGGACGGACAAATTAATTACATTAAAAATGCAGTCACTTTTAATTTGCTCCGTTTCTGTTTGTAATATTGCTGTGTTTATTTGCTGTGAGATATTTTGCCGTCTGTATACATTTTAAAGTTTATTTTACCTTTATTGTTAAGTTGCTTTGTAAATACAATCTATGCAGTAAAACACATTCTACCTAAAAATAAAACCATAGTTTAAATGAATAACTGCATTGCAGTCCAAATAGAGTATCGACTGTCGGAAAAAAAACAATGGTCATCTTACATCAGTTGGAAAATTATACTGACCGGATTGCACTCAGATAAATTAATCTTACTAATATTATAAACGCGAAAGTTTGTAATAATGTATGGATGTCTGGATGTCTGGATATTTGTTGCTCTTTCACGCAAATACTACCGAATGGATTGTAATGAAAGTTTACAATAATATAGCTTATACATCAGAATAACACATAGGCTATACTTTTTAAAGATAGTGTGTGAATTGTCCAAAATATAACGATAATTGTCAAGTAAGTCGGGAAAAATCTGCTATCTGCGGGCTATTTTGGCGTACGCGTCACGTACGTCAAACATTTTATGTTTATCCCGCCAATACGGTTAATGCTTAATGGTCCCCTCATATTAATGAACGTATTTAAATAAAGGTTTTGAATCGACAACATATATCCACAATATTCGAACAATTGCGCATTTTACATTTTAAAATATAGAATAATCAGTAATGAAAAGGGAGTGACATATTTGTTAGTTGTCAAATATTTATGCGTGCGTTCAGATATTTATTTTTAAACTCCTTGGTTTTACCTGGTATGTTATAAATGAGAAAATAACTATATGACTGTTACGCTTTCACGCCTAAACCATGTGACCGATGTGAACGATTTATGTGGACATAAATGGGACTCTGTGGAATAAAATAGACTACAACTTATTTTCTTTCTGAACCCAACCCTGTAGTCTACGCGGACGGAGTCGCGGGCAAAAGCTAGTGTGATCATAAATTGATGCGATGTTAATATATATAAATTTTGGTTTATAGTTGTTCTATTTACATACATACATACATAAACTCACGCCTGTATTCCCCGAAGGGGTAGGCAGAGATGCATTTCTGCACCCACATTTCGCCAGTATGTATCAGTCCCACGTAATAGGGGGCGAGCCCATTGCCGTGTTTCGGGCACAATTCCAGACTTCGGGCTGCTACTGAGAATTTCCTAATGGAAAAACCCAATAACACTTTGCCCGACCCGGGAATCGAACCCAGGACCTCTAGATCGCCCGGCACATACTTGTACTGCGAGATTACGAGACCAGGAGGTTCTATTTATTATTATTTTTTCTATATTGTTTTACCCTTTTCAATGTTTATGCACCTACCTTTTATCTCTGCATCACCCAAAGGTTGACTGTTAGAGAATGCCTTAGGTATTAAGTCCGCCTTTATACGCAATGTGTAAAAAGCATAAACAAAAAAAAATATTAAAAAAAATGAATATCTATGTAATCTATGTATTGTCTATTATCTAGATGAAACAGGACTAACTTTTAAGTTCGCCATTTAAAGAACTGACGTCATACGAAATCAACACAATGGATATCCGCTGACTCGGTGTCTGAAGTTGTCCGATTTATCCAGAATACGGAGCACGAAAAACAAATATCCCATTCGAGTCACAGTGACCCGGCGAGGCGCTTAGCTATGCGAAACCGAAATCCTTGGAACGCCGCCCAACGCGCTATTGCACCATTGGAGATGAAAACTACACTTCAGTGGGAATGAGGCCGTGTGGATTGCCCACGGTTTTAAATGCTGTATTTTTTACGCTAACTTGCATACTATTGTGGTTTGTCATTTTTAAATCTGCTGTTCGTTTACCGTTGGAAGGAAGGTCCATGTTATGCTTTTAGAGAGTGCGAGTTTAGTTTATATTATTGAATGTGTTTAAAACTTTGAGTAAAATGATTTTCTCTAGATAATATTTAGTGTTTATTTAGTGATGGTATTATATTATCAGGTATTATTTATAGTTTATAATTATTTATTTATTTTTCGCGACATCCACTTTACTGCATAATATTAATTTGAATTATAATTTAACTGTTTTTTTTAATAAATTTTGTTACTGAAATAAAATTTTCAATATTTAATTAATTAACATTGTAGCTATTACACTTTTTTGTCCTGGGAATATGTCTAAAAATACATACTTTTTCTTTATCTAATTCAAATATTCTTGCATAGACATACATACATAAAATAATACGCGAAGGCAAATAAAATAACAAAGGTATAATGCTATTAGTTGCCCTTATTAGTCCCTCAAGTAAGCGGACTTCGATGGAGAGGTTCTGAGTTCAAGTTCTGCAGTATCGAATTAGCAAGTGCACAGTAGAGTCACGAAGTATGAGAATAGCCAAAAAAATACCTGGACCGGCTTCCCGTTCCGTGATATTTAAATTTACATACATAGACAAATACACCTTTGCCTACTCCTTCAGGAATACATACATGTAGTATATGTCAGCCCAGCAGTCTAATCTATTTCCTCGCAAAATGCCAAGCGTAATAACAAACGAGGCGGCGACATAATCTCCACTAAAACCTTAAGCAAGAATTAATATCACAAGCGAGTAATGAACAGTATAGTCATCGGTGCAAATTGCTCTTCCGGTGCCTTTAATCAGCTCAGCGCCGTCTCGCCGTACACTTTCTATATTGCGGGCTGAGATAGCAAAATGACCTAGTTGTACCAGAAGATAAACATCGACGGCGTCATTCATACCGGTCTCTGACGCGGAGAAAACTTAATGGAAAATACTGCGGCGTTTCTTCATATTGAGATTTTGAATGTTGCTTTCAACGTAGGAATGAAGTTTGTTGAGTTGGCGCTTGGCTTGTCTTTTGAATTTGTAGTATTGATCTACAGTTTCATTTCTAGGACAAATTTGTTATCTCTTGATGTATTAGTTAAACAGAAATCTTAATTGCATATTTGTTTTACCCAAGCATCGAAAACATTGGAATTTTTTGATGAAAATTATAAATTAATTTCTATTTTGTCATTAAGAAAAAATATGAGAAAAAATGTGTTGGTCTTTGCGATATATGAAATCGGATCATAATGGTCTTCCTTAGTCGACAAAAATTATTAATTTGAAAAAAATACATTAAAATCACCTTACCATTTATTACAGCGAAAAAAAAACTTTATTAGAAAAATAGTGTAAAATTACGAATTTCATCAGAAACAATAAAAATAAGAGCCCTAAAACTAAAAAATGTTGAATATAGTGTAGTAAAAATAGGATAACGTCACCCATTGTTCTTACCGGTGCACGATCGCGGCCCCGGTAGCTAATGGCGGACGGAGTGTCCGATATTAATTTTTATTTCATTTGATGTCCTATAATGTGTGGCTGTATGCATGTATGTATGTGAGTAGCCCACACCGCAGTCCACGCCTTATGTAGTATACCCTTTTTTTGTCGAGGGGAAAGCTGTTAACCGCATACCGACCAAAACCACCCGGTGGCCATCATCGCGCCAAGTGGGACGGCCACGGTGCGTGGGCGAGAGGCGCCCACAATAGTGCCGCAGCCGCCCGGTGCGCCTCCGAGACGAAAGCGTCTCGGCCGTCTCGAAACTTTAAGGGGCGCAGTTGCACCCCCACTAACTTGATTCGGGCGCTCCTATTTTGGGCGCCCGCGACAGACACAGGCCACCGTGTCGCCGCCCCACTCGGGGTCGCCTAATGTGTGGACGCACTGCCCCCGCAGCACGTCCAGCGACCCCAAGGGCGCCAATGAGTCGCCTTTTACGACAGGCAGGAATGGGAATAGAAATGAGTTAATGTACATACACACACTCACGCCAGTATCATCGGTATCCAGTAATCGGTAGGCTGACGTTTCAATAACTTTGTTTTAGTCCCATGTAATAAATAAATATTGTGCGAGGCCATTTTCGGGCACATCTACGTACTCCGTGCTGCCACAGTGAATTTACATACAAATATTTTCAAGAGAAATTAATACACAAATCATCGCTCATTTAAAATGAATAAAGAATATTCACCCAAAAATATCCGCGCCATTAATTTCTCTTTTAAACAGTTGCGAAATGGTTTAAACGATTGCACTCGTTTATGTAGCCGAATAGCTTGCAGGATTCGCTGTTAACAGCTGTAATGTACGAGCTTGAATTTATTTTACTCTGCGGTCAGGTTTCGGCGTGGGAGAAAATCTTATCTGTAAATTACACGGCACTTTATATACTAAATGTATATAGCTTAAAAATTATAGCTCATATAATATTATTTGCAGTCTTTCTCATTATTACCATTTTTTATTTCATCTACGTTCCTTTCGTACTTACGATACCCATGAAACACCAATATGCAAGAGTAATTCTGGTGATATAAGAGATAGTTATATTGGTTTTATGACAATCAGAGCTCCATTTGAAACCTATAGCTTTAAGATATTAAAACGGCCAAAAAGTCGCCATTTTTGTTTTTGTGTCACCTAAGTTGTGTTTCAAATGTGTTTTTTTTTCAAAAGTAGTAAAGAGCGTCCCAGCAAAAGATATTACTGCGATGCAGCATGAAAAACTCTGCGTTTGCTTAATGTAGCAAATGATTGCGGGTTCTTACTTATTACACCAGACTGCAAAGGATTTAAATTATTTCTTGAATGCATTTCAAGAAAATCTTATTTTTTATGAATTACTTCACAAGATCACCTGATGGGAAGTGATTACTACAAAATGAATGTGCTTGTATGTGTTTTAAGTCAAAACTTTTCCGGTCTTTTGGATTGAGAGAAACCGGAAAATAAATTTAATTTTCCTCACACATTGATTCCTGAGCGTGATCTACTTGCGTGGGTCACAAGTTGCAGTTTTACACCTTATGTGAGGTGCTAAACCAACCTACGTTCAGATATATAAACTAACTCACGGCTATATTCCTCGAAGGGGAAGGCAAAGGTGCATTTCTGCACCAACATTTCGCTAATTTTGTTTTCGTCCCACGTTAAATAAGGCGAACCTATTGCCATTTTTCGGGCCCGAATCCAGACACTGTGCTGTTACTGAGAATATTCTAATGGAAAAACCTAATAGCACTTTGCCTGACTCGGGGCCTTTTAGTTTACACGGCACATACTAGTACCACGAAACCATGAGACTGTTCCTAATTCCAACATAAACAAAAAAATATTCGTTTATTTCTGTCCAATAAATTGAGTTTATTTAACAATACGAAGTGTAACAATGGAACACGCCTCCATTCGAATTAAAAATAATTGGACACGAGAGCTGTTACTGTGTAAATTATTATTTCTATAGAAATATTTCAAGTCGTGAATGAATACGAAATTAGTTTGTCAGAAACACCGGCCCGTCGCTATTGTGTCATCAGCAAACTGTTTCGCGCTAAACTTTGTATAGTTGTTCTATATCCTGCTTTATTACGACCTGAAACCGTTTTAGTTCATTAATTTATGGGGTTTTGTATTTGAATATTTTATAGTTTATTTGGAAATTTCGGGATGATACTTCATCGTAATGTAACATACAATGTACGAGTACATCATGAACATATTCGATTTTTCAGACTATTGTTAATTTAATAGTTGATTGTCACTATTCCCTTTTATTCGCATTATTGATTCTTTTAATACTTGAAACCTTATTAAAAACGCAACGAATTAATATATAATCATTATCATCATATTACTTAATCCCTATCTATGTAGAAATAATTCTTCCAAGAGAAGGATGAAATTGTAAAAATGAAATTCTGTTATTTAATTTCATCTTAACAAACATCGTGAGGAAACCTGCACAACTAAATATTCTTAGGAATTTCTTAGAATTAAATATTAATTTTCAAACCTGTAGTACTCGTGCCTTCACGAGGGTAAAGTATTGGCTCGTTACGTCACCAGCAGTCAGGGTAACACGTCCGCTCTCGTCACCGGCTCGCACAAGACTGAGTCCCCCACTACCCGTGCTCCCGAGACAAGTATACAAACACTACAAAGCCTAAGACTATAATCTTACCCCCTCAGTTGTAGAGGAGGCCCTTGTCCAGCAGTGGGACGTATATAGGCTGATGATGAATGAATGAAGTCACAAAATTATCTGTCAACACTTATGTATCTAGATACTGACTTTGTCTTCCACTCGCTATAAATATACTGCACTCGGTATCAAAATATCTAACTTTAAAAGGTATTTATGATGAAAGATCAGGGTATAGTACCACGTACTTTTAATACCAAGTATCTTCATAATAGTACGTTTACTAAAATACTTTTTGATGAACTTGAATATTTTATTTTATTTTTTGACTCAGTAAAATTATCTGCCGACTGCCTCGTGGTCTCGCGGTACAAGTATGTGCCGTGCGATCTAGGTCCTGGGTTCGATTCCCGGGTCGGGCAAAGTGTTATTGGGTTGTTCCATTAGGAAATTCTCAGTAACAGCACGGAGTCTGGAAGTGTGCCCGAAAAGCGGCAATAGGCTCGCCCCCTATTACGTGGGACTGATACATACCGGGCGAAATGTGGGTGCAGAAATGCACCTCTGCCTACCCCTTCGGGGAATACAGGCGTGAGTTTATGTATGTATGTATGTAAAATTATCTTTAAAAAGATCATTTAAAGAGTTAGGACGTCAGTAACACAACATAAACGGAAATAATGATCTAATATAATTTTCAACAAGTAAATCTACAGTTTATAAAGTAATATTAACAACATTTTCAATAATTGAAATACCTTAGATTTTCATAACGGAAAAATCCAATAACATTTTCCCAACCTTGGATTTAAACCGACACAGAGAGTGTTTAAATCGAACCAGTGAGACGACACACACTCGGACCGCGAGGCTTGTTACAGATTCATATACAATAACGATATTAACAATCCAATGGGCCTCAGTTTCCGACCGCATACAATTTTAAAGCACACACATCGTGAAAAGATTTCATCCAACATTATAGGCTATAAAAACAATAACAATGCAGGTAGTTAAACCGTTTCACGGACAGGGAATAAAAAAAAACACGCCAGTCCGAATCCACCGGGCTGTTGCAAATTCGGAAATAAAAAGCTATTATTTCGACGAATGAAAAGGTTATATTCGACCGAACGAAAGTTCCCTTGTATTTTTTGCTGGCCCCTGCAAATGATGGCGGGGTAAAGAATTAAAAAGTATTTGGAAGCGCAGTGCATTCCTGTTCGAATTTTAAACACTGCTATGATTTCGGGATTATTTTTGAAGTGAAGGGCTCGTTTAAATTGATGCATCGGATAAAAGCAAGTCCATTTCGTTAGTTTTTCATTCATCATCATCAGCTCATATACGTCCCACTGCTGGGAACGGACCTCCTCTACCATTGAGAGGGTTTAGACCTTAGTCCACCACGCTGGTCTAGTGAAGGTTGGCGGACTACACACTTATGAAATTCCTAAGAACTTTTAGGTGTGCAGGTTTCATCACGATGTTTTCCTTCACCGTTAAAGTAAGTGGTAATTCATTATGAATACACACTTGGAAAAGTCAGAGGTGTATGCCTGGGGTTTGAACCCGCGACTGTTGAGATTCTCGACCGCGTGCCTAAACCTCGAGGCCATCACGACTCATACTTACCATAACTATTTGATGAAGGTATAAAAAGTATTTTTAATATTATCATTATACTAAATCCGTTGCACTTATAAATCCTGTTTATATGCAACACTCACAACCGTACAATTCGCTTTCGCGTTTCGCGTCCGCACTAACAAAAGTTTGTTTCACCGAAAAACATGTGTTATATTTTGTTTCGTTTGAAAGAAACGTTTCACGTCCGAATTATAAGACCGCGCGGGGCTTTGTGTTTTTCATTACCCACAACGCCACTTTCCAACGGTATTCCAGTTTTAATCCATCATTCCGCGGGATTCTCAATTTTTAAGCAAAACAAAAAGTTCACGTATTATTTGCAGTTACCCAAGTCCGTAATCACAGGCCGCAACGTCGGGACGAGCGCGTAATAACATAACTCGAGCCATCTGCGCCAAAGCAAATACTACGGCCAACTTCTTGTTTTAAAAGTCGCCGCGAAATCATTTCAGTGTTCTCTCTGTTGGAGCGGAAGCGGGCGCACTCAGACTTATTTCGTTTGATTTAAACGTACTTTCACGGTGTTTAGTTTGGAAGCATGGAAGGAGCTGTGACCTGGTTTTTCTACTTGAGTATTTGATCGAGGAAGACTCTAACTTTTTTAGGTCTTCAAGTAAGTATTTTATCTAAAAGTTTTATTCAAAACTAAACTCGTTTTTAATCAGAGGGACAAAGAAAAGGAGCAACAGAAGCTATTAAAAATATTCGCTTTTTATGTATTAAATTTAGGGCACCGAAAGTTCCTATTTCACATAGCTTGGTTTCAGAAATAAATATGCTCCGGGCAATATCCATTATAACATAAAGTGTAACAGTTCAATAGATGTAAATTTTAAGATGGATTGCGCCAAAATATTAATGATAGAACCGTGAGAAAAATATGAAATATTATAAAATAAGATATTATATAATCCCTTCTTATTTAGTTATGCATTATCTATACTATAAAATATACATGCAGCTCACAACTTTCAGTAGTAACAATCTCTTGTACATTTCCTTTTCTTAAATAAGTTTTTGTATGAAACTTATGTGCCCTATTGGGACATGCGGCATAAATATTTGTCTTCTTGTTGGTCAACACGTTAAAGTTTGTTGGCTATCTTGTGTGTGGTCATCCATAGTGTCGTTCGGGGACCAATAATTCAGTTACTGGACCTCAGAGAGCAATGGAGGACGCTTCTCACCAGCTGTAACCCGCCTGAGGCGAGATTAAATACATTAAAGATGCGACAGTGCTTTGATATTGACTAATGCTAGTCATGATTATTCGTACCTATAGGTAAATAGATAGGCAAGGACCTAAAATATTCCTGAAGGGCTAAGCCATACGTTTTGATTGTTTTATTACTGTATTAAATAGAATGCGGGTGTATTTCCAGTTGAAAATTTGCCGAAGAGACATCCTAGTATCACTGAGTCCAGCATGGGAACTAAACCCGTGATCCCTTGATCTCACACACCAATACTTATGCCATAGATCGAACGATGTAGCCCGATCGCATACTTAATTTATCTTAATTAGTCTACGATTGTTTAGTTTCGATTCGGTAGTGTCTCAAAGTTACTGGCAATTTTTCCATAATTGTATAAACAGATTTATTTATTAATATTTTATTATTTTTACCTAGATTCTAAATTTTTTATTGTATAAAATGTTTTATTTAATTTTATTTATTTCTACAAGGAATAATAGAATGTGACATCATTCCTTTTCAAAACAACGGCCCAACGGAAGACCAGCGTTGGCTGTATTACCAGCATATTGCTGAGTTGGTGCCTTTTTGTTACAAACATAGTTTTAAGTGGTTACGTCTATTTTTTATTTTATTTTTATTATTTTTGTTCTGTATGTTTGTAAACAAATAAACTTTTTTCTTTCTTTCTTTATTTTTTTTCTTTCTAGTTAAAGCGATGCTATTTTATAGCACCCCTTGTTATTTATTGAATAGTTTCAACATTTGAAAAACCTACCTACAAAAATAAATTTAGCTGCAAAGTATTTTTTTTGTAAATAATGTGTCGAGTCTGAAAACAAATCATCTATGACTCGGTCGGCTAAGTTTACACGTACCAATTATAAGTGTTGGGCATCATAAGGCCTTCATTGCGCGGTTGAAGCCTAGTGTAATGCGACCTTAATAAAGACAAGGTCAATGTACTGCAAATATGACCATTGTAACGCCTTACTGGGAATTCTCTAATACAACTTTTGCAAAACTTTCCGCCGCTTGGAATAATACTGGTAATGGAGATTTTCGTTTGGAATTAAAAGGGTGGAGTTAATTTTTTCCAAGTATTTGTGGGATGCTCGTGAATATACTTTTCAAAACTTTGTGTTACTTCCAGCGGGCAATGACAATTGAATAATTCTTAAAAAGTATGTTAATCATATCCTAACTGCAGATTTACTTGAGTCAAATTATGTTTTAGGGTTAAATTTATCCTATTTACTGTTCCAAACTAATTTGTATATGTGTAAAATTTTGCCAAGATCTGTTTAGCCATAGTGGCTTAATTAAGTAAAAAAAAGTAAGCTTTCGCGTTTAAAATATTATTAAAATGCATGTTGTGTAAAGATCGTACCATCATCTGATGACGTCTCAAACCGAGGAGAGTATCGACTGCAAAAAATACTAAAATTGTAACTCACCATTTGATGCAATTATGCTGTTCTGTTAAGAATCGACATATCTTATACTCGTGACTCTCTCGTGGTCTCGCGGCATAAGTTTGTGCTGTGCGGTCTAGGTGTTCCAGATTCGGTTTCTGGGTCTGGCGATGTGATATTGGGTTTTTCCATTAGGAAATTCTCAGTAGCAGCAAGGAGTCTGTACATTTATAGGCTAAGAGTATGAATTAGGCTCGCCCTCTATGTGGGACTGATACATATTCTTATAAATACAGTGTAGGAACCCGTCCTTTATCAAAACCATATAGAAACTACGCTGCAAAGATTTAAGTAATAGCAGTGAAACTCAAGCCACTGGCCGCACACATAAAGCACGCTACAATACAAACTGGCAACAATAAAAAGCAAAACGAACCCTTTCATCGTAAATTGTACTGAATAGGAAATAATAAATTAAGGTAAATGTTAAAACCTAGTACGGAATGGGAGAGTAAAAATGTAGAACGTTAGAGCATTAGAAACAAAGGGATGGGGCACAATAGCCGCATTTGACTAACTTTTAATATCAGTGGTGCGGAATAAAAGCTTTGGAGTACCAGCAGAGAGCGCATTTAGACAAATTATGCACGCGAACTCTGTAAAAGAAAGGCCTGTAAATATGTGCATTCGCTGGCGAAAAATTCACATTACCAGAATAATAATGGTATTATTCCGGTAAATGTCCGTAGCGTGATGTAATCTTTTGGTTTGATTATATACTTATTATTCAAAGCACTTTTTTTGTTACAACTAAGATTAATCCTTGTTTAGTATTTTCTATCTGGCTATTTACTTGAAAAGATTTAGACGGACTAAGAAAAGTTTAGTGGGTAAATTATTGATAATAATATATTTTTTTACTTATTTAAAATGCGATAGGAAATGAATGACATCATAACTCTACTTCTTACGTCACGATTTTTAAAAATAAGTTACCCTGCAACACAGTCTTATACGGTTTATTGATAAGCTATTGCCAGGCTTGGTCATTATACATATAAACTATTTAAACCCATGGAAGTCTATGAGAATGATTGGGTCTTTGGGAGTCCCGTTAAATAAAGGACAAGTGGTATCTTTATATCTTCATAAAACTATAGAGTGTTGCATAAACTCGTGACGACAATATTTTCTCTTTCTCTCAATTCTATATTATTGAAAATTCTCTAGATCTACAAATAATATTAAGGTTGCAGTCTTGGATGCAAGCAGAGATGGCCTCGAGGTCGCAGGTTCAAACCCCAGGCACACACCTCTGACTTTTCGAAGTTATGTGTGTATTCACAATGAACAAGTGATAACACTTGCTTTAACGTTGAAGGAAAACATCGTGATAAAACTTGCACACCTAAAAAGTTCTTAGGAATTTCTTGGTGTGTAGTCCGCCAACCCGCACTAGGCCAGCGTGGTGGACTAAGGCCTAAACCATCTCAGTTGTAGAGGAGGCCCGTACTCAGCAGTGGGACGTATTTGGGCTGATGATAATATAATGATAATACTCTTTCAGCACTGTGCTGATCCAGCAGGACACTCGCTCACATACCGCTGCTAAAATCTAAATAAGAGTATAAAAATCCCTTATATTAGCGGCACCTGTTCCATAATTACCATATATTTAAGCTAAGAGGTAATTAGCAACATCACTTTTTAATAACGCTTGTTCACATATGATTACATTTCATTTAAATGGAAAGCACCGTGTGTTTGTGACATATTTGTATGATAAATAATAACAACGTGATGGCCTTGAGGTTTAGGAACGTGGTCGAGAATTTCGACGGTCGGGGGTTCAAACCCCAGGCACACACCTCTGACTTTTCGAAGTTATGTGTGTATATGAATTATCACGTACTTTAACAGTGAAGGAAAATATCGTGATGAAACCTGCACACCTAAAAAGTTCTTAGGAATTTCTTAGGTGTGTAGTCCGCCAACCCGCACTAGGCCAGCGTGGTGGACTAAGGCCTTAACCCTCTCAATGGTAAAAGGAGGCCCGTGCCCAGCAGTGGGACGTATATGGGCTGATGATGAAATTAAATAAAATTAGAACTTGTAAATATTTCCTTCTATTTCATCGCGTAAAATCTTCCACCAACTTTAAAAATAGGTTACAGGAGCTAGATCTTAGTGCAATATTAGGTACAAAAGATGTTACATATTTTCATATCTATCTAAAGATTTTTTAAGCGCATTTGTTCTTGAAGACCCTAATTCCTAAAAGAAATGAGAAGTAGATGTTAATTCAATTAAATTTTTCTACAATATGACGTCACCGCTGATCATATCAACTCATTTTATTAACCAAATGTTACTTGGTATAATATAACGTGATTTTTCTTCAGCAAGATCTATTTAATATACCTATGATTGTACGTTTAATAATTGCGATTTTCTCACAAGCTTCTTCATCTTTACTTTATAAAAGTGAATATCCAAAAGGTTCCATCTTTGTTCTATTTAACAGGTAAACATTTTAACTCACTCCTTTTAACTTAACGAAACCTTTGGTTAGCATCACTCGCATTAACATTGCCACTCGAATAAGCATCGGATGGGACAATAGCTCTCAGCAAGCCGATGGGAACTCAAATATTTTCCATGAGACCTTTCGATAAAGTATTGCCATTATGTTTCAAGCACATAACTTCACTTCCATTCGTTTGTTTAACAGAACTCGCTGGATTTTTCAATTGATGAGAGGTTTTCGTATAGATTTCATCAATTTCATTATCAACCTTTTAAATGATTAGGTACTTGTAAAAAAATTGTCCGGAAATTTGTTATTACTGAGTTTAAGCGTCTAGTAAAACGGTAAGTGGGATTTTATAAATATTTCTCATAAGACAGCCTGGTTAACTTGTCAGTATGATCATGCGAGAGTCCTGGGTAAGATTAATTTGTCAGAAATAGCATAAATGATTTGCCGTCTTGATTTTTGAATGTGTGTAAGTGTATCATGAGTTTAAACTTGTGCAAAAGTATTCGCAGTCACTGTTTTTCTGTAGCAACAAAAACAAAGTACTGTAGCGAATACACCACATCAAAAATCTTTATTAGTAAACACGAACCAAAAACCAACGCATTATGAACTTTTTTGAAAAACATTCGATCCGACACATATTAAAACCTTTCTGATCCATTTGACACTTACATTTAACATAGGCAGCTTCAATCTGTCAATTATATTAGAGCACATAGGCAGCTTTAATGTCTTACTTTTGTGTTACAGTGATGCGCGCGCATCTTAAAATTTCAATCTCATCATTTTTTCATAACGCGCCTAAAGAAGTATAACTTCAAAAAACAAAACACGTCATCATCTACTGCAGTCTGACGCAAAAGACACAGCACGTCGTGCAAATATTATGTCTTGACAGAAGACACTCTTAGCACTTAGACGTATTCCCGAGCCGACCTCGCATGGGAATTGACGCGAGCTTGATGGGTACCGTACAAGATCCGCCCGCTGCAAAGTCATATCGTAAATTCAATTTAACAATTTGAACACGTTATTTACGCCATCCATTTCTGGAGTACTCCGGTCATATGTCAGGTTATGTTTTCATAAGCGTTTTGGGAAAGTGTATGTTTCAAATGCTATATTTTAGTTTCAGTTTCCCGGATAACTGCTAGTGATGATGTGCCCTGAAACCGTAACCAAAGTATGATTCTACTAATACTCGTATTCTTCTGCTCCTCTTTCAAATTTTATTCAATCCCACTGCTCCCCGTTATCTTAAAGATAGGTTCCGATTTCTTAGCGATACACATGCACGACCTCTTAGGTCTTCAGAAAATCTGACGCTTGAAATTCCTAAGCATAGCACCACATTTCTTAGTAATTCATTTACAGATTTGGAACATTTGTGGAATGAATTGCCGCTGACAATTCGAAAGGCTAAAACACTTTCCACTTTTAAAAAACTTCTCAGAGCTCACTATTCTTAACTTTATATTTGTTTTGGTAAATTTGTATATATATGTATGTATGTAGTTAGTATTTATATACATTTATTAATAGTATTGTTTTAATTCATGCAAACTACTAATGGAAACTTTACTGATACTCGTATAAGATCTTCTATTAAATGTTATCTTACTATATGATCTTTATATATTTATGTATGTTTATTTATATGTATGTTATTTATATATATATATTTGGTTATTTCTTTATTTATTTATTTTCTATTTCTGAAGACAACTGCCTGAACTACAACCTTTCATTCCGGTCCCGTAGGTTGTCTGGAAGAGATCGCAGCTAGCGATAAGACCGCCTATTGTGCCTATACTTATTGTCTTCATTGTTTTCAATCATGTAGTATAAATTATTGTATAGTGTACTAAAAAGTATATAAATAAATAAATAAAATAAATAGATTCTGTAATAGATATCGCTAACAAAGATTACAAAAATGTGTGTAATTGATATAAAATAAAGGAAATCGATGTAACTATTTGTCAATTTGTTTTTTTTAAAGTGAAAACTTATTTAGCGGCGCTGTGCACTTTTCTGGAATGGGTAAAAAAAATTGAACTCGCGTGACACTGCACTGATTGAAAATGCGTAAAACGCATATAATATACTCGTAAATTAACGTACTATGTTTGTGTATGATAGCGCAAAAAATATTGTGTGTTACCACGTAAATTATACTGATACAATAAAGCAATTCTTGCGAAATTATTCCCTAACCATTTCAAAATATTCATAAATGCACAACGTTAATGTTGAAGTGTTCACTTCTGCCGGCACTCCCGGAGTGCCACCCGTTCTTTTTTATTAGCGATTTCGCTTGTTGAATTTTACTTTGTCTACGGCCTCTGGAGTGAATTTGGTGGTCCACTAACATTAAGTCATATTTATACAAATGGAGCTATGAACGTCTTAAGGATGTCGTAAAGTCGTGGATGGTCTGGGACGGATGAGACGAGCTGAGACTTTGGGTAAGCAACGTGTATTTACATCTATGTCCAACATTGGATCGCTATATGCAGATATTTATAATGACGAGGGTGATAATTACGGTCCGCTAATTCGTCAATGTAATATGGTCTATTACCGTCAACTAAGGTAGGTAGATAGACAAATACAGATAGATATGTAGACTTATGCGTTATACGATTTATGTGTAATTAATAGTTTTCAGTACGTATACACCCCGTAACTTTTGAATCAACGACAATTTTACCTACTTTATTTATTTTAATGCCTAGTGGTCTCGCGGTACAAGTATGTGATCTAGAGGTCCCGGGTTCGATTCGCGGGTCGGGCAATGTGTTATTGGGTTTTTCCATTAGGAAATTCTCAGTAGCAGCACGGAGTTTGGAAATGTGCCCGAAAAACGGCAATAGGCTCGCCCCCTATTACGCGGGACTGATACATACCTGGCGAAATGTGGGTGCAGAAATGCACCTCTGCCTACCCCTTCGGGGAATACAGGCGTGAGTTTCTGTATGTATGTTTTTTTGATAGATAAAAATATATGAAAAAGAAAAATATTTTTATATTTAGTTTTCAAAATGCGCAAGGTAAGTACAATTAAGCTGCAATCGTTTTTTTTTCCATGGCACTATATATAGGTATAGTCTGGCTATCCTTTGTCGAGAAGTCCCAAGAAATCATTTTATTGGCCGACCACTATCACACACCGCTACAATAATTATGTTATTAGAACAGAAATAATAACAAACGAACCGGTACATCTTAACATTCAGATAACTAAAGCACACAAACTACATCGATCCATATAAGGTTTAGGAGTGTCGCCATTATCCCATTCACGACAATATTGCTAGCATTGAATCGGATACGTACTGAAGGTCTAAGGGGGAGTAGCAAGCTTTATACTCCCATGATCCTTTGACAAAGATATATTCTTGCTTTTATTGTGAATACAAGGATTCCTAGTGCCGAGAAATGGAATACGAAACGATACGGAATTTTATCGCCTAATGTTCACGGAGGCGGCAATTTTAACGATCGCAGATGTGTTATTGATGATTTTGAAATTTTATGCGTTGCTCGGGAGATGTTTTGAAATAAAATTAATATTGAATGAATTATGGCTGTGATTTTGGAAGCAAACATTGCGGCCTTAATTAGATTTTTACACCCTCGTTATGCTAGGTATGTTACCACTGACGTAATCGGAGGCGGGCACAGTAAGTCACTTGTCTAGACTTTAAGGTTCTGTAGAGATTTTCTGAAGGCAGCCATTGAGCTATAGATCCTTATTTCAAGGTTTCCGCACCAAAAGGATGGACGTTGGCTTATTTCAACTCCCGCGTTTCATCAGATCAGTTCCGAATCCCAAGAAATAAAAGGTGAGCCTGTTACCACGTTCAGGGCACATTTCACGACTCCGAGCTGCTGCTGAGAATTTTCTAGCGAAAAAACCCATAAAAGACCTGGACTGTATTAACAAAGTATTATAGTTTTCATATACTCAATAGCCGTTGTGACTATAACATAACAGCCAAAATTTCAACGAAGCAACAAGAGTAGCATGATTGTTGCTTCTAAATATATTATTGTAGCACCTTTATAGTCAGAATAATAAGCGCTCCCATTGTAATTACTGGCCAGGGTCGACTCGTTAAACAATTAAACGCAGCACTGTACCGTTTAGACAAACTATTCGCATCGTCTGTAACTATCGTGAAGGAATTTACGAAACTACTATAATGTTTGAAGGGGTAGCTAGGGGCTCATGACGTACACACACCTACCTTTACTATCGGTTTCATAGTTATAGATATTCTATTGTTGGAATAAGGCGAGCTCGTATTTATTCTGATAATTTTAGTGTTTATTCGCAGAAGTTTCTATTGTTCATCATCATCATCATCAGCCCATATACGTCCCACTGCTGGGCACGAGCCTCCTCTACAATTGAGAGGGTTTAGGCCTTAGTCCACCACGCTGCCCTAGTGCGGGTTGGCGGACTTGCCTTGGTTTGGTTTCTGTTGTTGAATTTTTTAATATAATTTACAATAGTTAATAATTGCTGTTAAGTATATAATTTTATTTAACATTAGATTAGAATAAGATTGTTAATCTGTCACACGGCAGCACTTAGAACTTAATTTTGTATTATCTGTATTTATTTTTGTTATCTGTGTACATCTGATTGGTCGTTTATTGTTGTCAAGAATAAAGTTACGTTGTGCAGCAGAAAATCTCAATTTCATTAAATATACTCTGAATCCAGTACAATATCAAGAATCAACAGGTTATGGACCCAGGAAAACGCTTGAAATTGAAGATCAGTAGAAAACAATAATCTTTTGGAAAATATTTGGTTTGAAGAAAACAAACTTCAAAATGGACACGCGGTCAATGAGCATGGAAAAATTCGACGGCAGCAATTTTCGTCAATGGAAGTTCCAAATCAAATGCGCTTTAAAAGCCAAAGGTATCAACATAGCAGAGCCAAAACCAGAAGAAGGAAACTGTTCTACATGGTTAAGAAACGATGGAATGGCGATGTTCATAATAACTTCAAACATGGACTTGAAACAAATAACTTTAATAGAAAATTGTGAAACCGCCAGTGAAATAATGTCAAAACTCGAGTCTATTTATGAACAAAAAAGCGAATTGAATAAAATGATGATACATGAAAGATTTTATCAGTATAGAATGTCACCTAACGACACAATTGCTCAACATATTTCTAAAGTCGAAAATCTAGCAAAGCTATTGAAAGAAAGTGGTGAAAACGTGAGTGAAACAGCAATTATGACCAAAATACTTGGTACTCTGCCTGCAAAGTATAGAACACTTCGTCAAGCTTGGTTGTCGTTAGACCCTTCAAAGCAAAATATTATAAATTTAACTGCCCGCTTACTTGATGAAGAAGCAAGTTTATCTTGTGAGGAAGAGCAAGAAACAGCCTTGTTAGTAACTAATCCTAAAGAAAAAAGGCAAACCAAACCAAATGAACACAGCGGTAATGCTCCAAAACAAAACATACATACCAAACATCGCTTTCAGTGTTATAATTGTGGTAAGCGAGGACATTTTGCCAAAGAATGTCGTGCTCCAAAACAATTTACAAGAAACCCTGGCAATATAATGGCATTTAATATTGAAAAAAAAAATGAATTGAATGAAGAGAATATTTGGATCTTAGACAGTGGTGCTTCAGCTCATATAACCTACAATAGAAGTATATTTACACACTTAGAAGAATGCACTCAAAAGTCATTAACATTAGGCAATGAACAGCTGGTTGAAGTATGTGGAATTGGAAAAATAATGATAGAAAGGTTTGTCAATGGACAATGGCACTCAGGAATATTAAATGATGTACTCTATGTTCCAAGTATGAAGAGAAATTTGTTTTCTGAAGGTGTTATAATGCGTCAAGGTTATTCACTTATCAAGAAAGGAAATAGTGCATTAATTTATTTGAATAGAGAAGTGGTGATGACTGCACAAATCAAAACAAACAATTTATATGATTTGAATATTAAAACTGTTGTTCCTGTAAAATGTAATTTAGTACAAGACTGTATAGATATGAGAAAGTGGCATGAAAGACTAGGTCACATAAACTTGAAAGAAATTAAAAACATGAATACAAACAATGTGGTTGAAGGTTTGAAAATAAAAGGTGACACAGAAGAAAACTACACTTGTGAAGCATGTGCATATGGGAAGCAACATCGACTACCTTTTCAAAAATCTTCAAGGTGTGAAATACAGCCAGGTGATCTGGTGTACAGCGATGTGTGTGGCCCAATGAGTCATGCATCAGTGCAAGGTATGCGCTATTTTGTATTATTCAAAGATGCCAAGACAAGCTACAGGCATGTGTATTTTATAAGAAATAAAAGTGATGTATTACATTATTTTAAAATCTATAATGCCATGATCAAGAACAAATACATGCACAGTGTGAAAATTTTACACACTGACAACGGAAAAGAATATGTCAATACTGCATTTAAGGAGTATACTGAAAGAGAGGGCATAATACATGAGTTCACAGCACCCTACACTCCTGAACAAAATGGGCGTGCAGAGAGGGAGTTCCGAACCATAGTTGAGAGTGCCCGCTCTATGTTATATGCTCGAGATGTACCATTGTATTTATGGGCTGAAGCAGTTAATACAGCTGTATATTTACTCAACAGGACCTCATCTAGTCAGTCTCCCAATACAACACCTTTTGAATCGTGGACTGGTGTCAAACCTCAGATGAGTCATGTACGGGTGTTTGGAAGTGAAGGATATGTGCATACTCCAGATCAGCTAAGAAAGAAATTAGACAGAAAAGGTGAGAAGATGATATTTGTAGGATATGCCAACAATAATTATAGAATGTTCAATATAAAGAATAAACAAATAAAAATATCAAGAAATGTAATTTTTGATGAGGACAAAGCCCCAGAAATAAGAAGAAATATATCAACAATTCTGATAGATGAAGACAGATGTACTGAGGGTAATGAAACTGAAATAGATACACAAGAAAATAATGAAAATGTCAATGACACTTTATCAACAGAAAGTACAGCTGAAAGTCTGCACAGCTATCAGGATGATGATGACCCCAGTTATGAACCTTCTCGAGACATAGAAGACCTTGAAGAAAGACAAATAAATCTAAGACCTAGAGTCAACAGAAATTATCAAGCAAACTTTGTGGAATTTACAGTACCATCCACATATGCAGATGCCATGAGGGATCCTCAAAAGGATAAGTGGTCTAAAGCCGTGAATGAAGAACTTGAAGCACATAAAGAGAGATGGAAATGGAGAGATTACAAGGTACAAAGCTCGTTTATGTGCACAAGGATTCAGGCAAGTAAAAGGCATTGATTATGAAGAGATATTTTCACCAACGATAAGGTATGATTCCATTAGAATTATTTTTTCTCTGGCAGCCAAATATAATTATGTAATCAAACAGTTTGATGTTAAAACAGCTTTTTTAAATGGTGATCTGGATGAGGACATATATTTAGAGGTCCCAGAGGGAGTGTCATTAAGTAAAAAGTATATATTAAAATTAAATAAAGCTCTCTATGGTCTTAAGCAAGCATCCGGATGTTGGAATAAAAAATTTACAAATTTTCTAAAAGAATATGGTTTCATACAATCTCAGGCAGACAATTGTGTTTATGTAGGAGAATTTAATGGCATCAAGGTTTTCTTACTAATTTATGTAGATGATTGTCTAGTAGTTTCTCAAAATGAAGATTTAACTAAGCAAATTATAATGTATTTAAAACAAGCTTTTAAAATTAAAGAATTAAATTTAACCTATTTTGTGGGTATCCAAATAGTGAAAGAAAGTAATTACATTCTAATTCATCAAAGAAATTATATTGAACAAATTATAAAAAGATTTAATATGAATGATGCCAATCCTGTAAAAACTCCATCGGATGTAAATGTAACAATTTCAAATAATGTAGATGATGATATTGTAGACTTTCCTTATAGAGAATTAATAGGTTCACTGTTGTTTTTATGTTCTGTTTCACGTCCAGACATTAGTTTTATAGTTAACTTATTGAGTAGATATGTAAATTGTCCTAAAAGGCAACATGTAAATGCTGCTAAACGTGTTATAAGATATTTGATTGACACCAAAGATTTATGTATTGCTTATGGAGAGAGCAGCAGTCTTGCTGGCTATTCCGATTCAGATTTTGCAAGTGATGTAGAAACTAGGAAGTCCACTACTGGATACATATTTTTGTTAAATGGGGGACCAATCACATGGTCCAGTCAGAAGCAGAAAACTATTGCTCTCTCTACAACAGAAGCAGAATTTGTGGCTGCTAGCGAATCTGCCAAGGAAATTATATGGTTGAAGCAAATACTATCTGATCTAGGCGAACCAAATAATTGTACTACTTTATATGTAGATAACCAAAGTGCAATTAAGTTAATAAATAATCCTGTATATCACAAAAGAACCAAACACATAGATGTTAAATATAATTTTATAAGAGAGAAAGTAGAATCAGGTATAATTAAAATCAAGTATATTTCCAGTTCCAATCAATTGGCTGACATCTTAACAAAATCATTACCAACTCAGGCATTTATATTCTTAAGAAATCATTTGTTATTAAATATAAGTAGTTTTTCTAGTTTAACAGATTGTGATGATGTATGAAAATAAAATTATAGAGAGGGTGTTAAGTATATAATTTTATTTAACATTAGATTAGAATAAGATTGTTAATCTGTCACACGGCAGCACTTAGAACTTAATTTTGTATTATCTGTATTTATTTTTGTTATCTGTGTACATCTGATTGGTCGTTTATTGTTGTCAAGAATAAAGTTACGTTGTGCAGCAGAAAATCTCAATTTCATTAAATATACTCTGAATCCAGTACAATATCAAGAATCAACAATTGCTCTTAATTCTTCATAATTGTTATTTGTTATACCGTGGATTACTGATCCGAAAAGCATTTTTGATGTACTCGACTATTGTGATTTTTATGAATGACAAGACTCAAGTCTGTCATACTGTACTACTAGATGCCGAATTTTTACATCAAAGAAAATCCTTTTATGCAGGAAATTCTATATTGTACTGGCGCCTGTTACTAATTATGGTTCTTTAATTAACGCAAAATAATAAATGAACAAATTCCCGAAGTTGATTGGCATACCTTTCTATCGAAAACAACCATGAATGTTGGAACTAGACAATGGCAAATAACTTATTCAAAGTAAAAGACAATTCCAGGAAATTTTTGCTCTGTTCAGGTTTGAAAAGAATATTTCTTAAAGGAATCCGTGAGCTACCTACTAACTACAATATCAGTATTCGTGTCGTCAATTGTCGACGTTATGTAAGTTTTAAGAAAAGCAAGCAGTTTACATTTTTCTACAAGAAATTTTACTTTAAAACTTGCAGTCTTGCGGATCTTGTTTATTTCTTACCATTTAACTCCGCAGCCATGCTGCAACACTCAACCGAATTTTGCTTGCATAGAAATTCTTACAAGTTTTTACACTGGCAGAACTAAGTGCACCCTGGGTATTACAGTACTAGTTTTGAGTTGGATACTTGGGCTACGTTGTGTAAAACACGGAGAATACATGATGTTCCAAATTGTTCTTGTAAGTTATTTCAACAAATAGGTACGGTTCTTTATGAATATGGTGTTTCGTACACGTATAGTCCCAATGCACCATAATATTGGATTTCGCTGTCTATCAGCCAAAAAACTGTATTTGTTAACCAAAATATTCAGCACTACACTAACATATTAAAACTACTACTACTGGTATTGAGGAGACCACGGAAACTTTATTAAACTCACTTATCCCGGACGATAGCCTTGATAACGATTCCGCATATCATAGTCAAGTAAGGCTATGGGCCTCCGTTTCACCATCTACTCCCGATTCGGATAGCCCATCTCTTAACGAATTTCTTGAAGTAGTTAGCTCCCTGCCTCTTAATAAGGCTTCTGGGGATGATAAAATTTCCAATAAAATGATAAAGGAGGCGTGTAAGTTGTCTAGTGTCGCTATAATGTGCGTTTATAATCGATGTATAGCTGAGGGCGTCTTTCCGCGAATTTGGCGGTGCGGTCTTATTAAACTCGTACCTAAAGGAGGGAATAAGCCCCCTGAAGACCCAAAATCGTATCGTCCAATAACGTTGTTACCGTCGTTAGGCAAGTTACTTGAACGTCTTATCGTGCCTCGCTTACTACCCGGCGGACCGAAATTTCACGAAAATCAATTCGGTTTTACGATTGGTAAATCAACCGTGGACGCAGCTTTATCGGTCAGGAGAACAGTTAACAAATCGGACCATAAGTACGTGTTGGGGATATTTTTAGATATCTCTGGTGCATTCGACAATGCTTGGTGGCCTATGTTACTTCTGAAATTAAAGTCTCGCGGTTGCCCAAGGAATATATTTTCTATGATTTATTCGTATTTTATCCATGGCACAACCAAGTTGCGCTTAGGTCACCACGCAGTGTCGAAGACACTGACAATGGGTTGTCCCCAGGGTTCCGTAGTCGGCCCTTACTTATGGAATCTAGGCTTTGACGACTTTCTCGCGATTCCTTTACCTCCATGTTGCTCTTTAATAGGATATGCGGATGACGGACTCTTGCTCATACAGTCAAATAGCAGATCAGGTCTAGAAAAGTTAGCAGACGCGTGTCTTAGTTTAATTACTCACTGGGGTGAAAGAAACCGTCTCTCGTTCGCACCCCAAAAATCATTTCATTTGCTGCTGAAAGGCTCTCTGAAAACCCCGCCGCGTATAAAATTTAATAACGTCTCGATCAAAAATAAACAGTCTGTTTGTTACCTAGGGCTTGTTCTAGAACGTAATTTCTCTTTTATAGAACATATAAAATGCGTCGGTGAAAAATCAAAAAACAACTTTTATGCCTTGACAAGGATATCAGCGTCAACTTGGGGTCTGTCGTTTAACACCTTAAAAGTAATTTATGGAGCTACATATTTGGGTTGCATTTGTTACGCTTCCCCTGTGTGGGCCGACAGGGCAACTGTCGGTGCCGTCAGAAGGAAATTGCTCCAGAGTCAACGTTTGGCGTTGATATTTTTGTGTAAGGCGTACAGAACTGTTAGTACTGAAGCTTTACCTGTTCTGGCGGGAGTACTTCCAGTCGACCTGGAAGTGCAACGTCGCGCCGCGTTATATTTTTCCAACAAGCAAAATATTGATAAAGATTTTCTTTCCTCGCGCGACCTTTTGAAAATTAGTCGGTTATTTAAACCATACCCCGAGACTTACTCGGAATTAATAGAAGAATGGCAAAATCGATGGAGTCTCTCTATAAAGGGGCGTCATCTTTATCAATATTTTCCTTCGGTGAGCGATCGTTTGGCAAAAACTTGGCTTGAGATCGATCATTACGTGTCGCAATTTCTGACGGGTCACGGTAATTTTCGTAGCAAATTATTCTCATTTAAGTTGGTTGATTCTCCTATGTGCCAATGCTCAACACATAATTGCGAATATGAACAGTCCGCGCATCATATCCTTTGGGAGTGCAATCTTTGGTCGGATGAGCGTAACTGTATGCTCAATAGTATGCATGTAACGTCTGGTGTTGTCTATTATACAGACCTTGTTGAATCCAGGAAGAATTTCCGTGCTTTCCAGCGTTTTTGCCATGCCTATTATTGGAAGTCTACATAACAGCTCGCACTTTAGGTCCAATTTAGTCAATAAAACTCATACAGTTTTTACCCGTGGTGCGTTACTTGCGTCTAATATCACTAAATGTAATTGTCTTTTTTTTATGTGAGGGTAAAACCTCATAGCTCAATGTTTTGTCACCCGCTTTGCTGTGGAGGGAAGTGAACAACTCTTTGTTTTTCAACTCCTCCTTATATTGTCTTTCTGATTAACTTCGTTGCGGGATTATGACAAATTTAGGTCCCCTTAGATCCGCTGAGCTTCATTGCTCGGTGTCATTACTGTGCGTGCCGCTGTTGATCCTGGAGCACAGGAGTTACAGTGGCGGGTGTGTGGTGGGATAGGGACCATAACATATTAAAAAAAATATCTACAGCGTTTGTCTTCAATTTAATGACAAACAACAACATGATTTCAACAAATATATTGTAAGTATAGTGTAGCATTACAATACGAGTACTTTTTGTATCTGGTAATTGGCTGTTCTATCCTCAATTCACCATTCCTTATTTACTTGGCTGATCAAAACCCTGAGCTTAATGTTCATGGTAAACTCATTAGCCCGTTAAATAAAAAGCAGGACCTTTGGTAAGGGAGCAGATGTCCACGCGATGATGTCACCCGTGAAAACGGTCGAAATGACTTAACCGCCCGGCAATAAAATGCAGCCATCAACGTAGCTTGCGAAAGATGCGCCATCGGTGCTGTACAGCCGGCTTTTATTGAATTAGACGCTTTACTGCGAAACGTTAACGGCGTGTAATCAAAAAGTATAGCGAATTGTTATTACTGTTTTATGAGTGTTAAATTCAAAAGTCGCAAATGAATAAAATTGAAAGTGAAGGCTCCGTTCGCTTGTTTCATTATAATCTGTTGAGGTTATTGCTTTCGCTATAATAAATTCTTGTTGTAAGTCAGTCTGCTTGATAGCCCCGTGACGCAGGAGACCAGACACCAGCTTGTGAAACTAGAGGCCACGTGTTCGTCTCTGCAATGAGATAAATGTTAATGTGACCCACACATATTTGCTTCGGGTCTGAGTGTTTTCGAGACCGTAAAGTCCCTCATAGTTTCTGATACCCACGACACAAGACATGTATCTTATTGTGAGGTCAGAACTATGTATATGACTGTTGGGTGTAATTATTTATTTAATACTTATAGCCACCATCAAATTCATTATACAGGGTGTATTCAGACCGTGATCGGAAACCAAGGCAGGTAATAGCTAAGGTGATTACAAATCCCCTGGCGTTAAAGAAAATTCTGACAAAAAATAAAAAAAATTGACGTTTTCCATACAAACCGCATACATTTAATACCGATGGTTGTATAGAAAAAGTCATTTTTTTTATTTTTTGTCAGAATTTTCTTTAACGCCAGGGGATTTGTAATCACCTTAGCTATTACCTGCCTTGGTTTCCGATCACGGTCTGAATACACCCTGTAGATAATGCCGAATGTTTAATATAACATGTGTCCATTTTCGTTGATATTTTTACCGCTGTCGCTTTGATAGAATATATATATGATTATATATTTGATATGTAACACCTAAACAGCGACAAACGATATTATCGTCTGCAGGGATGTATTATAATCGTGTTCCATTTTTGTCATTGCATTATCTATTCGCTTTGTATTGTATGTACTAACCATCCGATACCACATACATACATAAACTCACGCCCGTTTTCCCTGATGGGGTACGCAGAGGTGCATTACACACACATTTCGCCAGGTATGTATCAGTCCCACGTAATGGGGGGCGAGCCTATTGCCGTTTTTCGGGTACATTTCCAGACTCCGTGCTGCTATTGAGAATTTCCTAATGGAAAAACCCAATAACACTTTGCCTGACCCGGGAATTGAACCCAGGACCTTTAGATCACACGGCACATACATGTACCGCGAGACCACGAGGCAGTCCCATAAAATACTAGTATATAAATTAACGAATCTAATAAATTATCCGCGTCGTTGCCATTAACTATCGCATAGCACTTCATAATCAGCCCATATACGTCCCACTGCTGGGCACGGGCCTCCTCTATAACTGAGAGAGGTTAGGCTTTAGTCCACCGCGCTGGCCGGATGCAGGTTGGTGGACTACACAATACACATCTAAGAAATTCCTAAGAACTTTTAGGTGTGCAGGTTTCATCACGATGTTTTCCTTCACCGTTAAAGTAACTGATAATTCATTATGAATACATAACTTCGAAAAGGCAGGTGTGCGCTTAGCATTTGAACCCGCGACCGCTGAGATTCTTGACCGCGCGCCTAAACCTCGAGGTCATCACTACTTATAGCACTTACTTTTGCATTTTATCGATCACAGTTTTTCTGTCACCAATAAGGAGTAAGTAGGAAAATATCCTTTCCCACCTTCTTCCAATATCAGGCAAAAATTCAGCCTGCGAATTCTCTTCCAGACTAGTAATATGTGCGCTTATCGGGTGTTATCAAATCGATATTTCATCGGGCCGCGGAGACGGCTTACCCAAATCAAAACGTAAATCTTATCCGATTACATCTTTTTGCGAATGTTACAGGTGGTTATCGTGCGTTTATCTTTCTTTATCTTTTATTACTGTGAGCTTAAATCTTTTTCTCTTTAGTGTGCGAGATGTACAGTGGATAAAAGTTGTTTTTTTGTTTGTAAGAAATTGAAGAGCAAATTTCTCAGTAAGTAAATAAATGTCGGATATTTTATGCTTCATGTATTTTTACCTCTTCTGATTTCTTACTATGGATAAGAACCTTTTTAACCCAATTTTTTATACGATTCGAGGATGTTCGTATCTACCTGAATTGAAACGTTTATAGATGGCCGCGTTCAAAAGTTAGCTTGTGTAAATTTCTTTACAAGCGATTCTGCATTATTGTTCCGCAAGGTGAACGATAGCGTCATATGCTTTTCACCAGTCGAGGCTATATTCAGATCATACTATACTTAATATCAGGTGTCAGTACGAACAGGAAAAATCTCCATCTCATCAACTTATCTTCATAAATGAATGGTTCGCTCATACCATATACTATACTGTGCCTCCTACTAATCTTAATATATTTTATACGAGTACGTTGAAGTGACTTATAGTGAATCCAGTCCACTTAGCAATATGAATGATATAAAAAGATTCCATCTTTTAAGAAGGAATTTTCCTTTTAGAAGATATAAAGAAAGACATAAAATTGTAAAAAGAAGAATAAATAATGCCACGTCTCGTTTTAACGTTGAAATTATGCTAACTTAATGAAATTTGTAAATGCGGAGTTTCAAATTCCAGTCTAAATAAAGTTAATGAAAACTACTTCAGCGCTGAGTTACTAGTCCGAAGTATTTGAGTGTCAAATTGTATTAAATTCAGTGGAATAAAACTTTAAGTTCGTTCGATAAATTCAAATACTGCAAATTGTTTTAGCTATTTCCTACTTTATATAATACATATCCATTCTTTAATCGTTATAAACGATATATATTATAACGTACATATTTTTATATAGGACTCTCTTCTACGATTTAAGGAGTAGGGCTGAGTCCATTTTGATCGCCCAGTGTTTAACCCTGAATTTTAAGTACCTATAAAGTACCTTGATATTCCGCTGAGGTTTAGAGACAAATGTGTTTTTAAACTTGAACTCACGATTATTAATTCCTATAAATTAAAACAATTATGACAGCCTACGCGAACCATGTTGTAAGATATCCGAATCACAGAAATCTTGCTGTAGTTGCCTTCGGTTTTGCACCATTTTTGTGGCATTCTTTATTCATCCTAATCCTAATATGCTTCAACCAAGAATACCATACTCAAGACCAGTAAATTCTGTAGAACAAAATGTCTAAGGAAACAATTCAATACAGAAAACAGAGGGAATTATAGTGTAGCCTCAGGTGCGCGTGGATTCTGGTGCGACGCGTTTTATCCTCCCGCATCCCAGGGGACATTAGCTCGTTTATATAACGTGGGATACGGCTAGTGGTTTGGGAATTATTCGCTGACGGGCCGCGGGATTGATTGTGGGTTTGAGGTTGATTGCGTTAATTATTCTCTGTTGGGAGTACTTAAAGATTACTATGCTGATAATTATGTTGTGTAACCAAAACGAAATGAAAACCAGTGCTCCGGTGTGGTCCACGCCACAGCAAAGCATAAATGCTCATTAGGCGACCTGTTTGTCACTGCTTAACGTGCCTAACCCTTTTTTTATTGTTTTACTATTCATTTTATTGTTTTTTATGTTCTTTGGCATCTCAAGCAGTGGCGGTACTTCCATAGAAGCCCAAAAGCCCAGTTTGCCTTCCAAAATTCCGAATAATAATCTTTTATCTTTAAATCTTTATTTAACAAAAGCAATTTGTCATATAAATGACCCCACAATAACCAATAATTATAAACTAGACATTACACAATTAACGTGTAACGTTTTTGGGCTTCTATGGAAGTAACGCCACTGATCTCAAGTAACAATAAACTTCTTCCTTTCTTATTTCTAACTTTTGAAATTGACTTTACTATTTAAATGTATCGATTGGACGATTAGCGCGTTCAGAAAAACGTAAATGTTTAGTGCAGTAGTTGCAGAGCAATCTACAATCTCTTAGCTTTGACCTATCCCTCATAATATGTGATTAGTTGTATTAAATATGAAGAAGGAAACTAAATGATAAAAAAATATTAATAAAAAAAACAGACTCTCATAGGTAGAAACAATATTTCTTGAAGACACTCATCCAAACATCATACAGCCTCGAACTACAAAGCGTAATAAGTTGCAAAAATGTTTTCTATAAATTCTATAAACGTAAAAGAAAGACAGGAAAGAGCTAAAGTTAAAACAGTTGTTACTGAACTAAATATAATGCAAGTGACTTGGTTAGTAATTCTTTTGGGTGACGCCTTCCTTTTTTACGTTACCATATTGTGGTTTGCTTGCTAATAGTTTTATTTTGTTCAGTAAACGAGCAATGTCTCGAATTACATAACATCGCATCACACAATTACCATACTGTTCTCTAGTACCGTATACATATACTAACAATCATCATCATCATCATCATCAACGCGTTGACATCCCACTGCTGGGCACAGGCCTCCTCTACCATTGAGAGGGTTTAGGCCTTAGTCCACCACGCTGGCCTAGTGCGGGTTGGCGGACTACACACCAAAGAAATTCCTAAGAACTATTTTTAGGTGTGCAGGTTTTATCACGATGTTTTCCTTCACCGTTAAAGTACGTGATAATTAATTGTGAATACACACATAACTTCGAAAAGTCAGAGGTGTGTGCCTGGGTTTTGAACCCGCGACCGTCGAGATTCTCGACCGCGTGCACAAACCTAGAGGCCATCACGACTTCGGACTACACACCTAAGAAATTCCTAAGAATATTTATGTGTGTAGGGTTTGTCACGATGTTTTCCTTCACAGTTAAAGTATGTGATAATTCGCGGTGAAATCACCTTTAACTTCAATAACTCAGGGGTGTGTGGAAACTGTGACCGCTGATCTTTTAACTCGATTGCGCGCCTAAACACAACTTTTATAGTTACTTCTTTCACTGTTATATTATTAGGATTAATAAACAAAGAATAGGTATAGGTATAGATAGTTGCATACGCTTGGTATAACTATGTGGCTATCTCTCGTCTGCACGCTCTCATTTTATCAGTAAACTCCGATTGATTGTGGCGCTAACCGGTTTCTTGCTCCCGAATCTGACCTTTCATCTAGATAATGGAGACAGGAGCACTGTGAGTGATTTTCTTACTAACTAGCTCGGTTTCACTGGAAAGACATTTCGACATTTCCAGATTTTATTAAATTTGTACAACTCAGAACGTTTCTTCGAATAGGATTAAAAACTGAATGAATTAATCAAGTCCTGGGTAATTGTTCCGAAGCTAACTATTATGCTTTGAATTTTATAGGAATATCTGTAATACCCAACAAGATATAGTTGTATCTCGTGACATGAGTGATTCAGCTCACAATATATTTAAATTTTAAAAATATATCAAAGTGCTCCTACTATTTCCACTATTAAAAATATATTTGTAGCAGATTTATTATGCGATTTATAGAAATATCACCTATCTAAGGAGATGAGCCTAGCATGACGTCACCATGACGTGATATGGCGCGGTCATTTGGTGCTTGTAACGACGACGGTGAGGAAGCTCGGAGGTGGCGGAAGCGCCCGCTGGCGTACTTAGCGTGGCTTTAGGCTCGGTTGGACATGCTTTACATTTTTGTCGCTAAATTAATATTTCTATTTGATTAGTAAATGATTTGATCAGCATTAAATAGGTAAATAGGTGCCCATTGTACTTTTCTAGTTCTGTGTAGTCCTTAGTTTTAATGTTGTGTGTACAATAAACTTTTATATAAATAAATAGAAAATTTGGGTAAGATTTTTTCTGAGTTAATACCAAACCTGATCAAGTAGTTCAGTGGGACATTTCTACTACTCACAAAAATATTTATTCGCCAATATGTACTTCGAAGTTATGTGTGTATTCACAATGAATTATCACTTGCTTTAACGGTGAAGGAAAACATCGTGATAAAACCTGCACACCTAAAAGTTCTTAGGAATTTCTTAGGTGTGTAGCCCGCCAACCCGCACTAGGCCAGCGTGGTGGACTGAGGCCTAAACCCTCTCAATGGTAGAGGAGGCCCGTGCCCAGCAGTGGGACGTATATGGGCTGATGATGATGATGATGAAATGATTTGATCAGCATTAAATATAAATTTATTTGGGTAAGATTTTTTCTGAGTTAATGCCAAACTTGATCAAGTAGTTCAGTGGGACATTTCTACTACTCACATAAATATTTATTCGCCAATATTTACTTATTATGTGAGGAATGAATGGGCTGAAGTGAATACTCACATAAGACCTATTCATTGCTAATTCATGGAAATAAAAGAAAGAAGTGTATTCGTATGAAGTAACAACCATTTTCTCATATAAAATATTTAATATGCAAAAACTTACTTGCTTTTAACGATATCAATCAAACTTGTGACTTTTTTAAAGTAAAACCCTAAAGTTATCTCTTTTGAAACACCAGTATCACCATTTGATTGTACAAACACGACAATTTTAACACTAACCTGGATTTTGAGGCCAGTAAATATAATACTTTAGATTTCCTCTATCGCGTTTATCAAAAATGTCTGTTTAAAATCTAAAAATACTATATGAAAATTGTATACATGTCGTCGAAATTAATCTCCAATATATAATCAGCCTGTCAATTGTTTTTATCTTTAACCCTATCAAAATGTTACATAAATTTATCTCGAATCTAGTGTATATAACATCTATGAAACTCTAAACGATAAGCGAATTAGATGACATGGGACTATTGATCCGTCATATATTTGTCTGACAGCTTAATATCAATCCAGATAGTAATAAAAGTGAAGAATACAAAAACACAATTGACATACATACACACACTTATGGTTGCATTCACCAAAGGGGTAGGCAGAGGTACATTTCTGCACCCACATTTCGCCAATTATATTTTCGTCCCACGTAATAGGGGGCGAACTTAAAACGGTTTTAAGGGCACCATTCAGACTCTGTGCTGCTACTGAGAAAATGGAAAACACGAATAACACTTTGCCCTACCTATCTCAAGAATTCTGTTTATTTATTATAAGATATTAAAATGTACTTATTTGTGTACTAATTATTATCTTCTACTGTCATTGCCCTTTAGAATCCGAGTCATTATGAATGTAATTAATCGAAATATTTACACAGTTGACTTACAGAATTAAAAATTCAATGTTAATTTGAATGTTTTAGTGAATGTTCTTTTATGATCATGGTATTATTACTAAGTTTGTTTATGCAAGTATAGGATATACTTGGATATACTTGCTAGTAATAAGTGGTGGTTGGTGGTGGACTGCCTCGTGGTCTCGCGGTACAAGTATGTGCCGTGCGATCTAGAGGTCCTGGGTTCGATTCCCGGGTCGGGCAAAGTGTTATTGGGTTTTTCCATTAGGAAATTCTCAGTAACAGCACGGAGTCTCGAAGTGTGCCCGAAAAGCGGCAATAGGCTCGCCCCCTATTACGTGGGACTGATACATACCTGGCGAAATGTGGGTGCAGAAATGCACCTCTGCCTACCCCCTCGGGGAATACAGGCGTGAGTTTATGTATGTATGTGTAATAAGTGGTTCCTGCCAATTTTGAAGTTTAGAAACATGTGAGTGAAGTTGCCCTTTTCTGGACGTCAGAGTCCAACGTTATCTAAACACTTTTTTTTTTTTTTTTATGGGAAAGGAGGCAAACGAGCTGGTGAGCCACCTGATGTTAAGTGGTCAACACCGCCCATGGACACCCACAATACCAGAGGAATCATCGGTGCGTTGCCGGCCTTTGAGGAAGATATAGGCTCTTTACTATTTACTCTAACCGATCTAGATATAACACTAACTATTATTTCTCTTTCAAAAGACACTAACAAGAGTTTGGAGGCGGTTATACTCATCTATTATCCAAAAATAAAATGACTCAAAAGTTTTTTTTGGTTGAAAAATAAAATCACGTGTATTGATTAATTCGAATTATTTTTTATTTTTATCAGAGAAAAAAACGAATGTAACAAACAAGCCATCACCAATTCTATTATAGTTTCACAATTTTAATCGCTTAAAGATACCAATAAAACTTGTAAATATATCAAAACCTTTACTCCACGAAGCAGTGATGGCCTCGAGGTTTAGGCGCGCGGCCGAGAATTTCGGCGGTCGCAGGTTCAAACCCCAGGCACACACCTCTGACTTTTCGAAGTTACGTGTGTATTCACAATGAATTATCACTTGCTTTAACGGTGAAGGAAAACATCGGGATAAAACCTGCACACCTAAAAGTTTTTAGGAATTTCTTAGGTGTGTAGTCCGCCAACCCGCACGAGGCCAGCGTGGTGGACTAAGGCCTAAACCCTCTCAGTTGTAGAGGAGGCCCGTGCCCAGCAGTGGGACGTATATGGGCTGATGCTGCTTTACTCCACCTTACAATTTAACCACAAAACAAATGTATTTATCTACATTGTATATAAATGGAATGTTATTGGAAGATAAGTCAGTCGTGTCTTGTTTTGTGTGTGGAGCGTTCGTTATAAGGAAAACTTAGATAAATCGGAATGGAATTACCGGATTTCGCAAATCTAAGCGATTTCGCCAGTACTTCTGTGAGCTATTTTTTTATTACTGACATAAATTGTATTCCATGTGTTTTGTTTTCTAATATTTACATTGCATTTTGGTGAGATACACATGTTTTATTTGAAAATTGTGTAGTATTTATTCATAAGTTAAACAATTCTTATACGGCACAATTTAAAGAAGAAATAATACATACATACATAAACTCACGCCTGTATTCCCCGAAGGGGTAGGCAGAGGTGCATTTCTGCACCCACATTTCGCCAAATATGTATCAGTCCCACGTAATAGGGGGCGAGCCTATTGCCGTTTTTCGGGCACATTTCCAGACTCCGTGCTGTTACCGAGAATTTCCTAATGGAAAAACCCAATAACACTTTGCCCGACCCGGGAATCGAACCCAGGACCTCTAGATCGCACGGCACATACTTGTACCGCGAGACCACGAGGCAGTCAAGAAATAATCTAGAGGCAAATATATTGTTTAATGTTAAAGCAAAGATATAATTCGAATTACAAGAATTGTACTCGACGATTATTTCCAAGTATGTACTTATACATGAGTATGTTTTAGAGATCGTGATGGCCTCGAGGTTTAGGCACGCGGTCGAGAATCTCGACGGTCGCGGGTTCAAACCCCAGGCATACACCTCTGACTTTTCGAAGTTATGTGTGTATTCACAATTAATTATCACTTGCTTTAACGGTGAAGGAAAACATCGTGATGAAACCTGCACACCCAAAAGTTCTTAAGAATTTCTTAGGTGTGTAGTCCGCCAACCCGCACTAGGCCAGCATGGTGGACTAAGGCCTAAACATTCTCAGTAGTAGAGGAGGCCCGTGCCCAGCAGTGGGACGTATTTGGGCTGATGATGAATGATGATGTTTTAGATATATCTAACAATCTCAGATTCTTCCTCATCGAATCATTATTTCCTATAAAATATCTTTATCGTTTATTTACAGCGTTGCTTATTGCGACGTAGAAACTCTTTTGAGATTTTTGTAAATGCATTCCCTAGAATAGAATAATAATTTAGAATAGGCCAGCGTAGCGGACTACAGCCTAACTCCTCTCAAAAATAGAAGAGGCCCGTGACTATAGAAATGTATAGGAGCCCGCACTAGGTCAGCGTGGTGGACTAAGGCCTAAAACCTCTCAGTTGTAGAGGAGGCCCTTGCCCAGCAGTGGGACTTATATGGGCTGATGATAAATGATGAATGAATGATGAATGATGGTTATTCACATTTAAAACATAACAATTATTTCACTCATCGCTTATGTTGAATAGGGTAAATACATACCTATATACATCCATGTGATCCTGGAGTAGGTTACTATTTAATAATAACGTCGTCACCTTTTTACCATCGCACTACCAGACATCGCAGTGGAGTTCATCCATACTACCTGGAGACAATCCGTAGTAGTACGGTGCGTTTCCAGCGTTCTTTTCTACCACGCACGTGCAAGCTCTGGAATGAACCTGCCTCGGTGTTCCCTGAGCGCTATGACTTGTCCTTCTTTAAACGAGGCTTAAAAAGAGTGTTAACCACACGGTAGGCAGCGGCTGGGTTGTGCCCCTGGCATTACTTTAGTCCATGGGCGGCGGTAACCGCTTACCATCAGGCGGACCGCTTGCTCGTCTGCCTACTGAGGCAATAAAATAAAATAAAAACTATTTTACTAAGTCAACTTCCTTTCAGGCTGGTGGCGCGGTGTTGTTTGCAACCGACAATTTCTTCGCCACCAGTGACAACCTGATAGCTGATTCTGATCCGGTGTTCATAGCAGACAAGTACACTGAGTTTGGCAAATGGATGGATGGATGGGAGACCAGGAGGAAGCGCATACCAGGCCATGACTGGTGTATCATCAAACTTGCTATCAACTGTGTTATACGAGGTATACCCATATGTACATGCATATTATATTTCTATAGTGATGCCATTTTTTCTGGCCAATACTAGCCCAATGTAAAGATTCGCCTCTCTTTTTTTTATTCATGTAAATGTTTTTTTGGTACAAAAAATATCGATGCGCCAGATATATTTGTTCTAAGTATGTATCAGTCCCACGTAATAGGGGGCGAGCCTATTGCCGTTTTTCGGGCACATTTCCAGACTCCGTGCTGTTACCGAGAATTTCCTTACAATAACACTTTGCTCGACTCGGGAATCGAACCCAGGACCTCTAGATCGCACGGCACATACTTGTACCGCGAAACCACGAGGCAGTCAAATATTTAAATAACTAAAATATAATTTAAATAACTTACACTTTGAAATATATCATCTGCTATATACAAATGTTTCCTTATACACTCTTCCATGTATCCTCACTCGCTAGTCACCAAATGCATTTTAAAATCCCACGGAAAGGGACGCGAAACTATTATCATTGTTTGGGTACATTTCAGCCTTAATTCTGCAACAGAGATTTTTTTAATGGAAAAACCGACTAACTCTTTCCCAACCTGTGAATCGATACAATTTTGTCGTGCCGGCCAATGAAAGAGTTCAGAAAATAGAAATTATAATAAGATATTTTTAATAAAAAAATATTATTACAGGCCTACTGGTAGATACGGCGTACTTTACTGGAAACAACGCTCCTAAATACTCGATACAAGCAGCTGTGTTAACACATGAAGGTCAGTTTTCATTTTCTTACTACCAGCTATCTTAATGTAAATGGTAGATCTTTATCACACATTCTATCTATTTTATGTACATGGTTGGATGTGGCAATCCTCCGACAATCAGTACAGGGGTTCACGATAAAATCTGTGACATTGTGCTTATCCTTAATCAATAAATGGGACAATAAAAACGACTAAATATTGCAAGTAATTCAAAGTGATACAATTGATAACAACGCAGAAAAAAAAATCGCCAAGGGAAATCTTCTGATTCTTCATCGAATAAAGTAGATTTATTAATCTATTCCCCTGGATGAAACTAAAAGAAAATCCTGTCTTCATGACCATTATCATAATCATCACCATCAACATAAGTCGTGATGGCCTCGAGGTTTAGGCACGCGGTCGAAAATCTCGACGGTCGCGGGTTCAAACCCCAGGCACACACCTCTGACTTTTCGAAGTTATGTGTGTATTCACAATGAATTATCACGTACTTTAACGGTGAAGGAAAACATCGTGATGAAACCTGCACACCTAAAAGTTCTTAGGAATTTCTTAGGTGTGTAGTCCGTCAACCCGCACTAGGCCAGCATGGTGGACTAAGGCCTAAACCCTCTCAATGGTAGAGGAGGCCCGTGCCCAGCAGTGGGACGTATATGGGCTGATGATGAACATAATCATCAACAGCCATATGACATTTTACTTCAAGACCTTTAGTGACCTGTATTCTCCAAATCAGAACCAATCCATCCCTCACTTTATTTATGGGCCAAATTTTCTTACGATACTGATATTATTGCTCGAATAGACCTTAGTAATAAAGTTTTGCATATATTCTCTCACAACTGCTATTTATGAAACGCCGTGGGCGAGTTCTGTGAATAATTTCAAAGAAAATCTTTGAATATGTAATGTGTAGAATTGATGGCTTACCTAGAACTCGCCGAACGAAACGTTTTAGATTGTTAAGTTACTGAACTGCTGGCTGAATAAACATCGTTAAATTATGGCGAATAGTATTTCATAACAATTGTGAGTCGATTTAAAGACTCCACTGGGTTTTTCATTTCATACATTTTACCAACCACGTTGGGCATTTTGTTCCACCTGTGTGCGTGGTATGTATGTGCTGCTTGGGTGGACGCTGTTAATGATACGATTATATGTAGGTACTACCAATTAAAGTACATTAGTTATTTCTCAACCGAGTCATTTATGTAGCTGGAACACAACCAGTAATATGCATGGAAGCCATAAAAAAATTAAGAAAAAAAATGTGATTTTTATATGCAGCAATTAGTCTTGACATGGTCTCGTTTTATGGCCCATCAAGGTTCTAAATACGAATAAAAATATTATACTAGGAATATTTTTAATCGTCTTTTAATTGTGTTTCATTGGCACGGCCAAGTGACTTCAGAGCGCTTATAATGCTTATTGTTAAGTAGCTCAATACCAGTCCATGCAGTATACATTAAACAATAAAAACATTTTCTCTTCATTCTTTTTTTATAAATCATTAAACATTTACCTGTAACTTTATTCATTCCGTAATAACTATGTTTTGTACTTGAAACATATGATAAGAAAAGCCTTAATTTTTTATATAATAAATTATATACTGTTACTTAATCTTGAGAATATGTTTATTTAAAATAAACATTTGAGATATATGAATTCCAAGCTATTTTCAATAAAAACTATAGCCATAAATTCACAATCATACAGATGACAATTGGCAAACAGGATGACCACTCTTCTAAGATTAAATAACAATAAACCACCCCAAACATTGAAAATGCGTTTCAAATTATGTGAAAGTTACCTCATGCCTGTTCTACTAACTATATTCTATTTCAAAAGCACAGAAGAGAAGCTGATACCGAATACAAACGCCAGCATCGGAACGGCGAGCAGCGATCGAGATTTGGAGCAGGTATCGCGGCTCCATTCAGAAAAATGGCGCGAGATTGTCCCAGTTACTGCTTTGCGACCTGGATATGAAGACACACGGATGAATTTTCAAAGGGTATTTTGATTTCATATTGTTTCACTGGCGCTATTTGACCGTATTGGTATAAACCAATATCTTTTGATATATATATCTTTTGACCTACATTTAGAATGCTCTAAGTGTAGTAGTGTAGGTCAAAAGATTGTCGACTTGAGGGAAATGGTGATGAGTAAATAATTTTATTCGCACACCTGCTTTGTATAATCTCTGCATCACTCTAGTTTGGACTGGCTGATAATACCTCAGGCATTAACTCCACCTTTACAATCAATGTATGAAGTGTACATAAAATACAACGTTTCTTATAACATGTGACAAAATTAAACTGACTTGTTTGTATCCGGCTATACAAGTTCATATCGGATAATGGTACTGGATCACAATTGCGGCTTTCATTATTTATATACTATGTATGTGTGTGACTTTGGGTATTTATCCTTACTTAATAAATTATTATAAATGCCAAAGTAACTCTGTCTGTCTGTCTCGCTTTCCTGCTAAAACTACTGAACCGATTTAAATGAAATTTGGTACACAGATAGTTTAGACCCTGAGAAAGGACATAGGCTACTTTTTATCCCGGAAAAGACGTTTTATGGGGTTGAAAGGGGGGATGAAAGGTTGTATGGAAGTATTGTCATTTTTAAAGCTAGAAGCTTGAAACTAATTTTTTATGCTGATGATTAGATATAAATTTCTGTGACATTAAAAGACATTAAAAGTTTCTGTGGAAATTCGTCATTTTTGAAGCTAGAATGATGAAAGACGCATAGATGACAGTAACTATGTATATGTAACTATTTATGTCTGTTATGCTTTCACGCCTAAATCAATTGACCGATGTAAACGATTTTTGATATGGACATAAATCGAAAAGCAGTGATGGCCTCGAGGTTTAGGCGCGCGGTCGAGAATTTCGGCGGTCGCAGGTTCAAACCCCAGGGACACACCTCTGACTTTTCGAAGTTATGTGTGTATTCACAATGAATTATCACTTGCTTTAACGGTGAAGGAAAACATCGTGATAAAACCTGCACGTCTAAAAGTTCTTAGGAATTTCTTAGGTGTGTAGTCCGCCAACCCGCACTAGGCCAGCGTGGTGGACTAAGGCCTAAACCCTCTCAGTTGTAGAGGAGGCCCGTGCCCAGCAGTGGGACGTATATGGGCGGATGATGATGATGACATAAATGGAACTCTGTCGAGTAAAATAGACTACAACTTATTTTCTTTTTGAACCCAACCCTGTAGTCTACGCGGACGGAGTCACGGGCAAAAGCTAGTATTTAATAAAATTGTACTCGTAAGCGTTGCTCATGTGGCGGTGAACACTTACAGGTATACAGGACGCCTTGTGGTTTCTCGGCTACAGATATGTGGCAAGTGTAGATAGCTCAGGTCCCATTTATGTCGAATCAACACAATTGATCCTTTCTGAGTGTAAATTGCGTTTATCGTAAAACAAACTGAACGTATTTCTCTATAAGGGTAGGTTGAGTAACCCATGTATATTACATGTTATGTAAACCATGTTCTTTTAGAATATTTAAAAAACCTTACATACCTGGTGGTTGTCGTGAATAAACATTTTAGAACTTTATTCAAAGAAGACCCTGCGTCACAGCTAGAACAAACTTTAGTAAATTAATAAATTTCAAAGTTTTCAGACAGTCTCGTGGTCTCAAGGCACAGGTATGTGGCGTGCAATCGATTTTTCGGGTTTTTCGATTAGGAAATTCTCAATAGTAGCCCGAGTCTGGAAATGTGAATCTGCCCGAAAAACGGAAATAGGCTCGCCCCCTATTACGTAGGACTGATATACAGGTTGTATTCAGACCGTGATCGGAAACTAAGGCAGGTAATAGCTAAAATCATTATAAACCTACTGGCGCTAAAGAAAATCCCGAAAAAAAATATTTAAAGTTTTCCTAACAACCACATACATTTTATACCTATATCTATGGTCTGAATACATCCTGTATACCTAGCGAAATGTGGGTGCAGAAATGCACCTATGTACGCCTACCCCTTTGGAGAACACGGGCGTGAGGCTATGTATGTACATACATACATACATAAACTCACGCCTGTATTCCCCAAAGGGGTATGCAAAAAAAAAAAAAAAAGGCAGAGGTGCATTTCTGCTCCCACATTTCGCCAGGTATGTATCAGTCCCACGTAATAGGGGGCGAGCCTATTGCCGTTTTTTGCACATTTCCAGACTCCGGGCTGTTACTGAGAATTTCCTAATGGGAAAACCCAACAACACTTTGCCCGACCCGGGAATCGAAGCCAGGACCTCTAGATCCCACGGCACATACTTGTACCGCGAGACCACGAGGCAGTCAGCTGTGTATGAGCAGGCTATGTATGTATGTATGTCAAACTTTTCTTAGTAATATGATTAGGTACTAAGTACTCCACAAAGATTTATAAGTTTTTCAAATACGATCATCGACTAATGTTATATATACACATATGTTTAGATTGCTGGGTATCAGCACTCAGTCAGTCATATGAGAAAACAGACACTTCTAATCATCATCATCAGCCCAGTCCCACTTCTGAGCACGGGCCTCCTCTACAACTGAGAGGGTTTAGGCCTTAGTCCACCACGCTGGCCTAGTGCGGGTTGGCGGAATACACACCTAAGAAATTCCTAAGAACTTTTAGGTGTGCAGGTTTCCTCACGATGTTTTCCTTCACCGTTCAAGTGCGTGATGATTCATTGTGAATTCACATATTATAAGTTTGAAATAGCCAGAGGTGCCTGTGGTTTGAACCCGCGACCGCCGAGATTCTCGACCGCGCGCCTAAACCTCGAGGCCATCACTGCTTCTTCTAATACTTAACATCAAATTGATCTTGAAATATCCAACACAAAATGATGAAACTAATTTGCCAGATTCCATTCAAGATTACGCGACAGACGTTGACTAGACACATTCAGAAATCTCATATTGTGAATTCTCTGTAAATACTGCAATACCTACAAATACAAACATTTCTGTAGCAGAGAATGATTCCTTCATCGCACCCCATCAATGCTAAAGCATAAAGTTAGAACATTTTGAAATACATCTTTTCGTTGTATTTTCCTTGAGTGCAGATTTTAAAATGAAAGCCATTGGCCTCGCCGAGATGTCGAGGACGCACAGAACTGCGGCAATGAGCTTTTTATATTTTGCTTATGTTTTTACTGTTGAGGAAAATAACAAGATAAATCCCAGATGTATGTAATTTCGTCAGACATGCTACTGTTGTTCCATTCATACTGCTTTGTTTTGATATGCGATGGTATTGTTATTTTTATTTAGATATATCCGTTTTATGAGAGTGGTTAGAGGGTTTCTGACTTTTAATACTATTATATGTATGTGTAACTAGTGGTTAGGCCAATTTATTAAAAAAATTAGCTGAAGATTTTTCCTAGGCCCCAGTCTATACCAAAACTTATCTAAATCAGTTAAGTAGTTTTTGAGTTTATGACAAACAAAAATACGGAAGAAGCCTATCTCATAATAATTAATTATTGATCACGTGCGCGTAAAATGATTCTCGAATAAAATATCCACATTATATTGTTGTAATCTCTTCATTTCTATTGTTCTACTTAAATGTCAAATGAAATCAGTGGATGACATACTAAATTTTCTTTACAGGTACTAAGTGCCGAAACATGGACGCACATTCGACTCAACATTTACCCAGACGGAGGCATCGCAAGACTCAGAGTATACGGAGAAGCGAGACCTGAATTACCACCACCAGATCAACTTGTAGATTTGCTTTCCCTGTTGAATGGAGGCGTTTGTGAAGGTTTGCTTATTTTGGAGATTAATCGTAATTTTGTCATTGTAAACTTTATAACTTAATACTAACTAATAAAATTATTCTGAATTCTGTTTTACTAGCGACAATAGCAGCTACTATTTTTTTTATTATTATAATATAATCTTTAAGACAGCGGTCACATCCTATACGGTAGGTGTGATTAAAACTACTATTCAAGTCAATTCCGGTACAATAACTTACAAGTTATATTATTTAAGATTATTCATCGCGCAATTAAAAGGTAAAGAATAACGTTGCGAGGAATTCTAGGGTATGAGAAGTTTGAATGCGGTTTCCTCTAATAAACGGCTAGAATCTTCTATGAAGAATCTATAAAGAACTAAATCTTATTTCGCTCATTAGTCAAGGAAGCTTAACAGTAGGACGCATATGGCCTGATAAATTATTAAAATATAACATTATATAATAGTATTCTCGTGACATGTAGTCATAATTTTTCATTTTAAGGTTACTCCAATGCTCATTATGGTCATCCCAGAAACCTAATAAAGCCATTTAAAGGCACCAGCATGGCAGATGGATGGGAAACTGCGAGAAGATCTGATAGACCTGATGTTATCCAAGCGAATCCTGATGGCACATTGCAGTTTACAGGTATGTCGCCAGAAATCTTGAAGTGCAAAAATCTATTTGTTCTCAGTTCCTTTCTAATGGAGTTTACTATATATAATTCTCTTTTCAATTTTAAGAATCAAAATAACAGGGATTTTCACATTTGATTTCTTTTTTTCATAATTTAAATTAATTAATTAAACATAATTTACTTTGAAGCTGCGGTAGTAAAATATATCCCTTATTATATGTGAATTTTTATTTGAATTGGTATTTGTTTACTTTTGTTTGTATTTTATGATCGTGGTCATTCTCGATCTAGAACATTAACAATATTATGTTAATTGATGTTTTCATTTTCAATGTAATAATAGTGAGTGAATGTCTTGAATATGAGTCAATTGTTTAAATTACTTGTATGTGCAGGCGAAGAATGGGCGGTCTTCAAGCTCGGATTCCCGGGAAACATTCACAGACTATCGGTGGACACAGCGCATTTTAAGGGGAATTATCCTTATACTGTTAAAATCGAGGGTTTGTTTTTGGGGGAAGACGATTGGTGTCCCGATGCGAATTACGATTGGCAGAGTATATTGATTCCGAGCAAGGTAAGAAAGAATTTTTACTTTTAGCTTTATAGCGTCTACAAGACTTTATTCAAACAATATTTTTAAATTTGTGTTATTTTTGTTTGTATGGTAACACACTAATAGCAAAATAATGAAACTCTATTACGATCAAGTCCTCTTTTAGTGATCGATCGAGTGATGATATAAGATATACCCTTCACCGAGGTCCCGTCCATATTTGTATCAAGATTCTCATCCTAGTCCGTGTCAAAAATTGAGTTGCTGCAGCGTTTTCTCATTGATAGCATCATCATTTGATATTATTTTATTGTTTATTGTGTAAGTCTAGTATATGTGTTATTGGCGGTCACATCAAAATATCATAGCTGTAAAATTTGAGCATTGTAATTCATAATTTCTAAACTGTTGATGTATCTTTATTGAAAACTAAGCAAAAATGAGTGTCAGCATATCAAATATCATAAAATTATCATCAACAAAACTTTCCAAAGGATACCTTAAATTCGACAAATTCATCTACGCCTACTTTCCACCAACGGATATGTATAAAATGATTCTATTCCAGCTCTCGGCGGATAACGACCACTGGTTCGAATGTAATTCAGAACTCATCACGCATATACGAGTGACTATCGTCCCTGATGGCGGCATCAGCAGGATCAGAGCACTCGGCTACGTCAATGCTGGGATTTAATTTCGTTTATTGAACCGTGATTTGGTTGAAATATCACGCCTTATCTGTTGAACACACGCTCTCAGCTTCTGCGATGTTCTCAAATGTTACATTCAGTTTAATATATGTTTAATATGAATTTTTCGTTGGACACAAAATTAACCGAAATACAACTTGCTGGTAAGGGGCCATTCAAGTAGTACAGTAAGCACTAAAGGGGGTGGGGGGGGGGGGGGTATTCCCTTTGCTTATTTTTTATGACATCGGGCAATGGGGGATGTCTGGATGGTGATTACGTAAGCAATGTTTATTTTTCTTTTTCGGATTTTCTACACGATTTTGTCCTAATTTTTTGAATAAAAAAGAAACTAGAACAGATGAAAAAATATGTATACTAATGCTTACGTAAGCATATGAGGGGGGAGTACGATATTTGCTTACTTTTGCTGACATGGGGGAAGGGGGGGTTAATAATTATGAAAAATTTGCTGACGTTAACTTGAACGGCCCTTAAGAGAATGAGACACGATGTCTCTTACTAGTCGACACAATTATGGCAGCGTAATCGTTTTCTATTTCAGATAGTATAGGTACTTGGTAGCACTGGAGTGTTTAGAAATTTGTTATCATGGTCATGATAACAAAAATATTAACCGTATCTAGAACAAAGAAAGCTAATCAATGGTTTGCGGGCCGTTACTAACGTAAAAAGCAAATCTGCATGAGAAAAATATTTCATGATCACTAAAACATTTGGTTTCGAGGCCGTAATAATAGTTACATAGCTTATTTTTTCCCCATTGCGTCATTTAGCCTGCCAAAAAATATTAGCAATTTGTTAAACTACATCATAGTTCTCAAAGTGTTTCTCAAACAAAATAATGGCTTTGTTAACTTTTATCTTCTATCATCCACTTTTATTTTAGGGAAAAGAAAGCCTTCATAATTATCAAGATCGTAAAAAACTTGTAAAGACCATAAATTAATCATAACTTCCAATAAGACTTGTGAAGGAACTTTTATATTTTCTGAGCGTATTTTTGTTGATTAAACAATAAGTATTATTACTTTTTATATTCGTTTCTGTGTTTTATTTATCCTTAGTTGCCCATGACTCGTTAAAAAGTATATAATGACCTTTGTCCTGGTTTGTGTTTTTTATGTTTACATACTTATATACATATACACGCCTATGTATATACAGTTTGGGTGAGCAGAGATTTATAGGCCCGCGTAACGCCGGTATATTAAGTCTCAATAATAGGAGGCGAGTCATTTGGCTTTACGGCGTAAATTTCGTAATAGTAAAACCCAATTACACTTTGCCGACCTCGTAATCGAAGCCGGGTCCACTCGATCGCGATACCTCGTTGGTCCTGTTAGTTTATTTCTTATCAAAAAAATCGGTTAAATCATATACCGAAACCCTCTTAGCTGTAGAGGAGGCCCGTGCATAACAGTGTGACGTATGAATGATACGATGTTGAAGATAAACCAAAATCATTATCATCATTAGAAACTGGCCTTACCCAAAGATGTTCTAGAGTTAGAAGTGGCCTGCATGCAGCCGTCTAGCGGTGTTTATAAAATCGTCAGAAAATTTATAACATAATGTAAATTCAAATCCCATTTTTAAATCCTTCTTGTGTTTTCCAAAGTTAAATTGAACATTGCCACGAAACCTAAAATAATAAAACAAGAATGTACGTGACAAGATTCAAGTGACTTGTAACGCAGGCTTCGGCAATCTCCTGTACAATATCCGGCTTCCAACTTTGCACCGCGACGTCTGCGAGTATAAGATGTATTGGATTGATTGGGGTCGTTTCAAAATTCTATCGGTTGATATTAAAGCGAAAATATTCTTTTAAAAGAAAAGTAAGAGAAAAAATTCTCAATTTTCGATGAAGGGTTTAATGAAATTAAAATATTTTTTAATGTGTGTGTGATATTGATGGCTTCGTTATCCATTAAATGTATTGTACTCGTGTAGTCCAGTGCTTGTGCGAAACTACCGGTACAAACAAGTTGAAGAAAAAAGAGAACCTACGAGTATCTAAAACATATAGGATGGGATTTTAATGGGGACCGAAGTCACGGCCTCTCGTTTCGAAATCTAGCCAACTGCGCCACGGGGCTGTCACAAACTCTTTTTATTAGACGAAATTCTCCGAAGCAAAATTGCCATGAAATAAAATAGAAGACGCAATATCGCATGTGTCCTCTAAGATATTGTTTTAATGTTTTATTGAAAATCAGATACCTTAAAAGTATGCGAGGCATTAAATATTGGAGTACTTACACGGCACACGACCTTTGGGTGAAGTAGGTCACCTAGGTTATCAACGAATGTCTATCGTATCGGGTTTAGTGATCGAAATGTTAACAAAACGGGTCAGGCAAAGTGTTAGTGGGTTTTTCCATTAGGAAATTCTCAGCAGCAGCATGGAGTCTGGACATGTGCCCGAAAAACGGCAATAGGCTCGCCCCGTATTACGTTGAACTGATAGGTACGTACCTACATGGCGAAATGTGGGTGCAGAAATGCACCTCTGCCTACCCCTTCAGAGAATACAGGCGTGAGGTTATATATGCATGTATGTATGAACAAAAATCCTAGTGAGTTTTATTTATAGAGTGTTGTATAAAGGCGCTTGATGGTTAGCGTGTAGTATTCTTACAATTTCTGGCAAGCGTCTTCAAGGACAGATTGGCTGGGCTTTGCCTTGAACAGCTTTTTTGATATTGTTAATTTACATTAAAAATAAAATGGCACATCAAAAGAAAGGATTATACTGAGTTCTGTCGTTTAAAATCCTTTGTCGAACATTTTTTTATTTGGAATTTACATACATACATAAACTCACGCCTGTATTCCCTGAAGGGGTAGGCAGAGATGCATTTCGGCACCCACATTTCGCCAGGTATGTATCAGTCCCATGTAATAGGGGGCGAGCCTATTGCCGTTTTTCGGGCACATTTCCAGACTCCGTGCTGCTACTGAGAATTTCCTAATGGAAAAACCCAATAACACTTTGCCCGACCCGGGAATCGAACCCAGGACCTCTAGATCGCACGGCACATACTTGTACCGCGAGACCACGAGGCAGTCAGGCAGGCAGTATTTGGAATTTCTTTGTTTTTTAATCTTTGTCCGTACGAGGCATCGTGTCATATACTTAAATAACAGTTAGAAGTATTTTATTCTTACTATTGGTGTTTTAAATTAGAAAACCAAAAAGGTTAACCTTGGATATTGGTGTATTTTTTATTTTATTTTATTATTTTAACTATGAATATAGTTTTTGTTTAACTACAAATACTAAGCTTTTGTGTTTGTGTGTGTGTATTTTTTAAATTTTATTTTTATTCTAGATTTTATCATTTAATATTAATCTGTCAGACTAAGATATATTTTGTATAATTGGCTTGTCCCCAATTCAATAAATGTTAGACTACGAGCAAAGTACCTACCACTATGAGACGCAGGCGTGAATATTAGTATAGTAGTATTTTATGTTATACCTAATACAGAATATCTTTAGCCTTTTACCAATGAACAAGCTTAAACATTATGTATCTTAATGTAAAATGTACGATGTAAAGTACAGAGCCTTTTTTTTTTTTTTTTTTTTCTCGAGGGGAAAGCTGTTTATGGCTCTACTTCCCGCCAACCCTGGGGGAGGGGGCAGCAAGCGTATGTCGGGGTCACCGGCCTTCCAGCCCGGCGCGCGAGGCGTCACGTCCGCGCAGATGTTAGTGCCGAGCTGGGTCCCTACGCCGGCATACCGACCAAAACCCCCTGGTGGCCATCTTCGCGCCAAGTGGGGCGACCACGGTGCGTGGGCGAGAAGCGCCCACAATAGTGCCGCAGCCGCCCGGTGCGCTTCCGAGACGAAAGCGTAGGCGCCTTTGCACCTCCACTTACTTGATTTGGGCGCCTCTATTTTGGGCGCCCGCGACGGACACAGGCCACCGTGCCGCCGCCCTTCTCGGGGTCACATTATATGTAGACGCACTACCCCCGCAACGCGTCCAGTGACCCCAAGGGCCCCAATGAGTCGCCTTTTACGACAGGCAGGGGATACCGTGGTGGGATTCTAACGCCCCCTTGCCACAGGGCAGGGCGCCGGGTCTAATTCTCTCCGTTGACCCGGCGCCTTCTTCTTTGACGCCTTTGGCGGACGGGATCACGTCTTTCGCGATCCCGCTCCGCGCTCTCTTTCTGCGACATGACTTGCTCGCAGAAAGAGAGCATCGCTCGCCACGACCTCGGACTCCCGACCATCGAAAAGATGACGGCCGGGAGCGAGAGGTCTTCACCAATAATCGCGCGGAGAGCGCTGCGCTGTACCTCCCAGGCTGGACACTCTTCAAGTGTGTGCTGGGCTGTGTCGTCTGGGCAGTTGTCACAATGGTGACACACGGCCGTCACCTCCTTTTGTGCCACCCGACACAAGTAGTGGCCGAAGCATCCGTGCCCCGACAACACCTGTGTCAGGCGGAACGTCGCCGCGCCGTGGCGCCTGTCCACCCACTGGTCGAGGACAGGACGCACTGCCTCGACAGTCCTAGCACCAGCGCTGGGATTCTCCAGCCTGGTTCGCCATTCCTCCACGGCGGCCGCACGGAGGGAGGCTTTAATCGCCTCGACCTCTCTTGGGGCCAGTCTGTCCCCGCGACTTGATGCCTCCTCCCGCTGGTGGTAAAAGCGCGAGAGGAGTTTGGCATCAAGGTCCCATGGCAGGGACCCGGCCAGAACGCAGGCCGCCTCGTAGGAGATCGTGCGGTAGCCCCTAATCAGCCGCTGTGCCAGCGCACGCTGGGGTTTGCGCAGAAGAGCGACGCAGCGGCTTTTCAGGGACTCGGCCCATACTGGACTTCCGTACAACGCCATAGACCGCACGACTCCCATGTACATCCTTCGGCAAGGGATGCCCGGACCTTCCAGGTTGGGCAGCAGGCCGGATAGTGCGCCTGCCACCCGCAGCAACCTCGGCTGCAACATCTTAAAATGGGCGCGGAATTCCCATCGACTATCAAGCAGCAACCCTAGATATTTGAGCTGCTTGCCGATGGGAATTCGCACGCCCTCCACCACGATATGGGCCCCATCAGGTGGCCTTATCCGAGGCCGGTGGAAACAAATGGCCTCGGATTTGTAAAGTACAGAGCCTGGGGCTGCGTATATTCACTGTTTACAGGATTCGCCCGTTTATTAAACAACATATTACATTACATTTATGGATGTTATGACTGCCTCGTGGTCTCGCGGTACAAGTATGTGCCGTGGGGTCTAGAGGTCCTGGGTTCGATTCCCGGGTCGGGCAAAGTGTTATTGGGTTTTTCCATTAGGAAATTCTCAGTAGCAGCACGGAGTCTGGAAATGTGCCCGAAAAACGGCAATAGGCTCGCCCCCTATTACGTGGGACTGATACATACCTGGCGAAATGTGGGTGCAGAAATACAGGCGTGAGTTTATGTATGTATGTATGTATGGATGTTATTCAAATCAGCTGTAGTTAAAGCATAGAAATGTTTTAGGAGTTGAACTGCTTCCCTTTATATCGTAACGGTGCTAATGCACGTACTAGTTACAGAATTAATAATCACATATCGCTCTCATTATACAATAGTGTTTTAATTCAAATAGAACATTTCTCGGAATTAACTAAAAACTTAAAGTTAACTGACTAAAAACGATCTAAAAAAAATATGGTAATGCTTGATAAGTAATTTAAACGAATTGGCAATACTTATGAAACACTTTAAAAATAACGGATAATTAAGTTATTGGACGAAATGTAGTGATGGCGAGATGGCCCCGAGGTTTAGGCCCCCCTTCGAGATTCTCGGCGGTTGCGAGTTCAAGCCCCAGGCATATACCTCTGACTTCAAAGTTATGTGTGTATTCACAATGAATTATGACGTACTGTAACGGTAAAGGAAAACATCGTAAGAAAATCTGCACATATAAAAGTTCTTAGGAATTTATTCGGTGTGTCGTCCGCCAACCCACACGAGGCCAGCGTGGTGGACTAAGGTCTAAACCCTTACAATTATAGAGGAGGCCCGTGGCCAGCAGTGGGACGTATATGGGCTATCGACTATTCATCATCAGCCCAAATACGTCCCACTGCTGGCCACGGGCCTCCTCTACAACTCAGGGGGTTTAGGCCTTAGTCCACCACGCTGGCCTAGTGCGGGTTGGCGAACTACACACCTAAGAAATTCCTAAGAACTTTTAGGTGTGCAGGTTTTATCACGATGTATTCCTTCACCGTTAAAGCAAGGGATAATTCATTGTGAATACACACATAACTTCGAAAAGTCAGAGGTGTGTGCCTGGGGTTTGAACCTGCGACTGCCGAGATTCTCGACCGTGCGCCTATACCTCGAGGCCATCACTGCTTGGCTATTACATATAACTATACCATATTGATATAATTCCCTTGAGCTGAAATGAAAAACCTGATATAATTAAGAAGGTTCATTCAGTGTCAAAACCCATCACAATTACGCAAAGGTCATGCATTACATTCATATTCATAATCAACTTCTCAATAAACGCCGCGCTAACTATTGCACTTCGAGTACGTAACATATTACAATGCAATCCACTTCATGTTATCGGGGAATTCATATCACAGACTACGAGTACTTATAATAGACTTAATAGTACTTAAGACTCTCTAAGCGATTATAGCGAAGATTTCGTAGTAAACAGATTAGCTAGAATTAATGTGCGGTAAGCACCGTTTCTATTTATAAGAGTTATTTCATCCGCAACAAATTTGTCTAATTAAATTCTTTGCGAGGCAGACAGCATTTCTTAGAAGCCCTCCATCTTCCGAACTAGCTCATTTGTTCGTCACGCCACACCAAAGTTTCCCAACATTTTTGCAAGCAATATAACCTTCAGAGTGTAAGAATTTTTCCATTCTAGACTAGTTTTTTTTACGAGTAAATACAATTGTAAGTGTTTGACACCACTTGGAAACAGTTTGTAAGGTTGCTTCGTTGATTCAGAGGCAATTAAGGTGTTCCTGGATGTGATTACGGGAACGAGATAAGAATTATTTAAAATTATTAGAAATTAAAACCAAAATTCTTTTAAATTCAATATACATGTAAGCGCAGGATGGCCTTCATTACAAATCAACTTCGATCTCGTAGGCATCTTTGGAAATCAGAGCCAAATGAATGATCTTATTTTTGTTACAAATCAGTTTTAATTGGCAGAGAACAAACTTTACTTTTACATGTCATTCGAATTAGGTAGACGATCGTCTAAAGCAAAAGTAAAGTTCAAAATTAAAAATTAATCTAAAGTAAAGTAAAGTAGATTAACTTTATTAACTTCTGATTAAAAGCGATTTGTCGTAAGTACGGTGCGCGAGGGCTCTCCTGTTCGAATGTCCCGCCACAAGATGGCCGCTTTGTTGCCATAGACGCTCCGCTAGAGTGACGATGACCATCAAGTCACTCTTCAATTTAACAAAAAGGTTTGTGTTGACAACGCACTCCCGCGCCGTCATACAAATAAGCATACATACATACATACATAAACTCACACCTGTATTCCCCGAAGGGGTAGGCAGAGGTGCATTTCTGCACCCACATTTCGCCAAGTATGTATCAGTCCCACGTAATAGGGGGCGAGCCTATTGCCGTTTTTCGGGCACGTTTTCAGACTCCGTGCTGTTACCGAGAATTTCCTAATGGAAAAACCCAATAACACTTTGCCCGACCCGGGAATCGAACCCAGGACCTCTAGATCGCACGGCACATACTTGTACCGCGAGACCACGAGGCACGAAGCAGTGTGAAAGTAAATGCGGTTTTAGTGTACCATACCATACCATATTTAATTAATTGATTGAAATTCGGCTACAAAATGAGACGCCTTATTTATGTTAAAAATCTCATAGAAAATCCTCTTGTAGTGCATGTTGAGAAAACTTTAAAACGTCGAATAAAAGTAATTCGTGGACGGCGCTGTAAGTTATACATTTGATCGTATAACAAATAAATCTGTACTACTTAGTTTTAAGAATGTTTAACTGTTTGTTGTCCCAATAAATGAAAAAAAAAACACTCATCCATTTGTAAACTGTCGCGAGTTTAACCACAATAATTGAGAATCTCAACTAGACAAAACACGAAATATAATTACACAGCCCATTTCTAATTTCGTCCAACTTTTACGTTAATCAAATGGTTGTATAAACGAGTCGTTTCCTTATCTATAGTGTCACGCGAGCTGTAATTACGCAGACATGATTGAAAAGTATTAAACGTCATAGAAATACGATAACACTTATGACCTTTTGATATTAACATGATAAAAAGTATTAAAAGATCGTAGGTTCAAAACATCCAATACATATGTTACAGAAAGTAAATTTTTCAATAAATACGAAATTAAATATTCTTTAAAAACTTTAGGTAATACCCTACATTTTACAATAATATATTACAAGTCAATCTGGATAATCTAAGGTACGTTTATTTACCTCCGCCTGTCGTATGATCTGAAGGTCCCGGGTGCGATTCCCTAGCCTGTTTTTAATTTCACAAAAAAACCTAGGTCAAAATAAATATCTGTGGATAACAGATACTATCATCACTGTTCGCGGATCATACCCAAGTAAAATATTGTTTTCTGATGGCACGGCACCACGATAGCAAGTTGCTGTCAAATGAAGCGAGAAAATGAGAAGTGAAAACCTTCCATTACAAAATGCTTTACCTAGTTCTTTTTCCAAGCCTCGCAGTCCACAGACAATAGCACCACCAGACAAAACCTAATCCAAATCCGTGTACCAATAAATAAAACATGAGAAAAAAACTGAACAACTTCAATTTACCTCCATCACCTCGTTGAATAAAATACGCGAAGATTTTTGCCAAAACGTAAACAGATAAATCCAGGTGTGATGTAACCGTACGTTGCCTTTATAATTGCCACTTGGCGATCCCGCGTCGCACCCTCGTCAACTTGCGCTATTTCCATTGAAATATTCACTATAAATTGGCTTACAACGCCATGGATTAACAATAGAGACATTATAAGATCATTTTTTTATTAACTTGATATGATGATGATAAGATGTATGATGGTAAGTACTATGCTGAAGGAATAGAGTTTCAAAGAACGTAGTACATCTCTCTCACGCCTGTATTCCCCGAAGGGATAGGCAGAGGTGCATTTCTGCACCCACATTTCGCAAGGTAATGTATCAGTCCCACGTAATAGGGGGCGAGCCTATTGCCGTTTCTCGGGCACATTTCCAGACTCCGTGCTGCTACTGAGAATTTCCTTATGGAAAAACCCAATAACACTTTTCCCGACCCGGTAATCGAACCCAGGACCTCTAGATCGCACGGCACATACTTGTACCGCAAGACCACGAGGCAGTCAGTTATTCAAATTAATAGATACAATTTAACGAAATTAATACACGTTTATAAATGAAAATTGAATGTTATTCATGAATCTGAATAAGATCAGATCTGTTTGCAGACGAATTGATTTATGTGCGTCCTTTGTGATATTTCAAAACTAAAATCTTTACCAAAACGTTTTGGAATTGGCAAATATATTTCTGTATTCAGAAACTAATAGTGATGCCTAGTCATTAATGGTTGTTATTATTGTTTATTTAGTGGTAGTGATGGCCGCGAGGTTTAGGCGCATGTTCAAGAATATCGGCGGTCGCGGGTTCAAACCCCAGGCACACACCTCTGACTTTTCGAAGTTATGTGTGAATTCACAATGAATCACTTACTTTAACGGTGAAGGGAAACATCGTGAGGAAATCTGCACACCTAAAAAAGCTCTTAGGAATTTCTTAGCTGTGTAGTCCGCCAACTTGCACTAGGCCAGCGTGGTGGACTACTGATCCGGCGCCCCCGCCCTGTGGATCGGGGGCGTAAGAATTCCGCCACGGTACCCCCTACCTGTCGTAAGAGGCGACTAACAGGGGCCACTGGGGAGGCTGGGCGTACTGCGGGGGCGGTACACAACGGTGGCAGCAACCCTGAGATTTGCGGCAGAGGGCGTGACCGCTTGACTGTCGCGGACGTTCACAAGAGGTGAACGTCCAAAAAGCGTAAGTGGAGGGCATCTCAAGCCCTCCCAGTTTGGAGGAGTCCATAATCGGACGGTGCGCTAGGCGGAGGCGGACCATTTGGGGCGCTTCTCGCCCTGAGATGCCGCAAAACCGCCCTAAATGCGCGAGATGGTCACCGAGAGGTTTTAGTCGGTATGCTGGCGTAGGATTTTGGTTAGGGACCCAACTCAGCTAAGCGGACAATTATTGTTCTGCGCGCCGAGTTGGAAGGCCAGAGACCCCGACATACCCCTTTTCGGCCTCCCCCGAGGTACCGAACAGGGGAGCTTAAAGCGCTTTCCTCTCGTAAAAAAAAAAAAAAAAAAAAAAAAAAAAAAAAAAAAAAAAAAAAAAAAAAAAAAAAAAAAAGCGTGGTGGACTAAGGCCTAATAAACCCTCTCAGTTGTAGAGGAGGCCCGTGCCCAGCAGTGGGACGTATATAAGCTGATGATTATTATTGTTTGTTTACATCATTTGAAATATTGAATTAATTGATATATCATTTTAGATTGTCATTGACGTTTTTGTTTGAAAGTTTATTTTGTAAGACACCCAAAATTAAAAGAAGAAATAGAAGAAATATCAACCTACATTTCATGTAATTATGTTCCAGCCCGATATACTTGTATTGCAGGGTTTAAAAGATAAGAATAATACTAAAACGAGTCACGAACATCAAGCTTGTTTCAAGTAATAATTTACGCTGCATTAGGCTATAAGTGTTTTGTCGTGAGTAATGTGTTTTAAAGTTGATCGTAGACATGGTCAGTGGTCGCTTGATGGTCATCTGCAATAAAGTATTTCGGTTACTCGCTTTCAAAGTTAACCATTTTTGGTGCTACTAAAAATAAAGTCATACATACCAGTGGTATGCATCAGTGAGCCCACAATCAAGCCAACAATGCAAAAAGAATAGAAGGCAGTCATAAAACTGTGGGATTCCGCTGATACCCGCATGGGGGCCATCTTGCAGTGGCTGATATTGGGCTAACCGGCGCTCTATTGGGCACCGAGCCAAATATCCAACCAGTGTAACTGGCGATTATGCATCACACCGAAGTTCGACGACGAACACATTAGCATTTTTCTTAGAAAAATTTCGATCATAATATTCGTGATATGGTGTTACGTGAACGGCAGCACTGATGTCATGTACTTAATATTCGATACGTGTCATACTTACAAAAGTGATCCATAGTTCATACATACATAAACTTATGGCTGTATTCCTTTAACGGGTATGCAGAGGTGCATTTCTTCACCCACATTTTGCTAGGTATGTATGTATCATTCCCACGCAATAGGAGGCAAGCCTATTGCCGTTCTTTGATTCATAGTTTCTTTTTGATAAATCATAAAAATAAATCCAATTGTGTCAGTTATAGCCCTGACCACAGAATACGATCGAAGTTTCTCAACTTGGTTGTCAGAAATGTCTTAATTTTTTTGCTTCATCAAGGCCCGCAACAAATTTGTAGATCACTCAAACATAAGTCACAGTTAAGAAATCTAAACCACAGCTTTAAGTCTCTAAACGCCACTCTTTATACGTGAAGAAGCATTACAGTGACAGAGACTGTCCTCTATCGCTTTTTAATACCGTATCTATAACTATGTGCTTACGACCAGATGCGGCATCGTTAGTTAAACGTGCCAGTATGAAATGAATTCAAGAAATCTTGGTTCCAATCAATAAATTAAACTTTTGCGAATATCATTTAAGTTTTGAACACCTATAAGGGTTTTTATCTGATTTACACAAGGACGTGTATCTAAAGAACCATTATTCGAAATGTATTGTCATTTATATGGCAAGTTCGCGATATCATTTATTGCTTCGGTGTGAATTACACCGATAATTTTTCTTTATGAGGACGTGTATGAAGTTAGATTTTTGTCTCGAAGACATACATTACGTCAGGTGTAGTTTGTGACTCGCCATAAATATCATGAGCTGGGAAACTTCGGCTTATATAGTACTCAGCACATGCACATGACTCAGGTGGTATTTTGATTTATGTAAGTATAGTTCATTCTTCGCAGGCGTTAGAATCACTTCATTTAGAACATCTTTTACGTAATGTGAATAGAAAAAAATATGATTTGGAGCAGTAAACAATGAATACAAGAATTAAAAGTAAAATCAAAAGGATACATTTATTATTTGATCTCGACAAATAGCACTTGATAGTTCAAGCAGCAGCATAATAAGCCATAACACGTATACTGGAATTAGGACTATCTCAATATTTTTCAGATCCTCAATTTCATTGCAATTCAAATCATAGGCGCACATTTTACTAACAAGATCGATCTTAAGCGACATCGCATACGGAAAGCCAAAATCAACGCCAATCGAGTCCAGCCAAACCAGGTCTTAATCAAGCTCCCCCAGCAATGCGTGAAGAAACATACAACAAGTGAATAAACGAGGTAATTTGCCAGTAATTGGATAGACCGACATCGACAACTTCCACCGCTCCAGATGTGGGATTAATTCGGTACACACTCCCGCACACGATCTAACGAGAGCAAGTTTTGCAATCTAAAAACTTACTTCGCACTGTGATCTTAGGAGAACACACTGGCAGTAAGTGGGCTGAGACAATAAACCGAGTTTGGTTCGTCTACTCGGTCGGGTGTTTTATAGTATGCACTGCCTTGTATCCGGGTTAAGAATGGTAAAACTTAAGACTAACATTGGCGGAGTTACATGCACCGAACTTTGACTGCAATTTGAATGATGTAGCTTCCTCTATTGGCATCGGATAATTTACCTGATGAAAAGTATGTATTATCATTCAAAACTATGCAAAAGACTGCCTCATGGTCTCGCGGTACAAGTATGTGCCGTGCGTTCTAGAGGTCCTGGGTTCGATTCCCGGGTCGGGCAAAGTGTTATTGGGTTTTTCCATTAGGAAATTCTCAGTAACAGCACGGAGTCTGGAAATGTGCCCGAAAAACGGCAATAGGCTCGCCTCCTATTACGTGGGACTGATACATACCTGGCGAAATGAGGGTGCAGAAATGAACCTCTGCCTACCCCTTCGGGGAATACAGGCGTGAGTTTATGTATGTACTATGCAAAAAAGTAAATTGACAACAATTAATTACCTTATTTCATTTTTCGCCAAGCTGGCTAATAGCCTTTCTGTTCGTGTTTTAATCTACTAGATGTAGGCCTTAGTCCACAACGTTCTAGTTCGGGTTGATGGAATCTAAATATATTTTTTCAGTTTTATCATCATGAAATCTTACTGGTAGTTGAGAGTATTATACTCCGTAACTATATAAACAATATAAATAAAGACATTAAAGTCTAAAACCATTTTTAATTAATTATTCTTCGTCTCGTGACTCCAAAGGCTGAGCAATAAATAATTTGTTGACTTTAAAACGACTTACATATCGTGTTGCATTCAAGTGAAATGAAAAATGATTCAACAACGCTAACGATCAAACAAATACCGAAAACAAAAGGGGAGTTCGCGCAACTGACAAAAAAGTGTTTTAAACACTTTCATAAATCTTCCAAATTCGGCCGAAAAAGGCGAGCGAGAAAATTAGCAAAAAGTTTAGTTAAAACGGCGAGGTGGTTCTTAAAGTTGACTCAACTCGTGAATCTTGGATTATTGTGATTTATATAATAGAATTGGCGTTCGCGGTTTCGTAACCTAGTAGATTATTTATTATTCAAAGCAAAAAAATTCTCGTGGACATATTTATCGGAGTCATTTTGGAATGTAGCCAAAGCTAATTATAGTAGCAATAACAGTTTCGATATTTACATACATACATAAACTCACGCCTGTATTTCCCGAAGGGTTAGGCAGAGGTGCATTACTGCACCTACATTTCGCCAGGCATGTATCAGTCCCGCGTAATAGGGGGCGAGCCTATTGCCGTTTTTCGGGCACATTTCCAGACTTCGTGCTGTTACTGAGAATTTCCTAATGGAAAAACTCAATAACACTTTGCCCGACCCGGGAATCGAACCCAGGACTAGGACTACTTGTACCGCGAGACCACGCGGCAGTTTCGATATTTCCGACATAAAATGAGAAAAAGAATATTTAGGCATTCAAAAATTTCATCAGTTATCTCATCTTAAGGATTTCAACGCCTTTAATAAGACCTGGGTAATTGTCTTTGAGAATTAAAAGCTGGAAATTATGGAACTCCTATATCACTAAGCAACTTAACTCTGGCTTTAGAATTGTATCCAGCGTACAAGTACGGCGTGTAGAATGTTTTAATAATAATGAAACTGAAAAAAATGAATAAAGAAAGATATTAAAATATGAATTATAAATAATATTATTAACCCTAAAGAGTGTTTCGACACGCCTATTGCATGTTTAAAGTCACTAAATACATTTAACAAATGTCTTTAATTAGGAGTTATAATAAAACTAGCGTGATTTTTTTTGTATGAAAAACAGCACACCTAGATAATTCGGACTTTTATTACCACAAAAATGGATTCTTGGTTAAGTAAATACTTACGCATATGGACATATATACACCTATATATACACATTTATCTCCGAAAAGGTAGTGAAAATTATATATCGACATTGTTTCTACAGCTATACGAGTATTTCAAGTTCCAAACTCCGAGCTGCTACTGAGAATTTCCTTTGAAGTTTGAATTTCAATATAAATAATGTTGTTACTCTAATATTATTTTTTCTAGATTTAGTTATCTAATATATTATCCATTGCATTGAAATTTGTATTAAAATTCAATACCATTATGAGAAATTGAATGTAAGGCAATAAAATACATCTAGAAAAATTACATTTATAACGATAAAGTAAATTTCATTTCATTTCATACATCAATTATTAAACTCATCGCAACACTAAAATCGCATCAAACCTACCTAACCTACATCTGAAATCCCAGATCCTATTCAAAACCAACCGCCAGACCTCAGAAAGTAATCCTCAGACCGAAATTTCACAAAGCACTCCCAAAATGTAAAACATCACACTCGAATGAACAAAAACCATGCTTTTGACGCTTTGAATCTCGCACGAAATAAAAAGACGACTTTTAAACTCCTCCCCGTTTGACGTAAGTCATTTTAGAGTACAGTCTTTAACCCCGACGACAAAGATGCGTCCCATTTCTTTTGCTCAAAGGGAAGAGGTTATTATTTGACGTGCAGGCTGTACTGGCTTTCAGCCGGTTTGTGTTAGCCTGATCAAGATTGATGGTGCAAGCGCAACGTTTGAGTGTATTTTTATGTTATTCTCACTTTTGTGAAAGCGTACTTTCATACGTGTGATGTATACATCAACAATTAATTTTATAAAATTAAGTATTGTATTGTTAAGTATCGTGGTCTCGCGGTACAAGTATGTGCCGTGCGATCTAGAGGTCCTGGGTTCGATTCCCGGGTCGGGCAAAGTGTTATTGGGTTTTTCCATTAGGAAATTCTCGGTAACAGCACGGAGTCTGGAAATGTGCCCAAAAAACGGCAATAGGCTCGCCACCTATTACGTGGGACTGATACATACTTGGCGAAATGTGGGTGCAGAAATGCACCTCTGCCTACCCCTTCGGGGAATACAGGCGTGAGTTTATGTATGTATGTATGTAGTATTGTATCTGTCAAAATTATAATTATTGTGCAAGGATTGTGTTGGCAGATATTTTACTGTTTAAAAGATTTAGCTTTCTATCTGTATCAGGTCTTACACGCCCACTGTTGAAGACGGCCCTGCTCTAAGTCCACGTCTCTCTATAACTGACAGAGGTATGTTACACGTTCCTGTAAAGTGAACCCACGACCATCGAGATTCGCCTCGAGCGTCTTATTCTCGAAGCCATCAAATTATTAACAAATAATGGACATACGAGTAGATACGTTGGTTTAAACAAATTTTATGTGATAATTCTAGTTATGATAACACAAGTTAGAAGATTCATTGACGTTTATCATTAAAAAAAAACAAAGCGAACACAGCCGTGGAAGAAGCAACCAGTATACCTATATTATTTTTACTTGAAGCTTACATAAATTTTAATTTCAGTATACACTTTCTCACACCTATTTCTTTTACAATACCTACCAAATCTTCAGAAGCAGGCTATAAAAATATTCGTATACATTGCCGCTTTTAGCACAATTTAGGATTATCTGCTAAGTCTGAGGCGTGAGCACTAGAGCTAAGCGAGTACTTAGCTATAATTCAAACAAGAAACTGAGGAACAATGTTGTCGGAACCGTTTAATGGGCAAACATTGATGTTGAAAACTGGCTGGGACGTGACTAAAGGCTATTCCAAAACATTTATTGGCACAATCGTCATGAGACTTGTTCGTGTTCCCATTATTTATATTAAGCACTTTATTATTAAATTGGAAAAGTTTGAAGTGTGGTGTGGTGGCTGTGTTGTACAATTTTTGGTTAATGTGGATGAAAACATTAATGTTAACTAAGTAAAGGATTGATCTTGAATTAAGAATTATTTGACACAATCATATCGAGATACCCAACACCAGGTTGAGAAATAGTGGCTTATTAAATCGAAAAGTTTGCTAACATTAGACCAATATTTGATTCACAGGTCGGACGAAGTAGATAGTAACGCCGAGTTTGGAAATACATTCGATAAACGGCTTTCGGATTTCTCTATAATCACTTATATCGATATAATAGAACCAACATACAATACATAAGTGTGGGATACCTGTTCGGAAAATACTTTACATGTAGCTTTAACTGTTGCTTTAATAAATTAAACAACGTTTTTAAAATTAAATTATCGAGTCTCATAACTATGAGCTAGTCGAACAAAAACTTAATTGATTGGCTCAATATACTGGATAGAAAAAAAATACCTCGATCCGAATAATGCATAAATTAGCTCTCGAGACTTTAAGCACCTAAGAACAGAAATTTCATTAAAAAAAAAACACTTTATTTATGTACCTACTAAGGAATTACTTATCTTCAGTGGGTGACGCGGTTGTAGAAATATGTAGGTACTTCTCTGATTACTCCTTCAAGGATTATGGCGTGATATCTTATTCTAGATTTAGTAAGCCAACTATGTTTTTTTTGTGATTTGTATCCTCGGAAATCCGTAGGAAACAATATTCGCAATCCAAATCGCTTTCTTTATTTTGAATAATTAATTTATTAATTCATTTAAAATATCAAATTCTAAACAAATATGGAAATATTTTTCACTAGCACCCCTACTTTAAAGGAATAACACAATAAATTCCAATGATATTTATAGCACTATTCTACTCCCACGTTACTAGTCTAAAGTAAAACTTTTATTTCCATTTTAAGGTCGCATTGTCCACGACAAACTAAAAATGTTAAGATAATTAATCGTATTCGCGGATCTTGACATGATTCATCCGCGTATATAGGTACACTCTTGACGATCCTGCACATCAATAATAATAATAATAAATAAATACACCCTACAGTCACATACATGTTCCTGACCCCACACTAGTATACGAGTCCTGGTTCGTGGGTATCAGAAACTACGAGAGACATTTCGGTCTCACAAACACCCGGACCTGAAAAAAATATTTGTGGATCTCGTGGTCTCGCGGTACAAGTATGTGCCGTGCGATCTAGAGGTCCTGGGTTCGATTCCCGGGTCGGGCAAAGTGTTATTGGGTTTTTCCATTAGGAAATTCTCAGTAGCAGCACGGAGTCTGGAAATGTGCCCGAAAAACAGCAATAGGCTCGCCCCCTATTACGTGGGACTGATACATTCCTGGCGAAATGTGGGTGCCGAAATACATCTCTGCCTACCCCTTCAGGGAATACAGGCGTGAGTCTATGTATGTATGTATGTACACAAACATTTGTTTCGGTGCGGAGATCGAACCCGTGGCTTCTCGTTTCGCGAGCTGGTATCTAGCCAACTTCTTATAAACGTCGTGCAGGTCTTATATAATGAAAATTCCCTGAAAAAATAAATACATATTTCTCGGTATGTATCCTCGCGAAATCAGACTGTTCGGTGATTCAATTACACATTCCTGATATCATAGAGTTATGCTCGGCGTAATAATCATCGCTAGGGAGTCCTGAGAAAATATGTACGCATAGTCTGTCTCATCTGTAAATTAATTGAATATTTTATGTTAATACTGAATTCAGTGACGAAATAATAAAAATAAGCCCTACTTTATTATCACATTTTACCCAGTGGCGGTACTTCAATAGAAGTCCAAAAGCGTTACGCGTTAATTGTGAAATGTCAAGTTCATAATTGTCTCATCATCAGCCCATATACGTCCCACTTCGGGGCACAGGCCTACTCTACAACTGAGAGGATTTAGGCCTTAGTCCACCACGCTGGCCTAGCGCGGGTTGGCGGACTACACACGTAAGAAATTCCTAAGAACTTTTTAGGTTACGTGTTTCATCACGATGTTTTCCATATTATTGATGTTTGTGATAATTGTTTATTATTGTCTCATTTATTTGTCGAATTGCTTTGGTAAATAAAGATTAAAGATTCGGAATTTTGTACCGCCACTATTCCTCGTTCGTTCCATACCAGAAAGGCAAAATAGTCAAATCGTACTAACAGCGATTCTCTGGCTAGGAAAAGTATTGTTAGGTTTCATTATTATATTCTTAGTAGCATCATGTAGTCTGAATAAAGCGTAGCAGTTTATGGATACGAATATATCAAAATAAATGAAACGTCAAACTTAATAAAAGAAAATAACACATGTATCTCTGAAGTTTATTTATTTAACACTTTATTGTTATAAATCATAAAAAAACTATAGGTACATACATAGGTAAAACTGGTCTTATCGCACATTGTAAGTTGTAGATCAAGACTACTTCTGCAGCCACGTATCAGCTATGTTTTTCAGTCCCATATATGTATACATAGCCTGCACGCATATTGCCAGTGTCTGGACAACAGTAGATTACGTACGTAAAGCATTCTTACGAAAGAATGAATGAGGATCGTGCAGTAAAAGGGTGTATACCTACATGGGTCGTTCATGCGGTCGTCGCCCGGTTGGTCGACCCAGGTATCGTTGGAAGGATGAGGTCGAAAAGGACCTGCGGGATCTCCAGGTCGAGGATTGGCGGGAGATGGCGCAGGACAGATCGAAGTGGAGAACCTTATTGTCGGAGGCCAAGACCATTGCAGTAAGTAAGTAAAGCATCCTTACAACCAATTCATCGTTTAATTAAAAAAATCGTTTCAAGCATCGCCTCTTCGAAATAAAGGGGAAAAACAGAATGTCCTTTAGCGAAAAAAATACTCTTTTAACTCGACTGTCCTTAGAATTAAGATTGATAAATTGCTCCTCCAGTGCCGCCCCGATATGAATTTTTCTCAAGTACAAAAAATATTATTTCGGAGAGCGTACAATGCCATGCCTTAGCCTTCTTGTCAAATAAAAGCACTTTGCTGATTAAAGGATGCTTTGTTTGCACTTTTATTTTACAAACTAAGTAATTAAACTGTTTCTTGATAATTATTTATTTTATGCTTTTAGTTGCAGTACAAGAAAATTCGTTTTATCGACACAGGTTTATAAATTTTACTATGTACATACATAACCTCACGCCTATTTTGGCCGAAAATCATTTCAATCCTTTGAGGCAGAGGTACACTTCCACATTTCGCCAGGAACGTATCAGTCCCACATAACAGGGGCAAGTCTATTGCCGTTTTTCGGGCACATTTTCAGATTCTGTGTTGCTACTGAGAATTTCCCAACGGAATAATCCAATTATACTTATCCCGAACCGGGGATCGAACCTGGGGCCTCTAAATCGCACAGCACATACTTGTACCGCGAGACCCCGTATAGTCACTACGTTGTTGTAAATAACGGCGTAAAACTATATACTGAGAGCTACGTCATCGCTCTTGCATCAACAAGAATGACTCACGGGCGGTCGCCCCTTTCCGGTGTCGATCACCCCACTATTACCGTTGCAGCGGAGCGAGGCATTCGTCCGTGTACGTGCGGACAGCAAACATCCGATGTATTAAATAGAAATAAAAAGGAATTTTGATTGAAGTTGATTGTGAAAATTACTTACATACATACATACATAAACTCACGCCTGTATTCCCCGAAGGGGTAGGCAAAGGTGCATTACTGCACCCACATTTCGCCAGGTATGTATCAGTCCCACGTAATAGGGGGCGAGCCTATTGCCGTTTTTTCGGGCACATCTACAGACTCCGTGCTGTTACTGAGAATTTCCTAATGGAAAAACCCAATAACACTTTGCCCGACCCGGGAATCGAACCCAGGACCTCTAGATCGCACGGCACATACTTGTACCGCGAGACCACGAGGCAGTCCACGAGAAAATTACTTCTCAAAATAAATCCTCCAATAATAAGGATGTCACTGCTATTACTAAAAATACTAGGCTATCAGCGGTCAGCCTTGTCAATTGTGAAGTTTTCGTAAGGAAACGCCAAATGAATAATCATCATGAAAACAACAATGTTTTCCAAAGGAAAACTCAAAATATGAATAATAATCACAAACCAACAATTGTGAAGTCAGAGTTGCTGACGTCACACATTTCAAAGCCCCTTTTCTTCCGACATATACATTGATTTGCGTACACGAGGTTTTGTTACTAATTCTAAACACATTTTACTAATCAAAGTCATTTTATTTAGTCGACTATATCTTTTTATTTTGCATAAAAAATTATTAAAAATCCGAAGCAAGACAGCAAACACGATTCCCAAACGGGCCCAAATTTGAAAGTAAACATGGAATAAAAAAAAGTTGTACATAAAATCCCATGTTTACACATCGAGGCATTACGGGCATGTCGCTAATTGCGAGCCGGTCATTTGTTTCGTATTTTCGGCGTCGGAATTTAAATAAAACCGAATTTGAATATCCGACGCACCGCGCAGTTTTACATGTGTATCGCAATTTATGTTTATTTGCGTCGTATTTAATATTTATAAATACGAGATGGATTACTCATATTAAATATTCATACGTTCATTTTAAGTGGAGTTTATATTTTCAATTTTATTCAGGCGGGGTTTATTTAATGAGGAACGAGAGTGACTGTGTGGCTTCAAGGAAGTAAAACCGCATGGTAAGTTGCATTGGGTCTTAGCGTGCTAAAATTTATTGTCCCAGATTGTCTTGATGATTTATTGTCCCAAATTGTCTTGGTGGGAACTTACCTTGAGAAGCCCACAGTCACCAGTCAACAGCTATTGATTGAGTGTTACAGACTATCCACTAATGGTGACAATAGTCATCATAATATTTATTAGTATTGCTATATTACAAGTATGTGCCGTGCGATCTAGGGGTCCTGGGTTCGATTCCCGGGTCGGGCAAAGTGTTATTGGGTTTTTCCATTAGGAAATTCTCAGTAGCAGCACGGAGTCTGGAATTGTGCCCGAAAAGCGGCAATAGGCTCACCCCCTATTACGTGGGACTTATACATACCTGGCGAAATGTGGGTGCAGAAATGCACCTCTGCCTACCCCTTCGGGGAATACAGGCGTGAGGTTATGTATGTATGTATGCTATATTCTTTGGTGATTATTCAAAGCCGCGAGATAATAAACGTTAAGTGAGACTGTTGTAGCTACCTGCTATTCCTTAATGGGTACAATACGGTAAAACGCAACAATTACTCATCCAACAGCGCCTTAACTGAAACACAAGTTTGAGCCTAGACTTACCTAAGTTAGCAAATTGCCCAAACTTTGCTCTTAAATCACAGAGATGTGTGTTACCAATGTTTCGTAGATAGTAAAGATATAAGTTGAGTCGTGATGGCCTCGAGGTTAAGAATCTCGACGGTCGCAGGTTCAAACCCCAGACACACACCTCTGACTTTTCGAAGCTATGTGTGTATTCACAATGAATTATCACTTACTTTAACGGTGAAGGAAAACATCGTGATGAAACCTGCACAACTAAAAGTTCTTAGGAATTTCTTAGGTTTGTAGTCCGCCAACCCGCACTAGGCCAGCGTGGTGGACTAAGGCCTAAACCCTCTAAATTGTAGAGGAGGCCCGTGCCCAGCAGTGGGACGTATATGGGCTGATGATGATGAATTGAATAGATAACACACAATTTAGTTAAAGCTTTATTGTAAACTGGTGTTTCTCACACTATTTGGTATTTTAAATATAGAATCACTAAATTTCAAAATAAGAATACAAAAATGAATATGAAATTGTCAAAACACGTTTTTATTCCGCTAAAAAATATCCGATCAAATATGAGCATGATTCATACCCGATCGTCCGATAGGGGAAGTAATTTATTATGGGCATTTATTTCTCTTGATAACGCCTCCTCGGAAGGTAAAAAGGGACCTCGTACCTGTACGTTATGCTGCAAAATTCGGATAAAGTTGTAAAAATGTTGTTAATAACGTAAGTGGGGGTAATTGACTTTTGGATTAAGGCCAACATGTTGGATCAAACGTTTGTAATTTGAGTTTATTCACGCGTTTCCAAATTTTGTAATTGGAACCTCGCAGTTTTAATATTACTTGTTATGAAGAATTAAAATTGGACTCAATTGAGCAGTGTTGATTGCAACAGTGAATTTAAATCTCCAATTTTTTAAAGAAGCACACTTAAATAAATTTACTCCTGCCGTTACGAATGGGTGGGCAGAAACGTATTGCTATACCCGAATTTTAGGAGCTTTATATTATGTCCTACGTTATTAGGAACATGCTTACTGAATCTTAAGGCAATAATGACTTTTTAAGCATTCTATAATATAGTCTGAATAGTCTGAAAAAGCCTCGAAGTTTAGGCGCGCGGTTGAATTTCGGCGGTCGCAGGTTCAAACCCCAGGCACACACCTCTGACTTTTCGAAGTTATGTATGTATTGACAATGAATTATCACTTGCTTTACCGGGGAAGGAAAACATCGTGATAAAACCTGCACACCTAAAAGTTATTAGGAATTTCTTAGGTGTGTAGTCCGCCAACCCGCACTAGGCCAGCATGGTGGACTAAGGCCTGAACCCTCTCAGTTGTAGAGGAGGCCCGTGCCCAGCAGTGGGACAAATTTGGGCTGATGACGAGTCTGAAAGAGATATATGAACATAAATACATAGTCGTACATAACTTCTAACACGCGCATGTAATCTCTGGATGGGCGCAATTCCATCCCCATATTTCGCCAGGGGGGTCAGTCCCACGTGATAGAGGGCGAGCCTATTGCCGCTTTTCGGGCACATTTCCAGAAAAAAACAAAAAAAAAACTAAAAAAAATATCCAAAATTTTCATCTTAAGTGTACAATTTGACAGCCCCGTGGCGCAGTTGGCTAGATACCAGCTTGCGAAACGAGAGGCTGCGGGTTCGATACTCGCACCGAGACAAATGTTTGTGTGATCCACAAATATTTGTTTCGGGTCTGGGTGTTTGTGAGACCGAAAAGTCTGTCGTAGTTTCTGATACCCACGACACAGGACTTGTATCCTAGTGTGGGGTCAGAACTATGTATGTGACTGTTGGGTATTAAAAAAAAAACAATAGTTTTGAGCATTTCATAAACCACGGTAGATCAAACTTTAGCATTTTATAACTGCCACAAGTTCTATAAAAAAACACATACATATGTATGTAGTTTGATAAGGATTAATAAAGTCAGCTTAGTGGTTATTTGTTGCGTCATAAACTATTACATTTAATGAACACAACCTCTTGTTTACATCGGCCGCAAACTCGCGTATGAGTTCTGACCAAACATCTTTATTGTTTGTTTGTCTTCGCCTGATAGTCCACTGAACTTCAGCTGTTTACCGAACGGATAGCTCCAAGAATCTTGCATCCATTCATTATTGATTTTAAACTTTATTCATTCAGAATAAAGTTTACTCTTGATGCGCCAAACTTCATGTTTTCTGGTATCCTGTTAGCTGATAGAATTTTTCAATTACAGCGCTACTTTTGCTGAAAGTTAGGAGCACTTACCAATTATGGAGTTCGTTTCCGGTTGAAACAAACATTTTGTTGATAAAGACAGCTACTTCATACTGCTTAATGTTTTCCTTCGAAAGCAATCATCTACGTTGCACCTTTTTAAGTAACGATCCAAGTTCCGGCTGTGGGCTGCCGCGAGATTAAAATAATGAGACAGCAGTTTCCGCGTATCGAAAGTGCTGAATATCATTAACTAAAGAAAGGGGAAACCATATATTATGTACAACAATGCTTGATACAAGTAGTGCTTCAGTAGGCTATAGGCAAGTCTTCTGAAATGAAATTCGCCAATTCATGCTTGAGGAGACGAGGACGATAATTAATAGGTTTTCATCTAGGGATATAAAAGAGAGCTTAAAAAGAATACTGATTTCCATCCAGATAACATACACCATACTTCACTCTAAATATTTGGGCTTGTTCTGTGGTGGTCATGACCAGAGAGCTCTGTGAAATTGGACGTAGGGGATCTGGTGTCAAAAGGAAAGTATTGGTTAAGGTTGAGTAACTTTTAGACTATTCAAATGTAGAACAGAGTACTAAGCGAGGGCATGTTATCACTATTACATTCAATTGCATTGTTACAAGCTATTACTGCATAATAAATACATACATACATAAACTCACGCCTGTATTCCCCGAAGGGGTAGGCAGAGGTGCATTTCTGCACCCACATTTCGCCAGGGCATAATAAATAAAATGGTCTTATGTGGGTTTGATTCCCATCTAGATTTACTTAATTATAACAAAAAGTTACGCAAGTATACAGAAATCAAAATTTACTATCACCGCCATCTATCGACAAATTGATCAATTAATCGATTTACAAACATCAAACCGTCAACGCTCTTCGTCCAACCGCCCAATAAATAAGCAATGTACAAAATGCTAACGTAATTACGTTCGTGAGGAAAGTCGGTGTTCACGCGACAACCACCGACCTTCGATGCTATCGGCCATTATTACAAGCCCACATAATAAAATCATAACGAGGCCGAATATTTGTGTAGAGAAAATAAATACTCGCAGATCGTATTGTGTTTCAATATTGGGCGTGGAAAGCGTTTGTTTATGAATTGGCTGTTTTATAATTCATTTGTCTTTTGTTTTATGATTTACGCTATTATTGAAACGGTAACTATACGACAAAAATGTTTGATTACTCAATTTATTGTATGATACGTTTACCGTTTGCATTTGACAGCCCCGTGGCGTAGTTGGCTAGACACCAGCTTGCGAAACGAGAGGCCGCGGGTTCGATCCCCGCACCGAGACAAATGTTTGTGTGAACCACAAATATTTGTTTCGGGTCTGAGTGTATGTGAGACCAAAAATTCTTTCGTAGTTTCTGATACCCACGACACAAGACTTGTATCTTAGTGTGGAATCAAAACTATGTATGTGACTGTTGGGTGTACCTATTTATTTATTTATTTAATGATAACTAAAGAACTTAATTACTTTTGATTCTATAGAACACGATTCGCTTTGGAAGGCTCTAATCCAGCAGGGAGTACCAAAAAAATACATACGTATAATCAAAAATATATACGCAAATAGCACAGCCCAAATAAAACTGGAATCAACCGGTGAAGAGTTCCCAATAGCCAGAGGTGTAAGGCAAGGAGATCCGCTATCGCCAAAACTTTTCTCAGCAGTCTTGGAAAGCATATTCAGAGATCTTGAGTGGGACAATTTTGGCATTAATATCAACGGTAGACAACTTAGCCACTTAAGATTCGCTGATGACTTAGTCCTAATAACTGACAATGCAATGACCCTCCAACATATGTTACAACAGTTAACTGAGGCAAGCAGAGTAGTTGGTCTTACTATTAATAAATCAAAAACAAAAGTAATGACAAACAGAGAAGAAATATTCATAAAAGTAGACAATGAAGATATTGAATATGTTAAAAACTACACATACTTAGGGCAATTAATATCTTTTAGAGACCAGACAGACATAGAAATAGAAAGCAGAGTGGCCTGTGCTTGGAAAAGATACTGGTCCCTTAAAGAGATATTTAAAAGCAAACACTTTCCTACGACAGCCAAGAAAAAAGTGTTTAATTCTTGCATCTTGCCATGTCTTACGTATGGGTGCCAAACATGGGCACTGACTCAAAAACATTTCTTAAAACTAAGATCGTGCCAAAGGGGAATTGAAAGGAGTATGTTGGGTGTGACGCTAAAAGACCGCAAAAGAGCAGCAGACATTAGATCTACAACAAAGGTGGAAGACGTACTAAAGAAAATAAGACGGTTAAAATGGCGATGGACAGGACATATTACAAGGGAAAGCAGAATGAAATGGACTAAAATTATAACAGAATGGCAGCCACTTGATGGCAAAAGAAAAAGAGGCAGACAACCAAAAAGATGGATAGATGATATCAGGATTATTGGAGGGAGAATTTGGTCTAGAAAAGCTTTTAATAGAGAAGAATGGAAGCAGCTGGAAGAGGCCTATGTGTCACTGGACACGCTGACCACTGAACCGGGAAACCCGATATTCTAGTTTTTTTAAGTTGAAGCATTTTTTTACCCATGTAAAATAATTTGTAGATTTAGAATAAGTTGTTTAGTATCAGCAATAAAGGCTAATAATAAATAAATAAAAAAGAACTTAATTAATTAACTTCGTTAATTTTGAAATCGAAAGAGATAAACTTCAGCTTTCCTCACGATGCCTTCTATAGGTGTTAATGTGCGTGATAATTTAATTTGAATACACGCATAACTTGGAGTCATAGTTGTATGACTGGAATTTGAATCCGCGAGCGCTGGGATATTTAAGACCGTGCATCTAAAACTAAAGGCCATCAGGACTTTTCCTTCCCTTTATATATTGCAAAATAAAACATGGCTTAAATTAACAGCTACACAAGCAAAAGATTTAAAACATTTTAATTACTGTGTAGATATTCATGTGCACGCAACAGTAAACTGAGTATTAAAAATGAGTATTAATAATGTTTCTTATGTATATTAGAACCAGTAAACTGCATTAAGTATTACAGAGTAATAAAGAAGATCGTTAAAGCACAGTCGATGACATAAGAATTTTATCTAATTTAACATTTTTTATAAGAGTACAATATACGATCCATCGCTTCGTAGAGTCCTCTACTACTAAGTAAGACGACTAAATTCATCTCGCCGGCCTAGTGATTGACGGACTACAAATATTTATGGTATTTTGTCAAAGTCTTGTAGAAAACTTTTAGTTGTGCATGTTTCCTCACGATGTTAAAGCTCGTAATTATTCATTGTAAGCATAAAAAAAACTATCTTTTTTGTTCAGACAGGGAATTTCAAGTATGTTTTTTTGGGTGGCATTTGTCTACATAGCCTTCCTACTTAAATCTTTTTAACAATACAAAATACTATGTTGTAATTATTTATCACCCCACTTTAAAAAATATAATCTAAATTATTTCTTTGTTACGTGAATATCACTAAATCTTAATTTATATTATTATTTTCAAATGGAAACGTAAATAAACTTCAAATGCTATCAAAGTGTCATTTCTAATTTCCATACATTCGTTCAAGTACCGTTCAAATATCTAAGGAACTCCAAGAACACACCCCTAGCCGTTCTATCGCTTAATATATAAGTAATTGATGCCAAAATAAACAAACACCCATCCAACTGCCATTTTGAACTCCTGTATCACTTAATTAAGAACACAGTAACCGTCTTACAAGAAACGTCGTAAGACTTAAAAGTGCTTACATCTAACTTAATATACATGTCGCTGGCAGTTACGTCATTCTGGAAATTTCGCATTTGACCCGGAGATTTTTTTTACACATGAGGAAAAATTTCGTCTAGAAATAATATCATTTCTTCTATACGAGTACATTCTATTGCTCTAGAACTAGTTCTTGTCCGTTGTTTAGTATAATTGTGAAAAAGGTAGCTAAGGAATTCTCATTCCGTTCCGTAGGTACCGTTTCACTAGAACGCGAATATCCATTTAGAACATCACCTGGTATTTACCTCAGATCAGCGAACACTTTTTCTTGATTAGAGTATAATTTTGTGTCATTTATGCGAGAGCATATTTTTAAGTTTTTTAAGTTATTTTTGAGAAAAAATAACGGGACAACACTATCAATTTTTTTTTATTACCTTACTTATTTTATTTAAGAGTAAAACACTAATGATATCCGTTTTTTAATTATTTTATTTAACACTAATGCATTTTTTAGGTAATCGAAGTCAGGTATTGCAATATAATTTGCGCTTGTGCTCTGAAACATCCAAAAGTTTTCATTGGAATACGGTCTATAATTGCAGCACCTTTTTGTATTCATGAAAACTTCGTATTTTTATTGTACAAAATATTAGTCCTTCGATTGCATTTTGTTTTTTAAACTTATATGGCATATATGGTTATTTTGTAAACGTTCGTAAATGGCGCTGTAACAACAACATTCATAGCAAGATGCTAGTCTTGTTTTACCAAGAGACCGCGTATCGACTTTTGTGCTTTGCATAAATTTGCATGAAAAGATGTACCTACACACCACTTGTTTATGCTGAACACGATACTCCCTTAGGTACGACGCTTCGATGTATCATAAAATTTATCAACATTTCCCTGAAAATGTCTGCACCATACATGCATTGTTCTTATTGTTGAAATTCAGTTTTTATTTAATTTGATAGCTTAAAACTTTTAGTTTGACTGCTACTTAAATGATGTCGCTTAGCTGCTCTCCGTAAATGTTGCCGCTTAAAATGAGCATTCTCTTGAATGTACTAAAGTCAGTAAAGTTAATGATTTTTTATCGCCTGAGTTTATTTTTAATTTTAATAGACTTGGTCTTAAACCGATTGTTTTGGAAACGGAATAACCGCAAAAACAAAAATAAGTTACCATAAAAAGACTTTGAGTCCCCCGATATCTTTTTTCCTAGAATCGTATTCGGCGCGTTAGTATTATTTTAAATAGTTAAGATCTTATATATTTGTATCTATATATTTATTGAATTTAGTATGAGTACTTACTAATATATTATTTATCATTATTTTAAAGAATTTTGCGTACATCATCATTTATTTTATAATTTCAACATTTTCATAAATTGTGAATCTATGATTCTGAACATTCCAGTCCATCTCACGGTTTTCTGGAAGAAATCGCCGATAGCGATAAGGCCGCCATTTGTGACACAACCTTATTGTGATATTATCATCAATACCTACTTTGTTTTTTGTTTACAATGGTGTACATCATCATCAGCCCAAATACGTCCCACTGCTGGGCACGGGCCTCCTCTACAACTGAGAGGGTTTAGGCCTTAGTCCACCACGCTGGCCTAGTGCGGGTTGGCGGACTACACACCTAAGAAATTCCTAAGAACTTTTAGGTGTGCAGGTTTTATCACGATGTTTTCCTTCACCGTTAAAGCAAGTGGTAATACATTGTGAATACACACATAACTTCGAAAAGTCAGAGGTGTGTGCCTGGGGTTTGATACTGCGACCGCCGAAATTCTCGACCGCGCGCCTAAACCTTGAGGCCATCACTGCTTCTTTAATGGTGTACAATAAAGCATAAATAAATATATAAGATCCTAAAATTTCTTTATTTCGATACGTTCACTCGTATTTCCTACCAACTAGCAGGCGGTTATCTTAATCCTAGATCTCTCATAAAATTTAATTTCCTTCTTTTCGAAATACAACTAAAATAATGTATTTGTTTCCTGTACACCAGAAATGACGTTATAAAATCACAAGGGGTTATTGGATGCTGCTTCCAAAATTTGTTTATGAATACCTTCAAATACACTTAAGGATATGTGCCCGAAAAACTACAATATAATCGCCACCTATTACGTGGTACGAAAATACGCTTATGGAAAATGAAGGTGCAGAAATGCATTTCTGAATAAGCCTTCGGGGAATACAGTGGTAAGGTTATGTATGTAAAAGGTAGTCTTTTGAGTTTTATTTATCCATTAATCCACGAGTTAGCTGTCTACAATATTTGATTAAATTATATTAGGAAAAAATAGAATTACAAACTAACTAGGTTTATTACAAAGCAATAAAAACACTTTCAATGAAATATCCATAATCGAATTTTCTGGAATATCAGATGTTGTTAAATAATAATATTGAAATCCCCACACAGGTATACATGAACACAGCCTAGGAGCAACACTCCTCTATTTTATCGGCAAAATCAAGCTGAAGCTGTATGCATATATGGCCAGCCTACAGACTTGAACCAAAGGAGAGCCCTTCAAAGGGCAGGTTGTGCCTCACAGGAATATTAAGCAGGCATACCGATGATGCGAGTGTAACTTAACATTTTTTACCCGTAAAGTACATGGCTTTAAGTGTACAACGAGGCGCTCGAGACAATGTAATGAGCTAAACAGAATTAATATACATGCGTGCCTCCTGTCTGCCTAGAGTAGACAGGGAGATAGGGGAGTACGAGTGCTTTGTTATTTACATATCTAGAGGTATTTTTGTGAAATATACTGTTACTTTTTGAAATATTATAAACTCATTTGGTCCCGCAGCACAAGTGCGTGTCTTGTTACCAAAAGGTTCCAGGTCGGGAAAATTGTGACTGTTTTTTTTTATTAGTTGTTCATCAGTAGCTCCTGTAGCTCAGGTGCTTCTTACAACATGAGACTTAAACAAAACTAGCAAAAACATGGATCGAGTTGCAACTCTGGTTACGCCTCGAAGGTTTCAGTCATGAGTAAATATTGTCAAAGCGAACATAAGTAGGTACTCTCTCTCTCTTTATATGTATCTTATTAAAAAGGCTTGACAGCCCCGTGGCGCAGTTGGCTAGATGCCAGCTTGCGAAACGAGAGGCCGCGGGTTCGATCCCCGCTCCGAGACAATGTTTGTGTGATCTACAAATATTTCTGGGCGTTTATGAAAAGTCTTTCGTAGTTTCTGATAATCACGAGACAGGACTTGTATCCTAGTGTGGGGTCAGAACTATGTTGGTGACTGTTGGGTGTATTTATTTACTTTGGATAATTGCAAAAAAAGCAGTTTTGTCCCTGAGGTTTAGGCGCGCGGTCGAGAATTTCGGCGGTCGCAGGTTCAAACCCCAGGCACACACCCCTGACTTTTCGAAGTTATGTGTGTATTCACAATTAATTATCACTTGCTTTAACGGTGAAGGAAAACATCGTGATAAATCCTGCACACCTAAAAAGTTCTTACGAATTTCTTAGGTGTGTAGTCCGCCAACCCGCACTAGGCCAGCGTGGTGGACTAAGGCCTAAACCCTCTCAGTTGTAGAGGAGGCCCGTGCCCAGCAGTGGGACGTAGTTGGGCTGATGATGATGATGATGAATTGCTTCGTTAGTATTGTGTCACAAATTGATTCAGAAATTCAGGATTAATCACCTTTGTCGGACAGTGTTATTGTTTTATAATAGGTTGGGGAATAAATAATTTCGTTTTTTTTTTTGTTTTTCAAAGTTAATTTATTAATGTAAATTTTAAACACTAATCAATGATATATGTGCCGTTTTGATCTATTACCTTTTGCCACTTTTCTGGTAAAACCATTATTCCGTCACTGTAGAATTTCTGAGGTTTTTGGGCGAAAAACTGAACCAAATGATTTTCACAAGCCTCTTTTGAAACCAGCTTTACACCATTAAGAGAGTTTTGAAGAGACCGGAACAAATGATAGTCTGATGGGGCAAGGTCAGGGCTATACGGTGGATGCATCAAAACTTCCCAGCCAAACTCTCTCAGCTTTTGACGAGTCACTAAAGATATGTGCGGTCTAGCATTGTCGTGATGGAAGATAACGCCTTTCCTACTGATCAATTCTGGTCGATTTTTTTCAATCGCCTGCTTCAATCGCATTAATTGTTGACAGTAGAAAGTCGAATTAATGGTTTGACCAGGTTCGAGCAGCTCATGATGAACAATACCCTTACAATCCCACCAAACACTCAACATCACCTTCCTTGGCGTCAATCCGGGCTTCGCTACTGTTTGTGAAGTTTCTCCGGGCTTCAACCACGATCTCTTTCGCACATTATTGTCGTACGTGATCCACTTTTCATCGCCCGTAATAATTTGTTTCAAAAATGGCTTGATTTTGTTTCGTTGCAGCAGGGAATCACAAATGGAAACTCGGTCCATTAAATTTTTCAATGTTAATTCATGTGGAACCCAAATATCGAGCTTCTTTTGGTATTCAAGCTTATGTAAATGGTTTAAAACTGTTTTGTGGTCGACGTTTAGTTTCACAGCAATGTCACGAGATGAAATATGTCGGTCTACCTCGATTTCATTAAGAATTTGATCGACTTTTTCAACGGTTGGCCGACCAGGGCGAGGTTCATCTTTAAGATCGAAGTTTCCGGAACGAAATCGAGCAAACCAATTCTGACTCTGGCGTTTACTTAAGAAGTCATCACCATAAACACAACACAATTTTCGATGAGCCTGGGCTGCATTTTTTCCTTTCCGGAAGTAAAAAAGCAAAATGTGACGAAAGTGGCCTTCAGGAATCTCCATAATCAGTACGCAATAATTTTTGAATGAGTAAACAAATGACACTAATTCACACTCTAAAATGTTCTATAGACTCGAAACTTATAAACGTGCTATAGTATGACTTCACTGAATAATCATTACTAGAGACTTATAACTTTAACACCATCTATTAGGAAGAAGCGAAATTATTTATTCCCCAACACAATATTAGATTTTTTTTTGGTAGAAGCACATGTATCTATTCATCAAGTGAGACTATAATTGGGATTTTATAAGTTTTAATGACTGAGTAGTTGTTCCTAGAATGACAAATATATTCATCATGCATAAAACCTTGAAAGTGTAAATCTACACTCAACTTTCGCCAGTAATATTTTAAGTCCGACTAATAGGAGCGAATTATTTGCCATGTCGAAATTTCGTGCTGCTATTGACAATTTTCTTACCCAACCCAGCACTTTACCCGACCTGAGAACCAAAGTAATATCAGCTACTTGGCCGAGTTTGCTTATTTATACAAGTAAGTTTTGCAACCTACGGCGCTGTTTAATCAATGAAATTGTTCCCCGGTGATACTTTAAATTTCATTTACAAAATTGAAAGCCGAATATTGGTTCTTGGAACGAGCCTCGTTATAACATTGTTTTTATTACTAACATGGGAAAACATACGTGATCTTATTACGAATTCTTTTTAAAAGTGATTAATATCATTACCATCATGTTCTTGGAATACTCAATTCATTCAACGAAACCTTCGAATAACAAATAAGTCATCCCCTCTCTTCCTGTGTTTTTCAACACGTATCTCATGGCTGAATAGCTCAGTGCATTTACTTATTTTGTCATCATCAGCCCATATACGTCCCACTGCTGGGCACGGGCCTCCCCTACAACTGAGAGGGGTTTAGGCCATAGTCCACCATGCTGGCCTAGTGCGGGTTGGCGGACTACAGACCTAAGAAATTCCTAAGAACTTTTTAGGTGTGCAGGTTTCATCACGATGTTTTCCTTCACCGTTAAAGCAAGTGATAATTCATTGTGAATACACACATAACTTCGAAAAGTCAGAGGTGTGTGCCTGGGGTTTGAACCCGCGACCGCAGAGATTCTCGACCACGTGCCTTAACCTCGAGGCTATCTACTTATTTTGTGGTTGATTTATATTGTTTTAATGTTGGGTTTTTATGTATTGGTTACATCGATTACTATTCTAATTATTTTATTAAATTACCTTAACATATCGTTTGTCACTTGGTCCTTTCAGAAAAATCAGCGCTGCAATACTGTGCAAGCGGAATTTCAGTATTGAAGGGAGGATTGTTAGTTGTGTTATTTATTTTCATCATCAGCCCATATACGTCCCACTGCTGGGTACGGGCCTCCTCTACAACTGAGAGGTTTAGGCTTTAGTCCACCACGCTGGCCTAGTTATTTATTTTACCTACTTATTGTTTGTCTTAATATTTTTGTAAAATAACCAACTGTCATCTTTCTTTCTATATGTGAATTTATGTGTTGTTAATATTAATATTTTCAGTATTTTTTGGTGATAGCTTATTAGTATCATCCCGGATAGTAACCTTCATGATCATCATCAACGAAAAGACGTCCGCTGCTGGACATCGGCCTCCTCCAAAGATTTACAAGATCTGTTAAAAGCGGGATAAACCATCATAGTGGATGGACCTCACCTATCATGTTCACATTCTAAAAGGCTGACAAAGTCGATCAATTAGTTGTGTAATTGAGTCTCGTCAGTCTACAGTCTAGTCAAACCGCACTGTTATACCATAAGGTTTTAAATGTGACATATAGTCATGCTTGAGTTGCGCAGAAGCAGGTTTTAAAATGAAATAACATCAGTCGGATACAGTTCTTTATTAAAAATCAAAACATCCAATCGTAATAAACACAGAAACATCGATATCAAAGTACTGTCTACACAAAATACTACGCGTAAATATTGCGGTTGATTGCGAACAAATGGCAGACTGGACTTTTTCAACAGAAAATAAATCTATCTCTATATTTTTAAAATTTTCCATTACCCTAGACACTGATTTCTAATCTTCAAATAGCTGGCTACTTCAAGGCAAGTAGGATTATGGCGATAAGTATCGCAAAAAACAATACTCTACTTAGTCGCGTAGAGTTGATTCTAGATATTCCGATAAATGAGATGTCCCTGAATTTTTTTTTTTTGGCTAGGAATCGTATTTATATAGACTAAAATGACATGATCCAAGCTGATATCAATAATAAGAATGCAGATGACGTGAAAATAGTCCCAAAAGACTACAGTATGGAGTCTAACAAAAAATCCACTTGGAAATCTTTGATGATTTAATCATGCTGTCTTGAAACCAACATACCTTTGAAGCTATAATATATTTTTGTGCCATCAGCCTATACAGCAAGTGAACAGACCTAAAAAAATCCGAAAAAAAACAAAAATTGACGTTTTCCTACCCACCACGATCATTTTCTGTTTCAATATTCGATCACAGTCTCTAGGCAAATATGTCCTATAAATTGGCAGGGCATAAAAAAGATTTTAATAATCATTTTATAAACTGAGGTCTACATACTCGGCCCCAATAACATGAACTGTAAAACCCGAGCTTTGCCAAGAAAAGATCAATATTTTTAATAAACAAAATACTGGCCGCAAACACTTCATGCTGCCATTCGAATGTTCAAAAAGTAAAAAGTTCCGCTGCCATATGTACGCATACAAGCCGCAACTGGATTTTATACATTGGTTTGCAATGAAATTAACTTTAACAAGCGTCAAATAGATACATCATTATAATGTTAGCTTACATTCTAATTGTTCCTCATTTACAATTTGAAATTTAAAATTAATGTAATTATTTACAGCGATGTAATTTAATTTAATTACACTTCATAATTAATTTATATTCGTACAGACAATTCCAGTTTAACAATATATAATGATAGCTTACATTAAATCACATTTTCCGCAACTCAAACACCGTATGAACGATGTTTTGAAAAAATTTTTTGAATTTACATTTATTTATTCATGCCATTAAAAAAAATTATTTCGAATAATTAGTTTATTCGAATGCATTGGTAAAAGCAAATTAATTATTCAATACAATTTATTTCTTTATTGCAGAATTTTACATAATAATTTATAAAATTTTATTTCAATTAAGTCACGAATGAATTTAATTTAATGGATTATCTTATTCAATATTAAATTAGGATTAGCTCAATAAATAAATTATTCTAATTAGGACCCGAGAATACGTTAACAATTATTCCTTACAACGCAATTAATTAAATTCAAGCTAACATATAAATTACTAATTTGCTAAATTCATTTTAATCTAACAAATAGTCAAACGAATTAAATTTACAATATCATTGTGAACATTTATAAAATAAAATAAATTTAAATATTTTTCTACGTATTTTTGGTATAAAATAAAATAAATTTAAATATTTTTCTACTTATTTTTGGTATAAAATGAATTCAATTACTTACTACTATTTCACCGATTTAACATTAAAATGTATATTCCCCGTTATATTTAACTACTGAAATAAAGCACTAATTTATATTTTACATCGAATAACAAAACCTACTTACACAAATGTTTTATAAGCAATATCACAAATGCCGTCTGAGCTATTTTGCCCTCTTACTTTAAGTACTATTTCTAAGGACTTACATGTTTTCTCAGCCTCATAAAACAATCTGAATAAAAATGAAAGACGAGGTCCTATAAATAGCTTCTCATTACATTACATGTATAAATAGGTACATAGACACACAATCCTGTATTTTCGATGGGGTAGAAAGTGGTGCACATTTATGCACCTACGTTTCTTCATTTTGTTTAAGGTTCCATATTATGGAGCCTTTCCAAACGCCGTGCTGGTATTGAGAATTTTCTCTATCCTCAATAGACTGTTGCCTAATCCTGGACCTTTAGTGCGATCGGTACGAACTTCTGCCGCGAGACCACGAGGCCGTCATTTATTTCTCAATGAGTTATTTTGTAATTTTATACTATAACACGTGTTGAAAAAGATACCTGATTTATTATAGCATTTATTTTTATTAACAGTAATGTTTTATGATTTCACGTAAAATTTGAACATTTTTTCACAAGAATAATATAAAGACCATCTTTTAAGTAAACGCTTTTGAATTAGGTTCTTAATGAGGCATTCTTTAAAAGATTTACCTATTTTAAAAATCATGGATCGATTTTATTTTATCTGCTATTAGTAATATAGCATTTATACAATTAACAAGCTTTACAGAATTTTTAATTTCGTATGGCCGAAATAAATACTTTCAGTATAAACGCGGTGGCTCTTTACCTCGCAATAATAACTGTAATTACTGAAATATTGAATACGTACAAACCGACGCATTTTCGAGTTAACGACCACTTTACGTGCGCACTTCGGCCGTGAATTTTTATCACAACACTGATTCTATGAATTTTTAACATAATGACCGTATTTTTAAATTGTAACTACTGTAAGGTTTGATACTTAGCTGTCATTATCCAGCTTGAATAATTATATAGGTCGTGGCTTTGTGCGCTTTGGAAAGTATGTTTAATTTAACAAAAATGGTATGAAAAAGTTAGATTAGTACAGCTTATAGTAGATGTAGTTTTATACTCCATTGTAGTGATCCATATTCGGATGGAGGACAATACTTTTTTAAAACAGAATCAGGAAATATATTATATATATTGCAAACCACAAAAATCAGCGTACCCGTCATTTTTGTGCCTTTCAGAATATCCAAACGTTCCCAAACAATATCGGTTAGGTAATGGAAACTAACGAATTCGGATCAATGTTGGCTTTCCAAAAAACCCGGATGAAGCTACATGCGGCGCGACCGACGGGTTTGTGCAAAAGTTTCAGTTTAGATTTCTGTACACGCATTCCATTTCGTTTTTTAGTTAATTTTATTTGAACAACGTATAGGGCTGACGTCAGAACTGGCGATTTACATAAAAAATACAAAGCGTTTTTGTTTCGTTCCAAACAGTTTTATTTGTGTTTTTGGAAAATATTTTTATTGTGAACAAAAAGGTCACCATCGGGCCACAAAATGTCCACTTTACATAGGTCCATATTAATCGGATTAATGACCTGATTCCATCCAAAAGGCTACACAAAGTAAAATTCTAAAAGTGAAATGCTAGCTAAAAATCACCTTTGTCATAATCAGCATTTTTGTCAAATCCATAAATTCTGTCGTTATATTATCGATTTCGTTTGTAGAATGTTATTTTGTCCAGCCCACTATGTGCGTCAAGTATTTCAAAACACGTAGTCCTTACCATTACATCAATACCATCCATTGAATATTACAAAGTCAGATTACTAACATACTGACTAGCTATTTACAAGGAAACAGAAAGCAAGCGGACATTTTCTTCGGATATTCAGACAAACATAATAATAACAACGATTACTAAACTGAGAAGAGTAGTCATGAGCGGGGCGATAAGCGGAGCGGATTCGCCGGCGGCGGCGAGCGCACTCGCTGCTGCTTCGACACATTGTCTATAGGCGAGGTGTTCCAAACATGTGATAGCACAGAAGTGTTGATGGGCACACGCCCCGTCGCAAGAGTCACTCGTGTCGTATCGAGCAGTGTATGCCCTTAAGTACCTGTTGACAATTGTCTCATTAAATATATATATAGATCGACGGTCCCCAAGAAAAAAAACTCTTCTGCAAATGCTCTTCTTGCAGTATAGAGGTTTTGAGCTAGGTAAAATATATAAATATCAATTACTTAAGAAAAAGTTTAAAAAATATATATTTTTGAGATGAGTGAGTAATTGATATTTATATTTTCACTTAATTTAAAACCTCTATACTGCGAGTAGAACATTTTGCAGATTTGATTTTTTTCTTGGGGATCGTCGAAATACACCCAACAGTCGCATACATTGTTCTGACCCCACACTAAGATACGAGTCTTGTGTCGTGGGTATCAGAAACTACAAGAGACTTTTCGGTCTCACAAACACCAAGACCCGAAGCAAATATTTGTGAATCACATAAACATTTGTCTCAGTGCGGGGATCGAACCCGCGGCCTCTCGTTTCACGAGCTGGTGTCTAGCCAACTGTGCCACAGGGCTGTCAAGTTTTAAAGTACTCGGTTTTTGCTTAAACACATTGTATAAGTATCTGTTGCAATAATTAGAAAGAAGAAAGAAAGAAAAAAGTTTATTTGTTAACAAACATACAAAAACAAAAAATAAAATAAAATAGACATAAATCACTTAAAAACTGTTTGTAACAAAAAGGCACCAACTCAGCAATATGCTGGCAATACAGCCAACGCTGGTCTTCCGTTGGGCCTTATCTATGGTTAGGCCGTTGTTTTGAAATAAAAAGGATGATGTCACGGAAGACAAAAAAAAACTCCTTGTGAAAATAAATAAAACAAAATAAAACATTCCATCCGATTAAATTTTACACAAAAATCACATATACACAGGCAAGGGCAGTTGCATGTATGTATCCACATTGTCCAGGGAGCATAAGTTGAGCGTAAGTAGGAGCAAGTATGATAGTATATAGTAATGTATTATATATAAACCAAACATTACTTCATATAGCACTAGTGTCATGCTTAAGACATTTGATGGTTATTTATAAAGTCTTTCAGCTTCAACTTAAAACCATTTATATTCTAATTAGTACTTAAAAGTATCAATCTTGAATGTCTTGTATGAAATAGATGTATTAGCTGTGTTTGTTATGTTGATCTTATATGCCAAGGGTAGTCTTTAGCGTGGTAGTGACTGCTTTCGCGTGTATTAAGTGAAAAGCGATCCAAATGTTGTCGACTAGAGAGATACAAATTGACATACTAATTGAAAATTGTTAGACAAAACCGTTTAACTCTTTAATTCAAATTTATTCAGTCTAATGTTGAACTATGTATTTACACATATAGAGTTTTCAATATACGAATTATTGAAAGTACATAGAAAGCCTAAATACACGTTCCTTAACTTAGCAAGTTGTCAAGAATTGTAATCGAATATTCATAATAACTTTAAATTACTCGTGACCTCAATAAGGCGATATTAAAATAATTCGATCTATCGATTTTATAAGTAGGTGCGATTAAATTTTAATGAGGTACTATTTTCTAAGTTTCTGTCATTTCACATAATAAGGATAAGTAACTTAACGGGCCCTTAAATGTAGGACTTCGTTTTAAGTTAATCTTGTTACTAAACAGCTTATAATAATAAACATAAAAGAAAAGAAACACTTATAGGTTCATGTTAAATGTCTTTAAATAGTATAAAGTATGCATTTTACATAACAATATAGAAAAATATTTAAGGCCCGAGAAGTATTCGTAAAAAACATTGAAGTCGAAAGATGCAGGCTTAAAAAACGAATGGATAAACGAAAAGAAAACTGGACGGCAGTAGTCATGATGACTCCTTTGTATTCATCTATGACTTTGTAGTTACTACAGATTGTAATTTTTTGACCAAATACTAATCTACCTAAAAAAAAAAGAATCTGTTTCGCAAATACTTCTTATACTCGTAGTACCTATAAAATCATAATTCAGGCCTACTATCTCTTGTATTCTGAGACCGCTTAATACACCGGTAAACAAACTTACTTATGGAACATGGTGGTCTCATGCGGTGTTCCTATCCGGAGTTTGTCGGCAAGGTTGTGGAGCGATATCGGTGACACTTCGTGCAGGCTGTAGTACTGTGTTAGGTTGTATTCTGCGGTCCATTCAGCCGCGCCCACGTTGCGGTTCGCCGTCGCCAAGTCCAAGTAATATTGGGTGTAGTCCAGCACCTGTAACCACCGCTGTGTTAGAACTTTCATGAATATGAAATCGTGTTACCTGTAAGTTGTAATTTTGAATTGCTAGTGTATATTTCTATGTATAGAATATACTTGCGTCGGTCGCAAATGTTTTAAATAATAAAAAAAATCCTCAAGAAATAAAATTGTGTAAATTGTGTGATTGATATTCCATTAATTAAGTAAAGGACCATAAAGAGGTGATAAATCGGCAACCAAAACTTTCCCTTACCTTACCAGTGTTGGTGTCAAACTTGTAAAGCCTGAGGCCTGGATTGGAAGACCCGGAGGGGTCTCGATGTGGGCTCACTGATGGAGCCAAGAGTGCCCATGATACCGGTCGATCTGAACAGTGAAACATATAATGAGTTCAAGAGTATTAGTTATGAAATTAGTCATTACATTTGATTCCGATCATAATATCGTTTAGCGTCTTTGAGTCTCACGTAATAGAGGCGAAAGTATTATAGTAAAATTTTGACAGCCTATTTGAAAATCTTTACCTTGGCGTTTAGTCAGTTTCTCTTTCTAATCTGAGCCTTTAATTTTCTTAATAATTATATAAATGTATAATTATATCAATGGCGGTACTTCCATACAAGCCCAAAAGCCTATTTTGCCTTACAGAATAATAATCTTTAAATCTTTATTCAATAAATTTAACATATAAATGAGAATATACTGACCCCACATTAACAATATTATAAACAAGACATTAAACAATTACCGTGTAACGCGTTTGGGCTTCTATTGAAGAACTGCTGCTGAACTATATAAATTATACCAAAGAGCCTCGACTAACATCTTTGGATGCTCACAATTGTTTGTTAAGTCAAAACTCAAATACAGAAAGCAGTGTTATTAGACACGGTGTGCATTGAGGCAGTTCCTTTTGGTCCGTAACCGCAGGTGGCTTGGGTCGTAGGTATATATTTGCGGGTGAAAGTATTTTATACATTTTTATATTAAAGTTTTTATTGGGATATAAAAATTTATACATAGCCCATAGTAAATAAAGGAGAAACATACATAACAATCGTACGCCTGTATTCGCCGGCCTTTGTGCACCCACATTTCGCCAGTTATGTATCAGGCCCACGTAATAGGGGTGAGGCTATTGCCGGTTTTCGGGCATATTTACAGACTCCGTTCTACTATTGAGAATTTCGCAATGGAAAAACCAAATAACACTTTGCCCGACCCGGGAATCGAACCCAGGACCTCTAGATCGTACGGCACATACTTTTACCGCGAGACCACAAGGCAGCCGAGAAATAATATTGCTGTTAATATTAGTTGAATCAACAAGAGATCTATGAACATAAACATGTCACTCAGTATAATACGAAAGACAATCACAGCATATCATTTTCCAACTCCGCAACTTATTTGGGACAGGCCAACTTGTGGGACGAGGGGGTACGAATAATCATGACATCAATGTTGCCGGCCACTATAACTCTTGTGTATTTGCATGCATATATGAATAAATTTAACAATATCGTCCCATCTTTTGGGAGCAAGGAGAATGGTCATTCGTCATTCGGAAATTATACGTTGTCTCTATGTTGTAGCGATGACAATGTCGGTTTTAGAATTTGTATTTGAAATTTGTAGGACTTTTTCTCAATTCTATAAAAAGTATACAGTGTACTTTAAAAACGCAGACGCGTATGCTATAATGCGAGGAAGTCACAGCTTAGGGAAATTCTCATCGGAATATAGCAATCCTGTAATATAGCAATAAAAATAAAATAATTTTAAACTTTAATTGTAATTGCATGCTGCCTCGTGTTCTTGCGGCACAAATATGTGCCGTGCGATCTAGAGGTCTTGGGTTTGATTCCTGGGTCGGGCAAAGTGTTATTAGGTTTTTCCATTAGGAAATTCTCAGTAACAGCCCGGACTCTGGAAATGTGCCCGGAAAGCGGCAATAGGCTCGCCCCCTATTACGTGGGAGTGATACATACTGGCGAAATGTGGGTGCAGAAATGCACCTCTGCCTACCCCCTAGGGGAATACAGGCGTGAGTTTATGTATATATGTATTTTGTAACGTAACCTGGGCTTTTGGGCTTCTATGGAAGTACCGCCACTGATGTATATATATTATTATTTAGAGGTTCTTTGGTCGATAATAAGACGCTCACACCAAGAAAATTTGAAAGCATATTTTAAGAGAAAATATGAGCGCACCAATGACATAATTTAAGTCCGTTGTTTACCTCAAGTGTATGCAAATAAGCGTGAATTATGACAGAAAAGCGAAATTCAGCCGTAATATATGAACCATAAAATAATATTTGGTATGTTCCTATTCATTTGTTTTTGTTCGAATGATTTTTACGATCGAGCGTGTTCTGTTTACACCTACTGATTCGGTATGACTTTTTCTTATATTTCACGCGGCGTTTGTTTTATGGAAGCTAATATGAACTGGAATTTTGCCAGTTTTCATTCTTTTATAAACAGTGCAAGCGTATAAAATCGTTGCCAGAATATTTCATGATTTTAAATGACTTTTATCATTCGTATGTAGCATCATCACTTTGGATTTTTGAATAAAAGGAGTGTTTAACACTCTAATTATTCTAACAGGTTTTCAGATTAAAGGTCACTATGGAAGTTATTGGGGCAGGCTTATGTATGTTCTGCAGTGGACTTCCCTAGACTGATCCATCAGGATTGATTTTCACTAGTAATTTTTCATAAACTGGTGTACTGCAGATGTTTGCTTTACTAATAATAGATCTGATGGATATCGGATGATTCAGAAGTATTCAGATCCTTAAGCAGAATTTTTGAGAAAATTCTTTTACGATAAAACTTTTGGGCTTAGTAATCGATGTCGAATTGAAATAAAAAAAATAATAAAACAAATCTTTTAGATTGATCAAGGTATTCTACTTTCCTTCAATATTAGTACGCTCGATATAGGTGTTGAATAAAGAAGTGGCTATTACACTGTCAATGGTGACGATAATTTCTGTCTCGACAACCTATTCTAGCAGCCTCCGTGGCGCAGTTGGCTAGACATCAGCTGATGTAACGAGAGCTCAAGAGTTCGACACCCGCATGTTTGTGTGATCCAATATCCAATAGTTATCCAATAGTTTAAAAAAAATTAAGATGTGTAAAATTGACGATTCAAAAGAACTTGTAAAAGTCTATTTGAATAAAGATAATTTGACTTTGACTTTGACTTTGACTTTGAATATGTTTCAAGTCTGAGTGTTTGTGACATTGAAAGGTTTCGCATAGTTTCTTATACCCACAACACAAGACTTGTATCATTCGGGGTCAGAACTATGTACATATGTGGCTGTTGGGTGTATCAGTGGCAGTACTTCCATAGAAGACCAAAAGCGTCTAGTTTATAATTGTTTATTGTGGGGTCAGGCTATTCCCTTTTATAAGTCAAATTGCTTTTGTTTAATAAAGATTTAAAGCTTAAAAATTATTATTCGGACTTTTTTAAGGCAATCTAGGCTGTTGGGCTTCTATGGAAGTACCGCCACTGGATGTATATATCTTACCATTGTCATAGATGACGCGGAAGGTGTCCGCGTGCAGGTGTCCGAAGAACTGTCCGGCGATGATGCGCGCGTGTTTCCGGATCGTCCGCAAATAGTTGGCGTTCGCGGAGGAGTCGTAGCCGTGGTGTGTGTCCGAGCCTGGCGCCGCGTGTCCCACTATGTACACCTGTACAAAAATATATCAGTCAAAGTCTTAGACAAACACACGCACAAGCACGCAAAATCACTTGAGCCTCGAGACTAACTAGGCAGTACAAAACTATCTTGCATAAAATAATTGTGGTAGTAATGGCAGGCACTGGTTTAGATCAGAAATGTCATGTAAAGATTAGTCTTAAATCGATATTATTTTCATTGTCATCAGCCCATATACATCCCACTGCTGAGCACGGGCCTCCTCTCCACCTTTTTTTTTTTTTTTTTAAACTGGCACGGCAAAGTGGCTCCACTGTACCTGATGGTAAGCACAGTGGAGTCCAAAAAAATAATACCGACCAGCGAGAAACGATATGGTCACCCGCTGGTCGACACAATCATGCCGGCCCGCACAAATGCTTCTTCACGCTTCGCTTAAAGGATCCAGGATCATAGGAAGGAGGGAACACGTGAGCCGGCTGAGAGGGTTTAGGCCTTAGTCCACCATGCTGGCCTAGTGCGGGTTGGCGGACTACATCTAAGAAATTCCTTAGGTGCAGGTTTCCTCGCGATGTTTTCGTTCACCGTTGCAGTACGTGATAATTCTTTTGAATACACTCATAACTTTGAAAAGTAAGAGGTGTGTTTCTGCGCTTTAAACGCGAATATTCTCGACGGCGACTTATTTAATATTAATAAATAATATTTTTTATCTACAGCTAAGTATTCAGAATACACCAAGTCGGCGCCCGGCATTAATATCATATTCATAATAACAAAACTTCTCTGAAATCGAAATACAGATTTGAATATTACTAAATACATAAATTGGCTCTAAATCCCGAAGCTTTGCTATATTCATGGTACGAGGAAGAATAAATTGAATTTTGTTATACAGTTGGACGAGTAACGAAGTAGGCTTTAGTAGGCGTCTGGCACAATGAAGGAAAATTACAGATCGCTCACTGAAGGCAGACAGGCGATCGTAATTCTGTATATTTTGTCGTACTAATTGGAACAGGGACCTGTGTAATAGGTATGTATTTTAGGATTTTTTTTTCTCCGCAAGGAGTTTTTTTTAAGATATTTCCTTTTTTCAAATAAAGGGTATATTTCTCAAAAGTCAGCTCATATGACCACGATTCGGTTTAATATTAACCGTTACATAAGTCGATTTCGCTGTTCTCTTTAACGACACAAAAATAAAGCTGCTCTAGTAGGCCTGGTGAATATAATGGAAATAGTAAGGTGGCTTGGGGTAGAAAGACTAGAAATAAAAACACTATCAGTATCAACATACACTGAATGAATAGAAACATAAAAAAATCACCTTGTTGGTACATAGGTAAGGCATGATGTTAATGAGTACCTCATAGTACCTTGGCGTATGTATGTGTCTTGTGATCTAGAGGTACCCAGTTCGATTCCCGTGTCGGGCAATTTCCATTAGGAATTTCTCAGTAGCAGCACGGAGTCTAGAAATGTTCCCGAAAAACGGCAATGGGTTCGTCCCCTATTATGTGGGACTGATACAAACCTGGCGTAACGTGGGTGCAGAAATGCACCTCTGCCTACCCCTTCAGAGAATATGAATGAATGTATGTAAGTTCATTCATATGCTGAAATTCATAATGAGAATAATTTAAAAAAAAATCGAAATCTTACCGATCAACCTATTGTGAAAGAAAAATTCCGAACAAAGAAATAGCTTGAACAATACACTTACATACTCAGATCACACTAATGCGGCAATAAATATTTCAAAATAGTGGTTCGTAAATATGTCGACTCTTTATTACCCAACTTTCAGTACAACTCACACATTTTGCCTTTATGTGTACTTTACTTTATTTTATTGCATATCTTTAGCATTTATGCTCACTTTATTTCTTGCTTACACAGTTGTTTTGAAATAGTGTTTCAAGTTAATGCGTCTGAGAAGAGTGAATATTGTGTGCTGGGTTACTGAACCTGTTTTATTGGAACATTGCCTTACTTTCTTTTAACAAATAGGGGTACTGTTAGAAACAATATTGTACAGAGATTTCACAAACTTCCTTTAACGTATTCATTTCTCACTCTGTCAATCCGCGTCCCCACACATCCATCGCAACATTCGCGTGTCTACTGCATGCAATTAAAAATTCAGTTCAAATCTCTTCAATTAAAAAAATGTATGTATGCATGCTTGTGTGTATGTGTGTATATATGAATATATATTTGTACCTTTTTTACTCTGTTTTTATTCTACGATTTCTGTTTTATTTTTAATATTACTTTGTGCGCTTTCATTTCTATTTCTACATCTCCATCTCTTGCTTGTCTGGAAGAGATCGCCTTGTGCGATAAAACCGCTATTTATACTAATGTAATCGACTGTACTCCATAGTTTTTATCTTATGTGTACAATATAGTTTTAAATAAATAAGTAAGGCTCGACCGAGATGAGTTTTTCGTTCTCGGCCGAGACCGAGACCGAGAATAAAATGATATCTCGGCCGAGACCGAGAGCCGAGACCGAGAATAGACAAAGTGTGATATTTTTGATTATTAATACTGTTAACTTTTTAATACACTACTAATTGATTAACAAAATTAACTGTTTTAATAATCAAAGTTAAATAAAATTATATTATAACATAAAAAAAAGCAATTTTTCAGCATTTTCGCCCTTCTAAGAGTGTCGCCTCTCGTCATACAATTGTCCAGCTTTGCTAAACAGTTCGACGGTCCCCAAGAACAAATTCTTATCTGCAAAATGCTCTACTGCAGTAAAAAGGTTTTAAATTAAGTGAAAATATAAATATAAATTACTCACTCACATCAATTTTTTTTTTAAGAAATAATTTTCTTTTTCTCAAATATATATTTTTAAGGTGAGTGAGTAATTTATATTTATATTTTCACTTAATTTAAAGACTCTATACTGCAGTAGAGCATTTTGCAGATAAGATTTTGTTCTTGGGGACCGTCGAGTTGTTAACTTGCTACGCTAGTAGGCGGCGCAGACTCGAACTCGGACTTCGAAAGACTCGAACGGGGCAAAGGCGGCCGGCCGCAGTTCGCCAGACGGGACTTCAACCAATCACAATTTAGCCTCTCACGTACTTACACCGATCGACTTCGCGCTGCGGCTCGTGGCCACGCGCGGTAATATTTGAATGCCGATCCGAACAAAGTTACAATCTCGGTCATGACCGAGAATCTCGGCTGTAATTAGCCGAGAACCGAGACAAAATTCTCGGTTGGATTTGTAGCCGAGAATGCGGAGACCGAGACCGAGACCGAGATCTCGGTCGAGCCTTATAAATAAGTATTCAAATTGATATTGGAACACGACACACTAGGATCACTATGACAGGTATAAAATATATAAAAGTAGAAGCCACATAAACTAGTGTCTTATAAAACTGACACAGTCGGTACATAAACTACAGCGCCAGTCACTGTGAATTATTGCCGTTCTATCGTAATGATTCATAATTGTGGAAGCGGAAACCCGTATCATATTGTACGAGGTAACATGTACGATGTAAATGCCAAGCCATTGTAGCCCTAACATATATTATTGGTGTTACGCAAATGAAACATTTTGTGTGATTTGTTTTCAATTTCGCTTGGAAGCATAATGAGTTACGACCTTCGGATATAATTTACGAGCCTTGATGTGTTTTTATTGTTTGCTGTGTAAGTAGTGGTTTAACAAGAAGTCTTCGTTGGATTGAGAGATCGCTTGTGGTGTATATAAATTAAACACACACATCTATACCAACATGGAAACTTGAAGTAGTTACATTTAGTTAGCATTCTTCATTTTGACAAAAGTCAAATTGAAATAATACCTATGTGTGGAGTGGGATGTATAGTCGTGATGGCCTCGAGGTTTAGGCACGCGGTCGAGAATCTCGACGGTCGCGGATTCAAACCCCAGGCACACACCTCTGACTTTTCAAAGTTATGTGTTTATTCACAATGAATTATCACGTACTTTAACGGTGAAGGAAAACATCATGATGAAACCTGCACACCTAAAAGTTCTTAGGAATTTCTTAGGTGTGTAGTCCGCCAACCCGCACTAGGCCAGCGTGGTGGACTAAGGCCTAAACCTTCTCAGTTCCCAGCAGTGGGACGTATATGGGCTGATGATGATGATAAAATATTAGTATGATTCACAAAGTTCACATCCTATAGGCATATCCATAGCGAATATTTAGCATCCTTCACCTGCTAGTGAAACGATACGCCCCGGGTTCGATTCCAACACCGGGATACATGTTTTTGTTACTGATAGTATCGGATCTGAATATTTTTGAGCCTGGAAATAGCCTCGTAGTTTCTGATACCCTCAACTTACTCCTATAACAGTAGTAAAGGGGAAACTACCCGTTTCTCTAGTGAATATCCTCATGTACTCACAGAAAAAATATCAGAAATTTAAACGAAACTCAGAACTAATTAGTAGAAACTTTGGCTGAGGATTGTCCGTTCTATTTTATTAAGCGTGCCGCAGTCCTATCACAACATGAAGTAGTGGTCGGCGAAACCGCGATTGCAAAATTCAAACACTATTCCGGAAGCTGAAATTGAAAGAGCTTTGTTGGCGAAGTTCATGCGAGTTCCGTCATCATTTATTTATTTTGGTCAAACGTGTTCGTTTGATTGTAGCGTGAAATGTTGCTACTTTATTCTGTTTTTGTTTATTTATTCAAGGAGGTCGTATTGGATCGTGACGGTTATGGTAATGCAATCTAAAAAGAAAATAAGGGGCATAAAGTAATTGTGGCTGCTAGACTGAAGTATGATGACAGAAAAATACTTTTTTCTTCCAGGCTTTTTTAATGGCACAGCAGAGTGACAACGTTTGATAGTAAATGTTTAAAAAGAGTATCAATTAAGGAGAAACTCCATTACTCGTCTGTGGGCGTCATAGTTTTGGCATTTTAAGATTCTTCCTCATTCTACGCTTAAAGACTGACCAAAACATAAAATACACATACACAGAACTATGAAAGACATTTCGGTATCAGAAAAACTCAGACTAAAACAAATGTTTTTCGTAACAAATTCGGTCGTCGAACCTACAAATTCACATTCCACTGATGTCTAGCTACGGCACTCAATCCAATTGAAATCAAAACGAAACCCCAACGAAACACGTTTAATATCACTCCGACTACAATTTCACTGCGATTAGATTAACGAGGTTCTAATCTGTAATTTAGTAGGTCCGACGGTGCGGCCGAGCGGACTTCCTTTGCCTTTCCGGCGCCATAGTTATGAACACGCCGCTCATGTACGTCTTTTTAAAATACCGAGGATTCTTTGCGATACCTCAAAAAGATAAAGACGTGACTGCTGCTCTTTTAATTAAGTTTTAAGGTTAGTTTTTGTAAAAAAAATATATATGTATACCAGTGGCGGTACTTCCATTGAAGCCCAAAAGTGTTACACGTTAATTGTGTAATGTCTAGTTTATAAGTGTTTATTATAGGGTCTTTATTTAAAAATTTGCGATGGTTAAATAAAGATTTAAAACTCAAAGATTATTATTCGGAATTTTAAAACGCAAACTGGGCTTTTGGGCTTCTATGGAAGTACCGCCACTGATGTATACCTATATTATGTGAAATTTATGCAACACAAATGACTAAACCTGGTGATATAGAAATATGTACCTCTGCCTACTCCTGATACAGACCGTTATATGTCCAAACTTACGTTTGTGTTCTAAGTCCAAGTATAGGAGGCAAGCATTGTATCGTTTTTGCAGCAGATGGAAATTTTGCCTGATGCCCTCGCACCCAAACACTTGCTATTTTACTTTATTTTTAATTCAGTAAAGCTAGTTTACTTTATTCTTTTTTTATTATTTTAAACACCCTCATAACTCCTCCATCATTCATTGAATTATTAATTACATCATGCCTGGTTGTCTGCAAGATATCGCTTCAAGTGATAAGATCGCTAATTGTTCCCTTTTTTTTGTAATGTTAATTTATATTTAAACGGTGTACAATGACGTTTTCAATCAATCTAAGGTAATTTCAGTCAGGTTTTCGTGAGAAATGGTTTTTGAAACCGATTACTGTAAACCACGAAATCAAGGAAATGGATTCATACATTATGACACATTATGATTTCATAATAGCTTTGAGGCTGGCTGAATCCCGGAGCGCGACAAGCTCTGTGGTCAAGGGCGGGTTTTACATTATTAATGGTGGCGGATATGAATCCTGTCATAGCTCTATGACTTTCTATTTAACACAACAGTTCTGAAGCAACAATTTTAAAATTTGTTTTTCATGAGTCTATTGACTGAATATACAAAACTTTAATATCATAGACTTTCATTGCTATAGAAAGCATTTGTAAGAAAAAAAAAATTCCTTCCTCTTCATGCCTGACATACATCCAAGTAAAAAAGTGCATTTGCCTCAATAAATTGATATTAATATCGCTACTAAAAATTTTAACAAGGTATGTCGCGAACACGAATTGAAAAACATTTCATTGGTTATGTTCAGAAGAAAATAGTAACTGGAGTTCCTGACAATATTGCGGTAGGTCAGTAACCAATTATAAAAAAGTACTCACCATTTCTTTATTAGTCGTGGCCTTGTCGAGTATTCCGTCAAGCCATTCCCACTGCCGCCTCGTCTGTGGCGAGTTCGACTCTCGAACGCTGAACAAATTCGTGTTCAACGCCACTATGCGCAGCTTGCTTTGTTTCTGCTCAATGGTGTAGTAGCCGCCTGTAAAGAAATATACTATGAGTGTCTTATTTTAAATGAATGGTGAAGTCAGTCGAGGACGTAAACATCTAATAATTGATTTATAAAAAAAAAGGTAATGTAAAGAGTCCTCGAAACCGAGGTGCATGTATGAAGAGGATAATGTCAGTTGAGGAAGCGAAAGAAGTGTGTTTGGATTTGCATTTGGCTCTCTATAGTCTCTTGCTACCCCAAAGGTATCCAGCTCAATGTTTTTGTCACCCGCTTTGCTATGGAGGGAAGTGGACAACTCTTTGTTTTCCAACTCCTCCTATATTTTGTCTTTCTGATTAACTTCGTTGCGGGATTATGACAAATTTAGGTCCCCTTAGATCCGCTGAGCTTCATTGCTCAGCGTCAATACTGTGCGTGCCGCTGTTGATCCTGGAGCACAGGAGTTACAGTGGCGGGTGTGTGGTGGGATAGGGCTACCCCAAAGGGAGACGGGCGTGAGTTAAAATATATGTATATTTCGTTTTATTCGTCACGTATTATTAGATAGCTAATAGTATAAGTCACACTCACGCCACGGAGCTATGTATATGGTTGTTAGATGCTGGCCTATGTTAAATAAGACATAATATTATATTGATATGGTTATATATCCCGTCTTCGATGTGCAGCATAAATAAACACCGCGCAATCGAAAAGTTCTGGGATCGATTCTCGGGGCGAAAAAATGTTATTGATTTTTAACAATAAAAAGTTTAATACCAGCGCAGTGTGTGAATTGCCTTATAAAAGAAAATAAACAAGACGTAAAGAAATATCTGTTAAAGATAATGGTGTAAGCGTATAAGCGTAAAATATTACCATATTTAAAAGTCTGCAGCGCTTCCAAGGGGAGCCAATGCATCCACAAATTGGTGAGGCTTTCGGACGGCGCGGGGTCCAAGTGCCCCAGCACTGGGAACACGAAGTGAGAACTAAATGTTCTGCTCAATAAGTCTGTCATATTTCTGATAGCCTGGTACCGCTCGTCTTCATTGGCGTTGTACCGGGCTGCTATGATGTCACTGCGAACAATAATAAATGAATAAAATCATCGGCCATGCACATACTTTCACCTGACTTCAGTGGTAGTGCAATAAACAGGAGAGTTTTAAGTCTTCAAAAACTAATGATTTAATTGTGGGTCAATACTTGTTTCGGTATAAGGTTTGAGTCCGTGGACTGTCGGCTTACAGATGAGTTGTCAATTAACTATGCGAAGAAATCAATTACCTACTCTTATAAACTGTATCAATTGTTGCATATATTTTTATGTCTCTAACATAAAAAAATAGCTATTATATACTTTTCAAAAGTCTAATAATTCCATTAATTAGCGAACCCGAATTGATCTCGCATACTCAATAATATCTAGGAAAACATCTAAACGTGCTCAATTTTTTTAATTGTTTAAAAGTAATTAGATAACGGTTAATACATCAACTATAAAAAATCAGTTGAACTAAGTCCCTCCCTGTAATACTTAAAAACACATAAATCGGCCTAACCTCTTCAATTCTACTTTTTTTACACTTAACATTAAAAGCCGGGCTTTTCTTGACTCATAATTCTTTTCTTGCTACATACATTTGCGGTAATGGAACGAACATGCAATATTGCATGTAGTGTATTGTCAAAACAATTAAAGCCCTCGTACATTAAATTAAAATGGCTTACTGCAGCGACACATGTGTATTGAATTTCAAGTGATAATAAAAATGGCTTTTATAAGTTCATCATCATCATCAGCCCATATACCTCCCACTGCTGGGCACGGGCCTCTTCTACCATTGAGAGGGTTTAGGCCTCAGTCCACCACGCTGGCCTAGTGCGGGTTGGCGGACTACACACCTAAGAAAATCCTAAGAACTTTTTTAGGTGTGCAGGGTTCATCACGATGTTTTCCTTCACCGTTTAAGTACGTGATAATTCATTGTGAATACACACATAACTTCGAAAAGTCAGAGGTGTGTGCCTGGGGTTTGAACCCGCGACCGTCGAGATTCTCGACCGCGTGACAAAACCTCGAGTTCATCACTTCTTTATAAGTTATGAAACTTTAATCGCATACAAGAAGCTTTAATGCTTTTTTGTAGTCTAGAATATAAAATATCTACAGTTGAGATTGCCTAGAAAAGCGGCACATCTGACAAATCTATCTTGTTTTAAGTACTTTTATATGATTACTGTTGAAAATTTAAGCCGTTATTACTAGCAAGGTTAGTCCATAACGCTGATCTAATTAGAGATATTGTTTGCAAATAACTGTCAGGTATGCAGGATTTTTCACGATATTTTCCTTCGTCGCTTCAAAACAAATACATTATTAAAGATAAATTTAATTTATTTTGAGTTGGTATAATTCTACAATTTGACTACGATCATATTATGCGTACGTACTATACTAAATGTATTTTCTATGATGGCGTCGTCTGGTTGACAGGCCCGTGGCGTAGTTGGCTAGACACCAGCTTGCGAAACGAGAGGCCGCGGGTTCGATCCCCGCACCGAGATAAATGTTTGTGTGACCCACAAATATTTGTTTCGGGTCTGGGTGTATGTGAGACCGAAAAGTCTCTCGTAGTTTCTGATACCCACGACACAAGACTTGTATCTTAGTGTGGGATCAGAACTATGTATGTGACTGTTGGGTGTATTTATTTATTTATTTATAATACTGGCTACGTAACCTTCTACGACAAAGACGTAGCATTTCGTAGCTGGTAGGCGTAGCTCAAGTGGCATGTTTAGTTCGCTACGTCTGCCTAATATTACTCACCCGGTCCATAGCACGAACTCAACGTTCTCGGAATGTCGAGTGCGCATATATCTGGCTGCAGACTCGATTAGTTCGAGAGAGCTGTCGCAGGAATAGTCGCCGTAGCGGCCCAGTGCTCTATGGTGGCCTGAGCTCCCACGCTCGTCGGCTCTCCGACAATCTATTAACAAAGATAATAAATTGACTTAAATAGGAAAATTCAGAGATAAAGTCATATTATTTGTTTTATCAGAATATATTGATAGCCTCGTGGCGCAGTTGGCTAGACACTAGCTCATGTTACAAGGGTCTGGGTGTTTGTGGGAGCGTAAAGTTTCTGATACCCACGACACAACACTCGAATCTTAGTGAGGGGTCAGAACTATGTTTGTGGCTGTTGGGTATTTATTTAAAACGTTCCCGCCGGCGCGTAAATCTATGTTGCGCTTCATCTGGCGGCGCGCTAATTTCGCGTGTTCAGGCCTGTACGCGCCTCTTGTTTCTTCAGTAGTACATTAAGTGCTTACTTTGCAAATTGTGTAACTCGTGTTGTTTTTATATCCTGATCAGAGATTTATGCCGGTAAAAATAACAAAGGGTGTTGAAAATATATTTATAATACGTTATTAAATATAAATTTGATTCAAAATAAACGTTTTTATATATGTACGTTAAATTATCAGTGTCTAATAGCACAATCTTAGCATCAACACCGGTAGTACACGCCGCCCGATAGCACAATCTAGCGCGAGCCACCGGTGGTACACGCCGGCATGAACGTGTTAATTATATACTTTATTTTATTATACAATCGTGATCGAAATTAATTTACAATTTTCACGTAAATAAATACAGTAAATAAATCTATTACTGGATCTATTTGTCAATGAACGTCTGAAATAACCTCGATTTATTCGCACAACTCAATTAAACCCTAAATATTTAGCATTTCAGATAAACCGCTGTAATTGTCAACTTGACCTTTCCACTGTGTCATTTGCTGAAAGCTATTTCAAGTAAAAGCTTTTTATAAGGGATATACTATAATTAACTTGTTATACCTACGTCTTCTAGTGTCACCTTGCGATGTGTACAGCGGGTCGTAGTGGAAATCTGTTATGTGCCAGAAGTATCCTGAAACAAAAATAATTTATATTTTTATCTTTTTTCTCTTTTTTATTTATAAGCTATATTATAATTTTTTATATAAAATATACATTTGAAACATAAAAATACTTAGGCCCGCAGATGGCGGGGTCTACGACCCAAGCCACTGGCGGTTAAGGAAAAGAGTTAGGAACCCCCTCACAATGCGTGTCGTGTGTAAAAACACTGCTTTCTGTATCTGGGTTTGGACCCACAACCAAGAGCCTCCGAAGATATTGGTTGAAACTCTTTGGTATCAACCCATTGGCTGTAACGACTCTCGGGTTTAGTCCGCCACTCCTGTCCTCCAGCAGTGGATGGACAGGCGCTACGGTGCGCCGACCTTCCGGCTGACGCAGGTGCTCACCGGGCACGGCAGCTTCGGTGCGTACCTGTGTCGCATCGTCGGAGTGGAGGAGACCGCCGTGTGCCACCATTGTGGCAACTGCCGTGAGGACACGGCCCAGCACACGCTTGAGGAGTGCCCAGCCTGGGACGAGGAGCGCAGCGCTCTCGTAGCGGTCGTGGGGAGAGACCTCTCGCTGCCGACTGTGGTCGCCGCCATGGTCGGCAGCCGGAGGTCGTGGAAAGCTATGCTCTCCTTCTGCGAACGTGTCATTTCGCAGAAGGAGAGCGCGGAGCGGGATCGGGAGCAGACCGATCCCGCTCGTCGCAACAGGCGACGTAGGAGGCGCCGGGACAACATCTAGCCCGGCGCCCAGAGGCCACACGGGGCCGCCGTCCCTACCTTGGCGGCCCCCGAGGAGCAACTATAAATTTTGGTGTGCCTTTTGGCACCGCGCAGAGGCGGTCCCGGATCAATCCATAGCTCTGGCTTCAGTGTATTCCGGGGCCGTCTCGCTGAATGCGCTGATGGTGGCCGACGCGGGGTTTTTAGTCGGTATTACGGCGCATTGATTTTTGGTAGGGACCCGACCCAGCGGCCGCTCGAAAACGGGCGGTAACATCCATGCTGGGTCGGAAGGCGCCGGTGAGTCCGACACACCCTCGCCCCTCCGGGGCGGGATGGTCCGTAAATGGATTTTCCCCGCGTGAAAAAAAAAAAAAAAAAAAAAAAAATAGGTTTAGTCCGCCACGCTGGCCTAGTGCGAGTTGGACTACACACCTAAGAAATTCCTAAGAACTTTTAAGCGTGCAGGTTTCATCACGATGTTTTCCTTCGCCGTTAAAGTGACACCGATAATTCATTGTGAATACACAAATAACTTAGAAAAGTCAGAGGTGAGTGTGCCTGGGGTTTGAACCTGCGACTGCCGAGATTCTCGACCGCGCGCCTAAACCTCGAGGCCATCACTACTTAACTTACTTAAAAAAATACCTAAAAGTAGTAAAAATGACGTGAGATGTGAACATCATTAATCTTCCAAGGATAGACCATGTGGACCAAGCACGTATCTTTAACACTTATTAAAAATGGCACACCAAGCACCTAGTTCCTCAGATTCGTTTCCGATTATTCAATATACCTTGGAAAACAGAATGTGGCAAGAAAACATTGATTTTTTAGCAAGAACAAACAGTTGCCTCGGGAACTACTCTATATCTCAGTGCGAGGAATCCTTAAAAAGTCAATAGATCTCGACGAACTCCCCAAACGAACCAACCTTGACTTTCAGTTGTGATCGGGTCAGCGAAAGTCTTGGATTAATGGCACGAGTGTTGATAATGACGGAATATCGGAAATCCGGAATTGGAAAGGTTACAAATTGATACAGATGGCAGAAATTCTTAATTTATTAGTTTTTTAAAGTAGAATCATTTGAGATTCGTACCAAATAGATCAAAAGTAATTTGGATAAAAATGTCGATGCTAATGACTTTTTGACTCAGTATTACGGGTTTTATCTGCCGTGGATAAATATTTAGATCTTTAAATATTTGTTTTGGCTCCGAATGTTTGTGTTTGTTAACGCGTGAGAGATAAAATAATTTTGAATCACGACTTTAATAAATTTTATTCAGCATAATTTTTTTGATACGGTATTCATTTCAAATTAGTATATCTTTGCAATATCTATAAAAATATATTACAAGGAAGACAGGTTTTGTAATTAATAAACATATAAACTACTATAAATCAATATGAACAAAGATGTGATCTTGCGAAAGGTCATAACTATTTTTTTAGAAAATGTGAATAGTTTGAACAGGTAGGTACATACCCACACTTAGCAAAATTTGATCACTCTATATACCTCAGAAATAATTATCCTTATCTATAATTAAACACATATTTTAAAGTCTTTCTTCCATAATGCATGATAATTTATTATTATTACGCTTATTATAAATAGTGTGTATGAATTTTATTTGCCAAATACTGGATAAGGGGAATAAAGATGACTTTGCAAGATATTTTACTGTTTGCAAGCTCTAAAAAGTAAGGTTTATTTTAAGAAATAAGTTTTCAGTATGCGCGACAGAGTTGCGACGGTAAGATAAAATTGATGACCCTTACAGCTCCAGGGAAAAACGAGGGAATGCATGGGACCGCCTCGAGGATGCTTCACGTGTGATGAGAGCTTGAGCAATATCTTATGGAAGATTTTTATTCTTTGCAAGAAATAATACTTTTCTTTCATTTCTTGTCATTGTAAGAATTTACGCTGTGTCGTATATAATTTTGCACCTTGGATCAAATAAGATTATAACTTAAAATGATTACTTGATTTTTATTGCATTAAACTTTACTGAATTAAACATAATTATCAGTGATTTTATAGTAAATTTCTGTTATATTTGTTTTCAAGACATTACCACTTCAATTAAACTGTTCCATTTGGACAAGTGTTGGAGTGGAGACCACGCTTAGGCAGACATAGTGTAAGATGTCCTGCAGCACGATGGTCCGACGACTTGAGAAAAGTGGCGAATAGCGGATGGACGAGGGCTGCTCAAGACCGGGATGGTTGGCGACTACTTGGGGAGGCCTTCGTTCAGCAGCGGACGGCGATAGGCTGAGGAGATTTGGACTTAAAGAAGTCGTCACTATTACTCCACCAATATTAGATAATCTTTGAGAGATACCCATATAGATTTAACCTTACATGATCCCCTAAGGCCTAAGAAGCCTCTTCAAAGCAAATCTTGTTCGAGTAATTTTGTTGAATTTATCCAACGCCCTCGCCTACGCGTCGCGTTAAGGCAAAAACGACTGATTAATGACATCTCAGAGCCAGTGATGAACACGTTCCTTACTCAAACACTGCTTCATGGAGTTACACTGGATAAGATTACCTTTTTACTTTCACTTTGTACCTACTAATTTACCTGAGGAAATATTTATTCAAATATTTTTAAGATTTTTGTGTTCAAAGAACGGGTAGTTTTTATTTTAAAGGCTGCACTACATAGTTTTCAAAGTACATGAATGGCCTCAAGAAAGATTTAAGTCGGTGTGCTGGTAAAAGATATTGGTTAAGGATCCAGCTCAGACGTAACATCTGTGCGGGTACACGATTTTGGTGTGTCGCGCTGGAAGCCTGAGACCTCGGCATATTCATTTTGGGCCTACCCCGAGACTTAAAAAAGGTAAATTAGGCGCTTCCGTGTCATAAAAAAGGAGAGATATTTATGGCTAATGATAATAACAATTCGGTAAGGTTATATCATCATCAGTCCATATACGTCCCATTGCTGGGCACAAGCTTCCTCTACAACTGAGAGGGTATAAGCCTTAGTTCACTACGCTGGCCTAGTGCGGGTTGGCGGACTACACACCTAAGAAATTCCTAAGAACTTTTTTTTTAGGTGTGCAGGTATTATCACGATGTTTTCCTTCACCGTTAAAGCAAGTGATAATTCATTGTGAATACACACATAACTTCGAAAAGTCAGAGGTGCGAGCGAATAGCTTATCTGCTAATTTTATGTCCTTGTTAAGCCCCCATGAGAGGAAAGTTGGCAAATCCCGCTGAATTCAACTCGCGAAATAAATTAGACGAGCGATTTGTATTTCTGCTGGATTATATTGTCTTCATTTATAACGTCGAGCCACAAGCGTGTCGGTTTAATGATACTCCGTGTCGAAGGATTTTTTTGGACAAATGAACTGCTTTAAAGCGATGAAGCGCTTAATGTCTAGGGGATGTGCTAACGTGATTGGTAATAACTGGGAATTCTGCAATTGTTGCTTTATTTTTGCTCCATATATTCATATGTATGTATACACATGAAATATTACAAGCACTCTCACGCCTGTATTCTGGAAGGGGCAAAGCACACATACTTTGCCAGCTGTATTTTTAGTTTCCTCGTATTTTTCTATTAGAAATTTCTAATAGAAAAATACTGCCTATCTTCTAAATCGAACCCGGGACCTCTAGACCGTGAGGCACGTAACTGTAGCAGTCATATAACTAATGAAAGGCACACACACACACCGTTTTATTGAAAGTGAAAACTCCCTATGTGTTATCATCCTGTGTACTGTTAGATTTATTCATCACATCAGAGACACGTACTAACGAAACCATAATCAATCACTCATCTCTACTCCCCCCACGCTGACGTAAACATTAAAGACACCCATCAAAACAATTCCGAGCTCCATTTATTGCAACATCATTTAAAAACCGAATAACGCGAAGCCTCTGCTCGGAGCTTTATCGGGGAGCTTTGTTCTGAAAATAAAATAATTTTTACAAAAGCTCGTTGTTTCCGGTGATAAATACCGCTGACAGATATGTCAATGTGATATCGACAGCGTGATGTGGGCTACAAAGAACATATACAGGATTATATTTTATTCAATGATAAATAAGGATTTTGGGTCAGTGAAATAAATGGAATAATTTATTTTTCGAGTAAATCTGCTGAAAGTTATTGAGGATTAAAAGTAATTACTGTGTTCCTTTTAGATTACGATTTGTATAAATGTATACTTTTTGACACAATTAATATACTTAAGGGCCTCTTAAACATTGATTACGTCGACAATTGACGGTAGGTGCAGTGAGGTTCACAAAGAGTATCATCATCATCATCATGCCAAATACGTCCCTTCTCTACAACTGAGAGGGTTTAGGCCTAGTCCACCACGCTGGCCTAGTGCGGGTTGGCGGACTACACACCTAAGAAATTCCTAAGAACTTTTAACTGTGCAGGTTTTATCACGATGTTTTCCTTCAATGTTAAAACAAGTGATAATTCATTGTGAATACACACATAACTTCGAAAAGTCAGAGGTGTGTGCCGGGGGTTTGTACCTGCGACCGCCAAAATTCTCGACCGCGCGCCTAAACCTCGAGGCCATCACTGCTTTCAAGAGTAGGTATCAAGTGCAGAGAATCGAATAGATCTCACCAAACGATACACGGTTATGTGTTACTTGGATCAGTGGCGGTACTTCCATAGAAGCCCAAAAGCAAGCAAAATTCCGAAAAGTTATCTTTAAGCATTAAATTTTTATTTAACAAAAGTAATTTGACTTATAAATGAAAATATCCTGACCCCACAATAAACAATTATAAACTAGACATTACAAATTAACGAGTAACGCTTTTCGGCTTCTATGGAAGTACCGCCACTGACTTGGATATAGACAGCATTATTCCGGAACTGTTTCGTCAGTGTTACATATTATATACATGCATACTTGATACACTATCTGAACAGAATTACATTTTTTTTTTTTATTATTTTTTTTTTTGGGAAATATACAGAACAATAGACACACATATTTTGCTAGATAAGTAGAACTAGAGATTGAATCTTAGTAGTCACGTCGAAAGATAGTTTTTTATCTTACTTGATTACAAGGACTGCCTAGTGGTCTCGCCGTTCAAATAAGTTCCGTACGATCTAGAGGCCTTGGGTTCGATTACAGGATCGGGCAGTGTTATGGGGTGTTTTAATTAGGATTTCTCAGTAGCAGCTCGGAATTTAGAAACATGCCCAAAAAACTCGCTCGCCGCTTATTACATGGGACTAAAACACAATGAGCGAAATGTGGGTGCAGATATGCACCTTTGCCTACCCTTTCGGGGAATACAACAGTGAGATTAAGTAAGTATTTGTTTATAAATAGCAGAAAGTGGATACATAAATCGTAATAGTCTAAAAATATATACCACTTATTATAATTTCCCCAAAACGTTCCCGATGTAAATATTTCACAGACAAAGGCCATCGGGAAGATAACACCCGAACAGCTTTCATTTTAATAAATTTCAATGAAATATTGTATCTCTCGCGTTTAAATAATGGCCAACTGGCAGGAATCTTTTACAGAATAAATCAAGAATGTTATTAATGTTACGATCATAGATAAAATGTTCTTTTGTGAATGAATAAAAAATGATAACGTGTACGGCCTTTGATATATTAAAGGCCGAGTCTATTAACTTCCAATCGTATATAAAGAAATACAATAAAAAATATACCTTTTACCCACTTTTTCTCACTTTTTCAACCAATATATCGGTCATTGTAATGCCACACGGCATTTATTCTAAATTATTGCGCAAGAAATGCAAAAAGAAATTCCTCAGGGTTCTTATTTTTTTTAACGGTATATGGGGCATTTATATCATACGTGACTCAAGAATTTCTACATATATCTTTGTACCATATTTTTTTTAACGAATTAGGTGTGAAAGTGTAACAAATAAGTAACTTTTCTAACAATAACATGGATAATAATTTATACTAAATTAATAAAGTGAAAAAGTCAGGATTTTCACGAATAAATTCAAAAATCCTTAAGCCATTTGAATGTGTTTTGGTACCGGCATAGATTAGGGCATGGTAAATAACATAGGCTGCTTTTAGCGTCGAAAATTGGGATTGCAATATTTTTAGAAAAACGAATAGGTTAGATGTTAACTAAGATGTTATGAAACTTTTCATAGAACTGTCAGTTGTTTGTTTCATTTTCAAACGTGAGTCGTACGTAGAAAAGTTTTGACGTTTCTCGAAACTCCAAAGCCGCACCCACACCTTCTTTAAAATTATATGTTTTGTTATTAACTGTCTGTAGGAAATAGAAATATTCTTCATAAGTGTGAAAAATAAATCATATCACTTTTATTAAGAAATTGCCAATTGGATTTGAAATAATAATTTTGCTTAAAGTCAAAGTCAAATTATCTTTATTCAAGTAGACTTTTACAAGTTCTTTTGAATCGTCAATTTTACACTTCTTAATATTTTTTTAAACTATTGTCTGGCTAACTATTCCACATCTTCATGGTACTGTAAAGAATTAGTTATATTTTGTCTCGATTTCTCATACGTCATATCATAAAATAAAAACAAAACACTGTATAACAAGTCGTGTTGGCCTTGAGGTTTAGGCGCGCGGTCGAGAATCTCGACGGTCGCGGGTTCAAACCCCAGGCACACACGTCTGACTTTTCGAAGTAATGTGTGTATTCACAATGAATTATCACGTACTTTAACGGTGAAGGAAAACATCGTGATGAAACCGGCACACCCAAAAGTTCTTAGGAATTTCTTAGGCGTGTAGTCCGCCAACCCGCATTAGGCCAGCGGCGTGGTGGACTAAGGCCTAAACCCTCTCAGTTGTAGAGGAGGCCCGTGCCCAGCAGTGGGACCTATATGTGTTTATGATGATGATGTATAACAAATACAAGTATTCTATATAGGTAAGTAAGACCTCTAGCGTTTGGTTTCATATTTAATGCTCATAATTATAAAAGCTAAATTCGATAAAATCATCCAAATTCAACTCTTAAATAATACATTCATACTCCAAATCCTTAAATACAGTAATTGCTCGTATCAGAGGGCATTCTTCGCAAAAATCGCTGAATGAAGTACACTAATTGGTCTAATTTCAAGCACAAGAAGGGTTCGTCAGCAAGCGGGCTTCGAGGCGTGAGGGGAATTTAACTGGATTTTTCTTATTGTGCGACAAAAAAGGCTTTGCATAGCATGAAGGGCGTACTCTGTCCGCTTTTAAATAAGAGCGGGCTTTTAAAAAAGTTTTTTTTCAGTCACGTTTGGTTAAACACGGAAGGGTTTGTGTCATTTTTTTTTCGTGTCTCGCTTTTATATTTGGAACACGAGTGGCGATTGTGCCACAGTTGAATGTTAAAGAATATTAAAATAACAAATGAGCATTTTAACTCGGTTTCATATGGAATTGTTTTTCATTAAAAAATGAACGTAAATGAATAAAAATGAGAACTGTATACATATTTATAAGATAGCGGGCTCAATTCCCGGGTCGAGCGAAATGCTATTTGATTTTTTCTTGAGCAAATTGTAATTAAGGGCACTGATCCAGGAAAATTGCTTTAAAAATGGTAACACTTCCTGTACGATTATCGATATTTAGGCATATATTAAATAATAATAATAATACACCCAACAGTCACATACATAGTTCTGACCCCATATTAAGATACAAGTCTCACAAACACCCAGACCCGAAACAAATACTTGTGGATAACACAAACATTTGTCTCGATGCGGGGATTGAACCCGCGGCCTTGAGTTTCGCAAGCTGATGTCTAGCCAACTGCGCCACGGGGCTGTAAAAAATACTCTCCCGCCATCAAAATTTAAAAACTTAAACCACCTAGTTTAAGCCCTTGAAAAAAAATCTTTCAAAATAATATATTCATAACGCTTGTAACATTAAAATTATGCTATTGATATTTGACTATGCCACTTTCAATGAACAAAAAACTAACCAAATTTTATAAGATCAAAATTAGAATATTACTTTATTTATCAAAGTATTATTTCACATTTATCATCAGTCCATATACGTCCCACTGCTGGGCACGGAGCTCCTCTACAACTGAGTGGGTTTAGGCCTTAGTCCACAACGCTGGCCTAGTGCAGGTTGGCAGACTACACACCTAAGAAATTGCTAAGCACTTTTAAGTGTGCAGATTCCCTCACGATGTTTTCCTTCGCCGTTAAAGTACGTGATAATTCTTTGGGAATACACAGGTAACTTCGAAAAGTCAGAGGTGTGTGCCTAGGGCTTAAAACCGCGCGGCGGTCGCCGAGATTCTCGACCACGTTCCTTAAACTCGAGGCTATCACGATTTTTTTCACATTATATCTTCATTACCAGAATAAAACAGAAAAATATCGCGATAGTTCCATTGAATTAATGAGACTGTGACTTACTGTCGACTGCTTACGATAATCTGATTACAAATGTCATATTTGTCCCACAAAAGAAACAAGACTGAATATTATGGAAACGACGATAATTTCCAACTAAATATTCAAGCTGAGCCTACTATAATCAACTACAGGAAATAGACTAGCAAATCTACCAGAACAACTTCCGAATCCATCAATAACAAACCGCAAAATACACTCGAAGAAAAACCACATTCGTCACCCTGTGTAGATTTAATACAACTGAGTCGCGTGTACCGATAAGGTATCAAATTTACGAAGGCCTTTGCTTCGTGCCTCTGTACATGTATTCAGAGGTCATTGTGATTTAGTCATGGCACATAATGCGGTAACCACATAATAATACTGTATGATTGATGATTGCTTGTAGAATTTCTGTGGACACCTCCCCTAGTGTGTGGATATCGCTTTCTTACTGTATTGAGGAATTGCTGCGTTATTTTTTGTACTGTTGTGTACATTTGTCAAAGCCAAGGCGTGCAAAACATGTTTTTTTATTTTATTTTATTTTATTCTAGATACATAATTTTTGCTACATAATGCATGTACATTTATAAATCCAATCTATTTTAACCTTCAATTAATTTCGCAATCATTAACTAAGTTAAATTCTCAACCGATTAGGTAATATAACTTAACAGTACAACCCGCTTGCGGTCGGCTTGGATTATTTACTGTTTGGCCCCAAGGGGTGTTTCGGGATTATAGCAACGATCTCCCTTGACTATCCTAAAGGGCTAATAATAGGGCTATGTAGTGATACCATATGCAAAGGTTTGGAAACGTGCTTGACCTTACAAAGATATTGTAAGCCGAATAATATCTCCGAATTTTGGGATATGACACATGGTTTCATATTTGCATGTGACAATAAGCTGATACCTGACTGCCTCGTGGTCTCGCGGTACAAGTATGTGCCGTGCGATCTTGAGGTCCTGGGTTCGATTCCCGGGTCGGGCAAAGTGTTATTGGGTTTTTCCATTAGGAAATTCTCAGTAACAGCACGGAGTCTGGGAATGTGCCCGAAACACGGCAATAGGCTCGCCTCCTATTACGTGGGACTGATACATACCTGGCGAAATGTGGGTGCAGAAATGCACCTCTGCCTACCCCTTCGGGGAATACAGGCGTGAGTTTATGTCTGTATGTATGTAATAAGCTGATAAAATTTGGTGTTTTTTATTTGCAATTTCAAGTTTAACAAACATAAACTCAGGCCTGTTCTCCCCGAAATGGTAGACAGAGGTGCATTTCTTCGCCCACATTTCGCCAGGAGTGGTTCATGTTATAAGGGTGAGTCTGTAGCCGTTTTTCGGGCACATTTCCAGAATTCGTGCTGCTACTGATATTTTTTTAATGAAAAAACCCAATAACATTTTGCCTGACTCGTGAATAGAACCTGGAACCTCTAAATCGCACGGCACATACTTGTGCTGCGGGACCACAAGGCAGTCAAGTTTCAATCTTATGTATTTTAAGCAGCACTGAGTCTCGAAATGTGGCTAGGAAACTGCAACAAGCTGGTCGTTTCATTACGTGGGACTCCGTAACATAGTTGAAGAACCCCGGTTGTAAAAGTACACCTTCCCCTTACGAAGCAAGTATAAGTTTACATTTTTAAATTTAGCATATAGTTCGTCTGAATTAATAACCTAAAATAAATAAATCCATTCCAACTACAAAAACTATGTGCAGACTTTCTGGATTTTCATGAAAAAAACGCAAAAAATTACACCGCTTGCTTTGAATAAAAAAACATTGCTCTTTAATAATGTAGCATTTTTATCAGACGCGAAAGCATTGTAATATCATTATTCACACGAAACGCGTGTTACACGTGCGAAATATGATCTTAGCTATGAGCAGTAACACAGTGTGTACGTGATTTTACGGCGTACGGCCTTCTGACGGATTGAGAACTTTGCCAGCTTATTGAAAACGAGTTTTACCCGCGATTTCGTCTGTGTAGACTTTATAACTAGATCCAGAAACAGATGTTAGCGTGTTTACAACTGTACGAAGTCGTGATGGCCTCGAGGTTTAGGCACGCGGTCGAGAATCTCGACGGTCGCGGGTTCAAACCCCAGGCACACACCTATGACTTTTCGGAGTTAAGTGTGTATTCACAATGAATTATCACGTACTTTAACGGTGAAGGAAAACATCGTGATGAAACCTGCACACCTAAAAGATCTTAGGAATTTTCTAGGTGTGTAGTTCGCCAACCCGCACTAGGCCAGCGTGGTGAACTAAGGCCAAAACCCTTGGTTGGTGAGGTGGGGTGGTTGGAGAGGAGGCCTGTGCCCAGCAGTGGGACGTATATGGGCTAATGATGATTACAACTGTTTAATTTGGTAATTGTAGCGATGCAGGTTTCCTCAAAATATTTTGTTTCATACAATTACGTGATTTTTCACATATGACTTCAAAGTCAGAAGACTGGAATTTGAACCTGCGATCGCCAAATGTTTCGTCCGACAAATCGTCAAGGCCTTCACTATGAATAATTAACTGGTTTAAAACAACAAAGACAACGTCATTAAAGATTTCATTCCAACCCTCCAGTACATTCGGTCGTATACCTTTTGAAGATTAACCCGCCATCGTCGAAGGCGGACCATCAATCACCCACACCCTTCAACAAAGGAACGATGCCTTGTGATTAGCGAGCTCAAATTATCTTCCGTAGTGTGTTACTTGTTTATATCGACCTTGTTTTGTTAAATTAGTCTTTTAACGATAAGAGAAACATTATGAGGAAACTGCTCAATTAAAAGTTCTTAGGTGTTTCTCAAGTAGAGTCTAGCCTAGGACAGCGTGCACTAAGACTTAACCACCCTCAGTAGTAGAGGAAGGCCATTCTCAGCAATGGGACATTTAAATCATCCAAATTCTTTGAAAACCTTGTCTGCGCTAAGATGCTGTCCAAACAAATGTTTTTACATGTTTTGTGTACAGTATTACCAGAGATGTCTATCTCTTGTCACTCTCACGACTACGCTTTAAAGGCCCAGGACCATAGAAAAGAAGAAGGAATATTAATAATTAATTTAAAAATTAGAAAGGAAGAATTAAAGATTATTAGTATTAAAAATATTGTGTTGTCTCAATTGAGATCGTTCTGTGGGATTAAAAAGACGTATTACAGAATTGAATAATCAGGTCCGAATTCATGAAAATATGTCCGCCAACCCGCACTAGGCTAGCGTGGTGGACTAAGGCCTAAACCCTCTCAGTTGTAGAGGAGATCAGTGCCCAGCAGTGGGACGAATATGGGCTGATGATCTCCTTACTACGTTTTGAACTATCCGCGGCATAAATGGGTAGCGCGCAATTCAAAGGTCAGTTCCTAAATTGAAGTATTTGTTGGATACTGGGAAAAAAATCGTAGAAACATAGAGTCTAAGATTGTATACAAATCAGTAACAGATTCGCCCCCTATTACCTAAAACCTAAACGACGAAACGTTGGTGTTGAAAAACACTTCTACCCTCTGCCTACCCTTTCGAAGCGAATATGGATATCCCAATACGAGGCAAATCAATTCAACATTGGATAATTTATCCCGATTTGCATATTTACCATATTACTGTATCCGTTAAATCCGAAGTTATTTAATTGTGCAGCGGAATATTAACGCTTATCTGGGTTTTCGCGAATTGAACAGTTTTATGTATTGAAGTGGTCGAGTTACTATTTTATATCCAAATATGATCCCATGGTGGTCCCATTTTATATTATAAATTCAGTAGAAGTATCATGTATCGCGGATAGATTTTTTATTTGTAACTAAATTGCGCTTTTATTTTATTACACCGAATTTTGAGTAATACATAAATTTATTTCCATTAGTGTCCATTTTATTTGCTCATTTACGTTTAATTTTGAGTAAAAAGTTTCCGTTACTGAGATCCGTCTATATTAATGGATGAAGCCTTTAAATGCATTATTTGGAGGACATTATTTTATTTACATTATTTTTTCTCTACACCAGCATGGTGCAATGACAATGCTGTACGCATTATGCAGTCCGCATAGACTGGCAAGAATTTACTTGGATGATCCCTCATTAGTCGTCACAGTAACGCTTGATGCAAACCAAATATATAGTCTAATCTCGAAACGACACTCACTTACTTGTGTTGCTACGGGTTTTACACCCAATGTATGGTGGACGCTTTGGTCACTATTCAGGTGGATAAAAATATTCTACCACGAGCAAATTTTCTCTTACTGTGTTATCCAGTGTATTTAATTTGGGGTACTATTAATATATGCTCAAACAGCAGCCATTATTTTACCAAAGCTACGTTAAAATATCTTGTGGCTTATAATTTATAAGTTATATGCACCGTCACCGATGACTTTAATATTACATAATTATTTTTAAGCTAGTACGCCAAACTCGTCTGACCTATCCAGCATTACAATTTATCCGCAGATTTCCTTTCCATCATTGTCAATTTTAGCCATAAATCAACATGAAAAAGCGAGCTACAAAAGTGAGTTCCAGAGAACATTACGAATTATTATAAATTAAATCCATGAAACAAAATACACTCGTTCAATTATTCTAAGCGCCCATTTGTTTGCGCGACTGTACCGCCCTACTTTCGGATGAGGCGAAGGTCTGAGCATATTAAATTATCGTAATGATGAATTTACAAAAGGGGAATATACCTTTGCGGCATTTCGGGGAAATTGAGCGCCCACATTGTGCCGAGTTATTACGTGAACTGATATCGCTAATACATTCGTATTCAAATGGCTTACAATATAATTTTCAATGTGACACGGATTTTTGTTGTACCATCGGGGAATAAATCATAATTTGCCGTTTGGTTTCGACGTGAAAGGTATGAAAAGATTTTTATGTATGGTTTCATGAATGTTTTAGATACCTCTGATATTTTTTGTTTGTAATATTGGAAATGAAGAGAATGAATAAAATACTTCAATATTATAGTTATTAGTCGAGGTTGGGGCGCGAGGTCGAGAATCTCGGCGATCGCGGGTTCAAACCCCTGGCACACACCTCTGACTTTTCGAAGTTATGTGTGTATTCATAATGGATTATCATTTACTTTGTCGGTGAAGGAAAACATCGTGATAAAACCTGCACAGCTAAAAGTTCTTAGAATTTCTAAGGTGTGTAGTCCACCAACCCGCATTAGGGCAGCGTGGTGGACTAAGGCCTAATCCCTCTAGTTGTATAGGAGACCCGTGGCCAGGGTGGGACGTATATGGGCTGCTGATGAAGATCATATTTATTGCTCCGTTGTTCTCGTGGTACGAGTGAATGCTTTGCCAAGATGTGCCCAGATCAATTCTCAGGCTAGGTAATGTTTTATTAAGTTTTTCAATTATGTTTTTTTTAATAGCTCAACAGAATGCGTGCCCGATTAGTAAGTACATCTTTTCAGGGATACAATCGTGAGGTGCGGCATTTAATTTAATATTAACAGATTTTAGTACGCGCTTAGTTTGATATTAGGATCATCGTGGTTCAAACCCCTATTCTGGACTAAGGCCAAAAGCCTCTCTGTTATAGAGGAGGCGCGTGCCCATCATTAGAACGTATATGGGCTGATGACGACGAATCCCCTACTCTGAGTTTACATCTAAAAGTTATTAATTCAGTTTTATGTGTTTGACTATTAAATAGTAATTACGCGAATTATTTTTATACCTACCTTTGGATATATAGCCTACTCGTTTAATAGAGAAATAAAAGTTGCTCCTTTTATTTACATACGTATAGCAATGTCTATAAATAAGTTTATTATTTACATAAAAAAGAATATCGACAAAATCAAGAGCCGTGAAGTCTTCGTAATGAAACCCCATGCTTGCATAAAGAACGGGCGTTGTTGCGTGAAATGAAAACCTTTATAGTATCAAAATTTAAGTATGGTCGGACCCCAAATGTTTTGGTTTTTATCGTCAAATAGAAACTTATACGGGATTCTATGCACAAGCACAAATAGGTGTGATGTATGGTGTTATATTAATCAAAATAATGTTATTTTTGTATCATATTTTTACCGTTTTATAATTAAAATCAACAAAAATGCCGTGACATCAAACGGCATGACGTTGGTTAATGCTGTCATGCCCTTTATATCTATTGAATTAAAACTCGAAACATTTTTTGTGTATTACTAGTATTTTTGTATTCTAGCCCTCAGGTCCTACTCCAACTTTTGCAGGTCGATATGAGTGTATCAAGTGATAAGATAGTACATACCATCCGAAGTGGTGTTGTCACTTTGTCTTCATCATTATCATTTATCAACTACACGACGACTATTGCTGAAATTTACCGTGTCAATTCGAAATACTCTGCCACCAGGGGCGGTACTTCCATAGAAGCCCAAAAGCCCAGTTTGCCTTACTAAATGTCAAATAATAATCTTTAATCTTTAAGTAAATCTTTATTTAATAAAAGTAATTTGACATACAGGGTGTATTCAGACCGTGATCGGAAACTAAGGCAGGTAATAGCTAAGGTCATTACAAACCCCTTGGTGTTAAAGAAAATCCTGACAAACAATATTTTTTTTACGTTTTCCTAACAACCACATACATTTTATACCTAAGAATGTTAGGAAAACTTTAAAAGTTTTATTTTTTGTCGGGATTTTCTTTAACGCCAGGGGGTTTGTAATCACCTTACCTATTACCTACCCTCGTTTCCGATTACGGTCTGAATACACCCTGTATAAATGACCCCACAATAAGCAATTATAAAGTAGTTATTACACAATTAACGTGTAACACTTTTGAGCTTCTATGGAAATTGGAAATAGCGTCACTGTTTGCCACGTCAGTATTAAAAACTGCACAACAAAACCGCTGAGACTTAATAAAATTGTAGTTAAAAAGAGATATATTCCAAAGCTATTCATAAACCTGTTATACCGCCTCGTCCTGAACCGACAGATATTTACGTCACATGTCAAGTTAGCATGGGATAGTACAAGCCTCGTTCAGATTGCATATCGAGCACGATCGTGACAGCCAGTAACAAGCCATTGATTGACGTCTGACGGGACAATATCAGCTTTAGAGCTCTCCTTTACTACGGATATAATACTGTGATTATGATACAGATATCTAGAACTAGAATCTTTATTTAATAAAATATATTTGACATGTAAAGCAGTGATGGCCCCGAGGTTTAGGCGCATGGTCGAGAATTTCGGCGGTCACAGGTTCAAACCCCAGGCACACACCTCTGACTTTTCGAAGTTATGTGTGTATTCACAATGAATTATCACTTGCTTTAACGGTGAAGGAAAACATCGTGATAAAACCTGCACACCTAAAAGTTCTTAGGAATTTCTTAGGTGTGTAGTCCGCCAACCCGCACTAGGCCAGCGTGGTGGACTAAGGCCTAAACCCTCTCAGTTGTAGAGGAAGGCCCGTGCCCTGCAGTGGGACGTATATGGGCTGATGGTGATCTAGAACGGTCTGCCTACACTTGATTAAGGCGAAAGTTAGTTTCTTTGATAAACCGATTTTGAAGGATTTTCACATAACGATAGAGAAATAAGGAATTTCATCTTAATAAAAACTGCAAAGGTTTTAAAATAGCCAATATTTTTCAGGGTCTAGTTTATCTCCGTATTCCAAAATCGCTAGATAGAGGTGCATTTCTAAAAGCACATTGCACCAGCAGTATTTCGAAGCCCACGTATCGGGACCAAGCCTTTTTTCGATCACATTTTGGACTCTACCTGTAAGTAATTTATAATATTTTTACTGGTCATGATGCATAATGGTGTAACCGTTCAAAGCAAAGTATATAAATAAATGAAAATACCTAAACATTTCATATCTCTGTGGTGCAGCTGGTTAATTTAATTTAATTAATTAAATGAGACGTATCAAATGATAATAAAACTGGGGAGAAATATTTGCGTCATCCAAAAACATTTGCTTCAGATCCAAATACTGCCATACAAAATTATCACCTTACTTTAGACACCCTACACGAGACTACTATCTCCTGTATATAGGAATCGAAGAACGTTCACAACATCGATTAAGGAATGCCGCAGACGGAATATGACGCGGCTCGACCTTCACATTTTTTCGTCTGATAACACACGTTGGCTTTTAGGGTTCCGTCGAGATACGATAAATACCTATAATGATATTTGATTTACAAATACATACATACATACATAAACTCACGCCCGTATTCCCTTAAGGAGTAGGCAGAGGTGCATTTCTGCACCCACATTTCGCCAAATGTGTATCAGTCTCACGTAATAGGTGGCGATCCTATTGCCGTTTTTCGGGCACATTTCCAGACTCCGTGCTGTTACCGAGAATTTCCTAATGGAAAAACCCAATAACACTTTGCCCGACCCGGGAATCGAACCCAGGACCTCTAGATCGCACGGCACATACTTGATTTACAAATAGTGAGGAGGTTTAATGGTCTCAAGGATTTGGCGGTCTATTGAAACATTCCCGCGCTAGGAGGTGTAGACTTCACTTATCAAGTAGTGTGCTTAACTTTAAAGGGTTCTCCATAGAAGTCTCTTATATGAAGTCCTTAACTCGCACTAGATCAAAGTGAGGAACTGAAATATAATCCATCTTAATAATTCGTCTCCTCGTCCAATAATGAGATGAATATGGGCTGATATGGATAATGAAGATTATCACAGTTAGGTACTTTTTATGTTTACACAATTACACCAAACAAGCCGTCTTACGCCTGTATCCAGATTTTGATCAATGTGACAGACGTGAGCTTTTTACCATTTTCAAGTTATTTTCCACATGCAGTGATACTAATAGACAAGAAATGAAACCTGAGAATTTTCAACAAAAAAAAAAATCCGACACGGAAATCGTACCCGGAATCTTTCCATAACACTCTGTATACCTAAAAAGGCAATCAAGTCACAAAACATAATACACCCACAAACTCTTCTAAAAGTTCACTATACCAACTTAAAAAGCTATTAAATATTTAATTACAACCCTCTTAATAACATAATTCACCCTTCCGTACTTCGACCCAGCCATTATCATATTCCTAGGCTTCCTGTGCTTTTAAGGATTTAACCCTCCTCGGGGTCGGAGCAGGCTTAATATAACAGATATAATATAACAGATATTGCTTAAAAGGCAATTAAGGCGTTAGTGCTGTTAACATAGCGGAACTAAATTCCAGGATTAGAATTTCTGTGCATAGGATTTATCGATCCGTTTGGCTGACTGAGATGAAGATATAATTTATGAGTTTGTGGTAGGTAAAAAGGAATATATCTGGAGATCAAAAAGGTTGCTTTCTAGATTAAAAAATAATGATCAATTTTTTTATTAATTTAGGAAAGACATGAAACTAACAAAACTGTGGGTAATTAAAAAACAACAACGTACATTAGCATAAAGTATAAGTTAAGTTGCACAATGTGTGAAGCCACTACAAAGCCCTAGTTTTAATTTGAAACCTTAATAACACTATAAATACGAGACAAATATGTGATTTTAATAGGTGATTTATTAAAAAAGGTAACATAAATAGTCCTCGAAACCGACATGCATGCATGAAGAGGATAACGTCAGTTGAGGGATCGTAAGGGGCACGTGTTTGTACCGTAGGGAGACAGGCGTGAGTGTGTGATATTGTATACGAGACAACTTTTTCTACTATGCTTTCACGCCTTAACTATGAAACCAATTTTAATGAATTTTTGTCTATACTGCCTCGTGGTCTCGCGGCACAAGTATGTGCCGTGCGATCTAGAGGTCCTGGGTTCGATTCCCGGGTCGGGCAAAGTGTTATTGGGCTTTTTCCATTAGGAAATTCTCAGTAGCAGCACGGTGTCTGGAATTTTGCCGGAAAAACGGCACTAGGATCGCCCTCTATTACATCGGACTGATAGATACCTGGCGAAATGTGGACGCAGAAATGCACCTCTGCCTACCCCTTCGGGGAATACAGGCGTGAGGTTATGTATGTATGTATGTACATAGATCAAATCACGGAGAAAGAAATAGACTATGTATTTTTAAAACACTGCGTCGCGATGGAGCTTGGCTTGCCAGCGAGTACCGTATAAAAAAAACAACGAAACAGAATACAAAAACTAATTAAACTTGGGTACAACGCTAATTAGTATAATTTAGATAATTGTACTATTTTGTGTTATTAACTCACTAGTTAGTAAATAAAAGTTATTTTCATATGGAGAGGTTGTGAGCTAGTTATAGCGTTATAGAAAAGTTTTTTTAAATTAAGTTTTCAACAATACTCGGCAGTCATCGTAATATACTTCCTTATAAAGAGAGGCATTTTAGAACATTTTGAGATTTTAATTAACCATACTTATGTTAATTAATACACAATTACGCCTTAATTCCCAATGGGGTCGGCAGTACGCATTTTTGCACGTTTTGAAGTAGTGACGTAACATGCTCATCACATATGGCTATCTTTCGGAAAAAACGGACTGTGAGCTTCTTCTTTTTTAATAATTATTATAAAACCCAGGGACTCTTGATTGCCCAGTGCTTACTTATACAAAGCGATCAGGTGGCAGTCCAAGGCAGTTCATACAACCAAATTTGACGATGACCGCAAAATACATCGTCCATATAAAAGTTGATTGCTTGAGCTCGCACGGTTATACATAAATAAATAATGACGCAACACGGATCAACAACCACTTGTTCCGAGGTTGTTAATCTGACCAATAACTTATTCATTGCTTTAATAGGTGTTTGGGACAAATGAGCGATTTATAACCGGATGAATAGTCTAGTTGTTTTAGTCCCATGGCTTTAGCCTCTGATTTTTCTAAGCCGTTCTTAGTAAACTGAGCTAATATAGCTTAAATTAAATTCCTTATGTTTGTTTTGTGAATGAGATTTCTGTAGATAAAATAGTCGCCGCAGCTACCTTTCTCCTTCCTAATTTAAATTTTGCGGTACGAAAATATACCTAAACTATTTATAAATAAATACATGGCGGTAATGGAAGAAATAATGAAAAAGGTTACATTATAAAATAAATAAAATAAAAATAAAATAAATACACGCAACAGTCACACACATAGTTCTGATCCCACACTAAGATACAAGTCTTGTGTCGTGGGTATCAGAAACTACGAGAGACTTTTTGGTCTCACATACACCCAGACCTGAAACAAATATTTGCGGATCACACAAACATTAGTCTCGGTGCGGGGATCGAACCCGCGGCCTCTCGTTTCGCAAGCTGGTGTCTAGCCAACTGCGCCACGGGGCTGTCAAATTATGGCCATCAACTTTGAATATACAGAAATTAAAAGCATAAAGATTTTGGCAGAAACCTTCTTTGAATTTCCGATTCAAACACGCATAATATATATTTGATAGATTTAAAATGTTTGTTTCTGTTCTTGATGTTTCGTTCTTAAGACTCTTCTAAAGTAGACTCTCATTGGTTACTTACGACTAAATATTTGTAACTATCAGTTTGAAAGTTATTATGTACTTCTATGTATGTTTATTTTATGTTCAAACCCCAGGTACATTCCTCTGACTTTTCGAAGTTATGTGTGTATTTACAATGAATTATCTGTTTCTTTAACGGTGAAGGGAAACATCGTGAGGAAACCTGCACACCTATAAAGATCTTGGGAATTTCTTAGGTGTGTAGTCAGCCAACTCGCACTAGGCCAGCGTGGTGGACTAAGGCCTAAACCCTCTCAGTTGTAGAGGAGACCCGTGCCCAGCAGTGGGATGTATATGGGCTGATGATGATGATGAATGAATATTTACTGTTATTTAATGCACGTATTTATTACCTATTTTGAATTGAATGTGCAAAATATACATACCTATTAGCTGCAAATCTCTCGACAAAATAAATCCTCGTTTTAAACCAAACGTTATTTCCATCTAACATAATTTCCAAATAATTTGCATATGCTAATTATGAGCTCAACCCGACATCGAATCCACGTCCACCGCAAATCAATACCGTTGGCTTATCAAACGTGCATGCAATTAGAGTGGCATGCTCAAACAAATTAGTACCAATCAGCTGCCACTAATTACATAATTACCAAAAAATAATACTTGACGATTAATTTTACGTATAGAAAAATCTAGAAATTGTGTATTGACCATTGCAGTTTGTTGATAGAATACATAGCATGTTGAAAGCTAGCGGTCGGCCATTTTTATAAGAGAAAAGTAGTCTATGATCTTTTCTAAAAATCATTTATGAAGGTTAAGTAGTTTTTAGGTAGGTCATTTTTTGTGGTGCGATAGTTGATTTTGTGACAGAGAAAAATATAAGTCTTGGCAAAATTACTCGAATTCCAATTTTTTTTTTTTTTTTTAAACTGGCACGGCAAAGTGACTCCACTGTACCTGATGGTAGTGGAGTCCAAAAAATTAATACCGACCAGCAAGAAACGAAGGTCACCCGCTGGTCGACACAATCATGCCGGCCTGCACAAATGCTTCTTCAAGCTTCGCTTAAAGGATCCAGGATCATAGGGAACACGTGAGCCGGCAAACTATTCCACAGCTTGATGGTGCGGCAAAGGTAAGAGTTGGCGAACTTTTTGGTTCGAGCCGCGGATGTTGTGACCACAAAGCTTATGCACAATCCCATAAATAAGCACACACATTTTCGCTATAAGATAGATTATCAAAAACCGACGAAATTATGACAGTTCAATACCAACTGTATACAGCTCAATGCAAAAATCCTACCCAAGTGTTCACATAAAAAAACGAGAACAAAATCACTGCAGCCTTTGTAACATATCGCAGTCTTTCAAGTTAATAAACTCGGCGCGGCAAACTTGACAGCTGACGTTCCGAACCCGGTTACCGCAGCTGGATAATCAAGAGCATGTCTAAATTGCAATTGCATTTCAATTTACTAAGTCAATCAAACTCGTGGCTGTCTAGATGTCTGACGGAAACATATACACGTAATTGAGATGGGGAATTCAATTAGTGTCTAGCTTGTAATATAGTTGTGTAAGTATTTTATGATCTCACGTAATAGGAGGCAAACTTAATCATGCGTCACACGTAATAGGGGTCATTGTAGTTTTGAGGACGCGTTGCAAGACTTCATGCTGCTTAGAATGTTTTTATGGAAAATCCAACAACAATTTGCCCCAACTGAAAATAGAACCCTGGACCTCTCGCGCAGCTCACACATATACCGCAGTTCAAACGAGACAGGTAGAGAGAATTTTTGTCAGAATTTTAACAATGCGTGTGTGCTTTTTTTAGTCAAAATAGAGATAAAACGTTACATTCAAGTGTATTTAAGCGTAGAAAAATTTGAAAGCTTTTGATTTCGACTATCTGTTGGTGAATTAAGGCGTGTTTCGAACCGAAATATATGCCCACGTGATTTTTTAATAGCTCACGTGTGTTTCATTCGGTGGCAATATGCACTGTTCTAATGCACCATGACGATTCCGGAACAGATCATTTCAATCATACTAACAACCGTTCTGAACTTGTGGACCCAATTTGACATATATTGGATTGCCTCCTTGGCGCAAAGCGTTAAAGATTAAGTTGTTAAAAAAATGGTTTTAGAAATGAATTATTTTCCAATGTTGCCCAAAAACATTTAACACTGAGAAGGTCTTATATTCATAGGATTTAATAACCATAATAACAAAAAATGTGTCTCATAGTTTAGCCCGAAGTATTTATGTTGTTTGAGTTTTTTTTATTTATTTATAATAGCAATAAGGCCAACGGCTTAATCTAATAGTACAGACATAAAGGTTAAAGTCGTGCTTCTCAAAGCAAAAATTTTTTTCTAAAGGTACGGCAAACTGACCATCTTCGAGTTGAGTTTCAACTCGCGAGAAGAGATTAAGAATATTTCTTACTATTTGTACTTAGTAGGTCATTAAGGAAGGTTTTACACATCGTGCACCGAGGCCGCTAACCTGGCGGATACAAATATAACCATGAGAGGATATTTTGAACTAATTCTATTTTTATCATAAACATGAGCGTAAAGCTTACAAAATTTTGTGGCAGCTTTTATGACATTGGCAGCGAGCGTCATTTGATATTTGCTGGAGTTTCATAACATTATTTTAAAATATAAAATGTATAACGACAAATCCAACAAACGCACGGTGAAATCTTTACAAAAACATTCTATGGAAACCAAAAAATTGTGGAATGTATCGTTCATTTCACATTTATGTATTTTTTTTTGGTCAACAGATAATATTGCCCTGAAGTGTCATCGCTAATCGTCAGTGAAAATGACTATTATGCCGAATTCCTTCACTATTTGCGCTTCGTTTAAAAAAGTTTAGGAAAAACACGTGTTTGTGCCAAAAAAATCCAGCAACGGCAAGTAATTATAGGTAAGTCATCTCTTACACCCTAAATGAAGACGCTGAGTAAACAAAAAAATAAAAAAAGGCTAGTACCCGCTTGGATTTCAATTGTCACGCAAATTATTCAATGCAAACTAACTAGCGAAGGAGAAAAGCGGTAAGCGATAGCTAATAATAAAATAAATAATATTTCATAACGAAAAACGCCATTTCTTCTTCAATTGCTTCAAATTTGCATCAAAACTGCTTTATTACAACCACTTAAATGACGGTATGGTTTCAACTAAACTAATCTACCTTTCTTCGTTCATATCAAAATCTCATATATTTAATTTGCATTACAAGACGAATAAATTATTGTTAATATTTTTGGATAATACAAGGTGTAAACAGACCATAACCGAAAACTAAGAAAAGTAGTACCCTAGTTATGGTGATTAGGAAAACGCCAAAATTTCTATTTCTTTTTTGGGATTTTTTTGGCGTCAATGTGTTTGTAGTCACCATAGTAACTTATCACCTGTCTTAGTTTTCGATCACGTTTTGCTTACACACTATATTACTTTAGATATTATATTCATCATCATCATCAGCCCATACGCGTCGCACTGCTGGGCACGGGCCTCCTCTACAACTGACAGGGTTTAGACCTTAGTCCACCACGCTGGCCTAGTGCCAGTTGGCGGACTACACACCTAAGAAATTCCTAAGAACTTTTAGGTGTGCAGGTTTCATCACGATGTTTTCCTTCACCGTTAAAGTACGTGATAATTCATTGTGAATACACACATAACTTCGAAAAGTCAGAGGTGTGTGCCTGGGGTTTGAACCCGCGACCGTCGAGATTCTCGACCGCGTGCCTAAACCTCGAGGCCATCACGACTTCGATATTATATTACCATTTTTTTTTATTAATACTACAATCTGTCTCCTTACTGGGATAATAAATAGTAAGCTAGGTTTATTACGATATTCGAAGGTTGCTGGCAGCGGTTGGATGAGGAGGGCCGAAGATCGAGCCCAGTGGCGTGTCATAAGAAAGACCTATGTCCAGCAGTGGACGTAAGAAAGGCTGCTGATGAAGTTCAATGCTGAATAAAGTGCAAACAGCGTGGATATATCTTGGCACAATCAGGCGTCAATTTTGGGCCTAACAATTTCCATTAAAGCGAGCTCACCTGTTTTGGCGTGAGTGCCTGTGAACGACACAACACACGCCAACGTCAGCACCAAATTGGCGGTCTTCATTGTGTTCACGTTTCACTAAGTCACTCGCATTTTTCTACTGTGGTTGCTTCGAGTTGTGTCTGAAAAGAAAAATTATTTTTATTTATTTACACTTTCTTGTTTAAACAATTTCCTATATGGAGAAAAAAACAAGAGGCGGTCTTATCGCTCTGGGTAATATCTTCCAGACAACCTTTAGATGGATAATAGAATAAGAAAAATAAAGATGGTAGCATAAGGTATGTAGAAAAAAGTAAAGAAAAGAGAAAAAAAATTACTCAGAAGTAAATAAAATTTTATAAATTAAAAATATAATAAATAAATATGTATGTATATATTTTACTCATTTATAATGTATATCATATTAAAACTGAGGTAAAAGGAGAAAAGATAGTTCAATCAGCTTCACAGCAGTTCAGTTTGACAGCCCCGTGGCGCAGTTGGCTAGACACCAGCTTGCGAAACGAGAGGCCGCGGGTTCGATCCCCGCACCGAGACAAATGTTTGTGTGATCCACAAATATTTGTTTCGGGTCTGGGTGTATTTGAGACCAAAAAGTCTCTCGTAGTTTCTGATACCCACGACACAAGACTTGTATCTTAGTGCGGGATCAGAACTATGTATGTGACTGTTGGGTGTATTTATTTATTATTTATTAATCAATGTTTGAGAATAGTCTAACAAACTTCAAGCGTACAGCGAATGGTATACATAGTGTCACCTTTGTTAACATCACTATCATGTCCTATTAAATTGTCAAGCATAATTGCACTGTTATAAGTTCAGGACGTGTATCATCATTATTAGAATCATCAGCATCAAGACGTTCACTACTGAGTAAGGCAACTTTTTTCAAGTCATCTGACAATCATTTTGGTTCCACGTTATTCATATAGAAAAAAAAGGATACCCTTTTTATGTTAAATATATTCAGTTGTGACTGGTTGCTATTCGATAAACGTAAATGGAAGAAAATACTAACACATTTTTTTTATTCTGATGTCCACCTCTACTTGATCCAGATAAAGAATTAACTAGAGACAATACGCGACACAATCAAGCCATTCTGCTCGGTTGCTCCTTCCAAACTGTATTTTCTCAAGAAATACATCCCGATGCAACCGCAAAATGGCTGCACATAGCATGTATAGGAGACATAAACACCTCAGCACAAAAGACTCGGGACACGCCATAAAGGCTTTTGTTCATCGAGATAGCAAATAAACAGTAAAGCAACCGCGCGAACCACGCGTTATTACGTGTTACTCACGCACTCGCGGCCGCGGGCCCTCGCCTTTGTCGTACTGTCACCTCTTTTTATCACTCCCTTTATGGGGATCGGTGTGAATGGTTCGAGTTATGTTCCACGTAAGATATGGTGGTTTATGTTCATTCCGTATCTAGGGGACTTGCACAATGCGCTCAACAGTAGTAAATCACTATATGGTAACTTATAGAGTGTATTGTGCTGGATGGAAATGCGAGCTAGACTTAATATAGTGCAGTTTGGCGTCAGTGATAAACCAAATATAAGAGCAGCTCAGACTGTTATTATAAATTCTATTCATATTTTATGTTGTGTTTGTGGTGAAGTGAGGTATATTGGAATGCAGAGGTTATTATTTTATAAAATTATGCACAGTTGAAGATATGTCGAACTCTTAGTATGAATAAAAATGATGTAACAGAAAATGTTGGATTATGGCATATAAAAAACATAGCTAATATACATAAGTAAATTTTTACGAGCCTGACATATAATATTTATATAATTTTTCACACACCTTTACTACATGATGAAAGTCGAGAAAAGTTATAAATAAACTCTAAAATAAAATATTTTGTGTACTAAATTCAATATGGGCAACCGTATTTTTTTCTGTGTAATAACGAAACAGCGTCTCATAGAAGCTTAATAATTTTCAAAACAGCAACCAGCGTGAGATTTGTTTATAACATGTCACAGAAGAAAATAAATAAGAAAGAGAGGTGAAATAAGTAAGTCCTAATTCATGACGTCACAGTATTTGTCATAGGAGAAACCAGCGAAAGAAAAGCAAAAGCAGAATACGACTGAGAAGAAGAGGGAAGGGAGGCATATGTCCGGAAATAATATAGATAAGAAAAGTCACGTGGATAAATAACTTAGAACGAAGACACTTAAAAAATGCTAAGGGTTGGTTTTAGTCCAAGTAGACAAGGTAAGTACCTTGACTAATATTTATTTATTTATTTAACACTTTATTGTACACTAAACATTTAAAAAAAACATGAAATAACATACATTGAAAGGCACAAATGGTGGCCTTATCGCACATGGCGATCTTTTCAAGGCAATCATAGGATGGACAAACTGAAGGGATTTAATTTTTCTTAAATTTCAATTCAATATCTTGGTCTTCCATTACTAGTTAGAGCTTACTACGTTAGTAAAAGAATGCTAGCCGTAAATGCCACGCTACGACCATACGCGACTTAAATATGCATATTGAACTCTTAGTGGAAGAATTCCTGCATATATTCCTTTGCATATTACAATGTGTTATTGCTCTTTGTAAACACAAACGTCGTATTGTGATTTTAGGTCTCGTTCGGGTTTGGAACTATGTAGTTAGTTCGTGCCACTGAATCAACTCTCACCACACGTGTCCCAGAGTAATTCCTGTAAACCATTATCGACATAGTCGCTCAAAGAATTGACACCGAACAATGAAGTCAGCGTGTCTCGATGATGACTTAATTTGTGTTTAATTCGTGACGTTTCGAAAATGATTATGGTCCTTTAATACCTCTTGTAATATAATGTTAAATAGGACTTTATCTGAACCAAAAAAATAAAAATAGAATACATAGTTTTAACAAAAATAAAACATATTGACTAGTGTTTATTTAAGCCGTTATATTTCAATTAATTTTGTTTTTCTTGTTTTATAAATATGTTTTGACGTGTCATCACTAGTATATTATTGTCTACATGATAAATAAACTATCATTTCATTTTATTTCATTTTATTCACTCCGTAATGAAATAGTTCATAAGAAAATAAATAAAAGGAGTTGGAAATATAATTTCCCACCGTCTAAATGAAAGAATCCAGATGCAAACTGCTGCGTATAAAATGCAAGTTGGTATGCGAGCAACTAAGTTTTATTTTATAAAAAATCTGACGCTAGCCTTAAACTAACCTAGGTTATTCATTAAAACGAACCATCTAAAACATTATTTTTATACCCCATAACAGATTACCGCAACATTTATTCCCACTAAACCGCGCACTCATAATTTTCATAAAACATATTCACGTAGCAATATAAACTTCTGTGTTTATTACTACGTGCGGAACCCTCGCTCTTACTTTTTTACACGCGGACTTGAGCCCTGAGTCTCGGCGATTTAGCAGCAGACCGTGTACTAGCAAATGGAACCTTTATTACTGGTGTCACCCCACATTTATATCGAGTAATGTTATATTATTTTAACCGCATACATGTTACAAATTGAATTTGTATATAAAAATGAGGGTTAATATATTTTGTTTCGGGGAAATTGGATATTTTCGTTGGCACTAAAATGGGTGTTTCAGGGACTTTTTATGTCGGCCGCTATTTGCATGAAAATATGACAACGGAATAATAATGTGGGCGGGATGTGACGCGGCAATGCATTTTGAATTTTAATTTGCCTGTTTGTTTTGTAATGTTTGTGTTTCACTTGTTTGTTGTTTGTTCAGTTTTGTTGTTTACTGGCGTATTTATCATCAATTCACTGACATAGTGTACCAGATGTAAGCCTAGAGGTCTTTGAATTAATAGTGATGTAATTACATAGTTTTCTATGAAATTCTGATTGACAGACTTCTTCAAGATTCTTACTTGTAACAATTTCAAGGGTTCACATGACATCAGTGGGGCCGTCATAGAATGGTGATTCGCTAATTTGCTGGAAAATATATCTGTATCAAAAGTAGATGCCGCTAGTAAGCAAAGTGCCAAGGCTTAAAAAATATTCAATTAATACCTATTAGTTTTTAAAATATGTTCTATCATCATGTTATTATTTAGTCTTAAAGTATATATATATAACTAGGTATACATACATACGTGAGTCATACATGAGTCGTGATGGCCTCGAGGTATGGGCACGCGGTCGAGAATCTCGACGGTCGCAGGTTCAAACCCCAGGCACACACCGCTGACTTTTCGAAGTTATGTGTGTATTCACAAAGAATTATCAAGTACTTTAACGGTGAAGGAAAACATCGTGATGAAACCAGCACACCTATAAGTTCTTAGGAATTTCTTAGGTGTGTAGTCCGCCAACCCGCACTAGGCCAGCGCGGTGGACTAAAGCCTAAACCCTCTTAGTTGTAAAGGAGGCCCGTGCCCAACAGTGGGACGTATATGAACTGATAATGATGTTGACATACATACAAACACATGTAACTTCACCAAGATGTTTTTCAACACACTGTAAAATACATGTATGTGTGATATGATAGAACTGATTATAGCCAAGAGCTGATTGCAGATAGATATACAGATTAAAAAATAATTATGTGTGATATAATTATTTATTAAAAACTGGCATGACAAAGTCATCACACTGTATGTTTCTGATAAGTACGATGCTTTCCAATTCTCAAAACCATCATATTATATAAAAAATAAAATAAAACAATTATATTAACAGTCTTTGATAGAAATTGCTAGGAAACGAAATGAAATGACGCATTCAAGGTTAATTTGTAAAGGCCATTGAACGTTTGACGACACTAGATTAGTTGCCTATAACACAAAGAAAAGAACTGATATTCAAAAAATGAACTGGCGCAAAAAAGGCAAGGCTTCACTGTATTTTTGTTGTTAATCAGCTTTTGCTTGCTTTGTCGTGAAATTTATAAGCGTATCGAGAGACCGGCGCCAGAAAAGGGAAGAGTTGGGGAGGATTATGGTATAACCATCATATTTTCACTACTATATTTTATAAATAGAAATAACGTAGACATATACTCACACTCCTCTATGTATAGTTTTTTTTTTCTGTACTTGACTCCGTGCATTGATAATTTTATAATGAAAAAATCCAGTACTCATTTGCCTGAGCCTTATCATAATTAAACCCAGGACCACTCGGTCGCACGCCACGTGCTTGATTTTCAGGACAAACGTAAGAGCCAGTGTATATTCGCATATTATTTCTTTGACAACAATTTTGTATTAATGGAAATTCATTTATGATAGACCAAATATCTGGTTCAAAACTGAGCGCCTGTGTATTGTTTATATTAGCGCATACGAATGTGTCCCATTTGTGTGTCTCATTACGGGATAGTGATTGGATATTAGCTCCTAAAGCCTGGCGAACTGTATTGCAATAGAAATTATTTACAGTAATACTGTGATGAAATCATCCATAAGCTTAGTAATGAGCAATTAATTCACCTGCAATTTCTAACAATACGTGCTTGATAGAATGCGTGATTAGCCGAACAGTCTATAGAAATACTGTCACAACAGCGGATTCAAAACTCAGATAGATTACCAAATTATTATTCAATGTCATCACACTTAACTATAAAGGAAAACAACGTGAATACTAATATCACATTTTTTTTTCACTTTCATATTTATAAAATTGTTGAATCAAATTATACGGTATTTGATATGAAGATAGGAAGGAACTCAGAGAACGACATTCTCTATTTTTATACTAACTGGCGCTACGGCAAGGTTGGTCCCTATTCATCATTAACCTATATTAGTGCCACTGCTAGGCACGAGCCTCCACTACAACTGAGAGGGTTTAGGCAATAGTCCACCATGTCGGCCTAGTCTGGGTTATACACCTAAGAAATTCCTAAGGCCTTCTAGAGGTGCAGGCTTCCGCACGATGTTTTCCCTCACTGTTAAATTATGTGACAAATCATTGTGAATACACACATAACTTCGAAAAGTCAGAGGTTTGAGGAAAATTTGAATTTGAGATTTTTTTTGACCGTCGAGATTCTTGACCGCGTGCCTACACCTCAAGGCCATCACGACCTGCTGTTCCCTGTAGCTGTAATTTCAAAATCCATCCACCAGTGTAAATTAAATAACAATTCAAACGCCACAATATAATTGAAAAAATAAACACTAATGACCTGTAATGACTCAGGCCGCATGCAATGTTCGCGTCAGTTACATTTCTATACCTACACTATTAGGTTTCCCGCGACACAGACACGTTTCCTGCATTTAATTGAATTTCCTAGAGCCATGGCCCTGTCGGCGGCACGATCTAATTATGCTCTTATAATGAAGATGGTGATGATACGATGCAGTTCATTGAACGTTTTACTCGCTTATGTGTTTCCTGTTGGAAGCCTCGCGCGTAATGTATATCGATTCTGCGTGTTGGAACGTCTCATATTGCTTTATTCGGTATCTAGGGGCACTGTCACATAATTTGACTAAGGTGTAGTTAGTGAAGTTAGGCCTCATAAAGTTAGGGCATTTGGAGTTAGAAGCTTAATTCCATATGAGATTTCGAAACTTATTGCGAGTCATATGGTCGGATATAATTTTCGGAATCTGGGCAGTTATTATAAAACCGTCTGTTTTTCACAAGAAATGTCTTGCCTTTTTTGAAGTTATACTTCTTTTGGCGCGTTAGGGAAAAATGATGAGAGTGATTTTTTACGATGCGCGCGCACACCGACACCAAAAAGTTATTCAGAAAAAGTTTGTTTTAAATTTTAAGAATGTAGAATAGTGACAGTAATAAAAATTTTAAGTAGTTTTGATTACGTCACGTACGGTCAAGACAGAGTCGAGAGAGGTATTTATTTAATTTTATTTATTTTAATTTAATCTGATTTTACTTTTAAAATTCTGCCCACGTCACGTGCCGTCAAGACCGAGTCGTGACGTCAGAATTAATTATAATTTTAATTTCTTTTATTTAAATTTATTACTTATATGATATGTACGTCACGCATGGTCAGGCTTAAATCGTTTTTAGTAATATAACTCGCCTCACCCCCCCCCCTCTGTCTAACTCCCTCAATTTTAATCGTAGGATACCCGAGTTTGGTATCATTGGAACCGGCGTGACGTAAGCTATCGATTGGCCCCATTGGAATCGGGAATTTCGTTCATCCTAATTTTAAGATTAAGTAAAAAACTTATTGAAGTTATTACGATGCGCGCGCACACTGTCATGAAAAACCGACACCATGAAGTTATTAAAATATTATTTTATAATATATTATTATATTATTTAAGAAAATATATATTTATGTATGAAGTATAACTTCTAACGCGTGTACATAAGTACACACACACACTTTTTTTTATACTTACTTTACTTTCATATAAAATAGACCGTGATTAGACCGTGACGTGTAAGACCGTGATCGAATACTAAAACAGGTATACTTACCTATGGTGATTACAAACACTTTGACGCTACAAAGACCCGCAATATTTTTTTTTATTGAGATTTTCTTATCAATATATCTTTTACCAGTCTTAATTTTTGATCACGGTCTGTTTATATTCTGTATATAATGTGAAAGTATTTTATATTTTCAGAAACTCCAAACGTTAAATTCTGTGATAAAAATAGCCCTCAAAATTGCCCACATCTTTCCGTCTAGCAAATTTCACTAAAGCAAACAAACAGGTTCCCATACCACGTCACATGCGAACGCAGTAGAATTCAATTTCCTGTGTAAAAATGTCCAGCGTAGCTCCGAGACTAAATCCAATAGTCCGCGTATTGACCGAGCGTTTTACATAAGATTAAGTATTGAAAAAGGGAAATAAAGCGAAGGGAAAAAACGTCAATTTCCCATTTCGCGTACGTACGATTATGGTGTCTTGCTTTATTTGTGAGTATTTGAATATGTTAGCTAGTTATTGCTTTTTGTGTGTGTGTGTGTGTTTTAATAAAAATATTTTTGTTATATATTATTTTGACTGCCTCGTGGTCTCGCGGTACAAGTATGTGCCGTGCGATCTAGAGGTCCTGGGTTCGATTCCCGGGTCGGGCAAAGTGTTATTGGGTTTTTCTATAAGGAAATTCTCGGTAACAGCACGAAAAACGGCAATAGGCTCGCCCCCTATTACGTGGGACTGATACATACTTGGCGAAATGTGGGTGCAGAAATGCACCTCTGCCTACCCCTTCGGGGAATACAGGCGTGAGTTTATGTATGTATGTGTATATATTATTTTGTGTTAGGAATGGAGGGTAGAAGAAATGATGGGTTGAATGTTGTACATCAATAAATTTTTATATCGTTACATAATCAAAATTATCGGTTTGCCTTTGCAGAGATCAGAGTATCTATAAGGCAGTGGATGTAAAGGCGTGGTTAAATTAGGTGCAATTACTTTGTTAAAGAAAAAAGTCGTAAAGAAAATTGCTTATCTAATCAATATCTGAAGATTTTCTTCCAATATTATGAGGACACAAACCCAGTTTAGTTGAAGATAATAGGAGAGGCCAACACCCAGTAAAGTAAGATAGAAAATAGACAATAAACATTAAATAGAAAACAGAAACATACAACAAAACTTTGCATAAGACATTACAAAGCACATGCCATCATTAAAGAGAATTATTACGAAACAAAAGACAATTTCAAAAATATTCTTCCTAATGCAATTTATATACCTACAATGGCAATGCATAGGATAAAGATCAAAGTTTTTCACTACACATCGCACAGCGAGGACCGTGGGTAATGGGGAACGATTTAAACGAACGATCCAGATCGAATAGCTCTTTCGGCTTTTAATGGATACAATTTGTTGTGGGATCGATGTACAGAGGACGCAGAATGAAGCATTAAATCACATATGTAATCTCGAAAGTCTTAGACGCTCGGGAAGCAATGTTTTATTAACATTTCCTTTGAACGAATTCGATCGAGGTCACGGGCACTTGAGAAGGAAATACGAAGTGATTACTACGCTTATATTTTTTATGAATTCGCTCTTTAAGTTTCGTACCTACTTTGGCGAGAACTGTAGGTATGTGTGATTTAGATGAGTATGTCAATGGGAATATGGGAATTTCATCTATATTATAAGGCAAAATAAATTCAGGATTCCGTGTTATCGTAACATAGGGAAATAATTGCAAGTATTATTTGGTTAAATGCGAGATTTTGATACTTTCTTCTCTTTATTGTAACATAATGGTACTAGTCTACATATATTCCTTTTTTGGAATATATGTAGATAAGGCTAATGATGTTTATTTTATTTTAATTATCACACTTTATTGTACACATACAGAAACGTGAATTAAGAATAAAATAAGTAAGAAAAAGAGTGGAACAAATGGTGTTCTTATCGCTGAATGCGATTTCTTCCAGACAACCGTAGGATGGACTGGAAAGTATAAGCAAAACAGAGCGGGTGGGTAGGTACATAATAATAATGTTGTTATTTGTTAGCTGTATTAATTCATTTTATAAAAAAAATGCTTTACAGGGTGACAAATATTGAAGACAAGAGAAATCTCTAAAAATTCTTAAAATAAAATTTCCCATGTTTTATGGACAATCATAAAATTATTTGAGCATGAGCCGTACATATAGTTGAACCAACACACCATCAGTACCTGGTCGATGACATACTTATACAATTTTATTGTCAACAATATGATTAATATTTGTATAGAAATTGATATATGACAATTATTGATATAATTTAATTATAATAAATAAATAGTAAGTTGATGAATGCGTCGTACCTCTGTCTCTTTCGGAATTCAGACGTTTTGTATATATGCTTTGAGTAAGTCGTGATGGCCTCGAGGTTTAGGCACGCGATCGAGAATCTCGACGGTCGCGGGTTCAAACCCCAGGCACACACCTCTAACTTTTCGAAGTTATGTGTGTATTCACAATAAATTATCACGTACTTTAACGGTGAAGGAATACATCGTGATGAAACCTGCACACCTAAAAGTTCTTAGGAATTTCTTAGGTGTGTAGTCCGCCAACCCGCACTAGGCCAGCGTGGTGGACTAAGGCCTAAACCCTCTCAATGGTAGAGGAGGCCCGTGCCCAGCAGTGGGACGTATATGGGCTGATGATGATGATTATTTCATCGGACAAATTATATGATAATATTAAAGTCGTTAAATACAATTCCCGACAAAAAATATTCACACATTAATCTATAATCTAAGACTTATAATCTCTATCGGCCAATAGAATAAAATATTAACACCAAGATGGACTTGCTTTATTTTTAAATTGGCACTTTATCCGAAGGTTTTACTGGATTTTCCAATATTTCTAAACTTTTCTTTTAGATACATATTTTATTGAGTAAACCTTAAGCTAATAGGCACTTTCGTCAATTTCTTATTCGGATAAGCTTCTTATCTTTTAGCCACGGAAAAGTAAATTCTCCTCCGCTACTTTTGCTTTTGTGTAATCATGTTATTGTTTTATTGACTGCTCTGTGGCAGTTCGTTTTCTGTGTGTTTCTGTGTCCTGAAGGCAAATATAGTGTACATTTTATTGTATATGAAAATAAAATTAACTGTTCAATGGTTTGTGGTAGAATTTATGCCATAAAAAAACAAAACTTGTAAAAAAAACAAGTCTCGCAACTCAGTTCTTCTGCCGTAAAAAGTTGCGAGATCCATGTGATACCAAGTCGATGAATTTATTCAGTCCCCGGTTAAAGGACCTTTTATCTTAAGTTATTATGCACTTGGCTTACCAGACAACATCTTATAGTGACCATATCAATATTAAAAATCTTTTATGTTTTAAATAAAACAGATTTGGCAATCGCATGAAAACACGATGGATATCACTTTTAGATAATGATAAAATATTTCATATTATATATTTATTTTAATGTTTCTTATTTCATGCATGTGGTTGAACCACCGCAATCATAAAACTAAGTTAGCGGCTGAAAAAATATTTTTTGTCCAGTTGCCTTGAATTTCTTGAGTGAAATGCAACTCTGCCTAACCCTTCGGGGAATACAGACGGGAGGTTATGTATGTATGTAGGACGGTATAATACCAAAAATACCTTCACTTCTATTGAAAAAACATATCTGAATATAATATTTCATTACAGCGTGGGTCTTAAACTCTTTAAGGTTGAATACTTGTGTTCGGTACAAACAAACATTTGTCTCTGGGTAGCGATTAATTTGGCATAAATTTATTTGTCGCTCATTTTTCAGCTGTCACATTTGTCAAATATAATAAATAAAAATGTAATTATAATTAAAAATTATCATATAAAAAAAAATTACATTTCGTGTTGCTGAGGAAGTTTCTTGCCGTTTCTTCTCCACAGCGATAACACGTTTCAAAGCGGCAATAGTTAAAAAAAACTTAATTGACGATTCAAAAGCACTTGTAAAAGTCTATTTGAATAGAGGTGATTTTGACTTTGACTAACTATAAATGAAACAGTCTTAAAAAATTACTACAGAAAAACATGTTACGAACAAAATGGTCTTAGACCTTGACTTCAATGAAATTGAAGGTTTCATTAAATTTCCCTATCTTCGTCATTGCCTATTGGATTTCAGTATCCAAGTATTTAAAATTGAAATTAGATGCTCTGTTCCGTCGTGTAGATTCTCTATACATTAAAAGGATGACCTTGGACTAAATAAACGATTATCTTAATTATTCGTTTACTAAGCGATTTTTAGATAAGATGTTCATAAATAAATTACAATATTTAATATAAATAAATTTGTTACTCCATTATAGCGATGTGATGAGATAAGGAATATCCTTTATATAGCGCTCCTTTTTTCTTGTCGTTTGTTGAGTTCGGTTTTAATGTGGTTTGCGTTCGGGAAGTCTTTGGTTCGATTGCTGAGTCAAGAAATGATATTAAGTTTTTTCATCACAAAATTATGAGTAGCAGTACTTGGCTTTAAAAAAGGCCTGTAGATTTGCCCCTCATTACGTGAGACTGGTGGATTATCGAATATAATAATAATAATAAAAACACCCAACAGTCACATATATAGTTCTACCCTACACTAGGATACTAGTCCTGTGCCGTGGGTATCAGAAACTACGAGAGACTTTTCGGTCTCACAAACACCCAGACCCGAAAAAAATATTTGTAGATCACACTAACATTTGTCTCGGTGCGGGGATCGATCCCGCGGCCTCTCGTTTCGCAAGCTGGTGTCTAGCCAACTGCGCCACGGGGCTGTAAAAAATACTCTCCCGCCATCAAAATTTAAAAACTTAAACCACCTAGTTTAAGCTCTTAAAAAAAAACTTTCGAAATAATATATTCATAACGCTTGTAACATTAATATTTGACTATGCCACTTTCAATGAACAAAAAACTAACCAAATTTTATAAGATCAAAATTAGAATATTACTTTATTTACCAAAGTATTATTTCACATTTATCATCAGTCCATATACGTCTGTCTAACATGGTTGCTCATATTTACTTTTGCCCAACCCGTTTTCCGATACAGGCATCAATGTGCATGTACATATGTATGTAAGTTAAGTTAACTTCGAAACACGCGTTACGCTTGTGGGACTACAAGCTTAATCTGTATTACGTAATAACCAGCCGTTTTATCCCCCATATCCCGTCATTACAACAGGCAGTTATACTTTACCAATTGCTCGTAAGGTATTGTTGTAGAAATTCGATTAAAAGTTGTGCGAAATGGTTATCTGAGAGGAGATGGGGCCCCTGTACCATAACTTCGCTTTGATGACTCAAGTTGGACTTATTGAGCCCTACAGTTATTCCCGATTGAAAATGTTGAATTTGACGCTTATGGGAATTGTTTATTGGGGGCAGATGGTGAGATTTTAATGGCTTATTTTTGTAGGCTCAGACTTGGTTTTCTATTTTGGTCACACATGATTGTTTCTCATCATCATAATCAGCCCATATACGTCCCACTGCTGGATGGAGAGAGACTGGATGGAGTGCGTGACTGAAGATATGAAAGAGAAAGGGGTGAATGAAGACATGACGGCTGATAGGGATGTTTGGAAGGATAAAACATACTGCGCCGACCCCAAATGAAATTGGGAGCTGGGCAAGGCAATGATGATACGTCCCACTGCTGGGCATGGGCATCCTACACAAGGTTGTTTTTCACTAGAAAGCAGATGGTGATATTTTAATGGGTTTTATGTGTGGGCTCAGATTTGGTTTGCTATTTTGGTCACACATTGACACTGACCGTGTTTTCCTGGTCTAAATAGAGAATCGATTAAAGAAAAATGCTTATGATTTTTTCTCACTAGACATGAATTTATGTCGAGAAATAAAAAGAAACCCGCAGAAAATTCTATAGCAAAATAATATATGGTTTCTGTGACATGATCAAAAAGCTAACTACATACTACTCCATACTATTGCTATTTGACAGCCGTGTAGCGCGTTGACTAGACACCAGCTTGCGAAAAGAGAGGCCGCGGGTTCGATCCCCGCACCGAGACAAATGTTTGTGTGATGCCCAAATATTTGTTTCTGGTCTGGATAATCGTGAGACCGACCACGACACAAGACTTGCATCTAAGTGTAGGGTCAGAACTTTGTAAATGACTGTTGTGTGTTTTTATTATGTTTATTATAGCTACCGCATATTTATTCTCTCCAAAGGTAATTTTGAAGTCCACGCAAAAGCCACAGGCAAAAGCTAGTAAAATTTTGTACGGATATAAGCTTTGAAAACGTACATAGTATGAAACCAGTAACAATGTAGCATGACGTCGTGCTACGACCACTAGCGTAACTTACGTAACAAGCTGAAATTTTATATCGCGCACTAACAACTAAAATCTCTTTGTATAAAACCGATTTGTAACCTCTAACATGCGTATAAATGTCGTTTGTACGTTCCGTTTGAACTAAACCGGCTCTTGTTCCCTCTATTTCCAATAATATTTGCATTTTTATTCCAATGAATTGTTCGTTGGATTTAAGAATTCACACGAGTTGTGTGGGATTTCGTGGGATTTGAGTTGAGCCTTTCCTTATTTTAAGATTACGTCATTCTTTACTTATTCTTCTGCAGCCTAAGATTTATCGGGAAGCCTTATTCCGCAGTCATTGTTTTATTCGCCTGTCGACCTCGTTGTTGCTGTAAGTACGAATTACATGAAAGGTAAGTACAAATTAATACTTGCAAATGAGTTTCTCCTCATAAAAGTTCAAAGAAGTATAAATTTGAAGTTTCGGGACAGACAGACACTACAAAATTATGGCGCAACTTCGGGACATCTTTTATAATTTAAATGGCAAATAATAACATTTTTTTCTCGTAATTTTTTTATTCTTTATAGATTATAATAGGTTGTATATAGTATTCTCGTAGTTTCAGAGTCAAATCGGATTTGCTTTCGAAATTTCTTCTTATATATTGTACAATACTTTATTGTGATATAAATTATGAGTTTTTAACGAACTAATTACTACTACAGGGTTGGGTTCAGAAAAAAAGTTATACCCTTTGATTGAAGAAATTTGTATATTTTAAACTAAAGAGTTACTAATCTTATATAGCCTGCATCTCAAAATCCTTTCTTAGGGGATGCCTACGTCATAGTAGCTTTAGGCACGCAAAGTCTCAGCCCGATCGGTTTAAAATTGGCAAAGTTTCATACAAACTTTCATCCCTTATTTTATCCCCTTGGGGGTAGAATTAATCAAAATCCTTTTTTAGCGGATGCCTACGTCATAAAATCTACCTGCATGCCAAATTTCAGCCCGATCCGTCCAGTGGTTTGGGCTGTGCGTTGATAGATCACTATGTCAGTCAGTCAGTCAGTCACCTAACACCTTTGAGTTATATACAATTATACATATATATAGATTGTGAGTTTTTAACGAACTAATTCCCCAAGTAAATGTTGAAACGTTAGTAATTCATACTTGTCCTTTATATAAACCCAAAAACTTATCTCTTTATATTTGTAACCCACTTTCAAAGGCTTAGAAAAACAACTTTCCCGCCCAACTATGAACGCGTACGAGAGCTGTTAAATGGATTAAACTCACTCAATTTAAAATTATTTAATACTGACTATTGTTTGAGTATACTTTAAACTGTCTGGATTTGTAAAACTTGTGAATATAATTAAGTATTTTTTGAGCTAATTTCGCTTCTTTTTGCCGCAGTGTAAATTGAGTTATGCTCATTTTCTTTTTAATATGTTGAAGCACTACAACTTAATGTCTTAGTTAAAAGATTTGAATTGAATACATTCATAACCTCACGCCTTTTTTTCCCCGAAGGGGTAGACAAAGGTGCATATATATTAAGATATTTTTTCCATATTGTAAATACTGTACAATAAACTTTTGTCAAATATAAGTATATTTTATTCATTTCGCCTATATGTGTCGGTTCTACGTAATAAGGGGCCAGCCTATTGAATTGTTTTAATTAGTTTAATTTTTGTATTGTTTCTAGATAAATAACATTTGCTCAATTCAATAAATTCAATTTTATAATTTATTTTATAAATATAAATTTAATGCTGAAAAAGACTCTACTAGCGACAAGTAGAGTCTTTCTATAGCTACAAAAGGGATAAACGCCAAAAAACTACACCGCGTGCCAAGATCGACAGCAGCACGCATAAAAGTTACTTGAAGCAAAAAAAGTCTAAGGATTCCTTGGTTGTCTTTCCCTACCAAATATATTTACATACATGAATATCCGACATTACGTACATTATCTTATGTTACATAAGCCCGAATTAGTTTTGTCGCTGTTATTGTAGTAAATAATATACATCGATAGTAGAAGATGTCCGTGCCCAGCAGTGGGACGTACATATAGTTGAACCAACACACCATCAGTACCTGGTCGATGACATACTTATACAATTTTAGTGTCAACAATATGATTAATATTTGTATAAAAATAGATATATGACAATTATTGATTTAATTTAATTATTATAAATAAATAGTAAGTTGATAGCTGCGTCGTACCTCTGTCTCATTCGGAATTCAGACGTAAATTTGTATATATGCTTTGAGTAAGTCGTGATGGCCTCGAGATTAAGGCGATAATATCGACGTTCGCGGGTTCAAACCCCAGGCACACACCTCTGACTTATCGAAGTATGTGTGTATTCACAAAGAATTATCGCGTACTTTAACGGTGAAAAAAAAACACCTGCACACCTAATAAGTTTTTAGGAATTTCTTAGGTGTGTAGTCCGCCAACCCACACTAGGCCAGCGTGGTGAACTAAAGCCTAAACCCTCTCAGTTGTAGAGGAGTCCAGCGGACGTATATGGGCTGATGATGACGATGATGTTTAGCATGAACATATATTTAAATGTATGTTATGTTGAGCTTCAAATTAACAAATTTTTCTTCCTCTAATGGACAAGTAATTGTACGTTCTGATGTAATCTATCCTCGCAGGACTTTGATTTCCAGTGAATTCGAATCGCGAAAGGAATTTATTAAAACCATAGTGAGGAAAATTAAGGCATTCAAAATATTTTATAAAAATATATAAAGTGTCGTAAATGTGTCTTGTTAAATGGATTCTGGCCAAAGAAACTTTGAGTTTATTTATGTATTGTGTTTAGATTTTATTGTTTCAAGATTATTTGTATTATTTGTACTGCGTGACAAATATCATCAGATGCCTATGTTTTTACTTTACTAAGACAGTAAATAAAAACCTCTCAGTCCATGAAAGAAAAACAAGTGAAACGTGACCTTTACGAAGGCAGCACGAGGGTTGAAAGCGCACAGCCGTACGGTATATCACGTACTAAATAAACACACTGTTTCAACTGTTTAGTTACACGATACCAAAATAACAGTACTTTCCAGCAACGAGGATTATATATTTCGTCACGTTTAACCACTAAAAGACACTGCATCAAGGTATTGATTGGCAGTGGTGTTTTTTTTTACCCAAATTTCCCCATCTTCATTTTTAAGTACCACGTAATACAGGCCAATTTATAACCGCTTTTCAAGCACAATTCCAAGCTGTTGCTAGTAAGAATTTTTTAATGCAAAAACATTGAATGTTTTGCCTGGCTCGGGAATCGAAGCAGCGAATATTCTTGGGCCGCGATACAACAAGACATTCAAATAAGACCGTATTTTCTAGTCATAGTATAACTGGGTTACGTCCACAACTTCATCGCTTTAATATTGATGTATAATAAAACAGTATTAGAGAAAAAAACCCTCAGGAACCTCATATTTTATCACCTAAAATAGTCTACAAAGTCCCACTTTTTATATTGTCACCGTTAAGTCGCCTTAACGGCTCTTGATCGGTTCGGTGATAACTTTAAAAAATCGTAGAGATATTTTTTTCTTACAGACATACGAGTACTTTGGGCGTCGAAAAAATTCGCGATCTCAAGAATTGAGAGGACTTTATTCGAGAAATCACATCTAGGAGGCTGCAGGTTCAAATCCCATACACTCCAACTTTTCCATGTGTTTTGTAGATTCTTAGTTAATGAATTACGTATATAAAACGCCAAAGGGATACATCGTGAGGAAACCTGTATAACTAAGCTTTAAAAAGTTTACTATTTCTGTGATGCTTCTCCGATCCATTTTAAAATATTAATTAATCACACAATGAAAAATTGAGAATGTCTAATACCCAAAATATATGACCATCCAACCTATCCTTCATTAGCTTATATTGAGTTAACCGTCGAGGATAATGATAATTAAGTTATTTTTTCCATATTGTAAATACTGTACAATAAACTTTTGTCAAATATAAGTATATTTTATCACAAGTAGGTATTAAACTCTCTCCTAGGTCCTTTTTTTAATTATTTAATAAAACACTTAAACACGCAACTTTTTTATCAAAGCAGTTAATCACTTGTAAGCTGAGTCAATGTACTGTATGAGACAAGGTTGTTTTAATAATTGAGAAAACCTGACCGCACCTAATGCATTAAATCCACGCTACTTGCGACACGACCCCGGTGACTTTCAAAAGTCACAATAATGATTATTAAAAAACGCTTGATTTGACCACCAGATTACATACAAAAAATCTGTTACTCTAATTAAACCTTTTTGGAACGCGAATAAAATATTTGATTAAAGACGACTTTTCTTAAAAATAAAGAAATGCAAATTCATATTATTTAGCGTTTTAATTAATAAAAATCAGTCGTTTCGTTAACCTTTAATTTTATTCCAAAACTGACACTGAGAATCGCGGAATACTAAATTGTTAATTATCTCGTAGCACCAGTGTAGCACTGCGCTAGTTCGTAACATCCGTAGCACGGCGTAGCATCTGGCTGTAGTCTATTTACCGAGCAGCTTTCTACGGGCGTAGCTTCATAATAAGTGCCGAGTCTTTAATTTATATTCGACTGGACCGTTCTAATTTTGACTTGTAAATCAACCCTTTATAAAGTTTCTGTAAAGGGAATTGAAGCGTACCGGGCCCAGGTCATCGTAATTATAGTTAGTTTTAAAGTAATATTTAAGATTATTTCAAAAAGTTGTGGAAATATAATAGTAAGATATGAAAAATATAGAAACATATTTTTGTTAAAGTTTACACATACAGAACGAAAAAGAGAAACAAAAAATATAAAACGTTTCTTTTTTTTAATGTACTAAAAATTAAATAAAACATAGTAACATTATATATAAATTTAAATTAAAAAAAAAGGAAAAAGTTACGATAACTTAACAAAGTTTACCAAGTTACACCATAAAAAATACAACACATACAACTGACCTTTACGCCTTATTACACGAGAATGTGGTTAAAAACACTCATGTTATCAACAGTTCGAGCACAACATAGAAGTCACACTTGACCATTTCACTTCATACACAACACGAAATAATATCTTACAACCGACGCGTCCGCTCGCGACCGCGATCGGCGCCAAACTGAATTCACTTCAGCCAGCGTTCTAAGTTTGAATTTCGTTCGGCACCCGTCGGTATAGCTCGGCTCTGTACGATTATTCAGAGCTTTGTGTAGCATCTCTCAGTGTCGGATGCATTTGTTATCTATGCAGTGGGTATAGAGTTATGCGATCGGAGACAGGCGGAACCGACCAATATCGTAAAACGTGTGCTCTTTGTTGGGAAATGCTTTTGGTTCTTTTGAGGTTTATTCTTTCAATATATTGTGTTTTATCATATTTGTGTCTTCGCTCGTATTGATATTGGAGTATATTCAAAGACGCGATACAATTTTACGGTTGCTTATTTAGATGGCGTAAGTGGATTTGTTTCTACCTTTTATTTACGAGGAATACTTTCAATAGATTTTATATAAAGTGCCACTTTGAGATTTGAAGGGGTTTCAAGTGATGAAAGTGTTTATTACGATCGGTTGCTACATTGCAAGATGATGCATTGACAGATTTCGTCAAAGCATTGTGGTGGTCGACATTTCGCTAGGTTTTGTATCAGTCCCACGTAATAGGTGGCGAGCCTATTGCCTTTTTGCGGGCACAATTCCAGACTTCGTGCTGCTGCTGAGAATTTCCTAATGGAAAAACCCAATAATACTTTTCCCGACCCGGGAATCGAACCCACGACATCTAGATCGCACGGCACATACTTGCGCCGCAAGACCACGAGGCAGTCAGATATATTCAGAGTATGCAGTATAAGTCTGCTGTCACATGAAGGCCTACCTTCACCAGAAAGAAATAATAATTTATAAACAGGGTGTTAACGGCAGGGTTGTTATTAACCCATAAACACGTCACTTCAATCAATACAATAATTATGGTTTAGTTTGTAAGTCCGAGGTCAAACTTTCTTTGGAGCACTCTATTCTGGTGGACCATTGAAAAGTTTAGTTTTCGACTTTATATCTACTAACTTAATCCTTTAGTCACTGTATACATTATCTAAATCAGGATAGTTTTCTTGGGTTCCGAACCAAAAACTGGTTTAAACGGAATCTTGTTTTTAACCTAAAAACATTTTCGACTAGAGATCAAAGACTTTAAACGATTTTAACACATATCAATTATTTTAAATGAAAACAACTCCGTCAACGGTTCAATCGGTTGATTGAACTGCTAAAAACATGAATACGAGTTCAGCTAAAATACGTTTGATAGCCCCGAGAGGTCGCGGGTTCAATCCGCGCTCGAGAAAAATGTTTGTGTGATCCGCAAATATTTGTATCGGGTCTGTTTGTGAGGCTGAAAAGTCTCCCGTAGGTTCTGATACCAACGAAACAAAACTAGTACCTTAATGTGGGGTCAGAACTATGTATGTGACTTTTGGGTGTATGTATGTAGAGACACGGCACCTAATACAATGGCACCTAATAGTACTAGTAGTATGGTTCTACACATAGTGTAGTGCCGTATAACGATCAATTGCCAATTGACGTAATCGTGCCGGCCTGATACTAACTGAATTTACACAGACTAATACAGCAATTGCAATCAACGCTTAAAACCTCAAATTAAATTATATATTTATACATACATACTGTAAAGTACTATATAAATGTGGGTATCAATAAAGAGTATCTATCTACATATAGTATATTAATGATAACAACCAAAGTAACAACCTATTCTGACCGATGGACTTTTGATTACGTCAAATCTTTTGTCAAATTAGATCGCATTGTCAAACTAATGTCTGACTAAATTACCAATTAGAGCGGAACCGCAACGAGAGGGTTCTATGCAGGGGTCATTGTTACAGATCGCGGTAAACACACCTTACACGAGACAGCCATTACGTCACTAGAGATTGATGACGTCACGGAAATTACCCATCATGCACTATTGAGCCGAGTTGCGTAGGTATTTCAAAGTGTTGTGGTTTGTGGCTTTTGTTGCATTGTCGACTTGACTTTGATACATAATTTCATACACTAACTACTCAAGGGGGTAGGTAGAGAAGTATCTAAATGCTCATTTTCTACAAGCTGTGCTTTATTTTCCACGAAAAAGGGGGTGAACCCTTTTTCGCTTTTCAGGTATATTTTCTGACTCGATGATACCACGTAGAGTTTCCGAATGTTACGACTCAACGGCACTGTTCGACCCGAAAGTCGAAACTAGGAGAGGTTTATTTACGGAACAGGGGGCGAGTCTCATGCCGTTTAGCACATTTCCAAACTCCGTAATGCTACTAGGAATTTCCTAATTAAAAACCCACTAACACTGCTCAGCCCGAGAATCAAACTCAGTACATCTAGAACACACACTTATCGTGGTTCTAACAAGGAAGACTTTTGCCAAGTACCTATGTATCAGTCCCACGTAATAGGGGGCGAGCCTATTGCCTTTTTTCGAACACATTTCCAGACTCCATGCTACTACTGAGAATTTCCTAATGGAAACCCAATAACACTTTGCCCGACCCGGGAATCGAACCCAGGATCTCTAGATCGAACGGCACATACTTGAGCTGCGAGACCACGAGGCAGTAAAAGTGCCACATGATAGGGGCCGAAATCGGATTATCAGCAATCTATTAATATCCTCAACTTTAATATACTTTTATTTACCTCCCTACGCACCCAGAAGTTACCTCATCAATACATGAAGCGGTGTCCAAGCCACGTTTAATTAAACTTACCTGTCACCGGTACGTTTCTTTCCCATTTTCACAGTACATTAGTCTGTGTCCTCGAATTTATACCGGCGATACATTATACAGTTTCTTGGAGCACAATAACGCGGGGTGCAGCGTGTGAGATATGGCCCGTGTCCGCAGATCGTTATTTATCCACCGACGTTCGCGACCGGAGTTTCGACTCTGTTAATGTTAAACATTTGTTAATGCTGCGTTGATTGGAATGCAGTTTTATTCCAGTCAGCTTTGGGTAAGAATGGCTATCGGAGTTGTTATCTCATTCCAGGATTAGACTTTGGATATCCAGTTAACATTCATCATCAGCATACACCTCACACTGCTGGGCACGGGCCTCCTTTACAATTGATAGGGTTTTAGGTTAGACCATGATGGTCTAGCTGGCCTAGTGCGGGTTGGCGGAATACACACCTAAGAAATTCTTAAGAACTTTTAGGTCTGCAGGTTTCCTCACGATGTTTTCCTTTACCATTAAAGTAAATATAATACGTACGTACCTGGGGTTTGAACCTGCAACCGCCGAGATTCTCGACAGTGGCGCCTAAACCTTGAGGCCATCACGACTTACTACAACTGGGTTTAAAACATAATGATCACAATTACCCACGCTGAAAGCGTACTGAAACAGAAACACATCGTTAAAAATCGTTTTTGTTCATTCGTGTGCAATTTATTACTTTAAACCGGCGCCGTTTGGGAACCGATTTGATTTTGAAATATTGGCTGTTATGTCGGTAATTTGCGACGAATCACCGCACGCTAGTGCTTTGTCTTGCACGGAGCAGTGCTTCCGACCCAGTGTTTCTGGATTTATATTTCTGTATTCCAGTATTTTGTTGAATTTTATTTAGTGATTTTTAGAAGTTATACTTCTTTTGGCGCGTTAGGGAAAAATTATGAGAGTAAATTTTTACGATGAGCGCGCACACCGTAACGAACCCCCCCCCCCCCCCCCATGAAGTTATGGAAAAAAAGTTTATATGTTTTAGATTTTAAAAATGAATAATAGTGACAGTAATAAAAAGTGATTGACATATTTATTAGTTGTCAAATATTTATGAGTGCGTTCAGAAATGTAATATGTTGTGTAAACTAAGAACTATGTATGTGACTGTTGGGCGTATCTATATACTTCTAAAGTGTGTACTTAATTTGTAGAATTATAAACATTTTGTGTATTTAATGCTGTCGATAATTGTGTGCTTATATTTTAAATTTGTGTTCTTTATGATCAAGTGACTCGACTGAGATATGCGCAGACCGAATATACTCTATTAGTAGAAAATATCCTATAGACAGTCACTTAGTAATTGCAGGTCTCTGATGCGATGACCGGGTCGCAAAAGTGCTTCTAGGTTTTCATTTGTCTCTTAATGGCAAAGTCTTATCCCCTATCATGGGACATGAAAACTAACAAAGCTTCAGTATACGAATAAACCTCTGCCTATCCCTCCAGTGTTAGAATTAAAACGTATTTGCAACCTGTGGCACTTAGTCTATGTGGATTATAAAAATACATGGTTAGGTATGGCGTTCGCGGTGTCAAGTACATTATATCCGCAATGCGTATATTCTACAAGTCTATTACTTCATCAATTGGTCATTAGAGACAAAAAATGAGTTATTGGTCGATTTATACAAGAAAAGTTTTTGTTTAGTAACATATGATGAGTTCATGAATAGAGGCTCTAAGATCCCTGTTGAGGCAAAAAAATATGTACATAATTAAAATATCAAATGAACACTCATTCTTAAAAATTATTTAATTCTTCAGAAATTTGTTTGTAACTAAAGCATGTGCAATTTATTTTTAAGAATGCTCCTAAAAACGTCAATAGGCTCGTCCACTGTTACGTAGCACTTAAAATGCAGCGCGAGAAATGAGAATGAAGAAATAGACCTATGCCTGCTCCTTCGGGGAAACAAGCGTCAGTGTATGTATATATATATATCGGTAAATTAAAACATACTTAATATCCATGATTATAAACTAGCTACAAACATTCGTAAACTCATTATTAAAACAAACAAAAAAACCCATTAAAAACACTGTCAACCCACGTTGAAGACGAAACAAAAAACATTCGCAATTTTCCACCTCGACAAACCGAGCAAAGTACACATTAAAAAAAAAACAAACAAATTGAAATAGCAAACAAATTGAAATAGCCCATTCACAACGCAACCTAGAAATCAAGTAGGATGAGCGTAACTAGCGCTTGGGTCAGTCGTTTCTCTTCAACTTTAGTTGGTGCGCGGCGTGTACCGCTAAATACAATGCAATACAGTTTGCGGCCAACATACTCGAGCGTAAATGTATGGCTTTAACAACGAAATAACTTTCAAAATATACCATATAGCAAATTGAATGCCTCGTGGTCTCGCGGTACAAGTATGTGCCGTGCGATCCAGAGGTCCTGGGTTCGATTCCCGGGTCGGGCAAAGTGTTATTGGGTTTTTCCATTAGGAAATTCTCGGTAACAGCACGGAGTCTGGAAATGTGCCCGAAAAACGGCAATAGGCTCGCCCCCTATTACGTGGCACTGATACATACTTGGCGAAATGTGGGTGCAGAAATGCACCTCTGCCTACCCCTTCGGGAAATACACGCGTGAGTTTATGTATGTATGTGTGTAATATCTCGTCAAGTTTGGATTGGAAATTAATATTTAAAGCCATGTTTTTATAATGAGTAATATAATAAGTGTGTAATTTGGTTTTAATACTACGTATGTACATCGCGAGCTGTCCTTCGTTTGGGGCAAACTATTTGGAAGGTGCAAAGACCGATGTTAGCTTTTATAAATTTCAGTGTAATAAAAAAAATCTGCGTTGGAAGTGTTGCATTATATCTTATGTGTATCTTATGCGACGGCCGTCGTCATGACTTAGTCTCACTTTTAAATTTTAAAGTCACATTATTCGGAAATCAAAAGAAACCCTAACCTTTTGGAGTCCAACGCAAATACAAATTTAAAAAGGTTGATACAAAATAAAACATCACTGTCCAACTGACAACTGTCTTATTGCCAAACAATAAAACTCAAATTCTGAGAATGAACGAAAACAAACCCATATCGGAGAAAGAGTTATTGGCTGCAATAAAAGACCTTTTAAGAAAGAATGGCCACTTAAACAAATTAACAGCTGAGGTACTTGTAGTTGTTTGAGCTTTTTACAAAATTGTTTCAGTTGGATACATTTTCTAAGTAGCGTGTAATTAAATAAATTGGTTTGGCTTTATATGTTTATGCATATAGCCCTCCGCACGTGGCTACCTAGCTGTTTTATATGAGAAGGTATTAGCACAATAATCAAATTATATTTAAGAGCGTTTACGCGGTTTTAGTGTAATTTGAGCAAAAACAGTACTTTTCGAACCCCTTAAATTTGATGAAAGACTCATCGCACAAACATGTAAATTGCCAATTATTCTAGGGAATATTGTCATCTAAATAGTTAGTGAAGAACATTTTAAGATTTTTGTGTAAATTTTGATGAATAATAAGATAACTGAACGAAGGTTTTCATAAATTCATTGTAGATGCTCAAAATTCAGGTTTATTTATAACATATTTAATCAAAATAAAATGTTGTTTAATAGGAAATATCTCCAAGCAAATAGTTAGTGAAAAATATTTTAAGATTTAGATCCCTTATTCAAGTAATAAAAAAATCTAGCCGCGCGGTGCGTAAAACCTCTTAAAAATAAATGGATCAATTATACATACATAAACTCACGCCTATATTCCCCGAAGGGGTAGGCAGAGGTGCATTTCTGCACCCACATTTCGCCAGGTATGTATCAGTTCCACGTAATAGGGGGCGAGCCTATTGCCTTTATTATTAATATTATACATTGGGATACCTTTCAACTAGTTTTAAACAACTTAAGAATTGCCGTTGTGTAGGTAAATATCAATAGCCAGCCCAACTCCTGTTACGCATAATTTGACAAAAAAACTACATAAATATGCTTATCTATAGATGTACCATTTTCATCACTTATAAAAACTATTTGAATTGGTTTAGTTACTTAAGCGTGAAATGTGACTGTTATCACACAGAGTATCAGAATTTCGCATTTATACTGTTAATCTAGAAGTAGTGATGGCCTTGAGGTTTGAGCATAGGGTAGATAATCTCGGCGGTCGCAGGTTCAAACCCCAGGCACACACCTCTGACATTTAGAAGTTATGTGTGTATTCATAATGAATTATCACGTACTTTAACGGTGAAGGAAAACATCGTGAGGAAACCTGTACACCTAAAAGTTCTTAGAAACTTAGGTGTGTAGTCCACCAACCCGCACTAGGCCAGCGTGGTGGACTAAGGCCTAAACCCTCTTAGTTTAAGAGGAGACCCATTGATGATGAATGTGATGATGAATGTTAGTCTAATAGTATGGTTGGTTTATTTTTCTAGATGCGAGCAAAGGTCACCGAAATCCTTCAGCACAGGCAGACAGCTGGAAACGAAACGCAGGGTCCACCACCTCCCACAGAAGAGGTGCTCTTAGTCAATGAACTGGTTAGGGAGTATTTAGAATGGAATGGCTACCTTTACACCGCATCAGTAATGGCTTCGGAGTCGGGGATGCCCGACATCAAGAGAAGCAGGACGGAGCTGTGCGCTGACGTCGGTGTGAGAGATGACGAGAGGTCTTCCACTTTACCGTTGTTGGCAAACATCGTCGCGGCTTACACAGAGCGCATAAAGCGGAAGATTAATAAGAGCAAAAAGGAGTCTTGTTGATTATGATTTTGAGGACTTTTTTCTTTTGGAATATTAATTGAATAAAAAAATTAATTTAATAATCCAACTATAGCCACTTAAACCGGTTTTTTAGATGGAACAGGTAGAGACCAATGACTGAGTGAGTAGTTAAGGTAGGCGAGCTTATTACCACTTTCGTATAAAATAAAAAAATTCTATGCTCATAAAACCGCATTAAAGTCGAACTGGGCTTTGTAAAGTATAAAACACAAATAAAATAAGTACTACTGCTGGCCGTGGGCCTCCTCTAAAACTGAGAGGGATTAAGCCTTAGTCCAACACACTGGCCTGATCATTGTTGAGAATTTTTAGGTGTGCAGGTCCTTCCAATGTTTTCTTAAACCTTTAAATTGTGTAATTACTAATATCGTTTGAATTATGAATGACATCATTAAGCGTTTTTATTATATAACTGCACCAGATTGTACGATAAACCTACAACCTAAATATTCCAAATGCTTCGCGAGCCCGACCTTAAGAAGCATGGCTCCAACTCTCGCTAAAAATATAACGTTAGATGTTGTACAGCATTTATTGCGTTAATTATGCAAGACATTAGTAAGTCGGCTCATTTATAATGCACGTAGGTAATGAGCGGAAAATGTTAAAGTACACGAAACTTATTACGTGGCCTATGTATGAACTGAAGTTTGTAGTTTGCTGTATCTTAATGGCCATGGTTTTAACTGGCAAAAACTCAAGATGCTAGTGCAGTCATTTTGTAGGACCCAATTGGAGAAAAAAAAATTCGAAAAAATTTAGTCTAATAAATTTACGATTTACTAACGAGTTTTTCCACTAGCAAATTATATTATACAATACTTATTACGCGAAGTCTTAAAGTATGCTCAAAACCTCAACCACTGTGAGATGGGACTTACAAGAACAAAAAAGACGTGTTAAATCAAAGAAAAAAAAACAACTTTTAAAAGCAAAAGAAAGCGCTCATTGATTACAGACTTTCCCTATAAGGCTCAACATATTTTTTTTTAATTCAAAATACGATTAATTGCGAATATGTAAAAGAAATACGTCCGCGAAGAAGCAACTTACTAATAAACATTGGGGACAAAGTCTCGTGACACATGAGTGGCCATCTGGAAAATTATGTGGTCTTTTTCGCTGTACCTACACGCACCAGAATAATGTTGGACTTTTGCTTATCTTATTTACATCTTGATTTTTGTGAGAATAATAGTCATACTATTATGTAAATTCAACTTAATAGTCTATTTAAGATGTAATCGTGATGGCTTTGAGGTTTAGGAACGCGGTCGAGAATCTCGACGGTCGCGGGTTCAAATCCCAGGCAGAGGTGTGTACCTCTGACTTTTCGAAGTTATGTTTGTATTCACAAAGAATCATCACGTAGGTACGGTAGGTACGGTAACGGTGAAGGAAAACATCGTGATGAAACCTGCACACCTAAAAGTTTTTTAGGTATGTAGTCCGCCAACCCGCCCTAGGCCAGCGTGGTGGACTAAGGCCTAAACCCACAATAGATTCATCATCATTCATGATCAGCTCATATACGTCCCACTGCTGGGCAGGGGCCTCCTCTACAACTGAGACGGCTTAGTTCATTATGAGTGTATTTAATATTATGTTTTCATTGAAAAAATAATCTGAGAACACCAATCGTTATACTACCTAGAATTATTTTAAGCGAACGTTTCTAAAATCCTGAACAATCAGAAGTAAGATTTATCGACATTGAACGTCCAACCAGACCGCAAGTGAACCAGCGATTAGCCGTCAAAACGGAGCGCGATATAAATCGCTTTGGATTGTTTTAGTTCCCCCAGGGCGCGCGTTGGCTCACATCAAAATGGCGGTGACACACTGACATTTTTTATTAAAACTTTTTCCGCAAGTTAGTCTATGGTTTTTATGCCATGCGGACTGTAAACGAGCAAGCGGGCTTCCTATCTTTAATCGAAATTGTAGCAAACAGAACAATAGGGTAAAAGTGAAGAAAATTAAGCGTTGGGTATGATAATGAAGTTTTTTATAAACAGTAGGCCCTTTAGTCTAAGGAGGTCGTTGCAGTATTGGCTTATCGTGTAGCGAAAAGGCTTCTAAGTCCATGAAGATAAAACAAAATAATTCTGAATAAAGTTATACAGACCATGATTAATATTATGCTCTAGACTCCAGATAGTGAGAAATTGACTGCTATTGTTCCTGCGGTATTAATATTATGAAATTGTGTACTTAAATAATGTTATAACGTGGAACATAGCTGCGTGGGTTTAGGAAAAAGAGCTTTCTATTTTGCTTTTAGAAAATACTGCGAACGTAAACTGATTTGTACAACCATCATCAGTCTATATATTTATGTACATACGTCCCACTGCTGGGCACTCATCTACTACTGAGAGGGGTTAGGCTTTAGTCCACTACGCTGGCCTAGTGCACTTTGGTAGACTACACACCAAATTTCTAAATTTCTAAGTACATTTAGGGTGTGCAAGTTTCCTCACGACGTTTCACTTCACCGTTAAAGAACATGATAATTTATTGTGAATACACACATAACTCCAAAAAGTCAGAGGTGTCTGCCTGGTGTTTGAACCCGCGACCGCCGAGTATCTCGACCGCGTGCCTAAACCTCTCGGCTATGACAACTTATACGATTACAGTGAGCAAATTAAAAATACATTATATGTCCTTAGTCAGAGTTTATTACGTCACGAGTATAATTACGCGTCGCATGATTGAAGGTCGGCAGCGGTGTCCAAAATTAGCACTTAGCTGGCTAGACGCTAGCTTTGCGGTCACACTAAGTCGTATTGGGCCATTTGGCGCGTACATTAGCAAGTAACTATGTCAAGATTGTGGGTATTGAGATATATGCAAATAGAGAACGTAATGTATTCGTTTGGAGTTTAATGGGTGCTTCGTAATAGTCGTCGGCCAGTGTATGTTTTGTCCTCAATAATGTTAATTTATTTATTTATATAGCACAACCACATCACATATATTAATACAATTATAATTAATGACATTTGCTTAGGTACTACGTCTGATATACATGACACTTAAGGTGTGCATAGCGTTCTCCGAAAAGTACAAGTATAACAATAAAAATAAAAAAAAATTAACAACTAAAAAGTAATTTACAATTTCGTAACTAATAAAATAAATTAAAAATAACAATAAAAAAGTAACAAATAACAAAAATATAAAAAAATTGTATGAGAAAAAAAAAACAAAAAAGAGTAAGTGCTAATTCTGCTGACAACATTGCTCCAATATTATTTTCTTAAAAGTGCGTGAGGTATTGTAAAAGATGTCAATACTGGGTATGTGAGATTGTATTGAATTGTATCGATGAAGGATTCTGTGCAAAGGTGACTGAAGACCTAAATTAGTCTTTGCTACTGGAGGATAAAATTAATAGTTAATTCTTGAAGGAAATTGACTGAGACTTCTCGATCGCAAATTTTCTTTATGCCGGATCAACGAGGAGTTCTACCTACCGAACAAATAAACACCTATAATAAAAATATAAAAAAAAATACAGGTATTTGTCCGCCATTCCGGATAAAATTATAAATCTAAACATTAATACTTGATCTACTACTTAAAAGATTTTAAGGAGTATTATCTATGCTTCCTCGACTGCCTTGTGGTCTCGCGGTACAAGTGCGCCGTGCGATCTAGAGGTCCTGGGTTCGATTCCCAGGTCGGGCAAAGTGTTATTGGGTTTTTCCATTAAAACGGCAATAGGCTCGCCCCCTATTACGTGGTACTGATACATACTTGGCGAAATGTGGGTGCAGAAATGCACCTCTGCCTACCCCTTCGGGGAATACAGGCGTGAGTTTATGTATGTATGTATGTATCTATGCTTAAAAAAATTGGGCCCCCAGCCGCCTTAGTCCAGCGTGGTGGAATAAGGCATAGTCTACTTCGATAGTACAAGCAGATCTGCCCTGCAGAGTGTCATATTGTATGTGTCACGTTGTATTTTTCTAAAAAAAATGCGTCGTTTAAAAAACGTATTAAATTAACAAAATTTTCAATTAAAATTAATAACAGTCTATCCATCAGTGTTTTACTCCGAAATTACTGAAATACTAGACTAAGGTATAGCTATTTATCAAATTAACTGGGGAATTAATTAAATCACTTAAGCGAATGAAAGCCGCTTCAAACACACTGTGCGTGGCCCTTAGACTTTGACTACATAATACATAGCTATTTGCCATTGATTGATTAGCTTAAAGCAAATTAATGAGGGCCCTACCCTTTATCAACTAGGAGCTGTAATATTGAAAGCGGGGTTAATTGAAGCAGTAAATTTAAATTAATTCATTGAGATCATGTATTTAATTAAAGTTTTAAAAAAATCTGCCTCGTGGTCTCGCGGCATAAGTATGTGCCGTGCAATCTAGACCTCTGTCCCAGGACCGGGTTCGATTCCCGGGTCGGGCAAAGTGCTATTGGGTTTTCCCAATACGAAATTCTCAGTAGCAGCACGGAGTCGGAATTGTTCCCGAAAAACGGCACTAGGCTCGTCCCCTATTACGTGGGACTGATACATACGTAGCGAAATGTAGGTGCAGAAATGCACCTCTGCCTAATCCTTCGGGGAATACAGGCGTGAGGTAAATGTATGTTTAAAAATATCTGAATAGTTTGTCCTGAGGCATACGTGTGGATGGTGCGATCTAGATTCCGGATCGGGAGAATAAGTTTTACTCATTATAATTTCTCAGTTTTAGCAAGAATGATAATCAAATCATAGAAGTGAGAGAAAGAATGTAAGCACTCAATGACGAAGGACTCCTGTCGAAACGTAGACGTAGAAATACATATCTGCCTACTATTCTAGGATTAGTTTAGGAGCGTGAGTGGGTGTGTTTTTGTATTTAAAATTAAATGTATATAATTTATATACATATAGGCGCCTAATTATACAGGTTGTAGTTATACCTATGGTTGTTATGTAAACTTCAATTTTTTTATTTTTGTCGATTCGAGATTTTTTTTGTAATCACTTTAGCTATTACCTGCCTTAGCTTCCGATCACGGTCGGAATACAATCAGGCCCATTAGCACTTGCTTCCCTATTAAAGATTAAACTAAGTTTCCTATACAGAGATAATACGTAATTCACATTGTTATAAATTGCTATACTTATCGCTTAAGGCCATTGAAAATGGGCAGAAAAGGCTACAGTAAATAAACTACATTCTGATATAAATCATTCCATAGCATCAGAGTCCTAACAAAAATATCTCCAAAAGTGACTTAAGCCTACATTAGAAGCTTATTATTAAAATACAGTTTATCCACGTATATCTTTTACCTCAACTATCGTTAATAAAGTGTACAACCGCGGCCATATCTCGCTACTTTACGTAATCAATCTTCCGCCAGCGAGATGCCTTCCTGTGTATGTGAACCGAATTAGTATTAGCAATTGTGACGGTAATAAATGATCATTGCCTTTATAACATGTAATGGACGGCAACTTTGCAGGGATGTATTAAAGTTTCGCCTGTGAGCTCATGCGATTTTAAACAACCCGACACATCGCTGATTAAACGACCCTTATATCGTTCATCATCAGCCCATATACTTCCCACTGCTGGGCAAGGGCCTCCTCTGCAACTGAGAGGGTTTATGCCCAAGTTCACCACGCTGCCCTAGTGCGTGGCAGACACATCCAAGAAATGCCTAAAAACTTTTATATGTGCAGGTTTCCTCACGATGTTTTCCTTCGCCGTTAAAATACACGATAATTCATTCTGAAAACATCTCTTCGAAAAGTCAGAGGTGTGTGCCTGGGGTTTAATTGTATTGCCTAATGGTCTCGCGGCTTATATTATTTATTTATGAGATATTTCTATTAGAAAATTCTCAGTAGCACCACTGAGTCTGGAAATGTGCACGAAAAACGGAAGAAGTCTCGTTCCCTTATGACATTACATTATGACCCTTATTGGGTTCAGAAATGCACCTCTTCCTACCCCATCGGGGAATAAATACAAGCTATGTATGTATGTAAATATGGTGTTAATCTATACACTAATGATACGTTACGCCTAATTAACCACAATAAATGACACAATTTCGAAAAGATTGTGGTTTGTGCATTATATTAGAATCCGCGACATATCTCATCGAAACCCGGTCCGTTTCGCGTTTCTTCTATCTATAAATAGCAAACTACATTATCTAAACCCCACGGTCTCGGATAACCAAAGTTTGCTTTCGCCTTAAAAGCAATTTATCTAAATATCGCGATCTTCATTTTTTCAACTCGGCAAAAGTAATTCGGAAATATCTTCAAGGAATGAAATGTTTGAGAGGCACTTAAAAGTTATTTTCTAACGCCTTTGGATTTTGGCCAAGTCTGCGCCGTTGACTGTGCTAACAAACGTGACAAAGCATGACTTCCTTCAGCTAAACTTGTACAAGTTTGACAATGTACATTATTTTCAAATTGAGTAGATCAATAAAAAATTACAGGGTTCAGGAAGTGTCACACACAAGAGATTAAAGCGACATGATGTCCCTACGCTGGTTGCTAGATTTGATTAAAGAACACTGAGTAGTTCTTTGTGCTCGTATTGACATAATCGCAATTTAATAACAACTGATTGGCTTATTGTGTCAACACAGATCGCCAAGTTGCAGATATACAAAAAAAAAAAAAGTAGATCAATGCACAAAAGTTTAGGAAGTCTTTTCTAACTGATAAAATATCTTAATAGATTATTTTACGAGGAGCTTATGTTCTATAAAGGTGTTGGTACTATATAATACCAAGACCTGAGTAAAAACCTAAACTCAAAAGTAAAGACCTAAGTCTTTGTTTAGAGGAACATACATGCAATGCAACACTTATATCCTGTAGAAGTATAAGATGTTAGGCTGTGATGTATTTTCACACCCACATTTCGCTAAGCATGTTATCATCATCAGCCCATATACGTCCCACTGCTGGGCACTTAGTCCACCACGCTGGCCTAGTGCGGGTTGGCGGACTACACACCTAATAAATTCCTAAGAACTTTTTTAGGTGTGCAGGTTTCATCACGATGTTTTCCTTCACCGTTAAAGCGAGTGATAATTCATTGTGAATACACACATAACTCCGAAAAGTCAGAGATGTGTGCCTGGGGTTTGAACCCGCGACCATCGAGATTCTCGACCGCGCGCCTAAACCTCGAGGCCATCACTCCTTCAAGCATGTTATGCGGTCGAACTAAAACCTAAAACCTCTCAGTTGTAGAGGAGGCCCGTGCCTAACAGTGGGACGTATATGGGCTGATGATGATGATGATGTTATAAGTACCATTTAATGAAGGTTGACCCTATTGCCTTTTTAAAGGCACATTGGCATACTCCGTGCTACTACTAACCGAATGACATCCAAAACTACTGAACCAAGTCACAATCGCAAGTTACTTAGCGTTATTGCATTACATTGATTTTTCCCTTTTAAAAATCTAAGAGTGAACATCAGACAGTCAAAACATTTCAAATTCTCCGAAAATACCTCATAGTCCACTTGACAAGGGAAAATTATAAATCTTACGCAATATTTCTCTCCCCACGAACTGGGTCTGACTCCGTCACCGCTCAGCCTAATGGAGCGGAATCTCGGACTGTATTTGTGATTAAAAGGTCACTGCGCGTTGAGCTCGGCAGGTGATTGGCACTGGGACCTATTTACTTCACAGAACACGACGTTCAAAGTTGTCATTGTTACGTGTTCACTTTTATAATGTCCTGGTATATTCAGCTGCATTTCGTCCTTTCCTATCCGACTTCTTTGGGCGCTTACGAAGTTTTTTTTTATTACACTGGCATAACAAAGTGAGAATTACGCACCTGATAGTAAGCACAATATTGACTAAGCTTAGAAGCCCTTATAATGAAACTATTATAGATCAATCTCGTCTCCAACCTCTCGATATAGTTTAGTAGAGATTGGATCGTCCTCCATCTCACGGCAAAATCTAATCAGCGTGGTTTGATGCACGTGAGGCTAATCTCTCTAAGGTATTTAAAGATCAGTTGCTATTTGTTTATGTTTTTAGTATAATAATAATGAAATTGATAAATCAAGTTGCATAATAATCCGGTAAATTTCGTATTATTATTTCAGTGTCTTTGACGAAGTAATATAAATGTATTGTATGTAAATCAAGCGATCCACGCGAAAAAAAAAAATTAAGATCTTAGAAAGTTTAATATTTTAAATAAAATAAACAAATACAACCAACAGTAACATACAAACATAGTTCCCACTGTAAGATATATGTATGTACATATATCTTGTATCGTGGGTATAAGAAACTACTAGAGACTTTTCGGTCTCTCAAACAAATAATTGTGGATTACACAAACATTAGTCTCGGTGCGGAGATCGTACCCGCAGCCTCTCGTTTTGAAAGTTTGTGTCTAGCCAACTGCGCCACGCGGCTGTCAAATTTATTGTAGATTTTTAAGGATTGAAAGGTTTCTTGGTTACGTTAAAAAAACACTTGCGATAACGCCTACATATTTTTATCTACCCTTGTTTTGAGTAAAGTTCTCAGTAGAGTGAAATGCATTTTTTTTATTATAGTCCCACTGCTACTGGGCCGGGCCTCCTCTATCATTGAGAGGGTTTAGTCATTTTTTTATTAAAATAAACAAAAAATAACAATCAGCTAATAGGCTGTGATATTCCATACAACACTAACTCCAAAGTAATTCTTACAAACTGCGACTGAAGTAATACACATAAAATCGATCTACGGCCACTTAAACTCCCTTCGAAGTGAGCCATTCTACAATTTCACAATCGCTTTAGCAGCTATCCTCGTTCAAGTCGAACATCCTATTGTGGACCCGCCCATCTATTACCTGTAGTAATGAGTTGAACACAATGGTTCTTTGACGTCCAATGTCGAACTGATTTCACAGGATTTATCTTCGCTATCGTCTCTGTGTCATTGTTGTACAGTGATCGGATCGAGTGGCCATTTTTTAAATGGCGTCTCGATAAGCCAGGACGGTGTGACCACGCTACGGAATGCCGCGTTGAGTTACTAATAAATTTATATATCGGCGCAAAACCATAATGTGACGAGCTGCGTCATCGCTCCACGTGTTCTTGTTTTGCATAAACAAGGATGACTCACAACGGACGATCACCCCACTACAGTGTAATAACATTACGTGCGACAAACCACGTAATTGTTGCTTGTTCTAACTGAAAAAAATTGATTGAAGTTGATCGTTTAAATTACTTCTCAAAATGAATCCTCAAATAATAATGATGTCACTGCTATTCTTAACACATCTGGGCAAACGTGATCCGACATACATAAATTTGTCATTCAGACGTGGTGGCATTGAGGATAGGGCATCGCAAGTTCAACTCCCAGGCGCACAACTCTAAATTTAGAAGTTATGTATTTTAATATTTTCACGCATTTTAACGGTTAACTTCTGCAACCACGTTTCGCCAGGTGTGCTTAAAGTTTTACGTAAAAAGGGACATGCCTTAATCGTTTTTCGTGCACCGTTTTGGGAAATTTATTTGAAAACCCACAAAAACTTATCCGACCCGGAAACCGAAACCAGGAATTCTAGATCGGTTAGCACTTGTCGCGAAATCCTGAGGCACTCATACATGATACTGAGGTAAAAAAAGTGGTCAATAAACTTACGTGACTAAGAAATCTTAGTTTAACTAGCTAGCTCAATATCACGCGACTTGTCGCCACGTATACCAAGTGTACTCTCGCGTTTAGCTGAATCGGCTTTGGAACGCGAGCGGAAATTGGGTGAGCCGTCCAGTAACGGAATCGAACCTAATGATTGGGTATTGGCGGTGCGACTAATCAATGCTCCAGTGCGAAATTGGATTCTCGTGGAGGTTCCTATTGTTGAAAGGTAGGACTGCGACATTAGTGGGGATTGATTGAAGCCTTTTGACATATTTGCACTCACTTTCAATCGACAACTGGCGGCCCTTGAACAAATTAAACTCACCCTTAGAACGCAGGGGTTTGCTGATACGAGTAATTTAACCTCTTAAAGGTCTATTGAGTAGTGATGTATGTTACAATGAGGCTGAATGAGTAAGCCCGTTGTAAATGAAAAGGTAATTAATAGTTTACATCTATAATTGGCAATAACAGTAAGCCTTTACTTAAGATGAGGTTTTAGCGTAATGCTAACTAATGAAATTAAGCAGCAAACAAACGCAGAAACAAATTACGTCTTTTTACGGGAGTTGTCATCACGCTTCTTGTTAAAACAAAAATACCTAGAAAAACACATTTAAAATTGCAAACTTGCAAAGAGTTTTGATGTGCCACGCCACAATGTAATCTTACTATATTTTTCAATATAAATTAATAAGTATATCTGTTTTTGTCTGTCTCGTTGGTCTTGCGACATAATAGACGCGAGCGAGACATCTCGAGTTTGATTTCCAACATTTTATTTCGGTTTTCATTAGAAATGTTCTTAAAAAAATGGGCACTCCCATTTATTACGTGTAAGTTGAAAGCTAGCAAAGCGTGCTATTATATTGATCGGAGTTGTATTGTGTTGCTACTGTTTGTATCGTTATGACATGTATCGTTATGACATTTATCATGCAAAATTGAAACTATGTCAATTTAAAAATAAAAATATTGCTATTTCTATTAAAAAAAAATGACATTTCGTGTTGCTGAGGGAGTTTCTTGCCGTTTCTTCTCCACAGCGATAACACGTTTCGAAGCGGCAATAGTTTAGTATGAAATAGCTTAAAATTGACGATTCAAAAGAGCTTGTAACTGTACTATTTGAATAAAGATTAATTAGACTTTGACTTTAGTAGAAATAAAACTCTAGCTTTTGGCTATATAGAGGGAGACCTTCTCTTTCAGAATTCAGTAATTAGTCTATTCATCTTAAATCTTCACTCACAATCACAAATCGAAACATTTTTTTAAAACCAGCGTAATAAGACACATGAGACTATCTATCGGTCTTTATAAGGTTTAAATAAACAAGCGTCACTCGGGGTCCATGATGTAGGTCAACATGTGCTTCATATTTCAACAGTTATTAGCTTCGATGACTTATGCCTCTAACGACGACGCTTGGCCTACATTCTGAGTGATATTATGGGTAGATACTTTTGTAATCGATATTTCAATGCAGATGTTTAGTCATTTTAGAAGTTGCTAAACAAAGCGCTTGCCTTTCGTGTCATCCAAACTAATATTATAGTTGCCAAAGACTAAATTATCCAATTACTATATAATATAAAATGTAACAGAAATATTTGTTATTCACAATGAATTATTACGTACTTTAACCTTTTTTTTGAAAGTTCTTAGGAATTTCATGGGTAGTCCGCCAACTAGGCACTTTGTGGACAAAGGTCTAAGTCCTCTCAGTTGTAGAGGAGGACCGCTATTAAGGAGTGGAACGTTTACGGACTGATGATGACGTTCCACGGCTTCATAACTGAAACATTTCGATCAATTCTGGTACAAATATATATGGTACCTTAGAAGGTATAGACAATATTATACGTGAAGTTAGGTTAGACACCTTCTAAATATCAATGAAAGGCTACGATCATCCCTTACCAGTCGACAAAACTCTGCCCACTTAACGCAAACAAACTGTCGACTGGCAAGAAATAATTACGACGAGTGCAACAGTCCACAAAAATATTGTCTCCTTGATCTGAGTAAACACAGGTAATCTGGAATTACAATCCGAATGCGCCAAACTTGTATTTATTGAAAAAAAAACATGAAACTCAACCATAGCACGTCAAGGTATTTTCACTAATTACAAAATATTTGATTCAAAAAAACTTTTTAAACGAAACGTTATAAAATACTTTCACGTCAAGCAAAAAGTGCGACGCGGAACGCGAACAAGAATTTCGACTAATTTACTACGAAAATTCCAGAGATTTGGCTTGTCAAATTTCCGAGGGCCCGTGAATCGTAAGCGTACCTTATTCGTACCTACTTATAATTTATAACATGAATAATTTTAATTTAGTGGATATAAATGAAAATACACAGAATTATTTAAATAAGAGTTTATTTTTAGGAAGAGAAATATCGAATTAATGTTATATTCTCTACAACCTAAAAAATATCTGTTCTATTTTCGAGTACATTTAAATTGTACTAAGTTCTTTCAAGAGCCACACAATAGTAAGATCTGACTGGGGTAGGATTAGGCTGACTCGGCTACGAAGGTAAAACTGTCATGAAGAAAAATGACATAGAGTTTGCCAAGTGTGATCTAATTAGAGTGTCGGCCAGCAAAAAATGACTAAAAACCATCTCTTACTTGTCGACGCGTCTATGGTAGCCTAGCATATATCCTAATATGGGTCCCAATACCTAATTTTACAACTTACGGACTGTGGTGGTTCGACAGCCCCGTGGCGCAGTTGGCTAGACACCAGCTTGCGAAACGAGAGGCCGCGGGTTCGATCCCCGCACCGAGACAAATGTTCGTGTGATCCACAAATATTTGTTTCGGGTCTGGGTGTTTGTGAGACCGAAAAGTCTCTCGTAGTTCCTGATACCCACGATACAAGACTTGTATCTTAATGTGGGGTCAGAACTATGTATGTGACTGTTGGGTGTATTTGTTTATTTATTTATTAGGCTAGAATAATTGGGTAGAAAGTTGAATAATGTTTTTAGTAGTTACTTGCCAGCCGAATCTCTACCTGGTTCACACCGCACTTACAAACAAGTGCGGTGTTGGCATTCATCATCATCATCAGAAGCCTCTCTCACGTCCACTTCTGTAGGTACGCCTCTCTTATGGCACGCCACTGGGCTCGATCTTCGGCCCTCTTCATTCAACCGCTGCCAGCCTTACGAATATCGTCACCTCATCTAGCCAGAGGGCGTCCTACACTACATTGGACATTGATATTGTTCCGTGAAAATTTAAATTTAAATGTTGGGAAAAAATATATAGGTACTGTTTATTTTATGAATTATTTATAATCAAATTTTATGTAAAGTTCATTACAGCAAAAATATTTTTTTTATGGAGAAGAAAGCAACGGCTTTTAATAGTAAATTAATCAACATCCAACTAAACCCTCCTGAAGGCGATCTAGGTTTTAGATATTTAAAAGAGCTGGAGCTAAGCAAACGTAAAATCTTAGTAAATCTGTATTTCATTCATGCCTTTCACTTTAAAACTTAATTTTTATTTAATCTTCTTAACTTCCAATTCGTTGAATGGATTATTTTAAAAGCGCTTGGTTTTTTATAACTTATTTGCATTACATAATTAATAATGAATTACACTAAAATGATGGTATTTTTATATCGGCACGGTAAAGTAACCATAGAGCCTTCAGATACTATATTTAATTGGATTTAAAAATATATAAAAAAAATATATCCTAATGCACTCATCAAAATCACTATTTTAAGAATAACTAATAACAATTATGTTTATCAACCATAGACGATAAAGTTACGATACTCTATTTGAAACAGATTTCAATGGGACAAAAATGAAAACACGAATTCTTTGCTTAAGGACAATGTCTCGTATTCCATTGACGTGTAACGAAGCTGTAAACAAGATGATAAGGTTATAAATATACTTGTCCTTTCTGAGATATAAATAAAATCGCAGGATGACAACACAAAGCACATTATCGTTTATGCCCACGCTAGTATGTACTTATATCGTGTTGTATAGACATGACATTTCGTTTTTATGTTACTAATTGTTTCTCGACAAACTATAATCAATCATTTTATGACCCGAATTTGAGGTATTAAGGTTGATATTTGTAGATTGGAAATGATTCGCTTGTTTTCTAATTTGACATTTCACTAAAAATATATACCCAATCGTGCTCATAGTCATGAGGATGACATCGATGTAATAGCATCTTACTCATCATCATCGGCCCATATATAGGTACATTCCACTGCTGGGCACGGGCCTCCTCTGCAACTGAGAGGGTTTAGGCCTTAGTCCACCACGCTGGCCTAGTGTGGGTTGGCGGACTACACACCTAAGAAATTCTTAAGAACTTTTAGGTGTGCAGGTTTGCATCATTTAATGGGAAAAATGTCGTAATAAAATGTTTGATGCGTGACATACTACGGCGGAGTTTCTGCCTGATTTTATATACTTATCATGGTAATACTTTCGTATTCTTTAGCATTACCATCTGGATTTGTTCTCTCAAACACACGAGGCATATTTCTCTCATCTCATAATTGAGAATATTCTAGAAAGGTCCATTCTATCAAGTATCTAATGACGTAATCGGAACCGATCAGAATTCCGCTCTCATATATTCGGCCGAGTAAATTGTTGACGTCGGTCCCGGACGAGGTAATTAATTGTATTTTCTCCCAGACTCGGTGTGTGCGGTCACCAATTTTCTTATTTATCGGCTCCAATTCTCGCCCATTAGTCGGACAGCCGCGTTATTAAGTCTGTACACGACTAAGACAAATGGCGAGTATTTGAATGTTTCCGATTTGTCAACTTTCCTCCGGTTTCAAAAATGGACGATGAAAATAAAGCGTCTTTGAATTATGAATGGCTTTTACTGAGACTTTTTTTTTGATTTCCAAATGGCATTGGTATTAAATTTTTCAGACGTCGACAAATTAAATTATCTTTTATTTCTGGAAATAGACTCATCCGTAACATCATTTGATGTCGTGTTTTTTTCGATGTAAATTTCACTCGTTTCTAAAGCGAAAGTGAGAAGTAATCCTTAGGCATTTAGTCCACCTTCACATATTGTAAAAAGAGTAAATAAATATTGATGAGAAACTGCAATAGGCTCGCCCCCTATTGCGTGGGACTGATACACACTTGGCGAAATGTGGGTGCAGAATTGCAGTTTTGCCTACCCCTTCGGGCAATACAGGCGTGAGGTTATGTATGTATGTGATAAGATATTATTTACATCTATTACAAGCTTTCAGCTACAATATGCAATAATACGTACTAATATTTACGAAATATATTGCGTAGCCTCATATTTCTCTTTAAGTTGAACATAAGACACAGATATACAGGGCTGGGCATAATACATGCTTTGCTTTAATTGAAATACAAATTACAAAATACTGTATCGCAAGTAATTAAAATACGAAATACAAAATACATTTAAGTAAGGTATTTGAAATACAAAATACAGTATTTTAGCTATTTTTAATTGAAATACAAAATACAAATTACAAAATACAAAATAATGCATATTTATTTGTTTTGGAATAGTTTTTTTTTGAAGGCGGTTTTTGTTTTGTTATTGCAGGTCCTGATGAGCACAAACTTAATACTAAATGAAGGCTATATGTATTTTAATAAATGTATGTTGATGTTTTGCTGGTGGTAGGATATTCGTATCCGCCCGGATGGCGACCACCGTACACAGGGCGTAAAACCCGCCATAGTGGCACATGCAAGTGTGCCGCGTTCCGGGATCAGCCAGTGTATATCCGGTTTTCGGGGGGGCTTCAATCGTGGTGAAAGGATGACCGTGCCGGCAATTTTTTTGGCCGGTTTGTCGCGGTCGGTCCTTTGATCGCCATGATTGATAGTCCCCCAAACTTCTTCACAATAAGGTGAAGAGGTATTCGGCCGGCATGATTGTGTCGACCAACGGGAGACCATCATCTCTCGCTGGTCGGCACTTTTTCTGGACTCCATTGCGCTTACCATCAGGTGCAATGGGGTCACTTTGCCGTGCCAGAATAAAATAAAAAAAAAAAAAAAAAAAAAAAAAAAAAAAAAAGCCTCGAGTATTTGAAATACTAATTACAAAATACTTCGGCTTCACGTATTTGAAATACAAATTACAAATTACATTTTAAGAAAGTAATTAAAATACAAAATACGTATTTGTATTTCAATTACAAGTAATTCAAATACTGCCCAACCCTGCAGATATATAAATATCTTCGCTAACCATTCTGTAGCAATATATATGTATTTATGTAAATAACATTCCTAAGAGCTATTCATCAGTCATTTCTTAAGGATATCAAAGTTACCAAGCTAGCGTTACAGTAACGTAGTAATAAGACTTAAAGATCTTTTAACTGTCTAGGAGGTAGCACCGAGAAATGGGAATTATGTAAGCGAATATTAGGTAAATTGTAAAAGCGGTTCTGGGATGAGATTGCGAATGGAAGAAAATAATTTGTTTGTGCTTACGCAAAGGCATTATTGCTCAGAGCCACCTATTTGTCACAGCTTAAACTTCAGACATGCAATTTAATTTGTACTCGCTTTTATGTTTTATTTGTATTTTTAATTGCATTTATGATGAATATATAAACGTTTGTTTGTTCTTACTAATCATGCGGATTATGGAAATGTTACAGAATATTTTATCTCGAATAAAATCTTTTTAAAGAGAGTATAAATAAAATATCAGTGGCGGTACTTCCATGAAGCCCAAAAGCGTTACACGTTAATTTGTAATGTCTAATTTATAATTTTTTTATTGCGGGATCAGGATATTCTCATTTATATGTCAAATTGCTTCTATTAAATAAAGATTAAAACTTAAAGATTATATTATTCAGAATTTTGAAAGGCAAACTGGGCTTTTGGGCTTCTATGGAAGTACCACCACTGTAAAATTGAAATGAGTCATAATTTTTTCACTTTTTTTTAATAGTTTAAAAAATAAATAGGTAATAAATAAAAAATAAGTAGTTTTCATGCTAAATGCTACTTTTAAATTTAATCCATCGTAGATTCAAATAAAATCAAAGGTTGTCTGGAAGTCGCTTCGACTAAAATAAGTCAAGTCAAGCAGAAATTATCTGTAATTTTTCTCATCAGTTTTTACATATTAACAGGTCTATGAAATATATTAGGATTTTTTCTTCATTTTTCTCGGGTTTTAGAAAATGTGTGTCATGGAAAGCTGTGAATTATTTAGTTTGGGATAGTACCGCTATACAATTTATTGACGGTACAATGTATCGCAAATGTAAATTCAACTTACTACCTACTTATCTGTGGGTGTCCTTTTCGATTCCTACGTTAAACAAGATGTATTTTTTTTTTTCTTTCAAGGAAATTATTGCAAGGAAACTGCACACCTTGTTCTCCATTCTTAATTCTTTATATTATATTCTCCGTTCTTAGAGGAAAGTCTCGTGCAGTAGATCGTATATGTATGTATATGTATCAGTGGCGGTACTTCCATAGAAGCCCAAAAGCGTTACATGTTAATTTGTAACGTAATATAAAATAAGAGTTAAAGCTTAATGGTTATTAATTGGAATTTTGAAAGGCAAACTGGGCTTTTGGGCTTCTATGGAAGTACCACCACTGGTATGTATGTATGTGTATGGACTGATATAAACAAATATATATCCTTTTAATCTTATATAAACAATTTATCCCTACTAATATTACCTAACTAACAACAACATTCTCAATCAATTCAACGATCTCAAACGTCTGTAAAGCCATACACAATCAAATAACATTTAAAGCAGAGGCCGCAATTAGCCGAGGCCCAACAGGCCATGAACACACTCACCGAAATGAACAGGGGAAGTCGCCAATCAATACACACAGCTAACATGTTGATAGTTGATTAAGTAATACTTGGTGAGGTTGTGCGGATAATTAATTTGAGTCTCGGGACCGGAGCCAGTACCGGGTGACCGCAAATTGCCTAATTTATCGGCTGACTGCATCACAAGACGGGGTTGTGTTTCACTTTGTTTGAGTTTTACGATTACAGATGTTTAGTTATGCGTTGTTACATTGAGTCGATATCGTTGTGTTTGAGTGGTGTGCTAGACACAATGTAACAGTTAATAGCAGGGATGCCATTGACACGGCAATTGAGGTCAGTTGGAAAAAAAAGACATGGTACACGGAAGAACATTCATTGCCGTGTCATAAAACACGGCAATCAGATGATAAGAATTTCATGCATTTTGAAAAAAAAATGAAACACGGCATATTTCTCAATTTTATTAACAAAACACGGCAATTTGACAACCAAAAAACGCCAATCAATTTTTATTTTATGGCAACCCTGGTTAATAGATTATGTTTGGCAGTGGGGTTGGTTAAAAACAAAATGGTTACCAACTGACAGCCCTGTGGCGCAGTTGGCTAGACACCAGTTTGCGAAACGAGAGGCCGCGGGTTCGATCCCCGCACCGAGACAAATGTTTGTGTGATCCACAAATATTTCGGGTCTGGGTGTATGTGAGACCGAAAAGTCTCTGGTAGTTTCTAATACAAACTACACAAGACACGTATATCAATGTGGGATCAGAATTATGTATGTTACTGTTGAGTGTATTCATTTTATTTTATTCATGACACACTTCTGATTGCACATAAGATTCTGTCTCGAAGAACGTACCTGAAAAATTAATCATAAAAATATTTGTCTCAATACCTGAGTTGAATCCACAGTGTCTTGTTTCACGTGCTACTAAAAATGATTAAAAAATTATCAATATTGGTTTAATAAATGATATACATAAACGTGGTTTCTGGTAAAAGTTTAAATATGGCCAAATCATTCTCACGTTGTTAATAATTATCAATTTTATTTTTATGATGTTTAAAGCATGAAGATAGAACAAGTTTTGAACTTACTAGAATCCTTGTAAAGCCATAAGTATTGGTTACTTATTTATCGTCTTTTAAACAAAGATATATAAGCTCATAAAATTAAGTAATGTGTTTGCCGGAAGTGCACACTCGAGGTAGCTTACAATGAACGAACTTGCCAAAAGGTTACGAACATTGAGTTTAATAAAAGTTAAGTGCTGGCAATAAAATAAAAATAAACTACTGAGGTTCAATTCTTCCAACAATTCTTCGAAATATGCGATTTACGTGAAGGTTTATCTGAGAATATAAGAAAATTAATCCCAACAAAAAAGGATAGATGTATATTATCATGAATAGCCATTGAAGTGTGGCTTATACGAGTATAGTATAAAATTTTCGTTACCTTTATATAGGTAGGAAGCAGTGATGGCCTCGAGGTTAAGGCGCGCGGTCGAGAATTTCGGCGGTCGCAGGTTCAAACCCCAGGCACACACCTCTGACTTTTCGAAGTTATGTGTGTATTCACAATGAATTATCACTTGCTTTAACGGTGGAGGTAAACATCGTGATAAAACCTGCACACCTAAATAGTTCTTAGGTGTGTAGTCCGCCAACCCGCACTAGGTCAGCGTGGTGGACTATGGCCTTAACCTTCTCAGTTTTAGACGAGGCCCGTGCCCAGCAGCGGGACGTAGTTGGGCTGATGATGATGATGATGATGATGATGATTATATAGGTAAAATAATAATAAATATACAGTGTGTATAAAGACCGCGATAGATAACTAAGACGGGTAATAGGGTGATTACAAACAATTGACGCTATTAAAAATCCCGAATTTGTAACAAGATGTTTGTGATAAGGAAAACGTAATTTTTTTCGGGATATTTTTTAGCGTCAATCTAAATATATATAACTCAAAGGTGACTGACTGACATAGTGATCTATCAACGCACAGCCCAAACCACTGGACGGATCGGGCTGAAATTTGGCATGCAGGTAGATGTTATGACGTAGGCATCCGCTAAGAAAGGATTTTGATTAATTCTACCCCCAAGGGGATAAAATAGGGGATGTAAGTTTGTATGAAACTTTGTCAATTTTAAACCGATCGGGCTGAGACTGTGCATGCATTAAGCTACTATGACGCAGGCCAACCCTCTGCCCAACCCTGTAGTCTACGCGGACGAAGTCGCGAGCAAAAGCTAGTGAGTTTATAATCACCGTAATTATTACCTGTCTTCGATTTTTCAATCGCGGTCTTTTTACACTCAGTACATTTATTTTTGCATGTTTGTCCGTCTTTTATCATTTTTTCTTGCTTCTCAGTAAATATAGTCTTCTAAATTTGATATGGCAAAAATAATAACGCTACAATGCATTTAAATATATATTTAAATGACATCAACGATCATGAACAAAGCGACATCCAAATCGAGATTATCAATACCGATTATTAGGCTAAAATTTCAAACGCAAATGCACCTGACAGAATAATAGAGAGCCCTACTACAATCACGGCCGATATTGGCCACGCATTTTCAAACACAAGGATTGTATACAGAGACAAAGCAGTATAAAATCCAAAGCCGAACTCTAAGTGTAAACGGAATGCTTTATATTAACAACCGAATAGTTACGGCGATCACTAGTTGGTAGACTGAAGCTGGATTCCGTATCGGACTTGCAGAAAATGATCAAAGGGAAACGGCCACTTATTACCACACTTTGTGAACTCCTGTGTTGTTTGTATGGGTTTTGATCACGCGAATGTCAACTTTATTGCATGGTGATAAAGTGAATGGGCAGTTGGATGTATTAGCCTTGTCAGGTTCAGCCGTTTTGTTTGAGTTTCTTGCCGTCACACCGCACGGCTTTGCGGTTCGTGAATTATTTTTTGCGGCTCTGGATACCACTTTGTTAGAATTTCTATTTCACCGTGTTATGGATAAAGAATATGATTTGATAATTTTTTATGGACTTTAAATAATTCATCACTATTCAAAGTAACAAATCATTCACATTCTTTTAGTGCACCCATATTTCGCCTCGTATGTATCAGTCCCACGTAATAGGAGGCGAACCTATTGCCGTTTTATGGGCACATTTCCAGACTCCGTGCTGCTCTTGAGTATTTCCTAATGGGAAAACTCAATAACACTTTGCTGGACCCGAGAATCGAATCCGGGAATGAAATGTATAATACTTTCTTCGTCGCGAGCGACAGAAAAATACACACGTAAACAAGAAATCATAAAAGTGTGTTCTTGAACTTGAAACCAAGACCTCTTGTTTAGCAATCTACTCTGCATCTTACAGATCCATTTATATCTATAAATTACCGAGTAAAACACGTCCAAAATTACGATCACCAAGAAAGTCGGTGAGCCACTGAAATGGGGCGTAAGCACTTAGACCGGTGTTTACCTTTAACCGCGAGTGCCTTGAGTTATCCACTTTTTGTTCGCTCGAATGGACCGGTTGGTGTTAAACATAGGAGCGGCCGGGAAGTGTTCCTGCGAGTGTGGTTAGTGTGTTTGAGTTTAATACGGAAGTGTTGGACTATGAAATTGTTTCACACTTTACCTTTTAAGGAACGTCTGGAGTGTATGATCTTAATTTAGGTTGGGTCGTGCTGTTTCAGTATTGGGTTTTTAAAACGTATTTTTATCGCCTTGTGATGGCTTCTAGGGTTGGGTGCGTGGCCGAGACAAAATCAGTCGGGTATTGAAATCCCAATTGCTAAAGAATTTCCCATAAGAAAATAAATAATAAATAAATAAATACACCCAACAGTCACATACATAGTTCTGATCCCACACTAAGTACAAGTCTTGTGTCGTGGGTATCAGAAACTACGAGAGACTTTTCGGTCTCACAAACACCCAGACCCGAAACAAATATTTGTGGATCACACAAACATTTGTCTCGGTGCGGGGATCGAACCCGCGGACTCTCGTTTCGCAAGCTGGTGTCTAGCCAACTGCGCCACGGGGCTGTCAAAAATTCTTAGTAGCAACACGGAATCTGTGAATTTACACGAATGAATGTATGTAAAGTAACGTAAACATGAAAATGTACCTCTACCTATTCCTTTGGGGTAATGGCGCGAGTGTATATATTATTCAAAAATATATATGTCGCCGCGAATATTATTAAACTAATATTTAAGTTAACTTTAGAAATATTTAATTACCATTCATTGGTTAATTTAAATATCACCAAAAATCTGTTTATTCAATATAGTAATTTATAGATGTCTCATTAACGTAATTAAATAATCTTTTGATTTTATTAGTCTTTATGTTGACACTTGCTTGTTGAAATAAATCTAAAATAATTCTAATCAATAAAAAAATAAGATTTAAAAATATTAAAATTAATTTTCATGATTTGTGACATTATCAATTTGTTGTTAAAATACTTTGCTGATGACGTTCGCCAATGGAGGGGCGACCGAACCTTTATAAAGGCGAGTGTTGCGCGTGGAGCGCTCTCTCGCCGCTGGTATTGCGAAGGAAACATTGTGAGTAGAACCACTGTTGGTTTTATTAAAAATTATTTGTTGTTTGTGGTTGTGTTTGCTTATTTCGCTTTGATTATAATTCCCATAGTTTGCAATAAATCTAATTACAAATAGCAATCATAGTTACAAGCTAAATATTGCCGCATAATAAGTATTAGGCGTAATGTAGTAAAGCAGAGCCGATGACCAACCAAAGGTCAACGGTTCTGCGTTTTTTTAAATAACCGCCCTGGCTGATAATTGACATATATATTCATATAATGAGAACGTTATTATTATTCTGAGTCCCGTAGCGCAGTTGTGTAGGCTTGCGAAACGAGAGGCCGCGGGGTCGATCTCCGCACCAAGATAAAAGTTTACGTAATCCACAAATATTTATAAATTCTATCGTAGTTACTAATACTCATGACACAGGACATGTATCCTAGTGTGGGGTCAGAACTATGTATGTGACTGTTGGGTGTATTTAGCTATAACAGCGAGGTCGATTATGGCAACCTCTAAGTCCTAAAGAACCCCGTTTATTAGGAGTTAAAACAAAATATGTCATGTTAATATAAAATGCTGTAACATCACCTTCGTCCGCGATATTTATATTAAAATAGCAAATAAGAAAATACAAACGAAACTAGAACGCGTTTCCTGCGCATTCAAACAGCGCGACATATAATTTTATCTGCCTTTCTCTGAAAAAACATTGCAAATGCTTTGAAATGGCGCTGTATTGTCTTTTTGTCGTGTTCATATTTTAATGTTTCTACAACTCAACTCGTGTACGCTGGTTTGTGTAGGTGGTTATTGTGCAGGTTTAATATCTTCATTCATCATCATCATCATCATCAGCCTTAATACGTTCCACTGCTAGGCACGGGCCTCCTCTACAACTGAGAGGGTTTAGACCTTAGTCCACCACCCTGGCCTAGTGCGGGTTGGCGGACTACACACCTAAGAAATTCCTAAGAACTTTTAGGTGTGCAGGTTTTATCAAGATGTTTTCCTTCACCGTTAAAGCAAGTGATACCTAATTCATTGTGAATACACACATAACTTCGAAAAATCAGGGGTGTGTACCTGAGGTTTGAACCCGCCACCGCCGAGATTATAATACGATAATATCTTCATTGACATTTGTTATTGAAAAGGTCATTTTTATATTAAAAGAGAAAAGGTCACTACTGACAAACGAATTGACAGTTTCTATTCTGCACGATTAACATTAATGATTTATGCAAATATGTCGCTTTTACAGATCATTTATGCCACATTTATTATGTGCATAAATAAATGTTGCATAAATGTGTCGAATGTAGCAAAAAGTAAGTCGTGATTGCCTCGAGGTTTAGACGCGCGGTCGAGAATCACGGCGGTCACGGGTTCAAACCCCACGCACAGACCTCTGACTTTTCGAATGTATATGTGTATTCACAACGAATTATCACTTACTTTAACCTTGGTTGAAGGAAAACATCGTGATGGAACCGGCACACCTAAAAGTTCTTAGGAATTTCTTAGGTGTGTAGTCCGCCAACCCGTACTAGGCCAGCGTGGTGGACTAAGGCCTAAACCCTCTCAATGGTAGAGGAGGTCCGTGCTCAGCAGTGGGCCGTATATGGGCTGATGATGATAAAGAATATACCCGTGATTAAAATATACTGACACATAAATAATACTGCCTCGTGGTCTCGCGGTACAAGTATGTGCCGTGGGATCTAGAGGTCCTGGGTTCTATTCCCGGGTCGGGCAAAATGTTATTGGGTTTTTCTATTAGGAAATTCTCGGTAACAGCACGGATATATAGGCTAGCCACCTATTACGTGGGACTGATACATACTTGGCGAAATGTGGGTGCAGAGATGCACCTCTGCCTACCCCTTAAGGGAATACAGGCGTGAGTTTATGTATGTATGTATAAATAATAAGTGAAGTGAAAATGTTTTCCGCTCATAAATGAATACAAATTCTAAAGAACTCACTTGAATTGTACAAATATTCAGAATGTGCTTCAAACACTGATAATAGATGAAATTCTTAGTCTTCCGTATAAGAAGTATTTTAGAGGAGATATTTTATCAGGGAAAATCGCGTGCCTCTGCCCCTTCAATTCCAACAATGAGGGAAATGAATTAAGAGCGTTCGGGCCACTTGCCTCGACAATTGGAAGCAAAAGTAAAAATATATTATTCAAGAACGGAGGCACAATGTTACAGATGATTTTTTCTCACAAAGCCTATGTCAAAGCTCAATGGAGCCGTATATTTTTAGATGTTTGTGATGCGTACTCGATCTGATGTTAATTTGAAATTATGTTGATTTTCTTATCCTCTCGAGAAAATTGGATTTTCAAGCGTCAAATATTATTACATAATATATTCTGTTCAACAAAAGGTATTGGAAATATTAGGAGCAATTTTAATGGAAGATTTATTTTGAACACCTCGTGTTCGTTGGTCACTAGTGTGCGCCTAGTGATCTAAAGTTTCCAGGTTCGATTCGACAAAGTGTTGTTGCCAACCCGCACTTGGCCAGCTTGGTGGACTAAGGCCTAAACCGCCTCAGTTGTAGAGGAGGCCCGTGCCCAGCATTGGGACGTATATAGGCTGATGATAATGTTGTTGGGTCGTTCCAGTAATATTTTTTTACAGCAGTCTGGAAATGTGCCCGAAAAATGTCTATATACTCGCCCCCTATTACGGGGTGCATATACTCTGCGTACCCCTCAGGGATTGATTATGTGTGCGTGTTATCATGAGTATGTTTATCAGAAGTAACTCCTTTGCTGTCGCGTTTCGTATGACAAATGAGTTGACCGAACACACCTTCCATTTTGTTCCCTGCATTGTCCTATTTTTTTTACAAAGATGGTTATCTACTTTTAGAACAAATTGTTGCTCTTCTACAAAAATGTTGGTGTAAAAATTTCAATCCGCGTCATTGTTCTGGGTTTGTATTTTTAAATTTCCAAATGGAAAAACTCAATAACAATTAATCCGACCTGGGATCCCAACCCGGATTCTCTTACATGCGTTCCACTTATACCGCGGCACTAACAAAAATTGTACATAATGATATGATTGACATATTTATTATTTGATAACCGCTTATATCGACACCATACCCTTGCAGGGAATTTGTCGATTTAAGTGGCCATCAAACCAATAAATACATAATGACTGCCTTGGTGGTCTTGCGGCAAAAGTATGTGCCGTGCGATCTAGAGATCCTGGGTTCGATTCCCGGGTCGGGCAAAGTGTTATTGGGTTTTTCCGTTAGGAAATTCTCAATAGCAGCGCGGAGTCTGGAGTTGTGCCCGAAAAACTGCAATAGGCTCGCCTCCTATTACGTGGGACTGATATGTGGGCGAAATGTGGGCGCAAAAATGCACCTCTGCCTACCCCTTTGGGGTATACAGGCGTGAGGTTATGTATGTGCATACATAATGACACAATGAATTATCACTTGCTTTAACGGTGAAGGAAAACATCGTGATAAAACCTGCACACCTAAAAGTTCTTAGGAATTTCTTAGGTGTGTAGTCCGCCAACCCGCACTAGGCCAGCGTGGTGGACTAAGGCCTAAATCCTCTCAGTTGTAGAGGAGGCCCGTGCCCAGCAGTGGGACGTATTTGGGCTGATGATGATACATAATGACATAGGTATATTTTTGTTTCAGGACATTCCAAATAGTACTCAACTTTCAAAACTCCTACATATACATAAGTTCCAAAGCAAGCCAAATCCCCCCAGATAAACAAAAGGCCCGGCGCCGTAGATTGCGCGGAGTAACAGTTCACCTGTCCGGGTTTATTTAATTAAGAAATGTTTTCGCAGGGAGAAGCTACTGCGCCTCGGAGGACAATGAGAGCACGCTCAAATATTGCATTTTGTGTATAATACCACGTCACATCTAATCTTGTATGTATTTGTATAAAATATTTGTATAAAAAGGCAAGGTAAGGCCTGTTTTCTTGTATAAAACCTTTACTATGCAATAAGGAATGTCTGACGAAGTTATTAAAGGTCTTTTTATTCAGATATAATGATGATACTGGCAGTGGTAAATGCAGTTAGTTCTAAATAGAGAAATACCGCCCTTTGTAGCACACATAGTCTATAATAATATAGTTTTATTTTATTTCTGTTCTTGTGATGTCCAATTAAGCATATAAAATAAAAATAAAATAAATACAGTAAAATGAAAACGATTTCGATTATTTCTTACCCGCCAAGTCCAACACAACATTACTTTACATATCATTGTAACCATAACTGTTTCAAGCTGTCATCGTATATGGCGCAGATCGTTTCATAAACAGCTGGCTTTTTGGATTTTTCTATCCAATGACTCCAAATTCAAAAACATCATTCAGATTATGTCCGCCAACCCGTACTAGGCCAGCGTGGTGGACTAAGGTCTAAACCCTCTCAGTTGTAGAGGAGGCCTGTGCCCAGCAGTGGGACTGATAGACTAGGCTGATGATGATGATTCAGTTTATAATTCAAAAAACCGCCAAAAATTACAGCAAAGCACAATCATTTGCACGCCTGATAAGGTTGAATTACGTAACTGTAAGAAAAGCAGGTCGGTATTCCTTAGCCAACTCTTATCACCGAAGTCTGCACAGGTCGGCCCAGAGCATAGATTTGTATCTCTGCCAATGAATTCGCTAAGATCATATACAGTCTCGCCTCCATCTAGTTTGGCTTGGCGCCAGCGACACACTGATTGCATGTATTGACTCTACTATTGAAACTATATTTCTTGCGATATTAAATTCGCCTGACATAAGTGAAGGTATGCATAATGAATGTTATTTTGGAAGCAATATTGGGGAAGCCTGTTCGGAATTGAATATATTGTATTTGATAGCTTCTTTGACGTTATTCTTTCATTTGTTGTTATAAATAAATTTCGAAACATAGGTACTAGATTTTGTTTCTTCAAACGGAATGTATAAAAAATAAATGGATTGGTAAATTTATCGAACATTGGTAATAAGTTCAGTAGCGAAGATGTAATCAAGGTGTACTAAAGGCATTATGAAAATTGTTCAAAGCCAATAAAAATGACTAATTATAAAATAAAAAAATGGCGCAACCATAATTTTTATCTTATTGACATTATAAAAATATCTAAAAAAAATATCCAAATCAATCCAAAAACTTCAAAAATAATGTACGAAATAACTGCACAAATTTTGGCACTTCCAAACGACGACGGATTCTAAACCAAGCCCCACCTGTCCTGCTCATGTTGTCATTGCCAGAGATTAGTAGGGATTAAGGGCGTATTGTACAGTCAGAGAGTTGTGCCAGACTAATGGATAAGCTGTTGCATAGCAAATGTGAGGAATTAAACTCTCCAAACAGTAACCACTTGACAACAGTCAGGTATGTAAGGAATTGTTACTAATTGGAAAATGAAACATGATTTTTGACTAGGTTATACTCGTAATAAAATCCTTAGTTTTCTCCACATAATGATACTTTTAGGAAAAAATAGGATTCTTTAAGTAATAAGGAGGAGATATCGAAGAGTAAAGTTTGTGTTTCCCCTTTTAGGAAGGAACTTACTTGTTTTAAAAGTTATAACATTTTTATTTCATTAATGAAGTTAACGCTATCGAGGTATTCTTGGGTATCCAAGGGAGAAGAAAAGATTCCATGGTACCGCTTGCTTTTTTACAAATATGAGAATCATATTCTTTCGCTGTTTCATATTCCCAACTAGCGAGGGTAGTTGTTAATCTCTCAAATGATACAATATAATCAATTACTTATGCTAGTTATATAGATAGTATTGGAAACCCAGTGAATGATTAAATAAGTTGTCATAAAAGTTAGTACCTAGATGTTAAAATATGTAGTACTTTGTAAAAAATATTGGTGGGGCAACAGCGCCGTGCGATGCAAAAAAATAATAATTAAACGATGCTCAGTCCAGGCCAAGTACAAGTTAAGATACATAAAATCATTAGATTACGTTCAACAAAAAACATCAGAAACATATTTTAATACTAATAAAAAAAACTGCCTGCTGCCGACTGCCTCGTGTTCTCGCGGTACAAGTATGTGCCGAGCGATCTAGTGGTCCTGGGTTCGATTCCCGGGTCGGGCAAAGTGTTATTGGGTTTTTCCATTAGGAAATTCTCGGTAACAGCACGGAGTCTGGAAATGTGCCCGAAACGAACGGCAATAGGCTCGCCCCCTATTACGTGGGACTGATACATACTTGGCGAAATGTGGGTGCAGAAATGCGCCCCTGGCTACCCCTTCGGGGCGTACAGGCGTGAGTTTATGTATGTATGTATGTAAAAAAAATCACGTTCAATTATAACAACAACAGAAAATCCCTCCCCGAGCGTGAAACATGCAAACTTTCAACACGGAGCGACACGGCTACACGAATTACTGTAGGTGTCACACTAGGTAAAGTTGTCTGACACGCCGGCTGCTAGTTAAAAATTTAAAACACACCATTTTATCGGTCAAAGTGGACTGTAGCTTTGATGAACGCTAACTGCAACGGTAAACTAATCTGCGAATATGTAGGCGCGTATTTTTTTGTCACAAAATGCTCCAACAGTTTCCATCAAAAGGCGGTTAATATGCTGCTGATATTTGGAGTGATATTTAAGCTGTGATTGCAATTCAGTTTCTATATGACATAATGAGTTTCTGCAAATTTAATAAATTTAGAGTCTTACAAAAAGTTAATTAAAATGGGCCTCATTGTAACATAGAGTATATGAAATTAATGGCAGTGAATAACTTCTCGTATGTTGTGATAGCACATAGCGCGATGCATGTATTGTGTACCCTTGTGTACAGGCCCGTTTTTTTACTCCATAATATTCACTGTTAGATATTATTGGTACCTGCGGGTAATTGATAACTTCTAATTTAAATTCAAGGGACCGTTGTAGTTGATAATGGACTTAAAAATCTGTCTCGACGTAGTAAACGGGTCCTCAATCAAGGTATGTCGGGAAATGTTAAAACCTAGAACTACATTGAAACCAGGGGCGGTACTTCCAAAGAAGCCCAAACGCTCAGTATGCTTTTTAAAAATTCCGGATAACAATATTTAGTGTTTAGTTAACAAGACTAATTTGAATATCCTGACTCCACAATAAACAATTATAAACCAAACATAACACAATCAACGTGTAACGCTTTTGGGCTTCTATGGAAGTACCGCCACTGATTGAAACAATATAAATGGTAAACAGACTGATTTTTTGAAATTACAGATACTTTCAGCCGCATAGGGGGCTCCTCACTTAAATACTTACTAGTATAATCAATTGACCACAAATCTTCTTTTTACAATTAACAAAACTTTTGACTGCCTCGTGGTCTCGCGGTACAAGTATGTGCCGTGCGATCTAGAGGTCCTGGGTTCGATTCCCGGGTCGGGCAAAGTGTTATTGGATTTTTCCATTAGGAAATTCTCAGTAACAGCACGGAGTCTGGAAATGTGCCCGAAAAACGGCAATAGGCTCGCCCCCTATTACGTGGGACTGATACATACTTGGCGAAATGTGGGTGCAGAAATGCACCTCTGCCTACCCCTTCGGGAAATACAGGCGTGAGTTTATGTATGTATGTATGTACAATTAACAAATAATGCCCAAGAGAAGCCACAGATTGAGCTCTGTGGCTCATCGCAAGAAAAATAACAAAATGGATGTAAAGATACAAATAAACTAGAGAAAAATAATAGAGTTGAAGATACACTCCGTACTATTAGTGTAGGAGTTGATCAAGAACAAACATCAGAGCGAACATTACAGGAAATAAACAACAGCATAATCCTGGAAGGAACGCCGAGCTCCGCGAACACCGTTAATCATAAACAAGTTAACTGTTTTACTTCGCCTTAATGCAAGCATAAATCATAACTTGCCACACCACACGTGCTGAAAGAATGTTGAATTGTGTTCTAACTACCTTATGTTACAGATGCATACGGGAATTGATCTCTGTATCCATTAGTGGGGCGTTAATTAACGTTTTGCATCGACAATAGCAAAGACTATTTTGTTACCGAATCCAGATTCATTATTGTAACATCAATTGTTACATTTTTAATTGTTTTTTATTTCTTCGAATATGACTAATATTTTTGCTAATTTCTGCATATGCAGTATATATACGAGTATATACTCGTACATACATACATACTTAACCTCACGCCTGTATTCCCCGAAGTGGTAGGCATAGGTACATAACCCACATTTCGCCAAGTATGTATCAGTCTCACGTAATAGGGGGCGAGCCTATTGCCGTTTTTCGGACACATTTCCAGACACCGTGCTGCTACTGAGAATTTCCTAATGGAAAAACCTAATAACATCTTGCCCGACCCGGGAGTCGAACCTAGGACCTCTAGATCGCACGGCACATACTTCTGCCACGGGAACACGAGGCAGTTCAATTTTATAAATCGATCTATATACATATAGATTTCAATTGCTTATTGAAATTAGTGAAAATGATGAAAATAAACTATTTCAGGTATTCATGGACGCGGAGGGAGATAACGATACTGTTTGTAAAGACAGGCTCTTGGTTCACATTTGTCAGCCCAAAACTCTTCGACATCCCTTTCGATGAGGCAACAGTTAAGAGCTCTCAAGACTTACCCACCCACTTGTGCCGCGAGACCACGAAGCTGTCTCATATTTCTGTAGATAAGTTTGTTAACGTTTATTTCAGAGTAAAAATGAATTCAAACCAAAAAGGTCAGAGGTCAAATCTTATTTATCATGTTGAGAAATAACTTTATAACAAACGTGTTTCCTCTTTGCTATTATCTACTTTAGGTGTTTTAAAAATAACACCAAGAATCATCTATGTAGGCTGACTTGAGTATTTCAAGAAAATTGAATTTTTGTACTTATCAAAAGTGACAGCCTTATTACTCTATAGTTGTAAAAGAATGACAATCGATCAGATCTGCTTTTTTAGCTACTAGTGTTTACTCGTATAGTATTTCTCAACTCGTTTTACTTATCCCAATTCCAGTCTATAAAGAAAGTAAAATGACCAGCAAAATTCTTTAACCTGGAAATAATTTACTTTTAAAATAAGGAGAAAATTCGTATTTCTTTCAAACAAATCCAAAAAGTATTATGTCATACTAAATTATGAATTCAGTATACGGTAAGCACAGAATTTTGCTTACATGCAGCAGACTATAAAAAAGATTGCAGTGTATTGGTTTTGGAGGCATCGAACCGTGAGAAGATAATTTCAGGACCCGCTTGTAGCGAGAAGTTGTAATAAAATGTTTTATATTTAAGGACACAATAATAGCTTCCTCATAAAGAAAAAACTGGCTTTTTACACTTGGTGTAAACTCAATCCTTAACAATAACATTGAATATGTTTGTAATGTTAGAAATTTAGAGGTCACTTCTTCAACTTTGCCTGAGATTATTTTTTAAGCATAAAAACAAATTTATACCTATCAATACTTACAATACTCATTGTCATTTGACTTAGGTTGGTGGCTGATCATTAAAAGAAGATTACCTGCCAAAGGACTATCTGCACTTTTGATCTCTTTCCTTGAAGTTGCGTGAATAAGTACGTGTTAGAAAAACTCCACGAATTTTTTCTATGTAAATGGACGGAATAAACAGTTGTCAGGTGTTGTTGAAAAAGAAATCCCACGAGACAGCTTTCGAACTAAAAATGAAATGAATCAATGTTAGTACGCGTGGGATTTCAGCCTCACAACGATAAGGCACAAATAATTCAGTCTTAAAACGTTTCTTTTATCTAAAAAGTTATCATCTAGTTAATGGAAGTTTTATTCACGTAATGCTTTACAAAAATACAACCAAGGTATTAAAGCAGAACGTCAAACTTAATCGAAAATACATGACATGATAATTATGTTACGAGCAATTAACACAAGTTTTATCAGGTCAATTTATCTAGTATGAGCTAAAGTTAGATGGCTACATGGCCATGCAAGAGATTTATGAACAGTATGGGGTTTTATAGGAGCTTAGGGCGAAGTCGACCTCGTTAACTCAATAGTGAGTGCATGCATGGATGTAGAATAATGGACATTCACCGGAAATTTTGAGGCCTCTTTGAAGTGATTTAAATATGAATGAAATATATTATTTTTTTAGTAACAAGCCTGCATGCATGAAGAGGATAATATAAGTTGAGAAAGAGACAGAAGTGTGTTTGGACCGCAGCATTTGGCGCTTTATAATCTATTCCTCCCTCAACGGGCCAAAGGCGTGAGTTTATATATGCCTGTATGTAAGTAACAAGAAGGATGAGTACAGTTAAAAAAATACTTTTCTTACAGACTTGGTACGTTTTATTAAGGTCAAATTACATAATATTTGTCATTCGTACTCCCATTACCGTTCCAACCTACCTATTCCTCTTTTTAAGCTTTGCAAAAAAGCATACTATAAAATTTCAGATTTTATTGAAGATAATAAGCCCTGGGAGTAATGTAAATTGATCGGAGTTTTGTTGCTATAGTTTGTATCATTATGACATTTACAATGTAAAATTTAAATAATGTAATTTAAAAAAGACATTTATTGGTATTTAAAAAAAATGACATGTCGTGTTGCTGAGGGAGTTTCTTGCCGTTTCTTCTCCACAGCTGTAACACGTTTCGAAGCGGCAATAGTTTAAAAAATATAAAAAAGTGTAAAATGGACGATTCAAAACATAATAAAGTCAAAACTCATAATTTAGCCAACTAAAGAGAGATGTAAACATCCAGAACTTTATCTGGACAGCATTACTCTTAAACCAGATCCACTTCACTTGCTTTATCGCGGCCGTATGAAAAAGGTATAAAAAATGTTGACACCGTGTAAAATGTCAATGACCTTTGTCCGAGATTCGCGCTCCACTGCGAAAGGGAAGGAAAAATGTGAAAATGCGTAGAAAAACCACACCATGAATATTTTATCTACAAATGGTCAGTACGGAGCGGGGAATCGCAACTACTCTGGACATGTAAAGGACGGCATCTGAAAGACCATGTGCTAGAATTCTTGATGTGTTCAGTCTATTTGGTAATGGAGGAAGCGGCTTTTGTATTACCTATACTTTGCTGCTTAGGTATCGAATAAATTTTGTATTTTCTATGTAATACTGTCTCTATAGCACAATTGATTCGTAATTATTTAACATTCGATGATTCCGCGTCCGAAATATTTAACCCTTATGTTCATACGCGGGTAACCGGGTGTTCACCGAGCTACATTTCATTAAAAAACTGTAAAAAAATTACTAATTTAAAAATTAAAATATAAACATATTACTATTACGTGGGACGAAAACAATTGGCTAACTATAGGTGCAGAAATCCATATCTGCATCCCTTTTTGGGGAATACAGGCGTTAGATCGTGTATGTAATTTATGTAGGTATAGTGGCTGTCGATGCGGAAATCTTATTTCCAGCAGAATTTGCCCTAATCAATACACCAGGATACAATACACCGGTGACACACCGACCTAATTTACATAAGAAGACACAGCAAAGTTCGCAATCTTCCACCGGAACTCCGTGAATTTGCATTCAAATACGTTTGTACATGACAAATAATCTGTAAGGGAGACCGGGTACCAAAGTAACATTTTGTACCTTGACCATTGTTTCTAGCTAGGTGTTATTAGTATGACGTAACGGATATAAATATATGTAAATTTGGTTCATGTTCTTTACATTATCATCTTAATTTAACTTAATATTGAATTTTTTTAATGTAATCTAGGGACTTGAAAAAAAATCGTCTCTTGTTACTTTCGACCACGTTGGCAGGTCGGAAGTAACACAGCGTGGGTCGAAAGTAACATGACAAAGTGGGTTTCCATTTTATTTAATAAAAAACAAGTTAAATTAAAAAATATTTATTAGGAACTGTATTAAGCAAAAAGTAAACATTTGCATTACAAATGCACAACACTTACATATTAAACAAAACAAATCAACATTATTAAAGTCTCTTTCTAATTATTCTTATTTTAAGTATCTAATGAGATCTTTTAATTATAATCGGAGATAATAGGACTATGCAATTTCAGTCTCCTATTCAGACACAATTATGGCACACATAATTTCTCTCGTCAATGACGCATTGAGCATGTGACCACATTTTGCATTCAATGCACAATGCATCCACTGCTCATTTGGTCGACTATTGCCAAAACTTTCTAAGCAAACGAGAGAAGCAATCCTCGTCGTCTGACTTATTTTCCTTCCCTTTATCTGTCTTCTTTTTTTCCTTTTCCCTTTCCTTTCGTTTTTTTCTTGCCCTCTTCATTATCAGGTGGTAAAACTTTCTTCTTGGCTTTATTTCTTAGTTGGTATTCTTCTTCGATTGCATTCTTTTCAGGTGTGTTCGTCAAAATTGCCGACTTACGTTTCTTACGTCCTTTATTTAATAATGACCTTAGCCCTGCTTGTGGTAAAGGTCTGATATCTTTAGGTGATATAGGATTAAATGACTGAGATAAGATGGGTCGCTGTAATCCGCAGGGTCCAGGAACCGGTGACTCAGATCTTTGACCAGAAATTACGCTAGTTAGCAGAGAATTAGCGTCAGCGGGGAAAGGTGAAAGTTGAGTGATTATTGACGGTGATTCATTAATTATCCATACGCTGATAGCGATCCAGCGGGATGTTGGAAGATTAGAAACTCTAGTATCTTGATCTATTTGTCTGGGAGGTGTTGCTTCAAAACTGATCAACAGACCATTTTGCGGAATTTTATTAATGGTTTGTAAAGGACGGTCAGTTACATAGGACGGGGCAAAGTCGCGGCATTCTGTTGAAATAAAGACACTCATAAATAATTTGCGTTAATAAATCCATACGGGGACAAAAGTAACATGTTACTTGTGTACCCATATAGCTATGTTACTTTTGTACCCTACCTCATTTTCGTTAAAATATGAAATATAACCATAAAACGAAACGTGATAGACAAAAACGGATTAAAACACTCAACGATCAATTTTATCAAGAAACTATATGCAAATATTCATGTTGATATCATACTTTTAACTATACGTAAACATAAAATAAGTAAATGTCAAAAAACTTACTTTTGAGCAGTAAATTCACATAGCGTCCTGTCACACCACCAAACAGCGCGGGGCGCGCACGGCAACTGTTTGCAGGGGAGGGGGGTGTACCCGAGTATCGCTTGACGGCAGCGACGCGATATTTTGGTGATTGGATATACCTACAGGGCGTTAGTTACTTTCGACCCGCCGTTACTTTTGTACCCGGTCTCCCCTATTATCGCTAGCAGCGTCCAAAAGGAGATCCACAGAGCCCATTGTTGGGACACTGACAAAAGTAACAAAAGTCGTTGCAATCTGCAAGCCGTTCGGTTCACGCTGCACCCAACAACAATGGAGAGCAAGTTTCACAATTTGCGGTCGAGACGTAAGAAAATCGATGAGCTTGAAATTGGTGTGCATGTAGTGTACAGTACCATACTTATGTTTTCTTAAAGGTTTGTCAAAAGATGCAGTCTACCAAAAGATTTTTTTTAGAAAATTATTATTATTATTATATAACAATTTCAAGTTAGGTACTTAAATTATGACCACAATCTATGTTTCTGATCTCTCCAGCCCATCTAACAGTTGCCTGGAAGAAATCGCCGACAGCGATAAGGCCGCCATTTGTGACACTACCTTATTGAGTTATTACCAATAACAATGTTATTTATTTATGGTGTACAATAAAGCATAATAAATAAAAATAAAATAAAAAAATCTATAAAATTTTGTTGTGACAGCCGTGTGTCCCAGTTTTGCCTACCGGGTTGGACAAAGTGGTCATATACTTATTTTATGAAATTTAAATTTATTTAAATCTACAACACCTACACAGATTTTTAAATATATCAACAAAGAGCTATCTGTATCTGCTATTAATTCAGTATTATGCTTCTAAACACGAAATAGCAACGGTTGCCTAACTAATGCATTGTGAATAAAAGTATGCCGTAACCTACCTTGGAACAGATCAACAAGGGTGTGGTTTACTTAATTAAATTCGATACATTTTTAGCTAAATTGTGAAGCAAACTCGGGAAAGTCATTAACTAGGCAATGAGCGAAACCGACGAATAAACAGTATAGAGCTTCGTTTTTTTTAACCAAACATCTCAACTCCACACAATTTATATAAGCCAGAAAAAATATTAACTTACAATAGGCCCGTCTCCTATTACGTGAAATTAATACCTGGCGAAATGTATCTGCAGAAATGCACCTCTAAATCCTTTTCGGGGAATACAGTCGTGAGGTTTGTAATTTTTTAGTTATGTATATACGTTTTTGTTATCTGCAGTGTAATATGAATGAACTGGTTTTACCGAGGTTCCAATAGGTCATAGAAATGTGACGAAAAGCGGTTATGCTTCGTGTGGTGTGTCAAATGGACGAAGGCTGATTATTCGTCTGAAAATTCAATGGAATACAGTAAATTTTATACTCACCTCATTTTAAGCTTACAGTTTTTAAATCCATACAGACATAAACTCACGCCTGTATTCCCCGAAGGGGTAGGCAGAGGTGCATTTCTGCACCCACATTTCGCCAGGTATGTATCAGTCCCACATAATAGGGGGCGAGCCTATTGCCGTTTTTCGGGCACATTTCCAGACTCCGTGCTGTTACTGAGAATTTCCTAATGGAAAAACCCAATAACACTTTGCCCGACCCAGGAATCGAACCCCTCTAGATCGCACGGCACATACTTGTACCGCGAGACCACGAGACAGTTGATTAGTTGATTTTTAAATCCGATTTCTTAAAATACTTTCAAGGTGATAATTTGCTCCTATCATACTATGCACTAATCGCATAACGTCTACGTTTCCAACTATTGGCCGGGGTAAGGGACAGACGGACAGAATTTATTGGCGGGCGAACTTCCACAATGGGTTAGTTATTCGATGTCGATCTTGATTCGAGTGTTTCTAACTTCAGTTATTTATTTTTAATTTCGTATATTAGCTTCTCATGTTGGTGCTTCATTTTTCTAAAATAGTATTTTTGTATCTGAATTTCTTTAATGTTCTAGATGGCCTAAGGATTAAAGAAACTAGATGTGCTTTAAATATATTTAATAGATTGAATCAGCGATGAAAATATATACATATGGCCTGCCCAGTTGATATTCTGTATGTACAGTACATCAACTGGCCATCAAGTGCGATGTGATTTGTCTACACCAGTATTAAAAAATGTACAAATTTGAAAATTTTGTTTATAGACAAGCTCTTGTTTAGCAAATTTCATTAACGTCTTAGGCGTCACAGGTCAATGTTCCTTTATGAAGGTAAATTCTTGCACAATTGATGAATTCCTGCCGGATGCCGAACGAAAAGGTGATCCGGCAGTAGTGACCGCAGTATGTTACATGATAATCAAGTTTCATAATTATGTTACCTGGTTAACGATAAATCGTCTTCGATTTTCGCCAGTTACGATTAAAATGATAGTCAGTGTGGTCTCTTTGTCATTACTAAAAAAGAGGTAAAGGAAATTTAAAGCTACTACTAGTAATTTCAGCAAGTTCAAATATGACATAGGTACATATATCATTCATATGCATGCGTCATAAGTTTTAGAGTCCAAAGTGTTGCACATATGAGTTTGTTACGGTGGCAGTAACTCTCTGTCGTTTACTTGACGAGGCACTAATCGTTGTTGTTGTAAGTAATGCCTAGCGGCATCGCACCTATTGCAGTTGCAAACTGCAAGAACTAAAGCCAGACCCGATTTACTTAGTAAACATCGCATAGCAACTTTGCGCAGAGCCGGATCACAGTATTGACACGTGTGAATGTAAATTGATTTACTGTTGTGAAGACACACAAGCAGTGATGGCCTCGAGGTTTAGGCGTGTGGTCGAGAATTTCGACGGTCGCAGGTTCAAACCCCAGGCACAAACCTCTGACTTTTCAAAGTTATGTGTGTATTCACAAAGAATTATCACTTGCTTTAACGGTGAAGGAAAACATCGTGATGAAACCTGCACACCTAAAAGTTCGTAGGATTTTCTTAGGTGTGTAGTCCGCCAACCCGCACTAGGCCAGCGTGGTGGACTAAGGCCTAAACCCTCTCAGTTGTAGAGGAGGCCCGTGCCCAGCAGTGGGACGTATATGGGCTGATGATGATGAAGACAACAATGGTCTTTTTACGATGAAGAAAGCGTGCAAATAAATCTGCATACCAAATTCTCCGGAAGGAATTTCTTAGGTTTGTATATTTCACCAAACCGCACTTGGTCTACGTTTTATCCTTTTTAATACAGATGAACAAACGGCCTACCTGATGGATCTAGGGCCTCACCCCTCTCAGTTGTAGAAACACGTGCCCAGCAGTAGGACGTGTATCAACTAATATAATTATATTTGTGTCGCAATTTCTGACGGGTCACGGTAATTTTCGTAGCAAATTATTCTCATTTAAGTTGGTTGATTCTCCTATGTGCCAATGCTCAACATATAATTGCGAATATGAACAGTCCGCGCATCATATCCTTTGGGAGTGCAATCTTTGGTCGGATGAGCGTAACTGTATGCTCAATAGTATGCATGTAACGTCTGGTGTTGTCTATTATACAGACCTTGTTGAATCCAGGAAGAATTTCCGTGCTTTCCAGCGTTTTTGCCATGCCTATTATTGGAAGTCTGCATAACAGCTCGCACTTTAGGTCCAATTTAGTCAATAAAACTCATACAGTTTTTACCCGTGGTGCGTTACTTGCGTCTAATATCACTAAATGTAATTGTCTTTTTTTATGTGAGGGTAAAACCTCTTAGCTCAATGTTTTGTCACCCGCTTTGCTATGGAGGGAAGTGAACAACTCTTTGTTTTTCAACTCCTCCTTATATTGTCTTTCTGATTAACTTCGTTGCGGGATTATGACAAATTTAGGTCCCCTTAGATCCGCTGAGCTTCATTGCTCGGTGTCATTACTGTGCGTGCCGCTGTTGATCCTGGAGTACAGGAGTTACAGTGGCGGGTGTGTGGTGGGATAGGGACACTAATATAATTATAGATGCAAGGTTTTAGATTTTGTTCAGCCGTATCGTATGTTTTTTCACTACATTGTGCCAAGCTTTACTTTTTAGAATTTAATTTCAAACCAAAAAAATACACCATCATAATTCACACTGAATGCTGCATCCGCATTTCAGAGATTTATCGTCGAAGTTTGATTCTGTTAGTTGGGTCACGTGCATTCAAAATTCGGACAACGGTCGCGCTACTGAGTGCGCACCCTCCCGTGCTAGATGGCTCGCGGAAGCGGACATTAGTTCCCAACTATTGGTGGGAGACACAATTTATGCTTCTTCCACAAGTTTGACAATAGCTTACGGGCAAGATTGCACAGATCGGGTTTATGAGCGCGTTCATACACGCCTGTTCAGCGACCTTTTAATTATTTTTTCTGGTCCCAGCTTTGTCTGGGTGCAATGTATTTTACTACACACCATTCGATTAAATAACACTTTTTGGTTTGAAAATCTCTCCAGTTTTTCGAAATTTTCAACAAAAAAATTATACTTCAATATTTTATACCTACCTATTGTGAATGTATGTCTATTGATGACAACCGCACGAAAATCGCTCATTTTACTCGTTTGTCGCGAACATGCAGATGCTGCGGCAGACTTTTTTCTACAATCCTTACTAATATTATAAATGCGATTGTAACTCTGTCTGTCTGTCTGTCTGTCTGTCTGTCTGTCTGTCTCGCTTTCCTGCTAAAACTACTGAACCGATTTAAATGAAATTTGGTACACAGATAGGTTGGAGCCTGGGAAAGAACATAGGATACTTTTTATCCCGGAAAATGTAGTATTCCCGTGGGAATGGGTATAAGTAGCTCAGTCAATATTCTGCTTTTACGCCTAAACCGTTTGACCGATATGAATGAAATCTTTTACAGACATAAATGTGATCCTATGAAGTAACATAGACTATATTTTATCCCAAGAATATGTAGGGTTCCCGTGGGATAAGCATATAAAGTAACACTGCCTATGCTATGCTTTCACGCCTAAACCATTTGACCGATTTAGATGATTTTTAGTATGGGGGTAGATGGGACCCACCCAAGAAACATAGGATACTTTTTATCCCGGAAAATGTAGTATTCCCGTAGGAATGGGTATAAGTAGCTCTGTCAATATTCTGATTTTACGCCTAAACCGTTTGACCGATATGAATGAAATCTTTTACAGACATAAATGTGATCCTATGAAGTAACATAGACTATATTTTATCCCAAGAATATGTAGGGTTCCCGTGGGATAAGCATATAAAGTAACACTGCCTATGCTATGCTTTCACGCCTAAACCATTTGACCGATTTAGATGATTTTTAGTATGGGGGTAGATGGGACCCACCCAAGAAACATAGGATACTTTCTATCCCGGAAAATGTAGTATTCCCGTGGGAATGGGCTTTCACGCCTAAAATATTCGCCCGATTCATATGAATTTTGCTATGGACTTAAATAGAACTCTATGAAGTAACATAGACTATATTTTATCCCGGGAATATGTAGGGTTCCCGTGGGATGAGCATATAATATAATGCAAAAGTAACGCTGCCTGTGTTATGCTTTCTCGCCTAAACCATTTGACGATTTAGATGAGTTTTAGTATGGGAGTAGATAGGACCCACTGAAGCAACATAGGATACTTTTTATCCCGGAAAATGTAGTATTCCCGTAGGAATGGGCTTTCACGTCTATACTATTCACCCGATTTATATGATTTTTGGTATGAATATAAATGGGACACTATGAAGTAACATAACCTACGTTTTATCCCGGGAATATGAAGGGTTCCCGTGGGATGAGCATATATTGTAATACGAAAGTAACACTGCCTGTGTTATGCTTTCACACCTAAACCATTTTGACTGATTTGGATGATTTTTGGTATGGACAAAAATGAGACCTTAAAAAAGGACATAGGCTATTTTTTTTAATCCTTATCCTTACTAATATTATAAATGCGAAAGTAACTCTGTCTGTCTGTCTCGCTTTCCTGCTAAAATTTCTGAACCGATTTAAATGAAATTTGGTACACAGATAGTTTAAACTCTGAGAAAGGACATAGGCTACTTTTCATCAAGGAAAAGGGGTTTTAAGGGGGGATGAAAAGTTGTATGGAAGTATTGTCATTTTTAAAGCTAGAAGCTTGAAACTTATTTTTGTTGATTAGATATAAATAAATATGACATTCAAAGTTTGTAAAAAAAATGTACCTTTAAGGGGGTAAAATAAAAATAGAGGTGAAAGTTTGTGTGGAAATTCGTCATTTTTGAAGCTAGAATGATGAAACGACGTGTAGACGACTGTAGCTATACGAGTATTTCTGTTACGCTTTCACGATTAAATCATTTGACCGATGTAAACGATTTTTGATATGGACATAAATGGGACTCTGTGGAGTAAAATAGACTACAACTTATTTTCATTCTGAACCCAACCCTGTAGTCTACGCGGACGGAGTCGCGGGCAAAAGCTAGTACATACATACATCATCAGCCCATACGTCGCACTGCTGGGCACGGGCCTCCTCTACAACTGCGAGCTCTCGTTTTTCTACAATATGTAGTGTTTAAAGTAGCCCGACCCAGAGGTCTGTAAAAAAAATTTGGACTGTGTATGGCCCACTCTCTCAAACATAATATGACGTTCCGTATAACTTTACTTCAACATTGCATCAGTCCAACTGTGTTTTCATTTTTCAATAGAATACTGATGACCATACATAAATATTCACGGACAAAAGGAATTGTTTTCTAAAAAAAGTAATTCCTTTAATGGACCAATTGTTTGACCACTGAGCTTAAGTGATTTAAATCCTCAAAAGGGAGTGAAAATGTTCGGAAAATCTAGAGTCCTTCCGTGCGTGACAGAACGTAAGCCGACGATCCTGTTAACAAATGGCTGGATTTGTTAAGCGAATTCAGAAATCCTATTTGTGGTTTAATATTCCTCACGAAAGATACAATAGAGTGATTCAATAATTCAATTATTAAACATCCCCTCAAAAGCTTAGTATTCAGTGTCTTAGTCTTAGTTTACTTAAACGTACGTTTTTGTATAAAAAATCATAGTATTTTAAAGACTGGCGATTTAATATATTTTGAATCTACTTATTTTGATTAATATAAATTTAATTAAATAGGAAATAGATGACCACATATCTATCTTCTGTCAGATAAGTATGGTATGCAGTAGAAAAAAAAAAGTTATATTCCCCTAAAAAGTTTTCAATCCATTTCTAAATTCAAATAATGTAAAGCTTGTACAGACATGTACAAAAAATAATTCAATTTCGATATCATACGTCAGTGTGGAACACACCTAAGGTCCTCTGAAACGCCACGAACAGCTGAGGAAATTGGAACTCATTGTTTATGTGTTTCGGATGCCGGTTCGATTCCACGTTAATAAGGGCGGTCCGGCTGAGCACGTCGAATTGAGTTCGGCTATTGCACCTATAAGTTGAAATTTACCTGCAATCTTGAACCATGGACGTATTTGGGATTTATTCGGGATTGTTATTGCACATTAATTATATTTTGGTTGTATTTGGAGAGGCGTATTGTCAGCATGTTGCCATAATTCTAACCATTCTACAGGCAAAATTTCCTAAAAGGAAATTTCAATATTGAACTAACAGATCCTTAAATAATATCAATAATATAATATAATAATATAATATCGATAATCGAAATTCATAAAATTATAGTCAATTTATTATCGTTTCTTCACTAAAATTTAACTGGTGGAAATGAAGCCAGCGTGCCTTAAAATGATCCAGAATAATTAGATTCTATAACTAATTGAATTGAAATATAATAAAGCCCTTTATAACTTTAATTTATAAGACAAAGTATAACATGATAACACTCGTAATAAAATTCAGGAACAGTAAACTACAAGTACCTACGAGTATATAAATTATCCTTTATAAGTATTCAGACAAAAAACAAACAAACGTGTGAATGGACTATTGTAACAAATGAAACGACTGGCAGATTAGCTCCAAATAACTGGTGAATCACACAGACTAGGAATCGGACTACGAACAAATCAACGTTGATTGGAATCGCCCAGGAATGTGTAACAATCGCATCACGTCGCCTGTGGCCTTTGAATAAACAATCCGAAACTACTTCAGTAATCCGAATGCTACTAAGTGGCGAAAAGTCACGTACAAGTCACATTTTGTACACGACTTGTACTGGTTTTACAAGTTACACCCTTTTAACGACTTGTAGTGATTTTTGGCAATTGCAGCTCGATAATATATGGGCGTTGTGATAGTCCTAAATTTACAGGACTTGTCCATCGTAATCATTCTTAATTAAGTGGGTATCAAAGTAGCTAGAAAAATCTTACATACCCAAAGTGAAGGGGAAATGGTCAAATAATCATTTTTTGAAATTTGACGGTAATAATATAGTCACGATGGTGATGGACTAGGGCCTAAACCCTTTCAACTGTAGAGGAGGCCTGTGCCCAGCAGTGGGACGTATGTATGTAATTGTATGTATATATATGGGCTGAAAATGCACATAGTCACGACAACAATGCGTTTTAAGTGAGAGCGTTCCGCAAATCTTTACTTGCTCTAGGATCATACAGCCTATTTTACGAGACACATATGCGTAGATCTAAATAAGATTTTTTTAGTTGCGTAGTTGGCTCAAATAAATTATGATTTTGTTTCCATTTGGAATCATCAGTCATCGTTTAATAAATTTTATTATTGAATTTTGCTAGGTTTAACACCGCATAGATACTATTATAAATGTCTTCGTTAAGTGACAAATACGTGACTTCTGGACGCATAGTATCGCATGACTCTCAATTTACGTCTAGCATGCCCACTGTTAGACAGTGAGTCGCATAACTCAACCTTAATAGTAGCATTATCCAGAATCTAGGCTTCAGAACGTTTATATTAATTCCCCATCCCACGAGACCTTAGCATCTGCCACCTGATGCTTTGAGGATAATTAATTTTGTATTACAACTATATTGTTTACTGTTATTTAATTTAGTGCGGTTTAGCCGCAATTACGGCGGATAGGCTTCAGGATTACAAAAATAGACTATCCCACCTGTCAATGCGACTCCTGCACCAGGATCGACAGACGCATGTACAGATGACACTGAGACCTAGTTTTCCTTTATCCCGCAGTGATTTATCAGAAGAAAACATATGGAAAGAATAAAAAATATAGTCTGGATTATTAAACAGTAGTACTTTCAATAAAGTATATGTAGTACCTAATATATAAGTAATAAAAATTATAAGTTTTGTACTTACCTATTTGAAATATTTACAGCCAGCATAAAACTCAATATTATTAAAATACGTTTATTTCTCTAGGCATGTTTTATTTCAGTCAAATACGTACACCTTACACTGGAAGACATCATACACGTGGCTGGAAGACCTAAAATCAGTGCATAATTTATGATTATCATCTGCATATCACGTCTCATTGCTGGGCACGGGCCTCCTCTGTTCTGAGAGCTGTACTGTCCACCAAGCTAGCCTAGTACGGGTTGACGGACTGTACGCTTAAGAATTTCCTAAGAACTTCTAGGTGTGCAGATTTTCTCACGATGTTTTTCTTCACCGTAAAAGTACGTCATAAGTAATTCTATCTGAATAGTCATAATTTTAAAGTCAGAGGTGTGTGCCTGGTGATTTAGACTCGACTGCGCGTCGACAGCTCATCATTATTTTTAGAATGTTAAAACAAGTTCTTATAAATTAATAAGATACTAAATTATTCCTTGGTCATGTAGAGAACTTTTGCTTAATACATGGCTTTCGAACTGACCGCAGGAAATATAAAATAACATCTAATAAATCCACTTGAATAGTCGACAATTTGTCTCGGAATATGACTCAATTTATTGCGGTTGTTATCAAACGAGATCAGATAGAAATTCCTGCAAACGATTCATTGTGCATTCTTTTCACCCTGTTACGTTATTTAATACCGTCAAAGAATAAACCTCCCTTTACGCTGTCGTAAAAGATCGAATGGCGTCATGAAATAAAGCGCACTCCAACTTCGCGGAAGGTCCGGCAACTAACCTGCAAACTTATAAAATGAAATCTGAGATTTTAAACTCGCCCATAGCAATGTCAATGGCCATAGTGGAGCTTCCAATAAATTCCGTCATAAAACTTGTGACACCAAGTCTCGTAACTTCGGAGTTTTCTATAACTCAGTAGATGTTAGTAGAGGAAAAATGTTTTTGAATTCACAACGTAACTTTGTGGGATATTTTGAATATTTATCAGTGTTCGGTTTTGTTGCGGTGTGTGGATTCTTGTGTGGTTGAAATGTGCGATGAACTTATGGCGATAATATTTTTTATTGTGAAATGATTAAAGCTTTGCTGTTACTGTTTTTCTTTCCCGTATAATTTTTTCTTATGTTATCAAAGATTTTTTTCTTTCGTGTTAATAAACATTTTGTTAATGTCTGTCATTTTATTCAGTTATATGTTATTCAGTTATTTATGTAAATATTTTGTCAATACTTTTGTCCAGATTTTGATATTTTTTCCATTGCTATCGTACGTCACAAATCGGTCGAACCGTTTTGGATATTTCTTTTTTGGTTAGTTTTTTTTTTTTGTAATGTAGGTAACATTACACACTTATGAATATATTAATTAACCGAATTAACCCGGGCTGACTTCGTTTGAATGCGTTACATAATTTCAAGTCAGCAAGGTCAATTATAATCATTGTGATTGTTCGATGTGAAGGGCCTTTGGTAGCTATAATTAATATAAAGGAAAAAATCTCCAATAGTTATTTTTTCTCTTTTTGATACAAAAGCAGTTTTTAGTTAGAGTTGGACCATATAAAGAGTAGCTAAGCTTGAGGGCAGACAGTGGAATAATGTCCATAAGTCATAACCCCCTAAAAGTAAAAAAAATCACCAAAATTTCATCTTGGATAAGAAATAAAAATATAATAACTGGAAAGCAATTTATTGACCAAAAAATCGGCTACAACAAACATCTACAATATAGCGTCATTCCTCGCTTTAAATAGTGCACACAAGTCGGCCAAGTGGTTGTTGTACTTGTTGGTGGCGCGCGCGCGGCGCACGTCGGGCCGCCTGCACACGTGCGCGCGCGCCGCCCCGCCCCCGCACCGCCCCGCGCGCACCAACCTGCTCCACGACAGCGCACACTCGCCGCGCAGGTACTGGGACAAATCATTTATCTTATTTCCTTCCTCCCGTTACATAGCATGCCACAGCGACAAGGAATGCGATCTAGAACCGATTTTTGAAGCCAAATACAAAGCGCTTATTTATTTCTTTATTTATATATATATATAACGGCGTAAAACTATATACTGAGAGTATGTCGTCGCTCTTGCGTATACAAAAATGACTCACAGGCGGTCGCCCCACTATTCTGTCTATAAAAAGCCGCCCGCTACAGCGGAGCGAGGCATTCGTCCGTCTATGCGCGGACAGCAAACATCCGATGTATTGGGAAATTAAAATGAATTTTGATTGAAGTGGATTGTGAAAAATCACTTCTCAAAATGAATCCTCTAATAATAACGATGTCACTGCTATTCTTAATAAAAAATAAAAAAATACTGGGCTATCAGCCTTGTCAGTTGTGAAGTTTTCGTAAGAAAAACCCAAAATATGAATAATAATCACAAATTAACAATTGTGACGTCAGGGTTGCTGACGTCACACATTTCAAAGCCCATTTTCCTCCGGCGTATACTTTATAGTACACCATGAACGCGAATGAATATTAATAAGCTTAGGATTAAGTGAACCTATTTTACAAAAGGGATATTTAAAAAGATGATAGGGTAATCAGTTATAATAAGATAATAATTATAATAATAAAAAACTACAATGATGTACTTAAACTAAAAAAAACAGTCAAAATACAAAGAAAGGAAAAAAAAGAAATCTTATTAGCTTATTTATCGATTAAGTGAAGCATTTCAAATCACGGGAACGGTTGCATTATCCTTGCCCTGTTTAAATAGTATCCTGTTTGCGCTTGCGTACTTGATTAATTGATATTACACAATTAATTTCACAATTAAATTCACTAAGAATACAAAACAGTATACAAGCGATAGATATACTTGGTCGAAAGGCTTGCGTCCAATATGGAACATGATGTATAACAGTGGAGCTCTGTTCAACGGTATATCGACATCACAAGCCTCCTGAATCCCCAGCTCTTTGTAAATCCACTCCGAGTGTAACTGAAGATGCTCGTATACAACCTGCAATTAAAACCATCATCATCATCAGTGCATATACGTCAAACTGCTGGGTGCGAGCCTTCTCTACAAATGAGGGTTTAGGCTTTAGTTCTAGTGGACTAAGGCCAGACTAGTGGTAGGCCAGAGTGGTCTCTAGTCTAGTGCGGGTTAGCAGATATCAGCATAGATATTGCCATTTATTTTATATGTGTAGTATTAATCTATAGCTATAGTGGATATAGAAAAAGATGGATAGAAGATATAAAAGCGATTGCGGGAAAGGAATGGATAAAGAAAGCCAAGGGCAGAGAAATCTGGAATAAGCTGGAGGAGGCCTTTACCCAATTTGGGGTTCCAATCAGCGATGACGAAGACTGCAACGATGACACTAAACTAATATGATTTTTATAAATTAAAATAAATAAAGAGGAAAAAAAAAGATACCTATACTTATTTATACCTGTGTTACAATAGATTAAAGAAATTTTGTACTTTTTTTTTATTGGAAATAAACGGGCTTTATTATTATTATTAATTTAGTGGATATGGAAAATTCTCTAATGGAATTTATGAGTAGTGGAATAGTTTTTCTCCCCCCACTTGTATGGGAAACTTGTGCTCAGCAATTGGTCGTAAATGGTCTAATATAGAAAGCTATCATACCAAAGAGCGATCTATAAGACATATTTTATTGTAATTAAAGAATAATTGTTATACATACACGAAGACTATCTCTTCCGGGCGCCGTCATCAATATCTGACTCGTCAAGGCCGCTGCATCGCTCGCTCTTTCTGCATTTGCACCTGGCACATCACCCTATAATCAAATGATTTTTTATGCTAAGTGAATACACATAACAACTACATATGTATGTGAATGACTTTTCATGGTCATGTTGTACTTCATGAGTCAAATACATAACCTTACATCTGTATTTCCCGCAGGGGTAGGTAGAAGTGCATTTCTGTACCCACATTTTCGCCAGGTATGTATCATTTCCACGTAATAGGGGCGAGCCTATTGCCGTGTTTCGGGCATATTACCAAACTACAAACTGAGAAATTCCTAAAGGAAAAAATCAATAATACTTTGCCCAACCCGGAAATCGAGCCTACGATCTCTAGATCGTAGCACATACTTATGCCGCGAGATCACGAGGCAGCTGTTTTTATTTTAATTACAGAATTCAATAATAAAATATATTTGTGCGTTCATTAAATTAACATGCAACATTTACATGTTAACTTACGTGGCGCCATCTGTATTTCTTGGTCCAATATCGCCCCCTATTACGTGGGACTGATACATCCAATCCATCAGCCAATCGAAGTCCACTGTTGGACATAGGCCTCTCCCAATGATTTCCACAGGGACCTGTTGGAAGCAGCCTGCATCCAGCGACGTCCCGCGACCTTGGGACTGATACATACTTGGCGAAATGTGTGTGCAGAAATGCACCTCTGGCTACCTCTTCGGGGAATACAGGCGTGAGTTTATGTATGTATGTATGTGGTCCAATATGAGTGTACCTGTTGGAAGAGCTGCGCGAAGTCCGGGAAGTGTTGCAGGCCGTAGGTGTGTGAGAGCGCGGCGGCGGTGGTGGCGGTCGCGGCGCCGAGCAGCGCGTGCAGCGCGCGCGTGTGCTTGTGGTCCTCGTCCAGCGCCGTGAGCGCCTCGCCCGCGCACGTCGCCGCGCCACCCGCGCCCCCCGCACCCCCCGCGCCACCCGCGCCGCACGCCTCCACGCTGCACGAACTCACTGCTGGAGCACGACAACATTATTTTCCTTTGTATCCATTTGACAGCCTCGTGGCGCAGTTGGCTAGACACCAGCTTGCGAAACGAAAGGCCGCAGATAGACAGATGTGATCCACAAATATGTTTCGGGTCTGGGTGTGTGCGAGAGACTCGTATGTGGGGTCAGAACTATGTATGTGACTGTTGGGTGTATTTATTTATTTAAGTTAGGGAGGGCGACATTTTCAACAAAAAATCAATTTTGAAATCGATTCACCAAACAAATCGATTGCACAAAAATCGATCTATCGGTTATTGTTTTTTTTTTTAAACTAGTCTTCTTACGTATTGTATAGGAGACGAAATTCTGAACGCAGCAGACAATCCGGGTAATTTTTCAATATAGAAAATCGATTGGCTGAATCGATTTATTTCCATATCTTAAAAAGTCACTAATGATTACACACTAAAGATTTAGCCATAACCATCATATTGCACTCTTAGGATTGTAAGTGTATTACCGGCTTTTCTATGTATATAAGCCAGTAAAAGAAGGAGCAGTAGTGAGGAGGTAAGAAATATACCTAACCTTTATTAAATTACAGTCACCAAATGAAACGTGACAGCAATGCTGCTGGTTAGTGTCTATTTTCTGGAATACAGTGGCATCTACCACGTCACAAAGATTTCGTGCTATAGTAAAAAATAATTGCATTTTGATCTACTACTTAGATAATTCTGTTTTTCCTATCTTTGCTACATCCACCTCAACTGGCTTTTTTTTTCTTATCCGTTTTAAAGGACTTATAGCGCACAAAAATGTATTTACTAGGCTGTATTATGTAATAGCTTTAGTATGCTGGGCTTAGTAAAAGAGATTTTTTTACTCACTACTTTGTCCAAAATTCATAATCCTGACATGCTTAGTTTTGGACTTGCTCGACTTTGATGCAGCTCCACGAGGTTCCCCGTTGATCGCAGAAGCTGCTGCAAGCAATAATGTTTTGTTTATAATGAATTCGTTTATTTATTACAACGTTCTACTGTTCGGCAAAACAGCATATGGATTTGCAGCCGGTGATAAACACTTTCGGCCTTACTTATAAACATTACATACATACATAACCTCACGCCTGTATTCCCCGAAGGGGTAGGCACCCACATTTCGCCAGGTATACGTATCAGTCCCACGTAATAGGGGGCAAGGCTATTGCCGTTTTTCGGCCACAATTCCAGACTCCGTGCTGCTACTGAGAATTTCCTAATGGAAATACCCAATAACACTTTGCTCGACCCGGGAATCCATACATCGGCACATACCAGTGCCGCGAGACCACGAGGCAGTCAATAAATCAGAGCAGGACAAAGCAAATTTATATTTTAAAATATTTTACTAGCGTTTATAAGAAAGTGTTATTTTTTCATCACCATGATCAAATAGATTTTATTGATAATTAAAATTGCACTTCTTACAAGTGTTCAAAATAACAAATATGCCATACCAGCTTTTTCTTTGGCCGCTTCGTTCTTCGCAAACTTTTGTATCTCTTCGTACGTGATGATGACAAGCATTTGTATCAACACTGATCCTCCGACCGGATTAATGTGAGTTGGAAGAGAGTTCTCAATTATTGTACAGGCGTTTATGAAGGCTCGGGGTATACAATCAAGAGTTCGAAGTAGACATGTTAGACAGAGTGACATTGTCTGTAAAAGAAAATAGATTAACAATTTAATTAACAATAAATGAGAAAGCATAGATGTGTATTTCTAATGATATAATCTCTGATGATTTTATATAATGTTAATTTATAATTCTTTCGCTATGTTTTGTTTTTTTTTTTCGTTTACTTTTTTGTTTTCTTTCATTATTTTTAAGATTTTTTTATGTTGTATAATTTCTTATTGATAAGTGTAATAAAATGAAAAGATTAACATTGCTTTAAACGTTATATCCTTTGCCAAAAGAACCTTTGGAGGACCTTTTGAATTTCAATGTCAATCCTGAATTAATAGATAAAATATTGCATGCCTAATCTTGAATTAACATTATTAGTGTATCAAATTTTGTCCAAATTCATTGAAGTTTTCATAATGTGATAAATATCCCATTTGTTTGTAGTATAAATAGTATAATTTTAGGGCTATACCTGATACATAGAAGCTCCGCTTTGCAAAGCGTTGACCAATATTGGCGGTATAAATTCTAGGGCAGTTCCAACCATAGCCAACAAGCCAGCCAACCACGGAGGTCTGCGGTCACACCACACCTGAAAAAAGTTAATCATTTGGTATATTAACAGCCTTAACATGATAAAAATGACACTGGAAAGTTACAATAAGTCTATTTAGAGTCTTCCAATTAAATAAACTAAAATTAATAGATTAATAGAATGTGTTTAAATTATCATTGTTGTAAATAATGGTTAATATTAACATAATATCTTGCAAAAAGTTTTTTTCTTTCTTTAATTACATAGCATTAGTATCAGCTAATTCAATTTCTAAAGAATTCCTAAGCATGTTGAAAACGCAGTAGACTTACTCTGCATTATGAAAGGACAGGGTGGACCAGAGAAAAACAACATTACCTGTCGTTTATCCAAACATGCAGCCCAATCCCTTCCAGATATTTCAAGCGCATAGCAAAGGGTCGATTTAAATTCTGCCTTGCTACCAATCGTAGCAAGGATGTAGGTGAGAGCCCCAGCAGCTCTGGCAAGTTCTTGGCCAGCTATAAAAACATACAAAATATAAATGAACAATTTATAATTTTTATCATTTAATATTATTATAATCGATTATGAATAATCGACGATAGAAGTAATTTTCTGCGACATTTACGGATCATGATTGAAATAATAATCAGTGTTTACTATGACAGGAACAAGTAACATTTAATATAACGACATCTAGTAGTACTCTTCGGAACTACTTTCTCTTATACGACTTACTATTACTAGCTATTTATTTGTACACAATTTTTTAGTATGACATACCGATTAACAATGCTTTCCTTCGTTCTACATATAAATTAAAATATTTTTCAAAATGATAGGGTAATGCTTCTATTAAACAAACTTCAAACATTCAGTCAACACTTCAACCTCCTAAATATAAATTAAAGTCTATTTTAAAAAGATTGCGTCATTTATGAAACGAAGTTGAATCTCACCATCAGAATCTCCTTGAAATCTACAGAAGCCGTCAACGGTACATAGAAATCCGCTACACTTCTTTTTGGACTCATCCATGCTGTACCACAGTCCATTTGCAGCCCAACGATAGTTGTCCACACTCATGTGACGAAGGGCACGAATCAACAGCATCCTTATGAGATGACAGTCTCGCATCATGAGGACCTGGAAACCAATATTATTTACAACTGTAAGGCTAGAAGTTAAATTACTCTTACATTATGTTGTTCCTTCTGAGGTTTGGTCTCATCATCATCATCATCATCATCATCATCATCATCATCATCATCAGCCCAAATACGTCCCACTGCTGGGCACGGGCCTCCTCTACAACTGTGAGGGTTTAGGCCTAAGTCCACCACGCTGGCCTAGTGCGGGTTGGCGGACTACACACCTTAGAAATTCCTATGAACTTTTAGGTGTGCAGGTTTTATCACGATGTTTTCCTTCACCGTTAAAGCAAGTAATAATTCATTGTGAATACACACATAACTTCAAAAGTCAGAGGTGTGTGCCTGGGGTTTGAACCTGCGACCGCCGAAATTCTCGACCGCGCGCCTAAACCTCGAGGCCATCACTGCTTCTTTTGGTCTCAGTCACACACTTTTTTATAAGAAAATTACTTATAATTTTAGTAACCGGTGATCTTTATACCTATTCAAACTGTATATTGATATAAGTGTATTACACATAAATATATTTGGTTATATTTTTGAATATTCTGGTTCTAATAAACGAAAATGTTAATATCTCAGTTTTTCACGAATTAGATCAAGATGATCCTCTTTCATATTTTTTTAAATAGAGGAAAGCGCCTTTAGACGTCACTCTATCAATATTTTTGTCGTCCAATTAATTAAGATACCTCACCTTGACCACCAAAGACCACGAAGGCTGAGGTTGTGCCAACAAGACAAATAACTCAAGACCCAAAGCAGTTTTGGTGGGTAAATCTTGAGAGCTCTTTACTGTTGCCTCATCGAAAGGGTTGTCGAACAGTTTTGGGCTGACAAATGTGAACCAAGGGTATGGCCTGTCGTTACAACCAGTATCATTATCTCCCTCCGCTTCCATGAATGCCTGAAATAATTTATTTTCACTAATCAACCGCCAATTTTAATAAACAATCCAGATCTCTTTATATACGCATCGATTTCTAAAATTCACCAATGAAAAAGATAAACTTTAACTTGATTGTTTCATTATTTAGATCGATTTAGAGATAATTATAAGTATACAATTTGAAATCAACCGATAATCAATATGGTAGTAGTAGTTACAAAAACTAATATAATATCCAACTGCTAAGATAAACGAACAATGATTCCATCAATATAGGTACGTCACGTCTGGGCACATGCCTCTTCAGCGGTTTCTGCGATGTCTGCGCTTAGACCAATGTTAGACCAGTGATTTGTCCAGCAAAATAAGTATAAAAGAAATCTGTCAAATCGAGTTTCAGATAACAAAGACTTAATTTTGAATTTGGTAAAATTAATAAATTACAGTCCATTAAATCTACTCGTACATGGCATTTCAGTATCTCATGTTACATTTTATATTAGTCTATGGAATAGTCACCATCATCTGATGATGGTGACTATCGTCATCAGCTCATATACGTCCCACTGCTGGGCTCAGGCCTCCTCTACAACTGAGAGGGTTTATGCCTTAGTCCACCACAATGGCCTAAAAAAACGGGTGGCACTCCGGAAGTGTCGGCAGAAGTGAAAACTTCAACATTAACGTTGTGCATTTTTGAATATTTTGGAATGGTTAGGGAATAATTTCGCATGAATTTCTTTATTTATCAGTACAAAAGTGGTAAAACAATATTTATTGCGCTATCGTAAACAAACATGACAACGCGACAACAACGCATGACAACAAACGCCTTACACATTTTCGATCAGGGTCACGTGATCTGACGTGAGTTCAACATTTTTACCCATCCCAAAAAAATGCACAGCTAAAGAACCGAATCTTCATAGTATTATCAAAAACGTACCTGATGCACAAAATGCAGTTCAGCACCTCTAAACACGAGACATTTGAACAGCTCGTTGCATTTAGAGTGGACGTCCCTTACATCTCGAGTTTGATGGTTGACATCGAGGCCGGCCAGGTCTGAGCCATTGGTGCATATAGACGGTAGTAATTGGGCTACACATTGCAGTATATTCAGAATGTCGTTTAAGAGAAGGGGCGAAGTGGTTTCTGTTGTTATTGTCTGAAAGTTTTTTTTGAAGGTAGTTGAACTTTTAGGATTAAGATTAACTAAAGCTTATGCGTTCCATTTACTTAGAGGATAACTAGAGGGTATGGCTGTGGTACGATATTGTCTTTTATGGCATTTGTTATCTGTTGTTTGAAATTACAAAATTGCTTAAATTTATCTAAGATGTTGCCAATAGGATATGACTTTCAGTAAGTTTACTTGATTCAGAAGCTTGCGATGTATGTATTCTTTTAAATATATATTTTTTTGCTGTTAAAGCTCTTAATAGCTAAGTTTCTGATAATGATTTACTAAATCAGGTCAGGGGTTATGGAATATAACAGATTTATCTAAACTTATATTTTATTAAAATTTTACAACAGTGTCTATAATTTTTAGCTGTTATAATATTAGTTACCTGGCAATATCTGACGGTTAAAATAGTGAGAGTTTCATTGAGCATACCGGCGAATATCCTCTGAGCCATTCTTGGCGGCACCGTGTCCCACAAGTCTTTCCTACTGCCTGGTATAAAAATCTTATGATAAAATCAAATATTAAGTTATAGTTACAGTTTCTTTGTAATATGAGTGACGATGAAAATACATGGAAATGTATTTCATCATCATCATCATCATCAGCCCATATACGTCCCACTGCTGGGCACGGGCCTCCTCCACAACTGAGAGAACTTAGTCCACCACGCTGGCTTAATGCGGGTTGGTGGACTACACACCAAAGAAATTCCTTAGAACTTTTAGGTGTGCAGGTTTCCTCACGATGTTTTATTTTACCGTTAAAGTAAGTTAATTCATTATGAATGAACACATAATTTCTAAAAGTCAGAGATATGATTCTCGACCGCTCCTAAACCTCGAGGTCATCACTACTTTTAAAATTCCTATAGCATTTAGTCATGTAATGTATTCAATTAATGAAATAATACATACGTGGCAACACATAGCATATTATAAATAAATAAAAAATAATTAGACAAAAATGTGTTATGGAGTCATATTTAAAACTTGTGGGTATTTTGTAATTACAGGAACCAACTATACCATTCATATAAAGCCACCATCCTTGCACAGATGGCGTGCCAGATGCGGTTGCGGTTCGCGACTGTCCATCTATCGGCCTTCCACCAGAATCTTGCAGAATGTATAAAGATAACACGCGATTGTGTAAGTCCAGCACTCGTTCACCAACTGCCTCCGCCATAGTGACGTAGCGTTTGTAGCAAGCCTAGAATGTAATAATAAGTACCTACATAATAATCATAAATGCCTCGTGGTCTCGCGGTACAAGTATGTGCCGTGCGATCTAGAGGTCCTGGATTCGATTGTCGGGTCGGGCAAAGTGTTATTGGGTTTTTCCATTAGGAAATTCTCAGTAGCAGCCCGGAGTCTGAAAATGTGCCCGAAAAACAGCAATAGGCTCGCCCCCTATTACGTGGGACTGATACATGCTTGGCGAAATGTGGGTGCAGAAATGCACCTCTGCCTACCCGTTCGGGGAATATGTAATCATAAATACATCCAACAGTCCCAAACATACTTCTGAACCCACACTAAAATACGGGTCTAATGTCGTGGGTACAAATCAGAAACTAATAGAAACTTTTCGCTATCACAAACAACCAGACACATCATCATCATCATCATCATCAACCTATATACGCCCCACTGCTGGGCACGAGCCTCCTTTACAACTGAGAGGGTTTTAGGCCTTAGTCCACCACGCTGGCCTAATGCGGGTTGGCGGACTACATGCCTAAGAAATTTCATCACGATGTTTTCCTTCACTGTTAAAGTACGTGATAATTCAACAACCAGACACGAAACAAATATATTTTGATCACCCAATCATTTGTCACGGCGAACGAACCCGCAACCTCTCGTTTCGCAAGCTGGTGGCTAACTAACTGCGCTACAAGGCAGTCAATAACAACAGTTTATTAAAGTACAATTAAAATTTATTATTATGTACCTAAATAAAATGAGCATTCAGATCTCAAAGGTAGTTTAACTGTCTCGTTCTGATTCCAATCGCTGCTGGGACCGGGCACTGTCATCTGGTTTTCCCATTAGATAACTCTGAGTAGTACGCGAATGTCACCCTTATACTATGTAACATAAAACACAACTTTGCGTGAATGCAAAATTGCACCTTCGCCTACAACTGCGGCGATAGCGGAGTATTATACTTACATACATTGGTGTGTCTTTGTAATATGCTTACTAACATTATCTTGAGATATTGTCTTCTATGAAATAGCAGAACAACTTGCCTGTAATAAGGAATGACGCTCATGATTCCCCATGTCTTCAACATGTTGTACGTAGCAATATAGACTGTTCTTCAACAACGCCGCAGCGCCCAACGCGGCCGTCAGTACTGGAAGATCGGCGTGATCAAGAGCCTCTTGTACTAGCATGTGGAGATGTTCTGGAAAGAAGAGATTATCACATATATTCTTGTGGACAACTCTTTGTTTTCCAACTCCCCCTTTATTTGTCTTTCTGATTAACTTCGTTACGGGATTGTGACAAATTTAGGTCCCCTTAGATTCGCTGAGCTTCATTGCTCGGGGTCAATACTGTGCGTGCTGTTGATCCTGGAGCACAGGAGTTACAGTGGCGGGTGTGTGGTGGGATAGGACCAAAAAATATTATTTTCATCAATATCATCAATAGCCTATATAAGTCGCACTACTGACCACGGGCCTCGTCTACAACTGAAGTTTAGGCCTTAGTCTACCACGCGGGCCTAGTGCGGGTTGGCGGACTACACACCTAAGAAATTTCAAGGAACTTTGAGATATACAGGTTTCCTCACTATGTTTTCCTTCTAAGTTAAAGTATGTGATAATTCATTGTGGATACACACATAACTTTACTAAACCAAGCTTTAACTCGACTTCGCGCTATTACCTCAAGGCCATCAAGGCTTTATAGCCATTTTTGTTTATTATAATTAATTTACAAAATAAAACACAAATACATGTAATATTATTTAGCATTAATAAACCACATAGATTTGTCGCCAATGCTAATATTATTTGCATTAAGATGTTTTAGTAATTAAAGTTTAATGATGAAAAAATAAAAACCCATAAACTCATGTCCAGTTATTAAATCATTGACATACATATAACTTATGTGATTTTGTTTTTACCCCAGCAAGGATGGAAAATATGAAAAACTTGATGGAAAATTAATAAGCAAAAAATAAGACCTACCTAGAAGTGAATCACTTGATTTTATAGCCAGTTGTACAAACTTGTCAGGATCTGATGTCTTAGCCACTCCACCTTCTGTCTTCTCATCTTCCTCAGTGCACACAAACATTCCGGAGCCTTGTCTGAAAATTGTTTTCATTTATAATTATAACTTATTTCTATTCAAGATGTCTTTACACCAAAGCTCTATTGAACTAGTTAAAGATATATCCTTGTTAAATAATAACAAACATGGTATAAACCATATTGTTAGTTGGAAGGTTTAACAATCATTGTTTTATTGATATAACTAAGAAATATAGTATATGGTCATACTTGAGATAAATTAATCTACCATGTACTGAGGCTAATGTAGTAATAAGCTCAAAGTCTTGCTTGGCCCGCTGTTTGGTAGATAGGGATTAGACTTTTACTATCCATGCTGGCCAAGAGTTTCAATTAAGAGGTATTTAAGTAATGTTAAAAGTATATTACTTGAAAGCAATGGAAAATTCATCTTCAAGCCATAGTACTATTTTTACAGCTGCAAAAGATGCATTTCTAGGAAAGTCAAGCCTTCCACCCACTACGCCTCGGCATATAGTTTCTGACAAGATTGTTTGATTTTTCTGAAAAATTTAATTTAATTTTAACGAATACATCCGTTTCAAATATTTTATTCATTTTTTTTTACGAAATATTTAAAATGAACAATTTCTTTAAAAAAAATTATATTAAAATCATTAATATCTAAGATATGATAAGTAAAATTAATTAATTCTGCCTTACCTGATAATATTCCAGATCTCTTTGCAACAGGATCGGAATCCGATCCATAATATTACCATCCTCAATAACTTCCATTTTGAAATAAAAAATAAAACCAAATAAGAATGAATGCAAACTATTTACTTATAAATAAATAACAAAAAAAAAATTAGACTAAGCTATGAGAACACTGAGAAAAGTCTACTTTGGCCGTTGCAATTTTTTCTAGTTCACTTTGCAATAATTTATGTAATGGGACACCGTCATGCTTGTATACCCAATGTCCACCGTTTTGTAATACTAAATCATAACGTTTCGGTCCAGAAACAGGAGAACTTAGCCAGATCTGTTTGTTTGGTGTCTGTCTGTTTATGACATATGTTCCGTAAGACCCTAAAGCAACTGTTAGAACACCATCCTGCAAAAAATAATATTTCATAGTTTGGAAATTAATTTTTTTTCTGCATTAACTATACTTTGATTTAAGTTTTTAACTTTCAAATTGTGATAAAATCCAAACTACCACATTACATATACCACAAAACACTATATTAAAAAATCAGTACCTATAAGACAAATAAAGTTTAAAATAATCCATAGATACTATAAGTTAGTAGATATGCAACTTTAATGAAAATATATATCTCCTAACTGCAAAAAATTAATTAATAATTAAAAATAATATACAAATATTGATAACTTACACTAAAAATTACGTCAGCTCCTTTCAAATTCGGTGAATTTTCAACTAGCTCCTCGAAGTAATCACAAAGAGATTCAAGTGTTTCGTTACAGATTTCTTCAAACACAGCCTGGTCTACGTGTTCAGAAGACTGAGGACTTGATGAGAAGGATCTTGATACAGTCGTAAAATTACTGCTTGATTTCAAGGTTTCTTTTAAAGCCGACTGACGTAATACTACAGGGGTGAAACTATTGATTTGCTTCCGTGCCAACCACCGGGTGGTACGTAAAATATTCCTAAGCATTTTGATGAAACTAAGAGATTTGCAGGTTACTATTTTGTTGACATTGGGCTGTATTCTTTTGAGTTTGACAGTTTTTTTTTTTTTTGCTTTTCATTCTCCCATATATTTTTTTTGGGAAGGCAAAGGGTTTTAGCCCATACAGCCTCGTCATAATTAAGTTTAACATAAATAGGCCTGAGCCAAGTCTTCGTAATAATATAGGTACGTCATTCATTCATATTTTTAGGCCAAAGCCAATTCTTCATAGTATGTAATCTTGAGTGGTATATGTGGCTAGTCTGAACATTTTAAAAGCATGAAGTCACTTAAAGACTTATAACAAAACTATTTATTTAGATTTCAACATTGTGCAATTTATTCTTCAAGAAACAATCATTATTAAAATACAAATTATATCAGACAACTAAAACATGTTTTTACTTCAAAGGATTTAAACGGAATAAACATATATGTCACAATTTCTATCTTACCAAATAAAACATTCCAAATTCAAACTAACTTAAACATATTACAAAAACCAACCAGATCCATTATTAACATCAAAAGACTAAACATAATGATTAAAATATTTTTTAATGTTCTCCTATGTAAAATTAAATGAAAAATATTAGACTACTTAAAAGTCAATCAAATTATTACGATAATATAATGTAGTTTTAATTATTGTTATTCTTGGAGGCGGTGTCAGCCGGAGCAGTGTCATTAAAACTACATTATATTATCGTAATAATTTGATTGACTTTTAAGTAGTCTAATATTTTTCATTTAATTTTACATAGGAGAACATTAAAAAATATTTTAATCATTATTTGTTATTCATAGGTATGTGTTGAGTTAGATTTGAAGTGGATAGATAGTGGATAGATATAGAAGAACCTACCTAGCTTCTTGCGTCGTAAACCCATAGATCGTACCTATATATTGATGTAGAGAAATAGTAAGTTGATTATAATTAAGTAACAGAAGATACGCAATTATTTTTTTACTTTTTAGTGCATTTTAATTTGTTTTGGAATAGGTTTTTTTGAAGGCGGTTTTTGTTTTGTTAAAATTTTTGTTTATTTTTTAATTTTTAGTGAAGCCACACCCGGGATCGAACCTGCAACATCATGCGTTGCAAATCGGTTACTTTGCCACTCCGCTACCACCAGTCTATTATATGGTTATAAAACTCATCAACAATACGCAAATGTTTCTACCACACACTCGGCTACCACCGCTTCACACATTTAATACACCTTAAGTAATGCAATTAGATCGTTTGCTTCATGTTGCAATGCAGCAACAAACATAAGCGCATTACAATTTGATTCAAGACAGTTAGAAATTCGGCCACAAATCGCATCCATACTGTACGCCGTTAACGAGTTCCATTGACATTATATTATATTTGACTAGGACAATTACTTGACCATAAAGAGGTTACGGTAGGTGACTCAAATATCCGGATAGCCTATAAAGATTCGGCCGAGTATCGTTAGTTTTCTGCTAAGAATTGAAGAGTTCCGTTACTTTGTCATGGATACCATAATTAGAACTTAACCAAACTCTCATGCAATTACCCTAGAAGTACATCCTAACCAATAATAAAAAGGATTCATCAAAATCGGTTGGCATGATATTAAGTTATTCGTCGATTTGTCACGCACATTGGTGAAAATTTAAGATTTTTGTGGTCTTCTAATGGAAGCTATTGTCACAACTAGACCAAATTCAAATGGGACCAAACTGAAAGCACCAGCATTCACTTAAAAAAAGAATCATCAAAATCGGTTGGCATGATATTGAGTTATTCGTCGATTTGTCACGCACATTGGTGAAAATTTAAGATTTTTGTGGTTTTCTAATGGAAGCTATTATCACAACTAGACCAAATTCAAATGGGACCAAACTGAAAGCACCAGCATTCACTTAAAAAAAGAATCATCAAAATCGGTTGGCATGATATTGAGTTATTCGTCGATTTGTCACGCACATTGGTGAAAATTTAAGATTTTTGTGGTTTTCTAATGGAAGCTATTATCACAACTGGATCAAATTTAAATGGGACCAATCTGAAAGCATCAGCTTTCAATTAAAAAAAGAATCATCAAAATCGGTCCACACAGTCAAAAGTTCTGAGGTAACAAACATAAAAAAAAAAAAAAAAAAAAAATACAGACGAATTGATAACCTCCTCCTTTTTTTGAAGTCGGTTAAAAAGAGTATGTATCATCTGAGATTACCAATCAACATGTAATTCAGGTATTATTTTTGTATTTTCAGGATGAAGTCCATTTCATTCGTAATTCATAAATCGAATATTGTGTTAGATATATATTCATACATTGCATTGTAGGTGTCTGTTTTCCTTAATAATTCTTGAACCGAGCGCGGGACAAGTTGAGATGTTCCGTATATATTAATTAATTGATCTATTAGTAATATTCTTTGCAATTTATAGGCAGGGCATTCAAATACTATGTGATTTATAGTTTGGTCAACATTTTAATCACAATTTGTGCATATGGGGGCATGGGGGACGAGATAATGCGCATACGATTCAGGTGGGCTTTATATCGACCATGTCCAAATCTAAGTCTGTTCATTATTGTATAAAATTTTCGAGTATTGTCAATTTTGGATTCACAAAACCAAGGTTTCTTTCCCACATTAGTATTAATAGATGCATAATGAGCGCCCTTAGTATTCAAAGAATTTATCCAGTATTCATTCCATTCGTTATTTAACGACTGTTTTACTATTAATTTTATGTCTGAGAATGGAATGGCAACATCGTCTACAGGGCTGCCGCTGTCACTGTCAACAATTGCCTTGGCAAGAAAATCAACTCGCTCATTTCCTGTCACTCCCACGTGCGCAGGTGTCCAAAGAAACTGTACTTCTTTACCTTTATTCTTCAATTGAAGCCAACGACTCTTGATATTGTATATAATGTAATTGATTTTGGAGTCTAAGATGTTGCTCTGTAAGGCGCGTAAAACACTCATGCTGTCCGTTACAACGAGCCAACGTTGATCATTTGCTTGACTGATATATTGCAGTGCAAGTAGAATGGCCAAAGCCTCTGCAGAATATATACTTATCTCGCATGGAAGTTTACGGCCAAACCCAAAACGTAGGTGAGGAATGTATAGAGCCATTGATACATTACTGGACTTGGAGCCATCAGTAAATATTTTTCTGTAATCATCAAATTCAGCTAAAACAGCGTTTACTTCTTGTTTATTCTTCATTTCATCATGTATATGAATTGGAATAAAACTAAATTTGCTCTCAAAACTATCAATATAGCAAGCCCAGTTCTCAAATCTATGGATTTTATATTTTTGTTCAAGATGTGACATGAATAAGAAATCATGAAGTATGTATGGTACATTACAAGTGGGAACATATGGAAATTGACTATGAATATATTTTAATTTTCTCCATAATAAATTATTTACTGTGGATAATAATTTGAGGATAAAACAATACTTTAAATATTTAAATCTATACAATAAAGGAGGAGTGTTACACTCTACTTGTAGTGAGTTTATTGGAGTGGTTTGCATAGCACCAGTAACTAGTCTGAGATTTTTATTTTGCAGAATATCCAATTTTTGAACAAGCTTGTTATTAGATGCAAAACAGAGAAAGCCATATTCAAAGTGACTACGAACTAGTGATTTATACAACATGAGCAAATTTTTTGGATCAGATCCCCAATATGTTCTTGCAAGTGATTTTAAAGTATTGAATGCTTTGAATGCCCTTCCCATTATACTATCAACATATTTTTTCCATGAAAGATGATTAGTAAAAATTACCCCTAAAAACTTGACTTCTGACACTTGTGGAATCTCTACCTGATCATAGAAAATTTTGACTTTAAAAGGTCGAATTTTGTTAAATACAATCATTTTAGTTTTATCAAGATTAATATCCAAATTAAGATATCTAAAGTAATTGTGAAGTTTGGTCAGAGCTGCATTAAGATTATTAACTATGCTATTTAATTTGTCCCCTGATGCATATACAGCAAGATCATCAGCAAACTGTAAACTGCTAACATCTGAACCTAATATTAAATTGAGTCTATAAATATACAATATGAATATTAAAGGACTTAAAATTCCTCCTTGACACACTCCTTTAAGACTCTCTAGGTCCAACAAGTCGATTTTGAAATTTTATGTATACAATTCTACCATGGAGAAAGTCAAAAACCCATTTCACATTTTTTCAGGAATGCCCATGGTCAATAATTCAGATGCTAAAATATGATGGTTAACATTATTAAAAGCCCCAACAATATCAAAGAAAATACCTATTAAAATATGATTATTCTTAAATGTATTGAAGATATCCAAATGTAAGTGAGAAATACTTTCACGACAAGAATAACCTTTACGGAATCCAAACTGGTTTGATGGTAATATGTGATTACTTTCTATAAAGAATTCTATCCTTTGCTTAAAAATTGCTCAAAAACTTTCCCCATGCATGAAGTTAAAGCTATTGGCCTATATGAATCGGCCTGCTCTTTCTCTTTGTTGGGCTTTAAAACTGGCACTAGACAATCTACTTTCCAACTTGGAGGTATGACTGAATTATTCCATAACAGATTATATATATTTAACAAAACATGTTTTGAATTATTTGACAATTTTTTGAGGACTTTATATGGAATACCATCGAGGCCGAAGGCTGTATCTCGTCTAGAAGAAATGGCTGAATTTAACTCTGTAAGAGTAAAAGGTTTTGTAAGATAATCATAACTGGGAGATGTAATAGAGTTGTTGTTTAAATGCAATTCAGCCTCAACAGTAGAAGGTGTATATTTTCTAATAAAATCAAAAATCCAATCTAATTTATTACAAGAATTATAATTGATGTTTGAATTTACTTTTTTGAATATTTTCATTATAATACCAGATTTTAGACAGAGGAGTAGTTCTGTTAAAGCTTTCACATAATTTTTCCCAACTTTTTTGTCTTTCTTGCTTCAGGATCAACTTTTTAATAGCCTGCAGCCTTTTGAAATTTATATAATTGGCTTCAGTTGGATTCTTTCTAAAGTTTACATAAGCAAATTTGGCCTGTTCAACAGCAGAAGCACACCTGGCATTCCTTCCACCAAGGTAGAGATCTCCTATTTCTATTAAAATAATTGTTTGACTGCCTCTGGGAGTCATAATGTCTATGTCCAACTGGCATAGATAATCAAATAGCTGTATCTAAAAAATTAATAAATTCATCATATACTTTTAAGGGATTTTCCTGGTCATAATAAAAATTATTCAAAAATCTATCTATAATCATGCTGAATGCATTCCAGTTAATAATATGATAATTGTGTTGGTGAAAATATGGCTTAGGTACTATCAGGTAATATAGTTTGTTTATTGCTAGGAACATCTCTAACAAACACCTTGGTAATTACAGGCAAATGATAGCTCCCTACCTAGAGAGTCATCATACACAGACCAATCGCAAGAAAATGCTAATTCAGGAGAAACTATTGTCAGATCAAGCGCATTTTGACGCCATTTATGAGAACCTACTGTCGTCATTTGACCATCATTTAGAATAACCAACAAGTTATCATCTATAGGTACATTCTAATATATCAGATCCACAAGTTTCAGAAGTCATGCAACCCCAATTAACATGAAGAGCATTAAAGTCTCCAGCAATAAGCAATGGCTCAGGGAGACTTTGAATTAGATTATGAAATTTGTGTTTATTAAATGGTGGAGAGCATAACTTAGGGCTGTACAAACTTACTATTGTGAGTTCCTTATTATTACCATAATATAAACGAATAGCGATATTTTGAATGGAATTATCGCTATAAGTATCTAAATTCTTAAATCTAAGAGTTTTATGTATCAAAATGGCAACTCCATTATGATTGTTTCCACTATCTAATCTTAATATTTCATAATTTTTAAACCTAATTTGATGACATGGTTTAAGCCATGTCTCACATATACTTAACAGCAATATGAATGTTTTTCTCATAAAGAAAATGTGAAAAAATATGTCTATTACTTTGCAGACTTTGGGCATTCCACTGTACAATATTTAAATAATCCATAAAAAAGAAAAGCAATTAAGGGGAAGGTTTGTGTTCTTGTTGTATATTTTGTATGAGAAATTCTTTAATAGTTTTACTACAGATACTAGTTTCGTTTGTTTTGCTCATGCTGATAATTTTAACAACAGGATCAACAAGTGACTTGAGAAAATTATCAGAATCTAAAAGTGATATAAAAAGCTCAGCATAAGTTTTTTTCCTGCCACTTAATGAAGGAAATGATTTCTCATTGACAACATCTACAAATGATTTTTTAATGAACTTCTCTTTGTTCTGTTTTATTTTGTTTTGTCTTTCAGGACACTCTGAGGAAATAGCAATATGATTTCCTTTGCAGTGATAGCAAGTGGCATTGGTTGGAGCAACAGTACAATTCTTAAAATGATGACTCTCGGCACAGATTGAACATTTCTCTGAATTTTTGCAATATTTTGCTATGTGTCCATATCTTAGGCAACGTAAGCACTGTTTCACCGGAGGGATGTATGGTGTGATCTTAAAACGCCAGCTGTTTAAGTCTACACTCTCTGGTAGACTTGGACAAGAAAATGTAAAACATACGGTTTTTGTTGGTTGTAGTTGAAAGTTGTTGTCGTGGTTCTTAACTCTTCGCATTATTCTACGAATAGAAATAATATTTTTTGTGCTAGTAAGTGCGGTATAGATCTGTTCATTAGATAAATCAGTGGGAACATATAATATGACACCAGTAGTTTCTGTAGCGGCAGCCGGAATACTAGCTTTAAGCTTGTTTAAATCTAGAATTTTTTTATTAGAAAGTGCAGCATTTGCCATACCTGCACTGTCAAAAATAACGCCCACCTTGTATTTATTCATACGTACTAATTGTTTAATTCCTTTATTATATCTTTTCAAATTATTTGAAAGAAACATCATATCTCGGTCCCCAAAAGGTTTGCTATTTTCAGTGCTTTCTAGTTTCTAAGAATACAATGTATTCAAAATTGCCCCCATTTTCTACATACGATCTTTGATAATTCGGTACTTGAAATGTCTGATACTTATCTACAGCATCGACGGATTTATGTGACGAAGAATCGGATCGATCCGCCTCGTCACTCTCGGGCTCATCACGTTTTTTCTGTTTTTTTGTCCCCCCCATCCTGGACGATTATAATTTGCTTTTTTTTCCTCTTCCAATATAGGATATATACAAACTTTTACTGTTTTTAAAAATTATTTGCAATAAATATTTTTAATAATTTAAAAATTGCGCCTTTTCTTGTTGAAGTTCCCGCGCTTTTGTTTTCAAATTTCAATAGTCGCCTATAATCTCTTTTGACAGATGAGTGACAGCAAAAGCAAATGTCATGTCGCTTTTTATACAGTCATGAAAGGATGACTGTGAATCTTTTATTACTTTATAAATACTCAGTTTCTAAAATAACTATCAAATAATCCATTTTCCGGGGTATCCATTTACTTATTTTTTAATCTGCAACGATTAGTTTTCACATTATGTGCTCAGTCGGTAACGCCATCTATTGATCATTTTTATAATATGGTAAAACAACTGACTTTTTTGATTTTTCGTTTCAGAATGCAAGTATTAAGTAGTACCTATAAAAACTTTTTTTTTACGTATTCGTCGTACGTTTTTTTTACGTCACGGCACAAGTACACGGAGTCTGGAAATGTGCCCGGAAAACGACAATAGGTCTGTTTCCGGTTACGTGTAACTGATACACTTCTTGGCGAAATTTGGATGCAGAAATGCACCTCTGCTTTCTTTTCGAGGAATACAGGCGTGAGGTTTTGTACCTATGTACGTATGTTAATTTTTATATTTAAACCAATATCAAATATTTTTGAAAGCAATAATATGCAACTGCCTCGTTATCTTGCGCACAAGTATTTGCCGTGCGATCTTGAGGTCCCTGGTTTCAGGATGGATAAAGTGTTATTGGATTTTTCTATAAGAAAATTCAGAGTCACAGTAGCAGCAAGATGTCTGCATATTTGGTAGTATAAGAATTTAAGGTTTATTACTCGTTATACTTTAATATAGGTATAGGTACCTAGGAAGGTACCTACTTTACGAAGTAAATAAATGATACAATAATATTATGTATTAAAACCATTTAACTCTCAGTAACTTATTCACCTACGACATAAAAAAATGATCAACCCGCAATTTCAATCAGCTGAAAACGATATTTTTTATTTATTCTTGCCTACTCCTCATCTGTTTCAATCATTGACGCATTTTGTGGCGGTAACATCCATGGATTGGCCTGGTAAGCAGGAGACAGGACGGATATTGAAGGTTCTGGAATTCTTGGAATAGGCAGTAAAGAGTTGTATTTGTTCCAATGTCCGTTGATAAGAATCACATGCCTTCCTTCATCACATTGTAAAGGTCTAAAATTCCGTAGATTCGGTTCATCCCACGGATCCCATAATTTACGGAACTCTTTCATCTGGAACATAAAATATAATGTTTAATGTTCTTAAATTTATTTTATTTTAATATAAGCCCATTTCCACTGCTAGGCACGGGGTTCAACAGTCAACTAGCTCTTATTCCATCCCGAAGACCAAGAGTGGTCAATGAAAACTACTTAGTTTAGAAATCATCAATGAAGAACTTTTAAGTAAGTACTTAATACATAAGTATGTATTAACGTTTCCCCATTTTTTCCGTCGCCGTTAACGTGCCATAAAGGTAGGTTATTATGATAAATAACTTCAGTCATTCAATGTTTATATCTTTGTGTGATTTAAAACCGAAACTGTTGAGACAATTTGCTGACCGCGCGCCTAATCTCTGTATTCTTATTTTAAACAGAGACAAATCACATATATCCTGTAAGTTAAGTAATATACCTGTTCGAATGAAGCAAATAGCGTAATTCTTGGAACCAGCCACCTGACTACGTGGGTCTCCCCCCTCGCCGTTTTCAACCCACCCCAGTACAGGAAGTAATCCTCAAAAAACATTGGCAAGAGGTGAGACATAGGGTAAGGCCCGATGCGCGTGCTTTTCTTGGCCTCTTGGATTCTTTGAAAACCCTCGATAACCCAGCTCAGGCGTTCGTCTGGATTCACGCCATACTGAAAAGCATAAACCAAACTTCTTACAAATATAGTAATGATAAGATTCGCTTACAGAGTCCATGTATCTACGGAATATTTTAAAACGATTGGGTAAATTTTTTGGATTGAAAACCTTACCATAGATATATAAAAAACCTGCACAACACATCCTTTATTTCTGCCCTAATGATTTCACCCCAGTACCTAATAATGAAAATAAGATACCTTGATTAAATAGCAGACCATAACTACGCCGTCAGGGTGGCGAAAGGCTTCCTGCTGCGTCATGTATTCAGATCTGAAGAATGTGACCTGAAGAATAATAAAGAAATTAATAAATACACCTAACAATCACACACAATATAGTTCCGAAACCTGTTGAAGTGACATGTCACGTTTTTCACGTTGTCAATACTAAGTGACTTACCGCACATGTAGTACCTGTAAGTGCGCTCTAGCTCTAACATTTCTAACTAGTACGAGTAGGGTTAATACCGTTGGTTCCGCGGGCGGTCCGGGCATAAGCATATATTTCCGACGAATTTCCTCTCAGTCTATCCGTCCACTGCTGAGCCGACGAAACCGCCATCCCGGTCTTGATCAGTCCCCAACCATTAGTTACCCGTCATATTTTTCGAGTCGTTGGTCCATCATGCAGGACGTCCTACATTACATCTCCCTTAACGCAGTCTTTATTTCCTAAACTTGTCTGCTCCACAGATCACAATGAATGTGACATGAAACTATTCATAGCAATTTCGCAAATCTCTTTCATTTCGAAAATCGAAAATCTCATAATAATCCCACGGTTTCCTAACAAGAGAAATGTAACTAAAGAATGGTTTGAATAGGTCTGAATTCCTCAGTATCGACATGCGACGTGTCCATCAACAATTCACTACGGCAGCACAATAACGTAGTTAATGTCGTGTGCGCGGTCAATTGAATAATGACCGGTTTTCGAGCTGCCAACCTAAATTAAACTGCCTCTGAAACTAGTATGCTAATGGAAAGAGCGTCTCTTATCGTATCGCGAACGGTCGACTAAACTAGTTTCCAAGTAAATTAACCACGATTTTCAAAGGGCTGTTTAAATGATCGTTGTCCTTTTCTTCTGTATAAGTTGTAATTGGACAAGACATGATAGTAGCTTTAATAAATTCAAATTACACATTTGAATTTATAATTTTGAACACGAACCCGCGACTAAACCAGCATGATTTCATACTATATTACACTAAAATATGCTGAAATTTCCAAACCTGCATTTCACCCGGATGTCGCCTTTTGTCAACGGTGTGTTCGCTTCCTTCCGTCATGTTCGCTCCCCAATGAAAGTGCACTTGAGAGAACACGTGTTTTTCCGCGAACGGCCCGCCTTCCAGGTACGGACGCTCCGTTTTCCATTTTGCTCCGAGTATAACTGATTTAATTTATATTTTTTTTTAGGAGATATACATTCACAGAATCAATATAAAGTCTGAGCCTGCACTAAGATTCAAGTGGTGTGTCATTGTGACCAGAAACAGAGGAGATTTTTTGGGCCGGTACATCTAAAACAATATTATTTAAGCCCAGGTAGACAACCAACTTTTTATTTTAACCGTTGATAATTTTAATAGACATTTTCTCAATTGAAGGGAACATTTTTCTACATTATTCCAGACAAATACTTACTCCTGTGTCTTCGCAGGCATTTCTGCACCATTTTTTTAATGTTTAGGTCCCGTGTGATGGGGTGCCAGTTACATTCTCAAAATTTTAATCTTCATTTATGGACATGTGTCCCGACTCCGTGCTGCTATTGAGAATTTAATGGAAACTCAACAACACTTTGTTTGACCCGTCAATCGAACCAACTTAAAACTACAATTTTTCAGACAAAACATGGCGATCGAAAACTCATTCCCAACTTACTTGTATATCCAGTGTTAGTTAGTTTAACTTTGTGCGGGTAAACGTCGAAGTTGTACCATTTCAGTTCTGGACACCTATATGCCGTGGAGCCTGTGATGGACACGTCAATTGGGGTCGGGAGGAGACCTTCTGCCTCACTCCAATGATGTATCCAGTCAAGCGTTCCGAATGGTGGGGGAGGTTTGACTTCTTCTTGCTGTTCTTCATCTGCATTTAATGCAAATTATTGATAATTTGCAGTTTCAGATATACAATATATAGTCCATGAATACTAAGGATGCTGACATTAAATCTAAAATTATTCTCATAAGAGAGAAGTGCAGTAAAACATGAGAGCATTGCAAATGTAACTCGATTGCAGTATCAAAACAATAGGACAAACGAAAGACAATTTATTAAAATTTTGCCTATTACTAGCACAGTATTAAGTGTTTAGTAAAAAATAAGGAGGCTTAAACGATACTCTTGACACACCACGGCAATACCAAATCAAATCTCATTTACCTGGCATTGTATCACGAAAATTTTTAGTCCAAAATATACTAAACTAGTATAATGTTTGTATGTTTACATTTTGATAGGAATAATGACAACAGATATTTGTCAAGATTATACATGCGTCATAAATTAAATAACCACCCTCCTTTCAAACTAATACAGGATTTTCAAAGAGTATAGTAATATATACGAATCAAGCAAAGAGTATATAGTAATATATATAAGGAATCAAGGAATGACACATGTCAACACATGCTATTGAAAATCTTAGCGGAAAACTATATTTAATAAGTTCAGAGTAATGCAAACCAGTCAAACAAGCGAGGAAATTCAACCATATTTGGTACCAGATAAAGAGTTGTTGCATTGGGAAAGATGGGTCACCATAAGGAAAGAAGAAACACAAAAGCTTGGGCTAAAATTAAACAGGCCCCCAGCAGATTTAACGATGAATCTACTGGAGAAAGTACGTGAGGATAAAGAACGTAAAATTGTCTTAGAAGAAGCCCAGGTGGATAAAAAGCCTACATTAAGAGATACATTATGGGAACCACCCCAGAGATTAAGACAGGATTGTTACTGTGAACCAGTGTATGAAGTACACAGAACAGCAGTTGAAATGGGTCGGCCACATATTATAGAACATATTGGGGTACCAAAGTACATTCAAATCACAGAAAAGGGGATTTCGGGAGAGTCAAAAAGGTCGCAATGCATAAAAATAAATAAAGAATATGAGAAATACAGAAACAAACGTGAGGATGATTTAAAAGAAAAGATTGTTAGAATCGACCCATTCAGGTAAACACTATATTCACCAAATCAACTTAAAATATCGACCAATATAGATTAATATTATTTATTTTCAGGCCGGATATAAGTGAATTAATTGTAAAAGGTAGAAAACCTAAAACGCCACCGAAAAAAATGCCGGCTGTTCCACTTATTTCATTTACTCCTGATAGTGGATCAGAAGATGTGCTTTTGGGTATTTATGCTTTGCGAATAAATAACACTGTCATTTTTAAAGACATACCTGGCCAAATTCTAACAGACCTAGAAAAAATTCAAAAATCGAGTTGGCACGAAAAATGCACTTCATGGAGCTACTACTTCAACGCTCCTGTCAAAAGACCTGGTAGATGTACTCTTTTTCTGCAGAATCTGGGCACTGTCAGTTTAAGGTATTGCTGGAAGAAGTTAAAAAAGCCTATTCCCTTTATTCCTGAAGACATATATGAGCAAGTATTCTTTTTTAATAAAAATGAAGACGTGTTGCCTCCCGGTCAGAGCAAAGAATTATTTTTTACATTTGTATCGGACAAGCCAGGGGTATATAGTGAATTCTGGGAGCTGAGCCTCTGTAATATCTGTTTTTTTGACACTTTGGCAAACAAATTAACTATAAATTTATATGCTGACGCTGTTGAAGATGCCGATAGCACTAAAAGGAAAATCGAAATTCTAAAGACAAGGATTAATAGGAAAGCCCTTGACAACATGGTGACTGATTTACTCAATGACCTGGTGTATAAAGTCACAACAGTAGAACCGCGCATATATCCATACAAGAAGAAATTTTTAGAAGCAGATATGTTTGTAATGAAGAATCCAGTTTGCTTTTACCACCAAACTGATGTGATGAAAATGAAGACAACATATACTGAAATGAAACCGGGTGAGAATTGGGATTTGTCTATAACAAGCTGGAGAGAAGCGATGTTAGGAAAAGCATTTGATGATCGGATGAAGTACTATGATTTTTTACGAAAATCGCATGCAGAATTATTAAAGCCTTGGTACGAAGGCGAAAGTATTGCAATGCAGAAGAAGCGGGTGATGAAGATTTTGTTTGCACAAATGGCTGACAACTTTGATAAGGAATATGACCGTTTACTAAATGTGTTCGGAGTGTCTCATGAATCCGGGAGTTACACTAGATCAAGTTCAAAATTATCGTTCGATCTACGCACCGCGCAGATTATTCGAAATACATTTTACATGCATGTTTATGAGCATGTTGCAACAACTATCGAACTCTGTGTTGGTGTAATTAGTAGTTTAGATTTGTATAGATGGATAGAGTTCGACTTTTGTCATTAGAATTATACCGTTGTTATTTCTATTTAAACTGTAAAAATAATTATGTTTTATTGCTATTTGTTATCGATTTGATCAATATATGTATATCAAGTATTATCATCAAATTATATACTTCATTGAAGAAAAAGTCTTAAACTGAAAACATATTTTACCTACTTTAAATTCCCAATATCTCGTTATACCTAAATTTAATAAATGCTTCATAATACTACGATAAGCTTTCATTCATTACATTCCCTTCCAGTTTTATTACGTGGCTAAAAGTGATGTGTTTCTTTTTGTACGAATAAAATTACATACATACATAAACTCACGCCTGTATTCCCCGAAGGGGTAGGCAGAGGTGTATTTCTGCACCCACATTTCGCCAGGTATGTATCAGTCCCACGTAATAGGGGGCGAGCCTATTGCCGTTTTTCGGGCACATTCCCAGACTCCGTGCTGTTATTGAGAATTTTCTAATGGAAAAACCCAATAACACTGCCCGACCCGGGAATCGAACCCAGGACCTCAAGATCGCACGGCACATACTTGTACCGCGAGACCACAAGGCAGTCGACGAATAGGCAGTCGACAGTAGACGAATAAAATTAATTCAGAAAAATTACGTTACTCAAAAGAAACTAACGACCATGGTGACAAGTGAAGTCACATGATATAATTAATAAAATTCCTTTGTCGTATCCACTAGCAAGCTAGTCAGGGTGATAAATATAACTCTTCTTACCTAAGAGAAGGCCCGTGCCCGGTAGTGAGATATTTAGGCTGATATAGACCATTATAACAAACTCAAAACCCAAAATCAAAACAAAATTTAAAAAAAAACAAAACTCAAAATCTTCACTACATTAAGAAACAAGTTTGTTGAATATCGGGAATAGATAAATGATTATGATTTTGACAACAGTCCTTGGGCGACATGAAGCTTTATATTAAGGCACGACAGAAGCTCATTTATCGGTAAATAATTTATGATAGGTTCTTTATATGTTAATATTGTTTTACCCATTGGCCACGGAGCTTTGACTAAAAAATCTCTTTTATTATCTAATATCAGCTTTTTCAAAAATACATACAGCAAAAATAAAGTAAAATTAGTTTTATATTAACTAAAGGAACATGAAAATAACTTGCTTCATGAACTTTACTTAGGGTAAGTAGAGCTCTGACCGAATATGATTTATACAACAAACGAACAAATTTATTCAACCGTATCCGTAAACGATCAATAAATAACCGGATATTTGTGACGTTTCGGTATCCTGTTGTGTTTTGGGAAATGAAATTAGATATTAATGATGGGGAATTAGAATTTACGTCGTAATTACAATATGATATCAATCACTTTCTTTCTTATATTCTACGGCAACATATTTAATACCATGCAAGGAAGTGAAATAGGAAAAAAGTGAGTGTTAAAGCTATTTTGTAATTATCAGAAGATTTTTATAAATATATTTCATTTTTAATAAATTTTAAAACTGATTTATTGCGCCATGCAAATAAACTATTTTCAATTCAGCAAATACTCTACCTCTTTGAAGCTGGTTAGAATCTCTAATGCAACCTTCACTACAGCAATGGTAAGAAACTTTCTACAGAAAAAAACTGGCAGCGTAAATGAAAAAAAACTTTGAACGAAAAACTATTTTATTCCACCATCATAGCTTAGCCTTCACTTGTTTCACGTAGATGACGGAGTGGCCTGGAGGATGCCTCTGCGTGGGTCGGACGTTGCGCTCGATGGGCACGCTGTTCGGACCCTCCAGTTCTCTCAGAAGACCCAACTGCAGACAAACAATCACTTAGGGTAATTGAACAAAAGCAATGGACACACAGCACTATTTAATTTACCTTTTTTTTTAAGTAGCCAGTGTTCATTAGATTGCGGACAGATTGATATGAATGTTTCGATAAATGAATAGATCTGATATCTTAACCGCGGTGTATGACGGTAAGAAGTATGCCTATTGTCAAAAATATTTTTTGATGGTAGTTATAGTACTTTCATATAAGAATTTGTTTTTAAGAATGATATTCGAGAAAGCCCAAAGATTTTATTATAAAAGTAAGATTAGAAATAAGCATAACCTCTTCTAGGACAAGATATGTCCAAGGCAGATTTTCGACAGGCTTCTAAATGTTTCATGTTCTTAATTAAAGTTTAGTGAGCCGCTGAGTCATTTGCCGATTCTTTGATATAAAAAATGTTTATATACGAATTGATTAACCTCCTTTTATTTAACATCTGAGATAATTTTATTCAAAATAACAAAATAAATCTAATCAACAAAAATATTAATCTGGAGTAGAACTTAAATTAACAAATAGCGGCATAATAAATTAGTTCCATTTCCAACGAAAATCTTTGTTCATTAGTGTAGAACGGCCTTACTTCAAAGTTCCTTGACATCTCATAGATACAAAATAGTTCGGGAACAATAAACCGTCTAACGAAGTAGCTTTTAGTTTATTGAGTTAGCTGTTCTCCTGGAAATTGTCTATTGATCCTCTTAATAAGAGATATAAACAACATTTGTACGGAATAAGTAGGTCACCGGGCATTTATATAGCACTTAAAATGTCTACGAATAATAACCTAAGTGGGAATGACCTTACCAAAATGCTTGGAGTTGTACGACCTTTTTGCGCTTAACATTATTTGTATGAAACAAGTCTCCGTATTATTCGAGTTATTTTTGCAAGTTCTTTACTCAACTAAATGACTAGGGTTAAAGGAAGTAAATTAATTAAAATAGTAACTCTATTTGAATCTATAAATAAATTCATATAGATTGAATAATGTAATCGTTCTGTTGCTGAAACTGGCTTTTAGAGTCGAGAGGGCTCAGGTGCAGGCTTCACATATTCGAGAAATTAAATTTTAAAGGTTATATAGAAATAAAGATTGATTATAATGATTAAGTCTAGTTGGATAATGCTATACAAGTATAGACAAAGACTTATGATTCTATTATTGAGCATGATTGTTGCTAAGCGTATCCTTCGCCCCAAGATTTTAATACAGATACTAGCTGTGCCCGCGACTTCGTCCGCGTGGAAAATTTATTTTTAATAAGAAAATCTATAAACTAAAAGTAGCCTAAGTTATTCCTTATTACATCAGCTATCTGATGAAAATCTTGAAATCGGTCCACCCGTTTCAGAGATTAGCGGGAACAAACAGACAGACAGATAAACAGACAAAAATTGTAAAAAAACGTTATTTTGGTATTATGTATCGTGTATACATCCATATACATCTATTAAAAAGCGGTTATTTCAATATCACAAACAGACACTCCAATTTTATTGATTTGTATAGATAATGCAAATAGCTGGTAGTATCAAATTGCTGCTACTCCGTCAGTTCATTCATTTGTGTCTTGTATAAAATAATTTTCAAATTTCATCTCACCTGTTCAGTTCCAATTTGTACTGGTTTCTCGTAAATTATCCATGTGACACATTCGGTGTAGGGTGGTGTTGTTAGGGATCCCTTGTAAGTGACGTAGTTGCCATCGGAAAGATCATCTCTTTCCATCCAAGACAGTGCCTCTGGAAGAAGAAATAATTTAAATTATTCCCACATCGTAGTCAGAATCTTGTTATTCAATATCTTGGTCTTTAACTCCTGAGAAAAATTTAGTAGATATTACAAAGTGGGACGTATTTGGGCGGATGATGACAAAGGGGGTAAAGAAAATACCACATTAACAATTTGTTAAGCATCTTAAGAAATAAATAAGTCTCGTGTTTGTTTGTCGGATCGGTGCAAGTGTTTTTTGAGTTTTTTCATTAGGAAATTCTTAGGCAGCACAAACTGATATGTGCCCAAAAAAGGTCAACGGGTAGGTTCTTGTTACTTGGGACATAGAACATAATTGTACCATACGCAACCCTGTGGTGACACATGCATAATTGTATATAATGGAATTTATTATATTAAAAATAAGACTTATTTCATTCATTATTTTATCTAAAACCATTCATATTTTGTTAATTATTCCAGTCTCATAATTTTATTTCTAAAGGCTTGGGAGATTTGTTTATTTCAATATTCTGTATTCAAACCTACATTACAATAGGCGAGACGTAAATTAATTATTAGATATTTACTGACAAATTTATTTACATTCTTCTAGACATTGAAATTTTTGTATTAATGTTTCAATTATTTACCTAAAAATGTTACTAAAATAACGTCAAGATTTAAATTTCATCACATCAAATCAAATGACAAACCACTTTCATAATTTATAAGACGTCTTTGTCTGTGCGCTTTACTTTAAATAATTATTTTAAATGTGATGTCAAAATTGTGTTACTAAAATATTACTTTGGCTAGAGAACCCATTAACAAAATTAGTGGTAAATGATAGTGGCTCTTTAAATCATAAAGATCTACCTAAATATTTTCTTTCGTGTCACTGGCCAATAAGTCGTGATGGTCGAGGCCATAGGCACGCGGACGAGAATATCGACGGTCGCGGGTTCAAACCCCAGGCACACACCTCTCTGCCCTGTGGCAAGGGGGCGTTAGAATCCCACCACGGTATCCCCTGCCTGTCGTAAAAGACGACTCAAAGGGGCCCTTGGGGTCGCTGTGCGCGCTGCGGGGGCGGCGCGTCCTCACTGAAAGTGACCCCGAGAGGGGCGGCGGCACTGTGGCCTGTGTACGTCGCGGGCGCCCATCCACAACCGGGCGCCCGAACCAAGCTAGTGGGGGTGCAACTGCGTCCCCTACAACTCTGAGACAGCCGAGACGTTTACGTCTCGGAGGCGCACCGGGCGGCTGCGGCATTACGGTTGGCGCTTCTCGCCAACGTACCGTGGTCGCCCCACTCGGCGCGGAGATGGCCACCGGGGGGTTTTGGTCGGTATGCCGGTTTAGGGATATTGTTAGGGACCCAGCCCGGCACTAACACCTGCGCCCCCCCTCCCCCGGGGCTGGCGGGAAGTAGAGCCATAAACAGCTTTCCCCTCGAGAACAAAAAAAAATAAAAGGCACACACCTCTGACTTTTCGAAGTTATGTGTGTATTCACAAAGAATTATCACATACTTTAAAAGTTATTAGCCAACCCGCACTAGGCCAGCGTGGTGGACTAAGGCCTAAACTCTCGCTGTTGTAAAGGAGGCCCGTGCCCAGCAGTGAGCTGATGTCACTGGCCTGTTCTGTATCTGTCTATGTTAATAGCAGTGTCTGTGGGCCACTTAGGATCTTTTTTCGGTAAAATTAGTAATTATCATCTTTAGCTGAGCATAGGCATTTATACTATTGCCTTAATCTATTGAGAGTAGAATAAAAAAGCGTCGTAGCAGGAATAAGGGCCGGCGTAAGGGTTTTAAGTGACAATAGACGAGAGTCTCTCGCCAAAGTATCCTATTTGCCATCTCATTGTTACTTTGTTATGCCAGTATAAAAAATGATTCATTCATCATCTACCCCAGTGATAAAGATCGATTTTTATATTGCCAATGCGTTAACCGAATAAATTCCAATAAAAAAAAATACTCACCAGAAGTTACATTCCTGACTGATTCGTTCTTCTTAATTCCTTCTAGACCCTCGATCAATCTATCAAATCTTGGGTTTGGAGCGTCTACAGCCTCAAAGAGGAATCCTACTACCGCAAGGCCATCGGGATGTCCCACCGCTGCTTCTAGGGACCCATATTTACTGTTATAATGGACGAAGTGGCATTCAGCTGCGTACCTTGAAAAAACAGACAGTAAATTAATAATTGGGAGGAATCTTAGTTAGACTTAAACAAGTATTCATTAGAATTGAACTCAATTTGTTCCAATTTAAGCCTTATCATAGATTAATGCTTCACGCTAATATATTGCAAACTATTTTGATTACAATGCTTGACGGGAAACTAAAAATAAAAAAAGTCAGGGCAAAATCGAATTTCTATGGGAAAGGAAATGAGCCACCTGATAAAATTTTCTTAAATCTACATACATACATAAACTCACGCCTGTATTCCCCGAAGGGGTAGGCAGAGATGCATTTCTGCACCCACATTTCGCCAGGTATGTAGCAGTCCCACGTAATAGGGGGCGAGCCTATTGCCGTTTTCCGGGCACAATTCCAGACTCCGTGCAGCTACTGAGAAATTCCTAATGGAAAAACCCAATAACACTTTGCCCGACCCGGGAATCGAACCCAGGACCCCTAGATCGCTCGGCACATACTTGTACCGCGAGACCACGAGGCAGTCAACTTAAATCTTTAGTCTAAAATAAAAATCTTTTGCCCTTGCTTTAAAAGAAAGTTACACTAAATACATTTTTCTTTCTTTACATTTTTATTTCTCTCATCTGAGTTTAACTTTAACAACTTAGTTCCATTAGGCCAATAAAGCAATCCAATTTAATCAGTTCCGTAAGAGAAGATTTCATAAATTTTGAAGGATTTGCTTAGAAATGTCATCCAAACAAGCCATTAATATGGAAAACTTGGAATTTGTAAAGGGTAGGTAAACTTTGCTCTACTCGTAATAAAATGGGTAAGAAGGTTATTGAATTAAGAAATACATTTAATTGGATTAAACCGAGTTGTTTTCAAATTAAGAGACAAAATATGTATATTGTATCGTAGAAAACAGACGCTACTAAACACATCTGGTCCCAAAAACGCTAAAAGTCGGAACAAAATGTTGATGTTGCAAATTTTTTTCTCCGTGCGGAGACGAACCCAGATTGACTATCAATGGTATACTATTAATTAGAGGTGGGCGATTATGAATGATTTTGATATTCGAATGATCCTACGAATACTAATGTTGATAATAATCGATTATGAAATTAGTAACTATTTTTTTTCATAATCGAATGACGTTACTAATTTGAACTACTAATCTCGTCGAGACTCGAGTAGGTCTTGTTTTTTTTTTTGAAATTACTAATTAGTAATTACTAATTGTCATCGTCGAGATATCTCGAGACATCTTCACAGTCGAATGATTTCATTAGTATATCTCATAATCGCCCACCGCTACTATTAATGTATTTACTGTACTGATAGCCTTTGGTGTTTGAAATTTTCATTAAGAGTAGTGTGATCGATTTCGCTCCGTTTTATGACTCGCTAGTACAATTTATTCGAACAAAATATGCATACAACGAAGTAAAAATCAGTTAAAAACATGATGTTATATGATAAAATATTCAAAGCCTGACATATTATCATGTCTGGGATTAAGAAAGGGCTTGTATTAATGCCAAAAATATTCCACTAATTTGTAATCAAGATTAATTTCTAAGAATTTAATATAAACAGCGACTACAATAAAGCCAAGATAAACCTAAGATAATTATTTTTTCGGTTCAGTTTGATATCGTAATATGAAACTAACATTCCTGCTTGATACAAAGTAATAATTATTGAATTAGGGATTTTATGCGCCTAAATAAAATGTTATAAGTACCTAATTTTTACTTTACATATGTACATCGCATAATCATGCTTATATGACACGTTGGTAATCAAAGGATCGTCTCTAGACAAAATAAGATTTGGAATAAGTTAACCTTCTTTTTCTTTCTAAAACTTTTTTTTTTAAATAATGATAGCCCCGTGGCGCAGTTGGCTTGCGAAACACCAGCTTGCGAAACCAGAGGCCGCGGGTTCGATACCCGCACCGAGACAAATGTTTGTGTGATCAGCACTATGTATGTGACTGGGTGTATTTATTATTAAAAAACTTTAACGTTAACGTTGTGCATTTTTTTTATATTTTGGAATGGTTAGGGAATAATTTAGCATGAATTGCTTTATTTATCAGTATAAAAGTACTACAGTATACTATTATTTACGTGGTAAAATACAATATTTATTGCACTATCGTACACAAACATGACAATTTATATTACATAATGCGTCTTACGCATTTTCGATCAGGATCACGTGATCTGAGGCGAGTTCAACATTTTTTACCCATTTAAAAAAGCGCACAGCGCCGCTAAAGAAGTTTTCACATCAAAAATAATTAAAAAAAACTATTTCAAAACTCACCCGTGTCCATCTAATACGTGTTCGCATCCAGTGAAATCATCGACCGACCAGTGGAAGTGCATCTGCTCGAATATATACTCGCCGAGAAGCGGGCCGCCGCTCAGCGTCGGCCGGACCGATGTGTCGGTGAATGTGAAATATGCTGAAATGAAAGGAATAAAAAAATTGAGAATCTTCGCGGCGTCGTTACTCTGGGGTCCGTCAGTATTACAAAAAATCGCACAGGAACAAATCAGTGGCGGCGCATCCATTGAAGCCCAGTTTGCCTTTAAAAGTTCCGAAAAATAATCTTTAAGCTTTAAAACCTTATTTAACAAAAGCAATTTGACATGTCATCATCAGCCCATATACGTCCCACTGCTGGGCACGGGCCTCCTCTACAACTGAGAGGGTTTAGGCCTTAGTCCACCACGCTTGCCTAGTGCGGGTTGGCGGACTACACACCTAAGAAATTCCTAAGAACTTTTTAGGTGTGCAGGTTTTATCACGATGTTTTCCTTCACCGTTAAAGCATTGATAATTCATTGTGAATACACACATAACTTCTAAAAGTCAGAGGTTGAGGGGTTTGAACCTGCGACCGCCGAAATTCTCGACCACGCGCCTAAACCTCGAGGCCATCACTGCACAATTTGACATGTAAATGAGAATATCCTGACCGCACAATAAACAATTATAAACTAGACAATTAACGTGTAACGCTTTTGGGCTTCTATGGAAGTACCGCCACTGGAACAAATATAATATGTCTTTATGTCATAACATGTCAGCAGCATACATACATACATAAACTCACACCTGTATTCCCCGAAGGGGTAGGCAGAGGTGCATTTCTGCACCCACATTTCGCCAAGTATGTGTCAGTCCCACGTAATAGGGAGCGAGCCTATTGCCGTTTTCGGGCACATTTCCAGACTCCATGCTGTTACCGAGAATTTCCTAATGGAATTTTAATAGTATTGATTATTCAAAAAGAGAAATAGTGATTAGGTAATTTGTACGTCCTTGATATTTTTACAGTGCAAGTTGTTATCATCAAGGTTATCTTATCGATTGGATGATAAACTGCTGACTGTTCTACTGATTTGTTGATATGTTGTCACTGTATGAAAATGTGGCCTCTGACGGTCTTTGGGTCAGAGCTGGAAAGTAATATAGTTTCAGAAACTCTCATGCTGAAGGGACCTGTATATTAGTGCATCTAAAATATCTTTGAATCATACAATTCATATTGATTATAATGTACAAAATTATTCATTCTGTGACTGTAAATAATTTTGATAAACATATTAATTGTATATTTTAAATGCATTTTACATCAATATTTGAATGCGTAAGCCACTTAAAAGCCACTTTCACTCAATTTAACGTTGAAAGAAAACATCGCGAGGAAAATTTATTTGATATTTACAAATAAATATAGATAGATATAAATATGGTAACTAAATAATGAATTTTTAATATTGCATGTATCTATCAGTGGCGGTACTTCAAAAGAAGCCCAAAAGCCCAGCTTCCCATACAAAATTCCGAATAATATTCTTTAAGCTTTAAATCATTATTTAATAAAATAAATTTGGCATATAAAAGAGAATATCCTGACTACACAATAAACAATTATAAACTAGACATTACACAATTAACGTAAAACGTTTTTTACCTTCTATTGAAGTACCGCCACTGGTATTTATCTTTATGCCTTATTTAGATATAGGCATAGGAACCTCTACGAGGACGCCTGTGCTTTTGTTTACAATAATAGTGAAATATAAAATATCTTGTCGGAGGACGTCCCACGCTGCGCTTTCCGGTACGTGGCCTCCAGTTGAACGAACTAGTAAAGGTCGCGGGACCTCGCTGGATGCAAGCTGCTTCCAACAGGTCCCTGTGGAAGTCATTTGGAGAGGCCTATGTCCAGCAGTGGACCTCCATTGGCTGATAGAAATCTATCTATCTAGATAGATAAAATATCTATTACATATTTGAAATAGGTACACATAATTATCAATGGAAGCAATTAAGATATTACGCTAGTTACGACTAGCTAATTTCAGAAACTATTCAGAGATTGGGACATGTCAATTGAACTCGTGTATTTAAATGCAAATTTGACACGGTAACAATTACCCTCTCTTGGTACCCAGGAGCAAGAGTCAAATACAATTCTGATTGCAAATTAGGCTTCTCCAAAGGCACATAATTTTGATGAACGCAATCATTTTCCATTTTGCTTGTGCGAAATACCATCACTTGGCTTGAGATTGTTATTATCCTTACTAATATGAAAAAGGCTCCTAAGCCCTGCGGAATAAGTGTCTAAATTAATATCCAAATTATGGTTTATGGTTTAAGATGTTTATTTCTCATAAAGAACATAATATTCACTTACATGAAAAATATCACTAATTACAAAAAATATCAATTCAGACGTTTATCGCTAATAAATAAATAGGGTAGTTCTAAATCATTTCTTGACGAACACAATCCAAACAGCAAAAACCATATTCGCAGCATTACGGGCAACTGGATGAGGCATCGGACCCGTGAGCGCGGTGCCTCAATTCACTAAGCGTAGTTAAGTTTATTTTTTTAAGAGATATGTTTTGAGTAATTTTTTAAATACTGTAGTAGATTGAGCTTGTTTTATATTGTTTGGTAATTTATTATAATATTTCGCCCCTTCATACATGATACATTTTTTGCCGTAGTTTGTTCGCGGACAATTCAATTTTAAGTCGTTTGTGTTTCGGAGTTTAATTTTTTTTGTTTTTTTTTATAAAACATAGTTGTGTATATATTTCGTTATTTAATATTTTTCTTATTAATGTGCACGTGTTATAAATATACGACTGTTCGATATCCAATACCTTTGTTTCCTTATATTTTTTTTGAGATGATGTTAAGAAATCATAATGAAAAAGTATTTTTATGAGTTTATTTTGAGCAATTGGAATGATCTTAGATTACTTTTAGTCGCAGTGCCCCAGTTTTCTACTAAATAGTCAATATGTGGCTTGACAAGTGAATTATATATAGTGTAACGGACATTAAGTGGATAACACCTGACTGTACCCCGTAGAGCACCTGATAAGGATGTTAGTTTATTTTTTATATTAGTTATATGTGGTTTCCACGTTAAGTTACTATCCAAAATTAATCCTAGGTATTTTTGAGTTTCACCTCTAGTGATGTTTTGATAATTAATGGACAAAGGAGTAAAATTTGGAATTTTTCTATTTTTGGCCTTTAAAATCATATAACTTGTTTTGGAAACATTTAATGTTAGAAGATTTGACTGGAACCACCCATCTAATTTATGAAGATCCCTTTGAGCGTCACTAACAATATCGTGAATTGATTCACCAAAATAGAACAAACTAGTGTCGTCCGCATACAACGTCACATCTCCTTTGAGACCAATGTCATTTATGCTATTAATATATATTAAAAACAAGAGTGATTCTAGTATTGACCCCTGTGGTACCCCATAATTTATGGATTTGGGGCTGCTTTGTGTATTTCCTATTTTAACAATTTGTTGACGATTCGAAAGGTAAGATTTTAAAATTTCTAGTGCTGTACTCTCTATACCGATATTATAAGCTAACCGTATCAAAAGCTTTTTGCAAATCAATAAAAATTCCGACGACTACATTTTTATTATCAATATTTAATTTAATTTTAGTAACAATGTCAATTGTAGCTGATAGTGTGTTATGTTTTTTTCTGAATCCATATTGGCTAGTGTGAATTTTTTTTATTGAGTTTAAGTACTTATTCAATCTATTGTAAATTACCCTCTCAAACAGCTTAGACAACACTGGTAAGACGGATATAGGTCTATAATTTCCAGCTTGTGATTTAATTCCTGATTTAAAAATTGGGGTTATTTTTGCAACTTTAAGGCTGTCAGGAAAAATCCCTTGAGTTAAACATTTATTCATGCATAGTGTCAGTTCATCTACGATTAATTCTTTAAGACATTTAATTGATTTGGTAGTTACTTTATTAATTCCGGAACTAGTGTTGGTATTTAAGTCGTTTATTAGTTTATCTACTTCATCCCTACTATATGTAGGAAAAATTCTTTCTTAGTTATATTTTTTGGATCGTTTTTATATTCTCTCCATACAATGTCTCTGTTGTTTATTTCCTAAATAATATCTGCGTTAATCCAGTCTTGTTTGGGCTTATTCATAATTTTTAATTTAGTTTCCTTGCTTGAGTTAATGCTTGTCAAAAGTTTGTCTTCAAATATACTATATTCTGCATTATTGGTGTGCCTATTGTTATTTTTTATCATCTCAAATAACTTATTATAGTTTATTGCTTCATATCTTACTTCCTAGCGAGTTTTCGGTGCATGTCTTTTAATTTCGAAGTATATTTGTTTATGGTCACATAAAGGTGAATTTATTATGGTAAAACAAAACTTTTCTCCCTTTAAGATGGTGCTTATGTGATCCAGAATAGTTTGTGTTGTTGAAGTTTCACGAGTGCAGTAGGGTTTGGTTACTTTGTTCACAATTTTGTAGCCATTCATTTTCAGGATATCTTTATATATTTTAGTATTTTTATCGGGTTAAGCAAGTTAAAATTAAAGTCACCAAATACCACCGCCCTGTGCCTATTAAATAGTTGTTGTGAGTAAGTTTCCAGAAAATTATTAACATTACTAGCGTTTGGTTTTCTATAGAACGCTCCAATATGTAAGGAGTAGTTTTGCATGCGAATCCAAAGGAAATGATCCCCATTTTCGCATAATTCTTCGACCATGGAGTGTGGCAGGGTATTATGTATAAAAATAGAGACACCACCCCCTCTAGAATCATGTCGATAACTAAAGTAGTGTTTGTAATCCATAATTTGGTATCTAAGACCTTCTTCTTCTGATTTAATCCAAGTTTCTGTCAATACTAGGACATGAATCGTGTATGGTGAACTTTTCAGTATGCATTTGATTTCGTCGAATTTACTCTGCTTGATAATACTGCGCGCATTTGCATATAGAAATTTTAGAGACTTTTTAGTAAATGTGATATTTTCATAACTTTCTGTTAATTTATACGTAATTTTTCCATTAATTATGGCAATAAGTTCGCACTCAATAGTATGGAATTTAAAAACGCAACTTGAGAAACGTGGATGAAAATTAACCTCTGCCTATCTCTTCGGTGATACAGGTATGACTATGACACGTTTTAAAAACAACATTGATATTACGTATCATAGGCAAGACAGATAACAATAAAACGTGTTATCTATAACACCATTTTTCAAATTATAGTACTATTATTATACTTTATCTGATATTTCATTTATCAAGATTTACATGCTGCTTATGTGGATTATATAATAAACAGATTAGATTTTATGTTTCTAATATATATATTAATGGAGTTGAAACTTTCCTCCTTCAGAAGATGTATGGAATTATTTATCGAAAAACATGAAAAGCTTGTATTCTCGAAGGAGTAGGCGGAGGAATATTTCTTTACGTTTCACCTGAGAGCTATTTCAGTATATATTATAATATAACATATACAGCGGCGGTACTTACATAGAAGCCCAAAAGCGTTACATTTATTTATTTAACTCTTAATTGTACACGTTCAAAATCATACAAAATAACATATAACGTAGAGAAAGGTACAAATGGCGGCTTTATCGCACACTTACATGTTAATTTGTATTGTCTAGTTTATAATTGTTTATTGTGGGGTCAGGATATTCTCATTTTTTTAAATAAAGATTTAAAGCTTTAAAATTATTATTCGGAATTTAGTAAGGCAAGTTGACCTTTGGGACTTCTATGGAAGTTCCGCCACTGGACATAATATATAGTTCTTTGAAAGTAAACGATCGTGAACCATAAAATATTATCGCATAAAACTTATTAAAACTAAGATAACTTCAATGCTCGATGTATAATTTTTTGTTGTGTGGCTTAAATAATAATATTTTAAGTATAGTGATACGATATTTTTGTGCCACTAGATACTATCAACCCTCTTAACTTTAGATATAAATAAAACACGAGATATTTGAATTCAAAAACATTAAGGATTTTTGTATAACCGTTGAAATTATGCTTGCTTGTTGCGTTACCTTGTCCTTACTGTCGACAAATGTATACCTATGTAAGTAATGAAAAGAAATGATTGTTTATGTATCATGTAGACAATACTGTAGCACTTATGATTAGTCATACTTACAAAAAAAAAAGAAATATAACTGTGATAAAATAGGTCTATAGGTTTCATTTTTATTAAAACTATGCATTTTAATTTTATTTTTATTCGGAAAAAAGTTATTTAAGACTATTATTATAAGAGGTATAAATTGGACCATAGGTATTTCCAAAAATCACAATTATTTAGAGCTACTACCAGATCCAAACACGGTCCTGTCTGAGAAGTCCCAGCGAAACAAAATTAGCGGGCTTTGATTACCGCTGAAATTTACGCGACACGTATTAAATTTTCATTAATGATGAATAATCTGTTTATTTGAATTTTACACTTTTGACAGATTTAAAGCTCAAAGATTGAACGTACCTGTAGATCCATTGTTTAGCAGTATGGCTTTCTCATCGCTGTCCCAGTATCCTTGGAACTTGAGGGGATCCAGTGAAGACCACGTTGGGCATCGGTGCAGCGATATCGCGATTGGGGACTGTGACGGACGCAGTCTTGAGATGTGCTCGGCTGTAATATAAAAATATAATTATGCTGGCTGATGTGACCACAGGTTGTAATAAAACATACGTATATACAAACTCGTATATAAAAAGTCGTGATGGCCTCGAGTTTGAGGCATGCGGTCGAGAATCTCGACGGTCGCGGGTTCAAACCCCAGGCACACACCTCTGACTTTTCGAAGTTATGTGTGTATTCATAATGAATTATCACGTACTTTAACAGTGAAGGAAAACATCCTGATGAAACCTGCACACCTAAAAGTTCTTAGGAATTTCTTAGGTGTGTAGTCCGCCAACCCACACTAGGCCAGCGTGGTGGACTCAGGCCTTAACCCTCTCAGTTGTAGAGGAGGCCCGTGCACAGCAGTGGGACGTATATGGGCTGATGATGATGATGATGATATACAAACTCACGCCTGAGGTTCCCAAAGAGGCAGGCAGAGGTGCTTAATAAGGGGCGAGTCTGTTACTGTTTTTGGGGCAGACTCCGTGTTGCTACTGAAAATTTCCCAACAGTAAAACCACATTCCCCGACCCAGGAATCGAGCTCGGGACCTCAAGGTTGCCCGATACTTGTGTGGCGAGACCACTAGGTAGTCAAAAATATGGGATAAAAAAAAATGAATACTGACTTAACATTAGAACACAGACACGACCAAGTGGCCTAGACCTGATAAATACAGTATGCTCCAAAAATACCGTGAACTAGCGAGAAACATAAATACAACGGGTCTATCTCCGAAGGGTAGGACAGACACTTTTTTCCTACCCACAATTTTCACTAGATCATGTGTTTTTAAGTTCTACGTAATATAAGGTAAGCCTAATCCCGTTTTTCGGGCACATTTCCAGACTTCATGCTGCTCAAATTTCCTGATGGGAAAACCTAATAATGTGCAATCTGGAAAGTTCTTTGTTGTTGCATTTTGTATTGGCATTTATCACAAAATGTTAATAAAATAAGGTTCCTAATTGCTCTTAGTAAGGAAAACTTAAGAGCTCTAAAGCTTGTCATGTACAGGCAGTTTGTTTAATCAACGTTTCCTTATTTTAAGATGGAATGGAAGTAAATAGACGCATAATTTTAAGCTAAACAATGAAAATTAGTAGCATTTGTTTTTTGAAATCATTGAAGTTATACTTTTTAGGTGCTTTATGAAAAAAATATGTGAGGTAAATTTTAAGATTACTAATAGAAATTATTAATAACAGATCTCTCGACACGGAAACCAAATCCTAGGTTCTCAATCGCACGTTATAATAAACGCTGCTGAAGCAACGAGGCCCTCAAGGTTCAAAACGACGTGTATGTATTTTCGAAATGTACACATGTGGAGAAAAAAAATTGTCTTACATTTTTCGCCTAAAAACAGTTACAAGAAAAATAATGTACTACAAATACAATCCCCAAGAAATTACACCAAGTTTGGGTCCCTAACCTAAATAGAACGCCCACACTCTCATGTATACTTGAAACTAACAGGGAATTTGCGGGAAAGTTGTTAATAAAATTGTGTTTTATAGACTGCCTTAATGGCTCGTGGAATGTGTGTGTGGTGTGTGATCGTGAGCTCCCGGGTTCGGTTTTCCGGGTAGAGTAATGTGTTATTTTTTTTCCTACAGGAAAATCTCAGTAGAGCGGCCAATGGATATGTCTCCTTTTAAGCTGGTCTTTAAAGACATATGACCAAACGTGAATGATGGGCTTAATTACAACATTTATTTAATGTAAAATAGATTATTGAATCATGAATTTCGACTGTTAGAAACGAAGATATCATGGACTTCTTATAGGTGTTCCTATAATCTATAACTGTAGGAAATTAATTTCTGTTTTTTTTTTTCAAAATTTAGTTCAGTGGTTCAGTAGTTTCGGAGATAAGGAGGGGGGAATGGTCAATTTTCATCTATTTTCTTGAATAACTTGGAAACTATTTATTTTAAAATTACAAAAAATATACATTTAAGATCTTCACAACAAGACCTTTCATTTGATATGTCACATGATGCCGTTTACAATATACGAGGGCAGTCCGATAAGTACTTAGCCTACAAAAGAAAAACGAAAATTTTGGAAAAGTGGCGATTTATTTCTCATCACAGTCTTCTTTCAACTCGATTCACTTGACCCAGCGATGCTCCAACTTCTTTAAGCTGTCTGAAAAGAACGTTTTCTGGAGGTCTACAAAGTAGGCCTCCGTGGCGGCGATAACCTCCTCATTCGACTCAAATTTCTGTCCGGCGACGGACTTTTTCAAGTTTGGAAACAAAAAGAAGTCACACGGGGCCTAATCTGGAGAATACGGTAGATGGAGCAGCTGTTCGTAGCCTAATGTGACCAATTTGGCCGTTGCGACGGCGGAGGTGTGAGCCGGTGCGTTGTCATGGTGGAAGAGCACTTTTTTCTTCGCCAAATGGAGCCGTTTTTTCTACAATTCAGCGTTGAATCGGCCCAATAGTTCGGCATAGTAGAGCCCTGTGACCGTTTTGCCCTTCTCCAGGTAGTCGATGTAAATCACACCTTGTGAAACCTAGAAAACGGTGGCCATCACCTTTTCGGCCGATGGGACAGTGTTCGCCTTCTTCGGAGCACATTCGCCGGGTAAAGTCCACTGTTTCGACTGTTTATTGGTCTCTGGTGTGTACCAGTGAATCCATGTTTCGTCGACGGTCACGAAACGACGCAGAAACCCCTTCGGATTGCACCTAAACAGTGTCAAACACTGCTCTGAAGTTGTGTCACTGATGCGCTTGTCGTCCGAAGTGAGCAAACGCGGCAGCCATCGAGCCGACAGCTTTCTCATGCCCAATATTTCATGCAGGATATGACCCACGCGGTCTTTTAAGATGCCTACTGTCTCAGCTATCTCGCGCACCTTCAATCGGCGGTCTGCCAATACAAGATCGGGACTTTTCTCACGTTATCCTCCGTGGTAGCCGTTTTTGGGGCACCTGGGCGTGGCTCATCAAAAACTGACGTGCGACCACGTTGAAACTCGTTAAACCAATTTTTGACGGTCGCCATTGAAGGAGAAGAGTCACCGTAAACAGCATCCAAGCGCTTTTTGATATCGCTGCGCGATTTCCCTTCCAAAAACAAGAATCAAATCACCGGCCGATATTGCTCTTTTTCCATTTTTCGAAAATCCGCGGACACGTCCGCTTACACACGCGGTCAAAACAAAACTACAAATCCAATTCGGCTGAAATTTTGACAATAGCCGTCTACGAAGATGTGCTACATGATGGTAAATTTATCTTACGATAGTGGTGCCATCGGGCGGTGAGGCTAAGTACTTATCGGACTGCCCTCGTATATTTTTCACCTTCCCCCCAAAAATTACCCCCCATATACAGATTACATCTATTCACGCCACACCTCTGCGTTTGGGTCACCGAAATTGATGTGTGTACCAAATTAAAACTTAATCGGTCGAGTAGATTCGAAGATAATTGACTGTGAGCGATGAACAGTCGGACACACGAGTGATTCTTTAAGGGTTCCTTTTTTATTCGGGCGAACGGAACCCTAAAAATAAGCTTTTCTCAAACACAACCTGTGTTGAAGCAAAATTAGGTGCGAATATATATTTGAAATAAATCTAATCATGTCAGTAATTTTTCAACCATTGTGTTCAATTTACGTAAAAATTTAATAAATTCTAATCTAAGTGCGTTATTTTTGAATTATGAACAAATTGCCGTGGAGAATACGCTTCATGTCGAGTCTATTAATGTATTTTCGTATAACGTAATAAAATTTAACGGAAATATTTTAAAGATAATATTATTCATACAAGAAGACAACGTTAATAATTTCGTTTATAGAATTGCAAATTCATAAAATATCAGTAAATATAATGTATAAAGGAAAATAAATTATACCTCGTCATCAGCCCAAATACGTCCCACTGCTGGACACGGGCCTCCTCTACTACTGAGAGGGTTAAGGCCTTAGTCCGCCACGCTGGCCTAGTGCGGGTTGGCGGACTTCACACCTAAGAAATTCCTAAAAACTTTTAGGTGTGCAGGTTTCACCACGATGTTTTCCTTCACCGTTAAGGTATGTGATAATTCTTTGTGACACACATAACTTCGAAAAGTCAGAGGTGTGTGCCTGGGGTTTGAACCCGCGACCGACGCGATCATACACTGTCACAAATATTTAGGTGTAATAATAATATAATGCCTCGTATTGACTGCCTTTTGGTCTCGTGGCACAACTGTGTGCCATGCGATTTAGAGGTACTGGGTTCGATTCCCGAGTCAAGAAAAGTATTATTGGGTATTTATTATATTGTTTGGTTTGTAAATGTGCTCAAAAAACGACAAGAGGCGCGCCCTCAATTACGTGAAAGAAAAACATAATATGTAATTCGCAAAATGTGGGTGCAGAAATGCATGCCAACCCTTTTATATTTTCCCCTATGCATATACATTCACAATTTTTTTTACGAACTAACTCACGGTTCTAATCACACAATTTGTAGGTATGTGCAACCGCCTAACAAATGTTACAAAGTTACTGTTATTCAAATAGATATGCAAATGCATTCTGTGAACACATCAGCCATTGATTCGGAAATGACAGGGCGCAATAACATTAGCATCATAGATGCTTCGGTGACGTAGCGAAGACGCTCAAGCCCTCTTGATGTGTTTACTTAGGTGAAAATCGATTTCAGTCACAGTACCTTAGTGGCATCTGATGCAGGGTTAAATACGATCCAAATACTTAGTATCTTTAGTATCTACCAAAATGCAGAAAACTTTTGTGTGCTCTTAGTAGATGTGGGAATAGGGACTTTGGCGATCCCATTTACCGAAGGAAATGCAACAGCATTACTTAAAGTAAGTTAGTTTTTAAAGCAGTAATATGTAAATTGCATTTTTTGCGCACTTTTTTGTGATGAATAAAAAATGTGGAACGTCAGATCACGTGACCCTGATCGCAAATGCGTAAGACGTTTGTTGTCATGCGTTATTTTTGCGTTGCCATGTTAAATATTGTATTTTACCACGTAAATGATATTACTTTTCAAAATTAAACTAACCATTCAAAAATGCACAACGTTTTTATAATAAACGCCTCGAGGAATAAAATGGTCATATAAGGTCGCAATTTGTACAGTTACGGTTTTTTATGCAAAAATATTAGGGTGGTTTTCATTAGGAAAGATTTTGATCTTTTGATAATAATATATTCCTGTTAATTTCAAACAAAACAACGATGCAAATTGTTTTCGACACTTCACACATTATTACTGAATTGAATACAGAAATACCATATCAGTTATCAGAAATGATGTCTTGCGTAAAACGAAAATCACGTTATCATTTACACTATTAACGATTCCGCTTGTTCATTGTTACCTTGTTTAAGCCATCAGTAAGTAAATTAGTCGAGTGTGACGTTGAAATGTGAACATTTGTGCACAAATAGCGATTGATATTTGATAAATAGAAATAGATTTGATACGTAATCAACAACTTTATTTACGTAAATTACGCCACGTTGGTACGAATAACACGAGAGATAAGTATAGGCCTACAATAGATGTAATACAAGACGTAAAAAATATCACAATCTTTAAGCAAAGTACATGTCGGAGCAGGTGTGGCTTCGAAGTGTCTTTAAGATGTGTGACGTCACATTGCCGACATCACAACTGTTGGTTTATGATGATAACTCATACTTTGAGTTTTCTTTAGTAAAACTTCACAATTACTGATGAGGCAGATAGCCCAGGATCGGTTAAGAATAGCAGTGACATCGTTATTACTGGAGGATCCATTTTGAAAAGTAATTTCAACAATCAACTTCAATCAAAGTTCCTTTTATTTCCCAATAAATCGGATGTTTGCTGTACGCGCGTCGACCGATGAATGCCACGCTCCGCTGCAGCGGGCGGCCTTTTATAGACGAATAGTGGGGGCAATCGACACCGCAGAGGGGCGACCGCCCGTGAGTCATTCTTGTTTATGCAAGAGCGATGACGTAGCTCCCAGTATATGGTTTTACGCCGTTATACATTCTAACAGTTATATAGATTATCATCATCAGCCCATATACGTCCCACTGCTGGGCGCGGGTCTCCTATACTACTGAGAGGGTTTAGGCCTTAGTCCACCACGCTGGCCTACCACACACCTAAGAAATTCCTAAGAATTTTTAGGTGTGCAGGTTTCATCACGATGTTTTCCTTCATCTATACTACCATATAGATTATACCTATCTAAATATATCCATAGATGTCCTACTGGTGGGCATGACTCCGATTGATGTTTTCCCTCATCGTGAAGTGCATGATAATCGATTGGACACATGTGACGTTGAAATGTAGACGAGAAATTGTCTCGACACTCTAAGCACTTATAAAGGATTAATACCTTAATCCAACACTTAAAGCTGGTTTATATACACTGAAATATGAACCAATATGAACAATAACCGTCAAATATGCGAAATTAATCATATCCTGCAATTTTAATCTGATACCACAACATCCGTTTTTTACTAATATTTAAAAAACACTGCTAAGCATCTCGTACACTTTATTAACAGTCCTAACATTTATCCCTCTAAATTTATTAACATTCATGAAATAAAACATTCAGAGTTACATTTAAAATATTCATTGCCTTCACCAACACACAACACACAGAAAGAAAAATGGAGTTTTAATTACTGTAACTAACGTTCTAAACGAGTTGGAGTTGTTATGCAAATATAGTTGGTATTATATGAGATTCGTTTTGTTTATAAGAATGAAAAGCGTTTATCCTAACCTAAATCGTCTATGACTAAATAACATCCAAATGGGGCGTTAACTTTTGAGTTTATCCATAAAAAACCATTGCTATCACCACACAGAATTAAGCGTTTTCTATTTCTCGATTTCTTGTTTGACAATGTTACAATGCTGTCGAGACAATTTGACGACTCAAATTTTGGTGCTGGGAGACCTTAAGTCTCGTATCCTCTAACATCTACAACAATAATATTATAGTTAAACGGAATAATACATATGTGACAATGTTTAATAGCTTTATATTTATATGAAATGTGTTTTTAGTAGCATAACAAAATAATAATTTTATAACCACTAATGGCCCGTGCCCAGCTGTGGGACGTACATATGGGCTGATGATGACACTGTTTTTGCTATATTCTTTTGTGTGGTTTAGCGTGTATTATTTGCGTGATCCACAAATACTTGTTTCAGTCGTCTGGGTGTTTGTGAGACCGAAAACCTCACGTATTTTCTGTCGCCTACGGCACAACACTCGTAAATTAGTATGTGGTCAGAATCATGTATATTGCGTGTAGGGTTGCCAAATTGTTTTGTCAAAAACGTATAAAATGGTTTGAATAGGAAAAAAAGGATTTAGAAAAAAAGGATTTTTTAAATTTTATGTTTTAGCACACGCTAATATTTTATTGCTTTCTTTAAATGTTTCAAAGCTTCTTTGAAATTCAAAATTTAAATAGAGAAACAATTAATTTTTCATTAATTTTATTGACACTCTTATTTCTCTCTTCTCGACACTTTAGAATCATTACTGAAAAAACTTTTAGTGAAAGCTGGACAGCAGCCGGGAACAGAGAGTGAATAAGATATATTTTTTAAATTGGTGTTGGTGTATCACTATCATAATTACTCATCATTTTAAGAATTGATATTTATTTTAAAATAGATGATTTAGTTAAGATTATTTCTTTAGGTACCCATAATGAGTGTTTCGTTTCACGCATCACAGTAAAGGTTGAAAATAAAGTATTTTTATATACCTACTTCATTTGTATGCAAAAGTATAATTATCTACCATAAATTAAGTAGAATACGTTATTTATTATAAAGTATAATTGTTGATTGTCTGGAAAAGATTGTTCAAAGCGATAATAGCACCGATTTTCCACTGTATTTTTTTTTGTATCGTTGTTTTTATGTTTAAATGGTGCACAATAAAGTGTTTTTTATCTTTTATCTTTATTGGCAACCATATTTGGGTGTTTATTTAAATCTGAGTAGCGATTGAACTAGAGTTTTTAGTTTGGATTTGCGAGTTAGGTAAAGTTTTATTCATCAAGTTCACTATTCTGCAGAAGCACCGATCTTGGCAATGGTTTGCTTAAACCATTGTAACCAACCAATGTACTATACGTATTTGTCAGGAGGGCGATAATTCCACGTCCCCGTAACTTCCTTCTTTTAAAATTTTCCATCTACTTTGAAATAAATAAATACACCCAACAGTCACATACATAGTTCTGACCCGACACTAAGATACGAGTCTTGTGTCGTGGGTATCAGAAACTACGAGACTTTTCGGTCTCACAAACACCCAGACCCGAAACAAATATTTGTGGATCACACAAACATTTGTCTCGGTGCGGGGATCGAACCCGCGGCGTCTCGTTTCGCAAGCTGGTTACTAGCCAACTGCGCCACGGGGCTGTCTAAAGAAATGCTGTGAAGATTGATGCTAGGTAGTAATGATTCGGCGCGACTACCATATTTCATGACAATATTTTTTGCCACGTTGAGTAACTGCTAAAGACTACTTTGCTATTATCGGTGTAACAAGTCAGGAAGTAAAGTATAGTTTCGGAACTGATAGTCTTATCATTGGTTTAAATCAGAGAGTATAGATATAACATTAAGGTCGATGTTTACTGCATGATATAAATGTATTCCCCATTGCACAAGATACAATGCAAGTCACGTGCTAGATACCGTAATTGCTGGTAATACGATAAACGAAATCCATTTGAGCCGCGGAAGTAAGTCATGTTTCGAGATTTCGAGCTGGCTAGCTTTGTTTTGTCGAAATTTTTGGCTTCATCATCATCATCAGCCCATATACGTCCCACTACTGGGCAAGGGCACCTCTACAACTGAGAGGGTTTAGGCTTTAGTCCACCATGCTGGCCTAGTGCGGGTTGGCGGACTACACACCTAAAAAATTCCTAAGAACTTTTAGATGTGCAGGTTTTATCACAATGATTTCCTTCACCCTTAAAGCAAGTGATAATTCATTATGAATACACACATAACTTCGAAAAGTCAGAGGTGTGTGCCTGGGGTTTGAACCTGCGACCGCCGAAATTCTCGACCACGCGCCTAAACCTCGAGGCCATCACTGCTTTTATTTTTGGCTTGCACTGGGTTTATTTATGAGTTTCTATTGCAATATACCTTTTTTTTTTTTTTTTTACATGGGGAAAATCCTCTTGGATCCCCGCTTGCAGGACAAACGGGGTATGCCGGACTTTTACCGGCTAAAAACCCCATGATAGACTCCCTCTACACTATGGAGGGTCTTCGGGAACTCAAAATGAACGCGCCGAATCGCCTCCAGTGCCTTGCTTATGAAGCACACATCGGCCTAAGCAGACTTACTACTTAGGCATATTATAAATTGCCGTTAGGCCATTGCAATATACCTAGGAGTGCTTTAGCCAAAGAAATAACAAAAATGCATGTCACTTCAATGACTAATTTATGCCAAAAGAACTATAAACCTTGAAAGACATTTCTATTACACTAATTCTTAAAGCAAATATTCGATGATAATACTAATATTCTCAAATTATCCGTCCTTTTTCCGAACGACTTTTGATGACCATTGTATTAAATGATTTTAATAGCCGTAATGAAAACTATAACAGTAAAAGGCCGGTATGAGGGCACCAAGTAACTAGCGATAGAAGTTTCTCGCTACTTGATCTTCTATTTGGCCAGCAACGTATAAAGTTAAAAAATACAAAAGACTTGAGAAATAGCCAACGTATCGTGATTCACCATCTACTTTCTTACTTGCTGAAGGCCGTGGAATCAAAACTTTTAGTGATGGTTGTGACTTGTGAATTGTGATGTGATGAACTTGCTACTGGATAAAATAAAGTGTGCGATACTGGCTAAAATGGTCACGTGATTTTTCTACATTTTTTGCCGAATTCTACATTTTTTCAATTAGGATTAAAAAGTTACTTTTCTTACGGCTACTGTTTTCTGTTACTTCAAGAAAGTGGGCTTCTTGCTCCATTTTTAAATCGCTAAGTTGGCTTTGATGAATTTTAGTAGACAGATAATAAATGGGATCCTCCAGGCTATTCCCCGTAACCTAGTTTATTAACATTGATTGACAATATCAATATTTAATTAGGGAGACGCCGCCGACAAAATTCAGTAAATAATAAATGTAATTAAGCCTCACAATTTTAACATTGACTGTATTCGTTGGTAAATATTACTATCCGAGATCCGTTTAATAAAGGCTTTATTTACAATGCCAGAATGTAATTTTTATTTTGCTCATGTGTTTAATGTTAAATTAATTTTGTTAGGAGTAGATTAATAAAAATATGAGAAGACATAAGTAGGTGACAAGCAATGACTAATTATAAGAAATAAACAAGAATCCTTCAAGTTATTCAAAATTAATGGTGGAAACCGTCTTACAAAAAAAATCCTAGATTTACCAAACAAAAGAAGAAACACATAAAAACCCACTTCAATACGAAAACAGATTGCGAATGTCCATATCTTTTGAGCATATTGAAAATACATATTAGTACAATCTTAAAGACTAAAAACTACGTACTTGAAGGAGAAAAATTCGAAAATCCTTTGCCCTTGAAAATATACGAAAAGCTTAAGAATTTAATATATTTTATTTTCATCTAAATTAATTTCTGATAACTGATTACGCTTTAGCAACTATTATCACAAAACAACTTTACCATCAGACGAAGTCTCGTTCTTCGACACTCTTAATAACCTCGGATCAATTTTCACAATTCTATTCTCCATATTTAACAGCAATATCGTTCGGTTCACACGTCAGGTTCTCAAATTATGCCCTGAAAACAACAGCAATTGTTCCGTGTCTGAATTGATTAGATATGAGCGAAATATTTTATCATGTTTTTTACAAAAGTGTTACATAAATATTGGCTGCGTAGCATCGGCCGTGGCCGATACGGACTTGGCCTAAGATACGTGAGGAGGGGTGATGTTTTGGTTGCTTAATTTTAAATGCATATAATCTTACTAGAACATGAATCGTCAGTACGTTTGATCGCAATCAATCTGTACATTGAATTTGTCTCGTATATTGTAAATGATTTTAAATTAACAGTTTCTCTAGGGCAGCTTGTTGGAGATCAGCCTTTGATCGGTTCATAATATTAACCTAGTTAATTTTTGTTTCAGGACACATATTCGTCGTGAACTGTAAATAATTTTTAATAGCGACATAAACTCTAGTGACCAAGCGACTTTAAAAAAGTAACAAGATGATAATCAAATTCATATCATAATATAATAGCGTTTCTTTGGCAAAGTCACTACTGTCTTTATTTCTTCCAATAAGATTATAATATTTAGAGATAACATTTTACTACATTCATCATCATCATCAGTCACAATGACATCCGCTAGACATAAGCCACCCCGAAATAATTGTGGAAAAACTTGTCGAAAGCAGCCTGTGTCAACTGACGTGCAGCAAACTATATCAAGAGAAAAGAGTAATCGAATAGTTCAGAGAATTTAAAGTATGCAATATCATTAGCATAATTAATTGGTTTCAGCTCTTACGACATATTGTGAAATCTTCAAAGTCCCGCTTGATGGAACCCGTGATTCGCTAATAAGTTGAACGTCCGATGAATAGTGATAACCGTGCCCAAAAAAAAAAAACAGAAAAAAGAAAGACGTAAATTAAATTACAGGGTATAAAGTAAATTATGGGGTTACTGTCACTTAACTAATTGTCCAAATAATTAAATATTGGTGAATAATTGCTGGTTATAGACTAACCGAACGGACAAAACCTGTTGTGTAACGTCATTTTGATACTAGAGCCATATTACCCCGTTTGAGTCAACGTAATTAAGGTTAATAGCATGCTTCGAGTATAAATTGTTCTTATGTAGTCATCATCATCATCAGCCCATATACGTCCCACTGCTGGGCACGGACCTCCTCTGTCGTTGAGAGGGTTTAAGCCTTAGTCCACCACGCTGGCCTAGTGCGGGTTGGCGTTAAAGTGTAGTATATAAAATCACATCAGGCCTAGGCGAAGCTGGGGCGGGCCGTAACAGATACAGCGTGTCTAAAATACAAGAAGTCCATCAATATTGACGTCTCCTACTAGTTTATCAACACATACCGGTCATCCCGCCTCTGTCACAGTAGCTTTATAAATCTATCATTCTTATCCATAAAAGGATTAACTTTGGACGTAGATAACATATTCTTAAACGGATCGCGGGCATTCTGTCAATCGCTATCAACGGATTACGTCGGGTCCCCGATAAGATACTGCTACAAATGTCTGTGTGGTGTTATTAAATACCATATGTTGTTTCCAGTTAAGTCGCGTTTCCACTGACAAGACTTCTGCGCGGAAATTGATTAATTGTTCAATGGTGTTGTCAGGGCCCTTTTATCCCTTCTATTCATACCACTCGTTTATGCCGAAGCTAATAGCTTATAGAAGTTATTTATAGAAGATTTTTTTGGTTTCCTGTCTTTCGTAGGTCAGTCGAGGTAATAAATAAATAAATAAATACACCCAACAGTCACATACATAGTTCTGACCCCACACTAAGATACAAGTCTTGTGTCGTGGGTATCAGAAACTACGAGAGACTTTTCGGTCTCACATACACCCAGACCCGAAACAAATATTTGTGGATCACACAAACATTTGTCTCGTTGCGGGGATCGAACCCGCGGCCTCTCGTTTCGCAAGCTGGTATCTAGCCAACTGCGCCACGGGGCTGTCGAATGGTAATGGGTGAATGAGGATGATGCTGATTTTAGTTATATTATTGAATTATGTAATAGTATGTACAATTAAAATAGCAATGGGCTCGAGGTTTAAGCACGGTCGAGAATCTCGGTTGTCGCGGGTTCAAACCCCAAGCACACACCTCTGACTTTTCGAAGTTATGTGTGCATTCCCAATGAATTATCACTTACTATAACGGTGAAGGAAAACATTGTGATGAAACCTGCACACCTAAAAGTTCTTAGGAATTTATGAGGTGTGTAGTCCCCCAACCCGCACTAGGCCAGCGTGGTGGATGACGTGTCCAGCAGTGGGACGCATATGGGATGGTGATGACGATTGTTACATAACCAATAGAGGAAAATGTCAACTTGTTTTTATGAAGTGACGAAAGGTAGAAGTTAAATCAATGCTTTCGAGATTGAAAAAAAAATAGAAATGAAAAAACAAAAACAATATCTGCAAATGTTTCCACGTCCCACGGCTGATATAGATTAATCGATGTTGCACTTATCAAATCAGCTACTTGTTATCAAAAATGTGACTTTTTCATCAGATTTTTCAACTTGACCTGACTGCTTGAGGTTTGTTGAAAATAATTTGAATATTTTTTACGAGTCGAGTACACTTATAAAATAGGTTATAACTAAAGTGAATGTACTGCGCTATGGGGACAAAAATAATTACTGATAAAAACAATTTTAAGTTTTTATAAATGTGAGTCATCTATACCGTATTCACGGAGCCGTGAGATAAAAGGTAAACAAACTATAAAAAGGTAGGTACTTTAATGGTCACGATTGATGAAGTGAATATATTTTATAAAAATAAGTACGGAAGTACACCACTGTAAATTATATTTTAGAATGATGTCTGTAAAACTTATGTAATCCTTTCAGACTTATTTGAACTCGATAACATAAATGCCTTAAATTATTTTTTAAATTTAAATTAATTATTTATTACATCGTCTACATGTAAAAACACCCAAAAAAGACTCGATTCCCAAACTTCGAACGCATTTAAATACCACTAAATTATAGAGCACAGGTACTGCGAACATTTTACATTAAAATGTGTCGTTTTGTCATCGGACGGGTTATATCCGCCATCTGTACTATCGATCAACTTGTTGATACGAGAATGTTGCTTGCCGACATTTTCGTTGATTTGTTGTTATTCCGTTGTCACTTTTGTCGTTTTCATTAAGTTTCTTGTTTTGTTAAGTTTAAAGTTATTTGTTGATTATTATTTTTTGTTATATTGACCATTTCGTGCTTAGTGAACCTGGACCAATATAGGTAAAGTATTAATAAAATAGTGAAATAAAGTTTAAGAAACATTGTTTTCTTTGTTTACATTTTGTCTCGAGCGCAGATGAACAGGGTATAATTTCCATTACTTTTTGACGCCCTTATTTCTAGAGACGATTGACACTTCAACCTTCCAATCACTGAAACAGGTAGACTTATGAAAAAAAATATACCTAGTTAATAGATCAATAACCAAGATTTAAATGCAATCTCTCTGAATTTTATTTATTTACACTTTATACAAAGTTTGTATAGGTGGACTTAATGCCTAAGGCATTCTCTAACAGTCGAATCTCGGGTGATGCAGAGATGAATGAGGCAGGTGTGTAAAATATCAAAACAATAGTTTTAACAAAATACAAACATATAATACACATACATATAAACATAAAATATAAAAATATACAGAAAATTATAGTTGTGAACATTCTGCAGTTTCACGAGCCAGCAGTTAACGAACTTTGTGCTTACATGTACAACGATTTGAGCACATCCTGATCTCCAAAGGGAGGAATTTTAATAAAAAAAAATCTGTGTTATTTTACTTATTTTTAACTAAAACTTTGCATGCTCGATTAAAAGCCACTGGAAACCAAGTTAGAGATAACCTAATGTAAATCATCCGTTTGAAATAAAAAAAAACTATGATTCGGTTTATTTTTTAAACATGTTACAGTGAAACAGCACCTTACGTCGATCACAATGCAACGCTCCATTAATATTTAAATTAAAATCGATATCCACCTTACAGCCGTCCGCCCTGACAAAGGGTTGCACTATTAAAACGCCCACTTAGCAGTTCGATATTATATTTTTCACTGCCAACAATGATCGTATTTTTTTTTTCAATTTAAATTTCACTCGTTAATTTTTATTTCACTCTAAATGTAGGAATTAATAAAATGGATTATATATTTTTTGATGCTGAGAAGCGAAATATATAAGTATTAAAAGTTAGAATGATTTTAAATTTTAATGGAAAAAAGTATGAAAAAAACTTTTTTATTGAAGAAACTTGTCATCATCATCATCAGCCCAAATACGTCCCACTGCTGGGCACGGGCCTCCTCTACAACTGAGAGGGTTTAGGCCTTAGTCCACCACGCTGGCCTAGTGCGGGTTGGCGGACTACACACCTAAGAAATTCCTAAGAACTTTTAGGTGTGCAGGTTTTATCACGATGTTTTCCTTCACCGTTAAAGCAAGTGATAATTCATTGTGAATACACACATAACTTTGAAAAGACAGAGGTGTGTGCCTGGGGTTTGAACCTGCGACCGCCGAAATTCTCGACCGCGCGCCTAAACTTCGAGGCCATCACTGCTTTTTAAAGAAACTTACACTAATTATATTTTGTTGAGGCAGCTAGTTTCCAGCAATCGAACATTTAAACGCTGATAAAAAATATTTTCGCGAAGGAATAAGACATGAGAAATTACAAAAGAAAATCTATATTTATAATTAGCCGAATTAAATACTTGATTACAAGACAACGAATACATATTTATCCAAAAAAGTAAACTCTTCTATCATTCATTGGTTGAACTTGTCTTAGTAGAAACTTCATTGGCTCATTAAACGGATTTGACAGTTTATGTGCTGCTTCGACTATGTCCTGTAAATAAATGTTTAGGTTTTTAATTTAAAAACTGTATTTTTCAACTATTGAACTAAAATAATTCTATTTTGTAGAAGCTGTTGTCGGTTTTTTGAGAATTATTTTGTATTTATAAAAACATTGTTTGGTTTTTGTAGACCGCCTAGTTCAGCCATATCATGCGTAATTTTTTTATGCGCAATTATAAATTAGTTCCACGGATTCAGGTTTATTAGGACTTAGATAAGCAAAAAAAAGGCGTCTAACAAAACTAAAGCTAATTAATCATAATAACCAATTTATATTCTCTACAAAGTTAAGGAATCAGAAGTGCTTAACGAAAACCAACAAAAGTAATTGAAGTTAAAAAATAAAAAAATAAGATGTAGTAATTGAACCTCTGGGTAAATTAAGTCGTAAAAGCAATTTCATTGCTATTCATTTTGTTGCGACGATAGACAATAGAAATTGCATCCAAAAGCGTATCACTACTGAGTTTAAAGATAATACTCGTAAATGCAAAGTGGATTGGTTGGGTAAAAAGCCGTGTGATGCCATTCCGCACATTCCCTCCGAGCTATTTTCACTCCTGTCTGGGACTCCAGTCTGCCCACGTTCAAATGAATTTGAGTGGTTTAAGTGCATTGCAAATTATATTAATTTGTTTAAATTGGTTAGTTTCCCATTTTAATTTTGTACGTGTCATTTTGTGTCTTTCCAAATCCAATTCTAGTATAAAATACAGATTTCTATTTATATATTTTTTTATTTTTGTACAATCATTTAGCCAGTTGTATTTTTCAAGTCCTATTCTTCTGGTGAGGAGACTAGTGAGGTACCTATAGTCGTATTCAGATTTATGCTGATAAATTAATAAGAATTATGGAATGGTAAAACCAAATAGAACTGTCCCCGACCCTGTAATCGATTTTTTTATGGAGAAAGGAGACAAACGAGCAAGTGAGCCTTTGTCCCTCGTAATGGTCTAGTACAACTTTGTAGACGTGACGTATGTTGAATAAATAGAAACTTTTATCTCTCCAATAAAATATTCACAGAATATTTAAATTTCTTACCCTTTCTACAGACAAACTTCTTCCTCTAACAAACCACAACACAGCCTCGGTACAAGGCGGAGTAGTCAAAGAGCCTTGGTACGCAACATACTCCTGGAAAGGAGGGTTGAAAAATCCGATGGAACGGGCTTGGATCGAATGATTACCAGCTCCTCTGCTTGTGGCTACTTCTAACATGCTTTTCAAGCCGTCTTGTGTGTGATTTGTGAACTAGAAAAAGAAATAAATGTAGGTTTGGCACATGCCAGTTTGTGTGAAGAATTTAATGCTTAATAGTCGTAATTTTTGTATTTTATAACATTCAATAGATTGATTAATTATGAAATATAAAATTTTTGAGTAGTAATGTGATGATTCTTTTTAAATATAGCAGCAGAGTAGATGTAAAAGGCTTGATTTCTTATGATAAAACATTGGTTTTATTGATTGCAATTAGGTCCATTTCGATTAACGAATTCCAAGTTAAAATAAATTTGGAAGGATAATAACCCTTCCCGCGAACAAAATGAAAATAAATTGAACAGGTAACAAAATTTTGTGTAATTTAATTAAAATCCTCTAAACATAAAACGTTAATAATGCTAACGTCGTGAATTAATTTAAATAAAAGGAGATCTTTCAGTAAACTTTCATCCGCTTCAAAGCTTGAATCAAAGTTAGCCATGGATAGTAAAATATCGTAATTTAATTTAGTATCCGGAATGTGATGTTGTTTTGTAAAAGAGTCAAAAAAATTTTCGAGTAAAGATTAATATTTACAAAATTTTCTTATACAAATGTTTTTCATACTTAGTGAATTGATATATTTTTCCAGTAAACTTGGAATTGTTTTGTCTTTGAGTGTTGTGTTTAGAAATGTTGGTATTAGATGGAAGTTCATTATATTATTTTCATCTTCGACAAGGTAAACATTTGACCGATTGTAAACATTTAAAATACACAGAGGAAAATAATTAATTTAATAATTGAAAATAAATTGAGAGATCTTCATATCAATTTCGCTTTCAAAAATAAAGAGTAAGTACATTGTAAACAGTGGCGGTACTAACACAGAAGCCCAAAAGAGTTACACATTAATTGTGCAATGTCTAGTTTATAATTGTTTATTGTAGGGGCAGGATATCAGTTTGTTAAATTGCTTTCGTTAAATAAAGATTTAGAGCAGTACAGATTAATATTCAGAATTTTGTAAGGCAAGTTAGGCTTTTGGGCTTCTATGGAAGTACCGTAACTGATTGTAGACCGACGTAAAAATAATAATATTCTATTGGTTTATAAATTTAGTTTTCTGTAAAAAACATAAACACTGAGTTTTCCCATTTAAAAAACGGGGACGTTAAGTCGGCCTTAAGCGCTCTATGTGTTCAATTGATTAAAAAAATAGTAGTCGTAAAGTAAATTATCTTAATACATTGTTAAATAGTGTAATACAGTGCAGTGATAAAGTGCAGTTATTATCCAACAATTTGAGTACGTTATAATCGTAAAAACATTAAAGCAATCGTGCAGTGTTTTGAACCAACTATTTATCTACCCCAAATTTTTAAAAATATTAGGGTGAACTGTTTAAGTGAAGTGACACTGACAAAGTTATATACACAAAAGTCCATAGGAACGTTTATTTGAAAGAAGTGTAGTGACTAATGGTGTTTATACACCATAGTTTGTAACATTAAATCCCATACGTCAAATTTTCAACGATCAACGCCATCTATTGTTCAGTAGCCGAAGTAAATCAATACTCAATATGCCCGGTATTAGATGCGGCAGTTGCAGTAGGTTTATGACGCCAACAGATGGCGCTAAATGCGCAAAGTGCAACATCTCATTCCACCGACTATGTGCGGCCCTGCCCCAAACCGGCACTATTGGAGCCAATTGGCGTTGCGTCGAATGCAAAGCGAAAGGCAATAAGGGCTCTGCACCAACCATGGCGATCTCGCCAGAGGCTGCATCTCCTGTTGTTACGGATGCACTGAATGATTTCGAATTGGAGTTGCGAACTGTCAGAGAGGAGCTGCGCACTGTGCGTAATGAAATTCGGGCTTTCTGTGAGGAGATGACGGAGATTAGAGCTCTTAAAGGCCGCGTTGATGGTATTGAAAATAGACTAGACGCCTTGGAGCAGAGTTTTAATCAGAACGGGACGAGCCCAATAGTTGAGGAAATGGTAGCGAAGCTTAACCAAAAACTAAACGACCGAGATCAAGAACTCCTAGCCAACGACGCAGAAATTAACAACATACCGGAGAGTCGTAACGAGAGCCTAACACATACTGTAAAGCTTGTCGCCGCTAAACTAGGTGTCACGTTGGAGGATGGTGATATCGTTAGTGTGGACCGAGCGGGAAATCGTCGTATTAATGCAACTGACTCGTCGGGTCCCTCGGAGTCTCGTCCTCGATCTATAGTAGTTCGACTTTTGCGACGTGAACTCCGGGACGCCTTGGTGAAAAGCGCACGTGTTCGCCGAGGTGCTAACACAGCGGATTTGGGAATATCTGGATCACCACAGCGCTTTTATATTAATGAGCGACTAACCAAACAGAACAGGTTGCTTTTTCGTCAAGCCAGAGATGCCGGACAACAAATGGGATGGAAATATGTTTGGACGAGTAGAGGTCGGATCCTTGCTAGAAAAAGCGCCGGTGATGTTGTTCACCGAATCAGCAGCGAGACGGACATACGATGCTTCTTTAAAACTACAGGGAAAAATGCTCAGTCGCCTAGTCAGAATTAAACGGCGTTGTTTCGACTTGCTTGAGATGCTGATTACATTGACAACAAGTTGTAACTTTTTAATATTGTATAATTTTATATTTCTTTGCTTTTCAATAATTGAAACAGTGTGCATTATTACCATATTGGTTTATCACTCGTTACTATGCAGGTGTAACCAGGTATGTGATTTGGTTTTACTAAAGTATGTTATCTATCAAAAGATTTGTATCCAGGGACTGGCTTTAATTTATGTACGCATATCGGAATTGGTGGACCGAAGGTCCCAATTTACACCGGCAAACATCTTCCGGCCAGCAGGCGCCAATTATTTTATGAGACTCGAAAATTTTCTAAAATTCACAAATATAAATCTTGCTGGGTCCAGAATGGCAAAAATTTTCTCCGCGAAAAATAATACACAAAATCCATATGTATCACTTCAGTGTCCGATCTCAAACAATTACAAAAATATGAAATTTATAAATTTGTTTAACCATTTTATTCCTTTATTTTGTTTTTTAATAGAATACCTAACGTTTATACAGAGTTCTTTTTCAAAAATATTGTGTATTTTGCTGTATGTTGTTTTTTCATTTATGAATATTGTGTTATTTGTTACTATCATTAGTTTAGTAAGGAAATATTTTGTTCAATTGTGTCAAGCACTTTCAACTACTCATAGACACGGTCTCCTTTTTTTGTGTGTATATGTGTGTGTGTATGATTATCCTCTTGTTTTAAATGATTTCACGAAAATGATCTGTTCGACGCTTCTCCGTAAAAGTGATATAATTAATCAATCTGAGATTACTGCGCTTCTTCAATACAATGGTCTCGGCAAAGCCAAATGGGATGTATTTATATTTTTCTCCACTCTCACTAATATTGTTCCCTTAAATAATATTATACTTCTAAACGAAAATGATTGATTTAAATAGTATATCCGACGAAATTGACTCCATTGGGTTAAATCAACCGGTTACTTGTAAAGCGCAGGATTGTATAAAATTTATTAACTTAGACAGTAAGTCTCTAACTGTGCTTCATCTTAACATTCGCAGTATAATTCGAAATTTTGACGAACTAAGAGTTTTACTTTTCAGCATTCAGATTAAACTAGATATTATAATTTTATCAGAATGTTGGTTGAACTCCAATCCAATTATACCACTCCTGGAGGGATACAGTCATTATAACACTAAAAACAATAGTAATCAAAATGATGGTGTCACATTATATATCAGATCAAATTTGATGCATTTGATAACCGAACCTATTTTCACTGAAGGGAACTGCATGGTTTGTAAACTCAAAGACTATAACCTTGCAATTGTCGCTTTGTACCGATCGCCATCTTTCCATTGTTTAGATAATTTTATTAACAGCCTTGACAATGTACTTACCTTAAACTCCAGCGTAAAACATATTCTGGTTATGGGAGACATGAATATCAATATAAACCCCCTATGCCAGAACCAGAAAGCAAACGATTACCTTAACTTAACTGTCTCTCATGGTCTTCTGCCCACTCACACGTTGCCTACCCGTGAAGACAGTTGCTTAGATCATGTACTCTTAAAATCGAATCTTAAGTCAACCACCTTAATTATTGATACTAAAGTAACTGATCATAATCCAGCTCTGTTTAATATTAAATATAACCAATTGCCATCAAAATCTAATTTCTTAAGAAGTGTAGTTGACTATTCCTCCGTACATGCCGAAATCTTAGATACAAATTTTAATCCTGTTCTCCAGATAGAAGACGCCAACTTAGCCACAAATTTTTTGATAGAAACCCTCGACCGCATTATCAAAAAACACACTAAACAAGTCAAAATATCAGCGAAACTTAAAATCTTTAAACCTTGGATAACAGAAGGTCTGCTACGTTGCATACGTAACAGAGATAATATGTACCGGAAAATAAAAGCAGACCCCAGCAATTACCTACTTAAGATTACCTATATAAGATATCGAAATTTCTGTAATAAACTTCTTAAAAACCTAAAACATGCATACCAAAAATCTGAATTTAAAAAGGCTGAAAATAACCCCAAAGCTACATGGAAAGTAATAAAAAGTATAACGGAATCGCATCCCAAGGATAATCCCTCAACTGAATTACTTAAACTCTCTTCCAATGTCAATTCCTCCGTGAATGATGTAAATACATTTTTCTCCCATATCGGGAAAGATCTGGCTGAAAAACTCTTGGGTACTCTTCAAACACCACCTAAATTATCTCAAGAAATTTACCTAAGTCAATCTCTTGCTCTTCTTCCAACAGACAAAACAGAAATAATTAAACTAATCCTTGAATTGCGCACAGACTCAGCTGTGGGATGGGATGGTGTTTCTCCTAAAATATTAAAAATCTGCTGTGAAAAATTAGCACCCGTCATAACACACATATGCAACGCTTCAATTTCAACTGGTTGTTTCCCCTCTGCTTTTAAGAAAGCTATAGTTCATCCTATTTATAAAAGTGGTGAGAAAGATAAAGTAACAAACTATAGACCTATATCGGTTCTCACGGCAATTTCTAAAATCCTAGAAAAGGTACTGAACTGCCGCTTAGTCAAATACCTTGAGAAAAATAATATCCTGTCTCCTAACCAATTTGGCTTTAGAAAGGGGAAATGTACGGAGGATGCCGTCGGTTCATTAGTTAACCACATTACCGACAAACTAGACTCACAAGAAAAATGTCTCGGCTTATTTCTCGACCTCTCCAAGGCATTTGACACAGTGTCGATCCCGCTTCTGCTGTTAAAAATGGAGAAAATAGGTGTCCGGGGACTATCACTGAACATCTTTAGGGACTATTTAACTGATCGGACTCAATGCGTAAAAATACTTTCACACATTAGTAACACTTGCACTGTCACATATGGTGTTCCACAGGGCTCTATATTGGGTCCCACGCTTTTTCTCATATATATTAACTCATTGTGCAATCTATCTATCCCGAATTGCTCTATTTTCACCTACGCAGATGACACTGCCTTGGTAATCCATGGGAAAGATTGGGCTGAGGCCTTTTCACGGTCTGAACTTGCTTTGAGGCAAGTGATGGATTGGCTCTCTCACAACTTGCTTACCTTAAATTTAAACAAAACAATTTACCTTATGTTTTCCCTGAAGTCGGTAAATCAAGCGATTTTAGATAACTTGACTCTTAAGGCTCACTACTGTGAATCTGCTACCCCAAATTCTCCATGCAATTGCCCTATTCTAACAAAATCAACTACTGTTAAGTATCTCGGAGTATTAATAGACAATTTACTTAACTGGCGAGAAAATATATTATCTCTAACGTCACGGGTTAGGAAACTTATTTATATTTTTAAAAAGCTACGGTACGCTGCTGACCCTGATATACTCCGCACTGTATACTATGCCTTAGGTCAGTCTATATTGTCTTACTGTATCTCAGTGTGGGGAGGTGCTCATAAAACTATTCTTCTGCCATTAGAGCGTGCACAACGAGCAGTGCTAAAAGTTATTACGTTTAGGCCTTTTAAATTTCCGACAAGTCTATTATACAGTGACTGCCAGGTCCTCACTGTGAGACAATTATACATTTTGCACATCATATTACGAAAACATTCAGTATTACCTTTCGATCGCAATATCTTGGAGAAGCGCCGTGCATATGCAGTTTGTCCTACAATATCATTTAATACTTCACTAGCTAAACGTGGCTTCAATATCGGGGGTAATCATATATACAACCATGTAAACAAGCTGTGTGGTATATATTCCCTAAATAGCTTCGATTGTAAGCGTAAAGTTAATCAACTGCTTCTAGGTAAAAACTACACTGAAACGGAAAACATTTTAACTTTTTAATTATGTACGTTTACTTTTGTATCAACATTGCCAAATATGTTATTATTAAATATGTCATGTTTCTTCACACACTTATTGATGTGATAATTTTAATCCTAAAAAAAATATGTTTACTATTATATATTTTTTGTGTTATTTTTGTTTTAGTTTGTTTACTTATATAGTTACTTCTGCGTTCACTAGTAACACGGGCAATGCCTCATTGTAATTCCCTGGTGCCCATTACACAAGTTAAATCTTTATTTGGGCACCAGAATTCTCTAAAGCACTTAAGTTTCGTTTCAATAAATAATATAAGATTTTTAAGTATGTATTCTAGATTTAAGTGTTTTGTGTGACATTGTTTCATTTTCAATAAACCATATTATTATTATTTTCGTTCTGGTTCCTTTTTCTCCAGCTCTCAGCTGGGTTTTACCACGTTTGCGGGCAAGGCCAAACAGACGCAGTTTAGTTGATATGTATAAGTATATATCAGGTCTATGTTACAGTGGATGTATTGTGGTGTTGCACTACTTCGTTTTCATCTATTTGCATGAACTTTCTCACAATTCTGCACGTGTTTAAAATTGCTGCCTTCTGTAATGTACAATACATGTTTTATTTAAAGTTAATAGATTTAGGCTGTGATGAAGGTGTTTCGGGATGATTCCTGTAGTGGAAAGAACTATGGGTACTACATAAACTTTATCTTGTTTCCAGACTCTTTTTACTTCATCCTTTAATTCTATGTATTTATTATTTTTTTCAGCTATGGTCTTTTGAATATTGTGGGTATTGGGTACAGATATATCGATCAGATAAGTTGTTTTATTTTTTTTATCCTGCAGTACTATATCGGGTCTATTATAATGGATTGTTCTATCGGTAAGTATTGCGCGGTCATAATATAATTTATGCGAGGCGTTTTCCAGGACAGTTTCTGGGGAGTATTTATAGTAGGGTATTTTCCTATTTTCGATAAGCGAGTATTTTAGCGCAAGAGCCCGGTGGATGATGTTAGCTACTTGGTTATGTCTATGGGTGTAGTCAGTCTGAGTTAAGCTAATACATGCTCCAGTTATATGTTGTATAGTTTCGGGTTGGGCGTGACATCTTCGGCATTTATCGTTTGTCATGGTGGGATCCTTTATAATAAATTTCCTATAGTTTTTAGTGTTAATTATCTGATCTTGTATTGCAATAAGAAAACCTTCGGTTTCTGGGAAGAGATAACCTATTGTGAGCCATTTATTTGATCCTATTGCATCTATGTGGGTTTGTTCTAAATCGTGTGGGTGTCTTCCATGAAGCACTTTTTTCTTCCAGTCTCCTAATTTTTGTTCCTGTCGATTAATTGCGTTGGGGTTATACAAATTGGTTTCTTCATGTAGATTTAATGGGGTAAAATTCTTGTCGTTTCGGGCTATTGCATTATGGATATTGCTACTGTGTGATTTCTCATGAAAGAAAGTTTGGAGATTGTATATCTGTTTTTGCCAGAGATTAAAGATATCTATTAGGCCTCTTCCTCCCAATTCTCTCTTAAGAGTGAGTCTTTCTATGGCAGACTTCGGATGTAGGTGGTTATGTTTTGTAAGTGTGGTTCTTGTGATTCGTTCTATGTGTTCTATGTCAGTTTTTGACCATTTTATTATGCCAAATGAGTACGTCAAGATTGGAATTGCATAAGTATTTAATGCTTTAATGAGGTTCTTACCTGATAATTGACTTTTGCTAATTGATTTAACTCTATTTTGATACTCGACTGTTAGGGTGTGTTTAATGTTAGTGTGGTCTAATCCTTTAAGTTGTTTAAATCCTAAATATTTATATAAATCGGTTGGTTCCATCGCGGCTATAATTTCTGAGTCATTAACGGTGTAGTCACCAGGTTGTATTTTTCCTTTAACTATATGTACTGTTTTACATTTATCTAGGCCAAACTGCATGTTAATATCTTGACTAAAAGTGGTGGTAGCATCTAATAGTTTTTCCATATCCTTTTCATTTTTCGCATAAAGTTTCAGGTCATCCATATATATGAGATGTGATATGTTTGTGTTTTCTGAACTATTTTCTAAGCGGTATCCAGCACGGCATCTATTTAATATATGTGATAATGGATTAAGGGCGAGGCAGAACCATAAGGGGCTCAAGGAATCACCTTGATAAATTCCTTTTCTAATATGTATTTGTCTAGATACTATTGGGTTAATGTGGTTGTTTAAATGTAAAGTGGTTCTCCATTGTGTCATTATATTTTGTAAGAAATCTACTATATTTTTATTAATTCTGTATATTTTAAGTATTTGTATTAGCCAAGAATGGGGAATACTGTCAAATGCTTTTTTATAGTCTATGTAGGTACAATGAAGGTTTCTAGATTTTGTGGTGGCCTGTTTATGAATAGTGGAATCTATTATAAGCTGTTCCTTGCACCCCATATGGCCTCGCCTGCACCCTTTCTGCTCTTCCGCTATTATATTATGATTTTCAATATGAGAGTTAATTTTAAAAGAAATTACAGATGTCAAGATCTTGTATAATGTAGGCAAACATGTTATCGGACGATATTGGGAAGGTTGAGATGATGTTTTATCTTTTGGCAGCATATATGTTATTCCTGTTGTAATAAAATGCGGTATATTCTGTTTAAATAATATTACGTCTGTGAGATTTTTTGCTATAATTTTATGTAATGATGTTAATTTTTTATACCAGAAGTTATGAATTTTGTCAATCCCGGGTGATTTCCAATTATGTAATCTTATAGTGGTAAGTTTAATATCAGATTCTGTTACTTCAGTAAACTCCATTTCTTCTATTGTACTCCATCTGTTTTCTTCTTCTTTGATCCAGTCTGCTTTGTCATTATGCTGCACTGATTCCTCCCATATACCTGCCCAAAAGTTTTCTAAGTTTTCTTTTGAAGGTGTGTGTTCAGTATTTTCATTCGGACTATTTTTATATTTATTCTGTAGTTTTTTATAAAACATTTTTTCGTTATTATTAAATAAATTGTTATCCTTTCTTCTCTGTTCAGATTTTTTGTACCGTTTTAGTCTCTGCGCTTTAAGTGCAAGTTTTTGTTTTAAAGTATCTAAAAATTCTTCTGGTGTTTTATTATTTTCTTCATGTCGAGTGTGGACTGAGTGGTTTTTAAATATTTCCTTTACTTTATTAACTATTTTATTTGATCTATTATTATTTATGTATTGAGTTAGTCTTCCTAAATCTGCTCTAAGTTTTTCTATGTCCTTCTCTAGTCGTTGTTGCCACGCTGGCTTATTATTTTTTCTGGGTTTTATAACTGTATTCCTATTTTCTATTATTTTATAACCAAGTTCTTCTGTGATAACAAAAGCTGTGCAATAAATAAGGGTGTGTAAATCTGTTAATTGTGTACTTTCAAGTAAGAAATCTTTAAGTATGTTTTCATTAAAATTTTTAACTAATACGTTAAGCTTAGGGCTATATTTAAGTTTAGGTAATTTAGGCCGAGAACCCGGATCGAGTCCGGAATATAGTGTTAAGGTTGTAGTAAGCTTATCTTGTAGTTCTTTAATATGTAAATCTGTTGGTGAATTGGTGTCAACTAATTTATCAACATCATTTTCCAATGTTAAGGTAAGTGTTTCGGTTTGTGTGGATGTGTGTGATGTTTGGGTATTATGGATTGGGTTTTGGGTCTGTTGGTATGTTATGTGATATTGTGTCTCGTTGTGATCGTGGTTTCTTAAATTAAGGAGAGTTTCACTGTCGGTATTTTCTACTTCCTCATTTAACTGTCTTCTCACTTCTTCTTTTAATTTATCTAGCACATCCTGTGGCAGCAATTTATTTCGTTCTATTGCCCTTTTTTGATCTGATAGTCGTTGTTCCGTAACTTTAATGTTTGGATACCGTTGTGAGAAATGTTCATGCAGCTGTTTTCTATATATTGTCATGTCTGTCTCTAATTTTGTTATGTAATAATAGGTGCGCATGATGAAAAGGTTAACATCTTTGCTCCACGACATGCGCACTCTGGGTTTTCCGGCTTTAGTGGACGCGGGTAAAAAGGTATTTACCTCCCGTGTAACATCTAAAGCTGGTGTAATTGGATCAATAAAATTGGAAGTCGGTGGTGATGTCGATACTGAAGGTGATGTACACGTTGACGGTGTATATGATTTTGTACTTGGGCTATATGGTTCTATTGGGCTATTGCTTCTACTGTCTGTCTGTCTGTCAGTAAGATTGGCGGCTGTAATAGATTCGGGTGACCCGGTGGGAGCCCGCCTGCTCAACTCCTCACCGCTGACGGTTTGCATGCTGTAACACCCAGCGTCAGCTCCAGGTGTGCCCCGGCGATCGCCCCCGGGAAGCGGCCCTCTCAGTTTCTTCTTAGAACGAGTCTCCATGTTAAATGGGTTACCAGAGCCACGTTGGCCACGCCAGTAATTGTCAAATCGTGTTTCCGCCCCCCACGTGATCAGATGGTCGATCAGGACGTGTGGTTGGTTTTTAGGGGGCTTATTATTATTATTATTATTTCTCCCCATTTTTACTCCATCCTGAATCGAATACAAAAAGGATACTAACACAAGGAGAAGGTAAATGTGCGAATCCGATACAGTAGATATCATTGCCGCAAAACTCGGTGAAGATTAATCTTTATATATATAAAATTCTTCTGTACGTGTGTTGTTCCCATACTCCTCCTAAACGGCTAGACTGATTTGAATGAATTTTTTGTGTGTGTTCAAGTGGATTCGAGGATGGTTTATATTCGCAATTGGACCCGGTAGGTGGCGCTGTGATCGAGTTCTGGGATTTTAATTTTAATGGCTGGACCGATTTTAATTATATTTTCTGTGTATCTTCAGGTGGATTCGAGAAAGGTTTATAATGAAAAAAATAGGAATTTTTGAATTTAAAATTGTGTACAGGACAACGTCTGTCGGGTCCACTAGTATATTATAAAAAGCAACTTGTGTGTTTTTAAATAATCTAAAATCCGTACAGACATATTTACTTAGATAACGAATAACATTCTTTATTACTCTCTGTGTCGAGTATAAAATAAATCTATCAAGATTAGATAATCGCCTAAATCCAAAACCCAACTCTATTTGAGACTCATCTCAAATCGTAGGCATTATTTATTACATCAGCGCGAAGTTGTTCATCAGTATTTGTGATATCCAGAATTTCAAATAAAAAATACGTATATACTATATAGGTACATACTCATGTTGAAAATCATATCCCACAGGGATATTACAGAGTACTGAGATTATTGAAGGCTAAAAGCTACGATCATAACCCATCTTTTGCTTCTTCAACATTCATAGATCTCATCATACACATACATCGGTTATGGGTACTTCTAACTTGGCCTTAGAGAACATCACGAATCTTATCTTTATATATTCTCCGCTGGCGTCCTTCTCCAACCATTCCATTCCATTCGCTCGATATATTTCAAAAATACTGTTTAAAAGATTAATTAATTATTTATATTCGAATAGTTTCTGTTTAAATAGAGCTCTTAATTTTCTATTTAATTGTTGATGTTAAAATGCACCATAAATTTACGGTATCGTGGCTTAAATTAGCGCATGAGGTGAAGGCGTCCCGGTTTTTATTCGTAGGACTGAAAATGATCTACAAAAATAAGACTAACTCGTCGTGTCGTAGTACGAGTACAGTAAGTAAGTATTCACCGTGCAATCTAGAGGTCCCGGGTTCGATTCCCGAGTCGGGCAAAGTGTTATTGGGTATTTCATCAGGAAATTCTCAGTAGCAGCACGAAGTCTGGAATTGTGTCCGAAAAACGGCAATAGGCTCGCCCCTTCTTACGTGGGACATAAAACACGATTGGCAGAATGTGGGTGCTTCGGGGAATACAGGAGTGAGGTTATGTATGTTTGTATGTACGTAAAAATAAGTCCCGTTCCTTATTACGTTTGACTTAACTACCGTTGGCGATAAATGGGTGCAAAAATATTCTACTGCCGCCTGTTCAGAGATACTGGCTTAAAAATTTGTTATCCTTCCATTAACGCACATAGCTGGTGGTAGGGTATTCGTATCCGCCCGGATAGCGACCACCGTACACAGGGCGTAAAACCCGCCATAGTGGCACATGCAAGTGTGCCGCGTTCCGGGATCAGCCAGTGTATATCCGGTTTTCGGGGGGGCTTCAATCATGGTGAAAGGATGACCGTGCCGGCATATTTTGGCCGGTTTCTCGCGGTCGGTCCTTTGTTCACCATGGTATTAGTCCCCCAAACTTCTTCACAAGATTGGTGAAGAGGTTTTCGGCCGGCATGACTGCGTCGACCAACGGGAGATTATCATCTCTCGCTGGTCGGCACTTTTTCTGGACTCCATTACACTTACCATCAGGTGCAATGGGGTCACATTGCCGTGCCAGTATAAAAAAAAAACAGTCTTTACCATACGTACAATTTCGCGTAATTTCAGAATCTCAAACCGACTTTCCAGTTCCCGACCGAAACAGATGTTTGAGAACTACACAAACATTTGCCTTGGTCGAGCGATAACCTCCAGCATCCGTTTTACATCAGTATGTTCACAGTTACTAGCTATGGATACCTATATTATTTTTCGAAGTATAAGCTATTTAAACCAATTTTTTGAAAATACACATACATAAACTCACGCCTGTATTCCTCGAAGGGGTAGGCAGAGGTGCATTTCTGCACCCACATTTCGCCAGGTATGTATCAGTCCCACGTAATAGGGGGCGAGCCTATTGCCGTTTTTCGGGCACATTTCCAGACTCCGTGCTGTTACCGAGAATCTCCTAATAGAAAAACCCAATAACACTTCTTTTTTAAAATTTATCTAAGTATATTCATATCACTATTATGAGCCCAAATCGTTCCACTGTTGGACATAGATATTTTAAAAGCCTCGCCACAGACTACGATCTTCCGCTTTTCTTAACCATCCTAGATCTTATTAACAGGCCTCATCCTCCCAATTCTAGGGCATACATTTTAATACATGTTTTTATATTCCGAAGACCGGAGGACATAAAAATCATCATCATCATCATCAGTTCATACACGTCCCATTGCTGGGCACGGGCCACCTCTACAATCAAGAGGGTTTAGGCCTTAGTCCACCACGCTGGCCTAGTGCATGAATTCCTAAGAACTTTTAGGTGTGCAGGTTTCCTCACGGCGTTTTCGTGATAGATCAATGTGAATACACACACTACTTCGAAAAGTTAGAGGTGTATGCCTGGGGTTTGAACCCGCAACCGTCGAGTTTCTCGACCGCGTGCCTAAATCTCAAGCCCACACGACTTAAACTATTTTATTTTACCCTTACTACGACTATTTTATTTTACCCTTATTTATTACGTCTGTACAACCGAAGCTAAGGTGAAAGCAGACGTGTAAACCTACAATCATAGACATTCTTCACTGTTTTAAGTGTTACTTAGTACGGGATGAACCTATGGCCATTTTTGGAGACATATTTATAATCCAATAGCATCGCCAGACTCCAGAACTGTAACCTGCACTAACAAGGCAGCAACATGTATCCGAAGTAAAAGCTGTTTAGCTATTCTTTCTATGAATGAGTGCTTATGCACTAGCGACAAAATTTACTATATGTACGGCCATCATCATCAGCTATGGAACTGTCTAAGTCTGCGGTTAGTTACTAACATTTAGTGCATTAGTACTCACCGGTCCCATAATCCATGTTAAAGAACACTTATCCCACACACAAACCTCCGGAAGTGAACCCAAACCCACACTAATCCTCCGTAGTGCACATTAATTAGTTGAGTCTATGCACAGGCGAACTAATTAACTACCGCTGTAAACCTACGACAGGATTAGTACGGGACCACAATCCCTCAGTGTTTGTGGAATGTGCGGCCAATTTGGTGTCGAAGGAATAAAGGATGATCCGACATATTGTAATGTGGATAATACGATTATTTGATTTGTAATTGAAGTAACAAAATAATTTGATGATTGAATTGACGAATAGATTCTGACTTTCTGGTTTGAGACTGTGTTAAAATATAACACAAGCTTACAGTTTACCAAAAAACTTTAATCGCTAAAATAGTCACAATTTACACACTGAACAAACATTACTAAAATAAATTTTGTCAATAATTCGTATGACGCATCATGAAACAGGTCCATATTTTGGGTCTCAGAAATAAATTGATTTAGTAAATGAGTGGAGTCTAGGGGTATTGGGTTTGGTTACGAATGAAAATTTATAATAGCAACACGAAGCCGGGATAATGCTCAAAAATGTTTTTACGCGAGATGAGCAAAGATTAAACGGATAATAAACTTAGATACTTTCATAATAAAGATGTAGATTGAGGCACTAGTCTTTCTTCTTAAATTAAAGAGCAAAGAAGCAGCATAGAATCATTGCATGGAACAATGAATGATGGTTGACCATTGAGTACCAAACTCAATGCTGTATAACTTTTAGGTTACTTGTTTTCTAACTCCCAAGCTTCGCATGTATTGTCCCACGGAGGTGGTGAGTATATTATCTACCATTTATCACTCATAATTCCAGTCTCCCTGCAGCTACTGAGAATAGAGTAAGTCAACACTACTAAAACTTCGTTTGGAAGAATTTGTCATATTATATCATCATCAGCCCATATACGTCCCACTGCTGGGCACGGGCCTCCTCTACAACTAAGAGGGTTTAGGCCTTAGTCCACCACGCTGGCCTAGTGCGGGTTGACGGACTACACACCTAAGAAATTCCTAAGAACTTTTAGGTGTGCAGGTTTTATCACGTTTTTTTCCTTCACCGTTAAAGCAAGTGATGATTCATTGTGAATACACACATAACTTCGAAAAGTCAGAGGTGTGTGCCTGGGGTTTGAACCTGTGACCGCCGAAATTCTCTACCGCACGCCTTAACCTCGAGGCCATCACTGCTTCTCGAGGCCATCACTGCTTATATGACTAGACTTATTATATGACTAGACTTATTTCAAAATTCCAGATTCTACAAATTACCTTCGACAGAAAAGTAGGACTAGAAGTAGCATTAGACCAGTGTGAAGTAATGACGGCTAATGATGATCTGGAATGATTGGATGATTATGTTCATGACGCTGTTCCCGTGTTTGCGGTGACATTAAACGGGAAACGCGGACTTGTATAGTAATGCATCGTAATGCCATGGCTAATAGTATCACACTTTTAATGGCAACGTAAACAGTTCATGAAGATATACAAGCATTCTAGGGCTACGCACACATTACTCGAATGTTGGTAACTAAATAACTGTTGAAAGTCGTGATGGCCTCGAGGTTTGGGCACGCGGTCGAGGATCTCGACGGTCGCGGGTTCAAACCCCAGGCACACACCTCTGACTTTTCGAAGTTATGTGTGTATTCACAATTAATTATCACGTACTTTAACGGTGAAGGAAAACATCGTGATGAAACCTGCACACCTAAAACTTCTTAGGAAATTCTTAGGTGTTTAGTCCGCCAACCCGCACTAGGCCAGCGTGGTGGACTAAGGCCTAAACCCTCTCAATGGTAGAGGAGGCCCGTGCCTAGCAGTGGGACGTATATGGGCTGATGATGATGATGATGAAATAACTGTTATTCCAAAACTTTTGCTCTTCAGTATTTTTCTTGTAATATAGGTACATAAATTTTGGGGTTGCCTTATTGGAGACACAAATTTATGTTTATTTGTGTTTACATAACGAAACTGTTGAATGTGCTAATACATCTATTATTTATAAAATATCCTCTGGCTATATGAGAGTATAATTGTTATTTTTATGAACAATTTGTAGATGATGTGCTATTACTGATTTTATATATGTAGAAGATGTATAAAAGTAAGCAGAGGACTAATATGTATGTACAAATGGATTGCCAGCAACTTTTTAAACTATAAAAAGCTTGAAAATCGAGAATACACAAACCTTGTATATGTTGACGATTCCAAGGAAAGCCAGTTTATCTATAGACGAAGCAGCAACAGCGTCATCGAAGGTAGGATATTCCGCAGCAACGTGTATAGCCTGGCTCTCTACAGGATACTGCAGTCCGCCTATCGAGTGTTCTGACGGCCAATGCAGGGTCAAGGAATGGAACAGGTACCGTCGGCTGTGGGCAGCACCGCCATAGACCAGAGGCCGGTCTAGTTTGTCCCATTCGCCGAAGAGTGTCACTGTTATAAAATAATGATACATTTTTATTATAACTAGCACGGTTTTTTATTCTACGTGGCCATGTCAATAATTGAATTAATAAATAAATAAATACACCCAACAGTCACATAGATAGTTCTGATCCCACACTAAGATACAAGTCTTGTGTCGTGGGTATCAGAAACTACGAGAGACTTTTCGGTCTCACATACACCCAGACCCGAAACAAATATTTGTGGGTCACACAAACATTTGTCTCGGTGCGGGGATCGAACCCGCGGCCTCTCGTTTCGCATGCTGGTGTCTAGCCAACTGCGCCACGGGGCTGTCAAAATTAAATTAATAGAATCTTATGGTTTTATACATACATTTAACTTCATAAAAACAAATGAGTGTGATAGATTTATTTAACAGATTTATATGACTGCCCCGTGGTCTCACGGCACAAGTATTTGTCGTGCGATCGAAAGGTCCCGAGTTTGATTCCCGAGTCGGGCAGTGTTATTGAGTTTTTTTTCAATTGGAAATTCTTAGTGGCAGCGCGGAATCAAAATATGTGCCCGAAAAGCAAAATTAGGCTCGCCCTCTATTAAATGGGTCTGATCATACTTGGCAAAAAGTGGGCAAAATTGCATCTCTGCCTACCTCTTCACTGTTAAAAAAGTATACTCCAAGCGGTATATGGTTATCAATCTATAATTATGTTTTTTTAGTCTAACAAATACCAAGAGCCGACGAATTTATAAAGATGATCACATAAATATTAGTCTGAATTAAAATCGTGATCTATCGTTTTGCAGTAAACAAATTATAATTATAAAGGAAGCATTGTCTATTATTTAGAATTCCGAAAAACAACACATCAATTTATTTGTCCACCACAAAATTTTTGCTATTGAAAAAGATTAAAAAAGTAGCAATCTCATTGTTCTTTTCTCCGATCGTAATGACTTTCGTTAAAAAAAAACAACGCTATATTTTTATTAGCAGTTCTTAGCTACCAAATGTAAAAAAAAACCGTAAAATATTTTTATACAAATAACAATATATAAAATGAACCATAGTTGAATTATAATGTAATAATAAAAGATTTTTCTTTTCTGTATTAACTTGTCATAAGTGCTATTTGATTGCCTACGTGACTAAATAAAGCAATTTCATTTTATGTCAACAGGAAACGTTCAACATATCAAAGCATTTAAGCCACAATACCGTTACATCCAATAAGCTCGTCTTTTTGTTGTGAACCTAGAGAAAATGTAAATGTATTACTCGATAAACATTCCTATGTTAAGACGTCCCTCGTTTTGCGCTACAGCGATTCTGTATAGCTGAGTAGAAGATATATTCTATTTGATTTCCTACCAGGATGTTTTTGTATTTATGCTTCCTTTAGTTGTTTTCCTCTTACATACAAAAATAACCTCACGCCAGTAGTCCCCGAAGGGAAAGGCAGATGTGTACACCCACCTTTCGCCAGGTATGTATCAGTCCCACGTAGTAGGGGGGAGCCTATTGCCAGTTTTTGGTTTACAGACATTTACAGATTCCGTGCTGCTCCTGAGAATTTTCTAGTGGAAAAACCCAATAACACTTTGCCTGACCCGGGAATCGACCCCAGGACCTCAAGATTGTACGGTACATACTTGAGACCACGAGTCAGTTGTTTTTATTTTATTATTGCTACTTAAATATTGCACATTACTAGATAATTAATAGTCTGGCTGCGACAGTTTTTTTTTGTTTCCGTTTAATTTATGCTCTAAGGTTTTTATCCTGGTACTGTCAAGTAACTTTACTGCAACTAATGGTACTGGAACACTGACAGTTATTGAATACTATTTCGTGCCGTTCAAAATTATCATCAAGGCAAATTTATTTAATCACAATTGATTAGTACAAACACACATATCAACCCACGCCTATCTATCATCTAGGAGTAGGCAGTTTAAATATTACTACAGTCAGATTTAACTACAGGTTACTAGAAGAAACTATATTAGTAATAGGTAAGTTATTCGAATAAATGAAACACAAACAACAAGAGACTAATCTGCTCGATGCTCATCATTGTGTTTCAAAATTAAAACCTAGGGAATAATCAGCCTTTACACATTTTTGAAGTGAAAAATTCTTTAGCGGCGCTGTGAACTTCTTTTGGGATGGGTAAGGAATGATGAAATCGCGTCAGATCACGTGACCCTGATCGCAAATGCTAAAGAGGTTTGTTGTCATGCGTTGTTGTCGCGTTGTCATGTTTGTGTACAATAGCGCAATAAATACTATATTTTACCACGTAAATCATAGTACTTTTATAAATAAATACAGCAATTCGTGCGTAATTATTTTCTAACCATCCCAAAATATTCAAAAATGCACAACGTTAATGTTGAAGTTTTCATTTCTGCAGGCACACCCGGAGTGCCACTCGTTGTTTTCTTTTTCTGAAATGATTCATACATATATTTAAGAACTCATTTGTTCTTAAATATATGTATGAATCATGCTTCATTTAGCAATATAAGATTCATTAAGCAATTTAGTAATAGAAGATATAACAGCATTTACCACTTTTACCATCATACGACACTCTCATAGATTTGGCCGGCACATTGTAATTGCAGAACAACAGATGTCTAGCACCGCTAGCCTTCACCAAACCGTTGGCTGGTAGGTCTACGGGCGATTGCGATCTGCCAGCACATTCTGGGAACAATTTGGACCAATTGTTCTGATCTGAAATGAAAATTTTACGAGTTGGTACCAAAAATTACTGATTGATGAGTAGATAACTTAAAATTAAGCCTAGAGTTTCCTTCTGCCACTTAAATACATAACTTCGGTAGCGAGTGAAAAGCTATTAATAACCATATTATGTAAAATTTTACATAAAATCCAGGAGAACCGCTCCATTATCCCCGTCGACCATTCCTATCACTCCCTATAATACATAAGTGCTGTTTTTTTCTGCTACTATTTTTATCCTCATTACTGAGTAACATCACTCTATTTTAATTAATCCGTTACTTTGTACTTCTATCGATTTATCTTCATGATGAAAAAGGATCCGTTTATTAAGATTAACATCTGAAAAATTCTTTTATTTTGATACCACGTAAATTGTTTTGAATTTGACACCTTCTATTTTTACAAGAAATCCATTATGTCCAATGAAATACATTTCGAACTGAGGTTAGAAAAGTAATTTCAACGGAGATACTCGGATAGCATTAAGTTCTCGAAGTCGGATATCTCCTGGGCGATAACAAAGTCTCTTAAATCCATTCATTCAGGATTGTTTCCTCGGGCTTACACGCTTACACTTAAGTTGAATATACATACATATATAACCTCACGCCTGTATCCCCGAAGGGCTAGACAGAGGTGCATTTCTGCACCCACATTTCGCCAGGTATTTATCAGTCTCACGTAATAGAGGGCGAGCCTATTGCTGTTTTACGGGCTCATTTCTGGATTCCGGGTGGCTACTGAGAATTTTTTGATGAAAAAAAAAGTGACCTTCAATTTGCAGCGTCATGGATTTTTGTTATAAATAATTAGAAATGAATAAAGTTACCAAACAGCCCGGCAGATGAGCGAGCTAAAGTTATAGTGGGATGAGAAAATGGTGGGCAAGATTGGTATACAAGGTCGAAAGATCCTGCTAAAGAGATAAAGGACAATGTCACCTCTGGTGGATGTCTCAACAGTCATGATAAATATCCATTTACTAATTTAGACTAATTAGTGAGGGCTAGAATACATTAGTCATCTGGTAAAAAAAACCGTAATAAACTAAAACTAAACGGTGAAAGAGCTCATGGTGACTTATATGATGACATACACTTTATTAAGACATTAAATTAAATAGTTGATTCAGCAGTGGAGTTTTATGGCTATGGTATATTTGACGATGTTATTCTCTCAATAATGTAGAACTGAACAGCATTAAATAAGAAGAAGTTCCAGATGATTCATTATGAAACCACAATATCTATAGAACTAGAAATTATTACAGTTTAAACTCATTACATGGCGTCACTTTTAATCTGTATTGTTTTGAGAGTTTTCGATTTCTCGAGGAACGTTGTTATGAGAACGTGCCATCGTTTCCTTTTAAATTCAACGAGTGCGAATGAAGTTCCATTTCTGTAGGAATTTTAATTTAACTTTTGCTGGATTCGTTTTTTCTAAGACCTTTATTGTAAGAACAAAGAGACAAGAGTTACCTACGTAATAAAAAAATAACAATTAGTTACTAAAGTGTAAGATGTCCGTTGTAATAATTAGATAATCTGTTTGTGATCATGTTCAATTATTCTTAGTTTTTACATACATACAAACATACATAAACTCACGCCTGTATTCCCCGATGGGGTAGGCAGAGGTGCATTTCTGCACCCACATTTCGCCAGGTATGTATCAGTCCCACGTAATAGGGGGCGAGCCTATTGCCGTTTTTCAGGCACAATTCCAGACTCCGTGCTGCTACTGAGAATTTCCTAATGGAAAAACCCAATAACACTTTGCCCGACCCGGGAATCGAACCCAGGACCTCTAGATCGCTCGGCACATACTTGTACCGCGAGACCACGAGTTTTTAATAATCTTAAAAAATATTTATAATTATTTTCGTCTACTAATTATCGAACAAACAACGTGTTACGATGCTTGCTCTTTATCCGAGTTAAATCGTACTTGTAATTACATAAACGCCTACAAACCTAATTATACCATACTGTTGCAGGAATAAGCCGAAAATAATATATCAAATAATTTCTTGATTGGATAACGATAAAATTATTTTGATAATCCTCTTATTTCTAACTAGCTGTGCCCGCGACTTCGTCCACGCGGAAAATTTATTTTTAATAAGAAAATTTAGAAACTAAAAGTAGCCTAAGTTACTCCTTATTAAATCAGCTATCTGCCAGTGAAAGTCCCGTTAAAATTGGTCCACCCGTTTCAGAGATTAGCCGGAACAAACAGACAGACAGACAGACAAAAATTGTAAAAAACGTTATTTTGGTATACCTATGCACCGTGTATACATCCATATTATGCATTCACAGCTGACCCAGCGAACTTCATTCCGCCTAACAGCTGATTCTTTTAGTATTATTTTTTATTTTTTTAGCCTAAGTTATTCCTTATTACATCAGCTATCTGCCAGTGAAAGTCCCGTTAAAATTGGTCCACATGTTTCAGAGATTAGCCGGAACAAACAGACAGACAGACAAAACAGACCAATTTTATTTATTGGTATAGATAACGAATGACTGGATAAATTATTGGAAATGAACGGATATCAAAACAGAAGTCCAATTAGTCGATCGTGGGTGTGAACGATAAAGAGTAACAAGGCAACGTTTCCTGATCTTGAGGAATCAGGGTCATTAGATATTAGATAGGCAGCTTAACGTAGGATAATGTCAAAATATATTGGTAGCATGTCTCTGTTATTTTTAACTAATAACCTATCCGCTCATAAATATAAATATATATACACCCAACAGTCACATACATAGTTCTGACCCCACATTAAGATACAAGTCTTGTGTCGTGGGTATCAGAAACTACGAGAGACTTTTCGGTCTCACAAACACCTAGACCCGAAACAAATATTTGTGGATCACACAAACATTTGTCTCGGTGCGGGGATCGAACCCGCGACCTCTCGTTTCGCAAGCTGGTGTCTAGCCAACTGCGCCACGGGGCTGTCAAATGTTCAAAGAAGAATAGAAATGGTATCTATATTTTTTGTCATCAATTTTTTTGGAGTAAATGGTGCTTTAAAAAAAGGATTAAGTCCACTCTCAGCTAACGGACATGGATTTGAAAAAGGTATTTTTTTAGGGCGATATCAATGAATATAAACGGTAAATTTTTAATGTTAGCCTTGTGACCAGAAAGGACTTATAATACAGTATTTTTAAATTTACGTTAATTAGGTGCTTGAAGTAATACGTCAATACATCATTAAATGGGCGGTTTTCTGGTACAGCGTGGGTGTAACCCCACTCTTCGTACTTCAACACATAATGAAAATGATACTGAATTATTTTAATGAAAGGATTAACATCAAATAGATGATTGTTGTAATGAATGATGTTGATCTGGTCGAAACCGCCTAATCACAGCCTGGTTCCAAACGAGGTGCTGCCTGTTTTGCTTAATAAATGTGACGCTGCCTGTATTGTGATCGCTGTCAGGAGGTATTATTCAATTATCCATACATAAACTCACGCCTGTATTCCCCGAAGGGGTAGGCAGAGGTGCATTTCTGCACCCACATTTCGCGAAGTATGTATCAGTCCCACGTAATAGGCGGCGAGCCTATTGCCGTTTTTCGGGCACATTTCCAGACTCCGTGCTGTTACCGAGAATTTCCTAATGGAAACACCCAATAACACTTTGCCCGACCCGGGAATCGAACCCAGGACCTCTAGATCGCACGGCACATACTTGTACCGCGAGACCACGAGGTAGTCAATTATCCATTTATCAAATTGGATATTTGTTATCACCTTTTCATTAATAATAATAATTTACGCTCTCAACGTCCAACTTATTTACTTTTTCTTCTACACTCCATTTTTTATCAAATCCATTCTCCTTATGTAAATTTTATCACGTAATGGCGCCCAATTACAGATAACAAGGGGCCGGCACTTGCGTAGATTGTAAATGAGTTAATTATAATAGACTCTCACCTTGGTAGCTCCATGCTTTCAGATTGGCTGAAATAGAAATAAACGGGCATTTAACGGGATGCGACTGCAAATATTATTATGGAAAAGGTCTGAAAAATTCGTCGCTTATTGATAAATAACCCATCAAACTTAAAAATTTTGGATTTTTCAGATGTTTTGTATCCGCGGATATTTCGCTGCTCTCAGAATGTTATACGCAATATTTCATTCCATAATATTGTATATGTAGCTTCCCTTCTATTAATACCAATATGAAAAAACCTATACATTCTACAATCAGTATCAGCGTCTGAAATTATAGTTATAAATAGAAGCACAAACTTACCAAGTGGCAATAAGGAATCCATGCTGTTCGTCGTACTGTCCGCAAAAAAATACTGCAAAAAAATATTATTTGTTAGTCTTGATAACAAGTCGGCCATGATGGCGCATTATAATATTTGATGTTACATGCCGTTTGTTTCGAATGGGTCAAAGATACCGGGACACACTAATGGGTTGCTTATTGTTTCCATTCGATTGAATATTCATAAAAGTTCAAATTATAAAAGTAAAAAATTGCAAATTTAGCTATCCTTACGGAGCAAACAGTGAATGCATTAATTCTCATAATCTGAAAAATATTTATTTTAATATGTCTCATTACGTAACTAAACAATTTTATATGTGGTTTACGTACATAATTTCGTTTTGACCTGGATGTCTCACGAAACCAGTTAATGTCTGGATGTGTAGTTGGAAATTTAAAAACCCAGACAGTCTTCGGCTAAAACAACAAACAATTATGAACAAAAATATTTTTGTAAAAGTTGTTGTTAGTGAACTAGTAGTTAATTGGCTCTTTCCAAGAAAATAAATTTAACTAAGAAACATTAAGTAAACAAAAGCTGTTGTGTACTTTAGATTTAAAGCCAGTTCAACATCGCTTTAGGCGTTTGTTTATTAGTTACGTCGATAATCAAAACACTTCAAAAACAAGGAAGGCAAATCTATTGTCAAAAAATTAGCTCAGCAGATTAACCAAGTAGCAGAAAGCAGGCAAAATGCTACATAGAATATCCGATACGGAAAAGTCCATTTTTTTTTAATTATTCGGTCACAAGACCTCCTTAGATTTCGTTAAAAACTGGACTATTTAATCGCTAACGTCATCGCAATGCTTCTCGATAAGGTAAACTTTTTTGCATCGCTATTTTTCATTCTTATTTCTGTATGCAGTGTGCCTCGCCCAAAGTCACTTGAGCTTCCTAATTCCTTCCTAATTAAATGAATATAATTTGTCACAGAATCAATTCTCTCTTAAATAGTTATGTGTGCAAGTCTCTTATAAAAGGTACCTCTGAAAGTCTTTGGAGAAGCCTCAAGACTGATTATAATCATGACGATGAAAGTAGTGTTAAGGTCATCTATCATTTAGTCTTCTTCATAGGAATATTAAGAATAATAACGATTCCAATAAACCAAAGTTTAAATATGTATTTCGGAGCTACAATCAATAGTCATTTACAGTGGAGGACTAAGCTCGAGAGTCTTTGGCACCTGTTGCGTTGAATCCAATTACATAGGGGATAATGCTCTTAAAATTTCTTTGATACATTTTCTTACTAAAATAAATAATAAATAAATACACCCAACAGTCACATACATAGTTCTGACCCCACACTAGGATACAAGTCCTGTGTCGTGGGTATCAGAAACTACGAGACTTTTCGGTCTCACAAACACCCAGACCCGAAACAAATATTTGTGGATCACACAAACATTTCTCTTGGTGCGGGGATCGAACCCGCAGCCTCTCGTTTCGCAAGCTGGTATCTAGCCAACTGCGCCACGGGGCTGTCATATAATAGTCATAAAACCTTAAAACACGGCTTTGAATATTTCTTTGGAAATATTTTGGACGTTGGTGACTCTTTATCATCACAAGGGTTGCAATATAATTCGCTAGTGTAAAAAAAGTCTGTCTTACAAATCCATATTTCATGCGATCTCGAGCTTCGTTGTCCAATTGCCTTTGAATATCGTCAGCATCGTCAAAAAGTGTATTGGTCCGAGACGTAGTTTGATCTTGTGTTTGTTCTGAAATGTAATCGTTTATATCATCATCAGCCCATATACATACGTCCCACTACTAGGCAGGGGCCTCCTCTACTATTGAGAGGGTTTAAGCCTTAGTCCACCACGCTTGCCTAGTGCGGGTTGGCGGACTACATACCCAAGAAATTCCTAAAAACTTTTAGATGTGCACGTTGTTTATATATCATAACTTATTATGTAACTAAACGATGCGAAACGAGAGGCCGCGGGTTCGATCCCCGCACCGAGACAAATGTTTGTGTGATCCACAAATATTTGTTTCGGGTCTGGGTGTATGTGAGACCGAAAAGTCTCTCGTAGTTTCTGATACCCACGACACAAGACTTGTATCTTAGTGTGGGATCAGAACTATGTATGTGACTGTTGGGTGTATTTATTTATTGAAAGGGCGTGGAAAGTTTTGATTGATTGACACTACTTTGGTTTGGCATCGTCTGGAAAATATGAAATTTCATGTTATTATTTTTTTACACCTGGTACTACTAAATTTTGGAAAGATTTGGGAAACCAAAACCTGGCTCAAATCCTGTTCACATCATTTTAGGAAGAAAAAGAAGATATGTGCGATCCTATCTCAATACTTATTCCCCATTTCTGGGTTGCTACATTAGCGTGAAAGAAGAAACGTAACAGAAAACACATGAACTGACATTTTTTCCCGAAGTATGACTGTGTAGCAAAAATCATCATCATCATCATGATAGCAAAAATGCAAAAATAAAAACCAATAACTCTTTACAGGTGTGAGTCAAGTTACTGAAAATCATAGCTTCGTACATCAGGAAGAAAGGGTGAAAATTCATTCGACGAATATGACACGTGATCAATAAAAGGAACGCCATTTTAATATACGGAAATAATCTTCCGAATCACTATGGCTAATCAAATATTTAACGTTCCCGTCATGCTGCAAAAGCAATTTTAGGTAAGCGAAATTACGAACAATCCCGCGGAATCATAAAACCAAATCGTAATTTTAGTGGCCGAGCCCAAATGTAAACCGATAATAAAAAATCTGTAAGCTTTAATAAACTGTTTTACAGCCATGAATGTAATGTTTGAAGTCTATTTGAGTTTATTGCGCGGTTGATGAAACATTGTGTTTTTACTGCCCATAAATGTATTAGATTTTTATAACAGGAATTATCGACTTCATAAATGAAACCGATACAGCAGTTTGAAGTAACTGTTTTCTTCGTTTGAAATGATCAGTTGGGAAACAGGTTCATCGTCGATTATTATTAAAACTGTAGTCAAACCTCAAATAATATCTTATTTGGATTTAGAAAAAATCTATTCTATTCAATACGTCCCGAGTGATGGAATTTGAATTATCTGGTAAATACTACGCGGTTAATAAAAATATGGACACTTAAAAAATAATTATGTATGACCAATCGACAAAATTATACCTTTTATTTAGAATTTTTCACAAATCGAAAATCCTAAAACTCATAGGGCTGGTTTGTTGCGTTAAGATTAAAAGTAACTAAAATGTACATGACAAAAATATCCCACTTCGAAAGACATCTTAATTAACAATTAGTAACATTAAAAAATTCAATAAAAATAAATGTTTTTTTTTTCAGCCGGATTAAGAGAATTGCCCATATACATCTGTATTTAAAAAACTCTTCATTACGTGAACGAATGGTATCCAATTAAACTGACTGATGGAACGATGTGTTTGATTAAATACAGACACACGTACCGACGATTGTTAATATGTCAATGTATACAATTTAAATGTCTGTGATTTTAAAATAAAAAATATATATTTGTAACAGATCTATGACATAATACATATAGACATTTCTGCACCCTCATTTAGCCTTTTTTGTTTTTGCCCCAAACATTTCCAAACTCAGAGCTGCTACTGACAATTTCCTAATGGAAAAACACAATTTCACTTTGTCCGACCCGGGAAAAAAGCCATTATTTCTAGATCGCACGGCACATATGTACCTGTACCGCGGTACACATTACGAGACAGTCAATAGTGTAAAAATACTTACTTCCAGACAAAACCGGGCCGGATTGTTACCCCGATCGTCAATAATCCGGGATTAACAATTTTGCCAGTCAAATAAATGATCGATTTAAACCCTTTGATTTACATTCACAGGATTATCATCGAGAACACATAGGAATAATGATGAATTATTTATAATAATTTCTACTGCTCTTCATTTGATGGTGGACGGCTTAAACGGTGGATATCTTTTATGGCATAAATATTTTAAATAGTACATTTTTAATTTTGCAATTTATTAGCTTACTGAACAATACAATATCAGGTTCCAATGATATTTTTACATACACATACAACATACTTTTCTGTCATTTAATATCGCATATCTATTATAACTAAATAAGTTTAGGGGGCCAAATCAAGCTTGTGATTTTGTAATCAGACGTCGGTAAGACATCAATTCTTTCGGGTAGTCTGATTTACTACATACATACATACATAAACTCACGCCTGTATTCCCCGAAGGGGTAGGCAGAGGTGCATTACTGCACCCACATTTCGCCAGGTATGTATCAGTCCCACGTAATAGGGGGCGAGCCTATTGCCGTTTTTCGGGCACATTTCCAGACTCCGTGCTGTTACTGAGAATTTCCTAATGGAAAAACCCAATAACACTTTGCCCGACCCGGGAATCGAACCCAGGACCTCTAGATCGCACGGCACATACTTGTACCGCGAGACTACGAGGCAGTCTGATTTACTCTGATATGCTATTTGTACGTTATTATCATTCTTAAACACTAGGATTTCCACACAGAGTGATCTCCTATAATTGATGTCCACTAAATAACAATAGCCTGTTGTTTGAGTGATGAGTAAAGCCTAATATAAGCCTAAGTTCAATTACGTAATATACAGGGTTACGGTTAAGTCGACCTATTCCCGTTAAGGGCGTGTAGTTTACATAGTTTCTGACTGATTTGACTAAGAGACAACTTATCATAAATCTAACCGTTTTCGAGATATTTGAATTTAATTGTTTTTACAACAAACTCCCGATTTTCGGCTATCAGCTTAGATATTTTGGAATGTGTGGGGATCGAATTAAAATGAAAATGAGAGTATTACCTGCGTACCCAGATGATTGTATAAGCGAAATACAAAACAAAGCGACGCTAATCTGTCCATTAGCCAGCATGCGATGGGATTGGAGTCACGCAATAAATTCAATTTATAAAAATGAACCTCACATGAACTTTTGGTGCTTTTCGTACCGCTCATGCGAATGTCAACGTCAAATGTCACGACTGACTGATTTGGAAGAGTATTTTTCTTTGTTAATAAAGTTAGTTTTGCGAGCGATCTAATAAACTCTTTGGTTTGGTAACAGTTGCTAAATGTCCTTACAGTATTACGCGCTTAAAATTGAAATACTACTCCTACCTTCCAAATACATGAGGTTCCTTAATGGCGATTTTTTTCCCCGTAGTATAAATTTGTGGAGGCAGTCTAACTTCACACAACCAGTAAAGTCAAACCTGATCTATCATTTGGAAATGCAGATAAGATTTTTTATTGAAAATGAGACGTCTGACCTTTAATATAAAAGCCTACATTTTTTTAAAATACTGACAACATACCGATGCTTCCTTGGACCTTCTTTCCACTTGCTCATTAACCCATAAATAACGAAAAAATAAATAAAACATAATTGTAATATGATATACAATTGTTGAATCTTTTGTTAATGGAGTGTACATGTAATATTAATAATAAATTGTAAAGTAAACGTAAAAATCAATTATAATATAAGCGCTGTTCCCCCACTCAAACCGGATCGCTACTACGCCGGACATCGGGCTGAGTGGACGGGCCAGACGCTATTGAAAGTAAGCTTTAGTAGTTTTATTTATACCAACCAACCCTTTTACATCAGGTGTACTGTTAACATATTTAATACCCACATTATTTGAAAACAAATTGAAACAAGTACGTAATTAAGAACAAAGACTTTCGTATTGTACATCACTTTGATATATTTCGATTAATTACTGCGCTTATTTGTAAGCTCCGAGTTAAAAAGAAGAGGAACAATACGATACAATGATTAAAGGCGTAATTAATTGCTTGCAAACTGAAAGTGCGTGAATTTTGAAGACGATGTTCTACATCAATCTATCCGTATTTACGAAGTTAAGTATAATAATTAAGCTGTATTATTTAAAAAATGTATATATGTCGACAATCTGCAAAATAAATTAATTAATTCGTCTTTTTTCTGCATCTTATGCCAATGCATACGATAAGTTAATCTTTTGACCTAAAGAAGACTGTTAGTGTTACCTCAACCTCTTTATTTTCATATAATCACGCGATATGTACACAAATATTATACAATAACATATCGCACCCCCGGTGCGAGACTGTCACTTATGCAAAAATGCAATTTTTCAGGAGAAGCATTTAAAACTTTGACATCTCAAAAAATAATGATATTTCAAGATTTAGACAAGATGACTAGCTTTTACTACAACATCAACTTTGAACTTACTTTTGAATAAATAATGACCACTTAATGTTGTAAAAAAGATACTATACTATTATTATAAACTTTCCAACCCCCTCAGAAGTGACGTTATGGCACTAACGAAAAATAATAACTGTAATTATGTCATACTGAGTTAAAAAGGAAACAAGAACAAATTGTTTTCTTAGTTTTAATTTAAATCAAAATATGACCATTGAACAGTTATTGGCGTAAGAAAATAATAATTCAAAGTTCTATAAAATACACATAAAAAACTTTTGTACTTCTTAACATTTCTACAGTAGTGTAGTATTAATAGAATAAAAAATCAAGTATAAAATAGTGTAACAAAGAAATAACAATCTTATAGATATAGGATCTAGTATAGGACAAAATGAGAATGTTACGCAAGTACGTATTACGTATTTTTTTCCCAATTGTTAGGATTACGAGTACGTTTACTTCCCCTTTTTTTCGGTGATGATTTTAGTTCATGGTCATCAACAGCTTCATTCTTAGATCTACTATCACTAGATGAACTGGAACTGGAGGAAATGCTGGTTGAAGAAGACGAACTATTGCTCCAGAATCAAAAAAATATTATGTCACAATTACCAGTAGTAACAGTGTTGCTCCAAGACACACATGCAATAGCAGGGGGACTGGGCACAACTGACCAAAAAAACGATGTTGCTCCCAGCGTTGCCGTGATTTGCGCCAAAACCACAATGACACCCACGCCCTCATACGGAAACTATGCGTACTACGAAAGTAATGTTATCACACCAAGTAAAGGGGTGCATAAGGATACTTATTACATATTTAACTCATTTTTGCAATTTTTGCATAAGTGACAGTCTCGCACCGGGGGTGCGATATATATAACGGCGTAAAACTATATACTGAGAACTATGTCATCGAAAATCGCAGAAACAAATATACAATAATAGTCTAGATGTATTCAGTCGAAGACGTGATACGGCAATCTGCCCCTGCTAGCACCGAACGTGCTATATAGAAACCGCCCCACCATAACGTTCTTATTATGACAATAACAAGCTCAAACTACCGACATAGCAGTGTTATCATTTTACCTTTTACTATTAGTCTACCTTTTTACAATTTATTTATTATTATACTTCTACAAACTACTTAAAGCGACAACACTAGAAAAAGTATTTAGAATGTCAGCGCTTATACAAGTACCTATCATCAGTAGCTTCCGTTAGCAATTATAATATAATATCATTGTATGAAAAATTAAATAAAAAGACAAAAAATCGTCCCCTTTGTAAAAGTGGAACAATATACAAAAAGAAAAACTGTGCGAATTTAATTGTTTTCAGTTCAACACGCCTTGCGGTTGGCACAATATTTTCATTTAGATTTTTTATTGAAATTTTAATTTTGCCGTATCGCTTTTACAGCTTCCACATAAAGCCGTCGGATTTGACTTTTATTTGTTTGTGCCGTTTAGGGATTCAAAGCCCGTAAGCGGAATACTGGCTTGTTTACCTTTTCATTTGTGTCTGACTTTTAAACAATAATTATAATTAATTTATTATTATTAAGAATCATTTTCCGTTGAAATAAGACTGGCAAAAACGATGCTATGTTTAAAAAAAATCTGAAAGAATGAGTTAATTAAAAATATATATATAAAATATCACCTAACAGTCACATAAATATGATAGCTTTGACCCCACCCTAAGACACAAGTATTGTGTGATAAATATCATGTATGTGCCAAAATGTTAATCTTATATATAAAAATGAATCGCAAAATGTGTTGGTAAGCGCATAACTCAACAACGCCTGGACCGATTTCGCTAATTCTTTTTTTGTTGGGTTTGCTATTGTTAGGAGAAGGTTCTTATGAAAGAAAAAGTTAAGAAAATTGCGAGGAATATGGTAAAAACAACAATTTAATTTTCTCATATAAACTGTTCTACCTAATATTCTGTCAAAAATTTTATGTTTATCCCGTCAATATGGTTAATGGTCCCCTCAAATTAAAGAACGTATTTAAATAAAGGTTTTGAATCGACAACATATATCCAGAATATTCGAGTAATTGCGTATTTTAGATTTCTAAAATGTAGAATAATGTCAGTAATAAAAAGGGATTGACATATTTATTGGTTGTCAAATATTTATGCGTGCGTTCAGAAATGTATTTTTAAACTCCTTGGTTGTACCTGATTTACAAACGAAGGCAGGTTCGGTAGTCATCACGCTTTGAAATCTAAAACACCCACAACTATGCAATGGAATGCGCTTGGTGTTAAGAAAATTGTTGAGTAATGTTATTCACGTGACGATACTGAAAAGACAACTTAGAGATGAATTGGTGCTTGAGAATTCATCAATTAGATTGATCTAAGATTTCATTGATCCTAACGGGTATGACCATTCAAACGAATTCAGTTCCCGATTCGTCATGCCTTCGCAATGACGATTAACAAAAGATGTTTGTGATCTTTTAGACAATAAAAAAATATATTAAAAATGTATATCACAAGGTGCATCATCATCATCAGCCCATATATGTACGTCCCACTGCTTGGCATAGGCCTTCTCTGCAACTGAGAGGGTTTAGGCTTCAGTCCACCACAATGATGCTTCAATGAAGAGAATTAAAACCGACTGCATCCCATCCGATATGTACATGTTTAATTAAATCATGACTTGCGGAGACACGATTGATGCATTTAATTTTCGTACTTATTTATTTCTGTATTTTTATCTCAATAAAGTGCTGAACTTAATATTTATTTCCATACAATCAAAAATAAAATTCAGGTAATATGTAAATATGTAACATTCAATGACTGTTAGGGGACACGAAGTTTTCCGGGTCAGCTATTATAAATGTTAATGTTTTGTTTGTTACGCTTTCACGCCAAAACTACTTAACCGATTATCATGAAAATTTGTACACATAGTCTTCGAGATATAAAAAAGGACATAGAATTTTTCTTAATAAAAAAATAATACGGAGGATAAAAGAATTGAAAAATGATTGAAAAAAGATTTGAATGAATTTGGTATGCAGATAGGTGGAACCACCGAAGTGACATAGGTGGGAATGGTTATCCTTACTATTATATAAATGTGAATGTAGGGATGTTTGTTACGTTTTCACGCAAAAACAAAAATTTTGGTATATCCATAAATGAGACCTTGTGAAGTAACATAGGCTATGTTTTATCCCGGGAAAATGTAATTTTCCCATTGGGATAAACATATTATTAAAATACGAAAATAACTGTCACAGTTTTACTTTTACGCCTCAACCATTTGAATTGATTTGACCTTTTTTTAAATTCAGTAAGTGTCATTTTGGGCACTTGAGGGACGATTTTTAGATTCACTTATTATCTTTCTGCGCCCAACCCTGAAGTCTACGCGGACGGAGTCGCGGGCAAAAGCTATAAAAATATAAAAATTGCGATTACAAAACAGGTGTTGTTCGTAGAAGGGTGAAAATTTGGAGTTATATGTATTTTTCAATGCTGAATCATAAAAAAAATGTCCACAAAATAAAAATAAAACTTTTCGGGTTGGACCACCTTAGGGGTATAAAAAATAGATACCCTATTCTCAGACTTACTGAATATACATATAAAATTTCATCAAAATCGGTCGAGCCGTTTCGGAGGCTGTTTCGAACTGTGACACAAGAATTTTATATATATATAGATGTATATGTATATCTCACTCTATACAATTTTGACCATATTTTTTTGTTAAATTTGTATATCGATCAAAGCAATGCCTGTTATACGTATCATTATAATTTTTCAGTGCTATTATCATTTATTTACATTTTAATAAAAAAAAAACAAATTAAAATGGTCACTATAAGATAGAGGTTGATCGTAGAAGGGTGAAAATTTATGATTATAATAATTTATCAATGCTGAATCATAAAAATAAAGAAAATAAAGTCAATAGAAAAAAAAACATACCCCTAAATGTTAAATCCTTAAATGTTGACCGATTCTCAGACCTACCTACAATATATGTACACACAATATTTCATAAAAATCAGTCGAGCCGTTTCAGAGGAGTTTGCCAAAGAACACCGCGACACGAGAATTTTATATATATGGCAAAACAACGTTTGCCGGGTCAGCTAGTATGTTTATAATTTTATTATCATTTGAATTTTTTGGATGGTTTATATGGTTGATTGTACTTTAATTTTATGTAATTATTTTTTTTGTTCTTTATTTTTATGATTTTTGTATTTTATGGTTTGTTATCGATTAGTGTAAATGGTGTAACCGTGCTAATTGAATAAATAAATAATAATAATAATAATCAGAAACTACAAGAGGCTTTCCAAACACCACGACGGAACCGAAATACATATTTATGGATCATACTCTCGTTTGAAGAGCTGGTATCTAGCCAACAATCGCTGCTACTGAGAATTAAAAAGTAAAACAACAATTTGCTTGGCCCAAAAATCAAACCCCTTCAGCAGAAGACGCACTTTTTGACTAAGCCATTGTACCAATTTAATACTAAAACAAGTTGCTTTGTTAAGGATTAGTAAAATCTATCTTTCAAAAGCTAGTACACAATTTTTTTCCTTATTAAAAAAAACAACAAAATTTACTTAGCCTTCAATGGATTTAAGCGTTTTTCGCTAATGTCTCACGTATACCACCCGCACATTAATTTGGGCGCAAAAATACACACCACCTGTTAACTGCTTCTCGAAATAATACGGCCAATATATCACTTGTAATCACGTTAAATCTTTCTTTTCTTCTTTTACAGTTGTTCCGTGACTATCGTACGCAACCGTCCGCCATTTCAAAATCAATGTTGCCAGTTATATATTTATACAAATCAAATATATTTTTCATCAATTTACATTTACACTTTTATATAAAATAATGAAGTAATTAAAATTAGATAATTTACAAACAGACACACATAATTAAATGATGAAGTCTGTTATCATAAATAAATTCAGGAATTTGCAAACACGCATTAATGTTGCCAGATTATTTTAAACAAATCAATAAATCAAATAGTTGTATACATTTAAAAAAAGATAATTTAAAAACATTAATATGATGAAACCTGTAATTGCTAACACACCTAAGTTTTTTATATTTCAAGTTTATATTTTTTATGTTTCATGTAGCCATTTAATTAGTGGCACAATAGTTTATAAGGTAGCTTTAATTTAATTTTTTACTTATGTGTGCACAATAAAGCATATTAAATTAAATTAATTAATTTTTATTTTTTTATATTTTCAAACCATTTATTTGGGGCATAGACAGGAAATTAATCAAAAACAGTTAAAGACACTTAGTCATAAGTACCCTAACGACTGTATTACTGAAGATGTGCTATTTGCTAGAATTTTTTTAAGTCCACGAAATAGGGGCGATCGTTCTGCTGATTTTCGAGCGCATTTCCAGACTTTGTGCTGCTAATAAAAAAATCCTAATGGAAAAACTCAACAACCTTATGAGCGACGTTTACATTTCCATGCTACCTACTTACTACAACCAAGACTATTTATATACAAAATAATCGCATAATAATAACTAGATAAATAATAATAATAAGAGTAGTGGGAACACAAAACTTTTAAACATGAACTTTGAATTTGAACCCATTTTATGGCGATGAACCCTGTTAATGATTCCAACTACGGTACGGTTTAACAAATAACGTTATAAAAGGTACACTATTAAACCACAAATTCTTGTAGTAAGCAATTTGCTCCATGCGATTCTTTCATTACGAAAACTTCGATATTTGCGTCTTATTTATACGCACAATAACATTAACTAGTAAATTGTATCTACGTGAAATTTAGGTACAGGGATAAATACACGTTTTGCGGTAAACTAACTTGTTTTAATTGGGTGTGTTTATTTTATTTATTTTCTGTTACTTACATAGATCAAATATACAGTTTTAAGTCGTGAAAGGCTCAAGGGCTGAGCCGTAGTTTGCTATTTAAAATCATCATAATCAGCCCATATTTGTCCCACTGCTGGGCATTGAGAGGGCGTAGGCTTTAGACAACCACGCTGGCCTAGTGCAGGTTGGTGGTCTACACCAATTTAAGATATTTTTAGGAGTGCAGTTTTCTCACGATGTTTTCCTTGACCGTTAAAGAACGTGATAATTCATCGTGAATTAACACATAAGTTCGAAAACTCAGAGGTGTGTTCCGGAGTTTTGAACCCGCGACTGTTGTACACCTTAATATACACGTTTAAAAAGCAATGTCCCACACTTTAGTTTAAAAATAGTAGGTATATTTCAATAGTGAAGAAAACAGTTGCCATTTTTAACTTATTTATTTGATATTTTTAATTTAGATTTAAATTTGAAATTTTATTTTGAAAGGCTAATGAATGAAGAGAATGATTGGGAGAGACTGCTTGAGGATATACCAGTGAACGCGGGGTTAGTAAGAGAAATTAGTGTAGATGAAGTGAAGAAAGCTGTGAGTGGAATGAAGAATGGAAAGGCGGTTGGACCAGATGGAATACCAGTAGAAGTATGGAAGGTTATGCAAGCAGATGGGTGGAAGTGGCTGACTTTATTCTTCAATAAGATGTTACTGGACAACACGATACCCGATGAATGGTGCAACAGTTATTTGGTGCCCATTTTTAAAAACAAGGGGGACGTGCAAAATTGTAACAATTATCGGGGAATAAAGTTAATGTCACACACTATGAAAGTATGGGAGAGAATAATTGAGCGACGCCTGCGAGAGGAGTGTGAGGTTTCACGAAACCAGTTCGGTTTTATGCCTGGCCGTAGGATAGTGGATGCCATTTTTGCTATTCGCCAGTTATGCGAAAAATACAGGAGAGCACATAAAAACCTGCATATGGCATTCATTGACCTCGAAAAGGCTTATGATCGGGTTCCACGTGAAGTTGTATGGTGGGCCCTTAAGAAGAAATGTGTGCCTGAGAAGTACCTGCAGTTGATTCAAGCCATGTACTGTAAATGCAGTACTCAAGTCCGGACAGCAGCTGGTCTTACCGCCAGTTTCGATGTCGCTGTTGGTGTGCACCAAGGGTCGGCTCTTAGCCCTTACCTCTTCCTGTTGATTATGGATGCTGTTACGGCAGGTATACAGGAAGAGGCACCCTGGTGCATGCTGTTTGCTGACGACATCGTGCTGGTGTCAGAAAGTGGCCACGAGGTGCAGAACAAGCTGGAGGTGTGGCGGCACAGACTTGGAAATTTTGGCCTTAAAGTCAGCAAAACCAAAACACAATATATGTTTTGCGACTATGGCGGTCTTTCAAGTTCTGTGTCCGTCACACTCGATGGAATGTCGATACCAGTTTGTTCCGAATTTCGCTACCTTGGGTCACTTTTGCAAAGCGACGGAGATATAGACCGGGACGTAAGGCAGAGAATCAACTCAGGATGGATGAAATGGCGACAGGTCTCATCCACAATATGTGACCCCAGAATGCCCCTCAAATTGAAGGGCAGAATATACAAGTCCATAATAAGACCTGTCGTACTGTATGGATCGGAGTGTTGGGCTACGAAGAAGACGGACGAAAGACGACTGCATGCAGCGGAAATGCGAATGTTGCGATGGATGTGTGGTGTAACACGGTTTGACAGAGTGAGGAATGAATATGTTAGAGGAAGCCTGAAAGTAGCTCCTCTGATAGAAAAGCTGAAAGGAAACCGTCTGTCGTGGTATGGGCATGTTATGAGGAGGGATGAATCATACGTAGGAAGAAAGGTGATGGATATGAAAGTTGATGGATGGGCGAGCAGAGGAAGGCCAAAGAAAAGATGGATGGAGTGCGTGACTGAAGATATGAAAGAAAAGGGGTGAATGAAGACATGACGGCTGATAGGGATGTTTGGAAGGATAAAACATACTGCGCCGACCCCAAATGAAATTGGGAGCAGGGCAAGGCAATGATGATTTTTAATTTAGATTTATATCAATATTTACTTACTAACTTTAACAATAACAGCCACTAGAAATATCTTACGCGTATTTAATTGGTTAGAATATCTCAACGTATTGTATCAGCCATTTCTTTGTGATATACGGCAATTTGTGAGGGGATAGCTGGATTTCAACAAATAATGAATAGTGGACGACCCATGTCTCTTCATTGTTGTCCTCCCAATATAATAACTTCGTACGGAAGGAACGTCTTGTCATATAGCTAAGCTTGAAATATCGTAGTAAGTTCCATAACTTTTTTTTTGTTACACTAGGAAATCCCTTTACGGGTCGTCTCCGAGCATGAGGCTCGGAGGTATGTCTTACTCACCGTTTGAAATGAAATGAAATAATATTTATTGAATATATGAAATGTCAAATACATCAATTAGATTTTGATTCGAATATTAGATGTAGCTGATTGTCAGATACTGGAGCGTCCTACCGACTAAAAGCCCGTGATATTCCTCCTGCTTCTTTGTGCAGCAGGGCACGGTATACGGGCGTGCATCAGACCGTACCCTCCTAGAACTTGGTCCTATGGGGTCCCTCCGCGGTCCGAACATTGTCAACCGAAGCCAAACCAAAGCCACACGAAGAGACTAGGAAGTTGGTGCGTTAAAAGCTTCTGTAAGAAAAGAAAGAAATTCGGTAATGAAATTTCATCGCCGTAAGAAAGTCTATACTTTTAGTTTTAGTTAAAAATGTTCATTTAAATTTTCGGTTTCGCGCAAGAATCTGTTTGAATATATTTATTGTTTTTAATATTTTGTATCTCTTAATAAGATTTTTTGTTTGAATCATATTTGTCGTTTTTTGCAAGTAGAAATAGTTTGGAATGATACAATTCCTAATCTGGCAAAGGGAGCCAAAAGGGAATTCTCAGAAGCGTTCATGCGTGAGACATAAAAAAATACTGCCTCGTGGCTTGATCGCGTGATCTAGTAATCTCTTGTCGGGCAAAGTGTTATTGGGTTTTTCCATTAAAGTAAAGTCAATTAACATTTTTTAATCGCAATTTTTGGCAAAATTATTGAGTGATTTTTGCTCAAATATCATACATTGTTAGGGGATGCCGTCATGAAAACGTGGTTTAAGTAAATGCCATGATGTGCGTAAATCCAGTATGTATTTAAATACAATATTATTAATGAATAATACTCAAAGTTGAACTCATTAAAATTAATTGCTTGCTTACATTATTGAAACTACCAAACTCGTGACTGAAATCATATGAATGCAGAATTAGTTTGAACTTTCTTTCGCTCACGTTCGTTTTTGATGGTGTATTGTAAACATACGGATTCCTTGTTGGGTGTTACCATAAGATCAATGAACTAGGCACTGTAAATAATCTCTCCCCCAATTTGCATTTCTATAACTAACTGTTTTTGTTATATCGTTCATTACAGGTAAATAAATACGGCCACAAGCCATACAGACCGAACTAAATTAAAACAAAAAATAAATTCATATTTATTTTAGTGTGAGTACAACAGTTTATTATGAGATATATTTATAAATAAGTAATTTATTTTAATAAACAGTGGGTCATTGGCAATGAAAAAGAACAGGGAACTTTCCTATCCTTTATATTGTAGACTAATAATCATTTTAGGAGTCTCTAATCTGCAGCGAGTTCTATTGTAAAAAATGTTTTGTGTTCAAACTAAATTTTTGTCCTTACAACAACTTACAAGGTAACAAATGCTGATAATATAAGACTGTCTCTTGATTTTATAATCGAATTCGTGTAAAAGCTAGAGCTAAGAGCTTTCGAGTTTTGTCTATTTGCTACAAAAATTCTAAAAAGAGCTTTTATGGAGTTGACTGAACTCGCAATGTAAGAGCAACGGGTATCTATACGTATTCTATTCAATTCTACCAACGGTGCTGGCGGTAAATATGTTACGTGTTCTATTGAGTAGAAATTGATATTACAAGCTTTGTGCGACACGAGTCTCTATTCAAAGAAAAGTCAGACGGAAGTGAACTCGACAGTAGCAAGTATTCGAGGACACTTCTGCCATTTCAAAGATTTTGAGTTAGTGACTTGAATGGCCATAGTTTCGTGTTCACATTTTGGAAATGACTAAAAGTTTTGAATTATTTGGCCTACAGCCAGTCTCTATGGCAGTAAAACCTCGTTTCCAACTACATATATGTATATCGTTTACAGTAGGATCTAAATTCTAATAGGACAAAACATACTATACTATATATCTATATGAATTATGCTTCAACGTATTTCTATTCGACAACACCACCAACCTTATCAATTTTGCCAAAGCTTACAATATCGCAGATTTATCACGAGTACACATCTCCTTTGAATGTATAGCAAACAATAGATTTCCACTCATGTCCAAAGACATAACCTAAACAAGTAAATCCGAGAACAATTGACAATTTATCAAATTTTTACCTCGCTTGAATATATTGTATTCGAGAAGTTTTAATTTATCTACAATTTCGTGTGTTTGATTTAAACTAACATTAGTTTTGCAATCTTATAGATATAAATTAAATTTATCTTCTATACGCAGTTGTATGTCGTGATGGCCTCCGGGTGTAGGCACGTGTTCGAGAATCTCGACGGTCGCAGGTTCAAACCCCAGGCAACACACCTCTGACTTTTCAAAGTTATGTGTGTATTCACAAAGAATTATCACGTACTTTAACGGTGAAGGAAAACATCGTGATGAAACCTGCACACCTAAAAGTTCTTAGGAAATTCTTAGGTGTGTAGTCCGCCAATCCGCACTAGGCCTGCGTGGTGGACTAGGGCCTAAACCTTCTCGGTTGTAGAGGAGGCCCATGCCCAGCAGTGGGACTTATATGGGCTGATGATGATGATGATGAGGTACGCAGATTTTATTTGTGAATAAATCTGTAATTATAGGGAGGAGTACATTATTTCAGTTAGAATGCTCGAGCTTAGTACCTACTTGGAGTACGTGCTAACGAAGGCGAGATTGTATTAAAGTGTATTGTATCGTGTAAGTGCTGTTGAATTATTTTTCATAGAAAACTCGTTGAGAACTTATGAAAGTGACAGTCTGTTCAGAGTTCAGATAGTGTAATTTCTAAAAAGTTTAGACTTTGAAAAGGATTTCAACTAAAGCAAGGAAACTCTTAAAATTGAAAATGTAAACGAATTCATTATTGTCTTATTTATCTTCTTTACACTATTAAATCATAAGATTAAATAAAGAATTATATAGTATATAATATTATCCTGGCAACTTCTAAAACGATATTAAAATGCATCGCGAGAAGTTCGCGACGAAGATTTCTGTCCAAACAAGTTATCATCGCTTGGAACTTACTGCGCCTGAAGTTTATTCAATATTCAAACAACTTGAAGCATTGTTCAAAACGTTTTAACACATTAAAATTGAGTTGAATTTCGCATCATTTTAATACTTATTTGTAAGAACTCGCATTGATTTTTATGTTCAATTTTGGTAAGGTATAAGAACAATAATAAAATAATCATTAAATAAGATATCACATAGTCAACGTCAAAGTCAAAATCATCTTTATTCAAATAGACTTTTACAAGTTCTTTTGAGTCGTCAATATTAAACTATTGCCGCTTTGAAAAGTGTTATTGCCGTACCGAAGAAACGGCAAAAAACTCCCTTAGCAACACGAAATGTCATTTTTTTTTAAATTATGTATCCGGCGAATTGCCGTAGAATAGGACGTGTTGTAGTAATGTGTCACTGATAATAGTGGAAAGGACAAGAATATTGCGGTAAACAGAGAAATACAATGCATTTTCACAGCCCCGTGGCGCAGTTGGCTAGACACCAGCTTGCAAAACGAGAGGCCGCGGGTTCGATCCCCGCACCGAGACAAATGTTTGTGTGATCCACAAATATTTGTTTCGGGTCTGGGTGTATGTGAGACCGAAAAGTCTCTCGTAGTTTCTGATACCCACGACACAAGACTTGTATCTTAGTGTGGGATCAGAACTATGTATGTGACTGTTGGGTGTATTTATTATTTATTTATTTATTTTGCGTTGGCGGGTTGTGTTGCGGTAATCAAAATGAAATACTCGTTGAAGATCGTTGGCGTAACGTGCAACACAACAGAATGCGACGGAATTCACTTAAATGCCACAAAGAGTGCCAGAATATGCTATGTTCTCTGGTGATGTGTATACACTCGCAGTGTTTGCAGTAGAGTAGGTACTAGTACAGTGAAAAGTATTGTAGTAGAATAGGTTGAAAAGAAATTCGGCATACTTTACCGTTCTTTATATATTATTATGCGTGGGTTGAGAATTTTGTTCCCACGATATTTAAATTATGCTTCGCAGTAATGGCAGACCATTTTGGCCTACATACTGTAATGTTTATTTTTGCAAACTTAATGGTTTTTGAAGCGTGGGTGTCATGAATTTACGCTAACTAGAAATTATACATTAAATATTTGTTAGCAACGGAAAGCTTCAAAGCAATCGATATTTCAGTATTTGAGGTAATTTTGTGTTAGTAGTCGTCAAAGAGAATTACATTTTGAAATGAAATTTACGAGGAAATAAGTCACTCAATTTGGCCAAGGTATGTATGATGTATTCTTAGACAACTTCCAGAGTAGTATTCCCTACGACTACTGGCCTCGGGAGAACATGACTATTGAATATGATCTTCGTTTTGTCTATGTTCAATTCATCCCGAATCCTATTTGTCTCGAAGACCGGTCTAGGTTGTCGAGAATTTCCCCCAAATCCTGCAGAGTTCCGCCATCACGACGATGTCATCCGCGAATCGCAGATGAGAGATGTACTGGCCGTTAATGTTGGCGCTTTCCTGTTCAGTCGAGCGTCTTAAAAGTACCCTCCAATGCGTTGATAAATAGTTTCGGAGAAATTACCTCTCCTCGTCTTACCGCTCGCCGCAGTTGGATTAGCCTAGTGCTATGTTCCTTTACTTGGACGGTCATCGTTACGGCTTCGTACAGACTTCTCATCACCTGGATGTAGCGGTAGTCGATCAGGCATCTCTGTATGGACCCCAAAATAGCCCAGGTCTCGACGGAATCAAAACCTATCTCGTAGTCCACATATGCGAGGCATAGAGGCCGGTTATATTCCTCAGTTTTCTGTATTATCCTTAATGTATGTATGTGGTCTACGGTGCTTTAGCAACCGGAAACCCGGCCTGCTCCGGTGGTTGGAATTCATCGATTTTTCGGGCGAGACAATTCGAATTCACCCTCGAGAACAACTTATAGACGTGGCTCAAGAGTGAAATGGGGCGGTAGTTCTTCATCACCTTTTTTAAGAACAAAACCACTACAGGGCTGGGTTGGAGAAAAAAATATTTATTTTCGCATTTGTAACATATACCCATTCCCACGAGAACACGATAAAAGTATCCTATGTTACTTCGGTGAGTCCCATCTATCTCCGTATCAAAAATCATTCAAATCGGTTCGGTAGTTTCGGAGCCTATTCAATGCAAACAAATAAACAAACAATCAAATATTTCCTTTTTATAATATTAGTATAGATGAATCGGTACTGCTAGTTTAGAGTCACACTGAAGGCAGTTTGGACTTCAAAGAGTCATAATTTACTTCAGATTGACTTCATAAAGTTATAACCGACTATAGTGTGGCTCTACCACTTTAAAAAATAAAAGTTATATTTTATAACAACATTTATTACATTTGCGTATTTCAGACGAGACACATGACACTTTATACATTTTATTCTGAATTTAACTTTGAAATATTGAATACAACAAAAAAAAACTAGAATGTACGAATTATTTGCCATGTCTTCTGAGTCTTCACATAAACACAATTCTCATACACTACCTACATCTTAAGACTAGACTAAGAGCCTTATTTACAACCGTTGATTGTATTTTGTTTCCCTTACACTGTTTTGTTTTGTAAAGTGTGTTAACTAACTTGTGACGTCTCGCTCCCTCTAATGTTAAAGTCCATTCAAAAGAGCGAGACACTCAACATTAAACACTTATAAGTAAGGCCCTAGGTGTTACATTTTAACCAAAATTTAAAAGATATTAATCTCGTTTTTATACATTCAATGAAATAGATATATAATTTACATAACAAGCTTCAGTGATGATTCATTTAGATTAAAGAGTAGAGGTTTTATACTAAATTAATATTTGGGATCTCAAATGTTTTCGTTTGTTGTAAATTAATTTAGCCTAGACATTTTAGTCTAAATCCATATTATAAAGAGAAACCAACACAAGTGGAATGATTTTAATTACGTCGTGGAATTTTTAAGTGCAGAATTTTAAATTAAATATGATAACAATTTTGAAAACTTATCAATAAAAAATATTTACACGTCTTATTAGAACGATGAGATTTTTTTTTATACAAGTCCTGTATAATTTATTTTATGAATCAAAAATACATTCGATATCTTAAACTTTTAAAGTAAAAGAAAAACTCATAGGTTTGTGATCATTTGTATAAATAATGATTCAAAAAATATAATTATTTCTTTTCAGGCATTAGCTTATAATAGCCCATACCTCCTCTTTTAAAACAAACCACTTACTTAATGTGAGTTGGTAGACAGACTAAAAGGTTCTGTGTAAAGAAGAACCACATAACAGAAATGGTTTGGCGTGACATTGACATTTAAACTTACAGTAACATAAATCTATAAATTTCTGTGACGTCACGTACTGACGCATAGAAAAGCGTTTTGGCCTCTGACATTACCATTACTAAATAACTTTTGAACCCGGTTGTACGGCTAGAGTTTTTCTCCTTCCAAATGCTGCACATTGTAATAGGAGTGGTCTGGGAACCTCTCCAGTTCAATATAGTCCATTTCAGTACACAGTAACCGCTCTAACATGGACACTACTTCCTTGAAGTCTGGTCGGGTTGAGGGTTCAGCTTCCCAGCAGTAGTACATGATGTTGTAGAGCTCACGACGGCAGTGCTCGGGCTTCTCTAGGCGGTGGCCTTCGCGGACCTGGTGAAAGAAATCGGATAAGTATGACGTCATATATTACTTCCAAGGGGGACCATCTTCGCCTTCTTTAAACTCAACGACCGACAAATTTTGATATAGGAAATAAAAACTATAAATTATTTTAACAAAACCAAAAAAAAACTTAGGATTTTCTTTAACCCTAAACGAATGTTTGATATATATTGTTATTAAAAAAATAATGAGTATCGGTGCCAACTTCTTTTCGATTGCTTTTAGATTTTATGTATAGAAATGGCAATTATTGTAAACGGAATACAATATACTTGGTTTATAAAATGAAAGACTTGGAAATACGAAGGCCACTGTATATAAAAAAAATGAAAACAAAGGATTAATTTTGATTGTAGTTTTAAGTCTCCTTCAACCATAAAAATAGAAGAGGCGATCTCAATATTCTTATCTTAAAAATGATCTTGTCATATCAATCTTTTATATTGCCTATACTTTCCATATGGCTTCCACTCATGATAGTAAAACAATCGAGGCAATCTGTTTAATTTCACTTATATAATTAATTAATTCAATTCGTTAGTTAGCACCCAATCAATTTCACTAATAACGCTTCACACAATTTAATAAACAAAAGCAAACGCAGCAAGTATTTAAATAGCAATTGCAGTTTTAATTGAGTTACGACACAGTTAGATTAACATTTTAGTTTAACTTTAGAGCTAGATCGTCGACATCAAAATATAGATGATTTGAATAATTTATTATAACATAGAAGCATTGTTTTTTTATTATTAATTTTGTATAAATAAACGGGAGATCTCCATCTTCGAGAATAAAATGGACTTCATATTTCAATTCCCTATAGGCCCCTTCAATAAATGTATTTCGTTTACACACATCGATACATGAAATATTAATAAATACACAGTTCTGACCTACACTAAGTCTTGTGTTGTCGGTATCTGAATCTACGAGATACTTTTCGGCTTCACAAATATCTAGATCCGTAAGAAACATTCGCGGATCACACAAACATTTGTTTTGGTGCGGGGATCTAAGCCGCGCCCCCCCGTTTCACAAGCTAGGGTCTAGCCAATTGCGCCACGGAGGCACTTGATATTGTTGGTATTGTGGGTTATTTTTTATTCATACATTTAATTTTATTATTTTACTGCCTCGTGGTCTCACGGTACAAGTATGTGCCGTGCGATCTAGAGGTCCTGGGTTCGATTCCCGGGTCGGGCAAAGTGTTATTGGGTTTTTCCATTAGAAAATTCTCGGTAACAGCACGGAGTCTGTAAATGTGCCCGAAAAACGGCAATAGTCTCGTCCCCTATTACGCGGGACTGATACATAATTGGCGAAACGTGGGTGCAGAAATGCACCTCTGCCTACCCCTTCGGGGAATACGGGCGTGATTTATGTATGTTTGTATGTACATTTAATAAAGTATATCCAGTTCAAGTCATCAAATATGTAAAAATGCCTATTCATTTATGTTTGTGACGGTTTTAAGAAAATTTACTGATTCATTTTAATAATTATAATAGAATTAAATAATTTATATAATAATTTTATTAGTCAACCGTTCCCAATAAAATGAATCTTTACATTTAAATAATTAATTTAGTTATTAGAGAAACAAATATTTTATATAAGAGTTGCAATTTTAGAGCTCCGTTTATTATACTCGTAGTATTGAAATATTTCGAAGTAGGTATTTTTATTAAATTACGTATCTCATATTTTTATAGCATTAAAATAATGATTCTGAGGTATCCTTACATATTTTAGTAAGCTAAATATGCCATAAGGATTTACGTAATTTGTGGAAAACAATGCAATTAAAACAAAGTTTTTAATTCATCATGCTGTTCTAGTACGGATTGTTAAACGAAACAACCTCCTTAAATTCCTGTGGGAAACTTTAATGGTATGCGAGTTTCCTAACATTGTTTTTGTTCCCTGTTAAAGAGCACCATATTCATTATGAAGACATGTGAGGTCAAAAGAGTTGTATGTGCAGAGGTTACTGAGATAGCAAGGGGAAGTTGGCAACCGTGCCAAAGCTATTATTATAACTTACGCGCTTTTCTAAGCGTCCCCTTATTATACAGTGAGATAGCCATGACTTGCGGCGTCCTCGAAAAAATAATAATAACATGCAATATTGTTCGGATAAAAATTGTTTTTAAAATAATGAAATAGCAACATGGCATTCTAACACATCACTAGGTAAAAAGGAAGTCGAAAGTTGTCTAAGCAAAGGAGTTCATGTTTTGACGCATCTTTATGGTGATAGTATTACGTAAAGACATTATAATCAGACTCAGTACCTTACGCATGACGTCACCGGCGGATAATCCAGGATAGGGCGTTGAACCGAGGGTCACAATTTCCCATAGTAGAACACCGAAACTCCATATATCTGACTTGACACTAAATATATCATCATATAAAGATTCTGGGGCCATCCATCTGAAAGAAAACAATTCTATTCAATAATTGTCATCAACAGAGGTTACGATAAATATTAAATCAGCTTCATCATCATCATCAGCCCATATACGTCCCACTGCTGGGCACGGGCCTCTTCTACAACTGAGAGAGTTTAAGCCTTAGTCCACCACGCTGGCCCAGTGCGGGTTGGCGGACTACACACCTGAGAAATTCCTAAGAACTTTTAGGTCTGCAGGTTTCCTCACGATGTGTTCCTTCACCGTAAAGTAAGTAATGATTCATTGTGAATACACATATAACTTAAATATCAAATACGACAACGAAATTTAAGAATGTGTGCTTACTAATCTTTGTATTTTGACCAGACTATGGCCTCTGGACTATGACTGCCTCGTGGTCTCGCGGTACAAGTATGTGCCGCGCGATCTAGAGGTCCTGGGTTCGATTCCCAGGTCGGGCAAAATGTTATTGGGTTTTTCCATTAGAAAATTCTCGGTAACAGCACGGAGTCTGGAAATGTGCCCGAAAAACGGCAATAGGCTCGCCGCCTATTACGTGGGACTGATACATACCTGGCGAAATGTGGCAGAAATGCACCTCTGCCTACCCCTTCGAGGAATACAGGCGTGAGTTTATGTATGTATGTATGTACTATGGCCATATTTTAATAGGTCTAAAATTGTAAAATTGCGGTTTGAATTTATTAAACAGAGTTTTTATATATTTATATATTTTTTTTAAATAGGTAAGTAAACACGTTTGTAAAATCACCTTATGGGTAAGCGTCCATCGCTCTTTCTTTCGTAAACATGAGTTCCTCCTACATCTCTGGCAAACCCAAAGTCAGCTACTTTACACGTCCTCTCTTCTGTGATAAGGACATTCCTAGCAGCTAAATCTCTGTGGATTATCTGTAAATGAACAAAAAACAAGATCGTGAATTATTTTAATCTTTTATAATTATATAGTAACTGAAATAAGCAAAAAAGTATTTTTATTTTTTCAAATGTTAGATCATTCTTAATTCTGGTCCTTCTGATCCCTTCTGATTTGCCATAATGATAATTTTGGGATATCTGGATCACATCGGCCCTACTCCTTAACTGATATTGACATCAAGTATTAGACGTTTTCAATGTTTTTAATTATGAATTACTATTTAATATGCAATAGATGTATTTGTTATTTGATCAAACTTTTCTAGGCAAACTTTATAGAGCACTTTGAAAAATTAATAATATGGGATAACATGCACTATAACTATATACACGTATGCTTTAAGTTAAGAACGATTGATGTTAAGGAATTATCATCTGGGACGCGTTAGCAGAGACTAGTGTTTTAAATGAAATGAAATGAAATTGCTTTATTTGGTCACGTAGGCAATCAAATAGCACTTATGACAAGTCAATACAGAAAAGAAAAATCTTTTATTATTACATTATAATTCAACTATGGTTCATTTTATATAATTTGTACAAAAATATTTACGGTTTTTTTCATAATTTATTTTTAGCTTTCATCAGGAAATACATAATATCTAGAACCAGATACAGTAATGACAGGAAGAATGCTTAAGAAGTGATAATTCTTGTATAGCACGTAGAAGGAAATCCCAAACAGCTAAACGTAAACCAGGGATGAATAATTTGATGAGTTGTATTATGGTAATATTGACTTCAGAAAAACAAAGTAGCTTCTTCTAGCAAGTTAGTAACCAGACTTTAGGACATGACATATAGAGTTTGCAAAAAAACACCCGTGCTGACTTGAGAAGCCTAATTTGAGCTAACTACCACCACGGGTCGATCCAAAAGGTTCGTAAATTCACGGCTTTTATCCTGGTTTAAAGAGGTCAAGGGTGAAGAATTATTTAACAATGCTGGCATGAGTATAACAAGACCCAAAGAATCTGCTCTATTTGAAATACACCATCTACTGGTTGTCAGTATAAAAATTAAACAATTTATACAACCGAAACCCGACTTTGAATAACAGAATATCAATTAAAAATTAAGCATCAAAAATAACTCTGAGATAAGAAATATTTCACGTCAAGTCGTCCTTATTCTTTTTATCTTAATCATTGTTTATCTTTCTAAAACAAATTTGGATTTCATAAAATAATTTAAGGTTCGGAAAACATTGAAATATTTTTTTGTATTCTAAAAGCAATTAAAATTAGCTGAAAATGCTCGTTGAAAAATATAAAGTAAATTACAGCATTTTTCTAAACCATTAAGACGGCAATTGAACTTGCTTTTATGTCTTTCAATGCGTTTGCTAACAAGGCATACTTTTCATAAAATTGTACGGATTTTATCACGGTTACATCGGTACTTTGAACACTTTACAGATTTTATTGTCTCTGAGAAGACTGAGGTAGTAATCATCAGAAGTGTTACAATGACAACCTTCATTTAGTGTGAAAGGTAATTGAAAAGTCTGACAAAACACTTGTCGTAGTAGTTAAATTAATTTGAGGTTTTTCGTCATTATGATATTGTATAATTACATCAAATTTATAATTTGATACTAATCATGTACTAAATTTAACCACTTTGTATGAATGTAGTGCGTGAATTGCTCATGAGATGTCTAGGGCTAGACTCCCAGATCAAAGAGCAAAGTTTATTGAGTATTTATTGAGTTTTATATTACAAAGTTATCAATAGAAGCATGGAGTCTGGAAATGTGTTCAAAAAGCGGCAAGAGGCCCTCTCCCTTTTTAAGGCAGACATATATAATAATTAAAAATAATAAAAAACAGGGGCTCGGAGATGGCCATCGGGGGCTTTTGGTCGGTGTGCCGGTTTAGGGATTTTTGTTAGGGACCCAGCCCGGCACTAACATCTGCGCGGACATGACGTCGCCGCGCGCCGGATTGGAAGACCGGTGACCCCGACATACGCTTTCCGCCCCCCCTCCCCCGGGGCTGGCGGGAAGTAGAGCCATAAACAGCTTTCCCCTCGAGAACAAAAAAAAAGGGGTGATAGTATGTCCATACCAAGAAAAAAAATTTCGTGTCCTTAAATAAATCCAATTAACCTATCAAAACTTCCAAGTCCAAGGATGAAGGTCGAGGTGAATCAATTGTTAAGAGATAAAATAGGGAAATATTAAGTGATTTAATGTTTGTGGACGAGTTGGAAGCTCTTGACATTTTAATCATCGTCAAAAGTAATTTTATTCTGACGTTTTGAAACAGTATCAACTTAATTGATGCTACAGTTGAGTGCGTTGTGAAACGCTTCGATGACGCTGTTTATTTAGTAGTCGTGATAAAATTATATTGTGACCCAATGCTTGTTTTTCTATAATAAAACAATTATATAAATGACCAAAGGAGAGCTCATTTTAGATACGTGGTGTTCTGAGATCAGACTATATGTCTGAGTCTGAGTTGTAAAACGCGGACATATTCGACTAGTGAACATACGGTTATTCAAATTGTAGTCGTTACTAGTTGTTTGGTTTACTAAGGCATTAAATCCGCCTGTATACATACTGTGTATAAAGCATAAATAAAATATTTTTTTACTGTTTAATGTATTTAAATATTTTTTTGTGAGAGTACCATCAATGGAGGCTGACATAATTTTGACGATTCACGAGAGATAATTTTACTATATGTATGAATATTATCCTGAAAGTAGCTCCTGTGATAGAAAAGCTGAAAGGAAACCGTCTGTCGTGGTATGGACATGTTATGAGGAGGGATGAATCATACGTAGGTAAAAAGGTGATGGATATGAAAGTTGATGGATGGGCGAGCAGAGGAAGGCCAAAGAAAAGATGGATGGAGTGCGTTACTGAAGATATGAAAGAAAAAGGGGTGAATGAAGACATGACGGCTGATAGGGATGTGTGGAAGGATAAAACATACTGCGCCGACCCCAAATGAAATTGGGAACAGGGCAAGGAGATGATGATGATGACCGACGTTATTTATTTATTTATTTATTTACCACTTTATTGTACACTAAACACAAAATAAAACATAAAAAAAAACATACATTGAAAGGTACAAATGGCGGCCTTATCGCACATGGCGATCTTTTCAAGGCAACCATAGGATGGACAACCTGAAGGGATTTAATTTGGAGGGCAGTGTGTACAAAAAGAAAAAAAAAAAAAAAAAAATATATATATATATATATATATATATATATATATATATATATATATATATATCTCTATATAGAATATAAGTTACGATTAAAATCATACATACACGAAAAACATAATATACACACATAAATACATATACATACATAAATAAATATATAAATAAGATATTGTTACTAGTTATTACGGAGATAGTGATCTTTGACAAGTTTTTTAAATTGCGAGAGTGTTTTAGCCCGGCGTACCGTAACAGGAAGAGCATTCCACAAACGGACAGCCTTGATAGTGAAAGAGCTATCCAGGAACGTAGTGGTATGCACGGGCATTTTCAGCTTTAGATTCTCTGACGACCTCAAGGTTCTTGAATGTGATTCATGAAGAAATTCAAAGCGGGTTTTGAGATAAGTAGGAGTAAGAGGGTTAAATAAGATATTAAATAGAAGAAAGAGGACATGAGAATTCCGGCGAAGTCGCATTGGTAACCACTTGAGCATAGCGCGGTATTCAGAAATATGGTCATATTTGCGAATTCCAAATATGAACCTGATACAAAAATTTTGAAGGCGCTCAAGTTTATTAAGTTACTATCAGGTGAAGTTAAAAGTTATTGCTGGACGAAAAAGAAATAATCATTAATTAAAATATTAAAAATCAAATTAAAAGTGAAAAAATCCTTTGATCCAACATAAAACATTATTCTTTTTTTAAAACTTTTTCTTATAAAAAAAATTATGGTTTCATTTTTATCTCTAATTAAAGAAAACTGTTGTAGTACATATTCCTTTCAGATTATATTTTAATTACAATCGTTCAGACAACCATAAAGTGCTTTTTTTTTAGAAAAGTTTTCTCTTTGAAAGATTATCTTGGAGACAATGTTTGGCAATTCACTATCTTCATCATCATCACCATCAGTCCATATACGTCCCACTGCTGGGCACGGGCCTCCTCTACAACAGAGAGGGTTTAGGACTTAGTCCACCACGCTGGCCTAGTGCGGGTTGGCGGGCTACACACCTAAGAAATGGACATCGCATCAAGAAATGCCTTATTGAGAACCTTAATGATTAGGATTCTAATGGAACTGCTATAAAACATGTATACTTTTCCTTCTTTTCCCTCACCATAAAAGAGGGTGAATGCAGATATAATTTTAAAAGGCCAGAGCTGTCTCATTTAAATTTGTTATTGCTGTAACTTACCCCTTTAGAACTGAGGAAGTCCATTCCCCTTGCAACTTGGTACGCGAAGTGAGTAAGGTCACGTGACGTGAGGAACTGACTGCCTCCGTGCGTGTTGCCGTAATGCCTCTCAGCTCTCGAGTCCCTCAGGAACTGTTGCAGTTTCCCAAGGCTCACAAACTCCATTATAACTAGCGTTGGTTCCTGAAAAGCCAATTACACCAATTTGTTAATTAATTTTTGTCCGCGTTCGGAACTGTATAGGGTCTCGAGAGAACCAAGTGTGTATTTAAATTAAAGCTAGAAATTCATTCTTATTATGTTTTTTTTTTCTACATTTATCCCTAAAAGGTTTTTTTAAGTCAAGCGTAAAAGTGGGCTGGCGTGTTTAAATTTTAAAGTATGCTACTAAAACACTGTAACATTTTTCCCAACAAGAGAATCAAACCAAAAGCAACCGAAACCATCTAATTGGGATCCCCACAAGCCCACTCACCAATCAAACAGCTAGAGGGTAACGTCAATCTGGTTTAGTTTTGAACTGTCTGCTGTTCACATTTACTCCCTCAAGCGTAACTCAAGGAATTCGAACCCATTAAATATTTTTACGCCAGACAATAGTGTAATTAAAAAGATGTCGATTAGCCAACCTGTTATTGTTCCATCGAACATATTTTTTGCCCACGGATATTATAACTGTTATGAGTGAATAAACCGTTATTATGATAATTTATATCGCAGTAAGAATAAATCGTTATTGTTTATTACTATATGTCGGCAATTAATGGCTTGCGCTATACATAATAAATAAATTTTATACAGACTCATATATTATCAGTGACTTCTTTGCATTGCCTTCAGAATTTAGATAATTGAGACGTAAAAAAATAGGTAATAAAAATAAAAGTTAAAAATAATAATAAAAATATGCTTTTATAAATAAAACAAACTAAAATTAGAAAATAATTAAAATAGTTTATTTTATTTATCGTGTTCTTTAGATATTTTTTTAACTATTATTTATTTTAATTTTTTTATTATTTATTATTACTATTTTTAATATTTTTTTCACATTATTATATTGTCATCGGTCCTCGATAAGTTTGTTAACTTTGAATGAAATTTGACCGTTTGAAGTGGGTCAAAATCAAGTCCAAACGAGTCGATCACAAACAAATATACAGGTGAAGCTAATAAAAAGCGTTTAAAAAAGTGAACGTCATTTAAATCATATGTATCGGCTCACGCTTAAACTTCATGTACATGTTTGCTACATTGTATTCAGATACTAGCAATAAATATTCATTATTGCCGCACACCGATTTGGGTCTACTTTTTTAATGCGCACTGCAAAGGAGTGGAATGCCCTGCCCGCTGAAGTGTTTCCCGTACGATACAATCTGGACAACTTGAAATCAAATGTGAATAGGCTGCTACTAGATAGGCATGCTCTATCGTCGACCGCATCGTCGCTTAACACCAGGTGAGATCGTGGTCAAATGCCTGCACTAGATTTTTAAATAAATAAATAGAATAAAGCTTCTAATTGTTCACTGTCTTATTAAATTCGTACATATGTACATACATTCACGCCTGTAGGCAGGGGTGCTTTCTGCCTAAATATCTCCAATTGTGTTTTCGTTCCAAGTAATAGTGGGCGAGTCTATAGCCGTTTTTAGGTCTCAATTCTAGACTCTGGACTGCTACCGAGGTAGCACTTTGCTCGACCAGGAAACACACATATTTTTGCAACGAGACCACAAGACTGTCAGTCGTGGCATATCAGTTAAATTTGTGTGAAAGAAAAAGACGTTAAGTTAACGTAGAGGCAATCAGGTTCTCAAGAGAATTGCTGACTGCCTGCCACTATATTCTGGTATAGAAAAGGTGCATTGGTGTGTGGTGGTGTAGTCTGCAATATATACCTTATCTGTACAACATCCTATCAACCGAACCACGTTTGGATGCGACCCTAAGTTCTTCATTACGACTAACTCTTGTATTAAATCCGTTTTTTCCTTCTCCGAAGCGTTTTCTTTGAGAGTCTTCACAGCAACTGTTTGTTCGCCTTTCTTTCCTGCGAAAAGAAAGACAATATGTTATTCAAATATAATAACAGCTTAATTTAGCCATTCTTCCATTTCGTGGTTGAATGGATAAAATTTTGATTTTGTAATTTATAATGTATGCATTATAATTTTAATTACAAATTGAGACAAAGGATGATCAACATTGCATACTAATTATGCGTTAGAAATTTAAACAATTAAAGTCATAGTGATACAATTAATGGGGTACAGTGAAAACTTTCCAGACAGCTTAAACTTGATTCCTGTATTGTAATTGCTTTGCTTTGATTTATTAAATTTGTTATCTTCAACCGCTAACGAGTAGATTCAATTTGGTTATATTATTGTAGCGTCCGATCCCCCTATCAGAATGTTCATCAATATTCATGTTCAATACGTTCAGAATAAGAAATAACTACTTATTTCCCTATTCAAATTGTTAGTATGTAGATAAACCGTATTTGTCTGGGATAATTAATATTAATCGTTTCTCGCTAATCGATCGCGAAGTTACGACTTGTTAACTTGATGTAAATAAATAAAATAATAAATAAACCCAACAGTCATATACATAATTCTGACCCCACATTAAGATACAAGTCTTGTGTCGTGGATATCAGAAACTACGAAAGACTTTTTGGCCATACAAACTTCCAGACCCGAAAAAAATTACCTGCGGCCTCGCGTTTCACAAGATGTTGTCAAGGCAACTGCGCCACGGGGCTGTCAATCGTTAATTGCCTGGTCATTAAAAAAAATATCAGGTTCTCAATGTTTCGTTTAAGTAAAACATAATGTAGATAATAATTATGATGCTTCTGTGAAAATTACGTGACTAAAATTTAATTTCTAAATAATGAACTCACCGGTGAAAGATTGTTACAAAAATACACTGAAAGAAGCAGATGAGAACATGAACTTAAATATCAGAAACTAAACGTTATCAATGTTGAACAGTGAACCTTTTGGTGTAATCTAAAAATGCTGCAGCTATTGAAAGTTTTATGAGGTATTTTATGTAAGGAATCCTTGGCATGTTGTAGAGGTTGAAGACGTGACCGCTCCCTTTATGACGGTAAAGTACTCACAAGTCGTAAAATACGCTTACATTTAGTATATTTCCTTTATGAGGAGACCATGTGGAAGGTGATCTAAAATTGTATGAATCAGTCTGGAACAATCATTTTCATGGCTTTTTGACTTAGACTTTGACTCTAGAAACTGCTACGAGATGTTAATAAAAAAAAATAGTCATAATTATATTTAATATAATTATATATGTGTAGTCCGCCAATCCACACTAAGCGAGCGTAGTGGACTATGGTCTAACTATGTTAGAGGTGGCCTGTGCCCAGCAGTGGGACGCAAATGGTCTGAGAATGATTGTATAAATAAATATGATAATAGTATTATAATAATCGCGCTTTAAGTTCGAAAATAAATGATGTGAAATATCAGCTCTTTAACAGCTTAAATTTCTCCAAGTATTTGAACAAACATTACCTTTAGAACCATAGGTACATGAAACGGAAAAGTAATAAAATTTAATCCAGCAAACGTTATCAAAATGACAAACACTAAACTGGACTTAGCTTTAAACCAGACAAACTTGACTAGTAAAATCCGGAAATATGGCAGCACTTAAAAAGAACCGCTTCCTATTAATCAGAGTTAGGCAAATTAAATGAACGCTTAGGGAGATAGAAAATAAAATCTGGAGTTTGTAGTGTGTCCCGCTTAAAATTTACCCATCATGGTTTGATTGAGCTATCGTCAACCCGTCTTGTCCATTACGGAGCCTAATTTATCTGTTCTCGTAACGACGCTGTCATTTACTGTTCGCATTATCATTTTGTAGTATACATAGATTATTAAAAATGTTAAAACCTTTTCACGTATGCTTTTAGGTAAAAAATATAACGACTTTTATTTCAGATTAAAATGACCTGTAGATATTATTAGATAGTTGAGAAGGCCGCAAAAATTCCAGGAATAAAGATTGTTTAGGATTTCTTGCTAACAGACGATTTTAGATAAGTTACTATTTTGTTTGTTTAAGATATCTAGTATATTTTTAAACGTGGAGATTAATTAAAAAATAAAAATAAATTTCTCAGAATGTCTTGTTATGCCAAATATTTTTTAGGATTTTTTAATAGAGCCAGTAAACAAATATTAATATAAGTAACATTGAAAGCAAATATAAAAAAATGTGATGTAATAACAATATCAGATCACAAACAAATGCTCACAAACCACAAATTTTCTCTCCGGTCTGAGTGAATAATCACCATGCATATAAAATACTAAAGCAATGTAAGCAGTGATGGCCTCGAGGTTTAGGCGCCAGGTTGAGAATTTCGGCGGTCGCAGGTTCAAACCCCAGGCACACACCTCTGACTTTTCGAAGTTATGTGTGTATTCACAATGAATTAACGGTGAAGGAAAACATCGTGATAAAACCTGCACACCTAAAAGTTCTTAGGAATTTCTTAGGTGTGTAGTCCGCCAACCCGCACTAGGCCAGCGTGGTCGACTAAGGCCTAAACCCTCTCAGTTGTAGAGGAGGCCCGTGCCCCAGCAGTGGGACGTATTTGGGCTGATGATGACTATGATACAAAATACTAACCACCAACTAAATCTTTTTTTCAATTTCGCGAGCGAAAGAACATTTCTATGGATTATGCAAACTCTCATCATGCGGGGCTAGAAGCCACTGTTATTGCACAGTTTTTTCCTTCAGGCGCCTTCAAAACTGCCTCTTTTCTTCATTTTGGTATTTTATCTATGATTTAATGATCGCCCTACATTATTCCAGTGCTTTAGCTAAATGCAGTCCTTATAAACGCGTGCGTGTTGTTGACTACTTTTAAGAGACTTATTGATAGAGATTTTACCTACCAATAACCACTATTCATTTTTACTTTCATGTATCCGGATATGATGTTACAAGGAATTATCACTAAAACTTCATACATGGAAGTGAGTTTTGTTTATTTATGTTATTTCCCATTTATTCACGAATAGCTCCTATAAATGTTATTTCGTCATAAACAATAAATGTTTTGATAAGAGAGGAGAAACTGTAACAAAGCTATTCATAAAGTTATTGCTGTATTTGAATCTATTATCTTTTATTCTTGTTGTTACTATCGTCAAAGTAGTTAAGGTTTTGAGACCAGTTAAAATTTTGTGGGCAGTACGAACAAATTGTCTACCAAAGCAACAAACTATTATTTATCGAAATATGCATGCTTCTAAGTGCCAGTGTGTTCTTAACTATACGAGTAATTTTACCAATTAGTTTATCAAGTATCACGTATTACGCAAGAGTTATGGTCTAAGATATTACCATCAGCAAAAAAGATGTCCATTGCTGGACAAAAGCATCCCTCCCAAGAAAGTCCTCGAAAGTCCCAATAGAATGGTCTTTAAATTCAGCAGTTTGCCACGGTATTTATCAGATGGTTCTAACACGTAACCTTTGTCAATAACTTCGTGTGCCACTTCCAACAGTTTGTTTTCCATCATAGAGAGACTAATAATAAAAAGTAGTTCGATTAGTTTGACTCATCATCAATATCGATTGATTCATAACCTTTGTCAACAATTTATGTGCTTCTTCCAGTAGTTAGGTGTATTTTTCAGGACCTCTAGATCCTGATGATTGAGAGACTGATAATAAAAAGTAGTTCGATTAGTTTGACTCACCATCAATATCGATTGCTTGAGCTCGCCACACCTGACCAAAAGCACCTTCGCCCACTATGTTGAATATCCTCAACCTGTGCCTCGGGAATTCCCACTCGTCCTGTGGCTCCTCTTTCGTAATCGTAGTTTCTTCTGACAGCTGTGAAGAATATTAAATGTTAAAATAAAAATAAGAATCATTTCATGAAATTGGTATGTGTGTGATATCAAAATAGACGCGAATTTTTTTGATTAAACTACATGCCTATCTGTCAGAAAGTTCAATGGAATTGGACGTTAAAAAACTCAATTGAAATTTACAGGGACAAAAATAGGAAATTTAATATACTGCTAGGATTTGTGGCATATCGATATCTAGCATGTCCAAAATATTGAAAAACCCTACCGAACTGTTTTAATTATTACCAGATGTAACCGGACCGCCTTTTGAATTCTACTGGTAGGTCTCAATAAATTTTTGTCAAACTTATTTATAATATTTATTTAAATTGCACAATTTTTTAAATTCTTATATTACCTTGCTACAAAATTGAAAACCAAACAAAATTGCTACATGACAGAAAATAATAATAGTAAGTTAGCACCGACCCATATGGCCATAAGCCAGTCTCTACCACTTCGGTCTCATTGGAGTTGGTCACATAATTGAGCAATTCATTGTGGATAACTCTCAATATAAATAATAGTGTTTAACAGTTCTAATCTATTGAAAAAGTTCGTATTGATAACTAGCAACGTTAGCTTGTAATTGACTTCACTACGATTTTATTGGATAACTAATTGTTGTGGAACTATATTTCATTCAGCTAAGTGGCATTATAATTTTAAATACAAATTTAATTTGCAAATATTTTATCAATATTTCTAGTATTTAGCGAAATGTCATTTGCCCAGTTCATCCAGCAATACCTTGATAGTTTTTTTATCACTAGGGACCTGTCCTCTTCCGGCTTACGAATATTAATGGGCATGGGACCACTTACAATCAAATAAATAATTTGCTTATTACCCTCCTCTGCGGTAAAGAAATATAAAATGCAAACGATATATGACTACCCTCTACATATGGCATTTTATGTTTCATAAGTGGAATTTTTTTATAATGCGATTTCTGAGCTTTATGAGCGCAAAGTTATTACTTTCCACATTCCTCGCGCCTTTAAATAAAGTAATAGACATTTTACGAACAACGAGCCCTCAAAAATCTTTGTTGATAACATCATACATATACCTGCTTATTAGCATAAGTACGAGTATGTATATGGGAAAGTGGTCACCATTCGTACGCGGGGCACATTCGTACAATTAGTATAACAGAAAATCTACAAGGCACACAAAAACGCCTTTGCTTGTGTGTATAGACATACCGGCCGACATATTGCTAGCGGAGTGTCGCGCCAATCGCACTACGGTGTATCAGCTGACAAGACATAACGCGTTTTCGCGCGCGCTGACTAAATTTTTCACCTAACTTTAGTTCGTAATTGTAAGTAGAATTGTTATGTTTTTGACAAAATGGTGATGATTGACTAATGTTAACATTGTTTATTTTGAGTTTCAATTGTAATATTTCTCAAACCAAATTAGAATTTGTATAAAGTTGTATTTTAATTTTATGCAAAGGCATGGGGTGCATTCGGACAGCCAGACAGGGGGCACATTCGTACGCGTACGAATGTTCCCCTTTAGATTTAATTAACCACCAGGACGTGTACCATTGACGTGTATGCTTCAAATAATTCGGTAAATGTGCCACCTAATCCGGAAACAAATACTGTCGCTCTAGAACCACAACCTTCCACCAGCGTTCCCTTCAACTAAATGTATAATTACCTACTTTAAGTTTAAATTGTCAAAGACTGTACAACGATGTCATACAAAATTATGGTAAACATCTCATTTAGGCTGATTGTAAAGCTTAGAATTATCAATAAATAAACTAGGGATGAACGATTTTATTTTTTGTCATTTTTCTAAAGAAAGATTTATCGACTATGAGTCAAGTCACATATTATTAAGTTAGTTCTTAGATAAATATATATTTTAATAATAATTTAAAAAAATTAAAGACTTTAATTGGCTTTTTAAATACAACCTCATGGCGTACGAAAGTACCCCACCTACTGTACGAACGTACCCCATACGTGGGGTACGTTCGTACAAATATCTTATCGTTGAAAAATGGCTATAACCCTTTAACCTTTTGACATAATAGTTTTAGACTTTTTTGTAACAAACTACAGTATATTTGTTACACTTAGGTACATAAACTAGATAAATTCGACAATTAATCATAAAGTAAAAAAATAAAATCTAAAAAGTGTACGAAGGGTAACCACTTTCCCCTACGTCTATAATTATGAAGCAAATTTTTGCTCTCTTCATTGAATGGTGTCTTTAAAATTACTGAGAATGTCCACTTTTGTAACTGTAATGCAAATCGCTCCATTCCATCGCATCATTTCTCTACATACCTATTTCTCTATTAAGGATTCTAGTAGTAAATTTCTAGCTTATTGATTTATTCGACGTACAACTGAACACCGACCGATAGCATAGTAATTCGATTTGGTAACTTCCTATAATATTGTCTGCTTTGACCAAATTCTATCTGAGCTGCAGTCATTTTCCATTAGAAGCTGTGTTATATCTTGGTTTTTCTATTATAAAAAGATTCCTTAAAGTAAGGAGATTTTATTGTTAAAATCACTGAATTCCCTACAACATAGTATGTATGCGTAACAAGAATTCAAAGATCTTGATATTTGATCTGAAGCGACTTTATCTGATATTTTATTGTCTCTTAGATAAAAAAGAAAAAGTTTCCTATATTTTTTAAGTTTAAATTTCAAATGAAAAAGAATATTCGCTTCATAACTGTGTTTCGTATTCAAACGCAATAATATAATCCATATGGATGTTATAAATCATCAGCCCATATACGTCCCACTGCTGGGCACGGGCCTCAGTCCACCACGCTGGCCTAGTGCGGGTTGGCGGACTACACACCTAAGAAATTCCTAAGAACTTTTTAGGTATGCAGGTTTCATGGATGTATGTACTCGTATAATGTATGGATAATGGGTGTTATAAGTGCTTAAGCAATTTTGTCCATCGGTTACGCATTGATGTCTAAACCATTGAAACAATTTGGATGAATTTTGAATGGGGATATACGAGAATTTTAAGAAAATGACATGGCTCCTTTTACATCAAATTACGCCCGTGGGAAGCGGAGCCCGACAGATTTGGTAAAATAATTATAAAAATTCTAAGTTTAAGCCAAATGACACATACAATACTGTCAATGAAAAGCGCAAGTAAAAAATGAAAGGTATAAAAGATCAAGGCCACACCAGACCTGTAAGTGATTGTTGTCCCAGCATTCGTAACGATTGGAGTTGGCTCGCGGTCGCTCCCACATGTTGAGTGAGGCGTCTTGGAGGACGATGCCACTCGAATCTTTACTCTGTGGACAATAGGGATATTGTTCAGTATTTATATGCATCAATGGCTTAAGGTTTAGAATCGTCCAGCAGAATTATTGTATGATAATGATATGGTAATATTTTTGAATTTAAATAGCTGAACTGCCAGAGGAAGGTTGCAGTTTAGAGCCTTGAGCTTCTACGTTGACTTTTCTGAATTGCATATGTATTAGTATCATTCATATGATGACGGAAAAAATCCGGTATATTTAAGAGCTGTCCATATAAATTATTATAATATAATGATGGAGTATTGAACAAGGTGAGCGTGGTTGACTAAAGCCTAACACTCCATTCGATATTTCTCTAACATTAGTGTTTTACCGGTACTAAATTGTGGGCTAATTAGGTGAAATTTTGTGACAGTTTCCAGTATCCAGACAATGTTATAAAAACATGTCTAAGCACGACAGTTGTGACAACGATAGCATTATTTTACTAACCAACTGTGATAACAATAGTATATTCCGTAAATAAATTTGTATGCACCCATACAGAGGAGCAAATGAAGGGAGATGATGAAAAATTTAAACGAATTAGCGTATTCAATTTGTTATTGCGCATAAATGTAGAATCAATGGGCATGGGCATTATCTACTTTTAGTGCATTTGGTTTTATCATATATTATCAGTTTCCTAATTTTATTCTTTTCACACTTACATAAATGGGCAACTGGTTTTGTATCTATTATAGACACGACTGGATTTATTTATAAATCACACCACAGTTTTAGTACACTACTCAAACAATATTGTACAAAAATTAACACATATGTGAATTAACACTGATCTCTCAAAAGCATTTCATTGGTCCAGACCATTCGTTTAATTTTTATGTGTAAAATTTGAAACTGTGAATATTTGTATTGATACATATATTGCATACCAAGTAGACAAGAGTGTTACCACTTCAATGGCCGTTTAAAAATATTCCTAAGATTACTTACCATATCATCTTTATCTTTCTTTTCAGACTTGCGTGGTTTGTTTTTCTTCCAGACAAAAACAATTACAACAGCTACGATCACAACCAAACTTCCGATGGCTATCAACGGAATCATTGTAAGAGTCATGTCACTATTCTTAATAGATTCCTCTTTAGCTTCAGAACTTTTGTTTGTCTCCTCACCAGCTATTTTATTATCAGCCTCAGGACTATCTTCAGGTGGTTTTGGAGGACTTGGCGTGGGAACAGTTGTTGTATCAGGTACTGTGATTTCTTCCACGTATACTGTAGTTGCTTTGGTGGCTTTTTGAGCTGGGGGGGTAGCTTTTGGTGGTAGCGGTAAGGAAGGGTAAGCAGGAAAGGGAATCGGTGGTATAGGAGGGTGAGGTATATCAGGTCTTTTTCCAGAATTATCTGTTATCGTTGCATATACTTCTGTGCGTTGAGGTATCGATCCGTCGAATGACGTTACCCACAACGAGTAGGAACGATTTTCCTGGAAAAGGAAACAATAAATTCAGTAACTTTTAGAAATAGCGGTGCTATTTTCGGCCTTTCAAAAAAATAGAATCGTTTTTAAAAAACCGGCCAAGTGCGAGTCGGACTCGCGTGAAGAGGGTTCCGTACACACAAACTTAACGTTGGAGTTGAAAAATATGTTAATACACAAACATAACATTGGAGTTGAAAAGTTTTATGGCACGCAAAATATTCAGTGATTTACCATGTTATTTTAATATCATGGACTTCTTATAGGTTTTCCTATAATCTATAAGTAGGAAGCTAATTTCTGTTTTTTTTTTTGCTTAATTTTACGTTCAGTAGTTTCGGAGATAAGGGAGGGGGATGGTCAATTTTCGTCTATTTTCTTGAATAACTTGGAAACTATTTATTTTAAAATTACAAAAAATAAACATTTAAGATTTTCATAACAAGCCCTTTCATTTGATATGTCACACGATGCCGTTTTCAAATATATATTTTTTATTTTTACCTTCCCCCCAAAAATGACCTCCCATATACAGATTTTATCTATTCACGTCACACTTATGCGCTTGGGTCACGAAAATTGATGTGTGTACCAAATTTTAACTTAAACGGTCAAGTAGATTCGGAGATAATTGACTGTGAGCGACGGACAGACGGACACACGAGTGATCCTATAAGGGTTCCGTTTTTTTTATTCGGACGAACGGAACCCTAAAAATAAAAATAAAATATTTCTGTGTACTGCCTGCTAACAATCCATGTTATGGTTAAATCATTTAGTGCGTTGAGTAAACATTTATTTACCGTGAAAAATTCATGCCACTTTATTCTACCTTTTAAAAGCTTTAAAATTAATACCTTATCAAGAAGCGTATCATTGACAGTAACGACTCCAGTCTGCGGATTAATGGCAAAAGGCGCCGGTGGGCCACTGGTCTCCAATCCGTAGGTCACTGGCTCGTCGCTCGTGGTATATACCCTCGTGATAGGGCTGCCTTTTGGGGTGCCCGACATCACGAACCAGTTGCGGTCTACGTGCACGATCGCTGGCATGTGGAAACCTGGAGGCTGTTGTGATGATGCTGCAAGGAAAAAATGCAATAGATTGTTAAATTACAATAGAAATACGATAAAATGTGATGTCTTAATCTAAGGATATAATGATATTTTTTGGTGAATAAAGGCATATTAGGAAATTTTGGTTGGTGGTGAATAACTGATGTTTCTCATCAGTCGATTTAATTATGCCGGCCTGATTAACACCACCACATTTTAATAAATTAATCTCTTAACAGCCCCGTGGCGCAGTTGGCTAGTAACCAGCTTGCGAAACGAGAGGCCGCGGGTTCGATCCCCGCACCGAGACAAATGTTTGTGTGATCCACAAATATTTGTTTCGGGTCTGGGTGTTTGTGAGACCGAAAAGTCTCACGTAGGTTCTGATACCCACGACACAAGACTCGTATCTTAGTGTGGGGTCAGAACTATATATGTGACTGTTGGGTGTAAATTTAAGTAAAGTTGTTGTGTTTTTTGGAAATTATATTTAAGTACGAATTACTAATAAAATGATGAAATATGAATAATGTTACTTAACAACGCCATCTGCTGTTGTGTCGTTAAAGCAATTAGTTGCTCACAAAAAATAGTATTATTATTCGCCAATAGATGTCAGGAAGAGTCATATTTTTCAGTTGAGACTACTCAAACGCCTCCTTTTTGTTATTTTTCTTCCAAATGACATTTTCTAAAAATGATTCCTAGCTAGATCGATTACTCGATATACTAAATTTTATGGAAATCGTTGGAGCCGATTCCGAGATTCCAATTATATATATATATATACAAGAATTGCTCATATAAAGATATAAGATTTAATGTGACATTCTTGCACGGGTCGCTATAATTTTTAATTATGTGATATGCATATTATGTTTTGGCTCTAAGTTTTTGGGAGACCAAAAACTTCGTCGAAGTTTCTGATTCCCATGTCATAAGATTCAAATGTTAATGTGGATCTAGGACTATGTGTAAGAATTTTGGTATTTACATATTTATCAAAACTTGAATAAACATAGATGTAAAAATTTAATAAGTATTAATGGCTCTTTGTGTCTCTTGTCTAGACGCTTTTTTTTATTGCCTTAGTAGGCAGACGAGCAAGCGGTTACCGCCGCCCATGGACTAAAGTAATGCCAGGGGCACAACCCAGCCGCTGGTAGGACTTGCAATCAGCTTGGCTACAGTACAGCTACAGTATTAAGTAAAAACAAAAACATATGTACTTTTAGTATTATTTTATTTAAAAAATGGTATATAAATATATAATAAATAATATATATAATAAATATTTTTTTTCTACTTTTTAAATACGCATGTTCTCAAATTAATGATTTTCACAGCTACAATGTAATTGATGGCTTAATGCTCCACCATGCTGGGTGCTTTAGATATACGAGCGCTTAAGGCTCTTTCTCTAAGCCATAAATTTCAAGTTGATCCTGACTGTACAATAGCTGAGATATTATTGTACCGCTTAAGCGTTCACAATTCGTATATTCATTGTTCATGACAAGGAACAGATGGTTGTTGTTAGGTGGTATTTTCGTGATATTAAAGTGTTATGTTGTAAAGAAAATTCTCTTGTAGTTCTGAGAATAATTTCGGTAGCAACTTGATTTCCTTATTCTACTTTTATCAGGCTTAAAGGAGCACCGTATTTTTTTTTAGATTAATAAGGCAGTATAGAATCACTTAAAATGAAATAATAAGGTTTTATATGGACCAAACCTGTTTAACAAAATATAGCAGTAAATATTTTGAATTAACAAAATTATTCAATTCAAATGCGAAACAAGGGCGTGATTTGCGTTTTCCGCACCAATACCTTACAAATAGCACATGAAATATAATTCTCGGTTTTGAAGTGTCATGTATGAAAGCGATATAGCCAAGTCACAAATTTAATTTCCGCCACAAACGCTACCTAAAACATATTAAGGGGCAACAGAAAATATCTTGAGTGGAATGCTCTGGAAAAACCGGGACAATGGCAAACGCGATATATGGAGGAAGCGATAACGATAGGCAGGGTTGTATTTAGTTATATTGGGAAATACTTGTGTTTTTTACTACCCACACCTCTAAAGAGTACTTTATGCGTAAAGTTTTAAGTTGATTTAAGTGCAATTTTTCATTTGAACCTCAGTCATTTAAAATAATATCCAAACCAAAAAAATATTTCGCAATGTACTAATATAGGCATACAACTTTGGGTTTTTCTAAGATTCCTTTCTTTTTTCAATACTTTTATTGGTATAACGGATAATCTTGGGCGTTATTGATTTTAAATCAAACAGTCAAACTTTTGGAGGTAATTACAAATTTAATCGGAAACAAACTTATTACAGAGCTCCGTTCGGTCCGGCGTTCCGAGCGAGAATGAATCATTCTCGATCGGGCGGCTGTATTTATAACCTACGTTGGACGCACAGTGGGGATGCGTTGACGCTTCGACAGGTATAATATTTTAATTTATATCAATAAATGATACATACGCATAGTTAACCTCAATTATATTGGAGCACATACATATGTAGGCAGCTTCAACCTGTTACTTTTGTGTTACAGTGATGCGCGCGCATCTTAAAATTTCACTCATCAATTTTCATAACGCGCCAAAAGAAGTATAACTTCAAAAATAATAATTATGACACCGACCTCAATGCACTTCTGTACGTAGGCACACATTTTGTCAAATTACCTCTTCCTCGTCGTGTTAAAATTAAATGCGGAAACGATATTATCGTCGGCCTTGTTGTTTTTTGTGGCAAAGGAAACAAATCCGTTAACAGCCAATATCTGTCATGCTGCAATTCTTTATTAATTACCGGACGCCATTTGGTGTATCAATTAATGTTGAAATATAAAACCATTAATTTAAGTAATTGATAAGTGGTTGGAGCACGTTGATAGTTATTATTATATTGGAGCGCAATGTACTGAAATGTCAGTGAAAAAAATTTAATTGAAACACAAGGTTTTTCTGACTCGCAGAATAAATGTGTCAATCAATAACCAAACAAGTTGCTTGTGAAAAACAATGTTCTGAGGAATCCTATATACATAAGAGCCCATTTTTTTTTTTTTGATATTTCATTTGATAAACTAAAGCAGTAAAACAAGTCGCCTACGTGTGATTAAAAAAAACTGATGAAACGTGGGTGCAAAAATGCACCTCTATCTATATTCCAGGAGACGGGTCTGGGTTTCAGTATGCAACTTAAAAATATCTTATAACACATAAAACCTGTTTCAACAATTCGAACCTTCAACATCTCGGCAGTTTGCAAACTAAGCTACACAAAAACTGGCACCAAAATATGCAGCGTATACGCGGATATAGCCGCTACCAATTTATCGTTCCATATTTGACAGGAAAACGGATATCCTCAGATTAACATATTACGCTGGAGTTGGACTCATTAATTCACATTTAATGGTCTCGGTATTAATTATGTAATTTTATGCGTATGGTGCTGATTGTGTCGACTTTGCGGATTACATGCATTATTTACTAAGCTTTTTGGGCGTAATCATTTGCTGCGTTCATTAATTATAATCAACTTGGAGATTTAGTGACTGATCTGCGTAAAATAACGTGAAAACTCGTATTAAAGTCTTAACAGGGTGTTTAATAAATATAGGATAGTCGTAGACTTTTTGACTGAAAACTGTTCCGTCAGCTGCGCCTTAAGTCTCAGTGGCTCTCAATACGTACACATGAGTGTACGTATGATGACATTATCATCATCAGCCCATATACGTCTCACTGCTGGGCTCGGGACTCCTTTATAACTGAGAGAGTTTTGGCCTTAGTCCACCACGCTGGCCTGATGCAGGTTGGCGGACTACACACTTATTTTTTAGGTGTGCAGATTTCATCACGATGTTGTCCTTCACCGTTAGAGTACGTGATAATTCTATGTGAATACACAAAGAACTTCGAAATATCAGTGGCGTGTGCCTGGGGTTTGAACCCACGACTGTCGAGATTCTCGACCGCGTGCCTAAACCTCGAGGCCATCACGACTTGACATCTGAAGTGGAGTGAAACGTTTATGAGCTCATGCTGATGATGGTGATGAGCCTAAATGCACATACATCTCTAACTATTTCTTAGGATCTACAGTCATGAAAGTCTCTGTTTTTATATGTAAGAATTTAATTGTGTCTACATGTAAGTATTTTGAGACAAATATTTGTTTTCACTTAAGTGTTTATGTGACTACAAACTCTCCTCTGTTTCTGATACACATGAGGACAAAATATTATCTGAGTGTGGCGGAGTCAGAATTTTGCAACTGTCTGTTTGATATATTCTTCACTTTACTTTGAATTGTCACACTCAATATAACAGGTAACACCAACTAGGTAGACCCTTATAGAATTTATTAGAGAACATTCAACGTAACAGTAAAGCTTTAATACATCTTAAGTTGTAACAATTAACCATTTTAATCAACGTTCTGGACCCAAATTGACTCTTAGGGACCGCACAATTAATTTAGGACTTAGGACTGAAACCGTCAAGGAATTTAATCAAGCTGGTTTAATGGAACATAGCCTGATTAAAGTAAGACAGACAACCTGCAGAGCTTAATATTATTCTATTTATTATCTGTGTTCCGAGCATTTCCTACATAGTACATACTACATACATACATAACCTCACGCCTGTATTCCACGAAGGGGTAGGCAGAGGTGCAATTCTACACAAATGTGTCGCCAGGTATGTATCAGTCCCATGTAATAGGGGGCGAGCCTATTGCCGTTTTTTGGACACAATTCCATTCTCCGTGTTGCTACTAAGAACTTCCTAATGGTAAAACCCAATAACACTGCCCGACCCGGGAATCGAACCCTGGACCTCTAGATCGCACGGCACATACTTGATACTACGAGGCAGTCCTTCGTATTATATAATATAGCCTGTGTTATGTATTTTGTAAATAGCTATTTATATTTTACACTGCAATAATTATACACTTGCGTCTTATTAGCCACCCGGCCAAATTTCACAATTGACACTATCTTAAATATTTTTGGTGATAATTAGCTTGCTAAATTCTGCAAACATTGAAAAATGCAATACTATTGGCTTTCAGAAGCGGTTTTATTAAAAAAAAAATACACGTGGTGGCGGTAACCAGCACTAAACTAAACTCGATTTACTTTTACACATATAATCAAAGTAACAACAATCAAAGATTCGACATAATAATGCATTCCGAACGTAAACTGACAAGAGGTCCGCTCCGCACAAAGTCACGAATAATAATAATGAATCGTCGGAGTGCTTGCACCCACTTATATAGCTCTTCTTGAAAATACCCCTCCTCTTGAATTTTATTAGTGAGTCCTCTAACAATACTATGAGAGCATCAGGTACATTTAAAAGGGGTCGAGACTATTTCCTTTTTTCGGCCATATTCTCAGATACCGTGCTTTTACTAAAAAATGCTTTAAAAAAGTTTTCTCGAACTGGAAGTCGACCCTGTGGACTATTTATCGCACATGTCAATATACTAATCACATGTCAAAATAAAATCAACAAACTTGGTATTTAAGAAGTTAGAAAAAAATGAGTTGAATTCGAAATGGAAGACGTTCCATTCTTCAGGATGCCTTATCTGCACTTAGCTACGAAGGCTGTGTACAGTAAATTTTATTGGTGAAATTATATTTTGATTACATTGATTTTATTTAATCGTATGTCAGAAGTATTAAAGTATGTATATATATGTATGTGTATTCATATTATATTTTATATATATATTACATTGTCGATATTTATGCACCTGATTGTGTTTCTCTGCACCACCCTGAGGTTGACTGGCAGATAATGCCTTAGGCATTAAGTCCGCCTTTATACGCTATTATGTATATAAAGTGTAAGTAAATAAATAAATATTCAAATAAAAATATATTATTAAATGTTATTAAAATATAATGTTTAATATAAAACTCATACTATCAGTTGAGGTGCCTTTAGGTTGCGGCTAGATTCTGGGAATATTCCCGCTTTATGCAATACACTCCTCCAGTGGTGTTATGATGAAATTTTTAATTAAACTTGGATATCATACTAAAGATAAAATTAAACCGCATTGCACGTGTTCTTGATTTGATGATAAATGTTAAACGAAATTGTTATTTATTATTTTTAATAAATAAATACACCCAACAGTCACATACATAGTTCTGACCCCACACTAGGATACAAGTCATGTGTCGTGGGTATCAGAAACTACGAGAGACTTTTCGGTTTTCCAAACACCCAGAGCCGAAACAAATATTTATGAATTATACAAACATTTGTTTCAGTGCGGGGATCGAACCCGCGGCCTCTTGTTTCGCAAGCTGGTATCTAGCGAACTGCGCTACGGGACTGACAATGCTTGTGTTGACAATGCATTTGATTTTTTTGTTTGTGCGTCTCCGTTAAATGAGATATTTGTACAAGTGAGACCAGATGATCCTAGTCAACGCTAGCCTTATGTCAAATTGGTAGAATAGACAAAGGGACCTTAGAAAAGGTACCTCTGTATAATGCTAGTACCTATTCTTAGGTATTTATTCATTTATGGAGCACAACCACTTAACATAATATATTCAAACATTTTTATCACAGTAAAATGGTCTAAGATTAAATTAAATATTATAATTAATTTTGTATAGTGTGCCTATAAATGTATATACATAATATAATTTTCAGGTATAAAGGGTTATGCGTATATAAGTATATTTTTATCATTTACACAATCCAAATACATTTAAAAAACCCGAATAATAGAGGATCGTCTTTAGTTTTGAGTTCTTTAACACTCTATTTAAATATTATAAATGTTTTTTTTTCGTCAGCTTCAATCTGTTTCTATTCTTCTTTCTAGAAATCAAAGACTTAATCTACGTTAATGAGACTCTTTCGTATTAGGAATAATAGGTTTTTTTTATAATTATATTATTACGGCCAACTTATGACCAATAAAGTCAACTAAATTTGTTTATTTTAGTTAAATCTTATTAATCTATTTAAATTTATCAAACCTTCATCACGTCGGAAATATTCATAACTATGTAGCAGAAATGAAAGAAAAACTAAAAAACAACTAAAATTCAAATTCAAATAGTAAATTAAGTTCATTTCAAAGTTACTTAATTTAAACATCATATCTACTGAGTTAGTAGAATTTTAACGAGTTATGAACTTAATAACTAGCATATACTAAGAACTTTACAATCTGTCGATAAAAAACTTTGTGTATATTTTGAGATTTTTTTATTAACTGACACTAGACCATAATGCAGTGCAATTTAAGTAGTGTTTCAACTGACGTGAAATAATTTATTTTATGTCATTGCCCGCAGGATCAGCACGCTAAAGTAGACGTGAGCCGGTCACATCTGCGTACGGATGGATGGCCGGTAGAGCAGCCAAGTGTCAGAGTGGAGACCGCATTTAGGCAGGTGAAGTGTCGGACGTCACTATGGTTCGACGTTTTGAAAAAGGATGCAGGTAGCGAATGGATGGGCCGCTGAAGACCGGTATGATTGGCGCCTATTTGGGCAGGCCTCGGTTCAGCAGAGGACGGCGATACGCTGAATATAATGTATTGCATGTCTCTACTCGACATAAATATGATAGTCAGACTATTTAGACAAATCTTATTATCCTATCGCCAGAAATTTAGACCTCCGATAACGTAACTTGTTGAGCTAAGGCCTAAACAATAAGAACTTTATAAAAGATCAGTACGTAATTTCAGCACTTACATATATAAAGATAAACAAGTCAAATCAATCTAGGTTTTTTTTGTGGTTGAGCCATATTTAAATTCCAGCTAAATAAGTCAGAAGTCTCTTATATGTAGATATATAAATAGAAATTAATAAAAATAAATGATTTTAGTAAGATGAATATGGAATATAGTAAATATTTAGCTTTAAAAATGCAGAATTTGGGAATGAGAGTCAACGTCTATCGTTAACCGAACCAATTATCCATGCCATCTGAGAAGGGTCACCCTTATAGAAGTGTTCCAACATTTCTTAATTGCCAGCTTCATTAATAAACTATACCATACCGCGGAACTGCAAATATCACAGTGAATACACAATTTATTCTAGCTAAGTGCCCACTTTATCTATGCTTAGAAATAAATATGACATTAGCTAAAGTAATGTGTATTTATGGAGTATTAGTAATTGATTTCAAAATAATATTTACTCTAACAAACCGTTGACGTATCTTCACAATAACTTATGTACAGATGTTAGTGACGCAAAAAACTTATCTACGTGTCCATTCAACCATAAAAAATATATATTTAGGTACCTTCAAACATCGTAACATATTGTTCGCGAATTCGAAAAAAAAAATCCTTTGCAAATAAAACTTATTTCTAGTAATACGAATTGAGTGCAACTGTAGAATCTATAGATAGCATCGCTCTAAACTCTACAGATGGTATTAGATTACTTTGAAGCATTAGACGTTCTTAGAAGTTACTAGGAGATCATAAGCAGCGAGAAGGTCTATCAAACGATCCGTACGTGGAGTGAACGCGTCCCGGCGTAAACACACATGTAAACGCCATAGACGAGTTTTCTATGATCCCTATGTGTGTTTCACTCAGCTGTGTTACAAACACGTTGTTAGAGCGAGATGGAAGACGGTCACGCGTCTATGAAGCGGGAATGTGTGAAAGGTGTGAGCCCGTACTAAAGTTTTCCAATGTCGATTGGATTTTCTCACAACTTTTACGAAACTCAGTATAATTTCGATGCAAACCATGCTAAAAAATATTGTAAAATTTATTCGGTTACACGTTCAAATGTTAAAAAATCATTATTATTATTTAATCAAAGTTTTTTTGGAATAAATACTGATGGAGGTTTTATTTATTTTTAAGTTAATTTTTTTAAGTTGAAAATGTTTCCCAATGCTTAAATCTATTTATACTTTGTTTTCAAATCTTGGCGAATAAAAACTGTTACACAAATTGACTGACGACAAACAGTTATGGATACTTGTACACAAGAATAATTATTTGCTGTGTGTAAGTTCCTGGAAATCATAAAAAAAATGACGTTTTCCTCAAGATGCCATAAAGATGGTTCCGCTCATCATCTTTTATACGGACCACGTGTTAAAACCAATGAAGCAAAACGCCAGCTTTATTCAGATATAACTGTTAAATGTATATACAAAATAGAAATATTAAAAAATCTTGTTCTAATTTTATTGCGGCCCAAAATAACAGCTAAGTATTTTAGTTAACTTATGTATGTTTTGGATGTTCCATTAAAATTGAACAGCAAGAGTATTTTATTACATTTTTTATTAAACATTAGATCTCTTGGTAATGCAGTCATTTTGTATCAGTAATGCAAAAATTTACTTCCTATACAATAAGTAGGTACCTACTCGTATATAGGTGGACTTAATGCCAAAGCATTCTCTGACAGTCAACCTCTGGGTGATGATGAGATGACGAGATAAAAAGGTAGGTGTATAAATATTGAAAAGGTTAGAAGAATATACAAAAAAATAAAAATAGAATAACTAGCAAGATTTATATATACTAACATATTATTATACACAGATAAATAAATAAAATAGTGATAAAAACAAAAGATAATCGGATAAAATTTTCCACGTGAGAAATATATTTTGTATTAATAAAGTCACTAACAGACTATTTTGGTATAAGGCTAGGAAGTGACGGAAAATTATAGTTGTTAAAAGTACTTGGTAATACAGTCAATATTTTTTTCGTTGCCATTCAAAAATATCCACTGCGTTGAATAATAAAAAAAGGTAAATAGTTCCGATATTGCCAATGTAGAGGTTTCAATGACTTCTAGAAATGTTGGTGTTATCCACAAATGTTTGTGAAGAGTTTGGTTGCTGAGAGATCGATAAGTTCTTAGTATTTTATATTACCCTAGTAATAGTCGTAAAACGACTAAAGAATACATTTAATGTAGTTCATTTATTCTGCCTGCATCATTTATGACGTGTCATAAGCCCGCATGCTCGAAGTCTCGAGCTCGATTCTCGTGTCAGATTACTCCAGTAGAAAAATCTCAGCTCAGGCACACACTATTAAAAAGTGCTCTTTATGGCCACAATACACTTCATATTTCACAATTTCACATAAAGTATTCTTCATAGCTTTGACCTTGATCGTTCCGAGAGCCACTTAGCAACTATGTTTCTCCGCCGAAGCCACGACTCGAGTAATATATTGGCACATTATCTCAGTATTTTCCGAGATATTATATATATTGCACAGACTTGAGTAAATGAGTAATCGTAAAAGCTACGAGTTGAAATTGCAGTCATCAGCGGTCAGTTAGAGCATTGATTTAGATGATGATTTTATTAGCGATAACTGTGAGTAATTAGAAGAATCCATCATCATCATCATCAAGCCATACACGTCCCACTGCTGTGCACGGGCCTCCTATGCAACTGAGAGGGTTTAGGCCTTAGTCCACTACGCTGGCCTAGTGAGGGTAAGCGGAATACACACCTAAGAAATTCCAAAGAACTTTTAAGTGTACAGATTTCCTCACGATTTTTTCCTCCGCCGTTAAAGTAAGTGATAATTGAACCCGCGACCGCCGAGATTATTTCATAAAAAATCAGCAATAATTATCACAATCTATAATAATTGTAAATTTTACATCAGTAATAACCTTTACCTATTTAAGTCATTCAAAGGAATACATATATTTTTTCAAATATAAGCTGCGTCACAATTGACGCCTCGTACGTGTACAAAAAACAACAAAAACGAGGCATAATAAATTGTAGTTACGTTAGAAAACCACATCTATATGTTTCCTAGTAGTTGGTAATTTGCCTCAGGTGCAGTCAACACAAGCGTGCGGCGAACAGGTGGCCTTTAGACTTCACACACACAACACTTAACACCATAACACACCTTGAACAGGCCACGGGAGTACCTCCGATTTCCCTGATAACTGTTCTGGAAATTTCAACTCTAGCCTTAATAATTTAAAGTACTGTTTTCTGTGACAGCTTTTATTGACAGCCTCCAACGCACCTCTGCGCTCCTGGTACCGCGCGACACACACACTGCTTCGGCGCGATTTTCATTCCTCATATCAAGGTCACATAGGCTCACATGCAGCTGGATTGTTCTGTCTCGCTCGGTCACGTCTTTAATATGCGAATATGACAAGGTCGGCTGTATGTTATATTGTTGTGTTTATGTTGTGGTGTCTAGACGACAGTATGTGGGACTGCTTTTTGCGCCATGCTTTCCTATTGACCGGCACACTGTGTTAGGTTAACTTAAAATAAAGCTTAGAAAAGGTTTTAGGCGAAATTACATTATAATATTGTTTATGTTGTAGGCTAAGGTCTTATGTCTTTCAATCGAAAAGGTCATCTTTGTTCAGCAGCAGGATTATATTAAAATTCAAGTGTCCTCGCAAACACTTGACAATTTTCTTGAGCTTATGTTATTCATGTCATAAGTTCACTTAAACTTATATGTTATAGCATCAAAGACCTCATAGAAATTGAACCTGTATGAAATTGTATTTGATATTGAATCTTAAGCCTCACGATTTACGTCCGAGTATGTCTATTATCTAAAATAAAAGCAAATGACCAATAATACAATGTTGCTTAGTAACGTAGATAATATTAATTACGTATGATTAATAGCGATAATAATTAAGATGACTTGGCAGGAAGAAACGGCTCGCAGGAATCTCTGTCATTTCCTTTGGTTGAAAGCTACGTACTTATTTTTTGTGAATATTAATAAATAAATAATAAAAACTTTATTTCACATTCATGCTTTTACATAGAAATGCACCATAATAACTGCGATAGTTCAAAAACTGTGTTGCAGTTATTGTGCAAATATTCACAAAAAATAAGTAGACACGAAAGTACAACTTGTAACTCAACTTTACGTAAGACGATAGCAGTACCGTAGTCACGCTAATGCAATGATCTAGATAATAAGCCCAATATACTGCTGGTCACGACCTTCCAAGGTTTGAAAAAAAAAAAAGTTTACCTACTAAAACGTTATGCCACCGTATAAAACTAAGAACTTAAAAAGAGCTCCTAGGTTTGGTTAGTAACGTCATTCACAGTGAATACACACATAACTTCTAGTCAGCGCGTATCCCTAGGATTTGATCTTGCGACCACCTAGATTTTGTTTCGATCACGCGACTGATCTTAATAGCCAAAAGTTTTTCCGTGCGATAGTATTGTAATTTAATGGCTGTACCACTTGTCACAAAGTAAAAAATCTGTGAAATTTTATAATATTATATCTTTATTTTATATTTTTTTTGTATAGTTAAGATAAAAACTAGCTCAACTCAGTTTAGAGTTAAACTAATTTAGTGTTATTAAATACAAACGACTGCCTCGTGGTCTCGCGTTACAAGTATGTGCCGTGTGATCTAGAGGTCCTGGGTTCGATTCCCGGGTCGGGCAGTGTTATTGGGTTTTTCCATTAGGAAATTCTCAGTAACAGCACGGAGTCTGGAAATGTGCCCGAAAAACGGCAATAGGCTCGCCACCTATTACGTGGGACTGATACATACTTGGCGAAACGCTTTATGAACTTTGTCTACTAGAGAAATTTATAATGTAGGAATTCACGCGACACAAGGAAATTATTTATGACATTTACATCCACGTAAATTACAGCTATTTGTGACAAAATGTTTCCTAGTATAAGTAATCATTTATATTATTCATAAGCATTTACTAGCTATAGCAACAAAATATTTTGTCAAGAAAATGCACACAAAAATATCTAAAACTATTGTTAACTACGTTTATAAAAAAACCCAGTTTCCTTCTAGAAATATTTTTTACAAATATAAGTATCTAAATTGCCACTTATAATAGACAAGTGTAGTATTACCTAAATTCGGAGCTTGATTAGGTCATGAATTGCACGATTGAAGATATTCCGAGACACTTATGTTTGTGTCCCATACAGAAACAGGTTTTAATTAAATTCGATACATTTTGCTTTGACTGCCTCGTGGTCTCGCGGTACAAGTATGTGCCGTGCGATCTAGAGGTCCTGGGTTCGATTCCCGGGTCGGGCAGTGTTATTGGGTTTTTTCATTAGGAAATTCTCGGTAACAGCACGGAGTCTGGAAATGTGCCCGAAAAACGGCAATAGGCTCGCCCCCTATTACGTGGGACTGATACATACTTGGCGAAATGTGGGTGCAGAAATGCACCTCTGCCTACCCCTTCGGGGAATACAGGCGTGAGTTTATGTATGTATGTAATTCACGTTGATTACACGTGTTGGTAGTGGTACGAATGGTTCGAGTTGGTATCATTCGCCTTTGAAAATTAAAAATAATTATAGACTTCGATTTTTAAAATTATCTGATTAACGTTGATTACAAGCGGTATGTACAATGTACATCTCAACTCGAGTAGGCCAGCAAAATTTTGTCGACTGACAACACATTCGTAATTGTTTAACACTCTATTAACTATTACTTCACTTAACACCAGCTGTCTACATATGTACCAGCTGTATTTAGACAGGTGCTAGAAATAATATGTAATAAATAGAGATTTGTAAATAAGTGTAAGGAAACTGTACCACACAGCCAATAACATTATGTACCTGTGAGCAAGAGTAAAAAGTATTCGCCTATGATTTATGTTTCGAATGAACGATGACGTATGTACGTGACAGATGCAATTTAAATATGGCGGAACGAATTCACGCGTCAGATACAAGTATTGGAAAATATTACGAAACATTTTTAAATTGAGCTAGATGCACCTACCGATTCTATGTATATATATCTAGTAGACGCAAATTTTGTAACTTAAATTGATTCGCCTTAATTTTGCTATTAATTTCCATAAATATCTCTTAATAGATTTCATACTATTATTTTTACCTTAACCTCTTATTACCTTCATCATAATATAAATATAAAAATTATCCATAATATAGGTAGGGTAGGGCGGGGCTAGTTGAGCAATTTTTTACTTGATCGTTCATTGCGCCTTAAAGATAGGTCCAAATTGCTGGTAATTTGTACTTACAGGTAAGTAATTTATTCCTTCTTAAAGTCTTTATAGTAATTTATTATCAAAATATAGCATTTAAAAGTTACTCCCGTTTAAGTGCAAAAAGTCAGATATGCTCAACGTGCCCCATGGGTGGGGTAAGTAGAGCAAGGGTATGGGGTACATTGAGCAGTTAGAAATTCTAGTCTAACCAAGGTTTCTAAAAAAGAAATAACAATTGTATTTGATAATCAACTGTTTATTTATTAATCTCTAAACTAAATCTCTTAGTGAAACAAAACTTAAAATTCTTTTGAAGGTATTTTTAACATAAAAATAGAATCAACAAAACCGCAACATATTATTAGATTAATTTTTGGATTAGATTTAGCCTTTCCACTTAAAATCAGACTTTTTTTAGGAACTTTTACACAGGAATTATTATTAATAGTGACAGGAATTATTATTAATAGTGACTAAAACTAATCATCATCGTCATCGGAATTGCAATTGATGCAAATGAAACAGTTGCTCAACATTCCCCAACCCGAATATTTGAATTAAAAGTGAGGTTATAAAAAAACTGTATTAGATCAAACAAAATCCTCATTAGATATCAAAAATACATCAAATTAATGAACTTATAACACTTTCCTGATTTAAAATAGATAACATTTGAGTCGTACAGACGAAATATACACAGCAAAGATTTTTTTACTTTTTGGTCGCAAAATAAACAAAACGCGAGTGTACTTTACTCGTTCGTCAATTCGCCACTAGCGGTGGCGTGATCATTTCCCCTCCCGCACCCCCTCGTTTTCCTCATTTGACGTGCTAGCGTTTGATGTATAGTTTCGGAGATATTTTAATTGCCCAACTTACCCCTATGCTCAACTAGCCCCGCTCTACCCTACATAATACTTCCAAAGAAGCCCAAAAGCCCAGCTTTTCGTTAAAAAAATCCGAATAATAAATAATGTTTCAACTTTAAATCTTTATTGAGCAAAAGCAACTTGACATATAAATGAGAATATCCTGACCCCACAATAAACAATTATAAACTAAATATTACAGAAATAACGAGTAAGGTTTGTGGGCTTTTGTCAACACCAAAATTCATCCAAATGGGCCCTGTTTACTTACTCAATATTTGTATAGATTTTGATGAGGTCACTAACATATAGAGTAGACCAGAGGTCACCAACCAGAGCCTTCGACCAAAACATTCAAATCTAATAAAAGGTAATCTTTGCTTCACCATTCCTAAGTAAAAGTACCTTTTTTAGTCATTGTGAACCATGAAGAAGCAATGATATAAAAATTCTGCGCATTATGGTTGTTACACCATAATTGCGACCTCTGAAATCATTTAGGTGAAATGTGAAGGATCAACCTGGGAGGCCGACCATCTCGACATCAGTGGCAGATTGGTGACAGATCGTGTTAAATGGAGTGAAAGTAGGTTAGCCTAGCAGTGGAACACATTTAGCTACACTAATAGCTTGATTATCTCCACTTAAAATTATGTATCAATAGCAATATAATTTCTACGGCAACAATAACATTCATACAAAACTCCTGATGCTAATATCCTTGAAAAGATCGGAAGAGGGTTTTTGACGCCGTTACGCTATGTATTAAAAAGCGCTAAGAGTTTTTTTTTTAATGAAACATAAAAGAAAACAACGAGAAAACCACAAAGCCCATACTTGAATACTTAATTATAAAAACTACAAAAGTCAAAACTATGAGACAAGCAAAAACACGAACAGCCATTTGCATACGTATCATATTCCGTCCCACTCAGCTGTGTGGCGTTAGAAAGGGAGCGATGTATGTCAGTTAAATAAACAGGCGTTTTACGAAGTGAAAGCTGCTCACACTTTCACTGAGACACAACCTTGGATTACGGCCCGGCCACGTAACTTGTTACCATGTTGTATTCTTATTTCGTAATATTAAGACATTTTTATGAATTTGTCCATATGTCACAGCTGTATAAGTTAGAAGCATTAACAAAAAGTATCATGATGTATAATTAACGAATAAACTTTGTATACGCTTAATATTTGTCACAAAAGCCTATAGACAGCGCAGAGTATTGTTGGGATAGCATTTGATTAATGGCTGTAAGTTGTTGTTAATAGTTAGCGTTGCCGAAAATTAATTTTAATTTTATGCGCCTACAGAGACTGAACTGCAGTTAAATAGAATGTAGATTGATAAAAAATCATTACTAACTCTTACCAACAACACCGGGATTTACGTCACAAGTTTGCGCGTAGTCGTTATTTGGTCGGATACTGGCATCATACAACTTACTATCGAGATCATATCTATATTTTAATCTTATTCATTTCAAACAATTACTACGGGTTGGCTTGAGACGATGGCACCACTCTATCCTAAGATCGCTGTGTCCATAATGTAAGCCTTAGTTTTTTCCCCTTGTTTTTATTCATTTTAATTCTTTTTTATCCATCTATTTTCAAAAGATACTTAACCATTTGTTGAATATTACTGCAAATTCTCCGAGCGGTGATCGAACCCTACAAAATTACATTAACTTTATTCTGTCCACAGACATACCAGCATAATTAATATACAAAACACGTGTGACTAGAAAGTGATAGAAGATACAAAAATCAAATGAGTGAAAAGGATAAATATATTTCTACATTTACTTTTTATTATTATTGCTGTATAGATTATACTAATAGAATTGGACTGTTGTAGAATTTCTAATCACGTCGGGGATTCTACATTTATTTTCAAATAAATCGATACATAAACATCGTTCACTTGTATGTAGGTATATCAAAACAAATTTATTACCAAAATAATAATTTATTCAATTGTGTCGTGTGATCTAGATGCTACGAGTTCGATTTTCATGTCGAACAAAATAGTACTAGGAATCTTTATTATGTTTTTTTTCAGAAATAGCACGAAATCTAGAAATGTGCTTGTATTAAGCACGGCTGCCGATATGAGGGCTCAGAAACATACCTCTGCGTACCCCCTACAGCCGCGAATGTATGTGTGCTTACAAACATTATTATGACTTAAACGATAGGTGTCAGGGCTAGCTTGTTATGATTCCTGACACCTCGCATCAAGCATGAGATGATTTTGACCTCAATAAACAGGAAAATCTCGTACAAATACATCAATAACTCATTATGACCATACCAAATTACATTTTGCTGAGGTAAATTTTCAAGGCATTGCTCAGGCACAAATTTTACACGAGAATTCAGTAATGTGACTCTGAGAGGAGAATTTTGAAAAAAATATTTAAGGGCTACACGCCCTTGTGAGTGGTGAGGGTTAAAATTAAAACAAGTAAACTACTTATGGTTATTAGGAAAATATTATACTTTTTATATTTATGTATTTATGATTTTTTAGCAATCAATCAATGTGTTTGTAATCACATGTCTTAGTTTTCGATTGCAGTGTGTTTTTACCCTGTATATTTATGATACAAGTCTCCTTATGAGGTTAGAACTGTTTGAATGACTGTTGTTTCTATTATATCATCATTAAATCATTCATTTTATAGAATTATTCATTACATCCCACGGACACAAAACGTTAAGTGAGTCATAATTATCCTGTGGACTTAATTTTGAATGTTGTGCCACGTTGTATTCAGTTGAAACAGCAAATCAATGAGTCATCTCCGCATTAGTAATACTAATGTAATATGCAGGATTTTCAAAAGAAAAATATTTATAAAAGCATGGGTTGTAAGATTAAAATAATTTTTACTTATTTTTTCTGCTTAGCAAGTTTAATTCCTTCGCTTCAATTCGAAAACTGTTAGAATTAAAATAAAACGAATCTTAGTAATCTACTACTTCACATAATAAAATAATGATAAAATCAATAGCTCTTTGCATAACAATGTCAAATGACCAACCGTGTCTTTATGTAGTTTTTTTGCCCACTCTATAATGCCCGACTTTTTAACCGTCCCTTTGAAGTCGTCCATAGCAATATCCTGGCATTATATCGCCCTTTAAATCATCATCATTAGCCCATATACGTCCCACTGCTGGGCACAGGCCTCCTCTACAACTGAGAGGGTTTAGGCGTTAGCCCACCACGCTGACCTAGTGCGGGTTGGCGGACTACACACCTAAGAAGTTCCTAAGAAATTTTTAGGTGTGAAGGTTTCATCGCGATGTTTTCCTTCACAGTTAAAGTACGTGATAATTCATTGTGAATACACATATAACTTCGAAAAGTCAGAGGTGTGTGCCTGGGGTTTGAACCCACGACCGTCGAGATTTTCGACCGCGTGCCTAAACCTCGAGACCATCACGACTTCATATGATTCATATGAAGGGGATCACATAAAACATCACATAAAAACGAGACCCCAAGACCGCACAGCACATACTTGCGATTGGAGGCAGTGGAGTAATACTGAACTCTATGAACTTACCAATCACAACACATCCTGAGATGAAAATCCATAACGTGTTCACAAACATGGTGACAATATCACTGTACGGCCGGGTGTACTGTCCACAGCCTGCGACGCCTCATTTGTGGGACACGCACACACATACATCACTTCACATACACATATTATGTATTAGCACTTTATCTTGCTCACTGACACCCAAATGCGATCTGGAACAAAAGAAAATAAAAAATTAAAGTCGTTGTTGTGTTACGTATTTAATTTCAGGTTAGGAAAAGGAGCAGGGCCCGAGGAAATAACCTGTCATTTAAAACTCCGGGGCGTTTTTATAAAACGTCATTTAATCAATGTTAAATATAAGTTTCCTAACAAATATGCACAAAACGTATATGTATGTACCAATGGCGGTACTTCCATAGAAGCCCAAAAGCCCAGCTTGCCTTACAAAATTCCCAATAATAATCTTAAAGCTTTAAATGTTTATTTGACAAAAGCAATTTGACATATAAATGAGTATATCCTGACCCCACATTAAACAATTATAAACTAGACATTATACAATTAACGTGTAACGCTTTTGGGCTTCTATGGAAGTACCGCCACTGGTACGTACATAGAAGATTTTAAATTAAACTTTTGATCTTTACATTTCGAATAATCACATTGTATTTCTAAGACCGATTATTTCTTGTTTAAGACCGAAGCATGTTTATAATGCTATACATCGAGATATGTCATTAAAAATTACTCTACATTACTCATCGGCTTGATAACCAAATCCAGGTGTCAAACTATACAAAATTAATTCGCTTCGCTGAGCGAATTTAAAAAAAAAAGTACCCATGTCAATTCACGAAGTACCATCTATATCCATACTACAACACAACTAAGAGTTATTTAGTATTTTGTTGTGTTAAAGCGAAGAAATTAACATAAAATATTCACGAAAACATCAGCTTTACGGTTTTTAAATATTCAACACAAAGAACAATAACATAACCGTTTGAAAACTGCTTCAATGTCTGATAAATTTCAAAAGAATGCCATTTTTTGTTTCGCAAAAAATCTTTGTTGAAGACTTTTTTAAAGCATTACTTATAAATCTGTTTAAAATGACCTTAGAGAAAATTAATCATAACAGTGCGTGATGGTTGCGAGAATAAGGCAGATGTGAGACATGATCTCGTCTGTCGCTGGTTGTAATCGTTTAGAAGTTATTTATATACTCTCCTTGTAGCGGTGAATTGAAACATCGTGAAAAAAAAAACAGTTGAAAAGTTCTAAGGAATTTTTGTGAAGCACGCCACTCTGCAATAGTATAGCCTTAGAACTAGAGGAGGCTGTTTCTCATATATTTTTTTATCTTTGAACAAATTATAACAATTAATAACACATTAATTTAAAAAATATTTGCAAAGAGCTAATAAATCAAAGACTTCGAATTCTCCAAGTTAATGAACACGCTTCGGTAATTGCCAGCGCGTGTGAATGTAGAATTGAAGGTACTTCAAACTTTTCAGAGCAAATAATTCGTAATTATATAGAGCAGTTGAGTTCGTTGAAAGAATGTTCGAGATTTTTGTTGAGGACTCGCGACGATAAGAGTACATTATCGACTATGAATGATTGCGAACTTAATAGTCAATGTTACACAAACTAGGATTTACCATTCCACGTAGTGGTTGAAAAGTCCAGTATCCCTTACAATTTTGTCTCTAATCAAATGTTCTACGAGTATGTATTAACTGTAGTAAGTCTCTGTGGAATTAAAACTAGTTAGTATATCAAGCTGGAAACGAATCAATTAAGATCTATCTGTCGTATAGCCTATTTAGTTGGTTAAAGTTCCTGTATCCAGAACAGTAAATTAAATTGTTGCTAATTAATTATTTTCTTGATACAATTTTTATTTTTATTATTACTAGTAATTCTAGTTTAGAAACTTGTATTGGTCAGCGACCCATAAATATTTTTTTTAGTTATTTGGGAACTATTTTTATTACATTTATTCAGCACGCTAACAAATTAATAAATACGAGGATAATCAAAAAAATAAAATTGCGATAAAGAGAAAAAGTGCGATTTACAGATAGTTATATTTCACTCGGCATATAATAAAAAAACAAATAATTCCTCAATAGCGTAAATGCTGACGTATTTCCATCTGCGATTCGAAGAAGTGCAAAATCGTTTACCATCTCAAACACCGTAATGGAATCAAGGACGTCCTCTTACTACAATTCGATTAAGTCTGTTGACGATTTCTTTAATAGTGTCTGACGCATACTGGGGTTTTACGTGTTGCAGGTAAATGGAACCGGAGGTTGGTCTTCTTTGGGCATTCTTATCTTTTATAATTAATTATACATTAGTATCTTAATAGGCTATTCAAGACATTACTTAGACGTACAAATTTTGTAGGATCTGTCAATACTTGAGAATACTTACGGTTTTAACAATCATTTTAATTATCATTGCGGATAAATTTATGTAAATATTTTTTTTAAGTTTATTTTTTCCTTCTTTCATATTTTTAGGAACACTATCAACTATAGTAAGATTACAGCAGAAGTAGAAGAGATTTATTTTTGTTACTGATCGAATAATTTAGCTAGTAATATTGGCTATATTAATAACCTTCAATCTCATACGAAAATAATAGCTTTATTTATCTGAAAGGCGAGAATCAAATACATTTTAATACCTTGTATCAGTAGCTCTTGCAAGAATATTTATAGATAATTGAAATCGTATCATACAAGAGTCGTACATCTCATACCTCATAAATTGTACGTCATAAAGTAGCACTGCGACCCGGATTCTAATAAATCCACATACGTAGTGACGTCACGAATTGAATTTGTGGATTTCAACAATCGAATATATTTGTTTTGCTATGTAAATGAAGTGGTTGCGTTTGGCATTACAAATATGCTGGAAATTGGTTCCGTCGTTGGCATTTTTCGCACGGATGTCATTTCACGTGTTTCGTGGAAAGGATAAACAGATTTAGGATACACATCATCCCGATTGATGTTTTTTTTTTTTTTTTTTTTTTTTTTTATTCTGGCACGGCAAAGTGACCCCATTGCACCTGATGGTAAGCGCAATGGAGTCCAGAAAAAGTGCCGACCAACGAGAGATGATGGTCTCCCGTTGGTCGACACAATCATGCCGGCCGAATACCTCTTCACCTTATTGTGAAGAAGTTTGGGGGACGAATCATGGCGATCAAAGGACCGACCGCGACAAACCGGCCAAAAAAATTGCCGGCACGGTCATCCTTTCACCATGATTGAAGCCCCCCCGAAAACCGGATATACACTGGCTGATCCCGGAACGCGGCACACTTGCATGTGCCACTATGGCGGGTTTTACGCCCTGTGTACGGTGGTCGCCATCCGGGCGGATACGAATATCCTACCACCAGCAACGACGATACGATTATTATATATTGTTACGATTTGATTACGCATGGTGATTTAGAATGAATATGTACACATGTCACAATGTACTGCTTACTTTGATATAACAAAATACTTGTTGAATGCATTTAATTTAACGTCACGTGTTTCCTCTAAAGGAAAGGTAGACAAAGGTCTCCATATTCGCCAGCTATGTTCATATAACGTAAATTTCAGAAAACAGGAAAATGTTTAACATAATGCAGATGGTGCTTAATATTTAATAGCACCATACGTTATTTAAAAAGCATTAAAAATCCAGTTAACTCAAATGAACATTGACATGACAAAGTCAATCACATCTGTATTGCAAGATGTTAGGAATTCATTATTAATATATTCGCTGGGTATTTCGTAAAGCGTGGGACGCGTATAAACATGTTTGTATCACTTTGACAGTCTGTCTCTATACTCGAAACACATACTTCCCGCCCACAGAATTATTGGCAAACGTTAGTGTGGTGATTCACATTGTCAATCCAATGTTGGCTTTAGTTTTATGATGCCAGCAGACAGTTCAAACGAGGCTCTAGAATAAATATAAAGTTTTATATTTTTCAGCAAAGTACGTTTTAAGCCGGCTAGTTATATACATACATACATAAACTCACGCCTGTATTCCCCGAAAGGGTAGGCAGAGGTGCATTTCTGCACCCACATTTCGTCAGGTTTTGTATCAGTCCCACGTAATAGGGGGCGAGCTTATTGCCGTTTTTCGGGCACAATTCCAGACTCCGACCTGCTACTGAGAATTTCCTAATTGAAAAACCCAATAACACTTTGCCCGACCCGGGAATCGGACCCAGGACCTCTAGATCGTACGGCACATACCGCGAGCCCACGAGGCAGTCGAAATTAAATGATCGTTTATTAATCATGTAGGCAATATAGCACTTATGACGCGTCAATACTTGTTAATAAAAAATAAAACGAAAACAAAATTAATTCCACGTTTCATTGCAATTGATTGCACAATATTTTTTTATGTAAATGGCACGGCAAATGGTAACATAACGTGTTATAAACTTAAATAACTGACGAAACTTGTGTGTAGAAATGCATCTCTGACTCCATAAGGCTTGAGTAAGCATGTTTGAGTTTGTATGAAAAAAAATTTTAATATCAAACCCCGCCCACATTATTGCCGATCCATTGTTTACAGACTAAACTGGCAAGACAATTAAGTATGAATGACGTCAGTGAAAAATGTCACTGACCTTGCACCACAGATCTTGATAAGTCTGTGTATCTCATTTGTTTTGTCTGTTATTATCTACACAAATATACAGGTAAAGCTCAACAGCTTGTTTGTTTGAACACGCTAATCCCAGGAACTAATGATTCGAATAGAAAAAAAATTAGTGTTGAATAGTCAATTTATTGAGGATTGTATAAAGACTGTGATTGAAACTTAAGACAGGCAATAACCAAGGTGATTACGAATACCGCAACATTAAAAAAAAAACGACAAAAAAATAAAAAAAATACGTTTTTCTTACAACCACGAGTATTAAATGTATGTAGGTAGTTGTTAGGAAAACATTTTTTTTTAATGTCGGGATTTTTTTAATACACATGTCTTTAACCCTGTATTTACGCTAGGACCAATAAAAGCGGAAAAGTAATAATATTATAAATGTGTCGAAAACGGAAAAAGTCTTTTTGAATTCCAGTTTTGCATACGTAGTTGCGGACAACAGTTAGTTATATCTATGATTCATACACTTTGCATTAAAGATTGCGTAAAGAATTAAACAGGCATGCCGGGTTTATTGAGGCGTAAATAAGTTCCTTATTGCTTTTAATTAATTGAAACCTTCTTTAGTTACATTTAGAGTTGATGTAGAATGAAGAGTACGGTGGTTTTTATTTATACCACAGGTTTTTGACTGAGAATGTAAAAATTAAAATAAAATAAAATAAAATAAAAATAAATACACCCAACAGTCACATACATAGTTCTTACCCCACACTAGGATACAAGTCCTGTGTCGTGGGTATCAGAAACTACGAGACTTTTCGGTCTCACAAACACCCAGACCCGAAACAAATATTTGTGGATCACACAAACATTTGTCTCGGTGCGGGGATCGAACCCGCAGCCTCTCGTTTCGCAAGCTGGTATCTAGCCAACTGCGCCACGGGGCTGTCAAAATATAATACATACAACTGTTGGACTGCCTTCTGACCTCGCGGCATATGTGTAATGTGCATTGTACGATCTAGAGAACCCGAATTCGATTCCCAGATTGGGTGTTATTGGTTTTTTATTAGAAAACAGTAGCAGCACATAGGCTAAAAATGGCCTGTAAAACCATTTGGTTTTAATTAATTGCCTTCTCTATTTTTAACTTGCACTACAGCCGACAAAGTGTAGGTGCAGATATGCACCTCTGTCTGGTCTTGCGGGGATATTTCCATGTCTATTTTAAAGTACCCGAAATAGTTGTAACCTTCGTACCAAATTTCTTCTTCTTCCCAAAAAGGATCAAATAATGTATGGAGAAGAAACCACGTGAGCCGGAAAACGGTTTCGCAACACACCGAGTGTATACTCAGCCAATTACCACTCACTTAAACGTTTATATTACACTGACATAAATACATAAACTCACGCCTATTCCCCGAAGGGGTAGGCAGAGGTGCATTTCTGCACCCGCATTTCGCCAGGTATGTAGCAGTCCCACGTAATAGGGGGCGAGCCTATTGCCGTTTTTTGGGCAAATTTCCAGACTCTGTGCTGCTACTTAGAATTTCCTAATTGAAAAACCCAATAACACTTTGCCCGTGATTGCACAGGACATACGTGAACCGTTAGATCACGAGGCAGTTAAATATAACTGGTCACAAATTGTTCGAATCAAAACAGCGATAAGCAGCAAAACTATATTCCACATATAAATGCCGAAACGAATATTTACGACTTTACGAGAAGCAAAAATATTTTGACATTCAGTTCTATTTCCTGCGAGTGTTGCCGGCGGTGATCCAGTGCCGTGGAAATTGAATTCAAAATTTGCATTCGTGGTTCCATTGTCAAATTGCTATAACAAATTATTTGACAAGAAAACCAGTGCCGTTAACATTACTATTTTTTGTTTGTAAATAGAAGTGAATATTTTTCTAGGTGATTTACAAACAGGGTCTATGGATAATACTTTCTGAGACATTAGCGAAATTTTTAATAACGGTGTATAAATTGTGAAAGAAAACGTTAGGAAACCTGCACACCTAAAAAATCTTAGGAATGTCTTAGGTGTGTAGTCCGCCAACCCGCACTAGGCCAGCGTGGTGGACTAAGGCCTCCCCTCTTAACTATAGAGGAGGCCCGTGCTTAGCAGTGGGGCTTATATAGGCTAATGACGTAGCGAATTTGGTTTTCTAAAGACACATACGCTCAAAAAGATATGTTATATTTTGTACCTCTAATGATTTGCTAATGTGCACTCCAGTCATTGTGATGTACTTTGCTCTATATTACCTAAGGCATAAATAACTTAATACCCACTTGTAAATTACTTAAGCTGTTTTATTTCATTGAATTATTTTGAGAAATCTAGCGAAAAACAATTTTCTCACCTCAATTTATTTTTAATCATTACTACTCATCTAGATCTCTTAAAAGCCAGTATAGAAAAACCTCTAGCGGTTCACAAACGAGGCTTAAAAACTCATTAGCAATTCAATCCCAAACCCAAATTAGACAACAGATAAACACGTAATTTCTCGCAGTAAATAACTTTTAAAGATTAAAGCCCTTTAATTTGGCGTCAAACATAATTACGACTGCCACCTCGATAATTTATTTGAATAAACTTTAATACTTTTAACACCTTTATTACTTTCGACGATATTTATTCACGTGGTTTTTGATTTTTTACTTAAAATATTTGTGAACTAGTTGGATTAGCTTATTCCATTTTTTGTTTGAAGTTTTCATTCATTACAAATGTTCATTTCGAAATCGAATCGGATTTTATTATATATTAATTATTTTTTTAATAAGTTCTACCAGGGAGTTCTTTCTCCCTGTCGTAAAATTGGGTCTAAGACCAAGCTTATTTTTTTAAATAAACAACATAAAAAATAATTGCAAATTAATAATTAAATTTAGCGATTTATTTTCCCTACAACCAAAAAATATTCGAGTTTCGAACCAACTAAAAATTACAATTCAATTCTACCAAATATGTTCGCTTGTTTTAAATTTAAAAAATGCAAAATTTCAATGAACAAAGTAGCAACGAGGCAGGTGAGCGCCCGCGGTCCACTTGACCATCGACGCGGTAGAGCGGAGCAGAGCGTCCATAGCGCACTGCTTTCTCTATTGACGGATCGGCCAGCTCTGAATGCAAACTGGCAATTACCTACTTACTGGCAATTATATAGCTATCTCCACCGCGAGTATGCATTAGCGTTGATCGCTGACTTGAGTTTTTTGCTTAATATCGTCATGTTGGCACTACACTTGTATATTGACATTACCTAAATGAGCTTACTTATTAAAGTTGGTAAGATCAAAATGCCTTTTCAATATTTTATGCAGTAATTGCTGACGATTTTTATAAGAACATTATTTAATATGGATCGTGATTTGTGTCAAGCACGGCAAAGCGTAGGAAAGGGAAAAAAAGTCATAGGAAATCATCAATAACCATACAGGATTAATTCATTCAATCCATTTATATAGGATAAACCTATTATACATAATATAAACAGTACTATTTACACCCTGTATTTAGTTGTCACTTTGCCGGGACAATATAAAAGTTTAGGAAAAAAATACACATGCTCTACAGGTGTTTTCTCTTACTCTTTTGAGAAATATGGACATGATGGATGATATGGCAAAAAAAGTTAAACTTCAGTAACATTTATTAAAAAGGTATATAGGATTCCCTGATAAAACAAAATTAGTTATTTGATAAACCAAAAATAATTTCATTAATGATTTTTTCATAAGAACTACGCCATGCTTCCTATTCGATAATAAAACAATTGCATCTTCGTTGAAAGGTAAATTTAATAAGTTTCTCCGTTTATAAAATAAACTCTAAACTTAAAGACTGCCTCGTGGTCTCGCAGTACAAGTATGTGCCGTGCGATCTAGAGGTCCTGGGTTCGATTCCCGGGTCGGGCAAAGTGGTATTGGGTTTTTCCATTAGGAAATTCTCAGTAACAGCACGGAGTCTGGAAATGTGCCCGAAAAACGGCAATAGGCTCGCCCCCTATTACGTGGGACTGATACATACCTGGCGAAATGTGGGTGCAGAAATGTACCTCTGCCTACCCTGAATGCAGGCGTGAGTTTATGTATGTATGTCTAAACTTAACTCTAAAGCTATTTGGTAACTTAATATGATAATAAAACATTGACTTTCTTTTGAATCATAACAAATAAGCAAATAAACAACAGCAACGGAAAATTTAATTTAAAACTGGAGATAAATTATTCAGTTATCTTAGAAAGTTGAAAAATATCTACAGAAACCAGTTACGATTCATAATAATCAAATAAATAATTAATACCTCGATGCTAATTCTACAACCATGTTGTCAGAAGGTGAGTTAATGATTAACATTACTATAACAAACGCACGAAACATTGGTACGGTTATATTTAAACAAAACTATACAACAAATGAGAGCAAAAAATCTCATAAATAAACCACGCAGAGAACAAACTAAAAGGCGTGCGAAAAATGATGCAATGACTCATGCAAACAGTCAAACCAGATACATTTTAAACGAAATCAATAAACAAAAAGAAACCAGTTGTAATACGAAATGTAGCAACAGATGCTAGTAAACGTGAAAACGGAGTCATTAAAGGCAAATTGAATGAAGACAATAAAGTTTTTTGTAGTGCTCACGTCACACGCAAGCACGCAGGTGAAGAAACAGCTAGCAAGGATACAATTGCTTGATGACGTCTAATAATAATTATTGCAAAAAATATAGGAACGCGTAAAATGATTCTACTGGTAAATGGATGTTTACACAGTAACAGTTTGTTTTAATCGTTTTGTGTGTATTACAAGTTGTGGAATATTTCAAAGAGCTGTTTCATTCCGTATGTCAATGTTTTATTACTGAATAATTGACTTTCTACCCAGAAAAAAATGTAAACAATTACGTTATTTTAATCATACATAAACTACCGGAAGGGAAGGAAAAGTGGTATGCCAACATCCACGTTTCGCAATCTGTATTTTTACATTTCCAGGCTCCGTGCTGCTACTGATAATTGTCTCTTGGAATGACCCAATAACACTTTTCCCTGAGACCCAGAAACTCACGATGACTGCACATTTATATCGCGGTACTAGCAAAGCAGACAAAGTTTAATGAGACAATGTATAAACCATGACAAATTAAATCCCATTTTATTTATTTTTACAGTTGAGTTGGAGTTTCCAAGTTTTGATAAAAAAAGGAAAAAATCTGTATTTTCAAATGAATTTTAACGAAAATATCTGTAATAATAAAGCAATTGCTTTAAGCAGGCACACCAACAGTAATAATACTTATTTTAAGACCTTCAGAACATCATAAAATACTTAATAGAGTAAGTCTGCATCGTCCATTCATATTCTGAGTGTAATTATTGGACGCACCGAGGCACTTGCGAATGCCTAGCAATAAGCAAGTATAATCATCATTATCTTTTTTATTAACTCTACATAATGCACATTTCTGAAATATTATTTCCCTCATTTACTGTAAATTCATACGTAAAAGCATTGAAGTCTCGATGGAAAAGTCTTTATAATTAATGCCGTATGTTTCTAAAGGTTCTCTCGACTTCGGCCATATATTAAAATTGTTGATCGGATTGTTTCACACCCGTTTCGAAAATAACATTTTAAATGCAATTTTCGTACACTTGTTTTGTTTCCAACAAATTTTGAATAAAATTATGCGTGAATAACAGATATTTATTTGATAACCTGCGTATTAGATTTAAAAAAGCCCCAGCAGTTTCTGATAAAAGTAACTAAACATGTGGTATAGTGTAATGTTAACATACTGTATCAATCTGATTAGTATATTTATATGCGAGCGCGAAAATATTTCTATCAGCAGTAACATGTCTTACTGATAATCCTGATAGACAGATAGATAGAAATTATTGTCAATGAAGCTATCCGTTTTAATTTAATAAATATGGTAATTAATTCTCCTATAAAATTGCTGATGGAATCGCCTTTGAAGGCTTGTTCGCCTTGTTACTGAACTAGGATTTCTCCCATTATAGAAATACACCTCTGAATAGATATTCGGAGATACCGGCGTGAAGCTATGGGTATAAAATGCGATTACTCAGATTGTCTCAATCTTAGAATTCGACATTTACAAGCGACATTTTAAATACACAATAAAGAAATGAATCCTTATGTTTCTTCAAAATTAATACACTAAAGAAATAATCGAATCTGATTGTAATATGGGATTGATAAATAAATGCACCTCTGCTAAATTCTATATTTCAAATTTTGCAACGTAAACAGTAACAAAAATAATAAGGAAATATAAGCTATATTTCCAACCTTATTGTACCGCAATGTATCTTTTCTAACACTATAGTGTTCTTCTATGTGATTTGACGGTTATTCCACAACCATTTGGAAGATCGTAAAATGTTTACGCTCCGTGCTCTTCACTCAAAGTCAAGACCTGAATCCCTATAAATATCTCTTGTTCTTTAGAATTCATTTTGTTGTATTAACTTCAGAGCTTGCCAAGTCTCCCAATCGGAACCAGTTCCACATAAAATTTTATATCTGACATAAAATTTTGTGAAACCAAACGCCGGGGTTACGTGTCGCCGTATATTCTATCATTAAATACAAATTCAGCCGACGGAGTAAAATTCCTCTGAATGAAATATTTTAGACGAGAATTTCTGCATCATTAATCACACAAACTAATTCACAATTTATTCTTCTTCATGTCCTCATTCCACTAATCTAAAAGTCTACAGATCAGCCCACAAGCATCTTATTCAGAAGTAGCCTCATCTATAGTTGATATGGGATAAATATTCTTTAAAATTTAAATGGCCTTATTATTCATAATCATATACATACTCGTACTTAGTCATGTTGTTTAAGTTGCTAATGATTTAGCATGAAAATAATTCTTTTAAGGACTGGTTGTTTGTTAGTAAATTAAATTGAAGAATATAATTGGGGTTGCACATTCGAAGTTTGGACCATTTTGGATTCTATTTGATTTTATGCTGGAATTTAGAGAAGTCACGGCTGGAGAATTTTTGTAAAGAAATGACAGTTTTTCATTATTCATCATGACCCAATTCCAAACTCCACGCAAACGAAGTCACAGGCAGATACTAGTAATGTATAAACTTTACGACCCCTCGTTAACTTTCTTCGCGTGCACAAGCAATCACGACAATTACACGCACAGCAGTTAACATTCCACGGGTTTCTATAATAGCTTCCCAAGTCTCGTGAAAAAGTTTGTTATTTGACGAAGGTCTGATGTTGCATTCATTTGTTTCCGTGTTTGCGTGCTGCTGTGACCTGGTGGTACCCTTTTCAAACCTTTATTCACATCACGCCCGGAGCAGTAGGGCACTATGGAGTTTTTAGAATTGCGTCTTCGGCTTCTTATGAAATGTGGTCGTGAATGTGTGTTTTCTAAATTAAATTGTACTTACTATAAATGTTAGAATTGTTTAGTTTGGAACAGTATTTCCAGCATTTTTATTGTTGCTGAATGTCATTTCTCATAAATTCCGTTTTACTATTGTTCATTTAAGTGGCGTTAAATAAAATAGCGATTTCGACACTTTAAGTTTATATGTTATGCATAGCATTTTTAGCTATAAATTTCAAAACAAGATTTACACGTTTTCATATCGATACATTTTTATCTTATGCGTTGTCTAGAACAACAGCATTCTTGAACTGTGAAATTCTACAGCATTTGAAACGTAAATTTCTTGTTTTACAACAATTCAGAATGTATAGAAAATTCATGATTAAATTATCAACATAGCTTTTATTATACGTCTAAGCGATAAATCTATAGTTCTAAATATGGTATTATCAGTAATTAAAATCGTGATGATAGCAAGAAATTAATAAATTACTCCGTATTGTCCAAAGATCTTAAATTTCAAGTTTTTTTTTTTTTTTTAGTACGAAACAAATTAGGCAAACATATGTAGTAGAAGCTTTGACTTAAATAATTTTTATAATAGACTAGTATCACTTACACGTGTTATTGTAATTTTAGTACATCATATTAGGTATAATCAATTGTTTTCGCTTAGAACACCTACATAAAAAACTACTGCCTGCCTCGTGGTCTCGCGGTACAAGTATGTGCCGTGCGATCTAGAGGTCCTGGGTTCGATTCCCGGGTAGGGCAAAGTGTTATTGGGTTTTCCCATTAGGAAATTCTCGGTAACAGCACGGACTCTGAAAATGTGCCCGAAAAACGGCAATAGGCTCGCCACCTATTACGTGGGGCTGATACATACTTGGCGAAATGTGTGTGTAGAACCTCTGCCTGCCCTTTGGGGAATACAGGCGTGAGTTTATTATATGTATGTATGTATGTATAAAAAACTGAAACAATATATTTGCAGTAATAATCTTGAATTTAACACCAATGCTATTTATCAAAGGCTTAGCATTTTGAAACTCAAATTCTTAATCACATTCTGTGAATTTAATACAAGATATTTTAAAGAAAGATATATGAAAATTTAATACTCTAAAAGGGCGCTACGATCTGATAAACTTGTCCATTTTGTTCCCATGACAATTAGTACCTATGAGTCATTCCTAAGTCGTGATATTTCGTGATTTAATAGCGTGATATCGTTATATCTTCCTGGAGCAAATATTACGCGTTGTTAAACGCTTTGTCTTCTTTATTAACGATGTGTATCTTCAACTGTAATTATGAAATGAATGCTTATTCATTTACATTTAGTTATTTGGAGTGGAAATTTTTAATTAACACGCAACTACCGTTGTGCAAAAAATTCTATTAATTTTGTCAAAAATATTATCATCATCACGTTGTTTTGCAGTTTTTTAGAAAATTATCGGTTGCACCTAAAATTACATTAAACTAGAAAAACATTAATTTACTAACTCACACTTTGCTCGTATTTTATACTTTGCTGTATATGACACGCATAAAAATCCCAATTAACTGCTCTCTCATTTGAAAAATCCGGTTTGTTGACAAAATTCGCGTGTCGTGACGTCATTTCAAGCCAAATGTTAACACTTGAATGACGTGAACGTTTCATGTGGTATCAAAGATTTCGTACAAAAAAACTATGGGAAACTGTGAAAGCACTGACGTAACGTGCGTAGAGAAAGTGTACGTAGGAAAGCAACTAAATGATACGTCACTCGACACCCATTCATTAGGCAATCTAGAAAGTTTATTTATCAAAGCGTGTATTATGGCCGATGCACCAGCTTTGATTTATGATTTTTATTACATAATAAAACAATATGTACCTTAATATTCATAATTTTTCACGAATAAAAATCCTTTGGTAAATCACTGATTTAAACGTCACTGATTATCGCTCAATTGAATGAAGAAACTTTTGAAAAAATCCAAGATGGCGTAACGGACGGCGCATGCGCGCCGGATCTCGCGGTCGACTGCGCGCACGCATTGGGCACGGCAATGACATCCAGCCCCACTACCCATAAACTGCCAGTTTCATTCTAAACTTTATTGCAAATGTGTAAGATTTAAGACCGAATGGCAAAGGCTTCGTTTCGGCTCATGAATTAACAAGTAGATGTCGTATCGGGGAAAACACAAGATCATTGGATCACGTCGAAATTCATTCTTCAAACAAAATGTTGTAATGTCTTGAGGTACCAATTTTAAATGTCATTAGTATATCTGGCCGATTCAACATCTATATATAGAAATTTGTCCAATAAATCAATACCATTAAAAGTTTGACGTACTCAAAGTTAAAAAATATAACTACCTATGATGCAAGAGAACTATCATAATTTTTTTTTATGAATTATATAAATATACGAACAAGAAAATGTTGTTTTATGCGTTAATTATGAATTGAATTAAAGTGAAAAGGTCGTTATAATCGTAGGCCTTAACATTTTTATGATTATTACTCATTGCATTGGAATGTCATACAAAGTACCATAGCATAGTCGATGCGAATCCGTTAGTTACTACCAATATTTAATTATGTTTACTTGAGTAGCAAATATTAGTGAATACTTTTCTCTTCAATATTCTAGTGAAAGCATCAAGTTAAGCGATATTTGTCTATTATAAAGAGTATGACTGCCTCGTGGTCTCGCGGTACAAGTATGTGCCGTGCGATCTAGAGGTCCGGGGTTCGATTCCCGGGTCGGGCAAAGTGTTATTGGGTTTTTCCATCAGGAAATTCTCAGTAACAGCACGGAGTCTGGAAGTGTGCTCGAAAAGCGGCAATAGGCTCGCCCCCTATTACGTGGGACTGATACATACCTGGCGAAATGTGGGTGCAGAAATGCACCTCTGCCTACCCCTTCGGGGAATACAGGCGTGAGTTTATGTATGTATGTATGTATAAAGAGTATATTGACAGCCCCGTGGCGCAGTTGGCTAGATACCAGCTTGCGAAACGAGAGGCCGCAGGCTCGATCCCCGCAACGAGACAAATGTTTGTGTGATCCACAAATATTTGTTTAGGGTCTGGGTGTTTGTGAGACCGAAAAGTCTCTCGTAGTTTTTGATACCCACGACACAGGACTTATATCCCTAGAGTAGGGTCAGAACTATGTATGTGACTGTCGAGGGTAATTATTATAAAGAGTAAATAATAATATTATAAAAAAATTAAATATTAAAGTTATTATTCAATTTTGTTCAATATTGGTGACATACAGTTACTAGCTTTTTTAAGGCATACATCTAGACTTTGTGCTGCTATTGAGTATATCCTAATGCAAAAACCCAATAACACGGCCATCTTGGAATCGAAGTCTAAATCGTACGGCACACACGTGCCATGAAACCAAAGAGTTTTAAACATAGTATGAAAACATCTTAAGGATGTTATTTATCCTTATACTAAAATTCTTTATAAAAATACATAGTATGTACATAAAAATATAAGTACCTATATGTGAGTATACAAATGACATAATTTTATAGTCGTGTTCCTTTGACAAATAATTCCATTAGCGAATACTTATTAACGCGTCGAAACAGGTTTTTACTCTCATTCAAGCATCTTCAACTCAAAGCTAATTATCGACTCTCGTATATTGCACTGTGGCTGATAATAATATTATTCTCATATTATCTGGAGGTCGCTCAGTTATGCCAAGTATGTTTGTGAGAAAAAAAAATAAAACCTATTCACATTAATCAGCATAGTTTAAGTAACTTATTGTTCTCGTTTTCTTATTCTGCTTGTATATAATTAGGTGTCATTGTAAGGAAAAAAGTCGGCTGATATTATGTGTAATGTTGTTCTTTCTATTTCTTATTATTGCTTATCTCCGTGTCCAAGTAGATTAGAAATTTGAAATTAAATTATCTGATTTTTTGTGACAGAGGTCAGTTTTTGATGCTCCGAAACAAGATTTACATTTTAGTCTGGAATTAGAGTGACGTTAGTCATTTATATAGGTATGTTTTTATTTCTTCTTGTACATCAGGATTTTATGCAATAAATAATAGTTTAAATTAATGTATGTACGGCTATGTGACCACTCGGATCTAATGATGATTTCAATTTGATCGATACGGTGCTTTTCACACTCACACACTCTCACACTGACATTTCAACTCAAAGTATAATAAAACCCATATGGCATGGTCCATGTCTATTTACACTATCGCCAACGAGACAATATTTCAACACTTTAAACTTTTCAAAGGACATTTTGTCCAGTCAAGCAGACAGCTCCTATTTTCCATTACCGTTTGAAGTGAAGCAGGAAGTCATCTAGTAGATTTCCCCCAGGATATAACTGGAATAAAGATAAAAGTGTCGAACGGACGTCGCAAGCCAGGCGATCAAATAGAAGCCGAGTAATAGCCGATATTCTTTAAGGCTATGAGACATTGCGTGAAGCTCGTTCCTTCGTATTTTTTGTTTTTTTTTTTTAGAATCATGAAATATAACTGCAACCAGTTCTTGAACATCTAATTCGCTCAACCGATTTTGGTTACGACCTACTTCTGTGCACGGGCCTCCTCTACAACTGAGAAGGTTTAGGCGTATCAATATGACATTATTTTATTTTTCTTAGTAGGCACTAAATTTAAAGCTTCTTAATTGAAAACATACTTATAAATATTGGACTAAGACCTAAACCCTAAGTTGTAGAGGAGGCCCGTGCCCAGCAGTGGGACGTATATGGGCTGATGATGAATTGAAAACATAGATTGTGAATACATATTATTATGATTCTAAGGAAATTCGAACAGAAGTGACTTTTTTAAAGGAAAATACTTTACACGTTTTTACAATTTCATTAATGACATTTGTGGTGACAATGCAGGTTACAATTTACAATAATAGAGCAATAACAAACAGAACTACCATTATTCCAACCAACGACAATTGTGTCCGACTGGCGCGACGGATGGAGCGCACCCAAAGGAGGTCCGCCAACACTCGACACCGGCCTATATAGGGTTACTCCTCCACTACCCTTATGTATTCTAACAGTATATAAATTAATAAAAATAAATTCGCATGACGACGAAATTTTATAAAATTAAACAAACGCGACGCTGGACAATAAAAATAAATGACTTGTGTGTGTAAGTTTTTACTCTTATTACGAACATAAGCCCGATGGCAACGCGGGACGTAAATTTCTCAAAGTCTTTTATTACATGTGGTTTGATATTTGTCAATATAAAAAGAAAGATTTGTGGGAGTTTTAAAGTAAGTTATATGAGTCCTTAAAAACCGCTACATTTATTTGAAAAGTTTTAAGCTCTGCATTGTGGCTTAAACGAGTGTGGATATAATATAATTTTTTGCCACATTCATCTTAGATTTAAACTTTTTTGGTGCGACTCAAGATCAATGTACCGTTTATAAGAACTTAGGTATTATTATTTCTACTGAAACACAAGTCTAGTGTAGATGTCAAAAGCTATGAGACTATTTAAGCCTCTATGAACTCTTATGAAGAGAAATTTGTGTAAATAAACCAACACACCCAATAGTCACATACATAGTTCTGACCCCTCATTAGGATACTACTCCTGTATCGTGGATATCATGTAAATTACAGGAGACTTTTCGATCTCTCAAACAAATATTTGTGGATCACACAAACATTTGTCTCAAAATTAACAATCAGTATAAATATTTGTACATTATTTCCTGCGTTAAAATACAAATAGTACTATTTTCCATATATAAGTAAGTAATAAATCTTTAACTTCTGACTTTTAATATTACTGTGCAAACCACTAAGGCTAGAGTGACGCTTTTGAATTTTATAAGAGGATTAACATGTGCAAGTTCCAGGAGATCAGCCTTTAAAAGGATCGCAAGCATCCAAGCGTATGCTGCTTGCAAATCTTCACGTTGTTATAAAATTACTTAAAATTTTGTAAGTTTTTCGAGAAATATTGTGGCAGTTTCAAAGTTTTGTTTACAATAATAATATTTTTTTAATCTTTTCTACAAATAATACCATATCAGCGGAGAATTAGAACCGATTTTATTGGCCGTCATAGACAAAATATTTTTTAAGGATTTATTTATTTATTTATTTACGTATATATAGAATTTATTTATGTATAGCGTTTCTTGCGCTTGTGCACGCCTTGATGGAACATAAGTTTTAGCAAGTAGTCGGCTGCCGATACGTGGGTATGGAATTGCTCATTAGCCTTATCATTTGGGTGTATAGGCAGTGGCGGTATTTCCATAGAAGCCCAAAAGCCGAGTTTGCCTTACAAAATTCCGAATAAAAATCAACTTTAAATCTATAATTAACAAAAGCAATTTCCCATTTAAATGAGAATATACTGACCCCGCAAGTACCACAATAAACAATTTTAAATTAAACTTTAAATATTAACATGTGTGTTATGTGCATCTATGAAAGTACCGCCACTGTGTACAGGCATCTCTGTCTATTTTTACGAAAAAAAAACAATAATTGCATAACATTCCGTCTTAAATTAACACACATCTTACTCTTCCACACGCCAAACAGAAGCAATAAAACCCACATACCAGGAAATCAGAGCAGTTGAAAAATGCGACGTAAATTGTGCTCACAACATTGACTGACAGCAAGCTCGGTGAGTTTTCCAAAAACGGCGGCGGACACGCATCGGGCACGCCGCGGCTACCGTTAGACGTCAGTGACCACGCACGTGCCAGCCTCGGCCTTCGATTAGACGACGCATGTATGGTAATGATACCCATTATCAGTTGTCAGTCATCCGGTACAGCGCTGATTACTTGTCAAGCTTTTTAATTTGGTCAGGTAAGTTGTTTTTTATTTTAATTCCCAGTTGGGAACGGGATTCCTCTTTTGTCAGGGGCAAGGCGTTAGAAAGGATGGTGGACATTTTTTATATTAATATTTAAATTTTATAGTAAATTATTATTAGTAAAAATAAAGTAGTGATGAGCTCGAGGTTTAGGCGCGCGGTCGAGAATCCCGGCGGTCGCGGGTTCACACCCAGGCACACAAGTATTCATAATGAATTATCACGTACTTTAACGGTGAAGGCAAACAACGTGAGGACACCTGCACAACTACAAGTTCTTAGGAATTTTTAGGTGTGTAGTCCGCCAACCCGCACTAGGGCAGTCTGGTGGACCAAGGCCTAAACCCTCTCAGTTGTAGATGAGGCCCGTGCCCAGCTGTGGGACGTATGGCTGATGATGATGATGATTATTAGTTATTCTACTCCTATGTTAGCGTTTTTAACATATAAACATATTTCTAGAAGCAGAAAAGAGTTACTCCGTGAATGGCAATAGCTTATCTCTTACCATGTATGTGACCTGATTTTATACTAAAATTTGTTTTTTTTTATAATTCTTCGCGGAGGAGTATGTCACTTACCATAGACTTTAAAATTTATAAAATTGATAGATAGATATATAAACACAATATTGTGCACCATTTAAACAAAGATATAATACAATGGACAACTTATAATAATATAGTGGACAATCGGCGGTCTTATCGCTCAAAGCGATCTCTTCCAGACAACCAGGCATGATGAAAATATTCAACGAGTGATCATGGAATTGTGGGGGTGTTCAAATGATGTATACCTGCATACATACATAAAACATATATACATGCCATATAATATTACATTACATAAAGTAATGGAAAGAGTGCAGAAATTGAAAACGATTCTTGAGATATATAGGAGTAGTGGGATTAAATAGAATATTATAAAGGAGGGAAAGAGTGTGATTAAATTGCAGTTATGTTTGACTATACCTGAAATATGTTTTTTATAAACCTGAAATAACTTGTACCTACGAAGATATAAAACGTTGGGCGCCAAATATTCAAAGTAAACATCTTTCATCAACTTACATTGTGTTTCCCTTAAACTCGGATTATTCCGTTCATAGTGATAAAATACGTTGGCTTTTGTTTAGAATTTACTGCGAGCTTAATTTTTGTCTTCAACTAATTGCGTGGGATGAGCACAATAAAGTATCTTAGTAGATGAAGGTGATAAAATGAGAACATATTTTACGCTTTATTGGTAGGTACTGTGACCACTCCTTTTGTTTTATATATCTAATTTAGTTTTGTTTTGTAATTAATCCCTAACTACATAATATGACTGACTCGCTAGTCTTGCGGCATATGTACGGGGTAGTACCGAATCGAAACGATAGTAATCAAGTGGCCCCGCATTCGATTCTCAGGTCAGGTACAATGTTCGGTTCCTCCATTAAGAAATTCTCAGTAGTCTGTAATTCCGATGAACAAAAAATTTTAACAAAACAAAAACCGCCTTCAAAAAAACCTATTCCAAAACAAATTAAAATGCACTAAAAAGTAAAAAAATAATTGCGTATCTTCTATTACATAATTATGATCAACTTACTATTTCTCTACATCAATATATAGGTACGATCTATGTGTTTACGACGCAAGAAGCTAGATAGGTTCTTCTATATCTATCCACTATCTATCCACTTCAAATCTAACTCAACACATACCTATGAATAACAAACAATGATTAAAATATTTTTTAATGTTCTCCTATGTAAAATTAAATGAAAAATATTAGACTACTTAAAAGCCAATCAAATTATTACGATAATATAATGTAGTTTTAATTATTGTTATTCCTGGAGGCGGTGTCAGCCAAGGTAGGATTCTCGTATTATTATTCATTATCATCAGCCCATATACGTCCCACTGCTGAGCACGGGCCTCCACTACAACTGTGATGCTAGGTATGCACATTGTAGTATTTCCTTGGCTGACACCGCCTCCAAAAATAACAATAATTAAAACTACATTATATTATCGTAATAATTTGATTGGCTTTTAAGTAGTCTAATATTTTTCATTTAATTTTACATAGGAGAACATTAAAAAATATTTTAATCATTGTTTGTTATTCATAGGTATGTGTTGAGTTAGATTTGAAGTGGATAGATAGTGGATAGATATAGAAGAACCTATCTAGCTTCTTGCGTCGTAAACACATAGATCGTACCTATATATTGATGTAGAGAAATAGTAAGTTGATTATAATTATGTAATAGAAGATACGCAATTATTTTTTTACTTTTTAGTGCATTTTAATTTGTTTTGGAATAGGTTTTTTTGAAGGCGGTTTTTGTTTTGTTAAAATTTTTGTTTATTTTTTAATTTTTAGTGAAGCCATACCCGGGATCGAACCTGCAACATCATGCGTTGCAAATCGGTTACTTTGCCACTCCGCTACCACCAGTCTATTATATGGTTATACAAAACAAAAACCGCCTTCAAAAAAACCTATTCCAAAACAAATTAAAATGCACTAAAAAGTAAAAAAATAATTGCGTTTCTTCTATTACTTAATTATAATCAACTTACTATTTCTCTACATCAATATATAGGTACGATCTATGTGTTTACGACGCAAGAAGCTAGGTAGGTTCTTCTATATCTATCCACTTCAAATCTAACTCAACACATACCTATGAATAACAAACAATGATTAAAATATTTTTTAATGTTCTCCTATGTAAAATTAAATGAAAAATATTAGACTACATAAAAGTCAATCAAATTATTACGATAATATAATGTAGTTTTAATTATTGTTATTCTTGGAGGCGGTGTCAGCCAAGGTAGGATTCTCGTATTATTATTCATCATCATCAGCCCATATACGTCCCACTGCTGAGCACGGGCCTCCACTACAACTGTGATGCTAGGTATGCACATTGTAGTATTTCCTTGGCTGACACCGCCTCCAAAAATAACAATAATTAAAACTACATTATATTATCGTAATAATTTGATTGACTTTTAAGTAGTCTAATATTTTTCATTTAATTTTACATAGGAGAACATTAAAAAATATTTTAATCATTGTTTGTTATTCATAGGTATGTGTTGAGTTAGATTTGAAGTGGATAGATATAGAAGAACCTACCTAGCTTCTTGCGTCGTAAACACATAGATCGTACCTATATATTGATGTAGAGAAATAGTAAGTTGATTATAATTAAGTAATAGAAGAAACGCAATTATTTTTTTACTTTTTAGTGCATTTTAATTTGTTTTGGAATAGGTTTTTTTGAAGGCGGTTTTTGTTTTGTTAAAATTTTTGTTTATTTTTTAATTTTTAGTGCAGCCACACCCGGGATCGAACCTGCAACATCATGCGTTGCAAATCGGTTACTTTGCCACTCCGCTACCACCAGTCTATTATATGGTTATAAAACTCATCAACAATACGCAAATGTTTCTACCACACACTCGGCTACCACCGCTTCACACATTTAATACACCTTAAGTAATGCAATTAGATCGTTTGCTTCATGTTGCAATGCAGCAACAAACGTAAGCGCATTACAATTTGATTCAAGACAGTTAGAAATTCGGCCACAAATCGCATCCATACTGTACGCCGTTAACGAGTTCCATTGACATTATATTATATTTGACTAGGACAATTACTTGACCATAAAGAGGTTACGGTAGGTGACTCAAATATCCGGATAGCCTATAAAGATTCGGCCGAGTATCGTTAGTTTTCTGCTAAGAATTGAAGAGTTCCGTTACTTTGTCATGGATCCCATAATTAGAACTTAACCAAACTCATTACTCATGAAATTACCCTAGAAGTACATTCTAACCAATAATAAAAAGGATTCATCAAAATCGGTTGGCATGATATTAAGTTATTCGTCGATTTGTCACGCACATTGGTGAAAATTTAAGATTTTTGTGGTTTTCTAATGGAAGCTATTGTCACAACTAGACCAAATTCAAATGGGACCAAACTGGAAGCACCAGCTTTCACTTAAAAAAAGAATCATCAAAATCGGTTGGCATGATATTGAGTTATTCGTCGATTTGTCACGCACATTGGTGAAAATTTAAGATTTTTGTGGTTTTCTAATGGAAGCTGTTATCACAACTGGACCAAATTTAAATGGGACCAATCTGGAAGCATCAGCTTTCAATTAAAAAAAGAATCATCAAAATCGGTCCACACAGTCAAAAGTTCTGAGGTAACAAACATAAAAAAAAAAAAAATAAAAAAAAAATACAGACGAATTGATAACCTCCTCCTTTTTTTGAAGTCGGTTAAAAACTCATCAACAATACGCAAATGTTTCTACCACACACTCGGCTACCACCGCTTCACACATTTAATACACCTTAAGTAATGCAATAAGATCGTTTGCTTCATGTTGCAATGCAGCAACAAACGTAAGCGCATTACAATTTGATTCAAGACAGTTAGAAATTCGGCCACAAATCGCATCCATACTGTATGCCGTTAATGAGTTCCATTGACGTTATATTCAGTGGCGGTACTTCCATAGAAGCCCAAAAGCGTTACACGTTAATTGTGTAATGTCTAGTTCATAATTGTTTATTGTGGGGTCATTTATATGACAAATTGCTTTTGTTAAAAAAAGATTTAAACTTAAAGATTATTTTTTGGAATTTTGTAAGGCAAATTGGGCTTTTGGGCTTGTATGGAAGTACCGCCCCTGGTTATATTATATTTGACTAGAACAATTACTTGAACATAAAGAGGTTACGGTAGGTGACTCAAATATCCGGATAGCCTATAAAGATTCGGCCGAGTATCGTTAGTTTTCTGCTAAGAATTGAAGAGTTCCGTTACTTTGTCATGGATCCCATAATTAGAACTTAACCAAACTCTCATGCAATTACCCTAGAAGTACATCCTAACCAATAATAAAAAGGATTCATCAAAATCGGTTGGCATGATATTAAGTTATTCGTCGATTTGTCACGCACATTGGTGAAAATTTAAGATTTTTGTGGTTTTCTAATGGAAGCTATTGTCACAACTAGACCAAATTTAAATGGGACCAAACTGGAAGCACCAGCTTTCACTTAAAAAAAGAATCATCAAAATCGGTTGGCATGATATTGAGTTATTCGTCGATTTGTCACGCACATTGGTGAAAATTTAAGATTTTTGTGGTTTTCTAATGGAAGCTATTATCACAACTGGACCAAATTTAAATGGGACCAATCTGGAAGCATCAGCTTTCAATTAAAAAAAGAATCATCAAAATCGGTCCACACAGTCAAAAGTTCTGAGGTAACAAACATAAAAAAAAAAAAAAAAAACAGACGAAATGCCAACCTCCTCCTTTTTTTGAAGTCGGTTAAAAAGATGGTCAAAATTAGTTTTTTATTATTTTATATGGGAAAAGTTGAAAGAAACAAGTTTTGTAAAGCGTATTACTTTACAAATAATGAACTTTCTCAGAGCTAAGATGAGCTCAAGGCGAATGAAGCAATTTTATATCATTAGACTAAGTATCTAGTGCTTAGTTACTTTCTGTGAATTCATAATAGCTCATTTGGTTAACTTATTTTTTCCTTTACACAATTTCTTACCCTTGTATTCCTAAGGGTTAGGTAGAGATGTATTTATACACCCACGTTCCGCCATTTATGGCGCACGTAATGGTGGACGAGCCTCTTGTCTATTGGCCTATTACCTATTTACATGTTAGAAAATAGAGCACGTAGTGCTTTTTTTCATTGTTCCATCAATCAAATGGCTCAGTTGACTAAACACCAGCTTGCGAAGCGAGAGGCCGCGGGTTCCATCCCCGCATCGAGACAAATGTTTGTGTAGGTAATCTACAAATATTTGTGTCTAGTCTAGGTGTTTGTGAGACTGCAGGTTCTCTCGTAATTTATCATATCCACTATACAATACTCGTATCTAAGTGTGGGATCAGAACTATTTATATGACTGTTGGGTGTATTTATTATTTATATCTAAAATACTCGTATATGATATAGGTATTATAAAAGCAAAATCCAAACACGACTGTATCCTCGAAGTATTTCTTCACTCGTTGTTCGTCAATTGTATTTCGTATCTCACGTAATTGACTGCCTCGTGGTCTCGCGGTACAAGTATGTGCCGTGCGATCTAGAGGTCCTGGGTTCGATTCCCGGGTCGGGCAAAGTGTTATTAGGTTTTCCCATTAGGAAATCCTCAGTAACAGCACGGAGTCTGGAAATGTGCCCGAAAAACGGCAATAGGCTCGCCCCCTATTACGCGGGACTGATACATACCTGGCGAAATGTGGGTGCAGATATGCACCTCTGCCTACCCCTTTGAGGAATACAGGCGTGAGTTTATGTATGTGTACGTAATTTCAGTTTAAGCCGCTTTTCAGGCACATTACCAAATCCCGTGCTGCCACTGCACTGCTCCATTTTGTAATAGAAAAACCCAGAAAAATTTACTTGACCCGAAAATATAACCTGAAACCTGTAGACAACACGGCACAATTGTTCCGCAAACCCATCATGGTATACCATACCATATCTAACATAAAAAATTAAAAACCTAACTCTTAAACACGTAGAAAAGTATTTTATATTGTATGTGGTTTTCGTGTTCCGTACAGTCATTACTTATCGGAGTTATGAGTTGTTGTTTCCTAGTTAATTCTTAACAACCAACACACAACTATGTGATAATCTTAATTACTCATTCGACTCCGGTATTCTGTCTTCACTAATGACACAACATTCTTAACCTGTTTAGACTTATGATGTAATAACATTTTTTTACCATAATATTTACTTTTAGGACATTATTATACAACTCGTGCCTCGACGGCCTCGTGGTCTTGTGGCACAAGTATGTGCCGTGCGATCTAGAGGTCACAGGTCGATTCCCGGGCAGTGTTTTAGGTTTTCCCATTAGGAAGTTCTAAGTAACAGCACGGTGTCTGAAAATGTGACCGAAAGACGGCAATAGGCTCGCCCTTTATTACGTAGAACTGATACATACCTGGTAAAATGTGGGTGTACAAATGCCTCTCTGCCTACCCCTTTGGGTAATATGGGCGTGAAGTTATGTAAATAAATAATAAATAAATAAATACACCCAACAGTCACATACATAGTTCTGACCCCACACTAGGATACAAGTCCTGTGTCGTGGATATCAGAAACTACGAGAGACGTTTCGGTCTCACAAACACCCAGACCCGAAACAAATATTTGTGGATCACACAAACATTTGTCTCGGTGCGGGGATCGAACCCGCGGCCTCTCGTTTCGCAAGCTGATGTCTAGCCAACTGCGCCACGGGGCTGTCTGATGTATGTATATAATTTTGACGGTTATCTAACACAATCAATACCAGGCCACCTTTTATAATAGCAGCAAATTTGATTCTCGAACCGAAACCAATGTTTGTGTAAACTTTTATACTAGTCGGTTTTGGATGTTTTCGTATAAGCTTGAAAAATGTCTCATAGATTCTTTCTTTAGTAATAAAAAGTCCTGCGTGTTGAATTAAGGTTGCGTTTGTAACCGTTTCATTTATGCCTGGGCTTTAAACCTGCGACCGCCGAGATTCTTGACCGCGAGCATAAACCTCGAGCCCATCACTACTTAGCCAAAAAAGTTATATGTATTATTGTTAAATATCTTAGCAAGTATAAAGTTTTTTTATTATTGTGAATTACAAAGCGTAACGAAAAGTTATTATTAACTGACTTCTGCGGAATAACCTTGGGACTCGTATTTCACAATATAAAGACAAGTTATAACAAGATTTTTTTGTTCTAAAAATTCATTCGTTTCCTGTGACTTATGGACTGACAGATTTCAAGAACGTATTACATACACTCACGACTTGAACCCGAAAGAGATAGGTAAAAATTTGCAACAAACAAGTTTGGACAAATGCGTTTCAAACAAAATGGAGGGCAAGACTTCATTAAACTCGAAGAACATATCTGAAATTTAAAAAAAAAGTTGCCTCTTAATGACATAATATGTTCCTTGTTAAAATATTGCAGTAAAACATCAAAGGTTCCCATCGAATGTTCTTTGACAATTGATGAATTTAAATCTCTTTTATCCTCAGCACTTATTGCTCATTGTATCGCAGTACATGCCTATGCCGTGCGATATATAGGTCCCGGGTTCGATTCTCGGGTCCGACAAAGTGTTATTGGATTTCTTCATCAGGAAATTCTAACAAACAGCACGGAGTCTAGAAATGTGCCTAAAAACGACAATATGCTCACCCCCTATTACGTGGGACCGATACATACCGGACCATATATGGGTTCAGAAATGCACCTCTGCCTACCTCTTCGGGGAGCACAGGCGTAAGATTGTGTATATACTTATTGGTTATTGGGTTTTTCCATTAGGAAATTCTCAGTAACAGCCCGGAGTCTGGAAATGTGCCCGAAAAACGGCAATAGGCTCGCCCCCTATTACGTGGGACTGATACATACCTGGCGAAATGTGGGTGCAGAAATGCACCTCTGCCTACCCCTTTAGGGTATACAGGCGTGAGTTTATGTGTGTGTGTATATACTTATCGAACCCGGAAACCTAACCTACAACCTGTCCAGTGCACAAACTATTCTATGAGCCTTATAATTTAGCCATCTTATACTGGCCTTTAAATAGATCAAAATAAGCACAAGGTACCTGTACAAAAGAAAAGCATTTAACCTACAAGCACTTGTAATACAGATGTAAAGATATGAATTGAGTGGGCGCGTCGGAATTAGCTATCTTTCACCGAGTTTAGCAGAGGTCACGATATCGTGACTCGTTGCTCAATAGAAAACTCTTGAGCCAGATGCTTTTTTTTGGTAACAACGGTAACAATTAATGGTTAGCGGTAAAATTTTATTTTAACAATGTCTAAACGTGTTGTTATTTGTTGAGCTTTCAAGTTGTTTCTCGCATTGGTTCTGTTGTGTCGTGATATTCACATTAGTATAACAATGTTTGTGGCGCAGTTGGCTAAATAGACACTTGTGGAATGAGAGGTCGCGATATCAGAAATATTTGTGTCGGGTCTGGGTGTTTTAGACCGTCAAGTCTCTCGTAGTTTGTGATCCCCACACCACAAGACTCGCATTGTAGTATGTGGTCGGAACTATTAAGGTGACTGTTGGGTGCATTTATTTCTAATTTGATTATTATCTTTATCACATGGTTTTGTACAAGCAATGTACGTGTACAAACGTGATATCTTAGTACAGGAATTAAAATGATCCTTAGTGCGACGATGATGATATATGAGACATAAATGTATGATCTTTTTGGAGTGGTTTATCCCACGTCCCAAGAGCTGTCATTTCGCCTAGATCATATTGAAATTATTTCTACTTTTACGAATGTGGAGTGCTTTATACCATAGTCATTTAGCGTATTAAATTAAAATTGAAATCACTTCTACTTTTATTTCATGGGGTTGAAACAGTAATGACCAACTCGACATATATAATAACTCACTACGGTAGATGGAGCTTAGACGTTTGACCTCCACAATATTCTAATGTGGCCAAATAGACTTCGCATATTTAAGAAATTCCATAAACTCTCAGGTAATCTTGCAAACTTTCTTTCTCATAGACGCAACTTAAGAGACAGATTTCTGAATCAGTTTTAACAAAAACAAAAGACTGTATATGTCGGATCAGTCCACACAAAGGTTTATTACATTCTACAGTTATAAATACCTCCATGGGAACTTCTAGAAAAATCTAGAATAGAACCTAAATAGTCGTTATACCCATCACAGAATCATTAATATTTGTTTTAATTAATTAAAGCTACGCAAATGAATACAGTGTACCTAAATTGCTTCGTCCAACAGGCGTTCGTGCTTATTGGACCTCGTTTGGGATTTTCATCAATAACCTATTTTGAGCGCAATAATGTGATTACCTTATATGAAAATCCTCACGAATTTTATATTTAGTAAAATTGTTGAGTTTGAATTATCTGTAATAATATTATAAAGAGGAAAGATTTTTTTGTACATACATATACTCACGCATGTATTCACCGAAAGGGTAGGCAGAGGTGCATTTCTGCACCCACATTTCACTGATTGTGTTTTCGTTCCACAGCAGGAGGCGAGCCTTTTGCCGCTTTCCAGGCAAAATACCAAACGCCGTGCTGCTACTGAGAATTTCTTAATGAAAAATCTAGCACTAGACCCGACCCGGCAATCGAATCAGTGACCTCAAGATCGCACGGCACATACTTGTACCGCGAGACCGCATGGCAGAGGCATCGAGGCAGTTTTTTGTACATAGTATGTTTGATTTTTGGTATGGACATAAATGGTACCTTGAGAAGTGAGTGCTATTTTTTATCTCAGGAAATGGGAAAGGAATTACCATGGGACGAGCACAGAATTTAAGATTTCGCCTAGGTGAAGCATTTTCCCACTACTTGTTAAGTATAGAACCGACTTTGCACAGAATTGTATGGAAATAATAATTATTCGATAATTTAAAATTTTAATTCCGTTCTCCTCGAGGGCTCAACGCCAGAGGCATGGAGCAGGAGCGTGGTGGTACTGTTCTTCAAAAAAGGTGATAACACTTTGCTGAAGAATTACAGGCCCATCTCGCTCCTGAGCCATGTCTATAAGTTGTTTTCGAGGGTCATCACCAATCGTCTCGAACGCAGGTTTGATGACTTCCAGCCTCCCGAACAAGCCGGTTTCCGAAAAGGCTTTAGCACCATAGACCACATCCATACGCTTCGGCAAGTTATACAAAAAACCGAGGAATATAACTTGCCGCTTTGTTTAGCGTTTGTGGACTATGAGAAAGCCTTTGATTCGATCGAGACCTGGGCTGTGCTAGAGTCTCTCCAGCGGTGCCACATTGACTGTCGGTACATCGAGGTGTTGAAAAGCATATACAGCAACGCCACCATGTCGGTCCGAGTACAAGATCAGAGCACGAAGGCTATTCCACTACACAGAGGCGTGAGACAGGGAGATGTCATATCTCCGAAACTGTTCACTGCCGCGCTGGAAAACGCCTTCAAGCTCTTGCAGTGGAAAGGATTCGGCATCAACATCAACGGCGAGTATATCACACACCTTCGGTTTGCCGACGATATTGTAGTCTTGGCAGAATCGCTGGAAGACCTTAGCACTATGCTCGAAGACCTCAATCGAGTTTCTCAACAGGTGGGTCTTAAAATGAACATGGACAAGACGAAGATCATGTCGAATGTCCATGTTGTGCCCACCCCAATCGCAGTTGGGGGCTCGACTCTCGAAGTTGTAGACGAATATGTCTATTTGGGACAAGTGGTCCGGTTAGGCAGGTCCAACTTCGAGAGAGAGGTCAATCGTCGAATCCAACTCGGTTGGGCAGCGTTCGGGAAACTACGCGACGTCTTCTCGTCCAAAATACCTCAGTGCCTGAAGACAAAAGTCTTCGATAGTTGTGTGTTACCGGTGATGACATACGGCACTGAGACGTGGCCTCTCACTATGGGCCTCATTAGACGGCTCAGAGTCACTCAACGAGCTATGGAGAGGGCTATGCTCGGGGTTTCCCTACGAGATCGAATCAGGAATGAGGAGATCCGTAGGAGAACTAAAGTAACCGACATAGCCCAGCGGATTAGCAAGTTGAAGTGGCAATAGGCCGGGCACATAGCGCGGAGAACTGATGGCCGATGGGGCCAAAAAGTTCTCGAGTGGAGGCCACGTACCGGAAAGCGCAGCGTGGGACGTCCTCCGACAAGATGGTCAGACGACCTGGTGAAGGTCGCGGGACGTCGCTGGATGCAGGCTGCTTCCAACAGGTCCCTGTGGAAGTCATTGGGAGAGGCCTATGTCCAGCAGTGGACTTCGATTGGCTGATGGATTGGATTGGATTGATAAAATTTTAGAATAGAACTCTGCTTACGACTATAAGAAATTAACAAAAGCCATTTTATTTTATTAATATTAGCTTGTTGAAGCTCGCTCTATTGAACAAAATTAAACAATATTAATTTAAACAAGCGTAATCATCATTATCATTAGCCCATATAAGTCCCATGAAGCGGTATAAAACCAAGAGGTCGATTTAAATAAGAATACTTTTTACGCCGTGAAAAAAATGTAAAAGTTGTAAAGATTTTTTTTTAAGTAACTACTTTCATAATAAGTGTTGCAGTTGTAAAAATAAGAGAAAAAAGAAAAAGTAATATTGCGAAACACTACTGCAACAGTGAAGTCATTTCGTGAGTATTAACAAGTATTTTCTTACTGTTTTTTTGCTGAAACGCTTCGTCATTTTGAGTTTTTACAATCTTTGTTACGTGATGGAAGTAATATACCTGTATACAGAATCTTGTTCTGTACCTAGTACTGAGAGGAACAAGCACGATTTCGCTGTTAACTCGATGAAAACAACGTTAATAAATCGAAAACGTCTGTTCCAGGTTTATTGTTATTTTATCATCGTGATAAATCGGAAACTTATAAAGATATGAAGAGAAATATGTTTTTATATTCAATCAATTGTCTCGTTTGACCAGCGGTGCTAATGATTGTCGTGCAATCTGGAAGTCTCGGGTTAGATTCCTGGGCTAGTCAAAATGTTGTTGCAGTTTCTAGAGATTGTCAGTACCTAACGCCATTGACGAAAAGTGGACATAAAAATTGTTTGTATGTATTCACATTAAAAAAAAACACTTTTTTAACATTAAGTCAGGGTTAAGTTAATTTGACACAACATAAAACAATCGCCAAGACATTCTATTGCCTAGAAATCACTCGGCAAATGAAATTCCGTAGAAGATTCCACTCGGGGCGACGGTTTTAAATTGCGCAGAGCGTCGCGTGCCGTCGGCCGCGAGCGAAGAAACCCACTCGTGTTATGAAACTAGCCGGATTTGACCGACACCCGGATCTTTTGCGACAACAACGAAATTATGTAATTCCTACAACGTGCATCCTAGTTGATGGGAAACGATCGATGTTGACAGTTTACTTAAGTCTAGATTGAATTTGGAACGAACCAGAGATTTTATTGCAATAGCATTTAAAAAAAAAATATTCCTTTTAATTATATATTTTTTATTTAGACCTAAATACAATTTTCTTGTCCCTAATTAAATAAGCATTTGGAATATATGCGTACTATTAAAAATTTAAAAAATCATCCGGGAACACAGGAATGTAATACAAAACGGTTTCGCAGTATACTGAATGGACGTCGTACCTTACAGTGGTCTTAGTGTATCATATACGTCCCACTGCTGGTCACAGGCCTTCTCTTCAACTGAGAGGGTTTAAGCTTTCGTCCATCACGCTGGCCTAGTGCGGGTTGGCCGACTACACACCTAAGAAATTACTAAGAGCTTCAAGTGTGCAGGTTCACTTTCACCGTTTAAGTCATAATCCATTATGAATACACACATAACAATAACTCAGTATGTAAAACACTCTATGTCGGCACCTGCTTTATAAAACTATGTGTCAGTATCAGAAAGGAGGAGGCTTTTAATACCGCAAACGTTTAAATCCGAAAAAAAATCTTGATCTAACCGCTTCTTTTGACGTTCAAACAACTTGCATTACTTTTGTAGCTAACTTCCAACCACGTCAATGCAAAAACTCTTGTATTGTTACCAAATTTATTAAAGATATTCTTATATAAAAAATGTCTGCAAGTTTGTCAATGGAACCGTTACAGCGCGTGCCTTCTGTCTCCGTTAACTTTCGTCACTTTTATATAAAACATCTTTAACTGTAACTTTAAGAATTATTCGGTGTCGTGAAGATTCTATTTAATACCATACAAAGAACACAATCTTTCCTTTGAACGCTGGAAAATTGCTAAAGTTTTGAAATCCATCTGAAAAATAATATGCACGTACATTTATGCTGCAAAGCATAATATAACAAATACAATGTACAATGACAGACATAGTTGGAGTGTCATTGGCATCAGAAATTACAACCATTTGGTCCTGCACACACTGTCCGACTTGACACAAATATATATAGATCATACTAAATTTCGTTTGTGTTTTTAATTTAATATTAGCTTTAAACTTCTGCAAGTATTTGGTGGGCGAATTCTTTCATTAGTTAGTTTGTATACAGGGTGTATTCAAACCGTGATCGGAAACTAAGGCAGGTAATATCTAAGGTCATTTCAAACCCCCTGACGTGAAAGAATAACCCGACAAAAAATAAAAATTTTGACGTTTTCCTAACAACCGTAGGTATAAAATGTATATGGTTGTTACGAAAACGTATTACCTGCCTTAGTTTCCGATCACGGTTTGAACACACTCTGTATATATTTTATTTTTTGTTTATTTGCGATTTAGTATACACCTAATTTAAGGAACCAAATAAGTAATATTAAAATAAGGTTTTGTCACAAATGGCTATCTTATTGCTGTCGGCAATTTCTTCCAAGCGTCCATCATTAACTTTTATTAAGTTGTCATAAATAAAATTAAATGTCATTTCGTACTACGAGTAGTAATAGTATGAAATCTATCTGTACATACTTTGCATGTCAGTAACAATATGATGTCATATAATAGGCCGCTTGAATTGGCGCCTGCGGTTAGAATACTGCGAATGTATATAGCATGCTCCAACGACGCTCTCATGACACTCGATAATGACGCCTTTTCAATTCATCTGCTTTTATCTTCAATAGACTTCGTCGAAATGCACTGAAATGTATATTTGCTGTTGCCCGCGATTTCGTCTATTTCGATTTTAGTTTCAGTATATTTTTAGTGGTACTTTTTAAAATAACTGTAACCTAACTTACTTTTCAATAACATCTGTTATCGACCAGTTAAATACCTGTTAAATTAAATTAATTAGTTTAAGAGATTAGCAGGGCCGAACAGGCTGACCAAAACTTTTACTTCAAAAAGAAACATATTTTTTTTGTGAATATTGGTAAAAATGTGTTAGTTTAAAACAACGGGCGCTTCAATTCTTTATTTATAGATGAATGAAATACTAATGCATAAATCTAGTCGGTTCAAATGAAATAACCGCAGACCATGTTGAGAAGCTAATGAATCCTTCGGAGAATTAGCTGTCACTTCAAGTCTTGTCACAATTGAGCGTTCGTTAAACTAAACTTAATACCTTGTGACAAGAACAAAATAACTAATAGTAAATAATTTTACAAATATGTTGGAGCATTCAAACTTTGGTAAAACTTTTGTAAATTTTTGCCTTAATGTCTTAAAATGCAGTAAACTGAGTAAATAAGGCGCTATGCAACTTTATTAAATCTGTTTCTCAGACGGCACGACTTGCTGTTCAGCTGTGAAAGTTGGTTGTGACAGAAGGAGCATGACAGTTTAATTAAAGCAGTTGAGAAAACATTGTGGAGTGTATAAAGCATCAATTTAAGTGACACCTTAAGGAATTTGGAGGTTGTGAAGTTGGGGTGAAAGTAGATAAAGATAAAGTAGTGACACATCATCATCATCATCATCATCAGCCCAAATACGTCCCACTGCTGGGCACGGGCCTCCTCTACAACTGAGAGGGTTTAGGCCTTAGTCCACCACGCTGGCCTAGTGCGGGTTGGCGGACTACACACCTAAGAAATTCCTAAGAACTTTTTAGGTGTGCAGGTTTTATCACGATGTTTTCCTTCACCGTTAAAGCAAGTGATAATTCATTGTGAATACACACATAACTTCGAAAAGTCAGAGGTGTGTGCCTGGGGTTTGAACCTGCGACCGCCGAAATTCTCGACCGCGCACCTAAACCTCGAGGCCATCACTGCAACACATAGAAGAGAAAAATAATAAATCAGATGATTGTGGAATCTTGTGGATCTCACCTAAATTGTCCCTGAAATCTTACCGAAGTTATTATGCTTGTATAGCGAGGTCCTGAACTAGGGACGAATCAAGAACACTCTAAATAAACGACATTACCTGGAGAACTTAGTGAAAGTGTATGACGCAAAAGAACCAAATATACCTTATCCCAAGAGGGCCATGGAATACAATCAGGCCTTTATATGAGAAAATCTATGTCTTTATTTCAATTAAATTTTTTAATTCAAGCTTTAGTACCTATCAGAATTACATAAACATAAACTCACGCCTGTATTCCCCGAAGGGGTAGGCAGAGGTGGATTTCTGCACCCACATTTCGCCAGGTATGTATCAGTCCCACGTAACAGGGGGCGAGCCTATTGCCGTTTTTCGGGTACAATTACAGACTCCGTACTGCTACAGAGAATTTCCTAATGGAAAAACCTAATAACACTTTGCCCGACCCGGGAATCGAACCCAGGACCTCTAGATCGTTCGGCACATACTTGTACCGCGAGACCACGAGGCAGTAGTATCAGAATTTATTTAAATATATGTCAGACTCGAAATTCACTACAACCGCAAGGTGGTCAGCATACAGCATTACCATAATAAGTATCTCGCGATGTCAGAACTGTGGTCACAATGCAATAAGATCGATGTGTGCCACCGCACTGGCGACACGTAAACTACTTTCTAGCAAATTTGTATTTTATGAGTAATTTTGCTAGATGATGTACGTATTTTGAGTGATTGCGTGAAATGGGGTTTAAAATAAATAAGAAAGAGAAGTGAGTGATAATAAGTGACTGAAGTGCTGTCACAAACATGGGTTAAGGCACAAACGTTTGGTTATCGAAATTAATACGTGTATGAATAACTAATTAGGCAAAAAAGCGAGTGCCCATTTCATAATGAAACTATTTTTAGTGACAACATTATCTCTCATGGTAAGTATGGTGATGCCCCGCGCCGAGTTGGAAGGCCAGAGATATACCCCTTTTCGGCCTCCCCCGAGGTACCGAACAGGGGAGCTTAAAGCGCTTTCCTCTGGTAAAAAAAAAAAAAAAAAGTATGGTGATGCCCAAACCGAGCTTCACTTAGCGATAGACACCTACCTAAAGTCTACCATTTTACTTTATAAAAGTAACATAAGACCTTGTTCATCTTTACATATTTGAATAAACATTTATGTAACTACATTTATGACAGCCTCGTGGCGCAGACGGCTAGACCCTAGCTTTCGAAACCTGAGGCAATGGCTGCGATTCCCGCACCAAGACCAATGTTTTGGATCTGGTGATCTTTCGGTCTTTGTGAGACCGAAAAGTTTCTGATACCCCTGGCACAAGGCTTATATCTTCAGAAATAGGAAATAGGAATGTGAATGTTGGGTGTATTTATTTAACAATGAACTTAAATCCATATTTCTAGAATTATTTTGTTTTTCAGCGAAACTGAGACCTGAGTAATTTGTATCAATAGTTATGCAAAGAAAATTGTACAAATAGTAGAAGAGTAATCTGTCAAATTTTAAAAATGCCTCAAATATCTACCTAAATATGTCTGCCAGCTCTTGGACTAAAAGTTTAACCAACAATCTACATAGTTGTGTATTTTGGAGGTCGCTAACACTCAAGGTCGGTTGGATAATGTCTGTATGCTCATTTACGGCTGCGCGAAATTTGAATTTCGTCCCATCTCCATGCTGGTTGATCACTTGGCGAAATAGTTGATAGTTCAAAACTAATTTATGGTACTTGTATTGTAGCACGAATGTTCCTGTATTGTATTCAGATGTGACTCATTGGAGTAGGTTACGAGTAAACATAAAGGTTTATATCGTGATGATTTCGAGGACTCCCTCTGACTGTTCAAATTTATGTATATATTCGTAATCATAATCGATTTTCACGCGCTGTAAGGGTGAAGGAATCATCGTGAGGAAACCTGTGAGAAAACAACTAGAATCTTATCATGCCTGCTGACTGCCTCGTGGTCTCGCGGTACAAGTATATGCCGTGCGATCTAGAGGTCCTGGGTTCGATTCCCGGGTCGAGCAAAGTGTTATTGGGTTTTTCCATTAGGAAATTCTTGGTAACAGCACGGAGTCTGGAAATGTGCCCGAAAAACGGCAATAGGCTCGCCCCCTATTACGTGGGACTGATACATACTTGGCGAAATGTGGGTGCAGAAATACACTTCTGCCTACCCCTTCGGGGAATACAGACGTGAGTTTATGTATGTATGTGTTTTCATGTGGGATTTCTTAGGTTTGTAGTCTTCCAACCAGTAGCGGTACTTCCATAAAAGCCCAGAAACGTTACACGTTAATTGTGTAATGTCTAGATTATAAATGTTTATTGTGGGGTTTATATGACAAATTGCCTTTCTTAAATAAAGATTTAAAGCTTAATAATTATTATTCGGAATTTGGTTAAGTAAGCGGGGCTTTTGGGCTTCTATGGAAGTACCGCCACTGCTTCCAACCTGCATTAGGCCAGTGAGATGAACTAAGACCAAATCCCTCTCAGTGGTAGCAATAATAGCGGAGTCCCAAGCCCAAATAGCGGGACCCATATAGGCTGCCATAGATTAACAATGTGCTGCTGCTTGTAAGACGTTGTATCTTCGCGGCTTGCCAACGTATTACATAGGCAATGCATGGAATAATTTAATACAGACTTTTTTAAACGCATACATCTAGAAAATAAAATGTATCGACATCAAATTCTATCTATCTGTACCTGTATCCCCTCTTAGAAAAATTATGACGAAAAATTACACAGGAAAAATTAAACTCGTAAAGTATTATTTCAAAAAGCAAACACACGGGCGTTAGTACGAATTCAGTTTGTTTAGGATATTGTTTTACTGTGTTACGGAGTAGGTGTTGTAAATTTTGCAATGGAACTCTAGGTAGTTAAACTACCTCAAAATCATGGTTGACACGGTATTTCGAATACATTCAAAGTATTATGGAAGACAAGAAAGAGAAATTTATTTTAGAAAGAACGTTGATTTCTGCATAACTTAACTGAAATTTTATTTTTATAGTAATAAAAAAAATATAAGGATTTTTCCATAAATCTGGAAAAGTGCCCCAAAAATGGTTCTAGGTTCCCAATCTTCCAAAGATTGTGGGTGCAGAATTACGTCTTTACTTATCGCTCCGGCGATTCAAGCGTCAGTATACACTGATAGTAGAATATAATAATAATAATAATATTTTATTTAGGAGTTATTGACATTTCCCGTAAGATTAGCACGCTAAAGTGGAAGTGGGCCGGCCATGTTTGCCGACGGTCCGACGGCCGATGGAGCAGACAAGTGTTGGAGTGGAGACCGCGCTTAGGCAGACGTAGTGTGGGACGTCCTGCAGCACGATGGTCCGACGACTTGAGAAAGGTGGCGGGTAGCGGATGGATGAGGGCTGCTCAAGACCGGGATGGTTGGCGCCTACTTGGGGAGGCCTTCGTTTAGCAGTGGACGGCGATAGGCTGAATATATAATATTTTATTTCATTCCAATATGTTGTGTTACAACAAAAGTAGTTCTTAAAATCTACAATACCATATTACATAAATACTGTTGACAAGTTTCCAAGAGACATCTCACACTAGGCAGGGCCTGTATCGTGACTCGCTTACTCGCGTAATGTCGCCAGTTTAATTTAAATGTAAAGTTTAATGAAAAAGCTTTATACATTAACAAAAACAATGCAGGCATTAATAGACATTCAATTTAAGTTCTTGTATTTTGGGGGTGAAGGAAGTATTAACGATGCGGTTACCCTACAGTCACAAACTTCTCTTGTACAAACTTTCCTTTTCACACACACCCGAACTTTGATATCTGCAATAAAACTGTGTCCATTATATGTTTTGTGCTATTGTTACGTTGTTTGTATTTCTACATTGTTATTTACTAGCTTTTTCTCGCAACTTCCCCTTGATTTAAACAAGTGCGAATCGGACTCGCGCACGAAGGGTCCCTTACCATTATTTATAACAACGGCAAAAAAAAACATGTCTATTGTATGAGAGCGTCCCTTAAATATTTATTTATTCTGTTTTTAGAATTTGTTGTTATAGCGGCGACAGAAATATATCACAGTGTCAAAATTGCAACTGTTTATCTATCACGGTTCATGTGATTCAGCCTGGTGACAGACTGACAGACGGCCAGACGGACAGACGGACAGTCTTAGTAATAGGGACCCGTTTTACCCTTTGGGTACGGAACCCCTAAAAAGTAGACTTATTAGAAAAAAATATAAACCTTATTTCTGCGGAAAAATGTTAAAATGTAACAAACATGCTTACTTTTGCATTTTGGTTAAAAATACTTAAAATGCTTTCGTTTTAATTTAATAATTCGCCTTTGGATTTAAAAACATGAAGGAACAAACACACTTTGTGCCTACTTATTCTTTATCAATATTCTCTATTATTCTAGACCCTCTACGGGAAATTGAACCAAATTCTAGCAAAAGACCTCTAAACTCTAATGAAGATGATGAAATATAATCTAATATAACGTTTGATGATAATTGAGAGTAAAACAACGTTATTCTGCGTAACAGTAAACAATAATGAAGTCACAATAAAATCGTGCAGTCGCTAATCGTGAGAAAATTCTATCTAAGTGAGTTTTTTTTTTCTTATCGCTTTTCATTGAGCATATTGTGGGAAACTCTATACTATGAGACATCCGTTATATGCAGTCAGTCATTAGGTCACGTGATAAGGTTAATTTACATAATTTTACGTCAGTACTAACCTGCGAATGGATCGACTATGTTTTTAAGTCTACTTCATAGGGACCTTATTTTTTTTCATGGGGAAAATCTTCTTGGATCCCCGGTTGCAGGAATAAGCGGGGTATGCCGGACTATTACCGGCTAAAAACCCCACATGGTGGTCTCCCGACACTTTGAAGATCTTCGGGAACTCAAAAATGAACGCGCCGAAGTACCTCCAGTGCGTAGCTTATAAAGCACACATCGGCCTAGCTAGACTTAGGTACTAGGCAGATCATATTGATTCCCGTTTGGTCCACGATTACCATCAGTGTCGCCACTTTCGCGTCTTATTCTCTGAGCTGGGTTGGCCCTCTTTCGGATGCGCTCTGCAGTCTCCTTCTTCAGGGACCTAGTCGCAATTTAGGGGCACATTTCCATACTTCGTGCTAGTACTAAGAAATTCTTAGGGCAGTACCCAACGATAGTTGTACTGATGTAATCACTCAGGGGAAGGAGCTCGTGACAGGAAATTCTTTATCTCACAGACTAAATATTGTCTCCTCCTTTAATTTTGTTGATTTTTACCATAAAATAAAATAAACGACTAATTTCCCTGCTTTTTCAGAGAATCCCTTCTATTAAGTCCGCCTTTATATTGTCAAGTATATTAAGCTATAAATAAATTGTTGTTATATTGTGAAGAATAATAAATCTAACATTACGATTACTTTTCTTATAAAATTGTGTAGGAAATGAACATTTGACCCATGAACAAAATGTTACACGGATGAAAGTTGTCTTCCTTGTCTTACATTTTAAGAAAATCTTTAACCCATTCTAAATTATTTACTTCTTCCTCGAAAGCATTATACTTTGAAAGCAATTATTTGCGTCATAGAAAACGTGGGTTACTGGCAGACTGTAATACACTTTCATACAGTAAGTACGTACTTGAAGGCAGCACAAAGGACGGCCGTCTCAGAAGTGAAGCGGAAAATAGAACTAAAGAATAACTTCATTGCATTAGCTAACACAAAAGAAGACAGTTTGGCTTTTATATATATTTATGTATTTAAGAGTATGTATATAAATATGAATCCATATGTATGTTTTATATATATATATTATATAAAGACCGTCTCTTGTTTTTTATACTTAATTTTAATTTCTCCATATATTCGTTTAAATACAAGAAAGTGTAAAATAAATAAATAAATATGTTTACCTAGATATGGGTCAGACCGAAAATTTTCTCGTAGTTTCTGATACCCACGACACAAGACTTGGTTTTAGAGTGGCCTCAGAACTATGCATGTGACTGTTGAGTGTATTTATTTCTTTTATACCTTATTTTTTGGGTTTAAAATCAAAGGTTCTTTTAGTAAAGATAAACAGGCGGCCCAGTACTAAAACATTCCTAAGGCAGATATTCTCACAAAAGTATTTTTTCAATCTTTCATGTTGGTATAATAATAATAGCAGTAATATAAATATATCCCTACATAGATTGTGATCAACGCTAAATATTTGAATGAAAATAAAACGAAGATGGAGGAAGAGGACAAAGAAATTATTTTTCGAATAATTACTTCACAGTGCTCATAAAATTTTAATTTTGAAGAACAAATGACGTATAATCAGCAAGCGGGTGTTCTGGAACTTTTAAATATTTTAAGACGGAAAGAATAAGTTGGAAGTTTTAGATCTCCTGTTAACTGACAAATAAACGATGACGGTAACAGTGCTGTTTCAATTATAAGTTTGGGTCAACGACTTCATCATTACTGACATTTTTGATATTTGACACTGACATTGTCTTCAATTTCATTATGCTAAATCTATCGACGCCCTACAATTTATTATTTTCATAAATTGTAGAACCATCTGTGAATTCACAGAACAAACAGGTTAACGATATTCTACATTATTATCAAATTTAAACTGTAATGTAGCTCACAATACCAACCTCTAAATGCAAAACATAATATTTGGTATTCCACGCATTTGATTACTAATTCTCCCTTGAATCTTCAATTGTGTCTATTTCCAACGCCTATTCCATCTGAAGATACTCCCTCACAGATTGTTGTCTCATAGTTCTACCAAATTCTACGAAATAGTATTAGATTTATTAGCGCGAAGTATTTACCACGGTTGTTATTTCACGCATGACGTGTTACATTTCGATTTTGCTAAACAATACCAAGGAATTCATTACATTTGTTTATTATGGTAAGCTCGTCGCTTGTATTTATAAGTAATTTCAGTTCATACTTGAATGACTACTCTGTTTCATTAGTTTATGTGCTATTCGCTTGTTGGTAGAACAGGTTTCATGGCGCAATTCATTAGGCACAAAATTGCGATAGTAAGATTCCCACACTGATACGTATATTTTTACATAGTAACATATACAGGGTGTCCCAGCAGTCGACGATAACCCGGAAACGGGGAATAGCCCAAGTCGTAAGAGTTATCAGAAAAATATTTAAAAAAATATAAGTTATGTATTTAGAAAAATATAGGGATTTCAAAAAAATCTAGAAAATCTACACCCTGTGACGGTTTTTTCACTACTGTTGCTGCAAATCTCTACTTTTTTAAATTATTATTTTTGTTATGTAATCCTGAATAATGCCTCTGCAAATTGTTATCCAACATTTAGAGCCACCTTGCTATACTTCGGAAGAAAATGACATTGTTTACCAAACCACATTTTTAAAATTTATCATACGCCCAAATTTAACTGACTGTCCTGAAAAAAAAAATGTACTACGCGAGTTTGGCAAGTAACTTTAAAAGTTGGCGCATTTAATAAGGAATCTAAAATCGTATAACACTTGCTACATTATTTTTTAAATGTGGCACAATATTTTTTATTTTGCGAAGAAACCCATTTGATCAAATTTTCTTATTAACTAAAGATGACATGATGATGAACTTATAAGTGAGATGGAGAGAATTGTTTTACGGTGTGTGAGTGAGACAGATACTCCATTGTCAGGTAGTCCATGGGCACCACGCATCGGAGCAATGATCACTTTTTTATTTTAAATTTAGGCTTTTTTTATTTGGATATCTTAGATTTATTAAGTAATTGCTTAACATCAAATATTTCTTTAGTAAAATTTACAATACATGTTCAAACTGCCTTCCTTCAGCCGCAATACACGCTCGTCATCTTCTTAAAAAAGATCGGGTTATCAGGGGCGAAAATCTTCTATTCCTAAAAAATTCAGCTACTTCCATTTATTTTTTGCCGTAGCTCAGGTAAATTTTCAATTGGCTTTAAACAAAAAAAAATTTCACCGTTCCCCAGTAAAAAATAGTCTAAAGGATTTAAGTCAGGTGAACGGGCTGGCCATTGGATTGTGCCAGCTCGTCCTATCCATCTACTCCGGTATTCCTAATCGAAATATTCTCTAACTGAACTAGCCTCACTATCTGTCTCGCTCACACATCGTAAAACGATTCTCTCCATCTCACTCAAATAGTATCTTAAAATTGCTGTCTCGAAGAGCCGAATAGAAACATCTTTAGTTAATAAGAAAATTTGATCAAATGGGTTTCTTCGCAAAATAAAAAAATATTGTGCCACATTTAAAAAATAATGTAGCAAGTGTTATACCATTTTAGATTCCTTATTATATGCGCCAACTTTTAAAGCTACTTGCCAAACTCGCGTAGTACATTTTTTTTTCAGGACAGTCAGTTAAATTTGGGCGTATGATTAATCTTAAATATGCGGTTTGGTAAACAATGTCATTTTCTTCCGAAGTATAGCAAGGTGGCTCTAAATGTTGGATAACAGTTTGCAGAGGCATTATTCAGGATTACATAACAAAAATAATAATTTAAAAAAGTAGAGATTTGCAGCAACAGTAGTGAAAAAACCGTCACAGGGTGTAGATTTTCTAGATTTTTTTGAAATCCCTATATTTTTCTAAATACATAACTTATATTTTTTTAAATATTTTTCTGATAACTCTTACGACTTGGGCTATTCCCCGTTTCCGGGTTATCGTCGACTGCTGGGACACCCTGTATATGTACATACATGCATGACCCCAAGCCTGTATTCTTCGAAGGGGTAGGTCAAGGTGCATTTATGCACCCACATTTCACCATGTAATTATCAGTTCCTAGTTAGCTACTGAGAATTACCTAATGGAATAAACGCATCGAACCCGGGACCTCAAGATCGCACGGTACATATGTACTTGAGCCGCGAGACCAAGAGGCATTCTAAACATATACCTGTATGATCCAGAAATATTTGCTTCATGCATAGTTTGTAACTGAGATGAAATAAAAAAACCCACGTGGATACACCCACGACACAAGGCTTGTACCCGTGACGTCTAAGTGTCCGATTGTGGAAAGTGTCATGAGTCCTAATGTAGCCTTAGCGCCCTATTATCCCAACTAAAAGATGAGTCAGAGGATTTTTACTGGTGAAAATAGGTTTCCTAAAGCCCTCAGGATTACTAAGTTTTAAGAATTGCGTGTTGGGTAAAAGGCTATCGTAGAATATATCAGTATAATAAATCTAAATACATATTATATCATTATCAGCCGTATGACGTTGCATTTTAGAGAGAATAGTCTCAAACATTACTTAATTCTAAATTTGTTGAATACGGTGTGCACTGATATTATTAATAGTGTGGGTAACTGCCTCGTGGTCTCGCGGTACAAGTATGTGCCGTGCGATCTAGAGGTCCTGGGTTCGGGTTTTTCCATTAGGAAATTCTCAGTAACAGCACGGAGTCTGGAAATGTGCCCAAAAAACGGCAATAGGCTCGCCCCCTATTACGTGGGACTGATACATACCTGGCGAAATGTGGGTGCAGAAATGCACCTCTGCCTACCCCTTCGAGGAATACAGGCGTGAGTTTATGCATGCATGTTATGCATGCATGCATGCATTATGCATGTGGGTAACTCAATAATTTCAGTTGTGTCTTTGACTCGGTCTTGTTATTCATATTTAAAATATTACTAAATTCTACTGAATTTAAGTAACATTTCGAGAAAATAACCAAAAGTATAGTAAAATATAAGAAACACGTCTGTAATTTATTAAATTCTCGCTTCTAAAAGTGTTTATTGTAGCATTAAATTCCACAGTCTGTTCGGTTTCGAATTTAATTTGCAACAGGTTTTAATTGGTGAAAGTGAACTAAAATTATTCGCTAAGGAGTGAACTCGCTTGGAGAGCAAATTGCAAGTTTTTATTTGGTGATTAAAATTTTGTAATTTTCGTTGTGTTTATTTTGGCTATATTTAAATACACTTCAATAAATTCATACCGCATTAAGCTAAAGATGCGAAAAGCTACATTTCGCAACTTCTATCACGTTCTATGAGGATATTTAGGGACATATGAATTTTTTTCCTTATAATGTAGACAAAGACGTAATATAAGTGATTTTTTTAAATAATTACTATTTATTATACAATCAACAAAATTTTACAGTCTGGAAATAAATAATAACAAGCGCATTAATAATAGCGAGATTATAAGCCAAAGTCTTTAGACTGACAATCATGTCATCATCATCATCATCATCATCATCAACCAATATACGTCCCCCTGCTGGGCATGGGCCTCCTCTACAACTGAGAGGGCTTAAGCCTTAGTCCGCCACGCTGGCCTAGTGCAGATTGGCGGACTACACCCTTAAAAAATTCTTAAGACTTTTTTAGGTGTGCAGGTTTCCTCACGATTTTTTCATGTCATCGAATGAACAATATTTCACAATTTTTTAATAATTTTGTTTTTTATTTTGGAAAATATAGCTTTATTTAAAACAGAAACCTAAGGCATATTTATTACACAAACTTTCTCACCGATACGAGCGCCAGAATTACACTTTAAATGAAATTTTCGATACTTACCCGCAAGGTAACATTTGAATTTTGAACAGTAATTTTTACGTCTAAGCATTTTGAAGTGCAATGCTCTCTACATTCTCCCACAAAGTAACCAAATATAATGGAGCTGTCCCTGAGTGACTTTATCTGACATCTCTTTAAATTCTTTTTATTTCCATAGAAATATCCTCGAGATGAAATTTACTGAGTTCCAAATGCGCTTTTGTCCACCTTTGAAAACTTGGTAAAATTTTGTGTTCGAAATATTTTGAGAAAATATTTTAAAAGGGTCTGGTTTTGTGTACTGAGTTTGAATGTACAAAAAAGGAAGGCAAGTTAGTGATTTGGTAGGTAGCGCGCGATGCGTAAGGTTTGAAAATAGCAGGTTCAAATCCTGTGCACATTATTATGGTTTTTCTTCTCTACTAGTTAGTTATTACTTAATGTATTAGTCAAAGTCAGTCGAAGTCAAAATTATCTTTATTCAATTAGACCTTTACAAGTTCTTTTGAATCGTCAATTTCAAACTTTTGCCGCTTCGAAATGATTATTGATGGTGATAATGGTAGTTAGTACCAGCACCTCGAAAGATCTATTAAATATTTTCTATTTTAACAAATTATTCCAGTCAGAATCAAAGTTCAAAAATCGAATTTATTATTTTCTTGGAAGATTTGGGCTTTTATGACCCAACAGGCCTTCATGATGAAATAATTGTATATTCATAAATGTTATTTTATCGTTGCAAGTATTATAAATGCAAAATATGAATCTTTCAACTATGACTATTTCCAACAAAATTTATGCTGACAATATCATACATCCAAAGAAGCACAACCGCATACATCGACAAAATAAAATCAGAAAAACCACCTTAATTATTATGAGCCCATATTACTAGCCTCCAACCGGTTGGCCCAGTCCCAATTTACAACCGTCCCATTAAAGGAGTGGACGCAGCGATTGTCCTTTAGTTTTTACTCGTTCGGCAAAAAGTCAGCAATTTGCGTTCTCGTTTTACTAGGTCAGCATGGCAGGTGCAGGTTCAGATATAATGAGTAGATAAAAAAGCAATTCAAAAAATTGAGGGAAATATTATGGCTTTATTAATTTAATAACTACCTAGTAAGCGTAAAAAAAAAGCAGTGATGGCCTCGAGGTTTAGGCGCGCGGTCGAGAATTTCGGCGGTCGCAGGTTCAAACCCCAGGCACACACCTCTGACTTTTCGAAGTTATGTGTGTATTCACAATTAATTATCACTAGCTTTAACGGTGAAGGAAAACATCGTGATAAAACCTGCACACCTAAAAAGTTCTTAGGAATCTCTTAGGTGTGTAGTCCGCCAACCCGCACTAGGCCAGCGTAGTGGACTAAGGCCTAAACCCTCTCAGTTGTAGAGGAGGCCCGTGCCCAGCAGTGGGACGTATTTGGGCTGATGATGATGATGAAGCGTATTGGTCTTATGTAGGGTCTATACATATGTTAGGGATTCTGCAGTATATTGACTATTTGGGCGATAAATAAAAGACTGTATAGAGACGTACTGACAGGAATCCCGAGCTTTAATTTCAAAAACAAACTTTGCATACAATTTTTATAAAGTTGACTGAAATAAGTTAGTTAGGTACTCAGACTGAGCTTAGTGCTGATAGACTTCAATTGTTTCTCGCTTGTCATTGACATTGCCCTCAGGAAAAGCACGTGAAAATTTAGGCGACCAGGCCACATCTGCCCATAGACGGGTGGTCAGTGGACCAGATAAGTGTTGGGGTGGAAACCGCAGTTAGGCAGATATAGTGTGGAATGTTCTGCCCTAGCATAGACAAGCAACTAGAAAAAAGTGTCGAGTAGCGGATAGATGCGGGCTACTTAACCGGGCTGGTTGGCTCTTATTTGGGTAGGCCTAGATTCAACGTGGATATCGATAAACTCCACTCATAGATAAGGTCGTGATGGTCTCGAGGTTTAGGCACGCGGTCGAGAATCTCGACGATCGCGGGTTCAAACCCCAGGTACCTACACACTTCTGACTTTTCGAAGTTATGTGTGTATTCACAAAGGATTATCACTTTAACGGTGAAGGAAAACATCGTGATGAAACCTATACATCTAAAAGTTCTTAGGAATTTCTTAGTTGTGTAGTCCACCAACCCGCACTAGGCCAGCGTGGTGGACTAAGGCCTTTTAGGTCGTACGGTAGGGAGTGGGTATTAAAAATGAGCACGCGATTTCGGGAACAAACTATTGTATATTTAAATTAACACAACACAGACAAAGTAAATTATAACAACTTAATTACAGACAGCTTACAACAAGAGTACAACTTCAGCGTATAGGTGCGTGGTGTGCTCGTCACGAGTGATGGCAGACTGTTTTTCATCCAAATAAATCGACCCTTTTATCGGTCTCCCCGATGAGGATCGGTAGGGATTTAACATAAAAAATACATTTTAACGAACACAAACCAAGGTCTATCTCTTCAATATAAAAAATGGGATCGCCCAAACATCTGTGCTATTGTCGAAAACGATAAACCCATTTCCAAGGATTGCCGGTGCTAAAGACTTAACTAAGTAATATGGTTTTATTGCACCGGCATGAAAGAGTATTTACAATTGGAGGATTTAATAAAATATTTTACAACAGCATTTCCTAATCTTTAACAATATGATACATAAAAAATACTTGTTGTGATAAATTTTACAACTCGCAGATGTTTATAGTTAAACGTCTGCAGTCATAATTACAAAATAGAACAATGCCTGTTCATAAAGTTAAAAAATTACAAGAAATGGATAAAAACAATGCATGTTTAAATAAGGTTAAAAATTACTAACAATTAGCAAGTACCAAAATAAAAAAACTACATCTATGTATGTTGGCGTGTTGCTACCGCCACAGCCTAAACCCTCTAAATTGTAGAGGAGGCCCGTGCCCAGCAGTAGGGATGTATATGGCCTGATGATGCCGATCGATAGACTGAGAACACTAAGCATTTACCGTTTGATGGCAGAATAAAATAATAACAACATAAAAAAAGAAGAATTTAGTGTGAAAAAGCATCTCAGCAAACCAGCATGAGAATACAGAGTAATGAAAGATGGGGTTCTCTCGGTATTTGATGCCTATTTAGACTCCATAGTGTATAGGAGCAATTACGATGATCGCACTATCTTATGCTGAATACATTTAGAATCATGTATAATGCATTTTCTTTCATGGCACTAAATATAAAAAACTATCTATATATATATCTGCTATTTTCGCAGCTCGATCTGCTGTAAAAGCCCCATTACGTATGCTGTCTCGACATGCAACGAATCTACTGCAGAATTCAGCTCTGTTTTGAAGTGCCGGGTAGAGAATGAATATTTTATAAAATCGTGCCTGTAGTATTGAAATGTCACTTTTTCTATTCAGTGATTTTGAAACCAGCCATGTCAAACTTTCGGAGTGTTGACTACGTATCTTTCTCGTTCTATACTTTCATCCCAGAAAGGACAGACTAAGGTGTGTTTTTACAAGCATATATCTTTAGCCGAGCACCTTTGCCGGTGCTTGGCTACAGAAATTACCTAGTGAAAAACCTGGTGACCCGTTGTCCAACACGAGAATCAAATACGAGTTCCTATAATCGCATACCGCCCCCTCAGATTATGAAAGAATTTAATTAGAGGACACATCCACAATTTTTATAGCCTATACATTTTCATTTTCTCTGAACGCCATATTTAAGTTCCCGCAGACGGAGTCACAGGCAGAAGCTAGTATAAAATACAATACATTGTCACGTCACGAAATGAAACGTGTTGGAGTCAAAGGGAAATTTGAAATGGCGCCGACGTAGTTAAAACATTTCTTTAACGCAATAACAACGAGCCATATAAAGCATAACAAAGGCCATTAAAAAGTTACGTGTCAAAAAATAAAAGCAGGCAAGTGCGAGATAACATCGCTTAAAGGAGTTTCTGTACCTACAATTAATGTTTTTTTAATCTGAACTTTTGTTCAGATTAAACTCGCTAAAGACTACGATGTAGTCGACGTAATTTAAATACCTATTTAATACATTTGAGGTTTATATTCGCACGTATATTTGAATCGTAATTGGAGTCTAATGACACTACAACTAAGTACTTAATTAATAATATTACCTTTTTTATACATTTATGATTAGAAGTGTCGCAGTTCGTCGGTCACGCGGCTTGACTGTGCGGCGAAAATAGCGAGATCCCGGGTTTGAGTTCAGGGTCGGGCAAAGCGTAAATGGATTTTTGGATTAGGAAATTCTAAGGAGCCGCGCGGAGTTTAGAAATGTACTGTGAATTTTGGAAATAAGTTATTAAGAAAAAGAAAACTCAAAACTACTTCACATATTCAATGCTCGTCATGTAAACAAAGGACCTCGAAAAAGCGACGTAAAGGAATGCAGTTGTTTGACTCGGAATCTCGCTCACCTTAGCTTCATTGTGGTATGACGCATCTGTTTTATACTTGTCTGCTAAACGGCTATTATAAAAGGTGAGTCTAGTTTAAACCCTCGATTTTTTTTATGTATATACATACATAGAAGTAGTAATGACGTAGAGATTAAGGTGCGTGGTAGAGTAGGTATATCTCGGCGATCGCGGTCGCATGTTCAATCTACAGAATACAATAAACATTTTTATGCATTTTGTATCCTAGTGTGGGGTCAGAACTATGTATGTGACTGTTGGGTGTATTTATTTATTTATTTAAAGACCCCGACATTACGCTTTCGGCCTCCCCTGAAACACCCAAAAGAGGAGCTTAAGATGCTTTTTCCTCGTTAAAAAAAGGACTTAGTCCACCTCTTATTTAGACGAGTAGTATTTTATTTTTACGGTGCAATGCCTTCTGTTTTCTGCTAAATGGAAGTACCTCACACACGACAGTTCTCTTGAAAAGGCTTAACTTTGTAAAGAGGTTTCTTGTTAGTTTTTGTACATCGTCTATGCTTGTTTCCACTCAGATGACTTTTTGAGACAAGGACTTGCACTTGACATTTTAGTTTAATAAAGTTTAAACTCTTTACAAGTAATTCTAAAATTTTATTATTTAGGTATTATTCTCAGACTCCTCGAGTTAAATTGTTTAATGTGAGAAAATTAGTCTCGAAGTCTATTATCCTGTAAATAGTAATCAAAGTACCAAACAGTTTTTATTGTTAACTGTCATGTTTACAATAGTAAATATGAAGCTCAGTGTTTAAACATAATAAAATCCAGATTTTCAAGCAATGTATACTTACATTACATAAAGAAAGAAAAAAACACAAACATTTTTCTCGATGAGGGGATCGAACCCGTGGTCTATTGTTTCAACCCGTGGTCACTAACCAACTGTTGCTTTGTAGTATTTTAAGCATTGTTCAATTACTGAACGAATTGTTTCCGCCGATAATTTCCGTTGTATCATTTAATAAAGTCGTCCCTTAAGCAGACCGTTTAGTTTATATTATTGATTGAAATCCAAACCAGCACCTGTTTTAATTTGATAAATCACTCCTGACTTTAAACAATTAGTTATCTAGTTCATTGTATGATTAATATTTTTATTGAAAAATCAGCGTACAAGACAAAATGACAATGTAAACTTTTTTTAACAGGTATCAATAAAAATACGATTTTTATTATCCATAGAGGTTCGATGTTAATTTAAGTGACCATAAAATACCAGTGCTGACACTGGCAAGTGGATAAATAGAAAACAATTGAGACTAACATACAAGTTGAACTCTATTAAAATAAATACAAAACTTAAGCTAACTCTTTCTTACTCGGCGTCTTATTTCATTAAAAACTTCCTATGATCCTGGATCCTTTAAGCGAAGCGTGAAGAAGCGTTTGTGCGGGCCGGCATGATTGTGTCGACCAGCGGGTAACCAAATCGTTTCTCGCTGGTCGGTATCCACTGTGCTTACCATCAGGTACAGTGGAGTCGCTTTGCCGTGCCAGAATAAATAAATAAAAAACTCTACGATAAGAGGTTTTATAGACAGCGCGGAACTTTCTCCAATAATCGAGCCGAATGCCTTTCACATTACCACAATGAGTAGAAGCAAATTTAATTTACTCATCGGAGTCATCTTAAGCCTCATAAATTCGGATATTACACGATTGTTATATGAAACATCAGTGACATTGCACAGTTACCGTGTTACGCTTTTGGGAATAGTCAGTAGTAGTAGTATACTACTACAACATATATTTCTGGTACATTTATTCCTGTCAAGATAATTATTGCTGCAACTGCAACTTCTGTCTGTTTAGTGTTAATAGCTCTACATAAACCACAGCAAAGCAGTGAATTTCACTTCACGAGTAAAGAAGACGTTCACGACATTCCACTTGGTAACCTTTGTCTTCCTTACGTAATTTAATTGTACACAAACGATATTCTACTAACATTAAAATGACATTGTTTGGAGTTTCTAGAAAAGTAAAAGCTGGTCCTTTGACAACATCTGTAGAATTCCAATTTGAATTGCGAATAAATAAAAGACCGAAATGAAATTTGGTCTTCTTGCGTTTTTGTTTAAATTACAGCAAGTTACATATTAATAAAATGTGTTTCTGCTCCACTGATATTGGTACGAAGACGTATTATATAACATAATATTAAAAATAACATTCTACGTTTGTTTTTCTTTTCGTAATTGAAGAACATAAAAACAATATGTACGATAAAAAATATCATACTCAAAGATAATAATTTTATTACAAACAAGTAAACTACGCTCTGTTTTGTATTAAAAAATAACTGTGATCCTTAAATTGGTCACAATTTTAAAATAAATGGTTAAAGTTTCTTCTTTCGTAAATCAAACAATAAAGCATGGTTAAGCATTGTATACTAGTCTATCAGTCTATTGTCTATCAGTTATATTCCTATACTTGCCTGGTTGTCTGGTAGAAATCTCTTTTAGCGATAAAACCGCCAATTTATTGTGACTTTTTTTTGTAAATTCTTTTTTGTCTATGTTTTTATTGTGCTGCTTAATTAATAAAGAGTTTATTATTACCGCACACAACTTTTTCAATAAACGGTAATTATCTATCATCATGAAACCCTCAAAAAATCTGCGGGCAATGTCTCCACTAATATCTCTATGAATTAATATTTTATCGAAATATTTATAGAAAAATTATTATTTTCTTTGTCAATTTCGAAACCAATGACCTAGATGCCCTGTTTACGTCAAATATTAAATCTTTCGTACGAAATTAATGTATTACACAGGAAAATTACGATAGAAAAATATGGCAGTGTTACTTGTTTTGAACGTTAATAATTTAGGTCAATAACCACTCTCTCATATAAAAATAAAATTAATAATGATCATAAATTATTTTATATTTTCACAATTCTATTCGCCACTTAATCGGCCGTCAAAGACTTGATGTATCAATATTAAATACAAAAGCACAATCACATCTTGAATTCCAATAATAACGTCTGGGATATGTTACGCGTCCGGATTGAAAGCCGTTCATTTCATTTCAAATTTTAGTTCGTTTAAATGTTGCAAGTAATGTTAGCTAACGACCTTCACTGTTCAAATGTTACTACCGATTCCCTTCTATGCGGATTTAGCCTTGTTCACGAGGAAGTGTTTTGGTATGGCATAGATCTGATCTTGGTATTAATATGATTAATAAGATATACTCCCATACAAAATCATTTAAGATATACACCATACCAAAAATCAGTAAATGAAATGACACACAGGCAATGACGTACCATTTACGACACGTCAAAAAAAGATAACTTACGATTTGTAGGTACGTACCCGTGAAGAAACACTAATTGCTTCCTATAATTGGTTACATTCTTAACGCAATCTTAAATTTAGAAGTAGTGACAGAAGACGGCGAGCTAGCGAGCGATATTATGTCATTTGAAGTTAATTTCATCTACAAGTGGAATGCCATGAGCCTGTGATCGTAATGTTCATTGCGAAATTTCATTGCTTTTTGTATTTGGAACCTTAATTTCTTCTTTGTTATTGGAATGTTTCATTCATCATTCATTCATCATCAGCCCAAACACGTCCCACTGCTGGGCACGGGCCTCCTCTACAACTGAGAGGGTATTGCTGAATATTACTAAACACAAGGAAATCGCGCATACTTAGATAGTCATTTGCATATTTAATTATTTCTAATTTACATTCGTGCTTATTTCCCGTTGCGCGAACATAAGTGTCGGAGAACAAATTAAATTCTTTGCCTGCAGTTTCAATATCTACACATAACAGCAATTATAGCATTTCAATATACACATTTTATGATAAAATTAATACACCCAACAGTCACATACGTAGTTTTGACCTACTAGGATACGAGTCCTGTGTCGTGGGTATCAGAGACTACGAGAGACTTTTACGGTCTCACAAACACCCAAATCCGAACCAAATATTTATGGATCACACAAACGTTTGTCTCGGTGCGGGGATTGAACCCGCGGCCTCTCGTTTCGTAAACTGGTATCTAGCTAATCTAGCCAACTGCGCCACGGAGCTGTCAAAGATGTTGTTAAGAGTTCTTCACAACGTAGTAGAGTGAGGCCTAACTTCTTTCAGTTGTAGATGGCTTGTGCTTAGCAGTGACGCGTATGTAAATACCATCATCAGCTCGCATGCGTCCTACTGCTGGGCACGGGCCTTCTCCAGAACTGAGTACGCGTTGGTAGACTAGAACTTCTATGAGTGCAGGTTCCTCACGACTTGTTTTCCTTCACCGTTAAAGTACGTGATAATTCAACCCACATAACTACTAAAAGGTTAGAGGAGTGTGCCTTGGGTTTGAACCTGCGACCGCCGAGAATGTTGTCTTGACCACACGAGGCCTCGAAACCATCACTACTTCTACTTCATAAATAACGTTAACATTTAAAATTCCTTGACAAGAAATGCGAACACATCTCAATATATTCATGAAAACCAGGAGACGCTTTAATAAGATCAAACGAAACGCGTATTGAATGACTTGGAGATAAAATGAAGCGGAATAGGCTCCGGGAGATTTACGACAGTACTGAAAGCAAAAATGTTACATAACTGTTCCATAAATCTCGGTGTAACGTGTCAATCGGAAAGTACGGGATTTTGTCGTCTAGAGGCTCAGTTTCGTATTTTAACGCGGATTTAGAAGAAGTTTTTCAATTCTCCTTCCATTCGGGAATATTTTGAGTCTGTTTACTCGCATAGAAGCCTCGTTGAGGTTTTTACTACATATTTTGCTAACATGAATTCATTTACGAAATGACACACTTAAAATGAGACACTTATGGCCGAATAGTTCAGTATCGGTAAGTAGCGTTTCAACGCTACTTAATCTGAGGGCGACTTATATTTAGGTGGCTGTTATAATTTAAGCGGTATACTGAAACATCATTTATCGGTTTTAAGACTGTGATTAACTAATGCCCACTTAAATTTCCATAAATGGCAACATTACCACAAAAAGGTTATTTTACATGATATTTTTTAAGTATATGCCGCTTAAATTATAACAGCCTCATAAATATAAGTCGCACTCAGATTAAGTAGCGTTTCAGTATTCGGCCATTAAGTCTTCAAAAAGAATATATTTTCCCCGTTTTTACCTATTTATTGCTACTCCGCATCTTTTGGTCGTAGCACGATAAATAGCCATCCTCGATAAAAGGACTATTCAGAGCAAAAATATTTTTTAAATCGAACCATTAGTTACAGAGATTCGCGAGTCCAACGAAACAAACAAAATATTTACTTTTATATATTTGTATAGATTGAACCAAGTTGTGGATGATGAACAATTGAATTGATGAACAATTACAATAGACAGTTTTTATAAATAATATATATATATATATATATTATTCTGACAGCTATAAACGTAACTATTTACATTAGAACTAAAATCTCAAAATTAAACAATAAAACAACAACCTAATTGGAATTTTGTGGGTGGCTATAAATAGAAATAACTGTTATCAACTATAATGGAGAATTTATTATCTTGAACTTGATAGAGTCCATAAAATAAATGATTCAACTTTTGATCACACTGAACTACTTACTTGAGAAACAAAACAAGGTCGAATATATCCTTTCTCAAATTTAGTTCGCCTTCAATGAAAGGGTATTTGAAAAAAGGATTCTAAGTTCGCATGTAAATGAGTCAACTTCTTGAACCTTTGGTAAATACTTGATTAGCGAAGCAAGGGCCATTAGCCGGGAAATTGTTTGGATACATTTAATCAAAGACGTGTTTCATCTAGTTTGAATATTTTATGTATTTCTCCTTGATTATGGTGACGCTAGCTATCTCGATCTCACCGAAGCCCAGTTTGATAAACTTGAGAGACTTCAGAATTTCTGCATAAGGTTTATATTTGGCCTTCGCAAATATGACCATGTTTCCGAATTTCGAACTAAGCTCAAGTGGCTCTCTGTCCGCCATCGCCGGAATACTCGTATTCTTTCTCTCCTCTATTCTATTCTTTTTGTTCCTACGACTCCCCGTTATCTCAAGGAACGTTTTAACTTCCTAAGCGACACGCATTCAAGACCTTTGAGATCGCTGGAGAATTTGACGTTAAAAATTCCCAAGCATAGCACGTCATTCCTCAATAATTCTTTCACTGTTCATGCAGCTCGCTTGTGGAATGAACTGCCGTTATCAATAAGACAAGCTAAGTCACTACCTACTTTTAAAAGACTCATCAGAGTATTTTATTCACAAAAACAATCGTAGCTTTATTTTTTGTTTATCTTATATATAAAAATGAATCGCAAAATGTGTTGGTAAGCGCATAACTCAACAACGCCTGGACCGATTTCGCTAATTCTTTTTTTGTTGTGTTTGCTATTGTTAGGAGAAGGTTCTTATGAAAGAAAAAGTTAAGAAAATTGCGAGCAATATGGTAAAAACAACAATTAAATTTTCTCATATAAACTGTTCTACCTAATATTCTGTCAAACATTTTATGTTTATCCCGTCAATATGGTTAATGGTCCCCTCAAATTAAAAAACGTATTTAAATAAAGGTTTTGAATTGACAACATATATCCAGAATATTCGAATAATTGCGTATTTTACATTTTAAAAATGTAGAATAATGTCAGTAATAAAAAGGGATTGACATATTTATTGGTTGTCAAATATTTATGCGTGCGTTCAGAAATGTATTTTTAAACTTCTTGGTTGTACCTGATTTACAAACGAAGGCAGGTTCGGTAGTCATCACGCTTTGAAATCTAAAACACCCACAACTATGCAATGGAATGCGCTTGGTGTTAAGAAAATTGTTGAGTAATGTTATTCACGTGACGATACTGAAAAGACAACTTAGAGATGAATTGGTGCTTGAGAATTCATCAATTAGATTGATCTAAGATTTCATTGATCCTAACGGGTATGACCATTGAGTTCAAACGAATTTAGTTCCCGATTCGTCATGCCTTCGCAATGACGATTAACAAAAGATGTTTGTGATCTTTTAGACAATTAAATAATATATTAAAAATGTATATCACAAGGTGCATCATCATCATCAGCCCATATATTATGTACGTCCCACTGCTTGGCATAGGCCTTCTCTGCAACTGAGAGGGTTTAGGCTTCAGTCCACCACACTGATGCTTCAATGAAGAGAATTGAAACCGACTGCATCCCAACCCATATGTACATGTTTAATTAAATCATGACTTGCGGAGACACGATTGATGCATTTAATTTTCGTACTTATTTATTTCTGTATTTTTATCTCAATAAAGTGCTGAACTTAATATTTATTTCCATACAATCAAAAATAAAATTCAGGTAATATGTTCAATGACTGTTAGGGGATACGAAGTTTTCCGGGTCAGCTATTATAAATGTTAATGTTTTCTTTGTTACGCTTTCACGCCAAAACTACTTAACCGATTATCATGAAAATTTGTACACATAGTCTTCGAGATATGAGATAGGACATAGGATTCTTCTTATTAAAAAAAATTACGGAGGATAAAAGAATTGAAAAATGATTGAAAAAAGATTTGAATGACTTTTGGTATGCAGATAGGTGGGCCCCACCGAAGTAACATAGGTGGGAATGGTTATCCTTACTGTTATATAAATGTGAATGTAGGGATGTTTGTTACGCTTTCACGCAAAAACAAAAATTTTAGTATGACCATAAATGAGACCCTGTGAAGTAACATAGGCTATGTTTTATCCCGGGAAAATATAATGTTCCCATTGGGATAAACATATTATTAAAAATACGAAAATAACTGTCAAAGTTTTACTTTTACGCCTCAACCATTTGAATTGATTTGACCTTTTTTTAAATTCAGTAAGTGCCATTTTGGGCACTTGAGGGACGATTTATAGATTCACTTATTATCTTTCTGCGCCCAACCCTGAAGTCTACGCGGACGGAGTCGCGGGCAAAAGCTATAAAAATATAAAAATTGCGATTACAAAACAGGTGTTGTTCGTAGAAGGGTGAAAATTTGGAGTTATATGTATTTTTCAATGCTGAATCATAAAAAAATAAAAACAAAAAATGTCCACAAAATAAAAATAAAACTTTTCGGGTTGGACCACCCTAGGGGTATAAAAAATAGATAACCTATTCTCAGACTTACTGAATATACATATAAAATTTCATCAAAATCGGTCGAGCCGTTTCGGAGGCTGTTTCGAACTGTGACACAAGAATTTTATGTATATATATATATAGATGTATATGTATATCTCACTCTATACAATTTTGACCATATTTTTTTGTTTAATTTGTATATCGATCAAAGCAATGACTGTTATACGTATCATTATAATTTTTCAATTCAAATCAAATTAAAATGGTCAGTATAAGATAGAGGTTGATCGTAGAAGGATGAAAATTTATGATTATGATAATTTATCAATGCTGAATCATAAAAAATAAAGGAAATAAAGTCAATACAAAAAAAAACATACCCCTAAATGTTAAACCCTTAAATGACCGATTCTCAGACCTACCTACAATATACACACAATATTTCATAAAAATCAGTCGAGCCGTTTCGGAGGAGTTTGCCAAAAAACACCGCGACACGAGAATTTTATATACTTATATGGCAAAACAACGTTTGCCGGGTCAGCTAGTATATTATAATGTAAACTGTGTTATGATTTTATTTACTTTGTTTTTTTATCTGTTTTTCTCCGTTGATGAATTTTCCTTTTTTTATTTCTTTTTTTGTAGTTAATGTACATCATTGTAGTTGTTTTTTTTCGTTATAAGTGTCTTTGGATTACCCTTATCTTTTTACATGTCCTTTTTGCAAATTAGGTTGTCTGGAAGAAATCACAGTCAGTGATAAGACCGCCTATTGTTACTTAGTCCTAAGTATTCCTTTTTTTTAATTTTGTTTTGTGTAATATGTCCATGGTGTACAATAAAGTGTTTATAAATAAATAAAATAAATAAATTCCGCAGCATAGCATTAATCTAAAAATAGCTGCCGTAGTGATAGCTTTGACAGATCGGTTTTAACATTTATCCGCCTTTAATTTATACTCTATTTATCTAAATTTATCTTTATCTATTTATGTATATATATTTATCATTTGAAAGAAGAATTTTCTAGTTATATTAGCAAAAACACAAACTTAAAGATAAAAAAATACCTATTACTTTATCAGGCAAAAAGGTTCGACAAATATCTTATGAAGAAATAGGCTAAACATTTAATTAATATAGATTATCTGTTTACTGAACTAGGTTAAACCTTTGCCCGTAAGTTTATATTGTCAATAAATAGAAAATTAATAAGCTTGAAGTTTTAATAAAAATATCTATATGTATATTATAGAAAGACTGAACGAACAACCACACAATTGAAACAATTTGAGTAACCGATACGGTGCGTTATACGAAATTATGTACCTACTTAATGTTTCTATATTAAGGAAAATCCCTAGAAACCAACAACAATCATTTATATTTCTAATTAAATACCACATGAACATTACAAAATTGCATAATTTTACTTCATACTTATTTGTTTCATGTTATGATGCTACGAGGAAAAGTACATACATCTTCTATAGAATAGAAATAAATAAAATTGGTGTGTCTGTTTGTAATATTGAAATAACCGATTTTTAATAAATGCATATGGATGTATACACGGTACATATACCAAAATATCGTTATTTACAATTTTTATCTGTCTGTTCCGGCTAATCTCTGAAACGGGTGTACCAATTTTAACGGGACTTTCACTGGCAGTGAGGTGATGTAATAAGGAGTAACTTAGGCTACGTTTATTTGAGAAAAAATATTTTATTTTAGAAAAAAAAATGAAATTAAGTAGGTAGGTAAGTATCATAATAAAAAAAAAACTAAAAAAAATACAGAATCGACTGTTAGGCGGAACGAAGTTCACCGGGTCAGTTAGTAACTTATATTTCTTTAGCAGACTATACTTTACTAAGCGTCTCGTCACGTTTTGATTATAATGGTATTAATGGTTATACGACCTTATTTAGTTAACACTACTAAAAAATTACTTACAAAAAATCACAATACACAGATGTTTCAAAGTCATATGGTTGGCTTTGATAAATATTTGCCGTTTTTTGTATTAAGCGTCAAATCAAATTAAAGTTAACATCGGTTGCTATTTTCTGAAGGTCATGCAAAAAAACAACAGTCATTGTGTCTTATTAAACGAGTTTTATTTTAGCCTCTCGTTTAAGATACTTATGAGTTTTATCAATGTCTTCATCTATATCATCATCTTTTTTATTGAGCATATTATGTCATCGTGGATTAAGAGGACTGATAATCTTATTAATTATGTATTCCAAAACGACGATATGGGGTACATCCCTCAGGATGCCCTGTCTTTGGATAATTGCTTGTATTCAGCAATAGACAGTGGTTTATGATAATAAATTATGTGTCTAAAGTTTATTAGAATATTTTAGACGTAAAATTCAGTTTAGGTGTGGGACTGTAAATAATAATATACAATAATGTTAAAAACGAATAGGACAATTAAACCTCTTATTGGATGATGAATCGCGTTTGCATTATTTTATTTTATTGTGAATTTCATAAAGAGCACTTATGATTTGCAATTAAAAAAAATGAGACATTTATTTAAGGTTTCATTCAGTTAATTCAATATTTTGAAGATACACCAGGACGTCAATTTGTTTTATCTGCTTAATAACCTATAATCTATAGTTGAACCAACATGACAAGCCGTTATAGTCTGTAATACCGAACTTAACAGATCAAATTCGCTTGTAGATATAATCACAGCCTTCCGAACGCTTAATGAACGAACACAATTTGTTTTGATACAAACGCGACGTTCCAATCGTTCCAAGCCTTATTTAGGCATTAACATAAAGTCTTAGCATATATTACCATCGTTTGACATCAGAATCTTGTTCTATTGCGTCATGTTCAATATTGAACAGATAATCGGCGAAGCTACTGTTTATCTTCTTAACCAATAATTGGTTAAACATAATTTCGCTATATCATAGTAGCTAGATCGTCAGCCAATATTATTAAGGTACAAATAGTATTATGACAAAGCAAACTTGAAACATGTAAAAAGACCTACCGTGAAGCTAGAACATCAACACAATAATGGATACTGTACACAACACAGCACAAATCACATCACGGCACTTTCACTTGAGCAAGTTCTTTATCGATTCGGACCGTTAAAACTGGCGTGGAGCGGTGCGCGCGCGTCGCAGTTTGCGCGCGACTGACTGTTCGCCCCACCACGCCTGTACCACTTTACGAGCTGCAATGTTAGAAATACGTCGCATGCTAAAGAATCTAAGGACATCAATCTCCAATGAAATGAGACAGTGAGAGCTTCGCCAGCATGACCTGCCTTGATTGATTCGATGCTTTAGAAGTGGTTAATGAAATTATAATTTCCATTGTCATTCTGATGTCGATTGATGAACATTATTGATGTAAAATTAATTTGATAGGTAGCATTGTCAATTTATTGATGACGGTCATTTATGTATCATGCATTATTTTAAAATGAATTTAAGAGATGTAGGCCAAGCGCCGGGGGTTTTTTTTTGCAACGTACGGGACCTGAATTTTTTTTTTGGAATATGTTTAAGGGTGTTTTCACTTCAGCCACCATCTTGGAAAACACGTTTTATCGACTATCTCGCGAACCGCGCATCGTACGACAAAAATTGTAGAAATCATTATTGTAGATAATAATATTTGACATCTTTTTTATTTGAAACTTTTTTTAGGATAACGCATAGGTTTAGAATTTTTAGGTTTCATCACGATGTTTTCCTACACCGTTAAAGTACGTGATAATTCATTGCGAATCCACCCATAACTTCGAAAAGTCAGAGGTGTGTGCCTTTTGAACCCGCGACAATCGATATTGTCGACCGCGTGCCTAAACCTCGAGGCCATCACGACTCACGAATCACTATATTTGTCTAAAACAAAATAAGTTTAACACAGTCGCATATTTGCAATGCGTTTACCTTATAGTTTTTATCGTTGACAGCTAAACCTTAGAGGAGAAGGTGGTAATATGACCCCCGCAGGTATATTGACCCCCTTGAATAATAGTTAGTTCGCATAACGCCGTCTTATATTATTTTGGTGCAACGGGACCATTTCCGTATACTATTGATTTATTGCCCTACAAATCTGCTTGGGGCGGTTATGTTCGTTCGTCATTTGAACAAGTCGAAACTCGTACCCGACAAACTTATTTTTCGACTGTGAGTTTTATTCCATAATTTATAAAAAAATGATAGTTTTTGCTGTTGTTTTGAATATTGTGTTCGTGACACTGTCTTCTACGGGATATATAAGGTAAATATACATTTTTTACATTTTTTCAATTGTGTTAGGTTGTTTATCAAAATATTTTCAATAATTTTAATTTGGCCCCCTGACACTGGTTGTATCATGGCCCCGGGGGCACATAACAAGTATGACTTGCTTATCATTCACATATTTTTATTTTTCAGTTTCAGATGCCTAGACAAACTGTTTTGCCTCTATCTTCGATGAAGAAACCAGAGACGTGCATGCAAGAGTGCATCAGGTATATTTGAGCCGCCTACGATGATTTTTCCAAGCAAAAACTTTACGGATATTTTGTTAAAAAGTGGACCTCCTGGAACGATTGGCAAAGTTCATCCATCTGGTTGGATTCGATCCAATTCGTTCACTGAATGGTTCAGGCATTTTATTGATAAATTTTCAGGCATTTTATTGATAAAATTACCCCGGGGGCCACATTACCAGCAGTTGATCTCGAGACGCCAAATTTGATTACTTAAGAATAAATGATAATTTTGATTTTATTTAGCGAGTTTCTTTTGTTTCATAGTAAGATATGTACACACAAATAAATACGAAACCCAATAAAACATATTCCATATTTTTAATTCCATTACTTTAGAAATAAACCTTAAAAAACAAAGTGGGGGGCCACATTACCACCTTCTCCTATACTTAAAGCGAATTATCTCCTAACAACTTGGATGGTTTTATTACAGCAATTGAATTAATTGTTGATATTGGAGCATCGTAAAACGACCTTACGCTTTATTACGTACGAGTAAATCTAAGAAAGATATACGAGAGAAAGTAATAAATTCGTGTTGCATTTTTTACAAAACTTAACCCATTAATTTCAAAGAACGAGAAATAATGTTCTGAGGTATTGCATTAATGCGTTATTTAATCTTCCATGAATTGCATTTTCGTCTATACACATATGGCTATTAGATGTAATGAGTTTTTTCACCTTTCGCCGTCGCTTACATTTTACTTTCGAGGTGTAATGGAGTTAAAATGTAGACCTATTTTTTACCTATTCTAATTGACTGCGCTTTGTCGTCGACAGCTTTTTGGACGTTTATTAGATATAGCTTTTGCCCGCGACTCCGTCCGCGTAGACTACAGGGTTGGGTTCAGAATGAAAATAAGTTGTAGTCTATTTTACTCCACAGATTCCCATTTATGTCCATATCAAAAATCGTTTACATCGGTCAAATGATTTAATCGTGAAAGCGTAACAGACATATAGTTACATATAGTTTCAGTCGTCTACACGTCGTTTCATCATTCTAGCTTCAAAAATGACGAATTTCCACACAAACTTTCACCCTTATTTTTATTTTACCCCCTTAAATGTACACTTTTTTACAAACTTAGAATGTCATATTTATTTATATGAAATCAACAGCCTAAAAAATAAGTTTCAAGCTTCTAGCTTTTAAAATGGCAATACTTCCATACAACCTTTCATCCCCCCTTTCAACCCCTTAAAACCCCTTTTCCGGGATAAAAAGTAGCCTATGCCTTTTCTCAGGGTCTAAACTATCTGTGTACCAAATTTTATTTAAATCGGTTCAGTAGTTTTAGCAGGAAAGCGAGACAGACAGACAGACAGTTACTTTCGCATTTATAATATTAGTAAGGATTAAAAAAAATAGCCTATGTCCTTTTTTAAGGTCTCATTTTTGTCCATAGCAAAAATCATCCAAATCAGTCAAATGGTTTAAGTGTGAAAGCATAACACAGGCAGTGTTACTTTCGTGTGACAATATATGCTCATCCCACGGGAACCCTACATATTCCCGGGATAAAACGTAGGTTATGTTACTTCATATTGTCCCATTTATATTCATACCAAAAATCATATAAATCGGGCGAATAGTATAGACGTGAAAGCCCATTCCCACGTGAATACTACATTTTTCGGGATAAAAAGTATCCTATGTTGCTTCAGTGGGTCCTATCTACCCCCATACTAAAACTCATCTAAATCGTCAAATGGTTTAGGCGAGAAAGCATAACACAGGCAGCGTTACTTTTGCATTACATTATATGCTCATCCCACGGGAACCCTACATATTCCCGGGATAGAATATAGTCTATGTTACTTCATAGGGTTCTATTTAAATCCATAACAAAATTCATATAAATCGGGCGAATATTTTAGGCGTGAAAGTCCATTCCCACGGGAATACTACATTTTCCGGGATATAAAGTATCCTATGTTGCTTGGGTGGATTCCATTTACCCCCATACTAAAAATCATATAAATCGGTCAAATGGTTTAGGCGTGGAAGCATAGCATAGGCAGTGTTACTTTTGCATTACATTATATGCTCATCCCACGGGACCCTACATATTCCTGGGATAAAATATAGTCTATGTTACTTCATAGGATCACATTTATGTCTGTACAATAATTCATTCATATCGATCAAACGGTTTAGGCGTAAAATCAGAATATTGACAGAGCTACTTATACCCATTCCCACGGGAATACTACATTTTCCGGGATAAAAAGTATCCTATGTTGCTTTGGTGGGTTCCATCTACTCCCATACTAAAAATCATCGAAATCGGTCAAATGGTTTATGCGAGAAAGCATAACACAGGCAGTGTTACTTTCGCATTACATTATATGCTCATCCCTCGGGAACCCTACATATTCCCGGGATAAAATGTAGTTTATGTTACTTTATAGGATCACATTTATGTCTGTAAAAGAATTCATTTATATCGGTCAAATGGTTTAGGCGTAAAAGCAGAATATTGACAGAGCTACTTATACCCATTCCCACGGGAATACTACATTTTCCGGGATAAAAAGTATCCTATGTTACTTCGGTGGGTTACATCTATCTCCATACCAAAAATCATCGGAATCGGTTCAGTAGTTTTTGAGTTTATTCGTAACAAACATACAAAAATACAAAAATCCAAAAATACAAACCTTTCCTCTTTATTATAATATAGTATAGATTTGGATTGATCATATCGAGACAATGAACCTCATAAGATAATAAATCCACATGACCGCTGGTTTACTTGCGATGGTGTAGTACTGAGAAGCAGGGATTGCGGCACCCATCGACCAGCTAGAACGGATATATATTATGTCTAACAGAAAAACGAAGTGAAACGACCTGTTGCTTTTGTTTTAGTAGGTTTTTTTTTTCAAATTATTTGCTTAGTTGTTTTAAAACCAAAAATTAAGAAAATTAAAATTAACTGAGTTAGTACTCAGTCTTAAGGTCGCTAAAGGGCAGAATTGTTTTGCTAGTTCAGTCATTGGAAATAACAGGATGGACTGGATTAATCCTACGTCTCATTTATTAATATAAAATTCCTTATTAAAGTCATCCCTTTGTATTTTGTTCCTTTTATAGTTCATTTGGGGGATTTGCCTTAGTCACCACGCTTGGCAAGCGGGTTGGTGACCGCAGTGGTTGGAATGTTTTAACCGACGCGACGGCGCTGTTGCCCACCGAAGGTTTGGGTATTTAGGCACTCAAGACCGGGATGGTTGGCGCTTTCTTGGGGAGGCCTACGTTCAGCAGTGGACGGCGATAGGCTGAGTATAATATAGTTCATTAGCAAATGTATGTCTTCAAGTCTGTTGCAAATAATACAATTTGGAGATTATTATTTTTTAAATTAATTAAATATGCAAAATTCCCTGATGGATAATGTCCCGATCTTAATGTTAAGGTTATATGACATGCTCTCTACATACCATCAAACCAGGTGAAACGGGGAGGCTGATGTTCTATTGACTTCGTCAGACTGGTGGAAACATTTTTGCTAGCGGAGAGATATTAGCATATAAATACCTTCAGACGAATTGTACTTGTATGATTATACAAATAATAACATAGTATCTTATTCTTAATATAAAAATAAAATTCTTCTCTTTAGGTAGACAGGTTACAGTGTAACAAGCGATCCGGATACGAAAGCACATGATGTTGATGTAGACTGATTCACAGGAATAATATGAACGCCCAGTTTTTGTATCGACTGTTCTTGGAGACACTTTCCCGTAGCTTACGGTGAAGTGGTCATGGGACGAGTTTACATTACCTTTACTATAGGGATGTTACGGATATGATATTTCGGATCTGGATACGGATACGGATATAGGAATAAAATTATATCGGTTTCGGATACGGTTACGGATATGTAATTATTTCGGATTATCCGTAAATTTCGGATAGTTTCGGTTACGGATATTAGATTTAAGTAAAATATAACTGTTTTCTGTTTTGATTTGAGATGAAGTTTCGGTGAAGTAGTGCTACTTAACACAAGCCTTTCTTAAATTAAGTATCGACTCTTAAATAAGAAACTAATTAGTTATGAAAGAGGTTAAGTTATGACTAGAAATAACAAACAAACTGCAAGATTCACGTGGCGCGTAAACGGTGAAACAATAACCTGTCGAAAGTCGAAACGTGTCGTTTTTTTTAGACTCCACCCGTATACACAACTATCCGAAATTATTCGAAACTTTTATAACGGATACGGTTACGGTTACGGATATATTTTTATTTCGGATATCCGATAGTTTCGGTTACGGTTACGGATCTCCATAACATCCCTGCTTTACTACCTTTTTGAACTGTGGACAATATTTTTTGTTTGAACATGGAAAAATTTACCCGTTCCCGAGCCAACACCGGGTATTTTAATTTTTATTTACCTTGATAAAAACCAAATGTATGATTAACTGGTTTAATTAAAAAAATGTAAACAGTGCGATAATTAATACATATTGTATTTCTCGGGAATAGTATATTATTTCTTAAGTAGTGATGGCCTCGAGGTTTAGGCGCGCGGTCGAGAATCTCGGCGGTCGCGGGTTCAAATCCAGGCGCACACCTCTCACTTCACTGTGTGCAATTCTCAATAAATAATCACGTACTTTAAGGCCCCGTTCGCACGGGAGCTTTTTTAACGCGCGTTAAAAAAGCGTTCAAATGCAACAAATGCATTCCCAAGTATCTGTTCACACGACGGCGCTTTTATAACGCGACGCTTTTTTATCGCGCAGTGTCGCATTTTAGATTTTGGGCGTTGAAAATAGAACAATGCAACTTCATACTATTGTTCACACGAGCGGTAAAAAAGCGCCGGCGCTGCAGTCAGTGCGCAGCGCGCTGTTCTCGTGAGCGGACGTGTTTTGTTTATCTGCGTTTGTCAATGATGTCGTTATGATTAATTTCGTTTTAATAAATATAATTGTATTTTTTAAATATTGTTTTACTTATCTCAGTGTAACAACCAGCTGTTGTACAGATGGTACCTTGAAATTTATTTGAGGGCCAACCATTTTCAACAATATGTCAAATGTTGCTGTTGGGAGAAATGCAGATATGCGCAGCGCCTAGTATAATTGAATAGCAATATACATGTACGCATAATTGCGCGTTAACTAATAAAGGTTCTTGGTGTTACGGTCGATAATCTCATTGTGCTCTGTTATTGTTAATTAAGTGAAAATAAATAGTTCTTTACAGTTTAGAATCTTAATCTTTTATTATTTCATCAGTGGCTATAGACCAGGGTTTCTCAAAGTGGGGTTCGCCATTCGACGGCAGGGGGTTCGTGACAAGATATATGTAATGGCGACTTGACGCTTAGCAGGAACGAGCGGCAAACATATTGGCTACAACATACATATGTGAGACTGGATTTTCTCACCTGGTCATGATAAAAACTAAATCGACTTGATACCAAGTTAGAATTAAAGTTAAAATTGTCCAAAAATACTCCTAAAATTGACACCATTTGCGACAAGAAACAGGCAAGAAAAGATATTTCTTTTGGCACTTTATCTTTTATTGAAATAGGTAAATCTTTATTTTCTTCAGCAGACAGTTTTATGACTTTCTTTTGGGGGGTGGGGGATTAGTTACTTAAGGCTTAAGGGGTTCGCTGTCACCTTGAAACAGTAACAGGGATTCGTGAACCACAAGTTTGAGAAACCCTGCTATAGACATTCGACAATAATTAAAAAAAAAAGTGGCAAAAAACTGCCCTTTTACGTATCTTGACTCATTAAGAGGATGTACCCAGAATGCCTTCTGTTTCCTATTTCGCCTTCTAGCGACAGAAACCGCTACTGCTAGTCAATTAGCGCTAACCATTCTCACGTCTTACTAAAGCGCGAGGCGAGACAAGAGTGATTAAAAAGCGCTCGTATGAACACTCAAATTTAAGGCGTTAAAAAAGCGCCGACGCCGGGTTTTAACGCAACGCTTTTTTAACTCCCGTGCGAACGGGGGGTAACGGTGAAGTAAAACACCGTGAGGAAAACTGCATACCTAAAAGTTTTTTTTTGTTTTTTTTGTGTAGATTAATGAGGATTTATTAATTTTTCATGTCATTCAGCGTACTATTTCTACGACATTGCATTTACAATCAAGCCAGGCCCGATACCATGGAATTGAATGGATGTTGGAACTATCCTTGTGTCTCTAATAATTATATATTAGGCAAAAAAAAACGTAACTACAGTCTGATGATAGTACTACATTATAAATGAATACACTTGCAAGTCACATACATAGGTACTTTTGAGTTCTGACAACTGATTACAAAGTGAGTTCTAACAAAAACTACGAGAGACTTTTCCGTGTCACAAACACCCAGACTTGAAACAAATATTTGTGGATCACACAACAAAAAAATCTCGGCGCGGGAATCCAACCAGCGGACTTCCTTTCACAAGTTTTTAGCTTACTGTGCGACGGATGCTGTCAAATATGATGGTTTCTTCAGGAATTCTACTGGCTGAACAAAAACAATAGTATTCCTTCAGGTTTTTGCTTTGATACCATCCTTGGTGACCTGGGCCTTTCAGTAAGTAGGTACTATAAGTATACATATATTTTGTGTTTTTAATTATTTAAATGCCGCCTAAGCCGCGGTAGTAACTAGTACCACTGTCTCTCAGAAAACGGTCGTGGAGCAAACCTTGTTTTGTTTTGTTCCGTAAGGAAAATTTAGTTCCTAATTATACATCTGTGACTGTCTGCTGGTCAGGCGTCACAAATAATATGTGCCGTGCGATCTAGAGGTCCTGGGTTCGATTCCCGGGTCGGGCAAAGTGTTATTGGGTTTTCCCATTAGGAAATACTCAGTAGCAGCACGGAGTCTGGAAATGTGCCCGAAAAACGGCAATGCGGCATGAAGTTATGTATGTATGTATGTAGTACTTGTACAACTTTCTGCTATTTATTTTGTACGAAGAAAAAATGAGAGTGATCCTTAACTTAATTCTTCTAGACATAGAGTTCTTCAGAGCTTGGCGATCGGTCTTTACACCTCAGGAAATCACAAATATTTGTCTCGGTATCAAATCTACATAATCTGATCTCTAATTAACTGTGTCGTGAGCCAATAATGAAGCTCTGTTTGTATTGGTCGACTATCTCGGACTTCCCGCGGGTAAATCCCAGTTTTTATTAATAAATTCTTGGCGGAACGTGCTGTTTACTGATACAATGCGCGTAAGCCTTTGGTTCCTCCTCAGGGCACGAGTATCGTACTGCTACTAATACTTCACGGTTCGGAAAATAAATACAGACAAACCAATTGTTGGAAGTAATATTTTTCTTTTGTATTGCGAACGAAAACTACGTGAAGACGCCATTTGTATAAATTTGTATCTATATAGAAAGCTCCAACTTTTACTCTTTTAATGTCCCACATAGTCCGAAAAAAAAGGAATCAAAATTCCACCCGCATGAAGTCGCAGGCAAAAGTGACTATTTTCAAAGGCATGCTTAATATTAAGAACTCAGTTATTGGATGGATCCTTCAAGACAACAATTTCTTAACTTAACAATTTCTTGGAAAACATGTAGGTACCTGTTGATAGAACTTTTCGGAACTTTACTAGAACTTTAATAGAACTTTCTTTTAGTTTACTTAAAACAAAAAAGAAATTTGGGCGAATTGGTATTAAGGCTATTGTTGTAATTCACACCGTAGGTAGTTGGTCCGAATCTGCTTAGGTACTATCTAAAGTCCTACAGAAAACCGACGGGAAATACACAAAATATATTTATTTTTTTGACGAATTAACGGAGCAATTATAATCATTTTAAACAAAATCATAAAGTTATAAATAGTCATCATCATCATCATCATCAGCCCAAATACGTCCCACTGCTGAGCACGTCTACAACTGAGAGGGTTTAGGCCTTAGTCTACCACGCTGGCCTAGTGCCTGTTGGCGGACTACACACCTAAGAAATTCCTAAGAATTTTTGGGTGTGCAGGTTTCATCACGATGTTTTCCTTCACCGTTAAAGTACGTGATAACTCATTATGAACACACACATAACTTCGAAAATCCAGAGGTGTGTGCCTGGGGTTTGAACCCGCGACCGTTGAGATTCTCGACCGCGCGCCTAAACATCGAGGCCATCACGACTTATATAAATAGTGCATAAACCAAAACATTAAAGTTAGCACATACAAGAAAACAGTGCAGAACAAAAAAATAATATGTACATACTAGCTGTGGGGCCCGGCCTTGCCCGAATGCAAATTTGAATTCCATACTCATTTCGGACTCCAGTCTTCCTAAATTAAAAGTGTCATGTGATTAGGCACAAAAGCGCAGCCGACAGATAGACAAACAGAGTCGCTTCAGCATTTATAATCTTAGTATGGATTTTCAGACTCAAGTCTGTATCTCGGAAAGGGTAAACGATTGTTTCTATACGACCTTCGTACTATTTGGGCTTGACCTAATTGCCGTTTTTCGGTCGCATTTCCAGACTGTATTGAGAAATTTCTATTAGAAAACCGCAATAACACTTTAAGTCCACATACATAATATAACCTCACGCCTGTAATCCCCGAAGGGGTAAGCAGAGGTACATTTCTGCACCCGCATTTCGCCAGGTATGTATCAGTCCACGTAATAGGGGGCGAGCCTATTGAAGTTTTTTGGGAAAATTTCCAGACTCCGTGCTGCTATTGTGAATTTCTTAATGGAAAAACCCAATAACACTTTGCCCAACCCGGGAATCGAACCCAGGACCTCTATATCGCATGGCACATACTTGTGCCGCGACACCACGAGGCAGTCGAGGCAGTGCACGGGACGCTTTTAGTAGCTATTCATAATAATAATATTTGGTAATCTCTAAAATTTATCTGAGATCTACAGCATCTATTATTTAGAACACTTACAATCCTGCTCGTAAAACCCCAAATACTTTAATACATTTAGAAAATTATTTTGATATAATCAAGAGAATTGAATGTTATGAATAATTTATGATACTAAAATCACATCACTCAAGTAATATATACTTTATGTCGTAGTTTTTATGTTGCGGTTTATAGTAATGAAATAAACTTGCTAAGTTCATTGTAGCTTGTCTATTGTTGAAACGCCAGGTACACACCACGGACTTTGCCAAGTTATGTGGTGTATTCGCAATGAATTATCACGCTATTTAACTGTGAAGGAAAATACCGAGAAGAAACTAAAATTCTGAATCAATATCAATGGGAAAAACATATAATATATTTCCATATTTTATTTAAAATTGTGCGTTTTAATTTTATAATTATCCTAATTGACAAAAATTAAATGTTTAAACACTCAAATCTGTATTCCCTAAAGTGTAGGGGCTTTCATGCACAGACTTTTTTACCAATTTTTAACTCCCACGTAATGGGGGGTGAGCCTATTGCCCTTTTTCGGGGCAATTCAGGCTCTTTGCCGCTACTTCGAACTCAGCACAGTAACACGAGGCAGAACATTAAACTGGTATTGTGCTACTAAACATGCTTGAGAAAGGTGGCGGGTAACGGATGGATGAGGGCTGCTCAAGACTGGGATGGTTGGGATACTTAGGGAGGCCTACGTTCAGCAGTGGACGGCGATAGGCTGTGTAATAAAAACATGCTTGTCGGTAGGAAAGATTTATTATTGCGATTCGATCTCCAACTGCGCCTACTCTGATATTAGCGCATATATAACGTAGTTCGCATTGCTAATTAAATTTCACAGGCGCAACGGTGATACCTCGCAAATCAGCAAAATAATTAAAACAATTGGTCAAAAAAGTTTCTACTAACCCATCACCAGATTGGTCCATTATTACAATCTATCCAACAAAAGAGATTCATCATTATCCGCCCATATATGTCCCACTGCTGGGCACGGGCGTCCTGTACAACTGAGAGGGTTTAGGCCTTAGTCCACCATGCTGGCCTAGTGCGGGTTGGCACATCTAAGAAATTCCCAAGAACTTATGTAGGTTTCCTCACGATGTTTTCCTTCACCGGATGTATGTACGTACGTGATAATTCATTGTGAAAACACACATAACTTCGAAATTCAAAGGTGTGTGTCTGGGATTTGAACCCGCGACCGTCGACATTCTCGACCGCGTGCCTAAATCTCGAGACTATTACGACTCCATCAAAAGAGATACCTAACGATTTATTATCCCTTTTGGCTTCAAGCCTTGTTAACGTTTCTGAAACGGCATTATTATGAGTTTTAATGAAAATAATATGACATTGACCTTGACCTCTACCGCAGAATGTAAGATAGCATGCTAATTAGATGCTATCGACGGCCTTAGAATTTTCGCCCATTAATAATTCTTTTCCGTAAAATCAACTGCAAATAATTATTATTCAACCCTAATTATGGCCCGGATTTAAAATCGACGGGGTTGATTTAGCAAATTTTCCGGCGAATTTAACGTCACTTCTTTGTTGTTCCTGATTCAGTATGATGCAGGGGCGGGAAAGGGAATCATATCCCATAGAAATGAATTTACTCAATTAATAAATATACGACTGCCTCGTGGTCTCGCGGTACAAGTATGTGCCGTGCGATCTAGAGGTCCTGGGTTCGATTCCCGGGTCGGGCAAAATGTTATTGGGTTTTTCCATTAGGAAATTCTCGGTAACAGCACGGAGTTTTTTTTTTTTTTTTTTTTTTTTTTTTATTCTGGCACGGCAAAGTGACCCCATTGCACCTGATGGCACCAATGTCTGGAAATGTGCCCGAAAAACGGTGATAGGCTCGCCCCCTATTACGTGGGACTGATACATATGTACCTGGCGAAATGTGGGTGCAGAAATGCACCTCTGCCTATCTTCGGGGAATACAGGCGTGAGTTTATGTATATATGTATGTAATAAATATAACATTTTCATAATAGGTGTTACATTTTTTACTATACATATTTATGTAGGGCTTGCCTTATCCTTAATTTGTAAATGCTAATGAAAGTGTTTCTACGTACCGAATACAATTAATTACTTTCACATTATAAAGGATTGTTACAGCCCCGTGGCGCAGTTGGCTAGTAACCAGCTTGCGAAACGAGAGGCCGCGGGTTCGATCACCGCACCGAGACAAATGTTTGTGTGATCCACAAATATTTGTTTCGGGTCTGGGTGTTTGTGAGACCGAAAAGTCTCACGTAGTTTCTGATACCCACGACACAAGACTCGTATCTTAGTGTGGGGTCAGAACTATGTATGTGACTGTTGGGTGTATTATTATTATTATATTGTTACCCATATTTAAATAAAAACAGGTCTTGTTTTTCAATATTTTTTACATTTCTCAAAACTGTTTTGTCATCCGTATTATAATTGCCAATTGTAGTAGTAGGTGGGACATATAACATATTATGACGAATTATAAGCTATTTATATATATTTATGGAGCTAGTATACCATCTGGTCATCACCTATGCCATAGATTGGTATTTTGTTAGTATGTTTCTTTGAGTATTCTTGCGACAATTAAATAAGAGAGGAAGAATGAAACATCAGTTAATATATTCTTCAAATCTCAGAGCTATACAATATACTTTGAGTAACAATACCTTCTAAATAGTAAATACGTATAATGTTAATATAGATTACTAAAATTCAGTGGCGGTAACTACCATAAAAGCAACCAAAATCCAACCTTGCCTTACAAAATTCTTTAAGCTTTAAATCTTTATTTAACAAAAGCATTTGGACATATAAATGCGAATAATCTGACCCCACAAAAAACAATTATAAACTAGACATTACACAATTAACGTGTAACGCTTTTGGGCTTCTATGGAAGTACTGATACTGCTAAAATTTTGTGCTAATAAATTCATCCAACGTTCCTCCGTAAACACAGTTTAAGACGATTCTTTGTAAGAACAATATTTGTGTAGTGTAAGTTTGGGCGGATTGGAACAAGTTAGGTCTTAATACTTTAACCCTGTTAAATATGCGTGACGGGCTCAGGGGTTAGGCGCACGTTCGTTGATACATCAACTTTGTGTTCGTGGGTTAAAATTATATGCACACTCTTATACTTTTTAGGTGTATATATGTAGTGTATTCTTAATGAAAGAATACGCAATTAAAAGGGTAAAGGAAAACAACGTGTGGAGACCTGCAAGACAGAGACTTTTCTACAAAGACTTTCTAAGATATGTGATGAGAACCAACCAATCCTAAGACAGCATTGTGGGATATAACCCCGTTTTGTATGTAAGGTAATATGAAGATAGCTCGCACGGTTAAGCCCGGGGTTAACTAGACCTGCAAGTACTGGACTAAAGAATTAAAAAATCGAATCAATAACAATTACATGGAGGAACATGAGATGAACATGGACGTTATTGAGCATGTTTATCATCATCATCAGCCCATATACGTCCCACTGCTGGGGACGGGCCTCCTCTACAACTGAGAGAGGTTAGACCTTAGTCCACCACGCCGGCCTAGTGCGGGTTGACATTGAGCATGTTACGCAGCCTAAATTCAAATACTAAGGGCATTTAAATAAAAAGTTTTATACGCAGAAGTCTTTGGTATTCATGAGACTGTTGACCACTGTCCATTAAAAGAATCGAAGAACCGTTTTCGCGTTTAAAGCAGAACAAAAAACTCACTTCTTCTGTTTTTGCATTTGAAATGCTTAGAAAAGTTGTGGTAAAGCCTAAGAGCATTGCCGTGTATCTCGTTCAGTTTCATTTTGTTTTAAATTGTTGCTGCAGCGTTAATTGAAAACGTCCAATGGAGGTCGTTTCATGTGTGAAACTCGTCATAGTTCCAATACATGCCTATCCCGTTCCGAAACCAGTTTTTCATCTCCAGCCCGTAAAATTGTATGTGTTATTTTTGGTAAATTTAACTTTTTTTCAAGATTTATTCTTACGTCATTCTTGTTCAGTGAATGTTGTACATACCTGAAATAAACATAAACCAGAATACAACCTGATAAAAGTAAATACATTAAATAATTGATTTTGTTAGTGTTTCGGTTAAAAAAAAATAATTATTGCGAGATACACGTAGTCGTTTCTCGCAATTCGACGACAATAATAATTTCAGCATTATCCAAACAATCAAGACCAAAGCACGTTTGGAACTGTATTAACAGAATCTGAAGTTTAGTTTTGCGATAATCAAAGTTTGCATTCAACAAAAACATTCGGTGTTCATTTGAACATTGGGCACGAACGGTATTCAATTGCGATTTCAAACAACAGTGACGACGAACCCGAGAACCCAAGCGTAATATTTGCCGAACAATCGGCCGGTGTTTTAATTGCTCTAAAACTTTGAATTGGTTGCTCCATTGTTTTCTCAAATGTCTTTTGATATGATTGTGGGATATTGGTATGATTTGATTGTCTTTTGGCATGATTGTGGGATACATCTATTTGTTTTCAGCTGATATTTGAGTTTTGAATGGCTCAATATTCGTAATGGTGGTTAGAATTTACGATGTTAGATAGCCTCCGAGATAAGAGAATATTTAATACCCTCTGGTAAAGATCATGCCATCATCAGGATATCGCAGTTTGATACAATTTAAGAGTATTTTATTGTAAGATTAGATCTACGTTTGTGAATGTTGAGGTTTTTTTATTTATTTTTAGAATTAATTTAAATCTAGTAAATAGATATGTGGGACAATGTTTCATTTCATAACTTCGTTTTGGGTGCTCCCTATATTTCTTTATAATAATATAAGAAGTCTTCTAAACTAATAATATGTCGTATCTGATTACGTTAGGTAGGTATAGAGAAAAAAATCCTGTTTCGTTCTTAAACCAATGTATATTTTAAGCCTAACTGCTTCGTGGTTTCTCAGCAGTCAATGTCGTGCTAGAGGTCCCTTGTTTACTACTCAAGTCGAACAAAGTGTTATTAGGTTTTAACATTAGGAAAATAATTCAGTATTCTTGAACTTTGCCTGAATTGCAACGGTAAGCTCGTTCCCTTTCATGTGGGACCTTTGACACTATTAGTAAACCCAAGAGCAGAAATGCACCTCTATCTATCCCTTCAGGGTTAAAAGCGTGAAAGTCTGTGGATTAATTATAGCCTAAGCTCGTACAATATCAGGACTATCCCATGCGAGCTATAATTACGTTATTTGAAATGCACCACTGGAGCTCCTCTCAGCAGTTCCATTACGTTCAAAGGCGATATACAACTCGATTAACTGTTATCAGACCGAGAAATGGATATTCCGTAGCTTCTGAAAACTCAACTCTCCTGCAGAGCTTTCTAGCAGTTAGGTAAGTCTCACTACATTACAATTATAGATACGTGCGTATACTCCTACCTTTAACTCAAAAATGGTGAACAGGGGTGAAACAAATCCAAAAACATTTTTCCTGAGAGATTCGAACTAGAAACCTTTCGATTGCACCCCACTCATTGATGCCGTAACTTACTAAGTAGTCTTAGCATACATACATACATCAACTATCGTTGGGTTAACAGAGACAGACTGACTTTATTCTCTTCATGCATGCACGTCAGTTTCAAGTACTATTTATTTACTAGGTTATTTGTCCTTTCCTAAGAGTAACCACATAACATTTGGTGGAATCTAAGCTCTTATGCCTACAATAAAAGATGATGAGGATGATGAAAAAATGTCAGGGCAATTATAATTTTACTAACATAACAAAAAATTGAATCGTCAGTTATGTTCAGATAATTTGAATATAAAAAAAACATTCAAGAGATTTGAATAATTTTCAAGCAACGCGAACGGTAGAAAATAAATTATAATCTAGTTCACAACTATAATTTTATCAACGTAGCATTAGCGTTCAAAAAGTATGAGAATGGGATGTGACGCCCTGCTCCGAAGAATCCCACGGGTAATTTCCTTCAAACGACACAAGTATACAAGATCACTTATAAGTTTTCGCATTACGAAGACTGGCGAAGATTAATATCATCTTAGTTCAAGTGTTTTGTGAATAATATTGCTTTGAAGGCCATTATCTCGAGAATTTACAATTTGTATTGCGCATAAGAAGAAGCAACTTATCAAGCCGGCATTATTTATTAAAGGAATTTTCAAGGATCAATGTTCAGCTTTCGAAACATTCATAACTGCATTCTATTTAATCGAGGGTAAAGCTAATTATGGTAATACCTATTGTCAGCCCTGGGGGTGGGGGGCAGGTAGCGTTTATCAGGGTCATTGCACAGCGCGCGGCGTCATCACGTCCTCGCAAATGTTAGTACCAGGCTGGGTACTATCACTATAGCACATTACAACGCTGAAGTGACAACCTCGCCACAAAGTAAGTGTAAATGTATACAGATGGAGTATCAATAGCGAGATATGTCCATCTTTGGTCGCTTAACAAAATCATTACGCTCGGCTCCTACGCTTTTCCGCTACCCTTAAAGCTACTAAGGATATTGCAGGATGCAGGAGTACAGAAAAGTATTCAGCTTATTGGTTTAAATATTTCAGCAGGTGACACATATTAATGATTATTAATATATATTAATGATATGATAGGTATAATTTTATTAAATAATTAATAAAATTATTTAATAAAAATATATATTTTATTATAATTTTATTAAAATTATATAATTTTAGTATAATTTTATTAAATAATTAATAATTAATAAAATAAAATATGACAGCCCCTTGGCGCAGTTGGCTAGACACCAGCTTGCGAAACGAGAGGCCGCGGGTTCGATCCCCGCACCGAGACAAATGTTTGTGTGATCCACAAATATTTGTTTCGGGTCTGGGTGTGTGTGAGACCAAAAAAGTCTCTCGTAGTTTCTGATACCCACGACATAAGACTTGTATCTTAGTGTGGGATCAGAACTATGTATGTGACTGTTGGATGTATTTATTTATTTAATTACAAGTACAAATATTAAACAATTACAAGTACAAAGCATAAGCAGTGATGGCCTCGAGGCTTAGGCGCGCGGTCGAGAATTTCGGCGGTCGCAGGTTCAAACCCCAGGCACACACCTCTGACTTTTCGAAGTTATGTGTGTATTCACAATGAATTATTACTTGCTTTAACGGTGAAGGAAAACATCGTAATAAAACCTGCACACCTTTTTCACACAAAGTTCTTAGGAATTTCTTAGGTGTGTAGTCCGCCAACCCGCACTAGGCCAGCGTGGTGGACTAAGGCCTAAACCCTCTCAGTTGTAGAGGAGGCCCGTGCCCAGCAGTGGGACGTATTGGGCTGATGATGAAGTACAAAAAAGAACGCTTAAGTGTTAATAAACCCTTTACCAGCAGTCGGATTTATAAAGGTTGATAAAATCGTATTACCCTCGGGGCATTTAAAACCACGAAATGTTTTAAACTGAGACTGAGGGATAAATAAACATAAGCTACATTTCCACACAATTCACACATTAATAATTCTTTGGGTGTTCTGTAATAGGATGAATATTTTATACATATTTAGTAAATGTGCCCGAAAAACGGCAATGGGCTCGCCCCCTATTACGTGGGACTGATACATACCTGGCGAAATGTGGGTGCAGAAATGCATCTCTGCCTACCCCTTCGGGGAATACAGGTGTGAGTTTATGTATGTATGTATGTATTTAGTTAATTATTATTTTAAATAGTTAAGGAGCAAATACATTATAATTATTCGCATTCAAAGTATTAGCTGGGTTCTCTGAGCAATATCATCAAACATCATTGATCATTCGAGTTTTTAAACTATACATTTTTGCACCAAAGAACATTCGGAATAGCTGCGGATAAAGTCATTCACGAATTCAGACAAATTCAACGATATTTTCGTACCCTATTTTTTTTTATTTTTCAAACACTATCATCCAAACTGATATTTGCTGAACAATTTTAACCCGTAGACACCACACTCCCTTTGAGGTCACACACTCACCACACTGGTGCAAATTTGCACTTCGACTTTTCAAAATGTTGTATTTCTTCGATGAATGTAGGAAAGTAATCTTGGAACCAGATTTTGTAGGTAAAAATTCCTTAGTAATCGATTGCAACCATTAAAAAAAATTAAAAATGGAATTTAGTTGGAGAAAAATGGCCAAATTAAAAGAAGGAATTTCGAAAATCTGTTTTTTTTTGTTTAAATGCCATTTCAATGCTAATTGAGATATCGGCATGGTTTTTGCGCGAAATGAAAGATAAGAAGTCATATTTCAAGAAAAAAATTATGCAGAATGGTTGTAAGAAATTAAAGGTTTTTTCAGCGTGCCTGAAAATGAGGCAATTTTACGTCGTGGTACTAATGTCTAAGTCAGTATTTTCGTACGTATTTGTTTAATTTTATTTAATGAAATGCTTACATTTTAAATTTAAAATAGCGTAGTAATCCATAATTAATATAAAATAGTGTACAAAAACGTTAGTTGTAGTTCGCAGCGCATTCGAAGGTCACACCTGACCGATCAGATTCGTCGCCGGCAGGTATGATATCTCTTACGCGTGTGCTTCGCGTTGTCTTTGTTGCAAAGTCCACACCGAGCACGAGATTCATCTCGAATTATTTTTTGGCCACCATTAGTGGTGGATCCTCTTTTAAACATTTGAAAATGAGGCGTTTTACAGAAACGCCCAAGGTGCAGATTTCCGACCGTCTTCGCCTTAACTGTGGCTATATCAATCTGAAAGCAAACTTCTTCAAAAAGTGGTATCGATTTAGTTTTTCGTTTCTATCCATTATATTGTAGAGGATTGATTGATTAACATGTTGTAAAAAAAAAATCAAGAGCCAACGTTGAGTACGACGCGCTGTTGAAAAAGTATGACACTTTTGATCAAAACCATCTGCCGCACCTTTGTTCTTGTTGTAATCCAGCATAATCTGAGGCTTCTTTGTTGCATTGTCAATTGGGCCATTATTAATTTAATTAATTATCATTTACCTTCAATGATATTCCACTCGATTATGGTCTAACAAACACAATTTCAAAATTAGAACAGATCTCACTGAATTAACGTTGTCACCACACTGGTGCAAATACGCACCGTTTCGACGTTTCAAAGCTTGTTATTCGAAGACAAGTTTCGGACTAGCAACGCTGCTTTTCTCGATGGAAGCGTATACCTATAGGTATATTTCTCGTGGAGGAGGAAGTCCGCTAGACCATGCACATAGAAAGTTCTACGCGCTTGAAATTTTCGTGGGTGCAAATTTGCACCAGTGTGGTGTCTACGGGTTAATTAAAACTTTTCATCGTCGTTATTCAAACGCGTAAGGTAAGTTACACAAATGTTAATATTCATCAAAGCATATTTTTAAAAGTTGGCTTCAACGCAAATATAAAACTGAAAATATCCGCAATCTGTGAACTTAAACTTGCGTGGAATTTATTAGAATTGGGTATTGGAAGATATATTTCTTTTTTAAGTTACACCTAATAATTACATAACGTCAGTTATGGGTACTTCTAAATTCATCATCAGCCCATATACGTCCCATTGCTGGGCACGGGCCTCCTCTACTATTGAGAGGGTTTAGGCCTTAGTCCACCACGCTGGCCTAGTGCGGGTTGGCGGACTACACAACTTAGAAATTCCTAAGAACTTTTTAGGTGTGCAGGTTTCATCACGATGTTTTCCTTCACCGTTAAAGTACGTGATAATTCATTGTGAATACCTACACACATAACTTCGAAAAGTCAGAGGTGTGTGCCTGGGGTTTGAACCCGCGACCGTCGAGATTCTCGACCGCATGCCCAAACCTCGAGGCCATCACGACTTCTAACTTGGCCTTTGTGAATAAATCACCAGTCTGATCTTTGTATGTTCTCCGTGGGCGCTCTTTTCCGAAACTTCCATTCACATTTACAATCTTTTGTGTTTTATAAATATTGTTTTCTCAATATTAAAGTATAGATTAGTTTTACAGAATATTTACTTTCTGCTCGATCGTCTTGGACGGTATGACGTTTAGTTACGAGGAGACTAAGAAAAGTTCCGACAGTTAGGCGACTTACAAAGTAAGTTTTCACAGAATCATCGTTCAAATAAGGGAACCTTACTAATATTTTATCGAATATTTCACAAGTTATCTTTGTTTGAATTCCATCGGCTAAAAGTATGGTAACTTTTCTAAGTGTATATTGTAATAATATGTTATGAAATTTACATTCTTGCAATCTTTCTTCTATCAGAAGAATTCAGATGGCTAGACACCAGCTTGCGAAACGAGAGGCCGCGGGTTCGATCCCCGCACCGAGACAAATGTTTGTGTGATCCACAAATATTTGTTTCGGGTCTGGGTGTTTGTGAGACCGAAAAGTCTCTCGTAGTCTCTGATACCCACGACACAGGACTTGTATCCTAGTGTGGGGTCAGAACTATGTATGTGACTGTTGGGTGTATTTATTTATTTATTTATTTAGACCTTTAAATTATTAAATAAACATAAAGGTGACAAAGTAGCAGATAGTACAAGAGACTTTGATTTACTGTCTCTGTCACACCTACTTCATTACCTTAGCAATCATAGTATACGTTTCTTAAACATTATTTTTTAAAAATTCTTCAATAACTGTTGACATAATAATAAGACATTATTTTGGTGTTTATTGAATTACCCGCCTTCCACATTTACGACCTCGACCTTCTAACTTACATTTTATGTTCGAAGTCTGGTTGATATAGCCACTTGAGCTAAGCGTCTTATAATCCTTGGACTATCTGTATTTTAGTTCCACCGGGTATGTTTACTTCAGGCAGCGTATGCTATCAAACTTTTCTCCTACTCCGGCAATAAATATGTTTGGAAGTTGGTTGGTTTTATTACTTCTTTTTGTTGTTTCAAGGTACATACATACATATATAAACTCACGCCTGTATTCCCCGAAGGGGTAGGCAGAGGTGCATTTCTGCACCCACATTTCGCCAGGTGTGTATCAGTCCCACGTAATAGGGGGCGAGCCTATTGCCATTTTCCGAGCACAATTCCAGACTCCGTGGTGCTACTGAGAAAAACACTTTGCCCGATCCGGAAATCGAACCCAGGATTCTAGATCGTTCGGCACATACTTGTACCGCAAGACCACGAGGCAGTCAAGGTGTTTCAAGGTGTTTTTGGAAATACAATTCAAAACAAGTACTTGGTTTGTAGGAAGGCGTGAAAATGCCTTGTTTTTTCACTGATCGTAACCATTGAGGTACATTTTACCGGATAAAAAAGCCACAGGTGTTGTTTTGCCCCTTGGCTATGCCAACAGCTATGACGACTTGTTGTGATGGTAGTCAATATGGTCTTTTTGTGAGGTATTTTGAATAACTTCGCAAACTCAGAGGTGTGTGCTTGGGATTCAAACTCGAGACCGCCGCAATGTTGTCTCAATACACTGCGCGTGTAATCTTAGACACTATCACAGACTTTACGCCTATATAAATAAATAAATACATCCAACAGTCACATACATAGTCGTAACCCCACATTCAGATATGAGTCCTATGTCCTGGGTATCAAAAACTATGAGAGACTTTTTAGTCTCACAAACACCCAGATCCGAAACAAATATTTGTGGATCACACATATATTTGTCTCGATTGTACCCGTTTCGCAAGCTGGTATGTAGCCAACTGCGCCATGGGCCTGTCGTATAAGTATGATTTGTAAATAAATTTCAGTGTACTTTAAACCGGGAACTTGGGGCCGTTGTGCTCGTTTTGCCATTGAAGGTTTTGCCAATAATCGCCACACTGGGCTGGTGGGTTGGCGATCATAACATTATTACCAGAATAAAAGTCGCAATATATGATACCACTTGTCCTTTATAGCCACAAAATATTCTAGTAATAGAATAAAGGATAATGGCACGAGGACCTTCAAAGTTATCTCATAAAACGCTGCGAGAAAAAAGTCAATATTTAGGAGATTGGAATATGTCCAATCTCTCTGGTCTCTGGTCTGGTCTTTAGGACTATGTGATAAATCTTATGACTACACTGAAGTTAACTTGTACTTCATTCACTCTTACTTAGAAAAGGAAATATAAAAGATTGTGTCGTAAAAGATGTTGGCCTGTCAAGATAAAGTTTCTTTTATTAACCAGCCTGCACTAGGTCATCTTGGTGGACTAAGGCCTAATCTTCTCAATTGTAGAGGAGGCCCGTGCCCAGGAATGAGACGTATATGTGCTGAAAAGACAGGTGTGGAAACTTAAGGGTACATAATAAGAACAAAAAGTTTTGGTTTTGATTATAGGACCTAATATTGATGGGCACCCAAAAATATTTAATTAAATGAAATTGCTGAGAACCCCTTATAAAATTAACTCTATTTCTCGATCTTGACGGCATAAAATCTGATTTAAATTCCATATAAAATCACAAAGAGGTCGGTTTAATTGAGAAATCCTGTATTTCAAGATTTAAGCCAGCATTCAGACCAAGCATTTGAAACCTTATGGCCTATCCAAGTTTATAGCTCTTTAGTTTAATTACAATATGTAATACTTATAAAGCTTTCCCAAGTAACCCGCGTTCTACCGCCAATATCAGAATAAATTCCGGAAAACCCAATGCAATCCCGCAACGCGTTGTTTCAAATATTGGTCTCAATCTAACTTTGGCATGGATGCTATCAATGCCTAAGCAAGCCAGTACACTTAACCATGCTAGGACGTTACAAGTTAACCTAAAATTATCAAGCAATCAAATAAAATGACATCACCAGTGATTCAAAATGAGATTCCAAATATACCAAAAATAATGGTATGATTTATTTTTCTGACCTTCCTACATTAATTTTAAAGCTTTAAAAATTCCTTAATAATAAAATTTGTGGACGGTAATTTTTACTGAAGTTTCCCTGAGGCTCATTCCCGACAACGATTATATTTAAATGACATTCCATGACCTATACGATTTATTTCATTATCCGTAAAATTGAACAAATTTCACTGACGTCGTTTTTTTATATGTAACCCGCCAGTATTAAAGGCTTTGGGATAAGAAGGTAGATCACCATCGAGATTCTTTTAACTAATGGAAATAGCTTTTTTTTTGAAGTTATATTTATTTATTTATTTATTAGATTTGCCAACAGTTGTTTACAATACATGGTTACATTATGTTGTTACGTGCTACAAAAAATAATAATAAGATAAATGCAACAACTACTTAAAGGCAAATACCGCATGCACTAAACAATCTAACAAAAAGTTATGAAAAGTTCTTAATTGTATTGAGTACATAAAAAAAAATATAACAAACAATTAACACTATTAAAAATAATAATCATAATAATAATATTTAAAATTTAGGATTTGGAGCATATTGTGATTTAAAATAATACAGTTCTATTCATTAAAATTACAGTCAACATCCGAGAGATGCGCAAGAACTAGTCTAGTTATATGTCTTTAGGCAAGTTATAAAAATCTTATTTTCTTCAAAAAAAAAAATTGTATTAGTTACTTAAGACTTAAGGGGTTCGCTATCACCTGGAAACTTTAACAGGGGGTCGTGAAACCAAAAGTTTGAGAAACCCTGCCTTAGACCACCACGCTGGCCTAGTGCGGGTTGGTGGACTACACACCTAAGAAATTCTTAAGAATTTTTAGGTACGCAGGTTTCCTCACGATGTTTTCCTTCACCGTTAAAGCAAATGATAATTCATTGTGAATACACACATAACTTCGAAAAGTCAGAGGTGTGTGCCTGGAGGTTGAACCACGACCGTCGATATTCTCGACCGGGCCCCTAAACCTGAGGCTATCACTATTTCATACTTAGACAAAGCAAATATTTTTGAATATATTATATAAAAAAAATGACATTTCGTGTTGCTGAGGGAGTTTCTTGTCGTTTCTTCTCCACAGCGATAACACGTTTCGAAGCGGCAATAGTTTAAAAAAAACTTACTTGACGATTCAAAAGCACTTGTAAAAGTCTATTTGAATAAAGGTGATTTTGACTTTGACTTATATAAACTAGTTAGAAGGTCTGTCACAAAAATAATACACCAATTCGATGAGCGTTCGATGACATGGTGCAGTGCGAAATAATTAAAATGTTTCGCGAACATTTACTCCGACAGGCGCCTAAAAGTTTTCAGAGACTCAATTCCAGTTCTCAAACTGCGTTAAGAAATGTATGAATGTATTAAGTATTTAAGAATGCCGGACTGTCATCGGCTTAGTCTTCCCAAAGTCGGCTGAGTAGTTGAATAGTTCTAGACGTGGTGAAAGTTTTAATCATAATTAACTCTAAAATTCACTAGATAGCTGAATCTTCTGTTTAAAATTTCATAATGAAAACCAGATTTTGTCGTATTTTTACTTAGCTTCTTTGTACGCATCATATTGTGTGTGACAGCTGTAGTACAAAAGTTTGTGTTATTTATTCTACTTTGACCGCGATGCACTTAAGTGTCAGACGTCACTGATGTCACACTTGTTTTACCGAAGACAGAAGTGTTCACAACTATTTAGATCTCATTACAAATATCACAAACTAAATCGTTAAGTATGCCATGCTCGTATGAAAAAAACACATATATGACTGAACTAAATTTACTTCTTTTTGAATTTCGCATTTGGTCAATCTATCTATATGAATATTATAAAGCTGAAGAGTTTATTGGCTTGTTTGGTTTACTATTCTTAGGAACGATTGGTTTGAATTTAAAAAATATTTTGGGGATTAATAGTCCATTTATCGAGGAAGACTATATGTATATAGGACATATATCATAAAGTTACTCGACAATAGAAGCGCAGCTAAAGTAATGTGACAAAATCGACTTTGAAGTCCAAAGCTTTGCATAAAGACTTCTGGGCAATAGCTATTGCAATAATATTTTATAAGAAGTATTTTTTATTCGAACAACCACCTCTTTGGTCCTCTCGTTGTACCATAGTTCATCAATATCAAAAGTCAGGCACAAAGGTGTACTAAATTCATCATCATCAGCAGCGGCCCATATACGTCCTACTGATGGGCACAGGCATCCTTTAGATCTGAGAGGGGCTAGGCCTTTGTCCACTACGCTGGCCTAGTGCGGGTTGACGGACTGCTCACTTAAGAAATAAACTCACTTATATTATAGGATATCAAAGGAAAATTCTCTTTTACAATGCAATGGTAACTAGCATATCAAATTTGTCAGATGAACACATCAGACCAATTTGATATCATTATATCTTGGACAAACAAGACTGTATTATTGGAAAAACGTGTTTACCCAGATGTCAGCTAAGATTACGTCACTAGAATACTTCTATTTAGTTCAATTTATTTTTAATAAATCTCACTGTCAACAACGGTATCGACACTGCGTAAATATAAAATGAATTAGTGAAATGCTGTGGAATTATAAAAGAAATAGAAGTTTATTGATAATCTTGCGAAAAGCGCATTTAGTTGTTTATAAATTTTCTTTTAAATTGTAAATACACTGAATGAGGTGTTTCAAAATTAATTCGAAACTGACGAAATGTCTGGCGCGTCGGAATATTCAGCAATGTCTACTAGTTATAGTACGTCAGAAGTTATTGTACCTTCTACATATATAAGCCGGTTGTTAAAACGTGTTTAATAATGACTTTTAAGTTTAAGGGTTCGTCCATCAGGAAATTCTTAGTAACAAGGTCTTTGGAAAGGGGTCAAAAACGGCAATGGACTCGTTCTTTTACGTGAGACCTTAAGTGTATAAACACTGCTGGCGAAACGTGGGGGCAGAGATGCAACTCTGTCTATATCTTGATGGGTAAGGCGTGAATGTGTATCTGTGTGTTAAAAAAGTTCAAGCTACCTTGGCTTTTAATGGCCTGAGAACCAATTAAGGCAATTCGCAATTCTTATACTTTTAATCTACATTTGCATTGAGATAAACAATTGGACCAAAAGATTTATTAACCTAATTGAAATAACTAATTAAACCTTTGCCAAAAACGCAGGTAGATCACGTACGCATTACGTGAATCGAATAATCGGAAATATGAGGAAAATTGAAGTAAATAGCTGAGGAATATCATAAATAATAAAATTTCACGCGGCGCGGGACCGATAACTGTTGCCGTAAAATTGAGGATAATAGAAGGTGACACGGCTTATTTTATTTATCGTCGGAACACGAATACGATTTAATTTAATGGTGTCAGCTATTCCGTAGAGTTTTGTTACATATGAGGATGCTCTACAGTGAAAATACCCAGTAACATTTATTGCCAGACCCGAGAATTGAGTTCAGGACCAATGCGAGACTAATGAGGTTGTCAAAATAGTTAAAATAATTTCCTCTGCTCAATTATTTGCCTGTGGTGACCGTATTCTAACTCTAGGCTTTCAAATTTCAGGCACGGGCGACACTTTATTTAATAAAACAAGTAAAATTTAAAATATATACGACAAATACACAGAAATGACAAAACACACACAAAACTAAAGCATCAAAGTAATTGAAAACGTTAGCAAATTAAGTGATTAGTCGAATTCAAATTATTTTTTCACTTCCATCTCATTTTGCCTTTTGAGCATGATTTAAAAGAAAAAAATATTCGGTTAGATGCATTAGTCGCGTACTGGAATTAATATTTCGTTTGTAGAAATATGATTAATTCGAGGAATTAAGATTTCATTTCAACAATTATATGCTTTTAAATCAATCGTTTCCTTTGCTTTAAAGAAAAAAAACAATTCTCCATTGCCATCGTACATGCGATATTATTGATTTTCTTTTGTATAGACATAAAGGATAAGATCTTTTCTGTAACAATGCGTACTTTAAATGAGATTCCATATGACAGTAAACTACGTGTAGCTGACAAAACAGATTTTTTAAACTGTTTTATGTGAGACAGTGGAATCGCCCCATTCATGTCCACCCATTCGTACCTTCGGATCAATATATTTGTTTGTTCAAGTTACGTTTACAAAAAGTCTATCATTATCATCACCATCAACAGCCTTTCTCACGTCCACTGCTGGACATAAGTCTCTCCTATGGCACGCCACTGGACTCGATCTTCGGCCCTCCTCATCCAACCGCTACCAGCCATATTGCGTATATCGTCACATTTACCGAGGTCCAACACTACGTAAAAAGTTTACTGAAACACGTCATATTATATTTTACAACATTAGGCTCAATATGCAGATTTCAATCTTGCGTATTTTTCCTATTATCCCCTTCATGAGATTTACTCGCGTTATTAAGCGACACAATTGAAAAGCAAGTCGCGCAGTTTCGAAAGCACTTTAACACTAGTCACGTACTGAGCCTAGAATCTGTATCAGTATTACTGAAGTTTGTAAACAGAATTTCGGTGGTGACATACGGAATTTCAAATGTGTCGTTTTAACGTTCTACGTGGAATAATATAGTTTTAGAGCTGGCTGCTAAGCATCTTATAACCATCATTATCAGCAGACTTTTTTGTTCACCACAGGACGTATGTTCAGGCGTCTCCTATGGCACTGGTCACTGAGCACGATATTCAGGCGGCAAGTAAATCGGGATAGTAAAATTGTCACAGTAAGTCGATGTGGCAAGATTTGCCGTCCAGTTTGCTTCAATAAGGATGCAGGATGCCCAACTATTCGATCGTCATCCCGTTTTCCATTCTTTCTTTATATTTTTTAGTATTCATACAGGTTGTATTCAGAACATGATAGGAAAGTAAGTACGGTGATTACAAACACCGTGACATTAAAAAATATCCTGACAAAAAATAAAAATAAATACGTTTTCCTTACAACCACATGCATTTTATATCTATGATTGTTAAGAAAACGTCAAAAATTTTCTTTTTTGACGGGATGTTTTTTAACGCCAATGGGTTTGTAATCACCGTAGCTATTACTTGCCTAAGTTTCCGATCACGATCTGAATACAGCCTGTATAAAATACCACACTAAAACTTCCTGGTGATTTTATTGTTCAAACAGGCAATCAATTACGTTGGAATGATATTCTAAGAAATATAGTTAGATAGGATTACGGTAACACAGGCTCCTTAAAATTGAAAGCCGTTCGACTGTCTTTTGTTTTGTCAGAGAAATCGCTGGAGATCCAATTTGCGTCAAACCGCCGTAGTGACTCATACAAGTGTATCGTGTTCCGGAACAAGATTGCGTAGACTGTTGACCATAGTCGTATTTGTTACCAGTCAATAAATTTAAGAGTTCGGCTCGGTATCCTTGACTGAAATTCGATTACAATTTACTGAAAGTGTTAACCATTAAATGATGGTAAAATTGTTATGGTAATTCTTTAACTCAAAATCTGCTTAAGGAGCAAAAGATATTCCAAGGCAACAAAACAAAAATATTTAAGGCCAATCCCAATCAAAAAGCGTTGTGTGTTCCCAATTTTCCTTTTTTCTTGAAAAAAGAATTTAAGACAAAATTTATAACAAAACAAATAAAGAAACATCTGATGCTTTTGCTGAATTTACTGTCCCCGCATAAGTCATTACCAAAGGTGATTAATGACATCCTATTCGTAAAGATTATGCAGAAGTGTTGGGAGAAACGCAGACATGCGCAGCGCCTAGTATAATTGAATAGCAATATACTTACATGTAGGTACGCATAATTGCGCGTTAACTAATAAAGGTTCTTGTTGTTACGGTCGATAATTTAATCTCATAGTGCTTTGTCATTGTTAATTAAGTTAAAATAACTAGATTTTTACAGTTTAAAGTCTTAATCTTTTATTATTTCATCAAGAAATAAGAATTGACTTTTTTTTTCCGCGGGGAAAATCCATTTACGGACCATCCCACCCCCGGAGGGGCGAGGGTGTGTCGGACTCACAAGCGCCTTCCGACCCAGCATAGATGTTACCGCCCGTGTTTGCGGGCGGCCGCTGGGCCGGGTCCCTACCAGAAATATTGCGCCGTAATACCGATTAAAAACCCCGCGACGGCCACCATCAGCGCATTCAGCGAGACGGCCCCGGAATACCCTGAAGCCAGAGCTATGGATTGACCCGGGACCGCCTCTGCGCGGAGCCAAAAGTCACACCGACTTGACGCGTGTGGCGTCTTCACCTCGGGGGCCGCCAAGGTAGGGACAGCGCCCCTGCGTGGCCTCTGGGCGCCGGGCTACGTGTTGACCCGGCGCCTCCTACGTCGCCTATTGCGACGAGCGGGATCGGTCTGCTCCCGATCCCGCTCCGCGCTCTCCTTCTGCGAAATGACACGTTCGCAGAAGGATACCATTAATGCCTAGCATAACTATTCTCGAAACCACTGTGATTAGTGTGTCTAGTGAACGTGATTTTTACGTATGATATATTTATGATATTTTGTTTATATCGACTATCTCTTGATGTTGTCCCCGTAAAATTAAATAGCACATGTGACGGAGAGTATATTATAGATTTCCGTATCGATATATTTTTTATGCAAATTTTATATACAAGTGATGACAGTAAGTGCAGTGCAGTCGTATATTACATTATATTTCATCATTCGAAACAATTCCGTTCAGTTGCAAATTGAATTTGTGCAGGTTGATCCCAGAAGCCTCATCACATACATATTATGTTATTCTTCTTTCACGTTTCCTCATTACTGAGGGTTGCGACCACGTATAATCACATGATTCCTAAGTACATATAGATCTACACAACGTCTTATATAAAATTACCATGTCCGTAAAAGCATTAAGTTAAATATAATTATAAAATCACGACTTTAGATTCCAGACTGACGTCAAATATACCAACAGCACGACATTGTACCTAGTGTTCCGAATACATTGCATTTCAGAGAATTCAGTGACTGTGGTGTAATTTCAGTTTCCACTTGTGATTTACTTTCATCTCTCCGAGACTATTTTCAATAAAGCAAGCGATGTACTGACGGCAATGGATTCCTTGTACTGCGATACGGAATTAGTGAATTGGTAAATTTTCTTTGTAATGAAATTGACTTGACTAAACGTAAAACATTTGTATTATTTATAAAGTATTCTGTTGCATCGAACTATTGTTCTGTGATACTAGCAACATGTCTTCATCCCAAGTGATAGGGGGCGAGCGTATTGCCGTGTTTCGGTCACATTTCCAGACCCCGTGCTGCTATTGAGAATTTCCTAATAGAAAAATCCAGAAACAATTTGGAGATCGCACAGCACATACTTGTGCCACGAGACCATGAGCTAGTCACGTGATATGCGAGACACAAGATGAGAGGAATAGGCACATGTGTAATTCTACACCCACATTTACCAATAAATTTAAAGTTTCACTCAAGATTACGCAGCTTACGACTATTTTAATTGGGTATGCGACATAAAAGAAAGTATTATAAAACATAGAACACAAAAACAAAATAAAAGCTTGCAATATTAAAAGGCTTGTAAAAATAAATAACACGAACTAAACTGCGAAGCTATATTATTTCAGTATAAAAAAAATTTAATTATACCAGGAAGCGAAATATTGCGGAAGCTCTCGACGAAATTGCAAACCATCAAGCCTAAATGCCAATTTGAACAATTCAGTCGTACTCGTAATACAAGAATTTATGGACGCTAATTTGGGGACGCGGGTTTTGCTAAGCCTGCAAAGAAACTTGTTGAAAATCATTTCTCAAAATGAATCCTCCAATAATAACGATGTTTCTGCTATTCTTAAAAATACTGGGCTATCAGCCTTGTCAGTTGTGAAGTTTTCGTAAGGAAAACTCAAAATATGAATAATTATCATGAAACCAACAATGTTTTCCTAAGGAAAACTCAAAATATTAATAATAATCACAAATTAACAATTATGACGTCAGAGTTGCTGACGTCACACATTTCAAAGCCCATTTACCTCCGATATACACATACACGCAAAAACGGTAAGAGGCTTAAAGCAAAAAAAAAAGATAATCCCCTAAGTAGACCCCCACTTACCCCCTTATATATCAAGCGTGAGTATATGTGTATGTATATATGGCGTGTTTTATGTAAGATGCTCTTTGAATGACGATGATAATTACTCTGACGCCACTCTGTATTGAGTGGGCAATAATGTAATTGGGTATGAAACAGACTGCCTTATTGAGGCGGCTTTCTGTTGCTTTGATCATGATTAAAGTGTAAAGCCCGCTGTACTGACACATACATCGTATCGCTTTCTCTGATAAATGTGTAGACAGATGAGGGGCAATAATTGCATGTTGTCAGTCGACATTTCATTTGGAAGGCACGTCCAGTTTCCATTAGGTGTCAGTAAGGTTATTTTACACCACCTTTTAGAATGATACATCTATATCATTGTCCATAATGATTTTTTTGACTTTTGCTATTAATTAAGCGCAGATAAAGACCTAAAGGTCTAGATTCTAGACGTTGATTCCTCGCGATCTTTGCGATATTAAAGTAATAAAGGCAAAGGTACATATTTAAAATACCACGACTAAGGTGTCGAGAACGTAAGAAGCGCTGGTTTCATGTTTTAAGGGAAGAAATGAGAGTCGTAGAGGCTGGTGGTAGGATATTCGTATCCGCCCGGATGGCGACCACCGTACACAGGGCGTAAAACCCGCCATAGTGGCACATGCAAGTGTGCCGCGTTCCGGGATCAGCCAGTGTATATCCGGTTTTCGGGGGGGCTTCAATCATGGTGAAAGGATGACCGTGCCGGCAATTTTTTTGGCCGGTTTGTCGCGGTCGGTCCTTTGATCGCCATGATTGATAGTCCCCCAAACTTCTTCACAATAAGGTGAAGAGGTATTCGGCCGGCATGATTGTGTCGACCAACGGGAGACCATCATCTCTCGCTGGTCGGCACTTTTTCTGGACTCCATTGCGCTTACCATCAGGTGCAATGGGGTCACTTTGCCGTGCCAGAATAAAAAAAAAAAAAAAAAAAAAAAAGAAAGTCGATAGTCTAACAACAACGATGCCTATCGGGGAAAGTGGAGAAAATTGTCGAGAGATGAGTGATTGTCGTGGTAATAGGCTGGAACAACGCCAGGTAAAAGAAGGTACAAAGATAGTGTTTTATGAATAATTTTAATAAGCATTAGGCACAAAAACGCCTAACTAATCTCAACTTATGAAGTCAGCGACATTCATCTTTAAAATAATTCAACTACCAACTGCGAAATCAAGTGTTTTAAAATATCTTTGAGTTGTATTTTCTAGAACAATTTCTTGGACTAAGGCCTAAACCCTCTCAGTTGTAGAGGAGGCCCGTGCCTAGCAGTGTGATGTATATAGGTTGATGATGTATTTTTTAGACACAAAGAGTCACAATAATAAGAAATGTGTATACTTTTAATGGAGTTCGCGTTTTTGATGGCTTAAAGCTATTTTAGTGTTGAGGGCACTGACTGAGCTTATAGCTCATGGTCTATTGCCTGTTTGAATGAAAAGTTCATATTAAAAATTTGACTAGTTGCCCAACTAATCGGTGAACAGTTTTCACTAAATACATATATAGGTTCAACCTCTAGCTAGCACTTATTTAAACTACTCTCAGCAAAATATTTTTATTAGTTAACGAGGTCATTGCAGAACAAATTAGAGACCTTGTTCCGATAGTCCGGTTACACAGTCCTTACGGAAGGTCGGTGTAACCAGAAGCGTGGGGTCAGCCCTCATTAATCCTTATACTAAACTAAATACATACGGTTTTCTTTACTTACGTCGATAATAAAAAGATATTATCTATGATATTTTTGCGTGATCTACAAATATTGAATTCAGGTCTGTTTTAAAGAAGAACATTACAAACATTAATACGTAAGGGTTAAATAAAAGTTTATTATTTGAATACTTAGATGTGTATGAGACTAAAATTTCTGTAGTATTTTCTGATATCTGCCACACAATACTTGTATATTAGTATGGATTCAAAACTATATAAATATGTATGTGACTATTGGGTACGTTTATTTTTTTATAAAATAATAATTTTACATAATGCCTTTGAATTAATATTACGTTTCAGATTACACCCCGCCCAAGATCTGCGGTTTCGCTAAAAATTAGAAGACTAACATTTAAATAGTGATGGCTGCGAGGCTTAGGCGCGCGGTCAAGAATCTCTGCGGTCGTGGGTTCAAACCCCAGGCACACACTTCCGATTTTTCGATGTTATGTGTGTATTCACAATGAATTATCACTTACTTCAACGGTGAAGGAAACATCGTGAGGAATCCACACCTAAAAGTTCTTAGGAATTTCTTAGGTCTGTAGTCCACTAACCGCACTAGGTCAGCGTGGTTAAGTAAGGCCTAAACCATCGCAGTTGGAGAGGAGGCCAATGCCCAGCATTGGAACGTATATAGGCTGATGATGATGATGATGAACATTTAATTAAAAATTATTTACAGTCTGATTCTGTGTTCTTATTAATATCCAGGCAGAGTTACATTTAAAGCTCGTGTTTCGTCAAATACATTATAGTTAATGGTAAGATGGTTTAAGATTATATTGTCGCTCACCGTTCACTTTTATAACATTTTGCACTACCTGAGAATCGAATTAAGATCTCGTGCCAACAATGAGTAAACGTGCCAATTTATGTCACGAAATCATTGAGGTTGAATTTTATTCGTATCTATTTACAATATGTACAAAAATCTTCTATGAATTTTCAGTAATAACTTTATCTTTTGGCTATTTTTCTCGCTCAATATTCAAAAAAATTCACAAAGCCCTTCAGTTTTAAGGAAAAAATACTTAATTTGATTTGACTGGTTCAGCAAAGATATAATTAAAAATCTTATTTCCGTACAAAACTCCATCTCTAAATACTCTGCAATATTTTCCTGCGCCGTTATCCTTATGGAATAAAAGGAATAAATGCAATCAAAGAAATGGTATTTGTTCTGAGGAAATTATGGGAATAATAATTTACTCCTCAGGCCGTTAGTACGAGGCGGAAAATAAGGTATTTATATATAAATAATTTATAGGCTATTTCCGCAAAGATAAAGTTAAGCAAAAGGAGAATAAGCGCAGTGGAAAAGTCCTGTTGGCCCGAAGTTGAGGTGCGCGATCGAGTATATCACGACGGTCGCAGGTTCAAACCCCAGACACGCACGTCTGAGTTTTCAAAATAATGTGTATTTGTAATAAATTATCACTTACTTTAACGGTAAAGTAAAACGTTGTGAGAAAACCAGCACACCTAAAAATTCTTAGGAATTCTTAGCAATTTCTGTAGCCCACCAACCGGCACTAGGCCAGAGTGGTGAACTAAGGCCAACCCCTCTCAGCTGTAATGGAGGCTCGTGCCCAGTGGTGGGGTGAAAATGGGCTGAGCATGATGAGAATGATCGGAACGCCAAACTTGTATGAACGGCGTCTGTACAGCGATGTGGTTCTCATGAAAAAATCATGGACTTTAATCCCTCAAGGAACACATTTATTAAATATCGCCATCGAACACTGGGCCGACTGACAGTGCTTCGACTCCTCTTCCGTGCCTATTTCGTGACTTATGATGGTAAATATTATTTCATTCTAGATTTAGTCTAGATCGATTCTGCAGATTTTGTGCAGTGAATTGATAAAGACCGCTTCCAAGATGTCACTAAGGCCTGTGTCTACCAGTAGACTTCATACGATTGATATTTACCATGATAATAATCATTATAGTTACTTTGCTGTACCTGACTAAAAAAAAATACTTTTTTACGTCACACGCGGTTTGATCAAAACATTTTTGATCATTCAAACCTTTGATACGCGAAAATTACTAGAGATTAAAAAATTTAATCCCACACAGTTCGTTTGACAAAGCGGAAAGCAAAATGAAGATGGGAATTGGATTAAACACAGAATGCACGTGAAATGTAAAAAATCGTATTTAATTTATCCCCTACAATGTATTTCAGCGGATAGAGAGTTTCAAATTATGGAGCTAATCTCTGCAGAGATTTATGTTTTAGCTTAGTAAGAAAGCCAATTTATTTCAAAATCATTAGGCCATATACGCGCCACTGCGCACGGGCCTCCTCTACAACTGAGAAGGGTTTAGGCCTTACCCACGCTGGCCTAGTGCTAGTTGGCGGACTACACATCTTAGAAATTCCTCAGAACTCTTAGGTGTGCAGGTTTCCTCACGATGGTTTCCTTCGCCGTTAAAGTACATGATAATTCATTGTGAATACACATATAATTTGGAAAAGACAGGGTTGAACCTGCGACCGTCGAGATTCTCGAACGCAAGCCTTAACCTCGAGGCCATTACTACTTCTAATCACTAATTTGTTTATATGTTGGACCGTGTAATTATCCCAGTGGAACCCATGGGAAGGTCCAATTGTCGATTTCAAGATCGAGAATAATGTCGTTAACGGCCATAGGCTCACCCTCTACTACGTGGGACGTAATTGACTGGTAAAGCGAGGATGTAGAAAGTAGTAGGAGATTAAGAACATGAGAGTATTATAATTAAAAAAAAAATGGTCGGGATTTTTATTAACGTCAAAAAGTTTGTAATCATCGTTACTATTACCTGTCTTAGTATTCGATCACGGTTTTTTTACATTCTATATAAATACACCCAACAGGTACATACATAGTTCTGACCCCACTCTAAGACACAAGTCTTATATCGTAGGTAGTAACTATGAGAGACTTTTCGGTGTAACAAACACTGAGACTTGAAACAAATTTTGGATCATACAAGCATTTGTCTCGGTGCAGCGATTGAACCCGCAGCCTCCGGTTACGGAAGCTGGTGTAGCCAACTACGCCACGGAGGCTGTTTTGTGCAATAATCCATAATGGTTACATGATAATATGGTTACAGGGAGTCTTGAAATGAAATGAAATTATATTTATTGAATCCATAAAATGTCAAATACATCACTTAGATTCAGTCAATTCAAAATTTGGTGTACCACCCTGTTCGGAAGGCAGTCATCACTAGAGAAGAACGGGCAAGAAACTCTAGTGTTGCTCTTTGAAACGTATATTACAATAATTGGATTATATCAAAAACCTAGTTAAGAAGTTAAGTGAAATATTACGACTTTTATATGTTTTAGGACAAAAATCACAATTTACGCAGCAATTAGGTGATGTGTTAGTTGAAGTAATTAATTAACGTTCCTTATGGCTCTAAAACTATCAGAGTCGGAAACTTTGGCTCTAATTCTACTTAGATAAATCACATTTGGATTTAGCTGGCTGCCTCGTGGTCTCGCGGCACAAGTACCTATGTGCCGTGCGATCTAATTCTAGAGGCCCCAGATTCAATTCCCGGGTCGGGCAAAGTGTAATAGAGTTTTTCCATTGGAAAATTCTCTGTAGCAACACGGAGTATTGAAATGTGCCCGAAAAACGGCAATAGACTGGCCCCCTATTACGTAAGACCGATACATACGTACCTGGAGAAATCTGGGTGCTAAAGTGCACCTCAGTCGACCTGTTTGGTAAACACAGGCGTGAGATTATGTGTGAGTATCTCAGCTATTCTGGTTTTATCACAATATTTTCATCTTCACCGTTCAAGTTTGAGTTAAAAACAAGGTATGTACGAGTAAAATGACTTACTGAATTTCACCGTCAGATTTCATTAACGTGCGTGCCACTATCAATTCTGGTGTACAAAAGTTGCAGTGGCGAGTGTGTGGTGGAATAGTCTTTAAGAACAGGTACATTTCTTAGTCGATATTCAAGTGGATAGGAATATCCAACCATCATTTTGTCATGCTGCGTAAAACACATTGAATATGAATTTATATTAAAATATTTAAGGAGAAAGCAGTGACCTATTAATATGCCTTCAATATTTTACACGAAGATACTAAATAATAATCTAGAACTTTCCTGCATAATAAGGCTTCTTCAAAGTATCCAGTAAAGAGCCTCGTTTTGTCGAGTGATCATTTTAACAAGTTACAAGAGTTGCCCGTGGGAGGAATATTCAAATTGAAGCGTATGATGGTTTCAGAACCTTTAAAAGAAAATTAAAAAATTAAACTTTAACTATTATTATACATTTAAATGTTAGTTTGCTTCCTTGTTTTTTATTTTTTAAGCCTTCATCTCTTATTCTCTTCTTCTTTTGATCTGCTCTCTGCTCTGTGCTCTTTGCTCTACCGATAATCTTTTTGCATACATGCAGGCGTTTTCATACAGTATCAAAAAGGACATAGGGGTTTTGTCGAAGAACATTCGTCGAAATTGTTATTACCGAGTTATATTCCATACATACATAAACTACCGCCTGTATTCCCCGAAGGGGTAGGCAGAAGTACTTTCTGCACCCACATTTCGCCAGGTATATATCAGTCCCACGTAATAGGGGGCCTATTGCCGTTTTTCGGGCACATTTCCAGACTCCGTGCTGTTACTGAGAATTTCCTAATGGAAAAACCCAATAACACTTTGCCCGATCCGGGAATCGAACCCAGGACCTCTAGACCGCACGGCACATACTTGTACCGCGAGACCACGAGGCAGTATATTATATTCCATCTTTCCATAAAACTAAATTTACCAAGCCAAATATACATACATCATAATTAAAAAAAAATGAATATCAGAACATACTAGTAGGTATAGAGTAGAGTATTTCATACCCACGTTTCGCTCGTTGCGTTTTAATTTTAACGGAATAGCGTTTTGCCTTTTTCCAATACATTTTTAGACTAGTGCTACTGACTAGCAAAACAGTCTCAATATGAGAAGTAGGCATAAGGATCTATTGATTATTATCTTTTTTTATGTGATGGTAAAATCTCATAGTTCAATATTTTGTCTCCCGCTCTGCTGTGGACGTGGACAACTCTTTGTTTTCCAACACCTCCTTAATATTTTTTCTGATTACTTCGTTGCGGGATCGTGGCAAATTAGGTTCCCTTAGATTCGCTGAGCTTCAGTGCTCGGCATCAATACTGTGCGTGCTGCTGTTGATCCCGGAACGCAGCATTTACAGTGGCGGGTATATATGGTGGGATAGGGTCAATAGGGATAGGTTATTCCGTACAGTATGTTCCAAGATTCATGATAATAAACGTAAAAATAACCAGTACATATTGGATGCTGACACTTGTTTTGTATCATTCGATTTGGGAAGAATAATCACAAATTTTAATACCATTAATGCGAAATAAACTAAAATCTAGTTAGAACATTAACTTTACAATTACGCATTAACCGTATTTCGGAGTAAAAACACAAAATATTTCCAATTAAATGTTAACGAGAAAACTTTTCGGTAACAGCGTGCCTGGATTCATAGACTGCAGTCTCTTCTCTACACTTCTTAATCTTTGGGGCTTCACTTTGTTCGCTAATTAAACTCAGAACTAAGAGAAAAAACTACAATTAGACTTTTGCTTGGTCTGTTTCCAACTTTCAGTCTATCAAGTTTGGAATTCCAAGTTCCACATTAAAGTTACATTTAATTCCTTCAATAGGAATAGGAATTCAAGGTTATTGAAAGTATTTAATTATCCAAATATTTAGAGTTTGGTGTGGATGATTTGGTTATTATTTTGTATTCCTTCCTTGGTTGCAAGGTTCAAATACAATATCATGCATACCATTACAAGCAGTGGCGGTACTTCCATAGAAGCCCAAAAGCGTTACACGTCAATTGTGTAATATCTAATTTATAATTGTTTATTGTGGAGTAGTTATTGGCATTGCTTTTGTTAAATATAGATACATACATACATACATAAACTCACGCCTGTATTTCCCGAAGGGGTAGGCAGAGGTGCATTTCTGCACCCACATTTCGCCAGGTATGTATCAGTCCTACGTAATAGGGGGCGAGCCTTTTGCCGTTTTTCAGGCACATTCCTAGACTCCGTGCTGTGCGAGACCACGAGGCAGTCAAATATAGATTTAAAGTGTAAAGATTATTATTCGGAATTTTGTAAGGCAAGGTGGGCTTTTGGGCTTCTATGGAAGTACCGCCACTGATTACAAGCACATATCTATAGAAAAGGTAGCATTTAAATTATTACGTGAATAGGGGTGAGCCTCATTCTTGAAATTCTTGATATAAAATTATAATAATACTTTTACGAGATGGAAATTGAAGCCGGGCCCTATTGATCGAGAGTGAAAGTTTATGTGATTTTAGAAGAGTTGCGTCAAATATAATGCAGCTTGCGTAATCACGTTTTCTGAACTAAGCCAAAATCTTATACATCCATATGCACCTATACTAATATTACAAATGCCAAAGTAATTTTGTCTGTCTATGACACGAATATCAATAACTAGTTCAAATTTGATGATGTACACAGATTTAACTCGAGAAAGGACGTATTACAACATATTTTCTTTAACCAAAAAGTAAAATAAAATATACTTGCTAAATACAGAGGCCAGTAATAGTAAATTATACCCATTAATGACTAAGAACAAAGTTATAAATCAATGAAGCACTCCAGCTAGAAAAAGTTGGAATGAATGTTTAAACTTTGCTTTTTATATTTTTTTGAAGTAATTTGTTACGAAGATAATTGTGTTAGAGTCACCTCGCACCCAGTATCAATTTATTTCTTACTAACTACTACCTCTATTATTTAACTTACCTCAATATTTCATTTATTACTTTATCGAAATAGTCAATTTACTGTTTCGTTAGAGCCATTTAAATATACAGAATGATTAATCATGCCATTAAATTAAACCACGTACATAACTAAGCAAAAGATAACATATGCATTAACGCGTTCTAAAAGCAAAAACAAAAAGATATCTTTTCAAATAAAACTAAAGTCAATAAAACATTTTTAATATTTTCATTTTTTATAAAGTTTATTATTCACCTACAATACGCGGTTGAGCGGACATACGTACGTCGAGACGAAAACGTTAGGATAATAAAACGCATTTTTTTCCGAAACTAATGGCTTAGAAGACTAAAGGGCCCCATACACGGTAAGATTTATCTGTACGATCCGTCGCGTCAAACCGATCGAAACGACGAATCGATGGTGTATGTCAAGATCGTTAACGACTTACTTAATCGAAGACGATATCGGAAATCGTAACAAAAACCCATGCAATCATGAATATCGTAACGATGAATCGACAGTGTATGGCTCTTTACGATCAACGATTCGATTTTGCCTTACAAAAAAGATTTACATGCTAATACTGATTTCGCTTTAATAGCCTTATTGATATTATTTTTGTCTTTTGAATCCGAATCAACGCTACCTCCACATAGGTAAGGAAAAAAGTTCATTTTCAATTTTATGAGGCACGTATTTAATTATTTGAACACGTCTTTATCCTTCATCTTCAAACAAGTAAATGATCGATCGTTATGAAACATGTTACGATACTTGTCAACCATAAAGTCAATGTCAACAGAAACCTTAAACCTGCTATGAAATATGCATCAAAATGTTTCTGCACTGCATCTACAAGATTATTCGCCAGCTGCTTCAATGTTTATTGCTAGAGTAATTCTACGAAGTGCTTCATCACGTAACTTTGCAGGTATTTTGCATATCAGAGTTAATGTGAGTAGGAAATCTCATGAAAATTAATATTCTTTTTAAAGATGTTACATACCTACTGTTTGCCTATTTTGTTACAAAGTTTTAAATTCAGTAGCCTTTTGTAGGAAGATATTCAAGGTATCTTAAGAATTACTCGGAATCATCATCATCATCCACAGCTGGGCACCCGCACGGGCTTTCTATACAACTGAGAGGGTTTAGGCCTTAGTCCACCACGCGGGCCTAGTGCGGGTTGGCGGACTACACACCTAATAAATTCCTAAGAACTTTTAGGTGTGCAGGTTTCCCCACGATGTTTTCCATCACCGTTAATAATAATAATAATAAATGGACACAAAAATCCCTCCATGGCAGACATCGCCTCGACTATGGACACAAAAATCCCTCCATGGCAGACATCGCCTCGACTTGACTAACCCAATCGTTGACAAAAGTGCGTCAAACGCGTGGCTCAAGCGAGGAGAGTTGTTTCCTGAAACGGAGGGATTCATGATAGCTATACAGGACCAGACCATAGACACCAAAAATTACCGCAAATACATAATTAAAGACCCAAAAGCTCAAATCGATTTATGCCGCCATTGTCATAGTAGTCCTGAAACAATTCAACATATTACCGGAGCTTGCAAATCCATTACACAAAATGATTATAAACACCGTCATGACCAAGTAGCTGCAATAGTCCACCAATATTTAGCTTACAAATACGGATTAATAACCACTAAAACTCCGTATTACAAATATTCACCCAAAATAATTTTAGAGTCGGATAGTTATAAACTTTACTGGGACAGGACTATTATGACCGACAAGACCATCCACCACAATAGGCCTGACATTACCGTACATGACAAGAAAAATAAAATTGTTTTCCTTATCGACATCTCAGTACCAAATACACATAACCTGCAAAATACATATACAGAAAAGATATCTAAATACACCGATCTAGCAATAGAACTAAAGACGCAGTGGCGGGTAGACTCCGTGCGTACCATTCCTATTGTTGTCTCCACTACTGGCGTTATTCCTAAATATTTACACAAAAGCCTTAAAATTCTTCAGATACATCCACTCACTTACACACTTTTGCAAAAAGCCGTTATTCTGAATACTTGCCGAATAGTCCGTAAATTTCTATCAATTGAAACCTAAACCCATATATCATCTTTTCATGTCATCAATTTAAAATATTCACCCTATCATCATCAGTTGCGTTTTGGTCACAAGCCTGCGTAATTGGTTGTTTCGCCAGCAATGGTAGAAATATTAAAAAATGTATATAATAATAATAATAATAATAGCCTTTATTCAGATCTAATTACAATTATGTGATAAAAAAACATAGAAAACTTAAATTTAATAAAATAAAAAAAATAAAAAATCTTAATCTACTCTCTTATTTGAGTTTTACTTATTTTCTGTAGATCTGATTGCCAGTCGACAAAGGCCTCCTCCAACCTTATCCACTCACGTCTTTCTTGAGCCACTCTATTCCATGTGACGCCTGCCACTTGTCTTATATCGTCCTCCCATCTTTTTTGTGGTCTGCCTCTCTTCCTTTTACCTTCTCTAGGATACCATCTTGTTATAATTTTACTCCATTTGTCTTTTCCTCGAATCATATGCCCTGCCCATCGCCATTTAAGCCTTCTAATTTTGCATGTTATGTCTATAACCTTTGTTCTACTTCTTATTACACGGTTTCTCAGTCGGTCAGACTTTTTCACATTCATCATACTCCATCACCGTTAAAGTACGTGATAATTCATTGCGAATACACACATAACTGCGAAAAGTCAGAGGTGTGTGCCTGGGGTTTAAACCCGCGACCATCGAGATTCTCGACCGCGCGCCAAAACCTCGAGGCCATCACGACTTATGAGGCCTGTGTGATGAGGCCTAACCCCTCTGTTCGGCGATCCCAGTAGTAGGACGTATATGGGCTGATATAATGGCATAGTGACGTAGGCCGATTACAATCTTTCTTTTGTTTTAAATGCCAATAGGTTACTTAATTGTAACCGTATATAAAAAAAATAAAAAAAATAACAAGAGGTTGATTATTTTAACAGATCTCCAAACCAAGTTATACTAAGGGAAGTAACGTAAATGCAGGCACTCAAAAACTCATATAAAATGTTTTTACGTCGTAATACCCCGCAAAATGGGTAAGTAAGTGCACCCGCCTTCCTTACCTCTTAGTCGGTAATAATATTTACACGAGGAAATAGCTTCTTCACACACTTTATATATTTCACATAATCGCCGAGAAAATATTTATAAAATAATAATATTATATAAATGTTAACGATTTGATGTTTCAGCGGTACATAATAGGGAGCGAATCTTTTGTCTATTGAATCTATTGCACACACCACTGACTTTTCGAAGCTATGTGTGTGAACCCGCACTAGGCCAGAGTGGTGGACTAAGGCCTAAACCCTCTCAGTTGTAGAGGAGGCCCGTGCCCAGCAGTGGGACGTATATGGGCTGATGATGATGAATGTATTGTCGTTCTGAAAAACATTTTAGACTCAATGATGATAAGTGAGAAATTTGTAATAGGCAAACCAAAAAAAAATTACAATCCTGAATCTGGCAATCGAACTCCGCGACCATATGATCAAATGCCGTAAAAATACGTGCGGCGCGGGATTAACGATACAATCCATTTTTAAAAGTGTCCAAAATACTATCCCCTACTACCTAATTAAATGATAAGTTATAACATAAAAGCACACGATTCCAATGTTCAGCGATTATTAAAATAGAATGAGTGGAGGTGATCAAATTTATAACAATTTAATACATTCCTCGCTGAGACAGTAAACAGCCAAGTAGGTACACTGTTAATCCGAGAACTTTATTTTCAAGGAAAATCAAAAAGAAAAGGAACACTATTGGCTTTATTTTTTTTATTCATAGTTAATAACTAGCAATTTAGTTGGGCTTTGCCTAGATTAATATTATAAAAAAAAGTTTTTCACGTGTAAATTACTAATTATGATGGTTTTTGTGGCAAAATTAAAAAAAAACACTAAATCTTAATGATTGAAGTTTTATGGATTTAGTAATTTTCATTTCATTTAATTACTTTTCCAGCCCTAATACTACTTAAGCTTATTCATTAACATTACTAAATTGCGTGTGGAAATTATTTACTGTGGTAATATTATTATCATCAACCCTAATGCTTCCCACTGCTGGGCATGCGCCTCCTCTACAATTAAAAGGAGTAAGGCCTTAGTCCACCACGCTGGCCTAGTGCGGGTTGGAGGAGAACACTCCTAAGAATCTTAAGAATTGTTATATGTGCAGATTTCAACACAATGTTTTCCTTAAGCGTTAAAGAACGTGATAATTCATAGTGAATACACAAATAACTTCGAAAAGTCAAAAGTGTCTGGGGCTAGAACGACCGCGGAGTCTAATATGTACCTAAACCTCGAGGCTATCACGACTTTATTAATAGATTTCATTATAATAGATTTTGTGTAAAAAATTACAGCCTGTCATTTGTTAATATTATAAATCGTTGAATTAATTCGGCAAAGGTCGGGGCGAAAGCGGAAAACTGCTTTTGGTCACGTACTTTCGCTCATTTTTGTAACTGGAATATTTCGCTAGACATCATTGTACGTGTAAGTAATTCTTTAGCCACTTTCCATTGTGCGAAGTTAATAAATGTTGTAGTATTAAGCGTGACCTCTATTGTGTCTGTGTCATTTATTTCTTTTTAATGTTTTTCTTTTTTAAATATAATATTTTTATATAGTAATTATATTCTTTGTTTCTTCTTCTTCACTTTAAACATGCTCTCGAGTAAGTAAACATATTTTTTTCAACTTTCCGGTAAAACCGTTATAATTACTATAGGCCCATATACGTCCCACTGGCTGGCGGATAATCTTGTGGATGCAGCGCGGGAACATTTTCGTGCATATTTCATAGCACGAGAGTTAAGATTTCCAATTGAAATTGACTATATGTTGACAAGTATTGTTACATGTTTCATACTCATCAGCACTGGCCTCCTTTACACCTGAGAAGGTTAAAGCCTTAGTCCACCACGCAGGCTTAGTGCGGGTTGGCGAACTACACTCCTAAGAACTTATAGGTGTGCGGGTTTCATCACGATGTTTTCCTGCACCGTTAAAGAAAGTGATAATTCATTATGACTACACATATAACTTCTAAAAGTTAAAGGTGTGTGCCTGGGGTTTGAACCCGTGACCGCTAAACTTGTGACCGTCGAATTAATGTTTCGACAGACTGCGTTTCTGATACTCCAGCGTTAATAATAAATCAGTTAAAACACACGTCAAAAAAAGCAAGCAATCATGCAGTTATAGATATGTAATTAAAATAATATGCCTAAAAAAAAAACCTTGTTTGGACCCGGGATTTATACTCAGGACCTCACGACCGCACGCCGCATCATGGCTCCGGAACAACAGGAGAATATCACGTCATAATTTTGGATAAGGAATTTTATTCACATGAATACACACAATTTTGAACTGTTACGGTTATTTCCCTAAATATACACATGAAGAGACGAATAAAAACAAAGTGCAAACGTGAAACATTTAAATTCTACTCACACGTATTCCAAAAAGCATACGTGGGTTTTCCACAGTATGAATTCAACTCCAAATTGGAATATTTAAATGAGTGAATATGATTTCGAGGTGTTGCATTCATAACGCAGCGAGTGATGACTGTTAATTAGAGTAAAACATACTATCGGCCTGACTTATAAGCGTCAGTTAATAAACTACAGTTTAAGCATGCTTCGGTCTGCTCTATTGACTTACCTGTGAAGTTAGACGAAACGAGACAAAGCAGTAAGTTTAAGTAGTAGTTACATAAGTTAAAGTTCATAAGTAAAGTATATGGATTAAATTATATTATTTAAGTAGTAGTGATGGCTTCGAGGATAGGCGCGCGGTCGAGAATTTCGACTGTCGCGGGTTAAACCTAAGGCACACACCTCCAACTTTCTCATATTCTTATATATTATATCTTATAGTTTAACGTTGAAGGTAATCATTGTGAGAAAACTTGCACGCCAAAAAAAGTTCTTAGAAATTTCTTAGGTGTGTAGTCCGCCAACCCGCACTAGGCCAGCGTGATGGACTAAGGCCTAAACCCTGTCAGTTTTTAAAGAGGCCCGTGCCCAGCAGTGGGGCGTATATAAGTTGATGATGATGATGATTTTAGAAATTGTAAAAGAAATTCTTATTTATATGGTGTCTTCCAACTCACACTAGGCCAGCGTGGTCGACTAAGACTTAACCTTTTTAGTAACGGGGCTTAAATGATTTTTAGTTAATAAATTTCGCTCTAGTCTTTATCTATCGACAAAAGTCATTGTATTGCATGTTTAAAGCGGTTGCCTATCCTAATATGAAAGATTTTCGTATCGGAATCGAACAGAGCTGATGCATATAAATACATACATACATAATCTCACGCCTGTATTCCCCGAAAGGGTAGGCAGAGGTGCATTACTGCACCCACATTTCGCCACGTATGTACCTATCAGTCCCACGTAATAGGGGGCGAGCCTATTGCCGTTTCTCGGGCACATTTCCAGACTCCGGGCTGCTACTGAGAATTTCCTAATGGAAAAACCCAATAACACTTTGCCCGAACCGGGAATCGAACCCAGGACCTCTAGATCGCACGGCACATACTAGTACCGCGAGACCACGAGGCAGTCTAGTACCGCGAGACCACGAGGCAGTCTAGTACCGCGAGACCACGAGGCAGTCTGCATATAAATAGAGGGTGTATAAAGACCGTGATCAAAAACAAGGCAATAAACAGGCAATAGCCACGGTGATTACAAATACCGCGATATTAAAAAAAAATCCCGACAAAAAAAACCCGTAAAAAAATTGACTTTTTTTAATATTACGGTATTTGTAATCATTGTGGCTATTGACTGTCTTACTTTGCGATCACGGTTTGAATACACACTGTATAATAATGTAAAAATACAAACATAATAATACTGAACTTATCACCTATATAACCTAAAGCCCTACTCCGAGAAGAGGGCTTATTGGAAATTTTAGTACAAACACTTTTATCAGGACTGATTCAATAAAACCCCGCTGTATTTGTTCCAACAAAACAAGATTAAATCTGTTTCCTAAAGTGTAAACGCACGTGTATAGTAAATATAGAAGTGGTTACGCACGTGTTGGCCTTATTTATTTCAATCACGAATTAGGTCTAGCACGTGTCGAAAACTATTTACTCAACGTGAACTAATGTGTTGGGACTAAGAAACAATTGAAATCCAATCCAATCCAATCCAATCCATCAGCCAATCGAAGTCCACTGCTGGACATAGGCCTCTCCCAATGATTTCCACAGGGACCTGTTGGAAGCAGCCTGCATCCAGCGACGTCCCGCGACCTTTTCTGATTCGATCACGTAGGGAAACCCCGAGCATAGCCCTCTCCATAGCTCGTTGAAACAACAATTGAAAACAGAACACAAAATCGTTGGATGTGTTTATGGTCGGGTCAAGCAGAGCAGTCTAGTCTTTTTAGTCTATGCAAAATTTTATAAAGTCAACGTCAAGTTTAACGTTTTGGTAATAACATTTCTGAATTGCACAGAATTGGACTACAAAAGCATCGTTAGCACTATTCAATCCGTGATGTATACAAAGCGGGACCGTCTCTAGGCTTTGCCAGGAAAAAATATAGCACGTACCGCGAAATTGCTTATTATTAAAGGAAGCGTTTCCATCAGTTTCGTTGTAACCATTCGCGCGTAGTACCGATACTCGCGGATTCCAATGCGCCTAGGTAAGAGAAAAGTTTACGTCGTCGTAAAAACGAATTCTCGACACTCTCTCATCCATTTACGCGACGTGATCACCAAAAATTTTGCTGCTGGATCCCAAACAGACGAAATTACTACCTCATTTGTTCTGTGCCTTTGGAATTCGGAGTATTAAGGAGTATGCTTTGATTCTTTGCAGGACTTTACTGTATTATACTGAAAAAAGTCTATAAGTATTCTGTATTAGCAGGGTTCAAGCCTTCAATTATCTTTTTTTTATACAGGCACGACAAAGTGACCGTACTACAGCTTGATAAAAATGCAGTGTGATTCCAGAAATATGAGATAGAAATAGAATTTTGCATCCACAAAACGTCATACACATACATACATAGTCATACATACTTACGTCTGAATTCCTCTGGCGGCCCCCAAGATGAAGACGCCACACGCGTCAGGTCGGTGTGCCTTTTGGCACTGCGCTGAGGCGGTCCCGGTCCAATCCATAGCTTTTGCTTAAGAGTATATCGGGGCCGTCTCGTTTGCGCCGATGGTGGCCGTCGCGGGGTTTTTAGTCGGTATTACGGCGCATTGATTTTTGGTAGGGACCCGGCCCAGCGGCCGCCCGCAACAACCACGGGCGGTAACATCTATGCTGGGTCGGAAGGCGCCGGTGAGTCCGACACACCCTCGCCCCTCGGGGGTGGGATGGTCCGTAAATAGGATTTTCCCCGCGGAAAAAAAGGGGGTCTGTACAGTCAATATATATTTTTTATTTATTTATTTATTTACACTTTTTATACATTAAGTATAGAGGCGGACTTAATGCCAAAGGCATTCTCTAACAGTCAACCTCTGGGTGATGCAGAGATATTTTTGTGATAACACTCCATTTTTATCACCTCCAAGTCCTCGTAGTTTCTAGTTCGACACAAGATTTGTACATTTGTGTAGGTTCAAAACTATGTATGTGACTCATCATCATCATCAGCCTATTTACCTAGGGCCTCCTCTACAACTGAGAGGAGTTAGGGCCTTAGTCCACGACGCTGCCTTAATGCGTGTTGGTGGACTACACACCTAAGAAATGCCTAAGAACTTTTTCACCGTTAAAGTAAGTGATAATTCCTTATAAATATACATATAACTTCGAAAAGTCAGAGGTGTGTGCCTGGGGTTTGAACCCGCGACCGCCGAGATTCTTGACCGCGCGCCTAAACCTCGAGTCCATCACTACTTATACATATGTATGTGACTGTTGGGTGTACCCAAAAATTCTAATGACGTCACCTCAAAAGCGCAAATATCTGGCTTTAAATTGATTAAGCGCTGATGGAAAATGTTGATATGAAACGGCAATCTGTAAGTTAATCCCACGAAATGTTTAGTTGATTGGATCCGTCACTGGCCGTACATAATCTTGCGGATCACGAGTCGCACCTCATTCTATATTCATCCATTTTTATTCAGGTGACATAATCTCTGAATGAAATGGGCAGGGCTATTTTCAGATTGGAAAAAATATCACTGCCTCATTGATCCCTCGACATAAAATGGCGCGTGCGATCGAATGGTTCGTGATCAATTTTAAAATGTACAATATGTAATTCTTTGTTTTCCAGTGGCAACATCATTCGGATTTATTGTTTATTATATTTAGTTTTTATGTTATTTACATAAAGTTTAAAACAATAATTCAAATGTTAAAAAAAATATTTTTTATTGTAGGTACCAATATTTTGTCTATGGAAATTATCATCTATATGAATTATTTTTTACTCCAGTTTCAAGAACCCTTTTAACCAGAAATCATGAGTTTAATTCTTGCTTTACCTACAGAAGACAAAGACATCATCATCATCATCAGCCCAAATACGTCCCACTGCTGGACACGGGCCTCCTCTACAACTGAGAGGGTTTAGGCCTTAGTCCACCACGCTGGCCTAGTGCGGGTTGAAGAACTTTTTGGGTGTGCAGGTTTTATCACGATGTTTTCCTTCACCGTTAAAGCAAGTGATAATTCATTGTGAATACACACATAACTTCGAAAAGTCAGAGGTGTGTGCCTGGGGTTTGAACCTTGAAATTCTCGACCGCGCGCCTAAACCTCGAGGCCATCACTGCTTGACAAAGACTTAGAAAGTATGTATGTCTTAATCCTTATCCTTACTAATAGATAAATGTGAATGTAAGTGTGTTTGTTACGCTTTAACGCAAAAACTACTTAACCGATCATCGTGAAAATTTGTACACATATTTTCGGAGGTAATAGAAGTAACATAGGATTTATATTAAAAAATAATACGGAGGGGAAAAAATTTGGATAAAGATTGGAAAAAGATTTGAATGATTTTTTGTAGGGCGATAGGTGGGACCCACCAATACTATGTTACTACATAGGATATGTTTATCCCGATAAATTGTATGTTCCCGTGGGAAAGGGTATAGTTATAAACGCTAGAATAACTTTATAGTAAGTATTTCTTTTACGCTTTCACGCCTAAATCATTAGACATCGATTTGAATATTTTTTTGTGGAGTAAAATAGACTACAACTTATTTTCTTTCTGAACCCAACCCTGTAGTCCACGTGGACGAAGTCTCGGGCAAAAGCTAGTATATTATTAACCGATTTTTTTTAAATGCGTCAAATCTTTTTGGATTAACTTGAGATATACTTTCAAAGAGACGTCATAATCTTCTACAAGAGGTCATTTAGTATTAGTTGTATAAATACCAGATTTAATTGAAGTATTCGCAAGCAAAAAAACTATTTTAATTAATTCATAAATATAAGTACCTACTGCCTCTTGGTTCCGTGGGACAAGGTACGCTGTGAGATCTAATGGACCTGGTTTCGATTTCTGGGTCCGGCAAGTGTTATTGTCTTTTTCCATTAGGAAGCTCTCAGTTTCAGCACGGAGTCTGAAAATAGATCCAAAAACGCCAATAGTTTCGGCACTTAGTACATTGGACCTAAAAACCACCCGTAGCCGTGCCTACCTCGTCGAAGATAAAAGGCGAGTGAGTATTTAAATTAACATTCAGCTCAATACAAATCGGATTATAAACATTGGGTTCGGTTAACCGAAAACATTTTATAGTTAAATGCAGTGGAGCGGCTGCCCGCGCTACTCATAATCCAACTGCGCCCGTCTGTTTATTCATTCATTGAAATTATTCGCTGGCGATTTATTTTGCTTCTATTGAATTCCACTCAAAATATTTACATTGTTGCGGTAAATTGGCCAATATGTTTTCGCTGATCTGCTTTAATTTGTCAGAAATACAAATTAATTTAATGTTTCCATGAAGACCATTTATTTTTGTGCCATTTTTCATAATCCCCGCACCGAGACGAATGTTTGTGTGATCCAGAAGTATTTGTTTCGGGTCTGGGTGTTTGTGAGACCGAAAAGTCTCTCGTAGTTTCTGATACCCACGACACAAGACTTGTATCTTAATGTGGGGTCAGAACTAGAGTGACTGTTGGGTGTATTTATTTATTTCTTTAATTTTGTAATCATATGTAAGTATAATGGATTACAAACTTATGTTTGCAATGAATGAATCAGTGTTCATGTTATATACATATGTATTATACCGGAAAATCCCATAGAGAAAGGGAATGAGAAAAACTGTAGCAGAAACCCAAGAAGTAGTAGGTACCGGAAAAGAAAAAATGTGACAGTAATTATAATTGGATTTCTGTGAGAGAATTGTACCACCTTGGTCGATTCTTGCTGTGAACGAAAGGGAGAGAAGCATGAAACTTTCACAATAATATTCCGAAAGAGCATTAACAAGTTCTCATCTTCAAAGTCTCACTCAAATCACAAAATTTAGTTTATAATATATTTATTTATTTACACTTTATACAATTTAACACATAATGATGCACAGAGATGATGCATAGTAGGTGTGCAAATAAAGTAATTTATAAACATACACATACATATATATACATATTACAGAGCAATATACTTAGGTAAAGAAATATTTATATTAATATTTTAATATTTCTTTCATGACTTTTTCCAGTTGAGTTTATTACGTGTTCTTGTATTCGCTAACGCTGTAAAGTTGCAGTTGTTGCATTTAGTATAATATTTTTACAATGCGGGACTATGAGCATTTGTTTGTGGGATCAACTAATGTACCTACATTCAGATTGAATGACGTAGCAGGTACTCTTCAAACATTTTATTTCTGGCGATGCCAAAATTATATGAGTTATGAGCTAGGTGATATCTCACCGCTTCAATTTTGAATTTCATTTTTGCCTTTATTGCCAGCTGCATTTTATGACGATATAATGCTACCTTTTGTCCGCGGGTTTCAAGTTTTAATGTTATAAAAAAATGCAGGAAATACTTTACCGGAATAAAAACTTGCCTTGAAATTTTCATACTAAGCAAACCTACGAGCTTTAGTAACTTACTTATACGCACTATCTAGAATAGTATTTCAAGGCAAAACCTACTATTATTAAGCTTCAAAGAAACCTTCGGCAAACGTAGAAAAAGTGCTTGTTTATTAAACGTGTAATTTAATAATCGACAATACATGCCTTTATTTCTAGCATGGCAGAAACCACGAGAGGCTTTACCGTCTCCTAAACACACAGGCTCGATACAAGCCTCCACCGGGTGGTTTTGGTCGGTATGCCGGCAAAAGGTTTTTTTAGAGACCCGGCCCGGCATGAACATCTTCGTGAACGTGACGTCGTCGCGCGCCGGGCTGAAAGGCCGGTGACTCCGACATATGCTTCCTGCCCCCCCCCCCCAGGGCTGGCGGGAAGTAGAGCCATAATCAGTTTTCTCCTCGAGAACAAAAAAAAGGCTCGACACAAGCATTTGTCTCAGTGCGTAGTTCGAACCCGCAGTTTCTCGTTTCACAAGCTGGTGTTTACTAAACTACGCTGCGAAGCCTGTCAAATAGGAGGCTGATAGGATGCCATTCAAAAGGAAAATACTATAATGACGTAGTTGCTGTTGAGAATTTCGTCACGTCCCACATCAAGCGGCCTGTTGTAATCCAATAAGTGGGCGCTGAAGTTTATAGCCATCTTGAATACGAAACACCCCTGTAAACGCCATCAATCTACATAAAAGGGGTAGGTTAAACTAAATTTTAATGCGCGCTACGACTAGATGTGGCTTATAAAAAAAATAAGATGCATGGTTATTTAGGTTCATTCCGGAACATAACACAGATATGCAGGGTCTAAACTCTGTTTTTTATGAATGATAAATTAACTTTATCATAGAAAAATTACGTACTAGAGTATAATAATAACAAAAAAATTAACAACTAATATATAAAATTTATAATATATAAAATCAAGGTTAAAATATTCTAGTAAATATTAAAGCTGGCTATCCGATATTTCTAGCACTTTTAACAATTCTTTCGGGACATGTTCCTGTTTTTCCTTATTAAATATTTTACCTCTTTTAAATACAAATGTCAAAGGTAAGAACAAAAATAAGAAACGAGGAAAAGTTCTCGTTAAATATGAAAGCAGCAAATTATGGAATTGTCAAATTTAGGCACAACAAAAATACTAGCAATTTTTCGCAACGTTTCCCATTTTCAATATTATTTTCGACTCAATCTTAACACCACGAGATTCTATTTTAAATCTTCTCCGACGTTTTTTCTCAAGCTAAACTCTCAGACTACACTTCGTTCATTATCGTATTTAAGAAGCATCTAAAAAGAATATTGAATCGTAGACATGGCTAAGTAAAGATCGAAGACTTTCTAACAAAACAACAAAAAACTTATAAGTTTACCATATTATTAATTCACCATGTCAGTCTAAAACAAACTCCAATATTAAGTTAAGTTGTTAAATATAAAAAAGCGTTCAAATGCTTATTTTATTATTTATATCGAAGAGCTCTATGACAATCTGTAAGACCACTCAAGAAATTTCTCAATGAAAACTCAGTCCTTGCCCCATCCTCCTTTAGTGTCAGGCCTTTGATCCTGTCCGTTCATGTTCATAATCTTATTAAAAAAGATGTCATCAAAAGCAAAGTGACTTTGTTACCTTTTTATGTCTAAATCTTTAAATCGATATTGACGATTTTTTATACGGCTGGGCGAGTAATTAATTGTGTTAGGGCATATTTCTATGGCGATTTTTTTATTATTGTTCATATTACATAAATTCTATAATACGTATAATAGCATTAAGGTTTCGTAGTTAACGACATTAATGTAAGTCACGAAATAACACGTAATAGATGTTTTCAATGGATAAATCTACTTGATTTTTTTTAAGTATACTAGCTTTTGCCCGCGACTCCGTTCGCGTAGACCACAGGGTTGAGTTCAGAAAGAAAATAAGTTGTAGTCTATTTTACTCCACAGAGTCCCATTTATGTCCATAGCAAAAATCATTTATATCGGTCAAATGATTTAGGCGTGAAAGCATGACAGACATATAGTTACATATACGTAGTTTTAGTCGTCTACACAACATACAACCTTTCGTCCCCCCTTTCAATCCCTTAAACCCCCTTTTCCGGGATAAAAAGTAGCCTATGTCCTTTCTCAGGGTCTAAACTATCTGTGTACCAAATTTCATTTAAATCGGTTCAGTAGTTTTAGCAGGAAAGCGAGACAGACAGACAGACAGACAGACGGACAGACAGACAGACAGACAGACAGAGTTACTTTCGCATTTATAATACACAACAAATATAATATATATAATTTATAACAAATGTTTTGAGGCGTTACAATCTATAAAAACATTGGAAAACACACATTTTTTACCATAATCATAAAGCTATATTTTTTTTCTTATAAATTCAGTTAAAATGAATCAGAAATGTGAGACCACTCTTCACCCTATTTCAATCTTGTAACAAGGCAGCCATGAAATTAATCATTTTTGCTTTTAATTCCTTACGTCAATTCACTCCATAGCTTTGTACCTACTCCGACAGGGCATGACATACGGGTGGCTTATCACAGTGGCCGGCAACAATAACTCTAACAAGCATGGCAGAATAAAAAATAAAATGGAATAAAATCGGACATATTTCCGCTTTAAGCCTGAGCCTAGATCTTTCTTTCTTTAAGATCTTTCGTTTTTATGTAGTAGATGTTGTTAAACCAGAATAAAATTAGACGAGACTGGAACAAAGATAGAAATATAATGTACCAAGGTGTGTTCGTGTTTTCACCCCCGCTTATGGTTACTGTGTCGTTGCGTGATGTTCCCGACTAGAAATTTTTTCGTCTTCCTTAGAAGGACCGGACCGGGCATGCCCGATCTGGACCAGATAAGGTATGTAACGCAGAAGATCGGTCTGGACCTGATCAGGAAAACCTTATCGGGTCCAGATTAGGAATTCCTGATCGGGTCCAGATTAGGAATTCCTGATCGGGTCCAGATTGGGAATTCCTGATCGGGTCCAGATTAGGAATTCCTGATCGGGTCCAGATTAGGAATTCCTGATCGGGTCCAGATTAGGAATTCCTGATCGGGTCCAGACTAGGAATTCCTGATCGGGTCCAGACCAATCTTCTGCGTTACATACCTTATCTGGTCCAGATCGGGCATGCCCGGTCCGGTCCTTCTAAGGAACACGAAAATATTTCTAGTTGGGTTGTATTCCATTTTTTCATTATTCAAATCAATCATCTGCGTTATAAAACCTTGCCTGATCCAAATCGAGTATGCCCGGTCCGGTCCTTTAAAAAAACATGAATGTATAGTCTTGAAAAATATGTTTAATTAAAAAAAAACAATTTATGAATTGATATTATAAATATTTTACTTAACATATTATTATATTTATTTACATTTAATTTTTCCAATTTTTTTTGTTTTTAATTTAAATATCATTTTTATTTTTGTTTTGTTTACACAGAAATTTTTTTTTAAGTAAATAAAATAAAAGTTATTATTTGCTTGTGATTTATCTTCATTAGATGGTTGTTTTTTGATCCTGGCTACCCATCCCATAGCCATCCCAATCTTTAGCATTATTCAATACTGAAGACAATGCTTGATGCAATTTATTGCAATAATTTCTTGGTTATTTTGGTATTTATGTCTTCTTGCATCTAAAATACAAAATTTTAATTAATTATGTATTTAATTAAATAAGTAATAATAAAAAAAATGGTGCAGAAATGCATCTCTGCCTACCCCTTCCGGGAATACAGGCGTGAGGTTATGTATGTATGTATGTATTAATGAACTGCTTTAATTTGAGAAATTCAGTCTTTAATATGTATCAATATTTCTTCTTTATAATTATTCTTGTGATGACTGCCTTCCGAACAGGGTGATACACAAAATTTTGAAATGACTGAATCTAAGTGATGTATTTAATATTTTATAGATTAAATAAATATTATTTCATTGCATATTATGTAGTATTTTTCCCATAAAGAGAAAAGTATAAATTTCAACATTGTCAGATAGAGCAACTAGGTACATATTATATTAGATCTTTCATATATGTATTTTAATTTTATTTTTTTTATCTTTCTTACTTTATAGCATTAATGTATTTTAATTATCTTAATTAATGTATCTTATATCTTCATAATTGTTGTTAATGTACATTTTTATGTGCTATTTCTATACCCATATTTATGTCCCTCAAATTTGAGTTGATTTTTATTTTAAGTTATAGTTATTAGTAAAAAAAATATTATTAATTATTCAACAATATTTACATTTTAAATAATAAATATTACCTGCAATTTCAGCGGGTTTGTCAGTCAACTCTACCGCTGTCGCTGTTTGGCTAAATATATTATATATTTTTAATCAATCCTTTGATAATGCTTTTAATTTGGAAGTTTTTTCAACAGCAGCTGCTTTTGCTTTAGACTGCTCATTATCAGTAGAGAAAGCATAGGGTTCTTTGTCCAATCTTATTATTTTTTCCTCTGCCTCTTCCATTGTTTCTGATAACATTAATTGTAATTATGCATTACTTTAGACTTATTATTCTGACAATAAGATATCAATTCTCACAAATCTATAATTCAAATAACAATAAATTACCTGCTGTGCCACATATTTGAACATGAAACGTTGGCCATGTCGGATCAGGCTCATCACAATGTTTCACCATTGTTTGTAATAATTTACAATACTTAGCACTTTTTAACAATGATTCAGGCATATATTTACCACCACCATATTCTTTGTAATGATCTAACCAAGAACTTGGTAGTATATCAATTTCTTTATTGGATGAATCATTTACAAATAAAACTAATGCATAAGTATAAGTCATCTGAAAAAAAACGGATTATTGAAATATAAAATTATTTTAAAAATAGCAAAGAATTGTAATGTATTTTTTCAATGATTTTTTACTAACCTTGAATGTTTTACGTAATTAAACTTAAAAACTAAGCTTTAGGCGGCCCCTAGACAATCAATTATAGGTATTGCGCAATATTTCGAATTGTGCAATATAATTGATTGATTAGGCTAAATATTGAAGATTGCGCAATGATGGAACAAAAGTTTGAGCGACTTTAATTTTTATTGTACCATATTTTTCCATTGCATCATGTAGGGCCAGTATTGCGCAATATTTTTTATTTTAGCCTCTGCTTCATCCTGACGTGGAGAACACACGCGAGCGCAGAAATGGCGGGAAAAGAGAATCTATAGCGGGGAGAGAGAATTATCATCTCTATGGAATGTCAAGAGCACAGAATATCATGAACGCCTTAAAAAAATATACTGCAGAGATGTTTTCACGGGCAAGCAAAGATGATGTGAAGAAAAGATTCAACTCTTTGAGTGTATTTCTGCCTTTTCTTGTACCACTCTTTACACCAGCGACGTGTTTGTTTACGTTTACGTTTAGCCATTAGCAATAACACCTCAGCTGCAGCTGCATCTTGTTGGAATATGATGCTCCAACTGAACACGAAAACATTGAGCAGTTCGTATTTTTGTGCAATATAATTGATCGTTTGGATGCAAAACACCTTTCAATCTTATTGTACAATAAAATGTATTGTACAACGTTATTGTAGGTTTAGGGGCCGCCTTACACACAACACATAAATTTGTATTTAGTTAGTTTAGTCCACAAGTTCGTATTTTTTACACATACACACTGAGTAAATGTCTAGATATAGGTTTATAGTACTTGATACACTTTTTTTTGTTTAACATACAATATATTAATTATTCTTTAACTATGTACTGTTAAGGTGATTAGGTTTTTGTATTGAACTTATTTAATCTTCACCTACATTATTTACATTATTATACTAATCGACATACAATTTTAAGTAATATAAAAAGTATAATTAGTGATACATTCAATAAACACAAAAGTCTTTAAATGATAAACACTTCAACTACACTCAACACTGTGAACAAGTTCCGACAGGGTTACCAACTCCCAAAAATATTTATCCCTAAATGTAAAGTCAAAAACCCCTAAAATCGCCACAACTATTTGAAAACCCCCTAAAAAAATAATATATATCACACATTCTTGTTAGGCATTCCAATTCTAATTTTATTAGCTATTAGCATTACGAATTAGAATAAAATTGGATGTGAGCGTGGCGCGTAAAGCCGAGGTCGTAGGTTCGAATCTCACTTGTATCATAATTTTTCGACTGTTTGCATTTTTTCTAATAATTATCTAAATAACATTTTGTAAAACAAAAAAAAACAAAATTATATTCTGCAATATTGTTTAATAGTCTTTATTTATAAATTATTTCATACGTCAAATATTATTTCATTTTATTCTGGTTCAAACTATTGAAAATCATACATGTTGACATTAAAGAAACTTAGCATTTAGGGGATGGATTAATCCCCAAAAATACCCCTAAAAATATAAAGCCCCTAAAAAAATCCCAGTCCACATTTCCCCCCCCAAATTTAGGAGGAAAACCCCCAAGTTGGGAACACTGAGTTCCGACATGTTGCTTCATGACGTCACGCGCTATCACTAATATATTATACACCCCATGTTGTGTTTATATTAATATTTTTGTAATTTTTTATTTATTGAATACAATTCAATGTAATTTTATATTTAATGCACAACACACTTAGATATCAGGATATTTATTTATGTTTGATACACATATTTTTGTTATAGGTATTATCTACACAAAATATTTTAATAACTCTTTAGTTTATTATAGGTATATTTTTTTTGATAAGCCTACATTTGTATATTAAATTACATTTCTGGACCAGACCTGGTCCTGATCCAGTATGCCTTACCATACTTGATTACATTTAACATCAGGCTATCCTTATCTGGACCAGACCTGGTCCTGATCCAGTATGCCTTACCATACTTGATTATATTTTACATCAGTCTATCCTTATCTGGACCAGACCTGGCCCTGATCCAGTATGCCTTACCATACTTGATTACATTTAACATCAGGCTATCCTTATCTGGACCAGATCTGGTCCTGATAGGGCTTGCCGGATCTGGCATGCCTCATTCTATCCTGATCGGGTCCAGATACATGATCTGGTTGCGCCTTATGTTTTTTCTAGTCGGGTTATACAGACTAAAATAACACATATACATATATTACATATACATATTTACCTGCCTCGATAAATGTATTACTCAACACTAGATTTTTTTTAAAATTAGGAACATTAGTTCTTGAGATTAGCACGTTATAGCAAACAAGATCTTCATCATCATCATGATCAGCCCTTGTACGCCCCACTGCTGAGCACGGGCCTTCTCTACAACAAGTTAACAAGCTCTTCAGCTTCATAATATTGGTGTATAGCATGCTATCTTGGGCATACGAGAAGAAGAAAAAACTCACCCTATTTTTTTTTAATACATTAGGCCTCAACTTTAGACGGGTGGTTGCTGAGCTTCACTGCTCTGTCGATCTTGGTATCCAGGAATTGGAGTTTTCTGAGAAATCTTGCAAATACCGTTTCATATTCTAGTTCCTTGCCGATATACTTCTGAAAAACTATAAGTGTAGGTAGATTATGATTTATGTTATACAAGCTGCTAAATCCGTATGCGAAACATTAGGCTTAAAAATTTTTTTTTCACAAGTTTTACCACATTTTTCATGTCTGCTGCACCATGGTCATAGAGTGATGATATATGGCATATAGCCTTCCTCGATAAATGGACTATTTATCACAAAAATTCTAACGATTAGTTCCCGAGGTTATCGCGTTCAACCAAACAAACAAATCTTCAGCTTTATAATATTAGTATAGTCTACTATAGAAACAGCACTCCACGTTTCCAACCACTGGCTTTTACGATCGTACGTTCTCCACCACCGAGTATTTTGTTTGTTTCAACCGGCTATGACAATATCGATAACTGGACGCGACAAATGCACAAATGTGGGTAGCGCAAATAGTCACAATATTATTGCTTGCCGTACCTACTGAATAAGATTTCGATGAAATATTTTTTTCTGGTTGAAGAAGTGATGGCCTCGAGGTTTAGGCGTGCGGTCGAGAATCTCAGCAGTCGCAGGTTCAAAACCCAAGCGTGCACCTCTGGCTTTTCGAAGTTATCGTGTGTATTCACAATGAATGATCACTTACTTTAGCGGTGATGGAAAACATCTTGAAACCTGCACACCTAAAAGTTCTTAGGATTTTTTTTGGTGTGTATTCTACCAACCTACACTAGGCCACTTTCAGTTGTAGAGAAGGCCCGTGCCCAGCAGTGGGACGTATATAGGCTGACTTCTGGATAATTTCTATTGAAGTCTAATAGTGATAGTCATTCCTAATTTGTTTTCTTCCAACGTGGCATAATTATTGCATGATGCATGATTGCATGGAAAATAATTCAATAATATTTTCCATGCAATCATGAAAAACTCAATGTCTCGACGTCTAATACATTTTCAATTTCTGACTACACCCAATCCCAATGGCCGCACAGATGAAGGAAGATAGTACTGAGATTTAATACAAAAAACAAATGCACTCACGCTTGTATTCCAGAATGTGTAGGCAGAATGTTTGTAAACCCTATTATTACGAGCTATTATTAATGTTTAAGTTCAAAGAGCGAGCCTAGAGCCGTTTATGGTACAATTCCTATCGCCAAGCCCATTGATGATTTTCTCCTTGAAATAACAAATAACACGTTTTCATACCCAGAAACATATCTTAAGAACTCTCGGTTGTATCCGTGCATATAAATACGCGTCATCAACGAAAATAAACTAGTACAAGTACCTATAATCAAATATTAGAGAACAATGTTCGGGATGTTTTCACTCGATTGTAATAAAACCTTAGGTTTTACATGAAATCAATTAAAATTCCAAGAAAACTGTAAAGGCACGCAAAAACCGCTTGAATTACAATCAAGATTAATTTGAAGGCTGATTTTCTACATACACATACATAAACTCACGCCTGTATTCCCCGAAGGGGTAGGCAGAGGTGCATTTCTGCACCCACATTTCGCCAGGTATGTATTAGTCCCACGTAATAGGAGGCGAGCCTATTGCCGCTTTTCGGGCACACTTCCAGACTCCGTGCTGTTACTGAGAATTTCCTAATGGAAAAACCCAATATCACTTTGCCCGACCCGGGAATCGAACCCAGGACCTCTAGATCGTACGGCACATACTTGGACCGCGAGACCACGAGGCAGTCTGCTGATTTTCTGTCTGGACAAAATACATTTACCGGTATAATATTAAGTTCAAAATTAAATTTTATATAATATTGTTGATTTATATTAAAATTGTTTAACGATACAAAACGCCTTTATTGTTTACCTTTGTCTAGGAATATGATATATGATAATTTTATTTATCGATCCAGTCCCTAACTAGTATTTGGAGGTAAAAGTACTATATATATTTAATAATTTATAATCAACTAAGATAGAAACTATAAAAGAAATAAAATATTTCGTTGTGATGTAGCTATGGTATACAAGTAATAATTATTGATGTTCTTGTTTATTTATTTTCTTGGATTTATGTTCATATTCTATGGAATAACTTAGTCATCATCATCAGCCAAAATACGTCCCACTGCTGGGCACGGGCCTCCTCTACAACTGAGAGGGTTTAGGCCTTAGTTCACCACGCTGGCCTAGTGCGGGTTGGCGGACTACACACCTAAGAAATTCCTAAGAACTTTTAGGTGTGCAGGTTTTATCACGATGTTTTCCTTCACCGTTAAAGCAAGTGATAATTCATTGTGAATACACACATAACTTCGAAAAGTCAGAGGTGTGTGCCTGGGGTTTGAACCTGCGACCGCAGAAATTCTCGACCGCACGCCTAAACCTTAAGGCCATCACTGCTACAATAACTTAGTGAAACATTGAATTATTTCTATTCATTAACATCTAAAGTCATATTTCGATCAATAATCACTCAAATCTATTTTAATGAAATTAGTCCATTTTTTACAACATTGAGATCACGCCGACAATTTGTCATAAAATCTTAATGTCAATGAGTTTTACACACATATTTTTAAAGATTTTTTTATATTTATTATAGAAAAGTATATAAAAATAACATTAAAATAACACCACAGCTTACAGCTTCGTCGTAAAATTATGCTCACGGCATATTTCACTGTCTCGACTTAATATTAATTACGTGAAATTAATTAAAATAAGACAAAACCCTAATTGGCCAACTTTATTGATATAATTTAAAGGTACGAAATAACAAAGATGTACTTTGTAAAACTAATTATAATACAAAAAGTAATTAATGTTGTAATAAGAAGCCCTGTTAGCGCAACCTTATGGAGTCCCCTAAGATTAGTTTGCTACACCACGTATTCCCTCCGTTCAATATACCCTGGTCCTTTATGCACTGTGAAAGAAGAATCTCTGCAGGACGGCATGGGGGTATAGAGTGACAAGAGATGGAAGTCTCTCGCCTCTTGGTATTCTATTTGGGCAAAATCGTGCTTGTTGCGTCGGACAAGTCGTGATAGCCTCCAGGTTAAGGCACGCCGTCGAGATACTCGACGGTCGCGGGTTCAAACTTCAGGCACACACCTCTGATTTTTTAAAGTTTTGTATGTATTCATTCAAGGATAACATCGTGATGAAACCTACACACCTAAAAGTTCTTAGGAATTTCTTAGGTGTGTAGCCCGCCAACCCGCACTAGGCGAGCATGGTGGCCCGTGCCTAGCAGTGGGACGGATATGAGCTGATGATGATGATGAATACAGCATAAAATAGATAGCTGTTCAGATTCAGATTTCAAAAAGACGTGGACGGAATATTGGCAAAAGATTCTCTTACGCTGGCTGATAGTTATCTCCCCTATAAGCCTTATTTCACGTTTCAGATTCACAGTGATGTTTGGTTCAATCATCCACATGAGATCAGAATCTTACCTTGATATCTTATGTGAAGAGTTGGTTAGCAACTAATAAATTGATTCAATCATCAGTACAATATACGAACTTTCTAGGATTGTGCGGTTACTAAGGTGCTTCGGCTCTAGGTGTATTTGAGACCGAAAATCCTGACACCCACAACCCTAAATTTGTATATTAATGTCAGTTTAGAACTTCAAAGAAATATCTAAAGGTAAAAGGTGCTTACGTTGACTAATAAAAAAATGAGGAGTGGAAATAAAACGTCACAAGTAAGGAATTCGGATTTTAATTGGTCAAAAAAGATTTTTTTCGTTACATTTCTTTTCTATTTTCAACATAATGAGAACTAACAATTCATTTATCACATCAAGTCGATCCACATGTATCTATTAGTATTTACAAAAATTAATATCAATACACTTTGAAACAGGTTCTATATTTAATACATAGATTAACAAGGTTAAAAAGGTATAATTAATATTTTTTATTTCTGATTATGTGAGAATTATTTAATAAGTTACAAGTATCAACTATTTACAGTCTTACATATAGAGTTTAGTTAATTATAATATTTTAAATGAGTATAAGAAAAAATAACTTTATACAGCTTATTAGGTACTTTATTATAAATTTTAATAACAAACATGTTGTAAACAGACTGTGATCAAAAACTCATACAGGTTATAGTTACAATACATATGTATGAAGCAGTGGCGGTACTTCCATAGAAGCCCAAAAGCCCACATTGCCTTACAAAATTCGAAATAATAATACACATAAATTATTTTATACTGATCCGACAATAAACAATTATAAAGTAGACATTATACAATTAACGTTAAACGCTCTTGGGCTTCTATGGAAGTACCGCCACTGGTATGAAGCACATCAATTATTATGTATGTTATTGTTAGTGTCATTAGGGAAAGGGTTTTATTTTTTATTTTTTTGGCGTCAATGTGTTTGTAATCATCGTAACCATTAGCTGTCTGAGTCTGTCTGAGTTTTGATCACTGTCTGTTTACGTCATTGGAGATACAAGTGTAAGTACGTATTCAACTCAGCTCGTAAATGCCCTACTGCTGGACACCAGCCTTCTCGATGTTGTCTAGTAGATTTCACGTACCTTAAGCTTATTTAACAATGTGATGAAACCTGCACACCTAAAAGTTCTTAGGAATTCCTTAGGTGTGTAGTCCGCTAACCCGCCCTAGGCCAGCGTGGTGTATTAAGGTCAAACCCTCTCAGTTGTAGAGGAGGCCCGTGCCCAGCAGTGGGACGCATATGGGCTGATGATGACGATGATGATGAAGCTTATTTAAATAGGATTCTAAATATGTTGGCCGATGTAGCTTGAGCTCTACTTTAGTTTGAAATGGTAAACATTTTATTTCAATATATGTTTCTGCGACTTCCCTTTTTGTTTTATATTTTCCCAATTACCTTAGAGTATCGAGTTTGCGACTAAAAATACTGAGGATCGACAATATCTAAACAATATTATTCAATGGAAAACATGTATTGGAAATAGTGAGCAAATTTTATTTGAATTAACCTTTGTAGATACAAATAACAATTCCAAACAAACAAGATGAAATATTGGACTTTATTTGACAAACGAAGGTGAAGTTACTGGTATATCGAGTGAGCTAAGATATATGTACCTACAATAATAAATTCATACGATAACATTTATAAGTAACATACCCAGTTTGTAGTCACATAACTAGATCTTAAAAAATAGCGCTGCAATTTTATTTTATTTTAATAGTATCTTATGTTACATACAATACAAACTCGTCTGTATCACGAAAGAGGTTGACAAAGGTATTGCTTTGAACACCATCTTTCGGGCACATGTCCAGACCCCATGCTGCTACTGAGAATTTCCTAATGGAAAACTAATAACACTGTCCAACCCGGGAATCAAACCAGGATCTCTAGATCCCTCGGCACGTACTTGTGCCGCGAAACCACTAAGAAGTATTTTTTTCGGATTTATCTATTAAATCATCAATCACTCAGTACATAAAAATACATAATAAATCATTTATAATATACCTATAGAATATTGTGAAACTAGATAAAAACTTAAATTACATCATTCTGTATTGTACGAATACTAAATCAAGACAAAATTTCCTTTTATAATCATAAATAATTAAGTACTAATTAAATATTAGTTCCTAATAAGTCATCCCTTCATAATTAAGAATACTGTTATAGAATATAAAATCTTTACAATATATTATTAATAGAGCTTCAATCTATTAAATCCCATTCAAATAACTAATTAATTACCAAAAGTAATTGATTAAACTCTGTTTATTAGAAATTAGTTTCATATTTTTATTTCTAATGACAATATACTTCAAAAATACATTTATATTTAAACTTCACGTCTTTTTCACCGAATTTATATAAGATATACCATTAACTGTTTATGACATTTATATCTTATAAGTAAAACACAGTTATAATTACTATAATATCGTATATAAATCGCAAAATTCACGATTCATATGGTTCGAAGAATTAAGGGCTGTTACCACTGAATTATCACTTATTAATCGTTAATACTAGACCAAAGAGTCGAATCAGGACATTAAATTTTTGAATTAAAATTAAGGAAGATTCATAATTGATAAAACTTTTTTGCAATTTTTTTTTTATATATACCTATATTTGATGTACAAAAATTACTCGAAAACCTATATATTGAATGACCTTTAAATTATATTCAAAGACACAATTGGCCGATAGTATTCAAAATAGAACATAATAGTGCCACTCAATTGCTAAATAAAAATGTACTTCTGAGCCCTGACCTTCCAAAATGACTTCCAAAATGGTTTGTGTCTGAGTTCGCCTTAAGAGATTACTTACAAGTAACAAATATTACGAATATATTAATTAAAAAACATACATACATGTACCTTATTATTAACATTTTGAATCTGGAACAGTTCTTAATTAACCACATATTTACATAATACTGAAAATTACAAGTAAATAAGATCTCTATGCTTACAAAATGGAATGTAGTAAGGTCAGTCATTCTCATTTATATGTCAAATTGCTTCTTTTAAATAATGATTTAAAATTATAGAAATTGGTAAGGCAAACTGGGCTTTTGGGCTTCTATGGAAGTACCGTCACTGGATGGATGTACCAATACGTTGTCGTTCTGGATAGTAATGGTATTAGATATAAAGAACTTAACAAATCATCATGTGCCACTAAACAGAATGATCGATTCTTAATTTTTTTTTATTAAATAAGTCTTTGTAAATTCTGAATCAATCAACGATAAAACCAACACACTCTTACTATATTAGTAGCTTTGGTTACGTTTTGACCTTCAAATCACGTTCCAATTTTTATGAGATTTGATGCTGACAGAATACGGCCTTGGATACTATGCCAATATACGACGAAGATTGAAACCCTAGAAATTGTACGTAAAGCGATTATATTGGCTGATTAAAATATAAGCAATAAGGAAAAAGCCATCTAAGCAACTCACAAAAAACAATTTCTTGGATTTTTTTTTTATGGAAACGTAATACTTGGTTGGTGCAAAAATGAAATAGAAAATACCAATACTCCGAAGTCAAATTATCTTTGAAGCGTATTCTATACGACCAATGTAAAAGATAAATAGCTCAGATAATATGTATTTTTAATGAATTCTATTCTACCCTGCTCCGTCAATTCCTCCGTCTCAATTAAGCTTAAAAGTGCCTTTTCCAACCCATGTATCAGGCTTTGCACCTTTTTTGAAGGGAAAAACCGTAGGTTTAACTTTCATCAGTTGAGGGAGGACCAACGATTACCACGGGACCAAAAATGGTATCATTATCAATTATTAACCCGCTCTAGGCCAGCGTGGTGGACTAAGGCCTCCCTCTCTCACTTATAGAAGAGGCTCATGCCCAGCAGTAGGACGTATATGGGTGATGATGATAAAAAATATTTTATTTTAAAAACTTATAGAAACACACACGCCTGTAATTCAAAAGCGGTAGACTTACAAACATTATGTGCATGTCTGCATCCACAATCCTTCAATTCTGTTTATGTGTCACGTAATAGAGGGCGAGCCTATAGCTGTCTTCAGGAACCTTTAAGACCAAAACCCGGAACTCTAGGCACAAACTTGTCCTGCGAGACTACGAGGCATTTAATTAATTAATGTTATTATACAGGTTGTATTCAGACCGCGATCGGAAACTAAGACAGGTAATAGCTAAGGTTCCGATCACGGTCTGAATACACCCTGTATATACAATAAAACACTCTCATGTAATTACATAAAATGTAGACAGAACATTCTATGTTATATTTGAAGTAGATCGACGATTTGTAACGGTAACAAAATTTGTCACAAGAAAGTACTCAGTAATATACTTTAAAACTTGGAAGTGCAAGTCAAACTTCATTGTTGGCTAAGAAAGCAAGTTGGCTCACTTCAGATTTTATGTACCGAATAAATCGAATCAATGTTCAATTTACTAGTTCAATAAACACGCTCGTAGGAGAGTTGATAACGCTTTGAGTTTGTACTATTGTCAGCGACTTATGAGGACAAAGATGCATTATGCCCTCGAAGATATGAACAATATACCCAATCATTGGTCACGGGTTTAAATCTTAGGCACAAGGTATTATTTTTTAAAAGTGTTAACTACCCTAACAGTATGAACAGGAATCTACAATGGATATCAACGAAAGTAAGGAGTATTTTCGACGATAAAACCATTGGTATAAGTTGATCCAAGAAATACAAGCTTATATCTTTTCGCGTTAGAAAACTTCCATATTTCTAATTTAATATAATCCGCCCGCTATCCGTCAAACAGTTATGGGCCACGAAAGCCAACCCTTACTTGAAAAATACTCGTGAACTCCTTGTTTTTGGAGTCGAAAATTATTTCATCAATCTTACGTAAACAATATGTATACCTACGAGTTCAGGTCAGGTACACGTAAAGACAAGAGCAGTGCCGCCCAAAAAAAAAAAAATTTTTACCATGTATGTTTTTTATTTTTGTTAGGAAAAACATCCTATTTAACATTATATTATAAGAGATAGGAATAGGACCATAGGAATTTCCGAAAAGTTACGGTTGTTTCGAGCTACCACCGGATCTAAACGCGGTCCTGCCTGAGAAGGCCGGGCGAAAATATCTCAGTGGAGTTTTGTATATGTATAATGAAAAAATCAGGTAAATAGTATCGATAGAACAAAAATGTTTTGTTATATATTTGTCCTGATGATGTTGACTGGCCAGAAACCATTCTCAGTATATTACTAGTCGACACAATTATGTAGCCCTATTTACTACCCCACTGTTTCCAGCTGGTTAATTAAATCAAAACAATGCGGCAATCTTAAAATCACATACATATTTTTTGATAACGATAACTTTGTTATCTATTGACTGCCTCGTGGTCTCGCGGTACAAGTATGTGCCGAGCGATCTAGAAAAGTGTTATTGGGTTTTCCATTAGATTCTCAGTAGCAACACGGAGTCTGGAATTGTGCCCGAAAAACGGCAATAGGCTCGCAACCTATTACGTTCTCAGCCACCTACACTACCTAGCTGTGGTCACACAATGCCTGATATCCGTATCAGGCATTGTGATGTGAGGCGTGAACTGCAGTCACTCGACGTCCGAAAAGCCAGTGGTCCTGATGGTATCCCAGCGGTTGTCCTAAAAAAGTGCGCAGCCGAGTTGTCTCCTGCACTAACACGCTTATACCGCGCGTCTTATCTTTCAGGTGTGGTGCCTGAATCTTGGAGAGAGGCTAATGTGCAACCGATCCCTAAGAAGGGTGATCGGTCTGACCCTGTCAATTATCGCCCAATCGCCATAACCTCAGTGATCTGCAAGGTGATGGAGCGGATCATTAACATCCAATTGGTCCGCTACCTGGAGGATCACTCGTTGATCAGTGATAGGCAATACGGCTTCCGCCGTAACCGGTCAACGGGTGATCTTCTAGCGTTTGCCTTGCATCACTGGGGGGAGGCGATGGATCGGCATGGCGAGGCTCTTGCCGTGAGTCTCGACATAGCCAAGGCATTTGATAGGGTCTGGCACCGTGGCCTTCTCTCCAAGCTTCCGGCATACGGTCTTCCCGGCAACTTGTGTTTGTGGATTTCGGGCTTTCTGCATGGGCGTAGAATGCGTGTCCTCGTCGACGGGCACGCTTCACAGCTCATGTCAGTTAGTGCCGGGGTTCCACAAGGCTCTGTGCTATCGCCTACCCTGTTTCTTCTGCATATCAATGATATGTTGCCGCTTGGCAATATTCATTGCTATGCAGATGACAGCACGGTCCATGGGCGGTACTGCAGTAAGCCACCAGGTTGCCGGGCGGATACTGAGAGTAGACGCGAGGAGCTTGTCATTGAGCTCAATCGGACCCTGGAGCTCATTTCTACATGGGGTACCCGGAATCTGGTTGAGTTCAATGCCAAGAAAACCCAGGTCTGTGCGTTTTCGTGCAAAAAATCCCCGTTTTCTCCTCTCCCCAATTTTCAGGGCATTCCACTAGCAATGCGGAACGGCCTTAATATCCTAGGCGTGGATATCCGCTGCGATCTCAACCCAAGGACACACATCGAGGGCATTATATCCGCCACTTCACGCAGGGTCGGAATCCTGAACAGGGTGCGCCGGTTTTTCACGCCCGGTCAGCTTTTCCGCTTATACAAAGCGCAGGTTCGGCCGGGTATGGAATACTGCTCGCACCTCTGGGACGGTTCCGCCAAATACCTACTCGATGCCTTGGATGGATTGCAGCGGCGTGCCATCCGCATTGTGAATGATGCAGACGTTACAGACAACTTGGAGCCGCTACAGTTGCGCAGAGACATTGCCGCACTTAGCGTGTTCTACCGTCTGTATCATGGTGAGTGCTCTGAAGAATTGTTTAACCTTGTCCCATCCTCTCCGTTCCACACCAGAACCACGCGTGCGGGCATGCGAAGCCACAGCTTTGTGGTCACAACATCCGCGGCTCGAACTAAAAAGTTCGCCAACTCCTACTTTTGCCGCACCATCAAGCTGTGGAATAGTTTGCCCGCTCGCGTGTTCCCTCCTTCCTATGATCCTGGATCCTTTAAGCGAAGCGTGAAGAAGCATTTGTGCGGGCCGGCATGATTGTGTCGACCAGCGGGTGACCATCGTTTCTCGCTGGTTGGTATTATTTTTCTGGACTCCACTGTGCTTACCATCAGGTACAGTGGAGTCACTTTGCCGTGCCAGAATAAAAAAAAAAAAAAAAAAAAAAAAAAAACGTGGGACTGATACATACTTGGCGAAATGTGGGTGCAGAAATGCACCTCTGCCTACCCCTTCGGGGAATACAGGCGTGAGTTTATGTATATATGTATGTGTATGATAACAAAGTTATACGTAAACTGATTCTGCAAGAGAAGTTTGACTTTGAACTAATTATAATAACACATCGTCTTACAAACCTGCAATACAAGATTTTAATATTACGCCTACGGCTGATACACCGTCTTTCTAAGCAAGAGATCCTTATAAGGTTACATTAAATTTATGTTCCAAGCACACCCTTCTCAAAATACGTAATATAAAGTTTAAAATCGTAATTATTCTGACGCTTTAGTTGAATAATGGTTTATAAAGGTGCATAGTAATTTATTATTTATGTTTGATATATTCCTTGTGGGATGATACATCTTTAAGACATTCTTTACGCGCTAAAGGATAAAAGGAAAAGAAAAAGCAATGATGGCCTAAAAAGCAGTGACGGCCTCGAGGTTTAGGCACGTAGTCGAGAATTTCGGCAGTCGCAGGTTCAAACCCCAGGCACACACCTCTGACTTTTCGAAGTTATGTGTGTATTCACAATGAATTATCACTTGCTTTAACGGTGAGGGAAAACATCGTGATAAAACCACTTAAATGTTCTTAGGAATTTCTTAGGTGTGTAGTCCGCCAACCCGCATTAGGCCAGCGTGGTGGACTAGGGTCTACCCCTCTCAGTTGTAGAGGAGGCCCGTGCCCATCAGTGGGACGTATTTGGGCTGATGATGATGATGATGTAGTCCGCCAACCCGCACTAGGCCAGCGTGGTGGACTAAGGCCTATACCCTCTCAGTTGTAGAGGAGGCCCGTGCCCAGCAGTGGGTCGTATATGGGCTGATGATGATAATGATGACGTTGAAAGGATAGTCACAATAAAAAAACTATATCAACTTGTTTTTTTGCTAGAGATTCTTCAGTGACAATAAAATTAATTAATGAAGTAAAAGTGAGTATAGAGCACAATAATTCTAGATAAAACACTGAAGTTTAAGTTTGACCAAACCCTTTTGAGTTCACGTCCTAGGTCCGACAAAATGGGATTAGTTTTCTGTAAATATTGTTCCCAGTAACAATAAGGAATCAGAAACAATAATAAGCTTGTCTCAGGTCGCGAGATTTAAAGCACAAAATGAGAGTTAAGAAATAAACCTATGCCTACTTTTTTAGCACTAGACGGGTACCTATCTGTAATGTTTCATTATTCTGTTTGAAGAAAAGTTCTGTTCAAAGGATCAAAAAGATGACATGTAACTGCCTCGTGGTCTCGCGGCACAAGTATGTGCCGTGCGATCTAGAGGTCTCAGGTTCGATTCTCGGGTCGGGCAGTGTTTTTTCTAATAGGAAATTCTCAATAGCATCACGGAGTCTAGATATGTGCCCGAAAAACGGCAATAGGCTCGCCTCCTATTACGTGGGACTGATACATACTTGGCGAAATGTGGGTGCAGAAATGCGCCTCTGCCTACCCCTTCCAGGATTACAGGCGTGAGGCAGTGGCGGTACTTCCATAGAAGCCCAAAAGCCCAGTTTGCCTTTTAAAAATCGAAATAATAATTTTTAGGCCTGAAATCTTTATTTTACTAAAGCAAATTGTTAAATAAAGACCCCATAATAAGCAAATATAAACTAGAAATTACACAATTCACGTTTAACGGTTTTGGGCTTCTATGGAAGTACCGCCACTGGCGTGAGGTTATGTATGTATGTATTTATAATTAAACATTTGAAACTACTATTTGCTATCGATTCAGTATCTATACGTACCACTGCTTACACGGGTCTTCTCTACAACTGAGAGGGTTTAGGCCTTAGTCCACCACGCTGGCTTAGTGCGGGTTGGCGAACTACATACCTAACAAATTCCTAAGAACTTATAGGTGTGCAGGTTTCATCACGATGTTTTCCTTCACCGTTAAAGTAAGTGATAATTCATTGTTGTTATTCATATTTTATAACTAATTTCGGCGTAACCGAAAATTTACCGAACTCCATATTATTAGTTTTGGTGAAAGCGAAATTTGGTATCGATATCTTCGTGGTTGGCTGCAACGGTATTCACAGTAATTGAAGAAGGGTCTAGTAATGTAAAACTTGGATCCATTTTCGTGGCCGAATAAAAAATATATGTGAATAAATCGGCAGACGTGATATTAAGACGTAATAAAGTGCTCTTGGTATTTTTCAAATTGTTTAATGTTAGTAATAAACTGATAGCCATGTACTAGTGATAAATATTTAAAATTTAGGGTGCGTGCTGTGTCATATGATTTCAAATTTCAGCGTTCCTTTCTACCACGCACGTGCAAGCTCTGGAATGAACTCCCTGCCTCGGTGTTCCCCGAGCGCTATGACTTGTCCTTCTTTAAACGAGGCTTAAAAAGAGTGTTCACCACACGGTAGGCAGCGGCTGGGTTGTGCCCCTGGCATTACTTTAGTCCATGGGCGGCGGTAACCGCTTACCATCAGGCGGACCGCTTGCTCGTCTGCCTACTAAGGCAATAAAAAAAAAATGTAGAAAAAGTGATGTATGTACATAACCTCATACATACATAGCCTCACGCCTATATTTCCCGAAGTAGGCAAATGAGGGAACTCACATTTCACCAGGTATGTTGATACATATCCTACGTAATACGGGGCGAACCGAATATGGTTTTTCGGATACGTTTCCAGACTTCTTGCTGCTACAAAGAATTTCCTAATAGAAAAACCCAATAACACTTTGCCCAACCCGGGAATCGAACCCAGGACCTCTAGTTTGCACGATATATACGAGACAGTCACAGATGGTTAGGAACTAAAGGTTTCTTACGGAACTAAACGAGACAAGGTTTGCTCCACGACCGTTTTCCGAGACAGTGGTACTGCCGCGGTTTAGGCGTCATTAAAATCTTTGCAGACCCAAAATTAAAATAAGAAATTTCCATTTTCCATTTAACATTAGATTCGTATGTAAACGTAATGCAAAAGCCTCCGTAGCGAAGTTAGTAATATCAAAGACCTATATAGGTATATTTCCTTAATTACAAAAGTTTGCCAAATTTCTTGTATGTTCAAGTCCACCTGTTTGACTGTTGGGTATATTAATTTCTTATTAACAAGAAAAGCTTTGAAGTACAAGAGAAAATAAAAATGTACAAATTTAAGTAAAGATAATTAATATATTCTTAAAATATATTCTTTGTTTCGTCTTAACGCTTATGTATTTTTTTATCCCCCGATTAGTATAGAATTCAGTTCTTCAAACAATTTTTCCTATTCAGATTCAAATAACAAATAAAATACAAAAAGGACAATAATAATAAATACACCAAACATTCACATATACATATGTATGTACATACACATAGTTTTGAACCCATACTAAGATACAAGTCTTATCTAATGGGTATCAGAAACTACGAGAGACTTATTGGTCTCACAAACAGCCAGACCAAAAACAAATATTTGTGCATCACACAAACATTTGTCTCGGTGCGGAGATCGAATACGCGGCCTTTCGTTTCGCAAGCTGCTACCTATTCAACTGCTACGGGGCTGTCGATTCAAAACTATCCATAAATAAATTTAAATAATTATAAAGTGAGACATTATACGATTCCTAACATACATCTAAATTTAATAGTTTATTTAAAAATTCTGTGACTGGAACACATACATTTATTTATTTATACACATAGAATATTAAAATAACTGTCCTTATTTTTTTAAATCAAAATGTAGAAATTTTGATCACTGCCGTCACATACGTTAAGCTAATTAGGCTATCTATGACAATACTTCTTACATATTTACACTTTACGTCCATGTATGTAGGCTGAAAAAAAGAAAATATATTATTTCCTTTTGTAAGAATAATCATAATGTTATAAACGTAATATAAATAAATATTTATGTATATTGGAACTAATAAATAAAATTAGGCAGAATTATTTAAGTTAGAAGTCAATATAATACTAACGAAGTCAAATAATGTAAAAAAAAAGTTTATAAAAGTAATAAACTCTTGAATTTTTATCATATTTGTAATAATATTCCAATTGCAACATTTTTCCACAATTAACCCAATTTTGGCTGAACCTATGTATAATGGACTGTTATGCACTTCTTTATCAATAGAATATTTTTAAACATAAACATACCATTTATTTACTCATTTTCAACTCAATTAAAAATAGAGAAGACAGCTTTATTTTCATTCACTGATGGTAAGACTGAGAGTCGACTGATACGAATCTACACCAATCATTCGTTTCTGGTCCAAACAATCAAGCCTGCCTGAAGGTAGCTTAGCAATGAACTGTGTTTTCTAACATTCTTCGACATTGCTATGTACTGCTACTGCAAATCAATCATATTTAAAAAATCTTACCATCGTAGTAGGTTCTATGTGGACATTTAGGGCAGCTAGCAAGCGAAGGCGGTCTCAGCGACTGGTGGTCGGTTTGAGTTCGATACGACGAGCGCGGCCATTCGGCCACTACATTTCCTCTTGAATCTCTGAGTTCCTCGATACCTGTAGAGGCGAATACTTCACGGGGATTATTGTAATAGTGGCTATTTTGATTCTTGTATATATTAATGATTCCTTCATACATAAAACTATCAAGCCATATACGTCTTAATGCCGGGCACGGGCCTGCTATGCAACTGAATAACATGTGGGTTGGGCCTTAGTCCACCATGCTGGCCTAGTGCGAGTTGGACTACACGCCTAAGAAATTTCTAAGAATATTTACGAGTGTAAATTTTCTCACGATGTTTCCTTTTATCGTAAAAGTGCGTGAAAATTATTTACACACATTATTAAAAAAAAACTTTTGAATTTTAATATATTTTTTATTATATAAATAAATAAAATCTAGCGTAAAATGCCGATAAATCAATAAGTGAAATAAGACGGATAACAAAAGTTTATGTCCTCAGTGTTTTTTTACAAGACAATAACATAAAAAAGTTGAAAGATACAATCGATATTATCCCGCTTTTAAATAACTCAGGCTGGAGTAGATGTATAGTGCTGAAATAGAAAGCTTCCAAACCAAGTAAATTATTACTATTAAATTATTTTATGTGCTCAAAATAAAAGTGATTCTCTTTATTAAATATAAAATATTCTAATTTTTTTGCTTACGCTTCGAGCCCTTGTGTATATGAAAAACTTATTTCAGTTGTTTTGATCATAAAAAAAGGTTGAGGGAAAGTGTTATTGTTTGTGCAGACGTAACCTTAGATATCCATTTAGATAGGGGAAACAAAAAGGTTGTGTTCTCATGATCTTGCTTAGTGATTGAAAATAATACAAAGAAAACGGTTTCACCCTAATAAACATCTTTATTTTACTAAAGATAAAATACTGTAAAAAAATTGGGACAGGCATTAACAACTAAAGACCAGGAAAAATGTTATTCGATCACTAGGGAACACAATCATTGAACAATTTTGAAAGCAGAAGATTTAAAAACATGATACCCGCTAATGCAATTGCAGTTTAATAAAAATGGTGATCATGTTGCTATAGGAAAAATAATAGAAGAAAAGGCTAACTTAAAAAAATCCTTGGCATAATGCAAATTTTAAAAAGTCAAGAATAAAAATCTTGAAAGAGTAACAGTAGGCTGCGAAGACTCTTATGGCCTTGTATTATACGGAAGGCGTCATTGTGTATCTTCTAGCGATATGATCTAGTAAAAGCGGAAGAAAGATACTGACATTTTGTTTGAGTATCAAGCACTTTTTAACAAGTAAATTGCAAGAAGACACTTAAAAAGAAATCGGTAGCGAACAATTTTCAGCAATGATATTATGCTATAAAATTTCACGTCCAATATACTTTAATGTGCCAGTTTAAGACTTATTGGGTCTCATAAAAATAATCCATAAACCAAGACTTATCGCGGAAAATATATTTTTTTGGGTGGTCATAAAAGTTCAGTTTCAACTGCTAAGAAACTGTTTCAATTATCACTCCAAACAATTATGTTGGCTTAATGCTAACATGTATTCGTAATAGATTATCACGGACTTTACCGGTGAAGGAAAACATCGTGAGGAAACCTGCACACCTAAAAATGTTCTTCGTAATTTCTTAGTTGTAGAGAAGGCCCGTGCCAAGCAGCGGCGGGACGTATATGGGCTGATGATGATGATGAATGCTAACATGTTATACGGCTAACATTACTAATCAATATCTTCTCCCACTCTTAGAGGAAGCCTTGCTAGCGTTGGGATATACAATACAAGGGACATAGATAATCTTCTCCAAATAAAATATAAACATAAATATTGTATTCCCACATACTTGAACGTATAAAGAAGAAATATGCGAATGAAGATCAATAATTTCAGATGTTGCGGATGTATATCTTCAAATACAAGGACAACAGACAATTACTGATGTTTCACCGTAAATAAAGGAATAAAACTGTCTTGCCAAAGCAGAAATCGGTACTATCAATTTTGTTATAGACTATTTTGTCACGAATATAATACTGGCAGGAGATATGGAACATTAAAAGAGTTTAATAATTGGTAGAGCCACATCATATTCAAAATGTACGAATAGACCGATTCGGCCGTCATGGAACCACAGTCTTACAAAAAATTGCCTATGGCATTAAGTCTTTATACTGTCAAGTAGGTATAAAAAGTTTATAAAAAAATACATATACTGTTATTTTTTCTTGCGTTACTCAGTTTGTCGGAACCTCAATTTGCTAGTTTAATTGGCATCATATCTATAGGATAATGTCCTTTGGACAATTGTAAAACCTACAATAGCGACTGATTATATCATAGAAAAATTACTTTTCAAAGTATTCCACAAATATTTCGAGACATATTATGTAAATTAGCTAAGTATTATCTTCAAACTTTAAATCTATTTATAACTTTTAAAAGGATCAATACAGCTTGTACTGAATTATCTTGACTGCTATTAACAATATTAGTTCTTGTTTAGCCATTAAAGCCATTGCTGAGAAAGGGCCTTCTCCATTTTCTCCTATTTGTCATCACAGGTCTACATTAGTTCTGAAGAAATAAGCTCGGTTTCTAGTTACTAAGGTTCATTCTAAATATGAAAGACTACGTTAACAAACTTTTCTCAGAAAATGTCTTTAAATATCTGACTATATTCTTCAAAGTTTTCAAATTAACAAGTTTAAGCAAAAACTTATACAATTCCAAATGTCTTTAGCGTATGTAATGCGTAGACTGTAAGTAATGTGGCAAATTGTTATTCTGTTATTCTGATCTTTTTCCGCATACTTCTCCAAACTTACTAATCTCTTCTTCTTGAATAATGTATGGAAATTAATTTCGATAACGATGCCACGAACAATAACTGTTTTAGTTTTCTCAATAACACAGTTTTCAATATTATACGAGTAATCTAAAATCATAGAGCAAGCTATTGTGAAAATATGGAAAGAAGATAATAAAGTGCTGCTACATCTTTTACTTTCTTGTTAAATTTGCTGATGGTATTTCCGCAGTATTATCAACTAACAAACTCCTAGTTAACTTTTATAATATATTTTATGGAGTTGCTTTCCATGTACTACATATAAGGTAGAAACGGTGGACTGAGGTGTTTTCGACACCCAACTTTCGTAAGCTATGATTAAAGTTAGACGCAGTAAGGGCAATGGCATATCCAGACAAGCCTCCACTGGCAATTTCGTAACTCAACATTTTGTTCGACCTGGGAATCGAACCCGAAAACGAGCAGTTCATAATAATATTGCAATAAAACTAAATATATCTAATGGCGATGCAAATGATGCTACCAAACGTGTTTGGCGCGAAGCAAGTGATGTAAAGATACCAAAGATCACTTCAATAATTACGTTAACGAGTAAAAACCTGATCGGGATCGACTGCCGGACTGGGAGACGCAGTCCGGGGGGGACTCCGGGAGCGGCCGCTTCCTACGCCGGCACACATCGCGCCAGCGGCACAGAATGGCCGTGCGAAAGTACGTTCGGAATCTGTGAACAAAGTTTTAATTTAGTTTTTGTGGTGCAGTATTTACTTCTACGTGACTCATAGAGGTCCTTAGGGTCGCCTGGCGCCCTGCGAGGGTATGTGAATAGTATGTATAGAAATAAAATAAATAAATAAACTCGACGCACTTGAGTGGCTAATAGTGGGGTATATATGGCTCAATAGAACACTTCACTATTAAAACTAACGGTGTAGCCCAGGTTCCTTTAATAAAAAATATAAAAAAACAATGTTCTGCCTCATTGTTCCGCAACTAATGTATCCATGCCAAAATCCATCCAAATTTGTTTCGTGCTTTATACATACAAAAAACAGATAAAGACTACCTTAAATTAATTCAATATAATATTTTTCTATTTTTTTTTAATAGCCTATACTAGATCCCACTGCTGGGCAAAGGCCTACTTCTTCTTCTTCCACTCCTCTCTATTTTGTGCTATGTTACGCCACTCCTTCTCAAAGGCGTCCAGGCTGTCTCTCCAGCGCATTCTCGGTCTGCCACGCTTTCAGCGGCCCTCACATGGTATCCAATATAAAATATTATTTCTTATAATTTATTATAGATTACATGATGTCTAGACTCCACTCGATACCTCGTTATACACGATGGAAACTCAATTCCCTCCTTTGGGAACAGCTGTATTTTACGATAAAATTATTTCAAAGCGTAGACAACTACCAAATTGGATTGGCGAAAAATTAAAATGCGCATATTTTTTTTTTTTTATCAGTGGCCTATTTAGAGGCTGTATAGGTGGTAGAATGATGGCTGTTAGATAAAAAGTGTGAGGTAGTGTCAGAGTCCTAACACGACATTACCTGCCTGTCGTAAAAGGCGACCATTACCAAAAAACCGTAGGTATATGATTACCGTAAATGACGCCTTGTGAAACTGCAGCAGGTTTGTGTCTGGTTGTCAAATGAAGAGATGCAAAAAGCGAGCTAGTGGGGGCGCTATTGCGTCGATATGTGTCTAATGTGTGGTCACTGTACATAATATTTTGCAATCTAAGTAGTCAAGGTTTTATGTTTTCAAGTACTCCTTCATCTAATTAACTTCGATGCAGGGTAAAAGACAAGCTAGGTACTCAAAAAAAACTCGCTGAGCATCACCGCTCGTTGTTGATTCTGTGTGTGCCACTATGCAGGAGTTGCAGTGGTGGCAACTTGAAGTAGTCACCCACAAATGTGTGATTCTTCTTAGATCAGGGTACCTATGTATTCGAATACAGGCATATATTACAATTTAAAAAAGAATTATTAAATTATAGGTATTCAAGAAAGTGATATAAAAAATCTCTGTAGCGCGTAAAAATAGAATATAATGCGTATTTCTTTTATTTTAAACGTGTACATGTAAAAATTACTCATACAAATTGAACCAAAAGTAGTTTTCTGAAAATATAAAGTTTCAAAGTTTAAAAGATGAAATCCTATTATTCAAAGAAAAAACATTAATTTCAAAGCACACGTCATACGTGACTTAAAGTTTATTTGAAAAGTTTCTTCTAGTGATATTAAAAATGTTCAAAATTGGCAGTTTTATTGCTCACAGATGTCAGAACGTTTTTTGCTTAAGTAGCATTATTACGTGATGGCCTTAAGAACTAAGAGTACAGACTGTCGAGACAAAATATTCAAATGTTGTGCCACGAATCCCAGACACACACCTGTGACTTTTCTAAATTATGTCTGTATTCATCATTATTAACTCATATACGTCCAACTGCTGGGCCTCCTCTACAACTGAGTGGGTTTAGACCTTAGTATACCACGCAGGCCTTGTGTGGGTTGGCGCACTATACACCTAAGAAATTACTAAGAATTCTTAGGCAGTAGGGTATCTCACGATGTTTTCCTTCGCCGTTAAAGTACGTGATAATACACATATAACTTCGAAAAGTCAGAGATGTGCGCCTGGGGTCTGAACCTGCGATCGCCGAGATTCTTGACCGCGCGGCTGAACCACGAGGCCACCACTACTCATGTCTGCATTCACAATGAATTATTACGAACTTTTATAGCGAAGAAAAACTATCATCGTCATCATCCATCCATCAGCCAATAGAGATCCACTGCTGGACATAGGCCATATAAGAAAACCCTTTAGGAGAAAACTTGCACACATAAGATCTGTCCACAAGAAAATTCGTAGCTATAAAAATATTAGGTTTTTATAGATAAATTGAACATTAAATCTTCGATTGAATGTGCACTGTAACTGTATTTTGTTTGACTGATTAAATTTAATTTTATTATTTTAAGCTTAAGTCTTGTAACTAAGTACTATATCATAGGTTTTTGTAACATTAGTTTATTAGTCTATCTTGTTGCTGTTATATTTATAATTTTATTTTGTTGTATGGAAATGTGTTGCTTTGTTGTCTTGTTAGTTTTTAAAAATAGATTTGTTATTGTTTTTGTGGTATTTAAAAATAGATTTTAGTTTGTTTTGTATTAGAGAATAAGTGGTACCTAATAGGTTAATTGTTATAAGTTTACTCGTGAGCGAATACGATAGACTCATACTATTATATCGATACAATGGGACCCCTCGATACAGGCTTGCCTAGTGAGGGGACCATTTTAGAATGTTACTTGTGGGTCAATAATTAATTGCATACGTTAAAAAAAAAAAAAACTATGTCAAGTCCGGCAAAATTCTCTAAGTTAGCACGATAGACTAAGGCTTAACCTCATAAATAATTAATACGAACACCTATGTTCCCAGCAGTGGGACGTAAAAACTAAAAGGCTTTAATAGAATGTTCCCGCAAACGAGTTTTAGTTTATTTTTCTTTTTCAGGAAACATACAATACATTTATTTTCTTATAATATAAGTTAAAAAAAACTGTTCAGAGAATGCAAATGATATACCAGGCACAAAAATACACCCAGCATTTTGGAAATACTGGTGTGTAAACTTCTATACGTAATTTTATATGCAAAAATCTTCCTAATTCAAAGATATTATAAAACTTAACAAGATTTTATCTTATGACACAGTCATAAGGTCAGAACAATGTAGCTCGTATTACTATAGTGAATATTTAAAAGCTTGTAAAATAGCGCTACATTTTAAATTTTATAACGCAGACTCAAAGCTACTGTGGCTTGCTGAATAAAAGTGAAAAAGACTGACATTACAGACAGCGTTGGCTTGAATATAATTTTCGCGGCGTAAAGACTACGCCGTCTCATAAAGACCGTCTATTTATCTTGGAATGAATTAAGCAATATCATTTTCATTTAAATTTTTCCCAGATTTGGACTGGACATTAATAAAGCTGATATTTTAGGTTACGGAGCTTAAAATTTAGATTAAACTAAACTAGAGTGTAGAGAATTAAAAGTCAAAGTCTAAATAATCTTGACTCAAGTAGATTTTTACAATTGCTAAAATTGTTGTCTTCATTTCGAAAGTAGCACGTTCAGAAACGATTCAAAAGTACTTACTTTTTGTTAATAAGCTACCGCCCTTTCGGAAAGTGTTATCGCTGTGGGGAAGAAACGGCAAGAAACTCCCTAAATTTAGTAAGTAAAGTTTAGTATTAGTTACTCTTATAAGATTTCGGCTAACATTGAAAATTTTCCTGCAATATCCTATGTCTATGGACGATATTTCATTAATGTTAGTGAAACTAAAAAGGTAGGTGTCGTGAATGCCTCTTGGATTATATACGTTTGTTATCATATTCTTAATGGCGTGGAGCATTAAGGGAGCGATCGTGCGAGACAGCATCACAATGGAAAAAATCCTAGGTAATATAACACCCGTAATTTTGAAAAAAACAGAGGAAAACCTAGTATCGATTCCGCGAACGTCGAAATATTGTGTCATTCACACGTGCAATAAACAGAACATGACGGAATTGTTCATTTTAATTATTTTATTTATAAAATATTTTAGAATTGTGTTGTTCCCAGATCCTACGATTGAAATCGTCAACTTATTTAATCTGATAAAGGAATGCTTAACCCAGTATCACAATACATAAGGCACAAACATGTTTTCTTCGGAAACGAGTGTGTTTTATGCGACGTATAATTTTTCCATACATATTCGTCTTGCAGACCAACACACCCTTGAAGGTCATTCATCGAAATATCCACATCAACCGTGTGTTGACTACGATTCGTCCTTTATGGAGAATATTCTCCAAGCCACTCCAATGACGTCATTTAGTTTGTATGGAAGATGTATATATATATACCCTACAGACGTTGCTCAAATAAAAAAGTGAAAAAATATTTATAAATGGATTTAAAATAATTTCATTGCATAAATTTGGCGAAAGAAGCAAATAGATTACAGCATGTATATTACATACATATATCGGCTTTTAGTGGACCCTGTCATATTGGTTCTACCTTTATTCATGACCTTAAAAAAAAAGGTGCAGAGTATCATATGGCAAGAAACAACCCTGGGTCAATTTCATACGGACTGAATAAAGTGTGTGTGTGCGTGGGTGTGTGTGTTATTTTTTTCGAAAAATAATAAGAAATATTTGATTATATTGTTAATTATCTATCCTATACAATCCTTAGTTTATGCAATAAGAAACAACAAGAAAATATACTTTAAGATTTTTTTGTAACAAATGGCTGTAGTAGAAATAATTCTAGGTCTAATGGCACAATTTTTACCACTGACATCTGACCCCTGTTACATTTTGTTCATTTCAACTTAGCATAAATAAAAAAACAGCAAAAATACGTTTTAGGCAAAAACCTTGCTACATTTTAAAGCAAAATGTCTTGTACATTTTTTAAGCAGACAAATTCTGTAGACCTAATTTTCTTTGTTCAGTCCTTTCACAGTAATTAACTGGCAATAGTAAAATAACAGTGTTAAAAAAAGCGAAATTAGTTATGTTTCCATGATGATTTTGTAGGGTAGGCTTGAAATGTTTAAACGTAAAGTGTTCTAGTATAGGAGAGACAACGACAGTTATTATATTATGTTGGGTGTATTTATAGAAATATCCTCTTTTATATGTTTAAAATCTCATATTGATAAAATAGTACATTTTTATGTTACAATTTACAGATTTAAACAACTTGCAACTAAATAACCGGTAAATCTTAACGAATAACGGATGGACTTGATGAGCTTTGAAAACCTCGTGGTGCAGTTGGCTAGATACCAGCTTGTGAAAAGAGAGACTGCGGGTTCGATATCTGTATTGTAATAAAAATTCCGGTACAGCTGGAACAAATGTACGTATGTGTTAAGTACAAATATTTGTTTCGGGTCTGGGTGTTTGTGAGATCGAAAAGTCTCTTGTAGTTATCCCACAATATAAGACTTGTGTTTCATTGTGGGGTGAGAACTGTATATGCTATTTTTGGGTGTTTTTTTTTATTTATTTGTCTGCTGATATTTTTATTTTTATTGTGGGCATCAATCCTTTTTTTTTTACGCGGGTAAAAATCCTGTTTACGGACCATCCCACCCCTGGAGGGGCGAGGGTGTGTCGGACTCACCGGCGCCTTCCAACCTAGCATGGATGTTATCGCCCGTGGATGTCTCGGGCGGCCGCTGGGCCAGGTCCCTACCAAAATCTATGCGCCGTAATACCGACTAAAAACCCCGCGATGGCCACTATCGCGCCAAGGAGGGCGACCACGGTCTATGGGCGAGAAATTGCCCACCATGATACCGCAGTTGCACCCCCACTAGCTTGGTGTGGGCGCCCTGGTTATGATTGGGCGCCCGGTGGGCATCAATACTGCTGTAATAGTATTCAATACTCATTTGTGATAACCAATAAAAACACTCGACGACTATCTAAGGGACCCGTTCGTCCATTGAAATTTTATGGGAAAAATTAAGGAGAAAAAATCGCCATGCTCTTTGAAATAAATCAGTGTCAACAAAAGTAGATACAGTTAATCAATAACAACATTTTTTTGTGAGATTGCGGTATTTTTATGTTAAGAACTGCCTGATCACGAAGCGCTCATTTATGTTTAATATTTACCACTCGTCTTTCATACTATTTACAGTATTATATATATCTATGTATCAGTGGCGGTACTTCCATAGAAGCCCAAAAGCGCTACACGTTAATTTTGTAGTACCTACTTTATTATTGTTTATTGTGGGGTCAGGATATTTTCATTACCTAAATATGTCAAATTGCTTTTGTTAAATAAAGATTTAAAAATAAAAATTATTTTTTGGCATTTTCTAAGGGTAACTGGGCTTTTGGGCTTCTATGGAAGTACCGCCACTGCTATGTATATAGATTGTCACTACTTAAAAGAATAAAAATCAATCAAAAACACTGAAAACATGAAACCAGGTTTTGCAATTCCATTCATTCCAATTCACTTAAAGCGCTTTTCTACTCGGCGATTGTTTTGCCCTACAGAACAGAAGTCAGCTCAACAATAGCGGCAAGATACCTCAGTGCAAATGGTTTCGAAATCTCCACAATCCACATTTCGTCTGTTCAGTGGAAAATCTTTCGCCCAATACACGAACGCTAAAAATTCAACGTATTCGAAATATTCCTCTCGTTTTTCGTATATATTATTGTGTTTGTTTTGTGTTCGAGATTTATCGCTTTCTGTCATTCTCAGATGGTAACATGGATTGAACGTTGGTTATTATTATTTTTCAGCTCTCAAACGTCCCACTGCAGAATACAAGCTTTCTTTAGAACTGAGAGGGGTTACGCCTAAGTCCACCACGCTGTCCTACTGCGGGTTAATGGACTACTCACTAAGACGATTATTAAGAACATTTAGTTGTGCAGGTTTTTTTTGTTTGTTTTGTTTTCACCGTTAAAGTACGTTATTATTCACTATAATCTCAGTAGAAGCACAGAGTCGAGAATTGTACCCTGAAAACGGCAACGGGCTTGGCGAAATATGAGTGCAGAAATGAACCTCTGCCTTCCTCTTCGGGGAATACAGGCGTGAGGTTATGTATGGACATACAAGAAAATACATATATAAAACAAGATACATGACATGAGGTAATTAGAGGTTTACACCTCTGTGTAGAATTATTTCCACGCCTGCGTTTTTCTAGTGTTTTAAGTCACACCTAATGCAGAGAGCATATTATCGTTTGCCAAGCACACTTTCAGACTGCGTGGTGCTACTGGGAACTTTCTAACATAACCAAGCGCTAATTGTACAGAGCAGCTTTAGTACTTCATAATATTATTAATTGTATTATTAGTATTTGCTAAACGTTTTACTAACCTAGGGTAGATTATGCACTGACGACAATTTCCCCCCCTCATCTCATAAATATAAAAAGGGCGACCGCGCTCTGCGTAGTTATTTGACCAAAGTATTACAGAATATGTGTATTTGATAAACCTCCAGTGAAAGTTCATTTACTTTCTGAAATATTTGCCGTATGTTCTGGGTAATAGAAGTTATAATGCCTTGGGCATTTTCGGTAGTCATGTACCTAATGTTAAAATAAATGACATATGAGGGACACAATATTTTTATGAAATCTTGATTCTATAAATATAAATAACTTTACTGAGAAGGCCTCTTTTGCGTCATATAGACATTATGTCATAAAGCCGTGATGGCCTCGAAGTTTAGGCACGCGGTCGAGAATCTCGACAGTCGCGGGTTCAAACCCCAGGCACACACCTCTGACTTTTCGAAGTTATGTGTGTATTCACAATGAATTATCACGTGCTTTAACGGTGAAGGAAAACATCGTGATGAAACCTGCACACCTAAAATTTCTTAGGAATTTCTTAGGTGTGTAGTGCGCCAACCCGCACTAGGCCAGCGTGGTGGACTAAGGCCTAAACTCGCTCAGTTGTAGAGGAGGCCCGTGCCCAGTAGTGGGACGTATATGGGCTGATGATGATAGACATTATGAGATTATTTTGTAAATATAAAATTAACTCTGTCTATCAATCTATAACGGTTTACTAGTTCCAACAATTTAGGAGTTGGGAGCTTCGATATGGTTAGGGATGGAGGCTAAAGGTTCCAAGGGCATATAGTGAGTAAAATACAAAGAGGCCATTAAGGAAAAAGGCGCCCAAGGCACGTGATATTTTCCGTAGAGGCCAAATCAAAGGAACCGATGACGAACCGACGTAAGTGTATGATAGTTAACACGAATAAAGTATGCCAGGATCACAGTTTTAGGCACTAAATAGTTTCTGCCTTATGGCCAAACTAGCATAATTGTGTTTATTTCTTCCCTCCGAAACTAAGTCGTCTAATTCTCCATCTTCTGCGAGTACTATTTGACAGTTATCTGTATCTAAAAATATCTTAAGAGACTTTTTAATAACTATAAAAAATAAATTTAAGTGTAACAATTATGAAATATAGTTTGATATTTTGCGGAGATTGCAATTTAAATTTTAAATATTTGTTTCACATTCAGTTTCATTTGAATGCTTCGTGTTTAATTTACCTTGCTTTACTTTGGGAACTTGAGTTGCAATTACGAGTATAACCGAGTTCTGTATCCATTATTTTACTTGCTATAAAATTTTTAACTATAATAAATAATTTCTGTAAAAACTGTATCAAAATTAGTTAAAAATTAAGACCATTCTGCTAACCACATAACATCCTAGTACTGAATTAATGAAGTCGGAAAGTTTACTTATTTTATTGTCTCTTTGAAAACTCTTTATCTTAGTTATCTTATCTTAGTCTATTTAACACATCATACTGTGGCTGAAAGTAGGTACCGTAAAATCGTCATTAGCTACAAGCTGACTACTGGTAAACAAAGACCACCCTCAAACACTTCCAGAGACTTTTTTGCTGATATGTACGTTGCCTCTATTCTAGAACCTTCCTACCATATTTTCCATAAAATTAAATTACATATATACGATAAATAAATACAATCCTCAAAAATCTTTCCTTGACCGAATAAAGTGGATGAAGTTTACTTACTTGGCATTCATCCAGTAATATATGATGGGGTTGACCATAGCGTTGGCCATGGCGAGCCAGTAGAAACCGAGGTAGACGTGCTGAACGTACTTCATATACAAGATGGAAGGGTTGAAGTGGGTGTAGATGAAATACGTTTGGTACGGCAACCAGCAGATGCCAAATATCACGATGACCAGTATGAACATTTTCACCACCTGCCAAAAAAATATGCTGTATTCAAAAGGAATTCAAAAAAGTTACAGTGGACGTTACAGGCTGATGATGATGATGATGATTTAAAAGGATAAATACACCCAAAAATCATGGATAAAATTTAGAGATTCGTCGTTAACATTGCGAGATACATGCTCGTACAACATTAAAATTTAAATACGAATACTTTTAGTGACATGAATTTTTTGTATAACATAACTTCGCGAAAAGCATATTGTGAGTTTTTGAATATTTAAATTGTTATATTTTGGAATTGCTTTTAACATTATTTTCTGCCCTATTGAGACTAGAATTCAAATATTTGTATGTATTTATAAATCGGAGACATATACATACATTAGATATTATGGATATAATGACTCCAAAAACTAACTAGTAGCATTATCCTGATCAGGGTGAAATATACTAATTCTTAACTCAATTTTGCTTTAACAGCCTCGCTTGTAATCTTTCTCAAACCATTTGGTCGCATCTTCCCTACTTTTATATTTCCTAACTTACCCGAGCATTTTCAATCAAAATAATATATGCGGTTTATTTGTCACGATAAACTATATTACTTGCTCTAAAAAAACATTTTGAATTTTAAAAAAAATGCTGAGTACAAAATATGAAGGTTGGACTATCGAAAATTTTATTAACTTCCTAGACGAAACCATCGAATAAAAAACGATCTTTCCACTATAAAAATGATTTGAAACTCAGCAAATATTTACAAAAAACTTTTCTACTTATCACCGAGTCAACTTATGTAATAAACGAGAGTTAATTCACATAGTTTCAAAGTGTTATTAACGAGAAATTCCGCTCGATGCGATAAAACTGCCATTAGCTTAATAGATGCAGTGAATGAAGATCTAATCTCAATTGAGCGCTTGTTTGACGTGATCTGACTTTGTAAAGCCTTCACTTTTGATTCATTTTTAAGAGATACATTTATGAATGAATCCAACCAGGTGGAAAAATCACTCTAGAAATGTTGCATGACGTCATCGTTTGCATGATACTCCCACCAGGACGATTTAGATATGGTCTATGGCTCCATGGAAAGGAATAGGATGATATTCATTTGGTTTAAAAAAGCAGAAAGGTCCCGGAGGCCAAGTCCGGGCATGTGCAATGTTGAGACTTCTACATACAAGATAGACTAGATAAAGGTGATCAAATATCGGTCTTGTAAGTCCGCTTGATTGGAAAAAACTTATAGCCTGTGACAGAGGAAGATTTTGATTTAAATCTTCTTAAGTCAACCTTCAAATGTATGGCTAAAATTGTTCCAATACCTTTTTAACTTGTATCGCGTATTTTGCACTCATACACGGCAAAGTGACTCCACTGTAGCTGATGTTGAAGTTCTCCTCTCAAATTTAATTTTGATTAATTTAATAAATCGCTCTGACGCTGTTATTAATCTGCCGCACTTGAAGTAAAAATAAAACGCAAAAATGTATCTTCATTTTTATTTTTCAGTCGATGAGTTGCTTTTAAATGAGGTCCATTTATATTAAGCTAACGTAGTTAGTATTGCAACAATATCACCTTCTACACTTTTACAATTTTTAGAAATACATCATTAAAGGAAATTGTGCAACAATATCGATATAATTAAATATAAATGTGGCATTGAATTTGCGTACATGCATAACCCCACGTCTTTATTCCCCGTAGTCATCATCAGCCCAAATACGTCCCACTGCTGAGCACGGGCCTCCTCTACAACTGAGAGGGTTTAGGCCTTAGTCCACCACGCTGGCCTAGTGCGGGTTGGTGGACTACACACCTAAGAAATTCCTAAGAACTTACTATTATACTCCTATTATATTATATTAGGTTATTTTTTTTTTATACTAGCACGGCAAAGTGACTCCACTGTAGCTGATGTTGAAGTTCTCCTCTCAAATTTAATTTTGATTAATTTAATAAATCGCTCTGACGCTGTTATTAATCTGCCGCACTTGAAGTAAAAATAAAACGCAAAAATGTATCTTCATTTTTATTTTTCAGTCGATGAGTTGCTTTTAAATGAGGTCCATAAGCTATTAATATTCATTTATAAGTGATAATTCATTGTGAATACACACATAACTTCGAAAAGTCAGAGGTGTGTGCCTGGGGTTTGAACCTGCGACCGCCGAAATTCTCGACCGCGCGCCTAAACCTCGAGGCCATCACTGCTTTCGTGCTTCTTTATTCCCAGTAGGCAGAGGTGCATTTCTGCACCCAAATTTCGCCAGGTATATATCTGTCACACGCGTAATAGAGGGGAGGGGGGGAGCCTATTGCTCTTTTAGGGAAGAATTCGTGCTGCTACAGGAATATCCTAAAAAAACAATAATACTGCCCGACCCGAGAATCGAACCCGGCCCCTCTAGATCGCACAGCATATATGTATACTTGAGCCGCAAGACCACGATGCAGTCAAGTGCAGCAACTGCAGTCCGATTACCCAGCAACTACGAGTATTAAATGTAAGTAGTTATTGGGAAAACTTTTTTTTTTGTCGGGATTTTTTTAAATGTCACTGTATTTGTAGTCACCGTGGCTATTGCCTGTCTTAGGTTTCGATGACAGTCTTTATATCCTGTATATGGAAGTCAGGTTGATAATAAAAGAGCGAAAAGAACATATTTTTCCTCAAGAATATCGCTATTTGCTTTGCTTATTACTAACTTCTTCCGTTGCTCAATTTTCTTCCTTAAGACATCACATTCTGGTCTCAATACGAGTCGTATATATATAAATATGTGAGTAACTTCTATTAACAATCGATGATAAGTATAAAGCTATTGGTTCGCCCCATTTACTCATTTATAACTTTGTCAGAAAGGCAATATTGAGTGGAATAATATAATAATAATATATTAATCTTTCTTCTGAAGCAAGGATTCCCAACATTCCATCCAATTACGCTTTCGTTCTCATTTATAATTATTATTTGATCCTATTAATTATAATCTCTTCTTAATTACTTACTTGGCAACATAATTAGAAGATATTATGAGTATTTATCTTAAAAATAAATTAAATAATTCGGTATTGCCAATGTTATATGATTTTGCCTCCTTCATTTTATTTCATAAAAAGCGACGCCTTACATGATTAGGATGATTCGTCATCATCAGCCCAAATACGGCGCACTGCTGGGCATGGGCCCCCTCTACAAGAGGGTTTGGGTTTTAGTCCACCACGCTGGCCTAGTGCGGGTTGGCGGACTACACACCTAAGAAATAAATTCCTAAGAACTTTGAGGTGTGCAGGTTTCATCACGATGTTTCCCTTAAAATACGTGATAATTCTTTGTGAATACACCCATAACTTCGAAATGTCAGAGGTGTGTGCCTGGGTTTGAACCAGTATGATTACTCTTAAGTATATCAAATATTGTCTTTCATAATGAATATAAATGTATAGTTTAAATATCCGATATCGAAATTCGAGCTATTTACATTAGATCATGTTTCATCCGCTAATCCACTGGGCTATGTCGGTTACTTTAGTTCTCCTACGGATCTCATCATTTCTGATTTGATCTCGTAGGGAAACCCCGAGCATAGCCCTCTCCATAGCTCGTTGAGTGACTCTGAGCCGTCTAATAAGGCCAGCGGATTAGCAAGTTGAAGTGGCAATGGGCCGGGCACATAGCGCGGAGAACTGATGGCCGATGGGGCCAAAAAGTTCTTGAGTGGAGGCCACGTACAGGAAAGCGCAGCGTGGGACGTTCTCCGACAAGATGGTCGGACGACCTGGTAAAGGTCGCGGGACGTCGCTGGATGCAGGCTGCTTCCAACAGGTCCCTGTGGAAGTCATTAGGAGAGGCCTATGTCCAGCAGTGGACCTCCATTGGCTGATGGATGGATGGATGGATGTCTCATCTGGATATTACTAACTCATCATAATAAGTATGTAATATAGTCCTAATACACCAAGGGATGCAATGAAAGTAGTTAAAGTATTATTCAGATATGGCAATTGGCAACACAGAACTCGCAGAATAGAATACTTCAGCCTTCGATATCTACATATACTTGACATATCTCAAACTCGTTTAAATATTTTATGGGTGACTTAATTGTTTATCGGAAAAGGAGCTACATGCATGCTGTATTACGGATTAGATTTTCAAGTCAGGCAAAGTGTTATTAGGTTCTGTTTTGCAGAATTGAGTCTAAAAATGTGATCGCAAAACGGCAATAGGCGAAGTGGTAGAAATAATATCTCTAGTGTAAAATACCTCGTGTGTCTTTTCTCAATTTCCTTACTAATTAATACACATTCTTCCACAATTATATTCCAAATAAATAATTCTTATTCAAAAACACTAAACAAAATTTCAAAGGTGATATAAATATTTTGTTCTTCTCCAACGCCTTGTTCTTTGTTCCCAAACCAATAAGAAAATACCGGAACGTAACTCAATTATCCTCAAAGTAAAGGCTTTTAAATTACTTGGTACGAAATGCTTACATGATGCTTCGCGCTGAAGTAGGGCTTGTTAACTTGAGCTACTGTAAACGAAATTGTTATACGCCATGGGTAGATTAGCATAATCGTACCTTATCGTAAAAGGCAAATTAAGACGAGTACGTTGGCCGTGCTAACACGTATGTTGAGGAGGAATCTGAAGTGATTCACCAAGTGATCTTGATTTTTTTATTGGAGTCTTAAAGTGAGTTTGGGCAATTGGGGACAGTATTTATTTAGGACGTCCTACATCACCCCAATTTGTTTCAAGTTCATTTAGAATTTTAGTTCACTATGCAAGCAACATATTATGATATTATGGTACTCGGTGTGACTAGTGTATCTATAACATTTATCATAAAACAAAGTCAGCTGAACGATGGCTGAAACGATTAATATATTTTTTTTTTTTTAGAGATTAACTAAAGTAGACTTTTTATTCTTTTGACTAGAAATATCCACCAACCTTCCTTTTTGATTTAATAGAATCCACTTGTCTCTGCGTCAATTCACCAATTGATCGCGAACCCCATAGAACTCTGCCCATTGCTGAGTAGAAAAACGTCATTCCAAGCATGGGCACAGCATACGTCACCACAAAGAACAGAACTTGGTACCTGCGAACAATAAAACCATAGTGAGAATTGTTATGTCCAGATGTTTCAGGTTTGGTTTGTATAAATAAAACTACTTAAGCTTGGTTTCAATAGCGTCTGACACGTCCACTCGGTCCGATATCGCAGGTAGTAGTGAACCGGTTTGAGTGGGGAACAGCGCTTATATTATGATTTATTTTCACGTTTACCTTACAATTTATTATTAATATTACGTGTACACTACATCTCTTCCCTTTTCAATAATTTTTTAAAATAATTTTATTTTGTATTTAATTCTTTATCTTTAACCAATCAAATAATATTTCATAATAACAAACAAACACTTATATATATTGCGCTACACACATAAACAATATGTTTAGATTTTTAATCTATTTTTTCGTTTTGAATGAAATGAAATAATATTTTTTTTTAATCAATAAAATGTCAAATATTATTTCACTTAAATTTAGTGATATCAATATTGAATTTACCGCACCGTTCGGAAGGCAGTTATCACTAGAGAAGAACGGGCAAGAAGCTCTAGTGTTGCTCTTTTCCAATAAAGAAATAAATTACAATATAAGTATAGTCCATTCTTCTTCATCTTTCCGGGTGTATGATATTTCTCCTCCAGTCTAGTCCAGTTCGTTGACGGCTTGACCAGTATGTGTATGTATCATGTACACAACATCACTGATTACATATACCTTTTATAAAATTGTAAAACAAGAACACTTTTTTTTTTTTAATCTAGCTACAATTTTTTTGTAAATAATTTGGACCTTAAATCTTACACTTGATAAAAATAATAACACAATTTACCTCCATCAGCTACAGATCCACTGCGTTGTTGACAACCACATCTATGATCTACAGTCGAAGTGATCCTTAACATCCTTGTTGCGACTGAATCTGAGCAATGGTCCAAGAAAATCGACGCCAGTGTCAATACATGACTGAACTGGTCGTTGTTTCTGCGCATAGGGTTAGGAGGATTTGGTGCTAACACCAGAGTATAAACATAACATTTCGTGTCTATTTTGCCTCATTATACTTTAGTCCGTAGTCGTGGTTTCATGGCAAAGATTTCGGGACGACTATCGTGAACGCAATAGGAATAATTTAATTTCCTCGTAGCAACAAATTATCTTGACAGAGTTCATTTTCAAAGACCTTGTAACTCAATAATTACAAGGTGTGAATACACAACAGAGTGTCAATACACTCTGTTCCTAGTTATTTTGGTAAACACCATTTTTTTTACTAATTTATAATTCGCAGTCATTCATACTAGCCTACTTCAGTTCACTTAGGGAAATTGCCAAAGGTCGAGCCTTATCGACTGCTAAATTGAGATAGATATATCGAACGGCTTATTTGGTTCTGTACAGCCACGCAATAGTGACTATGAATCAGATATGCTTTTCTTGCCTGAACTGTACACGACATTAAAATTATATGATTGTAGACGTTATACCCAACGTTCAATCCGGGCACATGCTTCCAACTTTTGGGAGAACATGACCTTCAGGGGTTTATGATCATTAACTAAATCTTAACCGTATTGTTCAAACAAATAAATATTGAAACGTGCAACTTCCCAGACTAACGCAAGAGTCCTTTTCTCGGTCTGACAACGTTTCTCACGTTCTATTGGACTTATGTTGCCATAAGCAATTATCCTTGGCTTACTTTGACGAGCACTGCTCTTAGTACAACTGGACTAGCATCGGCAAAACTTCTGTCCTTTGACCATTCATAGGTTTGTTGTTTGTGTCTCATTTCTTAGTCATAATACCCAAAGATCTTATTTGAGTCAGAGTCCGTTTCGAACAGCTAAATGCTTCTTTTTAGTTATCGTCCCGATACGACCTTATATATACAGACTTGGCTAACTTTAATTTTAGCAACTCGCGCAATAGGATTCTCTCTAAAGGTTTTTGAAAGCATTCGGGAGCGCATAAAATACTAAACGCGAGATGTTTGTGTCTGAATAGATCTCGGCTATGTAAAATTCTTATGTATCTACTATCTTCGCTCAACTGCTACTAATGCAAAGAATTGCTAAAATTTAGCTTGAGAACACTTTGGAATAGCGGAACTTGCGGGCTAGCTGTTCCATAGTAGGTAATGGGTGTTTCTCTCTAATATCTTTGCTAGCTTGTCTCATGTATACGCAAATTCTAACATCTCCGTTCGCTTTTTGAAACGGGTGCTTCAGAAGAGATCCATTCGGATGAACCCTCAATAAATTAAATAATATCTGTATTAGGTATGGAATTTCTTGAGTTTAAACTCTACGACAGGATAGAGAAATTGGTTGAACAGACGCGGTCTATTGAAATATGGATTTGAACATCCTTGATTTTGGAAATGTTTCCGCGACTGCATTTATTTCTAGACCCAGACTGAAGACGCAAAATTTACTTGCAGTTTCTTTTCACACTTTTTACCGCATAAATCACAGATTTTTCGAAACTACACCCATTTTCGACCTTGTGAACTCGATTCAAAACTTTCTACAACTATGAGTGGATTTTGACTTCGATAGGCCATAAATTTCTACCCGAACGCCTTTTTAAGATCTTCCAAAGTAGCATTAATGACATTTTACTACTCAGATTAATAAGCATTTCTGTTTCGACACAGTCAAACAATTAATAAATTAATTAATTAGTTGACGATGAATTGCTTAAGTGTCCAGTTGTATATTTTTGTAACTTTGTTTTAGGTAAATTTCGCTGGTCTAACTGAAATTTGCGCTTTTAATAATCCAATAACATTTAGGGGATTTGCAGAACCATATGTCATAAACTCTGACTTATCTTGGTTACTAAATTGATCCTACAACAGCATAGGATTTTAAATATTTCCCCGTCTCTTCATTTTCGACATTGTATTGGCTCACCGGATCGTTTAGCATGGTTACATTGATGCCGCCCAGCTGGCAAACTTGTTTTTATTCACCAATGTGAAACACACAGTTCACATTATTTGTTGGTGATTTTGTGTCCTTTCACTTAGCCTTCTTAAAGCCAGATTTTTGAGTCTTTTAATCTTTCTCTAAATCTTTGCTTACGGCTTGCGAGGCATTGATTTTTGTAGTAGCTTTTTGAAACTACATTTGCCATACATTTGGCCCTTGCGGATAACACATCTAGTACGAGGCATTGATTTTTTAAGCAGCTTTTGACACCACAATTAATTGCCATATATTTTTCCCTTTGCGGGATAGCACATCTAGTATCAGGCATTGATTTTTGAAGTAGCTTTTAAGACCACATTAATTTCCATATATTTTGTCCCTTTGCGGGATAGCACATCTAGTATGAGGCATTGATTTTTGAAGTAGCTTTTAAGACCACATTAATTGCCATATATTTTGTCCCTTGTGGGATAGCACATCTAGTATGAGGCATTGATTTTTGAAGTAGCTTTTAAAACCACATAATTTGCCATATATTTTGTCCCTTGTGGGATAGCACATCTAGTATGAGGCATTGATTTTTGAAGTAGCTTTTAAAACCACTTTAATTGCCATATATTGTGTCCCTTGTGGGATAGCACATCTAGTATGAGGCATTGATTTTTGAAGTAGCTTTTAAAACCACTTTAATTGCCATATATTGTGTCCCTTGTGGGATAGCACATCTAGTATGAGGCATTGATTTTTGAAGTAGCTTTTAAAACCACTTTAATTGCCATATATTGTGTCCCTTGTGGGATAGCACATCTAGTATGAGGCATTGATTTTTGAAGTAGTTTTTTAAAACCACATAATATCCTATATATTTTGTCCCTTGCGGGATAGCACATCTAGTACACCGTAGCAGTAAATGCAAAGAGCATTTCTGCTTTGTTCCAATCCTGTTCTTTGCCGTTTTACGGTTTCCATAAATTGGCTTCCAGTGGGACTTTTCAATAGTAACAGAGTCTCAAAGGCAGTCTCGGTCTCAGAATCACATGCATAAGTAAATAAATACACTCAACAGTCACATACATAGTTCTGACCCCACATTTAGATACAAGTCTTGTGTCGTGGGTATCAGAAAACTACGGGAGACTTTTCGGTCTCACAAACAAAATATTTGTGGATCACATAAACATTTGTCTCGGTGCGGGGATCGAATGTTCTTTGCGAAGTTCGGAGGGCTTGCATTTGTTTACTATCTGGTCCAAAAGATCATTGTCTTTGTTTGCATAATGGCATTTGAAACTTTGATCTCGTAATGTAACGAGGAATTCCTGTTTCATTAGGCGAAATACTTGTCGCTCATAGAGGATACTAGGCAAAAGCATCCTGTCTAATCGTTTGGTGTCTATTACGTAAACTTCTGTTTCACGACAACACCAGGGAGATTGTAGTATATGTCATGCAAAGCCAAACCCTCCGTATAGCACGCTTTTTTAGCGGCTTGTTTATTCTTCAAAGTAGCAAACAAATTTCGAGAGCCCACTTCGATATTTGCCACCGCTAATCTATTGAGGTCAAATCTCACTATCACAGTCAAATTAGTGTATTGCGGGGGTAATTGTGCCCTTCTTTTTTTTTTGTTTTTTTTTTTTTTTTTGTCTTAGGACTTGCAATCACGAAGAGACCATTCAATTTTAAATTGTAACCCCAGATACGGGTTTTGCAGGATTGGAATAACCTAACAATTTGTTAGTTTTGCATACGCTGGCATATTTCTATGCCAATATATGTATGTATCTTGATGGCTTTAGCCATAATAATTGCGGTGTACTTCTGTCGGGTACACTACCCAACTTGCAAATTCTTACAGGCACTCGTTACTATTTTTTGCACAGTTAGCTTTGAAAAAGTTAAAGTAACATATGATACTTTGGATTGAACACGACCCGCCGTTTTAAGATACATAGGCACGTGATGTGTACCATACTATGGATGGAAGAATTTATTCAACTGTGCACAAAATAGTTATTTGTTTTGGTAAGCATTTTCTGGTTTTTTTTTTTTTTTTTTTGGCTGTATGATTGAAACTAGTCGAATATGTAATATATTTTGTTTAACTTTGTTAAACAAATACAAAAATTACTGGTAGTAGAAGACCAGGTATGTCTCACTCTTTTTTTTCATAATTAATAATTGTTATGAATTATAATTAATAATTATTATATTTATTCCAAAGTAATAGCATCAATCATACTTAATCCATTTCTTTGATAATATTATATGTCATGCATATTATATTTTTGTTTGCACTTACGTACTTATTCCTCGTCGCCAATGTTATGTCCAGATGTTTCAGGTTTGGTTTGTATAAATAAAACTACTTAAGCTTGGTTTCAATAGCGTCTGACACGTCCACTCGGTCCGATATCGCAGGTAGTAGTGAACCGGTTTGAGTGGGGAACAGCGCTTATATTATGATTTATTTTCACGTTTACCTTACAATTTATTATTAATATTACGTGTACACTACAAGAATGACAAAAGCTTACTATAAATTGAAAGAGATAAGTATAATGATTCTATTTCAATAAAAATACTCTTTTAATGTTTTAGAGATGCCTTATTTTTATACTCGTAATAGCAAAAGTTTCTAAAAATGTATTCATGAAACAAATACCTATTTTTCTCTGCCTCACAAAAACACGGTTAAATAAATTTGGAAGAAAGTTTGCATCTCGTGTATAACAGACATGGTTTAATGGTATAATTTTGCAGGCGTATAAAATAGCTTATCTCTCGGTCTTTGTTACTCATTTTCATAACATTTTTTTATTATATCTATAGCCGATTTTAAAGTCCATAGAACCATAATAAAAGAAGTAAAGCTGGATGGAAACAAATTCTATATTGTACTGGCAATATATGTTTGTATAATAATATAATTTTAATATTAGTGGCGTAGTTGGCTAGATACCAGCTTGCAAAACGAGAGGCCGTGGGTTCGATCCCCGCACCGAGACAAATGTTTGTGTGATCCACAAGAAACTAAGGACCTATGAAACCGTACACGTGGTTCATTTACAGTAGTAAACAAATACGGATTAGTATCGATATCTTCATCTTCCCACAACCCAAAGGAGGAATGAAGAAAAATATAAAATCTTTACGTCAACCTTACAAAAATTAGAGAAAACAAACTTGTTGTCCAACAAATTCCGAACCCCAAGGAACTAACAATGGAAACGTACTAGTTTTAAGACAATCATAAACAAAGTTAATCCGTCGAAGTACAACGGGGATCGTAAACAAAACGAATGTTTATTCGGAAATGTTGTGGAAGGCAATAAACCTAAGTCAACGGATTTATACCGCGGTTCGAGAAATTCAGGAAGTTGTGGAACAAAAATTTGAAACTATTACTTCAGATAGACAGTTTGGTGGAAACATAATGATCTAATCTACATCGTGTATTTAAACTTTTACAAAGACGTATTTTACACATTTCATTTTTTTTTAGATACATACAAATGTTGCAGTAACTACTTTGGGGATTTATAATAATAATAATAAATAAATAATAATAATAAATACACCCAACAGTCACATACATAGTTCTGATCCCACACTATGATACAAGTCTTGTGTCGTGGGTATCAGAAACTACGAGAGACTTTTCGGTCTCACATACACCCAGACCCGAAACAAATATTTGTGGATCACACAAACATTTGTCTCGGTGCGGGGATCGAACCCGCGGCCTTTCGTTTCGCAAGCTGGTGTCTAGCCAACTGCGCCACGGGGCTGTCAAATTTTGATTAATGAAAAATTGATAAGAAACTTCCGCATTAACCAAGCTACATAATCCAGCAACTAAATTCAGCACTGAGGATGAAACTGGCCATAATTGTCATTATTCGCAGCAAACAAAAAAAAAGTCTCAAAGAAGAAAGAAGGCATCCAACAGTTTCCTCTGTCTAGAAGTTATCAAAGTCAAAGTCAAAGTCAGCTAGCAGGTAGCTGATACATATTTTATTCATCTTAATGCATTTAAAGCTGGCTTTGTCATGCCTAAATGAATGTTACAAATAATTTTTACTAGACCATATTTTGCCTGTATGTATTATTACACAAAATATGCTGTAATAAAAAATATTTACAGCACTCATTTATTACGTGCGAAACCATAAACAACAAAACAAACCATTCCGCATATTTACACGCACATGTTGCCATTACAAAAACTGTACTAGAAATAACAAAAAGGCAACTTAACTACGCACAAACTTTCGTATTATCGACGAGTTTCATAACAAAAACAGCCGTAAGATTCAGACTAATGCGAAAACACCGAGAAAGTAAGTTTCTTTCGTGTCTTCTTACGTAATTGGAAACGATTTGAAAAGTATTTTTAACAAACTATTGGCAGTAGGCCAAGCGTACTGGCGCATTCTTATATAATAGCTCTCTGCAGGAATAAACGATTTTTTCTTTCAAAGCAACCCTTTACTTGAGAAAATCAAAGCAAACTAAAGATACTTAACTGTTGCAAAAAAATACATAGCATTCATTTTTTTTCGCGTCTGGTTCTTGAAAAATAATGTCATCATCATCAGCCCATATACGTCTCACTGCTATGCACGGGCTACTTCTATACCACGGAGAGGAGTTAGGCCTTGTTCTGATTGGTGTTTTATCAAGGTTTTCACACGATGTTTTTCTTCACCGTTAAATACGTAATAATTAATTGTGAATACACACATAACTGCGGTAAGTCAGAGGTGTGTGCCTGAAGTTTCAGCCCGCATTTGCCAACTTTTTAATCATAATTTTATTTTATTCATATAGGTACATAAAAAGGAAAAATAATTTATAAAAATGACAGTTTAAAAAGCTACAAGATTACTAGGAGTATTATTTTGAAAATACACTCTGTTTTGACAATGTTACACGCAATATCATTGTTTTTATATTTTCATTATTTATTTTAAACTATCTTGACAAATCGTGTATTTAATAAAATATTACTCTTAATAATTCACAAGCTAAAAATATATATAAAGCGACAGATGCGTTGAATTTAAACAAGCCTGAATACGCCCGCACGGAATGTTTGAGTACAAATGATAAAACGTATTGTGCAGCAGACCGTGTAAAACTTAACAATATAAAACATTTTAAAGCCGGGATTACGTGTTATAATAACGTAACTCAGTTTAGACTAAATCCAATCCTTCAAATACGACGGATTACGCAAGGATTAGTAGATAATAACTTTAACGTTCAACTATAATTCCACATCACGTCATATATTTTATGTCTTTCTTGCTGTAATAAAATGGTTAGACCCTATTATTATTAATGTGAAGCAAATATGTCTTTACGTTTAAATTGCTGAATAAAATACGACAAACAGCTATAGATATTACCTTGAGCAGACAAATAAAAGTTTACTCGCGGTCTCGCGGCACAAGTAGGTCCCCGGTTCGATTCCCGGGTCGGGCAAAGTGCTATTGGGTTTTTCCCCTATTACGTCGGATTGACAAAATGTAGGTGCAGAAGAGCACCTCTACCGACCCGATCGGGGAATACGTGCGTGAGTTTATTGTATGAACATACATATCATGTATTGGTACATACCAATGGCGGTTCTTCCATAGAAGCCCAAAAGCCCAGCTTACCTAACAAAATTCCGAATAATAATATTTAAGCTTTAAATCTTTATTTTACAAAAGCAATATGGCATTTAAATGAGAATATCAGGATCAGGGGTCCGGACCCCATGATAAAAAAATATAAATTAGACAATACACAATTAACATAATAAAACAAGAATTATGAAATATACGAGAATAGGTGGCTAGGATCATTATGTGCCACAACTTTAACTGTTTTGAACAACTATCGTCAGAACTGAAATGCATAAGTAGAAGTATTACTATGAGGAGGAGAGGCAGAGTTCAAAACTTGCATTTATTAAATTTCTGGCATTCCAAAGTAAAACAGAAAAGGCTTTAGTCCGAAACTATTAAAGCGACCGCATTGATACCCGTTGGTATTCCAATACAATTCTATCGAACATCGCTATTTCTATCCAATCGCCACAGTTATGCAGACCATTTTTAAGGTTAAAGATCGCTATCCAAGCATATACTCGTAACTACTTTATTGCATAACAATACTAAATTAAAATATATTATCATACATAACTGCATATACTGCAACATACTGCAACCATATTTCGCCAAGCATGTATCAGTCCCACGTAATAGGGGGCGAGCCCATTGTTGTTTTTCGGGCAAATTTCTAGACTCAGTGCTGCTACTGAGAACTTTTCAATGAAAATCCCATTAACACTTTTCCCGACCCTGAAATCGAACCCGGGACCTCTAGATCGCACGGCACATGCTTGTGCCGCGAGACCACGGGGCAGTCATAAAATATTTTCATCAAAATCAAAATGCCTATATTGATAAATACCAGACAGTTAATATTATCGTTGTTTTTTATCAATACTACAAGTAAATATAATCACTTACGAGTAATCACCCCCACATCTCGCTAATCACTCGTTGAATATTTCATAACGTCTTGTTGTCTGGAAGAGATTGCTTTAAGCAATAAGACCGCCTATTGTCCACTGTATTTTAAGTTGTTTTCGTATCGATTTTCTGCTTGAATGGCGCACAATAAAGTGTTGTAAATCTATCTATCTTATCTAATACAATTTCAGAGATTATAGCTCGCCTTGAATCCATAGAAACGTGAAACTAAATATTTGGCTCAAGATTTAATCTGTTAAGCTTTCCAAACTTGGACCCGATATTTCGTATGAACAGTATTAAAACTACGTATAAGCCGCAACTTTAAAGCCTTGAATAATCTTTTCGACTTTATCAGCAACGCACTACGTATGTGGTGAAGGTTTATTCGTTAATGCTATGATTTTCAAATTTATTTCTTTCTTTTTTGCTTTTGAATAAGTATTGGCTGTAAATATTTTATACTGCCTCGTGGTCTCGCGGTACAAGTATGTGCCGTGCGATCTAGAGGTCCTGGGTTCGATTCCCGGGTCGGGCAAAGTGTTATTTGGTTTTTCCATTAGGAAATTCTCGGTAACAGCACGGAGTCTGGAAATGTGCCCGAAAAACGACAATAGGCTCGCCCCCTATTACGTGGGACTGATACATACCTGGCGAAATGTGGGTGCAGAAATGCACCTCTGCCTACCCCTTCGGGGAATACAGGCGTGAGTTTATGTATGTATGTATGTTATAATTTAAGCGGTATATACTTAAAAAATTTCATGTACAAGAGCTTTTTGTGGTAATGTTGCCATTTATGGAAATTTGAGTGGGCATTAGTTGCCACTTAAATATAAGTCGCTCTCAGATTAAGTAGCGTTTCAGTATTCGGCCCTAAGAGTTATAATTATCTGGGAATTCAATAAGATTCTGATAGATGGCATTGTGGAATAAAATAGAGAAAAACATTGTGACGCTGTTCAGCCGGGATGGGTTACTAGAAAGTATGTATTTAAAAATTATGAAAATATGTTTACAAATTAGGGAAGAAATAAATGAACAAGACGTGCTATGAAAAGTTAGCAAATTGATATATGACATGAGCCCATTTAGTAAAGAGTACTGTGTATAATGTACAAAAATTAGTGTTACCTACCTAGATACTTAGAGGTATGTGTTACGAGTACGACTCAACGTGTACGGGTTACGCGTGCGGTCCTTCGAAACACAACTCCGGAGGTCACGAGTACGAACTCCTCTCTTAGCACACATCTCTTACTTTTCGAAGTTATGGTGAGGGAACCAGCACAAAATTAATGCCTCCCCACTATAATTAAAGATCGTAATTATATAGAAGAATATCAATAATTATGTATAACATAGTAAACGAAGTGTAGGGCGCCCTTGGGCTAGGTGGGGTGACGATACTCGCAGTGTCTGGCAGCGGTTGGATGAGGAGGGCCGAAGATCGAGGCCAGTGGCGTGCCATAGGAGAGGCCTACGTCCAGCAGTGGATGTAAGAAAGACTGCTGCTGATGATGATGATGACGACCATGATGATGATGTATAACATAAAATATGATATTAATACGTAGTATGAGATAGCCCGCAGTTTGCTCTAAGATATAAACTTTCTTTTATTTTAATTACTCATAAAGTAATCAATTTTGATTTAAGTTGAGCGCTCTCATCCATCTTATTCATTTTAAGCCAACGAGCGTACTCAGACTGCGATCTCATAACACTAATAAAGGCTTAAATTAATTAATTGAAAATCTAATTTGTCGTACTAGATCCTAAGGGTAATTTGTAATTATATTTTGAATACACTAATACTTATCAATGTATTAATTTCTTTAATTGATTGATTCATGAATAGTGTCGATTTTTTTTATATTTGGTAAGCTGATTTTTGTTTTATAATAGTTTTATGTTCCTAAATAATTAATTTTTAAAATATTAAACATGGATATAAAGTTATAGATGTATGCGACACCTTAAAAATTCCGCACACTGTATGCAATTAAGCAGACTTTCAAACACTCTTCATTTGTTTCTATCTGTTCAAATGTAATTATTTTCTTTTAATACTCACACAAAGTCCATATAAGAGACGTCTGGTAACCCGTCGGGCCAAGACAATAAGCACGCTGTTTTCAGGATCCCCTTAGACCTGTGAACAAATGCATAACAAATTATAGCACCTACAAAAAATTACTTAGGCTTTTTGTCCATAAAGTCATGCCGACCCGATTTTAATGTTTATTATTTACATAATAAAATGAAAAATCACAAAAAGAAACTAAGTACTTTCGATTAATTTCTAAATATGTTGCCAATAATACAGTTTGTAGAATAAACTTTTTTGTAATTTTAAAGCAGATTCATTCATCAATCGATGGATTGCAAATGCTTAATAGTTTTATGCCAAATTTGTTTTAAGTACTCTTTTTTATGCAACGCTTCCATCCCTAACGGCTTAATAGATTTTGATCAATAATTTCTGTCCCGAAAAAAGTTAGGTTGCTAAAGAATTATCAAAAATGAACTGGCATGACCACTGCTTTTTCATTAATGAAAAAATTAATTTCTCTTTGCATCTAAAGTCCACGCAAACGTGTTCAGTCAAGGAGAAGTGAAACGGCAAGCCAACACGATGGTGGTGAACTAAAAATATTTTTCGATATGAATAGTACAATGTTCTTTCAGGTCAATGAAGAGTGAAACACAAAGGAAATTGTTTCGCTGGAGCAGAAAGCACATTCAAATCTGATACGAGCAAATAGAACTTGCGATATTTGCTCCAAGAAATACTGCATCATTCTGTTCATTTTATTTTATTGCATAGGATGCACAAACAAACTCGATAGTCAATCGAAAAATATTCAGAATCGTTATGTAAGCTACTACAAATGTAACATAACAATTTATATGTTGTATAAAGCCTAAGAAAAGAAAGTATGTAAATATATTAATCTATTATTATCAGCCCATATGGTATATACGTCCCACTGCTGGGCACGGGCGTCCTTTACATCTAATAGGGTTGAGGCCTTGAGTCGAACACGCTAGTCAAGTGCGGGTTAGCGGACTACACACCTCAGAAATTCCTAAACACTTTTCAAGTGTGCAGGCTTCCTCACAATGTTTTTCTTCACCGTTTTCGTTCACGGTCTGTTTACACCTTTATATATTTAATATTAGTTTTATTTATGAACAAACATTTCTTAAGCATTGGCTTGTCACATATAAACATAATTTAATAGCTTAAAGTAATTTATTAACTTTATAGAAAGTTTGGATGCAAAAAAGTTCACTTTAAGTTGATCATTCTTTTAAAACTCTCTCAGTTGTAGAGGAGGCCCGTGCTCAGCGGTGGGACGTATATGGGCTGATGATGATTCTTTCAAAAACTGTATTTAGTCTCCAATACTCAAGCAAAAATATCCGAATTCAGGTCCACGAAAACATAAAAAATAAACATCATTACGATTCATCTAAGCAGAATATACGTCTATTTACATAGAAACGTCGAAAACGGATGGACCAATTATAATGGGACTTTCACTAGCAGATAGCTGATGTAATAAGGAGTAACTAAGGCTACGTTTATTTTAGAAAAAATCTTTTATTTTAGAAAAAAAAAATAGGTATCATAATAAAATAAAATTATAATGATAGGCGGAACAAAGTTCGCCGGGTCAGCTCGTAAATTAATAAATATACCCAACATTCACTGCCGACCTTAAACTAAGTTACAAGTCTTGGTATTGAAGGTTGAATGAAACTAGAAATACAATTCGGCCTACCTATTTAAGGATAAAAATAATAATAAGTACAACTAATACTTACACCTAAAGTTCTGACCCCACAATAAGATGCGAGTGTTGTGTCATGGGTACCAGACACTGCAAGTGACCTTTAGATCTCACAAACAACGAGACCCGAAACATATTTTTGTGAATTTATCGTGATGGCCTCGAGGTTTAGGCGCGCGGTCAAAATTTCAGTGGTCGCAGGTTCAAACCCCAGGCACTCACCTATGACTTTTCGATGATATGTGTGTATTAGCAATGCATTATAAATTACTTTAACGGTGAAGGAAAACATCGTGATGAAACCTGCACACCTAAAAGTTCCTAGGAATTTCTTAGGTGTGTAGTCCGCCAACCCGCACTAGGCCAGCGTGGTGGACTAAGGCCTAAACCCTCTCAATGGTAGAGGAGGCCCATGCGCAGCAGTGGGACGTATATGGGCTGATGATGATGACGATGATTACCATTTGTCTTGGTGCGAGGATCAAAACCGCAGCCTCTTGTTTCCTAAGCTGGTGACTAGCCAGCTGAACCACGGACGTTTTCAATATCAAACAATCAAACAGGCAAGAGTATACGTATGTGGATGTCACTAATTGTATCTGTTGAAATTCCGAAATAATCCAAACTCAACATAGCCAATGACACAATAATATTAATCAACATGTTCCGAGTAAACAGGGTTTTATCTCCCAAAGAATACAAGGAAACAATTATTTTCCGTTGATAATTTGTCACGGCGTACCCTGGCGTGTCGTTCACGTAAAATGTGGTGAGACAATTAATGAAGCTGCGGCTGAATTGTCCCTCGGAATTGGTTAATAATTTGTCAACCTCACAGTTGTTTCAACATCGGTGTTTTGTTACGCGTAGGCGTTCATTTACACCAAATAAATAAAGGTGACATCAGCAATGTAAGGTCTTTTAAAAAAAGGCTGGAAATGTAAATAAATTCTTCATCATCAGATTCAAGACGTTCGCTCCCATGAGCGAATATAATAGTGGCTATTTGATTATGTGCCTCAATTTTTGTATTTGGTGTAAAAAAAAAACTACTAACAATTTCTAAAGTGTTAGCTTTTTTTAAAGGAACCATTATAAAAGGTGTTTAGGGTGTTTATTTCCCCGCCCCGCTTATCAGGCCTAGAAATACTCGGTTGTGTTATTTTTATTAAGAAATAATGTTGTCCATACAAATGTCATCCTGAATGACTTCCAGGGTGACTAGCTAGAAACCTTACCTCGCCCACGTGTTTGCCAAAGTGTGGAAAATATACGGTAACACTCCTCTTATGAAGAAAATAATTATTTCTTAATAAAAATAAGACAACCGAATATTTCTAGGCCTGATAAGCGTGGCGGGGAAATTGCACCTCCCTAAAGACTTTTTATGAATAATGGTTCCTATAACAAAATCTAACACCTTAAAATTTTTTAGTAGTTTGTTGCACATCACATACAAACATTGAGGCACATGAAGAATAACCACTAAGATCTCAAACTTTGCAAGGACTTGGTACATATAACTTCTACTAACCACACATTGAAATTATACTAAAAAAAATAGGAGCTATAAGTTTTTGAACCTTTTATTATTTTCGTTTAAGTCAAAGTCAAAGTCAAAATCACCTTTATTCAAATAGACTTTTACAAATGCTTTTGAATCGTCAATTAAGTTTTTTTTTTAAACTATTGCCGCTTCGAAACGTGTTATCGCTGTGGAAAAGAAACGGCAAGAAACTCCCTCAGCAACACGAAATGTATTTTTTTTTATATGATAATTTTTAATTATAATTACATTTTTATTTCTTATATTTAATTTAACCTCATACATGTCATAACGGTACAAATTGCAGCAACCTCCGATCAGTTTACTTACTCCCAGGGCTTATTATCCTCAATATAATCTGACATTTTATAATAAGCTTTTTTATATAGTTTTTCTTTAATCGATTCTTTAAACTTTTTCAAAGGAAGCTCCCTAATACCCCTCGGAAGTTTGTTATAGAAGCGTATACATTGTCCCATAAAAGAGTTATTAATTTTCCGGAGACGAGTTACGTGTTGTACAAGATTTGCTCCTAATATTTTTATTATGAACATCACAAATTTTATGAAATTGACCAATATTTTTTTAGACGTACATGAGGTTTGCGTATATAAACTGACAAGTAACAGTAAGAATATTTATTTCCTTAATGTTTTCCCTAAGTGAAGCCCTGGGACCTAAATGATAAATAGCCCTAATGGCTCTTTTTTGCAAAACAAAAATAGTTAACATAATTATTCTAATCCCCGAAATAATTTAGCGTTTAGTGTTGCAAATTAATAAAATATTTATAATGTCCCTGCTTGTAAAAGTCTTTTACAAAACGTATTCAATACGGCAGGAAGATCGTCAAGATTTTAATATCCATTTTTACGAAAAGAAATTAGTTGAGCCAATAAATAAGACGTTATTTAATTTGGGCTGTCATTTATCTCGTTCTCGAGGAAATTGTTGCTTAATTGTACACCATTTATTTCTTGGTCAAGATATCAGTCCGCCGCAGTGACAAGGGTATATTGGAAGCTATCTTGTACGATAGTAAAACTCCCAAGAAACATCTTAAGTCGTATGAAGCCATTGATATGAGATTCTAAGAGTACACCCAAAAGTTTTATACGCTGTTTTAGCCCTACATTGTCTTGTGTCGTAAATATATATAAATATTTATTTTCTTAGCACAACCATATCACATACATATATTACAACATTTTTAACTAATATGTTCTAAGGTACTGATATATATACATGACACTAAGGTTGTGCATAGTATACTCCGAAATTGTACAAGTTAGGTAGCGTAGTGAAGAGAAAAACATTCAATAATAATAAAATTTTAATGGAAATAACGTAAATAAAGTTTGTGCTAATTCTATTTACAGCATTGCCCTATTATTTCCCTAAAAGTGCGTACGGAAAATGGCAATATTAGGTTCGCTTGAAATTGTATCGATCAAGGTTACGGAGGTGACTGAAGCCCCCAATTTCGCGAGTATCAGAAACTTCGAGAAACTTTTCGATCCTATAAACACCCAGACACGAAATTGATATTTGTGAATGACACAAACATCTGTTTCAGTGCGGGGGACGATCCCACAGCCTCTTGTACTGCTGACGAACCAACTGCGCAACGGAAGCTGAAATGAAGGCTTCTAATAAGAAGAAAAAGAAAATATCTGACTGTCTATACAATTTTCAATAAAAAGACGTTTCATGCGACATCTCTGTATTTTTGTGTTCATATCGAATAAATATCACACGCTGTTACAAGAATTTGAAACGGGAACACAGTTGTGAAAACAAAATTGCAGAATTCTCCGTGCATTCTACTTCGCTTTGTTAGAAATGTGAAAACATCTTTTATGACATCCTGTTTCTTTGTTAGCAATTATAATGCTGTTCTTGCTATGCAAACGGAATAATACAAGAGTTGACGACTCGTATTTAGTTTTAATGGAAATATCTGAATAATAATAATGATATCTTATATTTATTATATATTGACTGCCTCGTGATCTCGCGGTACACGTCTGTGCCGTACAATATAGAAGTCCCGGATTCCCTAATTTAAAGGTCCCTATTTAATGTCTTTATTTAAAAGCCTCGAAAAGTGGCTTTGGAAATAAATAAGCTTAGTAAACATCGCGGTCTAGTCTACTATGTTAGTAATTTTAGATCCAAACCTGAGTCATCAATTTCAAAACTTAATTAAATTTTTAAAAATTATCAAATGGTTTTTATGTCTTTATTTCATAAGCATGCATGTAATCATGACATTCTTAATAATTTAACCAATTATTAGTAACCACTATATTTAACAGCCATTTTTTATTTTCAAAAGGACTAAAATATTGAATGTATTATTGATTTTATACCTAAATGGGAACACAATAATACAATACAAAGGCAAACTCGTGTTATAATCTTTAAATTAAGCATCAAATCGACTACGCGGCATTCAAGGAGTACAAGTTTATGTGAAACTTTTATTTGTGAATGGCTTTTAATTATATCGCAAAGTTAAGACGATTTCTTAGAATACTGCTACATTATTAACGCTTCAATTGTACGCTTAAAGAAAAAAACAAAAATTTTCAACACGAAACACATATATTTAAAAGGCAAGCAGACTGACATGATTGCGAAAAATGTCACCAGAATTCAGATGTGACGAAAGTGCAAAGATATAAAATAACCCTGCGTTTTTGTATATTCAGCTGAAAACTGAGAAAGGCTAATCGATGAATCATTATTAAGCATGATAACATTCTTCTTCAAGTGTATCATTAACATAATCATCATTAGCCCATATAAATCCCACTGCTGGGCACGGGCCTCGTCTGCAATTGAGAGAGTTTAGGCCTTAATCTTAGTCCACCACGCTGGCCTAGTGCGGGTTGGCGGGCTACACACCTATGAAATTCCTAAGAACTTTTAGGTGTGCAGGATTCCTTACGAAGTTTTCCTTTACCGTTAAAGAAAGTGTTGTCCAAGCACGCATTGGCCATTGGAATCGACCGGGGGAAGGGGGGACGGAGGCGCGGGGCGCAGGGGCGCTCGCGCATCGACGGCCATTTCACTCTCAATATTTTACTGCTACCGATAACACCACTGTCGCGTCTATTTTCTAGTTATTCAAATATACCAGTTGTAAATTATACAGTCCATTCTCATTTATATTAACGACCCGAACAAGTGTTGATTCAAGGGTATGGTGGAATCCAAACATACAACTACTAAGATGGTATGACACCATAATATGTCATATATAAACGATGAAATAAATCCTTTGCCTACACGCAAGTTCCAGCCCATACTATATAAGAGATAGATTGACTAAAACAAGTAACCCTCGCCAACCAATGTAATTTAAAAAAAATGTTTGTACTAAAACATTTTGTTTTGGAATTATAGAATCATTTACATGAGCGAGCACATTATTAGCACGCAATAAGTCTGGTCAAATAAATTGCAGTCTTTATTTCGTCAAAAGATCATCTATTTCGTGCAACAAATTATTTTTGTTGCTTGCCACAAATGAGTGCACATAAGTTTTTGTCATTTTGGTTGTTATAGATTTAATTTTATTAATATTAATGCTATGGTTTTCTAATAATAAGAGGGGGCAATGACCAACGCAGAACAGTCCGTCTAAGTAAATCCACATTCATAGTTCATTTTCGACTAATTTTTTTTTACCAATATAAGCAATATCTTTATTGATATTATTTTCTATTGTGATTCAATAAAAAAATTGTTTGTTTACATATATAATTTTTAGTTCCTCAATCGCTTGAATTAAACTAAATATATAAGAAATATTTGTTTTTTATGTAGAGTTTTTCTAAAACTGGAGTAAATAGTTAAATTCGCTATCTTTATTCATTAAATACATGCCTCCTTCTTTAATCTTTTAGCTGATCTAAAATAATATTCAACTCGTAAACTTTCATGTCACTTCCACTACTTTCCACACAAAGTTTCACGGCCGCGTTCATTTCATATCTCCGAGACTCATTATTCCAGAAATCTAAATTTATATTCCAATTTCAGATTAAAGCGTTTCATTTTCTGGGTTCGGCAAAACGAAGTTTATAAATCTTTGTTTTATTAGAAAAATACTAATATAATCGAAAAAGGAAAAAGCAGAATTATAACATTAAGATTGAAAATGTGATGCAGAATTATTTTTATAGATGGATAGGTATAAGCCTCCAATCAAACAAATAATTTAACAAAGGCCTAACTTGACTTAATATTTGAAAAAAGAACAACAAGTTATACAAACCTATACTCCTTCGTCGTTGAGTAAAGTAGACACGGAATAGCCAGGAGCATGCCGCTGACCCAAATAGCAGCGATCATGATGAGGGAGCAGGTCTTCGACATCCGCGGCCTCATTGGTCTCACGATGGCTTGATACCTGTCAAATAGAAGTTAACAATACTACATGCTGTTTGTGTGGACTGGTCTGCCTATTTTTGCTTATTTGTATTTATGAACTTAACCTTATCCTAACTTAAATTTATAATTTAACCTAGTTAAATGTCAGTTTCTCCATTCAAGATGACTATGTTATTCTCATATTCAATACAATAATCTGGTATAGTATTAATGAGCTGCTCTAATTTGAGAAATTCATTTTTTGTATCAATATTGTAAACTATCTCTTGATTGGAAAAGAGCAACACTAGAGTTTCTTGCCCGTTCTTCTCTAGTGATGACTGCCTTCCGAACAGGGTGGTAAACCAAATTTTGAAATGACTGAATCTAAGTGATGTATTTGACATTTTACAGATTCAATAAATAATTTCATTTCATTTCATTACTAATTTCCTAATGAAAATTAGGCAACTAAGGCAACGAAACTCGAACCTCTAGACTTCACACACTTGTGAGTACCAATAGGGCAGTCCTATTTTTCATCCAAAAAAAACGTTGATTATTATAATTACAATATTACTAAACAAATTGTATAAAAACCAAAGTGAAAGTGTGGGTATAATCTTTTTAAAATATTATTCTTCATCATCATCTTCATTAGCCCATATAAGTCCCATTGCTGGGCACGGGCCTCCTCTGCCATTGAGAGGGTTTAGGTGGACTTATCCACCACGCTGGCCTAGTTAACCTCGCTGAAATATGCATTGCAAATTCTTCTATGTCCTGGATTGTGGAGAAAAACAAAGATTTTTCTCACAGGGCGGCAGTGCGCTTAGATCAAACATTACATATTCAGACAAGCTGTCGAATCTATGTTCTCGACAGCTGCTTTTGTGCAAAAGTCTATCCGATGATTCATACGACGACGTGTGAAAAAAATGTTGTCATTTTGGAATTTTAGAAGATTGGTTAAAAAACAAAAATAGTTGAGAAAGTATTTCTTTGTATTGTTTGGTAATTTAAAATGCATCGTTGGATCTGTGATCTGGATTTCGGTTCCAGTTAAAGCAAAATGTCATTTAGAGAAATTTTTCCTCCCGTAAAGTGGTAAGGCCCACGCCCAAGAGTGTTGAATGTAATAATTGATAAAACGTGGGTGATTTTCTTGCCACTGAGGTATACGTCAACCTCGCTGATCCAGTGTGGGTTGGTGGATTACAAATGATATCAAGATTTTTTACTATATCACATGAAGTTTATATCGAAATAAGATGGTAATTTTTTATTTATTAGAAAGACGTTGTTTGTAAGTACTATATCATACATACATACATAACCTCACGCCTGTATTCCCCGAAGGGGTAGATAAAGGTGCATGTCCCACTTAGGGGGCGAGCCTTTTGCCGTTTTCGTGCATATTTCCAGACTCCGTGCTACTATTGAAAATTTCCTCATAAAAACAAAAACAATAACACTTTGCCCGACCCCGGAATCGAACCCGGGACCTCTAGTTCGCACGGCAAATACTTTTGGTGCGAGACCACGAGGCAGTCGTAGTACCATAATTCACTCTGTACTCAATTTCGACTACCTATTACATAAAGGCGCAGATAACTATCTTTATGTACAGATCTTCGGCTGGTGATATAAATAGAAATATAAAATAAACGTAAAAGAATCATGACGGCATAAAAGAGCGTCACGCTATTTGTCGTCACGGCAACAGAATTACTTTTACTGCCAACCACACAAATAGATATTAACATAAAAACCAGACGTAGGCGGTTCGTAAAACCAGCAGGGGATTTTATGTACTCTTATAGCGCTTATAAGTGCCAACGTTTTTGTAACTATATTATGAGGAAGTATTGCAAGCTCGTAAACTTTGCCGAGGTTCATTTTTTTTTTATCTGGCACGGCAAAGTGACTCCACTGTACCTGATGGTAAGCACAGTGGAGTCCAGAAAAATAATACCGACCAGCGAGAAACGATGGTCACCCGTTGGTCGACACAATCATGCCGGCTCGCACAAATGCTTCTTCACGCTTCGCTTAAAGGATCCAGGATCATAGGAAGGAGGGAACACGTGAGCCGGCAAACTATTCCACAGCTTGATGGTGCGGCAAAAGTAGGAGTTGGCGAACTTTTTTTCATTAACTTGAGATGACATAAAACTGAACCGACACGTTCCAATTATGATGTGTTTATTGACTTTTCCCGTCTTAAAACTCTATATCATACTCGTAGTTAAACGCAACGTTTTCGTAAAATGACTGATTTGAAATGAAAATGTTCATCCTGTCAGTCACTGGTCACTTTTCTTTCTTTTTTATGTGAGAGTGAAAACTAATAGTTCAATGTATTTTCACCCGCTTCGCTGTGAAGGAAAGTGGACAACTCGTTGTTTTCAAACTCCTCCTTTATTTTTTTCCTGATTAACTTCGTTGCGGGATTATGACAAATTTGGGTCCCCTTAGATTCGCTGAGCTTCATTGCTCGGCGTATTGACGTATTGACTTTGCGTGCCGCTGTTAGTACTGGGGCACAGGAGTTACAGAGGCAGGTGTGTGGTGAGATAGAGCCTAAAAGTTACTGGCCACTTGGCAGTAAACAACGACATGAAATCAATTAAACCACAAAACGAGATTGATTTCAATTTTTTTTTCCTTATCTAGTAATTTTAAATTGCGGCAGCGATGTCATTAATAATTACCATTGGAGAAACTTATTTGGCCGCGGATATTTGCCAACTTGTCAAGAACAGCGAAGTCAGCAATTTAAGTTCGCGTTAATGTTAATACATGATGTGAATATTAATGAGAACTCACGTTGCTATACTGGTCTTTTACTTAGTCCTTCAGTAAGTATGTTGTTTGATATCAAAAATATATTTATTACAAATGAAACAAATTCCTCTATAGAGCATCATCATCAGCCCATATACGTCCCACTGCTGGGCTCGGACCTCCCTTACAACTATGAGGGTTTCAGTTTTGTTCACCGTTAAAGTGTGTGATAATATTAATTGTGAATACACACTTAACTTCGAACAGGCGTGTGTGCCTGGGGTTTGAACCCGCGCCCGTCGAGATTCTCGAAAGCGCGCCTAAACCTTAAGGTCATCACTACTGCGTAGAGCAATGAGACTACACTGTAAGTACTACATATATTTCGGATGATCTGAGATACATAGCCTCCGTAGGTTATCGTCGCTTTACATAAATTTCCAGGTATGATTTTAAGTGAACTGAAATTTTGAGCGTTTAACCAACATTCACTGTGAACTCAGCCCGCATCCATTAGCCAGTCTAGCTGTGGGAGTCAAAAAGCAAACATGAACTCGCTGACATGCTAATTCCGAGTTCAGCTTTCTGTCTAACAATTTACATACTAAAATTACTGCTCATTTTACTTTTTTTTATATAATTAAAACTTCATAGCTACTACCTAACATACCGCGGTTGATGTCCATAAGGTAAGAAAAATCGTATATCTAGAACTCCAACATGACTACTTAAGGCATCATATGATTAAATATGAGCCAATTACCGTATATTAGACTTGTTTCTTGTCTCACTGCCGCTATTGAAAGAAACGCTTACTCAAATCCATGATGGTCGCACTCACAACGTCTCAGAACCAACAAGATCTTTTGATATTACATATCGATTAACAAAACATATTGACTCACCTAAAGCCGCTTAAGTCGGTATTTAAATTCTGAAGACGCATAATCCGACAGGTGTTTACTCGAGGTTAAAACCAATATTGAAATTTCGCCTGCTTAATATGCATGCGAGATAAACATGTCAGAAGCACTTATTAATCTATTCTATCTCCACCAACTTCAATTCACACATTAATACGTAATCTTACGTCTTATAAAGGGGTTTGTATAGATACAAGAATAAATAGCGTCACGTAGCATCTTGTAGCGTCTCGTAGGACCTCGTAGCGCCTCGTAGCCTTTAACTCTACGCGGATTTCAGTAAGGTCGATAGAAAAATGAGTAGTTTAAAAATAATCGTCCCAAATCGCTTGAATGAAGAAGTTCAATACTCTACTTACGATTCCCATAAATGTGTTATATATAAGTCTCAGAGAATATTGCCGTTAAAGATACTGAAATCGAACCCGCGATCTTCCGATCTGATACGGTAATATATGAAGCGACGAACAAAGCAGAAACATACAGTTGCCGAATTAAATAAATGAGCTTTCCCTCATAACCGCTGAACGTGTTCGCTTTGCATCTCAATTTTAGCCCACGCAAAGCAGTGACGTCACGAGTGAGTCTACAGTTAAGTTGGGTATTTTGGGTGACATAGAATATAATTAGTTTTTTCTTCGAAGATACAAAATTAAGTTATTTTTATAGCTACAGCTAATAGGAAGACAAAATAGTCTGGATTACAAAATTCCTTGAGAAAAATTGGTCCATAAATGGATTTTCGGGGTTTCCGTCGTATAGAAATCAGCTTAAAATTAAAATTTTCCATACCTCATTTACCATTTTCATTTCTCTCAATTACACCGCCCATATATAGAATTACAAAGTTGGTTATATCATATTAAATTTCCTTATAGCTTTTTTATTTTGTAATTCTACAAAAGAAAAAAAATTTGTTCAGTTTATTACGACGTCATATAAAAAACCAATTTAAATCCAGCTTACCTGTCGAATGAGATCCCAGTGAGTGTGAACACGCTGGCCGCGACAGTCACGTTCGCTATGAAGTTACTTAGCTTGCAGTACCGCACTCCGAACACCCAGTCACTGCAAAACATATAAAATTAGATCATTATCTGGGAAAAATAGGGCACGCTCTCCAGACCTGGAATAAGCTCGTCGTTTTATATTTATTAGAATTATTCAATTACATTCTCGAGATTATGTGTGTTTCACAATGAATTATCACGTATTTTAACGGTGAAGAAAAACATCGTGAGGAAACCTGCACACCTAATAGTTCGTAGGAATTTCTTAGGTGTGTAGTCCGCCATCGCGCACTAGGCCAGCGTGGTGGATTAAGGCCTAAACCCTCTCAATTGTAGTATATGGGCCGATGATGATGATAATGAATAACATGCTCCTTATATCATAAAAACAACTCCTCAAGGTGACTTGCAAAATTTCTTGTAACATGAGAAAATCCCAGCAAGTTATTCAAGCCCCAGGCAATTTTTTGTATATAATCTCAGCACGGTTAATATTTGCTAGCGTCGTGATTATGCAATAGTAATAAATATTTAGCCATGGATTATAGTATCAAGGTCGTTGCCTGTCTATCTCGATGCCATTGGCAATTCGCTTGAAATAAACTTGTTTTGCTAGTATCTCTCACACAATCTCTCAGTCAAGCCCGCATGTCCAAAGACTTAAGCAGAAGTGCATTATTTCAGCCACCTTCGATAGTTGTGTTTTACCTCCCACGGTGCATAAGGCAAATCTATTTTTTATTAAAAAATCCAATAACACTACCAAACCTGGCTATCGAATCCGAAATTTCTAGCTTAACCGGCACACACCGGGACTAACCAGTTCTGTTAGTACGTACTTTTGTAAGTAGGCCGAGTTGAAAAATATTTGGTCAATAAATATGTTGAACTGAATAAAAAGGACTTTCCTGTGCCGCTTTCACGACTCAATTTATATTCAGATAACGATAAATTTTGGACAAAACAATGTGTAGAGGCACAGGCAAGGCAGATAGTTATATGATAGTTAGCAGGCTTCACCAATCGCTTTTTGAAACGCCTATTAATAAGTGCAGTATCGATTTTGTCGTCAAGGCTTTCCCTACAAAATATTTATTATTTAAAAACAGCGGGCCACCACATGAGGTGTTGACGTCATGCCTATTTTAAAGTACAGTTACACTATAAAAACAGCTATATTTAGTAAGATTCCATTGGTAATATGTAGTTTATACATTCATCAATTTATTTGTCTCATGCACTGTGCTTGCAGTAATTTCTTAAAATCAAGAAATTAATGTTATAAAGTAATAATTTCGAGTGTCTGTAGACTACATCATTTAATAATAAAATGGAAGCTGCTAATTGCCTCGTTGATCAATCGAAAAGTCCTATTCGATCCCAATTTGTGTTTGAGCAAAAAAATATTGGGCTAACATAGATGAACCTTCCAGAAGTAGGTTGGTGCTATGAGTTCTGCAAATGTAAACGGTAATAACCGCCTGCTAAAGGTTACTTGCCCCCATACAAATAATGATCTCATAAACTTATTGAGAAATGGGTTCCTGAAGAACTTTCAAAGAAAATAAAAAAAAATTGCTAAAAATTTAATTTTACCCATAAGCATAACATTTATAATGTTCTAGTTTCATGTCCGTTATAAAAATATATACTCGTATGTTTATTAATTTTCTGGTGCGTGTCTCCCCCTATTACGTGGGACTGATACATACTTGGCGAAATGTGGGTGCAGAAATTCACCTCTGCCTACCCCTTCGGGGAATACGAGTATATAAGAAGTCCCAATAGTTATGTACATATTATGTATGTTATCTCTTTGTGAATATTTTATAACCTTTGTTGGGGTTGACAGAAATCAACCCCTTCACGATTTACATTACTAGCTATGCCAGTGTTTTTTTTTTTTGGGAAAGTAGCCTAATACACGTAAAATATCAGCTACGTCTATACCAAAGTTCATCAATTATGATCTAGTTTTAAACGCTTGAATAAGTAGCAAACACTCACAAAGTATTCCTTTCGTAAAATCAGTGTTATTTATTTTATTGACGTTTAACCTGAGCTATTATTTATTATGGCCTCTATCAAATATTAATGTAACCTAAAAATGCCTTTGTTCGATTAATAACAAGACAAGGGCAATGAACTCTAACGCGGTGACACGACGGCAAAATAAAACAATAGCAATATTTTTATTGCTCCGTGACTATTCAACAAGTCACGAAATGAACCACAGTCTCAAGAATACAACATACAAACACAATCGTAAAAAGACAATGGCTTTAATAAGGATTTAGAGAAGTTAATCTAACACGAAGAATAAGCCTTTAGAAAACAAACAGAGCGGTTAATCCAAATATTACAAACAATTCTAGCTTATCCTTTCATACTTGCGTAAACATCTTTTAATAATACGTCATCATTTATGATTCATAATACATGGCATGGCACATTTTTTTGGAGCAGGACCACGAGGCTACTTATAGTGTAAACCGGTAACCTTCAACATCATCATCATCGTCAGCCCAAAGACGTCCACTGCTGAACATAGGCCTCCCCCAATGATCTCCACAGTGGCCTTTTGGAGGCAGCCTTATTCCTTTTTTATTATTTGAGAGCTTGATAAATAAATTTATCATCATCAGCTCATATACATCCCACTGCTGAGAGGGTTTACATTTTATATGCCAGTAAATTACATCATTACCACAGTGACGGCACTTCCATAGAAGCCCAAAAGCCCAGTTTGTCCTTCGAAATTCCAAATAATCATTTGTAAGCTTTAAATCTTTATTTAATTTATAAACTAGACATTACAAATTAACGTGTTACGCTTTAAAGGTGAAGGAAAACATCGTGAGGAAACCTGCACACCTGAAAAGTTCTTAGGAATTTCTTAGGTGTGTGATCCGCCAACCCGCACTAGGCCAGCGTGGTGGACTAAGGCCTAAAACCCTCAGTTGTGGGGGAGGCCCGTGCCCAGCAGTGGGACGTATATGGACTGATGATGATGATGATGGAAGTACCGCCACTGCATTACCATGTATAGTATTTATAGACGAGTCACGAAACACACTTAAGGATCATATACGTGACGTTTCATTGTATCTACCTACCCCACTGTGAATATAGCGTGAATGTGTAAGACTACGTCAGCAAGGATTGATTAACTACTTTGTTTGTTCTTGTCTCTGGTAGTTTGCTGCTGAATTTCGATAATATTACACTTTTGGTTTTGAAGTGTTTGTTGCTCGAGCAAATATTCAACATGCCAAACTACAAACTCTATTGGATTTGTAGGTCCTACCACCGACCGCCAATATAATTTACATACATTCATATCCGCTTGTATCCTATGTATGAGGGGTGTGGTGAGGTGTTTTTCCATACTTTCCACCAGATTTTTTCAGACCCACGCAATTTGGGACAAGTTTCAAGCACAATTCAGACTCCGTGAAGCTACTGACAATTTCAACCCAATAACACCTAACAATTTTCGAGGATAAAAGTGGCCCATGACCACAGAACAGCTGAATAAGATTAGAAGGGAAATAGTTGTATGGGGACGAGGGTCGCCGCTTGTCGTTCACCTACTCATTCTATTACGATTACACGAACAATGATAAAAATTACAAAAAAAATTGAAGGACTGTTATCGGTTGTCACACATTTATAAAAGTCTTGACACGCTACCTGAATTACTAAGAAGCGGCCGTGTAAAATATCCGCCAAGTCGAGCAAAAGCGGCACGACCGTTCTATCTTATCTCGAAGCAATTCAAGCCATTTTCGACCCTCTATAACGTCTTTGTGGATAAACTTAGAAACCTAAATTTTCAGTCTCTCTGCTTGGTTACTGTAATAGTTTTACCTGGCTATCGCATGAAAGCACAATGTATCTCACTATTGGTGCGATTGCCAAGTGAAACAATTTTATTTAAAACATAAAATATTTTTAATATTGATATAGTCACTATAAGATGTTTCTGGTAAGCTAAATGCATAATAACTTAAGACAAAAGGTCCCTTAAATGGGGACTAAATAAATTCATCGACTTGGTATCACATGGATCTCACATTTTTTTTACGGCAGAACTGAGTTGCGTGACTTGGTTGTTTTTACAAGTTTTATTTTTGATGATATATGATAATCTAATAGTAGGTTTGGCACGCTCGACATGGTGACATTTCCTTTCTAGTCTTATTCAACAGTTCTGTGCCCATGACAAACATTGGTATTTTTAATTTGAAGAAAAAATCGTTAAATGTTCTATGTGAATTATTTCGTATAATGGACAACCACTGAACTATTTTCAATCATTTTTCTAATAGAATTTTCATAATTTCTTACATCATTTATTTTGTTATTTTCGCGGAGCATACAACGAAATTACAGTTATTATAGATAGGCACGTTTGGAAACTAAATTGAATTCATTGAGAACAAAAGATTATCTCGTAGGCCCCTCCGCCCTCGGGATTAAGAGGAATATTTTATGAATGATAAAGAATTTTACAAATAAAATGGTTTTTCTAGTATAGCGCTTTTACTGTGTGGAATTCGGAATTGGTTCTAATATAAATGTAAGATTAAATAAAGAGCTGAGGGCGTAGATGTTAATAATCCCTCGGTAACATCTATTTCTGTATCAAAATTAATCGATCAGCTTCTAGATTCACGCGTAAAAACTTGACAAGCGAAAGTTTATAACCTTTAACCCAACTCAGAAAACTTTTGCCACCGTCATCTTATGCCAAAAGAAAACATTCAATAAAAATAACTACAAGTACATACATAAACTCACGCCTGTATTCCCCGAATGCATTTCTGCACCTACATTTCGCCAGGTATGTATCAGTCCCACGTAATAGGGGGCGAGCCTATTGCCGTTTTTCGGGCACATTTCCAGACTCCGTGCTGTTACTGAGAATTTCCTAATGGAAAAACCCAATAACACTTTGCCCGACCCGGGAATCGAACCCAGGACCTCTAGATCCCACGGCACATACTTGTACCGCGAGACCACGAGGCAGTCATACAAGTATCTCTGGTTAGTGTATCTTGTGGTATCTATATGGATCTATCTATGTGGATAATTTAAGCAGGTGACTGTCAAACTATAAAAAATAGACGGAGTAGATTACACGGACAAAGTAGCAACCAATACCGTATAGGCAATAAAAACACCACCTATAAAACCAGAAAGACGGGAATTTGATGACCTAAACGTTATTTCCTAAGTCATCTATCGAGAGTCTTGACCCAATACCAAGTCAAGGTCACCACGTGATGTTACTGAATGGGCCATAAAAATTCCAACTATCTTCGTATAGTGTTTATTTTCCTATTTGCAGTGGCTATAAAATGTATCAAAAGGGTACTTATGACCTCCGATTTGAACCTTTGATGGCGGAGTGGTAATAAAAAGTATGTACTGGTTTTGAGAACTAATAAACTGCGACCTAGTAAGTACTATAGGACAAAGAAGTGAGCAAGCGTATAATGAGAGAAAGATTTGTAGGTTTAGTGTCAGTCATTCTGTTGTTTTAGCTAGTGTAATCATTAGCTTTCCCATGCCTCTGCTGAGTATGGAACTTGCCTACAATCAATAGGAGTTCATGACATCATGGTTGATTTGAGAATATCCTTTGGAACCAATTAGGTACATAAGTTGACTCTTGATGTTTTATTTTTCATAGCTAAAGTGCGAGTTTAACATTTCGACGCCGCTGACGCCTTATCATGCCCCCCGAAGAAAATAAAAAAAATTGTGTGCTTGTTTTTTGTAGCAAAAACAGTCAATGGAGTAATTTCGGACAATTTAACCTTAATTCTGACTCCGACGAATTCAGTCGCGAGCGCGCCTCTATGTGTGCCGCACGTGTCTGCTAGGCATCAAGTCATTATTACGTAAATCTTGTCGTGAACCCCCTGCCGTCGAATTGCGAACCCCTAGGGGTTCGATTACCCCATTTTTAGAAACAATGATCTAAGCCATCACCTCAAAAAAAGAGTAGTAGTTGCAATTTTAACACCTTCCATTTTACTTAGTTCTAAAACAAAACGACATTTTTAGTGTACGAAACTCTCCCTCTGCATAAAGTTGTCCGACCTGGCAACTCTAAATGGAACGCTGCCTCTTTGATTATGTCACAGAATTGCCGGAAACATAATATCAGAGGCGGAAGAAACGAGCACGCTTGGCGAGCACTTTCGAACACCGAATAAAGCTAATTGTCCATTAAAGGAATTTTAAAGCACGCTGTTATAAAAAGCGAATTAAAAGTGTTATTCCCCTTCGTGCTCATAAAACCATACTTTGAGAAATATGAGCCCTTAAAGTTGGTACTGCTTATGTTACTGTCTTTATCAATAATTTTAAACTGGCTGGTATTCACCTTCATCATCAGCCCATACACGTCCCACTGCTGGGCACGGGCCCCCTCTACAACGGAGAAGGTTTAGGCCTTAGTCCACCACGCTGGCCTAGTGCTCACAATGTTTTAAATACGTGATAATTCTAAACTAAATATGCATGAAAATTTAAACTAAATGTATTTTAAATTAAGCAAAATTTTCATTGAAACAGCTTAATTAACAGTAATTGTATTAAAGTTATTCACACTTGCGTATTACAATTTAATAATTGATTACCAGCTTTCCACTCACCCTATGGCTAAAATAAACTTCATCTATCATTAATTATTGAATTAATTATTCGCTCTCGCAAAGTGGACGCTTATCTTAACAAAATGAAGACCCTTGAAAATAGCTACAACTAACGTGAAACTTTAACGTTCCGCTGTTATATTGTACAAGAGTCGGAATTAATTTGTCGTGAAATTTTAGTCCAATTGAAAAATTAGAAATAGAGATACAACCGAGGCATTGAAATTAAAAGTTATAGAATATGAAATTTGAAATGGTTTGAATTATTATTTTTAATAAGATTTTATTCTTTCATTCTTACACTTCCTAACATTATACAACTCGTATAAAGCAAAAAAAGTACATTTATAAGTTTTTAATCGTAACCAAGAGTATTATGTAGCAATTATGTAGCAACTTATTATATGTGTATTTTTGTAGCATTGAACATCACAGAGAAATATATCAGAAATAAATAAATGCGATGTTTTAATTTTATTTTTACGGTTTGCGTAAATAAAAATTGTAATTCATATGATAAATTCATTGATAAAAATCTACGTATGTGAACCTTTTTTACACTATTAATGTTATAAAATAATATCACATTGAATGTTGAAGTTCGTCGAGTCTCTTAGAAATCTTACTTTGTCTACATGATTTAAATTATGATGATTATGATATGAAAATATGTAAAAATACACACTACAGTCTTAAATCACTACACTCGAATTCCTCCAGCTGTATTTTCGAGTACTGCGTAATAGGAATAGTGATCGTGACGGCCTCGAGGTTAAGGCACGCGGTCGAGAATATCGACGGTCCGGGTTCAATCCCCAGGCACACACTTCTGACTTTTCGAAGTTATGTATGTATTCAAAATGAATTATCACGTGCTTTAAAGTTCTTAAAGTTCTTAGGAATTTCTTAGGCGTGTAGTCCACCAACCCGCAATAGGCTAGCGTGGTAAACAAGGCCTAAACACTCTCAATGGTAGAGGAGGCCCATGCCCAGCAGTGGGACGTACAAATATGTGCTGATGATGATTCTGATTGGCACCAAAGCTTAACTTTTCCTACAAACATAATTGAATAAATTACACACAACAGAAAGCGGTAATAATTACACTCGACGTAATCAGGTAAATGTTCATTAACATATTGAATAAACAAACGTGTTTGACAGTAACAGAGTTAATTAAACTACAGCCTCTTTGACAGATTTTAAATAAATTATTATATAATTTGTCTGCCTCGTAGTCTCATGGCACACGTCACGTTTGACAGCCCCGTGGCGCAGTTGGCTAGACACCAGCTTGCGAAACGAGAGGCCGCGGGTTCGATCCCCGCACCGAGACAAATGTTTGTGTGATCCACAAATATTTGTTTCGGGTCTGGGTGTTTGTGAGGCCGAAAAGTCTCTCGTAGTTTCTGATACCCACGACACAAGACTCGTATCTTAATGTGGGGTCAGAACTATGTATGTGACTGTTGGGTATGTGGCGTACCTTATATTTTATTTATTTATAAAATATATTTATTTATTATAAACATTTAATTTCATGTATATTTATATTATTTACAGTTACACTCACACACATTACACAACACATATACATTCCAATACATCACACCTACAGAACCCAACACTAATTAAAATATTATTAAATATATGTGGAGTGCATTGGAGGCGCACGATATCGCGCCGGTGCAAACCTGTTTCGCGTAGTGACAGCCTCCAATGCACTCCACATAATATATTTAATGATATGAGCGGGTGACACGGGCTTCGCAAGCGAGAGAGGTGTACCGACTGGCCGCGTCGGCGGCGCGGCCGACGCGGCCGGCGCGTGAGTTGAAACGATGACGCGCATCGCTCGCTCGCTGTCACTACGTGAAACCGGTTTGCACCGGCGCGATATCGTGCGCCTCCAATGCACTCCACATATATTTAATACTAGCTTTTGCCCGCGACTCCGTCCGCGTAGACTACAGGGTTGGGTTCAGAAAGAAAATAAGTTGTAGTCTATTTTATTCCACAGAGTCCCATTTATGTCCATACCAAAAATCGTTCACATCGGTCAAATGATTAAGGCGTGAAAGCGTAACAGTCATATAGTTATTTTCTCATTTATAACATATTAAGGGATTTAAAAAATACTTATGTACACGCGTTAGAAGTTATACTTCATACATAAATATATATTTTCTTAAATAATATAATAATATATTATAAAATAATAGTTTAATAACTTCATGGTGTCGGTTTTTCATGACAGTGTGCGCGCGCATCGTAATACCTTCAATTATTACTGTCACTATTCTACATTCTTAAAATTTAAACCAAACTTTTTCTGAATAACTTTTTGGTGTCGGTATGCGCGCGCATCGTAAAAAATCACTCTCATCATTTTTCCCTAACGCGCCAAAAGAAGTATAACTTCAAAAAAAAACTTTTAATATAATTCATATATTGTGTATATATATATATATCATATAAAACCAAGGAGTTTAAAAATAAATTTCTGAACGCACGCATAAATATTTGACAACTAACAAATATGTCACTCCCTTTTCATTACTGATTATTCTACATTTTAAAATGTAAAATGCGCAATTGTTCGAATATTGTGGATATATGTTGTCGATTCAAAACCTTTATTTAAATACGTTCATTAATATGAGGGGACCATTAACCGTATTGGCGGGATAAACATAAAATGTTTGACGTACGTGACGCGTACGCCAAAATAGCCCGCAGATAGCAGATTTTTTCCGACTTACTTGACAATTATCGTTATATTTTGGACAATTCACACACTATCTTTAAAAAGTATAGCCTATGTGTTATTCTGATGTATAAGCTATATTATTGTAAACTTTTATTACAATCCATTCGGTAGTTTTTGCGTGAAAGAGCAACAAATATCCAGACATCCAGACATCCAGACATCCATACATTATTACAAACTTTCGCGTTTATAATATTAGTAAGATTTTAATTAGTGTTGGGTTCTGTAGGTGTGATGTATTGGAATGTATATGTGTTGTGTAATGTGTGTGAGTGTAACTGTAAATAATATAAATATACATGAAATTAAATGTTTATAATAAATAAATATATTTTATAAATAAATAAAATATAAGGTACGCCACAGGTATATTTATTTATTATTTAATTTGACTGCCTGCCGCGCAATCTAGAGGCCCCGGGTTTGATTCCTGGGTCGGACAAAGTGTCATTTTGTTTTCCACTTGGAATTTCTCAGTAGCAATACGAAGTCTGGAAAGGTTTCCGAGAATCGGCAATAGGCTCGCTCTTTATCACGTGGAATTGATACATACCTGGCGAAATGTGGGTGCATAATGCACCTCTGCCTACCCCTTCGGGAAATACAGGCTTGAGGTTATTTATGTATGTGTATTTTGATCTCTCTTGTTACCTCCCGGCCGCGCGCCTTAACCTCGAAGCTATTAATACTCTGGTCTCTATAAGGATTTACACCTGCCTCGATGGCCCCGCGGCGTGTATTGGGGCGGCGATCAATAGGTCTCGGCTCAAGCGTATTGTTATTGGATTTTGGCCGTTGGGAAATTATCCGTTGAAGAAAATCCTTAAACAATTAATCTTCAAAAGTACGTAGAGATGTATTTGTACACCCACATATCGCAAGCTTTTACTTTTATCATTCGTAATAGAGTATTATTCTAACTACCGAGAATTTTCTACTAAGACTATTTGCTCAATCTGAGTATCAAATTAGATTTTCTTCCTCCCACACCCGACTTCATGCTGCAAGGAAACTATGGTGTCGTGATTATTAGAATTCTCGCAATAATTGTGCCTGTCTATTAAATAACGAAGCTCTTACAAAATTACGCTGCAAAATTGAGAAAAAATATGCGTAAAATCGTTTAGTTCACGACAGTTTCATTTTATACCATTTAAAGATTATTTTTGAAGTATAAAGCGGTATTAGAATATCTAATCCACACTTGCTGGTCCTAATTATTCAATTTGGAGCGGTTATTACTCGGTTTTACGTCCAACCTTTATAATAGTTTAATTAATATGTGCAATCACATTCGAATACCTTATTCCTCTTCATATAATTCATAAATTGAGCTCCTTTACTTTGTGCTGTATATTATTTTATGTGATTAGGCAACATATGCATATCCCAACATGGTTGCAGATTTTACACCAAGCCTTTGGCTTCAGGTGTATGCGACGCCTGTTATGCCCGTAGGTAGGCCGAGATGTACAGTAGTGGTTATATTATCCCATATATGTCCCACTGCTGGGCACGGGCCTCCTCTACAACTGAGAGGGTTTAGACCTTAGTCCACCACACTGGCCTAGTGCGGGTTGGTGGACTACACACCTAAGAAATTCCTAAGTACTTTTAGGTGTGCAGGTTTCATCACGATGTTTTCCTTCACCGTTAAAGTATGTGATAATTTATTTCTGAATACACACATAATTTCTAAAAGTCAGAGGTGTGTGCCTGGGGTTTGAACCCGCAACCGTCGAGATTCTCTACGACGCGCCTAAACCTAGATGCCATCACGACTTCACAGTAGTGGTATAATTATTAAATCACTGTGCTTATTCTTCAGCGTTTTGTTTATAGTTATATAGTTGCATACGCATAATGCTTCTAACAAACACGGAAATTTTATGTATGGGCTGATAAAGGTATAGTTGATATATTTCAAAAATCTTTAGTAGTTTACCTTATTGATCCAGCGGTAAAAATGTACGACATTTTAATAATAATAAAAACACCCAACAGTCACATACATAGTTCTGAGCCCACATTAAGATCTTATATCTTAATTGTATCTAATATTCTGTCGTGGGTATCAGAAACTAGGAAAGACTTTTCGGTCTCGCAAACTTCTAGGCTCGCAACAAATACTTGTGGATCACACGAACATTTGTTTCACAAGCTGGTATCTAGCCAACTGCGCCACGGGGCTGTCGTTTGAATGATAAGTCCTGAGTTTGATTGCCAGGTTGCGATTGTATGTGTATTATATTTTCTGCGATTCAGCCATGAAATGAAGAAAAGAAGGTTGAAAAAATTCTATGATTAATTGACGGTTAATTAACATTTCAAAGCAAAAATTAAAGTGTGTCGCTGTTAGATAAATGATGCGACTAATTAATGAATTGTTCATTCTTGATAATTAACTCAGACCAATAGAATGAAGTCATAAATCAAGTGAATTATCTTCAATAGCAAATTCCTTTTTTTAAAACCGCTTTAATAAAGGCAAAGGTTTACTTTCATTAAAAAAAAAAAAAAACTCGTGTGATTTCATCGAAAATTAATTATCAAAGGACGGTCATAGTCACCACAAAGGCTGACACATAATGACTTTCGTTAAATTGCAACTATTTTCGGAATAACTCTTAAACAGCAAGAATGTTACGTAAGTGAGCTCCCTGAAAATATTACCGCTTTGTTTGAAGAGGTCTTTTAAAGTAATGGGTACCTCATCACCATAATGTCCAAAGAACCGCTCATAGCATTTGCAACAAGTTTGCTCCTTACTCCAGTGAAATTGAATGGCTCATTATATGGAGTTATTTATAAAAAATTAAAACCCTAATGAACTGTGTGTGATAGATAAGCTGAAAGGAAACCGTCTGTCGTGGAATGGTCATATTATGAGAAGGGACAAAACATATGTTGGTAGAAAAGTAATGAGTATGAAATTCGAAGGATGGACAAACAGAGGAAGGCCAAAGAAAAGATGGATGGAGTGCGTGAGAGAAGATATGAAAGAAAAAGGGGCTGATAGGGATGTTTGGAAGGATAAAACATACTGCGCCGACCCCAAATAAAATTGGGAACAGGGCAAGAGAATGATGATGAATGACTTTGACAAAACTTACCTATGTAACATGTAGATAAAGTTGAACAAGCAGTTGAGCGAGGCCATCATGAGATCAGCAAACGATAGATTCACCAAAAAGTAGTTTGTAACTGTCCGCATTCTTCTGTGAGCTGGAACAAAGAAATTTTACATTACAAATAGAAGCATTAGGCCTTCTCTACAACGGAGAATTCTGAGGTAACTATATGTTATTACATACACATACATACATAGGGTAGGCAGAAATGCATTTCAGCTCCCACATTTCGCCAGGTATGTATCAGTCCCACGTAATAGGGGGCGAGCCTATTGGCGTTTTTCGGGCACATTTCCAGACTCCGTGCTGTTACTGAGAATTTCCTAATGGAAAAACCCAACAACACTTTGCCCGACCCGGGAATCGAACCCAGGACCTGTAGATCGCACGGCACATACTAGTACCGCGAGACCACGAGGCAGTCGATATATAAGTAATTTCAAATATTTATTTTTAAAAATTTCGTCTATTAAGCAGAATTTTGATGATGATTTTCATCTCTCGCTGGTCGGCACTTTTTCTGGACTCCATTGCGCTTACCATCAGGTGCAATGGGGTCACTTTGCCGTGCCAGAATAAAAAAAATAAAAATAAAATATATATATATATATTTTATTATACTGGGCGTAACGTTGTCAACAGCTTACATCCCATTATATACATAATATATCAGTGGCGGTACTTCGTTCGTTACACGTTAATTGTGTTAAGTCTAGTTTATAATTGTTTATTGCGGAGTATTCCCATTTACTATAGACTGCCTCGTGGTCTCGCGGTACAAGAATGTGCCGTGCGATCTACAGGTCCTGGGTTCGATTCTCGGGTCGGGCAAAGTGTTATTGGGTTTTTCCATTAGGAAATTCTCAGTAGCAGCACGGAGTCTGGAAATGTGCCCCAAACACGGCAATAGGCTCGCCCCCTATTACGTGGGACTGATATATACCTGACGAAATGTGGGTGCAGAAATGCACCACTGCCTACCCTTTCGGGGAATACAGGCGTGAGTTTATGTATGTATGTATTCCCATTTATATGTCAAATTGCTTTTGTTAAATAAAGACTTAAAGCTTAAAGATTATTATTGGGAATATTGTAAGGCAAGCTGGGTTTATGGGCTTCTATGGAAGTACCACCACTGATATAATTATATATGTAGTTGTGACACTAGCTCGTTTAAATAATAAGATCTTTTTCGGTGCGATTGAATATTCGCTTCTGTCCGAAGATCAACAACTGTGTATAGGAGTAAAAACCGATATTAATCCAAAAAATCGCATTTTGATATAAGTTGGTGTACATAATAATAACTAGGCTGGCATAGCTGTGTCTACTTTCAAAATTTGGTCGAAAAATGGCCCCATAGTTGGCTAGACACCAGCTTGCGAAACGAGAGGCCGCAGGTTCGATCCCCGCACCGAAACCAAAGTTTGGGTGATCCACAAATATTTGTTTCGGGTCTGGGCGTTTGTGAGACCGAAAAGTCTCTCGTAGTTTCTGATACCCACGACACAAGACTCGTATCTTCGTGTATCGACATTTTATGGTAAAAATATTTTTTCAGCTCATCGTTTCATTTAAAAGAAAAATAGAAAATTAAGGCTATAGCTATGAATAAAAAGTCAAAGAAACTTCTTCGAAAACGTAATCAACGTTCTAATAAAAATTCGAAGAAACAGTCCAATAAACACAAATGTTTTCTAAATTAATTCAAAGCGAATATTTTAATCTCGACATTCTAAAAATTCCTATAAAACTTCAGTCTTATACATTGAAAATAATTATTTGTAACTGTTAAAAAATAAAAGTAGTGATGGCCTCGAGGTTTAGGCGCGCGGTCGAGAATCTCGGCGGTCGCGGGTTCAAACCCCAGGCACAAACCTCTAACTTATCGAAGTTATGTGTGTGTATTCACAATGAATTATCAGTTACTTTTGAAGGAAAACGTAAGGAAACTTGCACACATAAAAAGTTCTTAGGAATTACTTAGGTGTGTATTCCGCCAACCCGCACTTGGCCAGCGTCGTTGACTAAGGCCTAAAAACCCTCTCAGTTGTAAAGGCGTCCCGTGCTCAGCAGTGGGACGTATATGGGCTGACGATGATACATACATACTCATACATACTATATACATACGTATTCTCGAAAGGGATAGCGAGAGGTGCATTTCTTCACCCACCTTTCGCCAGGTATGCGTCAGTCCCACGTAATAGAAGGCGAGCCTATTGCCGTTTTTCGGGAACATTTTGAGACTCCGTGAGACTGACAAACCTGGATCGTACGACACATGTTTACCGAGACCACGAGGGAGTCTATTATACATTTTAATAATAGTGATTATTATTATTCTTAGTCTTTGAAAGGAATAGGAGCAGTATTGTAACATAAATTACTGCCTGTTGCTCGAAACATCTTATGCGAAATAAATAATGATGAGTTATTGCTTCAAAATGAAGAATTCAAAATAAATATTTTACCCAGTTTTTGACTCAATTTTCATTACTGCTCTGTTCCTATTGTACGTAGTGTGATGTATATACTATGATACATATATATACTAGAAAGCCTTTCTTGAAAATTTGACAATTCGTACGATTAGTACCTGGGATTAGCGCGTTCAACCCAACAAACAATCTCTTCAACTTTGCATATTAGATTAATCAAAGATTTGTATCAAAATAAATTCAACATGTAACACGAGAATATTTCTCTGGCTGGCTTATCTTAGTCTATTTAATAAGCTTAATTGAATTTAATAACCGTCAACATTCCTAAATGGAATAAAATACATTAAACGCATAATACCGCAGTGTATAATGCTACTTTAATTATAACATTTTAATTAAAAAACACATGGATGGTTTTGAAATTGCGTTGCTTTAATTAATGATCGCAGTGAAACATGTACAGTGTTTTTGTCGATGTGAAATATATTACGTATTAATAATTATTCCCCCCTCCCTCTAACACCTAAGCGGCTGTCTTGAAAAATCTAAAAAAAATCTTGATATTAGTCCATGTGATGCACTTTGAAGGAAAACTATAAAGGATTAGACAACTTTGTCAGTTCAGAAGTTATAGAGGCCTTACTCATCATACTTATAAAATGTACTGACTTGGAAAACTTCGTACATAATGTAGTAATGGGTGAAAGGACAAAGAAAAGATGGACGGAGTGCGTGAGAGAAGATATGAAAGAAAAAGGGGTGAATGAAGACATGACGGCTGATGGGGATGTTTGGAAGGGTAAAACATACTGCGCCGACTCCAATTGAAATTGGGAACAGGGCAAGGAAATGATAATATGGGTGACTACGGAATCCTATTCTATGCGTGGCCTGACACGCAGTTGGCCGGGTTTTTTTTTCTTACCTGTACTGTACTATTTTTAAACGTATAGCACTCTCCAAATAAATAAAATCAATACCACGATCACGTAAGTACTAAAGCTAATTTTAGAGAACAAATCAAGTTTAGGACGCTTTATAAGGTTGCTTAACTTGTTAAAAACCTTATGATTGTTAACCTTATGTTCATTTGGCTTAAAAATATAGAAAAATAATTGATTGATGTAATTAAAGATTTTTATTAATATTTAATGATATCATAAAATTAATTTTCCATTAGTATTCACAAACATTTTCTTTTCATTTAATCGCACGAGTAAGCTAGCACTTTTAAATTTATCTTGAAGAATAGTTATACTTCACAATTAAAATATCTTCATATAATAATTGTAAATTTTAGTAAAAATAATAAAGTAATATTTAATTTATATCTAAATTGAAAAGTTATGAAATGTAAAGGAGAACTAATTGATTGAGTGACTGTGAGATGGATTTTATTACTTGACAAGCGAAAAGACGAGCATTAGTAATATAATCTTGGTTGTTTTAGAAGTCAGACATTTATTTTTGTTTGCAATAACACACTCGTACATACATAACCTCACGCACGTATTCCCGGAAGCGGTAGGCAGACTCGGGGCTGCTACTGAGCATTTCCTAATTTTGTTTGCTATTAATAAGATAGCAATTCTTACTAGCATTGAGTATCTCTCTATCTATCGACTAGAACTGCAAGATTTTGGAGAAGACTTGAAATTTCTTATTTAAGCCTCACAAGCCTCCCCCAAAGTCTTCCTTTTCTATTATCAACCTTTCAATAAATAGATCGCATCTATTATTAAAACACCAACCTGCCACAATCCATATGACGATAGCATTCCCACCGATAGCAACAGCCAGCATGGCAGCGAAGAGGCACACCCAGGAGTTGTGCGCCCACATCGGCATGGTGTTGGATGAAGGGGGCACTGTCGTGGTCTTCGGCACCAACAGGGTGGCAGCTCCAAGCATGCTGCGGTTGAAGTCCATATTCCACGTGTAGACGACCTAGTAAACAAATTGTTATAATGAATCAGACGAAAAACTGTGTAAAGTAACCTGCACATTTGTTCTTAGATGTAGTCTATCTACCCACTCTATGTTAGCAGGGAAAACTAAGGCATATATTCCTCTAAGTTATACAATAGGTCCGTGTGTGAAGTAAGGGCTGATATCTGTTAGGTGAGTGAAGTCCACCAATTCGTAAAGATCCAGTGTTTTGTACTAAATTGTAACCCTTGCAAGACTCGTGCCTAAGAGTAGATATATTATGAGCCGACATAAAATGTCACATAATTATCTATAGACCCGACAACACTTATCAAGAAATAACTCAAGTTTTTACAAAAGGTTAAAAGAGGTTCGTGTGCAGTCGGATAATGTTTTTTTTTAATTCAATATCTGAACTGCTTTGTATAAAAATGTCATTACCTTTCTGTTAATATTGGACACGAATATTTCGTCATACGTCAAAGTGTTTTGGGATTTTTCCATTAGGAAATTCTCAGCCGCAACATGCAGTTTGGAATTGTGCCCAAAAACGGCAATAGTCCCGCCCTCTATTGCGTGGGCCAAAAACATAATTGGCAATATGTGGATGCAAAAATGCACTCTGTCTACCTTTCGAAGAAAACAATATATCTAAATAAATAAATAAAAATAAAAAGCCCAATGTAAACAGAGATAAAAGGTTTAACATAAATTTTAAATTCACCATGGCTCGAAAGCCCATCATTATCCTAACAAGAGCGGTTATAATTTTGGGATAAATTTACATGCTATCATTATACCTTCCCAATTAATTAAAAAAAAACAAAATATGGTATTGCGTTAGCCTTGATAATCTTTCGGCTTTAAGTGGCACGTGCGATTGATAGGTTTGCGAAATATCGGTGTAAAAATACACCTATCCTTTGAAGTTGTGGACATACATATAGGATTACTGCAGTATTTATAGTGATGGCCTTTTCGTCAAGATCAAAGGCCCTAACACCACATTGATAAATTATTATTATTATGGAAATATCGCCTAAAACAAGCAAAAGAGTTTTGTGTCCAGTCCTATCTATACTAGGCAAGTGTGATGTACTAGGTCAGGGGTCGGCAACCTTTTGTGTCAGAAGAGCCAAAAATTACAATTTACAAAATTTCAAAGTTTTTAAAGAGCCGCAAAAAAATTCTTGTCAGCAATTAATAGTACCTACTTGAATATTTTTTTATTTTTATACTGGCACGGCAAAGTGACTCCACTGTACCTGATGGTAAGCACAGTGGAGTCCAAGAAAATAATACCGACCAGCGAGAAACGATATGGTCACCCGCTGGTCGACACAATCATGCCGGCCTGCACAAATGCTTCTTCACGCTCCGCTTAAAGGATCCAGGATCATAGGAAGGAGGGAACACGTGAGCCGGCAAACAATTCCACAGCTTCATGGTGCGGCAAAAGTAAGAGTTGGCGAATTTTTAGTTCGAGCCGCGGTTGTTGTGACCACAAATTAATACAAAATAAAAAACTAATCTTTAACTAATTCATAGGAAAAATATATATTTATTCATATATATAAGTAGTGTATTTCCACATCAATTTAGATAATCACTTTTTATTTAAGTAAAAACTTAAAACAATTAAACATTTACTTACAACACTAACTTGTACATCAATAACAAACAATTGAGAAAACACATTCAATAGGAGCGATGGCTTTTGCGTTGGTTATTCAAGTAGAAAATTTTAACTTTAATAAACAATGTAACTTGTATTTAAAAATAAAAACAATAATATACATTTCAGCAAACAAATGCAATGGGAGCGTTGGCTTAGCATGGTTTTAGAAAGTTTAGATTTTGGCTCATAATTTGTTGTTTTAAGTTTCAAACATGACTCTAAATTGTCATTTATTAGTTGGCTTCTTACTTTACTTTTAATTATACTCATGCAAGAGATAGTCAGCACTCCAGATGTCAACTTCTTCACCTCACTGTAGCAATCTGGAAGACTATTCCATGCATTAAATATAAGTGCCTCAATTCGCGGCATTTCTTTTAAAGTTGTCCACTTTTGTTGCGTTACGTACACACATTTCTGGACCTCCAACTCTTCCACTTGATATTCAACTCTATAAATTTTCCACTCCACAAAGCTTTACTTTTTTGAATCGATCAATTGCATTTCTAGAGATCCAGTATCAGCTCCGAATGGCTCAATGTGGATTTCGTTACTATTTGTTTTAAGAGGATTTACTATCACATTATCGTTAGAGTGGTTTTGAATTGCTGAAATCTCTCAGCAAATTCATCTTTATTTATTTTTTATAACTGTGCTGAAGTAATTCATGTCAGTAGTTGCACTGGTTTTATTGCGATATAGCTTAAAAAATTGAAACGAAGTAATTTATCGCCCTGAATATCTTCTGCAAAAATAATAATTTTTTCTTCGAAACAAACCAATTCTTCTACCAAAACATAGGCTGGGTTTCCCTTCCCTTGCAGTTTTACAAGTATCAGCGCATTTAATTTCTCCGTGATATCCACCATAAAGTAAAATTTTTGCAACCATTTGCCTTCTCTAACTCACGGTGATTAATGCCTTTTTCATTGTATTTATTTCATTCAAACACAAAGAAAAACGTTTCAACACCTTACCTTTGGAAAGCCATCGCACTTTATTGTGATGAAGGAGGTCGGAATACTGAGTCTCCATTTCGTTTAAAAATTCTTTAAACTGACGTTGGTAGAGTGTTTTTAACAAGATGCTGTAACAATCTAGATTACCAAATTCATGATCTCAACTATTTCGGCCGGAAACGTTTGGGCACAAAACGCTTCTTCGTGTATTATGCAGTGAAACGTAAGAATTTCGTGGTTAATTTTGTTCTGAAATTCGTTGTTGTCCCTTTATTTTTTCCTGTCACAGCCAAAGCACTGGTGAAGACGCCAAACTTTCCTTCGTCGAATGCGAATTAAAACCTACATAGAAACATCCAATGACGGCATCATTCGAAACTTCCGACGGACTGACGACATGACGACACGTGTCACGGAGAAGGGGTACGGTGAAGAACGAGTATAAGAGTCTAAGAGATAGAAATGGTGCCTAATCCTCGTTAAGCGATTCAGAACGATTTTTCAATGATTTAAATATAAAGTAAATAATATTTTCGCATGGAACTAAAGAGCCGCAGCTTCACATCCAAAGAGCCGCATGTGGCTCGCGAGCCGCAGGTTGCCGACCCCTGTACTAGGTTCATCTTTTAACATCAAAAGAAAACTTTGTATTTACAATCGAATTTATGGTTATGTTATGAAATTAATTGCGTTATTTGAATAGATACTTTTGGAGGACTTCAAGTACTCTTTAGAGTAAAGTCAACGGGAGCACAGGTAACATATGTTTGTATACACGGTATCACGGTACATATAACAAAATAACGTTTTTTTAAAAATTTTGTCTCTGCTTGTTCCGGCTAATCTCTGAAACAGGTGGACCGATTTTAACGGGACTTTTATTGGCAGGTAGCTGATGTAATATGAAATAACTTAGGCTAAAAAAAATATAATAATTAAGAATCCACTGTTAGGCGGAACGATGTTCGCGGGGTCAGCTAGTTTTTAATAAAAGAGTCTTAAAGCATTTGAACGAACTGAACTTTCATCTAGCTGTTATAGCCGGAATATTAGTTTGTCATTTGAAAAATTATATATATATTTACATATAATACACCAACAACAAACAAATAATCGTGAAGTTAAGAATAAATTCATTAAACCCAAGCTCACGTGCCTCCAACTTATTCTATTAGTTTACATTAAAGTACTAAGTTATTGGCAGAGTTAATTAAGGTCAACAAATTCAAGTTACAAGCAATATTCACGTGTTTCCACAAATATTTGTTTTGTACCTAAATTTGTGAGACATAAAAAACTCATTGTTTCTAATACTTATGAAACAAGACTTAACAAGCGTCAAATGTATGAGCAAATTGGTTGTGTTTATTATTTCATTATAGAAGCGGCTAAATTAAAAGTCAGACGTACCAAAGCGTACATTTACTTTATTTAATTTAAGTCACTATGTTCTTAAACGGTTTCAATGTCTACAGTCTAGACAAACTTTAAACTCCAGTCTATAAATATTTGAAGAAATTGGATCGGATGAAGAGAAAACGTGAGTTACTTTTACTTTGATTAATGAATTCGAGGTCTTTACGTGAAAGATTTTACACACGCCTTCTTATTCGCGATATAAAATCCCCAAAGCTACTTACGGGCGAGAAGCGATGGGCGATGTAAGCAAAGATTTGAAGGCTGAGGATAAGCAAATGAATTGAAATGGAGGGAACAAAGAAAAGGGAAGTAGGCTTCAAACGATAGCCTAGTACAAGTTGATAGCGTTTACGTAAAGAAAACAGTGTCATAGATATTTTTATTCGAACTTGAAATGAGTGATTATTAACTACAAATAAATTATTCCGTAAAAAATACGAAAACATCATCATCATCATGTTCATCAGCCCAAATACGTCCCACTGCTGGGCACGGGCCTCCTCTACAACTGAGAGAGTTTAGGCCTTAGTCCACCGCGCTGGCCTAGTGCGGGTTGGCGGACTACACACCTAAGAAACTCCTAAGAACTTTTAGGTGTGCAGGTTTTATCACGATGTTTTCCTTAACGTAAAGCAAGTGATAATTCATTGTGAATACACACATAGCTTCGAAAAGTCAGAGGTGTGCCTGGGGTTTGAACCTGCGACTGTCGAAATTCTCGACCGCGCGCCTAAACCTCGAGGCCATCACTGCAAAACGAAAACATCATCAACCGTTTATCTTAAAACATGACGAATATTTCCAGTCTTACAAAACGCGTTAAAAAGGCAGAACCATTTCTTATCACGCGACAACAGCCTTAAAATTCCAGAACATCCTGGGGGAGCTTAAAATTTGCTCCGAGCTAGCTGTTGATAACATTCATCAGGCGGTATGATTAAGGGCTGTTAATATTTTGCAACAAGCCCGCCTATTACGAGAGATTTGGGTGAGAGATATTCTACATAATTCTGATGATCGTAATTCTGCAAACATTCATCCTTTCAATGTGGCCAAACCATTTTAGAAACGAAACCAAACCCTGTAAATTTTGGTCACTACATCGACTTTCAATCCACATTTTTCCCTTATCACACTATTCCTCACTGCATCTAACGATTTCACCCCGCACATGCTTCTCAGCGCTTTCATCTCTACTGCATTAATTTTACTTTCATGCTTAGGTATTCTACCATACTCATACATAGATTTATGGTACTACTTACTTAACCATTCGGGAGAAAAGATGTGAAGTAGTTTTGGCTGTGTATTGTAGCGGCTCTAATCTAATAGATTGATGGTTCGATGAGGAGGTTGAGACATTATTTATTTATTTATTTAACACTTTATTGTACACTAAACATAAAAAAAACATACATTGAAAGGTGCAAATGGCGGCCTTATCGCACATGGCGAGCTTTTCAAGGCAACCATAGGATGGATAAACTGAAGGGATTTCATTTGGAGGGCAGTGTACAAAAAGAAAAAGAAAGAAGAATATATATATACATTATATCTGCTGTGGTGGGTTTTAATGCTAGGAAGACAAATATGATGTTTTTAAATTATGTGGATTCTTATGTCTGATCCGACTTTGGAGTGTCATAAAAAAGGAGCTCAAAATATATCTACCGATGGATTTATCTATATACATACACTAACGCCTATATTTTTTTCCTATGACGTGTCTTAAGGCTAACTTTATAACAGCCTATCGTTTTTAGAGCACATTTGCAGATTCAGAGCTGCTGGGAATTTCATAATGAAAAGACTCAATAACACATCTCATTGTTGTTGAAAGTCTTTAATCACTCAAGTCACAAAACTTATATATTGTTGTAAAATTTATCAAAAGTCAAACATTGCCTGAAAGTTGGGCTCGAACCACTGAAACTGTATTGAAATAATTAATGTATAATACGTGACACAGACGACAAATGAACATCATACTGAAGCTGCTGTGTTATTTCTGTATTGTTCATTAAAACTTTTGCTCCATATTGTGAAGTGTGAACAGAGTTGGTTGAAGTGCATACGAGTCGCAACCGTTCTCATATTGTTTTTATTTTATTAAAATTGAAGTTTATATTGTACTCGTAATACGAGAGCAAAGACACGTAAACTCAGAATTTTCAGCGCCTGTATTCAGTAGAGCAATTTAATCGAATGCCTATGTAAAATTTATTTGCTGTAGACTAATCTAAGTGTTTTTAAGTCAACTAAATTATCAATGTCCATTATTCTCTTGCACTGTTCTTAATTCTATTTGGGGTCGGCGCAGTACGTCTTCTCCTTCCAAACATGCCTATCAGCCGTTGGCCTTCCTTTACCTTTCCATCCTTCAAATTTCATGCTCACTGAATCAGTAATGTCATTTTGTATATTACTAGATTTACTTTTTATTTGGTGTACACTAACTTCAAGTGTTTTTGATTCATTTGAGTTTGTAATGTTGTTTCGATTTTAACTTACACTGGAGTTAGGGGGATCGAATAAGGTTAACAGCTATGTTTTTTTTATTATTTAAATTGGTATTCTAATGCAGCTGGTAATGTCATTGGCGTATTAAATCCATGCCTTCCCCTTTTTCCATCCTAAGTGTACAAAGCAGTCCTCCGTCTAAGTTTATCTCTCTCATTGATGAGTTAGTTGATGGGTGGAAATGGTTCTCACCCTCATTTATATTTTCATTCATCACCGATCAAATGAAATGATCTTCAAGAAGACGCAAGAGAATTTCCTTACTTATTAAAATTTATTTCATCATCATAATTTCATTATTAACAAATAAAAAATAAACTCTTCTAAAACAAAAGGAGAGTTAAACATCAGCTATAACTTTTAGTAACTAACTCCATCAAAATCTCTTGTTGATGTTTTCAATAAATCTTCAAAAGGAAAACAAACAATGCTACGAAATAAAGTGAATTATAAATTCGCGTCATTGAAAAGAAAACTTACAAATGATGTACCAAAAGAATAAGAAACAAAACAAATACTTATACAAAGAATACAAAGAAATCCTCAGTCTCTCATTGATTTATTAAGAAGTAAGACGTAATTTAAGCCACTGTAGGATGGCAGTGCATACTATGGACAAACTGCCTTTATTCGCAACATCACTAGCATAAATAATTTTGTCATTCAATGTTACTAAAGTAGTATGTCGGGGCCAAGCAAAGTGGAGATCCATAGTCTCTGCCTAAGCCTATGGGACACAGGCTTGAATAAATGTATGTATGTACCCATATGTTAATCACAAAAAGTAGCCTTATTGTTCCTACTATTTTTTAATAAATATTCAATATTTTCTTTACTCTAGTGGTATTCAGAACATAAATAAGATAAATTTAAAAATTGCCTTACTTATCTATCTAGAACCATTTCGCGCCAGTCACAGATTTTTCTAAATATAATTTCTTTTCTATAATATTTTAAAACATAATTATGACTGCCTCGTGGTATCGCGATACAACTATGTGCCGTGCGATCTAGAGGTCCTGGGTTCGATTCCCGGGTTATTGGGTTTTTCCATTAGGAAATTCTCGGTAACAGCACGGAGTCTGGAAATGTGCCTGAAAAACGGCAATAGGCTCGCCCCCTATTACGTGGGACTGATACATACTTGGCGAAATGAGGGTGGAGAAATGCACCTCTGCCTACCCCTTCGGGGAATACAGGCGTGAGTTTATGTATGTATGTATGTGCATAATTATTACATTTTATTTTTATTATTACTTTAGTTTTATTTAGAATACAGAACCGAAATAAATAATTGATGAAATTTGCTCCGCTTTTTATTTGGGATAGTTAGAAGAAGAATATTAGAAGAAACTGACAAACTTCAGGAACTTATTCTGTGAGCAGTCAGGATGTACATACATCGAGATAACATTCTTTCACCCCCTTTTTTTTTTACTTATGAAATTGTTCACTAATAAATCCTAATACAAATAGCTGTATAGGATAAAGTGTATCTTAAAGTATATAGGATTCATTGTAACATTTTTTTTCCGGTATCTTAAAGTAACACATACTTAGTAGATAAATAGGGTCAAAAAGTCAGAACTGTGATCTTTGCTTCCACTTCGGTTCCCAGCGTTACAGCAGCGTGACACGTAGTTAAATCCTAGTTCATAAACCAAATTTGTGCGGCTTTTGTGGCACTAACTGCACAATTTTTGTTGGGAAAATTTTTCTAAACGTGTCGACGAAATACAAAAGAAGATCCATTTAAATTTCTTTAGTTTTTTACGTGTTTTCCTTTTTAATTAAAGAAGAAACTTTAAATTGAAACATAGCAATAAAAAATGACAAAAAAGTTGAAAAAATATATAAAAAGTGTTAAATAATATTCAACAAAAAATATATAAAAATTGTTGAATACTTATTCAACAAGAAATATATATTATGAGGTATCCACATAGTCCATTATTCTTATTTATAAATTACTATGTAACACTTTTCAATACCTATCAGACGGAATATAAAGTACGAGGTCATCACGACCTTTGGAGTACTGTGCTAGAGTATAAATAAAACAAACAACATGAAACAATACACTGCATTCATTTAAATACCACGCAAATTATCTGCGTCACGTGAACATATAGACATTGTTGGATGAACACGTCACAAACATGAACTAGGTACACGGAAAGCCGACAAAGTTGTGTCTATTTAATACAGCACAATATATGTAGGGCACAGTGCAAATAGTTGTGCAAACCAGACCCGCGCAATCCCTCGGGAGAGCGTAACAGAAATAAATATAAACTTAGAAGATGCTACAGCATGCAACGGATTGTACCGATGTTATGGTTTTTATTAATAATTATTTGGTAGACTAGTTGATAAATAAGGAATGTCAAGATATGGTTTAAATAATGAAGGCAGCGCACAAACAGTTAGAAAACGAATCACGTCCTCCGCAACCTTAAACTAGGCGAAGTACATCTAAGACTTGCTTGCTTTTGGCTTTCCCTGTTAAACAGTTTTCAAGTAACCTTATTTATAACTCAATAGCATTACGCAATCTAGCGCTAAGCGAGCCTTGGACTGAGGCCTGACCCATCTCAATGGTAAACAAGGCCTATGTCTAATACTAGGACGTACATTGGCTACTCTAGATACATATTATAAATGCTGTTAAAAACAGTTATGGTTGAATCAGCTTCTGTATTTACTGACTGTTTACATTGGCATTAAATTGAACCATGAGCTTTAGTTCACTAAGCTTAAACCGATCCTATGGGCTAATGGACCCATCGAAAAAATATGATGAAAATTAAGTGCCATGAACACCCTTGGTCCAACTGCATAAAGTCTATAAATTATCTGCATGAAATGTTTACTCGATAGACTGCTAAATATGATAATAAATGTATATGACAAGTCGCATGTGACTAAATCCAACCAGTCATAGAATAAATCCTACCAATCAAGTTACAAATTCTTCGACATGTATATTTTATTCTGCCAAACATTTTTACATACTAACTCACATGACATTATAGTGCATTTGAGACACCGAAAAGGTAGACTAAAGTGTATTTTATATTTATATATTTTTTTGCTTACTACCCTCTTAGTTGTAGAGGAGGCTCGTGCCCAGCACTGAGACGTATATTGGCTGATGACAATGATATGATGATGATGCTTACTAACATTATTATTCAAAAATTAGTGATTAAAGTTTTACGAAAAGTTACAAGAATTATGAAGTATTATCCAACGTAACAGAGACGCGACGGTTAATGGCATTGAAATTACTTTTGTTCAACTAACTTACTACACATTTAAAAAAAAAGATAATCAATCACCATCCATTCAACCAATGAGATAAAAAGTTTAGGCAGTAAATAAGTAATACCTTCGAGAAAAAATATTTATAGTTGAAACAAAAAGGCAGAAGATGCCAAACAAAAATACATTTTGAATCTGAAAAGACGTTTACATTAACACACGATTCGCAAATTTTTAAGTTTCACGTAATATGAGATGAACCTAATGCCGCTGTACCTGGTGTAGTTCCAGAATTTGTGCTGCACGAGAATGTCTGATGATCGTCGGTCTACCTTGTGGGTGTGTACTTTGGAAATCTTTTGGGGTGGCCTAGGCCTGAACATAGTCCAGCAGTGTACGTTTTTCGGCTGATGATGATGATGATTATGATGATGAGATTCTCTGATGATTTAAACCTAAAGAGACTTTCCCCTGCATGCCGATGTAAGATTAACAATAAATAAAAATAAAATTGTAACAATTTGGCTGGATTTCCTTCTTTTTAGGCTTATTTCAATGAAACAAAAACTAACATAAATGATGTTTTTCTCGATAATTCTCGCCAGAATGAAAAACAAACACAAAAAAACAATAGGGTTGTCAACATATGTACATACATAATAATACACTATGAGACAAAACAAATCATCAGCGTGAAAGCTATTAAAGCAGAAACATTAATAACACAAAGTGGTCGGTGATGTGAAGAAACAGAGGAAGCACAATTTATCGTAAACACTGAAGCAAATACGTATATAAATATCAGATTTACACGCTCTACTTATGCTCAGTATGGCAACTTGCCGAATACGCAACGAATTTTAACAATGCTAATATGATAAAGGTATCAGCTGGGATGTAAACGGGGAGGTAAGGATTGATAAAATGTCTTTATCCAACAATAACTTTCAGAAATGTACAGAGTATACGATACGAAAGGAGAAATGAAATAGATTATATCATAATAAAAGGGAACGCGTGTGACAAATGTATGCGAAGCGAGATACGGGAATCTTGTCTCTATTATTATTTATGGAAGCAATCTGTTCATCCAATTTATTCGTAAACTAGAGTATTATGTGCTTTACTTCGATATAATATTAGGTGTACGGTTATACAAATAATAAATACACCGATCATCCATAAACGTGCGTACTTAATTAATGTGAGGGACAGCCTCGACGACAAGGAATTTAATCAGATTTCCATGTTAAAAATCCAACAATGGAAAAAACGGATTGGAACCTGTATACTGATTAAAATAAAGTAAAAAAATCTACATTCAACAGCCCATATACAACCAACTGCTGGGCTCGAGTCTCCTGTACAACTGAAATGGTATCGGTCTTAGTTTCCCAAGCTGGCGTAGTGCGGGTTGGCGGACTACATACTCGTATATATTAAAATGAAATATAAAAGTCATAAAATTACCCTGAGAAGAAAGAAATAAATTGAAATAAAAGGATTAAAACCACTATAATATGACATAAGTTGATTACAACCTCAAAGGAGAGTGAAAAGCAAAATAATAAAATTAACTTACGGCTGGCAGTTTGCTTTTTTTTAAAACCTCGAGCAAAGTTCGAGTGTCTAACTATATATTAGGGTATTCAAATATTTATTAACAGTTGAAATACTGGGCTATCAGTTAAAACAAAGGGTCCTTTTCCATATATTTTTTCAAGGTTCTTTTACATTTGAATTTATTTTGTAACAGCACTTTCTAGTAATTATATTGCTGCCTTCAATTTGTTCATCTTTAAAAATGTTGCATTTTTTCGTGTCGAAAAGAAAGAAGACTTTTAAATAAATTAAATTACTAGGTATTGCGGACACAAAACTACGACAAAGCAAAATGCACTAGCAAATTAGAAAGAGAATTTAAAATGGAGAATTCTTTTTGCTGATCTCTGTTATTCCAGGTCCAGAGTTTTAAATTTGTTGTACAAATGTCGGAAAAGCAAATTCTAGTATCGGCTTTTCATGTCGAGCAAATGCAAACTTTCGTTGCGATGCCTATCAGAAACAATGAACAAAAGTTATTTATTTCTGATTGAACGTGTACGAGTTACAAAGTCGAAGTTATGTGAAAGTTTATGCTGAAGTTAAATGTACCAATTGACTAAAGTGATGAAGTACAGTTTATTTGCACTCTAGAAAGAGCTACGGTTACTTTAACGACGAGTATCTGCTAAAATGTAAATTTGTAAGTAGAAATAGCGCATCAAAGTTTTTGAAATTAGTTCGTAAATTGTCCAAATAAAATTAGATGTTAGATTAGCTTCTAGCACCTTAAGAGCTCAGCGTATGATTGAGAGTCTTTAGGTTTGATTCCCCCAGTTGATGAAAGTGTTACTTTCGTTTTTGTATTAAATTATTCATGTCAACAGAACGGTTTTTTGTAATAAGCCCTTAATACAAAAATGGGCTATTTGTCTCTCTCGTGCGACTCATTTCACAGCCAACGAATCGTGGGTTGAAAATTACCCATCTGAAATTGCACCATCGCCAAAGAACTGCAGATCGAAATGTCGGCACTAGATACGAGCTAGCAACTTGCTACGTTTTATCAGATGCGGTAAGTCCAGCTGAAGCCGAAACACATTCAAATTTACACGATCTACCTTCGGCTCTTCCGCCGGAGCGTAATAACGAACTCGAAATACCAAAACGGTCCAACCCGAGTCTAAACCAAAAAATCTTAATAATTTTCTGAAGCTGCTAGTGCTTTTGCCAAGTCCAGGTAGGTGTTCTTAGTAAGAAAAGTACATGTACATTAATTGATTTCTTTATCAAGTATGGACCATGCATTATTGATAAGGAAATAAATTAAAATAAGATAATTTCGGAATGTATGCTTTTTCTAAGGTCTCTATGCTACAGTAACTATTAAGCTATCTTTTCGCCTCTACTGTGGTTATTTGGAGACACTAATATCATCATACATTCATTGCTTTTTCTCACATTTTCATTACGCCAATATCCTTGAAAGTTAACAAGTCTTACAAAGCAAAGGAGACGAAGATTAAACCGGGACGGGAACTTTAATAACCCGTGGTAGTAAGAACGTTGTTGTAAGTCTTTGTAAGGATTCTAGTTAAGCACATATTTACTTGGAAGATGAAAAGGGTCCCTTTCATAGAAAAAAAAAACAAAAGTATATCTTAGCAGTTGTGAAAAGTGGGATCACTCATGGATTTAGGAAATAAAGAATTCAAACGAAACTGGGTCACGAGGAAACCAAACGACTATATCACAGAAAAAATATGAATTTATTCGCGCTCCCACAAAATTGTGAGCAATGAGATTCTCTTTATGGAGTGGCTCGTATATGACATACATATATACGTCCCACTGCTGGGCACGGGCCTCCACTACAACTGAGAGGGCTTAGTGCGGCTTAGCGAACAAGGAGAAAATAACATTGACTTATTCATAAACAGTAGTTTATTTATCGTGTTTCCGAGACAATTTTGTATTTTAGGAAAAAAATGATGATGTCTATTAAATGTTTCCAAAAATTCGCTTAGAAATAAATATATTTTATTATCCTTTCTTTTTTCCCTTTTTGATGGACTGACATTTACGCTACAGTTAATTAAGTAAGGGTTTTTTAATAGTGTCATTACAACTTGGTTAGTCTTTTTATCATTTTCCGAAAGTACGAAATAAACAAGTTTAATATTAGAAATGCCATAAACATCTATGTTATGTCAAGATTTTACTTTGGGGGCGAAAAAAAATCCGATTATATTTGGCTCTTTTATAAATATCAACAGCCAAATGTAACCCACGTTTTCATAATATCTTATTTCATTTCGTCCCACTTACAACACAAAAGAGCGTACGATAAACATGAACCCTACTTTTATTAATTCTTTTTAAATCGAAAATACCAAAAATAAATGTTATTTATCAACATTTTGACGCTTGGCATTAGAAGAAAAATGTTCAGTAAAATTGTTCTTTCATCAATTTTTACATATTCCCCGATATAGGCACAGGAGTATTTCTGCACCTACATTACGCCAATTGTATTTTCGTCCCACGTAATAGGGGGCGAGCCTAATGCATATTTCAGACTGTGTGCTGCTACTGAGAATTTCCTAATGGAAGAACCCAATAACACTGCCCAATCCGGGAATCGAACACATACTTGTACCGCGAGACCACAAAGCAGTTTAAATATTTTTAATATTTGTCGAAAATGTACATTTTTACAGTGAAAATATCAAAGCTCTGATCCTTAAATGTCACGTGATATACATAAACCGCACCACTTGTGTTAGTGGTTTGAAAATGTATGCACTTTATGAACTCGCTAATAGACTTCTGCCACAAATTTATGTACGTTGACAGCGAAGAGTTCAACTATGTTGCAATAGTATATTAACACCTAGGGAGGAAAGTAGGACATCCGCTCCCGTGGTGTGTATACATTTTTTTATCATACCAGGATCGAAAGTTCGATTAAGATTTAAATTTTTGTCCGACTTGTTTAGTGCAGCGGGACGAAAGTTGTCACTTTCCGCCCGGTGTGCAAAAAAAATATATAATTAGTGCGCATGCTTCAAATTTTTATGGCCGTGTAACTAAGCAACAAGCCGGTTGTTAATAACAACTCGTAAACAAAATAATAATAAAAAAGTGTCCAGCTGTCAGCTGTAAATAACAGTTCAAAAACCTTCCAGAATGGCGCTGGTGTAGACAAAAGACATGGTATGAATTTAATATTATTGTCGACTAAAGTAGTTTATTGAAAATGTCAACTACTTGCGTAGTACAAAATAATGTAGTTTATATAACCTTATGGAGTAATTATGAGAAAACGCGTGTTGCTAGAGTGATAAAATCATCAATCATCCTGAACTGTAAATAGTACGTTTATTGATTTCCGCTTCCTTTAAAATTTATGATGATGATGCTAATGTGGCGCCCCCTATTTTCATACATTTTGACGGACACTTTTGCATGTACTAGATGACACTCCTTACCTTTACCCTCCATAATTGTAATCAAAACATCAGTGACGTTTCGCTAATATGGCGACAGCGATTTAACTGTCAACAGTCAGCACCATTAGATTTTATCAAAATACTCGACAATTCGAATTTTGCGGATATATGTTGTCGACTCGAAATCTTTATTTTATTATTCAGGTATGGTTTCGATCGAGTCTACCGTAGCCCTCACGAAATTATTTATAATATACTATTATGACATGTAGTGCCATTTAAACAGTACGCATGCGCACGAAATTGAGAGCTTGCGCACTACTTATTTCACTCTTTTGATCGGGAGGAAATGTGGCACTTTCGTCCCCGAAATCAGGGTCGAAAAACGAACTTTCGATCAAGGTATGATAAAAAATATTATTTTAAAATTTAATCCAATCTGATTAAAACAATGATGACCAAATCGATCTAAATAGTTGCAAATAGAATAATTGATGCTAATAGTTGTAGAAATTGCCTGAATAAAATAATTGGACGATCTTTAAACACCGGGGTAGACACATATCTATAACTGAAAACCACATTAATACAGAATCAGTCGATTCGTTTAAAAGATGTGACATCTCAGATAGATAGTACATATTATGTAGATACTTAACACCAAGGAACTAAAAAGATAGATTTTACCGATAACTAATTTGAAGCCTGCGTCAGTAAATAAAAATTCCTTTAAATATTTTAACATGTAGGTACACGAAGCCTAAAATCAGGATAAACATGAAATAAATAAGGCACATTTATGTATACTCATAAGCATGTAAAGTAGGTAGGTACTTGATACAGAGTTTATTCACCCATATTTGTTGACATTAGGTCCGTTTCGCGAGCTTTCCTAGGCCCTTGGGAATGCTATTATTCTTGAGTTAGCCTCGGATATGTTCGCAATAAAACATTTTAGCTCTCTTGCATGGGTAGCTTACTTAATATTCTGTGAAAATCTTTACCTAAAGAGCTTGCTACGATGTTGCCTATTTTTTGTTGTATATTTTACCTCGCAACTACGCCTGCGTGAATTTCAAAATCTGTTCCAGAGAGAAACGTATAACGTAGGTATACATAGCATAATTGAAAACGGATTCAAATATAAGGTCTCTTATGTGTTTTTGTTAATTTTCAGTGCATGTTTAATATAAAAACATAATATATAAATTTTGTGAGAAATCGCTTCATAGCAATCGGGTCACATATTTTGTCGGTTTTTCTTTTATTACATATAACAAAAAATAGTTTTCAATGGATATAGTACACTATTGAAACACTTAAGACAGCGCGATGGGTCCCTCTCTGACGGTGTTTTTGCTATGGCTCAAACTAAGCCCGCTATTCAGTCAACCTGCATAAACTTTGATAGACTTTCAATAGTCGTATTAAGCTTGAGATTCGTTTCTACTAAAAGAAATATATAAAAAGCGATTTAAGCATTAATATGCATTATAGCATACTTAAAATTATAAATGCGAAAGTAACTCAGTCTATCTATAGGTCATTTACGCTTTAAAGCCTATACCGCTGAACCGATTTGATTGATTTTTGGTACGGAGATGGGTAGGGCCTTCGGAAAGGACACAGGGGACATACTTTTAATCCTCTAAAAATGCAAGGTTCTTCAGGAATAAGCATGGAATTCAAAATTGCACTCGGGCTGAGCCGGGCCCTACAGTTAGCTGTATGTATGTATGTATGTATATCCATATCTATTTCTTCCAATTTTGTGAGCCACTTTATATTTAAAAGTTGTCATTAAAATCTTGAGACAAAAAAAACCTTTTATATTGTCGGCCACTTCTCGAAAATGTTATGATCCGTTAAAGTATGTAGTTAAAGTGCTTTTTTAATAATAGACTCGAAGGTTGTGTGAATATTTGTTGAACTACAATGAGCAAACTAAAATCTATTAAAAGTGGCCCATTCGGTTTTGCTGTATATAAATAGATCTTTATGAGTAGTCAGATCTTATCAACCCTTATCTTTCTTATTCTCTTAATTTATAATGTGATATCATATCAGTGGCTACAAAAAATGTATCTTATGTAGTCAGAACTATCGACTGTTGGGTATGTGTGTGTGTCAGTCGGTTAAGGTCCCACGACGTCGTTGGATGCAGACCAACAAATAAAGAATTAAATTTAACAAGACTAATATTATCTGCAATATTTTGGCGCGGCAACGTCACAAAATCTACGGGACTACATGGTATAATTATTTACCTACATAAAAGGGCGGAATCTCCCGCGGTGTAGACAGCGGAAGGAAAATCTTGACATCTTAAATCGTTTTTTTTTTTTGCGAATCTTTCAGACGGATTTTTGCTTAAATCTTGTACATTGTTAGACGTTGCCGTCAGGAACATGTTTCAACATTCGTGATGTCGGGAACAACCTCAATAAACTTTACAAGTAAAATGTTATTGCCCAAACATTCGAAAATAAAAATATAAATCTTTGCAACCAATTGCTGATAACTTGCATACCACAATTTACATAATTGTAGAAAATACTCAAGTGGACTGCTATAGGAGAGGGACAACAAGACCGGAATGATACTATAATCTCACAGAAAATCATGTGACACAATAATTTTTCGTTTACTTTAGAGAATAAGGTTTAATTTTCCGGTAGAAGAATAGACGTGTCTACCTGGATAGAGTGGAAGCCTGCTACAATGATACAATCTGGTGTGTCACATTCCTGGATCAGCCTGTCCTGTGTCTGTCTGGTAAATGGCGACCATATTTATTTATAGCACTTGGTTGTACACTTAGACACAGTAGTAAATCATAAAAGAAAAATAAGTATATACTTCTAGAAAATAGTGCAAATTATCCTTATCGCACATGGCAATCTTTTCAAGGCAACCTACGGATGGACATTCAAAAGGGATTTATTTCTTGCCAGGACCGTACCATACCAAGGTGAACATAATTATTTCTTGCCAGTTGACAGTCTATTTGGACTGTTTGGTCTGTATTGGTGTGCGCAGTGCATAGGAGTTGCAGATATATTGACTGAACGATGCTTAATATCAGGTGAAGTTTTATCATACCTATATAAATAACGTCATATGTTATATACATTAATAGAATCTTACCTCAACGTCGTCTGTTCTCGCCAGGTTCTTGAAGTCGTGGGTGGAGTAGAACTTCTGTCTTTCTAGCGTTATATTATACATAACATCCATTTTTCATTGAAGGATTGAGCAACATCGTAATTATTTAACTTATTCTGATGTCATAAAAAATTTCACTGGGGAGTTACAGTTCCTGAACATAGTTTGATTTAAGTGCAGAAGTCACTAGTCGATGAAACCAATGTGCCAAGATCTGAAACAAATTAAATACTATATTAGCACCTGACCTTAGACTATGAATAATTGTAAGACGACGTTAAAATAAATAAATTCGTACAAACATAAATATATCGAGGTAAGCCTATTAGGAGATAATCATTTTTTGAGCATTAGGAATCACAAAAGTTAGAACAAAATAAACAAACATCTGTCTGACAGCGGCGAGTGATCCTTGAGTCTTTTGTTTTACTACATTCTTTTCGAGCACTGTGCCGCGGCAGCTCCTTATAACTTTATTATAATTCCGCCCACAACAATTATTATACTGATATAACGACATGAAATCTGAAATAGGAGGAGAAACCCTAATCGACTAATAGAAACTATCATATCATCAGCTCCCTTTCGATAACTAAGAAGGCTGTAAAAGAGTACATAAGAAATTCCTTCCAGCTCTGCGCGTGTAATGACCGCACGGTTGAATAAACTTCCCAAAACAAAATATGCTTGCACGCGGACTTTAAACTCTCGTTGGCCGTCGTCCCTATTGGAGTTGGTACAAGATATTTCCATTTGAAAAGCGCCTTGAAATCTGTCCTCGATGTATGTACAACTCAATGCCCCCATTTTATTCCTATTTTATTCGCACTGTGAATGTCCTGTGTTCTTTTGCCTATTTTAAGATCATCTATCAACTCCGATCTGAATAATCCCTTGCCTTTGAAGTGCTGATTGAAGTAAATTTACTCTAATTAACACCTAGCTGAATACATGAGTATACTATATATATTGACCATTGAAATAATAAGTAGCATCAAATGCCAAGACGTTTAACGGTGGAAACTCATATATTAAATTAGCCAAGCCTAAAGCAACACTGTGTAAATCACAAACAATAATTGCCTACATGTATGAGGGGCTTAATTGCTAGATAGACTGCCAAGATTTTGGTCACGAGTTTCGACCTAAGACAAACATTTTTTATCTGTAATTTCGTATATGCGTTCATTTTGGTGTTCTAAAATTTGTCTCAATATTAGCATAAAATTGTCGCGGCAGCGCCGTAAGTTACTCAATGTTAAAGATCACAAAAATCAGTTTTTCCCGAATATCTTGTTTTTTATAGCTCCAATGATGTTAATATTTAATGTAAGCATTGTATGAGATAAAATTTGCGACAAATTTTACTTAAAAATATATTTACATAAGCCTAACCATTTTTGACATAGAAAGAACAAAGAGCCCGCGGCGCTCACATTTGTAATAATAACATGTGTGTATGAAAAAGAAATAAACACCGTAAAAAAGACAATATAAGTGAGATTTTCCAGTGTAATTTCCAAGTACAAGTAATAACAAACAATGATAACAAATTAGTCCCCCTAGGCAAATGAAACTCATCTTCCATCTAGTCTATTTCGGTGAATTTTGTACCGGCTTAGTAGAAAACGTAGCAATCAAAATGTGTAAATTCTCCAAAGAAATCTTCATATACCTAAAATAAATCATATATTGAAGCAAACCCGTAGAGTTGCCCCGAGAATATGTTGATGTAACGAAACCAGACAACGTTCATTATGTAGTATACCTAATATTGGCCGAAATTCATCGGTCCATAAACACGACTCCAACTTAGATATGCTGCGAAACTGGATCAATGCGATCAAATATTAACATACGTTCGGGAGCCTGTCGGCGTACTAAGTTCTACATCCTGAGTTTGAACTTCGATCTTAAGTAAGACTGTTTACATACAATCACGTATTTGTCCCATGGGGTATGCGGTCGTTAATATCTATGTTTATGTTAGTTTAATTCCCATGACGTCATTATCATCCTTAGCCTATAAACGTCTCACTACTGGGCACGGGCCTTCTCTACAACTTACAGGGTTTACCTTAGTCTACCACGCTGGCCTAGTACCTACAGGCTGGCAGACTACACACCTAAGATTTTTTTAAGAACTTTTTAGGTGTGCAGGTTTCATCATGATGTTTTCCTTCACCGTTAAAGTACGTGATAATTCAATATGAATAAACACATAGCTCTCACAAACATCCAGTCCGGAAACAAATACTTGTGGATCATACAAACATTTGTCTCGGTGCGGGGATCGAACCCGCGGCCTCTCGTTTCGCAAGCTGGTATCTAGCCAACTGCGCTACGGGGTTGTCAACGTCAATTTAAATTTTAGTTCAAAAAATACTTCTCTGCCTACGAATTTGGGCATGCAGGCGTAATGCAGGCGCAATATACATAAATAATTTTGAAACTACAAACAACCAAATACCCTTCAGTGACGGATAATAAAATTATTTTGTATCAAAGCAAAGAAGTCTAAAAAACCCATAAAGTTATCCACGTTTTGATTTTATAATTACGTCAAATCGTTAACCTTATTAAGCTTTAATTGCCGAATTATGAAATTACACGCAATAATTCCATAATAACCCCAGCCGTAAATAACCTCATAAACAATATATAACATAAAAAATATAAAGAACAAATATTATTAACGTACACGCGAAGTTCCAATAAAACCAAATCACGGGATAAGCAATTGCAAATCCCCAAAATAAGGTCAAAACCAATTACAAGGTAAGCTACCTTACTAATGGAATGACCTAGATCCCTGTATACACCCAGCGAGTGACGAAAGTAATGAATCTGGTTTCAGTATAGACCCCAGAGAGTAACACGATAAACAAGCTGAATACCAATATGTCTCCGGTTTGCCCTTGACTAATGACATATATTAGGGCAAGCTTTACCTTTATAAGACAAGGCCTTGGGGAGGCTTAAGGGTTCAAATTTGCGAATAATGCGTCAATTCATGGCTGGAAACCTGCCCGGTAATGGGTAATAGAGTTATAACACAGCTGGTGAACTAGGACTGTAGAAATATACATACCTATCTCTTCTAAGAGACATATAGCAATGTTCATAGGATACTGCACTTTGCTTTAGTGCTGCCAAAGGATCTATTACTATGCATTCACATCAGCAAAGTATATAATGGACATAAATGTTTAATGCATATTTGTAAAAATCTTATCACAAACTCTTATCATGATCATGACATATACGTCCCACGCTGGCCTAGTGCGGCTGGGCGGACTACACACCTAAGATTTTTTAGGTTTCCTCCAACTCTATGTAGATACTAAAATCTTACCCACCAGATTTTTTACAACCAACTTACTGCATACATTTTAGATCATGCCTGATTGTATGCCAATGGTGTCCAGGACTATTTCTACATCCCCGTGTCATCAAATTATGTCAGAGTATGAGCCTATTGTCACATCAATTGTGACTTACGAATCATATTTATTGGTTTGAAATTAATAAATTTCCAGACTCTCATATCTGAGATTTTTTAATGAGAAATGCTTAACAATTTCCCTACCTAGATATTGAATATGAAACCTCCAGATCGCCCGTCGCATTATTATGCGCCTTCAATAAAAAGTAGCTAATTAACCTACTTCCTCATATTTATATACTGTAATATAGGTAAATATAACTACAATTGGGTTTGTCTCCAAGGTCACAATTTACTCGTAGAACAAACTTGGAACAAATATACTGGGTCACGAAACACCCACGTAAAACATAGTATACCCGACAAGATTTACTTTATTACGTCATTTATTTTGTTCGCCCGAATCTAATTGCTCCAAGATTAGTACTGGATACTAAATTTAGCAGTGCTGTAATTTGTTATATTTACTTTTTCTATCTGTTTGTTTCGTCAGTTAAACGCGGCGGGATGGAAGCACAATTACTTCGCGCAGTACAAAAGAAATATGTTAAGAATTCATGTGTAAAAACAACGTATATTTTAGCTCAGTGAACGATACCATGAGTGTCCTAGCGAATATGATCAAAGGGCCTAATAAGTCATTTTCTATAAACGTTATCTCAATTCTATTATACATTTTGATGTACTATATTTGCGATTACGATTGTAGACGTTGACTTAGCTAGGCATTTGTTTGTCTGATTTTTGAGGCCTAAAGACATTCTATAAGCGAAATGATTATTGGGAATGATAAAGTTACGATATTAAAATATACATTTTTGAATTTGATGTTTCTATTAGCGACTTCGCTTGTAGAATGTCACTTTGCGGGCATTTCAATATTGTTCTATTACATAATCCACCTAAGCATTCAGAAGATCCTATATTCCACAAAGCGGTTGAATATTTTGTCAGCTCACGTGTTCTCTTATTCAATTTCGACTGGACTGCGCTGACCCATGACTTCCAGTAACCTTATAATTACAAAAAGAATCAAAGCAAAAAGCAGGCGATGTAACAAAATTTTGAGAGTTTTTGGAAGTGGTGATAACATGTAACAGACAAACTCATACATTTATACTGAACTGTTAATTATACAAAATCATTCGATATGGCGTCTAATTTGACCCCCCCCCCCCTCCACACTGCAAAGATAAAAACGGACCTGCCATGCTCTTGAAATATTGGGTCACCAAACAACACGCGCTGCAAGGGTCCACATTTTTGTGTGAAACGTATCCTGTGACACTGAAGCCTAGCACATAAAATATTTTACGAGCTTTTGTCCACAATACGCTTAGATACCGTTATATTTGTAAGAAAAATTGTCAGATACTTTAATTTCATGAAACGCACCATAGCTTAGTCGATTTAATCGTAGGGACTTTGGTAAGAATTGAATACAAACACTCCTTGCTATTTTATCGCTGTTATAGAATATATCATCATCAGTCCATATACGTCCCACTGCTGGGCACGGGCCTCCTCTACAACTGAGAGGGTTTAGGCCTTACTCCACCAAGCTGGCATAGTGGTTGGCGGACTACACACCTAAGAAATTCCTAAGAACTTATAGAATATATAACAGCGACAAAAAAGCAAAGAACTTACATTACATACATACATAACCTCGACCCTTTATTCCCCGAAGGGGTAGCACAGATACATTTCTGCACCACCATTTCGCCAGTATGTATCAGCCCCGCGTTATAAGAGCGAGCCTTTGCCGTTTTCAGTAGCAGTAAGAAGTCTGGACTTGTGCCCGAGTGTCGGCAATAAGCTCATGGAACGGGAAATTTTGCAAAACAATCAAATGTAAATAATATATTTAACTTTTGTTTAAAGAGAGTTTGTACAAGATCTGTAGTTTTATTTTAACCACAATCGTGACTCATAACCCAAAACAATGCACATAACACATCGAATGAAAACCAATTGTTGAAATGAAATGAAATAATATTTATTGAATCTATAGAATGTCAAATACATCACTTAGATTCAGTCATTTCACATGTTGTCGGTTCTGTCCCTATAAAAACAATCTTCATTCATTTCATTCCAAAATTAGAAATAGAATTTGTGAATTTTTAAATTTCAGTATTCAATATTTCACGTCACATGCGGACAAATTGAAATCACAAGCTGTCACTCACTGTCTATTCGCTCGTGGAATGCACTTATTGATAGGCAAACTAGAATATATTGTTTAACGTACGATGTCTCGACTAGTATTGAAATATTTATATATTTTATCAAGTTTATTACATCTTACGTAGCATTCGTCCTATTTAAATTAAAAATGTCCTAACGGAAAAACCCAGTAACAATTTCCCCCACTAGAGAACCAAACCCGAGTCCTCTGAACTTCACTGTGTGTTTAATTGCGTGGATTTCGAAATAAATAATTCAAATAAATAGTCTGCTAGTTGTTAGATTACTTTTTCATTAAATAAAAACAAGAAATCCCACTAATAGCGATCGCAGCTACAAACCGCAGGCACACACCTATAATTTTCGAATATACATATGTGTGTATTCATAATGAATCATCACGTACTTTAGCGTTTAATGAAAACATTGCGAGGAAACAAACAAAAAAAAGGAAGAAAACTAAAAAATTCTAAGAAATTTCTTATTTAGGTATAAAGGGTAATACTCGTTGAGAAACAAGTAGGTCTTCAACTTTTATATTATTCAACAACTTTTATATTTTTAAACATTAAACCCTCTTGCAACTGACAATTCCAACGACTGAGCTCGAACTGCTCAGCGAAACCATTTTTATACACATCAATTGACGGTCTTATTTTTAGAAAGTCCAATAATCAATTTATATTAATCAAGATTATATTCTCATGAAAGTTATTGACAATTTTAATTATACTTATAAGTAATAAAACAATCATTATATTATTTTACTATTACTACAATAATTAATTAGTCTGTCCTGTAAGGTCTGTACGCATAAGCTTTTAATAATTTAAAAATATAATATTGTAAGGTATTATAATGAAATACATTTATAATTCCTAAATATTACTATTTAGGCTAACAGGTATTATAGTCCGCCAAACCGCACTAGGCCAGCGTGGTGGACTAAGGCTTAACCCCTCTCAGCAGTGGAATGTAGTACGCTGATGGTAACATTATACATAAGATATGAAACCCATCTGGCGAAACGTGGGCCAATACACTACTGTTTATCCCTCACAGACCATAAGTGTATGTAAACTAATTTCCTCCTCGTAAATGACGTCACTGTATTTGTGAAGTAGTTGTATCGTTTATTTATAGCCCAGTTACTCCCAATCAATGTATAATATCTTAATTATAGTAATCCTCCGTCCTGGGGACTGCCGGCTGATGGCGACATGTTTCTAAATATAGCTACAATACACACGTTACCATAGTATATGTATTATTATGTTATTCATTATTATATTATTATTGTAGTCAATTAGACTTGATAGACTTGTAAGTAGTAGAGCTACGCCATTGTCAGATAAGATTGCGGTTTAAATTGCTCAAGATTGTTATTTCAACGATTCATATAGGTATGTACATATGTCTGCATATACATATGACTACCTTGTGGTCTCGCGGCATAAGTATGTGCCGTGCAATCTAGAGGTCCTGGCTTCGATTCCCGTGTCGGGAAAAGTGTTATTGGGTTTTTCCATAAAGAAATTCTCAGTAGGAGCACGGAGTCTGGAAATGTGCCCGAAAACGGCAATAGGCTCGCCCCTTATTACGTGGGACTAATACATAGGTACCTGGCGAAATGTGGGTGCAAAAATACACCTCTGCCTACCCCTTCGGGAAATACAGGCGTGAGGTTATGTATATATGTATGTCATATACATATGTATTAGTATTTGATTATATAAATAATACTCCATGTTACACAATAAACTCTGCTTGTTTACGACCGCCTATTCAACTTTAACTCTTTAGGGAAATAATCTCATCCTACAGAAATTTTGTTATTTATAAGTGCGAAGTTAGCACAATTTACACTTTTCACGTTGCACCAAAGTTCCGCAGCGGTAGCAATTTAGAAACAAAACCCTACGTCTACCCTTAAATTTTCCATTACTAGTTGTCTCGTAAATAAAGCAATTAAGACAGTGTAGTTAGGAGACCCCATAACCTTGGAGAGGTGACACAGGCAAATTATTCATATATTTGACGTCACAGACAAAATTATTTACCATTTAATGAACGTTATACGTGCAGGCGAACAATTAAATTTGTATTAGTGAAAATAAAAGGTTATTACTTCATTAATAGTTAAAAAGAAAATAAAATTCTTTGGCTGCGATCCACATAGATTCAAATGCTATTTTATATTTTAAAAACTCCATAATTTAAAGTTTTATATAAAGGGACTGGTTTTATTATTATAACTACTTTTTGCTTACTCGTTCTTCTGGGATATGTTCTATCTGCTATCTCCTTCTATGCTGTGACGAAAAGCTAAGTCTAGATATGATAATTCGAGAGAAGACAAAAGGTAAGTTTATCGCTAGTCATTACACTATTTTATCCTAAGTATCTAGGCTAGTGCCTTCAAATTCAGTTTTAAAGGTGTTGGCCTGTCCCCAATCAATAGCAGTACATTTTTGGGTAGACATTGTAGGTATACCTTACCATCTTGGCTTAGTACGGCTCTGTGCAGTGCTCTTATAAGTGCTTCACAAAACGACTGACAAATGACAATCGTGGGTTTTATTTTTTATTTTTTTTTATTTATTAACACTTTATTGTACACCATGGACATATTACTCAAAACAAAATTAAGAAAAAGGAATACTTAGGACTAAGTGACAATAGGCGGTCTTATCACTGACTGTGATCTCTTCCAGACAACCTAATTTACAAAAAGGACATGTAAAAAGATGACTGGGTAATCCAAAAACACTTATAAATATTGAGCACCCTCGCGGAACCAACATATACGCCTGAGGCAACTAAACTACCCGTTAGGTAATGAATCACACACCCACTTCCCGATTTAGGCGTAAATATTACATATTCCATGAACCTTTTCGAAGAGTTACTGAATCCTGTTTTGTGTAAAAATGTAGGCCTAAAATACGTTTGAAATATAAAAACATATCTATTTTATTACATTTACAAAATTTATTTACTTTTAGTACATTTGATTTGGTTTTTAATTAGTTTATAAATAGTTAATACTGTGGTTAGTCCTATTGAAAACCTTTCTTAATAGATATGTGACCCTTATGTGAGGACTCTTAACCCATCCTGTACTGTCAAAGAAATGTTTGCTGTTACTAAAATCTTTTTCTCTTAATATTTCACTTAATTACCGCACACACGTTAACCCTACCATCGGTAAAAACTAGTATTGTAAGAGAGGCAAAAGAGAGTACGTATTTTTCCTCAATAACATTGGATCTACGTCCCCTTTATTGAAAGCTGTGTTTGAAATAAAGAATAGTTTTTCCGCTTCGCTAAGGACGCGACGTTCTTTAATTCCGTACATAAAATAGAAATATTCCTATAGATAATTCTTTGGAACACAAGTATATACGTGCAGACAACGTGAGTGCCCTTAAATCGCTGAAGAGTTTGTTTTTTCCACAATCGCTGAATAATAAAGGTACGACAGCTGTTGCCAACGCGAAATTGAATACGTCAATTGACTAACCACGAGTAAAATCTTTATACATATGTCCAGGCTAAATGTATGTATATATTTTGACAGCCCCGTGGCGCAGTTGGATAGAAACCGGTCTGTGAAACGGAGGCCGCGGATTCACAAATATTTGTCTCGGGTCTGGGTGTTTGTAAGACCGAAAAGTTTCTCGTAGTTTCTGATATCCACGACACAAGACTTGTAACTTCGTGTGAGGTCAGAGCTATGTATGTGATTGTCGGGTTGTTATTTGTTTATTTATTTTTTTTATTTTTTTAAAATATAGATACGGATCAAAGTAAATTATATTTAGTAATTTTTGTTACTAATCTAAAACTCAAAAAAATATTTAACAGACGACAGAGAATTGGGTACTTAAACCAATTATTGTCATTAATATTAAGAACAATCACTAATTTAAACCACGTTTACAAATCGACTATAATGCAAAGAAAATTCCAGTAATAAAAACTTGAAGTAGAAATAACTTGAATAACCCACTCGGCAGAGCAAGCTGCAGTAATTGTGTATAAAACCTACATTATTCATTTTGCTACAAGTTCAATTCTAAAAACGGTTAGCTAGTTATTTCAAGAACCTATTTCTTCAGTAAATATGAAGTCGCGGAAAATTTATACGCTTCACGAGCAACTAGGTGCGTCTAGATTTAAAGTATGGCACTTGGTATTAGCAGCTAAAGATCCTGTAAGGGTTGTGTTGATGCAAAGTACATAAATAAATAAATATTTTAACTATTAGTAAATGATTAAATTCCACATTTTATGAAGACTTAGGTATATCAAAATGTATATGTATCTCGATATCGGGGAATACCCATTGCTAAGTTCGGGGCGTCTCAATAATTATCTCTTAGATATATACATATGTTAATTCGTGGTTAAAGTGCTTGGTAATTCATTTACCTATACCTATAATCATATTATAAAGAGGAAAGGTTTGTATTTTTATATGTTTGTAACGAATAAGCGGAAAAACTACTTGACCAATTTGAATGATTATTATTGGTGTGGGTATAGATGGGAGCTTCCGAAGTAACATCGGCTACTTTTTTATAAAAATACGCCCTGGCGGAGCGAGGCCCTATACGATATAAAATACTCTCACGAAACATAGGTACTATTGCTCAAAAAGTTATGATAAGCGTTTTGATTTGTTCCCGTTATGAGCCCAATACATAGTAGTAATACTAGTAACACATATATTTATAATAATTTATAAGCACACTTCCGTAATACGCAATGCTTCTGAGAATATAAAAAAAATCAATTATATTATGCCCAACCCGGGTATTGAACCGAGGACCTCTCGATCACACGTCGCCCGCTTATGCGGCGAGCCCAACGAGATATTAAACAACGCGAGAGCTGTCAAATTACATTTGAAAGTCATAATTCAAATGCGGTTTCATAGACCGCACCGCACTTGATTCAAACTTAATAAGTGACTTGACAGATTACTTGATTTCGGCATTCATTGGTCTTAGAGAAACTAGAAGTATACTTAACGTCACAAGTTGGAGAGACCACCAGCCATCCGTACAATCAAAATATGTTTGCAAATACAGTATACATAAACTCAATGTAACGTCAATCGATTTAATAAATAATAAATACACCTAACACCTAAGCAGTGATGAAGTGGCCTCGAAGTTTAGGCGCGGTCGAGAATTTCGGCGGTCGCAGGTTCAAACCCCAGGCACACACCTCTGACTTTTCGAAGTTATGTGTGTATTCACAATGAATCATCACTTGCTTTAACGGTGAAGGAAAACATCGTGACAAAAACCTGCACACCTAAAAGTTCTTAGGAATTTCTTAGGTGTGTAGTCCGCCAACCCGCACTAGGCCAGCGTGGTGGACTAAGGCCTAAACCCTCTCAGTTGTAGAGGAGGCCCGTGCCCAGCAGTGGGTTGTATATGGGCTGATGATGAAATACACCTAACAGTCACATACCTACATATTTTAACGACAAACTCCCTAAAGCGACGACATAACATGGCTTTGATTGGTTTAGCTTGCCTTCCATACAATGATTTTCTTCTCTCCATTTAACGACAACTCTCTAAATAACGCCATAAAATGCACAGTCCCTTCAGTGTCTTTATATAGATTTTACACTGTATATAATTTTTTTTTATGAAAACGCAAAACAAGAAGGCTGGCTCGACAGGGGTGCTTCCACTGCCTCATATAATACGGGCAAAGTGTTATAAGGTTTTTCCATTAGGAAATTCTCAGTAACAGCCCGAAGTCTGGAAATGTACCCGAAAAGCGGAAATAGGCTCACCCCATATTACGCGGAACTGTTACATACTGGCGAAGTGTGGGTGCAGAAATGAAATGAAATGAATTTGCTTTATTTGGTCACGTAGGCAATCAAATAGCACTTATGACAAGTCAATACAGGAAAGAAAAATCTTTAATTTTTACATTATAATTCAATTATGGTTCATTTTATATAATTTGTATAAAAATATTTACGGTTTTTTTATAATTTATTTTTAGTTTTCATCAGGAAATACATCATATCTTATTATTATTATTATTTTAAAGTAAATAACGAGATGGACCTTGTGTATTTCCGAAACGTCACGTATTATTTTAAAGCTACCACCGGCACCGTAAATGCACTTAGAGTCTAAATACCCCTTCGGAGAATACAGGCGTGAGGTATGTAATAAATATAAAAGGAAGTTGCAGAAAAGTTTAGGCGACTGGCGGTTACAGCAGTCTCAACTGTTTTCATTTTCAATTATCAAATGACACCAGATAAACATTTTCTCATGTTTTCATGAGAGACATTTTAATTAAAATTTGGATGAAACTTGGCAATTTGGAATTATTCAGCATTGAGTGTCACGAAACCGCTTGTCAATGGTAGAACTTTTTTACACCTCGGCGAAGTTTCTTATTTTAAACAATGCTGTCACACTTGATTAGCCATATTTCCCGCGTTAAACGTATGGTAAGAGCTAACACAGGCGCTTTTAATTGAAACAGTAGAGACTACTTTCACAGATCAGGTATATTACGCTGTATTCTTCAAGGAGTAGGCACAGATATCATCATCATCCACCCATATACGTCCCACTGCTGGACACGGACCTCCTCTGCAACTAATAGGGTTTAGGCCTTAGTCCATCACGCAGGCCTAGAGCAGGTTCCTAGAAGGAATCCCTATAAACTTTTTAGGTAAGCAGGTTTCCTCACGATATCTTCCTTCACTGTTAAAGTACGTGATAATTCTATGTGAATAACCCTGAGGTTTGAACCCGCGACCGTCGAGATACTCGATTGCTTGCCTAAACCTCGAGGTCATCACGACTAATATCATAATCATGACGGCACAGATTTATTAATAAATAATTTGAATAATACCATAGTCGTTTCTTGCTAGTTAATATTATTTTCTGACCGCACTAAACTTACTATCAGGCGGGGTGTTAACATTTTGTTGTAAAGAAAGAAAGCACCATGGAGGTAATCCAGTTAGTATTGATTCGAGCGACGATCAAACCTTTATAGCCTTAACAACTTCTCAGACTCGATAAAGATATCTAAGATAAAGTGGACGAAGATCAACTCTGATTGAATCGGGATATTCTTGTCAATAACTAGAGAATAGCAAAGACATACACCAAATTTAGCATGTAAAATAAAAGATAAAAGTTTTTCGATTACACTAAATGATTAAATCGTTAGCCTTGAAATATTTTAGTGGCTAAATTGCGTTTTACAAATGTTTCGCTGAAACTACAAAGATGTAGTTACCGCGGCATAAGTGTACACCGTGATGTAGTGTAAGTCGTGATGATTTCGAGGTTTCGGCACGTGGTTGAGAATATCGGCGGTCGCGGGTTCAACCCCAGGCAAACACCTCTTACTTTTCTAAGTTATGTGTGTAGTTAAAAAGAATTATCACGTACTTTAACGTGAAGTTAAACATCGTGAGAAAACCTACACACTTAAAAATTCTTAGAAATTTAGGTGATTTTTAGGTGTCTAATCCACCAACCCGCACTAGGCCTAAACCCTCTCAGTTGCAGAGGAGGCCCGCGACCAGCAGTGCCACGTATGGGCTGGTGATGATGATGAAGTGTACACCGGGCAATCGAGACGGCTTGGGTTTGATTCCCGAGTGTTATTGGGCATTTCAATTTATCAAAGTCCATCGATCACTAATTGCATCATTAACCATCGTTAAACGTTCTGTTCTGTAATTGAAACCCAAGACCTTTAAGTAAATACACGCACAAGTCAGCTATTTCTAGCTGACATTTACCTCACTGATGACGGCGTAAGGTATCACTTTTCATTTCGCTAAGTGGAGGCCTGTACGGAAGTCAGCTTATATGTCAGATTAAATAAAAAGATTGAGATTAGGACTACTCCAAAAGTAGAAATAAATTGTAGAAAAACTATGTGCCTTGCGATCTAGAGGTCTCGGGTTCGATTCCGTTGTCGGGCAAAATGCTGTTGGGTTTTTCCATTAGGAAATTCTTAGTAGCAGCACCGTGTCTGGGAAATTTGCCCCCTATTATGTAGAAATAATACACACTTGGCGAAATGTGGGTGCAGAAATGCACCTCTGCCTACCCCTTCGGAGACTACAGTATGTAATATCTATGCATGTATGTATCAGTGGCGTGCCTAGGGTCTCTAGCTAGGGCAAGCCCAAATTTTTATTACGGTTTTTATAGTGTATTTTTTTGGTCCAGAAAGTCAGAGAACTAATAAATAATATACCTACCGCAAATTATTTACATTCAAGATTTTGACATATTGATGTAGGTATATTATAGTACTGGCCTAACAAAGAAATAATTATTTGTCGCTAGTGATAGTTAGTACCAAAAACCATAAAATGATGGCGAAAATTATTAGAACAATAATATGTCCAAATTGTGCACAAACGTCGTGTATCTCTAAATTTGATTGCGAGATGTTATAACATGGACACGGAATATATCATATTGAATTTTATTAGACAAATAACTCGACTCGAATTGGTTTCAAACCACATAATTAAAAAGTAAACAGTCAAATTCTAAAAATGACCTATGCCTACTCGTAAGTTAATTTTCATGTCGTGACCTTGAATGCAAGTTTTTTTGTTGAACAAAATGATAAACAATATGTATTAATCTTAGAAATAATACGATGATGATCAACGCGAGAGTTTTGAAATTTCGTGACATAATTAACGCATGCAGTCTACAAGAACCAGATAAATTATTTAAATCATTACAACAAGAATTCCACACATTTTAAACATTATATAAAATATGCAACACAAACATAATATAACCTTTTCGTATGGGAACATTCAACTATTCAATTAGTTATGTACTTACTAATCGGATCTATTAAGCGTCCTCATAATTTTTAACAATTAGAGAAATACCTCGAGTATTTCTGGCATATGTAGGTTTTGGACAAGTTACGACCCGTTTTTTCACAGTATAATTTAATGAATTTACCTTATCTTCGAAGAGCAAAACATGCACACACTTTAAGTCGCCACGAGGATTAACAATAAACATCACCCATTTTTTTATAATCACTGTACTAATATTCTAAATACCACAACAAATTCTATTTAATTTGGTTCTTTCACTCAGTAAACGTAAACAATTAACAACTTATTTTTTTTCCAATTCTCCCATATTTTTTTTTTGGGAAGGCAAAGGGTTCTAGCCCATACAGCCTCGTCATAGTTAAATTTAACATAAATAAGTATGAATTATGAATGATGATTATGATGAATGATGAAAGAAAAAGGGCGGGAAATTCTCAAACTGGAGGCGCGCCCCCCGTCCCTCCCACATACAACCCTTAATCCCTTCACTATAATAGTGAACAGACAATCAAGCACCACTAGTCGATATTGCACACATCGCATCCGATTCAGCCCTCGCCTCCCCCCTCCCCGTCCTACCGCATCGGTGGGACCGTCCCACCTGGATCAGGAGGCTCCTCCATCCTCTATTCCTCTCGCCAACAATCACCAGAAAAGACAAGACTCACCAGATACAGCGCGACAGGGAAGAAAAAAGGGAAAACTAAATCAAACAATGTTTAGCTGAAAAACATCGATGTTTTGAATTCGATATCATCGATATATCGATGTTATAAAAATAAAACATCGAAACGACGAAACGTCAATTATTATGTATTTAGGGCGCCATCTAGTGTTCGCAAGACAAGCCGTACGAATAGTTATCTCTTTGCATTTCTCAAAGAAAGAAAAAAAGAAACTGACAACTAAAGACATTAACAATAACATTAAATATCAATTCAACTGCGAGCCTAAAGCCTCAAGAACTATGAATAAGTAGGTACATATAATTTCAGGTATATTACGAGAGTATTAAATTTGAGAGCATGAAACAACTTCCGATAAGTAGTGATGGCCTCGAGGTTAAGGCGCGCGGTCGAGAATCTCGGCGATCGCGGGTTCAAACCCCAGGCACACCTAACCTCTGGCTTTCCGAAGTTATGTGTGTATTCACAATGAATTATCACACACACCTAAATCACGCACGCCTATAAGTTCTTAGGAATTTCTTAGGTGTGTAGTCCGCCCACCCGCACTAGGCCTGTGTGGTGGACTAAGGCCTAAACCCTCTCAATGAAAGAGGCCCGTGCCCAGCAATGGGACGTATATGGGCTGATGATGATGAAACAACATCCGTGGCATGGTTGGCTTGATACCAGCTTTTAAAAAGGCCGCGGCTTATATCCCCTACAGAGACAAATACTTGTGTGATCCACAAGTATTTGTTTTGGATCTGGGTGTTAATGAGACCGAAAATTCACAGCACAGGGCTTGGATAAATGCCAGATGTAAAAGTAGTGATAACGGGTTAGATTCCCCTATTGACAAACATGCCTACGTACAGTAGGTAATACAGACTAACACATACATGGCGAAATGTGGGTTCAGAAATGCTCAGCCTACCTTACCTACGTACAAAATAGCTGATATTACGGTTAGTACCTACATAAAAAAAAATTGAAAACTTAATCAATTAAGCCAACAGAGGCGCCGAAACAAACTTACTAAACTAAATTTATTTTTTTCATAAGTCCGGGTTCAATAAACTATTAGAGGCTTAACAACCAATATTTTAGTCAGTTATAAATATTTTATAATAACAATATTTTCCCCTTTAAGTTATTGGAATATCCATACTAATTGATAATTATAAATTACCTTGTATACATATAAACTAAATAGTTCATGTAGTAGAATAAGGTACAAGGTATGATGGGCTTGACATATCCTTGTTGGATAAAAACCCCTAAATAAATAAAGATAAAAACAAAAACATAAACTATTAAGGAAAATGTCGTGAGTAAGTCTGCAACACCTAAAAGTCCACCAAGTCCACCTAGGTAGGAGTTCTGTGCCCAAAAGAGGGACTCATATAGACTAATATAGTTAAGCGAAATAAAACATCAGTCAATTTTATCATAGTAAAAAAAAAAACTTGTTAAAAACTTTTCAAAAGAGCGTATTTTTTACGGTCCAAATTTATTAAAAGAGTTTAAATTTGTGTTAATTTAACAATGGAATTAATTTAGCTTAAATCTGTTAAATGCTACATAGTTTCATAATAGGTGCATAATTGCACAAAGTAATCTGTTTACATATGCGTGCGTATGTGCTATAAATGATAATTGTTATTTTTAAATTGCAAAAATAACTTTCTCAAAACTTCCAAATCGGATAGTATAAACATCCATTTTTATGTTTTAAATCATCAGATCTCTTACATCGAACTTAGTTCTTGTATTACCAATTAGTGCGTTTTATTAGACAGAATATAATGTTTATTTTTTTAACTGACTTTATACGATAAACTGCTAACAAGAACGGAATCTTCATGGCATAATTATATTTTTTTATTTTATTATCCGTGATCGAGTTATACAATAAACAATTAAAAGAATAGATAAATAAATAAATATAAATAAATAGATTCTGACAGTGGCCGCTAAATAAGTATGAAGTTTGTTCATATAATAACTATAATAGCATTATATTATAAATAAATAACATTTTTTTATATAATAGCAGTATTAATATTTGCAAACAAGTAACTTAACTTTTAAAACTTTACCCACATATTAGTTTTTATTCAAATAAAACCTCCGTGAGTGAATCACATTAGTTATGAGTGAATCCCATTAAAAAAAATTAACTCAGTTAAAACTTCAGTAATTACCAGCCGAGATTTCCGATCCTTTTCTAAATTTGAATCTAATAAAAATAAATCACATTTACTTACTTTTTCTATACAAACTTTCGATAAAAACTTTTTTGATAGTATTCAAACTACTTCATTAAAACTTTTTAGCACTCACAAATAACAAACATTTCTTTTGTTAATCCACTGTTCAGTTTTTATTTAATTCGAAATTCGAAAGTTAGGCAAGAGTCCGACTGCAAACGCCGCCGCGCGCGTGTGTTATCCACGCTACCGTCGCATAGACTGGCTAGTGGCTGTTAAGAGCTACCCGACCAAACAGCCCTTGACAGCCGCTCTTGTCGATATAATAAATTGTAAGTTAATTTCGCTTCCTATTCGATATTCAAATAAAGTGTTTCATTTAAAAAAAAAACTACTTTATTTAATTCTAAATTTGAATACTTCTCGTTAATAATTATCCTGAATATAATACAATGACTGAACATAGTCCCATTGTATTAGAGACAGGAGCATTGAGCCGCGTTATCTCTTAGAGTACACTTTATTAATGAAACTGTAGATTAGCGTAAGAATAGGAATTGAGTGGGAGAATTTATTGAAACAATTTATATATATTTTATAATAAATATAAGTAGGTATAATTTATTATTATAATTGATATTATTTTTCTAAAAAGTTCTCTTATTTTCGTAATCGTTATTTAATGGCTAGTAGTAAGTATTTTCATCAGTTTCTTGCCTTCTGCCGTAAATTAGGGGCCTTTAGAATTAGTTCGAGTGGTAAATGAAAAATGTTTATTTGTAAACATACACGGATTTATCCATTAGTAAGGTTTTATTCAGTTTGTCCCCTCTCAGTTGTAGAGGAGGCCCGTGCTCAGCAGTGATAAGTATATGTGCATATATTAAGTGCGGATTGGCCGACTACACATCCAAAAAAATCCTAGTAACTTTTAGGTGTGCAGGTTCCCTCACGATGTTTTCCTTCCCAGTTAAAGTTTTAATTCATTGTGAATACACACATAACTTCGAAAAGTCAAAGGTGTGTGCCTGGGATTTGGATCTGCGACCGCCGAGATTCTCAACCGCGCGCCTAAACCTCGAGGCTATCACTACTATGACGACGACTATACAGGTATTAATTTGCGGCGCTGAGCGCGCTGTGGTCTGCCTGCATTAAAGTAAGAAAATGTGTCGATAGTAGCGACAATCAAAAACCAGCCTTAAACGTTTTTAATAATAGAATTTGTATCTTGATACACTTTCTTTTATTGTTTTCCTCGAAAACAAGAAACAATGAATGGAAGTTCATAAATAATTCAACTTTTCTTCTGTTCAAGTGTTTAATATCCTAGATGGGCTCCGATTTAACTTAGGGAAACACTTTCAGCATCAATTGAATTGAACCTAGAAAAACAAACATGACTAATAAAAAAAATAGTAGGCAGTTTTGTCGTAAATAAATATTTTCACTCTTGTATCTTATATGGTGAAGTGTAAACACGAATCTTGAAATAAAATAACACGGGGCGAGACTATAACTTATTACCAAGTGTATTTCCAGGATACGTGCTATGAATTTCGTATGTACTATTTGCTCTTCCTGGGACTACTTAATCGCTAATTAATATGCTGGTTGAAACTTAGAAAGTTTTGAAAAAGTTGATTGGCTACTTTTGTTTTATATGAATAATATGTTATGCTATCCTTATAGAACCCATTATGAACTAAATGAAATAGGTCAAAGAATTTTAGTTCTAACGGTAACGATAATAAGTAAATCAAAGTACAAAATATTTAACACTAGCCCTTGACTTTTATATAATTAGCTCATTATCACTCCTTTAAACGGCAGAAATAATTTTCGTGAGAAAAACTTTATTTCTCAGATTACCACCATATTCTTTTTTCTGGCACTTTAAATGAAGCACCCGTAATTATATGGCAAGTGACAAATAAAATACAAGGTAAAGCTCTTAGTAAATGAAAACGAATCCAGTAGCTAGCAGTGAGAAATACGTGGACTACAATATTGAAAAATTATAGTTTTTAACAGACGATCGAACATAATATATTGAAATAACGTTAAATCATCATCGCGTTGGCAATCATGTCGAAAAATTTAAGGTTCGGAAATATTTTCCTACAAGTGGTTTCGGTCAAAGCCTAGCAATTTTTTTTAAAAAGCTATTTTTATCCTCGTGTAAGGCATATTGTGCAAACAACGTGAATCTTTTATGTGTATCGATTATTCCGCTGTACTGTGACCTGGAAATGAATGAAATGCAATAAACTTTTTATCGAATCATAAACAAGGAAAAGAAAAACTGTCAAAGCATACATCAAAAATGCACGGCTGTATGTCAAACAAATAATTTTGTAATATTTTTCTAAAATTATATAAAAAAATTCCAGTGACATGCCAAACTCAAGGCGACGAAGGTTTTCTGTACAAAATGATATCACCCGCCGGGATTCTGCTAAAATGCAAAATAGTTCACAGAGCAGGTAAACAATTTTTCCCAAATGCACCCTGAGGGACGTGATATTACATTATGTAAAAATTAAAAAGTTAATCTTATATCTCGCAGCGGTAGCAACTTTTATTTTAATACATTTTATTAAATTTTAAAGTATTTACATTACATAGTATTATGATAGGTAAACACCTATCATAATACTACCTATCATAATAACCAAACGGTTCAACTGATAAAAGTTATTCCTACAACTCATTAAAATCTTTAAATGCAACACTAAAACATTAGAAAATAGGTATACCTATATCTTTAAAAATTACACAACAACCGTCTTTGATCAAACAACATCATCTATACTGTAGTCTAAATTGGTCACAATAGAAGTTCTACTGAATTCATTTTTACTTAAAATATATTTCTAGTCACACGGACCCAGATCAAGATTTAAAAGTAATGACTAACAACCTCGTCGCAATGAAAGCAACAAAAGTGAAAAACAAAACACAGCCGAGCAGTTCTAAAAATTCATCGTCTTTAGAAATAGTAGCCGATTGCGAGAGCAATATATCAATGCAAACAGTTAAGAAAAGGTCTAGTCTTACCGTAGACAAAGACGTCACAGCCAGTTCCAGTAACATTAACCTGATACATTTAGCTAAAAAAGATGATGATGACTTTCTAAATTGTAAATCAAGCGAGGAGATAAAATCTGAAGCAGAGACAGAGTTGAAGAATAACGATATAGGATTGTCAAGAGACAGGGCGACAGTGAGAAGAGACAAGCCTCGTCAACACCGTGTTAAAGTCAGAAGTCCTAAACGACGCGTAGCTATGTTCGAAGCTAAGAGTAGCGAATGTGACAGGAGAACTGTTGGCACTGTAGCTATTAATTGGCAAGAAGTTTTCGCTGAGAAGGTTCTAGAGCCGGTTGAGCCTGTTGAGACCACTGAAGATGAAGACCGACCAAGCGATCACTCAACCGATGATATGTGCCGTATCTGTCACAGCGGAGATGCCCTATCACCGGAACTCGGGAGCCTGATTTCAGCGTGTTCGTGTCGTGGCACAGTTGGTAGGGTGCACGTCAAGTGCCTGGAGCGATGGCTCACGGAATCGGGTAAATCGAGATGTGAACTCTGCGGCACTAGATACGCTACGAAACGTGTCCACAGATACGGCGTGCCACGAGCTTTAATGATGTGGATTTTGAGTCAAAATGCTAAACAGGTAATATTGCTGGTTGGTTCCGTTCCTCCTGTAATTTTTGTGGTTATTAATTACCGGCTTAAGTATTTAAAGAATAGTGTTGAATAAATTTGCTTTGAACATCTATGTGAAGAGATAAATAATCCTTATTCAAAGCATGCGTTATGGTTATAGAATGGAAGTCTATTACTTTTTATTAGTCAGTTTTATTTAGTCAGTACTTTTTATTGCGCTACAATATAATATATTTATTCAAATCCCGATGTCGGTTTCTATTAAAAAGAAGATCTTAAAAGAACAGCAAACAATTACAAAATGATTTACTTAAAAACAATTAGCAAATTGAAATGATGTAAACCCCATAAATATCGTTTTTAAGGTGTCATGGTAGTCTCCGAAATAAAAAGAGATATTAACTTGCCTCGCATTGGAAGAATTATAAAGCGTTAAAAATAGACGAAAAGCGGTAAGGTAGGGAGCCCTCTGCCCTATAATGAGATGAGTCTGGTTTATTTGTATACGTATTTGCAGCTTATGGTGGACAGTCTTGGTATAATGCTGATGTCTCCGCTTGCTGTACTCGCCGCCTGGCTCTCGGGACGCACGTTAGCTGGTCTGATGACTCAATATAGCCACGTCACTCCTTGGCCTCTAGCTTCTACCTTCGTTCTCGCTTGTATGACCTTGGTAAGTTACATCATAGCAATAACAATAGTATGTTACATAGGGGAAAATATGAACGTAATAGGAAAACATTGATAAGATTTCTTATAAATTATTTGATACAATACGATTCTATCTTATGCTGCATGCAGGAGTAATAAAAGCTTTTATTAAGCGTTTCACACTTACGTTTTGTTAGCTATGAAGTCCAACTTAGGATCCAATTTAAGGTCTTGTGAGAAAATGGGTACAAGCGAAAAAAACTGGCGGACCTGGGTATCGAATTCAAATCTTATCAATTGCACGCAACAACGAATGCCGTAAGAACAACGAGCCATTGTATTTATACTTGAATATAATTGTCGTAAAAACTATACAAATGATCAATCAGCATCATCATCAGCCCAAATACGTCCCACTGCTGGGCACGGGCCTCCTCTACAACTGAGAGGGTTTAGGCCTTAGTCCACCACGCTGGCCTAGTGCGGGTTGGCGGACTACACACCTAAGAAATTCCTAAGAATTTTTAGGTGTGCAGGTTTTATCACGATGTTTTCCTTCACCGTTAAAGCAAGTGATAATTCATTGTGAATACACACATAACTTCGAAAAGTCAGAGGTGTGTGCCTGGGGTTTGAACCTGCGACCGCCGAAATACTCAACCGCGCGCCTAAACCTCGAGGCCAAAAATGATCAATACATAAAAATATTATTTTTTTATTATCTTTCAGGTATGTTACTATTGCTGGATAGTTTCAGCTGCTACACGTCATGCCCTAGGCTGGTGGATCTGGTACAGGTCTCAATACGAAGTGCGGCTTCAATTCCAACAGAATGAAGACTGAATCAATCAGATAAAAAAACTGACTGAGTGCAACAAAGGCCTTGTTCTATAATTCAATGGAAATTAGTAATTGATTGTTCAAAGCATCGTAAGCTCAAATCTGTTTACGGAGTCAAAGTATGGAGTCATTTTAATGTCAATGAAACAAGTATTTAAAAAAATATTAAAGCGTATTAAAAATTTTACTTAGAAAGAAATTAACTAATTTTTCCTTTGGTATCATCATTCATCATCAAGTCTACACGTACCCACTGCTGAGAATAGACCTCCCCCAATGATCGTATTTCCTTTGGTATACATCATCAGCCCATATACGGCCCACTGCTAGACACGGGCCTCCTTTACAACTGAGAGGGTTTAGACCTTAATCCACCACGCTGGCGTAGTGCCGGTTGGCGGACTACACACCTAAGAAATTCCTAAGAACTTTTAGGTGTGCAGGATTCCTCACGATGTTTTCCTTCACCGTTAAAGTACGTAATTCATTATGAAACCATACATAACTTCGAAAAGTCAGAGGGGGTTTGAACCCGCGACCGTCGAGATTCTCGACCGCGCACCTAAACCTCGAGGCCATCGAGACGAAGCTCAACTTAGCTCAGCTCAATCCAGACTTAGTCCCACGGCAGAGGTGTGCGGTGTGCACTTGGTAGGTATTGGGTTCGTTTCTTGGGTCGGGAAAAATCTAATAAGTTTTTCGGTAGGAAATGCTTAAAAGTAGCTCGGCAAGGAAGTAATGCATCAATAGGTGGACCCCCTATTAAGTGGCGATCTAAAAACATCCTTGCCATGGGCTCCTTAACTCAAGCTACAAATTATACTCAGTTATATGATAGAGTGAGAATTCTGAGAAATATTTAAAACAAAATATACCTATAATGTAATAGATATTTTATTGATAAAAAATTCATCTCTTCGATAGCGTGGCAACTCATATGTACTCATTTCTACTCAGAAAAGAACTATAAGGGGTTTTCGATTATATATTAATAGTTTGTGATTTCTAAATTTGAATGTCTGTTCATTTAAAATAAATAAAAAAGTACACTAGGTCTAGGATACAAGTCCTATTTTATGGGTTTCAGAAACTACGAGAGAGTTTTCGGGGTCACAAACACCCAGACCCGACACAAATATTTGTGGATCACACAAACAATTGGAACAATTGCAAGCTGGTGTCTAGCCAACTGCGCCACGGGGCTGTCATTTATTCATTAAAAATAAGAACTATTGCCGCAGTATAAAAATCACTCGAAATTTCTGAAAGTACCAATACTGAAAATTTACATACATAAACTCACGCCTGTATTCCCCGAAGGGGTAGGCAGAGGTGCATTTCTGCACCCACATTTCGCCAGGCATGTATCAGCCCCACGTAATAGGGGGCGAGCCTATTGCCGTTTTTCGGGCACTATTCCAGACTCCGTGCTGCTACTGAGAATTTCCTAATGGAAAACCCAATAACACTTTGCCCGACCCGGGAATCGAACCCAGGACCTCTAGATCGCTCGGCACATACTTGTACCGCGATACCACGAGGCAGTCTGAAAATTTAATCTAAGTTATATTGTATAGTTACGTTATTACAGCTAAATCGAATAATCATTTTTTGCTGGATCAAAGAGAGTATTTTGATACGAAAAAAACTCCTTTTGCTCGACACAATAAGATCCACTGAGCTCCTTCTTTTAAAGGACTCAGGGTTAGAGGAAATACGAAAACTACTAAGACTTAGATAAATTCTTCAAGTAGGAAAAGAAACAAAGACAAGCTTTTCAATATTGCGACGAGTTCTGCTCTGCCTTTGTAGAATTAAAATCATTCCTTATATCTTTCGACGTCGCTAGTCCACTGAGGCCATCTCCTGATCATACTATAGAGCTTGCGGCCCGGACTGTCGGTGGCCATTAGTTGTCTGTGACCAACAATCTTGTAATCTAAAGGTAGATGACCATTGTCTACGGCGCATTTCAAAAGAGATTTGAGGGCATCGATTTGTTTGGAGTTCGGCTCTTTACCTGAAAGAACAAATATAAGATGATCCCAACTCATGCCATTAAATTAAACCACATATATAATTAAGCAAAATATAACAAACATTATGCACTGTTTTCTCGTTATGGAAGCCAATTTTCAAGCAAAATATTATTTAAAAAAAACAATGTATGCTAACGTGCCATATTATATCAAATATATATCGGCAACGTTGCATCATCCACATGGCCACCTAGTTTATCATTAAGCTACAAAGTGGGACTAGACGCCTCACGATATGAATATCAAAACGAAAACCATTAGACCTTTCATCGCGATTTTTGGCAAAACTACCGATCGGATTTTGCTCAAATTTTGTACGTTGTAAGGAAATAACGTCACAAACACATGGTTTAAATAAATGCTATGATATCAGGTTTACCCTTTATAAAATATTTAGGTGTTATTCCAATAGCACGGCAAAGAGACTTATGACGTGACTTATAAAGTGGTGTCGAAAAATTGCCAAGGGAGAAATGTTGAGAATAAAATTATACCAGCATATCTAGAATTGAAAATACACTGGCTTATTCCAGTTTAACAACTTACAATATTAAAATTTTCAAACCCAAGAGTTTTCCAAAAGGAATACCCTAGCTCAGGGATCGGCAACCTTTTGTGTCAGAAGAGCCAAAAATTACAATTTACAAAATTTCAAAGTTTTTAAAGAGCCGCAATTTTTTTTAGTCATCAATAAATAGTACTGGAATAAATAAAATTTTAATACAAAATAAAAAACTAATCTTTAACTAATTCATAAGAAAAATATCTATTTATTCATTATAAGTAGTATTTTTCCACAACAAATTAGATAATCACTTTTTATTTAAGTAAAAACTAAAAATATTTACTTATAACACTAACTTGTACATCAATAACAAACAATTGAGCAAACACATTCAATAGGAGCGATGGCTTTTGCGTTGGTTATTAAAGGAGAAAAATTTAACAATTTAACTTGTATTTAAAGATAAAAACAATAACACACATTTCAGCAAACAAATGCAATGGGAGCGTTGGCTTAGCATGGTTTTAGAAAGTTTAGATAAATTTTTCTCATAACTTCTTGTTTTAAGTTTCAAACACGACTCTAAATTGTCATTTATTAGTTGGCTTCTTACTTTACTTTAAAAATATATTCTTCCTTAAATAATCTTATTATTATTATTATTAAATAATCTTATTGATTAAAAAATGTGAAAAATAATATAAAAATATATTTAAAAATGAATTCATAACTTAAATTAAAAATATAACAGTTCATGATTAAATACTACTTAAATATTGTATAAGAAAAATTTTGTTTGTTGCTTAAATAAATTGTAGAATGTAACTATTATTAACGAATAAATAAATGTTTAAATATAAAATATATTCATGGAAGAGAACGCTTGCTCGCACGAATATGTCGATCCGAAAATAGTCAGCATTCCAGATATCATCTTCTTCACCTCACTGTAGTAATCTGGAAGACTATTCCATGAGTTGAATATAAGTGCCTCAACTCGCGGCATTTCTTTTAAAGCTGTCCACTTTTGTTGCGTTACGTACATACCTACATTTCTGGACCTCCAACTTGATATTCAACTCTATAAATTTTCCACTCCACAGAGCTTTACGTTTTTTAATCGATCAATTTCATTTCTAGAGATCCAGTATCAGCTCCAAATGGGTCAATGTGGATTTCGTTACTATTTGCTTTGAGAGGATTTACTAAGAATGTTTGAAATAACCATGTTTTGTTTTTGAATTGCTGAAATCTCTCAGCGAATTCATTTTTTTTTTATATAACTTTGCTGACGTAATTCGTGTCAACAGCTGCACTAGTTTTATTGTAATATAGCTTAAAAAATTAAAAATTAAATAATTGATCGCTCTGAATGTGTTTTAAAAATAATATTTTTTTCTTCGAAACAAACCAATTCTTCTACCAAAACATAGGCTGGGTTTCCCTTTCCTTGCAGATTTAGAAGTATCAGCTCATTTAATTTCTCTGTGATATCCACCATAAAGTAAAAATTTTGCAACCATTTGCCTTCTCTAATTCATGGTGATTAATGCCTTTTTCATTGAAAGTATTTATTTCATTCAAACACAAAGAAAAACGTTTCAACACTTTACCTTTGGAAAGCCATCGCACTTTATTGTGAAGAAGGAGGTAGGAATACTGAGTATCCATTTCGTTTAAAAATTATTTAAACTGACGTTGGTAGAGTGCTTTTGATAAGATGTTGTAACAATCTCGATTACCAAATTCATGACCAACTATTTCGACCGGAAACGTTTGGGCACAAAACGCTTCTTCGTTTATTATGTAGTGAAACGTAAGAATTTCGTGGTTTATTTTGTTCTGAAGATTCGTTGTTCTCCCTTTATGTTTTTTTTATTTTTTTTTAATAAAATATAAAATATTTGCGCATGGAACTAAAGAGCCGCAGCTTCACATCCAAAGAGCCGCATGTGGCTCGCGAGCCGCATGTTGCCGACCCCTGCCCTAGCTATATGAAATGCGCTTGTCGTGTGCATCTACAGAGGTGAATTAAGACCTCCTTCGTAAATATGGCATAAAAATAGCAATGTATGGACTTACTGTTAAAACTTCCTATCAGTGTGATCCTAAAGGCTTTTTTATTGTATTTGTATCTTGGAACGCCCACATAGAGCCAGCCGGTGCCTTCATAGATTTTGCCGTTGCCACCAATCATAAATCTGAAAACGTGATAAAATTATGAAAATAATTTATTGAATAAGTGGCACAATAAATTATTGTTGTTTTATTTTTTTATTTAATTTGTAGTCCAGCTAGTTGGACACTGATTTGGTCGGTCGCAACTTTATAATAAGATTTGCCTTTGTCCTTTCTCAACGTCTCATCTAACCTATACTAATACACCAATCAACTCGGTCCAGCAGTTTTTGCAGTTCATGAGGTAGAAAAATACAAATCATCTCTCTTTATAATATTATACAGAACTATCTAAAAATATATTGAGTTATTTATTTATTTAATATACTTTATTGTACACTATACAAGTATATATACAAAAAATATGAGATTAATAACAAGGAGAAAAAGAAATAGCTACGACCTACGGTACTGGAATGAAAAGTTGTAGCTGTGGCAGTTATCTTAGAAAATAATAGATATATAAGCCGTGATGGCCTCGATGGTTAGACAAGCGGTCGAGAATCTCGAAGGTCGTGGGTTCAAACCCCAGGCACACACCTCTTTCTTTTCGAAGTTATGTGTGTATTCACAAGGAATTATCACGCACTTTAACTGTGAAGGAAAACTTCGTGATGTATCATGCACACTTAGGAATTTCTTAGGTGTGTAGTCCGCCAACTCGCACTAGGCCAGCGTGGTGGACTAAGGCCTTCCAATTCTCAGCCTTAGCCGTCCAAAGGCCTCCCCAAATAGGCGCCAACCATCTCGGTCTTGAGTAGCCCTTAGACTGGACTAAGGCCTAAACCCTCTCAATTGAAGAGGAGGCCCGTGCCTAGCAGTGGGACGTATCATGGGCTGATGATGATGATATAAATAACATATAAAAACGTATATAAAATAAAGGAGTTACTTACGCAGAACCAATATCCCAGTAGTTTAGCTCGTCCATGTGGTAGTCTTGGATGCTGCGGACTCTCGCTGCGCATGCGTCGTCCGTTTCACACGGTGGTGTGTCTGTATGCTGGAGGATGACTAGATCTATCGGCCTCAGCAAGTACTCCAAGTGAGTGGCACTAATGCCATCCCAGTCATTTTTACTTACAATATTACATTCTGAAAATTAAAAACGAAATTTTTATTAGCAATAAAGCTGCAGTCCACCGGTGTGGTCCGTGAATTCGCACTAGGCCAGCGTGGTGGACTAAGGCCTAAACCCTCTCAACTGCAGAGGAAACCCGAGAAGAAGAAGAGAGAAGAACATGCTAATTTTATCGTATTTTTTGTCTTAGATGATATTAATAAAAGGCTTTTATAAAAAGACTATCGCCTTATTTAATAAAAATGCAATCAGAAAATATACAATGAGATACCATAGGATATTGTTTAAAGTTTTAAAACATTGAAATTTATTTCTCTTCAAATTAAAAATAATACATGCACCAACGTACCGCCAGTAACAAAACTTGTTTTCGACAGAAACAACACAAAAACACATAAAAGCAACTTCATTTTCTATAAGCCGTCCGTTCTGTGCCAAAATAGATTGAATACTGCAGTTCTCTGAGACATTCCGACTTGTTATTTATATTTGAGGGTAAACCTGATCTTGCGTTATCTCAATAGAGAGTAAGGTCTTTGCTCGGCGTCAGTTATTCCCCGCGTATCAATTAGCACGGGTCATCGGTTCTCGCAAACATTCTTGGAAGATATAAACAAAACACTCGCAAATAAAAAAAGATCTAGATTTTAATTTGACGGTCGTGAGTTATATCAGTGGCATACTAGTACCTGTTTTTTTATCGTATTGGTTGAGGAGCTAAATGTTTTGCCTAGAGTGTGTGGATGTATATAACTATAAGAATATAACTACGATTCAAATCTGTTAAACTAATTATTTAAATTTTCTTTCTTTTGTGCGAATTTTAAATTACCTAATTGATGATAGGAGCCGGCTTCGTCGATTTCCGATATATTCTTTCCACTTCAATTCGTTTTATTCACAAACTTTTAAGTTTAAAGTCAGGATCGATTTAGAGAGAATTTTCACTCATAGATACGAGTACATAGTTAAAAAGAAGGAATAGGATATATGAAAAAAAAACAAGCTCCTGCAAAATTATGATAGCAATATTCATGCAATGAATCTTTTGACAATCGTGCTATGAATAAATGTGAATTCATTGCATTTGACGTCAAGTTACTTATGATGAAAGAGAGAAGGTGAAAAATATCTGTTTTTTTATTTATTAAAATGGTGTCTTTCGTTTGGTGATTATTTTCGGAGTTGACTTCTACTTATCTTTCCTTCTTCCACCTTCTACGCTTATTTTAACAATTTGTTTCAACTTTTCAAGAATCATAGTAACTTAGTAGTGGTGGCCTTGAAGTTAAGGTGCGCAGTCGAGAATCTCGGCGGTCGTACGTTCAAACCCTAGGCACACACCTCTGACTTTTCGAAGTTATGTATGCACAGTGAATTATCAGGTACTTTAACGGTGAAAACATCGTGATGAAACCTGCACATCTAAAAGTTCTGTGGTTGATGTGTAGGTGGCGATGATGGGTCACCGCAATGATGAACACTAGATCCACTTTTGTATATAGTTTATTGTTTGCACAATTATGTATGGACAGTACAGGCACAATATATAACAGTCAATACAACACGGTTCTTAAATCTACTAAAAATAGTTCGGATCGACTTATGTGGCGAACGTGGGTTCACTGAAGTTAATTAGCGGATCGTGGAGTTGTATAGAATGCGCGCGCTAACGTGGCCAAAGGCGGACTACGGTCGTGCGAACGTGGCCGCCAGGGTCCGGCCGTTAGTAGGGTCGCTTCGTGATTGGCGCAGGTACGCAACGCGTGTGCGTAGGCGCACGATCATGCACGAGCGTCCCCGAAGGCGCTGCGCGTGGTGTGGTTTGGACGTCGCGCGTTGAATATGTGTGTGCGTGTGGTACACTACATCACCCCCCTCCAGAGACCTGGTTAAGGGCGATAAAAATCTGGGAATCTCACCCTACGTCCTGCTCGAGTGGTAAAAGTTCGATTCTCTGGTTTCGGTAAGTTATGGAAGTTTGAATGGTTAGGTGTTAGGTCTGTTTGTGTGGGATGGATGAGTGTGGATTGTGTGTAAGCAGTTTTAGTGCGTTCGTTCGGATCAGACAATATGTAGGCCGGCTTAATGCGGTCTACCGATACTGATACTGCCTTTCCATTGACTAATATGGTGAAGATCTTATCTCCGCGATGAACCACTTCGTAAGGACCCATGTAGGAGGGTTTCAGAGCTCCGCCGACAGTACAGTCACGCAGAAAGACGTGACTGCAAGTGGCTAAGTCTCTGAACACAAAGGTAGTCCTTTTGTTGGTGTGTTGGGAGGTGGACACAGGTCGCAAGGACTGAACTATAGAACGTAGTCTTGACGAAAACTCGGTCAAGTCTAGAGTATAGTCAGAGTTGGCCTTTTCGTCCAAAAACTCCCCTGGTAGGCGAAGTGGTTCGCCGTACACTAACTCAGCGGAAGAACACTGTAAATCTTCCTTAAGTGCGCTCCGTATCCCGAGTAATACTAACGGAAGTGTATCTACCCAGTTCATGGTCTCGTGGCAGATTATGGCAGCTTTTAACTGCCGATGGAATCTTTCCACGAGCCCATTGCAAGCGGGGTGGTAGGCGGTGGTTCGGCGGTGTTGGAACCCAGCAATCTGCGACAGACATTTAAACAACGCGGATTCGAACTGTCTACCGCGGTCTGTGACTATATCTGTTGGGCATCCGAACCGGGATATCCATCCGCTTACCAAGGCCCTTGCAACGGTCTCGGCGGTAATGTCTGCTATCGGTATTGCCTCTGGCCACCTGGTAAACCGGTCAACGGCTGTGAGACAATATCGGTAACCCTGAGAGATTGGCAGCGGTCCGATCAGATCTATATGTACGAACCTGAATCGGGCCGCTGGAAGTTTGAAAGAGGCGAGTGGTGCGTTGACATGTCTCGTTGTTTTGGCACGCTGGCATGCCTGACACGAGCGTACCCACTCTCTACAATCCCGTCTGACTCCGGGCCATACGTATCTGTCCGAGATTAACTTTGCTGTGGCGTTGGTGCCTGGGTGGCTGTAACAATGAAAGCTGTCGAAGACCTGCTTCCGCAATACGTCGGGAACGAAAGGTCTGACAGAGTCATTGCTGACGTCACAAAAGATGTCATGTCTTGAACCGGGGAAGGAGACTTTTTTAATCCGGAGAGATGTAGCACCCTCGATGAGTCGCTTGAGCTCGGGATCGGACTGCTGAGCTGTTGCCAGCTGGTCCAGATCTATGGGTTGTGCGATCTCGTTAATTCGAGAGAGGGTATCGGCTACGACATTGTCCTTACCCGATATATGGCGGATGTCCGTGGTAAATTGGGCAATAAGGTCCAGGTGTCGGAATTGCCTGGGAGAGCAGTTTTCTTTTCGGTTATGAAAGGCGAAGGTAAGCGGTTTGTGATCCGTAAAGATCACGAAGTCGCGTGCCTCAATCATGTGCCGAAAATATTTTACGCTCTCGTAAATGGCAAGGAGCTCTCTGTCGTATGGTGAGTACTTCTGCTGCGTGGTACTTAATTTGTGTGAGTAAAAAGCCAATGGCTGCCACTCGTTACCGTCAAACTGCTGAAGTACTGCACCGATGGCCGAGTCCGACGCATCTGTGACCAATGCCAGCTTGGCGTCACATTTAGGGTGAGCCAGTAAGGCGGCCTGACACAGACCATCCTTACAAGCCTGGAATGCCTGGAGTTCTGTACCTGATATGTCAACGGGGTGTGAGCCCTTCACAGAACCTGTGAGTAGTGCGTTTAGCGGCGCCTGGTGTTAAGCAGCGTTGGGGATAAAACGCCTGTAAAAATTTACCATCCCCAAAAAACGACGCAACTCCCGCACTGTTTTGGGAACGGGGAAATTGGCGATGGCCTCAACCTTGGAAGGGAGAGGAGTAGTCCCCTTTGCAGAGATCTGGTACCCTAAAAAATTTACTTGAGGGGCACCAAACACACATTTGGCGGTGTTTACTACCATGCCGTACTCTTTAAGTCTGGTGAAAAGAAGGTGCAGGTGTTTTTGGTGGGTCTCGTGATCCTTGGAGAATACCAAAAAATCATCCAAGTAGGCATAAATGAAATCCAGACCCCGTAACATTTCATCCACGAAGCGCTGGAACGTCTGCCCGGCGTTACGAAGCCCGAACGTCATGAACGGGAATTCGAATAATCCGAACGGCGTGGTTATGGCGGTCTTCGGGATGTCGTCTGGATGAACGGGGATCTGGTTGTATGCCTTCACCAGATCTATAGTGGAGAAAACACTGCAACCTGATAAGCAGTGCGAGAAGTCCTGTATATGTTTGATTGGGTACCTGTCGGGAACTGTCCGGGCGTTGAGCATACGGTAGTCACCGCAGGGACGCCAGCCGTTGTCCTTTTTTGGGGCAAGGTGTAGTGGTGACGACCAGGCTGATTCCGATGGTCGACAGGTCCCAATCTGCAACATAGCTTCAAACTCTGCCTTCGCGATTTGAAGCTTGTCAGGTCCGAGCCTGCGCGGGGTACAAGATACCGGTGGGCCTGGGGTGGTGCGGATGTGATGTTGTGTGTTGTGTTGTGTGACATGCAGTTTACCGGCTGGGCGCGTTATGCTAGGAAAATCGTTAAGGATTTTATGATAGCGGCTGTCCCCAGTCGTAACCTTTACAGAAAATATTTTCCAAGGGTTAGTAACTGTTGTTGCGTTAACACTAATGTTAGTAATATTATCTATCAATCTTTGGTGACGACAGTCTACAATTAAATTATAAAATGATAAGAAATCGACACCTATGATAGATTTTGTCACATCGGCCACTACAAAACGCCATGAAAAATCTCGACGTAACCCGAGGTCGAGGTTAAGGTTAATAAAACCATACGTAGCTATAGGTGATCCGTTGGCGGCGCGAAGCTCGTAGTTGGTTGGGGCACGACGATTCCGCAGCAGAGAGCGGGGGTACACACACAGGTCACTTCCGGTGTCCACCAGGAATTGAACCTTGGTCCTTCGGTCCGTGACGAATAGGCGACCAGTTGAATTTGAGCGGTCTCCAGTCGCCATTATCGACCGCCCTTGTAGTTTTCCGACTTGAAGTCGCACGGCTCCATACACTTATGCGCTTTGCTCCCGTACTTAGCGTGGTAAAAACAAATAGGGAATTTCCTGTAGCTCGATGCCGATCGTTTGCGGGGCCCTCGTGAACAGCTGCGATGTCTGTCAGACCCGCGGGATCTGTGACGTCGTTCTGTCTTCTCCAACCTTGCGTTGAGCGCCTGCATCTGTGTACGCAGTTCGGCGATTTCCTTCACCAATGTATCTCCAATACTTGTGGGTGCATTCATAACTGCAGCGTGAACTTGTGGTGACGGCGTGACGATGTCCATGATTTTATCCGCAACCTCAGCTTGAACGTCCAACGATGCGGTTGAATGCGGTGCCAGAACGGTCTGTACACTCACTGGTAGTCGACTGATCCAGATGGTTTGTAGGTAGTCGTCCGGGAAATCAGGGCCAGCGAGACTACGAAGATGTCTGCAAAACTGTGAGGGTTTTCGGTCGCCCAGCTCCTCGTGTGTCAGCAATTGCTTGATTTTGCTGGCTTTGGACGCTGACAGTCGGTTGATCAGCTCTTTTTTCAGCCTCTCGTACTTGTCGACCGTTGGAGGGTTTATAATGATGTCCTTTACCTCTTTAGAATATTGTTGCTCCAAGTTTCCAATGACGTAATAAAATTTTGTTTGGTCAGAGGTTACGCCGGCTAGTGCGAATTGTCCCTCTAATTGGGCGAACCAAATTTCGGGCTCATCCGGGTAAAAAGGTGGTACTCGTATGCCCACTTTGAATAATTCGGCATGTGCGGGTGTTTGGTCGGTACCTGCGCGCTGTGGTTCGTCCGCTTGACCTTGTTGACCGCTAACACGTGGAAGGTCGTTGCTTTTCTTCGACATGGCTGTGTTCCAGCGGGGTCACCAATGTGGTAAATGTGTAGGTGGCGATGATGGGTCACCGCAATGATGAACACTAGATCCACTTTTGTATATAGTTTATTGTTTGCACAATTATGTATGGACAGTACAGGCACAATATATAACAGTCAATACAACACGGTTCTTAAATCTACTAAAAATAGTTCGGATCGACTTATGTGGCGAACGTGGGTTCACTGAAGTTAATTAGCGGATCGTGGAGTTGTATAGAATGCGCGCGCTAACGTGGCCAAAGGCGGACTACGGTCGTGCGAACGTGGCCGCCAGGGTCCGGCCGTTAGTAGGGTCGCTTCGTGATTGGCGCAGGTACGCAACGCGTGTGCGTAGGCGCACGATCATGCACGAGCGTCCCCGAAGGCGCTGCGCGTGGTGTGGTTTGGACGTCGCGCGTTGAATATGTGTGTGCGTGTGGTACACTACAGTTCTGAAGAATTTCTTAGATGTATAGTTCACCAATTCGCACTAAGCCAGCGTGATGGTCTATAGCGCTCTCAGTTGTAAAGGAGGTCCGTGACTAACTATAGTATGTAGGCTGATGAAGATAGTGACTTACCCTACACAGAACCATAGTATCCCGTCCCTTGACTATTCATGCCACAAGATTAGAGATTGCAAACCGGGCCCGGCCGGGCCGGGCCCGTCCGGGCCCGGTGCCCTTTTACGCACCCACCGGGCCCGGCCATTCTTACCGGGCCCGGTCACCGGGCCCGGTCAGTGGACCCGATAAGTAAATCGCGGCACGGGAGCGCCTACTCGTAGTAGTTACTGTTGTAAAATACTCGTATCAATCATTCTTTCAGACTGAAAAAAAATTGTTACTTTTTGTTTTGTTATATTATACTTGTGAAGCCTATGTATCGTAACCAATTTTACGTTACATTTTGTTAGTTAAGACTAAACAAGTTTGGTTGTTTGTAGATACAGTACAGCCTAGCCAATAAGATTTCGCTATTTGCTCAATTAGTAATAATAACATTAATAGCCAAAGTTTAAGAAAAAACATAATACATACTTTACTTTTAGCAAATAAGAATTTGTTTTGTTTATACCAAAGCTACCATACTTTATTTATCTATCTAATTTAAGTTGTTATGACACGTTTAGTACTTTAAGCTGCGTTATTAGTTTATTATTATAATACTATGTTTTCAAATAGACACGATAAGGAGTAAAGAGAAAGACCTGCTTGTTTAAACTTATAAAAATGAATAATTACTAATACTAATTTAACTTTTCCGTTCATAAGTCAAAGTAATCTTTTTTTTGAGATTAATTATTGTGATAATTGTCCATAAGCCAGTTTGAAATGAAAATTAACCTTGCATCATTGTCTTTTCCATTTATATATAGAAAATTTTCATAAAATACTTTAAAGGTTTCATCGCTAACAAACCCGGCCGGGCCCGGCGGACCCGGCCGGGTTGGCGACGGATGCAACCGGGCCCGGCCGGGTTGGGAAACATACCGGGTTGCAATCTCTACACAAGATAAAACGATAATAATTATGAGTATATTTTTATTGATATAATTCAGGAAGTAGTACAAAATGATTTAACAAATTATTCATTAAAAGAATCACTTAATTCAATATAAAAGAAAACTTGTCAACTTCAAGCTATAGTATCTAATCTAAATACAAGATTTTTGTAATAAAAAAATGCTGCGGTGTTGCGTTATCACACTTAATTTGACATCTGAATCTTCAAAACTTAAGACAAAATGCGCCATCCGTAGTGTTCAGGATTGTCTGTCACAAAGCCATTGTGTCCCCACAAAACACGATCTCCAATACTATCAACGGCTCGCCCCAATTTCAGAGCTTCGTTGTATTTTCTGTTAAATATGTAGAACAAAATGTCATTATTGTACTTGACTGGATGCAGGTACCACTGATGTCTGTTAGTGTCAGCATCATTAGAGCCATAAGCTCTTCTGTCCCCAACACTGTCATCCGATACAGCCAACTTCAGGTACATGTTGGTGTCCAGATTGAAAATCTTGAAATAGACCTTATTAGACTCCCAAATAGGGATCATTTTCCAAACAACCCTGTTGCTACTTTTGTCTTTACCGTCGCCCCAGGCTTCTCTGTCTCCATCTCTGTCCAAACTGACGCCCAATTTGAGGGCTAGATCGTCCCGTTTATTCACCAGTTTTAAGGAATCTTCGCTAAAAATCAGTCTGAATTCGGCAGGGAAGTGCTTGGCTATAACATTTCGTCCGCCGGAGAACCACAGTTTGGCCGCATACTCCATGGTGTTGCGGATGCTGTTCCCGAGTAGGTTGTTGACGACATTCTTGATGACGTTGCCGTTTGACAGTTTGTCCAAAACAAGACTCATGATGACTGCGTTGTCATAGTCTCCGAGGACAACAGCGCTGTAGAGTTGATCATTTAAGCCTTCGAGTCTTATGCTCGCGTTTCCGCAGCTGTAGATGTTTAAATCCATTTTTATGGTTTGATGTCGGGTATCTGTAACGAAAATATTAGGAAAATTAATAAGACATTACGCTATTTGTACGCATGACTTTACTCACAGAATAATGAGGTGATAACTGATTTGTTATCCTAGTAGGAGAAAGTAATCGCGCTGGCGCCTGATATTAAGTCCAGGACTGGCGAAATTCGATTACATATACTGGTAATATCCCTGATATTGGTGATATCCCTCACCAGTCGACACAGTTCTGCGCGGTTTTTTGATGACTGTACTAAGATTCTTACGCTTTATTTGCAGTGGCGGTACTTCCATAGAAGCCCAAAAGCGTTACAAGTTAATTGTGTCTAGTTTATAATTGTTTATTGTGGGGTCAGGATATTCTCATTCAAATAGCTTTTGTTAAATGCAGAGTTTAAGCTTAAAGATAATAATTATTCGGAATTTTGTAAGGCAAACTGGGCTTTTGGGTTTTTATGGAAGTACTGCTACTGTTTATATGCACTTTTTTTTAAATATAACTAAATCAAGGCTGTATAAAACGAAAAACATTATCAATAGTCATACCCTAAGTCCGAATCCCAAAATTCGTCACAAATCTTGTGTCGGCGAAATGAAAAATTGCAAGACACTTTCCAGACTCACAAACAACTACACCCGATATAAAAATTTATGAACTACACAATGTACATGCTAACTGATCCGCGGAGACAATAAACAATAAAAAAAAAAACAATTAGTTGACATAAATATGCGCATCGCGGTCGAGAATTTCGTCGGTCGCAGGTTCAAACCCCAGGCACACACCTCTGACTTTTCGAAGTTATGTGTGTATTCACAATGAATTATCACTTGCTTTAACGGTGAAGGAAAACATCGTGATAAAACCTGCACACCTAAAAAGTTCTTAGAAATTTCTTAGGTGAGTAGTCCGCCAACCCGCACTAGGCCAGCGTGGTAGACTAAGGCCTAAACCCTCTCAGTTGTAGAGGAGGCCCGTGCCCAGCAGTGTGACGTATTTGGGCTGATGATGAATATACGCGCATATTATATTGAGACAGCTCCGTGGCGCAGTTGGCTAGACACCAGCTTGCGAAACGAGAGGCCGCGGGTTCGATCCCCGCACCGAGACAAATGCTTGTGTGATCCACAAATATTTGTTTCGGGTCTGGGTGTATGTGAGACCGAAAAGTCTCTCGTAGTTTCTGATACCCACGACACAAGACTTGTATCTTAGTGTGGGATCAGAACTATGTATGTGACTGTTGGGTGTATTTATTTATTACTTACCACGAAACACAATTCTTCACTACAATAAATTTAAAAACTGTTCCCTTTTATACTGTACATTACTGTGCGATAAGGGCTTGCGGTGAAATATAAACGATACGAACAATACAGCGGTTGCAGTATCAGTATTTTTATGTGGCAGCCACCGCAAGAACAATTGTCGGGTAAACCCAATGACATCAGACTCGAAGGGGCGTAGGACTTAGATATCTGCCTGTACTAATGCATGCTCTACAATCAGGCACGATCCTTCATAACAGCTAACAGGAGTAGGACCTTAGTCAATAACCCTCTGATTTGATGGACATATGTACATACCAGTGGCGGGACTTTCATAGAAGCCCAAAAACGTTAATTGTGTAATGTTTAGTTTATACTTGCTTATTATGGGGTCTTTATTTAACAAATTGCTTTTGTTAAATAAAGATTTCAAGCCTAAAAATTAGAATTCGGAATTTTAAAAGGCAAGCTGGGCTTTTGGGCTTCTATGGAAGTACCGCCACTGGTACATACATATCTAAGAAATTTTTAGAGAACTCATATACTTATGAAGGTTTCCAAGCTATATTTTCGTTATAATACCTATTCAATGATTAATAACTGGCCAGGTAATCATCTCGTAAACGGATAGGTAATGAATAAAAAATTATCACTTATAAAACAAAATTAGCTGTTATTTATCTAATCAGCAAGAAGATAATAAGTTATGTACGGCCCAGGCACGCGGTCGAGAATCTCGACGGTCGCAGGTTCAAACCCCAGGGACACACCTCTGACTTTTCGATATTATGTGTGTATTCACAAAGAATTATCACGTACTTTAACGGTGAAGGAAAACATCGTGATGAAATCTGCACACCTAAAAGTTTTTAGAAATTTCTTAGGTGTGTAGTCCGCCAACCCGCACTAGGCCAGCGTGGTGGACTAAGGTCTAAACCCTCTCAGTTGTAGAGGAGGCCAGTGCCCAGCAGTGGGACGTATATGGGCTGATGATGTACGGCCCAGACAGAACATCTACAAAATTTGCCGCCATTGAACGAATGCAAATTAATGATTTTTTGCATCTGTAAATTTGACAGAGAGGACTAAGAAGCTATTCAAATCAGATGATTTGAAGAGATCTACAGCAAATTTTATTAAAGTGTGTCTAGCGATTTAGCCCTAAGATCCTGATACAAGTATGTGCCGTGTGATTTGTGCTGGGTTCAATTCCCAGGTCTCAGGTCTGGCAAACTGTTATTGGATTTTTCCATTAAGAAATAATAAACAACTAGTAACAGCACTATTACGCAGATTTGACCTGGCGAGATGGGGACGCAGAAATGCACCTCTGCCTATGCAGATTATTTTCGGTTATAATCGTGGTATTTAATGCCACTCCAAAAGGGATCTTCTCGAGATAGCATGTCTAATATGGCTGTATTTAATTTTGTGATTTCTTTATTGTTTATCATTTCCAATGTCAAGGCTATCTTTTCATCATGAGGACTTTCCCCGACAATATATTTGCCAGTGGCGGTAATTCCATAGACGCCCAGAATGTTTGCTTTATAAAATTCCGAATAATAATCTTTAAGCTTTAAATATTTATTTGACAAAAGCAATTTGACATAATTTTAAACTAGACATTACCAAATTAACGCTTTTGGGCTTCTATGGAAGTATCGCCACTGATTTTACCAATTGTATTTTTTTTATACTGGCACGGCAAAGTGACTCCACTGTAGGTACCTGATGGTAAGCACAGTGGAGTCCAAAAAAATAATACCGACCAGCGAGAAACGATATGGTCACCAGCTGGTCGATACAATCATACCGGCCTGCACAAATGCTTCTTCACGCTTCATATATAGGAAGAGACTATTGCCGTTTTTCGGGCACTTTTCCAAACAGTATGCTCTTACTGACAATTGAGTCTGGGACTGATCGTACGCTATACACTAGTATGGCCACGAAGCAATCAATCCTTTGATATAATCTACGGCTACGGCGGAAAATGATAATTTTCTTCTGTGGTTTAACTGACACTCGATACGAAGCAATGTCAAGTACGGTAAAGCTGAGCGGAGAGCAGTGAACTGGCACGATAAATATTGCACTTAGATAAAGCAGGGTCAGATTACAAGGTTATTTTGTTATTAATACCTAAATAAGAAACTCTAATACAATCACAAGTCTCCATCACCTTCGTTTTTCATTATTTGAAGACAAAAAACAGAACAAGTTTTATGGAATGTTAACTCAAAGCGTCAAACATAAAAACAATAATAAAGATAAAAAAAATCTATCTAGATTTTATAGATGTACGATGTATCCATAAATTATACACAGAATACAGACATTTGTCTGTTTGGTTGTATTTACAACTCAAACTAAGTGGACAATATGCGGTTTTATTGATGAGACTGCTCACATGACATAGATCGCAGTGCTCGCGATCAAGATATTGCCGGTTCGATTCCCAGATCGCACAAAGTCCTATTGTAAATTCCGTCATTGAATACTTAACTTACTCGTATATATAATTTATAGACTTGCCAACAACATCTTCGGGCGTAATACCAGCCGTAATTGGGATGTTGAAACACCCTTCTGCCTATTGCAAATAGTCGGAATCATTCAGATGACACTTATAGACAAGTGAACTTGTTGATGTCTTATAAAATTTAAAGAAAAATAAATACTACCTTTTGTAGATGCAGGCGTGACAAAGTATAAATATTCAACTAGCGCTGAGGACCAGCTCCGTCCGGGCGCAATTTTGAATCCCATTCTAATCCCAAGTCGTGATGTCCTCGATGTTTAGGCACGCGGTTGAGAATCTCGATGGTCGCGGATTCAAACCTCAGGCACACACCTCTGACTTTTCGTAGTTATGTGTGTATTATATTATTTTATTATATATTATATTTTTATTATATTATTATTGCCAAGTGGCCTGGCGGTACAAGTATGTAGGTCGGGCATTGCTATTGAGTTTTTCCATTAGAAAATTCTCAGTATCAGTACGGAGTCTAGAAATGTGCCCGAAAAATAGGCTCACCTCCGATTACGTGGGACTCAAACACAATTGGCGAAATGTGGGTGCGGAAATGTACTCCTGCTTACCTCTTCAAGAAATACACGTGTGATTGTATGTGTATAGTATTTCATAACGCAATAGTATGCGATCAAAATTTTAACTACAGTTTGAGTTCAATGCTCTTGTTACTTGCCACGACGGCCTGAGTAATTTTTTTGCCAAATTTGTATCTTTAATGTGTTTAAGTACTAGAGCTCCAGTTTTGGTTTACTTAAATGTACCTTTTATAAGCAACATTCGGAACGTAAACACAAAAGTGTTAATAGAAGTACTGCCTCGTGGTCTCGCGGTACAAGTATGTGCCGAGCGATCTAGAGGTCCTGGGTTCGATTCCCGGGTCGGGTAAAGTGTTATTGGGTTTTTCCATTAGGAAATTCTCAGTAGCAGCACGGAGTCTGGAATTGTGCCCGAAAAACGGCAATAGGCTCGCCTCCTATTACGTGGGACTGATACATACCTGGCGAAATGTGGGTGCAGAAATGCACCTCTGCCTACCCCTTCGGGGAATACAGGCGTGAGTTTATGTATGTTATGTATGTTAATAGAAGAAAAAGTGTCGATAATGCAAAAAAATAAATTTTTAAATTCACAGAAAAATTAATTAAAAAAGCAATCCACAGGTCCCTTGGCTTCATATAAACAAAGAAAAATTACTTTTCCCGACCCCAAAATCAAACCTCGGACCTTTACGTCTTACGGCACATATTCACGTCGCGATACCTCAATGCTGACTGCATCAAAAACAGGAATTAGTAATATTACATATAAAATTAAGTTGAATATCAGCCATGATTAAAGTGCATTTTTTGTGAATTTGCTTGACCTCTACGCAGCTCGCGAGTTGTTCTCGTAGTGTTACAGAAGGCAGACGAGCTTATCGTGTCCGCCATGCGAGGATTTTATTTAATAATAGTTTTAATTTTAAAATGTGATTTTATTTATTCTGGTGAGTTAAATAATTATAATCAAAGTCGTGATGGCCTGGGGGCTTAAGCACGCGGTCGAGAATCTCGACGGTCGCAGGTTCAAACCCCAGGCACACACCCAAAAGACACAGTATGAATTTCAATAAACGATAAGTTAATGAATTTACATTATGTAAAGCGTTAACCATAGAAGTCTTAAAATAATTTGGAAATTATATCCTTAAAAAGAATTTGATTTATTGATTTATGGAAGACAGCCATATCTTAACACGAGTAACATTTAACAAAAAGCCAATAACAAGTCTTCACTTATAGCTACCCACTAAGACAAAGAAGTATGAAAAAGTGTGAATAAGGGACAATTACATTAGTTTATTTTTACATTGATCAGTGTTTACTCTTTATGAAATTTCTAGTGAATTTATAAAGCAAAGGCAGCAAAGTCGTATATACCTTTTACGTACATACACAAACGCTTGTATTCCTGAAGGAGAGGGCAAATGATCATTTCTATACCCACGTTTGGATAACTGTGTTTAAATCCCAAATAACAGTAACGATTCTTCGAGTACACTACGCTTTCTGCTGTTATGGAGAATTTAATTTAACAAATCCTAGCCCCGAATCGTGCCTGGGACCTATCAATCGTACGTTATTCTATTATACTTCGAAATCAATTACCCAAACCACGAAGTTGTCAAGCCACGACGTCTCATTTTCTTTAATCAGTGTAGTCTCGTCTATAACGTGGGTATCTCCAATATTTTAGTGTGGGGTCAGAAATCAGAATTTTATATGAGACTGAGGAGTGGATAATAGGCCATAGTAACCCACGTCTTTGTTCTAGTCCGGGATCATCCTGCTTTTTTATCCAATAGATGAAATCGTCAATTGTTTTCTTTACTTCAGTTTACACTCCATTTTACTTAACCAAAGAAATATAATATTTTTTCTTAAATACTCGCAACTGTTCCATTTTAGATTGCAATGTGATCAACAAGAAAGAGTGGGGTGGAGTGAATCCCCATCACGTGGAGTACATGCCGCGTCCAGTGGACCTGGTCATCGTCGAGCACACGGCGACCCCCTGGTGCAGCACCTTCGAAGAATGCAAGAGGAGCGTCAAGAGCATCCAAGCTAACACGATTGACTCTCAATATTACGACGATGTTGGATATTCGTAAGTTCATTCATATGAAAATCATATATAAATATTGTCATATAAAACTAAACATGTTTCAATCATACCAGCTTTAAATCTTTGCTTAAGTATGGAGATATCCAAAACCTTCAAATGAACACGCTTGATTAATAAAGCCAACTTTTGACTTCAACTCCAAATTTTTCAATAATTTCCTTTATTATTATCGTTATCAAAATGCGTCAACTATAAGACATTTGGCTTGCATAGGCCTCCGCAAAGACTTCCACTATATTGGAATGAAATGCATGTACATACTCGACTGTCAGTGCCTGCGTGAACCAAAGAAAATTGTAGAGCATACGTTTCAAGATTCCAAGAAAGAAAAATAACATTATTTCTTACTCATTATTTATGTTATTTTTTCCTTTCTATTCATTATTGTACCTAAATTAGTAATTCATGTTTCAGTTTCATCATCGGTGGTGACGGCAAGGTGTACGAAGGCGTTGGATGGCTGCGCGTCGGCTCGCACGCTATTGGCTTCGATCGTAAAGCTATCGGCGTTGGTTTCATCGGGAATTACAACAGTGAGTAGCACAGCTTTATCTAAATACATATGCACCAGTGTTGATAGGATATCCGCATCCGCTTGGATAGTGACCGAGACATAAAACCAGCTTTAATGACACGAAACTGTGTTAAGTTCAGAGATCAGACTGTGTATTCGGCTAACATCAGGTCGATATAATTGTAAACTGTAAAGATGTTGTTGTGCTTTTATTATAAATTGCTCTGTTTCAGCCACTGCAAAAACTATTAAGTTCGGTATTTTCATTTGGACGTGCAAACATCACACGTAAAAAGCACAATTTTATAAATATTGTTTAAGTTTGCCTCCTTTTTCAATAAAAAAAAATATATATATATATATATAAACACGCCTATTGTTGTTTTTGAATATAAGTATTTCGAGACTTTAGGAACGATTATTTTTCATTTAAGAGCAGAGATGAAATGGATCAATCGTTTTTATATCAAATCATAAAAAAATATAAAAAACACGAATCTGTCTAGTAAATACGATTTAAAGCATTTAAATTTTTTTCCACGGACTTTGTGAAGGCAGTTTGAAAGTACGTTTACTTAAGAAAAATATACAATTACTCTCAGTCAGTCCTTCAGAAAAACTATTATGCAGTTTTGCTTGTATACAACCTTTCAGAACATAAAAGTCATACGTCTCTTTGCCTTGATATTATCTGTGATCATGCAAAAACCTAAATGTAGGCTTTGAAGGCATACGTAAAGTGAAGTGTACGATACAAATCTTACTAACATTGTAGATCACTGCACGCAAACGTCACATCAACGCTTTATTGTTTACTAGTATGTTTTTTATTTAATTATTACGAAAACCTACAGGTCAACAAAACATCACGAAAAAAAAACAATTATAGCTAAATAAACCCATTTAGTGGTGTTCACTTATATTAACAGAACATATAAATACAAAGAAGATAGTCATGCGCAAACTCATTCTACAGATTACTACTTATTCGTACATACATATGAACAACTTGAGTTCAAGATATAATTTAGTAAAAAAAAGTAAAATCCATGCTGACTCGTAAAGCATTCAACGCATGAAAGGAACAGTGAAATAGAATATGTATTTTCATTTAATTTAGACAAAAGCAATATCAATCCATTGGAATTGATTCATATCTCATGTCTTTAGCTTATTCAAAATCGAAAATCTGGACTTTATTATTACCATAACTTATTTACTAGATGAAATTAATTTTATTACAGATGATACACCAACCACGCAACAACTGGAGGCTCTGAAAGCGCTGCTACAGTGCGGAGTGGATAAAGGACATCTGATTCCTGACTACCGTATATTGACCCATCGACAAGTCTTCCTCACTGACAGCCCGGGTGATAAACTATACACCGAGATAAGAAAATGGCCGCAGTGGTTGCAGAACATTGATAAGGTTTAAAAATATTTTTTTTTTTATAGTTTGGCTTACAACTAAAGTGATTATGACATCCAAAACATCCATAGAATACCGGTGTTTGGTATATTTAAATAAATAAATATATCAAATATGATAACAAGCTGTTTGAAAGTAGCCTATCACGTCCTATTGCTCGACTCTATTACATGATATTATTAGTAATACTATTAGCATGTCACAACTTCAGCTCGAGCACAATGTTACAATAGAAAAGCCATATATTAAATTATTTATTAAGATTTTACTAACTCGTGGTCTCGCGCTATAAGTATGTGCCATACAGTCTAGAGGTCCTGGGTTCGCTTCCCGGGTCGGGAAAAGTGTTATTGGTTTTTTTATTCATCAGTAGCAGTTCGGAGTCTGAAAATGTCCCTGAAAAGACCACCCCCTGTTACCTTTGACAAAAACATAATTGGGGAAATGTGGGTGCAGAAATGCATCTCTGCCTATCCATTCGAAGAATACAGGCGTGAGGCTATGTATATGTATTAAGATTGATTAAAAGTCGAAATAATTCACAATATTTATTGTTACAGATTTCCACATCTCGATCTTTGATTATGACAAAATATGCCATAGATTTAGGTATTTATGATCCAAGAACAGGAGATTTAAATACGACTGGCCTAAACGATAAAATCTACGATGCAGTAGTTAACAGTGACTATGGTACTGCAGTGGAATTGAGTATAGTCGTCGACAAATTTGGCGAGGATAAGGAATTAACGAACTTTGTCAACAAATTACTAACAAAAGGTGAAAAAAAGATCATGGAATATGCTTATAGACTTTGGAACTACGGAGGGCAAAACGTCGTCACTAAGCATTTCCCAATAGAGTTTCAAATGATATTCAACCAAGAGACAATTAAAATATCTAATTATAGAGATGACTTTGCTTTGAAAATGGGAACTGCTATAGATAGTGACGGTGATAAAGATGTGTGTGGTGACGGCAGAGATAAAAAAAGCTATAAATTAAATTGGAAGTTACTGCCAATATGGGAGGACAATAAAGTGTTCTTCAAGTTTTTGAATGTGGAATACAATAGGTATTTAAAAATTGGTCTGAAGGAGGACAATATCGGTGATCATAATGTTTTTGGATCACCATATTCTGATACGACGAGACAACACTGGTATTTGCATCCAAAGAGGTACGGGTACGAAATATTGTTTTTGATATACACCAGAAAGTACGATCAAGTTTTGAAACTTGCCAGGGACACAGACAAGGACGGCGATCGATTATTGTGGAGCAATAGAGATTTTTCTGATAATCCAGAGATATTTGGATGGCGCTTTTTCCATTAAAATATTTAAGATGAACTCTTGCTTGCAAAGCAAACGATCTTGACAAATATTAAATGCTAAAATGGGAGCAGTGCATGTTACGACAAATATATTTTTGTATTTGAACTATGAGTTTATTATTCCACTGTTTTAGGATTTATTTAGATTACAGACCTGTTTTATGCCTGGTCAGCCAAACACTTGTAGAAAATGAACGCGCGTAATGGAGTACTGAACGCTTCTATATGAAGTTTATCCTTGTATAAATTTGAGGTCTAAAATGCAAATAAAGCAATCGTTATGCTGGAGTTGTTGCAAATATGCTACTTGTTTAGCATTTTCTACCCGCTCCATGGCAAATGCTTTTATGATAGGCCTCATCCCGTTCTATCCCTTGTGCAACTTTACCACGCCTGCTTATGGACCTCCTTTAAGCAATGCATAAACAACTATACATTATTATTAACTATACATTACATATACCGCGGAATCTGATACAAACGATAGCTTTCCATGAAAAGCGAGCTAGAAGGAACAGTAAGGTGATGATGCTAAAACAGTTCATTGATCGGATGAAACGTGACTACTCATAAGATATTTACAATATCTTTCAACGAGAACAATGACACCAGCCAGTACATGCAAATATTTAAAGATAACTCATGGTCTCGCGGCAAAAGTGAGTGCTGTGCGATACTAGGTTCGATTCCCAGGTTATATATATATATATCAGCACCCTCATAGAACAACACTACATGTCCCACCAGGTTGAGTGCGGTCAAATATCGATAACGCTTTAAAATTAATCTAAGATTCTACGATGAAGAAAAAGAAACACAATAATTTTCAATGAGTATTATAATTTTTAAAGCAGGTAACTAAGCGTATTGCGATCTCATTCTACTTTTTCGACCCATTGGGGCCATCTTCTGATCTCGTTGTAGAGTTTGCGTCCCGGGCTCTCCGTGGCGAGAACCTGTTTGTGGCCAATCAGATGGAAGTCAGAGGTCAAATGTCCTTGTTCTACACCACATTTTAAAAGAGCCTTCACAGCTTCTAATTGTTGTGTTGTTGGAGTATCATCTGCAATCGAAATAAGCATTTTATCTCTAGATCTGTTGAATTAAGTTAAATGTCTAGAAATAACAGATGATTATGATAACTAGATCTGTTGAATTAAGTTAAATGTCTAGGAATAATAGGCAGATGGATATTTCTGCGCCCACATTTCGCCAGATATGTATCAGTCACACATTCTAGGGGGCGAGCCTATTGCCGTTTTTTCGGGCATATTTCCAGACTCCGTGCTGCTACTGAGAATTTCCTAATGAAAAAACCCCAAAAATACTTTGCCCGACATGGGCATCCAACTAGGGACCTCTAGATCGCACGGCACATACTTGAGCCTGGAAACCACAAGGCAATCTAGTACACGAGGCAGATTCAGAGCATGTCATAGAAACTATGAATCGTTAAAGGATATCCAAAGAATATGTACTAAAATAAAATTTCCAAGCTTACTATTGTAATTTCCAATAAATGCAATGGCAATGGACTTCCTATTGTAGCCGTAAGTGTGTGCGCCTACTCGGAGCCAACCAACACCTTCGTATATTTTACCGTCCCCACCAACTAAGAACCTGCAAAATCCAAACCGAATTGATCAAACTCAAGAGTTAAAAGATCTTAACTTTGTATGTTATACTTATTTGCGCCTGTATACCCCAAGGGACAAGCTCAGGTGTAAAAATACACCTGTATTTTTACAACCACATTTCATGGTCAGCCATATGAGATCCTCTGCCGGACATAGAACTCCCTCAATTATTTCCAGAGCATCATGTAAGAATTGACTAGCATCCAGCTAGTTTTCCCAAACTTAATGAAATTTTAGACCATTTAACGGATAGATGGTACGCGCTCTCTACTCAAGAACCTTTTTACCCCATCGCCCGTCAGTTCTATACACAATGAGCTTTGCTCACTGCTACTTGAACTTTGTAATCCGTTGGGCTATATCAGAAACCATCGTTCTCCTACAGATATCTTCAATTCCCAATATTTATTCAATTAAGGAAATACCGAGCATAGCACTTCTCGAGTGACCCTGAGCATTCCTATGAGGCCCATAGTTAAAGGCCACGTAATACTTGCGTAACACCCACGTTTCGCCTACCTTTAGTCTGACCTATATGGGTCGAAACTTATTCTTCGCCAGGCACACTTTTAGACTTCATGCTGCTTACAAGAATTTCTAAATAGAAATATCTCATAATAGCCAGCCTGTCGTAATAGCTAAATGCGTTATAACGCAGGACCAACGGAGTGGTAAATTAATATGTGTCAACTTACGAATATCCAATGTCAGGAAAATTGAACGTGTCCATCATATATTCTTGGATACTGCGGATATTTTGCTGACATTTGTCAGAAGTACTGCACCAAGGGGTCACCGTGTGTTGGATAATTACCAAGCTTACTGGACGAGGGAGGTACTCCGCTTGAAGAGCTTGCAATCCGTCCCATTCCTTCTTGGTGACCACACCACAATCTATAAAGAGAGAAAATAACTTGTGTGTGACTTTGTGACTGCCATGGGATCAAGTTGGATGGATATTGAAGACCAGAAAAGTAAATAATTTTCTACGTTGGAAAAAAATTTACTGAAGCAACCTACGTACCTTAGAGTTCTCCTAAAGATATAATTATAGGGGTATCAAGTTCACCAACCTACACTTTATTAACATAAAAAAAATGAACAGCAGAGGTAACCCTTTTTTTTAAATACGGGCGAAAAAAGGTATCATCATCATAAGCCCTTATAGGTCCCACTGCTGGGCACGGGCACAAAAAGGTATACCACGAATAAATACGAACTCTAGACAATGGTGTATTCCTACGTTTAACTTATTTTATATCCAACGTACTCTTACTGTTTTTTGGACAAATTTAGTAACTACGGAATGCCACTGAGTTTCCTAAGATAGATAAAGATAAATAAAGAAAAGTTTAAAAACGTTTCTTAAAATTGCTTTAAATGTTATTGTTTTTTTTTTGGGTTTTCGGGTCGGGACCCGGACCGAATACGATACTTCACCAGAACGAAAACCACGTTAATACCTAGATAGCAGCCTAGTTCTATAGACATACTATACATATTAATACACAATGAAGCTGGTTTCGTTCCATAACTAGCAATAACGGTAACCTGTTATGCTATGGTTCGTTGACTTGAGCACTAACGCGCTATCCTCCAAAGACTGAATGTGATGATTTTTATACAATTTTTTTTTCTTGAACGGATTTGGTTGATATTGGACACTGTTTCAAAAGTTTTACAATGAATTCTCGTAACAGTTTTAAAAAATTGTTTTAAAATAGTTTCCCACTGTAACTTTTATAAAAATTCAACGTCATTAAAAAAAATACTGCACTAGTTTGTATATGGCATTAAATACTCATTAGTCAGACGACGGTTTAGTATTATTTTCAGTCAGAAACCAGCTGAGGAGTCTTTAATTTTGATTCGAAACTTAATACGCTATTTAAATACTCTTTTATAGTGTTTTACCTTTAAATACAAGTAAACTTGCAAAAAGAAACAAACGTCTACATATGTAAACAAATAACAAACTAAGTCATTGCTCGAAACTTATCACCAGTAAGCTATGACCTTGAACGCAACATGGGCTGACAAAAAAATACTTTCACGCACTTTGCCTGCCCTATCCCGTCTAGTTATAAAGGTTGATACACCTCCCACAACATAAATAAACAAAACACAGGTCAATACACCCAAGCTTGTATAACAAGAAGTCGTAGTTTCGATCCCCGTACCGAGACAAATATCTGTGTAACCCATAAAGATTTGTTTCAGATAAATATATTTGTGACACCAGTAAGATTCTCGTAACAAACATACAACAGCACTCACAAACTTTCGCAGTTACAAAGGTGATAAAAATTTACTAACCTGCGTCGACAGATCTCCACAAAAACAAGACGAAAACACAATACAAGGCACGCATGGTGAACTGTCTTCGACGATTCTTGAGTACACAATGCAGTCAGGTTCGCTTAGAGACGTATTAATACTGTCACATATCGGCTGGGAATACCCGCAATATTCCTCATTCTATCTCATTTATCAGCTAGCTTGCAGACTCACTATACTAAATACACTTGGTAGCGGACATGTCGAATACTTTATCTGGATATGGCCTTATGCCCTTTGGGATAAGATACAATACGTATTCAATCGCAACTCCATGAACTGGATTGATTAAATGTTTATTTCAACGCAATTTGAACAGACTATCTGATAATTAATAAATAAATACACCCAACATACATAGTTCTGACCCTACATTAAGATACTAGTCTCGTGTTGTGGGTATCAGAAACTATAAGAGACTTTTCTGTCTCACAAACACCCAGACCCGAAACAAATACTTGTGGATCACACAAACATTTGCCTCGGTGCGAGTATCGAAGCCGTGGCCTCTCGCAAGCTGGTGTCAAGCCAACTGCGCCACGGGGCTGTCATCTGATGGTAATGAAAATGTGGTGGAAACAGTGACGATTGGCAAAGAATAATAGCTTTCAGCAGTAAAATAAAAAAATTGTAATGCCGAGGTATAAAACAAATACTGGGTGTGAAAATAAATACAATAATTATAAACACTTTGGAAGTGTTTGGGGGAGGTCTATGTCAAGCAGTGGACGTCTTTCGGCAGATGGTGATGATGATGATGAAACCCAGTAAATACAGTACATCTGTTTAGCCTATGCTAATCTCTGTTACCGATATACCAGCATGAACTTCATCATCATCAGCCCATATACGTCCCACTGCTTGGCACGGGCCTCCTCTACCATTGAGAGGGTTTAGGCCTTAGTCCACCACGCTGGCCTAGTGCGGGTTGGCGGACTACACACCTAAGAAATTCCTAAGAACTTTTTAGGTGTGCAGGTTTCATAACGATGTTTTCCTTCACCGTTAAAGTTCGTGATAATTCATTGTGAATACACACATAACTTCGAAACTTCGTCAGAGGTGTGTGCCTGGGGTTTGAACCCGCGACTGTCGAAATTCTTGACCGCGTGCCTAAACCTCAAGGCCATCACGCATGAACTTATGCGGACTTAATTTAAGTAGGTTGTTATCTGGACCAATAAGAATATTCTTTCCACAAGAAAATCGCTTTATTTACAACGAATCAGGCTCCTCTCCTATTTATTAGAACTATGAGATTTTCTATATTATAATGATAAAGTCACACTTAGCAATAATACAAAGCTTTGTAGATCAGCGCTTAATAGTCGAATTCGTATTGTCAAATTTATTGAATGAAACTTTCTAGTCCACTGGTTCCCTCACAATGTGTTCCTTCAGCGTAAACCGATAACAATTAACAAGCATAATATGTGATATAATAACAACTAATTGTTTACAATGACAAACAGTATACAACCGCAATGTTGGTTAACATTGTTATGGGATTTTCCAAAATGCATAAATAATAGTTGAGGAAACTTTAAAACAAATGAAACATTAAATAGGGGAACTGATTTCATTTCGCCAATTACGTTTTTTTGCCTGGATTTTTTTTAATGTCACGCTGTTTGTAATCACCGTGGCTATTGCCTGTCTTAGTTTTTGATTACGGTCTTTATACATCCTGTATAAGCTGTTATGGCATAGTAAGTATACAACATGCAAAAAATACATTTGCTGTTAAATATGCAAAATTGTTTGAATTACCAAAACGCCGGGAAACACGCCGCGCTTAGAAACAAGTTGTTTGGAAAGTACGGATTTTTAACATACGGATAAACAGAGGTGTATATCTGCACCCACACTTTTCCAAATTTCCTAAACGAGCAATCCAGTCCCCCTCAACATTCTCCCTAAACCGCAATCCTGGCCCAGGATTTCTCAATGACATTAAAATGAAAAAAAATATAGATAAAATATTTAAATTTGTTGGAAGTACCAAATTGGTTTGGTAACATGTTGAATTTAAAGGCATGACGGTAGGGAAGTTTGGATTTTATGTTAGTTTTATTATCTCAGGTTGCAGGCATTAAGAATTGCTTCATGTGTTGTTTAATATTTTTTTTATTATTGCTATATTTGCACAACAAAACTGCAATAAAGATTAAGACATCGATAAACCCAACATAATACAATAGTTCATTTATAAAAAATAATTGTTTATTTAGTTCTATAGCTATGAGGCTTATAAATATCCTAACTAAAGTTATAACTACGTTTTCAAGCATTTGGTAGTCAATCATATAAATTTATTTGCCTCATAACAAAAAATCTTATCTCTGAAAAAGAAAACACGACAAAAGTAAACTATAGTCAAATTCATTGTTGTAAAGTTGTTTCTTGTGCCTCCCGGAAGAGCTAATCTAACTAACATATATTTAAGACGAGGTAGGTATTAGAACATTGAATTTAATTTCACAAGATGTTGATATATTTAATTGTACCCTTTCGAAATTCGCTGAAGCGGCATATAAATTTATAGAAAAAAACTTGTTATATATTTAACCATAATTAAGAACCTACCAATATTGTATTATTTGTAGAATTGCATTGCTAAAAACTGTAATAAATATTATAAATTATTGGTATAAATAAATAATAATACAATAAAAAAATGTCCCATTGAACGAGGCGTGGTTCTAGCCTATCGCCATTTTGTGTATACATTTCCTGACTTCATGCTTCTCCTAAACACTTGATGATTTTAAAACCCACTTATATTTTACTGAAGCATTTTGGGATCGAATCCGAGACGTCTCATAGGAACGCTGCATAGAACTGCCACACACTCAACGAGGCATCATACAGAAATACTTCCTCCTAGATAGTGAAGCTATGCGTGTTAATATTCTATATATTTATTCACACTTTATACAGTAATTGTAAATGTGGACTAAGGCATTTTCTGCCAGTCTAAGTTAGGGTGATGCAGAGATAAAGTGACCCCGAGAGGGGCGGCGGCACTGTGGCCTGTGTACGTGGCGGGCGCCCATCCACAACCGGGGCGCCCGAATCAAGCTAGTGGGGGTGCAACTGCGCCCCCAACAACTCCGAGACGGCCGAGACGTTTACGTCTCGGAGGCGCACCGGGCGGCTGCGGCATCATTGTGGGTGCCTCTCGCCCACACACCGTGGTCGCCCCATTCGGCGCGAAGATGGCCACCGGGGGGTTTTGGTCGGTATACCAGCATAGGGTTTTTTGTTAGGAACCCAGCCCGGCACTAACATCTGCGCGGACATGAACTCGCCGCGCGCCGAGCTGGAAGGCCGGTGACCCCGACATACGCTTCTCGCCCCCCTCCCCCAGGGCTGGCGGGAAGTAGAGCCATAACCAGCTTTCCCCTCGAGAAAAAAAAAGGGTGATGCAGAGATGATATACAGCAGGTGTGCAAATATAATTTATAAGCATATACATAGTATATACACAATCCTATATATTTTTGGAAAAGAACTGAAGTAATGAATAAAACGTGATATTAGTTATAAAGTTTGTTGAATTAAGGCTACGTGTAATATCTATTAAACGTTCGAATGTTTTGATTTTTATCTCTCTAGGAAACAAACACCTGTTTTGATAGCGGGGATTCTAAAACCTACAACAAATAAATGTAAATTTGATACATTAAAATTTCCCAAGAATAATAAACTGGTTAGATTGGTCTAATTCGGAGAGATCATGGAATGTATTTGTATATGTTGGTGCATTTGGTTAGGGACTTGTGAAACATTAGACCGTGGGTTCGATCCCCGCACCGAGACAAAGTAAGTAATTTCTATATCAACACACATACACTTTTTTTTTTTACGAGAGTATTATTTAATACAAGCAATTTGACATAAAAAAAAAGACAATATCCCACAATATACATATAATTATAAAGTAGATATTACACAATTAACGTGTAACGCTTTTGGACTTCTATGGAAGTAACGCCACTGGTATCAACATAAATATATAATACTTAATAGTATGGGGATAGGATATTGTATTTGTTAGGTGCATACGTTATTAAAGAACGCATTCAAGTTTCGACGAATTCAAGTTCGCGAGTTCTACAAACGATGCGTGATGACGTGGGGATGACGTGACTCCGGTCCTAACTTTAGTCTTGGTTTTGTAAGACCGTAAGTGATATAGACTTGAATCTGTATTGTGGGATTGACGTCATAAGTCAGTATCAACATTTCAATAACCTTTACGCATTTGAAGGGGAAACGGGATGTCCTAAAGCATGAAGTCTTTGACCATTGTTTATCGCACATCTGCATATAACCAAAATTATTTTTAATTTACCTGGGTCTTCAGCTCGAGTTTAAAGTCATTTAGTGACAAAGCATTTATTCAAAAACTTAATGATTTTGAAATTATTACCTTGTTAACTATCATCATCATCATCATCAGCCCATATACGTCCCACTGCTGGGCACGGGCCTCTTCTACAACTGAGAGGGTTTAGGCCTTAGTCCACCACGCTGGCCTAGTGCGGGTTGGCGGACTACGCACCTAAGAAATTCCTAAGAGCTTTTAGGTGTGCAGGTTTTATCACGATGTTTTCCTTCACCGTTAAAGCAAGTGATGATTCATTGTGAATACACACATAACTTCGAAAAGACAGAGGTGTGTGCCTGGGGTTTGAACCTGTGCGACCGCCGAAATTCTCGACCGCGCGCCTAAACCTCGAGGCCATCGCTGCTAGTTAACTATGTTGGCACCTAATTGTAAGTGTTCCGATTAGTGTTAATTGTGACAAAAATAAAAACACCTGTAGTGTGTTACCGGTTTGTTTACAGCCAGAATATAAACAATTCCGTCTGGCATTCTACTAAAATCCTTTATGGACTTCCAAAGTAAAATAAATAAAAATAAAATAAAAAATGTTTTGACAGTCCGTTAAAAATCCTGCTACCAGCTATTACGCATCTATTGCATATTTGACCGCTTATGTTGATTAAACTTCTGCCTTACCCTTTGTATACAAACGTGAAAATGATACGTGTATACAAATAGAAAGCCTATGAGCATATAATTCATGAATATTGAGAGCCGGTAAAACGCGCTCAAACCGAGTATGACAAATTCATATTCAATTAACCCACACATTGCTCTGTTAGTCTGGCAGGCGTCGATCATTTCGCCATTATTATAGTATAAATGTTCTAGATATATCAGTCTCTTCAATTCTGACGCCAGCCATTACTAAAACAACAGTTAATGTTATCTAACGCTACGTGTTCTTGTGTGTTCGCACTATCTTATAGTCTTGGGTCTTTGATCTGGGTCATGACAGCCCCGTCGCGCAGTTTGCTAGATAGCAAGCAGCTTGGGAAATTGGTTCGATTCCCGCACTGAGGCAAATGTTTGTTTGATCCACAAATATTGGGTCTGGGTGTTTGTGAGACCGAAAAGTATCTCGTAGTGTCTGATACCCACGACACGGGACTTGTATCTTCGTGTGGGGTAAGAACTATGTATGTATGTGACTGTTGGCCGTATTTCTTGCTCTCTTTTAATCGTAGCGTGAAGACAAGGACAAGAGATGGGAGTCTCACCGCTTGATGCTCTATTTGTACAGCTTTGAGCTTGCTATCATCATCATCAGCCTACACACGTCCCACAGCTGGGCACGGGCCTCCTCTACAACTGAGAAGGGTTAGGCCTTCCTTCACCAACGAAATTCATAAGAACTTTTCCTGCACTATTGTTTTGAGTAACATTAAATATTTTTCTATATTAAAATGTTCGTAATTGCCTCCAATATTAGGCAGGAGACATCATTCTGTCCACGTTTAAAACGCTGGAGAAAAATATCGTGAGGTAACGAGCATGCCTAAGATTTCTTCAACAACCCACACTACGTATGTTTATATGCTCAACTTTTGTACAGATACGGGCTTATATTAATGTTACTATATTTAACTATTTAGAAACGAGAGGCCGCGGGTTCGATCCCCGCACCGAGACAAATGTTTGTGTGATCCACAAGTATTTGTTTCGGGTCCGGGTGTTTGTAAGACCGGAAAGTCTTTCGTAGCTTCTGAATCCCACGACACAAGACTTGTATCTTAATGTGGGGTCAGAACTATGTATGTGACTGTTGGGTATATTTATTTTTTAGTATAATATTGTATCATATTTTGGATGGCCCTTCCTTCGCACGGGAGCAATTTAATTTTTTTAGCCTATATGCTTTCCCAAGGCCACATATGTGTCTATACCAAAAATAATTCAAATCGGTGATGTATTTATATTCTTTAAAAACGTATAAATATTCAATTTTCGAAATTCAATTCAATTAACATCTCTCGTGGTTAAGTATTATGTAATATTTTAGACGAACAAGCTACTAACTGAAATAGCTTATAACAGGGCCTTAAGTACCTCCGAACCAAAACCAAAATCGGGCGTAACAAACAATCTTACTTTGGATTTTAACAACCCGACTTTAGTGCTTTATGCTACAGCTAGCAGCACGTGAAAATGGACGCAGGTATAAAAAATAACGAATGGTACTTTTTTATTATTTAATATCGGCTGACGTATTATATATGACATTTCAAACGGGTTCTGCAATGACGTCTCAACAACGCGGCCATTAAATCTTTTGAACAAAAAAATCAATCAAGTCAGAATGGAACTTGTAAAATAATATGTTCCCTGTCTATTTTCTTGTGTCCATTAATATAGATGAGACTGTTTGAGCTGCGCTTAACAAATTAAGTACTTTCACTTTCTTTGACAGCCCCATGGTGCAGTTTGCTAAACACTAGCTTGTGAAACGAGAGGCCGCGGCGACGAATATTTGTGTAATCCACAAATGTTTGTTTCGGGTCTAGTTGTCTGTTGGACCGAGAGTCTCTCATAATTTCTGATACATACGCAGGACTGTCTTAGTGTGTGGTCAGAAATATGTATGTGACTGTGACTATTGGGTGTATTTATTTATTTTGTTCTTTATAAAGACTCTCAAATTACATCCACCATCATAATTTCTATACATTTGGCTCGTACAAGGTCTTTTATATAAAAATTGTGTATTTAATAATTATAATTAATTAAATAAACCAAGCAATGCTGACGAAATTTCCAAATCCTTACTAATATTATAAATGCGAAAGTATATAACTCTGTCTGTCTGTCCGTCTGTCTATCTGTCTGTCTGTCTCGCTTTCCTGCTAAAACTACTTAAATGAAATTTGGTACACAGATAGTTTAGACCCTGAGAAAGGACATAGGCTACTTTTTATCCCGAAAAAGGGAATTTAAGGGATTGAAAGGGGGGATGAAAGGTTGTATGTTGTGTAGACGACTAAAACTATGTATATGTCACTATATTTCTGTTATGCTTTCACGCCTAAATTATTTGACTGATATAAACGATTTTTGATATGGACATAAATGGGACTCTGTGGGGTAAAATAGACTACAACTTATTTTTTTTTCTGAACCCAACCCTGTAGTCTACGCGGACGGAGTCGCTAATATAAAATTATAAATTCATTAAGTTCATCTTGTCTTTAGATCATACTATGTATAGTATAATAATAATGGTCTATTCTCGGCCAATCTCAGCTGTGGTTGAGTGACGTAATCAAATACCCAAAACCACAATATATTATATTTTTCTATTTTGAGATTTTTTATACATACACTCATAAGCAGTGATGGCCTGGAGGTTTAGGCGCGCGGTCGAGAATCTCGGCGATCGCAGGTTCAAACCCCAGGCACACACCTCTGACTTTTCGAAGTTATGTGTGTATTCACAATGAATTATCACTTGCTTTAACGGTGAAGGAAAACATGGTGATAAAACCTGCACACCTAAAAGTTCTTAGGAATTTCTTAGGTGTGTAGTCCGCCAACCCGCACTAGGCCAGCATGGTGGACTAAGGCCTAACCTTATCAGTTGTAGAGGAGGCCCGTGCCCAGCAGTGGGACGTATTTGGGCTGATGATGATGATACATTCACTCACTCCTATACAGGAGTAGGAATACTCCCCGAAGGGGTAGGCAGAAGTACATTTCTGCACTCACATTTCTCTATTTGTATGTTCGTCCCACGTAAAAGGGAACGAGCCTGTTACCGTTGATCGGTCACATTTCCTAACTCCGCTGCTACTGAGAATATCCTAATGGAAAACCGAACCCGGAACCTCTAGATCGCACAATATTAATTTTTACCGCGAGACAACGAGGCAGTCCAATCCTTAAAAAACTAAAAGGCTTTGAAAACTTCAAGCAGCGGACTATGAAACTCTGAATTTTACAACCAATTTTAATTTACGACCACAAAAAACTATATGCTATTAAATATTAACTTTTTTTTCGCATCCTTGACCAGATCTTTGTCAGATTGCTATGGCAGTAATGCAATTTAATATTATATATTTTTTGTTCTTTATACTAGCCAGCTTTCATGTAAAGATTATGAGGGCACACAAGGATACATATGTCACGATATATTCTCAGCTTAATGTGAAATATCTCTTAAAAATAAACAATGTTTTCGTTCAACTGGTACACATAATAAAGTTCTATTATTATTTGAAAATTAGACATTTTTGAGTCTTTGTTTCAAAAATTATAAAAAAGGGTACACCAATTTTATTCCTCGATTTAAGGTGATTATGGCTATCCTGCATGTTGTGTCAGCTCAAACCCATACAGAATACCCGTATATAGACGAGGACGTACTGCCTCCACAGCGCACTTAGCGACGACTAAGCCCCATTTAACCTTTATTTTGGATATTGTGGTGGCATTTTAAGCTTCTTAATCATAGAACAGGACACACTCCCGAAGAAAGTGCGGCACTGTTCTTTTACCAACCTAATTTAATCTCCAAATAAATATAGCACGTGTTAAATGCGTCCCCAAGGTACTTTACTACTTAACTCCCACACTGTATCAAATATCTTAAAACTTTGTTTAAAACACCCACGCGACGGGAGATAGTGACTAGACCTTTGCATACCTAATATAAACAAGTAAGTAAGCAGTGATGGCCTCGAGGTTTAAGCGCGCGGTCAAGAATTTCGGCGGTCGCAGGTTCAAACCCCAGACACACACTTCAGACTTTTCGAAGTTATGTGTGTATTCACAATGAATTATCACTTGCTTTAACGGTGAAGGAAAACATCGTGATAAAACCTGCACACCTAAAAGTTCTTAGGAATTTCTTAGGTGTGTAGTCCGCCAACCCGCATTAGGCCAGCGTGGTGAACTAAGGCTTAAAACCCTCTAATTTGTAGAGGAGGCCCTTGCCCAGCAGTGGGACATATATGGGCTGATGATCATGTGCTCATCCCACAGTAAATCTTGATACAAAAATACAAAACGCCTGTCATAACTGTCTAATATGTTTCGTAAATGTGTTTAATAAAAACAGCATGCAACAACCTATGTTACTGCTAAAGTTCCCTTGTATATTCATTTAAATCTGTAAAGCAGTTTTTGCGTTTATTCTTAACATACAAACAAAAAACTAAGGCCTAAACCCTCTCAGTTGTAGAGGAGGCCCGTGCCCAGCAGTGGGACGTATTTGGGCTGATGATGATGATACCTAACATAAGTACATTATTATGCAGGGTGCAAAACGACCGTGATCGAATACTAAGACAGGGAATAGTCACGCTGATCACAAACACACTGACAGCGGCGACCTTAGGAGGTGGGGACCGGGGCATCCGCCCGGGGCCTCGCTCTTGCAAGAACCTCGCGCAACAACCCAAGTAAATAAAAAAAACAAAAACTAATTAACTATTTTTTTTAAACTGTTTTGATCGTTTATTATTGATTTAGTTTATAACATAGCGGTAAATTAAAATAAAGTTAGTTAAAAAAAATATTAGTATTTGAATAACGCGCCTCGAATACTTTTCACAAAGGACAAAGGGCCTTGCAAAGATCTGCCGCCCGGAGCCTCGCAATGAGTAAGGCCGCCGCTGCACATTGACGCTTAAAACATCCCGACAAGAAATTAAAAAAAAAATCGTTTTCCTAATCACCACATTCAATGCTTATGGTTGTTAGGAAAACGTCAATTGTTTTTTTTTTTGATTTTTTCACTTCTATGTGTTTGTAATCGACGTAACTATTGCCTGTCTTATTTCTCGATTATGGTCTTTTACACCCTGTATAATATACTAGCCTTTGGATCCGCTCGGGAGCAATTTTAAATTGCGGGAAATGATAACTTGGAACACGGCAGTTTTTCGAAATTAAAATAAGCCTGTCATTTCCAGAGGTCGCATTTTTGTTCATACCAAAAATTATTTATATCGGTTAGCAATTTTTTAGTTTAATCGTTACAAAATACAGGGTGTATAAAGACCGCTATCGAAAACTAAGACCGTTACAGTAAAAAAATCCCGACAAAAATTAAAAAAATACGTTTTCTTTACAACCACAAGTATTAAATGTAGTTGTAAGGAAAACATATTTTTTTTAATCCTTCCTCTTTATAATATTATAGCGGTGGGGCCTACTCCACCGGGACGCAATTTTGAATCCCGTGTTCATCCCATGGAAACACTTAGATAATAAAAAATGCCTGTCATAACTCTCTGCGCAATATGTTTCCGAAATGTGTTTCATATCGTATTGGTCCCCGCTCCGCCCGGGCATAATTAAAAAAAAGTTGCTAAAACTACGAAAGTTCCCATTTATATCCGTGACAAAAATCTACTTTGTTATGTAGTTTTGCGTTTATTCGTTACAAACAGACAAAAATACAATCCTTTCCTCTGTATTATATTAGTATAGACTAGTATAGATTAAACGCCTCCAAACGTTGAAGTTTTGTGAATATTAATAAAGCAAAAGTAATTCTGTATAATAATGTGACGTCAGACATCAATCGCTGATTCAATTTCAAAGAACCTTGGTTGATTCAATTTAAACTAAGTCTAAGTCTCTAAAGCAGTGATCGGCAATGCGCCGACCCGTGAATGTTAGCATTTTCATTTTTTCTATGGGATATGACCAATACATAGGTATTACGTAGAATCTAGGGTAAATATCACAGGTGCGGGGCCGCCTTCAGTTTATTTTGCCACATTGCGGCCCTTGCCTGCCAAAAGGTTGCCGACCACTGCTCTAAAGGATAAGTCAAGCAAACAGCCTTTTCATCGCGCAATAAAACATGGCAAATCTGTGTAATTTATTTTGAAAGTGGTACAATTTTTTTTATTGCCTATACTAGATTCCACTGCTAGGCAAAGGCCTCCCTCTTCTTCTTCCACTCCTCTCTATCGTGCAAAGTTACGCCATTCGTTCTCAAAGGCGTCCAGGCTGTCTCTTCAGCGCATTCTCGGTCTGCCACGCTTTCGGCGGCCCTCACATGGTATCCAATTAGTGGCGGCTTTAGCCCATCGGTCGTGATCCATCTTGCAAAGGTGGCCGGCCCAGTCCCAGTTCAGCTCAGCGGATCTTTTGCTCACATCAATTACACACATCAGGTACAATTCATTTCGGTTTTAATAATATTCCACGGGGAAACATCTAAGTTGGACTGCTGAAATTTATGAAATATTAATATTTCCAACTACTCATAACTGTCGATGGTATTTACCGTCTTAAGGATATAGTACTATAGTAGTTACCATAGTGATCTTACTACCGCTACGTTGTTCCCGCAGCATAAATTGACACGAGCGGTTGAAATGTCTCGAGTGCGAGTCACAAGGAATTTATTAGTAATAGCATAGAGTCTACTAAATATATGTCTGGAAAAAAATTAGGAAAAATATGAATCTCGGTGGAATGACCGCAAGAGCTACAGTCGGGAGGCAACGTCCCCTAACGTGGGATTTTGGCGCCCAGTTATTTAGCTTCTGTGATAAATAGGATAACGACCTTGGATTCACTGCACGATTTTGCATACGTTAAATTTGATTGCCAAAAAATCCAGACTAATGAAATTACTCTGGACTTTCGATGAAAATGTTTAGTTGAAAATTCATTGTAGTCGTTCATATAAAATAGCTCGGATTGTTGTGGCTCTTGTGAGTGTCTCTTAAGCGTTTAATTATTTTTTTTAGTTCATTAAGACCACACCAATTATTTTAAAAGTCTTATGTGTGCGGCTACGATTCGTTCCAGTGATAAATAAAATAATTACACTCAACAGTCACATACATATAATTCTGACCCCACACTAAGATAAGAGTGTTGTGTCGTGCATATCAGATACTATAAGAGACTTTTCGGTGTCACAAACATCCAGAACGGTTATTTGTGGACTACACAAACGTCTGTCTCGGTGCGGGGATCGAACCCGCGGCCTCTCGTTTCGCAAGCTGGTGTCTAGTCAGCTCCGCCAAGGGGCTGTCTGTACGGACCACGAGTTCAGGCTACTCATTATAATGACCATTTATTTATTTACGCTTTATACATAAACAACGTAAAGGTGGACTTCTCTTCCAGTCGAACCTTAGGTGCTGCAGAGATGAAAAGCGTGTAAATAAATTACTTACTGATACTTACTACACATTATATTAAAGCAAATACATACATTAAATATACAAAATATAAAAAAAAAACAAATAAATAAACGATTAGGCACTTATATAATACAAATGTAATAAAGTATATACATAAATAAATAGATTTAAATTTAGAAGTGTAAACACTTGAATCGCACATTGAATGCATACCTAGATTGTTTTAGAACGATCATGTATTAATAAGGATCAAAGGACTACCACGGTACCTAGTGCATACTGCGAAATGACTTATTAAAATTGGACGATGCGAGTAATTATTAAATTAATTAATATTTGCCTAATGCATAATTATTATATCAATTGAGCACGGTAATTAGTTTAATTATGTAAATTAATTTGAACATAATTTGTAGTGAAATCCTCTAATGTTGGGAAAGGTTAAGCCTTACTCCACCCTATCACGCCCGCTAGCCTAGGGGGCCATTCAAGTATTACGTAGGCTCTAAAGGAGAGGTGGGATATCTTCACTTTGCTTATTTTTTATAATATGGAGGCTGAGGGGAGCGGGGTCTGGATGATGAAAACGTTAACGTTTTTTTCTTTTTAGGATTTTCTACGAAAATTTGTTTCAATTTCTTGGATAAAAAAAGAAACCAGAACAGATAAAAAAAAATTATGTACTAATGGTTAAGTAAGCATAGGTAATACGATCATCATAATCAGTCCATATACGTACCACTGCTGGGCACGGGCCTCCTCTACAACTGAGAGGGTTTAGGCCTTAGTCCACCATGCTGGCCTAGTGCGGGTTGGCGGACTACACACCTAAGAAATTGCCAAGAAGTTTTAGGTGTGCAGGTATCATCACAATGTTTTCCTTCACTGTTAAAGCAAGTGATAATTCATTGTGAATACACGATAGGTGGTAGTACGATATTTGCTTAATTTTTGCTGACATGGGGGAAATGATGCTAATAATTAAAAAAAAATTGCTTACAAAATAGTTGACAGGTCTATAGTGCAGTTTGAGTAAATTATATATACTCAAGTCATTTCAAATACTTTTGAAGAATTTAATAAATAAAAACACCCAATCTTCACACATGCTGTTCTGATCCCACACTAAGATACAAGTCACGTTTAGGCATCACAAACTTGGAAAGACATTTCGTTCTCACAAACGTCCAGACCCGAAACAAATATTTGTGGATCATACAAATTACAAACATTTGTCTCGGTAAGGGGATCAAACCAGCGGCCTCTCGATTCACAAACTGGTGTTTACCCGACTATGCCTCGGAGCTGACGAAATGCAGTAGTTAATGTAATTTTTAAACACAAAGGTTTCCTTACGATGTTTACCATATGGTACCAATTGATATAACTTCGGAAATTCAGAAATGTGTGAGATTTGAACCCGCGCACGCGGAGATTTTCCGAGATAGCTTGATGTCCTTGATGGCCTCGAGGTTTAGGCGCGTGGTCGAGAATTTCGGCGGTCGCAGGTTCAAACCCCAGGCACACACCTTTGACTTTTCGGAGTTAAGTGTGTATTCACAATGAATTATCACTTGCTTTAACGGTGAAGGAAAACATCGTGATAAAACCTACACACCTAAAAAGTTCTTAGGAATTTCTTAGGTGGATAGTCCGCCAACCCGCACTAGGCCAGCGTGGTGGACTAAGGCTTAAACCCTCTCAGTTGTAGAGGAGGCCTGTGCCCAGCAGTGGGACGTATTGGGCTGATGATGATGATGATGAAGTACACTATTGTATTACTAAAGAGTTCCTATCAACGACAATTTATGTTAAATAAGAGCGCTCTGTATTTATATACGTTGCTAAGTTACATTTAAGAAGAAACTTTCTGAATGATATTAACAAATTATCCGTATAGAGAAATTCTAACGAAAAAGAAATAAAACACAAAGTTTTACAGTATACAAAAGATAATGAAAGAGAAGGACATAAAATAATATTGGCGACGAGTGTTAAATTTCTTGTATTTCCAATAAAATAAATGAATTTCCGAAGCGATTTTAGGAGTCTGAACTCGTAAGAGGTCCTTGACTTCACAATTAATTTAGATTGTCATCGAACGCCTGTTCAAACAGAACGCGCAAAGTTTTCCTCGTGTTACAATCATTTCCTTTTGTCGAATTATTTTCTTAACTTATTCCCGCGGAAAACCGTTGCTTATTCTTGTGATATACAGGTCCGAATTCAAGGAAATGTGACTGAAAATAGTATGTGACATTACGTGGATCTTAAAATACAACTTTGACAGCCTTCGAGGTACAGTACAGGTACAGTCTATAAATGACAGCCCCGTGGCGCAGTTGGCTAGATACCAGCTTGTGAAACGAGAGGCTGCGGGTTCGATCCCCGCACCGAGACAAATGTTTGTGTGATCCACAAGTATTTGTTTCGGGTCTGGGTGTTTGTGAGACCGAAAAGTCTCTTGTAGTTTCTGATACCCACGACACAAGACTTGTATCTTAGTGTGGGGTCAGAACTATATATGTGACTGTTGGGTGTATTTATATTTATTTATATTTAAATGAGTTTCAATATTTGTCATATATTCACATGACGTCAAATTAATTTTGACACTATGAACGTACTCAAACTTTTAAAAACTCTATCTGTATTTTATACTACCTGTTGCCCGCGACTCCATCTGCGTAGACAGAAACAGAAAGAAAATAAGATGTAGTCTATTTTACTCCACAGAGTCCCATTTATGTCCATACCAAAAATCATTAAAATCGGTTAAATGGTTTAGGCGTTAAAGCGTAACAGATATATAAAGTTATTCAAGCATTTATAACATATACCCATTTCCCATTCCATTATAGGGAACACTAACTTTTTTCTGGAAAAAAGTATCCTATGTTACTTCGGTGGGTCCCATCTATCCCCATACCAAAAATAATTCAAATCGGTTCAGTAGTTTCGGAGCCTATTCAATGCAAACAAACAAACATTCAAATCTTTCCTCTTTATAATATTAGTATAGATTAATAATTGAGACCTACGATCTACAAACCTAGAAGACAGAACAACACGATCTCAATTTAATGAATCTTTGACCCCGTTCTTTTCTGAATATGCGCAGTTACAAATACATGCAAAAAGTTTGCATCATTAAAATCTTTCTCTACGGCGTCTATCTTGTCTGCATTACACAAATCTTTTATATTACCTATCTTAACAGTAATGCATTCTAAGTCAATTACGGTACATTCGAATCGCTAGGACCGAGCCATCAAAAGGCGTGTCTTGACGGTTTCCGAATGATTTATTGAATTATCCAAACAAGTTCGTGTCTGGTGAATGACGTCAATGACTCTGGGGTCACAGATGTAATGAATGGCGGAGAAGAACAAAACGCACAACGCAATTACGGTGATGTGTGACATGCGCAAAACAAAATTGTTTGACACGTGTGAAGTCAATTAGGTTCTAAAGGTAAACAAATTAAATGGAGATTTGAATCGGAGCTTTTGTTTATGCATTGTTACAAAAAGGATTTCTCCGTTAAGTAATGTTGAAAATAAGCCCAGGTTAATGACAACAGACCCGTCACAGATACAGTGACATTTTCAATTGACAAAACGTTGCTGCAGAAATTCACCTCTGACTAGCTCTTCGGAGATTTGACTACCTTCATCATCATTATTCTCACACCACATTTACTCACTGCTGTGCATAGGCCTTCCCCAATGCTCACCATTTTTCTTGGTCCTAGGCTATTCGCATCCAAAGGCTATAATTTTATCAAAATCATAGGCATCTATTACAACATTTATTTGTCGAGTCATTCACTAGCCATTACAAATAAAATGATAGCGCAGAAAAACTTATACTAAAATAATAAAATATTGATAATGTTAATCACTGATTAGACCAATGCTCAAATATTTTGCCATTAGATACGGACAAAATACGTCAATCAATAGTTTTAATTAATTGCATGGTAGCAAATTAATCCAAAGCACGTCAGTGACGACAACGTAAAAAGCATTTGCTTAGTAATATAATATACACGTTTTTGCCTTCGGCTTCACATGATTTAATATCGAAAACATTTTTTTTATATTTACTATTGTGTAACATCCTCAGAAAAGTAACGTTTTACACTCCGTATCTTCTCTACAGACTTAATACTTCACTAGTAGGTATAGTGTGTTCACGTGGGAGAGTTTATCAAAGGTTTTCTTTTATGATACGTATTTTTTGAGACTCATTATAATCCACGACTTCTTCCCAATACATGTGAGCTGAGCTGAGAACTTTATGTAGTCTGGTAGTTAAAGTCAATAATATAATTTGAAAACTACAAATCCAGTAACAGATACAACCTAGGGAACATCTAAGAAAGCTTGTAACAATCTTAAAAGTTTTACCACATTTAATTTAATAATTCCCGTAAAAAAACTAATTACTTTCGTATTTGTATCATTAATGAGTATTAATTAAATATTTATAATGAATAATAAGCCTCACTCTGTGGCATATATTCACACTCAAGTCGAGAAATAGTCGGATTAAACCAAGTGCACTTGAGTTTCCTAACAAGAAATTAATAGTCGCAGTAAGGAGTCTGACTATGTGGACGGTTTTTTGTACGACAGTGGTGCGACAACAGAGGGGTTAATTTATTCGTTCTGCTGACCAATTTAACTATTAGAATGATTCTACCACTTGCGAGTTTCAATTCCAAATCGGGACCAACTCACAGAACTTTTTTTTAAAATTAAATATAATTATATACAAATGAGGATTCAAGTCACATAATTATTATAAATGCGAGAGTAATTCCCATTATTACCTACGCTTTCCCGCCACTTGAATTTTTTCAAGACTGGTATAGAAATATAATTTGGTACATATTCCGGTATAAAGATTTAATATATAAGTAAAATGCCAGTTACAAAATATTTTATACATCCAAAATAAATAGCCAGAAAATTAATAACTACTTTAAACTAATTAATTATTTTAATACCAATACAAATAACAATACTGTAGTTGCTGGTAATTCTCGAGCTGCGGCTCAATCTTTTTCCGTATGGATTTACCATAGCCGTGATCCTTTAAAAAGAGGGGAGGCCTGAGAGTTGAGACCCAGATTGTACGTAAATACAATACTCACCTGAATCTAAAAACGAGAAGACAAAGGTGTATTCTTATATCCACATTTTGTTATACTTGTAATGTCCCACTTATATACATACATAAAGTCACGCCTGTATTCCCCGAAGGGGTAGGCAGAGGTGCATTTCTGCACCCACATTTCGCTAAGTATGTATCAGTCGCACGTAATAGGGGGCGAGCCTATTGCCGTTTTTCTGGCATATTTCCAAACTACGTGCTGTTACTAAGAATTTCCTAATGGAAAAACCCAATAACACTTTGCCCGACCCGGGAATCGAACCCAGGACTTCTAGATCGCACGGCACATACTTGTACCGGGAGACCACGAAAGTCCCACTTGAAAAGGTCAATTGCCGTTTACGGCCATACTATATCCAGATTCTGTACTACTATAGAGAATTTCCTAATCATAAACACAATGGAATTTTGCATAACCTGAAGATTAAACCTAGGAACTGATGATTGCACGCCACTCACCGACGTAGTGCGGTGGGACCTAAAGTAGTGAAGCGTGAGATCTTGGTAACAGCGTCATTTTCATTCATATTTGGGATAATAGCAAGGCCTGGCTCTATCCCGTTGTAATTCTGTCCTAGATCGACGGGAAAACATTTTTTTCCGGGATAACATTTACTCTTTATTACTTCCAAAGGTATCTTCGGGATCGACACCAAAAATCATTTAAATCGGTCGAGTAGTTTCAGTTTAAGTTAAATAGTAACAAACAAAAAAAACTAATCTTTTCTCATTATAATATTGGTAAGTATGAAATATTAGCGTAGATAGAGGTCAGTCGCACCTTATCGATAGCGGTCTTAAAAATATTTATATTTATGTTCATCCAATTGCTCAGGTAATTTTTTAGGATAAGATTTTCCTAGAAAATTGAAACAACATTTCGTACGAATTAATTTAGCCACGTCGTTTTTAATTAAGAAATCTTTTATTCCGAGTATACCGAGTAGATTGGTGAGAAGCCTTTTACAATCAGAACATTTCTTTGAGTCTTTCCACTCTAAATGGATACACTATATAAAGATTTATTTTTTTAATTTAGTTCTTAAAAAAGCATTTACCGCCGCGACTTTCTAAAGTGTTTTAATCCAAAATAGTGTAATATTATTACTTATTTATTATTCCAAGTCGCAGGTTCAAACCCAGGCACACACTTCTGACTTTTCCAAGTTATGTGTGTATTCTCAATGAATTATCACTTACTTTAATGGAGGGGGAATATCGTGAGGAAACCTGCACACTTAAAAAGTTCTTAGGTGTGTAATCCACCAACACGCACTAGGCCAGCGTGGTGGACTAAGGCATAAAACCTCTGAGTTATACAAGAGGCCCGTGCCCAGCAGTGGCCGCTATATGGACTGATGACGTGTAACGTCTCATCTTTGCTCATATTCTTTGTGTAATTAACAGTTTAACATACAAACTTTCAGAGTTATGTTATAATCAGAAAATGAGCAATGAATGAGTAACAAAGTTAGTGGCGAAAGAATCATTGAATATTTCCTCTATCATCTGGCCATATGAAGTCTCATGGAAATGACGATAAGGATACCCTCACGGTTTTCCCTAGCCACATGAAAGGGAGTTACCCTTTTCTAATATCACTCCTTTATTGTTTCCTAACTACATAATAAGTATAAATTACAACTTCATATTATTTACATTTCAGTTTGCAATCTGTTGCAGTAGAATTTGTTCTAAATACAACATAATGAATTATTTGCTTATCATCGCTTGTATTGCCAAGCTGGCCGCGGAAGTTGGTACGTAAAATTTCCTGTTGAGTTGTGACATTGTTTTGTTTATCAATTTTTTTGTGTATCATTGGATTATTAACATCTATTTGGCAGTGATGGACGTCACCATCAGATTGTGTTTATATATTTTTATTATTACTTATCCGTTTTACATCTACTTTTACTCAATTGGTTGGTGGTATTTTTAATCCATATATTACATTGTGTTGTACTTTGTCTTCTAGCGTATTCAATTGTGTGCGTATTCCAATTACCAATACAAAAATGTCGTCACCAACCTTCTCCGTATTTATATGTCAGGATTCTACGTATTCAGTATCTTCTTTATTTACAGCTGCTGACTGCGGTGTGGTATCGATGACAGAATGGAACGGGTCACCATCACAGCGCAAAGTTCCTTTATCTTCGCCAGTAAACATCGTTGTTGTCCAGCATACTGTGACCCCTGTCTGCATTTCGGATACCGAATGTCAGAACATCGTCAACGCTATAAGACAATATCAAACTGCAATACTCAAATTTGATGATATTGGACCTTCGTAAGTTTCTTTTGATTTTTTTTTTATTTTCTTCTTTACCACTCTTCATTTGCATGAAACTCGTAAAATCCTCCGATCTATTGAAGTCGTTGGCTCTCTCTTCGTATTTAAATAAAATATATTTAGGCAATCAAACAAATAATATAACTTGGATTAATGATAAGCAAATAGGTCAGATGAAAGCACAAAAGTCTCAAAGTGCACAAATTTTACTCAGCAGTTATAAGTACCTATTTGAGTAAAGTTTAATTTACCTTTACATTGAAGAACTCCATCTACCACTTACATGCTTGGGAGATTGTGTAATAAAATTTATGATGTAAAGTCTAACAACCCGTATAAACGAGCGCCGTTGACAAATGCTCTCTTATCGCTTTGTATGGATCGGCATGAATCAGTTTATTTATTAATAGAAGGTGGAAAAATAAACCGAATTATTCTTAACCCATATCGTGTGAATGTAAATAGACAAAAATAAAATGCTTTTTTCATCTCCTTTTTCATTGATGCGCTAATTCAAGGCAATATAATATAACGAGTCTTATTTTAATATTTTTTTTAATTATTGATTGTCCTTCTATGTATTGTTGATTCCCGTTTTATTAGATTTAAATATTATTTGGAAATTGTTTATTTTAACATTTCGATCATGTGCATAAATTATTATAAGGGGTTTATTAGCCCAATAATTTACTTGTGGACCTTCTCAATTTATTGAATGAAACAATATTATTTGCAATATTAATTATTATCAAAGAAATATAGAACTTTAAAATAAAATACAAAAAACAATGTATTAAAATATCTGGCATGATTGATTATGATAATTTTCATGTGTCAACAATCTGAGGATAGCTTTGAATATAAGTTAAAATTTATAATTACGAAATAACTTTATCTGCCAAAAAAGTTTATTCGATAACGAAATTCTGTACTTAATGTATTTACTTTAAAGAACAATATTCCAATTGTATAATTATGATTACTTTGGTCTGTTGAGTCTAAATTTGAATATTTTACGCTCCATTTCTTTGAAAGCAGTGATTATGAAATATTCACTCGTGATTTTAATGTTATTAATTATAAAGATTGATGATACATTGAAACTGTCTCGTAGTCCCACGGCAGAAGAGAGTACGGTGTGATCTAGCAGTCCCGAATTCAATTCCCGGGGCGGGCTAATTATTATTGTGTTCCTTCATTAAGAAAAGCTCGGCCCCTATTACGGGGAACTAAAACGTATCCAGCTAAATATGGGTACAGAAATGCTGCTACGTCTTCGGGAATATAACTTCTTCTATAATTCTTCTTATCTGCATGTATGATACATTAAAACTTCCTTCTAGGTTTTTGGTAGGTGGTAATGGCAAGGTTTATAAAGGCGCTGGCTGGGACCTTGTCGGCGCACACACCCTTGGTTATAATACTCGTGCCATCAGCATTTCATTCATTGGAGACTTTACTGGTGAGTCACATTCTTCTAGGTCTTCAATAATTGTGCAGTTTTTTTTTAACGAGAGGAAAGCGCCATCGTCCAATTATGGGCACTCTACTCACACTATTTTAGACGCTCAACTTTTGTGAACGTCCGCGACAGTCAAGAGATCAAGACGTCTGCCGCACATCTCAGGGTTGCTTTAGATCATGGTGCACCTTAGGTGAAAGCTGTTTATGGCTCTACTTCCCGCCAGCCTCGGGGAGGGCCCCGAGGTGGCCATCTCCGCGCCGAGTGAGGCGACCACGGTACGTGAGCGAGAAGCGCCCACCGTAATGCCGCAGCCGCCCGGTACGCCTCCGAGACGTAAACGTCCCGGCCGTTTCGGAGTTGTAGGGGGCGCAGTTGCACCCCCACTAGCTTGGTTCGGGCGCCCCGGTTGTGGATGGGCGCCCGCGACGTACGCAGGCCACAGTGCCGCCGCCCCTCTCGGGGTCACTTTCAGTGAGGACGCGCCGCCCCCGCAGCGCGCCCAGCGACACCAAGGGCTTATTTGAGTCACCTTTTACGACAGGCAGGGGATACCGTGGTGGGATTCTAACGCCCCCTTGCCACAGGGCAGACCGCCGTACAGCCACCAAAGTAACCCTTGTTAGTCGCCTCTTACAACAGGTAGAGGATACCGTGATGGAATTCTTACGCCCCCAATCCACAGGACGGGTGGAGTTTGTTATTGCTAGAACCTACAAGATATGAAAACAGAATGAAACGATATTTCTCACAACATTCAATTTTAAAGCAAATATCACGAAGTACGTACCCTTAACATTTTTGTCTCTTTGCCGGGAGCGATCCCTTTATTTAACAACATTTTTAACCAAATGAAACAAGGAAAATGACAAATAATTGTGTTTCTCGTTTAAATTATTTTGTATTTTCAAACAATAGAACCTTTTTTCATAATAATAATATTAAAGACTTTTTAAAATTAACAAAACCACAAATTTACTTTTAACAGATAAGCTGCCAAGTCCCGAAGCGCTGGACGCGGCTCAGAATCTGTTGAAGTGTGGAGTTGATGAGAAGCATCTGACGGCAGATTACCATCTCGTCGGACACCGTCAGTTGACCAACACCCAGAGCCCTGGAGACTCACTTCAGAAGCACATAGAATCGTGGCCGCATTGGCTTGACAACGCAAAAGAAACTTTGAAATAAGGTTGTTAAAGTTAAAATCTGGGCATGTCGTATTAATTTGGAAATTCTTTCAATCGGCTTCTATTGTGTTTAAAAATATATATAAAATTATAAAAATACCAAATATATTTCCCTATTTTAATACTGTACAGCTACATTTGATTATATTTTGTGTTCATTACATTTTTTTAACGGTTTTGTTCCTACGAAATAAAATATGGTAATTAACAAGTGTTTTTTTTTTGCGTTGTCTCTTCATTATTTGGCGAAAAATTGAAACCCACTTTAAGCTCTTTAAAAACACTATCCAAATAATTTCCTATTTAATATTATGAGTTTCCTCAAAGACGGCTCAAGTGACATAACAATTGAATTTTAATGCTCACCTACATACTCGTAATAACCGCTACATAAAGTAATTAATAATCGGCCGGTGGAGCAGACAAATGTTGGAGTGGAGACCGCGTTTAGGCAGACGTAGGACGTCTTGAAGCGCGATATTACTGGAATAGTGTAAGTAAGATGCAAGCCTACATGCCATTGAAAGTTTCGATACAGACTATAGTCTTGCAGAATTTGATCAAACGGACACGCCATGTTCGCACTCAATTAAATTGTAACTTCTACGTGTGGTACAGCATTCCTGTGAGTTCCGAGACGAACACTAGCCAGCCTTTGAGACATTACTTTACACTGGTTACAAAGCATTTCCCTGTCTATTCACGTGTCAGTTGATATCGTCATCAGGGCTCAAGATTTATTGGCGTAGTGCTCTAAACGCCCAATAAAATGTTGCCAGGAAAAGAAAAAATCTCTAACTCTTTAATTTTGACAACTATTAGATGTAATTTGTAGTATAAATACAAATATATAGATGATAATATATAGTAATGACAATTTTTTTATATTTATTAAACTTAAATAAAAATAAACAATTAGTAAGAGTAAATTGCACTATTTAAATAACTACTATTTAAATTTAAAATACTATTTAAATTCAAATTTTATAATATTTTACTCGTATCAAATATACTTCTCGTATTAGGTAAAATATTTTACATTTTATAAAATTGTACAGGGCTGTCAAATTTAGTTCCACCATCAGTACTGGCACGTGTGAGGATTCACAAAAAAAATACATTACATAGCTACATAAAGTATGCTACAAAAAGATTACTACGATAAAGGCGTTGGTTCTTCTGAAACAACACTTTATACTTTTATGATTTTCGAATATCATGTAACCGACGCGACCACTAGGCAATGTAATGTTTTCACGGTGACCAAGGTTCCATATTTATTTCTTATGGATGAACGAGGTCTTAAGGACCTGCTTTCCTTTTTCATACGTCTAACAGAGAAGTTGTAGACATCTTTTGGTATTCCGAGGAAGACTAAGAAAAAAATCTAAAACATCATCTATACTAAGTAATTGTATTGAGGCCAATCCGAAGGATTAACATGGATTAAAGTCTTTGTCGTCTGTTGAGAAAGTTCTTTACTGTACATAACGGTGTAGAAGATTTGGTGGAGTCTTCTAATTATCGTATTGCGATGATTCTAGAGCGTTGTTTGCTTAACACAGGTACAGGTGTCATTAAATGTAATTAGTGTTTATGATTTTCCACACACCCATTGTAACAATAACAATGTACTCTGATGTCACCAACATGGATAACCTTTAACCTTTCCTATTATTCAATGGAAAATTCTATATAACATCTTATTTATTTATTTACACTTTTTATACTATTAAGTATAGAGGCGGACTTAATGCCAAAGGCATTCTCTAACAGTCAACCTCAGGGTGATGCAGAGATAAAAAAAGGTAGGACCAACATCTTCCATTAACATAGCTGTTTCATAAGCTCTAATTATTATGTAACCTTCTTTGTCTACTTTAATAGATCCTATTTTATAGGTAATAAGTAAATCCTGATACTAAGGACAACTAATGAATGATTTCATATACGCCCACTGTGTGGCACATGCCTCCTATACAACTGTGAGGCATTGGGTCTTAGTCCACCACGCTGGTTTAACGCAGATTAGCGCAATTCATACCTAAGAAATTCCTTGTGGAAATTTTTATTTTACAATGTTTTCTTTCGCCGTTACCTGAGAATTTATCATGAAAACGCACATCATTTTAAAAAGTAGGTATGTGCATCGAATTTGAACCAGCGATCGGCATGATTTTCGCCTCGACCGCTTGTCTAATATTTTTTTATAAACCCTTTATACAGTAAAATACCTAAATTCTCTTGCAGTCGAACCTTAGGGGTGCAGAGATTAACAGCATATTATATGAGTTGATCACGACTTATGTGGGTTTTCACACCTGGCATGACAAACAGTAAATACAAAAATCGACTTGATATCGAGTCAGAACTAAGGTTAAAATTTCGCAAGCTAACCTATGACATTAATATAAATATATTTATTTTGAAATAAAAATCAGATTTTCTTCAACAGTTTTTTTTTGGGAGGGTGGGATTTAATTAGTTAATTAAGACTTAAGGGCTTCGCTGTCTTCTAGAAACTTTAACAGGGGTTCGTGAAACCAAAAGTTTGAGAAACCCTGCATTAGACCATTAGGCTATAGGCTACTTTTTATAAAATAACATTTGGTAGAATGCTGAGTCGTAACTAATTAATTAACTTAATTAATTTGTGAGTGCAACATCCGGGAGACGTCAATGTAGTATGGTAGTATTCATTTTTGTATGACGTGAATTTTTAACATTTAGTTCCCAATGGGCGAGGTGGACTTTATACCAAAAGGATTCCGTAGAAACTGTAGCTTAAGATATCATTCATTTACTTCACGTATTGTAAAAGTAGAATTTTCTTTCTTATGTTTATGCCTTAGAAAACAATTATGTATATCAATAATGTTAAAAAAAATGCTACATTAGAAAAATAATTTTTTAACAAATTATTTAAAAAATTAAACTTATTTACGTTTTTAATTTATTATATTTATCATTTACATGTGCTTAATAGAAGTAAGTAGTTTTGGCATATTTTTAGCCACTAAGAAAGCCTGACGACCTATTTTTATAAACAATCTTGTTCTTGCCTCCAAATCGATTTAAAAAATTAATCAAAGAAAATAATTTATCTATGAGCGTCGCTAACCTTCACCTAATTGCTCTATTATTAGTATCCATATAAAAAACGTAAATACACCCAACAGTAACATATGTAGTTGTGACGCCACACCAAGATATGGGTAAACTACAAAAGACTTTTCGGTCTCCCCATACTCAGACCCGAAACAAATGCACGTGGATCACAAAAAAATTGTCATAGTGTGGGAATCGAACGCGTGGCCTCTCGTTTCACAAGCTGGTGTCTAGTCAACTGCGCCACAGGGCTGTCAATAATAATAAAAACAGGTAACATCAACTCGCATTGACTATTAAGAATAAATAATTGAAAATAATGAATCCTTTGATTATTTAGTGGATCCCTGTTATTACTTGTTTTGCCTGTTATGAAGAAACGAAAATCAATAAATCTGCAAGTCATCAACGTTCTACGCTTCTAATGAAAACAAGAATGTACGGTTTACTTTTTTATATCATACAGGATGTAAAAAAACAGTGATCGAATGCTAAGACGGGTAATAGATACGGTGATCACAAACACACTGACGTTAAAAAAATCCCGCCCAACAAAAGACATTTTCCTAACAATCATAAGTATTAAGTATTAAATGTACATATACTCGTATATGTGGCAATTAGGAAAAGGTAAAACTTTTTATTTTTTGTTATTTAAGTGGCTGTTATAATTTAAGCGGAATATACTTAAAAAATGTCATGTAAAAGAACTTTTTGTGGTAATGTTGCCATTTATGGAAATTTAAGTGGGCATTAGTTAATCACAGTCTTAAAACCGATAAACGATGTTTCAGTATTCGTCCATTAGTATTTTAAAACATATTTCTGTACCCCTTTGCAGATACAAGCTTGAGTATAATTTTGTAAATCGTCTTTTCACCTATAATCTCGCAATCGGCATGATTGTAAAACTGACAAGATTAGAATTTTCTTCTTGGAAGCTTCCTTACAATGGGCTTAAAGCACTGACTAACTAACTAAACTATTATCATCAGCCCATATACGGTCTACTGTTGAGCTCGGGTCTCTACAACTGAGAGGGTTTAGGCCTTAGTCCAACTCTACTATAACTTATAATAAGACGGCTTTCATAACTTAATAACACAGCTGACGAAAAATTGGTTTTAGAAATGCATATCTGCCTACTCCTGCAGGTTTACAGTTGTTATAATATGTATGTATACCACTTGAAATGGTTTTATATAGCCACTGTATTATGAAGTGTTGATGACCTCGAGGCATGTGGTCGAGAATCTCGACGGTCGTGGGTTCAAACCTAAGGCACACACCTCTGACTTTTCGAAGTTATGTGTTTAATCACAAAGAATTATCACGTACTTTAACGGTGAAGGAAAACATCGTGATGAAACGTTCACACCTAAAAGGTTCTTAGGAATTTCTTAGGTGTGTAGTCCGCTAACCCGCACTAGGCCAGCGTGGTGGAGTAAGGCCTAAACCCACTTAGTAGTAGAGGAGGCCCGTGCCCAGCAGTGGGACGTGGGGCTGATGATTGAATAAGAAACACCCACGAAGGTCTATCAAGCGATGTATTTAATCATATACCCGTGGGTGCGAAATATACGAATATCGTAGTGGCGGTACTTCCATAGAAGCCCAAAACCGTTACACGTTATTTTTGTAATGTCTAGTTTATAAATATTTATTGTGTTGTCAGGATATTCTCATTTATATGTCAAATTGCTTTTAATAAATAGAGATATAAAGCTTAAAGATTATAATTCAGGATTTTGTAAAGCATGCTGGGCTTTTGGGCTTCTATGGAAGTACCGCCACTGTGAATATCGTACAATATAATACCGTACAATCAGCAGCCAAAGTTCGCAGTAGATAGCGGAGGGCGTCCATATAACTTCATTGATATTTACCGTCGTATCAATCCGGTGTCCGGTGCGGGCTCCGACATCGGATGTAAAGATATCAAGAAATACTGATGTGATTTGCTGAAGGCCTGAAAATCGTTTCAGGTTTCTGTAAGTCCTACGTAATTTTGATAGATCGTATAATTAGATAAAAAATATTTTTATTCTAAATTATTCAATGTACATATTATTATTATTAATTGTTTATTTTTCTGATAGAATATAAAATGGTTTTGTTACCTCCAATCATTAATTACTTACACTAGTCAGATTACACACCCTCTCACACACATACACACACATATATTAAATACACAGAGTGGAACAAGCAAGTACACAAAACTCTATTAGTTAAGCGGCTATCTTCTACCTAGTTCGTAAAATAGATGCTCTATATTTATAAAAAAAATATATAGCCTATATATTCATAAAATTATTTGTAAAACATTTTTGCCCAATAAAGTACTTATTATTATTATTATAATTTTTCATATCATGAAATAGGCATGCCTTTTAAGGGTGAATTTCCAAAATTCCTTCCTCAGTCCTCACTGTCACATACTAAGCCTCGGTACAATTTTTCACGCTCGGACACACAGCCCTTTCAGTTACTGCGTTGATCTAAAAGTCAATAATCAATGAAGTTTATAGTATAGATTGATAACCTTGTACTCCGTTTGTTTAATACAGTGAAGCGAGTATCGACGGGTTCGATCTCGAATCGACCAAGACAAATGCTTATGTGGTCCTAAATATTTGTATCGGGCTTACATGTTCGTGAAACCGAAATATTTCTCGTATTTACAAGATGTGTAGTCTGTCATACTAGTTGACAAGGAAATACAAGCCGTTGAGCCACGAAAAGTAAAACCAGAATATTCTAAAGACAAAAAAACAACCATGATTGAATGTAAACTAAGCTATTTTGCGTAAATGAAAATTCATATTTTCCTTCGAAATAGCGAATGTGCCCGGGTCACATATAATACATACATATATTGTATGCTAATTAATTGTTTAAAGTCTCCAACACCTGTTATTTTTCTAGATAAATCGGTGTATTCATAAATACTAGTCAAAGGTTAAGAAGTTGGGTAAAATGAAAAATAAACAAACGCTTACGCTTGAATTATTTGCATAAATTATTCATTAACACTATTCTTACATCACTGTGGGGACGGAGACATGAGAGGATTCTCATAAAGGACAAAAAGGTGTTATAATAATTTAAATAATTATTGAATTTTAAAATTAATGTCTAATTAAATTGTATTTTCTTAGGGTTCCGTAGTAAACGTATTTTCTTCGTGTTCCTTGTTTTTATTTTGTTTCTTTAGTATCTCTAACCAGTTGACACAGATGCGTGGGCATTTCCGCAATTGATGAAAACATGATAGTCGCCATCGTACAGGATTGTCCTGCAACACATGTATTGGACGCTCTTTGGGTCGTAGGTCAGAATTCCGTGCCGGGCAAAATGTAACTTTTCCAACACGAAATTCTCAGGAGCCGAAATGTGCCAGAAAAAAAATAGGTTCTTACCTGTTACGTGGGTTTTAAAGCAGCCGACAACAGGTTAAGAAGACCACCCTTATATACTCATCAGCCCATATAGATCTGATGGATACGGGCCACCTCTACAACTGAGAGGACTTAGGCCTTAGTCCACTACGCTGGCCTAGTGCGGGTTGGCGGACAGTGCGTTAGCGTGAATTTGTTGGTGCCATCGTACTTCGGCATAGTAACATTGATCTTAAGCACATCTTATCGCGTTACTGTGGGGTACCTCGTTTGGATCCGACTTGCACTTAGCCGGATCTTCACCGCCATTGTATATGCAATCTTTACTTTTAGGATTTTTTGTATCATCAAAGTGTTTCACAAGTGTTCGCTAATAGCATTATGGTTATTTCAAAAATAGATATTTCTTTGTATAGGTATAGCCCATGAAAAACTATGGATAAATAAATAAATACACCCAACAGTCATATACATAGTTCTGACCCCACATTAAGATACAAGTCTTGTGTCGTGGGTATCAGAAACTACGAGAGACTTTTCGGTCTCACAAACACCCAGACCCGAAACAAATACTTGTGGATCACACAAACATTTGTCTCGGTGCGGGGATCGAACCTGCGGCCTCTCGTTTCGCAAGCTGGTATCAAGCCTACTGCGCCACGGGGCTGTCAGTAGACTGAGAGTAGCCTAAGACCGAGAAAACTAGCGAGCATCGGGGGAGGCCTATACTAAGCAGTGGGTTACTGTGGGGTACCACAATTAGATCCGACTCGTACTTGGCCAGATCCTCAACGCCGTAAATGCGATCTTTAGTTTTAGGCTTTTAGTATCACCAAAGTATTTCGCAAGTATTTCCTAACAGCATTACGCTTAGTTTGAAAAAATATTTCTTTGTTTATTAAATCATTACCGATTGCTTTATTTGCAAAATTTGTTAGTTTAATTATTACTTTTAACTTATTATAGAAAGAGATCATTAGAATAATTGCCTCGAGGTTTGTGCGCACGTTCAAGTAAAAAATTCACCGGTCGCGGGTTCAACCCCAGGCACACACATCTGCCTTTCCGAAGTTATGTGTGTATTCATAAGGAACTATCACGTCATTTAACGCTAAAGGAAAACATCACGAGGAAACCTGCATACCTAAAAGTTTTAGGAAATTCTTAAATGTGTTGGCGGGGGGCCGATCTAATTCCCCGCCACAGGAAGATGTCGACTTATAAGCTGAGTAAACAGAATTAATATGTGAAACAGGCACAATAGGCGGTCTTATTGCTATTTGCAATCTCTACCAGAAAACCTACGGACTGGAAAGAAAGATTGTAGCTCTGGCAGTTGTCTTCAAAATTGTAAAGAAATAATAACCAAAAAGTTAAGTACCTACTCTTAGGTTATGTAAATATTCTTTACTGCATATTCCTTTATCATAAAGTTACATACATACATAAACTCACGCCTGTATTCCCCGAAGAGGTAGGCAGAGGTGCATTTCTGCACCCACATTTCGCCAAGTATGTATCAGTCCCACGTAATAGGGGGCGAGCCTATTGCCGTTTTTCGGGCACATTTCCAGACTCCGTGCTGTTACCGAGAATTTCCTAATGGATAAACCCAATAACACTTTGCCCGACCCGGGAATCGAACCCAGGACCTCTAGATCGCACGGCACATACTTGTACCGCGAGACCACGAGGCAGTTACTTTACTTGACTTTTTTTTTACTTTACTTTCATAAAGTTACCTGATATTCAATTATAAATACAGAATGTATCTTGTAGCCTTGATCTTGTAACCATAACGCACATATCAACTGCTTAGTAACGGAGAAGTGATTTAATATCTACCAAAATTTCGGATCGTCAAGCCACTTGCGTTGTAGACATTTACATTTTGTTGACGTCAACAGCTGGTGGAACATCGGTAGCCCTAATATCCATAATAGATTTATCAACAAAAAGCATTAGTTTGTTAAGTGAGTGCACTGTGACCACATTATTATAATTTTGTTAAAATGTTATATTCGTATTGAAATGAAATTATATTTATTGAATCCTAGAATTTCAAATACATCACTTAGATTCAGTCATTTCAAAATTTGGTGTACCACCCTGTTCGGAAGGCAGTCATCACTAGAGAAGAACGGGCAAGAAACTCTAGTGTTGCTCTTTTCCAATTCTATTAGTTATGGCCTTGGAGGCTCTCGACCATCGCGGATTGAAACTCCGTGCACACGCCTCTGACTTTTCGAAGTTATATGTGTATTCACAATGAATTATCACTTATTTTATCAGCGAACGAAAACATCGCGAGGAAACCTGCACACCTAAAAGTTCTTAGTAATTAGTTCTTAGTCTGCCAACCCGCACTAGGCCAGCGTGGTGGATTAAGGCCTAAACGCTCTGACATTTAAAGGAGGCCTGTCCCCATCAGTGGGACGTATATGGGCTGATGACTAACATAATATTCAGCTTATTATTTTTATTTGAGTGACTGTTTTGTCATTTCGAGGATAAAATTTCTTACCTAACTCACAAATCCCGCGTTTTAACGTAGATGGCAAATTAGTTGGAATGTGTGCACCGATCGGTCACTCAAACTTTAAAGTAGCATTTTAAATCAATATACAGGAGGTAGTGCAACAATATTTAGTTGATAAAATTTTGATCTATTGTAGACATAACTTAATTAATTTTTCATCCTTTAAATATTAGTTTTCTTTTCCTATGTTGTTGGACCCAAAATTTTGGTACTGTTCTGTTAGATAACCAGTATTAATTTACTGACGTACATAAATAACGAGTTCGGATAACAGAATAAATAAAAAAATAACTAGTAACTGGTTATATAGCGCACTGGGCGAGAAACTAGATAAATGTTTACAAGAAAAACTTCTTAGTGTATTTATTATATTACAAAGCATTCATTGGTTTGGACCAACAGTTGTCAACCTGTTTTGGTCGGCGCGCACTATCTTACTCTTTACGAATTTACAAAAGTAGATTTTTTTGTGTATATATTATATTACATTTTTAATAGCGTAAAAAAGGTGATCATAAAAAAAACAATGTGTACAAAGCATAAATAAATAAAAATAAAATAAATTATAGCTTCGGGTATTCAGGTTATATACTCAGCCTATCGCCGTATACTGCCGAATGTAGGCCTCCCCAAGTAGGCACCAACCATCCCGGTCTTGAGCAGCCCTCATCCATCCGCTACCCGCCACCTTTCTCAAGTCGTCGGACCATCGCGCTTCAAAACGTCGCACACTACATCTGAGGATATATAAATGAATGTTAAAAAAAATACACCTGACGTCTAGCCAACTGCGAAGAGAAAGCTGTAACGTCATTAATTACTATTAAACTTTTTTTTTTTTATCTGGCACGGCGAAGTGACTCCACTGTACCTGATGGTAAGCACAGTGGAGTCCAGAAAAATAATACCGACCAGCGAGAAACGATGGTCACCCGCTGGTCGACACAATCATGCCGGCCCGCACAAATGCTTCTTCACGCTTCACCAGTCGCATGACGGATTGCGATACACCAATGTATGGGTGTAGAGTAGGCCCGTGCCCAGCAGTGGGACGTGTTTGGGCTGATGATGATGAATGTGTTGGTACTTGGTGGTTGAGAACCATTGGTTTCAACCACGTCTGCAGTCTTCAAGGCAAAAAAAAGTTTTTTTTTACGAGAGGAAGCGCCTTAAGAGTATTACGACTTGATGGTCAGCAGTGTAAGCCCGCGGCCTGCAATCGAAAAATCTCAGAGGCATCGATTCTAAGCCAAGAAAACTGTGATTGTGTTTTTAAACATAGCTGGCGAAATATGGGTTTAAAACTATAGGGATACGGCGATGAAATTATGAATGTATGTAACATATCCAGTTACCCTTATGCGAACGTTCTACCGTTTCTTCCGAGAGAATTTCTGACTAAATATAATATAAATTATTTAAATATAGTGTAAACTACATGTAACGTCACTCGATTTAACGACAAACTCACTAAAGCGTCGAAATCACTTGCCTTTGATTGGTTTAGCTTGCCTTCCATACAATGATTTTCTTCTCTCCATTTAACGACAACTCTCTAACACGCCATTAAAATGCTCAGTCCCTTTAGTGCCGTTATATAGAGATTACACTGTAGATAAATAATCAATACATATTTATGTATAAGTTTTAAACAAACCGTTTTTTTTTTCTACCATAAAATCCATTTATGATAATAATGTCTTTTTTTCTGACATCAGTCCTTGCACAAATTCTTACCCTTTAAAGAACGGCATAGAAAAGGCGCCAGTGTATGTTAAAATAAATCTATTAATTGAATAACATTTTACATTGAAATCTAAAAACATATACCTACATATCGGAGACCCGATATCATCACGGTCGCTCATAGTGGGCGTCAGCAGGGATCCGGGCGAGAAATAATACTTCGTAGGTTATGAAGTGATTTATTACGTCACTACAGCAAATCACAATATAATTGTTCACTTTCCACTTATATTCACAATACACAGTACAATTCCTAGGCTTGTGTTACTCCTTGCGCGATCAGTACGATAAAAAAAACGACTAAGGGATGCTCGTCCTTTTATTAACGTTTACCCTCTCCAATCTAGGCTCTGTAAACGTCGCTTTGACGTTTGTGTGATTGACGTTGACGTTGACGTTGACGTCCCGTACTCAAGACCCGGATGCGACATACAATACAAGTAAGTAAATTAGTAACCAGACACTTTTTCCTAGAAATGACATCATATAAATGAACACGTGTTTTGCAAATAAATTATTTTTAATTTATTCTCAGCACCAAATGTATTGTGATTTATGTTTTCTTGCCATAGTTGTATTTCTAAGAATTAAGGTGAAATATTAGAATGAAAATTATACTGGAAATAGGATAGAAAATAAGTTATAACGGTGAAAGAAAACATCGTGAGAAAACCTGCACACCTAAAATTTCTTAGGAATTTCTTAGGTGTCCACCAATCCGCACTAGGCCAGCATGGCGGACTAAGGCCTAAAACCGTCTCAGTTGTAGAGGAGTTCCGTACCCAGTAGTAGGCCGTATATGGGCTAATGATGATGATGCCCGACCCGGGAATCGAACCCGGGTCCTCTAGATTGCACGGCACATACTTGTGCCGCGAGACCACGGGGCATACGAGAGCATTAAAAACTGTCTCAATAAACGAAGAAATTTTAAAAATCACTTCACAGTTATCCAGTTTATCCTGCATTCAAATGAAGCTTATAAACACTTATGTCCTTTTCCTTCATTTTCTGCATCTTTATGATACTTTATCGAAATTGGTATAGCAGTTTCGCTATAAAAACAACCCATACAAATAATGTTTTTGTTGCATTTTTAAAATGTGTGTGATTGGTAGGACTAGGAACAAAAGTGGCAATGACTGAATATAAAACAAATTATGCGCTTTACATCCTCCGTTCATTGACTGGTATCCAGTCGGTTATGAATACTGTATTACTAGCAAAAATGCGTCAATATTTTAATTACAATTTCATGCACACACAGTCCTGAATGCGTCAAATAAATAGAAAGGATTACGTGACTTAAAGCATGTCCACATAACCGAGTTGTTTTAATAATAAATAATGAATATTTTGATTAGAAACAATCAAATCTTAAACAATTACAACACCATTGACCTGCACATAAGAAAACGCTGCAATGTTTAGAGATAACTCGTAGCCGCAGCCGAAATAATAAATTTTATCTATGTTTTATTTCAAATTAGTGAATAATATTGACCTGTGTTTATACACTTTTACATGTATTCAAAAGGGGTAGGTATAAAAATGAATTATCAAGTACTTTAATGGTAGAGGAAAACATTATAAGGAAACCTGTAATCCTAAATGTTGTTAGGAATTTCTTAAGTGTTTAGTCCGCCAAATAGCATTAACCCTCATATTTAATTATGGGAATTGGGAATATTTTTAATAAGAAAATCTCATTTTGCTTCGATCTCAAATCGACTCTAATATTGCGGGACCAACAACGTAACCGACTTTAGTTCATCTCCTCCAGAAGAAAAAAAAAATATCCCCAAGAGATAAATATAATTAAACCAGAATTTTTTTATAATACGCCCAGACATACGCGGTCAAAGAAATAAAATTTAAAAATTATAGGTGTGAACTTATTATTCGGACAAAGCTTTAGCCGCAGTGATGACGTCAATGACACCTCGAAATCGGAACTGCGTATGACGAAGCAAAAAAAATTATGTATCATAAGAATAACACGGTTTTTTGAAGACGTCATGTAACATACCTGACGGTTAAAAAATATGTTTCAAGGTAAAGGCTGCGGAAATTTATGTTTCTGTTTACAAGTTCAAAGACATGGGCGTTTTGGTGAAGCTTCTTTTGTCACGCTCATACAATAATTTTTTTATACTACTACTTCTTTCTTATATTCATATTCTTAGGTGTGTAGTCCGCCAACCCGCACTAGGCCAGCGTGGTGGACTAAGGCCTAAACCCTCTCAGTTGTAGAGTAGGCCCGTGCCCAGCAGTGGGACGTATATGGGCTGATGATGATGATGATGACTACTACTTAAGAAATAAAATATATACGCAGCCAATGTTTTTTTTAAACCTATCTAACGAGACCCACACTATTGGGTAGACGCAAAAATCATCCCCACTTTACATGTAGGGGAAGTACCTATCTAAAAAAAACTTTTCGTGAATTTATTTCAGCACTTTGTCAAACTTGATAAATACTTTGATAAATACATATACATATCCATGCAGTTACATCTTTTGTAGCACTAACCGTTTGGAAGATAAGCCGACGACGAAGACGAGAACGGACGGTTGGACATGACGTATCTATAAGGGTTCCGAGACGTAGACAATAAGCCTTGGGAGTAAGTACAATTTACTTGATTTACTCGGAGTTGTATTGTGTTGCTACAGTTTGTATCGTTATGACATTTATCATTATGAAATTTATCATGTAAAATTGAAATTGTCAATTTAAAAAATAATAATATTGCTATTTCTATATATTTTTTAAAAGACATTTCGTGTTGCTGAGCGAGTTTCTTGCTGTTTCTTCTCCACAGAGATAACACGTTTCGAAGCGGCAATAGTTTAGTTTAAAATAGCTTAAAATTGACGATTCGAAAGAACTTGTAAAAGTCTATTTGAATAAAGATAATTTGACTTTGACTTAGACTAAAATTAACTATAACTTTTGTACAGGTAGAGTTGAGATATTTAACATCATAACAACTGGCGTAGATTGCGTAATCGCACTACATAGCAATTTATCCAGCCAAAATTCATTTTTCAAAATCAATTAATAAAGTCCTAAAAATATCCCGCAAGAATTGTTATAAAATGAAACTTTTCCAATTAACGACGTTACATAATTGATATTTATAATTGCCAGTAACAAGGTAAGCTATACTGTGTCAATTTCATTTAAAATTCGAATTCATTATTACCTGGCTGTTAATAAAAAAAAGAATATTATGTACTAAGATTTTTTAGATGCAGTTTCGAAGCTAAAACTAACAGGAAAGTGACTAGAATAATGCGGTCAGTAGCTTTTTCCTTCATTAATAATAATTGCCAACAAAAAATTCCGCTTTCTATTGCCAAATGAGTTTGGAACTGACTAACATCTGGCTGAAAAAAAAAACAAATACCTACATTTTATATTAATTTTATATTAATAAATACACCCAACATTCACATACATAGTTCTGACCCCACATTAAGATTTGGTGTCTTGTGCCGTGGGTATCAGAAACTACGAGAGACTTTTCGGTCTCACAAACTCCCAGACCCGAAACAAATATTTGTGGATCACACAAACATTTGTCTCGGTGCGGGGATCGAACCCGCGGCCTCTCGATTCGCAAGCTGGTATCTAGCCAACTGCGCCACGGGGCTGTCAAATATTAGACTAAGTTTTCTTCATACAGGCGCAAAGCAAAAACAACCGCCAAAAGTCGATCAGTATAAGAATATTTTTCCTTTTATTATTTTTCTTTTTGCTCATATTAATGGCGCGTGGTGAAGCTTGCCTTTTGCTGTCAAGATAATTGGAAAAAAATGCATAATATGCACTGGATTTTCCCTTAACAGTTTCAAATTAAAGTCAAATTCGAATGTTCTACAGAGAGAACATTATTATGCAATCAATTGTTTTGTATATTTTTTAACACACTGGAATGTTGTCCTTTTTTATTTAAAGTCGAATGTTTAATGTCGCTCTCGTTTTGGCAGAAATGTTTTAATTATAATTGGCGAGCCTATTTCTGTTTTGAAAGTACACTTCCAGATTCCGAACCCAGCACCTCTAGGCCGCACACTTTTACCGTGTGGCCACGTTTCAGAGACATATTTGTGAAATAAACTGAATGCACATATAAAGATAATATAAATTTGTCATAAATATTTACACGTAAAATAAATTACGTGTGAACATTTATAACCCAAAATACAGCGTTCAGAATAACAAGAATCTAATAAGTACCTGGAAAATCTAAATATATGTCGAAGAGTCGTCGCATCCCCACTGTGCGCCCAACGTAGGGTATAAAAACAACCGCCCGATCGAGGAATGGGTCATTCTCGCTCGGAACGCCGGACCGAACGGAGCTCTGTAATAAGTTTGTTTCCGATTAAATTTGTGATTACCTCCAAAAGTTTGACTTTGATTTAAAATCAATAACGCCCAAGACTCTCCGTTATCAGAATTGGGATGGACCACGACGACCCACGTGTTCAAAATGAAGACGCATCGCTAGGATGAAAAACTGGATGCGTTTGTTGGAACAACAGAACCGCAATTTTCTGACGCTGATTCAAGCCATGAAAACACCTACTACGTGACTCTGGTGAGCAATTTTCATTTCATTACGACTCTGGTGCCGAGTGTTCTCTAATTAAAGAATCTGTAAGCCTGTAAAATTAAAGGAAAGCGTATTGATGAGATGTTGAACAAACCTACTTTAAGATTATTTTGATAAAGGCTCGAAATGATTATCTGGATGGTGTTGTGTTGGTAACCGGATAGATGTTACGTGTTGAAGACCGGATAGAGGTCGATTGGTTTGTAACCGGATAGAGGTTACGTGATGAAGACCGGATAGAGGTCGATTGGTTTGATGTTTGTAACCGGATAGAGGTTACGCGATGAAGACCGGATAGAGGTTACGTGATGAAGACCGGATAGAGGTTACGTTATATGGGTGTTGTTCAACATGTCAGCTTTGAGAGAAGGAGTTTGTTACGATTTTCATTAAAACCTGTAATGATTTTGATCAGAGTGCCTTTAATTCCCATCCACTTGGGCCAGGAATGGCCGAACGACTAGAATGAGTACTGCTCGAGAATTTTCTTTCATTCCAGGCACTCCACACGAGGACGTGTGGTCATCAGGACGGCCGTGTCGAAGAGTCGTCGCATCCCCACTGTGCGCCCAACGTAGGGTATAAAAACAACCGCCCGATCGAGGAATGGGTCATTCTCGCTCGGAACGCCGGACCGAACGGAGCTCTGTAATAAGTTTGTTTCCGATTAAATTTGTGATTACCTCCAAAAGTTTGACTGTTTGATTTAAAATCAATAACGCCCAAGACTCTCCGTTATATAGATGTTTTTACATAAAAATGTTACAAAAATACGGTTTAATTTTGAGAAACGACCGCCAGTCAAAACAAGATTCTAAGTATCCAACGTTTTGACGTTGTATAATATTTGTATTGTCTGTAGCTTATAGTCTTGACGTAATGTTCTAAGAATTCTGTGACACTTGCAAAGTAAATACAAAAATAGAACACCATTTAAAATAAGAACGCGATGATTAAAAAAAAACCTATTAAACTTAAAGACAATCATAGCGCCATTGCATGTCTGGATATGACAACAAACTACACTTTCTTCTTGAAAGCGTATTGTGGCTCTGCTTTCCGCCAGCCGACGGATGAGGGCGCGCAGAAACCGTATTTTAGGAGACTCACATCTACGCAGATTATTTACTTGAAAAAGTGACTTGTCAACAACATACGACGACATACCGACTAAAACATACCTCCATTAGTGAGAACGAGAAGCACGACAATGATTCCACACAGTGCGGCGGCAGCCTTAGGGGGTGTCGGGTGGCGACCGGGGCAACCGCCCGGGGCCTCGCCCTTGCAAGGTCCTCGCGCAACAACCCAAGTAAATTTAAAAAAAATAACTATATTTTTAAAACTGTTGATTTTGATCCTTTATTATTGATTTAGGTTATAACATAGCGGTAAATTCAAATAAAGTCAGTTGACGAATTCATTCATTCAAAACGTAATTGAAAAATTAATTTTGAGTACTTGAATAACGCGCCTCGAATACTTTTCACAAAGGACGAAGAGCCTCGCAAAGACCTGTCGCCCGGAGCCTCGCACTGATTAAGGCCGCGTCGCCCGGTGCGTCTCCGATACCAAGATGTTCGCGAACATTACCGTGTTATAGGGGACACAGTTGCACTCTAGCTAGATTCGAGCGCGAAGAAATATAGCCTGACACGGAATTTCCACTTACTTCATTCCAACTTATGATTGTTTACATTACACGGCAGTTACTTAATGAGTAACTCTTTATACAATGAGCAAATGCTGAGTTTTATTTGTAAGATCATCGACGTTATTTTTTATGGTCAACCAATATTCTAATATACATAGGTACCTACATATCAGTGGCGGTGCTTCCATAGAAGCCCAAAAGCCCAGCTTGCCTTACAAAATTCCGAATAATAATCTTTAAGCATTAAATCTTTATTTTACAAAGCAATAAATGAGAATATACTGGCCCCACAATAAACCAATATAAATAAATAAATAAATACACCCAACAGTCACATACATAGTTCTGACCCCACACTAGGATACAAATCCTGTGTCGTGGGTATCAGAAACTACGAGAGACTTTTCGGTCTCACAAACACAAAGACCCGAAACAAATATTTGTGGATGACACAAACATTTGTCTCGGTGCGGGGATCGAACCCGCAGCCTCTCGTTTCGCAAGCTGGGGTCTAGCCAACTGCGCCACGGGGCTGTCAATAAACTAGACATTACACAATTAACGTATAAAGCGTTTGGGCTTCTATGGAAGTACCGCTACTGCTATGTAGCAGTATATGTATACTCACGCATCGCATTACATTGTGTTTTCGTCCCACGTAATAGGTGGCGAAGCTAGTGCCGTCTTTCGGGCAGGACTCCGTGCTGCTTCTGACAATTTCTAATAGACCTAATAACACTTTGCCTGACCCGGAAATCGAAAATGGGATCTTTTGTATCATACTGCACGTACTTGTACCTCGAGAGCACGAAGAAATCAAACTCTAATTTAGGTATTTATTTAATTACAATTCTTTTTTTATGTTAGTCCTGATGGCCTCGAGGTTTAGGCACGCGGTCGAGAATCTCGACGGTCGCGGATTCAAACCCCAGGCACACACCTCTGACTTTTCGAAGTTATGTGTGTATTCACAATGAATAATCAGGTACTTTGATGGTGAAGGAAAACATCGTGACGAAACCTGCACACCTAAAACCTCTTAGGAATTTCTTAGGTGTGTAGTCCGCCAACCCGCACTAGGCCAGCGTGGTGGACTAAGGCCTTAACCCTCTCAAAGGTAGAGGAGGCCCGTGCCCAGCAGTGGGACGTATATGGGCTGATGATGACTAAACGCTCGTACGATGTATAAAGTAAATGTGAGAATATTGCAGAATTTTATAATATTAATTTGTTACGACATCAACAGCTTATAACTATGACATTATATTATTAATGCATGTTATAGATTTTTTGTACAATCAATTAGATTAGCATAAAACTGTATGTCAAGAAATATTTATGCACAATAAATAATTCAACTCATGTTTTTCTTTTGTATTAGTTTGATAAATGAATAAGGAAAAAGAAGACGAAATTATTTTCAACATATTTTACCAATAGTTTACCTTTATACAAATGCGTTTTAGTGTGATATCCATAACAAGAATTGTTTGTTGTAGGATGTCCGTATCCGCCTGTATTAAAGTACCGTAAAACTCGTCATTTTTTTTTATTTATATGGATTGCTAATTATTGTGTACTTAGTAACCTATTTGTATACTTGTTAGCATTCGAGTAAATAGTGACACACTAGTATATGGCATTACGGGATTATCCCGCATATACAAGTATTTGCATACATCTAGTTGGCATTATTGTGTCATCATCAGCCCATATACGTCCCACTGCTGGGCACGGGCTTCCTCTATCATTGAGAGGGTTTAGTCCTTATAGTCCACCACGCTGGCCTAGTGCGTGTTGGCATTGGTAATCATTATATTTACATATTATACATGTCGGGTTGGTCATTAGTACGGGACTTCAACTGACAGCGAAACGCAGTGTGCAGATAGCACGCTTCGACAGAGTCTAGCTCACTTCCGTGCGGAGTCGAAGAGTGGGGACGTCAAGCGATGTCGACGAGTGGGAGTGGCAGCTTGAACGTCGTCAATTCTCATCGAACCACCGCGCGGACAACAAGTGCCTAGGAACTGTCTCACGTTTCGTTGTACTATAATTTGTCAAGTTTTATTGGAAATATAACGTCTGAATGTCTTAAAAGTTTTCGCTCGGCCTATGTTTCCGACATACATATTATTTCAATAACCACCAAATACCATTTTAATTTCAATGGATGTAAAAGACATGAAAATTTCCATTTATCTTCACACATTTCCATAAACGTCAAGCTTTACTGTAAATATTAACTTCTAAGACAATAACAATGTGTTTGCCAATATTCTAATTGATCTATTATGGAATATGGAATTTTCGGTAACTCGGACCACGTGTAGTAATATTTGGAAGAGTAAAAATTAACACTATTATGCAAGTGTAAAAAAACCGTGATCGAACCACAATCGAACGATTATGGTAGTTAGAAAAAATGTTTTTTTTTTCGGGATTTTTTAAATCTTCGATGTGTTTGTGATCACCGTCTTAATTAAATATACATAATTGGTTTTGGAGAAGTTTTTAAGAAAATAAGTAAAAAATTATAAATTAAATTACCTATTTCAAATATTTAAGTTGCTATATAAAAAAATACTTAGGTTTTTCTTTTTTTAATACATTCTAAAACCAAAAGTGCCAGCCAAAAAAGTTCACAAATTTATTTCTTTGCCGCACAACGAAGCTATGGGTTATTTTACCAGATTACGTGTTTCCTCTTTCCTATAATCCTAGGTTCTTTAAAGATTATATTATTCTTTTATAATTTTATCAGTAGTGTACATATTATTATACTGTCAGTTTATATACGAAAACCTTATATACGTTCAAAAGAATCTTGATCAATTTAATAAAAATTGTAATGTACACAATACAAATACCTACTAGGAACAAATGTAATCTCGTTCAACACGTAACTCGTCTCCGGAAAGTTAATAACTCTTTTATGGGGCAATGTATACGCTTCTATAACAAACTTCCGAAGGCTATTAGGGAGCTTCCCTTCAATAAGTTTAAGGAATTAATTAATTTCAGATTTTATTGAAGACAATAATAAGCCTTGGTACTAAATAAATTGATCGGAGTTGTATTGTGTTGATACAGTTCGTATCCTTATGACATGTATCGTTATGCCATTTATCATGTAAAATTGAAACTATGACAATTTAAAAAATAATAATAATATTTCTATTTTTTTTTTTTTCTTAAAGACATTTCGTGTTGCTGAGGGAGTTTCTTGCCGTTTCTTCTTACATCGATAACACGTTTCGAAGCGGCAATCGTCGTCATCAGGCCAAATACGTCCCACTGCTGGGCACGGGCCTCCTCTACAACTGAGAGGGTTATAGGGCAATAGTTTAGTTTAAAATAGCTTAAAATTGACGATTCAAAAGAACTTGTAAAAGTCTATTTGAATAAAGATAAATTTGACTTTGACTTATTTTTTATTACTATTTCCAACTTTTCAATCTTAAAATCTTTAAAGTTTTTTGCTATCTTCATATCCATCTTAAGGTTGTCTGTAAGTAACCTTGCCTAATAACACCGCCATTTTTTTTTATTATGTTGTTATTTTTATTTAACTATGTGAAATAAAGACTTCATACTTGTAGCCAATCAAGATGTACGGTTTCACAGACCACGTGTTTCCTCCTCCGTGACGCAATAGTTGTAACTGACGATTCAAACAAATATGTAAGTAGGTACTCGTATAAAGTGTTAATAGTAAGTGTATTACAAGCAACACAATACCCAATCAGTCACAGCGTGAAATAATCGACCGCGGAACCGCATATATACGCACTGAATAAACCCACTGAACATTGAATAAACGTTTATGACTGACGCATTTGGACGACAGAAGGAGAAAAAAGCATACTCATGTTTGTATTCCCAAAAAGCATAAATAGGATAAGCTAAGGTGGATTTTTTATAACTCAAGTAAATAATACTAATAACTTAGAGTAAATCAAAATTAAAAATATATATAAAACGATAATATATAATGGATTCATATTTTTAAACAAATACTTACACTATAGATAAATAAACATATACAATATAAATAATAAATATTTTTTTGTACCTGTGTTTCTAAGTTTCAAGTCTTTACAAGTTTTTCAAATGTTTACCAAACATATTTTCTTAGAATATTTTATTTTATTTATTTAGCACACCAATAAAGTAATTAAATACAACAAGTCAAAATGTATAAATTAATTCCAGCAATAAACACATACGTTCATGCCTGTATCGTCGACGTTTCGGTAGTGTTTCAAGTCAGATGTAAATAGGTGGCGAACTTTTTCGATAAAGTTCTAGATTTTTATTTATTTATTACCACTTTCTTGTATATATACAAAATAATATAAAGAAACTTAGCTATTAAAAAATAAAACAAGAGGCGGCCTTATCGCTCTAGGCAATTTCTTTCAGGCAATCTTAGGATGGATATTAAAAGAGGATAGAATAAAGTATATAAAGAAGTAATAGAGAAATAATAGAGAAAAAACAACTCAAGTAAATAATACTAATAACTTAGAGTAAATCAAAATTAAAAATATATATAAAATGTACAAATGGGTTCATATTTTTAAACAAATACTTACACTATAGATAAATAAACATATACAATATAAATAAAAAATAAATTATTAAATGAACATATACGTGCAAAAAAATACATACATATATAATTATTTATAATTTTCTTAAGAAAACCCCATTAACACTGCTAGATCCGGGACTCAAGCAAAGGGCCTCTAGATCGACCGATACACTTGCGCCGAGAGACCAACGAGACTCAGTTATTTGAGATGAGTGGAGTATAACATTCCAGTCCTTAATGACCAATTAGTAAATAAATAAACGGAAATAATTAAATAATTATTTAATTAACACAATTGGTTCGTAAAATCAGAAAGTGCGCGCAAAGTGATTCATTGGAGACAATTAATGACAACGTTTACACGTAATTGTACTGATTTGAACATACGGGCTGTTGCGACACGTCACTGACCACTTCTTTGTCCAAATGACGCAAATGTCACTCCCATTGTTCTATTTTTCAGCTGCGTAGGACATTCATCGGTGACCACATGACGTCCAGTACTGGTCATAGGCTTTGCCCAAAGTTCCCACAGTGACCTTTTGGAACCGGTCTGCATTCAGCAACGTCCAATAACCTAAGTTAACGTTAGTGGACGTCCAAAGCGGCCTTTGCCGATATGTGGCCTTTAATCAAGATATTACTTCGGATCGTATGCTGTTAGGCAAGCTACAGCTTTTTACTAAATCAAAGCCTAAGTCAAAATAACTTTATTCAATTAGACATTTACAACTTCCTCGTGGTCTCGCGGTACAAGTATGTGCCGTGCGATCTAGAGGTCCTGGGTTCGAATCCCGGGTCGGGCAAAGTGTTATTTGGTTTTTCCATTAGGAAATTCTCGGTAACAGCACGGAGTCTGGAAATGTGCCCGAAAAACGGCAATAGGCTCGCCCCCTATTACGTGGGACTGATACATACATGGCGAAATGTGGGTGCAGAAATGCACCTCTGCCTACCCCTTCGGGGAATACAGGCGTGAGTTTATGTATGTATGTATGTGTACATTTACAAGTACTTCTGCATCGTTAGTTTTAAGCTATCGCCGCTTCCGAACGTGTGTGCCTGGGGTGTGAACCCGCGACCGTCTAGATTCTCGACCGCGTGCCTAAATTTCGAGGCCATCACGATCAAGTACAAAGATATGACGTCTTAAAAGTTTTTTATCCCATCGCGCATGACGAAATATAAACTTATAATAAATCAAACATGTTGACGAAAACAAGACGCAAGTATTTGAACTACGCGTAACATCCAACCAAATACTTTATTGTAAAGCTAACCATCCACTTGGCATAATTAAATATTTTTATACAATTTTTTTTATAAAAAGTACATCAATTTCAATAAGCAATAATAAACAGGTGAAATTAACTCTTAGCCGCTTCTAAAAGAAACGATGTTTCAAACGAACACGATAACCTTATAGTAAGACATTATGTAACACTTGAATAACTTTGCAATTCGAATTCACCTTATACGCCCTTGTAAGTATTAAGTTTTTTTTTCAACGTACATATCTCATTTTCTGACACAATCATTTGCTGTGAATGAAATGAATCAAAAATATCGTGATTAGCTCAATGTTTAGGCACGCGGTCGAGGATCTCGATGGTCGCGGGTTCAAACCCCAGGCAAACACCTGTGACTTTCCCCTTTTTGCATACATTTTTAAGCTACATCCATAATCTCGAAATATGGTAGTCATGCTGGTTAGTTCAAGGTATACTTTAAAAGTGATTCTTGTAGTATTTATCCATACATATTGTATGGATAAGTTATGTGTGTATCTACAAAGAATTGTCGCGATGAAACCTGCACACTTAAAAGTTCTTAGGAATTTCTTAGGTGTGTAGTCCGCCAACCCACACTAGGCCAGCGCAGCGTGGTGGACTAAGGCCTTAACCCTCTCAGTTGTAGAGGAGGCCCGTGCCCAGCAGTGGGACGTACATGGGCCAATGATGACAATGTAATTGGAAAATCAAGAAAAGTAAATCATAGATATCCAGATAGCATAAAATATTAGAAGAAATTTACCTTTTTCATGGTGTACAATAAAGTATATAAATAAATAAATGTTTTTTTTTTTATTTCGGGATCTTTTTACGCCGTGTACTCGTATAAATTAAAATAAATAAATACACCCAACAGTCACATACATAGTTCTGACCCCACACTAGGATACAAGTCCTGTGTCGTGAGTATCAGAAACTACGAGAGACTTTTCGGTCTCACAAACACCCAGACCCGAAACAAATATTTGTGGATCACACAAACATTTATCCCGGTGCGGGGATCGAACCCGCGGCCTCTCGTTTCGCAAGCTGGTGTCTAGCTTGTATTGTCAAATCCCCGTGTTTATGATTAAATTCACGTTACTACAAAGTAATATGCGTCGTCTAGTCAACAAGTTCAAAAACGTGAAAAATAGAGATAAAGGTCCTAGAAATATGAGCGATGGCTTATTCGATTCGGAATCACCTCTAGAAAAATGTTTTTGAAAGATTTTGGTGCAGATATAAAATTGCAATTGTTATTAACAAAATAAGATGGAAAAAAAATATATTTCGTTTTTTGATAATAACTCAAAAAATATTAATATTTAAGCAATTTTGAAAACTCGTTAAAGAGGAGGAAATTTCCAATAAAAAGTCCCAACTCCCGGAACTCTATCTCCATTATTTATAATTTTAATTTACCTTGAAAATAGGGCTCCGCGCGGCTGTTACAGCATGCGCGCGCCGCCGCTAAAGAGAGTTCAGCAATAAAAATATTTTTTTATAATATAAAATGTGATTTTAAAAATTTTTTAAAATTCTAGTATCTTCTCAATCATCAAATCGTTCATACTTTTAGGACCTTTATCTCTATTTTTCACGTTTTTGAACTGGTTGACTAGACTACTTAGTAGACGCGTATAATTACAAACATATTGACGGTAATAAAATACTAATTTTCTTTTTCGGGATTATTTTAATGTGAATGTTTTTGTACATCATCATCATCATCGTCAGCCCAAATACGTCCCACTGCTGGGCACGGGCCTCCTCTATAACTGAGAGGGTGTTTTTGTACACCGTACCTATTACCTGTCCAAGTTTTCAATCACGGTGTTTTTACACCGAGTATACTTTGAATGTCATATCCCCTTGTTTATTATTATTCACGTCATTACAAAGTAATATGCGTCGCTTGACCTTAGTAGACGCGTAGCTTTACGAAACAAATAGCACAAGTGGAACGTCAAAGATTCCTTAAGTAAGAATCATTCGAGGGCCACAGCGTGGTTTTAAAGGGAAATATGATGCGCACAAAAACGTCATTTAGTAAGACTAATTTCGTAATGATGGAATATACACTTTTGAGGGCCAAAAATATTTCTCGAGAATTGAGTGGAATCGAGGTTTTGGCGCGCAGTGGAAAATCTCGGCGTTGTCGCGGTTTCTAACCCCAAGCACACACCTCTAATTTTTCAAAGTTATGTGTGTATTCACTACGAATTATTACAAACTTTGTCGATGAAGGAAAACATCGTGAGGAAACCTGCACATCTAGAAGTTCTTAGGAATTTCTTAGGTGCGTAGTCCGCCAATCCGAACTAGGCCAGCGTGGTCCTAAACATTCTTAGTTGTTCAGGAGGCCCGCGCCCAGCTGTGGGACCTATGTATATGGGCCAATGATGAGAATTTAATTGGAAAATCGAGAAAAGTAAATCATAGATATCCAGATAGCATAAAATATTATAAGCAATTTACGTTAGGACATTACCCGTCAAATAAAAAAAGATAGGGGACGAACATTTTACGTAGATTTAAAACAGTACTAGCGCAACGTGTACATATTTGCCTATATATACCTGTACGTTGCAATCTATTATATATACAGTTGTGATTATGTATACATGGACAAGAAATACTATTTTCACGCAACAAATAAATGTAGAAATAATTACAGTTCTTCGTTTAAACACTACAATCTAAAAGCACCGCTGTTTTAACTATAATCCATTTTTCTTTCACCGTGGGAAGGAAGATATATAACACGCTGCTAAGGTAATGTGTGAATTTATTATCACACGCCTTACATAACACTATTTATTTACATATTGTAAGGTCATGATTCAATTCTCGCGTTTTTGTACGAACTACTTGCTACTCGAGATAAATTTAGTTCCCTTTTTTCGCCTTGTTCGTTTCGTCCGACTTTAATACCGACACGCCAAGATAACCACAAGCACCTTTTGGTAAGTACAGAGGAGTAAAAAATTAAAATAAAACGTGTTATAAACGTCATTGCACGCAACAATAAAACAATTTACATAAACCACTGTTTACGTCTTCAAAATAATTGAAAGAAACATCTAATCTAAAACCTCATATATCTATCAACATTAATTAACAATTAGTAAACAAACATAACCCTATTCGTATGCGCTAAACATTTAATACACATCCGTATATAACATACGTACCTATATGAGGCGAGAAATTATTTGACCGCTAGTAAAAAACCAGACATAATGACAGGTCGTGTGGCCAATCACACGGACAAAAACCTATGACGTAGGACGGAATGATGACGCGAATCGTCATTATATATAGCCTGAGCACGGCATACCGGCATATGTAATCGGAACCTCTTGGTGAACAGACGTGCGTGACCGTGACAATGTATACAAATCCCTTTGAACGTAAACATTCAGTGCTGAGGCAAGCCCTCGACAAGGTTATCCGCGGGGACATGCGCCTCAGTTTTCGGAAGAAGGATGACATTTCTAAGAGAAGCAACGTGTCGGGAAGCACATCTTCCGTAGCATCTTCTATGGACTTCAGACCCAAGTTCAACTCGAAGAGATGAAGTGATGAGTGCGGAGTCTGGTACCAGTTATGTTTTGGAGTTAGCCACTTAAACAAAAGGTTGGTACGATTTTTATTACTGATATATTTCATTCAAGACGTAAATATGAGTAAACCTACGTTCAAGTTAACTAATTATTTCAACAGCGAATAACCGAAAAATAATTGTACAATCTCTTATTGCATCACTAGATAAACAGTAAACAAAAAAAATGGTTGGAAAAATATATTTATATATCTAATAAATAATTAAAACAAAAAATATTTACTGCACATTAGTTAGATTATTACAAAGCCGAATGATTTCCATTAGTTATCACAATGGAATTTGCCGTATAATTAAATGTCCTTATATCGCTACTGCGCATATTTTATGTCTTGAGTTTCCTTAGTAATACTTACTTTGTTTTACATAGAATTATATTGTACAATCATTTTATTAGATAGTATTATACAAGTACCTAATGCATTGTCCTAGCCATTACCATAATTAAGACTCAAAACTTAAAGATCGCAGTCATTTCATCTTGGATCTTGTTTGTTAGCGAAGTAAAAAATATGTCGATGAAAAGTTACATGTATCATCATCATCATCATCATCATCATCAGCCCATATACGTCCCACTGCTGGGCACGGGCCTCCTCTACAACTCTACATGTATTATACGTTCACTCAAATACAAAGATTTGCTCTATTGGCATATCTAAAAACAAAGATTACGATTACCGGTCGTCATTATTGTGGCGGAATGTTAGGAATTTGTTTACATTCAAGTTTTCTTATGATTTTTCTATTATCTATCATGAAAAAAATGATATCAAAACTAATACAACACTTTGATTAAATTATTATAAGTAATTTGCTTTGAAATACAAGTCGCCATGTCTCAACACATTATACAGTGCTATTCATGAATAACTCTACATAATAAAATACACTATACTTACTACTAAAAATATAGACTTAGTAATACTTATCCGTACTTGTATAATCTGAAAATACTCCTAAATACAAGAATTTCAAATGAACAAGTATTTTGATATATAAGGTAACCTGTTCAAATACATTATGTAGCTATTTATTATACACATCTTATTAAATATTCAATCTAACAATAATTGACGTCAATAGAAAGTCTAACAAAAAACATATTATAACCAAAACTTTCTTAACCACTTATAAGTAAAATTCAATTAAATATTTTATCATTAGTTCCGGTTAAGATATATCATAACTGTATACTTATTTTTATTAGTTAGTTAATTAGTACAAGGGCTGTGTTTGATAAAACCATTTTTCCATATCATGCGGTCGACAGACAGACAGTAAACAGGTTCACATAGATAAAATATTATTGACAAACACAGCAAGTCAATACAACAATAATTATTACAAATGGGAGACAACGGTATCTTATCTCTTCGTAGTAATTCTTCACAATTGCCCAAGCATTTTTTTTTTTTTTAATCTTTATTTATTTCGGGGTTTTTATCAAAAAGATATGACAACCCCATCATATCTTGTACATAATTATATCTACATCTAACTTAACAACATACTAAGCGTAGACTTACATTAATAACAATAACATTTTTTGGACTCCACTGTGCTTACCATCAGGTACAGTGGAGTCACTTTGCCGTGCCAGTTTAAAAAAAAAAAAAAAAAAAAAAAAAAAAAAAAAAAACACACTTACAATATACATATACTTATATTAACAACAACAACAAGCAACAAAGGAGCATGGAACGCTGTTACTGGATGAATTCATTTCAATTAATGTCACTTATCAACGGCAATTGTGGTCGACCAATGGCCGCACAATACATCGAGGTCATTGGTTCAATTCCCCGCATATAATAATGTCCGCTTTGCGTTTAAATTGTCTTCTATTGAGCCTTAATTTTATAAGATTGAAAAGCATTTGCAAGTTTAACTGTACTTATTAACTTCACATACTCAAGAAATTCTTTGCGGACAATTTAAATTATGTAGGTTTTGTTTGATGAATGGGATTATAAACTAATTGGTAGTTAAATCACCATCATATTAATAAATGACATACAATCATAAATGTAGGATCGTAATAATATCAAAGATTCTGGCCTCGTGTTCGTAGATTAAATACTGTTCATGAATCTTCATACACTCCCATATCTATGTATATTTAAAATATCATCTAGAATATTTATATAGCTTTAGAAAATTCTCACGTGTGGATGCAAATTAAGTTAAATTTGTTTCTATAAAAACTATGATATCCACAATTAAATGCAAATTTTAGTCGTGTCTGAGAAAGAAGCTAGATAATACGCCGTAGTGAAGCCAATATCTTAATTATATTTAAATTATACGTATTTAATTTATATCTGAATGTTTAAAAGTATAGACAGACATTTAACCTTTTTCTAGAGTGCATAAACTTAGCAATAAATGCAATTCTTTGCATATAATACCTTAATTAACGATAAAAATTATTGGAACCCGTTTAACAACTGATTAAAAGACACCAAAATAGATCGTTGCATTTATTAGTTATCTTCCAAATTATGATCCAACCATTAGCTATCGTCGTTATTTGCTTAATGATAAAATCTTTACGTAGGGCAAAGTTGAATTTGCAAATAAATTAGTTTCGTTATTTAAACATTATAGTAATTTCAAAGTAAACAATTCTCATATTCATTTTTAAATAATTTGTCAAATTATAAAATGATTTATTTACAGGTAAACATAAATTAATGCTGATACATCACTTAATTCATAAGGAAAATATGCGCAATTTATCTAAAAATTGTATTACTGTGTAGAAAGTGTACTAATGAGACATAAATTAATGGATTTTTTTCTATTGTCCACAGGTCTAGTGGTCGCACTGCGTTGTATGAAAGTACGTAAAATGAAACCAGTATGGCATCGGGTTGAGCTTCGACACCAAAATTGTACAGTTTATTACTAAATAAAAATATGTAATACATATATTTGTTATTTTATTAATTACCTTTACACACAAACATATATTAGCTATCATAATCATCAGCAAAAGACATAGGCCTCTCCCAAAGACTACCAGAGCACTCTGCGGCCTGCATCAAGCGGCTTCCCATGATTTTCGATTGTCAGGCCATCTTGTGGGTGGATGTCCAATGCTGCGCTTGCCGATACGCGGCCACCACTCGGGAACCTTACTGCTCCACCGGCCGTCACTTCTACGAGCTACGTTCTATATATATATATATATATATATAAGATAAATACTTAAAAAATACCTCATACCCTAAACCTTAGACCCGAAAGTGCAGGAGTGCATTGGCTAGAGTTATTATCTAATTGCTACGTTAGTTCACAATAGTAACATGCTGACAAGAATTTAGCTAACGACATTACTTCGAAATATCAATGACCGGACTCAGGAATAAAAGCCGGGACTTCTTAATTCGAGAACACACGCGTTTATTTATCGCAGTTGACAAAACACACTATGTTTTACATAACTCCGAACAACGAGTATGTAGCTTACTGTGTTTTAAACAGAAAACGGAAAGGGGTATTTCCCATGATAGAGATTAAGTGACCTACTGCTGTTGGGAACTGGCTAACTAACTCACAAAGAGATATGTATGTATAAACAAAAACTTATTGTGGAATATGAGGAGATATGTTATAAATAAGAAAGGAGGTGTATGGTGTGTAAATGTTGAAGAAGCAAAAGCGGTGTGTCAGGATCGCGGCTTGTATAACGCAATAGTTTTCCCTAGAGATGAGGATTAGTAAGACCCGTCTGTCCTTCAAGTCAAAGGTTCGCGAGTTGCTGCTAAAGAAAATCTCAGAATCTTCATTATAGTATTTTTTATGTATGTATTATAGTATTTTGGTATGTATTTATATTCATATTATATTTATATATTTACTACTATAACTACTATTACCTACGTTAAATTAATTACTTATTTTCTTTACCCAAGTATATTGGTCTGTAATATGTATATATATGTATGTGTATATTTATAAATGACTTTATTTGCACACCTACTATGCATCATCTCTGCATCACCCAAGGTTCGACTGGCAGAGAATGCCTTAGGCATTAAGTCCACCTTTACAATTATGTGTTTAATTGTATAAAGTGTAAGTAAATAAATTATAATAGTGTTTTGACCCCCGTGGGATTCAGACGTTACTTATGGCTCTTCTTCCTGGACGAAAGTGGTGGTGAAAAAATCCGTGGTGGAAACTCGTTCGAGCCGGTGTATTTTACTACTATCCTTAACTTCCTTAGTCCACCACGCTGGCCTAGTGCGGGTTGGCGGACTACACACCTAAGAAATTCCTAAGAACTTTTAGGTGTGCAGGTTTACTCACGATGTTTTCCTTCACCGTAAAGTAAGTCATGATTCATTGTGAATACACACATAACTTCGAAAAGTCGGAGGTGTGTACCTGGGGTTTAAACCTACGACCGCCGAGAGTCTCGATCGCGCGCCTAAACATCGAGGTAATCACTACTTATAACTACTAAGGGATGAGCCGCTTGCTCGTATATTTCTATACTTTTACACAGAAAACAAAATGCCCTACTCATGGGAACAGGCTTCCTCTACTATTGAGGACATTGAAATCACGCTGACCTAGTACGGTTTAATTTTCACACGAATAAAACATTTTTTATGAAGAACTCTCAAATATGCTCTGATTCTGAAAACACACATACTATAGAGATAGAGATACAATCGAGACTGCAAGTTTGTATGTAAAATGTCTTATATGATATTGACTTTTAAGGAATCGTTTATATAAATGTAGTTATAACGTCTTATTAGAGACAAAAGCCCGATCAATTATAGTAACTTTTAAGGGATAATTATCGTTTCTCGGTAGTCAACACACTTCTTGGACCGCACTGATCCACCTTCTGCCGTATTAGTACAAAAAATAAATACATTTTAATGGTTTATGGACTGTCTCGTGGTCTCGCGGCTCACGTTTGAGCCGTGCGATCTGGAGGTCCGGTGTTCGATTCCCAGGTCGGGAATGTTATTGTGTTATTATTATTGTGTTGTGTATATGTTATTTCGCTCGCCCCCAATTACGTGGGAGTACAAATACCACCCAAATACCTGGCGAAATGTGGGTGCAGAAATGCCCCTCTGCCTACCCCTTCGGGGAATATAGGCGTGAGGCTATGTATGTATACATAATATGTATGTTTAATGCTTTATTCCAACTAGCGATGAGACTTAGTTCCAGCTACAGCTATTTAGATTTCCGTGGTCATTCTACGGGAACACTGCATTTTTCTGGAATTAAAAGTAAAGTAACCTATATTATTCCTTAAAGTCCCATCTATGTCCATACCAAAAATCATCTAAATTTAGAAGTTTCTGAGTTTTTTCTCGTAAGAATTTACCTATTTCAGTATCATGAAAAATCTATATCCATTATAATGGACATTTTCAGGCCAAATTTTTGTTATTTTGACGAGAAGTATACCGTATCTTATTAAGGGTTAAATATAGATTTAGTTTGCGTTTCATGATAACACGCCTATTATGTGACGCACTCGCTCCATTAAAGGAAACAGGGAAAACTTGTAACACAATCTGCTGAGACAGGTTATCCAGTAAACAATAGGGATATCGAGTTACAAAACAAGACGCACACGCCCCTTTGTGTGCGCAACAAAGATTCTGTCTCTAAGAGTCTTAGAAATGTGCCACGTTTATAATATCGTGTCATTACCCTCTCAACTTATTCTTATATAGGTTATAACTTACGTGACAAACTCGATAGACGGGTTCGATTCCGCAAGAAAATAGTGACCAGGTTATTACGAGAACGAAAAGTCTTTCATAGCTTTTGATAAGTGACTTATTGATTCAAAACAATGCCTACATTCCCTTAAGTTGCAACCACGTTTCGCTAGATGTGTACTAAATTGCACGTGACGGATGAGCCTATTGCGATTTTTGGGTTACATATTATCGGCGTGAAGATGGCCCCGCGCGCCGGGCTGAAAGGCCGGTGACCCCGACATGTGCTCCCTGCCCCTGTAGAGCCATAAACAGCTTTTCCTTTGAGAAAAAGAAAGAAAAAAAATAGGCATTCGAGTTGACGAAGTAGAAAATCTGTTAGTACTACTTCACTGTTTCAGGTGGCGAATAGACCACAATGAAAACGATATCTTAATATTCATCTCTAAAGATGGATTTATTAATATGCGGTAAAGAAGCTGATAATAAACGTTAAACTTTTGTTTACTGTATAGCTCAGTACCTCAAGTATTAACTCGAGAACTTACCGTACATTTTGATCGGCTTATTAGTTCTGCCCGTAATATGCGGCCAGTTTTATATATATTTTCAAATTCATTCGTCAGAAAATAAGATGAAATTCGTACACAATTCTTATGGGCTAGAGCACATAAGCCAGCTATAGAAGCTGGTGTACTTAATTGCCTTGTTCACCGTCACCGTCAATTTGTCATTTTCACCGTCACCCACAAGTTAAAAAAAATTGCCCCCTTTCTCATATACAGTATAGCCGTCGCTTAGATTCTTATATGCTGACTCCGTTCTATTCTCTATACTCATACCATTAATTTACTAAGATTCTTAGGTATTGTGGGATTTTAAAAAATCCAGTGACTTCTTAATTCATAGAATGTTACTTTATTTAGCCCCTGATCTTGAACGCGTGTTTCTCTTTACCATTTTTACAGCTAATCAGCCGAAAATTCAAAATTCGCGTAGCGGGGTTTTTCAGTTATAATTCATAATACGAAAAATAAATAAGGATAAAATAGTGCCATATATAAAACACTACGATCATCCCTCACATGTCGAGCTATTACGCCGCCCTGATGAAATCCGGACCTACGCTCTTCTTAGAGATAGGAAGAGTCCTTTTTCATGGTTGAAAGTAGTCAAGGGTCTAGATTGATAGATAAAAATCCGGATTTAGCGCAAAAGGTTGTTGCAGCCCCGTAGCTCAGCTACCCACCTGCTTGCGAAATGAGAGTCAGCAGGTTTGATCCCCGCACCGAGACAAATATTTGTGGATTACACAAATATTTGGGGCTGCGTGTTTGTGAAAGCGAAAAGTCTCACGTAGTTTCTTCTACCCACGACACAAGACTTGATCTTAGTGTGCGTTAGAACTATGCATGTGACTGTTGGATGTATTTTATTTAATTACATAAACCCACACGTTTTATCCAAGTTAAAGTTTAAATTATATGTCACACATCATAATGAAATGACGTCAATGGTTGAAAACGCCGCGTGGAAAAAACCGCAGTTCAATTACCCGGCGATATAAATCGCATTAATTAAATGAATGAATTCGTTAAAAACACATTTAGAATTAAAATTCAATTGATTTTTTGTAAACATCATGAACAATTCCATTATATTATCGTCAAAATGACATTCGAGTTGAGAAAAATAGAATAGATTTTATCGTAACCCCCATTTACAAACGCACGTTTTGTGGGTCACTTAAATGCACTAGTCATTATATACTATCAATATTGATTGTTCAAATTAATTGTGTTTGGTGAAAAATAATCGAATCAGTCTATACTCTATCGATATGCTATTTCTTAATAAAACACTTATCTCTAACTTGCGACCTGTTCCGTATTTGCCTCATCGATTCAATATTTAATCGATCTACATTTATACCAATTGTCAAACAGTTAACACAAAATATTATTAAATTATAGACCACAACCTCTCTTACTAACAATGTCTATTGGTGAAAACCGCATGAAAATTCGTTCAATAGTTTTAGAGTTTTTTACAAACAGACCGCGAGACGCAGCGGAACTACGTTTTACAATATTTAGTGATTATAATACTAGCTTGCGACTGACAATGCTTTTAAGAATCAATTAATAAACCAAAAATATGTGGTCCAAAAAATATTCAAAAATTGTTTATGTATAAAAACATACAGAGGCAGAGGTGTATTTCTATACCCACCTTTCGCCAATAGTTCTGTAAGTACCAAGGAGGTGAGCCTGTTGCCGTATTATTGGATGAATTTCCAGACTCCGTGATGCTGCAGAGAATTTCCAAATAGGACAACCCTAGTAACACTGCATCGCACGGCACACATTTGCGTTTCGACACCACGAGTCAGTTTTCTATTCATGAAGAGCAATACCTACAAAAGCGTTGTATTGAACTAATGTTTTCGTTTTGTCTACCGTCTTACGTTCATATATTTTTATTTGTTGAATATAATATTAATACAACACAAATATGATATAACGTAGGAGTAAATATTTGTTTATTTACAAAACCCAATAAAACAGATAAATCTTCTTAAAATATCACAACGACAATTATGTTTATTATAAATGTTTTGAATAAACTTTATTATTATAAGGTTATTCTATTTTTAACAAATACACTGGTCAGTGTCAATAATACGACAATATAAATAAAACAAGTATGATATCAAATATGTGCCGTGTGATCTAGAGGTCCCGTGTTCAATTCCCGGGTCGGGCAAAGTGTTATTGGGTTTTTTCCATTAGGAAATTCAGCACGGAGTCTGGAAATATGCACGAAAAACGGCAATAGTCTCGTCCCCTATTACGTGGGACTGATACATACCTGGCGAAATGTGGGAATACAGGCGTGAAGTCATGTATAAGTAAAACATCCAGAGAAGATAGATGTTGAATCGTATATTTCCTTTCTTACTTTTTATCAATTAATTAAGTAATAATAATAAATAATAAATACACCCAACAGTCACATACATAGTTCTGACCCCATACTAGGATACAAGTCCTGTGTCGTGGGTATCAGAGACTACGACAGACTTTTTCGGTCTCACAAACACCCAGACCCGAAACAAATATTTGTGGATCACACAAACATTTGTCTCGGTGCGGGGATCGAACCCGCGGCCTCTCGTTTCGCAAGCTGGTGTCTAGCCAACTGCGCCACGGGGCAGTTTTTGATCAAATTTGATCTAATAGGTGTTCTAGGACACGTGTTCTGTTTAAAGTAATGTTTATTCATTATTAACAAGAAAACTCCACATACATACATACATTGTGTAATAATCTTGACAGGTGTTTAGATATCCGGCAGAAATATAAAACACGTGGTTTTTCGTAGTCTAGTACGCTACCATACCTAATGCTTACTAAATCCTCCTTTCTTTTAATTTATTCAGAAGTCTTGGCCAGAATGAAAACATTTTTGACGGCCCGTGGCGCAGTTGGCTAGACATCAGCTTGTGAAACGAGAGGCCGCGGGTACGATCCATGCTTTTCTGGAGAGTAGTGTCGTTCATGTGCATTCCACATGTTCCACATGTCATTGTTAAGTTTAAGTTTTTCTATTTTATTGCACCTTTGTACTCAGAAGTAAGTATTTTTTTCGAAAAGGTTTTAAAAAAAGGGATTTACAAAAAAACCCTAAATAAACAGATGTATAGTTAATAGATTTTAGAAAATATTTGTATACATGGGAACGTAAGTTTGACCAATACGGGGGTGAGAAACCCAGGAATCACAAGAACTTATTGTATGGGTAATGAGACGCGAGCGAGCAGTCCCTGACTAACTTTGATGTGAGACAGACCTCTATCATTTTATCTCTGCAATTTTATTTTGAACAAATATTCACTTAAAATTTAACCGCCCCGTGTTTCCTTAATAATAACATCTTAATTAATCTTAATATCATCATCAGCCCATATACATACATACGTCTGCTGGGCACGGGCCTCCTCTATAACTGAGAGGGATCAGGCCTTAGTCCACCACGTTGGCCTAATGCGGGTTGGCGAACTACACAACTAAGAAATTCCTAAGAACTTTTAGGTCTGTAGGGTTTATCACGATTGTTTTCATTCACCGTTAAAGTACGTGACAATTCTTTGTGAATACACATGTGTGTATTCCAACTTCGAAAAGTCAAAGGTGTGTGCCTGGGGTTTGAACCCGTGACCGTCGAGATTCGAGACTTAATCACGAATCTTAGTATCCTATCCTAAAATCCGATACTACATTCATGTGTAAGATAAATAATGTTAGTAAACTGGAATAAGTGTCTAAATATAGTATCTATGTCAAACAAAGCAATCTACTGACATGTTCACTGTATCGTTGGGTTAAGACTCTCCACCTAATAATGCGCCTTAATTCTAAGAATAATGTCAATGAGATCCGCGGGTCAGTTGCGTTGGATAAACAAACTCAGACTAGTGGGAAAACCCAGTCACGCTAATGCACGCTCGATGTATCTTATAATAACTGTGCTTTGTAACCTTCACTTGTATTAGATTATTTTGTTTACACCTTGCTTCTGACGGAACTGTTGGAAGATTTCATGTGGAGGTTTTTCGAAAGCAATTAGACTCAAAAACTACTAAACCTTAAAAAAATTCATCATCATCATCAGCCCTTATACGTCTCAGTGCTGAGCACTGGCCTCCTTTATAGCTGAGAGGAGTTAGGCCTTAGTCTACTACGCTGGCCTATTGCGGTTTGGTGGACTACACGCCTCAAAACCTTACCTTCGCCGATAAAGCATATAATTCGTTATGAATAGCTTAATTAGTTTGTCTACACCCGGAATAATATTAATCAAATATAAACTATGTAGGAGAAGTAAGAAACGACTATGTCATGACTATAATACACGAGTTTTTAAAACATACACATCACGCCTGTATATACAAAGGAATAGGTAGAGGTGCATTTCCACACCCACGTTTAAACACGTTTTCATAATTATTAACCCCCCCGCCCCCTTTGTCAGCAAAAGTAAGCAAGTATCGTACTCCCCCCTCATATGCTTACGTAAGCAATAGTATACATATTTTTTAATTTGTTATAGTTTCTTTTTTTATTCAAGAAATTGGGCCAAAATTTTGTAGAAAATCTCAAAAAGAAAAATTAATATTGGCTACATAATCAACATCCAGACAACCCATTCCCCAATGTAATCAAAAATAAGCAAAGGGAATACCCCCCTCCTTTCGTGCTTACGTAATACTTGAATGGCCCCTTAGATGTTAGTATTTGTAAATTATGACGTCATGTGTAGCAAAAGCAATTTACGGCGTAAAACGTGAACCTGATTGAAAAGGACGCAGTCACGTGAAATTTGTTGTATTATTATGATATTTATACGGAAGCCTCGAGAGAGGTCGACATTAGCCACACCAGTCCAATTCATATGTTAAAAAAGGTGTTAATTGCTACTGATACGTGTGACATATTTTTAGAATCGTGATTGCATCTTAAAAATTTGTAATATGTGTCTTCTTTATATGAAACATAGCTCCGCCTCTGCCTAAGCGCAATCTTGAATTACGTGCTCAAAAGTAGCATAATATATTACTTAACAAAAAATATTCGAAACAAACAACGTTGTATTCTCATCCCACGTAATATAACGAGCCTATTGCCATATTTCGATCACATTTTCAGTCTCCGTGCTGCTACTGAGAATTTTCTAATTGAAGGACGCAACTACACTTTGCCCGACCCGCAAATCGAACTGGTCTTGGATCGAACAACACACTTGATATTATTCTTAAGAATAATCTAAACGCACACGCACACCTGCACCCACGTTTGTCAGCTGTGTTATTTCCCCGCCCTGTGGTTTGGTGGCGTAAGAATACCGCATCCCCTACCTGTCGTAAGAGGCGACTAATGGGGGTTGTCAGGATTGTTAGGCGTGCTATGGGGGGAGGTGCGCCTTTCAGATGATGTACGATCCCGAGATGTGCGGCAGAGCGTATGGCCTCGTGAATGTCACGGACTCACACCAAATGAGCGTCCAAAATAGGGCGAAGTTGGGGACACCTAAAATCCCTCTATCGCAGAGGAGTCCATATTTGGACAAAGTTCTGGGCGGCGCGGCAGTGAGAAACAATTAAGGGCGCTCGCCCTGTATTTTTCGTACCTACCACCCACAATGCGCAAGACGGCCATTGAGAGGTTTTAGTCGGTATGCCGGAGTAGGATTCTGGTTAGGGACCCAACTCAGCCAAGCGAATAGTTCCGCGCGTTGAGTTGGAAGGCCGGTGACCCCGACTTATCCTTTTCGGCTTCCCCCGAGGCACCGAACAGGGAGCTTAAGGCGCTTTCTTCTCGTTAAAAAAAAACTGTTATTTCGTACGTTATAAGAGACGAGAAATAATAAAATAAGAGAAAATAAATAACAAGCGATCGAAAAATAATTAATTAATAACTTGTTTTGGCTTTCAAATTTAATTTTTGGCAATTATGAGTTATTTAGTCAGGTTTTAAAATCTTTATCTTGAGTGTCCATGTTATCACATCTTTTACTACATTTGAGCATGCTTATACTCGTATTTTACCATGAATTATATTCCTAAAATTAACCCTATGTTTATATTTAATTAATATTATTTAAACAATTTAATTATAGTAAAAGCATATTTTATAAGCAAAATTTGTCACCAATTAAAATTCCAAAATAACTCTAACTATAAATTATAATTAATACGAATACGATCTTGCTCATTACGCTTCTAATGCTAAATTGCTGGCGAAATTCTCATTAATTTTATTACAGTGATCCTTGAGAGCGTTTACGCGGTTTTATCGTAATTTGAGCAAAAACAGTATTTTTCGAACGCCTTAAATTTGATGAAATACTCATAGAACAAACATGTTAACTGCCAATTAATTTTAAGGAATATTGTCATCTAAATAGTTAGTGAAGAATATTTTAAGAGTTAGATCCCTTATTCAAGTAATAAAAAGTCTAAGGCATTCGAAATATTGAGAAATTACTGTCAATACAGAATTTTTTTGACCCATATTTGATACTTAATTTAATAAAACAACAACTTTTTATAAACGTACAATATTTGTTTGGAAGAAATTTCACTTATTTTTTTTATATATATTAAAATGTATTTAAAATATAATTGTGCGCACAGCCCGGTGGCAAATCACTCTGCCGCAAGGCCTTTCAGAGAGAGGACGTATCGCTCTGCGCTCCGTCGATTTTTAGTTTCGTCGATGTTTTCGCGGTTATCTGACTGAATTCCGAACAATGATGATGATCTAAGTAATGATTTATGACATTTTGTAGATTCAATAAACATTATTTCATTCATTTTCATTTCATATCATTAACTATTGACGCTTATATTTACGCGAGTCATATTTACCGAAATTCGACTAGCCGCGTGGAGCGTAATCGCTCTTCAAATGTTCGGGTGTTTAAAATTTAGTCACCACGCTTGTCCTCAATCTGAGTTTAGGAGAGTTCTAAGACTCCTTCTCTTTATTTCAATTGATTCTTAACCTTGTTAGGACTTGTGTGAATTTTGCAACCATCATCTTATTTAATGATCAGAGCGTGTAACCCTGATGCTAATAATTACATACAAAATGTTGATGCATAAATGACCAGCTCTGGAACTAGTACTTATGTATGTTATATTAAACTAACACTTATGTATGTACATGACCTATGTTTACCTGTTCTAATCAGGATCCAAAACTCACATGCACGTTTACACGCAACACATCATTCACAAGACAACAGGTTCGTACGTTACACGCTCGCAGAGGAAGGTAATTTATGGTATCAAATAGCTTTATTTTACTTTCCTCTCGCGGGCACGTCTTAACACTACAGAACATTATTCAAAAACACACCGACACAAAAGTAATAAATCGCGGAGTATAGGGTCATCATCATCATCATCAGCCCTTATACGTCCCACTGCTGGGCACCGGCCTCCTCTACAACTGAGAGGGTTTAGGCCTCAGTCCACCACACTGGCCTAGTGCGGGTTGGCGGACTACACACCCAAGAAAATCTTAAGAACTTTTAGGAGTGCAGGTTTCCTCACGATAGTTTCCTTCACCGTGAAGTAAGTGATGGTTCATTGTGAATACACACATAACTTCGAAAAGTCAGAGGTGTGTGCCTGGGGATTGAACCCGCGACCGCCGAGATTCTCGACCCCGCGCCTACACCTCGAGGCCATCACTAGTATGTATAGTATACGGTACCTCGACTAAATAAAATCGCACCGCAAGTGTATGCCGTGAGATCTAAAGTTTCCGAATTAGTTTCCTAGGTCGGGCAAGATTTTAACAGGTAATGTTAATTTACTATGTTCAAGTTAGTGGATTTGACTGTCTCTTTAAAGGTGAAAAAAATCCTCGAATACGTTTGAATTCATTTTTTCAATATAATGTAATACCAAGACTATATATTTCTCTACATTCAATACCTACATATGCAATTATGTTTAGTTTTCGGTAGCCCTCATAGACATGCTATATATTATACTAGATACGGCTTTAGATTAAGTATCGTTACACTTAATTCTACCACGTTGTGCCATAAATATAGTGTTTTTTAGGATTCCGTTCGTCCGAATAAAAAAAACGGAACCCTTATAGGATCACTTGTGTCTGTCCGTCGCTCACAGTTAATTATCTCCGAATCTACTAGACCGATTAAGTTGAAATTTGGTACACATATCAATTTCTGTGGCCAAAACGCAGAGGTTTGACCGTGTGACGTGAATAGATGAAATCTGTATATGGGAGGTCATTTTTGGGGGGAAGGTAGGAATAAAAAAAAATTAAAACTGCATCGTGTGACATATCAAATGGAAGGTCTTGTTTGGTAGTAGAATAGCCTCCATGTAGAAGTAAACACACATTAAAACCTTCTCTTCTTCACCCTTCATTTCCTTTGTTAATCCTTACCACCGCAAGTAAAGAAATAAGGGTCTACTCTACACTGAGACATTACGTCACTTCCAAGGCGTGTTATATAACAAAAATGCTGCGCCCGCGCAACAAGTTACCAAATATTTGTCAGAGTGAAGGGCAAGCCGGCGGGTGATAATGAAACCGTTGGTAACAGAATTAATGATAAATACGATATGTGTCAATGGCTTTAAAGTCGTGACGGCTTCTGGGTGAGGAGTAAGAACGCTCCGCAATTATTTACTGGTTATCAGTATTTTGAGATTGTAGAAGGAAGGTCGCATCTAAATTATTAGAACGCCTTTGTTCTTGAAGAGTTAGGCAGGTAGTAATATCCAATTGCTTTGGCCCATTTTGAGACTTCGTCCTGCACTAAGAATTTTCTAGAGATGATTGACTATAACTCTGCTTGACCCAGGAATAGAAATGAGAACCTCTCACGCTGTATATTTATGCCAACAAACATCTCCAAATATTTGTTAATCTCACATACATATTAATCTTTGATTCTTTGAAAAACTTAAAATAAAATTGCAGATAAAAGCGAAAACGATTTGTAATTAAAAACTTTGCTTGTTAGCACTTCACTTGGTATTAAAAGACATGCACTTTAGCTTGAAGTCTGTAATTTAAACAATGACTTTGACATTCTTGTAATTATAAATGCTGTTAATGCAATTAAAAGGTACGAAGTGGTTCGCAAATTAAATTTAATTACAGCTATATATTTTATAATTAAAATAGCGTAAGTAACTTCTACAAACACTAATAACACTTTTTTGCAATGCATCACGCGATGCAATTGGTCAGAAAAAAGTCATATACCTACTGTAACATAATAAGTATAGTCATAGTCGTAATATATAATCTTACTAATATTATAGACGCGAAAGTTTATATGAATAGATGTTTTTAACTCTTTCAATTGAAAACTACAGAATATATTTATATGAAACTTTACAATAATATAGCTTATACATCTGAAAAAAAAATGATGGCCAAGAGGTTTAGGCATGTGGTCGAGAATCTCGGCGGTCGCGGGTTCAAACCCCCAGACACACCTCTGACTTTTCGAAGCTATGTGCATATTCATAATGAATTATCACGTACTTTAACGGTGAAAGAAAACATCCTGAGGAAACCGGCATTCCTAAAAGTTCTTAAGAATCTCTTAGGTGTGTATTGATTGGGCTCAGGCCTTTACCCTCTCAGTTGTAGAGAAGGCCCGTGCCCAGCAATGAGACGTATGTATATACTGATGATGATGATACGTCGGTTAACACGGTGCGACCTATAGAAAAAGTGGTAAAAACGCAAAAAATATTCATCTTAAAGTTTTAGTTTCGCATAAGGAGTTGCGGGTAAGAGCTAGTACTCAAATAATTCTAAAATCTAGATCTTTAAAACTGGAGAAATCTAGTTATCCAACAATGTAAACACATAATTAGGCTAAGACAGCGATTACAATTCTCGGTATTGCGGTTAAGTAAAAACAATTAACAAGTTCAGAACGGATGTTATTATAAAAGCAAATTAACAAACAGTATGTACCAGCAGGTCATGATAATAGGTACCTATTGAATAAATAAGGCTATTTTCATGGAAGTACTTGGCTGTCTGATGCTATTGCTTAAGTTCGTACGGTTTAAAACACTCACGCTTGTATTTCCGAAGCAAGCAGAAATGATATTCTCTACCCACGTTTTACCAATTGTTTTTGAGTCTAAGAGCAGTGATGGCCTCGAGGTTTAGGCGCGCGGTCGAGAATTTCGGCGGTCGCAGGTTCAAACCCCAGGCACACACACACACCTCTGACTTTTCGAAGTTATGTGTGTATTCACTATGAATTATCATTTGCTTTAACGGTGAAGGAAAACATCGTGATAAAACCTGCACACCTAAAAGTTCTTAGGAATTTCTTAAGTGTGTAGTCCGCCAACCCGCACTAGGCCAGCGTGGTGGACTAAGGCCTAAAACCTCTCAGTTGTAGAGGAGGCCCGTGCCCAGCAGTGGGACGATTTTGGGCTGATAATGATGATGATGATACCCTAAAGAATGAAACCGAGAGTAATCATCATCATCATCAGCTTAAAGACGTCCACTGCTGAACATAGGCCCCAATGATCTTCACAGCAGCCGGCATCCAGCGACGAGTATTAACTATAACCGAGAGTAATAACTTGTCAATATAAAATTAGGCCCAGTTTTTCGCTAATCATATTATCTTGTGTATTTAACTTCTTGGACTTCGTTCAACATGTCCTATTTACGTCCTATCTATAAAGTTAAACCAATAAATCATAGCTGGGCTACTGAATAATACTCTGATAATTTTATCTACTTCCGAATGAAAAGTAAACAAGTTATTAAGCAAATCATTTAATGCTTATTCATGACCCTCACCCTATATGACATCCCACTGCTGGGCACCGACCTCCTCTACAACTGAGAGGGTCCACCACGCTGGCCTAATGTGAGTTAGCGGGCTACACTGCTAATAAATTCCTAAGAACTTCTAGGTGTGCAGGTTTCCTCACTATGATTTCCTTCACCGTTAAAATAAGTGATAATTCATTGTGAATATACATAACTTCGAAAAGTTAGAGATGTGTGACTAAGGTTTGAACCTGCGACCGCCAAGATACTCAACCGCGCGCCTAATCCTTGAAGCCATCACTACTTAAAGCTTATTGATGTTAAAATTAGCAACTCCCTTGCAATAAAATTATCAATTGGCCTTACTGTTAAATTGGTTTGATCTCAATCGTTGATGTTAATTACAATCAATTATTCGAAGCAAAAGCTGCAAGCAATAGATTTACTGCAAATAAATCTTATTAAATAAATTATGGCATTAAGTTAACTGCAAAAATGAAGGTCACACGTTTAAATGGATATATTCATAATTAATTGTAAAATACAATATGTCGGAGCAGGCGTGGCTTCGAAGTGTCTTTAAGATATGTGACGTCACATTGCCGACGTCACAAATGTTGGTTTATGGTGATAACTCATACTTTGAGTTTTCTTTAGAAAAACTTCACAATTACTGACGGAGCAGATAGCCCAGGATCGTTTAAGAATAGCAGCCAGTGACATCGTTATTACTGGAGGATCCATTTTGAGAAGTAATTTTAACAACCAACTTCAATCAAAGTTCCTTTTATTTCATAATAAATCGGATGTTTGCTGTCCGAGCGTTGACCGATGAATGCTCCGCTCCGCTCCTCTGCAGCGGGCGTCTTTTTATAGACACTGGAGTGGGGCGACCGCCCGTGAGTCATTCTTGTTTATGCAAGAGCGATAACGTAGCTCTCAGTATATGGTTTTACGCCGTTAAATATATTCATAATTTGTTTCGCCGCTTTTCACGAGTTCTTAGAAATAGTTAGCAAAATGAATCGCTTCATGACTGATGCAGACGCGCAATTAGTCTGTCAATAATGTTAAGCATTTAGAATTTCACCAATTACACTGAGACAAGATATATGCTCGAAAAACATCAATAGGTTCGCCCTTTCAACGTGGTTAAAGATGCGTACGTAAGAACTGGGGAAATGTAAATGCAGCAATACACCAATATATGTATATCATCATCATCAGCCCATATACATCCCACTGCTGGGCACGGGCCTCTTCTAAATCTGATTGGGGTTTAGGCCTTAATCCACCACGCTGGACTAGTGCGGGTAGGCGGAGTACACACCTAAAACCAAAAAAATCCTAAGAACTTTTAGGTGTGCAGGTTTCCTCATGACTTATTGGTGTGTGCCTGGGTTATGAACCCGCGACCGCCGAGATTTTCAACCGCGCGTCTAAATCTCGAGGCCATCACGACTATATTAGTGAAACAATACATCATGTGAAAATCTGCACATCAAAAATTCTTAGGATTTTCTTAGGTGTGTATTCCGCCAATCCGCACAAGGCGTGGTGGACTTAACCCCCTCAGCTGTAGAGGCGGCCCGTCCACGTGATCGCATAGAACAAATGCCCCCCACACAGCCCCGTGGCGCAGTTGGCTAGACACCAGCTTGCGAAACGAGAGGCTGCGGGTTCGATCCCCGCACCGAGACAAATGTTTGTGTGATCCACAAATATTTGTTTCGGGTCTGGGTGTTTGTGAGAGCGAAAAGTCTCTCGTAGTTTCTGATACCCACGACACAGGACTTGTATCCTAGTGTGGGGTCAGAACTATGTATGTGACTGTTGGGTGTATTTATTTATTAAATCGGCCGGCATGGTCATAGATTAAGCCTTTATCAAGCGTCGGGTCATTGATACATGCCCGTCCTCTAAAGATAGCCGTTGCGACACATATAAACACATCTATTCCATTCATAACACAATATGAAACGGGTCTTGACGTAATCAGTAATTTGGGTTAACTTCAAAATAAGGGGTTATCTTTAACTAGATCCTGGCAGTGACACCCGCATCTAATTAGATTTTTATACATAACATAACCTCACGGCTGTATGGCCCGAAGGGGTAGACAGAGGTACATTTCTGCAGCCACATTTTGTCAGGTATGTTTCAGTCCCACGTAATAGGAGGCGTGCCTAACGTTATTCGGGCACGTTCCGAGACTCCGTGTTGCTACTCAGTGGCGGTACTTCCATACTTCCATGGAAGCCCAAAAGCCCAGTTTGCTTTTAAAATTCCGAATAATAATCTTTAAGCTTTAAATATTTATTATGCAAAAGCAATTTGTTAAATAAATGCCCCACAATAAACAATTAAAAACAAGACATCACACAATTAACATTTAACGCTTTTGAGCTTCTATGGAATTTTCCAATGGAAAACCCAATAACACTTTGCCGACCTGGATATCGTACCCGGGACCTCTAGATCACACGGCACATACTTGTACTACGACTAATACTTGAGATTACGAGGCATTTTTCGAGGTAAATTTGAGCCACTATGTAAGCTACCTCCACACTAAAGTCATCGAATTAGTGGAGCCGTTTGAGCCTAATACCGAATTTTTAGTTTTAAAAAATTGGTGTAATAGCAACACTGTCTAATAATATGGTAACTTTGACCATTTTGACGTCTCACTATACAAGTGTGCACCGTACGATCTAGTTGTCCGGGGTTCGATGCCGGGCTTGCGCTAAGTCTCAGTGGCTATCAAAAAATCTGCTCGAAAATCGGCAATATAACAATATATAAGACTTAAACGTAGATCAAAATTTAATCACAACTTATAGCTTTAACTAAATAATATGTTTTTTTATCAACGTTGCTAATATCTTAAATGAGAAAAATATTATCACCCCTATTTTGAATCACTTGTGACGTCATAATAAGAGAGACTAAACACGTCTTAATTTAAAAAGATCTGAGCAACATTTATAAGTAAGGTCACAAACCATAAGACCGAAAAAACACTTCCAATTGTATTAACAAGTTACCTAATGAGAGAAGACTTGGCAATAAATTTCGAAAGGCCACGACAGAAGCATTGAATCGGTCAATAAGACCTTACCAAACATTTCATAATTCATTTTAAGTAACTCCAAACAAATCTTCGGCTTTGAACTTGACACTTGGTTTTGCAAGCTCCCCTCTCGATGCCGCGCGAGGCAAGAGCCGCCATATTCTTGCAAAACATCTGACAGTGCGCACGAACCCACAGCTGTGTTAAAATGTATCCGAACCCGCTCGACAGAAAACATTCAACTATACGCCAAGTACTGGACAGATTGTTCAAAGACCCAACTCGGGTTAGAAGGAAAAATGCACTTTCAAGAAAAGACAGTAACACCTCTTCGTGCTCCACTTCAAGTTCAGAGGGGAGGAGGTTCTTTGGAGGTTTCGGTGGCCGCAGTTGAACTCAGTGTTTGAACGTGTGTTTGTTTGTTTGCAGTCTGCTAGTCATCGCTTGTTTTCACTACTTGTTACTTTGGTAAGTTATATTTCAATTATCTTCAGACATTTTGCTTTTAAATTGGAGAAACGAAGCCGCTGTCAGCCTGTCACGAAATGGGATAGAAAATGTCAAGCATTTTAAACAAATTAAACTTTAATGCAGTGTCGAATTTCGAAATGTTTGAAAGATGTTCATTTGCAGTTTGAAACATTAGAACAACGTTCAAAATATGCATTCTTATTTTAAAATTGAATTGGCAAATGTCAAAATCGCACTTTAATGTTGGCAACACGCCGTTTTGGAATGAATAATATTATTATTAACATTCCCGGTTTCGAAGTGGTTTCGTCAGCGAAACCTTGTTTGAACTTAAGCAATTCGTTGTCAAATTTTTCAAATATAACGCTAGTTATACGCGCACGCATTTTGCAAGACGCCGCCGAATGCTGAAAACCAGTTATTTCTATCACAATCGGCAGTTTGCAACACTGTTATAAAATAAAATGCATTAAGGGCATCTTACATAAGGTCCGTTACACCTCTTAATATAGGGTCGTTGTGAAACACAGGAATTTTTAGAGATCACTTATTTTTCGGCCCCCTATATATGTATATGAGAGAAAATCTTTATCCTAATAAATAAATAACTAATAATTAAATGCACCTAACCGTCACAGACATAGTTCTAACCTCACAATAACATATAATTATTGTGTCGTGGGTATCAGAAACTACGAGACTTTAGGGTCTCACAAACACCGAGAGCCGAAAAAAATATTTGTGGATCACACAAACATTTGTCTCGGCGCGAGAATCGAACCCGCGGCCTCTCGTTTCGCAAGCTGGTATCTTACTGCACCGCGGAGCCGCCGAAAAGTGCGAAAGTTCCTATGAATGTTTGTTACAGTATTACTACAAAACAACTAAATAGAACAGGATCAAATTTATAACTCAGACGTAGATCATATTCTAAAATAGTCAGAAAATACCCTAATAATTTTGATTTTAAAGGGTTTTCACTCGGCACTAATAGTATACAATAATATTTTTACGAGCTTCAAACTATTGGTACCTCTGTCTCCATTTAGCCGACAAATATTAATAATATTGTAAAAGACCTTAAACATATTATTCATTTAACAAACAAATGGTCATAACGGTGATGTCTTAGTCCATCGGTAGCCTTGTGCTTTAATTATGTTTATTTTCAATACTAGCTGTACAAGAACCGCTGTTCTTTCTTTACTTATTTAATGGTGGTTATAATATATGTCACGCTAATATAATAATAATAAATAATCTCAATGCAGTGATGGCCTCGAGGTTTAGGCGCGCGGTCGAGAATTTCGGCGGTCGCAGGTTCAAACCCCAGGCACACACCTCTGCCGTTTCGAAGTTATGTGTGTATTCACAATGAATTGTCACTTGCTTTAACGGTGAAGGAAAACATCGTGATAAAACCTGCACACCTAAAAGTTCTTAGGAATTTCTTAGGTGTGTAGTCCGCCAACCCGCACTAGGCCAGCGTGGTGGACTAAGGCCTAAACCCTCTCAGTTGTAGAGAAGGCCCGTGCCCAGCAGTGGGACGTATTTGGGCTGATGATGATGAAACTCAATCACAAACCGCAGTGCAAGCTGACTTCGTAATGGTTCTACCACATATCACATTACTTAGCATCGAATTATTAACCCTTAGATATAATAATATTGATCAGTAGCCAGGTGTTCAGTACACAGAACCTTCGCAAATATATTCTGACTTGATAAACGCTTACGCGAATATCGATTACATGACCTTGAACCTATCTACATGTTCTGGCACAAAACATACATAGATACAAACAGACATAACCTCATGCCTGTATTCCCCGAAGGGGTAAGCACGGGTGCATTTCTGCACCCACATTTCGCCAGTTGACAAAAACCACCAGGAACAGTTTGGTATTAATAATACATATTATGTATCTCCCGCCTCCATATAGTGTAAATGCTTTAATTCCAACTTCAACCGACAGCTATTTAAATTGATTTTTTTAGTCCATTAGCAAAGTGTTTGTTCTATATCTTTATCATCATCAGCCCAAAGACTGCCACTGCTAGACAAAGGCCTCCCCCAAAGACTTCCAAAGTATCGGAAGCGGCCTGCATCCGGCTTCCCGCGATTTTCACCAAATTCTATATCTTATCAGTATATTATGAAGGATAGCACATAAAATCATGCAGGTTTATCGATATGATATTTTATACATATCTTGAATAACTTTTAAGAAGATTTTTAGGAGGACTGTTAGTAAAAATCTGTTAGAGTAAAACCATCATATTCCAGATTCCACATTAAAACAGTGGCCCATTTTAATAGGCATTAGAAACAACTAGAGGTTTGTCATTGTCACTAAAATTCCAACTTCACACATTGTGGCGCACATAAAACACATATAGTCCGTTGATGAATTTTCCTTTTTTTTTTAATTTCTTTTTTTGTAGTTAATGTACATCATTGTAGTTGTTTTTTTTCGTTATAAGTGTTTTTGGATTAACCAGTCATCTTTTTACATGTCCTTTTTGCAAATTAGGTTGTCTGGAAGAAATCACAGTCAGTGATAAGACCGCCTATTGTCACTTAGTCCTAAGTATTCCTTTTTTTAATTTTGTTTTGTGTAATATGTCCATGGTGTACAATAAAGTGTTTATAAATAAAAATAAAGTGTTTTAAGATGGTCTAATTAGCGGCCTTTCGTTTTCCGGGCTGAACCACTTACTTGTTTATAGACAATACTAATAACATAGTAATCCAATGCAAAACATATAAAACCATGTTTATGACCCACTTTGTCTTTGGTTTGAATCCAATGTACTGAATTATCGAACCATGAAGTCCAGTTTTTTGCTCTTGAACAAAGGCTGCATCCAACAAACATTAGTTAACAAGGTTATGACAATAGTAACAATGAATAATGTACGAAGCTTTTTACTATGCTTTGTTTATCTGTGTCGCATGCAAACTTAAATAATATATTCCTGATTTTTTATTTTTCGATCTCAGCCAAACCGCTTCATGACAACTATAAAAAAATAACAGATGGCGCTGATTATGGATTTTACTCGTATATGCCTAAAAATTAATAAAAATCTTGCAGAGACTAAATTTCTCGCTATATGTAAATGTGATATGATTTCGATTCCGTTAAGGACAATTTTGAATCTTTACGATGTTTGTTTGTGTATCAATATTGGGATATTAGAGAACTTAAACAATTAGTGCCAAGAAATTTTATTTTGTTTTAAATTCTTAGAAAACTTGTGATTATAACTTAACATTTCCATACACAAAGTCTATTGTGGATAAGATCACATAATATTCCTTTTTTATTTATTTATTTAAAAACTTTATACACAGAACTGTATATAGGCGGGCTTAATGCCTGCGGCATTCTCTAACAGTCTACCTTAGGGTGGTCTCTCCACCATCTCTCATATCTCTTGCATATCTCTATGCAGCATAGTTGGTGTAAAAAAGAATAACGAAAAGAATATATGAAAAAGATACGAACATACATACATATGTACCCATTAAAAAAAACTTTTTACTTTTTTGTCATTAGTTTCTAATGCGATCCAACACTTACATATATCATAGTATAGGATGAAGGCTAAATATGTGAGTTTTAGGTAAAAAAAATTCAAATTAATTGTTAAGTTTTTCCATAAGGAGATTCTCGGTAACGAAAAATCTGTTCCCGGTAACATGCAGAATACCCACTCCCTATTACGTAGAACTACTGAAATGTCAATGTAGAAGTGTACCTCTGCCTGGTCCGTCAAAGAATCTGGCGCGAAAATGTATAAATGTATTTACCTTGATGGAATACTTATTATTGTAATCGCCTTCATGGCTAATAATAACCATAATAAGTTGACACTTCATTATGTTCCACCTCCGATGTAGGATCATATGTCATTCGAAATCATGATCATATTATTATGATCTCTTATCCGTTCGCTTTGTAACACATTGTAATACTTTGATGTCACAATTAGATTTTTGATTTATATAGAAATATAAGAAAATGTATAGATAATATCTTTTTTTTTAACTCGAGAGTCCATCATTAACCTATGATTTCTCGGCTTAAAAAAACTTATACAGCTCGAAATTCCAAGGGTTCTATCTCCGTGCAAAAATTTATGAAAGATGGTTCTTTTTTTTTTTTTTTATTCTGGCACGGCAAAGTGACTCCACTGTACCTGATGGTAAGCACAGTGGAGTCCTAAAAATTACTACCGACCAGCGAGAAACGATATGGTTCAGCAGTTTATGTGTTACCAAACTTATTTCGCATTTTGTTCACTACGGGTTACATTACATATACATCACGCCTGTATTCCTGACGGGGTAGGCAGAGGTACACTTCTGCACCCGCATTTCGCCATCTGTTTTCGTACCACGTATTAGGGGGCGAATCTATTGCCGTTTTATGGACTCATTTTCAGACTCCGTGCTGCTACTGAGGATTTCTAAATGGAATAACCTAATAAACCTTTGCCCAACTACCTGAGACCTCGAGATAGTACGGCATCACGAAGCATTCATTAAATTAATCTTTTTTTTAAATATATCAAATCTTTTCACATTGATGTAGAGATCAAAGCAATTTAAGTCTATTTTATTTTTGTTATTACTCTATAGCTCGCTTCCATTTGAAATACCTAGCAAAGTTATATAATACGTGGACAACGCTGTGAGTTATACATATACAATTAATCATATAACAATAATTTGTACTGTTTAGTTTTAAAAATGTAGGTTAATATAACAACTGTTTGTTATCTCAATAAATGACAAAAAAATTGTGTAGAGAAGACAACGTTTAACCAAAAAATACGTGACAGTATAGTCAGTAGCAATCTATTGTAGATAAACTGAAAATACTGCAAAGGTAGCTCTGGGTTGTTTATTCCACATACAGAATGGTCAGCAAAATATATGTACAAGAATAAAAACGACATGAAACAAACAACGCTGCCTGTAAACAAGACGTAAAATGGGACAGTTTTTTTTATGAAATAAAAAGAAAACAAAGCTCTGTGAATGAATGACCATTAATTTTGAACACTCTTAACTTGATAAGACACCGTGCAGTATACTTCTCGTTAGAGTAACACGAAATTAACTTGAAAATGTCCATTACAATAGACGTAGATTTTTCAGGATACTGAAAAAGACAGATTTTTTCGAGTATTTTTTTTTCTTGAACCCCTAACAAACTAAGAGACATAAAATAAAATAAAATAAAATAAATAAAATTAAAAAAGGTTTGTCGAATTAAGGGTTAATAGACAAATAAAATTAAAAAAGGTTTGTCGAATTAAGGGTTAATAAGATTTCAGTTTATTTTCTCAAATTAATATTTTGAGGCACGGGTCTCCTTTTGCAATTGAGAGGGGGTAACCCTAAATCCATGGGCGACTTAATATTCATATGTTAGGTATAAACCTAGTAATTGCTATCACAAATATTTGTTAATTCTTTATTCTACGTATAGACTGTGGCAGAGTTGGTTAGAGGCAAGTCAATGAATAACGAGTCTGCGATTCTAATATTCTTAATAAAACATATTTTTCTGACCCACAAAACGTGGATGTCTGCCTACCACTTCGTAGAATTACGCGCGTGTATGTTTGTGTGTGACAATAAATAATACATGGACGCTGTATATTGTTCCATTGCAGTTCACTGGTATCAAATCGGTCAGGGTTCAGGGCACCAACTCGGTGCACGCTAATGAACTATGTATATAGAAGAAAATATTATATACATCTATAATACGATATAGCAGTACCTACCTAAAAAAAATATATTTTTTTGATAATATTTTTGTCACGCTTTGAACTTAGACCGTAGTCCACTACAGTGGCATAAAATATGAACCTTCCCCCTTTCGATAGACCTAGTGGCTAACATAGACATTTAGTAATTACATGAATCTCTAATGGCAAGTTAACGATTACTTACATACGAGTACATAACCTCACGCCTGTATTCCCCGAAGGAGCAGGCAGATTTCGCCAATTGTGTTATCGTCTTACGTAATGGCCGTACAATTCTAGACTCTTCAGTTCATTTCACTTCAGAATTTAAAAACCCAATAGCACTTTTTCCGACCCGGGGATCGAACCCAGGACCTCTAGTTCACACGTATGTACCTACTTGTACCACGAGGCAGTCAACAATTATATTTACATATTACCAATTATATTTTACATAAATTAAAACATAGTCGGGGTTATTATTTACTTTACCGATAAGTATATATTTAACATAGGTACTAAAAATAGCATGAAGGTCACAGTATTTTATGACCATAACCCAAGGAGGTTAGTCAACAACAACAAAGTTTATTTGATAGCCTCCATGACGTGACGAGACATGACCTGTGTGGCAAGAGGCAAGGTATTTGTCTCCACGGAGACAAATGTATATACGTTTTATATCTACTCGTAGAATTATTATCAGTCCTATTGGAAAACGCTATAAATATTTTACTACTTTGACAAGAATTTTAGACTTTAAACAATCATGTTATAACTCTCTTTGTCCGCCAACCCGCACTAGGCCAGCGTGGTGGACTAAGGCCTAAACCCTCTCAGTTGTAGAGGAGGCCCGTGTCCAGCAGTGGGACGTATTTGGGCTGATGATGATGATATAACTCTTTAAAATAGTGTGCATATATAGAACTTGAAAACATGAAGAAAATAAAAAAATCTACATGTCTATGATAGTATTTTTATTTGACTAAGAACGACAAAATATAGTAGATTTTTCAGGCCATAACACCTCCAATTCTCCTAGAATATTTCTTACTAGAAGCACCCAACGCCATTAACAATCACACCCATGACACCATCTCATTACCTCCACCACGCCAAATCGTTCCCAATACCAGACTTAAATTCCATAACAGTCCACAAAGCCCCTGTAAAGTTACATCAACTGTCCAAATTTGGCGTCCAATTAACGAGGTCGTGATATAATCTAATTCTCGAGTAAATTCAGTCCTCGCATCCGTAATTTGCCAACCGCGCCGCCTTCTGTGTTGCGACGCAAACTGGTCTGGAAACTTCGCTTGCAACCGAGCGCCGTGCATATTTCGACATGCACTTTCCGCGCACGTTATTTCATCGCCGCTGTGGAGATGCCTTGGGAAACAGCGCTTCTAGTATGTTCTGACGTGTCGTAAGAATTTATATTTACAAGATTCGTTGGCCTGTATGCAGTGACGATACTTCCATAGAAGCTCAAAATCTGAGATTGACTTTCAAAATTCCGAATAATAATCTTAAAGTTTTAAATCTTCAACAAAAGCAATTTGACATATAAATGTCCTATTTCCTGACCCCACAATAAACTAGACATTACACAATTAATGTATAACGCTTTTGGGTTTCTATGAAAGTATCGTCACTGCCTGTATGTAGGTATACCAAAAGAGGAAAATATACATATATTTCTTAGCACATGTCTCGCTAGACTATGTTTAAAGTCTCATGTAATAATGTCTCATGTATATCTCGACAGCTCTGTGGCGCAATTGGCTAGATACCAACTTGCGAAACGAGAGGCCGCGGGCTCGATCCCCGCGCCGAGACAAATGTGTATGATCCAAAAATATTTGTTTCGGGTCTGGGTGTTTGTGAGAGCGAAAAGTCTCTCGTAGTTTCTGATACCCACGACACAGGACTTGCACCCTAGTGTGGGGTTCGAACTATGCATGTGATTGTCAGGTATAAACAAGTAAACAACAGAGAGAAGTTATATTGCTCTTTTTAAGTAAATTTTCAGACTCATAGGTACACTTACATTCACGTTTCACCAGCTTTATTTTCCTCACACTTTGTAGAGGTAAAATTATTTTCGTTTTCGGGAATATTTCCACACTCCGTGTTGTTATTGAGAATTTTTTAACAGAATATAATTAGTAATATACTTAAAAGTAGTCCACTAGGGTATTTTACTTTAAAAAAGAAAATGAAAAAATATATTATTCAGATAGAAAAGCAGTCGGAAAATTATAGTTTCGTGTCATTAAACAACAAAATAACTTTCAAGACAAATATACATCATCATCATTATCATCATCATAAGCCCATATACGTCTCACTGCTTTGAACGGGCCTCCTCTTCAACTGAGAGGGTTACAAATCAATACAAATATACAGGTAATATAAATCGTCATTGCTAACTTATGACTATCAATTACCAGACTTTGTATTCCGATGGCAAATTATTTATTAGCTTTTTAATCAAGGTGTTTCATTCATAACGTATTACCCCTCCACGACCATTTCTAAATTCAACATTTGATCATACTTCTCGCCTTACCTTGCATGCCAGCGCACTCGCACAAGAACTGGAGCGTGACTGCGCCGGCAAATATTAATCAGTGCGGATTCCATTGCCGTTCCAGATGAATTGTAAATATCGACGTAGCGGGCACGCCTCTTTTTAAATCTTATTGTATTTTCTTTTATGCCTTGATGAAAATTTTGTTTTTGTGTGATTTTTCTATGTATAACCATATTTAATAAATAAATAAATACACCCAACAGTCACATACATACATAGTTCTGATCCCACACTAAGATACAAGTCTTATGTCGTGGGTATCAGAAACTACGAGAGACTTTTTGGTCTCACATACACCCAGACCCGAAACAAATATTTGTGGATCACACAAACATTTGTCTTGGTGCGGGGATCGAACCCGCGGCCTCTCGTTTCACAAGCTGGTGTCTAGCCATTCGCACTCCAGACGACATATCGAAAGACCCAAAGGCCTGACATCAAATTGAGATTGAGTCTTTTCATTATCAAATCTTTGTAGTAACACGGAGTCCGGAAACGTGCCACAAAAACGGCAATAGGTGTCAGATGGGCCTTAAAGATACACATGCCTAAAGTGGGTGTACAAATACACCTTTGCCTACGCCATCGAGGATACAGACACGTGTGTCGTACAAACCACGCGTAATAAGCGAACAGCAAAACATCCGGATCGAAATTTCCATTACGTCGTACCAAATTTAAATGTTCATTACAATGTAACAGCATGATGTTGAAAGTTGTTGAGTTGATGTCAGCATAGATTGCACATCCTCAAGTTCCTTATTATTATTAACACGGCGATAAAAACGGTTATATTCATAGATGTTCAGAACTCTCTTGCTGGCATATACTGAACATGGAACCAAAATAGTAATGACCTCGAGATTTTGGCGCATGGTTTAGTTTTTCTTGGAGGCCGCGGGTTCAAACCCCAGGCACAGACGTCTGTCTTTCCAAATTTGTGTGTATTCACAATGAATTATCACGTATTGTAACGCTGAGGGAAAACGTCGTGAGGATCCCTGCACACCTAAAAATTCTTAGGAATTTCTTAGGTGTAGTCCGCCTCTGCCCTGTTGCAATGGGGCATAAGAATCCCACCACGGTATCCCCTGCCTGTCGTAAAAGGCGACTCAAAGTAGCCCTTCGGGTCGGTGGGCGCGCTGCGAGGGCAGAGCGTCCTAACTGAAAGTGACCCCGAGTGGGGTGGCCGCGCTGTGTCCTATGTCGGTCGCGGGCGCCCACCCATAACCGGTGCGCCCGAACCAGCAAGCAACAAGCTGGTGGGATTGCATATGCACCCCCTTCAACTTCGAGTCGTCCGAGATATTTTGGTCACGAAGGTGCAACGGGCGGCTGCGGAAATAATGGCGCTTCTCGCCCACACAACATTGTCGCCCCAATTGGTATGTAGTCCGCCAACCCGTAACCAGTCAGCGTGGTATCGAATATTCTTATCTTGAAAATAAACCGACCAATTTCACGACAATATACAATACGAAAACTGTCTTTAAAAATACCCCTATAAAGAAATTAATAGATGTATTGTTTAAATTAATTACAGTCTTAATGTATATTTTCTATTAAAATATTAAAATTGGTCCACCAGTTTCAGAGATAAGCTGGAACAAACAGACAGATTCCATATGCATTTATTGAAAAGCGGTTATTTCAATATTACAAACAGACACTCCAATTTTATTTATTTGTATAGATAAAATTTGTGTAATTAAACTTAATATGTGTTTTCTCTTTTACAGGTATGTGAAACAGCGTTTTGGACTGAAAATTAGTTTTGTTTGTTGCAATCGTGTATAATGTACCTTTATATTGTGTTACTGCGCGATTATGAACATAAATGCGATGTATAAAGCGTTTGAGCTAGAGATAATATAAATAATCATATGTCTGTAAATTTGTAAATAAATGTAATTATATAATTTGTAGGATGATAGCATACAAAAATATTAAAAGGAATGTAAGGAATATATCACTTCTTAATAACAATTGAAGGCAATTTATTAAAAAGGTTGCAAGTGAAACCCTCAATTATTGCTAATTACAATTAATGTTGTGTAAAGCAGTAAAATATATATAAAGTGTGAATCATTAAATGGAACACAGGTAAATTAACAGTTATGTGGTCAACTGTTTAAAATCTTCAACTAAAAATAGTTTCCAAGCTGAATATTTAAAATCTCAAATTGCTCATTAAAAGTTAAAATATAAATTTCGTTGTATTATGTGTAATGTTGAAATGATTTATGATAACATTCCATTTTACAAACTTGTCCTATATATAAGCCAATTAATAAATGTTTGAAATGCCTTGTAAATAAACAGTCATTTATATGAGTAAAGAAAATACCCAACATATTGTACCCGTGAATGTCTGAAGTCTTTATTACGTCAATGGTAAATGCCTAGGCCTAGAAAAAGGGCTTAAAATCGTCACAAAAGCATTAGATGTATAATGATGCTTTGAAAGCCAATGGGCATACGATTTAACGTGCTCAAAATATTTTTATGTGGTGTGTACTATTCCGTATGCCTACATTGAATTGAACTAGAACAAACAGTTAACAAAAGTAGGATCCTACTATTGCTGGGTATAAAAATAAAAATAAAAGTATACTTTTCTTTAAAAAAAATCTCGAACACTTTATTTAGAATATTTGTTATATTGATAGACGAAGTGATGAAAAAATAAATTAATGGAGAATAATTTATAAAAATCACAGATTTTTGGCATGATTCATTATTATTGATTATGAATGAATGATTTATATTTTTTAAATTACGTAACCCTATATATAATATGTTTATTGAATGTGTCTTTCTGTGTATAAAATACTTTATTTTCCTACAAATTTTATTTGTAGCTTAATTATTGTCAGATTTTGAAGTAAACTTTTTGCAATGTTTTAAAATAAATTTACTGTATAGTAACTACATAATTCTTCTACAATTAAGTACAATTTGTATTTTTTTATGTTGTATGTAATTACGCCATAATGAGCTTTAATCCCTGTCACCATTGTTAGATATTAAAACTTTTTATTTATGTAAGTAAAAATATTAAAACAATAGAATGGGTTTTATTAACAGACCTATTAAAAGAAAATTGCAAAGAGCACGACATTAATCCTTTTCTTACAAGCATAAATGCAGTAAGCCTGTTGCTAAGAGAAAATAATATGTCTACTTATTTTTAAATCAACTACATTCCGCGGATCACACGCTTCCATTTTCCCGGAATAAAAAGCCTGTTTTAATCAGTGTTTCCAGCTGCTTGCGTATCAACTTTCTTCATAATTGGTCCAGTCGTTTGAGAATATAAAACTCAAACACATACTTACTTTCTTCTTTATGATTTTATAATAGTATAATTGCTATATTAAATCATCGCCTGGACTACCTCGTTAGTCCCTCGGGATAAGTGTGTGACCTGACATCAAAAGGTGCCATGGTTCGATACCCTTTTTTCCGCGGGGCAAATCCTGTTTTCGGACCATCCCACCCCCTGAGGGGCGAGGGTGTGTCAGACTCACCAGCGCCTTCCGACCCAGCATGAATGTTACCGCCCGTGAATGTCTCGGGCAGCTGCTGGGCCGAGTCCCTACCGAAAATCAATGCGCCGTAATACCGACTAAAAACCCCGCGACGGCCACCACCGGCGCAAACGAGACGGCCCCGGTATATCCTGAAGCAGAGCTATGGATTGGACCGGGACCGCCTCTGCGCGGTGCCAATACGCACGCCGATATGACGCTTGTAACGTCAAATGGTTCGATTCCGTGGTCCAGCATAATGTTTTCCACTAATGAAGTTTCTATGATATATTTTTATCAACTAAAACACTGACATGTCATATTAGCTTCCTGTACGCCGTGGCCTTGTGTTGCCAAATCCACACATCGCAATAAGAAGTACATTTTTTGCGTTACTTACACACTCATGATCGCTTATCGATGTAATGTCACGAATTTACTTCCTATGTCTATTACAGTTTATACATTGTTAGGTAAAAGACCGTACATACTGAAGGACACGTTAGTCAATGGCTTCAAGTAACCATTAAAAATATAATGCAAGAGTAATATAAATATACGGCACAGTAAACGATACGAAATTATTGTAGCACAAATGCAGAAAATATGGACACCCTACATACATCGAGACTTGAATAAAAAATAATAACTAGGTACCTACCTCTTAGTGTATGCAGCGTCCACAATGGTAGAATATGTAGTATTTATTTACACCGATTCACTTACATTTACTAAGTATTTACATTTACACTATTTACATAAAATTAAACGTATTTTAATAATTGTTCAAAATGATCGCCTCCTCGCGCAACGCAGAGTTCGGCGCGTTTTCGCAAATTGTTTTTCACCCGGCACAACACAAACGTATCACTTCGAACCTTATCAAAGGCGGCTAATATTCTAGCCTTTAGTTCATCCCGGTTGGAGTATTCTGTAGCGTACACAAGCCGTTTCTGTTTCTACTTGTACACTGTCATTAGCTCGGGCATATGCACGAACCATTTCCCAGTAATCTTCGTTTGAAAACGACATTGCACTTGACACAAAACACACTAACAGTTAAAAGAGGTTTCCGCAAATAATCAAATATTGCATCACGGGCGACTCGCGACCTTTGACTGGCGCCCGCGCGTGCCGCGTGATCTCGACCGGCGTGGCGACGCACGGGCATGAAAGGGCGAGTGCGGGGAGGGGTGCGGGAACAGAGCGCTGTTTGTAAACAGCTGATCGCCGATGACCGCACTTACGCAATACTTAGATTTTTTTTGGATAAATTATGTAAAAAATAAGGTACCAATTTTTTTACAAATTCGGGGTCAAAATTGAGTGCCTTATATTTGACTTCAGTATGTACGGTCTTTTACCTAACACATTGTATAACACTTTTTTATTGTCTACCGTTTTTCTTAAATTACGTGAGATTGACTTTAGAAGAGCTAGTCTTTACAGTCCTGTTGATGACCAAAGAAAATTAAATGAAAAAAGTGTATGACTACATTCAGTTATTTTTTAATTTAGCAAACGGTTTATAGAAAGAAACTGAATTGCTTCTCTTTTCTATATACATGCATACTGTATTTAGTATGTGAATTTATTGTACGCCTGAATAACACTTCGCTCGACCCAAATTCGAACCCGGAACCTCTCAATTGAACAGCATGCACTCATGCCGCATTACCCACGAGGCAACAGACCTAGTTTCAAACACTACAATACAAACATATCATTTTTATCTGAATCTGAGCAACTCATTGTTTACAACACAAATAACGGTCACAAAATAACGGTCTAATCATATGCAGGTAATGCAGATAATCTAAAAACTTATTATCTTTGCTAATATTACCACGGAAGTAATTCTGTTTCTCCGTTAACTTTTCTCGGTCAAACCACTGGCCTTTGACTGAGAAAAATATATTGTGCTATGTATCTACTTCGTCATTAGCCCATATACGTCCCACTGCTGGGCACGGGCCTCCTCTACAACTGAGAGGGTTTAGGCCTTAGTCCACCACGCTGGCCTAGTGCGGGTTGGCGGACTATCTACTTCTATCTCTGTCTACTATCTACTTAACTAAATTAATCTCACAATGCCGAAAAACATTGATAAAGTGGGTATGTATGAGGAGAATGCATCCTTTGCCAAATAAGTTATACGCCAAAAGAAAAAACATGTAGAAAAAATGTTATTATGATGTCAAACAGTGTTGGGAACAAATTGTTTGTGAGGCAAAATTAAAACAAAGAAAAGTTTGTTAATTGTGTTCACCTTTGATTTCCACTGTAATTAATATCAGTCTGAATTCTTCGAGTAATCGTCATCAATTTAACTAAGGAAATGTTAGATAAGCAATCTGATGTCATGTTCCTTGAGAAATGAGTAAACTAAACATTTCACAAACTTTGTAATTGCCCCCTTGTTTGTTTTTCCGCCATATTTCCACAATCCTTACTCCGTACTGAAAACCAAATAACAATTTCTGCAATCCAGAAATCAAACACAGGACCTTTAGATCGCAAGGAACACACTTTTGACATAAGTCAACGTAGTAGCAAGGAAAAAAAACATTAAATAATACTTATTAAAAAAAAACGCAGTTATTACATAAAAATTTAAATGCAAAACGAATTGTGTAATATAAAAGTAGTCATTTAAGGATAAATTTTAAATTCATAGTGCTAATGCCAAGGTTGATAACAAACTAGTTTCTAGTTGTGAGGCTCCACGAGTCAACGATCCCCCGAATTAAACGCCATCTTGAATCTTGTAATTTTACGAAAAAATAATACCTTTGATGCCGATGGAGCAGACAAGTGTTGGAGTGGAGACCGCGCTTAGGCAAACGTAGTGTAGGACGACCTGCAGCACGATGGTCCGACGACTTGAGAAAGGTGGCGGGTAACGGATGGATGAGGGCTGCTCTAGACCGGGATGGTTGGCGCTTTCTTGGGGAGGCCTACGTTCAGCAGTGGACGGCGATAGGCTGAGTATATATAATACCTTTGATAAGTGCAAACGATATGATAACATCTTTCAAGGGGGTAAGTAACGTGCGTTCTACGACACCCTTTCATAGGTCGAGAGTCTCGACTCCAGACAGATAGTCTTTTTATAGCCCTATCCCACCACACACCCTCCACTGCAACTCCTATGCTCCAGGATCAAGAGCGACACGTGAAATATTGACACCGAGTATTGAAGCTCAGCGAATCTCAGGGAACCTAATATGTCATCATCATCATCAGCCCATATACGTCCCACTGCTGGGCACAGGCCTCCTCTACAACTGAGAGGGTTTAGGTCCACCACGCTGGCCTAATGCGGGTTGGCGGACTACACACCTAAGAAATTCCTAAGAACTTTTAGGAGTGCAGGTTTTATCACGATATTTTGATTCACCGTTAAAGCAAGTGATGATTCATTGTGAATACACACATAACTTCGAAAAGTCAGAGGTTAGAGTCAGACGTCAGTCATGTGCCTGGGGTTTGAACCTGCGACCGCCGAAATTCTCGACCGCGCGCCTAAACCTCGAGGCCATCACTGCTTATCAATTTGTCATGAACCCGCAATGAAATTATTCAGAAAAAAATATATAAAAGAGAAGTTGGGAACAGATAGGATTGTATGAAACTGACTATATTATATACATACCAAGGTTGGTTCAAATTATGTTAAACCTACTACCATATGGTCGGTAATCCAGCAATCTCACACTATATGCATCAAAAGACATATAACTTTACATTGGGTTTCTTTTAGCACTTCATGGCTTTAATACGTTGTTCGTCCAATTTTTAAGGAATTAAGAAGAAGAATTTGAAATTTCCCGCTGATATTAAGTCGGTTACAACCCGCCTGACATTTAAGTTGAAAGTTCGGCAGCTATTTTTTAAGGAATTGAGTTGATAATATATAATTATCTTCTATGTATTTATGTTTATATATGTAATATGTATGTATGTATGTATGTATATGAGTATGATTCTATATGTGTATATATTTATATTTGTGTGTATGTATACTGGATTATATTTCATATTTTATATGTGTATTCCTATTTTCTTGTTAATCTTAATATGTTAGTATATATGTATGTATGTATCTTCACCAGTTCGTTATTTATGCACCTACTTCTTTTATCTCTGCATCACCCAAAGATCGACTGTAAGAGAATGCCTAAGGCATTATGTCCGCCTTTATACAAACTGTATAAAAAGCATAAATAAATAAATTTGATAGACATATATACTCAGTCTATCGCCATCCACTGCTGAACGTAGGCCTCTTCAAGTAAGCGCCAACCATTCCGCATCCATCCGCTACGCTACTAGGACGTCACAGTAGTGTGTCACACGTCACACGACTGCGTAAACGCTGTCTCCACTCTAACACTGGTCTGCTCTACCGGCAGTCCGTCCGCCAGCAGACATTGCGAACCCACTACATCTTAAAAGATAATTATGGATTAAATTGTAATACACACTATTGTTTTATTTTTCTCTAGAAGACAACGCTCTAAATAAATAACACAAAGACGATCCGGCATGGAAATGTGACTATTTCACATGTTGTTACATTTAGTATTTGGAATACTACATACATACATACATACATAAACTCACGCCTGTATTTCCCGAAGGGGTAGGCAGAGGTGTATTCCAGCACCCACATTTCGCCAGGTATGTTTCAGTCCCGCGTAATAGGGGGCGTGCCTTTTTTTCAGGCACATTTCCAGACTCCGTGCTGTTACTAAGAATTTCCTAATGGAAAAACCCAATTTGGGTGGTGTGTAGGTGGCGATGAGGTGTCACCGCAATGACGAACACAAGGTCCAATAATTTATAATATTTATTGTTGCTATTTACAAATAGTGCGGACAGTGCAGGTACAATCTGAGATTGCACAAATACGATTTACCGGTCGAACGTGAATTCGCGTAACAGGTACGGAGAGAGATAAGGAGAGTTATCGAGGTGCGCGCTAAGGTAGCCAAAGGCGGACTAAGGTAGAGGTGGGTGATAAATAACTTCACGGTGAAAATAACGTTGTTATCTGCCGTCTAAAAGTATCACTGTGATCTGTCACGAAATATCTACGTTCCAAAGTAACGTAGGCCGTTCCTTCGTTACAATCAAAGTTACAATAGCGCTGTGCGTGACAGCCGCGATCGGCCGATCGGAATTATTCGGGATTACTCATGTTCCGTCCCACTCGGTGGTTCTCGGAATTATTCGACTCGACTCAAGTACGCATAGTGCTTAATGTTAATATTTTTTGACTCAAAGCCACATTATCTCATTGTGTAGAAAAAGGACAATTCTACTAAATCGTTAGAAAAAAGAGTTACGCTCCGTATATATATTTTGTATTGATTGATGAGTTCTAATGAAAAGATGAATAAGTATCATAATTTAAAGTTTCTAACAAATCACCCATTTAAAAGTAATGAAAACCTTAATAGTAAATTACTCAGATAATAACCCCATTGATAACAGTAACTAAGAAGAAACAATATAGTGTACTATTGATCGTGATCGATGTGACCAAATACGGTCGAAGCCGTATACCGATTACCGCGATGTAAGTGATCGACGTGACAAAGTCACGATTATTTTTCACAGTGATATTTTTGGAACTGGAACGACAGTCACGGTGATTTTAAAATAACGACTTTCCCCATGCCTAGACTAAGGTCACACGCACGCGGCGGCTAGGGTCCGGCCGTCGGTACTCCGAGACGGCCGAGACGTTTACGTCTCGGAGGCGCACCGGGCGGCTGCGGCATTACGGTTGGCGCTTCTCGCCAACGTACCGTGGTCGCCCCACTCGGCGCGGAGATGGCCACCGGGGGGTTTTGGTCGGTATGCCGGTTTAGGGATATTGTTAGGGACCCAGCCCGGCACTAACACCTGCGCGGACATGACGTCGCCGTGCGCCGGGCTGGAAGACCGGTGACCCCGACATACGCTTCCCGCCCCCCCCTACCCCGGGGCTGGCGGGAAGTAGAGCCATAAACAGCTTTCCCCTCGAGAACAAAAAAAAAAAAAAAGGGTCCGGCCGTCGGTGGGGTCGCACGGTGATTGGCGCAGGTACGCAGCGCGCGTGCGCATGCGCACGATGATGCACGAGCGTCCCCGAAGGCGCGGTGCGTCGCGCGGCTCGGCTACGCGCGTCGGGTAACCGGTTCCGACCCGATCGCTGTGCGTGGATGCGCGTATCGTGTTATAATTTGGCCGGGGGCCACACCAATAAAACTTTGCCCGACCCGGGAATCGAACCCAGGACCTCTAGGTCGTACGGCACATACTTGTACCGCGAGACCACGAGGCAGTGGCATTTGGAATATTAATCCGTTAGTATTCGAATACTATTCCTTGTACTTTTTTACACTGTGTTCTGTCTGCGATTTCGTTTACAGGCTATCTTATGAGAATCTCTCGGAAACCTCACAGTCCTCGGGGAAAAAAGTAGGATGTGACAGTTTCAAATCTATCAGTACCAAAATTCACCTATATGGATTCGAGGATTTGGGCGTGTATGCGCAAAAAACATATTTGCTTTCGCTTTTGGATAGAGATTTCAAAACGAAACAGATAACTAAAGTTATTACTTATGAGCACACGCGCTTGCATCCTTGAAATTAAGCGGAGGTTTCTTTACTCTACGTATGGGCAGCTGTGTTTAAAGTCACGAAACCATTGCCTTTATTCCGGCAATTTTCTAGACTCCGACTTGCTACAGAGAATTTCCCAAAAGAAAACCCTAAACTACTTTGCCCAACTCGGGAATCAAATGCGGAAAATCTAAATCGCATGGCAAATACTTGTGCCGCGAAGCCAACTTTTATAAGTATTTAAAATATTTTCTGGGAGCTCATACCTATATACATACAGACTTATATCCAAGGTAAACCAGTTATGCGTCTTTGCCACATAGTTACAAATTTCAGTCATATTTAATGAATCGATACATCAATACATATTAATTGATCACAATGTCGAATACCGATCAGGCAATCAATTATCAAAGTAAGAATTATGCTACGTAAAATAATAAAAGTATCTTTTTGTAATTTCAAACAGCTTATTATTTTTTGCGGCAAATAAACAAAAAAACTTTAAAATGTTTATTTGTTCCAGCTTATCGGCTCCAGAGGTCGGCTCTTATTGGCAAATAGATGATATTAATATAAAAAAATTACATAAGCGATTCGTATTTTAGAAAAAGAATTATCCACACAAAGAAATAAAAAAAAACTATATGAATGAACTCATAGTTAACAACAAATGTAAAACAAGTACAAAATATCACAAATAAGATAAAGTAATTTGTTAAAAAACAAATTAAGTTTTTTTGATTCATACATTTACAGTTCTATTATTTTTTTGGCGTTTTCTTTAGATCTATAACGATACCGCCTTTTTTCTCGAGGGGAAAGCTGGTCGTGGCTCTACTTCCCGCCACGGGAGGGGGGTGGGAAGCGTACGTCGGGGTCACCGGCCTTCCAGCCCGGCGCGCGGCGACGTCATATCTGCGCAAATGTTAATGCCGGTCTGGGTCCCTAACAGAAATTCCTATGCCGGCATACCGACCAAAACCTGATAGCCATCTTCGCGCCGAGTGGGGCGACCACGGTGTGTGGGCGAGAAGCACCCAAGTGTGACGAAAATGTCTCGACCGCCTCGGAGTTGTGGGGGGCGCAGTTGCACCTCCAATACCTTGGTTCGGGCCCCCTCGTTGTAAGTGGGCGCCGGCGACGGACACAAGCCATGGTACCGCCGCTCCTCTCGGGGACACTTACAGTGAGGACGCGCAGCCCCCAGCAGCGCGCCCAACAGTCCCGAGGGCCCCTTTGAGTCGCCTTTTTACTACAGGCAGGGCCCGCGGAGCGGGATCGGGAGCAGACCGATCCCGCTCGTCGCAACAGGCGACGTAGGAGGCGCCGGGTGAACATCTAGCCTGGCGCCCAGAGGCCACGCGGGGCCGCCGTCCCTACCTTGGCGGCCCCCGAGGAGGAACAAAAATCCTTTTGCCGTGCCTTTTGGCACCGCGCAGAGGCGGTCCCGGGTCAATCCATAGCTCTGGCTTCAGGGTATTCCGGGGCCGTCTCGCTGAATGCGCTGATGGTGGCCATCGCGGGGTTTTTAGTCGGTATTACGGCGCAATTATTTTTGGTAGGGACCCGGCCCAGCGGCCGCCCGCAACAACTACGGGCGGTAACATCTATGCTGGGTCGGAAGGCGCCGGTGAGTCCGACACACCCTCGCCCCTCCGGGGGTGGGATGGTCCGTAAATGGATTTTCCCCGCGGGAAAAAAAAAAAAAAAAAAAAAGGGGATGCCGTGGTATGATTCTAACGAGTCTAATTACTCCCAGTCACAGTCTAACCACTTCTCTCGCGATCCCTCTCCGCGCTCTCCTTCTGCGACACGACGTACTCGCAGAAGGAGAGCATAGCTCGCCACGACCTCGGACTCCCGACCATCGAAGAGATGACGGCCGGGAGATAACAAGACGACCTGCAAGACAAATTGGCGTGTAAGGGGCATCAACGCCCCCCAAATAACTATGCTAAGCTCCAGCGGCAGATAGTTCGGGGTTATAGTCGAATCGCCGCCGAAGGTATTCATAGGACCCACACTGGATATGTGTACTGACAACTTTATGCTAATTTTAAAACATAAACAAATAGAAAAATAGGTATACAATTCATCGTAATTAATGATGACGATATTAAATTACGAAAGATAAAATAAATTGGCTTAGGTAAATCGTTTCAAAGCGAAACGAATTGCACTGCGATTTCATTTTTCTTTTTCTTCATCATTATATAATTTCTTAATGGCCAGGTACGGCTGATATTCACGAATTATCGTCCATCTGCTTATTCTTCTTAGAATTAGACTCTGAGAATTGATAACTTAATATAAACTTTATTATTTTATCGCACAATATGCTAAAAATCTACTTATGCACTGCATTACGACATAAAATTGTAACTAAATAATTTGTCCAATTAAAAAGCTTAATGACAGTGCGGCAGTGCTAGACCCTTGTTCGAATTTAAATATATTCTTCAATCAAATGAGTATATAACAAAGTTTTGCATACTAAATGATATTGCCACATCGATACATGATATATGGGCCAATTGCGACAGGATAAAATTTATCGCCAACCTAAACGCGATCGCGACCGCGGACTATTGCCACATGTCGCCTGTCTGTTCCCATGTGAATTTATTGTATCTTCCATTCTTACATCAGGAAATGCTTGAAAAGTCTATGCGCATATAATTCAAGATGGTTGGATTTATGCCCCATTAACGTTTATCCTACATGGAATATAATACCGAAATAGCAAAACGTGGATAAATACACATTTGTCTACCTCTTAAAGGACATAGGCGTGAACCCACATAGATTTATGTACATTCTGTGAATGAAAAATATTTATACTCCGTACTGTATCAGTACAGTACAGTACGCAGTATAAATATTTTTATTTTTATATACTCCGTACTGTATCAGTACAGTACAGTACAGTACGCAGTATAAATATTTTTCATTCACAGAATGTACATAAATCTATGTGGGTTCACGCCTATGTCCTTTAAGAGGTAATCAAATGTGTATTTCTCCACGTTTTGTCATTTCGTTATTATATTCCATGTATATATTTTTTCACACAGACAGCAAGAATTCCCGAATTACAAATGTTTGATACGTCCCTCTAAGGCTGAGAGGAGTTAAATCAAGTCCACCACGTTTGCATGATCAACAAATATCTTCTTTCGTTCTGGGTAATATGAAGCCGGAACTTTTAGTCAGTTTAGTGTAAAGTCCAGCGTCGAATCGAAAAAGTAAAGCGAATTTTCCCGTATTTCTTTTCATATCTTCTTCTTATCGTACTGTTTTATTATTGCATTTAAAATATCGCATTACATAATTGTATTTTCTCATTAGTTAATATCACAAATAAAATTGTTGGTAAAACAATCACATTTTATCTTTTCCTTAACGGGTTGTTGACCTACATGGTCATTACGATGTACAAAGTAGTTTTTGCGCTAAATCCCATTAGTACGCATAGCACGTTTTATTCTGACTATTTTAATGGCTTTAAAGACTAATGGTTAATAAATCAATTTGCTATGACTTGAATATGCCTCACAATGTGTTTTTATTACAAGCAACTAGCGATTAAATCCTACAAGATTTTGGTTAGTTTACCTGATAGATCAAATATAATCAAAATAATGGCTTATTTTGTAAAACAATGTCGATCCCCGGTGTAGACAAATGGTTGGCTTACGGTGAGTCCACAATTTTTCTATTACTTCAAACTACCATCAATGTTTTGGGCTTTGAAGAAACGAACCAATTAACATTTGAGGCCATATCGCAATTGTCGCATACAGCTGAGCTATAAACTAGGTAAGTGAAAGCACTGAAAATCTTTACTTTTCTTGCAGCAAAAAAAGTAAATCTACATACCTGATAAGCTCTAATATTCACAGCCCACATATGTATACATTGAAATACAAGTTGATCTGGAATTGGGAGCGTAGCCAAAAAAAGCTGTAAATAATATCATCATCATCATCATCAGCCCATATACGTCCCACAGTTGAGCACGGGCCTCCTCTACCATTGAGGGCTTTAGGCCTTAGTCCACCACGCTACCCTACTGCGGGTTGGCGGACTACACACCTAAGAAATGCCTAAGAACTTTTAGGTGTGCAGGTTTCATCACGATGTTTTCCGTCACCGTTAAAGTACGTGATAATTCATTGTGAATACACACATAACTTCGAAAAGTCAGAGGTGTATGCCTGGGGTTTGAACCCGCGACCGACGAAATTCTCGACCGCGCGCCTCAACCTCGAGGCCATCGCTGCTTTAAAATCTTATATCTTTAAATGAGCAATTCTTGTATATATATATGGAATCTCGGAATCGGCTCCAACGATTTTCATAAAATTTAGTATATATGGGGTTTCGGGGGCGATAAATCGATCTAGCTAGGAATCATTTTTAGAAAATGTCATTTGGAAGAAAAAAAACAAAAATCAACTGAAAAATATGACTCTTCCTGACATCTATTGGCGAATAATAATACTATTTTTTGTGAGCAACTAATTGCTTTAACGACACAACAGCAGATGGCGTTGTTAAGTAACATTATTCATATTTCATCATTTTATTAGTAATTCTTACTTAAATATAATTTCCAAAAAACACAATTGAAAAAAAAATTCCGAGCAAAGCTCGGTCATCCAGGTACTAAATAATATACTGTGAACTATTTTGTTTTCACCATCGATCGGTATAACAGTGAAACATGTGGGGACTTCACCGATCACCCGAACCATACATGCGCAATTCTTATTTGTATGCTAGATGCGTTGACGAGATAATAACTAAATCGTGTCCGTACATAAAGTCGTTTTTGTACAATATAAATCAGCAATTATCCAATGGCTGTAAATTTTAACAGATTTTACTTAATAAATATGTATAACTTATCAATAAATGGCAATTGATTAAGACATGTGATGTACGTGTTTACGTCACTACGTATTTGTGTTTGGTTACTTAGAATTGCCGTGTCTTCGAAGAAACTTTCCATGAGCTCAGAAAATGAGAAATTCCAACGTACATTTGGTTCCTGCTGGCCTTCATTTGTGGTCAAAGGCCTTATTGTCGTAAAATGGTGGGATGAATGAATCACATTAGCTGTTTCCTTATAGTTTCGTCTCCCAAATGTAGACGACCTCCAAAAACAATAACAAATCTGAAAGTGTTACTGTGTATTTATTTTTAGTTTGTAAGGTTAAGTTTGTATATCCTACTTATTTGAATTATCATACGCATCACGTTGTGTGTCTCGTGATTCTTATTGGCAACAAAGTAATCAAGATAGAAGTCTGAATTCTTGTGATTTATAACGTTTTAAATTCTGTATTTTTATTTATTGGCGTGACAAATGATAACTATACAACTGGTAGTAAGTGCTGTCTTGAATAAATTTTATTTATTAAACAGAACATAGGCTATATAGACATTTTATCATCATTTATCACTAGCCAAAAATATGCATCTTCGGAAGTTCGGTGTGTGACGGACCCCACCATCAACCGAATCAATCGTCATCGTCGTCGTCATCAGCCCATATATGTACGTCCCACTGCTGGGCACGGGCCTCCTCTACCATTGAGAGGGTTTAGGCCTTAATCCACCACGCTGGCCTAGAGCGGGTTGGTGGACTACACACCTAAGAAATTCCTAGGAACTTTTAGGTGTGCAGGTTTCATCACGATGTTGTCCTTCACCGTTAAAGCAAGTGATAATTCATTATGAATACCCACATAACTTAGAAAAGTCAGAGGTTTGAACCCGCGACCGCCGAGATTCTCGACCGTGCGCCTAAACCTCGAGGCCATCACGAATCAATAAGTAGAATTAAATATTTCTTCCAATAACGTTTTAAAAGTATCCATGATTAGATATAAATGTAAATCTATGTATCTTGAATCTCATTCAAATGTTTCAACATTTGTATTTCACGTGTCACTTCTATATATTTCGCGCATTTGCTGAGCACGTGTATTTTCTTATTAATCAATCCATTTGATTTCTATATGAAAATTAACAATATAAAAACGTCGATCTTTAATCACACTCAATCTACACCGATTGATTTTTATGCAATCAGCGTTCTCAATATCCAAATGCAATTATTACGTCACGAAAAAGGTGCGGTTCAATTCTACAATCGCTAACATGTTTTGGTCCTTGATTTAGAAACCGGTTAAGCATATCAGTTTACCGGAACTGAGGAAACATATTTTTTTTATTAATGCGGCCGCGAATTATATGCAATTAAAATTTCCATTCACAAAAAACTGTTTGTGCAAAACATCATAACACGAAACCGCAGGGCAATGGAAAAATAATTGGATTTTACAACTTGATACGCTAAAATTTTTGTGGTTATTTTGAATTGAAGATTTGTTATTGGCTGTGTTATAAAATTTATTATGACCTTAATTTTTTATTTCGACTATTTTGCCTCTTTGAAACCCATTATAAAATATATAATAAGATAACATTAAATTACGATACTAGATGGCGCTCGTGTAATTTTTGCTAACCGTATTGTGATCGCCTCACAAAGGTGAAAACTCGCTGCAGAGACTCGGCAAGTGTCTGAGGTTTCCGGATCACCCTGTTTCCTTTATACAGACCGGGGTCAACTTGTAATAGATTTCTCGACATATTTGGACAGCTGTGCTTTTACCAACAGTTACCTACTGGCTATTACTAGTAGTACTAGTAGAAATATGAGGAAAATATCAAATGTGGTATAAACCAATATGATATGAATTTGTTACAAATAATAGTCATCTCTGCCCAATCGATATTACGACTGAACGGTACGTGCCTATAAGACCGTCATAGATTGTTGAACTATCTTTATTTTGCAATGATGTAATGACAAAGGTTCCATTGGAGAAATGCCCACGCTGTTTTTTATATTACTACGTTTGAAAATATAATGTAAATTAAAGCATTAAATTGCTTTACTTATTTATGTGGTCATCACTATTATATTATGCCCAAATAAAAAACCTACATACATACATACATAAACTCACGCCTGTATTCCCCGAAGGGGTAGGCAGAGGTGCATTTCTGCACCCACATTTCGTCAGGTATGTATCAGTCCCACGTAATAGGGGGCGAGCCTATTGCCGTTTTTCGGGAACAATTCCAGACTCCGTGCTGCTACTAAGAATTTCCTAATGGAAAAACCCAATAACACTTTGCCCGACCAGGGAATCGAACCCAGGACCTCTAGATCGCTCGGCACATACTTGTACCACGAGACCACGAGGCAGCCAATAAAAAACCTGTTGTAAGTTAATGCTTTAATATTTTTACAACTTTTTGAATGTGGCTAAAGATATCGTTGAGGGCCGCGCTGGTGTTTTAAGTATGTCACAGTCAGCGCCCTTCACCTTGAACAAGGAAGTGAAATCTGTAATCAATTTTAGAATTTGTCAAATAAACATGATTTTTACTATGAGGCCATAGTGTGCCACTCAGTGTGTAGAGTTCTGGAAACTCTGGAATCAGCCAACTGCACAATCCGGTCCGAAAACAGCATAATGTCGCCATCATAATTTTAATCACTTGGTGCCATTCGATACTAAATTTGGACTGCTCTCGTATTTAGCATTACGGTCTCTTTAAGACGAAAAAAAAACAGTTATTTGTGCATAAATGTATCCACTAGACTATGAAAATAATTGTCTATATTAAACATTTTTCTGCAAATTATACGCATATTCCTCTACCGCCTCTACGTTAATTTGCATGGAAAGTTATAATGTTCATTCGGTCACGTTATTTTTTAAGCGTATCGCAACGTCATAGGTATTAATTATTATTCTTACTATAAAATGAAGCGGTTTTCCCTACATCCGCTTATCAACTTTCTCATGACACATATTATGGAAGAAAGACTTGAAAAATAAATATTTATCTTCTCTGCCGCAAGATTGTGTAACAATTCTGAAATTGTTGTAACAAAAAAGAATAGGGGGTTCGATGAACTTTACACTTTGTACACTTCCTTCCCAAACTCGTAAGTACTATTCAGTATCAGTTCTATGAAACAGGAAGGGATTCGATCCCCGGATCAAAACAAATATTTTTCAGTATAACGATTGTAACAAAATTAAAAATACTGGCCTTGCGAATAAATTTGTGTACAACGCCATCTACTATTCTTTATATAAAACAAAGATAGATCTGTTTTACAATTAAAAAAAAAGACAAAAACTTTTTTTATTTATATAATTTTTTGCATAAGTTAATAATATTGTGGTGATTAAGTACTTATTTGATTGACACTGACTGCATATTTTATGTAGGTATGCTTTAGTTACATATAAATATACTTTGGCTGTTTTTTTGTTTTTTTTTCCTTTTTTGTTTTTATTCTGGCACGGCAAAGTGACTCCACTGATACATGATGGTAAGCACAGTGGAGTCCAAAAAATTAATACCGACCAGCGAGAAACGGTATGGTCACCCGCTGGTCGACACAATCATGCCGGCCCGCACAAATGCTTCTTCACTCTTCGCTTAAAGGATCCAGGATCATAGGAAGGAGGGAACACGTGAGCCGGCAAATCATTCCACAGCTTGATGGTGCGGCAAAAGTAAGAGCAACAAATGGTGAGAAAAAAGGGCGGGAAGTGTTCGGATTGGGTGGCGCGTTTTTTGTTCTTCTCACATATCATTTTTATTTTTTTCTTGATAATGGTGAACGGGGGATTAAGTGTTGCTTGTCGGTGTTGTGTGTGGTGTGTTTGATTTAGTTTTCCCTTTTTTTTCCCTGTCTCGCTGTATCTGGTAAGTCTATTCTGGTGATTATTGCCGAGAGGATGGAGGAGCCTCCTGATCCAGGAGGGACGGTCCCACCGATGCGGTGGGACGGGGAAGGAGGAGGTGAGGGGTGAATTGGATACGCTCGACGAGTGGTGCTTGATTCTCTGTTCACTATTGTAGTGAAGGGATTAAGGGTTGTATGTGGGAGGGACGGGGGCGCGCCTCCAGTTTGGGAATTTCCCGCCCTTTTTCTTTCATCATTCATCATCATCATCATTCATACTAATGAAATTAAATTACTGAAGACTTGGCAGCATGGTCTTCGACCTTAGCCGGTTCCTTGAGGAACAAAGAAAAAAAAATGTCAATCTGTCAAAACAAAACAAAGTGAAAGAAACGTGTTTTGTAGATAGGTTATCACATGTGGTAGATATTTAAAAAATAATATGATATATTTAATTTAAAAATAATTAATAATGTTGAAGCCCAAAGAATTGGGAGACGACCTCCCGGGATTCGATGCTGTACCTGAAGAAACAGAGGAAAATGATTCACAAGCTAAAAAGAAGAAAAAGGGGTCTGGCGGATTTCAGTCAATGGGATTAAGTTTCCCAATACTTAAAGGAATCAATAAAAGAGGTTACAAACAGCCTACACCTATACAAAGAAAAGTATGAACAAATTTATTATTAGTAGCTAAAAGATCGAAAACTGTTGTAACATGCACGTCGCTTGGTGTGTGTTATTTCTGTATTGTTGCCGATGAGTCTCGTATATTATTCAATAAGATACTAAAATTACTTACTGTACTAGTTTTAGGTTACGTAAAAAACACTATAACTTATATTATGGCCAATGATGGGCATTCATATCTGTAAGACAACCTCCATGGTCTAAAATACCAGAATAAAAAATGTGTAGCAACTAAAGTAAAACACTGGTATTACTGTATTAAAATTTCAACAGTATCATAATGTCGCCGATTATTTTAATCTATTAATCAATAACTACTATAGTTTACCCAATAATCAGCATTAAGTCAACATACAGTTGCTTACTGGAGTAATTTGAGCTGTGGGACAAATAGTGTAATGCAATCAATTCATTGGATTTATTTCAATTTGTTGAATGTCTTTGTAACTAAATAAATAAAAGTATTTGTTGTTTTCAGACTATACCCCTAGCACTGAGCGGCAAAGATGTTGTGGCTATGGCCCGTACTGGTTCAGGTAAAACTGCCTGCTTTGTGCTGCCTATATTGGAGAAGCTACTCTCGCCAAACAGCAAGCCTTTACCTGGAAAAAACTTGAGAGCTCTCATCCTTTCTCCCACCAGAGAATTGGCTTTACAGGTAGTTATATAGTTTTTTTTAATATTTTGTAGTTATGGAGTGGAGCTATTGTGTCTCAATAGTAGTCCACAATAGGCAAAGAGCAATTCAAAAAATACATTTACTCCAAAAAGAAACTGTTATTTATTTATTTAAAACTTTATTGTACACGCAACATTAAAACTAAGGAGTACAGAGAACTAGAGAAGTACAATGGGCGGCCTTATCGCACAAGTCGATCTCTTACAGGCAACCTGGGATGGAGACCTGTTATATACAAAAGAGAGTACAATGAGACAAAAAAAATAAGCAATAGGTGACATCAGCAAAATGGACCAGACTAGTTTTCACTTTAAATTAGACTAAACTAAAGTTTAAAATCAGAATTGGTATTTTGCAAAGTTATTACATCCTACTACATGACACAGCAGAAATAATACATTAAAATGTTTGCAGACATTGAGGTTTGTGAGAGAGCTTGGTAAGTTCACTGGACTGTCGTCAGCTGCCATACTGGGTGGAGAATCAATTGAGCAGCAGTTTAGTGTGATGTCCGGAAAGGCACCTGACATAGTTGTGGCAACTCCTGGCCGTTTTCTCCACATCTGCATTGAAATGAGCTTGAAGCTAGACAATATTAGTAAGTCAATTTCAATATATTTATTTGATTTTTTATATAAATTACCTAAAATTTCCCAAAAATACCTTAGCAGAGAAAATTAATATAGTTGTACCCTTTTGGTAATGCAGGTGTCAAATATGTGTATTGCAAAGAACTGTGCATTTTTGTTATGCACTTATGTTTATTTGAAGCTATTAATTTAGCTATTAAGGTTAATGAAGCCTATTATTTAAGGGTTTTTTAACTATACACATAACAGAGATCTTATTCCTAAGATACATACATTTTTGAATTTTGTTATAGTAAGGCTGAATATATAATTTCATACTATTATGAACCTCTCCTAAAGCCCACCAATAATTATCACCAACAATGCTACATATGTGTAGATTTTCCCTAAAACTCATTTGTTCCAAATAAAAAAAAGCTATTAGATAGTTCTGAATTAGATATGAGTCTTGTGTCGAGGGTATGAAAAACTAAGAGAGATTTTTCAGTCTGACAAACACCCAGACCCTAAACAAATATTTGTGGATCATACAAACATTTGTATCAGTGCGGCGATCGAACCGGCAGACTTTCGTTTCGAAAGCTAGTGTTTAACTAACTACACCATGGATGCTGTCAAAATAAAATTATATTGGTCCCAGCAAAATATAATCTAATGTTTTATGCCCTTTTGAAATTTTCCTGTTATAATTTGCAGAGGTTGTTGTATTCGACGAAGCGGACCGTCTTTTCGAGCTCGGATTCGGTGAACAACTAAGAGAGGTTGTCGCCCGGTTGCCCTCCAGTCGTCAAACGTTACTATTCTCAGCGACATTGCCCAAAATGTTGGTGGAGTTTGCACGAGCTGGTCTGTCGGATCCAATGTTGATTCGTCTGGACGTTGATTGGAAGCTGCCGTCGACATTATGGTTGGGATGGATCTCTGTGAGAGCGGAGTTAAAAACGGCAGCACTGCTATTGTTGCTGGACAAAGTGCTGACTCCAGAGACGCCGCAGGCTGTAGTCTTCGCCGCCACCAAGCATCACGTCGAGTACTTGCACCTGGTAAATATTTTCAGGTTTTTTTATAAATAATTTTAATTTTATTTATGAAAATTACATTTATACTTACTAGTATTTTAAAGAAACTTTCACTCTGTTAAAGCTTACTTTGGGGAACCATTAAAACACATCCTGAAACACTATCCACTTTGATCACAATGCAATAAATAATAATTAAATAAATACACCCATACATATATAGTTCTGACCCCACATTAAGATACGAGTCTTGTGTTGTGGGTATTAGAAACTACGAGAGACTTTTTGGTCTCACAAACACCCAGACCCGTAACAAATATTTGTGGATCACACAAACATTTGTCCCGATGCGAGGATCGAGCCCGCGGCATCTTGTTTCGCAAGCTGGTGTCTAGCGAATTGCCCCAAGGGCCTGTCATAATGCAAGTGACTAAAAAGACCATTCCATATAAAGTTTATACGGTTTTTTAATCTACCCCAATTACTAACGTCCTTCAATCCTCATCGCCCAAAAGAGCTTACATACAACAAATAACCTCAACAGATCCTCCAGCAAGCTGGTATAACTTGTACGTACGCGTACTCCGGCCTGGACCCCTCAGCTCGTAAGATCGCGCTGGGTCGCTTCACCAACAACAAGGTGTCTGTACTGCTGGTCACAGACGTGGCGGCTAGAGGTCTGGACCTTCCCGCGTTGGATACAGTCATCAACTACAACTTCCCAGCCAAACCCAAGCTATTTGTTCACAGAGTCGGTGAGTTTTGCCACTAATTAGTAGTTACAATTTAAAAACTGTGGAATAAAACCAATCCAGTATAGTGATTAAATGATGCTGATGAGATTTCTTTCATGAAACAGATAACAACTAGAGTTGTAAAAAAAAAATTTATGCCAATTGATTAACTAAATTTAACCAGTAAACATTGTTCTATGCCCCTTTTTCTTTATCTATTAATGTGCATGTTTGTAAATATGTAAAAGATATGATGGGGGTGTTTTATGCTTGTTGGATTCAAAGCCTAAAGTTGGATAAAATAGAAATTAAAAAGGAAACGAGAGTTGTAGTTTATTTTTTTATTTGCAAGTCTGGTATGCAATGGGACTTGAATCATAATTCAGTGACCAAAAATTTTTGTCTTCTACTAACCCATTTTCAAGAAAATAATACTTGGGTACCATTTGCGTGGTTGCTATATCGGCTGCCCTGTTAAACTGACTTTTTCTGTCTGTATTCTTTTTCAGCCCATGTAGGTCACGCTGCTAGGTATGCTCCTCCTGTGCAACTGAGAAAAGTTAGGCCTTAGTTTACCAAGCAAGACCAATAGTTTTACCTTCTTAAAATAGTAATTAGGAAATAAAAGTGTTTTGGGACGTTTAAGAATTTCCTACATTGTAATTTACAGGTAGAAGTGCGCGCGCGGGCAGGGCAGGTCGCGCCTTCTCCCTCATAGCTGCAGAGGACGTTGCCCATCTCCTGGACCTGCAGCTGTTCCTGGGCGCAGAGCTCATGTCCCCCGCCGCGGTGGGGGGCACGGGGCCCGCCTGCCCCAGCGGAGTGTGGGGGGCCATGCCCACCTCAGGGCTCGAGCTGCGACACCAGGACGTCATGACTTGGGAGAGGAATTACTCGGAAATTGTAAGTGATTTGTTACGTCATATATGGGAATTCATAAATTGCATATAAATTGTTAACTATGACTTAACCTAGGAAAACATCCAGAGAAAGATTTTCTTAAGTGAAATAGAAATGGCGAAATAAAAAGAGAAGATAAGATTTGTTAGTGTAATGGCCTAACACGCTCTATTACTGGATCCTTCACTATACAGGGTGTATTCAGACCGTGATCGGAAACGAAGGCAGGTAATAGTGATTACAAACCCCCTGGCGTTAAAGAAAATTCTGACAAAAAATATTTTTTTTTGCATTTTCCATACAACCATCGGTATTAAATGTACGCGGTTTGTATGGAAAATGTATTTTTTTTTATTTTTTGTCAGAATTTTCTTTAACGCCAGGGGGTTAAGTAATCACCTTAGCTATTACCTGCCTTCGTTTCCGATCACGGTCTGAATACACCCTGTATAGTTAGGTGAAAATATTAAACCAGAACTCAGTTTTTTTATTGGAAAGCAGACAAACAAGTATATGAGCCACCTGATGTTAAGTGGTCAACACCGCCCATGAACACCCACAATACCAGAGGAATCATCAGTGTGTTGCCAGAATAATAAATAATAATATTTGAATACTTATTATTGACTCATAAATAATCCAAATTGATCCATTTAAGGCGTGAAAGCAAATCCCAAATTTACTATCAAATTTATAACATGAAGTTATGTTAATATTAAGTTTAATTAATCCAAAGTTGCATTACAATTTCATGCTTATAAAATGATATCCAGGAAGAAGCGGCCCGCACATGTTCCCGTGGCTGGCAGCAGTACATCAAGTGGAGAGAGCCTGCCTCAGCGGAGGCCAACAAACGAGCCAAGGCCACGGACACGCCCACACTCACTCACCCGTTCCTGGTAGACGAGTCTATGCACAAGGCGGTGGATATGGTGCAGCAGATCAAGAACTATACGCCTAAAGGGGTAATGTGTTTATTTTTATTTATCTAAATTAACATTACAAGTAGTAATGGCCTAGGGGTTTATGCGCGCGGTCGCGAATATCGGCGGTCGCAGGTTCCAACCCCAGGCACACACATCTGACTTTTCGAAGTTATGTGTGTATTCGTAATGAATGATCACTTACTTTAACGGTGAAGGAAAACATCGTGATGAAACCTACACACCTAAAATGAAATGAACATAATGAACATTAATATTAGCTACTACAGTGTATACTCCATGTAACGTCGATTTAACGACAAACTCCCTAAGGCGTCGAAATCGCTTGTCTTTAATTGGTTTAACTTTTGTTTTTTTTACGAGAGGAAAGCGCCTTAAGCTCCCTGTTCGGTACCTCGGGGGAGGCCCAAAAAGGGTATGTCGGGGTCACCGGCTTTCCAACTCAACGCGTAGAACTATTGTTCGCTTGGTTGAGTTGGGTCCCTAACCAAAATCCTACGCCGGCATACCGACTAAAACCTCTCGATGGCCGTCTTGCGCATTTTGGGCGGTATGGTAATTGGTTTAACTTGCCTTCCATACAATGGTTTTCTAGTCTTCATTTAACAACCACTCTATAAAGCCATAAAATGCACAGTCCCTTCAGTGTCGTAATATAGAGTTTACAATTAATTTATCGTATTAAAAAATATATATTTTCTAGCACCATTTCACCATGAAATTTTGCATTGAATGTTATCATCATCATCAGCTCATATACGTCCCACTGCTGCGCACGGACCGCCTCTATATCTAAGAGGGTTACCCTCCAACCCTCTCAGTTGCATGTTATAAATCAAGGAATTTCTGATATGCAGTATTTGAACATCAATATCATCAAATTGTTCTTTGTCAGCATAGGCCACTAGAAAACGCCGCATCTTCCGCTTCTCTCATACTTGCCAGACTGCCCAATATTCAAACATAGTTTTTTTTTTATATTAGCATGGCAACATTCCACATATATGTTTTATTAAGTTGTATATAAATTTAGAACAAATTTGTCTTTAAAGATGCATTCCATCTATATGATACTTATTCTTCTATTTATTGTTACAGACAATACTGGAACTATCGGCCAAGAACGATTCACCATCATACTTAGCTATGAAAGCGAAGAAACAAGCACACGGCAAGAAAGTTGAGAAAAATAGAGATAACAAAAAACTAAAGGTAATTATGGTGATTCCTGATAGTTGTATGTACTCTTTCTGGATATTAGAATGGTATCGTTCTCAGTATTGATTGTATTTAAAAAATATAGAATGCCGTGCGGCCTCAGTATGTGCTTGGCGATCTAGAGGTCCCGAATGGGGCTGTGTTATTGGGTTTTTCCATTAGGAAATTCTCAGTAGCAGAACGGAGTCTGAAAATGTGCCCGAAAAATTGCAATAGACTCACCCCCTAATACGTGGGACTGATACATATACATTATACATACATGGTGAAATGTGGGTGCAGAAATGCACCTCTGCCTAACCCTTCGGAGAATGCATGAGTTATGTTTGTATGTTTTTTGAAATTTATTTATATAGAGTCGTTATGTCTTTTTTCCAGGCTGCTGGATTATTAGAAGATACGTTAGATACAAAATCAAATAAAAAGAAAAAGAAGGAGATTGTTCGTGATGAAAATTATATTCCACATCAAGCAAGCGATCAGCATACTGAAATGGGGTGAGACTTTTACATACTTTTACTTTCCCTAATTGTGTTAAAATTTACCCTACTGCAGCGGTCGGCAACGCGCGGCCCGTGAATGTTAGCATTAGTTAGCATTTTCATTTTTTCTATGGGATACATCCATTTATACATAGGTATTAGGTAGAATCTAGGGTAAATATCACAAGTGCGGCCCGCCTCTAGTTTATTTTGCCACATTGCGGCCCTTGCCTGCCAAAAGGTTGCCGACCACTGCCCTAGTGGATTTACTTCACTATTTTGTTAGCGGTTTTACACTTTAACTTAATAACTCCAAAACCTTACCCCACAACATCTTAGCCCCATTTTGATATACCTATAAACTATTTAAGAGTAATTTAGTTTTCCTATGTACATATAAACTTATTTTTTTATAAACCTACAATAATATAAACCCTTCTGTGAACAATTATCTTCATCATCAGCCCAAATACGTCTCACTGCTGGGCACGGGCCTCCTCTACAACTGAGAGGGTATAGGCCTTAGTCCACCACGCTGGCCTTGTGCGGGTTGGCGGACTACACACCAAAGAAATTCCTAAGAACTTTTAGGTGTGCAGGTTTTATCACGATGTTTTCCTTCACCGTTAAAGCAAGTGATAATTCATTGTGAATACACACATAACTTGGAAAAGTCAGAGGTGTGTGCCTGGGGTTTGAACCTGCGACCGCCGAAATTCTCGACCGCGCGCCTAAACTTAACTATGGTTAAAACCGCATCAAAAATCGTTACGTAGATAAGTGACCCCAGTCGTTACTAGTTTATCTCTATTTGGACATTAGGTGTAGTATTGACACTACAAGTGGCAATATAAAAAAAATGAGTGCTTTAGACCATAAAAATAAAGTAAAACTTCTTTCAGTATCGGATACATCTATTACGTAACTCTCTCTCTATCTTCACTAACTTATATATCTCCCTCTCAACTTCATCACGCTCTCGTCACGCATTCACTAGCTTACTTCCCAAGTCAAGCGTGCGTGTAGAAATACATATTAATAAATGTTATTGTATTGACTGCCTCGTGGTCTCGCGGCATAAGCATGTGCCGTGCGATCTAGAGGTCCCGGGTTCGATTCCCGGGTCGGGCAAAGTGTTATTGGGTTTTTCCATTAGAAAATTCTCAGTAGCAGCACGGAGTCTGGAAATGTACATGTAAAACGGCAATTGGCTCGCCCCCTGTTACGTGGGACTAATACATACTGGCGAAATGTGTGTGCAGAAATGCACCTCTGCCTACGGCTTCGGGAATACAGGCGTGAGGTTATGTATGTGTATGTATGTAAATGTGATTGTGTCAGTATGGCGGTGAACTTCAACGCCGGCGCGGAATCTGCGCAGCTGGAGCTGGGCGCAGACAGCGGGGACGGCGCGCGCGGCCGCAAGGCCATGCTCAAGTGGGACAGGAAACGGAAGAAGATGGTGCACGTAGACCCCGTGAGTATATAGTGCTGGCTTTTGACAGACCCGTGGCGCAGTTGGCTAGACACCGAGAGGCCGCGGGTACAATCCCCGCACCGAGACAAATGCTTGTGTGATCCACAAATATTTGTTTTGGGTCTGGGTGTCTGTGAGACCGAAATGTCTCGTAGTTTCTGATACATACACATGACTCGTATCTTAATGTGGGGTTAGGACTATGTATGCGACTGTTGGTTGTATTTATTTATTTATTCTGAATAAATAAACAAAAGTGTTTTGCTCCTACATCCATTTATTCCCAGCTGTCCATATTATGAGACTCAACTCATTCATTGCTAAGGTATTTCTAACAAAAACATCCAATTACATTTTCCGACCCGGGAACGAACACGAAGCCATGTCATGTTGGTATATAAAAACATATTCCGACTTATCTATGCAGGACGGTGGTCGCAAGATGATTCGCACGGAGAGCGGCGGCCGAGTGCCGGCCACCTACCGCAGCGGACGGTACAACGAGTGGAAGAAACGCAACGCCGCCGCTGATGATGATGATGATGATGATCAACCCGCGCCCACGAACAACAGGAAGAGACCTGGTCAGTCTACATATCCTTATTTTTTTAAATAATTTTTTACTCAAAACAAAATATAAAAGATTTTTCGATGATTATTTCTGATCTAATATAATGGTAACATTGAAATTGCATATGACCTATTAATGAATCGAGAATGTTGAGATATTTCTAAAACTTAATACAGAAATTTATAACTACTATGTATGGCATAACAAGTTTTAGAAAACTGCGGAACGAGAAGTTTAGTCCCCGCTTAGAGAAGAATGTTTGTATGACCTACAAATGTTTATTTTGAATTTTGTAAAGTTTATGAATTACGTTTCATATATTTAACTTCTAGCTAGCCGGTATAATTAAGTCGAATATTGACACAAATATAAACTTATTAAATCAGTCAAAGAAAAAAACATTCTATATGAAACATTATGTTATTTTTGTACAGTATCCGAGTTCCGACCTCACTGGGTGAAGCATAACGAGAGAGTGGCCAAGAAGTCTACGGAAGCGAAATCCAAGGAGTTCAGAGACAAGCAGCAGATTGTGAAGGAGCGCCTGCGCAAGGACAACGTCAAACGGAAACTCAAATACAAAATGAACAAGAAGAAGAAGAAAAAGTAAAATATACGTTGCTGTATTTGATGGAATTATGGGTTTTATTTTTATATGCCCTGTCATTTGTCGCTAATCCAAGACAGAAAATAATTAAATTGTATTTCTGCGCGTCGGTTGTCAACTATACCCTTGGTCTGTTCATATCTTATGAAAGAAGAATAGTGAAAAGTCATTAAAAGATGGGATAACTTATAATAGAACTGGTTATTTAATTTTGTTTACGTAATACAATCATTCTATGCAAAATACGAATGAATAGTGTGTACAATAAATATTTTCGCAGCACGAATAGTCACGTGCCAGTGATCCAGGACTAGGGATTAGGAATAGGTGTTTCGGGACTTCTCGTTAGGAAAATGACAGTAGTAGAACATAATCTTAGTTTGGGAATGTTACCGTAGATGTAAATTTATTTGCTCTCCATTACCTGGTGAACAATGACTTGGTAAAAGGTATATGTAACCTTACTATAAATGCTTTGAGTGTATTTAGTTAGTACATTGATTACAATTATCATCATATTGAGCCATAAGATATTCCAGGGAGCTTGAGGAGCTTCCAAAAAAACTGATTCTTATAATTATGTCACTATCGCGCAGAGGTGTAAAAGTAACGAAAAAAAGCGTAACCGTATGTATTCGTTACTGTAACACTTAGTACTCGTTACTATCGTATCGTTATGTTACTCGTTACTATCGTATCGTTACGTTACTCGTTACTATCGTATCGTTACGTTACTCGTTACTATCGTATCATTACGTTACTCGTTACTATCGTATCGTTACGTTACTCGTTACTATCGTATCGTTACGTTACTTCCGATGCCTCATAACATGCTATTTGATGTTATAGCAACGAATCAAGTCGTATTGCGTACGCGTACAGTATGACATTGCGGCGTCGCACCATTAGCAATTTGTAGAAATCATACTTATCACAGTTACTTTTTATTACGTACCTACCAAGGTGCGTAAGGTGCATTTTTTTACTTTTCCGTATTTTGAACCAGATTTGTGTTTAAGTTATTCTAAATTTACCTAGTTTGATTTAATTTCCAAATTATACTTAACAAACATCATTCTATGTAACGTACAATTTTAAATTCACCGAATAAGCGCGCACATGCGTAAAACATACGATAAACAAATTTTCAATACACGTATCAACAGTACTTGCGTGAACTGAAACAGTGTAGGTATCCATAGTACGAAAAATGCGAGTAACGAAATGTATTCGTGTGTAACGTTTCGTTACTCGGTAGTCGGTACTAGGTGGCGCACCCGTTACTCAGTACCGTATACATACGGTTTGCTACAGCTCTATCGCGATCGTATAATGTTTTGAATGCCCAACAACTATTCGATCACACTTATCATTACGTCAGATAAATGTTAGAGCTTGCAAAAATCAAGACATCGTCAAAAGAAAACACAAACAAAAAATCATAATTATGTATATTTAAAAAATTAAGATAAACATACTTACAATTAGCTGTACATGTTGATAAATAACTCGTATTAATTTTGAGGAAATTTTGGACTTTGGATGCAACTGTAATTCTCAAAACAAAATTCTATCATACCATAAAGCGAAAACATTTATTTACATTCAAAACTATTCTCCAACAAATATGAGTTCACTACATACCAGTATTATAATTATTTAAAAGGTACGTCAGATATTCATATACATCTATATATGCTCAAATATAACTTCACAATAGCAATTTTCACACACAATAAGTCCTTTGAATTTCAATATAATTATCAATGGAAATATTCTCATTTGGGACCGCAATATTAGCATTAAGACTCATCGAAGTTGTGAAACATCTGAACATTTTATAAATGAATAAAAAATACTTTGTCCAATGCTAACATTACTTCACAACACACATTTAAATATTCAAAAACAGCACAAACAATTGGGGATTATTTGCTATCGAAACATTCGATGCTAGTTTAGCTCTAAAAACCATTAACATACATAAACCAACAAAGCTTTTGCTAATATAATTAAATCCGCCATATTACCAGACATTATTTTTGCATTATAAAATAAAAGCATTGTTATACATTCTAAAGTTTATTTTTTAATCATTTTTTGTATTATATTCGTATCTTTAATATTGAGTGGAAAATACTGTATTCTCGTGAATAGATCGAAAAATAGAAGAATCTTGTTCTGTGGAGGCAACATTGATCTCATAAAATTTGGCAACACTCGTTACAATCGCTCTTAATAAAATTAAATAGAGACCACAAACTATACACGAGACATTTATACAAGAAATATTAACGTTCCATTCAAAACTTCATTTATACCACAATAAATGTAACGTCAGCTTGTAACATAGAACTCTGACCTTGTCCTCGCGTCCATATAATACAATTATCTTTCACACTATGGATTTATCCCAATATTTTATTATGCCAATTTCAATAATTTATCTAATCGCCAACGTCACAGATCCAATCTGACGTTAGCCAATAATATTTGACTATGAATTTATTTAAACCGCCATGATACCATTTTCCAGTGGGTTGTCATTCCGTCTACACTCCACATTCACCGCACTCACAAAACATGTACACATAATTTTTTAATATACAAGGTAAAACTTAAATTTAATCGGATAAGAAACCTAACACTAAACCACTTTTCACGCCTGAACAATCAGTCTTCTCATTGCGAAAATTATCATAAACTTTAAACTATTTACAAATTTTGGAATTTTCATTAACTTTATATGCGCACAGTATCTTTACACATGGGAAAAATTTTGCTGTCAATGTGTATTCTTTACAAAGCACTAGTGATTTCTACAAAGTAACTACAATGGACGGGTCAAAAGTATGTTATCGATGAGATGTGAACGGTGCACTCGTTTGAGCAAAATAAACGATGGTATAAAAGATACAGTTGTCAGTGGATTATGGCACTTATGTTTAAAAAAATCTACATAAAATAAGCAACAATTTACATGCAAATTATTATTAACCGATGGAGGCGTATACGTCACAGATAATTCTATATGTTAATCATGAAATGTGTGTGTCAAGTTCTTAGTGTAAACTGTGAAGTCTGAAATTAAATGTGAGACGAGACATTGAAGTTATACAAGAAATTTGAATGCGCATAATCGAGAACTTATTTACATATTATAGTATTATGAGTTACCATAGTACTATTGAGTTAACATCACCAACACATAACCAATGCAGTTAATTTTTCCAACACAACACAATACATTTATATAAATATAAACATTACAAACAAATATTCGGCGCCATCTGATCTCAGCATTAATCTTTTAATTTTATATACTCTTTGTTCCGTCCCAATGCCCTTTTATACACCAAAGTATTTAGTTATTATAATACCATTTAACACTAACATTTTAATTTAGGGCAACAATAAATTCTTTCTTTAACACACGAACAATATAAGATACCATTCTTAATTTCACTAAAATATTTAACATGTATCGATAGTTATATTCGTCGATTATCTCATTACATTATTCATCCTTATTCTTTCGCTGCTTGCTTGATACTTTTCTTTCTTGATATACCTGAACCTGATGTCCGACTTGCTTGACTTGTCCAATTATTTACCGTTGTTATTGCATACTTATCAAAATCTTGTTTTTATAACCATATTGATGGATAACTTGCAAATCGTCCAACATTTTTGTTGCAATTTTCCAGGTACTTGTTTGACTTGGTAGTTATGATAGGCGACTTGGTAATGTTGATAGGCGACTTGTTTGTGTTGATGGGCGACTTGCGCCTTGTATAGTCGAGTTGCGGGGCTGCAGGGGTTGGTTATAGTATTCCGTTGGTGTAGTACTGGAAGTTGTCGTAGAGTCTTGTGGAGATGGAGTGCAGCGCGTCCCGCACGAGTCTGTCGACGAGCGCCTCGAGCTGCGGCTCGGTGCGGCCCAGGTGGAAGCGCGCGCGGAACGACGATACCGCACTGCTGCTTCTTAAGCAAGCCAGCTGACCGCCTGGAATGAAAATAAATTTTTTTTTCACTACTTTGTACAGAAGTGTATACAACTCTTTATATCCAACTTCCAATCAATTTTTTTTTAATGTCACGGTGTTATCACCGCAACTATTATCTACCTTAGTTCACGGTCTGAATACACCCTGTATTATGTGTTATTGCATATGTATTTGGTATTATACACAAATTTCACAACGGAATACATCATTTATTTTATTTTATTAACATTAATTTGTGCCGGGTCGGCTCCACATAGTATATTTTATATATTTTTTGAAATAATATATATGTTAAACGTACCCATCCTCATGATCTCGACGACGTGTATGATCTGGTCGCAGTGTTTCCTGGCGGCGATGAGTCCGCGCAGTATGAGTATCTTGAAGTAGCGGAACATGTCCGAGTTCTCGCCGTCCATCACCTCCACGAACTCGTGGGTCAGCTGGAAAATACAACGCGCGATCAGAAACCGCACAGGCCGGCATAGTTTTCCGATGGCAAGGGTAGTTATTTTTGGTTTGACAATATTCTAAATAACAAGCCTTTATTATCAGTTAGAAGTAATTTTATTTTGCCAGGGTAAAAAAAGATTTAAGGATTTATCCAAAATTTTTTCAATATTAAAAAATACATTAACTTTTTTTTCTAATAGGGTAATATAATTAATGTAGTGAAATTATTTCTAGTAATAATATTACTTTTTTTAATAGAATCGAATTACAATAATAAATCCTTACCTTGAATGGCGAGCTCTCGAATCCGAGATTCTTGGGGGAAGTGGAGAATATGAAACCGAAATCAATGTGAATGATGTGGCCTGCGCTGTCCAGTAGAATGTTCCCATTGTGTCTGCGGAAAACACGTATTTTAATTACCAACATAATTAAAAAAATAATTTAATTTATATATTTTTAACTCGTCACCATCATCACCCATATACGTACCCACTGCTGGGCACGAGCCTTCTCTACAACTGAGAGGGTTTAAGCCTTGGTCCACCACGCTGGCCTAGTGAACCTACATCTGAGAAATTCCTAAGATTTTTTTGGGTGTACAGGTTACCTCACGATGTTTTACTTCACAGTTAAAGTAAATGGTAACTCATTGCGAATACACTTAATTAATGAATTTAAATAAAATAAACAAATAAACCCAACAGTCACATACACAATGTGACCCCACACTATGTCGTGTGATACAAGTCCTGTGTCGTGGGTATCAGAAACTACGAGAGACTTTCGGTCTCACAAACACCCAGACCCGAAACAAATATTCGTGGATCACACAAACATTTGTCTCGATGCAGGAACTCGCGGCCTCTGGTTTCGCAAGCTGCTATCTATTCGACTGCGCCACAGGACTGTCATTATCACATTTGTTAACAAAGAAGTAAAAAAACGATATGATACCTGTCTTTAAGCTGTAGTAAGTAGCTGGTGAGTGCGTACGCTGCGGCGGACTCCACGAAGTTGTTCTGCGCGCGCAGGAAGCCCTCGCTGTTGGGCGGCCCGTGCTCCAGCTCCAGCCACGCGCGCAGCGACTTGCCCGACTGCTTCTTGATCTGGTGCAGCGACACCGAGTTCAGCACCTGCCATACACCAAATGTCGCACTTAACAACAACTCATTTCATTTATATCAATGACGTTATAATTAAGCTTACGGCCCGCCTGAAGGTAAGAAGTCATCGTAACGTATGTACTTTTTTTTACGAGAGGTAAGCGCCTTAAGCTCCCCTGTTCGGTACCTCGGGGGGGGCTGAAAGGGGTATGTCGGAGTCTCAGGCCTTCCAACTCGACGCGCAGAATAATAATTGTCCGCTTAGCTGAGTTGGGTCCCTAACCAAAATCCTATGCCAGCATACCGACTAAAACCTCCCGGTGACCATCTCGCACATTTAGGGCGGTTTTGCGGCATCTCGGCGAGAAGCTCCCTAAAACACTAAGGCATGTGTTCCCAAAGGGATATACCACACCTAGGTTTTGCCATATGTATTTTAAGCTCCATATTAAACCCAACCCGCCAACTCGCACTAGGCCAGCTTGGTGGACTAAGGCCTAAACCCTCTCAGTTGTAGAGGAGGCCCGTGCCCAGCAGTGGAACGTATATGGGCTGATGATGATATTGAATCGATTGCCATTTTCGGGAACATTCATGGACTAAATACTTAAAATTTTCTAAATGTAAGAGAATAACCTAACAACAATGCGCCTGACTGAATTCAATATTTCCAATCACAGACAGGGCTTTTAGATCGACCGCCGCACACTTATAGCGCAGGGTAAACAAGACTGGCAATGATCCGAGCAGTTTTTAGTATTAAATTATGATTAATAAAAGTTTTCTGTCAAAACTTTCCTTGGTACTAATTAATATGAGTGCGTTCTTTGTAATTCGAACATTTATATGTGGGTGAACTTCCTTAGTAATGTTTCCAAACTCTAGTTGAATTTTGTAACCGGTTACAAATCGCCAAAATGACATCATCGTCGACATCCACTGAGTTTAGGAAAGAATTGAAATATACATAGTTATAAGATCGGAATGAATGCATAATATATTGAGCTGGGTAATTGAATCAGATTGCGAAGTAATGTTGAATAATTTGCCATTATGGTTTCTTTTTGTAACAATTGCCATGTGTATTAACATATATTGAGATAAACGTGAAAAGTAGAAGACCTAGACAAAAACCCTCTCTTGAACGCACACAAAATCGTACATTCTAGTCTTACAACCGTGAAAGAGCGAGACAAAAGATGAATTTAGACTCTCTCATGGTCTCACGGCACATATACATATGTGCCGTGCGATCTAGAAGTCCCAGGTTCGATTCTTGGGACGAGCAGTGTTATTGGATGTTTTCATTAGGAAATTCTCAGATGCATTATATTTAACATGTATGTATGTATGTACTGACCGGCTGGATGAGTCCGCACTCGCGGTCGAGGCACAGGATGTCGTAGGGGCGCAGCTCGAGCGGCACGCGCTCCACGGCCCACACGGCCTGCAGGCGCCGCAGCAGCTGCGCCGCCAACATCTCCTGGCGCAGGTCGTCGCCCACCTTCACGATGCAGCCCAGCAGCCGCCAGCCCGACATGCCGCCGTACGGGGACGACGAGCGCATGCGCGACAACTTGCACTCCCACGACTCCTGCGCGCGTTACAATGTAGCGCATTACATAACTGTATATACTACATCCAACAGCTACAGACAGAGCCTTGACGGCTTCGAGGAATCTCAGCGGCCGCAGGTTTAAACAACAAACACACCTCTGACTTTTCGAAGTAATGTATTCACAATGAATTATCACGTACTTTAACGGTGAACGAAAATATCGTGATAAAACCTGCACACCTAAAAATTCTTAGGAATTTCTTAGGTGTGTGGTCCGCCAACTCGCACTAGGCCAACGTGATGGACTAAGGCCTAAACCCTCTCAGTTGTAAAGAAGGCCCGTGTCCAGCAGTGAAACTTATATGGGTAAAACAAGTTCGCCCGCTTGGCCGAAGTGTGTGCCTGACAAAAATCTTATTACAACATAATCGATGAAAATTAATTACCTAAATTATTATTTGGAAGTCATTGGGGGACGCCTATGTTCAGCAGTGGACTTCCTTAGGCTGATAATGATGATGATGATGAAATTATTTATCCTATTTGGGGCGCTCAAAGAGAATAATCGTACGCGACAGTCTCGACGTCACAAGCTCTACCGCAAACCTCAGAATCGCCATTGCAATATGTCCAGCATCCTGTATGCCTTTTATTAACCGCATATGTCTCTGTTACGTAATTCTCACGACCCCTAATCCCTAATAAAAGTCTCGTATGAGAGACAGACAACGAGAATCATTTCCATCTCTCAATTTCCAAGACCCAAACGTAATTGAAGTGAATAGTTTCTAAGGCAAGTTTAAATAGCTTAAAATAATAACCACTGCAAAACTCCTTTATACAAGAACAATAATATCTCTTAGCAACACACGTAGAATAATTAATTGACGCATTAATTGTCTATAAAACAAGTTCCTTCACGGAGCATTCGACAAGTCAAGAATTGTTATTAGTCCAAGGTTTAATTAATCGTTTTAAATATATAGAAATCTATTATTTTTTTATTAAGACATGCTAGCTTCACAGTAAGAGGCGATAGCTTTCATACCATTTTAGATCGAACTTGAATGCAAAGTACCAGTTGTAACGTACGTAAGAACGCTTACTTATATGATAATAAAACCTGTGGACATCATTTTACTTATATAAAGCTAAATAGTTTGTTTAAACACTAGGAAACTAAAATAGCTGCATTTGATTTTTTTAATAACATATTCAATTTATTAAATCAACATATAAGCTACCCAACATCACTCTGAATGTTAAAAGGGGAATAATGAAGTAGAAGAATACGCGGCGGGACAAATTAAGAGATTGTATAGAACATATACAGAGAACATATACATATAGAGATAATATAAAACATAATTAAACTAGGCACTAGAGTACCTATTAATAAGCTATATTTACGATGTTACCTTAAGGGCTGTAGCTGATGGGTCGGCAGGGTCATGTCGGAAGGCGTTGGGTGGTGGCGCGGCTGTGGCGTCCGCTAGCCTCCGTCTCACCTCACCAGCGCCAACTGCCACTGACTCTCGGGACCCACACGACGATGTCGATAACGCTGACACTGCGGACACCTGCAGACAACCATTACAGCATGTTATAAATAATAATAACAATCAACAGTCATAAACATATTTCTGAACCAAAAATAATACAGAAATGTTGTGGATAACAGAAACTGTGAGAGACTTTTCGGTCTCCCTACACCCAGAACAATAAAACGAAATATAACAATGTCATCTATATCCGCTATAATTATCACTATACAATAATGTGTGCTATCGCTACTGTTTACTCTAAATCAAATTAATATGGATTTCATGAAGGTTGAGAGCAGTGAGTTTGTATCTGACTTTAAACCTGAAACGTTTCGTACTGACCCACACGTTACTTGACCCCGTCTATCCCGTCTATCTTGACCTGTGTACATCTTCTTATATATAAAAATGAATCGCAAAATGTGTTGGTAAGCGCATAACTCAACAACGCCTGGACCGATTTCGCTAATTCTTTTTTTGTTGTGTTCGCTATCGTTAGGAGAAGGATCTTATGAAAGAAAAAGTTAAGAAAATTGCGAGGAATATGGTAAAAACAACAATTTAATTTTCTCATATAAACTGTTCTACCTAATATACTGTCAAACATTTTATGTTTATCCCGTCAATATGGTTAAGGGTCCCCTCAAATTAAAGAACGTATTTAAATAAAGGTTTTGAATCGACAACATATATCCAGAATATTCGAATAATTGCGTATTTTAGATTTTAAAAATGTAGAATAATGTCAGTAATAAAAAGGGATTGACATATTTATTGGTTGTCAAATATTTATGCGTGCGTTCAGAAATGTATTTTTAAACTCCTTGGTTGTACCTGATTTACAAACGAAGGCAGGTTCGGTAGTCATCACGCTTTGAAATCTAAAACACCCACAACTATGCAATGGAATGCGCTTGGTGTTAAGAAAACTGTTGAGTAATGTTATTCACGTGACGATACTGAAAAGACAACTTAGAGATGAATTGGTGCTTGAGAATTCATAAATTAGATTGATCTAAGATTTCATTGATCCTAACGGGTATGACCATTGAGTTCAAACGAATTCAGTTCCCGATTCGTCATGCCTTCGCAATGACGATTAACAAAAGATGTTTGTGATCTTTTAGACAATTAAAAAATATATTAAAAATGTATATCACAAGGTATATACGCCCATATATGTACGTCCCACTGCTTAGCATAGGCCTTCTCTGCAACTGAGAGGGTTTAGGCTTCAGTCCACCACGCTGGTGCTTCAATGAAGAGAATTGAAACCGACTGTATCCCATGCTGCACAATATGTACATGTTTAATTTAATCATGACTTGCGGACACACGATGGATACATTTAATTTTAATACTTATTTATTTCTGTATTTTTATCTCAATAAAGTGCTGAACTTAATATTTATTTCCATACAATCAAAAATAAAATTCAGGTAATATGTAAATATGTAACATTCAATGACTGTTAGGGGATACGAAGTTTTCCGGGTCAGCTATTATAAATGTAAATGTTTTGTTTGTTACGCTTTCACGCCAAAACTACTTAACCGATTATCATGTAAATTTGTACACATAGTTTGTACACATAGATATAAAAAAGGACATAGGATTCTTCTTATTAAAAAAAAATACGGAGGATAAAATAATTGAAAAATTATTGAAAAAAGATTTGAATGACTTTTAGTATGCAGTAGGTGGGACCCACCGAAGTAACATAGGTGGGAATGGTTATCCTTACTATTATATAAATGTGAATGTAGGGATGTTTGTTACGCTTTCACGCAAAAACAAAAAATTTGGTATGACCATAAATGAGACCCTGTGAAGTAACATAGGCTATGTTTTATCCCGGGAAAATGTAATGTTCCCATTGGGATAAACATATTATTACAAATACGAAAATAACTGTCAGAGTTTTACTTTTACGCCTCAACCATTTGAATTGATTTGACCTTTTTTTAAATTCAGTAAGTGCCATTTTGGGCACTTGAGGGACGATTTATAGATTCACTTATTATCTTTCTGCGCCCAACCCTGAAGTCTACGCGGACGGATTCGCGGGCAAAAGCTATAAAAATATAAAAATTGCGATTACAAAACAGGTGTTGTTCGTAGAAGGGTGAAAATTTGGAGTTATATGTATTTTTCAATGCTGAATCATAAAAAAATAAAAACAAAAAATGTCTACAAAATAAATAAAAAACTTTTCGGACCACCCTAGGGGTATAAAAAATAGATAACCTATTCTCAGACTTACTGAATATACATATAAAATTTCATCAAAATCGATCGAGCCGTTTCGGAGGCTGTTTCGAACTGTGACACAAGAATTTTATGTATTAGATAGATGTATATGTATATCTCACTCTATACAATTTTGACCATATTTTTTTGTTTAATTTGTATATCGATCAAAGCAATGACTGTTATACGTATCATTATAATTTTTCAGTGCTATTATCATTTATTTACATTTTAATAAAAAAAAATCAAATTAAAATGGTCAGTATAAGATAGAGGTTGATCGTAGAAGGGTGAAAATTTATGATTATAATAATTTATCAATGCTGAATCATAAAAAATAAAGAAAATAAAGTCAATAGAAAAAAAAGCATATCCCTCAATGTTAAACCCTTAAATGTTGACCGATTCTCAGACCTACCTACAATATACACACAATATTTCATAAAAATCAGTCGAGCCGTTTCGGAGGAGTTTGCCAAAAAACACCGCGACACGAGAATTTTATATATATGAAAAAACAACGTTTGCCGGGTCAGCTAGTATATCTATAAATGTAGCATCGAAGGTCGGCATAATTGAACGAAATGGTCAGATAATCGCAGTCGTTTCTAGACAGTCGAAAATTAATTAAGACCGCACTACACTCACTTTAAAAATACCAATGTGGCCTTTTGCCGTTCCCTGTAAACAACCTTCGCTTTTTTGCCACCTTCCGCTGCGCAGAGTACAAACTAAGCTGTAAAAAGAACTCGCTCTTCGACGAGACAGACAGTCTCTTTCGTTTTCTTATATCAACAATACAAGACTGGAACCTCAAAGTGGGATAAAACTAAGTATTAAAAAAACATAATAAAATCGTAAAAATTGGTTGGTTAGGGACGTTTTCAATTATCACAATACCTTTTCAATCAGTTATTTACTTTCGTGTTAACTATGCAATTGTTCCCCTCTACGTGACTAGTTCAATTACCCGAGCGAAAATCACAAATTGGCGTTTTGTTCAACAGCTTAGAGTCAAGAACCTAGTTCATTAACTTGGACCGTTTCTATGGTTAATTTCTCACGCTATACACAACACAGGACATCCTGGGACGACGGCCCGCGTGTGAATTTCTAGCCAACGACCCCGGATTGTATGGAAGCATAGTTAAAACGATTACATTTGAGTGTTTTTACATTGTCCGTACATAAACGGTGTATTTTTTATTAGACCAATAAATGAGGGACGTTTATTTCGGCGCTATCGGTTTGTACATCCTTTGTCGTGTCATGGCCGGAAACGGGGATCAAATGGATTCGGAGTTATTATTATTATATCCATCAGTGATACATGTAGCCAAATTAACGGAAATATAAGCGTCGTTATGAACATTAGCAACAACGTTCACTATATCATCAATTCAACATCACAGAGTTGTAAAAACGAAAACATAGATCCCTCAATATTATTAATTCATGTCAAAGCACTTACATTAATTCATAAATTTAAAAATGAATTGAACACTTATCAGACTCTCAGGCTTTCATTAACGTTTAGTGATTCAAGCATTTTCCACCCTTGTTCCGATGTTAGTCCAATTTACTTGGCAAGTTTGGAAGCAAACTATTTCTCGATCCTGGTCTACCGGAATTGCGCTGCGTGGTTGAATAGATCCGCACTATCCTTAATATTATTTTAAAGAACACTTAGGGATACGTTAGGTTACTTTTGTCACTAATATTGCTATTGTTCTTTCCCGCAGAATCTCTTTTACAGCATGATCTCAAATCTACCGCCACAAAGCCTCTCAATCGTGAAGTGACATTAAGCAATTGTTAATTACCATATGTCCAAATATTCTCGCTTGACATTCAAAACTTTTCATTCATCTTACAAGAACATTTGCGAATTCAACCACCGCACGATCTGAGCACACTCAAAGCGTTTCTTCCAAAAAAAAGTGTGTACATAAATGTGACGTATTTTTATCGAAACAAAAGAGATAATTACAATCGTCAGGCGGACTTTGAGACGCCATGTTAAACGCGCGGTATCTTCGTACGTGTGTAGTGAGTGCCGGCGCTTCAATCCAGATAGCAAGGCGCACGTCCCGGTAACCTCGCACTTACACACGTAAATCCACTAAATATATTCCGTGACCTGAATTATGATCGATGAGTTCCCGAGATTCTGGGAATCGCGATTGGCTAGAGGAGTTTCGGCAAAAAAGTAACTAAAATGTGTAATATTTTTTTTTCAACCATAAGCTGTAAAATAAATAACCGTTTAGAAACGTGAGTGATTCACTGAAGTAGGTTTGCATGTACCAAATAATTATATATCGATTAATACAGATTATTAGGCAATAATATAATTAAAGAAATCTCGAATGATTTATAATTCAGACAATCTTAAAGTTCACGTATTCTTGTATATTGTATTTCTATTAGATAATATTGAATGAGAAATAAGTTTTATTCTGTTGAGATAAATTATAAAAGCTATCTAATATAGCCTCGAAATTAATTAAATTAAATAAGAATTAATTGTAAAGACGCCTGAAGATTATTTAATAAGACTTTTTTATCGGCACAAACAATAGGCAAAAAGTCAACAACGTTCTAAAACAATAAGTCGTATTCGATCAAAATAGTGATTGTATGATTGCGACCTCTCTAATTACCTGTAGGTTGCTCTGAAACGGTAATGAATTTCAAGGTGAAAACAAGATAATTAAATATCAACTAGCACCTATCTCACAATGTAGAATTTCAACACTATTTTTATAGGAATTAAAATCTTGTTAGTGCGCTTATGCGCAAATGTAAAATTAATTTATCGGGGGAATTAAAAGGAAAATCAATTGCGAAGCTAGTAACATAACATTCACATACATTGTAGAAATTTCATCACATACATTGTAGATGTTTTTTGTCTTTTTTTGCGACATTAATCCTAAAATATAGCAACATAAAACAGTGCATAGTTACGTTTACGTTTTACGGGCGGGTAGAGATTCATTAATGTGAATTACGCCTGTATTAACTAATTTTGATCAGTGCAGCCCTTCTTTATCATAAGACATACACCACAACAACACAAAAAAGCCTTATGTCCAACAAGTACCAATATTTTATGCATTTGAACATTTAGTATTCATTTTATGACTTCCTATTTTCGGTAATATGCTTACCTTAAAAACATTACTACTGTGACCGGCTTGTAAAAAGAACACAAGACAACGTAAAAAGTATTCAATAACAAAAAAAAAAACAATCTGTGAAAGTACAATCACGCGAATCTTACAATACATTTTTGTATAACATTTTAATAAGTCAAAACTTAGGGTCACAGAGATACAAGACTTTACTAAGAACTTACTGGTGTGCCATAGTCATAAATAGAACTGTAGTGAAGGAAGGTCTTTGCTAAGGTCAAACACTATCTCCAGTAAAACCAATCTTAAAACCAAAACTTACCTTTAGATTTGCAGCCTACAGAGTGGCTTGCTACTATACCAGAGCTAAAAGAATGTATAAATATTTATTTTTAACCCAAATTCCTCAAGGTAATGTACTGTAGAGTTCAATTACCTATTGATTAAAACGGATTAAAATATTCTTGCGTGAACAGCAATATATAAATTGTATTCATTATCTTATTGATATACTTTTCCTATCACAAATTACGTATAGAAACGATAGGACATGCGTATTGCGAAGGTTAACTGATTTAACACAATTTTTAATTTTTCTTTAGATCATAATGAATGCATTGCATATAGATTTTCTATGCATCTTGTACATTTACTATTGACGCATGGTATGAACAAGTAAAGCTTGCATCATTTCGTTATTGGGTGTTCTTAATCTCTAAATAGCAACACTAAGTCTGAAAATGTGCCCGAAAAAGAGCCATAGGTTTTTCCTCTATTACAAGATACTTAAACACAGCTAACTTGACGAATAGAAATCCTCTACATTTACAGACGTGTGTGTAAGTGGTATGGGACAATAGCTTTACCAGACAATATCATCTGCGTCAAATGTTATTGCTCTACTACTCAAAAGCCGCCTTTTGGGGCGAAACTTTTAAAAATCACTCCATAGTCCTTGCATACGTCATAATATAATAAACCTTTTAACTATACATTGACCTCTAAAGTCAGTCAGTCAGCAATAATTTTATACCATTACCTGTGATAAGCTGTCAGGCGCCGGCGCTCTGTGTGGGTACTGCGTGCTGAGCTCTTCATCGTCGTGCGTCCAACAGTCTCCGGTATCGACGTCATCCAGCCCAGAGTACAGGGATAGTACTGGCCATTCTGGCACAAGGTTCTCTTCGCTCTTCGTGTGTCGGATGGGCGGAGAGTGTGGTGCTGGCGGCGCGGGAGGAAGCAGACGAGGTGGGAGGGGTTCGTGTCCGTCTGTCTCTAGTACTTCCACGTACATTATATAGGGCGCCTGTGAAAGAAAAAGGCTGTTTAATATTGTTTCTAATGAAGCATTAAGGCCTTACTTTACAATATTAACATCTGGTGCAATGGTGTTTTGGGTGACCTGCGACGTAAAAGGATGCGACACAATACATTTCTTAGTTGAGAAAGGTTTTAGCAACCTTTTTATGGAAACTCAAAATATATTTTTTATTTTTCATATAACATAGCGTTAATCTTTGAGCCTAGTCGATCTCACATATAAAAACCACAAAGTACACACTATCATAACAAGCATTGGCTTTTATAAACTGATCGGTGGCGGAAGGGACAAGTAGTTAACATACTGATACTCTTATTATCTATACCAATATTATCATTTATAACACAAATAGAATATAAAGCGTTCACGACATGACCTACAAGGAGACAATATTAATGCGTCGCTGACGTCAGCTATCCGGACCGGGTTTACTGTTTTCCGCTCTGTAAATGACAGCGGAGGACTGACCCAAAGCATGAGCACAATTGTCTCAGAGCGATACAAGGCCACGACGGTTCGTGTGTTCAACCCCTTACGACCTCGTTCCATTTAGTTTAAAACAAATAATTATAAGACAAATTCGATGCTATCCCTTCGCTTCACCAAATGCTAATAAAGATAATTTAAGACGTCCTAATAAAACGTTCAGAATATAGAAAACCGTACAGAAGTTTTTATAAACGGAGCTGACGAAGCTACAGTTTAATTTGCTACACTATAACAGTAGGAATGTACGAAAATCATAAAAAAAAAATTGTTGTGTGAAAGGTATTGGCACCAAAATTAATCACGCATGTAATAAAATACAATGTACGACAATACCCAAAGCGTCATTACTTAAGTTACTTTCAAACCACTTTGTGTTTACTATAAAGTATGTACTAGAATTGCCGTCATCATCAGCCCATATACGTCCCACTGCTGGGCACGGGCCTTCTCTACCATTGAGAGGGTTTAGGCCTTAGTCCACCACGCTGGCCTAGTGCGGGTTGGCGGACTACACACCTAAGAAATTCCTAAGAACTTTTTGGTGTGCAGGTTTCATCACGATGTTTTCCTTCATCGTTAAAGTACGTGATTATTCATTGTGAATACACACATAACTTCGAAAAGTCAGAGGTGTGTGCCTGGGGTTTGAACCCGCGACCATCGAGATTCTCGACCGCGTGCCTAAACCTCGAGGCCATCACGACTTACCGTACAAATAATAAATATACTTAGTTCACTTTCATATTAATTTCCTAACATAATCAACTTGAACCAAATTGTATAATTGATGTTACGACTATTTCGAAATTTGTTATCGCTGCGGATAAGAAACATATACATACATAAATATGACCCGTAGCAACACCCGATAATTATCCTACTATAGTCCGTATAAGCAATTTAATCCAGAGCCAGCTTATCACTGATATTCTATAAAAAAAGATGAATTCCTTCAAAAGAAGTTCTCTAATTCAGTTGAAAAAAAGAACTAAAAAACATGGAATAATCCATCAAATAATGTGCTTGGAAACCTGGAGGTTTGACATAAATTCATTTCAGATACATATGTGATAAGAAATGTCACAACGTCGCACATAATTAAATGATCTTTGTCCTTATCATTATAAACTCCTCTTATGAATGAACGGGGTCAGCGATGCTCAGCAATGAACCTATTTCTGCCGTTAACGTATAATTCTATATATAACACTGTTTACTTATCAATCTATCGGACACATATCCAACGAAGTTTACACAGCCAAGAAAATATGAACCTTGGCCGAGTTGAGAATATTTTTGTAGCATTACATGTAGCATGCAGCGAAGCAAACTGTTCAACTATTGGGAAATTGCCTCCGTTTGTGACAATACTTGGTTGAGCGCTTAACCAGCTGTAAAGCGTAATCCAGATTTTGAATAAAGAGGACCAGTACTTTTAAAAAAAGGGACGGGGTTAAGGTTTGCGAATATAAAATAAAACGAACTGCAAAAATATAATTTGTAGGCCGTATCTGTTTTCTGTGATATATTGGTAGAAATTCAGTATTACTAGCATATTCATCATCATCATCATCATCAGTACGTACATACGTCTCACTGCTGGACACGGGCCTCCTCTACAACTGAGAGGGTTTAGGCCTTAGTCCACCACGCTAGCCTAGTGCGGGTTGGCGGTTACTAGGATATTGCCGCATATTAATCAGTAGGGATGTTAGGGATATGATATTTCGGATCTGGATACGGATATGGATATAGGAATAAAATTATATCGGTTATATTAGATTAAAGTAAAATATAACTGTTTTCGATACTTTTGTAAAGGTGTCAGCTGTTTGGATGTTTTTGGTTTTTGTTGTATATTTTGTTCCAACAATAAGTGTTCTTTGTTCACAGTGTTTTGATTTGAGATGAAGTTTCAGTGGAGTAGTGCTACTTAACACAAGTCTTTCTTAAATTAAGTATCAACTCTTAAATAATAAACTAATTAGTTATGAAAGAGGTTATGTTATGAAATAACAAAAAAAACTGCAAGATTCACGTGGCGTGCGAACGGTGAAACAAAAACGTGTCGAAAGTCGAAACATGTCGTTTTATTGAGCCTCTACCCTTATACAAAACTATCCGAAACTTCTGAAACGGATACGGTTACGGATATATTTCTATTTCGGATATCCGATAGTTTCGGTTACGGTTACGGAGCTCCATAACATCCCTTTTAAACAGCTACACAGTCCTTTACGTATGAGAGTGCCTTAACAACCATGATGGGCTATTTCTAAGTAGCTGACTTTACATACCCGATTTCAGACCGGTCCACATCTTACTGAGTTCACAGCGTAATATCATAAAGCTATTACTATTAATGTAAGGACCTAAGACTCATTTTGAATTGCCATTGATCAAAAAAATAAAGCATTTAAAGCCAAAAGCAGTAGTAGTAGCTCAATACTGGCCAATTACAAATGCCACGAAAAAAATATACGAGCAGAAGTTACGCAAGCCAGCTGTATAATTCCATTGTTCGTAACCATTAAGATAGATCACGAATTCAAAACATGCTCAAAGCATATCTCCGTATTCAATGTAAATATTGAACATTTTGTATTATTAGTTCGTCACACTGAGATAAGGACGTTTAACAGCTATAGATCTTGGGACAGATAGTATCAATAGTCTACCCGGTAGACTCTATCGTATAAAACCACAAGCAAAGTTTCGGTCCAATGTCATTATTGTATCATAAGACTATAAATCTTTTAGACTTCATAAACTACCTCGCGGTCTCGTGGCACAAGTAGAGTTTGAAATTCCGCGTTCCCGCATTCCCGCATTTTTTTGACTCGGCAAGGTAATTCAGCTTTTACTGAAGGCCTATTAGCTCCATCACAACAGCGCGGGCGCGTCAGTCAGATCGATCAACCGATCGAGCGAAGTAAAGGATTAAAATTGGTTTATTTGTTTGATTAAGTAAGATAAGTCCATATTAACACGCAGGAAACCCTATTGATTGCAAACCCCCTACCTAACCTCATAAGAACTATTAAAAAGTACTTTTTCTATTAGATATTGTATGAATGTTTGTATTATTATTATTTTTTAATATAGTGTAACTAAACTACAGGTAATAAAGCATTATTATATGCATATTTTTGCATTTTTAAATTTTACTGCGGGATTGCAAACCCTAGGCACAAGTATGTGCCGTGCGATCTAGAGGTTCTGGGTTCCTGAGATCTGGATTCCCGGGTCTTATTGGGTTTTTCTATTAGGAAATTCTCAGAAGCAGCACGGAGTCTGGAAATGTGACCAAAAAACGGTAATAGGCTCGCCCCCCATTACGTGGGACTGATACATACCAAGCGAAATGTGGGTGCAGAAATGCACCTCTACCTACCCCTTCGGGGAATACAGGCGTGAGGTTATGTATGTATGTACTTCATGGCCTATCAGGCTTTTTTTAACGAGAGGAAAGCGCCTTAAGCTCCCCTTAACTTGTGGCCTCTGGCTAACGAAGGCTGAATGTAAAAAGTACATGTAGGTGCACCGTTCTCAAACTTCAAGGGCAGTGACGTCATACTTATTAATTGAACATGTCACATTGCTAGAAACCATATGGTCAAAAATACCAAAGGCAACATGTGTTAGCGATAAAAACACTCCCAATGTATTATTTCGACTCGCATTCCACACTAATTAATTGAATGTTGCTAATGACAGATGTACGTAAACTGGGCAATTGGGGAATAGATGATGTAATGGCCGCTAGACATGGGTGGTCCCCTCCGTAATAATGTTTAAACAATGTTTTAGCGATAATGTTTTTATAGCTTAACATAGGGGACGAAATTGCATTACGGTAATTGAAAAAAAAAACGGAGTTTTCCTGCCAGATATTGTTAATGAAAAAGTTAACAAAACCTACTATAATATGTGAAGTCCTAATTATATATCGTTTGATTTATCAAAAAACTGTAGTGAGCTTTTTTGATGGTTTTAAATTCTGGATGAAAACTATCGGATACCCTTCCAGATAAGTCAATCTACTACTATCTCGATACTATATTTCCCGCAATTAATTAAAATGATTAAAGGCTGTATCTTTTTGCGTGTCTCTTTAGATAAACAAATGACGTCCCAGTCTTTTACACCCAGCTTAATCGCGGCCCACGCTTACACGCGCCATGTCTTTATCATTGAAATTAGCAACCCTCTCTGAATTTCCATTTACTAAGCACAAATTCATTTGAATGTGTTCATTGGTTTTATTAATTTCCCCTTTCACTCATGCACTATAATTATACATAAAAGAAAACCATATTAATATACCATCATCATCATCAGCCCATATAGGTACGTCCCACTGCTGGGCACGGGCCTCCTCTACACTGAGAGGGTTTAAGCCTTGATCCACCACGCTGGCCCAGTGCAGGTTGGCGTACCTACTACACACCTAAGAAATTCCTAAGAACTTTTAGCTGTTAACGTTAAATTACGTGATAATTCATTGTGAATACACACATAACTTCGAAAAGTCAGAGGTGTTTGCCTAGGATTAAACCCGCGACCGTCGAGATTCTCGATCGCGCGCCTAAATCACGACTTCTACTATAATATACCCATACACATATTTATACACCCCTATTAAATGTTAGATGACGTTTAATCGGCGTTAAAATCTATTTTAATTGCATTTCGTGTTTGATATCGGACAATCGCATCGTTCGGAGGTGGATGGCCTTCATTATGGCTTGAAAACAATAATGTAATTATCCAAATACATTTCGACCTGGTCTGCAACAGTCTCTTGACCTTAGCTTGATGAATCGATAGCACTCGTGTGAATCGGGTGAGGCTCGCTGTTAATTGGCTAACCGTTTCAGCTATCGGAGAGAGAAAATATACTACGAGTACCTTACAGACGTTAATGATTCAAGAGTTTTAATTTAATCTGGGCATGGTTTTATTTTAATGATAGGTATATGATGTTGTACTAAAGCTTCTTTTTGTTCTTCTTGTTAAATTTGCACTGATCCGCTATTTTGTTAAATCGTCGCAACATTTATAAAAAAATCAATTTATTTTAAAAACAGTTAATTCTAAATTACAGACAGACACTTTAAATTTATTTATTTTTAAAGATAAAGATAAAAATTTTGAGTAGTCATCTTTGTGATACGAGACTAATCCAATAGATAAAAATGTTACAAAATGTTGTGTAAAATATTCATTCGTATAGTCAAGTAATGAATTTGAAACATATTAACTGTATCATTGGTAACAATTCGACCTTCAAACATGATATTTGCTCTTTAATTATTTTTAAAACTTATGTAATAATCATAATGTCACCTGAAAGGTAAAGCGTGACATTAACACAGTAAGACCTGTTATTGGTCAAGTTTCGCCAATACCTTGTGTATAAATAGAATTTTAAATAACCATACGGTAAATAGACAACACTGGCACCTGATGAGTGAAGAGTCCAGACTTTTAAACACCTGCGATATAATCTTACTAATCAAAATAACAATTTGTGATGTTGGAAACTAAAAGTAAAATGATGATAATATAACAATAAAACCGACATAATGATGTATGGTGGAAGACATACATACATATCGCGACTCGGAATACAGTCGTAGGAGTAGAAGAGGTAGGCAAGGTGCATTTCTGCACCCACATATCGCTTATTATACGTTTTTGTCCCACGTAGTAGGCGGCGAGCCTAAGATAAGCCTAATTGATGGAAGAATCGTAATCATTTCTTGCAATAATAACTGAATAAACTCCATCTGGACCTCACCTACCATTAGATGCTATTACGGGTTTAATTAGTTAACAACGATAAATGCCCAAACAATAGTGTTTATTCCATCGAAATTACTAAACTAAACAAAAAGGAAATATTAACTTTAGCCTAAGTTAGTTTACAAAAAAAAAAGAAGAACTTAAAACTAAAATTGGACGCCAGGAGAGTTTTTATTTTATCTTCAACGGAACTCTGCCAAAACCTCAGGCCACGGCTAGCAGCTGCCACAGGGATATATTTGTTAATTTTGTGATGCAGTCATCACACGTAAAGGGGCATGTCTTAAGGCTAAAACAATTAGAAAATATGTCTTAACTTTCTGAAGACGTTTGACAATATACAAGATCTGTTTATTTAAATAGTAATAAGTTAATAAATAACTCACCCCCTTTGTGCACAACACTCTAATTATTACAAAAATAACTTAAGTTAATGAATGCAAACGGTGTAATAACAAATCGTCGGTATGTCTTTAAATGCCGGTACACGTTTTATCGGCCGTTGCACATACACCACACTCTCACACCACTCTCCTTCAGACTGCCCGGAAGGTCAGTTCGAATTAAAATAAATTTTTAAAACATTAAAAAAGTGTTATTTGATTTAATACCTAAAATGGATTTGAACTCGGGTGCCGTGAATCGTATAACTCCTGTGTGGCGTACAGAGCCAGCAACTCGTTATCGACTCGAGTCGAAATCTCTCACCGCTTGGAGCTACACTCTCTGACTTATTCTCATGTTATTGTTTTTATCAATTAACCTTAAATTATATTACTGATATAACAATGCTTTGAAATCATATTCCTATCATAGTTTGAAAATAATACGCAACAAAACAACAACAAACTTCTTCGATATTTAAAATATTGCGTGAGAAACTTGGTCTAGACGGCGAAGTCAAACGCGGCTAAGGGAAAAACCGTCTTAGTCAATAGATAGCAGGAAGTAAAGGCAAGGCACGTGTAACTAACGCAATATGCAGACTTCGTAAAAGCTACGCGGCGCCACTGACCAAACACAAAGTTAGACGAGACGAGAGTTAATAGCCGCTCGCTGTTTATTCCTATTTAGCAATAGTTTAATAGTTTAAAAAAAATATTAAAAAGTGTAAAATTGACGATTCAAATGAACTTGTAAAAGTCTATTTGAATAAAGATAATTTGACTTTGACTTTGACTTTACATGTTGTTTACTTCAGGTATAGGAGTTTGCAGAATTCTATGCATATTTTATGAAGCATTAGTTTGTCATTTCAATATTCATGTTAAACTAAACATATTCCTGGAAGTAGACGACGCTCTAAGTTATTTTAGATTATTATTCTGGCGTGTCTTACATGCCTGATTTCTTTCTCGTGTAACATCAATACAATTAGATTATTAAAAAATAAGTTCAATTAATTAGTTTGACATATTCAAAAGTTTAGTTTAAAAAAATCATCTTCGACAGAAATAAATTATCATCGATACACTTTAAAATAAACTCACACTAACACATCTGTCAATTTTACAATTTACGCGCTTTTGGAATTAAAATTCCTCCACAATAAAATCAATTATTCCACTGGGAGGAATTGACATAATAAGCCGACAAGAACATTTTCGACGTTCATGAGGGTTTAAACGATCGGCCACTTGTGTTTGCGGGCGGCTGAGATCTGCAGCTGTCGGTGAAAAAAAAAACTAAAGCCCAGCTGCCCTTACTCTCTCGGCAAGCGGAACGTATCGGTACTTATCACCTTTTTTTAGATCTGTGTATGCCAATGATTCCAATGAATGGAACTATTCTTCGCTTTCAAAGCAAAAGCCAAAATGTGAGTAAATTGGGTTTTTCTATTGGTTGAAATTTCTTTCGAAGTTCTGAGGCCTATGGAAATAGGTTTGCATATTTTTTTTTAATGTGGGCTCAAGGCTCTTTGCATAATTGTTTGGTATATTTACCATAAAAAACAGGTAATTATATTTACAATTTATGGATTTAAGACCTTTCGTCTTATTCGTTGAATTCAATGTCATTCAAAAAAATCACTTTACCTATAGTTTTTCACATTGTTATTAACCCAACTAAGGCGTGTTGCTTTATAACTATAACTCTTCACATTACATGGATAATATAGCAGTTCGCCAAAAGTAAATATTGCATTATTTTGATCTGCCATAGGTTCGTTTCGTTTGCTTAAATCAAATAAGCCATGAATTGCAAGAGACAATGTAACCTATATTAACGAGTTTTAACATAGGTATAGATATTATCTCCTTCCTCAACCAACTTAATAGCATGAAGTAGAAAATTCATCCAAACTTACACATATAGAACATTCCCAATAAAAGGATTTGCATATCATCATAAATGCATATCATGAGACTTTAAATCCTTACCTTATCTTTACTATTAAGCACGGCGGCCGCATGCGGTGGTATCCTGAGGACGTAGTGTGGTCGATGGTGCAGCGGTAGCCACACCCTCGCCGGTAAGTTCAGATCCAACGTCGCCAGTTCGGCTCTGAGACGACCATTACGTCTCTCCTTGTCGGCAACACTGGCCAACCTTCGGCCGATGTTCGTCAAGGCTGTTAAAAACTGCAAAAGGGGAAAACGGTGGATGAGCATGGATATGAAATCATCTGCGGTTATATTTTTTTGTGGTACGAAATAAAATATTTGTATTCTTTGAGTGACGCTTCAATGTTTTATATATTAGCTGGCCAACTGCTAGTTAAGAGAATTCACTTTCCTTCGAAATACTTAAGAAATTTTTAAATCTACTGTTTTCCTCATCAATTTACCTGCTATTGTTAACTTTTGTAACTTTGAATATGGACCAAAAGTCTGTGCTCAGCAGAAAACCAAATGGTATAATATACCTACATGATAAAGATGTTCAAAAAGTCCGAGATCACAATCTTGGATATGAATCGAAAAGCATTGATTCCCATGGATTATATTAATAGATTATAAAATTCGCACACTGACAAAAAATGAATGGTAATTTAAACAGACTTACTTTCCCTATAATTCTTTTAGCAATTCATCGGTGACATCTATTGTGTTCGATAACAGTTATAGTCATAGCATTTTAAATACATATTATAAATACATATATAGTAATAAAAGTACCTAAATTAATCATATTAAATATGCTAATCTACACTTAATTACTTTTATAGTGGTATATAACAGGGCGTATAACTGAATATAGGTTAAGGTTATAGATGATGTAAACGTCTCTACAATTCAAAAGAATGTTGAATGCCTTCCTTCGGGGCACAAAAAATATTATTTCTTTACATTACTAACATTTAAAACTTTGTGCTTATATTAAAAAATATAAATATATTATAATTAAAATCAGTAATTCATATTAATAAAGCAAATTTTAAAACGAAAAGACCGTTCGGTTGAAGTGTTTGAAGTCTCAAAAACGGAAGGAATTGAATTTTACTTTTTATAGTTGTATGACTCTGACGCACTAGCACTTATTTTATTTGAGCAAGTTCTATTGTGTATAAATGACGAGTAACCTATTTGAAACTATCCTTTATTTAATTTTTTTTTTTCTAAATATTGGTCCACCAAGATTACAAAACTCACAATCAACATAAAGAGGCTGTAATACAAGAAAAGAGGCAAATTTAATCTCATAACTACATTTTGAAGTTAGCTTTATAAAAAACATTCGACGGGTATCCATCCAGCTAGCTTTAAAAACAATTTTATTCAAGAATGTCTCTTTCTATTTCTTTTGACTTGCGATATTTTTATTCTTTCTTCATATTTTGCAAGTATTTTTAGTAACCTATTTAAAGGAGGCACGCTGTTGTCAGTTAAGGTTTTGTCTCAAATAAAACTGAAGTAAAGCAATAATATGAATGTTTTTTTTTCAAATAGTGCAATCAAATAATTTTCCTACTATGTATATACTCTTATTTTCAAAGACCAGCCCTTAATGTGTCCACGGCATAAAAGGTATGATATGCCAAATACTCGGCTTTGCAAAATAATATTCTAGATAAATAATGAGTTAATCAAACTATAGTTTTCTTAAATTATTGAGATCATAGCACATCTATGTAAATGTGCCAATAATATCAAGTCATAGGATACTGACCTCTTAACGATTGCTTTCTTGCCAAATTGAGCCGATGGCAGGCAGTATAGGCAATACCTATAGGTCGACGTATTTGCTGGTTTAGTAAAACGCGGGCCAGTAACAATAACATAATACGGTATATCAAATAAATATTCTTTTTTGCGATACCCTTATGACAGGGTAAATTAAATTATAGAAATATATAAATTATATAAATATAAATTATAGAACTACGCGATTTTTTATGTAGTTCTGACATAAAAGTTTAGACTTATTGCATTATCAATACACTTCTTAAATTAATTTAATATAATAAGTTCTTTGTCTTCGAAATCGTACATGCGGCGCGTACCAATTATCCAGGTGTACTTATAGATAATGCCATTTTTAATACAGAGTGAAGAGTCTTAATCGACTCCGATTTTATCTTACTAATTAAAAAAAAATGATGCTGGAAACTATAAGCAAAATGAAAATAACATAATAAGACCGACCAGTGGCGGTACTTCCATAGAAGCCCAAAAGCGTTAAACGTTAATTGTGTAATGTCTACTTTATATTTACTTATTGTGGGGTCTTTATTTAACAAATTGCTTTTTGTTAAATAAAGATTTAAAACTTAAAAATTATAATTCGGAATTGTGGAAGGCAAACTGGGCTTTTGGGCTTCTATGGCAGTACCGCCACTGAGACCGACATAACGATGTCTGGCAAAAGACTCACCCCTGTACTCCCCGAAAGGGTAGGCAGAGGTGCATTTGTACAACCACAATTCGCCAGGCGTGTATCAGTCCCACCAGTGGCTTTACTTCCATAGAAGCCCAAAAGCCCAGCATGTCCTACAAAATTCCGAATAATAATCTTAAAGCTTTAAATCTTAGCAATTTGACATATAAATGAGAATATCCAGACCCCATATTAAACAATTATAAACTAGACATTGCACAATGAACGTGTAACGCTTTTGGGCTTCTATGGAAGTACCGCCCCTGAGTCCCACGTTATAGGAGAACGAGCCTATAGCCATATTTTGGGCACATTTCCAGACTCCGTGCAGTTACTGAGAATTTCGTAACGGACAAACCCAATTACAATTTGCACAACCCTGTACCTGTACATCGAACGGCACATACTTATGCCGCGAGTCCACGAAGCAAATTAATTCAAGGAACTTCTCATTAATACTTTTTGAAGACATTAGAGGCATCAAATCAGTAATCAGTAAAATTCGCCATTTTACGAATCATCCCTAACCTCCTGCACCACTGAGACTGACAAATAAACCAATAAGCATACAGTAAAGATATTATTAAAATAATCATGATCGTCGACCGAGGTTGCCGGTTATGTGGGCGTGCGCATGTTACCGTCAAGTGTGCGTCGAGATCATTTGATTAGAAATTAGTGGACACGCGCAAGGTCTAGTGTCCAACGTGATAGAATTATCCTTGGTTATTTGACTTAACAAGTTATAACATGCACATGTTCCGTGAATACCGACTGATCTGTACTGGAATGGGATTTTTTTACTTTTGTTTGAGGTGAATTAACTTAAAAATTACAGAACCGATTTGGATGATTTTTGGAATGGACCTATACGGTAATTTTGCGCAGAACATAGGTTAGTTTCCATTTAAATACTATTTTTGATGAGCCAGGCTCACCGAGACCTAATCAAACATAAGTGTGTAGCTGCACACCAATTTCAATAACAAGAAGTATTGTTATATGTAGTTGACAATTAGGACTATTCATCATTCATTCATCAATAAATAATTATCATATAAAAAATGCACCCAAGACCTACAGTCAGTCATAGCCTTCGCTTAAGTTAGTACATTTTTTTTGTCGTGATTATCAGAATAGGAAGAATTTGCAGGCCTCTAAACATTCAGATCTGAAACATATATGTATTCATAAAGGATCACACATGCGTTGCGTCGGAACGAGGATCGAATCAATGTCAATTGATCGCTGTGGAATTTTGTGGGGCGCTAAGCAAATGTTCACACTTTACAAAAGCTTTCCGTAACACTGTGAATGGTCAAGCCGGCTTAATCTTATTGTAATGTTGCTCTAGGGCCAATAAGTTGAATACATGAACTTGAAACAATGACAATATTATTATTATTGCGAATTCCCAAGCGACACAACGTATTTTAATTACCTTCATTAGCAAGATTGAACATGAATTAAGAAGGCAGAAGCGAAATATGAGGAAATGAAACATTGTAATATGGGCCTTTCTCTACTAACTGGAAACTTGTCTATAGACAGTTGTCCCAACCCTTTTTTTCTAGAAAATTAAAAATATAGTATTTTAAGTCGATAGTTAGTTATAATATAATATATATAAACAAGAAACCATTGTAATTTATCCTTTTTTTTCGAATTATAGGCAATTTTGCAAAAAAATGCGACAGAGGATTGTTTTGCCACCCAGATGACTGTTTTTCCACCCAGAGAATAGTTTATGTCAATGTTTATATGAAGAAAAACACATTATTAATTATTAAATGTAAATAAATTATCTTCTTTATTAAATACTGTATCACACAAAGAATTTAAATACTTATATTTATCGGGAACAAATTGCGAATTTAGCTCTCTAAGTAACGAATTAAAATAAAATTATGATAGCGTCTTCGTCGTTAAGGTTTTGTTTGTATTTCTTGATAGCATTGTATTGATGGGTAATGTTTCTCTAGTGTTGATAATAGGCTTCCAAATCCTCATGCACCTCTTCTGTTAGTTCTCGAGGATGAACCGTGAACGTTTTCTTTAGGTATTTGGTAACTGTTCGAGCATTCTTGGTCTTGGGGTCGTTGTAAGTTTGTTTCTCAGATATCCATTTTTTAAATTCAATAGACTTCCATCCATCCATCCATCAGCCAATAGCAATCCACTGCTGGACATAGGCCTCTCCTAATGACTTCCACAGGGACCTGTTGGAAGTAACTTGCATCCAGCGACAGAAATCAGAAATGAGGAGATCCGTAGGAGAACTAAAGTAACCGACACAGCCCAGCGGATTAACAAGTTGAAGTGGCAATGGGCCGGGCACAATGCGCGGAGAACTGATGGCCGATGGGGCCAAAAAGTTCTCGAGTGGAGGCCACGTACCGGAAAGCGCAGCGTGGGACGTCCTCTGACAAGATGGTCATACAATAGGTTTGCTGTCATCAAACTCCCTGTAGTCAGGATTCTTGTCAATACAGCGTTGGCAGGTTCGTGACAAACATAGCTCGTCATAGCGATTACAAGCAGTGCAGTGTGACTATTGATTATTGTAAGTCAAAATTCTTCGCCTGTGCAATGCTGACAGTTTCAGATCGATCTTCGCGTGCTTTATGCACAGGCACGTGTCACGTTCGTTTACATTTGGTGTTATGACCCATAAAGGACTTAGACGACAAAACGTTGTGTAGCTTATTTTAAAATGTTCAGCTTGAAACTTGTATAAAATTGCGATGCTATCCGATAGATATCTTTTCTGTTTTTTAACCCATTTTCTAGCCGTTGATATCTTTCTGCAATTTGTTTCTGCTCTTTAATTTCTTCTTTGGTCGCATTGCGGCAATACTAAAACAATAAAACATACTTTCAATATTTAAAAAAAACCGTAAGGGTTTAAAAACAGGTAGTTACTAGGTACGTATTATTTTATATTCCAAAATCCATAATAACAGAAAACAAAAGACCTGAATTAGCGTGACAGGCCAATGTAAGAAAGAAAGAGGCTATCGGCAAGCAGTAGGTCATTTCAGACAATAAAGAATATTTATAAAATACACGGACGTTAAATAAAACAGTCTTCTGTGACATTGAACAGCCCTCTGTGTTATAAATTTCCAGAGGACTGTTGTACAGAGGACTGTTATTTTACGTAAAAAAATGTCATACCGCGTATCCGTTTAAATATTACTTTATAACACAGAAACAGCTATAAACTATCACAGTAAGCAATTGTTTTGTTAAATAAATATAATTATAACACATAAAATACCATAAAATAGACTTACCAGAGGAATGTTCACTCAACACTACAGAGACATGGCTCCCATACAGACGCGGAGTTGTCACTGCGCAAAATGTCGGCGACTTGTTTGGCATGGTGACCGAGTAAACATCACACTGTTAACTTTCCGTTTCACGCAAAATGTAGCCACAATAGTGTTTAGTATTTTTGTGGCACGATATTCAAATTATGACAGAGGACTGTTCAAAAATGTAATGGACAAAATTCGAACACTAGTTTTTAGTACTAAAAAAATATCTAAAATTATAATTGTTTTTTGTCCACATGCATTCAATATTCTTTATGTTCAGAGAGTTCTAAGATTTTAAATTTTTGAATACAACTAATAAAAACCGAACCGAATCATACTCGATCCGGAATTAGGACATAACAGTGGACTGTTTTTAGTGGCTTTTAGACCGAATTTATGAAATGATTATGATTCTAAATATTGATTAAGCTTGGCTCCATAAATAATAGGTTATATATTATGAGTTTTAATTAATAAAACTATGCATTAACATAGCCAAAGTAAAAAAAAATGCTTGGACCATGATTTTCCTGTTAGTAGAGAATGGCCCATATATTATATATTTAGCTCTTAAAAGAAGAGACAAAAATGTACGATAAAGATTTTTCCTAATGATAACATTGAAACGCGGAACGGGAACAAACTGTGAATACAATAGCCTGTATTCATACAAGAAGAGTTAAACAGAATCAAACAGTGGTAACTTTTAATTATGTTTATCGGGTCACATGTGTGTCACTCACTAATAGGCCCACCATTTTTTATAATTGAGAATGGCCTAGATATAAGTCAGCCATCTTTATCTACTGGTCTGTGCCGGTGAACGTCACGCACATAAGAAACTAAATGGGGGTGACTTCCTCCGCTGTTAAATGAGTGATAATAAATTGATACTTAACCCCTTACTGCATCGTGGTACATATATGAACCAACCGATATTTTGGCTTATATTTCACAATTGAATACATATTTCATCGTTTTCTGCATCGGGTGTCTTATTTGTAACGTAGAAGTGTATGCGAAATCGGTTTAAAGCTTGCTGTGAGCGGCCAGTCAAATTAAAATTTACGTCGAAGTTTTCAAAACAAGTTTGACAGGTACAGTGAGTATTTTGAATGTCGCAAATGTAAAGTTAGTTTATGTTTGAATGACAAGAAAAATTGTTTCCATTTGTTCCATACGTTATAACTCTCTTTAAATAATAATGTTAGAATTTGCCTTAAAAAGTATGTTATTATTTTTCATTTCATGTATGTTGTGCCATATTAGGACCAAACCAAAATCATTGAATAATATTGAATAAAAATAAAAAAATAATATAAATAATAAAATACGTGTCTTTTTATTCATTATTTTCTATCGCATATATTTTTTTCGACTTAAAACAAAAAATCATGCAGTAAGGGGTTAAGAGATGTTACAGGCGTGTACTTTGACTTCAAGTCCGCCTCTACTTTTTCTATAGGGCTACATACACCTAATCGGGGAGGGTATTCCTAAAGATGTAAGAAAAGGTATACAGGGTGTATTCAGACCGTGATCGGAAACTAAGGCATGTAATAGCTAAGGTGGCAAAAAATAAAAATAAATATGGTTGATAGGAAAACTTTAATGTTTTATTTTTTGTCGGAATTTTCTTTAACGTCAATGGGTTTGTAATCACCTTAGCTATTACCTGCGTTAGTTTCCGATTACGGTCTGAATATCCACGTTGAGTCAACTACCACTTATCACCGTAATCCGTCCCGAGCCCATTGAACTTTTACAGGGCATATTTCAAAGTTTTTGTTTCTGGGATTCGAACCTTGGACCTGTCAATCGCACGCATTGATTTATGTCCCGAAACGTTGCACAGTCAATCCATTGAAATGTAAATATACCTACGCATCATAACGCATGTGTCTATACATATGAGACCGGCATAATAAAAACGACACACTAGCGCAGTTGAGTCCCACGCGGTAAACACATTAAATCGCCTTGGGAGATATCGCACCGCTTCCTTTAAATAAGTGCGTGCAAAATGGCAGCAAGATTCAAGATTGAGGTCATCTATTATTCGGCGAGTTAAATTTAAATCCCACACACGGGTAACGGACAAATTATTTTCACTCAAACACGTTTCATTTTATTTGTTGACTCGACCAAAACAATGTCTTTTGTTTAGATATTTTCGCGATCAAATTCACAAAATGTAAATAAACAACTGGCCAGTCACATTCACAAGCCTTATGTCAATCTTCGTGATTTTAGTTATAATCACCTCCGCCATGAAGACTATTATATTTACATAATTGTGCCATCGCGAACCTCCTCATATAATATTCAGGGAAGCTTAGACCCGGCGATGAAATATGCTTGCTTAATATTATGGAAGTTTCACTTTAATTTAATTAAGAGTGTGTCACACATATGCCTCGACCCGTCATTAAACGCGGAATCTCTTTGGTACGTAATTATAATGAAACTTTATTAAGCATTTTCCGCTCTCGACGTCGAATGTTAATTATTCAAGTTTCGCTTCTCGCGAGCGCCGGGGCATGCGGTTACGTAAATGTTTGCGTTAATTTTTGGTATTATGAAAAGTGTTTTCGACAGCGCCGCTCCCTGAAATGTTTATTTTGCCGTAGACCATACACGTATGTGCAAATCGCAAGCTGTGTTCTACTTAAAACCTTTGTAAGGCTTTGAAATAGAATTGTTAGAAGTAATGATCCGTATGAACCAGAATAAAGCATTGATTAATTACTACAATACTTAAGTGTGTATAACTGAACAGCAAATAATAAAAGCAACAAACGAAAGTAGGTACCTAATGTTTCATATGTTCAATATACCTTATCAGTGATAATAACATTTGCAGTAAATAAAAAAAAACATAACAAGGAATAGTTTTCAAAATAGCGTAATATCGCAATAATGTGAAGTCCATCGACATAAAATAATCTGCACAGCACCAGTTCCGTCAAATGCATGATCATTGATCATTTATTCCAAATAGATTACTTCGAGCAATACCCTGCCATTAGTGAAAGAAATTCGCTTATGGCTGGTCATATCAACAAAATCAGATATACGTATAAACCCAAGCAAGTTCCTTCACAATCAAAGATTCTTCACAACACCGTCTTCGTAGTATTTTCTTGGACTTTTACAAAATCTACTGCTGGATATGAGGTCTATACACAACGAGCACGTACAACCCCGATAATGCAACACGACGTACGAAATGTACGAAAACTCATAAAACACATTCCGCTCACGTTTCTTTGTGCAATATGAAGTCCACTTTATGCAGGTACTGGGATTTCACAATACGAGCGCCTACCAACATTTTTCGGGGTGTGGAAAATTTTGTTACTAAGTAATGTTTTGGATAAAGTAGGCCATAGTACGTTTCGAGGGAGTGTTTATTACATTCCTGTAATAAACAATCCGTCTGTCTCTCACAAGTCATAACAGTCTTTCCGACGTGTTTTCAACTAGTTACGCACAGGTTGATCCCGTGCTCGTTATTAGATACATCACCAGCACCATAACTAAAAACGACTATTATTATTGATTCTAATATGAAATCAAAAAGTCTAGTAGTGTAGGTGGTATTGTTCTAGTAACTATTACGGAAAGTTATAAGAAAGCTCTACAAGGTAATCTAGTCAAAAGGTTTAAATTGCACGAACAGAGAGGGGAAACTATACCTGATTTTGCTTATCAAACACATTTTCGAACTACTTACTGTTACTAAGAAAATTCTAGCGGAAAAACCAAAAACATTTAGCCCGATCTGATGATCAAATCAGGTATATTTCGATCGCTTGCGCTAATTTATGTTACCGAACCAACGAGTTACATTCAGTCAGTCGAGTCGGAGCAAATATATGCCACAAATATATATTTTATTTGTCATGATGAATTTAATATTAATATCAATTAATTGTCATTATTCCCAAGGACCGTTGACATCACACGGGCTTTCAGTTATAAAATCAATATAGTATGGCTTAGGCCCGATAATGATATCAGGTTAAGGACAGAAAATAATTTCTATCATTACTTTTGATGAGTTAATTCAAGTGTTTAATAGAAAAAAATCTAATTTTCTTGATTAAAATAATCTTTAAAAAAATTATAGTTTTGGTTGTTATTCGTTTTATGTAAAACTTGTATTTATTTTCTTAGATGAACTTCAAGCATTAATATATATCACAGTATATCATTGCGGCAACCAAGACGAAAATGTTGTGAATCTTATAACTTTACTTCTTAAAAATAAGGTGTTACTAGTAATCAAAAAATATATGAGTGCTTGTGTGTATAATTTGGAATAATGTATCCAACATTATTCAATCTTATAAAACTACTTGATGATTTTGTATGAATTTTGACACTAAGTTAGTCAAAGAACATTCAGAAAAAATATCACGACGGGAAAACCGATATCGAAAAATTATGTGTGCCGCACTGCACTAACCATCAGGTGCCAGTATCATCCTTTTGTCATGCAATTGGACTATATAAAACAAAAGCCACTCATTCTTTCCACCAGCCCAATACGAATATTTTACGAAACACGTACAAAACACTTTTAATAAACCAAACAAACCCGACTAGACACTCAGTACGCGTGCACTCAAACTCTACTGTTGAACTCGATCCACGTGGTACGAAATGTGACCGAGTACGTAAAGCGAGCGTTTCGAGATACTCTGCCAAACTACCGAACGACCGACAACCCGTTCGACGGAAGGTCGCGCGTCACGTCAATTCGGATCGGTGTTTTTGTACAGCGATACGGGGAAATCCTCTGAACGATGTGTTTCTGCTAATTCTTGTTGTTTTCCTAAACCGGACAATTCTATTACTGGCCTTTCGTCATAATTCATTGTTGATAAGTACAATATTGGATAATGTAATTATTTTATTTATTTATCAAACTTTATTGTACACCACAAAATTAACAAAAATATTATTAAAAAAAAACTAATTACAAAACTAAAAATAGAGCGCAACAAACGGCGGTCAAAGTATGTACTTTTTGTTTGTATATGATAAACGTGGTATTTGTTTCGATTGGAATGTATTCTTTATCAGTTCATATATGAATTCTTTGTGCAGGCCTTCTCGACTATTGAGGGAGTTTGGGACATGGTTCACCAGGCAGGCCTGATACGGTTGGTGGACTTCTCATGACTTTAATGCCCACAAGTCTTAGGTATAACGTTTTCATTTAATTTTGTAGTTATTTTTATTTGCTCTTAAAGCTAAATATATGTACAACAAAGTCACTAATATTATGACATATGTGAGTACAGTATGACGATATGACAATACCTACTAATGACCCGTATTGAGAATGAGAAGATCTTCACCAGGTCCACTGTTAGAGACATGACCATGAGGTTAACAAAACTGTCGTCAAAAAATCTCTTTCTGATAGCTCTCGGAATAAACAGTCTTTGGATCGAAATGTTTATCGATAGGAAATCGCATAAATGTAATATCTGCACAAATCGCGAGCCTAAATAAAGGCATATTTGTGTACAGGTCATAGTTTGGAGTATTTATAACTCACAGATAAGGTTTCAGTCTTATCTTAGGACTGTTGACATTTACCTTGACTTGGCTACACGTGCTTTTTGTGTCTTCACACGGATTATAATTATAACAATATTAAGTAATATAATAATACAAAATTAAGAACATATTATTTTATTAACAAATATTCAATTTAAATTGCGGTTATGTAAATAAATTAAGTTTTTAAGTGGTATTGCCACTGTTCTTCCGATAAACAACAAAAAACAGTGTTTATATATTTTACACTGTATCAGTTGTTCATAGTCGATTGTTTGTAGTTATCATAAAAACAATTAAAGGACACATGTCCACGCACGTTAACTACAACGAACGTGAGCGATTAAGTGGTTTTACTATTTAACAATGTGTGAAAAGCAATTAGTATCGGAAACAAGATTATTATCAAAAATCATATGGGTGTTTTTTTTTAAATTCAAACAAAAAATACTCATAATTCTGACACCTTACTAGAATTAAAGATTTCTGTTATAAAAACGAGAATCTGTGAAACTTATAGGTATCGCTAACACCCAGATTCATAACAAATAATTATTTATACATATTATTGTACAAGTGCAAATCAAGTAGGTAATGCATAAGATTACTGTTTTGGTCTACACCTACTTTATTATTATACCCGTTGTTATATTATTTTAATTCGAATTGAAACAGATCATTCTATTATTGTGATCATTTGATTTCTTAATCGTGACATAAGTATTATTCAAAACGGCTAGATATCGCACCGGAAAACTTTTATCTAGAGTACCGTTGATCGGCTGATAAGTGGGGAATGCACTAGGAATATACTTAGTCGCCTTATCAATAGATAGTTTAAAACCGATTTACGAAATTTCAAATACGTATGATTGTTTAAATTTTAGAGCAATTGTTGTCTTTTTGACGTCATATACACCTGCTTAAATAAAGGGCTTGCAAACATACATTGTCATTGTTTCCCCATTTCACAAGACATCACATTTCAATTTTGAACGCACAACCTTAATTTTATGACAAATAAATTTATTCAACTACCTTAAATCCAGTTCTAAACCTACAATCCTAACAAGATGTGCTTTCATACCACAAAGAAATAACCTTTGTTATAAATTATTAAAACATACTAACAAAAATAGGCTTAATAAAAATATATACATAAAGATTTACCTGTATCTGTGGAGCCAGTCGGGGCGCACCGCATGAACACTGCTCCCCGCAAACACATCCATTGTCAAACGCACGTCCAGAGGCCAAGTCCCCTATGTGCCTCCCGGGCGTCGCCAGCCGAAGCGCCGAAGCGTCCGACTGGGACCTATGGTGCCCTCTCCTCGCCGTCGGCCTTATCTCCTCGGCGAGTATTGAGTCTCTCAACTTCATGGCCTTCGACCGCTTCGATTCACCGCCATATGCCGTCAACAACCACACGAGCCGCAAGGAGAACTCCGCGCTTTGTTTACACCTGTACACTAAGTACGGCCTGAGCACGTCCGCAACGTCACCCATCTCTATGTACATGGTCGCCAACTGTGGCAGGTAGAAGTCCACCTCCTCGTGAGGGAATGAGAACAGTTTATTGGCCAGGTAGGTCTGCACACCGGGCTCCTTCGAGTTGAATAAATATGAGATCCCCATGCTCATGTCGAACATTTTGCACTCGAATAGCCGCAGCAGAAAGTCTTTGTTTTTCGACGCCTCTGCGGCACATAATTCGTTCCTGCCAGACCGTTCCACGGTGGTGTCGGGAGGGTCAGGAGGTTTTTCTGTGTCTTCTGGGTTTCCAGAGTCGAGACTCTCTCTGGACCTGGCGGCGGCCGGTGGTTGTGGGCGCTCTTCGTCCGCGCCGTCGGGCGGTGTGTGAATGCCTGAGTCGTCGGATCCTGTCGGCACCTCTGGTGGCAGAGCGAGCCTCGGGACCGAAGGCTCCATCGGAAGCCGGAGCGGAACACCCTCCGGCGATGTCGGTGTCATGTCTTCCGGGATCCGCTGGAGCACAGAGTCCAGGGATCTGTTCCTCTGGTGGCCGCATCCCGCCGGCGGCCCGTTGGCGCCCGTCACATGTCTACGAAAAAAAATATTGATATGAGGAAAATTATATTAACACGTACTATCCTCGAGGAAACACAAACAATAAAATCCGAAACGTATGCAAATTGTACACGAAACGTACTTATAAAACGGATCCTCATAATGTTGTATGCCGACAACAATAATTTTCCTAACCATCTGATCGCCTAGACGCTATCGCACGGACACAAAACACAGAGCACGTCACACACTGGGCCGCTTCACATAAACAAAATAGTCGCGAGTGTATTCTACCGCGGCGCCACAACGCGTGCAGCCTTGCGATGTATCATAACTATAATGAGAATGTAAGGTTGCGCGACCGCAACGCACGTCTATCCTCGCGGCCGCCGTATGCCAAACTGATTTACGCAACTAAACAGAGGCGCAGCGCCGCGCGCCGCATACCGCTCGTATTATAAGGATCACCTCGATTACGCAGCCGAAACGCAACTAAACAACTGCGAAACAGTAAACAATCATTGTTACTCTGATATGTGCCGTCGGTAATTACATCTATTTCGCGCGAGTAAACATTGAGGACGTGGAACTAATTTCTTACGTTTTATTTGCATTTTCGAAAAGCCGACGAGCTGAAAAGCCAGTTGTACAAATTGACGTAATTAAATTTCAGCAGTCCAAACATCGCGTATTTGCGAGGCTTTCGAACATTTCATGACTTTTTTTGATACTAACACGACAAAGAGAATTCTTAGCCAAAATGTCCAACATAAATTCTATTATATATAAAAAAAAAGTTTGACTGCCTCGAGTTATCGCTACTCATCAAATGACCAAATAAAAATAATTATAATTATTCACCTAACAGTCATACAAACAGTTCCGAGCCAACGTTAAGACATAAGTTTATTTAATTATACACACTGCAATGTGACCGGGTTGTGTCAGTGCCACTGACATCTGATTGCATATGCAACGCGGTCCATGTGAACTGTGAACTAGTCATAAAGCCAACATGTCAGAATTATAATTTGTATAAACTTCGATTACACACTTCGATTTTTGGATTGCACTTCTATTTGTCTCCGTACGCGGGTATATTCCACGGTCACAATTTCCCCAAGTCAAATGCCCCACGAAGTCTTATGACAGGATTTCTATCTATTTGGGGAATATATCAATAAGTCCAACGTTGAATTTTATGTACGTTGTCCGTGTGTGTGTAATAAGGAACCCACATAAGGATAAAGCGTTGCATATTTGTATTCACGCTTGATTGCGAAAACAGTTCCTTATGAGACTGCGTGGCGTATTAGCTTAAGTTTTGCTACGAATAACAATTGGAATAGAAACAGTTACATCTGTCCGCTTGTTATCACACAACCGCTAAGTATACGGAATTTTAAAATATATACGGTGACATAACTGAGAGAAAGTAGACATAAACCCCAAAACATAATTTAGCATTTCTCGCTTTTGTTATAGAAATTATTATAAATACAATCGGTTTTTTTTATATAACACCATGACGAAGTCATAACACTGACACCTAAAAAGAAAAAATGAAATCGAATACTTAACTACATATTCTTTAAAACTTCCTATATCTATCTTCTTTTTTTGTACTAATTAAACCTACATTTGTACATCATACCATAAATAGGTAGCCACTAATCCTTATGAAAAAAAGAGATAAAAGTTTGTGAAATATTACGGACAGAAAGGAAATAAAACACCCGAAATTATTAGTAATAGCGCAGAGGTGTCACAAAAATGTATTACTCCATCCGGTTTCCAACGCAGCCGTTGTCGACTGGTGAGAGAAATTCATATAACTATCGCTCCCCATTCAATATTTGGACCGGACTGCACTTCATTTTAAGTACCAATTATAATTGATAGCTTCAATCATGCAACAAGTCACGTAGTAACTGACATAGATAGCTATTACAATCATCAACTTGATAGGATGTGGAACTACACTCTCGACTCTAGCGAACAACACAAATGTTGAAGTAGTGAAAGAGTGACTGGTGTTATATTTAGAACGTTATCTGGAAACGAACATGTGTTCCGTCCTCGGCAACATATGTGCTGACAAACAACTAACGGCACTCTGAGTGCGGCCGATACCGCGGAGCTTAATGCGACGATGCGACATACTGATGGAATGGATATGGAGCGCTTTGTTTTTGATATTATATACTTTATATAACAGAGCCTATTCATCCTATAGCTACAAAGCTTATACTGTTCATAAGTCGATCAAACCCACTACGCTTCGTCTTTTAGTCTCTACTTCGATGGTTGTGTAGCTTGTATAGAACGTGAACGTTACTTTGAAGATATCGTATGGATCTGTGATAAGTCTTTCGTCTTCCTTTGAAGGTTTCAAGTGTCGTCAATGACGTAGAAATAACCTGATAATGATGGAGCTGGTTGTGACCCGCATGCTCAGTTGCCGAACGTAAGCAGTAAGACATATTCTTTTACTTCAAGTACAGTGGCACAATCGAAACATGACTAGAAATAATTCGGTTGAGGTGATCAAGTTCTGATCCTACATAGTATATTGCGGTCATTGACATGTAAAAAAATACTTCCAAGTACACACACTACATACACAACTCTCGATTTTTACCTGGTGGATATTTGAAAGTATAATATTATCATGTTCTGTAAAGTGACATTCCACATCGCAGAAAACAAGACGGAATGTTTAATATACGTCGAAATATAAAAAGAGTATGCACAGCCTGTGTACAATCCGTTTTGAACAATAATTGTTTCGACTCGTGAATAATAACATTACAATCATCTTGATCCATCCGCACATCTCAATATCATTATCATTTCTTCTCGGTATTTTTTTAATGCAGGCACTTTATCCGATTTAAAAAGATGCAGAATGCCTATAATTAATACAACTACAGCTAAAACATAATATTTCTACTGATTCTTATCGTGACTAAAACACTTTTCTATGGTATGTTTTTCGATTGAATACTTAGGTCAAGCCAAACGAAGCAAAGAATGAGTCACTGTGTTGGGTTTTTCACTTCGCGCTTGGGGTTGTTAACCACGGCCGATGGGGGTGCAAGGGGCCAACCAACCCGCTCGAATAAGTTCATTTTACTGCTGATTTTTTTAAATTTTAACTACCTACATATGGTATAATTCGACATCTTTTATAATGCATTCTAGTCGCGCTTATCATCATGATCATACAATTACTTGCAAAATATTTGATATACCCAAATATAACAAGCATTTAAGGAAAATTACCGACAATTATAACTCGTAATCGTGATGCGAGATTAAAACGAAATAAACTGAATATGAAAAGACAAACAAGGTGATGTGATATTAGCGTGTCTACGCACGTGACTTGAGAAAATCTGATTAATGACATTTGTAATAGTAGAGACGCACAAGTTTTCCGTGTATGTTGCTGAGATTGAATATTTTGCTTTAATAAAAGCACATTAACGCCACCTTTATACTCATAAGGTACATACATAAATTCAGGGCTTAACACTGAAAAGGCAGGCAGGAGTGTATTTCCATATTCACGTTTCTTCATTCATGCTTTAGTCCCACATGCCAGGGGGCGAGCCAGTTGCTGTTTTTCGGGCACATTACCATACTTCATGCGAATACGTAAAATTTCCATAGCAAGTTAAAAACACTGCCCGTCCCGGGAATCGATACCTGGGACAGCACATATTTGTACTGCAGGACCAACAAGACAGTAATAAAACATTAAGTGATCAGATATTGGGATTATTTTGTTTTTGTAAAATATTTTTTTTATATTCTCAGCCCTACAGCAAGATTTTATTAATACCAACATATTGGAGACCACTTTCCTCGCGACGTTAATGTACAGAACGTGTGCAATAAACAAACTTTTAGTTTTTATGATCAATTACCGCCGGCACGGTCCATTAACATTGTATGGAACAATGCCAACACGTTCACTCCACCGCACATCAATGTTATTGCAGTGTTTTTTTAATGAATGGTGTGCGTTTCCACCGAAAAAGCGCACCTTTTGTAACACATCTTTCATAATTGACCCGAGTTCGTGGAAGCTAAGGCTATTTTGATGCGCCATGTAATCAGAACAACAGTAGGTAAGATAGCAACAGAATAAAGCAAGTTTGTAGCTTATCCCTCGTATTTTCTGATACAAATGCATGATACAAAATGGATCCAAAATACATATTTGAAGAGGGTGTGCTGCATATCTTTTATGAAAAAACAAAAACTGTATTGATTAGACACACATTTTTAAAAGTATTTTTTTTTTCGTGTATTCTTATTATACCTACTTTCATTAATGTTGGGAAAACTAAAACGAATCATCGTTGGATACCCTTTCGCACGCGTCATCACTAGACAATTTATCACTGCTTAATAGATCTTCAATGTTGCCAGGAGTTGAGCGTTTACGAGCTGATAATAGACAGATTCAGAGGAAAGTCAAAACTGACTACAGTGCGGAAGTAAGACTTGAAAAAGAATTCATTTATAATAATCAATAATACTCCGTCGATTTCAGACACATGTAGATCAATTCTATCGCGATGAGAGCTCTTCATAACAAAATATCTACTAATCCATAGATATGACCTCGCGTGCTCAGTGAACTAGAAACGAACCAGTCATTTGACATCAAATAATTTTAATAATGTGCGAATTCAAGAGTGTTTGCAGCAAACCATTTAGAAATATGATTATCAGCATTGCAATTACTTAAAACCAGCTTCTTGGTAAAGTATGTTTCGCCTTCACATATCTATATGTCAGGATTACAAAAAAATAAAATAAAATATTTATATTTGAAGCTGTAAATAAAACTTCAAAATAGCAATTTTCGAGTCGCTCGTAACAAAAGAATGTATGAATGAACATATCATGAATTTCGTGAGAATTTATATATCTTAAGAATTGACGTAAGCACGCAATGAAAATTTTGAGCGACTTGAACAAGAAAACAATATTTACAAGCAGTTTCGATTGCGTGACGATGCCAATCAATAATCCTTTTAGGTCTTTACAATTCAACCATAAACTTTCTTACGTGTAAATTCGTTTCACCTTCCACAGTCACACGAAATTGCGAATTTTAAAATTTTAACATAGCATTCTGGTATTTTTTGTAGTATGTCCGAATTAATTCACGGGCACGCACAGTCACTCAAAACGACTCATGCCTACGCATGTTCATGAGTTCCGCAAGTCAATATCATCAATTACGTTCCCAACCAGGCAGCAAAAAGTAAAATCGAGGATAATTATTTATGCAAAGTTAATTTAAAATTTCAGGCGTAATTTTTTAAATACGCATGCTGAGAACATCTGCTGCGTAACTGCTGAAACTTTTAATTGCTTGTATTCGTATATTAATCTGCACAAGTTTTTATTACCCCCATGAAACATATCTCGACAACGATAGAGCTCAGATCGATGTTAGATATAAAAAACTAGCTCCATCAATTACAGAATCAATGAATCCAGCATGTGATGATAAAGACATTCCCAATTATGACCACTGATTACTCCGGGGCAAACTGAGGCGTCAAGACAATTTTATAAACACCTCTGACGCAGCAGTCAATGAAAAAATATTGGGCTCAATTGACGTGCCACTTAACGGTAACAATTGTTATATTGATTTCAATCAACGATGTTTGTACATCAGCACGGGCATAACGTTTCAAAACACACAGCATAACAACCTTGATGGAGATTTATTGGCAAATTTGAAACGCAAATACACTATATGCGATGTCTTTCAGATTCTCAATATATCTGAAGATACACGAGTATGTTAATGTGTTTAAGAATATCTGAATTTAGGATAGATATACGAATCAAGCCTTATTTTATTGACAATTATACTTCGTTTGGTTTTAGCCTTTCAAATATAAACTTTGTTTTTCAAGAACATTATGAGTTTATAATAATCGACTTATTATATCTTAAAATCTTTGACAATAAACATAATGTTTTTTTTGTTTTTTTATTATATAGTTGCATTTCATTTTCACCTTTACTGCTCATATCACATGTACAACATAACAGCAATATAAGCCACTACAGTTGTCAACGACGAACTCAGTTATTGACCATCAATAGCATTCGATTTCACATTCAGAGCCGGTGCACCTAAGCTCGATAAAACGCGTTTATGACGCTACAGCTACACCATAAAAGTTCATAAATAATCTTGATCATATGAAACTTATCATATTTAGTGTAATCTTCACTAATTTTGGTCTCATTGATTTGGAACCTAAAGTCTAATAATGAAAATTAATATTATAACTAGTAATAGGCTATAAGCTTTTCTTTATCATCTCGTTCTCATATAAAGAATGGATATGCAAATTGCTGATTTGATTGCAAATCGTTTGTGGGAATTTAATATAACAATTCTCAGAGGTCTTCCTACCTCATATTTCACAATACAAATTGACGTCAATAGTCAAACAATGGCAGACTGTTTCGATTTAGCGACGCACATTGTCGTATTTGTCGCAATTGTCAACAGAGAAAGCTTAGCTTATGCTTTTCTTATTCATTCATTAATAATGTAGTTACCAATATCGAATTGAACTCGGATCAAGAATTTATGTTATGTTTGAGAAGACAGCAAAGTTGATTTTTTTATTATATTCACCAGGGTACATTACTAAACCAAATTAAAATTTAGTTTTTAAACATGATTATTAAGAAAAACTGTTCAACTCAAGACATCAACGTACAATATCCTTACCAAAAACTTTACAGTTAAACGTGCTCAAAGTGCTCTCTCATTTTTGCAGAGAAGCTCATACACTGTCGCTAACAGAGATATCCGTCTGTGAATGCGGAACCTAGCGTTCCTCAAACACAGTTCAATCACTACAAAAGAAATACAAAGCGCTGCAGTAGAAATATTTTCTGTAGCTCAAAAGCGAAGCGCACAACGGTTAAGAGACGATTACTTCGAATTCATCTTCTCAAAGTGTTTGAGGGAACACGAAAATCGTGTAACAAGCGCTTGCCAAACAGTGAAAGTGAACGCTTCTTGCGGCCTTGCCTTTTTACTTTTGTGCGTCTCCGGTAGTGTGGAAAAAAATGAAGAAAAAGTCACGTCTGAATTCTACGAGACTGTTTACAAAAAGTGCGAGGTGTGAGTGAATGAAATACTTCAAATATTTCGTGCCCAATCCTTTTCAACGACTTTTTGTGGTTGGTGGCGAATTATTACAACTCGTTTTCCAGATTAAGTAGGTTAGTTCAGAATGGATGTAAGATATCAAAAAAATCGTATTGGTTACTTTAATAAAAAGTATAGCCTATTATGAAGCCGATCTATATGTGAGATGACGAAAAATGCCACCCATACATGAAAGAACTTAATAAATTCTGTACAAACGAGTCTTAAAAGATATCCATATCACATTCCGAGCGGATAAAAGTACCAGAAAAAGTATACAAAACGTATTTACAACATGAAATTCCCCAGATGATAAACAAACATGCTATTTATAGCAAACCAACAAACAAACCAACGCGTTTTCAGCGCATTTAACTTGAGTTTTCCTGTTATTATGACACGCTAATAATGAAAACCACAAAGTAATAAAAAGTCCTCACACAAGACAAATTATATAATTATTTACTAAAACTTTTTTAAGGATGTTCAGACACTAAGAATAATTTATAAAAGCAGACTAAACAATAAGAACAACTATTTGTTGATAACAAAAGAAGCGGTGACTCGCGACCCAAAGCGAAGTATTGATCATGCCCATTTTCCATCTATTAATTTTCTCTGAATATCAACGAATGAAACAATCTTGTGTTAACAATGTATAAAGCGGTGTAAAATTTAAATGAAAAGACATGCAGACGCTAACGCCAGCAATACAAGGTTATCACAATTCTAATTTTATCTCGTGAATGATAATAACATTGAGTGAACGTGAAAATTGTACTGACCTTATCAATCGTCACTGATATTACGTATGATTCAGTTTGTTTTGTTTTCAGCAAAGGTTTCTTTTAAAGGCTTGACGAAAGAATTTGATTGTCAACTAAATATGGAACAATTATTACTTAAAAATCTATTTCAAAAATTTGAAACGCTAAATGTAAAAAAAAGTTCTGGGGAACTTTATTCAAAGCAATCAATTACAAATCACATATTGAGGGGGTCACTTCAACGGCATAATATAATCTAGAACGGTCAATTGTAACAAAACTATAAAAAATGGTCAAGTAATGAATTAATTATTTTAACATAGCATTTGATTTGATACCAAAAGTGAATACCATGGTTACGTGTATCTCTACACTAATTTATTTTATATCAGATGACAAAATAAATTACAAAATTATTACTATAGGAAATTATTAGTCCACTGCTTTCGTATACAAAAAAGTCATCGAATCGTCTCGATCGTTTTCAAAGGCTTTGCATCAACACGATGATCCCGCGGCCCAGTTTTGCAATGTCGCGATATCATTACAATAAATTAATATTCCGAGTGTACACTGTCAAACGGCTGGTAAAATATTGAGTAACTAAACGCGCTAAGACTTCTCTTTGTCTCAAAAGTACAGCATAAGTTGCAAGAATAAAATATATATTGCTGATTAGTGTTGCAAATATTGTGTATCGTCTGATTTTGGAAATTTAATATGAATAATTGCAATTATATACGCGAAGAATTTCGGTAATGACGTAATGCATAAAATATCAGATCTTTTATTCAGGTTTCAAAACAACTTTAGTGTAACACTTTAAATTAATCGATATCTGACCCTTAAGTATTGATTCATCCACTGACCGAATTGCATACGCGATTTGTGATCGTCCTCAAACGGACCCGGACCGTAATATCGGTGCGTTATGCAACAACGTTGTGAGGCTGCGAATTTATTAACTTTCATTAGCTGCTTAAACCGACATACAAGTTTTACATAATGACATAATGTATTGATTCACTCTTGCAAAACAACATGCAACATTCCGATAGTTTTATTACTTTCAATTAGATAATTTCGAGCTGGCTTTACTCGAAAATTTTGTTTTTTTGATTTTTTATGATTAGTAAAGAATTGTTATTTTACGTGACAGTACATACCTACATACAGCTATAAACAATTAACCTTATTAGATTACTCGAAGTCCCGAAGTAAAGAATCCAAACACATTACCGCCAGTACAATCAGTACAACAATCACACGAATCCACCTTCCGATGTCAATAAACTGACGTCCTCGTTTGGCAACACATTTAAGTCACGTCTGTAGGCTGCACGTGTCCATGGCGAAATATATAAACATCGGCCGCTAACAATGCCATTAACGATATAAGTGCGAAACATTAGGTGTGTGAAGGTTTTTTTTTTCTATGTGTTACGTTGCCACACAGTGCAATTTCTCATACATTTGGGTAAATTGTAAATTTGGAAATGTAAATTTCACATAATTTAAATTTCACATAATTTTGTAAATTTCACAAGCAGTGATGGCCTCGAGGTTTAGGCGCGCGGTCGGGAATTTCGGTGGTCGCAGGTTCAAACCCCAGGCACACACCTCTGACTTTTCGCAGATATGTGTGTATTCACAATGAATTATCACTTGCTTTAACGGTGAAGGAAAACATCGTGATAAAACCTGCACACCTAAAAGTTCTTAGGAATTTCTTAGGTGTGTAGTCCGCCAACCTGCACTAGGCCAGCGTGGTGGACTAAGGCCTAAACCCTCTCAGTTGTAGAGGAGGCCCGTGCCCAGCAGTGGGACGTATATGGGCTGATGATGTTTGATGTAAATTTCACATAAACCAAGATTTGAACTTGCAAAAAATTATTTAAGGGTCCGTGCAAATTTAACGATTTAATAATGACGTTCCCTTCGAAATTTAAAAGCTCTCCGCGCCAAAACTGCAGGAATATTTACTTACTTGGCATAATAAACTTAAAATGTTAAATTACTAAATTATTATTCTATATCCTGGGCAAGGTAATAATGCACGAATATGGAACATGAAACCCTCTCAATGGTAGAGGCGGCCCGTGCTCAGCAGAGGGACGTGTAATAGCCGATGATGATGATGATATGATATATGATGGAACGTGATATATGAGAATTGAAATCAATTCAAATAGTTTTCCTCTCATTAAAATTTGAAAGATTTTATGAATCCTCGTCAATCAACACAGGCAAAGAGTTTACATGCCTATGACGAATTAAACATTTTAATCGAAATAACAACATCACATTGTGAAAGCGATAAATTTAATGAGTTAATGATACATGTACAAGTATAGCAATAAATTTATAGTATTCGACAAAGACAGAGTTATAAAAGTAACAACCCTTTGTCGATGGTGTTATATAAATGAATAATCGATACATGCAAGTGGTACCAGGCGTGCGCGCACTTTTTAATCCAATAAAAGCTTCACTCGCAGTCTATTCAAAGCGAGTCTCCAATGAGATCATCTTCTAAGGCTTCGCAGACATGGCCTGACACACGTTTGAAAAGAGTGTTTAAAAAAAGAAACACTGTGGAGTATAAAAGGTTGTAAGACATAAATCAAAGAGCGAAGTTGTATGCGACACGTAGGTACTCGTATACAACGTGAAACTGTGAAGAGGCAGAGAGCCAAAGCAAAAACAAAACACTAAAGAAATTTTCTATAGAGAACAAACAACTAAGTATTCATAAGAATGGGGATACAAAATAAAATATAAGGGGAAAAAGGAAAAAATATTTTGATATCGTACATTTTGTTGGGGAAAACGAAGTGCTTTCTTCCTGTATGATTGCAAACACGATACTATTAAATATGAAGTTTCTATTTTATATATAGAGTGACAGAGCAGCCATCATACTATATTTACAAAATAAGAAACTGTATTTAAAGCACAATATTGTAATTATTCTGCATTAAAAAATTACAGTGTAATCCAAGCGTCTATTCAATGGTTAAAAATAATTTAAATTAAAACATATTTTTATATTTTTTTTCATTTAATCAATCTAGGTAAATTGGGATATAATAGTTGAGTATTTTACTGGGTTGAATGGATTACAGTCCGAAAGCATTTTGCCTGGCATGATAGTTTTATAACTTCGAAAATACACAACTTTAGTCATACCATTTGTTACGTACTTTTTATATAACACAATGGAAGAAGCGATCGGTATTCTTACCCCGTCACAAACTGACAAAAATTGAGTACGTGTCAATCACAATATAAGTTTCGAAGACATTCAATTACGTGTTTGTTATAAGGTATTATTCGCTATCTATTCAGCCGGCTGTTACAAAAAATATTGAAATCAAATGGTTTTACTGGATGTCAGTTTAGTCATTAAAGAAAATCGAAAGAAACAAATACACCCAACAGTCAAATACATACATACTTTTGATCTCATACTTAGAAACAAGTCTTGTATCAAATATTTGATGGTCACACAAACGTAATAAAGTCTATTGGAATGCTAAACTTTGTTCAATTTAAGGTACACATATTTTTTTTTCACTGCAATAAGGTTAGGAAGAAAGACAAAGTCCGTTTATCTGATAATAAAAAGGCATCGGAAAATTGACATGTCCCAAAATATAATACATTACTCAAAGTTCAACGACTTATCGCGTATCAACCGAGCTCACCAAAACAAAACACTACATTTCCATTACTGTCAACAAAAAAAGTAATTTATCTAACATACCTCGTAAAGCAGAATAAAAATTGAGTCAGGAATATCATCATAAGCTATATCTAGATTGTAGAACACCCACATCTTAACCTTTTGTTGTATAAAAAATAAATAACAAAGAGCCGCTGAGATTCCGAGACTTACAAAGGGAATCGTCGAAGCGGACTCCCTCAACAACTTCTTTTCAACGCCATTCGTCTTTAAGCAAACGATAAGTGCAACGTTTTCAAGAAGGGATAAAACATAACGGGGTTGATTTTAGCTAAAACCCCGGGCTGTGTTTATTCGAGTGAAAAATTATATGGTCCCCTGGCAGCAGCTATCCGACCAAGGAATGCTTTAAGTACAAAATGTACCGTGGGAACTAATTAACATTGGCGAATTGTAAGTATTGCACAATATACATTTCGGTCAAACTAGGCGTGTTACGGATAATACCATTGCCATACTACACATACAGAGTAATGTAATGGATTAAAATCCAAAAAGACAATAAAATGTGTCGTTTCAACGTATTATGTCCGTACCACAGAAGCACAATTAAAGTATTTTCGTTTTAAACCATTGTGAAAATTAACTTATAATTAATTACTCAAATAATGTTCAATGACACGATAAGCGTTTTTTATTGTGGTAACAATTTAGCAATCATTTAATGATTAATTATATTTGTGTAAATATAACTAATAATAAAATAAATTTGATCTTTTACATTTATATTCCCTTTTTAAAACTTCACATAGCTGCAAATAAATTAATTATTAAAAAAATCGTAACAATTATAAACAAATATTCTACGAAATCTGCAGGTGACACAAACCTAGAAGTTTAATATAAAAAGTGCTCAAGACAATAAATTTCAACTCGAAATAAAAATACAGTTGCACTCAAGCATTCGCTACGTAAAATCCAACTGTTCCCCAGCATACAGTATACCCAGCTGTCGCATCCACGGTCCGCCCATTGGTCGGCCGTCGGGAAACATCTGCCGAATAGATCCCGTATGGAGATAACGAGATGAAAAAATTAACCAAACGGAAGGTTTCCAAAACCTCATCGGGAGTTCGTGATTTTTTCCCCAATTGCGGGGTTTGAAGCGATAATTTTTTGCGCCGGCACCTGTCAATCAAAACCACACGCGTCGCTGTTTGAAGAAATCGTCGACAAAACATCCTGTTTTGAGTAACACTGCACCTGCTCGTGCTTGTATTAAGAAAGCGGGTCTGGAAAAAACAAAAACGAAGTGCGAACCGGACTCGCGCACGGGACGTTCCGTACAAACTTGTACGTAGGTAAATAGTTTGGAAATCGGCTCCCAAAAAAGTTATGACGTATTTTTTTATTTTTTTTACTCCTTCGCATAACACTCCTTTTTGCCATTTTTCAAGTAGGTATTCTACAGATTCCATCGAGAGTTTAAAAATATGCGGCATGAACGACCGTAACTTTTGATTGCGTTAACTTAGATGGTTCATTGCTTACCACATGGATTGCAGAGTTGCCTATTTGATTTTAATTTTAATACACGCGATATCTCCACACATTCCTGAGAAAAAAGTTATCAGCGATAATGCCACGACCAGCCAAGTAATCCTATTAAAATAAACTAAAAATGTAGCATAATTTGTTAAATATATTTTCTTCGTCTTAAACATTGTATCATGTCCAAGTACTTAAGTCTATGCAGAAATAATAAAAAACATAGTAACGAACAAATAGCGGTCCGAGAAACGGGATGTTGCGAGTTCGCTAGCCGCAGCGGGATTAATGACGTCGCGACAGTCTGAAATATCACATTTATCTAGAAGAATTTTTATTTTTTTACGTGACTTAGTAATGGAATATTTAATTTCATCAACAGTTAAAGAATTCCGTTCAGTGGTATGTCTGTAATAATTATTATATAGGTAATTGCGACTGGTTTTTTTTTTTAAATGTGCTGGATTATCTAAATGAATTGTTAAAATTGAAAATAAATTGTGACGAAATTCTGCAAAACAAAATAATATTTTAAGGCACACTTACTAAAAGAATCTATGGCGGTTCTTCGTATATAAAAACTATGTTATTATTATTACTGTTATAAGTGCCATGTTATTATAAAAAAAAGTCTCTAACATGAAAAAAAAATATACAAAAAAGCCAACAACATCGCTTAATAACTACGGCTCGTATTGTGAACACGCCTCTACTTCCCCTCTATTTACACAAATCAGCACAGTGCATAAACCTAATGAATAAAGTCTGCCATTAAAGGCAACACAATACGGATGGAGGCAGGCGCGTAGCGGTGACCGCCAAGAATTCCATTGTAAAGCACGGCGGACTCATACGATGCATTCGTACACGTGCCACGATAACGCCACAGTACTTTAATGGACTGTGGAGAAATTTCATTCTTTTTGCTCAATGCTGGCATGATTGCGATTGATAAAGTTTTAAGATAAAACAGGCCATGTTTAAAAATCTATGAATATAGACATATTCAAAGTAACATTTAAGTGATTGGGTAATATAAATCTGCACCGCGCTTAAGCAATTTAAGGTGCGGAAAATATTCAGACCTAAATTATTAAGAACGTTCGAGACTGGAAAAGGCCGAGCTATATTTATTAGAGTTATTTCTATTTACTTGAATTATGAAAACTAAAAAAATATTCTTTTACACGCTTCAATCGCAGAACACATTAGCCAACTTAGATTTTGTATTGTTCATTATAGCCTATTTACTGGAGAAGGTTTTAGCTTTTCTTAGTGCAAAAATGTCAGTCTCAAGTATCCGGTAAATATGGAATAGAAAGCTCTAAGCAAATGTTTGATATGAATTTAAATATTATATAAATAAATAAAATATATGCGAAGACAATATCTCAAAATCAAATTTAATAAATTTTCAAAAGATTAAATTAAAACTTATCAGCGAGTAATGTTGACCTTCAACAAAATAGCTTAATTAAAATTTTGTGAAACTAGAAACAATTTTAATCACGGCTTTAAACAAAAACTTCATCCTAACATAACATAGCACAACAAACAAGTTATTAATTTACTAAAACTAATACGCTTAATCAAGTCATATTTTACATTTAATTAAGGACGTATTATGTGCTAATTGAAATTAATCAATGTTTTATTTTATAAGTAATTTTTGGATGGAAGATATATTGATAATGAAGAATATGTCTGATCAGATGATTGTTTTAGATCACGATATTTAAGAGGTCGAAGAGTATTTCGTAGTTTCTGAAAAGCAACTTAATTTAAGATCAGAACTATCTGAATGAACGTTGCATGTATATTGTATAATAATACAATCAATTATGAGAAACTCTAAGAAACTAAGACAGAAACATAAAGCAATAGATTTTCCTGGACCTGGATAAATATTTACATGATCTGTAATCTAAATTTTGTTGTGAATTTGTGATCAAAGATATTTTTTTAAATTCTGATACCCGCAACAAACGGAAAGACTGTATCTAACTGTGCGGTCACAAAAACTACAGATCATCAAATTTCTTAAGAAACAGAAAATTAATAAATAGATGTTTAATCTGGACAAACATATTGAGACGATACATTACCACACTATTACATTGACTTTATAAAATAAGCAACATATAAATTTAAAAAAGGATCATTAAAATGTGAGAACCGAAGTTTTTTCACGAAACTACGCTATAAATTAGAAGACACACCAATATAGGTACACGGTGTTATAAAAACAAATTAATTGCCATTACAGTCGACCGTAAAAATTTAACTATCCACCGACTGGATTTTTAATTATGCGTTAATAACATACATGTTCTTCAAGACATCACACGTTCTCAGAAAGCTGTTAGAAAACTTCACTTCAATGAATTGCAAATGGAGATTTTCACAAGTTATATCAACGATCGATCACTTTGGATTTCACTTATCTAACATACTCATTATTTTATAACCTAAATTATCAATGCTCCATAACGCATCCGGTGTAATAAAAAATATCATTTATGATAGGTCTGCTCTTCTCATTGAAAGTGATAAAGTTAAGTCGTGATCGGCTTAGACAAGGGTTCGAATTGGTTTAAGATGCAAAAACTTGAAGTGAGATTACCCTTTTCTTAATGAATCTACAAGTCCACACTTCAATATCTTACGGAGTGAATGATAGGATCAACAATTAATAGCAGTGTCTTGCTAGACTTCATTTAAAGTAGTTCTTACACGATTTGAAGTTCAATATGAATTAGTAGGCGAAATTCTCGTATTATCTTCCAGACTGTACTTATGCGTATACATGCACCAACCTTCTACTCGAAATCTCAATCAGTGATTTCTGCATTTGAATATATGTATTTACATTTTAGGTCCACTATAACGTTCGAGTACGGGTTATTGGAGTACACAAGTTAGTAGTAAGCTATTTATCCTAAGAAACTTTCAGGCATTTATATTTTTTATTTTATTACTATTTCGTCTTTAACCATTAATATAAGTGACAGTTCATGTTAAGTAAGTTACACATAGTTGAGTTTAATTAATTCTATCTGTTGACCCATGTTGGCCCTTGCTGCCAGGAAGATAGGGGCTGAATTCGGTTAAATTATATTAATCTTATTGATGTTATCTCGTATTACTAATGGTTGTTTTTTCTTTAACATTACAGTTCCTTGTGGTATTCATGTTCATATCAATAGTATAATTTATATTTATTTCTTAAATTTTCGCGATGAAGACGAAGTATTGTCTCTTCACAGTGCAGCTGTGTCAAGAAAACAGCGTATTCTTATTATTTAAACGTAATTTTTTCTGTGTTGTTTTGAAAGTTTTCCGGTGGCGCATAAGACGGTTTGTCGAGCCCATTATTTAAATAAAAGTATATTTTGTCTTGTTTCTTATGACTTGAAATATTCTGTGCTAGTCAACATGACTTAATCCGATATAATAAATAATAATATCGCCTAGAACATTTATTTAAAAACCAATCTTTTGACACGACCAGGAAAAGTATTTCTTATATTGATAACTGAGAACAATAAAAAAGTTGACCCCCCATTATATGGATAAATAATTCAAAATATGATCTATATAATAATCGTGCCCACAAACTAGCTCAAAAATCAAAGCTGAAGCTGAGTCTGTAACTGGATATTAACGCGTCGACTTCATAACTTTCATTATAGAAAGGAAATTATGAAAGATTTTTTTTTGTAATCCAATACGCCGACATGACCGTTAGCCCGCCAATAAAATAAATGGAGTCGTGGCAACATATTGTCGGTCCGGAATCAAGAATGGATATTTTACTACGTCCTAAAAATGTTTTATGTGTTGATGGAAGTTGTGCTGGGGGCCGTCGAAGCGTGTGTTTCCTGTTTTCAAACGCACTGATCGCGATCTAACTCGGCCCTGGCTTACACTCAAGTTTTTGATAACGATTGTTCTATGCTGTGTGTGTGTATGCATGTTCATACTTTTATACCTACATATTTCATCGCCGTGCTTAAATACATGCAGGATATATTACCAGTAGATGATCTTACAATAGCCGCTGATATGCTTAGCAGAAATTCTATATAAAAATACTTTACATTGGTATCCCCAAAGTGTTAGGCAGACGTTTATTTCTACACACAAGTTTTTTAACTCATCAAAAAGTCCTTGCGAGTCATTACTCATCCTGGTCCAGACCCCTGGTCCATCAAATTAGTTAACCGAAGTTACATGTATCAAAACCCAAAAGCAACACCGAAAAAAACTCTTAAAATGTACAATTATTAAAACGGCAAACCTCTAGTTCTACGATGCCAATTTGCGTCCAACATAAAAGGCTAATAAAAATAGCATTTAAAACTATGCAACACGGAAAAAGCTTCTCTTTTTGGTTTTTCCTATGCGGGAATGGCGTACGAGAACTTTTAATTAATTCCAGAGGATTTCAACCAATTTTTCCCACCGACCGCAGTCAACAGCGTAGCGCGTTGTCATCGTTTTCCACTCCAAACAATAGTTTCCTGCACACTCGAAAAAAGTCCGTTTCCTTCCATTGCAATAAAGGGCAATTAGATTACTTCCTCCGCAGACAATAGAATGTAAAATCCAGCTGCCGTGACGACGGCAACAATTAAACGAGGGTGACACAACAGAGCCCCGCGCCGCGCAACACAATGCGGAGGCGACGAGCTTTATTTTTTAGAAAAAATATAAATAAACAGCCAGTAATAACACTGAAGAAATTGAATGGAATATTGTTGGCATTTCATGGTTCATAAAGGAATACCACTACAATAGAGGAACAGCGTATGCTCGGAACACATTATTTATGTTTTGTTTATCGAACTACGCTTAACACATTTTTGGTGGGTGATTCGAGAGCGCTCATGATAGCAACAATAATAAGGGGAAATTGAATTATGGGAACTGCTCTGATAATTATCATCTTACCAACAAAATGAAAGCGATAGCATTTTATGTCTGGTGAAAACTAACTCACTAACAACTTTTTAATAATATTATCATTTACTCGTTAATAAAAGACTACATAATTAATATTCGCAACGTATTAATTAATAACAATTATACAAATAAAATATTATAATATATAAGACCTTCAAAAGAATTTGCAGTTTATGTGTAATGTATTAATTACTTATTTCAACATTTAAAAGGCCTTGTACATATTAGGATGGCCAGATGTTACATTATTTCTAAAGAACTAAGAATTACATATAAAGTCCATAAGTAGAAACTATTAAATATATTAATACAGTTAAGCAAATGTAATAAAATGATTAACACTTGTAAATTTTTTACTGAGGGATAAATACTTGTAAGGGATACATTGAGCGTTACGAGTGGCTTAAATCGAAATAACACTCAAACTTTAGGTCTGGCTTATATTGGAACTATTAAGCCTCGTAAATATACACAATATTACATAGAATATGAAATATTTATTTGTCTATTTTAAAGTATCAACGACGGGGCTTGAATAGTGTGGAAACAGATTACTAACACTGGTTGAAAACTCGGGGCGATTAGTTTCGACATACTCTTAAACATTGATAGTAAACTTTCGGCTTAGAGAAATAAAACTCGGCATAACTAAATGAAATAATGGATAGCCAAAGTATACAATCCAGCTTTTATTTAATTCAAAATATCCCCACACAGCAGAGAAACACGAATCTTCCACTAAAATGGCCCTTTCTAATTGAAACTAATGAAATAAATGCAATCTGAAACCGATCCTTACAGTATAATTTATAAAAATCCACTCATTTCGGAGCTATATTGTATGGCACATTTGTGAAACTCGTCACAATGTTGAAAACCCCAGTACTGTACAGCGTGCCGACAACTTCGCCTACACCGGCAACTTAAGTAATGAGACTAATAGAGCAATATGCAATACGAATTCGAGGCACATTTGGGGATAATTACGACGTCGCAAATTCATTAAGCGCGCCGTTTGCGGTTTTTAATATTCGCGCAACGCGCATTCGTTTATATTAAACTTTATTTCAAATATAAATAACCGTTGGAGAGTGGTTTTATTGCCTAGAGTTTAAAATAGCTCAGTGAAATAAAGTATTAAGAGTTAGTAACATTACAGGACGAGAGCGTAATCATAATCTTGGAATAATTTATAATGCAATCTGGTTAAGGAAGATCGTAAATGGAATCTTGTGTCATTGTCATAATTAAACAAACTTCAGTTAATTTAAAAGCGGTGACTTTTGTAAATTTGATGTGATTGCTTGAAGATGAATAATAAACGATTACATAAAAAAAAAAACAACACTATTGTAAGAGATTAAAACTTAACACCTGAGCTTTAAGTGAGATGGTAGATTTTACATACTATCAACCTTTGTTTTTTAAACTTAATTAGGCACAGACGTTCAAGAATTTAAGTGCAAAGTGTGAAACGCTTTCGTTGCTTAGCCGCCAACCCGAATTTAATGTGTTTTGTAGAGATGGATGGGTCGCTGGGGACTCATGGACTAGCAGCTAAATGGCAGCAAGCTAATAATGACTTCCACTCCAAAGTAGAACCTCTATCCAGTTTGCTTTTAAACTATTTCTCACTCAATTACTATCATCAATATTTTTTTCACTCACATTCCAAAACAAAACGATCGTCCTACGCACTACGTTCAATGAGCACCATAATTTATGCCCGACATGGCAACAGTTGTGCGCTATATCTGATTATTACATGGGCTGGAGCTAAATTGAATGATCTCATGTGCAAAGAATTCCCCGTAACCACCTGCTTCCGTCACAAGATTATACACGCATTATTGCAGTAGATCAAAACTGTTTGCACATAATTTGTTCTATTTATAAGATACTTAAATTTGAATCAGTCACGATATACATTGTATTTAAGAGTGAATATTGGGCAAGTGTAGTTAGCTTGCGATAATAAGATTTAAAAAAAGCATTATTTCGTACATGACTTTTATGTTCGAAATGCATCATAATGACTTTTGCCTATCATATTACTGACATATTTTCATATTTTCGTATATTTTATTTTCATATCATCGAATTAATTCGATGATGATGATATCATTCATAAACTCAGTAATTTATGCATAACGACAGATGAAAATCTGTGATATTAAGACATTTACGTAGAACTAAGAGGTATTAGTAAACTAAACGTTACAAAAGCGAACGTTGGTAACATACTTTTCGACCGGACCGGTAGATAGGCGCGACCTCGTGTGATGCAAGCTGAACCAAACCCGTGAATTGCGACTTCCGAAACCGAATCAGCTCGAGGCCACTGGATTATCTCAATGGAACATTAGCTACCGATTAGACTACTTCTTTATTATGTGTATAATTTACTCTCAATCAATAGGCCAGAAAAATTAAGTTGACTGCTGAAATGATGACTTTAGTGCTTGACAGTTTCTTGCCAGCCAGTGTTGCCACTTTGCTGTGCCAGTATTAAACAAAACAACACTATCTTGTTGGTTCCACGGCACAAGTTAGAGCTTGCTGACAAGGCGTTGCAAGGTTGATACGCCTGAGTGTTATTTAGTGCCTTTGTTAGGTAAATTGTAGTAGCATCGAATACCATAAACTTTTCCGGTAATCAGCTAATTTTGACCCGTATATCACATTCACGGAGCTTTAGGCATAGCTAGCGTAACGTAGGTGCGAAAAAAATTTACACACAGTATGTATTATTCAATGGAATTCTGTTTTACGTCAGAAGCACCTGCACATTACAAAACATGATATCGACATTGCAGTTACTCAGATACCGATTTATGTTTGCATAATGCACAAATAATTTAAGTGATTGCACTGTGAACTGTGTGTGTTGGAGTAGTTGTGTGGATTTTTATAGTACTTTTATCAAACCTACTTTTATCTACACTAAATTCCAAAAATAAGATTTATTAATCCGTTATTTCCATTTTTTACTTTCTAATAATTCCAGGTAAAATACTTCCGGTTCTTGATGGTAATTTTGATTTAAATAATTAATTTTATTAAAAGTCAATTATATTAAAAATGTTGGTAATGTTTGTATATGAAACCCTGTAACGAGAGGTAAACAACAATAAATTTAATTGTGCCTACACTACAAGCCGCCCGTCTGACATCACCATTCAAGCATCATGACAATGAGTCAATGCCGAAAAAACAAGGAGTGCGAGGGCGGACAACGGTAGTTCGCGTGACATTCGTGTTTCGGGGTCTTACCATTGAGTAAATGCCATCTCCGAAGACCAGTTTACTAATCCATACATACAATTAATTAATAACAATATTCTTAGTTGTTACTTTAAAGGAAACCTGAGACTTTTATAAGAAAAACTTTTATGCGAATGTTATAGTCCATATTTCCGGACATGTAGGTACATATATTTCCAAATTAGCCTTGCGCACGCATACTTATTCTCCGAGGTTCCCGCATGTCTTGACCTTGAGTTTTTGCCACACTCGTATGGGTACATAAACAATTAACTTTTATTACGAGAATAATTTAGTGTCGGAATGCCCGGTCTTACAAAAATATTGTCTGTCTTTTTGCTAGGATCGAATCTACGACATTTTGTATTACAATATGAACTTTAAAAGACTGCGTGGCGGTGTCAATTAGACTATATGGTGGTCATCTAGTATATGACTCATTTCATCTTCGGGTATTCGTAGAAAACAGACAAAACACATAGATATGCAGGTAGAAACAGAAAACACATTATTATCAAGTGCGAGTCGAAATGTACGCAATTATTCACCAATTAATTATCGCCGTGAGAGAGGTGAGTCAAGATTTTTCCTACTGTATTGTATCAGTCATCTGTTAATTTGCGACGCTAAATAATGATTTCGCATTTGCTTTTATCGTTTTTACCTTTTGTGGAACAATGCTTTTAACTAGTTTGTTTAAGCGTACCAGACTTTGTCAAACATATTATCAATTTTTCAAATCAGACCATTATTATATAATTACGAATGAGCGAACTCATAAGCTATCACTACCGCCCACAACTTTGCTACAATGATAGGTGAATTGCCATTTTAAAAAAGAGCGAAAAATAGCAGTAGAAAATATAATAACCAAAACTACTATTACCGACTACTGTGCTAGCAGATACACACATTACTTAAAGTTTTCGCGATATAAAACCAAATACAGAATAGATTGAACTGAATACACAATACAAGCAGACTCATCTAAAATACATGTTTTTCCGATATGTCTTAGGGTTTGTCTCAAATTTGTAAAGTATTCTTAAACTAATTATTACAATTTATTAAAATTTTAATTAATTTAAAATATATCTAAATCCATCTTGTTAGAATTGGGCCTATAATTTACATATAGGATAGATGCTATACATACTACCGCTTACATCAGTTTAATAGTAAATCATATATGACTAGTTTATGTAATGTTATTATAAAATAAAATTCATTAGCATGGGTCGAACGAACTACAACCAAATTGGTAACATCCTGAACAGAGGATAGGTCAGGAGAGAACAAACAACAATGCATTAAGGAATTGATATTAATTAAACTGTCTTTGAATATCCTTTGAAAGGCAGACGTGACATTTTATACGATGTATTGAAAACAAAATAGTGATGCCTCAAAAAAAAGTAAAATTGCCGGTAACAATATCTATCAAAATCAGTTTTGCAATTTAGGCGTTAATTATATGCATTAATGTTATTTCGGATTAATAAGTAATAAAGTAATTTAAAAAAATTCTATCAGTAAAAAGCTGCGTCGAAAATAGCAACGTTTATTTTATATTTACTAAGAATGTTGAGTATATCGTCTGCTATAAATAGACGTCACCGATATTCGGAAGCCTTTGACCTGTTGGCAGCCAGGCCATTAACTCATCTTGAGACGCGAGGGGCAGTCGGTATTGTGGGCGACTGCCATTAAGGACCCTCGCGTCGTGGGTGAGGACCTCTGATTGATGTCTTCCGCTCATTGTGTCACTCCCTTTTGTAGCCAGACTCGAATGAACGTAATACTACGGGATAGTCTAGCGTTGCTCTTAAATGGTTAATTCATGAAAATCTTTCAACGGGAAGATTCAATATATGTAATACTTATAATTATAAAACGCGCTTGCAGCGCTATCGTTGTTAATTAAGTAAATTCTAACAGACAAGTCGTGGCACACATAGGCATTACTTAGCAATAAAGACGATAACTGACATTCTTATATCAAATCTCAATTACTCCGTATTATTACTACTTTATGTCGTCCTTTGGAACCCACGAGGCGGCGAGCAGCGTCATTTTGAGAACATCATAGTATCGATTCGACAAATGGCAACGATCCCAAAAACAGCGACTATCATAGAGCATAATATTACCGAAAATAAAATTACCAACAATTTGTTTGTTAAATATAAACTGCCCGCATCGTGACTCGTCAGTGGCACATGCAACGTTAATATTTCAATCAATAAAAATATACAAACGATTATATAGGGGTGCGGAGTGAGGTGTGACGACCTATTTGGAGGTTTTTCGGACGCCCCACTTACACGGGTCAATGCACACCCACGCGGTCAAACAGAGGGATGTTTACAACGTGTAAATAAAGACATTACAGATTTCATAACTGAAGCGACGACGAGACTTCATTGTAGTTAATGCTTGGTGTTCGGATAATACATTCATAAGTAATAAAGCTGCAGTTCTACAACGAATGCAGCATTTTCGTCAAGTTTTCAAGTTAACACAATGAAGTGAATTGAAAGGCTCAATAATCTTTGTTTCCTCATCCTCTTTATCATTTTCGTAATCATCGCCATAAGGTAAAATGGTCGATTAACATATTATAAGCTAAGAAAGATTACATCCAGAAAATCTCTTTCTTTTTCACGTGTTTTATTCACGTGATCACTAACACCGCTTATAAATCCGATGTCATTTTGGCTGAGAGTGAGCAATCGTGTGCGAAATAAAACTCGCTAATGCGAACAGAAAAAAGACGCCTCCGATGACTCAAAACGCAAATATAAAGCGACTACGCAACCCAAACGACGGTATCAGGAAACTTTGAATGTTGCTATGACATGTGGACTCATTATAGCGCTGGAAATTAGTGCTCGTGTGATAATTTATAGTCTCGAATGGTAAATGTTTGGCGCCATTTCACAGTTGTCAATTTGCGTCATGAAGGGCCCGCGGTAATAATAAAAGCTTATAATCGCTACACGTTTCTACGAAAACATTAGAGCCCGAACGGAACGTCCAAGTTGTTTTGACATGGCGGACGTTTAACAAGCTATGACAAAGAGACGAAACAGAACGTTCACAATGGAAGATTAAGAATCAGTACCTACTTTTTCGTTTATCCGCACTGCACAAAAGTTTCCACAGAGGAAACCGTGGCATATTTTGAGAAAAAAAATTTTTAATATCTTTAGCATTTGAGATAATGCATATCACCTTAAAATTTATAAATGTCACCAGAAATATATCACGTGTACAATTTCGCCTTGTCATTAACGAAAAGTTCATTTATCGAAGTACAGGATGTAAATTCACTGCCATTTTACAAATACCACTAAAGGTAGTACATGGATTATTGAGAGGAGGCCTTTAATGTGTAGAGCCTCGACGTAACTATTGTTTGTGCGGGCCGGCATGATTGTGTCGACCAGCGGGTGACCATATCGTTTCTCGCTGGTCGATATTAATTTTTTGGACTCCACTGTGCTTACCATCAGGTACACTTTGCCGTGCCAGAATAAAAAAAAAACAACAACAAAAGGAATTAAGTTCAGTGCACAAATACACCAACCAATAAATAGGTTAAAACGTACGTATGCCGGTCTGGATATTTATTGAATCGAAATTTGAAGAGTTCCTAGCATATCGCTTACATTAATGAATGGGTTTTGGCATTTCCCCTACATTTTTTTTTCCAGAAGAGCATATAACTTCTAACTTGTTTCATGCATATGGGGAGAAACTGGTGCATTCCGGTTTCGCCGACATATTTATATTTCGATGGGAAAAGTAACTTGCGAGGAAGTAAATGGCTTCCTGATCTTCCACAAACCAACTTCTTTTAAATGGAAATATGCACAATTTGTCCACATACTGAGATTAGGCTGCGTGTACACTATTTTTTAAAAGGTTTCGCCAGATTTAATGTTGATCAAATATGTATTTAGAAGCAATAGGCGTTTCAACTTTAATTAATTACTAACAAGACAGGTTTAAATGAAAAGTTTATATTTTATCTCGGCAAGTTCCAGCCAGTAAGTATGTACTTTGTCGTGTCAATTGATATTTTTTATATCAAGCACCTAATACCGTTCAAACAATGACACTACACAGCTATCAGACCTTCTTGGTTGTAAGTAGGCGTTGCTATACTTATAACACGACCTCGATATAATAAATCCGTGGGAAGGCGGTCTGCGTGCCCGTCTCTCGTTGCCATACAATGGCTCGCTGTGCGCGATCAGTAGGACCCATGAGTTCATTAAATAAGACATCCGTTATGATAACCAGATCTAATAGTAACTCGAGAGAGCTAATTGCCTACTTGAGACTTTCCGCTGCAGTGCTATTGCAGGACATTGCACCCGAGTGGCTAATGTAAAGATAATGGATAATGATAATCTAAAACATATGGGCTCTGGATTTGAAAAATTCCATTCAGACTCTAACGACCCTTTAACATCATTCCATCTATAGCGAAATAAGGTATAATAAAAGAGTACTGCCGACTGCAGCTGCGGTATTACCCATCAAGTTATTACTTTCCCACAAAGGGAATAACAAACCCACATGTTAATAGAAACGTTCATTAGGCATATACTAATGAAAAACGCATCTATGAGATACATTGCCAACTACAGATAACTTATTTCTAAGGATATTTTTTTCTAGGACCAGTTCTGATTGTATAATACTATAAAAATACGTACCTATTATATAAAATAGAATAACCTACATCTATTGTTCCATCAACCCTCCTTGCCAAATAGGATTCAATGTCGGTATCCCTCTTTTGATGAAGGTTTTTATTACAAATTCATTTTTTTTAATTGTGTGTGTCTTATGACCTTTGAGGAGATCCTTGCCCATTGATTTAACGAACAGAAGTCACCTACAACAGATTCCTAATACAATTAAACCCTATAATAGATTTTAATCTAAATCAGTGCAATGTAATATTAATCAACAACACATGTTCGTGACGATAATAATTTCCGAATATTTTCTGAACATAGACTTCACTATGAGGTGATACAAAATTACAAACTAAGTTAGACAATACAGATTATTCATCACCATGATTTATAACTCTTTGGTACAATTAACTAAGCGTGAGATTTATCATGTTCACAACACCAAGATTAATATTATTTGCGACACAGCGACAACAATAGTGTATGCCAAAGCAATTTGGCGACGAAAGTTTGCTGAGGCTAGTATCTCCACACAGATCAAAAGACCCAAAATTAGTGGGCAATTAATGTTGTCATTATTGTAGCTGATGGGAGATTCATTAAACTTGTATCCTAAGGTCATGTTCAACAGCTTCAATGTCATCTCCTTCTGTATATCTACCACAAATCTATGAATCTAATCTAGAAGCTATCAGATATATATATTGATGTCTGTAACATAAATTAATGATAATTCGATTTTGTGTTCTCCTTCGAACGCAAGAGATAACAAAATTCTAAGTGTAATACATATTACTCATAGGTGATTATTGATTGAAGCATTCGATAAATTACCAATATATTTTTAGTAGCACATATTAATGTAAATACACTGTAAAGTGTGCTTGCTATATCTAACCATTCCTTAATGTACCTTTATTATGATTCACAAATGTTTGTACCGTTTATTACTTAGGGCCGCACTTATATTTATATTATTTTTCTGACTTAAAATTATTTTTATACCACTGATGAGTGACTTGTGGCGTGAATGATAGATTTAAAGCATTGATTAATTGGGAACAATGCTAGTTGTGTAAAAAGTCCCACTATTTAGTGTTAATAGCTGTGCGGTGTGCTCGCGACTTCGTCCGCGCGGATTTTTTTTTTTAATTTTTTTCTAATAAGAAAATTTATAAACTAAAAGTACCCAAAGTTACTTCTTATTACATCAGCTACCTGCCAATAAAAGTACCGTCAAAATCGGTCCAGCCATTTCAGAGATTAGGCGGAACAAACAGACAAAAATTGTAAAAAAACGTTATTTTGGTATATGTACCGTGTATACATCCATATGCATTTATTAAAAAGCGGTTATTTCAATATTACAAACATACACTCCAATTTTATTTATTTGTATGTATGTATGTATAGAGTATAGATAGATGTATAGATTATTTTTAATATGATATTATGTATCATTTAAATGGTAGGAAACGTAAATATCAATGCCACAATCGATGTATAATTACCTAATTATTCACGTAGATTGTATGCCTACACATGTATTTGTGAGTACATAATGTCGCTTTCTATCGTGTAAAATAAATATTTAATTATTACGTACACTTCAGTAAACAGAAACCAGTCAGTTATATTTTATTGTCAATATAAGATTACGAGTATTTTAAACAGCGTGGTTCGTTATTTAAACGGTGAAAAAATTCAAGTTTTTTGTTGACCGTTTTATGACGTAAGTATACTCATTACGAATGATATGAGAAATGTTTTGAAGATAATTTACTTTGTGAACACATGTCTATCGTGACTTACGACTGATTCTAAGACATAATTTGGCATACAGTCTGAGATTTTTACTCTGGACCTATTTCTAAACTCCGATCAAACGTAGACAGAATCTATCTAATATTTCAAATAAATGACTTACAATGCAACTACATTAATCAAAAGACAATAGAATAGAATTATATTTTTGTACCTATAGTATCAATATAACTACATACATAAGAATCTAAACACACAAAAGTGTACTCCCTCTGTTACAATCAATTTTCTTCAATGAAAAAAGATATACATAGCTGTGCTTATAACTTTACATTTCTATCACAATTATGTCATAAAATGATGATGGTCATAAAATGGCATCGTAAAATCCCATCAGGCCAGGCATCTAATAAGCCCTACACCGCGGATCGATAAAAACGGTAAACAGGAAACTAATCTTCATACAGTTTAGCGAGCAGTTAAACGATGATAATTCGATACCGATCGATGTTCCGCATATTATCGGCTAAATGTAACCAAATTGTATAATCGTTGAATTATTCCGACAGCCGAAAAGCATTATCGCTATGCTAACATCCTTTCATACGATAACCGTACATTATTAAATTATGTTTTCGGCGCCTATGTTATTATTATATTCTATACTCTTTCATTTCATATTCGTCCCACCGGTGAGCACCTACGCTCCTCCTCTACAAATCAAAGAGCCGACCCCTTTAGTACGCCACGGTGGCCTAGGGCGGGGTGGTGGTCTATACACCTGAGAAATTCTTCATAGGAAACATTTTGGTGTGCAGGTTTCCTTACAATATTTTTCTGCACACTAAAGTACCTGATAGTTCCATAATAAATCCATTAAGTGTCAAAATCAAATATTGCCATATACGAGTAAGTAGATCTATGGTTATGTGGTTGGACGGTTGACGAAAATGGTATAATTCATGGCAATATGCTGATGAGTTGGCGCCAGGCCCAAAAATGCAGCGACTTTAAAATGACGCCTACGTTTGTCAGAGTATGAGTTCGGATTTACGTGTTTGTGAATCATTATATGATAAGCAATTACTATAATTAGTGATGAAAAACAGGATGTTTGGTGAAATAATATGGTACTTCATTGACACAGACTAAGACTGAATAACTTACCTAAGACTGAATCTTAGACTTAAAATCAAGTCTATTTGTTGCACTAGAAAGGCCTTGTGCTTAATAATGGATAATTTAACTATAAAAAAAAACTTCAATAACAATTCTTTAGAAATTGCATAATTCTACATTTTTAAAAATGGCAAATATATTCAAAACATTAATTTCTAATTAAATCTAACCTTGATTAGTGCAAATGATTCAACCGGTGGATATTTAATTATTCCGACCTACGTTTTTATCGCTTATTATCGCCCATATATTCGATGTCGCCTTCATTATGACAGTTCTTTTGATAACTGAGTATCCTGCGTGACGAACATATTGGTAAAGCGCCAAAGCCGAAACACCTATTTTTGTGCTTACATTAATGATAATTCGAAGACCATGGATGACTTTTCATACGAAATTATGATCGGTTGTAAGCCTTAGGATATGTATTAAGAAAGAAAGCGAAGATGATAGCATTTGCGCTTCCGGATAAATGTAGTGATTTCACATGTTTTTATATGTGACGATCCCAGAAAAAATAAATAAATTAGGAAGCAGGTGATGATAACCTCAAAGGAATCGCGCAAGCCTAACACCATATATATGACTTTCGAAGTTATTTGTGTATTAATAATGAAATATCACGCACTTTAACGGCCAAGGAAAATGTTAGAAAGACTTTCGTGAACTAGATCAGTGTGTCTGACCTATGCCCAGCCGTAGTTCGTATATCGGGTTTTATTGAAGAAGAATTCTAATCTGAATAACTCATAAACAAATAAACAAAATAATAAAACAATGAAGGATGTGATTTACTTCAACACTGACACATCAATTAGTAATTCTTATAAAATTAGTTGGTTGTTTATGCGTTCAGATAAGGGCTCTAACAGAACGGTCTAATTAATATCCTGTATAATACAACCATTATAACTTGTCACATTGTATTGGGTAAAACCTCGGAAACCCCCTCAAATCAAAACATCACTTTACATAGCGTATACATACTACTTTGTAAAAGTTACATAGATTGAGTTATTTACGATGTAGTAATAATTACTCCCGACAAAGCTGCATTGCTTCACGTTTACATAATACATTTGTAAATGGAATATTATTATCAAACGTTAGGTAATGCTCGGCGAACTAACATTTTTACTAAGCGTACATATCTAGTAGACATATTTTCTTTTTAATAGACTGTTCTACATACAAACATAGATACGCCGTTTCATAACACCATTACAATTCAGAAGTGACTATCATGACATAATTCTAAATATGAATGTTCAAATCAAATGTAGTTATCGTACCAACAATGGCCTAACTTATAAACATAGGTAAAATCTTTTTCAACTTAAACATCACTTGCCTCACAAAAGTATTCGAAAAATCGAAGTTGAGAAATATCTTACCGCTTATATCGCCGTTAATCTTAAGTCATAGTTACGTTCACTAAATACTGGGTAGATGATATCATTATTCTTGCCACTACTTTGATCAGAGATACTTAAGCAAATTTATCCTTAAAAAATACAGCCTAATATATCAAAGTTGTATGAATGATTGATCATGCTAATTTGAGTAGATCTGAAATAGTCACGGCTTTGAGACTGGGTTTTGGACATATACAGCTAAACAGATTCGCTGAATTAATGGGAAGAAAACAATCACGTACTGTTGTAGGTACTGTGTACAACATTGTGGAAGATGTTCATAATGAAGATGTGGTGGAATGGAGACGCAAACTTCTTTCTTACATTAAAAGGAATGTCCGAGTGTAATAGTATTCTCACTGTTCCGGTATCAAAAGAAACCAGAATGTTATATTAGCTAAACATGATTTAGATAGACTGTAAGTTTATTTGAAAACCTATTAGGGCGATATAGTCATTTTGTGACCGAACCCTTTATTTTAAAAAGAAACATATTTCTATTATGTGTTGCGTGTGAACTAGCAAATTCAAAAACGTGAATAATCTTGTAGAGATAATCTTTACTTACTATCACGTACCAGATAAGACATTCATGTTTTTTTTTAAAGAATGGACTCCAATCGCGTTAATTAACATCTCAATTAAACTATATATTTTTATTTTATTAAACTATCCAATAAAACATCGCAGCACTTCCATATTCGAAATATGAACACAAATTATAATCATTACAAACTGTATCACATTGCTTTATACATATATCTTTGTTTGGAACAGCTCCGATCGGTGTGTGTACGCAAAATTTAAAAGTAGACTGATCGTGTCATATGCTATAGCATATCCCCGGATCCATGAAGTAAAAGCGTGACAATATTAGTCATTGGTTTTATGTAAACATGCACTGAATATGTACTCCGAGACGTAAACAAGCCGACGAATGCTGAATCACAACATAACGTGCAAAGGTTATGAAGCGAACTTGCGCCGAGTGTACAACAAAATATAACGTTTTGTTTTACTCATCAATGAGTCAATGTTTTCAAACAATCTTTCATACAGAATTGTATCAACTTTAAAAATAGCAAACGTGGTCCATTTGGCGGTCTATTTGTTTGCAAACTGTTGCAAGAAATTATTGCCTAACAAAAGGTCGGGTTTTATATTACGGTGCCTTCATACACGATGACATTGAATACCAACCTTAGGCAACAACGGAAACGACATTTACATATTTTCATAACAAAAAAATCGCAGTTATGTTTCATCATCAGCCCATGTACGTCCCACTGCTGGGCACGGGCCACCTCTACAACTAAGAGGGTTTAAGACCGAATCCACCACGCTGGCCAAGTGCGGGTTGGGGGAGTACACATACATATATAAGAAATTTCTAAGAACTTTTAAGTGTGCAAGTTTTTTTCATGATGATTTCCTTCACCTTTAAAGTAAGTGATTATTTTTTAGGAATACACACTTCAAACTTCGAAAAGTCAGCAAGCAGTGTGTGACTGTTTGAACCTGCGACCGCTGAGATTCTCTACCGCGCGCCTAAACCTCGAGGCCATCACTACTCTTTTTTTAGTTATTTTATCTGCTAAATACAGATTCATGATACAAACACCCATGAAATTAGTCGACATTTCCTAACGCATTGACAAGTATTTCTTAATGGAATCTGACGGCAGAAAAGGCAAACACTGAGGAATAAAAACAATTAAGATACTGCTGAACAGAGCTGCTTTTTCAGAGACAAGGGGGACAATTTTAGCCATAGTATAAAAATACTATATATATTTATATAAAATAGTTGCTAATTCTTCAGTATCCATTTATATGTTCCATTCCAATAAACACAAAACCTTAAATCTAGAAACACGTGTTAAGGTTTACTAATCACCTCACGCCATCGTAAAGGCCCACGGACATGTGACAATCGTTGTTAATTAATTAGCTAGTCTCGTGCAAGCCCGAAACTCAGTACACGATCTTCGGCGATGAGTCGGCTTTCGTCCTTCGGTCACGTGCTTCCACCAACAAGGTTTAAGTGCACGTGAACTTATCAGCTTACATTCGCATGACAATTGAAACCACATTTACGTTGAGATTTGCTTACTTATCGTAATATAATACGTATATAAGCCTTGATTAGTTTACTCGACATAGCGTTTAATTGGCATTTTCTACAGCTATTAATGATTAGCAACGACACGCAGTAAACACAGATAATTTTTTCTGACGTGTGTACGTCGACTGTCGACAAGATGTATAAAAAACTGACATAAATGAATGTTTAATGTATAACATACGTGACGCGGTTGTCATGATCGGAATATTAAGCTTACATCAATACGTCGCAAGTTCAAAGAGCGGTATCAGTATTTGTGCGTCACGCTAATATTTGTTGTGAGACATACGAAGTGTTTGCTTCATAGTTTCTTAACCACTGTATATAGATACTTACTGTGGAATTCATATTTAATTGTTTTACAATGTAATTAAATTATATTAATAGATTCCGTGACGCAAAACTAAAGGAATTATTATAGACCACCGCACCAGGCTTACAAGACAAGGCTTACATCTCAGAAGCATGTCTGCGATTGTTTATTTAATTGTATAAGTATTCGTATCGTTATCTGCCTTCAAAAGTAGTCTCAGAGCACACTTCTCTAAATATTTTTGATTTTTCTTATCTGAAGTATATTTGTGTATTTGGCTTATTCACAGTTTTACTTAATTTTTGTTTTGTTTTTAATATTGCTGTTTGTATTCAAATTTTTTTTCTTATTTATGTAACCACGGAGACCACCTTTTTTTTTATTTATTCACTTTTTTTTCTGGGTTGTCTGGAAGAGATCGCTAATAGCGATAAGACCGCCCTTTGTAGCACAATAGTTTATAGCTTAGCATTGTTTTATATTTTGTTTTTTGTTTGTGGTGTTCAATAAAGCATTTTAAATAAAAATAAAATAAATAAATAAATTTATAGTAGGTAGTAAAAAATGGTTTTACTAATGATGCTTACTTTAACACGCATACCGTTTAAATATTTCTTTTTTTTTCTATATTTTACATTCTGAACGCACTCATAAATATTTGACAACTAATAAATATATCAATCCCTTTTTATTGCTGTCACTATTCTACATTTTTAAAATCTAAATCATATAAACTTTTTTTGAATAATTTCATGGTTACGGTTTTTCGTGACGGTATGCGCGCGCATCGTAAAAATTTACTCTCATCATTTTTCCCTAACGCGCCAAAAGAAGTATAACTTCAATAAATAACTAATAATTAAACAATCGACCTACAATCACACAGTATAGATTACCTTTTTTTTCTGCATCGACTATCACATTTCATTATTCAGTGTTAAATGTCAACATATTTCTATCATTCAAAGAAGGACACAATTCGAAATGATAAATTCGGTATCACATATCCACGACTGGTGAACGTATAAAAGCGAGGACTGGTTGCAAAAAAATGCATGCCCATAAATTACAATCCAAATTATCAGACACCAACCCGTAGTGCTTGCTTGACGAATATTTTATCATATACTATGAAAGTGTTTGAACACTATAAAGTTTAAAAAACTAGAATGGACGAGGCGCGGGTCCCTGTATACTGGACGTGTTGAATAATTAAATCCGTTTATTAATCGTGGACATTGAAGCCTGCAGCCAACCGCATTCCAAGACGCCATGTTTCGCAGCCTAATAAAGGGTCAACATAATTAGCTTTGTAATTGACAGAATGCATTTACTCATACAGACGTTCGGCGTGTTTAATTAAAGGAAGGCGCCAAATTAATCAGTGCTAATGGAATGCGAGTACTAACGGACAACTGAAACAATGTGCTTAATTATGTACGGTTCAGATAACCCTCGGCCTCTACAAGCCGCCTGAAGGAACATCTAGGTGCTATAAGTACTACACATTTGCCACGAAAAATATAGAAGCACTAAAATTAAAGACGAACTGACAATTGTTAATGACGAAGAAGTGAATGATGTATTATAATAAAATCATAGCATTTTAAGTTGACAAGTGTTCCCGAGTGCCATAGTTGAAATATGTCCACCTAGGTATTAATAATAGTGTTCTTTATGTTTTAACTTAATAATATGCCATTTAAACATAAGCAAATAAATAAACAACGTCTCACAATAAACACAAATAAATCCTTTTCCGCTACGTCCTGGGTAAAAATACGTGTCTTTCTATAGCTGTTTTTCTATAGTAACAATTGATTAACACTAATTGATTAATTTTTAATAAGTAATTGTTGTATATATGTATGTAAGAATACGAGTAGTATCACAATACAACTACCCCGTTTCATATCTGCATCCCCCAAAGGTAGATTGGCAGAGAATGCCTATGGCATTAAGTCCGCCTTTAAACTGTTAAGTACAAAAGCTTTAAGCAAATAAATGCTTCGAATTTTAAAAAAACACACGCTTCTAGATATCCAACACCTTAAAAGGGTGAAAACCCCACTACGCTGACTCATAATGTCGTGCCACGTAACAATATAGTTTGATGTAATCAATATCAGATATTGCACACTGATATAGATGTTATTATACAATATCATAACATCCATATAATATAACATTTAGCCATTGGTTAAGTGCTTGTTTACAGAAACTACGAAAAATAGCACACCTTTAATTCCACCACCTATAAATAATGAAATAACTATCGTTCTAATACGTTTGAAAATATAAATCTAGCTTCCGCGCGCTGAGAAAATACTTCCAGCATGTTATTTGCAAAGCTACCAGAGCTGTACAACAACCTAAAGCCTTTACATTCCGCTACCTCTGTTTAGGGTTTTCTTAACATCAACGACCAGCTTGTTGTAATTTGCTATAGACATTTACACAGATTACTTTTCTATGCATATGAGATTAAAAATATGAAATTACAATAATGCAATACAAATGTAGCTATAAACAAGCGCCAAAAATATAACAAGAGTTACATAAATACTTCTTATATAATAATTGCTTTTGACGAGTACGACATACAACAAGAGGTAAACTTTTATTTTGTAGCATTCTTGCATATCAAAAAAACCATACATGACTTTAAGAGCACTATATGATAATTAATATCGCATGATTTGTGTATGGTGGTAGACAGGCGTTCAGACCCGTCATATTATTATGATCGTGGATACCAAAATTAGGAACAATCGTTTACAAAAGAAGTGTTTTTTAACATGACTATGCATCACGAGGTTATCTGTGGTTGAATTTTCATTTTCGCCTTGTAATCGTCTCGCTTTAAAACTAATGCGTCTATTTACTCAACAATTAGTTTCGTTAAGTTATTCGAAACTGACTAGATTAGATTTAAGATGGCGCATAAATTAACAGGTAATGCACGTTAATTGCGTCGTATCAAATGCATTACAAAGGACGAAATACAGGTTATTTTTTTTTTAGGTAAATATGAATAAAAATAACATGAATGTACGATGATTTGTTTGTATTAACGCTCATCATCAGCCCATATACGTCCCACTGCTGGACACGAGCCTCCTCTACAACTGAGAGGGTGTAAGACTTATTACACCACGCTGGCCTAGTGCGAGTAGTCGGACTACAGACCTAAAAAAATCCGAAGAACTTTAAGGTATTTACACTATGTTACTGCAAATTTCCCAACTTTCACATAAACGAATAACAAGTCTATTTACTCTTGGCTACAACAAATTATAAAAAATAACAGCTTGATAGTCCCCTATCACGTCCCCATTGCTACGCTAAGTAAGACGTCAGTATGTAAACAATCATCATACGCTTTCACACCTTTCTACGTACGCTCAAATTGGTACTAGGCTAAAATTGGCGTCGTAATAATATTGCAAATCAGAAAGTGTGGAGATGGGTGTTCAAGATTCATTCGCATGGAAACTGTGAAACTTAAACAAAAACAGCACATGTTTTTGAAATTAATTAACACGGTAAATATTGCAATAATAAGTGTTCTATAATTGCAATATCCAACACCAAAAACAGGTAGAACATTAAAGTCTTTTGATAGTAATTTTTTTTATTTATAAATATTGAAATATTAGGTACATATCGAGCCCTTACCGCCGTTTTAGCGTAACCGACAAAAACCAAATTTTACAGGAGAAGGTTTTTTTTTAATATTTTTAAACAGAAATGTGCCAGTAAATTAAAATTTTACATACATTAATAATTTTTAGATATTTACATATATAAATGAAAAATCAACAAAAATAATTAATATTTAAGCTATTTATGCCGCTTACATTATTTTTGCTGTCATAAACCAAGGTTATTTTGGCGTTTACGATAACAATATCTGTTAACATTACTATGTTTAAGAAACTCTATTTGATAAATAAATAGACATTTTAAATAGGTTTTAAATGAAAAAGCCATATTATAATTGCAAAATATATTTATTTATATTAAACATTTGGATGTGAGGTGATTTGAATTGATTTGAGGGTGAAAACCGGCAGTGATCACCGAATGGTTAGAGGCTCATTGAATATCAATGTCCAATTAGAAAGGCGTCGCCTGATGAAGTCTTTGCTTCGACCTACTCGCGCCTGTATCCAAAACCCCGAGAGCTTTCAACTTGAGCTGTCAAATCGCTTTGATTGTTTAAAAAAAACGTTGCAGTGGACGAGCTAAACAGCGGTTTGGTAGAAGCTGTCCATACGGTGGGATCTAAGTAGATATTTTAGATCTCGCCGTAGAGATAGACCACAAAAACTCTCGGTCCACACTCTTGACCTCATGGCCGAACGTCGATCTATGGCACTGCAGTCTTCCGATGACGCTGAAGCATATCGTCGGCTTAATAGACGGATTTGGAAGTCCTTGCGACACCATGTCCGTGCACGCAATACTGTGAGCATCAAAGACACTATTGAGGGGCACGGAGGCTCCAAAGTGTTTGCAAGAGACTTATCTATTGTGCAAAGACAGTTGTCTAGGCTGAAGACGGACGACGGCCGCATAGTGTCGACGAGTGTGTGTTAATACCTCTAGTATTAAGGGAGATCGAGAGGTTCTATGAACAGCTTTACACCTCGGTTCCCAAACTGACTGTTAGCTCGGCTGAAGAGCCGAGAGTCGAGTTGATCCAACACTTTAGCGATGATATCCCGTACATCAGCCTGTGTGAGATTGAGATGGCCCTGAGGCAACTTAAAAACAACAAGGCGCCGGGTGAGGACGGAATCACTTCAGAGCTTCTGAAAGCGGGCGGAACGCCGATACTTGAAGTTCTTCAAAGGCTCTTCAATTCCGTTCTCCTCCAGGGCTCAACGGCAGAGGCGTGGAGCAGGGGTGTGGTCGTACTGTTCTTCAAAAACGGCGATAACACTTTGCTGAAGAACTATAGGCCCATCTTGCTCCTGAGCCATGTTTATAAGTTGTTTCCGAGGGTCATCACAAATCGTCTTGAACGAAAGTTTGATGACTTCCAGCCTCTCCAACAAGCCGGTTTCCGAAATGGCTTTAGCACTATAGACCACATCCATACGCTTCGGCAAGTTATACAAAAAAACGAGAAATATAACTTGCCGCTTTGTTTAGCGTTTGTGGACTATGAGAAAGCCTTTGATTCGATCGAAACCTGGGATGTGCTAGAGTCTCTCCAGCGGTGCCACTATCGGTAAATCGAGGTGTTGAAATGTATATACAGCAACGCCACCATGTCATACATAAAATGAAGTTTTTTTCTCTTTAGTACCTGACAGAAGGATTTCCTTCTCTCACACCCTTCCTCTCTTCTAAAAAGGATTTTTTGTCTTTTATCACACCCTAATCCCCAAAATAGGATCGTTTGCGCTACAAAAAATCTATCGCAAGGCACGTAAGAAGAAAACGCTTGTGTCGCTTACGATAAAGTTTTAAGAAAATATGTGTTCACGATAATTTTGGTACTTGCTATAACTTTATAACGATTTTCTTTTTTGGGAAAATTTCGACAGGGGTGGGTCCGTTACGGCTTAAAGTAGTAGTTTCGATAAAAAACGCATTTTCGAAAAAGTGTCGCTTACGATAATTTGGCGGGAAGGGGTCGATATGTAATATCAATATCTAGATGTAACTCAAAGAGTTATGAAAGTAATACAACGCGTGATTGTAAGTCATTTTCAAGATCAAATTTCGAACACCTGTTGATTCTATGGAAACCTTCCTTTATGACGGGGTGTTATTCAATTTATTTTTAAACATATAAATGTTTCAATACAACATATTATATGCAACACGTGCAATCGAAGCTGCGAAAACCAGCCAGCTACCAATCACCTTGGCCGGTACAACGCACACAAACCAGCGAGGCCACATCCATTCCATTCTAAAAACAATTGTTATCAACTGATTGATTACTGGCAAAATTTACATTTAATTGATCGAAAAGAGTTATTTAATCATTTCACGCAACCTTAGCAAACCACTTTAAAAGTCGAATAAAAAAAGCAATGTATTTTAACATTACAAATTGATATAACAGAAACTTTAAACAAGACTTAATTTTGCCTTTGAATAGCATTTACTAAAAATAAATCTATATCCGAATTATTTAAATACGAAAGAAAAGCATCAAGGAAATCATCAGCCGGAACAGCAAACCGTCAACAATTTTGACAACAAAAAACGTAGGTACTTGCATTTATAAATGAAGATCGTCAATTTGTCAACCTTGTGTTCATTGTATTTACAATTTGCAACATTTGTCGCGTGGTCGAAAATAAATCGTCAATGACTCCTGGCAATGCATGGTACAAAAATAAATGCAGTATACCTGTACAATAAGACTTTGACCTTTACATCTCAAAGACATTAGACTCGGAGATTCATCAGCTGCATAATGATATGTAAATACTTAAATAGTAACAAAAATCTTCCAAAGTGTTAGAGACTAAACGACCTCAATATTGTTTTGTTAATTACATTTCAACCAAACACGAATACCACTGACGTTAATTCGTATCGTTCGCAACGGTCGACTTGTCGTAAATTACCTTTACAACATATTAAGTGAGTACACTAGCAAAATTCAATAGGATTTATTTATTTTGTTCGAGATGTTCCTTTCATGTAAACTAGATGGCAACTAACGACATTTAAGATGCAATAATATATACAATGATGTTGAAATATCCAAGACTAAAACTTGAATGCAAAATTGTAGCAAAATTTGTTTATATTATCGCACAACTTTAATAGCAGGCAGGTGCATGGCAGGTCTAGAACAAAAGTACCTGAATTATATTTACGTTGGTTTTCTCATGACAGTCAGTAACCCTAAGACCACACTATCATAACATCGTGATTCAATAACGCCTGCGGTCACATTGGAAAAACTGCCTAAGTGAAGTGGTCAGGAAATCGCGTCGGCCGTTTCCGTCCGCGTCGAGACTCAGTCCACTTTTACTTTCGCCCCCGATCATTCACCTGGCCTAGGCAGAGCGGGCGGTCGAACACTCGCCCTACATATCGCAAGTTTGCCTGACCCTTAAACACCGGACGACGCGCCGGAATGCGGCGAGAGCTCGCCGAGTGAAATTGGGATAATTTGCGAACTAGACGCTGTAATAACAAACCGACTTTTGTAGTTTGCTAAAGTTAGTTTACGAAGTTTGTTTTGTAGGCAAATTGGATAAAAGTACTCACTGTCCCAAAAATTTACAGAACTTCGTTGCCTTTAAGCCGACTATTAAAATAAATATGGGTCGCGAATAGATAAAGAAGAAATAATAATCTACGATCTAGAGCTTTTGAGTTATACCTACTGCATATTTTTTTTTATAAATCAGGCCAATTATATGGTTTGACCAGACACCACTGTCACTTCCCTTTTGTACACAATTATACAAGCCTGCTCTCTTTTTCAATGTTTTACTTAATCAATCGTTTTTAATGAACCCATTATTCAGTTTCAGTTGTATCTTCAGTTACTTGTGGTTAAATTTTTTTTTTACCTTAAACAATTTTTGACATTACTACTATTGGACAAAATAATAATTATCTCTGAGATAGCTATGAAGAAGGAGATGTTCACGAAAATGATCGACTTGCGAGAAGCAAATTTCTGATTCTTTTAAAAACCAAAACATAGTACCTGTATTCATTCCATTCTGCAACTATATAAAACATTAAGACTTCTTACCTTACACATATTGCTGGCATTTTAAAATAATATTAGACCAGGTGCACAATACACAATTATTAGAGCAAAACATAGTTTATGTATGGATATAAATAGTGGCATAACTTACTGGTATGTTGAAAAAAACACTAAATGCCTTAGCTATGAAGTAATGACTGTACTGAATGAATAGAAGTGTTATTATTGTAACTCCCAAGTTGAGTAATATAATGTATATTTTTTACAAAACTAACTTCACTACAACGGTAATATCATTATGAAATATAACTATAGGCATAATATTATTACATGTGCAATAATATTAGACATTCCTGTTAAAAGTTTTATAATTAAGATGCAGAATGTTGTAAATTCTTTCATTGAAGTCTTGAACATTAATATTTGTGACATTATATTACCAGGTCAATGGAATGTCTTAAAAAGCAATAAACATCTTCAGAATTGACTTAATGATCCATATTGATTAATTTTGTTATTTTACTCATCTCTTTTAAATCTGATCATATGGGAGAAATATTTTCTTATAAAATATTTTTATTTAGTAAATATTAATATTTATTGACATAATATGATTAAAAAGAAAAACTTTTAGAATATTTCTATGCAGTTTTACTATTACATATAAATCATAATAATTACATAAGCAAACAAGCATGTTACACAGTATAAGTCACAATATTTAACTGTGCTATCCTTATGTATAATAATTCCTGATAAACTTATTTTCCTTCATACGTGTGAGTCTTATTGGAGACACAATAATTATCAGCTCAATTTTTATCACCTATCTGATATTTCTTATATCAGTTATGTGGCCTCATAAAAAGCAAAATTGTTATCATAATCATAAATTTATTCTTAATTATCAGTCTTTGATATGTCAAGGATATCCAAGCATATACATACTGCATGATAGACTATATCTGCATATGCTATAGATAATGCAATACTTAAATTAATAATAATCATAAAATATTAAATAATTTATAAATATATGTATAAAATTATGTAATAAATTAACCATAAAGGTTTTATGAATATTAGATAACATTTAAGAAGCATTAACAAAGACCACATTTAGTTATGTAAAAAAAATTAAATGTCACTTTCACTTTAACCTTATAAATAATAATTGTATACAGAATATAATATAATACAGACATTGAATATATATACAGCTAGGCAAGTTAAAGGTAAATTTATAACCACTTAATTATCTCAACTCTCAATAAATCAAATCAAGAGAGTAGTTGCAAGAAATATTAGAACTATAGATTTATTTAAATCAAAGTTTGGTAATACATTAAACTATAAGTTCTAACTATAGCTGGTGTGGTTAAGAGCTATATCTGATTATATTAAGTAAATATTTGCCATAAATAATTTAAGATTAGATTTTAAAAATCAATTGAATAGAACATGTAAGTAATATTTATATTTGCTAGGTTTATGTAAGCAAACCTTATTTTATTTCAACTGTGTGATCAATGCTTTGACTAACAATACTGAAATAAGTATTTTTGTATTGGAGAATTTAATGCTAAATGTGTCTATAACATTAATCTATTGTGACCAAAATTTTAGGATTTTTTGCTATAAATGAATAACCAACAAAAGTAATTTAAAACATTAGTATGGAAATATATTCAACTAGTTTAGCAACACATGAAAAAGGCTGTTATTACCAGATAATAAAATTCTCTATAGGAACAAAATACTCAAACTGGATATGTAAATACAAGAAGTCAAACTGCCTCAAACTAGTTTTCTAGACTATGTTTATGGTTGGAACAATGTAGTGCTCTGTGATTTGCTCTGTATTTATTAAAGTGTTTAATCAATGAAAGTTGCAAAATGAAAGAGGTTTCACTGTTTACATACAAACACATAATTCTTTGAATGTCACCTCTAACAAAACTTCACAACAAAAATAACAACTTCTTGACAAAAACATTCTGTTTGTTGTTATTTTACTATCACATTCTACTAATCAATGTTTACGGTAGCATAAGATAAACGTTCCTATCACAGACTTGTTTAAATTCAAAATTAGAAAGTTTCCACAACATATAAACATTATGAACACATAAACAGTCCCATCCTGTCAACAAAGTATGAAATCAATTGAAAAGTTTCGACGCGGTTGTCGGTGAATGGAACTTTTACCTCGATCAAAACAATGTCCAGTGAACGGCCGAACTCACCTGAAATCCAAGCTGAGGTTTCTCTGGTGCGAAGAGGTCTTCGTATTCCGGGAGTCTGACCGACTTCCGTGCACCGGCACATCCTCCAACATGCTCACACACTGCTTGCCGCGTCACAACACAATATACCCATATCACAACAGCCCAGCGTAAATTCACAAAATAAGCAACAACATGGCGACTGTACACTAATAATAATATTTATTACAAATACAACTCGCGGTTACTCTAGGTTTTGTGAATATATAATAGCGTTACTCGAAAACAAAACTATCTACTCACAGCCCTCGATTTGATATCTCCGTCAATTCATATACAACATATAGATAAAAGATATCGAACGTCCTATATGCATGTCCTACAAACTTTCAGTACATAATAACGAATTTAGTTTGTGTAAACGAAACGAACAAAATACACTAAAATGATTTACAAACAAAAATCAATTTGTATGCGTAACAAAAGAAACAAATCCTTCAAAACCAAAGAAATCGATGACTCTCCGTGCGAGAGGACATCACAATTTTTTTACAAATTTTACATGACAGATTTACACAGTGTTGCCAGTTTAAGTCACTTATAGTGTTATAGATAAAAAAGATCTAGATTATTAGTTATTACTATTTGAAGGTACAAGTAGCTAATACCTACTAGGTACATGTTATTTTGGAAAAAAAATATTATAAAACAAATACCTAAAAGGTTTAAGATGAGAGATATAGTTTATACACTTGACACTATTGCAAATGTTCTACGCTACAATCTATAATTTTATTTTACACAATTATTCTAACTAGGCAATAACTATTGCTGAATCTTAAATGTTATGACTAAAACACGTATTAAAAATATTTATAGTATGATTTACACGAATGCAAATTCTATCCTATTTTCAATTTTTAAATTTCGGGAAATATTCATGATGGCGCGTTTGAATCTGGGTTTCACATGGGTACCTATGACTAGGTAATATGAGTTAATAGACACTAACTATGAAGGATACCATGAAAAGTCTTGCATTCCTACAAAAAATAATATTTGAAGTTATTATTTATTAGAATCATTTGTGAACTGGGAGCAATAAAATTACTAGTGTGCAGGAAGAAATATTTAATTGCAATATAAAAGTTTATTAACATGTGTACCTAATTTGATTAAGTTCTTAGTTAAGCTAATTAAAAAATTGTGTTAAAAATAAGTTTCAAGTAAGATTTTTTATAATTTGTTGAGTTTAAATAAAAAAATGGTAGTGCTTGATCATCAACTACCATCTAAAAAAATCTAAATAAATAAATAGAAGCGAATTTCCGATACATATTTCTTAAAGTTTCTAATGAAACATATAAACAATATATAGTATAGTATTATATAGTAAATTAAGGTTTTGGTGAAGGCTCTTGAGATTGCCGTGATGATGGCTGCCTTTTATGTACATTTGGTTTCCTCAGCCTGTGGTAATTAGGCATAACTTTACTTAAAAAGTCTAATTGAAGAAGTTGTGAAGGCTGCTTTTCCAAAGCTTCTCTGATGTGATGTTCTGAACCCCAGATGACAGTGTTGTCAGCTAGAGTCTGTGGTGCAGTCAAACTGCATGCTGCTCCTGAGGACATTAAAAACATTTACACTCTTTGTTTTTTATTTTTAAATTAAACTAAAAAAAAATTATTTTTAAATTAAATTAAAAAATTAAATTTTAAAGTATGATTATGCAACAAAGAACTTCCAAAAACTATATGAGACTAAAGTAAACTTTGTAACTCATTCAACAAGTAAAATTATTTCTTTAATATGTGCTATTTTCCTATAATAGCACTTTACTGAACATCAGATTGACAACTGTCTTTACATATAACATTGCTATTTCAGTTGAGCAAATAATGACCAGAAAATAAATAAATAATAAGGTAAAATTATTACCAATAACACAACCACTGCCAACTTTAACATCCATTCCCACAAATGACCTGCATTCAAACACATTACTTTCTCCAATGTGGCCAAATGGAGATTCCAGTCTGCATCCTACTTCAAACACATTGTGTGCTCCAATAAACAATGGTTTTGGTGGATTTTCTTGTTTATCACATTTCCTGGAAAACAATATAAAAAGAAACATTAATAACATGGCCCAGAACATCTCAGAACTTGCAGCATACCAAGACATTATTGCACATTTAAAAAAAATGTTTTAGACAGTTATTTTAATAAATAAATACACCCAACAGTCACATACATAGTTCTGACCCCACACTAGGATACAGTCCTGTGTCGTGGGTATCAGAAACTATGAGAGACTTTTTCGGTCTCACAAACACCCAGACCCGAAACAAATATTTGTGGATCACACAAACATTTGTCTCGGTGCGGGGATCGAACCCGCGGCCTCTCGTTTCGCAAGCTGGTGTCTAGCTAACTGCGCCACGGGGCTGTCAACTTTTTTACTTGTACTTATAGGTAAACATACAAAATGCAATGGAATATTGCCATCTATACTGCCATCCTAGTTATTCAACTACAAATTTTACAATCATTAAATTATTGATAAAATATGCTTAAATGGTAATATACATCATTGGATAAAGAGAACATTTTCTGTTTAAGTAAAGTGGAACAACTTACTTACTTTAAACATTTTGCAGAATATCTAGACAGACAATAAAAAAAACACTGCAGCGTAACAACTACAATAAATAATATTCATAAACATTCCTCATATTTTTCGTTAATATGACAACGTAAAAAAAGTATTGATCTTGTTTCAAAGCACATACTTACTTATGAATAATAGTGGAATATTCTTCAATAATACAATATTCTGCTATAATAATGGGGCCACCTTCGGCTATGATGGTGACTCGCGGATGAATCACGGTGCCTCCACCAATCGTGATATCACCTTCCAGGGTGCAGTCTTCGCATACTGTTGCACCGGGAAGGATTTTAATGCTGAAATAATTATGAATTCATTCCTTACTGTTATAAAGACTTATGCGTATATATTTAACGTTTTATTTATTTACATACTTGTGCGACATGGCTCAATTGTTGTATTCTTTCAATCTATATTTTTTTTTATATATTTATGGAATGCAAAGTAATTTAAATAATATTTATTCAGTAAAACTAAAATCATAAAATGCAGTTTGAGTCACAAACGTCATTAATATTATTTGACATCTGGCTTTTTTAGCTTTTTGGCTTTGATAGTAGTATAACGATTAAAACTCCATCAAAATCAATTGATTTTAAACAATTATCAATTTACGTTCATAATGGATTGTAAGATTATTAGTAAATAAAGGACGTACTTACTATTATTTTTCATGCTCTAATTACTAATAAAGTTGCTAACAAAAATAATATAACATGCTTAACATAACAACTTGGTAACACTCATGGGCATTGTAAATGTCAATTTCAATTTTAAAATTTAAAATATAATGGCCTATTTGGTCAGTTTAACGCGGGAGTCTGGAAAAGTTATTTGTTTATTTCCAAATGTACTTTTCCTAGTTCCTGCAGAATCAGATGTTTCTGATGATAGTAATAATATAGTTTATTAATTACGTTAAACATTTTCCATATTAGAAGTAAATCATGGAACCACAATTTTATTTTCCCTTCAAACCGTATCCCATACAAGAAAAGTTTATGAAAGAATTATATTCCACAATTGAGAATCGAAAACTCGGTATATTTGAAAGCCCCACTGGAACTGTAAGTGGTTTAAAACTTTCAATAAAGAAATTCTCAGTAGCAGCATGTGCATGGACTCAAAATCGCTTTAAGAAATCTAATAGAGAACTTTTGAGAGAATAGAAGAAAATGTTTAATAGTCTATGACGATTATCAGTTTTATAGTGTAGTTTTATAGTGGGTAAATATTTTTTTCATTCCAAATAGGGAAAGTCATTAAGTATATGTTGTGGAGCTCTACAGTGGCTAAAGGACAGTAATCAACAGGTATTGCAAGAATTGGAAAAGTCTATTAAACAGCTTAAAGAAGAAATAAATAACAGTGCAAGTAAGATTAAATCTTATTAAATTTAAGCTTTTTAGTATTTCCTCTGAAATAAAACATATTTTATTATATATATTGTGGTATTCGTTCATAGTATTACTCTTTTTCAAGTTTTAATATTTAATGAAAACATTTACTGAAGCATGTTTCTGCATAGGGAAAATAAATCAATATACACATAATAATAAGATGTGGTTTTCAACATTACCATTTGTAATTGTTTCCACAATTTTTTATTTAACATGGTTTGATGCTTTCATGCATTCTCTACAGACTTAACCGTTGTTGCTGATCAAACTTTTAAAACATAATCCAAATAGGTGTCATCCAAAGAGTATAGTAATATATTTGAAGCATAACTCGTTATATAAAAATCTCAATTTTATTAGTTTCTTATCTTTTCATTGAACAAAATTATGTTACTAGCAAGGTAATGCCTCATTTTATTGCAGGTGCTGATGACTGGCTACAAGAAGAATATGAGAAAATAAAGAAAAACCAAACGCTCGTCTTATTGCAAAGCAAACTTGATAGAATTAAAAAAAGGAATGATATGCTCAAAGATATGAAAGCTAGGGTGGCAAGACTGAAGAGTAATGTGAATGACAAACCCTTAGACAAATATTTTCATAAAGTTGAAAAGAAAGAAGTGGAAAATGAAGATGTTCTAGAAGATACTGAAAAAGAAGAAGATAGAGATCTTCTTTTGGATGATTATGATGATAAAGACAGATGTTCTGATGATGAAGAATTAAAGGAGGATAATGTTGATGATACCACCAAGGTATGACTTGTTTAAAATTTACTAAAAAAAGATAACAGTTATTAAATTAATCTAGTATAAATAAAATCGCCTCTTAAAATGTTGACTTGTACGAATTAATTTTTTATTGCAATTTCTAGATATACATAAGCAGCAGGACACATAGTCAGCTCTCACAGTTTATTGGTGAGATTAAAAGGACAGTGTTCAAAGAAGATACAAGAGTAGTAACACTAGCTTCCAGACAACATTACTGCATTAATTCTGAAGTGAATAAATTGAAAAATGTAAATCTAATAAATGAAAGGTAAAAATATAAAAAAAAAAAATAAGTCATGAACTGAATTGCAAATAAACATTACAGTATTTTTATGATTTGAATATCTTAGCTTTGTGAGAGACCTTTAATTCAATGAGGTAGAAATATTATTGAATATAATCTCAAGATTCCATAAGAACAAAAATATTGTATTTTATTTGCAACATTTTTTTATAATTTGTTGATGCTTAATAAATATATTTGATGATGAACTTATTTAGTAAGTCTGATCTCATAAATAATGGATTTAATAACTTTTTCAGATGTTTAGATATGCAGAAATCTAAAACAAAGTCTACATCAATAGGAGAAGAGGGGAAGGTGCTGAAAAAAACTAAAACCAAGTCTTGTACCGCATGTCCTTATTACAACCAGAGCAATATAAACAAATTGAAGGAGAGAATATTAGTGGATATCCTAGATATGGAGGATTTGGTAAAATGTGGGAAGACATTGAAGGCTTGCCCATATTATTCTTCAAGAATGGCTTTAGATGAAGCAGAGGTATTTTATTGCATTTATAAAGAAAAATTATAGTTATTGTGGTCTCAAAATATGATTATATGTATATCCAGGCATATTCATACTATTTATACCATCAAATAATTGGTCCATGTTTCATTGTTAATGATTCCATGAAGTTTTTTTATTTGGTATCCATGACTCAATATATGTATCATTCCTATTAGGCATATGTATGTATGTAACTGTTACATATTTATTTACAGGTAATACTGATAAGCCATGCTGGAATAGTCAGCTCCGGAGCTAGATCAGGAGTATCACTTAAACTAAAAGACAATATTCTAATACTAGATGAGGCTCATGGTCTGACAGCTGCTTTGGAAAATGCACACTCGGCCCCGGTGACTGGCAAACAGTTGTCATCAGTGAAAACATTTCTACAATTCTACATAAATAAGTACAGAGCAAAATTGAGCAGTAAAAATCTTCTGTCATTGAACCAGATAAGCTTTGTCATTGGAAAGTTGTTAGGTAAGAAGTGTGATAAGGCCAATAAATATATTGTCAATATGAGTAAATTACTGCATTAAATATATTCCAGTGCCTTGTTGGGCCTGCGGTATAAATATTTGCAGTGCAATTGAAAGATAACAGATCGAATTCTCGGGTTGTGCAAATTGATATTGAGGTTTCTAAAATTTCACTAGCAAGAAGTCTAAAAATAAGCTCAAAAATATGACGCGTAACTTAAATCTATCTGGCGGAACGGAGGTATAGAAAACCCCTTTGTAAATAATAAATCTAAGTATGGAGTGACAAGTATTGTTTTTCCCGTACAACCACGATACGCGTTACAATGCATATACAAATTATATTGTTACAGGTTTAATAAAATCAAACAATAAAAATGAAAAAGAAGAGACAAGGATATACACTCTCGAAGACTTTGTGATAAAAGCTGAAATAGACCACATGAATTTTCGACCTCTAGTGGAGTTTTGCAGAAACACGAGGCTTGCTCCAAAACTACATGGATTCTCCATGAGATACAGCCAACAAGCACTTGAAGAAGAAGTAAAGAAGACTATTGAGAAAAAGAGTTCTTTCCAGTCCTTCTTAAGTAGTATTGCGAAGAAGAAGGAAGAAGTACCTGCCCAAGACAAGCAATCAGAAGTTAAAGTAGTTTTACAGGTAAATAGACATACACAATTGTTTTTATTTATTTCGATAGCCTCCATGGCCCAGCTGTTTATAAGTAAATGAGAGGCAGTAGGTTTGATCTCATCATTAACACTAATTTAAATGAAAATAATGTTAAGATTGAAAGCATACAGCAACTTCTTGATAATATGAATTTAAGTCTTCATAATTATGGAATTTCTTTATATTAAATTCTTAAATATGTAGGTACTTTGATGATAATATACATTTCACGCCTGTATCCCCGAAAAAAGACTTCGGTATTGACCGAAGTTTCTAAGCATATTTATTCGTGCACATTTCCAGACTCCGAAGTTCTTAAGAATCGAAACAGTTTCTCAAAATAACAGGTTTTATTTTCTTATGTATACATTCCAGGCGCCAACAGAGACATCTGCTGGCAGCGGTCTGTATGCCGTGTTGGATTTCCTGGACATGTTGTGCGATCGCAGTGAAAACGGAAGAATATTAGCTCAAAGAGGAGATCAAAATGGAATGCTCAAATACCTACTGTTGAATCCCGCTGAGCATTTTGCTGAAGTAGTGGCACAGTGTAGATCTGTATGTATAATTTTAATTTTCTATTTATTTGATTTTGTAACACACTAACGATATCACCTCGTAAAACTATTACGTGTTTATTGCCAAAACAAAATGAAATATAACTAAAAATTTAAATCACTATAAGCTGTTATATTTCTTATTTAGATATTATTTCTCTAGTGCCTGCCTAGTGATCTCGCTGCTGAAGTACATAATATGTGCCGTGCCATCTAGAGGTCCCGCCCGGGTTCGATTCCCGGGTCAGGCAGTGTTCAGTAACAGCACAGCTTGGTGTCCAGAAACCTGTGTCTAAAAATGACAATAGGGTCGCCCTCTATTACGTGGGACTGATACATACCTGGCGAAATCTGGGTGAAGAACCTCTGCCTATATCTTTGGGAGATACAGGGTTGAGATTTTGTATCTATATTAATTACCAAATACTGATTCATTTGAATTTTGGCTTTTCCGGTCTGTAAAATCCAAAGTGATATATCAACATTCAACACTAAATTTAGTAGTTTGTTTTCACTCATTAGAAGAGAAGTCCCGTGTCCAGTAATGGGATGTATGTGGACTGATAGTTTTATTATCACATTTTATTTTACAGGTGGTCGTCGCAGGTGGAACAATGGAGCCAATCAGTGAATTTAAAACGCTGTTAACAAGTAATAATGGTACAGACAACCGAGTCAATGTGGTGAGATGTGAACATGTAGTACCACCGGACAATGTTCTAGCCGTCTGTTTGTCTAAAGGCCCTTCTAATGTAGCGCTAAACTTCTCATACGACAATCGTATGTCGGCGGAATTGGTGAGATATGTTATTTTTAATACTGTACGGATTTCCGCACATCTTGCAATTTTATATAGTTCGTGAATTAGGTACGAGTTAGTTAGCGTTTGGACACCGTCGCGTTCGCGTAACTCATAATAAAGCAATGACAGTATAACATCTTTTATTTGTACACCTCGTACAAATACTACACACGTTATCACCATCAGCATCATCGTCATCATCATCATCATCATCACCATCACCATCATCAGCCCATATACGTCCCACAGCTGGGTAAGGGCCTCCTCTTTAACTACGAGGGTTTAGGCCTTAGTCCACCACGCTGGCCTAGTGCGCGTTGGTGGTCTACACACCTAAGAACTTCTAGGTGTGCAGATTTCCTTACGATGTTTTCCTTCATCGTTAAAGTACGTGATGATACACTACACACATTAACATCTATATCTTAAGGGTTAGGCACAGGTTTAATATTTTCTCCCACATTACGCCAGCTATGTTTTAAGTATTACGTAATAAGGTAAGGTTCTGGGGTACACTTCCAGTAATATGTTAACGACCCCGGAATCAAATCTTGGACCACAAAGTCCATTATTGTATTAAACAGCTTTAGAGCACAGGACCCCGAAATGTGTGTTGGTGTTACTTTGGCAGCCAGTTAGTTACATATCGGCTTGCGAAACGAGAGGCCGCGGGTTCGATCTTTGAGACTGAAAAGTCTCTCGTTGTTTCTGATACCCATGACACAGGACTTGTATCCTAGTGTGAAGTCAGAACTATGTATGTGACTGTTGAGTTTATTTATAATAAAAAAAAATATATTTTGAATGTACATACATACCTATGTTCATGCATTGGTGAATCGATTATGGTAGGAGTGTTAATTAATAGGGTTTTTAACGAAATACATTTTAAACATACATATTCCTAATATATGTATAATTTATTTCAGCTTGATGAAGTCGGCCGTGTACTGAGAAATATAAGTGGCATTGTACCAGGAGGCTTAGTGTGCTTCCTACCGTCATACAGCTACGAACAACGTGTGTATGACCACTTGAAAAATAACAATGTCATACCAATTATCAGCAAAAAGAAGGCTATATTTCGCGAGCCTAAATCTGCATTGGATGTTGATCAGGTTAGTCGAAGCTATTTATTTTTCCTGGCATCAAACTCGACTACAATACCTCATACATAATTAATCACATACAAACATACATGTCTATGTATATCCTTGAATGAATTCTTACGTCCATTTTTCGCATAATAGGAGCATAATTCAGCTGCTAACAATAATTTCCTAAAGAAAAAACTCAATAAAACTTGGCCCAGCCCGGAAACCAAACCCGCACCCATATGCCACAGGACCAGCGAGGCAGTATATTGCATCCAAGGCTTATTTTATTAGAGTAATCTATTATTATTTGACTGCCTCGTGGTGTCGCGGTACAAGTATGTGCCGAGCGATCTAGAGGTCCTGGGTTCGATTCCCGGGTCGGGCAAAGTTTTATTGCGTTTTTCCATTAGGAAATTCTCAGTAGCAGCACGGAGTCTGGAATTGTGCCCGAAAAACGGCAATAGGCTCGCCCCCTATTACGTGGGACTGATACATACCTGGCGAAATGTGGGTGCAGAAATGCACCTCTGCCTACCCCTTCGGGGAATACAGGCGTGAGTTTATGTATGTATGTAATCTATTATTTATAAAGTAAATCTATCATAAACCCATTAATGAATAAACATCACTTCATTAACATTAAAATATTCGATGGCGCTAAGTTAAACCTTCTTTCAGGTTTTAAATAAATTTGCATCGGCCGTGAGGAACAAAGAGGGCGAACGCAATGGCGCGCTGTTGTTTAGCGTTGTTGGAGGGAAATTAAGCGAGGGATTGAATTTCAGGTTAATATGCATTCTCTAGCTAATCTGTTTTTCATTAGACACTCCCTGATGAAGTTTCTTCAATATGGTGGTTACGTTGTATGATAAATAAAAGCACCCAAGTCATATACATAGTTCTGCCGCACACTGAGATACCCGTCGTGTCGTGAGTATCACAAACTACGAGACTTTTCTGTCTCACAAACACCCAGACGCGAAACAAATATTTGTCTTGGTGCTGGGATCGAACCCGCGAGGTTTTGTTTCATAACCTGGTGTCTAGCCAACTGTGCCATAAGACTGTCGTTAAAAAAATATTTATTCATTAATTAAAAATAAATATTGAATGTTACGATATAGATTTTACGGGTTTGGGTAATTATATTATCAGGTCCAAATAATGGCAGTTAAAAAAGATTATAATTAAAAAGGTTTAAATGACTCACATTAATTGATTGTTTTAGTGACGATCTCGGCCGTTGTGTGATGGTAATAGGCATGCCGTACCCAAACATAAAGTCGCCAGAGCTACAAGAGAAGATGGCGTACTTGAACAGAACTGAGGGTAGCACTGGCAATACTTACTATGAGAATTTGTGCATGAAGGCTGTCAACCAATGTATTGGTAAGTACATTTTAAATAGTACATAATATCCGATATGTCAACATAAGTCTTATATGTCCCACAGCTGGGCAATGGTCCCTGTGCTAAGGAGAATTAGCTAAATTACAAGCTGGCAAACTACAGATAGCTTATAAATTCCTATAGAGAATCCTCTGTACAGGTACAGGTTTTTTCATTATGTTTTCCTTTGTCAAGAAAGTAATTGGATCATAATTCATTAGGATTTTTTAAAAAGTAAAAAGTAAAAAGCTGTGTACATGGGACCTGGGATTTGAACCTGCTACCGAGATTGTGTCCCTGCTCAGTGCGCGCCTTAACATTTTGATAAATAATGCTACAGAGTTAGTTTTGAAGGTCCAGCTATACTGTTTTGATAATTTAGCAATATTAATTTTTATATTTCTTTTAGGTAGAGCAGTTAGACACGCAAACGATTATGCATGTGTATTGCTAGTAGACCAGAGATACTCAAGGCCGCAAACTATTTCAGCTTTACCATCATTTGTACAGGTGACTAATTTTTATTGTACTGGCTCAACAGATTACTCAACACTGAAAACTTTTTACTTAAAATGTGCAATTGTCGGCTTTTACAACTAGAGATGGCAAATTAAAAAATGAAGCATGTTTATGTTTCCTTAATGTAACTTCACATTGTTTTCCTTTTAAGTATTCTATTATTTGTAGTGTCTATGGGAGCAGAAAGGAAAAAGTTTAATATAGTGTGACCTTTAGGTGTAAAAGCCCACTTATCTTGTTTTTTTTTTTAATTTCAACTTAAGTATGCCTCTGTCGTACTGTATGGATCGGAGTGTTGGGCTACGAAGAAGACGGACGAAAGACGACTGCATGCAGCGGAAATGCGAATGTTGCGATGGATGTGTGGTGTAACACGGTTTGACAGAGTGAGGAATGAATATGTTAGAGGAAGCCTGAAAGTAGCTCCTCTGATAGAAAAGCTGAAAGGAAACCGTCTGTCGTGGTATGGGCATGTTATGAGGAGGGATGAATCATACGTAGGAAAAAAGGTGATGGATGAGCGAGCAGAGGAAGGCCAAAGAAAAGATGGATGGAGTGCGTGACTGAAGATATGAAAGAAAAAGGAGTGAATGAAGACATGACGGCTGATAGGGATGTTTGGAAGGATAAAACATACTGCGCCGACCCCATATGAAATTGGGAGCAGGGCAAGGCAATGATGATGATGATGAACTTAAGTATGCCTCTGGTACTTTCATAGTAACATTATATTGTACACATAATGTATAGTTTTTTAACATTACAATTTTCTTTCAGAAATCCCTGATATCTAATTGCAATTTTGGACCAACAATGGGAAGCCTAGCAAAATTCTTTGCAAGGCATAAAGAAAATAAGTGCTCATGATTAAATTTTATTGTACATTCTATGTAACAATGCATTAAATGCTCTCTACAAAACTAAGATTAATACTCAAATAAATAAATTTTATTTACATATATACATTTTATTGATCCAAATAGAAAATAAGTATATGGTTATGTATGTAATAACAGTCTAAAATATCTTTATAATATTCCTTTTAGCAATAAACAAATAGCTTCCTGATGAGGCTATCTATTAAGGCTGCAATACATGTGAGTAAATGGGTTGTACAAACAATATTTTTGTTTTTTTATATTATTTACAATCCTCAATAAGGCTGAAAGTATCAGAACAATGGTACATTGTAATCATCACCTACAATTACTTATATTCATTGCCTAATATAAAAACATTGTTAATCTGATAAAGCCTGTGGTAATGTAGTACCACATTGCCCTTCAAAGTAATAATGGAAGTCAGGTGTGGCGGGTGTTGGTTCCAAGTTAAATTCTGCGACAATAGCTCCTCTTGCTGCTGCTTGTGGTGCAAACATAGCAGCTGGATACACTACTGATGAGGTACCCACTACTAGACAGAGATCACATGTGGACATTGCTGCATCTGTAAGATAAAGATTTATATGTGAAATCAAATAAGGGGGTTTGATTCTGTTATCTAGTGAGTTGTAACCCTAGTCACTTGTGACAACTTGATACTGTATTTGAAGTGTATTGATATTATTATAACGATTAGCCCTTATAAGCTGAGAATAGGCTATCTCTATATCATTGAGAGGTTGATTCATGAAGGCCAATATTGTATTCTAGTGGATTTTATAACTATTATTATTCAAATATATATTTTTTTACCCCTTTGGGCACATATATGTTTGGGTTGGTTGGGTAAATAGATGTAAACAGATTGTCTCTTAATTACCAGCTTTTTCCAAAACAACAGGGTCTAAACTCTCTCCAAACCATACAATATGAGGCCTCAGGAGACCTCCACACTTTTTGCAATGTGGCAGGGACTTGACTGGAATGTCAGAGCCCACTACATTTGCATCTGGTGCTCCTCTATTAGCTAATGCCTGAAATGTAAAAAGTCTATTTTAAATGAGAAAAAAGTTTTTGTTTTAGTTTGACAAAATGTGGCTTGAGCCACAAGCCAAGCAGCATACATTTACCATACTACATTTAGCAGAAAATATGTTTCATCAACATCATAGCAGGCATCTTTAACAGATTTTATAATACTATAACTGTAAACATTTAATTGCCAGTATTGTATATGTTAATATATTTTGTATGTGTTTATTTTGTATGTTCCGCTATTCTGTTAAGTGATTTGTTTTCTCGTTTGTAGTTCTAAACCAAAATTAAATATGGTAAACAAAGATTAAATAGGTACCTCACAAATCGGACTATCAGTGTTAACTAGAACCTCTTTACATTTAGTGCAGCGAGTTTTGTAAAGGTTTCCATGGAGCTCAATAAGGTTTTTTGTGCCGGCTCTTGCATGCAATCCATCAACATTTTGTGTTATTACCGTGATGTTCTTCTCAGCTCCATGTTTGTTCTCATAGTTAGCTATTGCTATATGGCCCTGGAAAATATATAAAATAATAATACCGATAATGAATTTAATATCATCAACAGTAAAAATATATATGACTACTGAAAATATACCTCTCATGAATTCATTTCTTTATTTTATTCTAGGCTGTCTAGTTTCATCTAATACCAATATGCATGGAGGAAGAATATGAAACTTACACTGTTTAAATGTTTAGTTTCCATGATAGTTTTTTTTTTAATGGAAACAGGAGGCAAATGAGCAAGTAAGCCACCTGATGTTAAGTGGTCAACACCGCCCAAGAACACCCATTATACCAGAGGAATTATCGGTGTGTTGCTGGCCTATGAGGAAAATATAGGCTCTTTTCTTGAAGGTCCCTAAGTTGTATCTGTTTGCAAATACCACTGAGTAACTTCATTTTGTGAATAAAATATTTTTGAAACACTCATATACCATTGTTATTGTTTAGTGTACACAGCTGTCTAGGAATCTGAGTTTAAGGAATGCCACTTCCATGAATGTATATCTGACACAGCATCATGCCGGTAATGGGAACAAAGTCAAATAGTATAAAAAATACCGCATTGGGCTGAGCTTTTGCTGCAACTTCTCGTCTGTAGTGATAGAATTCCCATACTAGACTGGGACTCTCTTTGAAGGCTCCTGGAGTAGCAAGGGCCGAGGCCTGGTATTTCCTCCAGAACCCACCAGCACCACGGAAAGTAGGTATTCCAGATTCCGCACTAATACCGGCTCCAGAAAGTATTACTACTTGCTTCGCAGACTTCAATACTTCTTTGAACTTTGCCATGTCACTAGACTGTCTCGAAGCCATTATTATGGAACCACTACATATAATTACACACCTATGAAACTTTCTTATTAACCCAATGCACATAATTAATAGGGCCAAAGGTGTTATAAATATTTATGTACGATGGTGGAATATTTGCAATTCGTAACTATCAGTCATGTTCGAAAATAGTACCAATTAACAAAGTGCTACTACGTTCTCTTATGGCAAAAATCGAATACAAAATTAAACTCGATATTAAAGTTTAATAAAATACATGAAGATTTAAACGTATATTGGAGAATCATGTTATTATAATTTCGTTGCATTGAATATTAATAATATTTTTTAAGAAGTATTTTTGAATGCTAAGGTTTCCGAATGCACTTTCTTGACAATTGACATAATATTCAACTTTTTAATATCTATTTTTAAATTTTAACCCAACTTTATGAAAATAAATAAATAAATACACCCAATAGTCACATACATAGTTTTGACCCCACACTAGGATACTAGTCCTGTGTCATGGGTATCAGAAACTACGAAAGACTTTTCGGTCTCATAAACACCCAGACCTAAAACAAAATATTTGTGGATCACACAAACCATTGTCTCGGTGCGGGGATCGAACCCGCAGCCTCTCGTTTCGAAAGCTGGTATCTAGCCAATTGCGCCACGGGCTGTCAAATAAAATCCAAGGGATCCTTTGATAACTTGAAGCACCAGCTTTCAAATAAAAAACACATAGTTTTAGTTTAGTGCTTACCGTAATATGTCTGCTTGAATTACATCTCCAGAACACAGCGAAAAAAATAACAATTATAATGATCTATTATTATAATATTTACGAGAGAATAAAAAAATCCGGCGAGTTGTCAATGTGATGTCTTTATATTGGCTGTTAATATTTGAATATCACAAAGAGTTTATTATTTAGGTATTATATTATAAATGCGTGCAAGCGGTAATCACCTTCTCATGATTTTAGGTTTAGGTACAGTTACTAGTTTATTTATCTTTATTTTGTCATCGGCACGCTTTAGATATTTAAGAAACTCACAACTTTTAGCAACTATCATTTGAATTGGTCCAAAGAATAAAATGTATGTTTCATTCAATTTTTATTTACAAATTCGTTATGAATAATAAGATTTAGTAAAGCAGTGTGCTATTAAGGAGTTCCAAGTTCTATTCAGACATAGTGTGAATGCGATTTTTCTATTACAGAAAAATTTTTTCTAACACGATGTCTGGAAATGGGTACGAAGAACACATCGCGGAAACGATGATCTAGACCTCTCAGTCTATATTCATACGAGCACATAGCGTTAGTCTATCTATTAGTAGTGGTGGGCGATTTTGAATGATTTTGATAATCGAATGATCCTACTAATACTAATGTTGATAATCGATTATGAAATTAGTAACTAATGTATTTTCATAATCGAATGACGTTACTAATTTGCACTACTAATCTCGTCGAGACTCGAGAGTAGGTATTGTTTTCTTTTTAAAAATTCAGTTACCCAAGTCGAGGCTCGAGAGTGGCTCTTGAATTTAGTTATAGATAAATGGTCAAAAAGTGGAGACTCGAGAGTAGGTCTCGTTTTTTTAGGAATTTACTTCCTCGCGCATGCAACTTCTAACTAAATAAAAAAATTGGAGATACCTCGAGACATCTTCATAATCGAATGATTTCATTAGTATATCTCATAATCGCTCACCGCTATTACTAACTAAATTAGTCATTACTAAATTAGTAATAGTTATAATCGAGATACTATAGGATTACTAAATTAGTAATTACTAATAGGCAATAACTAAGTGCAAACATATATTTGTTTTGTTTTTATCACGTCAAAAAATCAAGTTATCAACATATTTTATTTTCAAACTTCCTACAAATTGGTTATGAATTCATTCAAAAAAATTGATGCAGTGTAGTGTTCAGTTAAATAAATATTTGTTTAAAATGTCAAAAAGTTGTGTAAACTGTGAAGTACATCCTGACTGTTTTTGTTACGTTTGCGGTAAGCCTATTATAGCATATTTTTGTTATTTCAAAATTTCGGTGTCTCACCTTGGTGGATTTTTTCATATTTTTTAAACACAGTGTAGGTACCTTAATTGTTAAGAAATAAACACTTTCCATTTCAAGGACAAAAACCATGTAAGTAAACTAGTGTTATTTTTGATAATAAACAGTATAGTCTCTTGTGGTTTCTTATATCAAAATTTTATCATAGTGATTCATCAGAACTACGTATGTACCTATATGAACGAAGAGTATTTATTTATGCTATCGGAAAATAAAAATCTTAAATATTTACATTTTGTACCTATTTATATCTATTATGTAAGATGTTGTAGTTAGTCTATTCGTGGGCGCCATACCGAATGATAATTTTATTGGACTTACTTAATGACAATTGTGACCGGAGAAGAACTAATTTTCTTGTGGATCTCATGATGATGGGATCTCATTTGTTTTTGTGATAGTCCTACTTTTTGATTTTCGGTACCTTCTACTCCTTGAGTACTAACAACGGATTTTCTTAAAGCCCACTCTCTGCCTTATGAGCTTTGCTTACTTTTGTAGGTAGTCTTCCTCCTCTACATATGAGACGAGAGCGGCCGCGTCGTGATCTTTATTTTAAAATAATAATTATATTTTGCGTTAGTTAGAAATATTTAGGGCCGCACGCGTCAAACGTCAGCTGAAGTTAATCCTATTGTAAAGTTTTTATCTCTCTTTCACTATAAATTTGTACTGTCAATGTACCTTACAGAAAATTACAACATAAAGCTTAACAGAGGCATAACTTGAACTAATTTATGGCATTAACTGCCGCACTCAGTTTTTTTTAAATGAATAAATACTTGACCCTATATGAAGATTTCCTCACGATATTTTCCTTCCCCGTTAAAGGACGTCATAATTCATTGCTAACACACACATATCTTCGAAAAGTCAGATAAGTGTGCCTAGGGTTTGAACCCGCGACCGCCGGGATTCTCGACCTCACGCCTAAACCTCAATACCATCCCTACTTATCTAGCTACACCTATTATTCCATTATTTTATACATATAGTTACACTAATTTATTCACTGCAAATATAACTTTGTAATCCTATATATTTATATGGGATTACAAAGTTATTTATGCAGTTTGTGAATCTAGAAAACTAGACCGAAATTGCAAGATATTTTAATTTTTCCTTAAGTTATGCACTAAACACTAATTGTGTTCCAAATTTGAAGCTTCCATGTCGGCTAGAAGTTCCTTAGAGTTTTGATGATCGGTCAGTGAGTCAGTGACCGATCATCAAAAATCGGCAAGTTTGACTAGTTATAATTCTTAAACTACTGGTTCAAATTGAATGAAATTTGAAATATACAGAGTTTATACTATTCTTACTTGGTGACAGAAAATTTAGGTTTCTAGGTTTATCCACAACGAAGTTATAGGGTGTCGAAAATGGCCTGAGTTGCTTCGAGAAAAGTATAGTACGGCCGTGCCGCTTTTTCGCTCGACTTGGCGGGGGCACTGTCGTGCCCCCAGATACTACTTCTATTAGTAAAATGTAAGTACACATATCTACATACATAACCTCACGCCCGTTTCTCATTGGGGTGGGCAGAGACTATAGAGCGCCAAAGGTTACGATCCAAACACACCTCCTTCGCTTCCTCAACCGACATTGTCCTCTTTATGCATGCAAGTCAGTTTTACCTTCTTTTTTTTTTAACAAATCACCAATTAGGTAGATTGAATATTATTATATTATTATTGCACACTCTTAGGAATTTCTGAGGTGTGCAGTCCGCCAACCCGGACTAGGCCAGCGTGGTGGACTAAGGCCTAAACCCACTCAGTAGTAGAGAAGGCCCGTGCCCAGCAGTGGGACGTATATGGGCTGATGATGATGATGATGATTATTATTATTATATTGGCTGATAAAAAGGCAAAATAGAAAAATCATTACAGTTTGGAGACATCCGTCGCAGTTTCAGACTATTGATATGCACTTCATATTCCGAGTCAAAAATTCAATATTCCTCGCGTCGTGTCCAAAATTGTTTGAAACAGCTACACGTGGCGTGAATGACAATGTAAATTGCTCTGAAGCGAAAATACGACTCGTGTGGAAAAATTCCCAGATTGTACGAAAGTCGACGAAGCTAGAGTCGAGCTCGCTGAATTCTTTGTAAATAAAAGAAACTTTTGAGAACATATTCATATCTTGTCGTACAAGACATGCGACATACAAGTTTCTGGTAATAAACAGGTCCTGATAAGTGTGTCAAAGTTGTAACCGTTTTTCGCCATTAAATATACTTCACTATCACTTTATAGAAATGCATGGAGAATCAAGGTTTTTATTTTATTTTATAGGTACGTAGCCTATCTGTATATTCTTTCTTTCCTAAAATAAAATTGTTTTTGCGCCACCAAAATCACATATTATGTGCAGAACTATTATATTAACGATTTGTTATAGGTAGTTATTTTTTCTATATTACAAAAATGTTATTACAAAGATGTTGTACTTTTAACATGCTATAGCAAGTGCAATTAAATAGTAAATAAAATAATTAAAAAATGATATTTAAAAATAATGTTCCATAATACTTTACATCATCACACCCAGTATTTATTTATTAGTAGACTAAATTAACGTAACGAATAGGTACATGCCGTTTAAAACAGCGTCAATCTGACCTTATACAGGTTGTTAGGTAAAAGACCGTACATACTGAAGGACACGTTAGTCAATGGCTTCAAGTAACCATTAAAAATATAATGCAAGAGTAATATAAATATACGGCACAGTAAACGATACGAAATTATTGTAGCACAAATGCAGAAAATATGGACACCCTACATACATCGAGACTTGAATAAAAAATAATAACTAGGTACCTACCTCTTAGTGTATGCAGCGTCCACAATGGTAGAATATGTAGTATTTATTTACACCGATTCACTTACATTTACTAAGTATTTACATTTACACTATTTACATAAAATTAAACGTATTTTAATAATTGTTCAAAATGATCGCCTCCTCGCGCAACGCAGAGTTCGGCGCGTTTTCGCATATTGTTTTTCACCCGGCACAACACAAACGTATCACTTGGAACCTTATCAAAGGCGGCTAATATTCTAGCCTTTAGTTCATCCCGGTTGGAGTATTCTGTAGCGTACACAAGCCGTTTCACTTCACCCCACAAGTAAAATCTAACGGTGTAAGGTCAGGCGCCGGCCACGGCACGGGCCCACCGCGACCGATCCAGTTATTGCCGAAGTGACAATTTAAAAACTCGTACACTGTCATTAGCTCGGGCATATGCACGAACCATTTCCCAGTATTCTTCGTTTGAAAACGACATTGCACTTGACACAAAACACACTAACAGTTAAAAGAGGTTTCCGCAAATAATCAAATATTGCATCACGGGCGACTCGCGACCTTTGACTGGCGCCCGCGCGTGCCGCGTGCTCGGCCGGCGAGGCGACGCACGGGCATGAAAGGGCGAGTGCGGGGAGGGGTGCGGGAACAGAGCGCTGTTTGTAAACAGCTGATCGCCGATGACCGCACTTACGCAATACTTAGATTTTTTTTGGATAAATTATGTAAAAAATAAGGTACCAATTTTTTTACAAATTCGGGGTCAGAATTGAGTGCCTTATATTTGACTTCAGTATGTACGGTCTTTTACCTAACACATTGTATAAAAAGTCGAAAGAGAAATAGCAAATTTACCTTCCTCTCACCAGATGATTTCGTGATAACTTTGTACGTTCATCATATTCACGAAATGACAAGATTCCCACAAACTGTCAAAAGGCATTACATAAGGGAGATAACAAATGAGATAGATAGATGAAAAAATCTTGAATCTAAATATAAAAAAAACTTTGAAACACGAAAAGCTCTAGCACTTAGTGTATAGAATATAGTTCCACCTAAAATTATGTTTGTAATACGAAAAATCATTAAAGAAAAAAAAATACACACACATATATAATTTCAAGCCTGTGTTCTCCGAAGGGGTAGGCAGAGGTGCTTCTGCACCCACATTTCACGGTTCGCGAGGTACCACGTAATAAAATATCTTGAAAACTGAACTTCACTTACTGGAAAAATCTTAATGGATAACTTTTAATGCAGATTTCATACACACATAACGTCAGTCACAACACCAGCATTCGTAAAAAATTACGTATGTAAGTATTATGTATATTTGTACGTACCGCATTCGGTTCAAAGTTTCCAGCATCCGTAGTGATTGCGAACTCTCCGCAAAGAGGGCATGACCTAAATTTCAAGTCAGTCTTAAATTCCCGCGTTCTATACCCCATTCAAGTATAAAGTCAATATCTGTCCGGAAAGCATCGCTTCGATCTTTATTGGATGATTGAATGGCCGGCAAGTTTTGCTTGTTAACAGAAAGTTAGAGTTTTTTCTATCCTTCAATAGCCGTGTTGATACCGGGACATATGTTGAACGTGATGTTATTGGTTTGATTTCCGGATTGGACACAGTATTATTCTATATATTAACACGAAGACAAAATATACATACATACGTAACAAAGGGTAAGAGAGTCACCCGCTTATTTAGCTGAGGAAACCTCAGTGAAGAAATACACCTTTGCCTACCTCTTCGGAGATGACTATAAAATGTGTTGCAATTATAACCTTGATTTTGCATCTATCGCTATTGACTTATCTGCGAAGATCATCATTGCATTTAGTTTCAACGCGTTCTACATTGCGTTTACCGCGCTGCAGTCATCAGTTCAGAACACGTCTGCTCCGGAAATTGCCCTGTCTATGCTATATAACGCGTGCCCACAACAATACTAACGCGCTACTGCCGGAAACTATATCAAAAGCTAAGGTTCTCTGTCACATTGTGTCGAATTAAATCCTTCAGACCCCGTCTAAACTGTAAGGCGTGTTGAGGTGCCATCAATTTTCAGGAACAATTTAGGAATAAATTCCGATAAGATTTTTTAAATCAAATTGACGATGGTAAACTTGTTTTCTTTGCGTATAAATTTTGTCACATATGAAAACCTTTTTTATTCTTCCATGAAAAAAGAAAAGTTCAATGTTTAAAAAGAAAAAAAGTTGTTATTCATTTATCTTTATAATATCATACTGCGGCAATATATGAACGAAATGTATTTATCAAAGTTTAAGCATTTTTACTGATCCGAGTTTCTAAAATACAAAATGATAAAAATGTACCTGATGATAGTTAAGGAATAAACTTAACATCTTCTTAATATAATTAACATACTTAATATGTGGTTGCAATAAACTGTTGTCTTTCTATATATCTTTTTTAAGTATAGAAGGTATATACTAATTATTTGTATATTCTAAAATTTGCTTACACAATATACATCCTTTAAGGATATGCAGGGAGACTGATGGGATATTGCAGACACTTAAAAAAGTGCTTAGTAAGGAGTGCTCGTATTAACGAGGTTTATGAGTAGGCATACGAAGTCTGAAGAGGCAAAAATTTAAAGCTGAGCACGTTACGTTTTATAGTTTCTGGCTAATTGAATGGCGCGAATTTATGATACGCGTGTAGTTTTTAATATAGGTACTGACACGGCAGAATGACGCTAGTACTTAATGCAAAGTACAATGCGGGTCAAATTGAGTGCCGTGTGTCGATATATGTACTAGCAACCCTCACCAATCGACAAAATTTTGTCGATCTTTGTAGGCTGATTTTAGAACGCGATAGGCTCGCGTAGGTTTCTATGGCATGCTTTACACCTTTATTAAAGTGGTTGCTATCCTGGCGCAAAAAATATTCTAGAAAAGTTAATGAATAATAATGTTCATTCATTATCGCAGTACACTTGAGGTATGAGTTCCTTGGATAATAGCCTTTTGATGTAAAAGATAATAAATACTTGTATAGTAACTCTCGTATCGGGTAACAGAGTACTGTAATTGAAGACGCTATGAATAAAAAGGCACATAGATATGGCTACGTGCGGTGACTGCGGCTTCTATATCAAAAACCAACACCTGTATGCTTTGTGAACGAAACCATTGACGTCATAAGCTTCGCGCATGCGCCAGCCTCAATCCAAGCTCCTCGGCAGGAGTCGGAGTTTCAGCAGAACGCGACGCGCAGTCCCGGCGAGCACTCGTGTCACATCCAGTCACAACTTCGAGCAGATATCCCAGTACATCAGAAGTTCGGGCGAACGCGGGAAACGGTAAGTACAATAATTACAGGGATAGAATTAACGCGTTGCCCTCCCACGCAGGCGGGATTTTGCTATATTAATGTACTGAAATTTTCATGTTGTACCGCAGGTTTTTATTTATTTAACATGGTTTATCTTTATTTGTTTTGACCCGCGTTTTGGCGTGCGGCAGATGTTTACGAGGCTGCCAGTGAAAGTTGTATTTTGAGTTATGGTGTTTTTTGTTGCATTTTTTTTATTTTGTTAAGATATTATTTTTTTCCGTAGAATGCTGTTTTCTTATTTAAAATATTTTTATCCCTTAGAAGAAATATATAATTCAGTATGATTTTCGCTGCGCCGGGTTGGTGAAATCCTTTACGTGTACCTACACTTAATATTGTATTTTTGGGAAAGCAAGATGTTTTCTTTGTAACGTTTTCACTTCTATATAGGTAAACTGATATTGATGGAATTTGATATAGGTATAAATGGGATTATGGCGGCGGTTACAAGCCATTTTTTATAGAATTGCATGCCGGTGAAGCCAGACCGAGCCGGTGTTTCAAATATATCATGAACGGATTACTGCGTAGTTATATAAAGTTAGATTTACATTGTTTTTCATCTCTCTTACATTTTCTACAACATAAATAAGCCGTTAATGAATGAACTTGTAACATAAATATATCTTGTATATTGAACAGAAGTTAAAGTCGAACTCCCACGTAGGAAGTGGGCGGTTTGGCTCAAGTTGGTGGGTATTGTTCAAACACGCTTTAGCATGGAAATTTTGGTTAACGAAAACTTTACTTGAATAATTTTGAGATTTATTATAAGCTACATTGTTGTTTTTAGGTATTTCAGTTTATGTACGTCTTAATTCTCGATAAGGTTCTTCTCTTGAGAAAGATCAGACCTAAGTCTATAGTGTTGATTTATTGCGCATTAATGTTCTTGATTTTTCTGGACAACTCTTGATTTCTTTTTTGTCTGAAAAATCATTCAAGTTTAAAAATAGCTTTAATCTACTTACAGGCAACAAGTCACTATCCTGCCTAGGGCCCCACTAAACCCAATTATCATCAAGTGTTGGGATCATTATTAAAACAGTAAAATGAATTATCATTTCAGTCATTTCCCCGTGGTATTTTTTCGTGTTAACATCGAGACTAGCAAAAAATCTTTTTCGGACCGCACATTTTTCTGGGATAAAAAGAAGCTTATCCCTATTAATTATACATATTAAACAAAAATGTGAGAACATCAATAATTCTGGTATTAAATTTTAATATTCGCTTCTTGAGGTTATGACTATAAGATTTCGTTTAAGACGAATGTTGTGCCAATATTTTTTTGCCATGGGTACAAAATCAACAGTTGGGTTAACGCTGTTGAATACACTATAAAAATGAATTTATGGGTATTGGTACATAATATAGTACGATGTTACTGCTTCTTACGATTTTATGTGGAGAGACACGTTGTTGCCAGTTCAAACAATATCACTATGAGTTATTGTGATGTTAGGACCGTGACAAAGGATTGCAGTGCGATTGAGAGGTGTTAGGTTAGATTTTCGGGTTGGAAATTTGTTGTCCTAAACATTAATTTATCTTTTTACATTTTCTGTTTTTTACGTACAATACTTTAAATTTTAATGTACACGGGCGTTCAAAATTAATCGTCTCACGTGTTGTTCACTCATTTGCTGTTATTACGTGATAAATTATATGTGATTTGAACTACGTAATTATTTATTTAGCTTTACAAATTTACAATGGATTGATTTTACTGTGAACAAATTTCACAACTCACATTAGGCTAACTTGGTGGAATAAAGCCTCATTTTTCTGACTTGTGTATATAGGTACATATAAAGATGTATATTTACAAAGCGCATAAAAAAGTATATTTGACTTGTAACGTGATTTTATATTTCAAAATCATGCAATAAAAGCGTTTTTTTGGACCAAACTACATACGCATATATCAAAGAAAGATAAATTTTCAGCAATTAAAAAAAATATATAATGAAATATGATTTTGAATTTGACTAATCATCACATTCATAACCTCATGCCTGTATTTCACGAAGTGGTGGGCAGAGGTGCAATTCTGCAACCATATTTTGCCAGGTATTCATCAATCCCACGTAATAAGGGGCTAGACAATTGCCGTTTTTTGGGCACAATTCCAGACTCCATGCTCCTACTAAGAATTTCTTAATGGAAAAACCCAACAACACTTTACCCGACCCAGGACCCCTAGATTGAACAGCATTCTTGTGCCGCGGGATTACGAGGTAATCAGTTGATTGATCAGTCTTTCAAAAAACAGTGATCACTAGTTATAATCATCCAAAATATCAAACTAAACAGACTACATACATGTTTATTAAACAGCACACAAAAAATATATAGCCTGGAAAGATAATAGGATATGAAGCATACTACTCTATAAATATTATCTCCTCTTGTGATATGGAGATAACAGCCATTATTCCGCAGTTTGCGCTGTTGTCCCTTTTATCGTTCCCACAATAGTTTTTTTATTTGGACGCTCGTGACGGTTTTCCTTACCTGTATTTATTTTCCTTAAGCTTCCGAACAGTTGAATAGTAGACAAATATGTTATGAGTACGGACAATGGGTTTATAGGGTTCATTGATGAGGAGAGTTGATTTTAAAATTCTTAGTCGCGGGTTCAAAAAGTAGTAATGGCCTCGGGGTTTAGACACGCAGTCGAGAATCTTGTTCGTGGGTTCAAACCCTAGGAACACGCCTTTGTCGTTTTGAAGTCATTTCACAATGAATTATGAAGTACTTGAATCAATGAAATAATACATCGTGAGGAAGCCTTAAAGTTATTAGGAATTTCATAGATGTGTAGTCTCGCCAAGCCGCACTAGGCCAGCGCGGTAGACTAAGGCCTAAACCGTCTTAGTTGTAGAGGAGGCCCGTGCCCAGCTGTGGGACGTATATGGGCTGATGATGAGTTCTATCCCGAAAACTCACATGTGACTTTGCAAAATCTGATTTGTGTTTTAATAAAACAAACTTTTATGATTAAATCATAAAATTTGTTCCTGTAAGTTTTTATGCTGATTGTGTTACACAAATGTATCGCGTGCCGGTATCAACATGTGTATATCTTGATAATTGATATGTTGGAGTAACAGAGCGGCATAATTTTATCATTTCTCGCATCCGATCGGTTTTTTGTTAGCATATAAAATAGTTTAGGGTTTATGGAATATAGTCGTGCTTTGTCAATACCAAAGACTTTCTGACAATAAATTGTAGACATTGATTTTAGCTCAATAATCATATACCGTATAGATTTTAAATTATGAGTATTATTATCTAGACTTAAATTCAGATTTTAGTCGTCTTTTATTTTTATTATTTTTATTCTGGCACGGCAATTCTTTGGTTTACTTCAGTCAATCAATAATCATTACAAACATTATTAGGTACTTGTATTGTAATATGTTTAAACTATAAAATATTGGCTTTCTTGGAATTTATCGCCGACAGGCATACTGCAATGTAACCTAAATACCTTTTGAACATGTTTATTGATAACATATGCTGTATAAACTAGAATGAAGCCGGCTCTGGAACTAACATGATACTTAATTATACAATGCGAACACAAATACAAGCTTAAATACGTGGAATTATGTCAGCAAGAAATTGAACTAGAATTAGGTCAGTTTTTGCTGTTACGTAGACTTAAGGACAATAATTTAAAGCTGTTTGTACGCTGACAATAGGGGAATTAATTTGTATCATGTCTTTGTTACCAAACATAGGCTTTGTCATATTTCTCAGTATTTTCTTTTGTTCCGAAATAATATTTATTAATTCACACTTAATGCCTGAGGCGGTCTCCACCAGCCGAACCTGGTGGTACAAAGACGAAAAGCATAAGTGTAAATAAACTTATGATATATCTATAAATATATTTGTATTTACTTACTTTCACATATTTATATAAGTTTATATTTGTATGTATGTAAGTTTATTGAGATAAAGCACCGTCCTTAATTTTTTGTATATTCCTCTTCTTGCAAGGTTGTCTGGAAGAGATCGCTCCTAGCGTTAAGACCGCCAATTTATATCACCTAGTTTAATTATTATTTTATTCTGCTTGTATTTTTTTTTTTTTTTTTTTAAACTGGCACGGCAAAGTGACTCCACTGTACCTGATGGTAAGCACAGTGGAGTCCAAAAAATTAATACCTACCAGCGAGAAACGATATGGTCACCCGCTGGTCGACACAATCAATTGTATAATATAATGTGGTGTAAAATGAAGAGTTTATTATACCTATGTACTCGTATATAATAGTATTAACGTAAATACATACATTATACAATTATATATGAATATTTTAAATAAATATACAGTATAGGTACTTACATTATACAAATGTGATGATATATATACGAGAATAAATATATGTATAAAAAACAATAAATATAAAAAGACTTGGCTTGAAACTATTCATTGTGTTTCGTTGACGTAATATTAAATTTTGAACCCGATTATTATCGGCGTTACTCACTTTTACAATATTATAATTATGAAGGAAGAATTATTAACGGTTCGAAGGACAAATTTTAAACAAAACGCTTTAAAATTAGTTCAGTAATTTAAGTTGATGACTTTTGCATTGATAATATTCTTTAGGATGTACGAAATTAGTTTCGATAAGACTTAATTATGATAAACCAATATAAATGCGTGTGAGTAGCAGTTGTTATGTCCCGCCGTATGGATTGGGAGCGTAATAATTTCGACAAGGCATCCCCTGCCTGTCGTAAGAGGCGATTAACAGGAGTTCAGGGATTGCTGGGCGTACTGCGGGGGCGGTGCGCCATGACTAAAAGCGACCCCAAGACGTGCGGCAGAGAGCGTGGCCTCTTGACTGTCGCGGACGTTCACAATAAGTGAGCGTCCAAATTAGGGTTAGTGGAGGGCATCTTAAGCCCTCCCAATTTTAGTTGTAGACCACCCCAAATGCGCGTGACGGCCACCGAGAGGTTTTAGTCGGTATGCTGGCTTAGGATTTTGGTTAGGGACCCAACTCAGGTAAACGGACGATTGTTCCGCGCGCCGATTTGGAAGGCCAGAGACCCCGACATACCCCTTCCGCCCTCCCCCGAGGTACTGAAAGGGGAACTTAAGGCGCTTTCCTCTCGCTTAAAAAAAGCAGTTGCTATGTCAAATGTGTCGCGGGATGTTTATTATAGAAGATTTGAATTAAGGATCTGTGCATATTTACAAAGGATTTCAGAGTTATAAGGGGCAATGTAGTGTATTTTATTATGACACTGAAGCCACAGTAATATGATACAATGTTTGACACAAACCTGCTTTTTCTTATTTCTTTGAAAGTCCCTTACAGATGAAAAACGAATGAGCATCACTGGCTTAACAAAACTAAAAAGGCTTAAATATGCTATTTTATAAAAGAAAGATTTTGTAAAAACCTGTTATCTCAAAACTGTCATTTAAATGAAGCGCTGAATTAAGAGTTATTACGGGCGCCTCTTATTACGTGGGACACATACATACATTACTGGCGAAATGTGGGTGCAGAAATGCACCTCTGCCTACCCCTCCGGGAATACAGGCGTGATTTTATGTATGTGTTCTTATTGTTGAAGTAAACTTAGTAATACCAATAATAGCGAATACCGGGTAGCAATTTACACAATTTGTAAGATTAATTTTACCTGCGTAGTAAGACCAAAATGAATGAATTCCAAAAGCTGTCTGTAAAAGAAACTTTTCAAAGGCGTTTATCAAAGGAAATGCGCCTTTTATATCGCGTTCAGATCAAAACTTATTCGTTCGCATTTCAATATAACACCATTTACTGCAGACAAGGGAAAATAGCTTTTATTCCTTGATAGATAAGTCATTATATCTCATAAATGTACAAGGCGATAGTATCAATTTTACCTTATATTCTTCGATACCAAGTGAAACACTAATTTTTAATGTTTCTGTCGACTCCTAAGAATTTGAGAATCGTGATAACTTTTTATAACATGATTTTAAAATTCAGGTTATACTCTGCTCTAAAGGTTACAAAAAGGTGTTTTTTGGTTTTTTTCGGGACCTAAGCAAAATGGGTCACAATTTTACGATTAGTAACACATTTAGACTGGTTAGTTTTACTCTTTATTTCAAGATGATGACTTATCCGATCTGAAAATTTAAGTACATTTAGCGAAAGATTAATCTTGTTTATGGAAAACCGTTGATTTCAACCTTCATTTCAATCCACTCAATTTAACGCTACGTTAATTTCTATCAAGGTAACTTAATATTCAGGAAATCATTCTTGTACGTGTATGTAAACAATAGACTTGTTTATTTCCATTCCGAATAAATTAACCCGTGGACCAATAAAAAGTGCTTCTGGGTACAAAGGATCAGAACATAAAAGGAAGTTAATCGATGTGCAACGGGGCATGAATTTCTGTCTGCGCCCGGAGATTAGACAAGGGGTGTGTTTAACGTTTATGTGTTGGCTGTAGACTGGCCCTGTGGAGAAGTACTCAAGTCTAAGCAACCGACATTGATTGCATTTATCAAAGCTGTCTTTTTTGCATTCATGAATATTTATGGTTTATAAGAGCTGTGTTGTGTTGAAGTCTTGTTTACTATTTATGATGTTGATTATAATTTATATTTTTCCTGACTGCGTGGATGAAATGTAAAATAATAAATTAACGTTGAGCAATGTTGTTTTAATATTGTTTAATATAAGATTTCTACGCGCTATTTTTGAACAATATTTGCTGAATATAGTCTATTAAAATGATTCGCATAATAGAATTAAAGAAATTTGAAAAAAAAAACGCAATTTACTAGTACTTTTAAGGTTTTCACTGTTCAAATGATTTAGAATGCCAAGATTGATTTATATTTATCTAAACCTTCGGCTTTGTTGAGGAGGATAGTGCCGAGCAGTGGGACCTTTATATACTGATGTATCTACATCAATATGGACTTATCTTTCAAATGTTCATTCAAAATTTGAGGAAGGGAATTAAATTTTACGAAATATAAGATTTTTTTATGTATGATATCAGTGAAGTGACTTAAAATATTAGTATTAAAAACTATAAATAAATTGATATCTATGTGAAATTCCATAGGCATAATATTGCCTACCTTAAATTTATTTCAACACTAGTAGTTTTTCCGATAGTGGTAGATACTAGACCATGGATGTCTGTTAAGTTAATTTATACAGTGGATGGATGGTATAATAATTTATTTATTATCATTTGACTGGTCGTCCGCATAAATATTAGGGTATTACGTAATTATATTTAGAACGAAACGTGCTAAGAGGGAAAATCGCGGGCTGTCACTTACTTACTTAGGATTTTGCAGACGAAAATGTTGATGTAAATTTTTTATTTACTTGTTTTGTATATATTTTCATCTCTGATTGTATCAAATTACCTTATAATGCTTTATGATTGTAATTGCTATTTTTTAAGTAAAAAAGGTAAACATCCAAAATTGTTAAACTTTTGTGGTTTCTCCGAAGTTTTGAGGAAATTTCTTAATATTTTTCTGATTAAAAGAAGACCAGAGCTCAGAACCCTTATAGGTTTTATGGTTAATTTTAAAGAAGCTTAAATATACAAACTGTTTTGACAGCCCCGTGGCGCAGTTGGCTAGACACCAGCTTGCGAAACGAGAGGCTGCGGGTTCGATCCCCGCACCGAGACAAATGTTTGTGTGATCCACAAATATTTGTTTCGGGTCTGGGTGTATGTGAGACCGAAAAGTCTCTCGTAGTTTCTGATACCCACGACACAGGACTTGTATCCTAGTGTGGGGTCAGAACTATGTATGTGACTGTTGGGTGTATTTATTTATTTATTTATTTAAATTCTTTTAGTAATGCTTGCTGGTTCTTAGATATGTGACGCTTGTTATTAATAGCCGAAGAGATAATCAAGGGCCAAATATTTAGCAGATTTATCTAGTTACTAATTCTTGTTTAGGTCTCTACTTTCACATAAAGTTTTAAATTACAACTTATATTCTGAACAACCTGCTTTCCTTCGTCCTCGGCTGGCCGTACGTTTTATACAAATAAGAATTATTTAGATCCGTCGGGTGTCATAGCGAAGTTAAAGGACAAATGTCCACGGAGTACTCGTTAGGCACTAGTTTGAATTTGTTAACACGAAGCCCGAGGCTCGGTTTGCATAATTAACTGAACATACGCTCAGTACCACATTTGGAAGTCTGTTTCATTTTTATTTGGGATAATTAGTTTCCCAAAAAAAGCGAGAAAACATAGCAGATCTGCGAATCCTTATATAAAATAATTCTTGTTATTGATGCGATTACTAATATACAGGATGTAGTGACTGTAATCGAAAATCAATAGAGTTAATAGTTACGGTGATTACTAAGACATTGAAGCTAAAAAAATCCGTTTTTTTTACGATTTCTTATACACCGTAATTGACACCTGCCTCAGTTTTCAATCACGGTCTGTTTACACCTTCTATGTGCAAACACTTTTAATAACTCTAAAACTAAGCTACACATTTATGTTGCTTAAGCTACACATGGATGTTACGCAATCTTGAGTTAATAAATTCATCTTTGGAACCAATATGATATACGGATAAGGAGCGTGGCACTCAACACTCTTCCTATTGTTGAAATACTCATATTCTATTGGGAAATACACTAGTACGTAGGTACTAAGCTATCATAAAAGTCCAGGGTTTAATCCCTACCAACCGTAGAGGAGGCACGTAACTGTAAGATGTACTCGTATTTAGTATTTATATTATTTAATAAAATCAAGATTTTCATTTAAAATAGACAGAGTAAAAATTTCTAAATTTAATTTAAAAAAAATATATACATCAGCAAAAGCTACGCTAAAGTAGGTACTGCTTTATAAATAAATAATATTACTTATTCTCAACGAGTTCGTAGCGGCAACGTGCTCTACGGCATAGCTACGTCGCTACGCAGCTGCTACGTCGTAAACATCAGTGGTTTAACAAAACATGTTTTTTAACAGTGAAGTAACGAAAATTTGAAGCTTTGTTCTTCTTTTGGCGACTTTTGTTCATACAAATTGGCTTTTGTGGGTCTTCGTTATTATTCGGTCGTACTTTTGGGCCTAAAACATTATTATTATTTTAATGTTACTTAACTAATAAATTCTTGACCAAAATTATTTATATTCAATTTTACTTATAGGCACGGGCCTCCTCTAAAACTAAGAAGGGTCTGGCCTTAGTCAACCCTGCTGGCTTAGCGCCAATTTGATAATTATTTTATATATATTTTTTATGTAAATTCGAGCTTTTTACCGTTATTTGATATAGTGTGTACGTACTGGCAATTATAATTAAATCAAGTAAAATTTGAATACCTCAATTTCATTTTTTTTATAAATAAATTAACATATAATATTAACTATAAATGGATTTGCTTCGACATTAATTAATTACGAGCGACCTTTAAACAAAAAAAAGGTAAAATATTAAAACTCCCAAAAGTATTTACTTCATTTTTAATAAATTAATCAGGGTTAATTAATAAATACGATTTAAAAAGTTTGTAGTCAAAACATGCATACATAACCTCACGCCTGTATTCTCCGAAGTGGTAGGTAGAGGAACATTTCTGCACGCACATCTCGCCAGGTATGTATCAGTCCTACGTAAAAGGGGGCGAGCCTATTTCCATTTCCGGGAACATTTCTATACTCCGTGCTGCTAGTGAGAATTTCCTAGTAGTAAAAAAACACAAAAAACAATACCGACCCGGGAATCGAACCCTGGACCACTAGATCGCGCAGGACATACTTATGCCGCGAGACCGTGAGGCAGTCAATGTATCGATTTGTAGTTAATTAATCGAAATAATTTAATAAAATTATTTTCATTATCCAGTGCCCTCAGAATTTGGCAGTTTGAGGTTAACACGTAACGCTGGCCCACTCAACCGATTAACTGTTAAAGGGAACGCGACGATCAATCATTCCTAAATGGATTTGTATATAAACATCGAAATAGCGTTTGCTTTGATAGGAAATTGTTTGTTTTGCAACAAGTAATACGATCGATATGGTCGTAAAATTTGTTATAGAGTAACTTTGATCAGAAATATGATGTGGATTCTCCATTAATGTTATTTTTATTAAATATAAATATGCTTATGGCTGTATCTTCTAAAAGGGTAGGCTGAGGTGAAATTCTACATTGAATGTTACGCTATCTGAGATTTTTAATTTCTATATAATAGGAGCCGAGCTAATGCTGTTAGGACACATTTCCTGACTCCGTGCTGCTACTGAGAATTTCCTAATGACAAAATTCAATAACACTTACTCCGAATAAGAATTGTAACCAAGAATTTCTATGTTACATGGCATGTACTTTAAAATGTATAGATTCATCTATTTAAAGGCTCTACAAAATTAAGTTATTTTTTTTTTATCAACAGTGTTTGCTTAAGCAGCCTTTTTGTTTCAACTGCCAGAGGCTTAAAAAAGCAAGAGCTTTTAGAATTAAAAAGAACAAACTTACAAAGCCGCGCTTCGTTCATCTATAAAGCTTAATCCTATAAAAGTAGATTTAGTTATTTGATTCAGTCGTTCGCACTAATCTATTAAAGGTATCCGATGCCTGTACTAATGTAAATCCTGATAGGAGCACCTTTGTTTTTATTCACCTACATAAATACTACATTTCCTAATTAGAACGGGTCTATGTCTACTATTCCATGAAAAAACTTATTATTTAGGGCAATAAAGTTGATATGTAATAGTGGAAAGACTGGCTGTTGCCCGCAACTCCGTTTGTGAAACATGAGTGTACTAAAGGAGTATTTTTCTCCGTTTTTAACACATTTTTCATTGCTGTTCCTCACCTATAGATCGTAGCGTGATGATATACAGGCTGTGTTCAGACCGTGATCGGAAATTAAGGCAGGCAATAGCTAAAGTAATTACAAATCCCCTGGCGTTAAAGAAAATCCCGACAAAAAAATTGACGTTCTCCTAACAACCACATACATGGTTGTCTGATGAGAAATACTATCCAGCTTATAAACGGCGGACGTCTGGCTATGAAACTCCTTTATTTCACAGGTTAGGCTTTAGTCTAGAGTGTCGGTCTTGTGTGGGTTGATGGACGTAATAGGAAATTGATAGAATGGCTCTCATGTAGACAGGTTTTCGCCCAATTTTCGACCTCATTTAAAGTGCGCCCAATTCGTGCGTATAATTTGATTGCGGTCACAATTCAAACGGTCACACATATTTTGAGATTCAAAACCACGACCGCAGATATAGTAGACGACGAGCTACATCCTCATTGGCAATTGACATAAATACAATTGTTGTCCTGCAAAACTTTTTCATTGTTGTAAATAACGAGGCGAGCGGATGTGGTCGTATTTAAAAGGCCTTCTGTAATATATAATTTTCCGGTTCAATGAAATCATCCGAGACGCCTTTGAATTATTCCGGACTGAAGGTTCCTCATAATCTTCACACAATATGTCGTCTGTGGTTCTTGGAATTAAGCGAAGAGTGAATGAACTAAAGGAGTGATTAATAGAGTACTCGTAGATAACGCCTAGTGTGGGGCAATGACCTCCTTCAATTTGGAAAGGAAACTGGGATGGGCGACTCAGCCTGTAAGTTAAATCGGCGTGAAATTAATTAAATTGTGGTAATTTATTTTGTTTTTGTTGGTTTATTACTAAGAATGATTTGATTGTTGCCGTAATTTTCTCTCCTCTCTACACCATGTTGAGAACGAGTATTTTTACAAACAAAATATTGAAAGTCCAAAGTGCTCTATAAAAAAAAATAGTTTGATGTTCCAATTTGACCTATACTTACTATGGTGTAAGTACTTTTTGTATTCTACGATATTATTAGTGTTTAAGCTGTATTCTTGCATTGAGAGATAGATCGTGAGAACGGCAACATTTTGTCAGGTATAATTTTGTGCGTTTAATGGTAATTTGATGAAAAGTGTTTAATTAAATATTGTCATTTTTAAAGTGTTGTATATGAGTTAGGTTTATCAATTAATATTATAAGTCCAATATTGAATTTAGCCACTCAGCGTTTTCGGGTCACATACTTGTCTAACCTCACACTTAGATAAATTTCTCGTGTCGTGAGAATCGGAAATTAAGAGTGACTTTTTAGTATCATTAAAAACCAGACCCGAAATATCTGTGGATCACGTAAATATTTTAAGCGCTTGTATCCAAACCGCGGCTTCACGTTTCACGAGCTAGTATGTAGCCACATATGTTGGCACTTTACACTGCTTCAACATACTCTATATTCTCAGCCTATTGCCGTCCATTGCTGAACGAAGGCCTCCATCCGCTACCCGCCACCTTTCTCAAGTCGTCGGACCATCGTTCTGCAGGACGTCCTACCACTACGTCTACCTAAGCGCGGTCTCCACTCCAACACTTGTCTGCTCCAACGGCCGTCCGTCCGTCGGCAGACATGGCCGGCTCACTTCCACTTTAGCGTGCTAATCCTGCGGGCAATGTCAATGACCGGTTTTCTGGCGGATGATTTCATACGAATTCTCTCCACCTGAGAAACTCCAAGCATTGCCCGATCCATGGCACGCTGACTGACTTTAAATTCAATACTCTTGTGTTGGTTATAATTGGCAACACGATGCAGCTATTGTTTGTGTTCGACGTCACAGAGCTTTGTGTTTCGATGCATGCTACGACTTGCTTATTCAGAAAACAGAGGGGTTGGATGTTGTTATTTATAAGCTTTGTCTTCTTTTGCAAGGCCATTTATTATTTCGTGAACAGAAAATTAGGAGTTTCTATATTTAAACATTTGACTGTAAGGGTACTTGAAGAAGTAATGATACTGGAGACTTTATTTGACTCTTGTTCCTTGTATGTAACCGACGCCAGATTTTTTAATGCTGACTTATTAAATAACTTCAATTTAAAACGCATATGAATTTGTTTTAAAGTAAATATAATAAAAAAATATAAATCTTGCTGGGCATATTATATCTCACTCTTTCAAGCTGTTGATTCTTAAAGATTATCATATAATATTATTTAATTTTATTTCTACATGTTCTATCTTACTTACTTAATTTTTGTGCAGTCCCGTGCGAAGCAATTGAATCCATATAACATATTTAATAGATAGGCATGCATTTAAGGATAAAAATACCGATGCAAAGAAATAGTATTTTTACGTAACAAAAAGAGAAATAATTACCATACCATAAAGTTCAGTTGCTTTTTCATGCCCGAATAAAAAGTAGTTTTGAAAACACAATCAACGTATATTTCATATTACTCGCACACTAATCAATTACACTTGACACTTACAAAAATTGAAACAAGCTCCTGCTAAAATACCTTACCCATTATGGTAGGTAGTCGTTAACAGGGGCGTGTCACGCGATAATTTACCACCTGTTACACATTACCCAAACGTGACGACATCTCAAACTTATAAATCACCGAACGAAACGTGATATTATTTTTTCATGTTTTTCTTTTAGTGACATTTGTATTACCCTGATCTTATCGGCTATTCGGATCAAAACTGACTGGCATGGTTTAACATACCCTGGTTTGAATACGGCCGAATATTTACCATAAAAGTACTATAGCTGGGCACGGGCCTCTTCTAAACCTGAGAGGGGATAGGCCTTAAGTAAAGTATAAATTTCATGCCCTCGCCTCAAAATCTCGGAGGTCGCGGGTTCAAACCCCAGCCACACACCTCTGTCATTTCGAGGTTTTGTATTCTCAATGAAATATTATGCACTTTAACGGAGAAGGATAACATCGTGAGGAAACCTACACATCTAAATTCTAAAGAACTTTTAGAATGTAGATGTTAATCCCCTAACTTGCACTAGGCTACCGTGGTGACTAAGACGGGCGAATATGAATGCTAATTACAAAAAAAAACATGCCTAGTGGCACACTTTCGAAGTAAATGAAAAAAGCAAAACAGAATTTCCTTTCTGCTGAGTGGTGGAGTGGAGAATGTAGTGTTTATTATGTTTAGTTTTACTTTATTTTAAGACAGTAGTGCAGCTCCTAAAAGTAAAGCGAGGCTGTCCCACTTTTTCAATCAAATTAACTCCAGTGTTCTGAATGAATTCACTTCGATGCGCGACAGAATTTTAATATCGCTCTAATAAGCCAGCGTCAAATTTATTGCTCCAAAAAACGTTTGGACTTCTGTTTTGTCCCCTGAGTTCTTAGTGCTCACTAACTTCAGATACGGAGCCTTTGATCTAATTTCACGCTCCTAGACCCAACCGTTTCGACTATGCCTAACCTTTAAGTTAGTTAGCCATATGTATGTAGACAAGCATAGGCCCTAGAGTCATGTTAGTTAAGATTTTACTTTGATCTCTAAAAGTTATTTTGTTCTAAGGGAAAACCAAGTTTGGGCTAGTTTTAAAGTTGTCTGGTTCGTGATAACCCTGGAAAGATATCCTGTGGCTATATAGAACGCACGAAGTTTTTGTCGTGTTTCTTTCATATATACTTACGCCTCTAACGCCGAAAGGGTAAGATAGAGATGTTTCGCTAACATTATTTCTTAAGTCACACGTAATGAGGTCCGAGGCTATTGCTGTTTTTCTGTCAAGATTACCGACTTCGTTCTGTAATTGAGTAGTATTTTATTCCTTTATTGAATTTGCATGTATTATTTTAAATTCGAAACACCTGTAAACAATAAAACCCTCTCAGTTGTAGAGGAGGCCCTTGCTCAGCAGTGGGCTGATGTTTTTTTTTATTTATTTATTAAAATAATTTATAACATCAATTACAGTGTATACCAATGCGATGCTATAAATTACAAAATCACTTAACTGCTTGTATCTATTACAAGTTTTTTTCAATGCACATATATGCGGCTTCAGTGAATTTCGGTAGGCTACAACTAAATATATCAACAATTTGTGCAATAACATTTAACGATCTAATAGCCCGTGTGAATGATGATGATGATGATGATAAACAATAGCCTATATCCTGAGAAAATGTATTTAAGGCACATCTTTCCTCGTTTTACATAGCGCACGGAGTTTTTTAGGTCAAAAACTTCCAAAGTGTGTAACTACAGATGTAAACAAACTTATTAATCCACCTGAGATCCTCAAAAACTTTTGAAAAGGCCTTCATGCGAAAACACGCATCATTCCATTAGCGCACTTCTTTATTTCTTTCACGAACTATTTGAGTAGATTTACTTTTGCAAAGTTCAAACTTTTACGGACTTTATAGGGTAAGAGAGATGGGCGGATCGATGCGAAATAAGTTTCGTATGGTCGCACAAAACCCAAATCAAACTCAAATTTCACTTTTAGTTATAGAGAAAATTGGGAACATTTAATCGGATCAGCGAAACTAAACTAGGTCTTATGGATCTCCTTCTATACTAAACCAGTTTATCATCATCATCATCATCATCAGCCCATATACGTCCCACTGCTGGGCACGGGCCTCCCCTACAACTGAGAGGGTTTAGGCCTTAGTCCACCACGCTGGCCTAGTGCGGGTTGGCGGACTACACACCTAAGAAATTCCTAAGAACTTTTTTTAGGTGTGCAGGTTTCATCACGATGTTTTCCTTCACCGTTAAAGCAAGTGATAATTCATTGTGAATACACACATAACTCCGAAAAGTCAGAGGTGTGTGCCTGGGGTTTAAACCCGCGACCGCCGAGATTCTCGACTGCGCGCCTAAACCTCGAGGCCATCACTGCTTCTAAACCAGTTTATAATGGTTTTTAATGTTTTCAACTTTTTATTGTCTGACTCATTAGTGTTAAGTCATAAGTGTGTGATATGTATGTTGTCTTTATTTCGATAGCCAGATCAAGTTAAGTGTTGAAAGTTTTTTTTACTACGTGAATTCTGGTTTTTATTTATGTAAGGCACAATATAATCTGAATCATGAGTTAATAAAACACCTGGGAACCATACTCAAAGTACACGTTGCAAGATCTATTCGCACCTTAAATTGTCAGAAAAGAGATCACGATATACGCTATTATATAAAAAAAGCTATTTGCTTAACAAATTAGATTTAGAATTGAAATGTTAAAACCCATTTTCCTGTTACTTAGAATGTAATGAAGCTTACAATTCTTAATTACCATGATCTTTAAATCAATCACGAGCAAGCCTTTTAAGACACTTTCCAACTTTAATCAATTGTCGATCAGTGATTGGTGTAAAGTGCAGGGATGAGGCACGGGTCCCAGCGGGGGTGAGTCTGGAGCAGAGGGGAATAGGGGGGGGGGGGGCAGCGAGGGCACGGGATGAACTGGGTCACCGGAGCAACGGCACTTGCTGGGACCTACAAACGGAAAATCGGTAGCGTTCCTCACTAAGCGCCAGATACGAGGATTAAATTTAAATGTTCTCAATTATGTTTTTAATTAATACCTACCTGTCATTCAAATTTAAAAAGAGAATACACAAATGGCAATATACCTATGCGTAATGCAGATGGCTTTTTGTGTTCAATTATGAGTATACCTCATACCTCAGTTCAAAGCTATCCCAAATACTGAAATGTCAACCACGGGATCGGCCGTAGGGCATATATCTCCTCCCTTTTAATCTTTTGTATGTCATTGTATGTTTACATACATATGTGATTAGTTCCTGCTCCACTTGAAACTAAAGGAAATGACTTGAAAGTCTTGAAGTTAAAAAAAAATCACAGTCAAACGATAATTTTATTTACGTATAAACGTTCTTAAGAGAGAAAAGGTTTCGGGTTTATTTTACCCAGAAAGACATACATACGGTTCGTGGGATTGTGATAATGCAAAAGACTAAGCAGTGATGGCCTCGAGGTTTAGGCGCGTGGTCGAGAATTTCGACGGTCGCAGGTTCAAACCTCAGGCACACGCCTCTGACTTTTCGAAGTTATGTGTGTATTCACAAAGAATTATCACTTGCTTTAACGGTGAAGGAAAACATCGTGATGAAACCTGCACACCTAAAAGTTCGTAGGAATTTCTTAGGTGTGTAGTCCGCCAACCCGCACTAGGCCAGCGTGGTGGAATAAGGCCTAAACCCTCTCAGTTGTAGAGGAGGCGCGTGCCCAGCAGTGGGACGTATATGGGCTGATGATGAATGAATGAAGTAGGTTTTCAGATTAGGAAATTGTTAATATCAGCACATAGTCTGAATCTTTCCTTGTGTCTTTGAATATGTCTAAGATCTCCTCAAGATTTCATGGGTCATCATCATCATCATCATCATCAGCCCATATACGTCCCACTGCTGAACACGGGCCTCCTCTACAACTGAGAGGGGTTAAACCTTAGTCCACAATGCTGGCTTAATGCGGGTTGGTGGACTACACACCTAAGAAATTCCTAAGAACTTTTTGGTGTGCAGGTTTCGTCACGATGTTTTTCTTTCACCGTTAAAGTATGTAATAATTCATAATGAATACACACATAACTTTGAAAAGTCAGTGTGTCTGGGGTTTGAGCCCGCGCGCCTAAATCTCGAGGTCATCACTACTTTTTTTTCCTTCCTTGGTAAATTATGATAAAATAATTACTTCCATATATAGATAAGTTCCATATAGTCCGCCAACCCGCACTAGGCCAGCGTGGTGGACTAAGGCCTAAACCCTCTCAGTTGTAGAGGAGGCCCGTGCCCAGCAGTGGGACGTATATGGGCTGATGATGATATAGATAAGTAATGTCTTACTAGAATATATCATTTATGTTTTCCGTCGTACTCGTATTATTATGCACTTGCTGTGTCTGATTTATTACATTAGGTACTAAACCTCCCTCTGCTCTGAATAATATAATCACAGACACGTGAGAGATGACGTGAATATGCTAAATGCCAAATATTTGCAAAACAAGGGACGGGGTAAAATCTAATTAATCGTGTATGCGCTTTATTTATGCAGGTTTTCAGAGTTGCAAAGATGTATTAGCAAAATAAGTAATAAAAAATAAACAAGTTATATAAAGACGAAAGAGTCCTCTAACGCTTGTGTTTGTGAAAAAGCAGGGTAAAATAACTAACTAATGTCATAACTTTTCTATTCTATTAGATTAATTTACTCAAACAAGTCATAATATATATAACTTACTGTCTCCACATGCCTTATTTAAGTGTCCGTTTTTTACTGAGGTTTTTTTTCGTTCAAGTGGCTAGATTACAACATTGTTTATTCAAATTGTTATTTAATACTTTTAAAAATATTTTAGGTGTATTCTTATACGGTGCGCCTATGCCGTAACGACCTCGCGAAGCCTTATTTTCAGCGTAAAAAATATAAATAATAGAGATAGAGTTCCGGGAGTAGGGACATTTTTATTGCAAACTTATTTATATCCTCTTTCATGATCTTTTTTAAAAATTTATTAAATATCATTATTTTAGAAGTTATTAATGTAAATACTATTTTTTTATCCTATTTTGTTAATACGATCGCAATTTTTTATGTGCTAATAAACCCTTAAAAATCGTTTTTCTAAACGTCATTCCGAATCGAATGACCACATATTTTTAGGAGATTTATTATTTATTATTTAACACGTTTTTGAACTTGTTGGTGGGGTGGGTATTATAACAATGACTTGACTTACAATATGAATGGCTCGATTTGCCGCCCCGCTGGACGTGCCACCCGCGCGCGGTGCACGCTTTGCACGCCCGCTTGCGGCTGGCCAGAGTATGGATATACATAGATGGAAACTTCCGAAGTAACAGAGGCTACTTTTTAATAAAATTACGGCCGGGCAGAGCGGGACCCAAAACTATATGAAACACATTTACGAATCATATTGCTCAGAGAGTTATGACAGGCGTTATCTATTTTTAAGTTAGGTGTTCCCGTGGGTTGAGCACGTGTTTCAATTATAATTATAATATGACTTCCTTTTTTACTTAATGTACTTCAGAATTTCATGTACCCACAAAAATCTGTTATACTCTTGTGGTGGCTTTGTGTAACATGAAGCACTTAAATCAACGTCGATTTTACGTGTAACTTCAGTATATTTTGCGCTGAGCGACAAATTGTTGCGGGATAAGTGCTACACCCGTGTGACAAGGGTCGCCTGAGTTTAAAGTATGTAGACAGGTAATATTGATGTACTTATAAGCTTTCACTCGCTGTAAAAGATTTCTGTTAGCTGTAGCCTGCAGGGTTGAAGTAACTTTAATGGAAAAATCCTTATAAAATTCTGAAATGTTCTAAATTCTTGTAGGTTTATCATAAACACGTATACATCTCGATACGTTTTTTATTTGTGGACTTCGTAAGTTAGTTTAAAGTATATTACCTCGATGTATCTTCTGACTCATGTATTTGACTTTGTCCAGGGAAAATAATAAGAAAAGTCTCTCAAATTCTCTATCGTCTGCCTTTTTTCGTTCACTGCTAGACATAGGCATCTCCAATCCCCTCCAAATTTTAGCTATACTCTAAGTGTACAATTTTTTTGCATCGCTTAAGCAGTTGAGGATTGAAAGCATTAAAGACAAAGTGAATTTCGTAAGAATCAATAGTACTACTGATATTTGCAATAGTTTTGACGTATATGGGTTGATGATGACTTTTACTTCAAGCTCTTCCAACAACTTTCTTTTCTTCAACTTTAAAAATAGTACGCAACAAAGGTTTCACTAATTAATAAACGTTCATGAAAGTCGGTGGCAAGGTCGTCGAATACCAAGGGTTTCGATGTCCTTACAAACAGGACCCTGTATTGGACTGATAGAGCTCTCTAACTTTTCCATTGATAAATTAATCAAGAAGTTTGATTGGGTCTGCTTGTGACGCAAAATTAAATTGATATGTGGCGATTTAATGTGGCTGATATAGAAAAGGCCGTTATTTTGGATTTATAATGATAAAATTGTTATTACTCGTATACCTACTTCAAATACTTAACTTTCTGCTCGAATCATTGCATTAATGTTTTCCAGAATTGAATGAATGATGAATTTAAAAATTTGTGAGTCATGAAATTAGGAGATTAAATTGGTTTTTAAAATATTGTTACAGGTTTTTTTAAATAAAAGCTTATCCTAGGTTTTAGGTCGATTTTCATCCAAATCGGTTTAACCGTTTTCCGTTATTGCAGTAGTAACATACAACCAAATATATATTTTGTAGTTGTAGTATAAAATAATGTTTTTTTCCAACAAAATTGAAATTTACAGACGTAAGATTTTCCTTTGAGTTTATTTCACTGTTGCTTTAAGGAAAAGGGACGTTTCTCTACCCCACGTTGTTTTCATTCTTTAATTTAAATCAACCTCTTTGGAATGAGCGAAGTTGATATGTATAGTATAAGGAATGTTAGAACATATTTAGTATTCAGATTGTCTTGTTATACAATGGTTTTACTTAAAAAATAAATGAAAAGGATATAGCTGATATACACACACACTTACGCGCCCGTATTCCCGATGAGGTAAAGAAAGAAGTTTTTTTTTGCCATCAGGTGTGATTTAAGTCCCACGTACGAAGAGGCCTTTTGCCATTTTTCGGGCACATTTCCACTTCGTGCTGCCACTGAGAATTTCTCATATAAAAACCAAATAACACCGTTGACTCGGACGTCGAACTGAAGACCTCGATTTGCTCGTCACACACTTAAGTGTAGGAATCTCTTTGACATTTAAATTAATTACTATTAAATATTTTTACAAGTAGTAACTCAATTCCATAGGTTTATCTTCAAAACTTGCCAAATTAGACTTAATCGTAATACCTTTCATGTTTTACAACGGTAAATCTAGTGACGAATAATTTCCAGTTTTTATTTAACTTATATTACATATTTTTTCAATTCATCAGTAGGTACATGTTCAATCAAATAAATTATTTTTGTTTGATACAACAAACTAGAGGTTCATAAAAAATTCTTTCATACTTTAGTTTTTTCCGCCTGGGTGCAATCTTAATTTCCGTGCTTATCCCCCGCGAACACATTTTCCCGGAATAAAAAGTAGCCTATGTGTTAATCCACAGACTCAGCTATCTCCATACTATTGGTTATTAAAATTTATTCAGTTATTTTTGCGTGAAAGAGCAACGACCATGCATAGAAACTTTCCCCTTGATAATATTAGTGTGATTTTGCACCTAACAGTGCAACAATATGTAGTTTTCGATATAACTGTAGATACAGCATCTAGTTTGTAATTACGTAACTTTCCTATACAGGGAAGTATAAATCAGTCTGGAACGCACGACAACTCGTAGAAGTGTTATAGCTTGCATGCACTTCAAAGACTTCAGCACTTGGTCGTGGTGCGCAGATTTCACTATTGACTCACTGATTTCCCGTGTACTTGTGATACCAACTATTTATGGATAATTAACGAGCTGTGAAGGTAATTTGTTATGTTATATAAAGATTGGTTTTAATCACGAGTTATTATAAGCAAAGTTATAGAGAACTGGCAATTGTTTTTTTGCCTTCATAGTGTTTTGTTGAAGGTATATATATATATACAATTTTGGGGATTTATATCACGTCACCAGATGTTTTTTTGATCAGGAGTAGGTGTCAGTAGTTGTCAAAGTCAAAGTCAAAGTCAAAATCATCTATATTCAAATAGTTCTTTTGAATCGTCAATATTAAACTATTTTTTAAAACTATTGCCGCTTCGAAACGTGTTATCGCTGTGGAAAAGAAACGGCAAGAAACTCCCTCAGCAACACAAAATGTAATTTTTAAAAATAATAATAAATATAATTATTATAATTACATTTTTTAAAATGTCATTATATAAATTTAATCTTATGTATGTCATAACGATACAAATTGTAGCAAAGAAACTTCTGATCAATTTACTTACTCCCAGGGCTTATTGTCTCCAATATAATCTGAAATTTTACAGTAAGCTTTTTCATATAGTTTATCTTTAATTGATTTTTTAATCTTTTTCAAGGGAAGCTCCCTAATAAATACCCTTTGGGAGTTTGTTATAGAAGCGTACACATTGCCCCATAAAAGAGTTCAAATACCAAATGCGATTGAACCATAACTTGGATCTTTGGTGCATCGAATTTACATGTAAATTTGATGCTCGTAGTAGGATTCTTCATCAGATTGCGCTAGAAAGTAAGTTGCGTTTCTAAAATGACTGGAGTATATTCGTTTACAAATAGGCTCATAATCATAATGATTTCTCGCTAGCTGACATACCTACTATTTGTAATAGTACATAACACATTGCGCTTGCCATCGAGGTATAGTAAGGTAGGTCAGTTTCTCGTACCAGTATTACATAAAGACTCTTAATAACATAAGAATTACACTTCTACTTTTCGAAAGTTGATTTTGCCATGTTTTAATTAAGTATAAGACCATAATTTCAGAAACATATTTTTTGCATTTTACCTCCGTTGGACGTCCTAAGAGAATTAGCGTCTTAATCAGTTGATTAAGATTACGTAGTTACGTATAATGGGTTTTACTTCATAATGTTACTATAATATTGTTCTCATCTGTTTGAAAATATATATAATTATAGTTGAAAAATATCTTAGCAAAACATTTTTAAGTTAAACTATTTACTAATCAAAGGCAACATGTGAATTACTCCTAATTGTAACAAAAATTTAATTAACTTGAATCTGGAGTAGAGAAATATTCTCATGACTGCAAAATTGCTTATTTTCTGTACAGTTTTTATAAATTGAGATATTACGAGTATATAAAAGTCCATTAAGCCTCGAAGGTATTCTTAGAAAAAAAACTTTTACTAAAATACCCAGTAAAAGATACCAAAGTTGATTGTCTTTTGATTCGCGAGTAACTCGATAATGTCACTCTCATTTCTTGTTAAAAGAAATTCTTTCTCTCACAATTGTTTACCTAGTATAGATTGTCTGATGTTTACTGAACAAACACGAAACAATTCGGAGCTATTTCGAAATTTATTGAGCAAACACATACAAGGAAAATCCTTCAATACATAAAGAAATATATTAAACTCAGCTTAAGATATTGCAGTTGTCAACACGGGACTTTTATTTCTATATCAACGTAGTTACTGGGGACTTGGCTACTGTTCATACATACATACATACATTACGTATTTTTTTACGATGATTTCATGATGAATGACGAATGATGATTTTTTGTGTTTTTTTAACAATGATTTCATGATGACAGCCCCGTGGCGTAGCTGGCTAGACACCAACTTTTGAAACGAGAGCCCGCGGGTCCGAAACCCGCACCTTGATAAGTGTAATCCACAAATATTTGTTTCGGGGTGTTTGTGAGACCGAAAAGTTTCTCTTAGTTACTGATACCCACGTCACAAGACTTGTATCTTAGTGTGAAGTCAGAATGCATGTGACTGTTGGGTGTAATTATTTGTTTAATTGACCCATTCCTTATAAATTTAGAATGATACTTTCGATTCGATATGAGAATCTTCTTTCGGCAAGTCTTTTTGCTTTCCACTGAACTATCGGAGGATCGGAGTGTTATTATTGTTTTATTTAAAAATACCAGTTTTAATGAGAGTGACGTTGTGTAGTATGATTTATTTAGAGGCTATTGTTATCGTTCTACTAAAATCGTTTCAACAGTCAAAATAAGTCAGTCGTTTTAACCAGTGGCGGTTCCATAGAAGCCCAAAGGCCCAGCGTGCGTCACAAAATTCCGAATAAAAATATTTAAGCTTTAAATCTTCATTTAATGCAAGCAATTTGAAATTTAAATGAGAATATCCTGACCCGACAAGAAACAGTTAATAAACTAGACATTAACAATTAACGCGTAACACTTTTGGCTTCTATAGAAGTATCGCCACTGGTTAAACCACTGTAGTGCGTCCTTATCGAATATAATTCGTACATGGACTCATTAACCCACGATCATCTGAAGTAGGCGTGAAGTGGAGCCACCTCTTCTCGAATTAATTAATAATAAGTGGACGTGTGCGAATAATTGTGGCGCTTGAGTGTTTGGTAATATGCGTAGATTTTTGGTAAGGGCTTATCCGGACTTTAAAAAGTATGGAGCCAGGCTGTAATATCGGAAAAAGTTAGGTTTTCCCTCCAAACTCTAGAATACTTGAAAGACGAGTAGTTAGGTTTTCATTTCAGAAGAAGTTTCATACATTTCATTTCCTCGTGAGAAAAAACTCTGAAAGTAACTGAAAGCTGATAGGGTATCTCAATAAATCAGATATACCTGTGCGTAAAGCTATGATAAAATTAACACAAAATATTGAATTATTGTTTAGTATAATTTTTGTTTAAATCATTCATTCTCAGATAAAATTTCCAATACGAACATTGACAACAATCAACCGAATGAACATTCTGTGCTGTATGACAATGGTCTAAATTAAGCCCAACAACTTGAATACGAGTATACTTATAAAAGATTCCACTCTCCAAATAATCAGTAGTACGCTAGCCCATAAAACCGTCCATTGTTCGTGCATTATAGGCAATAGCATCGTGGAGGTTTTATTATATTTCTGAATAAAGGTAAATGTGAAGGAGGCCTATTTCTGTCCACAACAATTTTTATGAAAACATTACTACTCTTTTTTTGTATAAATCGGCAAAAATCGCGATTAAAGATCCCAAGGCTTTCGTTCTGATATCGGGGGGCACTCAGCCCCTCTTTGCAGGTAATTAATAAGCTACATAGCCATGTGTATTCTGCGGTGTTATCGCGCCGAAATACATTGGATACTCGTATATGGCACGTTAAAAAAAAATCTTGTTCTATTAGGTTAAATTTTGCTAAAAAAAAAAATTCTATAAAAAAAACAGTGAGTGCATGTTATCTTTTGCTTAGTTATATACGTAGTTTAAATTGATATCGGTATCACTCTATATTAACTTGAGCTCAAAACAATATTTTGATGATTAATTGAAGTTAAATTGTCCAGCAACAAACAAACTTTTACATAACATGTACTCGTAGGCTGCAAAGCCGGTGTCTTCTCGGCTCGATCATTTAGTTGTTGTGGGTTGGAAGCCACATAATCAGTTTCCCACTCGACAAAAAAATACCTACTTAGTCACTCAGGCGTGTATCCTTGGCGGGGTAGGCACAAATTAATTTCTTTACCATTGTTTTTCGAACTCCTATGTTCCACGTTATACGTAGTGATGATCTTCAGGCGCACGGTCAGCATATTTTGACGGTCGCGGGTTCAAACACGAGACACATATCTCTGACTTTTCGAAAGTGTGTGTTTATTCACAATGAATTATCACGTACTTTAGCGGTGAAGTAAAACATCGTGAGGAAACCACCTAAAACTTTTTAAGAATTTCTTAGGTATGTAGTCCGCTAAAGCGCACTAGGCCAGCGTGGTGGACTAAGGCTTAACCCCTCTCAGTAGTAGAGGAGGCCAGTGCCCAGCAACGGGATGTACGTATACTCGTATTATCTGATGATGATACGTGGCGAGACTATTGTTTTTTTATTAAAGAAAATCATTTTTATTTATATTATCAGAAGCGTTTCCCCCACACTCGGATTTTTCCGATATTGCGATAGCAATCTCTTAAGATTATTGTTGTTTATTCTTACTATTTTATTATTTGCTTTATGTATCTAAAAATAAACTTTCTTTGCCGACAGGTCAGCGAAATGACACCGAAGTTTCAAGTGGCGTTGGCACTTCTCCTTCTGAGTTTGTATCGAGTCTCCGGAGCGCCCACCGCCCAGCATTCGGGTAAGTACTTAAAATTGCACGACACGTATTTCAACTTCTATATTTCATGCGCTAGATCCCGTTGTGGTTATTTATTGAAGTTGCGGATGAGCTCAGCTTGGAGCGTGTAATTTTATTTAAATATTCATGTTCATTCCGAAGGTACTATCTACGGCCACAACATTAATCATGCTAATCATTTGGAAGTTTTTGAATTTATTGACTTAAAACAAAAAATATGTTTATATTTTTTTCTCTTTTGTCTTTACGATATTAGTACGGGAAGGTTAGAGAATCGCACCATATATAATTCTATTTATGATGTTATTATGAAGATGAATGACATTCTATATCTAAACATCTATACAAATAAATAAAATTGGAGTTTCTTTTTGTAATATTGAAATAACCGCTTTTTAATAAATGCATATATGGATGTATACACGGAACATATACCAAAATAACGTTTTTTACAATTTTGGTCTGTCTGTCTGTTTGTTCCGCCTAATCGCTGAAAGGGGTGGACCAATTTTAACGGGACTTTCACTGGCAGATAGCTAATGTGATAAGGAGTAACTTAGGCTAAAAAAATAAAAAATAATCGACTGTTAGGCGGTACGAAGTTCACCGGGTCTGCTAGTTTTAAATTTATTTTTTAGAAATTGTGCCTATTATTATAAAAATACATGGAATATTCGCACGAATAATCTTAAAGAATAGGGAGTAGGGAGGTCGTTTATAATCTTAAACAAAGTGATTAGGGAAATCAGTTTTTTTACTATTCATGTATTTTTATATTCTCTTTGGAAACACTTCTGATATACACGCAGATGAAACTGCGATCAGAAGTCAGTTGGTACATAGATTCGTTTTTATGAAAATTAATAATCCTGATAATCCGTGGATGGTTCGGCTTGGCTTAATTAAATACAATATTCATAATTGGTTCTAGTAATAATGGACTTTGAATGTTCTTCTGAAGATTATATTGGCTGACTTTTAGTATTGTTTCGACAAATTGTTGTTATTTGATAGACAATTTAGTTCAAGAGCGTCTTCTATCCAAAAGTCATCATATTCATGAATTCTTCTAATATGCGGGATCTTTTATTATGCTAATTGTTATTATTATCATAGTTAATAATGTTACTGACGACTGCCTCATGGTCTCGCGGTACAAGTATGTGCCGTGCGATCTAGAGGTCCCAGGTTCGATTCCCGGTTTGGGCAAAGTGTTATTGGCTTTTTCCATTAGGAAATCCTTTGTAACAGCACGGAATCTGGAAATGTGCTCGAAAAACGGCAATAGGCTCGCCCCCTATTACGTGGGACTGATACATACTTGGCGAAATATGGGTGCAGAAATGCACCTCTGCCTACCCCTTCGAGAAATACTATTTACTATAATAAATAGTGTTATATCTTGTATCTACTTGGTTAGGCATGTGACCTGTCGTTAACTTTAGGGACCGTTCAAGTATTACGTAAGCAAAATTTTCACAATTATTAACCACCCCTACATTCATACATTTTTTATCTGTTCTGTTTTCTTTTTTCATTCAAGAAATTGGGTTGAAATTTTTGAAAAAAAAAACAGAAAAGAAAAGAAAAATTGCTTAGGTACTTAATCACCTTCCAGACACCCCCATCTCCCAGGTCATTTATACATCTATACAAATAAATAAAATTGGAGTGTCTGTTTGTAATATTGAAATAACCGCTTTTTAATAAATGCATATGGATGTAAACACGGTACATATACCAAAATAACGTTTTTTACAATTTTTGTCTGTCTGTATGTCTGTCTGTTTGTTCTGGCTCTTCTCTGAAACGGGTGGACCAATTTTACGGGACTTTCACTGGCAGATAGCTGATGTAATAAGGAGTAACTTAGGCTACGTTTATTTTAGAAAAAATCTTTTATTTTAGAAAAAAAAGAAACGAAAAAATTAAAGAATCGACTGTCAGGCAGAACGATGTTCGCCGGGTCAGCTAGTCATAAATAAGCAAAGTGAAGATCCTGCACCCCCATTACTGCTTACGTAATACTTGAATGGCCCCTTATGGGCTGCCGAGGTGTGATTCGAAATCACAATGAAAAATTATGTGTCCCACTCACTTTAAAAGTTTAGACAGACATCATGCATCCTTGACATGCGTTTTATAAAAATGTATTTATCTTCTCAATTAAATATTCCTTTTAGATCTAAATTGGCTATTTCTTAGAAAACCACTCGATCACAAGTTACGTCGTTCGATCATTAGCTTACCAGCGGTGTCACTTTTCTTATAACACCTCCTCTGTTTTCTGTTGATAATTTGACCCACTCTCCGGGTAAATTTAAACAAGCTTAGTCTCGCAAAATTGGTAATTTAATTATAAAATTTGTTTGAATTTAGGTAGATAATTTGAATCAATAATTTTTATTTTAGTTTGTTCTTTTTCTGTGTCACTTTTATGCTTATTTGATTTTTTTTTCTTAATCTATACGTATGAGATTGCAAAAATTCTATTGATTCCTAAATTATTTGTTTTTTGGATATTTTATATTGTTTTATTGGTTACTAAATATGATCTCTACCGTCGTCGATCCCCTATTGCTTAATTGAGATCGCGGTATAATATAGGGCAAATGACACAAAGGTTCTCGATCCCAATATCGGGTGAGATAAATCATTATTACTTTTTTGGTGACAAAATTCTCATACACAGTTTGGAAAGGAGTCCCAGGAACGCTAAAAGGCTCGTCTCACAATACTCAGACCAAAAACATTAGTACGTATTATTATAGGCATAGACATAAATCTCTAACAAACCAATCGGGGATGCAAGCATTTACATATGAAATAAAAAAAAGTTAATAAAAAGTAATTACGACATTAATAAAAATATGACAACAATTTTTCTGTCATAATTAAACTTTATGAGGGCGGCGAACGAGGCCAATTAAGGTCACATTTTTACAAACCTCTAGAGTTACGGGTTAGCTGTTAATTGTATAAAACCCCTTTAATTTACAAATTTCGCAACTAGCGTCGGATTTCTACTTTATTTTCATTTTCAATGATGGTGGAACAATAATAATATCATTACACTTTTGTGTCATCATCACAAGTGACACATAAGTAACAGTTAGTTAAAATCAGTCAAGTGTTACAACTATATTATCAAGTCATGTATCCTCATCTCACTGGTGCATGGATTGTCATTGTGCACTGGTTTTGAAATAATCAAATTATAAATCATTCAGTACTACAAATAGAACGCAAACATAACAAATAAACCTAACATTTATATAAGTACATAAATCACCATCATCGCTCCATATACGTTCCACTGCTCGGCACGGACCTCCTCTACAACTGACAGGGTTAAGGCGTTAGTCCACCACGCTGGCCTAGTGCGGGTTGGCTGACTACACGCCTAAGAAATTCCTAAGAATTTTAGGTGTGCAGGTTTCCTCACGATGTCTTCCTTCACCGTTAAAGTACGTGATAATTCATTGTGAATACACACGTAACTTCGAAAAGTCAGAGGTGTGTGTCGTTTCGGCGGTCGCAGGTTCAAACCCCAGGCACACACCTCTGACTTTTCGAAGTTATGTGTGTATTCACAATGAATTATCACTTGCTTTAACGGTGAAGGAAAACATCGTGATAAAACCTGCACACCTAAAAGTTCTAAGAAATTTCTTAGGTGTGTAGTCCGCCAACCCGCACTAGGCCAGCGTGGTGGACTAAGGCCTAAACCCTCTCAGTTGTAGAGGAGGCCCGTGCCCAGCAGTGGGACGTATTTGGGCTGATGATGTGTGCCTGGGGTTTGAACCCACGACCGCCAAAATTCTCGACCGCGTGCCTAAACCTCGAGGCCATAATGACTTATATTTGAGTACATATGTAAATAGATTTACAAAATAAAGGCCCTTACAAATACCTTAAAACTTTATTCTAACATGCCGTCCAATTCAGTTTCGACCTAAATCCCATGCGCATTCTATGATGTATTGGATTTTCTGCGAAATAGTGTAGGTATCCAATATTTCTATTACGTGCACGTTCCCAAGAAATTTAGAAACTATGAAAAGGGATTAAAAATGCGAGTCCTATCGTAAAATACTAGGAATAAGTTATCTCGTTTACACTATGGGTTTTATGGAATCAGTAAATTATGGGATAAAGTACACGTATCTCGAATATATAGGTATACCACAAGCAGTGGCGGGACTTCCATAGAAGCCCAAAAGCGTTAAACGGTAATTGTGTTGTGTCTAGTTTATATTTGCTTATTATGGGGTCTTTATTTAACAAAGTGCTTTGGTTAAATAAAGATTTCAAGCCTAAAAAATATTATTTGGAATTTTAAAAGGTAAACTGGGCTTTAGGGCTTCTATGGAAGTACCGCCACTGACCACAAGGAGTAGGCAGACGTCTATGTTTAGCCAGATATGTGTTTTTTTCTCAAGTAATATGTTGGAAAATATAATTAATGATATAGTCAACATTATTGCAAATGCTTAGTAATTATAATCTATTGGCACTCGTAAGCAGTGATGGCCTCGAGGTTTAGGCGCGCGGTCGAGAATTTCGGCGGTCGCAGGTTCAAACCCCTGGCACACACCGTTGACTTTTCGAAGTTATGTGTGTATTCACAATAAATTATCACTTGCTTTGACGGTGAAGGAAAACATCGTGATAAAACCTGCACACCTAAAAGTTCTTAGGAATTTCTTAGGTGTGTAGTCCGCCAACCCGCACTAGGCCAGCGTGGTGGACTAAGGCCTAAACCCTCTCAGTTGTAGAGGAGGCCCGTGCCCAGCAGTGGGACGTATATGGGCTGATGATGTATGTATATATGATGTATTGGTACTCAACTGACAACATTATATTCAACATTATGCGTATGCATAACGGTTAACCTCTTTACTTTTAAACTGATGCAAATTATTTAGCCTACCTTCAGTTAAGAATTATGAACTACTGAATTTCATTTTTTAATAACCTTTACTAATTTTATAATTAAGTAGATTGTTGGGTTTTTGTTTTTTTAAATACCCTTCCGATCATTATAAAATTTTGCATACGCCTCGCCAAGGATCCAGCAAAGTATTTATTTAGTTCAACAGAATAAATATCCATACGGAATGTGCCCGAAAAGCGGCAGTAGGCTCGCACATTTTACGTGGGAATTAAAACACGGCTGACTAAATGTGTGCGCTGTAACTGTAATGCACTCAACTGTCATATAAAGATTTTGTTGGAAGAATGATAAACACACCATAAACAGATAACTAATTGTAATTTGTATTTTTTGTAATCTGTGGCGCTTGTGCCTCTCTACGCGTCTACTTGTCTCTGTATCCGTTTTCCTTTTTGCAATATACGTTAGTAATTATTTTCTATTTTCGGTGTTTCTTTTAGTTTCCCACAGATTTCATACATTTTTTAGTATTATCTGTACAATTTTATTAAACAAAATGATTTAAGAGTCCAAATATGAGCCCGTACAAGTGTATTCCATTCATTTTAAACTGTTTCTCTTGAGTAATCCAGACACACGGTCGGACAAAAGGTTTCTCATAATCGTCCCCTTTGTAAATAGTTCAGAAAGGGTATCATACGTCGCGGGATGTGGGCGCCTTGTGTCCCTTTAGGCTACAGTTGTAATTTGCAAACTTGGAAATCCGAGTTTTGGGTACTGTTTACTCAGTTTCAGACCAGAATGTTTAATTACAAGGATTTTAATTTATGCTATAAGAATTGTTATAGCTAGATGTAGCCTTCGATTTATAAGTTACCTCACGTTTTCTATAGCTTCGCATTTTAGCATATTTTTTTACATACATACATAACCTCACGCCTGTATTCCCCGAAGGGGTAGGCAGAGGTGCATTTCTGCACCCACATTTCGCCAGGTATGTATCAGTCCCACGTAATAGGGGGCGAGCCTATTGCCGTTTTTCGGGCACAATTCCAGACTCCGTGCTGCTACTAAGGATTTCCTAATGGAAAAACCCAATAACACTTTGCCCTACCCGGGAATCGAACCCAGGACCTCTAGATCGCGCGGCACATAATTGTGTCGCGAGACCACGAGGCAGTCAATATGCTAGGCCATACCACTATATAATATTATATATAAAATTTTAGAAAATAACTCTTAATTTCTTTGAAAACTTACTCTTTTATTCATAACAAGGATAATGTGCCAACGTCTTCTACAATATATCATTTTCTATTTTTAAACAAAAATGTTTTTGCTGAAATTTAAAACACACATATGAACTTTGACTGATCTCTCGGCAGTAGCGCCTTCAAACTTTCCGACATTTCAAAAACTAAAATTGTTTAAAGTTCCCTCAAAAACGTAATTAACTTTAATACTAACACGAAACATTACACGCGTTATAATTATAATGTTGCTTAAATATTTAACTTGTGGCATGTGGGAAGTTTTAATTATTTCAGTGAAGCGTTCTTAACAGCGTTGTGGTTCCATGTCGTACGGTTTTATGACTTATTGCGAAGCAAATGGTTTTTCCACGCGACTTGTGTAATATTTATTGCTCATTGTAAAATAATAGCCATAAATTATTTAATGGGCATGGTTCTGTCGTAGTTTATGCCGCGGCTAAGTTTATGGGCGCTTCTTCTCAAATTATTTGCCGTTTGTGGAACGTCGCTAAAGCCACATTCTTATTTTTACTTGTATAAGAACCTTAGCGGTACAAATAATAACTAAATACAGCCAACAGTCACATACATAGTTCTGACCCCACAGTATACAAGTCTTGTGTCGTGGGTATCAGAAACTACGAGAGACTTTTCGGTCTGACAAACACCCAGACCCGAAACAAATATTTGTAGATCACACAAACATTTGTCTCGGTGCGGGGATCGAACCCGCGGCCTCTCGTTTTCGCAAGCTGGTATCTAGCCAACTGCGCCACGAGGCTGTCAATAAGTAATTTACAAGTGGACATCCCAAACCAAGGTTAATACCCTGACATCAAAGATATCAGAGTGTTATGAGATTTATTAACGTGTCTCTTGATAATCTCCCTCAGATCGACAGGCTTTGATCCTTAGGTCACTGACCTAGCAGTTAAGATACATAAGACAAAGTGAACGAACGAAAGGTTATGAATACATGTATATAAAATATACACATATAGGCGTAATGGATCATCAGTATTGTATTTTCACACACGTTTTGCCTAGTGTGTTTTTTTAAGTCATAATCATCATCAGCCTATACACGTTCCACTGTTACGGGCCTACTCTGCAACTGAGAGGCTTAGGCTTAATATCACCACGCTGGCCTAGTGCGGTTTTTACATACATACATAAACTCACGCCTGTATTCCCCGAAGGGGTAGACAGAGGTGCATTTCTGCACCCACATTTCACCAGGTATGTATCAATCCCACGTAATAGGGGGCGAGCCTATTGCCGTTTTTCGGCCTATTGCGGTTTTTTGAGTCACATAATAGGAAGTAGCATATCGCCTTCAACATTATTCTAATCAATGTTTGCGTGGCAAATCGAAACCTTTTCTCCATCCAACATACACCAACAAAGTAGCAAGACGTGACACGGCTATAATCAAACTAACACACATACATGCATACCCTCACGCCTGTATTCCTCAAAGGGGTAGGCAGAGGTGTATTTCGGCACCCACATTTCGCCAGGTATGTATCGGTCCCGCGTAATAGGGAGCGAGCCTATTGCCGTCTTTCGTGCACAATTCCATACTCCATGTTGCTACTGAGAATTTCCTAGTGGAAAACCCCAGTAACACTTTGCCCGACCCGATAATCGAACGTGACATCTAGATCGCACGGCACATAGTTGAGCCGCGAGACCACGAGGCAGTTATAACACAGACACACATTAAAAATAATTTCATACACCTACTTACGATAGATTTACCGAGTCATAGCAATGAGTTTAATGACTCGTATATCGGAATAGCTACCCAACTGAAGGCGTAGGCTTGTTGAAAAAATATCGATACATCTATGTATCGATGTAATATTTTCGATATATTGATATTTTTGAGCGATATTTAATATATCGATATATCGAAATAAAATTCCAAGTATCTAAAAGGTATAAAAATCGATATTTTTATCATTAAAAATCCTAAAAAGGAATAATTTTTGTATACTAACATTTTTTTAGAACAATATAACTTGTTTTTTTTGTTGGCCCCTTTTTTTGCTTAAGTTTTAGGACTTAAGTTGACAAATCATACCGATATATCGATACTATTTAATACAAATATTAATATGGATATTAATATTTAGAAAAAAACGGTACTTTATTGCATTCCCGACATCCCTATGAAGGCGTAACAGGTGGCGAATTCATAATACAGCCGAGGCAAATCACACCCGTAATATTAATTGAGTTACGACGCCGAAGTCGCGATGTGGAACGCAGGGTATAATTTCATTTGATGTTTTTCAATCATATTATTCAGTCGCCCACCTACATTTGATATGTAAGTGTGTATGTATGTGTGTAAATTAGAAATCAGTCTTTGTTAGGTATAAATGTTTCAAAAACGCTACTTAATCTGAGGGCGACTTATATTTAAGTGGCAGTTATTATTTAAGCGGTATATACCTACTCAAAAAATGTCATATAAAATAACTTTTTGTGGCAATGTTGCCATTTATGGAAATTTAAGTGGGCATTAGTTAATCACAGTCTTAAAATCGATAAATGATGTTTTAGTATACCGCTTAAATTATAACAGCCACTTAAATATAAGTCGCCCTCAGATTAAGTAGCGTTTCGGTATTCGGCCATAAATTAATTAAATATATTTTACTTAATAATAGCTATATCAATAGCTAAATATTACAATATACATACACAATGTTTAGCGCAATTATATTTCACTTATTAATTGATATGAATAAATATTATTCACATTACTACTAGGCACAGGGAGCCTTTGGAACTAAGAGAGCCCTAGACCACCATAGGATAGGAGAAGATTGTTAGATACATAAATAAGTAGAAAAAGTTGTTGAATAAATATGATTTTATGTATATGGTATGTTAATATATATATCATTGACGTTAACTTTCACTCGCCTGCTGCATTGTATAAACTAGTTCTTGCGCATCTCTCGGATATTGACTGTAATTTTAATGAATAAAACTGTATTATTTTAAATCACAATATGCTCCAAATCCTAAATTTTAAATATTATTATTATGATTATTATTTTTAATAGTGTTAATTGTTTGTTATAATTTTTTATTTTTATTTTTATGTACTCACTACGATTATAGATCTTTTTATAACTTTTTGTTTAGTGCATGCGGTATTTGCCTTTAAGTAGTTGTTGCATTTATCTTATTATTATTTTTTGTAGCACGTAACAACATAATGTAACCATCTATTGTAAACAACTGTTGGCAAATCTAATAAATAAATAAATAAATAAATATGAATATTCTTGACAGAAACTTAATGAACTCCGACAAAAATGTGTTGTGATTTTGCTCCCATTTATAACATTTGTTCAAAATATATCCAACATTTCACGAACCAATAAACACTCTCTCACTCGTGTCATTATAATTTGCACGTCTTGATACAAAGACGTAATTCTTGACAGAAAATACCGCAGAAAGAGATCGGCGTCTAACTCACAAACTTTGTCTGTACGTGCCAAACATCGCCTCCAGAGAAGACAATAACAATTACAGAACGTAATAACTCAACCTATTTTTAGACTAAAGACACTTACACTGTCAGCCAACTTGTACTGGTAATATTTTTTAATACAATTTTGTAAGTGAGTGTACATACGTCCCTTTGTGTTGGGGGCTCTTCAACTGAGAGGTGTTAGTTCTTAGTGTACCACGTTGGCATAGTGCGGGCGGGTGGGCCACGTAATTGAGAAGTTTCATGTGTGTAGGTTGTCTTACTACATACATACATAACCTCACGCCTATATTCCACGAAGGAGTAGGCAGAGGTGCATTTCTGCTCTCACAATTCGCCAGGTATATTTCAGTCCCACGTAATAGGAAGCGAGCGTAGGTGCGCTCGTCCCTCCTAAACGGAAATATTGCTGTTTTTCGGACACATTTCCAGACTCCGTGCTGCTACTGAGAATTTCCTAAAGGAAAAATCTAATAACACTTTGCCTGACCCGGGAATCGATACCGGGAGCTCTAGATCGCATGGACCATACTTGTGACGCGAGACCACGAGGCAGTCAAGTTGTCTTAGTATATTTTGTTAAACGTTCATGAGTGATAACACATCCTGGGTACATAGAAAACACCAAAAAGTCAGAGGTGTCAACCGACATTGTCTCGACAGCGCGCCATGTCTCTATTATTTTTTTTGTTTTTATACTGGCACGGCAAATTGACCCCATTGCACCTGATGGTAAGCGTAATGGAGTCCAGATAAGTGCCGACCAACGAGAAATGATGATCTCCCGTTGGTCGACACAATCATGCCGGCCGAATACCTCTTCACCTTTTTTGTGAAGAAGTTTGGGGGACTAATGCCATGGTGAACAAAGGACCGACCGCGACAAACCAGCCAAAAAATACCGGCACGGTCATCCTTTCACCATGATTGATATTTTATATTATAGATTGTATAAATGCTTAAAATTTATTAAAATAGGTACAGAACCAGTTTTCCAATTTCAGCATTCATAAGACACTAAAAAGGAGTTAATTTTACATACATACATACATTCACGCCTGTATTCCCCGAAGGGGTAGGCAGAGGTGCGTTTCTGCACCCACATTTCGCCAAGTATGTATCAGTCCCACGTAACAGGGGGCGAGCCCATTGCCGTTTTTCGGGCATATTTCCAAACTCCGTGCTGTTACTGAGAATTTCCTAATGGAAAAACCCAATAACACTGTGCCCGACCCGGGAATCGAACCCAGGACCTCTAGATCGCACGGCACATACTTGTACCGCGAGACCACGAGGCAGTCGAGTCGAGTTAATTTTAATCATTTTATTTTTTAATGTATAGCTTCTACGAAATTCACACGATTATGATTTGAATTTACTAAACATAAGTGTATAAATTACGTTTGACCATAAAAATATGTACATGGGTAGTAATTTGTTGTTCAATTATTTATTTATTCGTATGCCACCCACAAAATTGCTGTTATAGCCATTTCTGGCCATTAAGGCAACTGCTAATTTTGGGTATCAACGTTCATTAGTCTTGATAATGAGCAGTTGCCATTGCCAATTATGGCCAAGAAGGATATTTATTTCTTTATTACTGCAGGGAAATAAACTATAATTTAATTACCTCTAACAAGGAAAGAGTACAAATGGTGGATTTTCCTGCCAAACGCAATCACTTACACAAAAATACATACATACATACATAAACTCACGCCTGTATTCCCCGAAGGGGGAGGCAGAGGTGCATTTCTGTACTCACATTTCCAGACTCCGTGCTGTTACCGAGAATTTCCTAATGGAAAAACCCAATAACACTTTGCCTGACCCGGGAATCGAACCCAGGACCTGTAGATCGCACGGCACATACTTGTACCGCGAAACCACGAGGCAGTCGAGGCACTAAAAAATTTAGAATGGCATATATGTAAGTAAATAGAGAGATAGAGGGAGTGCTCGTTATTGCTGCCAATAATTTCCTTATGTGTGTGCTGTGCTTTCAGAGGTTCCGAGTTCGATGGTTGGTTTGGGCTAAGTTTTACTTGTTTTTTTTGGAAAGATTCGGGAGCAGCAGAGCCCGGATCTGCCCGAAAAACGACATGTTCGTCTTCAATTAAGTGAAACTAAAAATACACTTGGCGATACATCGGTATAGAAATGCACATAACACTTCGAGGACCCGTCAATGTGTGTTTATAAATATATATAATTATAATCATCATTCTTTTCTATTCAATCAATTGCAGTTTTGTCACTTTTTCGTGCCAGTATAAAAAAAATATGTACTTTCGAAGTTACACTTTTCCTGCTCGGCACTGTATTATTGTTATCATATTCTGCAGACGTCGTGGTTTTTATTACTCTTGCGTAACAGATGTGACGCAATAAGCCAGTGTTCGTGACCCGCCCTGCTCTTGACATTGGCAAGGGTTGTTCCCTCTTTCCAAAGGAATCTTTTTTCATTTCTACATTTCAATGCCATCATTTTTTCATTGTTTTGACAGATTATAACAACAAGGGAGGAACGGTATTTGCTATAGACGGTATTGAATTGTAATGGATGGAAATTACGAATAATGTACATACATATATAACATAATATTTCTAATCTCCGAAGGGGTAGGCAGAGGTGCATTTCTGCATCTAAATTTCGCCAGGTATGTATCAGTCCTACGTAATAGGGGGTGAGTATATTGCCATTTTTCCGTATTCGTAGAATTTCGTAATGAAAAACTCAATAACTGCCCGAATAATTGTCCGGCCCGGGAATCGAACCCAGGACCTCTAGATCGCACGGTACATACTTGTCCCGCGAAACCACTAGGCGGAATAGGAAATAATTTCATTTGGAAACGAATATGTAAAGTTTAAATACCTTTGACGCTACTTCGGTTGAGGAAAGCGGGTAGCCACGAGAACTTAAATGGCTAAAAATAGATAAGAAATTATTCCGTTTAATTTATTTGGGTTCTGGATGCCTGTTACAGAACTCTTTGATAAATCGGCCTTCGTCTAACGTACGCTTTGATCTACGAGTATGTGTAGCTATGTAATATGTACATACATATGTATGTACAAGTTTCGTAGAACATGCTTCAACTCTTTTGCAGAGTTTTATAAAATTTAAACTCTGATGCTGAAAATTATGTAAAGAAAACAAGAAAAGTTTCTTTAACATTATGAATGTAAGAATATGTTCTTTTACAAAAAAAAGAAATTAAAAGAAAAATGACGGATAGGTTTTAGCTACATAAATTAAACTTGTGTAGAATTATTGTTTTTATTCTGAAAAATATGTCAAATTACATCGTTAGAAGCATATTTTTTATACATAAGGTGGTATAGCCACATATATATATTATTACACACAGGGCACATTGGCCTATGTCCATCATTTTTAGCCACATCCAGACTACTATCAATTTCTTAAACAAAAATTCTAATAATACATTAAACAAAGTATAGCTATTCATTAACATTACCATAACCTGTACATAGCATACAGTTTAAATAAATATTGTAGCGTTGTCACCCGGCCGTAGGCAGCATATCTGCTTAATGGCGCATTGTATTGTGTTTTCTACGTTGTAAATCACTGAGAGCTCTCGTGTGGGTGATATGGGGCGAGATCGTGACGTCACTCGATGTTCGCTTGTTTTAGCACTACGTTTATTCGTGCTCTTTCGTGTTTTAAGGCGGAGTATTTTGCTATCGTTTCTTGCATACTTGGGTATTAAGCGAAGTGTGTAGAAGCTGGGCAAGTTAAGATAAGGATTTCAAAATTAGAATCTCTTATTGGTTTGTGTGTTTTAGGTTTATTTACTAGTGCCAGTTTTAGCTACGGAACATTGATTAAAATAAATTTATCATCAGAATAGTTGTACAAAAAAAATATTGTCAGCCCCGTGGCGCTGTTCTCTCCGAAGCAAATATTTGTATCATCATCATCATCATCAGTCCATATATGTACATGTACGTCCCACTGCTGGGCACGGGCCTCTTCTACAACTGAGAGGGCTTAGCCCTTAGTCCACCACGCTGGCCTGTTGGAATACACACCAGAAATTCCAAAGATCTTTTAGGCGTGCAGGTTTCATAACGATGTTTTCCTTCACCGTTAAAGTACGTGATAATTCTTTGCGAAATATTGATCCTAATATTTTTTGGTTTTGGTGTGTCCCTTGTAGTTTCTAAGTTGTTTTTTACTATGAGGTTAGATTTATATTAGTGATTGTTGGGTGTATTTTTCGTAAATTAGGACTTCGATACCATTATTTGAAGCTACTAAATCGATGAGACTCGTAGTCTTAAGTGTAAGACTGGGTCGGTTCATTAACAATTAAGGCTCGGGGTCGGTCGCGAAGGTTAATAGGTTAGGTTGAATGTCTACAGCCAGTACTGAGAAGAAGCCGTTGTTTTGTATTAGTGATTAGTTGTATGTACAACGGCGGCTTAAAAGAATGTTCGAAGAGTTCAAAAAATGATCTTTATTCTATCTAATACAATTAAGAAACAAATTAAAAGAAAATCAGGGTTTTGCTAATTGCATACCGAATGGTATATATGTAAATGAAATGGTATATATGTAAATATGTATTTATTAAGAGCCTGTATGTCGGAACCAGCAATTCTCAAATACCTATGACTGTAACCATAACAAGATTTTGGGAAGCAAAAAACTGATATTTTAACGAATGACCTAGAATGATTTGAAAAAGCTTACTATTATGTTTTGCCTCGTCTTCTAAAGGAAAAAAGCAGAGTAAGACAATTTCTGCATAGTTGAGACGATTTTATACAATGTTTATAAATAAAAACCTTAATAAAATATTCTAAACCGTGGGAAAAGACGTTTCCACGGCGTTCCAGAACTTGACACTTTTTTTTCACAAAGGATGTCAAAGACGTGTCATTTGAATTTTAAATAAAGAACGAGATTGCCAAAATTGAGCAGTGGCCTTTAATTATTATGAAGGTTAGACTTCAATTTGAAACTCATTAGCGACGCTCACTATAAGTGTTCTTATTTGTATAAGCTGTAAACTAATTAGTGTTAATTGTAAAGCAGATTAAATAAACACAACTAAGACGTAAAATGAATAGTTTTTTCTGTATTTATTGACTTAGTGCTTCTTTATTCTCTATTATTTTTATTATTTGAAAAAAAATCCGTGTAAATATGTATCTAATGATTTATATTCTGTAAAAATGATAAAATATAGGTTTTTTTGAAAAGGGGTTTGGGAAGATCAGACATCTTTCTAGAATCGCTTTTGAAGTACCAATTTTTTTTTGTTGTAACATTTTTGATATACACAATTATTCCGTTGATTTTGAAATATAAAAAATGATTTTTGTCTCCCATATTTGTTCTAACATCAGATCTGGTTAACATTGTACTAACTTTAATTAACGCGTGTTAGCGTCACGGTCATGTATTTTATAGCGTGACATTGCCGTATAGTAAACACTGCAATTTTTTACCATTAATTGTTTTCTATATAACCATTATACTATGAACGCTTACGCAATTTGTGATGTTGTTGGAATTTCTAGGATTGTTATTTTTTAATTGGTTTTAGTAGGAAACAGATATTAATGCTAAAAGGTTAATTAAAGTTGTGTTACTGACAAACTCAGCATTAAGCTTTTTTGAAAAGGTAAAAATGCTGTGTAGGATCTTTTGAAATTGGGTGTGTGGCGTACCATATATTTTATTTATTTATAAAATATATTTATTTATTATAAACATTTAATTTCATGTATATTTATATTATTTACAGTTACACTCACACACATTACACAACACATATACATTCCAATACATCACACTTACAGAACCCAACACATTTATTATACAATGTATGTATGTATATGTAATATTATTTATAATGTGGAGTGCATTGGAGGCGCACGATACCGCGCCGGCATAAACCGGTATCGCCTGGTAACAGCGAGCTAGCGATGCGCGTCATCGCTTCAACTCACGCGCCGGCCGCGTCGGCGCCGCCGACGCGGCCAGTCGGTACACCTCTCTCGCTTGCGAAGCCCGTGTCACCCGCTACCTCGCCGCCTTATCTCGTCCGCGCTTAACAGCTGCTTTTGTGTTAATATCATCGTTCCTTTTATCTGTCTCGTCTCCTTCTGTAATTTCTACTTGTTTCTGACTGTATTGTGTGTGTGAACTATTGTGTCATGCATATACTTAGCTAAAGGTGAAATAAAAATACACATCAATAAGATTGAATCATTACAAAAAAATTTTTAGTTCGTAAGACAATTCTAACTAGGGAAGAACGGGCAAGAAACTATAGTCTTTCTCTTTTTCAACGAGTAATAGGTTACAAAAGTGGGTTAAAAATTAATATTTCTGAATCCAACCAGCAAAGGCAATATTAACACTCATGTTCTTTAGGCATCATGGGAAAATGTAATGAATATTTTTATTGATCGGTGCGTTGAACTCATTCCAACGAACTTGTGTTCAGTGGCGTGACGAGATTGTCCATTCATTGTATCATCATTCAATGTGGTCGGCAGACAGTTTTAATAATAGGATATTTTTAATTAGGCATTAGCTCGAACGACAGTTTATTCAGACTACGAAATTAGATCCAAAATCTTCATACATACATACATACATACATAAACTCACGCCTGTATTCCCTGAAGGGGTAGGCAGAGGTGCATTTCTGCCCCCACATTTCGCCAGGTATGTATCAGTCCCACGTAATAGGGGGCGAGCCTATTGCCGTTTTTCGGGCACAATTCCAGACTCCGTGCTGCTACTGAGAATTTCCTAATGGAAAAACCCAATAACACTTTGCCCGACCCGGGAATCGAACCCAGGACCTCTAGATCGCACGGCACATACTTATACCGCGAGACCATGAGGCAGTCTTCATACATATATTTATTTTATCATCTCTTTAGTCTATTAGTGTTACGCAACGCACTATTTCAAACTCGTACATATCCTTACATTTCAATGTGTTATGCAAAAAAAAAATCACACATGGTTCTGACCCCAAACCAAAATACAGACCTTGTGTTGCGACGCTAGGTTGTTAAGAGATACAAATAGCCAGATACGAAACAAATATTTGTTCATCATAAAAATATTATTCTCTAGGGATTGAAGTCGTGGTCTTTTTTATTGCCAGGTGTCTTATCAACTATTCTACACAAACATTTTACGGAAATTGCCAATGAAATAATCTTTTTTATTTTTTTAAATAAAAATATTGTAATTCAATTACGAGCCAGATCCTGTTTGCGACATTTCGCGTAGAATAAAAACGACAAATTCATGGCTATTCAGTAATGAACAATTAAGGCAGTGTTCACGCTAGAAATAAGTCTCTGTTTTATTAAATATTTTATAAACCGTCGACGGGAACGATTTCAACGTTCACTAATTAAGATTAATAAATAAATGGATGTTTCCGAAAATTTTGTCCAGGCCATTTTGTACAGTATTACAAGTTTCGCTTAATTGCTTTTGTGAGTTTTTTGGAATTCATTTTGTTGTAATTGTAGTGAAAACATCGTGATGAAACCTGCACACCTAAAAAAGTTCTTAGGAATTTCTTAGGTGAGTAGTCGACCAACCCGCACTAGGCCAGCGTGGTGGACTAAGGCCTAAACCCTCTCACTTGTAGGGGAGGCCCGTGCCCAGCAGGGGGATGTATATGGACTGATGATGATGGATTCCAGTCTGCGTTGTGGACTAAGGTCAATGGCCTTTCAGTTGAAGAGTTGACCCGTGTCCAGCAGTGAGACGTATCTGGGCTGATTTAGAGCGGTTTATATATACCTTTTTATTCTAAAATAGTAAAATCCATTACTATAATCTTTCATATGGGCAATAGAGCCCCATGTGACATTGAGAAATACAAGTTGATTCAATGTAGCCATTCTGAAAGACAATTTTATTAATGAGTAACGTTTAAAAGCCTTTAAAAGGTTATTTGCAAACCTAATATTTTGACTAGATTATTATTGCTAAAAAAATCTTAAAGCTCCTAATCTTAGCCCTCATAAGCGTGCAATTGAGAAATGTCGAAGCCTTTTAGATTTCCGAGTCCTTGCTGCTATTGAGAACTACCTGGAGAAGAAACGAATAACACGTTTACCGAATCGGGAATTGAACACTGGTCCTCTCGATCGCACTCCGCACACTTCTCATGTGAAATCAACGAGACAAATCTTTAGGTTACCCTTTATTTCACTATTTACTTTATCGCAATGAATATTTTATTCCTTTATAAAGTTTCTATTAGAACTCAGCCAAAGAATACTCCCACGTCTTTCATTGTTATTCACGAGGTGGGCGTGAGACTTTTAGTTACCTTATGTTAGAAATTATTTCATAGTACGTTGTTAAAGTTCAACACATAAAGGGGGAAATTTATTGAATAATGAATTTAAAAATAAACTTTGAGAGGTATAAATAGCCACACAAACAAAACATTAGTTTAAATAATGTGTCATTAATTATTTTATTCTTACGTTAAACTAACAAACGGCCTCGTGTCAGAGTTTAGTCACTACGAACCATAAGATCATAAATTATAAGCACGTTGTCTCTTTTAAAGAAATATTGAAAAGAAGGAAGAATTTCTTAAATTAACATTTTTCCATGTCAGTGTAGTCATCAATAGTCACAAACGTCCATCGCTGGGCTTAGCCACTCCACTTGAGAACCTTAATCTTCCCTCATTAATTTCCTTCTTCCAAAATGATTTTAGGATATTTTTGATGTTGATGAAGTTATTCTAACTTCCACCACGCATAAAGTGAAAACTCCCATAGACTAGAGACAAAAAAGTATATGCAAATGAGGTACGCCTTTCGTATTTACTTTTACTTTTGAGTAACTCAACTCCGACGACCTTTCTCTTTCAAAGCCTGAATGTTTTATAAAAGTTCAGCGTCACAAAGCGTGCCTGTATACTAAATTATTTCTTTTCAGTACCAGTTTGCTGACATGCAAATAATAAAAGTTGAATATTAGCTGTGCATGTAATGAAAAAAAAAATCCGAAACGTGCGTCTTGTCAAACAAAAAATGTGCAAATATTGAGCTACTTTAGTTGTTGCTTTTTAATTTAAATTACACTTACTTGTGGTATTATATAGATATATAACTGTAGGTAGTAGATACAGGTGATAGGCACTATCATCTAGACATGAAAATAAATTTTGTTAAGATTTTGTAATACAAATGTTTTGTAGTACATTAGTCAAGGATTATCATAAGTCAGTTTGTTAATTTATTATATCCTTTTCCAAAATTTAAAGTTAAAAGAAAAAAAAATTGCATCCCGTTCGGGAACCAGAGTACGTAAATAATACTGGCATGTATATTTCGACTGGTGAGAGATTTCCAGCCACTCAGCAATTTATTAGACCGCACTGCCTTGCAATCAGAAGTTAGTGTGTTCATTTTGCGGTTTAAGTGTAAAAAAGTAATCAGGTCGAAATGAGTGGTGATTTTGAGAAGAATATTCTTTTACCATTCGACGTAATATGAATGCAAGGCTAAAAGTATATTTAATATGACGAATGTGGCGTTGTTGAGAAAATTATTTTGTCAATCGGCATAATATCAATATATAAGTTAAAAGTATTTATATGATAAACCATTTCTTACAGGCTTTTGAGTAGTCAGAAAAGATAAGTCGTATAAATAATTTAATACGTAATTCAAAATTACAGTAGCGTCGGTTTAATTCTATAATCGCGTCACGTCCAAAACATAAAATATTTTTGCTGGAACTTTCTTGTATAAACCTTATTCTATGAAATATGTATGTATGTATGTATAAGAATCAGCTGGAAGACTTATAAACACATTACTGCAATGCGGTTCTATTCAAGTAACTCTGTGCATTTATTGTTATGAGCTGCTACGCTGCTACGTTGCTACAAAGCGCAGAGGTGCTACGATTTGTAGATTTGCTACGTCTGCTACGGGTAGTGCACGAGTATTGGATTAAGTATTTGGAAGTAAATCCGAGTATTATTGTATCGTAGAATGCGGTCGTGATGCACAATACTTTTTATAAACAATGTAATTTGTTCCAGCCACTAAAATTGCAAACAGGTTTCCATGTTAAGGGATGGTTTTGAAATTACCAGACCAGACCAGAACCAGAATGGTTAGTATTTTTAAAACAAAATACAATTCTTCCACCTATATTCACAAAGGCGGAGGCAGACATATATTTCTGATAAAAATAGTGTATTTCCATGTATGTATGTTTAACTAGCTATGTTTCAAGTCCCACGAACATAGGGCGACTTTTTAAACTTTAGTTGTAATGGTGTGAAGATTATATACAATAAGTTACAACCATTTATACAGTAGTATCAAAATATATATTGTAATATTAAATCCATTTACAAACGAAATATATTTTTAAGCACGGGTGCGATATTAAAAAAGTTTACGTGCCCAACGCTGGCGGCGTTTAGTTGTCGCGTTCCAGTTAAGAAGTGGCAATACGCGATGAAATAACATTACTCCGTAATATCGCTCTTATAACACGCTTCGTTTCTCGTTTTAGAATTCTTATTTAAGGAAGTTTTTCCTCATTTCTTTATAATCCTACTGAATATCTTTTTATAAGTGTGCAGCTATATTCATACTACGTATTTCACGATTATATTAGCTTCGGTTAAAGAAGAGTGTCAAACAATAGTTGAACCTGTACACCTAAAAGTTCTTAGGAATTTCTTAGGTAGATACTCCACCAAATTATTATTCTTATAAGTATTATTTTTTCTTCTTTTACCAGGATTAAAAGTAACCTATGTTCTTTCTTATGGTTCTATCTAGCTCCATACTAAAAGCCATGCAAATCGCTCCAGCAGTTAAAGCGTGAAACTTTAAAAATGAAAGTAAAATAAATACACCCAACAGTTACATACGAGTATGTAAATAGTTCTGACGTAACACTAGAATATAAGTCATGTGACCTATGACTTGTCGGTCTCACGAACTCCCAGACCCGAAACAAAGATTTGTATCCGCGCGGGGATCGAACCCGTGGCTTCCTATGTCGCAACCTGGTGTCTGTAACAGACAGACAGAGTTACTTTCGCATTTATAATATTAGTACAGTTGGGCTACGCTTAACAACACGTAGAAGTCGAAGATTTTTCATACACATTAATTTATATTCAATATCATCAATGCGATTGTAAATCGTGACTTGCTAAAAATCAGCTCAACAGCTATACCATAAAGATTTACCTACACGATAACCCGACCTTTCCAGAGTATGTTTAACATACTGCCGTTACTCCCGTGACGTTGAAAGGTAAGATCCATCATAAATTTGCCGGTTTATAGGTGATTTCGTTGGTGGTGTCTGCATATTGTCACGTTCGCGTACGTTCTGGGAGGGACAGTTCGAAGTAATCTGCGCATTTGTCCACCCAAATATTTGTATGGCCAATTGGATTTTATAGGGGACGCAAGGATTTCATTCTGAACCGACTTTATGTAAATGACGGCGATGTTGGGATTATTGAAAGTTTTTGAGTTATATTCATTTTAGAGTAGACGTGTCATATGTAAACCTATAATTTTATTTACAATTACTATGTCTCATCTCAAAAACCAGTCTCTAACTCCCATAACCTTATTGTTACAATTATACAAAAGTAAGGGGTATTTTCCAGAAAGCGTTGTAAGAACACAAACTTTTTTTTTATTTATTCATTACAATCCAGTGTAATTACGTGAAGTCACTATAAAATGCAAAACAGACTGCGCATTTTAAATTCACTACTTATTTTTAATTAAACTTCAACTTGGAGCGAGTGAAGTTTGTTCTCATCTAATATTTTTAGTAACTCAATGTTGAAGTAGTTTCTGGAATATAACAATGTTTCTGTACGGTACAGTCGAATACAAAATGTATTTGAATCACGCCGCTTCCAATCACGATTCACTTCGATAAGTGGAAGGGGATACGTGGGAGTTGTGAATGGCCGAGCTAATAGCACTGCCCGCAGAGTAATTACTTTCTTTCTACTTTCTGTGAATAAATACCACATTGTCGCTATATTAGCTGATTATTAATAAGTAGGCTTTCTCTGTATTTCAGAGGGATAAATCCACACACATCACAGAAATAAAATATAAATATTATAGGATATGTAAGCATAAAATGTGGGAGCATTTTTATTTGGTATTGGTATCAGATTGATGATTTATAATATTCTTCCTTATTCAAATTCCTCGTTGGTCACGCGACATAATTTTTTGCTGACTGTTACAGCATGAAGTCTGAAAATGTGCTCGAAAAGTGGTAATAGGCTCCGCCCTGTTATGTGGCACTTAAAACACGTCTAAATTATCACCATCTGATATATGGACTGATGCCCATATACATCCCACTGCTGGGCACGGGCCTCTTCTACACCTGAGAGGGTTCAGGCCTTAGTCCACCACGTTGGCCCACTGCGGGTTGGTAGACTACACACCAAAGAAATTTAAGAATTCTTAGATGTGCCGTTTCCTCGCGATTTTTTCCTTCACCCTTAAAAAAGTTATTATTCATAGCAAATACACGCATAAATTTATAAAGTCAGAGGTGTGGACCTGGGGTTTGAACTTGTGACCGTCGAGATTTTCGACCGCGCACCTAAACCTGAAGGCCATCACTAGTTTAATGTAAGCTATACGTGGGTGCAAAAATGCACCTATGTCTCTCGGGTATACAGTCGTAAATGTTTTATACAGGTGTATTCATTCATACATCCATAGGTATTAAATGTATTGAAGTTGATAGGAAAACGTATTTTTTTTTTTTTTGTCGGCTAATGGATTCGTAATCACCGTGGCTATTACTTGCGTTAGTTTTCGATCATGTTCTGAATACATCCTGTATTATGAAGTCAGACGAGTTAGTGTAGTCATGTTTTTCCGCAATTTCAATCAAATCTATTTTAGGATTGTGTATTTACCGAGTCTCAAAAAAAATTTTATATATTTTTAGCAGCATTTTGCGTGGTTCGCACGTTAATCCATCAAACCGTGAGGCGTGGGAAGTGATATATTTGGTAAAAATAATTTTATAAAGTAAGAAATTTATTTTTATCATTACTTTTAATGTAAATCTTTTGATGTTTATTTGGTTTATGAGAAATCACCTCACCTTTGTTAACGAAAAATTAAAAACATTTTTCGTTATGATTATAATCATTAGTATATCGTCATATTCAGTGCTGGATGTGTGCCTTCCTATTGCATTTTTAAGAAAAAAGAAATGTTCCATGATACCTAGTTATTGTACAATTCACAATTTTCGATGAACTAATCAATACGAAAAGAATAGACATCAGCTATAAAGGTTCAATGACTTCTATATGCAGAATAATTATTTAACTTACAAAGAGAGATATAAACTTCAATTCTGAACGGTTGCAGTAAGAAATCACTAGATTTGCGAAGAAAGGTAGTATTAAAACTAGGTATTTGGCCTTTTTAGTTTGAATTAACAACTCGTGTCTCGTGGTCTCGCGGTACAAGTATGTGCCGTGCAATCTAGAGGTCCTGGGTTCGATTCCCGGGTCGGGCAAAGTGTTATTGGCTTTTTCCATTAGGAAATTCTCAGTAACAGCACGGAGTCTGGAAATGTGCCCGAAAAACGGCAATAGGCTCGTCCCCTATTACGTGGGACTGATACATACCTGGCGAAATGTGGGTGCAGTAATGCACCTCTGCCTACCCCTTCGGGGAATACAGGCGTGAGTTTATATATGTATTAACAAACTGACAAAATTTTGTTTTCAAGTTCCAGTCAAAATATTTTGATACCCTACTTTATTATGGTTTTAAAACTGCACCTAATGGCGAGCACGGTGCTCTCCTAACAGAGGATCAAGCAGTAGAAGAATCCAATCTCTCGACAAATAATACTCATGTCAACCTGCTGAGATGCTCACGTAACGATAAAAGAAGTCAGGATAATAAAAATAAAGGAACATAATGCGCTGCCAATTATTCAATATATTCAATTTCATGGTACGGCAAAAATACGAAATACAACAAAACATAAATACAAATGGGTTCCATATTAATAGCACGACAGTATCCTCTACTACAACTTTGAACATTTAACCAATTACTTATTCAAAGTCCAATCATATGAGCTGCACAAGTTGAACAAGTTAATGAAGTATAAGGTATGGTGTCGTATATTAACGTCAAAGTTTGTAGGAGCGCAAACTTAATGCGCAAAGTGCATTCACGTGTTTGTATGGAGTTTGTGTTACTTAGCTTCCGTATTGTGCGCTTTATTTATATTTATTTTATATATGATTTTAGCAAACTATGGCTAGAATTCAATTTTGGAAAGAAGGTATGAGAGTAAGAATAAGAGATTGATAGCGAGGTAAATATCGTATTTGTGGTTAGAAAATATACCTTTTTATGTTGTATCCCTGCCTAATTGGGCTGTTTCGTGCGATTGAAAGACCCTAAGTTCAATCGGGTTATGCTACAAAATTGCTTTTATTTCTTTAATTTTAGGTATAAAACCTTTTTTATTCATCCTAACAAATCCATACCTCAAAAAATATTTAGAAAAACGAATACCCAACAGTGATAATATTTTAGATTTCGAATACTCCTGTCATTTTTATTGTTCTCTTTGAAAGTTAATCTATCTACATACAGAACAGTGTTCCATTCACCCCATTACATTACAGTCTCCTATATTTCCGATAAAAGCATTTGCGTTCAACAAGTGAGTGTCGGCATTTTTTTTCGACTAGAGTTGCCGCCTCGAACATCAGCTTGTTCTCGCATGCTAATATTTGTTTTGTTCATGCCTTCGCATGTCACGCTTTCAGCGGTATAATATTACATGACGTAGACACACTGCCAACATGAGTGTCAAGATATTTTAATGTTACTAGGCCGTGTCGGTTAGACCTTTTTGCTTGAATGGTTTAATTTGAATTTAGAATTTAATTAGTGAAGAGAAATTGATATACTTTTCATTCCGTCAAATTTGCAGATGACGGCGTAAAAATGTTTTAAATTTGAATATATTTGAATTGTAGACTCTCTCAGTTGTAGAAGAGGCCCGTGTCCAGCAGTGGGACGTATTTGGGGTGATGATGATGATGATATTTGAATAATCAAATATTTTATTTATTGCGTAAGGCAGAATTTATAATAGAAATATCTGTTTGCTTTCTTAATAAATATTGATAAAATTATTCAGGATACAAAAGGTGTGGTTATAATCATCAGCTGAAAGGCGTCCACTGCTAGATATAGTCCTCCACCAAAGACTTCCTAAGCGTTCTGTCGAAAGCGATTTGCATCTAGCGGCTTCCTACGATTTTAGATAGGTCGTCAGTCGACCTTGTGGGTGGACGTTCAACGCTACGCTTGTCGGTACGCGGCCTCTACTCGAGAAACTTTCTGCCCCATCGGCCGTCAGTTCTACGAGCTATGTGCCCTGCCCATTGCCACTTAAGCTTGCTAATTCTTTGGGCTATGTCAGCAACCTTCATTCTCCTACGGATCTCCTCATTCCTGATTCGATCGCGTAGGGAAATACCAAGCATAGCTTTCCATAGCTCGCTGAGTCACCTTGAGCTTTCTTATGAGGCGCATAGTTAGAGACTACGTTTCAGTGCCGTAAGTCATCACTGGTAACACACACTGGTTGATGACTTTCGTCTTTAGGCACTGAGGTATTTTGGACGTGAGGATCCTGCGAAGTGTGGTTATCAGATCAAAACAATACATCTCTCCATCATAGTCTTATAATGTTTTTTTTTTATCACTGGAACACTTACCTAATTATAGAAACAAAGAAAAAAAAAGAAGTTTTAATTTTAAAAAATTGAAAATCACCGACGGTGACGAGACCATAACATTTACATAAACCTACAGACACGAGACAGCTTAGTTTATATCAAATGTTTGTAAGCTAAAAATGAAATATAAAAATTAAAATTAATTAATTCAAGTTCCGTGGCTCGGAACACTAGTCACGAGAACTCGTTTCGCGCTTGATTGAATTTTGCTATTTTTCAATACCTTTATTTTCCATTATGCATTCGTTCGCAATTGTTCTAGTACATCTTCGGATGTAATAAACTGAAGTACGATTCACGCTTCGTCGCTCTTCGTCACTCGGCACGTCTTCTCGAATTATATTTTTTACGAACTGAATTGCTTATAACGTAATATCACTAAGAATTGTTTTCTATTTCTACATTTCTTTTTGTTCTCGTAAAATATTTTTTGTGCAAGTATATTATTTTAAAAAATTTTAGACTTTTACTCGATATTTCTAGTTATATGTTGGCTACTTCGAAATCCTATAACGCTATTCCATCATTGATAACATTGTAGTGAAGATATATAGGTTTTATTACTATATAAATCAGTCATCATCATCATCATCATCAGCCCATATACGTCCCACTGCTGGGCACGGGCCTCCTCTACAACTGAGAGGGTTAGGCCTTAGTCCACCACGCTGGCCTAGGGCGGGTTGGGGGGTTGGGGGGGTTATATAAATCAGTAAATTAAATAATCAAAATCTATTCTAAACTTTGTAAAATGAGGTTTAAAAACTTTTTGATTCTCCGATATCTACTTAAATATTTCTAGTACATGTGCTCAATTTTGTATTACATAAATTTAAGTTGTAAATTTAAAGCTTTCAGTTTCGTAGGCTCAATGTCATTAGTTTATTCAAATTGTGTATCTTTTACTTAGCATAAATATAAAATTTATAACAATTGAATTTCAGTAACCATTGAATTTGAAAGTAAGTTTATTAAACCGAGTCAAATAATAGTCTAAAATAAACAAACAATTTTTCACTATAGTTTCACTGTTCGTAGGTTTCGTAATATAAGTATGCGACATGTCAGTCCTGTATTTAATTCGCGGGTAGGGTGGTGTTATTAAGTTTTTAAATTGTACTTTTTCAATAACAGCCCGGAGGCTCATACCCTGTTACGTTGGACTTAAAACAAACTTCTGCCTTCACTTTTGGGTTACATGTGTGTTAATTTACATATAAAAAAACACCCCATATTTTTTGTAAAAGAAGGCAATGCCAGTTAATTTAGTTCTATGGAAATTCTCAATGAGTACGAGATTTCCAACTAAATGTCAACTGGATTTACCGAATAGCCGGTGACTGTCGACCCGGATTGAATTTGAACAGTCATTTATCACACAAGCACCAGCTTTGGATACACACGTGCCGCCGTGCCGGGAGCCAAATTAAATTCAACTGAAATCTATTTCTGAACCTTGATTTGTTTTGACGGCCTGTTACAGATAAACAATGAGTTTTTATACTTATTTACAGCGCTGAGAATATTTAAAGCAAAATACGTTTTTAAATATAGTATTTTTATTATTATAAAATAACTTTGAATATGCTAGTCTAATCCTTTGTACGTTATCTTGTTTTTTTCTTTTTAATTTTACCTTAATTTTTTAAGCGCCTTCATTTAGCTTGTTATTCATTCCCTTTTGCCATTTCCATACGTGCATTTGTTCGTATATGTGCAGTTTTTGTTTCGTTTTATTTTATTTTATTCATCATGTGAAGTGGTAGAGCCATGCCACAGTTAATTGGGAATTCGATAGCAATAGGCCGGCTCCACTGGCTAGATTTATTATTATTTTACATATTTTATTTTTTAATTCAAAGTATACGTGCAGTTATTACTCTGAGGATTGGAAGCGTTAAAATTATAATTGGCATCTTTGTCGTATGAGGCGATATGAAAGTATATTCGCGTATATTCCTCCTAGGTCAGCGTTTCCCACTTCGGATTTCCACTAGCGGATCGCAGCATTTTGGCCTTGATTTATGAATTGCAGCGAAATTGGATTCTTAGGTAAAAATAACGTTATTAATGTACTCGTATATACATACATACTTGTAGTATACAGACACACGTAATAAAGTAAATGTGTATTATGTGTATTTCGGGGTGTTAACTAGTGAGTGTGTCACAGAACCAACTCTAGATAATACTGTTCTAGTTATTCCGAGAGGGGCCGAAGATTGAGTGGCTTTGCGACAGTCGCGGACGCTCGTTCTGACTGAGCGTCCAAAATAGACTCAAGTGGGGGCATCTCAAGCCACTCCAATTAGTAAACGAAGTTCTCAACGCCGACGAAAATTATCTCACTTTTTTATATCTAGCTCGGCCTGTGAGGCGCGTGAAGGCATACGGATTTTAATCGGTATGCTGGCGTAGGTGATTTTTTAGAAAGTTCGCTCTCAATCAAAATTGACAGACCTCTCCAAACGCCAAGCTGGAAGGCCGGAGATTCCAACATATCCCTTTTTTGCCTTAATTTAAATTCAAGAAGGTTATCTTAAAGCGTCAAGTTAAAAGTAGTGAAGTTAAAAAAGATGTCGTTGGAAAATGCGATTCTAAAATTTACGAGACATGATTTTATCTTTGCATTTCTGTGTATAAATTTTCACATATTAGATTTTTATCCATCCTCATCTGAAGGCGAAAAATTACGGTTTAAACGACAAACGTTACTCGTTATGAAATTTCGCTGGAAAAAGCGTAGGCGAGGTAATATGGAACAGTACTTTGTTTTAAAAAAGTGTTCACCTTTATCCTCTGTACGTAGAAAAATGAAAGATAATTAAAATAGCTTATAGCTTAATGAGCGTTTTTCACTTTTAACTCCTTTGTACCTCAGTTGTAGAGGAGGCCCGAGCCTTGCAGTGGGACTTATATGATTATGAAGAACACCTTTTAGCTTTTAGTTTTTATATCAGTGTACATACCGTCTAATCCTGAACATATGTCTACATTATGGTTAAGCGTTAAGCCTTACTGCGCCAGGCCAGTTATGTGCGATATATTAAACTGCACAAAAACGATTTAACAAAACCACAAACTATTTATTAACAATGATAATATATTAATAAGTTATTATCATTATTGTATTTCTTTTACTACAAGCGTGTGTGAGTTCAACTTACAATTTTAAACTAAGCTAAATAAAGCACTATTTTGTGCGAATACACCCCAAGTCGAATCTTCATTCAGAAGATTATTTCCACATTGCGTTCATTAAGTTGAAAATCGCGTAGGATTGCTGGAAAAGCTGAAACAGAAATTTTGTTTATGTATTTTATTGTGGAACGGAATTAAAAGCATAAATTTCAGTCAGGTCGTGAATAAACCGAGTTGAAACAGAACTTTTACATTGAAAACTTAGTGGCAAATGAAAAAATGCATTTAGTGTTAAATGTACGGACTAATGCGTAATTAAATTTTAGATTCAAACTTTAAATGAGTAAATACAATATACGTACTATAAAATAATAAAATCGCACTAAAAGTGAGATACATTGTGTTTTCATGCGATTGCCAAGTTAAACATTTTTATTTAAAACATAAATTTTGTTTAAGACAGTCCCTTAAATGGGGACTGAATAAATTCATTGACTTGGTTTCACATGGATCTCACAACATTTTTCGGTAGAAGAACTGAGTTGCGAGACTTGTGTTTTTATAACTTTTTTTTTGATTGCATGAATATGGTCTGGAATTAGGATCGAATATATAACATAACCAAATGTGAAAGTTTGGATGATGTAACTGTTTCATTTCACAACGGTTTATGGATAAAACTTGGCACTTTAGATAATACGATAGGAATAGCATACCTACAGAATAATTTTAAGCTTGGAAAAACATACGTCTTAACACATCAAATACGCGGGTGAAACTAAGGGGAATTGCTATTAAGCAATTAAAAGGGTATTATTTAATCAAAATTTCGTACATCAGTAAGAGCATCGAGACAGACGGTGCGGAACATGGTGCGGATGGCAATAGGTTGGAGCGCCCGCAGTAGTATCACCAACAAAGTGGAGCGAGAGCTGCGGGATGCCATCGTCTCCCATCCACTGCAGTATATGGCAAGCCGGACTTCTTCACCCTAAACACAAAAATCAATTACAAAATTCGTTTATATATAGATATACTTACTCTGCCTATCGCCGTCTACTGCTGAACGTAGGCCTCAACAAGAAAGCGGTAACCATCCCGGTCTCAAGACCGCTTGAGCAGCCCGAATCTATCCGTTACCGCCACCTTTCTTAGATCGTCGCACCATTGTGCTGCAGGTCGCCCTAAGCGCGGTCTCCATTCCAACACTTGTCTGCTCCATCGGCATAAGGCTGGCATGATTGTGTCGACTAATGGCGATTGGGCGTCCAACCAAGTATTAAATTAGTATTAAATTATAAAGTCGTCTTGTAGTTGCATTCCCACAGAAGGTACAAAATCATGTGTCATCTGTTTGTAAATCACCCAAGCATTTTTTCGGTGCTAGGATCGAACACGCGGACTATCGTAACACAGGTGCTGTCTTACCAACTGCGCCAAGTACTTACTAGTCCACATACTTTGCAACGTTTTTTTTTATTTACGCATTTCTGCACCCTCGTTACATGGATTAACGAGTTTTTAAATATTTTTAAATTAATATTATAAAGCTGAAGAGTTTGTTTGCTTAAACGTGCTAATCTCCGGAACTACTAGTCCGACTTGAAAAAAAATTTTTGTGTAGATAGCCCATTTATCGAGGAATACTATAGGCTATATATTTTCACGCTACGACTAATTGGAACGGAGCAGCAATAGAAAAAGTCAAAAAAAAATCCGTGGAAAGAAAATCCCTTTTAAAGGCTAATGTTTCGCATACGGAGAGATATAGAGTTGCGGGCCACAACTAATCTTTAAATAAACAATAAAATCACCTTCTCCATAAGCAGATCACTATAATAACAAGGCGAGCTGCTTATTAACACTCCGCCGACGATAAACACTAAAAACTCCAGTGGTATTTCGCCTCTGTGGAACGCCTGAAATTCAATATGGATATTTTTATAACTGACACGTTTAAATAATTTTATTTTATTTAATATGCTTTATTAAACACCACATAAACAGAAACAAAATATAATACAATGCGAAGCTATAAACTATTGGGCCATAAATTAAATTATATTAAATTGTCTGTTTTATTTTCTTTTAATCTACTATATATTCCGTGATAACTATTACTGTAATTATTTTCCAAATCATTCATCGTTCCTATGGCTATCATTCAAGCTCCATCATCAGACCCTGGTTACCATTTAACACAAGCTTCTCGTCGAGACGATTCAAACGAGCCCAACTCGATGAGGTTGTGTCGTTTCATTGCGAAGTTCCTATGGCCACCTTCCAGCTCCATCATCAGACCCTTGTTACCATCTAGCACCAAAGTACTCGTCAAAACGAATCAAACGAGCCGATACTTGATGGGGTTGTGTCGTTTCATTGCGAAGTTCCTATGGTCACCTACCAGTTCCATCATCAGATCAGCACCATGTCATCATAATAACGCATTGGCACGCGATTTACACATGTATGCAAAATTTCAGCTCAATCGATAACCGGGAAGTGGGTCAAAATCAAGTCCAAAGGAGTCGGTTACAAACAAACAAACAAACATACAGCTAAAGCTAATTTATATTAGCGCATAAAATAGGATTAAAATCTACAGCTTCAACATGTTTATGGATTACATAATATTTTTTTTAAGAAAGATTGTGTCATTGGGCCATTTCCATTATCCTAAGGCAGATTACATGCCTTAGGATAATCGAAATGGCCCAATGACACAATCTTTCTTAAATAAAATGTCATTATAATGCAGATACAAAAACCCACAACAAGAAAATCCCTAAAATTCTTACCTCGATAACTTCATAGCACGTTATAGGTAAAATAATGGTGGTTGCTTTCAGAGTAAGCTCGTACACAACTCGAAAACACACCTTAGTTTTTTCCACAAAACTGAAAAATTAAATTGAATTTTGTTAACATGCTTAAAACTGTAGTGACAGAGGCTGGCTCGAACAAAAATGTTCTTGGTAAATACGAAATTAAAACACCAACTCCAGTCTTTAAATGAGATTATATGACACTTGAAAACTCCTTTTATAATGCTGAGAATTCTGACCTAAGACCTATTTCCTCACATGCGCTTATATGGCCCGTGCTCTTCACTGATAGCGGTGCAGGTACATATCTATCTACTATCTAGTAGTTATAGACAAAATATAAATAAAAAAGGCATACCTATAAACGTACTGAAGTTGGCGCACAATGTCTTTCAATTTCTCTGTAATCTCCTTTTCATTCTGTGCTATGAACAGACCCTCAATTCTATTTTTTATCAACTCCAATTGTGCACAACTATGCAGCATGAATACAGGACCCAATGGCACAAAAGCTATATACATTAATGCCGAATACATTCCGTAATACATCATAAGTACATACAGCACTAAATAAACAACAATATTCTCCCTATTATCCTCAAGTATCTTTGGATACGTCAATTCATAAATTGGTAACAGCCGAAATTCACCCTTGTAGTAATTGTAAGCGTATAGGAAAAAGTTCTTGATAAGGAAAATGGCAAATCCAAGCACTGAGATAACAAGCCATTGCCTGCACACTCGAAGACTCTTTTTGGCATATTCAGACATGATGGTCTGATCATCCATAGATGAATTCGAGATCTTCAAGTAATCTTCCTTCATAGTTTCAATTAAAGATAACAGTAATTCTTGATTAATTAGCATGGTGCTATAATTAAACGTGACGACAAAATACAAGACACATAGAATTCCATTTGTACACGTGGATGAGAAGTCGTTGTTCTTGAGATCATATTTTATTATACAGTTTACTATTATGCCGAATAATATTGTAAAGAGGCCATGCATCAAGAAGAATTGCATGACCCATTTCTTGTCCCTTTTGATTGACGGATGGGAACGGTTCAGCTTCATAGCCAAGACGGTTAAGCTGTAAATACGGTCGAAGTTTAACTCCATGATGTACGTTTCAGCGTTACGTTCGGTTTAATGTGTTAACTGTTGAGTGGTTTTCTGCATTATATTGCCAATTTAAGGGGAAGTTATGTATGTATATGAAGTGGCGGTACTTCTATAGAAGCCAAAAAGCGTTACACGTTAATTATGTAATGTCTAGTTTCTGATTGATTATTGTGGGGTCATTATATTCTCATTTATATGTCAAATTGCTTTTGTTAGATAAACATTTAAAGCCTAAAGATTTTTATTCTAAATTTTGAAAGGGAAACTGGGCTTTTGGACTTCTATGGTAGTACCGCCACTATGTGTATGTACCTACATGAAATTATTAAGAACTTTTTGGTGTGCAGGTTAAGGTAATGGAAATATGCTATTTGGACACAATATTTGGGATATCAATTAAATATGTTTCTTCTCTTTTTTATTTTACAATATGTCTTTCCCTTAACAATAATTTTAGCTCATTATTGAAATGTTCAGCGTGCTCTCTCTAATTTGCCTTAAATAAGTCCTCATTATTGTGAATGTAAATGTTAAATGAAAGAGCAACGATTGTTACAAGCAGGGTTGGCATGAATTAAGCATTTTGATTTAAATCACGATTTAAGTGAAATCAATGATTTAATCAAAAAAATATTTAATTTCACTTTCTTTCACAGAAATCAACATAAAAAACGGATTAAGAAATTATGATTGCAAACTAGGGTCGTTTAAATCTGAGAAATCAATATCATTACTATAACATTTTATTAAAAAAACTAGTTTTCCAGCCTTTTCGATTCCCAGTCGGTTTCTTAAATTGCTCTGAACAATTCCAAAGGTGGAAAACACTTTTTCCACAGCAGTTGAAGAAGCTATCGCCCCAAACAATTGATTTACCACATGAACTTTTTTGACTGTTCCGCTTCACTAAATATATTTTTCTGGAACACCCCCCACTCGAGTGGTGTCACATTTTTTTACTATTTATTCTGCGAACATCACACTTTTAAATGATTTTGATTTTGACTTAAGCTTTTTCTATCAATGGTAGCAAAATTGAACCATTATAGATATTTCGCACTTCCTCCGACGCACTTTCTTCTTCTTCATCTGTCTGTTTCGCGCAAAAATATAGTTTTTGATAATAAAACGAAAATAAAAACAACGCGATTTATTCTATTTTTTTTAAATCACGATTTTTTCCAACCCTAGTTACAAGTCTTTGTAATTTTCTTCACTTATTTAAAATATTAAATATTTATACTCGATGGCTTTCTTACTTATATTAAAAATTCAAATGCTTTTTTTATATTATAGGCTTTTTTTTTCAAGTATCTTCACTGTCATGCTAATTGTCTTTTTTGAACTTAGTTTTTTTTTGTTAGATATACATATACTCACACCGGTATCACCGTACGGGTAGACAGAGGCGTTTTTCTATCCTCCGTTCCATCTGTGTTTTTCGGATCCACGTAATAAGACAGCTGCATTTTTTGAGACATTTTCTCAAAAAAACATATTTATATAGCCACAAAGCAGGCCAGCGTGGTGGACTAAGGCCGAAACCCTCGCAGGTGTAGAGGAGGCCCATGCCCAGCAGTGGGACTTAGATGGGTCGATGATGATGTAGCCACAAATAAAAAAATATATAAGGAAAGTTTCTGCCTCAACTCCAGTATATTATAATTATCTCACAAATATTTTTAGTCGTACAAGATCCAAGAAAACTAGTTTCTGAGTGTTTTAAACTTGACAGATACAGTACATCGAGTACGACACAGGGACATCGAGTACGTTCTCGAAATAAGTTTTGGTGATAAGCAATGTTTATGGCTGACTGGTTCTTTCGATCCACTGGATTCAATAATTTTTCAATCGAGGGTTGCGCCCTCTGGGATTTCATTTGGTCCTAACTGTTGGGCGTCACCAATAAAAACACCGGACGAGGAGAGTTATGTATGTACTCTACGGATTTCTTGATTGAATTTTTTGTTTAAAAAAAGTATAATTTCTATCAATGTTCACTGGTATTGTAGAAAGGTGAAATTTATTGAAAAGGTATAATCTCTTAAACAATATATTATAAATTTATTGACGGATAAATAAATATAACACGTCCAAATTTTCGAGTAATCTAAAAAAACATGTAGACATAGCCAATTTAAGTTATAACTTACATTTCTCTAATTTACAATGTATTTTTGTTCGTGAAATGTAATTTTTGCACTCTTATCCACTATATTTATCTCAAATAATTATAAGGTCCCACTGACATTTTATCGTTCCAGAATAAATGTTTTGTCTATTGATAAAAACCTCATGAAAATATGTACGCCCATGAATATTTGATATTATCGAGAACAAACAGACGGGATACAGTCATTTTTTGTTGTGATTACTTTAAGTATGAAAAAGACAGAAGGTATAAAAATTTATTTTCTAAATGTGACACAAGATGTTTTTATTCCAGATGTATTTCATGAACGCTGAGAGGTCTAAATTGCACCACTTTACACAAGCCGTTTGACATGCAAACAAGGCATAATTCTCGCTTTAATGGCGCCTTTACTTGTTGAGAATGTATAAAATCACATTTTCTCATTAGCTTTTATTATACTTGAGATATTTAAAAGGAATAGTAGTTTAATAAACACGACTTTAATTAAATTCACCTATACAAATAAATAAAATTGGAGTACTTTTTTACTAAATGCATGTACATACATGTATATACGGTACATATACCAAAATAACATTTTTTACAATTTTTGTCTGCCTGTCTGTTCCGGCTAATCTCTGGCTCTACTATATAATTGAAGATTTTTTGCAACTACAAATTTAATAGGTTAAACCTAATTTAATAATTTTTGAATTGATCTCCACACTTTACATCAAGGGTTAAGTACATTCAAGGACTATATGTATACTTTCACACCTATGTTTGTATATACCCGAATTACACCTACGTTTCACAAGCTATTTGTCCTACGTAATGGGAAATAATAATAATAATAAATTTATTTCAAAAAAAAAAAAAAAAGATTTAGTTTTACAATTGGTTTAACAGATTCAGTTTGGTGCAAGTATATACATAATATCAAACAGATTCACCAAGGACCCTGCACTAAGCTATGCTTGTGTCGCAGTGGTCCATGTTTACAGAAGTAGTAAGAAGCTGTTCAATGTTGGTAGCGTACCGTACATACCAAAAGAAAACAAAATAAAAAATAACAGAAATAAAGTAAGTAAACACTTTTCTTAACTAAGTACAAAATAATATGATATCGACAAAAAAAATACATTTACAAAATAACATGAGATCAACAAATGCGAAACATTTACAAAATAAAAGGAGGTCAACAAAAGCGAGATATGAGAGAATAAAAAAAAATAAAAAAAAAATAAATAAATAAAAAATGAAATAAATTTAGTAACAATTATAAAATAATGTTGAAGAAAGTTGTAGATTATTTACGAACAGTCTAGTGTTTGTGGATGTATGTGCGTATGAGTGAGTAGGTTTGTGTGATTAATTCTATGAATACGTGAAATAAGAGTGGGCGGAAATTAGGTCATGGATTACGAGAGAGAATAAATGATTTTCTCCGTTTGGTCGTAGTCGAGGCAGAGCAGCCAGGACTCTGTTGTAAGTTTTGCTTGACGATAAGATTTGGAATGTAATTTAGGAAGGTGGTGACAAATTGAATTATAAATAGTGGGCAAAAGAAAAAAGGGCGCGTGTTTGGCGAAGGAGGTTCGGACTGGAGGAACGGTGATTCGAAAGACTCTGCGTTTGAGCAGAGCTGGGTATTCGGTGGACGAAATTGTGGCACGGTGAGTAGCAGTGCTAGCTCTTAATATATAAAGCTGCCGGACTCGCAACACTTTGCACTCCTTGTATAAGTCATTTGTAGGATATAGACGAGGTTTGCAAAGCATTACTTTCAGCACAGCGCGCTGAGCTATTTCAAGTTCTAAGAGTCGAGATTTAGCCGTGCCCCCCCACACTTTGATGCAATAAATAAGTAGAGATTGGCATAGAGCCTTGTATACCATGAGCAGGGTGTCGGTATAAGCAGAGTAACGAAGGCATTTCAGGATATATATAGTTTTACGAACTCTGCTCGAGAGATCATGGATATGGTCTTTGAAGGACAGTTTTTGATCAAGAATTACGCCAAGATACTTTGTGCTGTTGACACGGCTGATTGACTGGCAACTGCAAGAAGAGGAAGTCATAGCACAGGTATGCAATTTAAGCGGATTTAGGGAAGTTGGGGGTTGAGAAGCACTCGTTTTATGGAAAAAGATTGCTTGAGATTTCCCAGTGTTTAGAGTGAGTAGATTCTTCTCAAGCCATTTTGCAATAGTTATCATACCCTGCTCAGCCGTTTTGACAACGTTTTCCCAAGAGTTGTCTTGGAAAAGTAGCACTGTATCATCAGCGTAGCTTATTACATCTGTTCCATGAAGAGGCAAGTCAAAAATGTCGCTCATATAGATAATGAATAGTGTAGGTCCCAGGATACTGCCCTGTGGAACCCCGAATGTCACGGGCATCTCATCACTTAAAGTACCATCAATTTTGACGCACTGGCGACGATTCGTGAGGTAACCGCGGAACCAGTCGTGAGTTGAACCTCTGATACCTATGCAGTGAAGTTTTTTTAACAATATTGGGATTGATACTGTATCGAAAGCTTTAGCAAGATCCAAAAATACGCCCAAACACTTTTTGTTTTTATCGACCGCTTTGGCAATACTATTGGTAAGTAAGAGGACGGCGTCCTCTGTAGATTTTCCCCTCATGAAGCCGAATTGTCTCTCAGGAATTATATTATATTTTTCAAGATATGACATAAGCCTCTTATTGACGAGTTTTTCGAGAATTTTGGAAAAAATTGAAAGAAGAGAAATGGGTCGGTAGTTGCTAGGTGTGCTCTTGTCTCCATTGTTTTTATATATTGGTGTAACCATAGCCAACTTCCATTTGTCTGGGAAAATTCCGGACGAGAGACTGATGTTGCAGATGTGGACTAGAGGATCTAAGATGAAGTTACGAATGCTTTTTATTATATACGGAGTGTAGTTGTCAAGTCCCGGGGCACTATTAAGTTTAATATCGCTAATAAGTTTAGCAACCTCGTCACGGTCCGTGGGGCATATGAAGAAAGAGTGAGAAGGTTGCCTTGACATTTGTGTTTCGGTCGCAAGAGAATGTTCCGTGGTACCAAGATCGAGCAGTATGCGATTAGCTAAATTTTTACCTACATTAGTAAAGTAGGTGTTACAGGAGTTGAGCACGGATTGCGCTTGTGCTTTTGTTGGGACCAGATGTGTTGCAACGTTGTGCGGTTTATCTATGTGGCATATTTCTTTTATAGTGTTCCAAAATTCTTTAGGATTACCTCTGTTTGACCTGAGTTTATTATTTTCATAGTCGGTTTTTATTCTGTGTAAGAGGGAGTTAAGGAAATTCCTGTATCTCTTGTAGGTAATTTGGTAGGCTTCATTGGATGGATTTTTTTTCGCTTGTAAATGAAGTCTATCTCGGTTCTTTTGACACCTTATCAGACCTGGAGTGATCCAAGGCTTTAAATTAAATTTCGAACGGGTGATAACTTGTTCCCTACTGTTTCTTGAAATCACAGAGTCAAGAATATGGTAAAAAGAGGCAACGCCCTCATTTACGTCTGAGCAGGAGAGAACTGGTAACCAGTTGGCTGACGATAGGTCCCTGGCAACTGCGTCTATATCTGTTTTTAATCGAGTCCGTCTGTAATATATAGGTCGTTTTTGTAATGACATACCTAGGATGCAGGGGTAATGGTCAGTTACATCTGTAGAGCAGACGATACCCTGGGTGGTAGTAAAGGTTTTTACAAAAATGTGGTCGATACAAGCCTTGCCTCGCGTTGGAAGTGTAACTACAGGCAGTAATTTATGCTCTGTTAACAAACAAAGATAGTCAGCGCACTGGGAGCTTAGAGGGTTACCATTAATGTCCAGGTTTATGTCACCAGTTAGGATTATGTTCTTAATAGAGCTAACATTACGAAGTACCGTGTCGAGTGAGGACAAAAAGTTGGTTGTGTCACTGAAAGAAGGTGACCGGTAGATACCGAGTATTAGTAGGTCTTGATTTAGCTTTATTTCTAAACAGTTGCAATCCTGACAAGATGATTCAGATACTTTAGCACTCCAGCTATTCCTAATGTATGCGGTTACACCCCCACTTTTATTTATGTATTTATGTGTTCTGTAGGTGCTAAAGCCACTTATGTTTGGAATTAAGGAGTTAGTACCGAGCCAGCATTCCGTGAGAATAATGGCGTCTAAATCTAGGTTTAGTCGTTTTAAGAACACCAAAAAAGCGGCGAAATTTTGTTGGAGACTTCTAATGTTAAGAGTGAGTAATTTAAAATTTAATTGGGAAGGCATATTGCCTCTGCAAGTTTCGGCATTGTCCAGGGGGATACATTTAATGGATAAAGATTCTTCCAAATCGTCTATGGTGTGCATTGTAATAGTTTGGTGAGTTGTCCATAGAATATACAAAGAGTCAGAGCTAAAGTTAAGTTGTAGTTAGTGGAGTGTAATATAATTAATTTTGTTGACCAATAAACTAGACAATCACGATATGAGTTATAAGATAATGTTAAAGTGAGGTTCAGATAAATATTTATGCTAAAGACAACAATTGAAGTTATTCTCCAGTAAGCGTACTGTAAGGCAATTGCAAACAAAGCACAGTGCCGCCTAAATGTAAAATGATTAAATATTTTCGGTTTATTACTATACATAATAGCATCTGGGGAAAGTACAACAGTTATCACACAAAAAACAGTTATTAAGAAACTAAAGACAGAATTGTAAAGAAGGCACAAATAGAATACGTTATTACATTCGTGAGTATGGAGTACATCATCGAATTTAACTGGAAAAGGGCAATCAGGAATGCTCAGTGACGCTCTCTGCTAGTTTTGTAATTTGATTTGCCAACTTTTCCAGTACGGATTCTGATGTAATGCGAAGAACAGAGCTCAATTCCGTCCTCCGCATAAATATAGACCCGTTTGATGTCCATACATACTTGAATTTGAGTTGAGATCCAAGAGTTCTAGCCTTACTAAAAAGTATTCGATTTGGTTTCGTGAGGTGCTCATTTACGTACACCTGACGTGAGTTACCGGGTACTTCGATTGCGTCAGTGGTGATGCCCCGTCGAACTCTGGCGGCGCGTAGGAGTTGGTCCCGCGGAGCACGTCTGGTAAAAGTTACTATTACAGGGCGAGGCTTAGGGTTACTTGATTCGTTATTTCCTCTGACACCAACTCGTTTTATGACGTCGATGTCGCGAGGATCCAGATTGACTCCAAGTTTTATTGAGAGGTTATTTACAAGTTGAGGTAGGTTTTCCGCCTGGTGCTCAGTGATACCATTTACTTCGACATCTCGTAGGAACTGGCGCTGTTGTCGAGATTCGAGCTCCTGGCGTAGCTCATGGACTTCTGAGCGGAGTTCAGTAACTTCAGCTTTATAGCGCTCAATTTCTTTGAGTTCCTTCTTCATGTCCGTGATCTCCCTACGAAAGTCCTCGATATCGTTGGATGTAGATGTGAGAGAGGCTGTAAATGTACTCATTTCGCACTTCATGGCGTTAAAAGCCGTTTGCAGTTGCGAAAGGGATTCTGTGAAAGCCTTAAGGATGCTCGAATAATCAGGGCACGTGTCTTCTTTTGCTTTATCAATACTCGTGGCGGCTTCTCTAGAGCGAATTGGTGTTGAATCTGTGTAGCGCTCTTTTGTTTTCACTTTGCAGGCTGGGCAGCAAAAGTTCTCCAACTTTCCATTTCGGGCCGAACGAGACTCCTCCTTCGGTAAATTGAGGCAATTAATATGAAATGTGGCCCTACATGTTGAGCAGCTAATGTGTGATTGTTCATCGGTGTTACGGCCATCTCTTATTTGTTTTTTGCAAGCTTCACAAAGCATGTTGAGGTATAATGCTAACGCCCTCTCCCGTAAAACTGGCTAAAACCGTAGTTGTTATGTGAAAAAGATTAGCACTAGTGGCCCTCTATCGGTAAAAGTAAAGCTTCACGTTATACTATTGATCTTGATCTCCGAATGGATGTGAAAGTTCGGATGGTTATAGATAGATGGCGCTTACTCTATCACTTCTAGCCCTCTATTGGTAAAATATGAAACTTCGAGCTAAATTATTGATTTTGATCTTCGTGATAGTTATAGACAGATGGCGCTTGTGTTTTATTGCTTTCAAGTAGCAAGAGATGGCGCTAGTGAATATAAATCAGGCACGTTATGATAATATGGTTCATCCGATGTTCGGAAAATTCTTGTGTGATAAGGTGGCAAAACACTCACAATGGGTCCTTATGGCCTTGCAGGCAGCTCACAGACAGGAACGCGGTTTGTTAGTTACACACCAGAGCACTTCAATTTGAATTTTTGTAACGGTCCACAAACGTATTTTTGAATTATTTACGAAATATACCACATTAAATGTGTCACAAACGAAACCGGAGCAGCCCTAGAGCACTACTAGAAAAATGGATCACTATACTGGCGGAAATGTCACTTGTGTTAATTAATTTTACCTAAAGTTTACGGAGCTCACGCAATGCAATGTTTACAGTACGGCGCCACCTGGCGAAAAAAAGAAGTGTAGTGCCTTTTTTGGGCACATTTTTCAGACTCCGAGCTGTAACTAAGAATTTTCTAATGAACCCACCCTATAGCTTTTTCTATACTATGTATATGTGTCTACGTAGATCGCAAGCAGTAGCGGTACTACTACTAAAAAAATATTCAAATCGGTCCAGCAGTTTAGGTGTGAAAACTTAAAAGATAGAGAGATTTACATGCGTTAGTATAGATTTCCTTATTAAAAAGCTTAATATACTTAGCAATACGGTATTTACATCACTTATACAAACAGCCAACTAAAAACATATTAATAAAACTTTGTAAGCCTTAATTAAGTTTTAAATCTTACTTAAATTATATTTTTTTCAACTTAATTCTCAGCCGCTAAACATATTTTATCGTTTTGAAGTTTGGTTATTATTAAGTCCACTACGCGTTTATTATAATAGGTACTCGACGACCTAAATAAATAAACTGCGTATCTTAATTAGACTGACTGCATCGTAGTCCTCCAATCCCATTCCTTGAATCCCGGATTGGGCGAAATGTTTTTGTCTTTTTCTGTTCGGAAATTCTCAGTAGCAACATGAAGTCTGGAAATGTACCCGAAAAACGGATTTATGCTGGCCCCCTATTACGTTGGACTTAAAAACAAAGAGTTGTCGAAAAGTCTGTATACACTTGCCTACCCCTTTAGGGATATATATGTGAGTGTGTTTGCGTTTTTTCCTTGAAGAAATTCTTAGTCGCAGCACGGAGTCTAAAATTGTGCCCGAAAAACGGCAATAGGCTCGCTCTCTGTTACGTGGGACTGATACATATCTGGCGAACTGTGGGTGCAGAAATGCACCTCTCCCTATCCTTACAGTTATGTATCTGTGTAAGTTAATATCTTAATTAAAATACCTAAGCAAATGTACTACAAAGATTTTTGTAATGCCAGTATTGTGTGCCGATGGTTGAATGTTGTTGAATTGAAGCTTAAGTTCATAGTATTTATACCAGTGGCAGTACTTCCATAGAAGCCCAAAAGCGTTACACGTGAATTGTGAATTGTGTCACGTGAATATCCTCATTTATATATGTCAAATTGCTTTTGTTTAATGACGACAGAATTAAAGATTACTATTCGGATTTTTGTAAAGCATGCTGGGCTTTTGATCTTCAATGGAAGTACTGCCACTGATCTATACCAATAGCTACCTAATCATAGGCACGTGACTAACGCTCCGTTCACGTGGTTCGTAAACAACCCGCTCAAAGGCTCGTAATTGGCTCCCAGCGTGAAATACAGGAAAATGGGTCAAGTTATTAAAAATCGGCCAACGTTTTGACAAAAACTTTAAATGACTACCGTGATGTTGACTTTCTTCGAACACGTGATTTTTGTTTGTTATTGATTAAATTATAGGTTATTTAATATATACAAATATACATATGTAAGCGAAGGAGGCCCTTATTACAGCTCATATTCGATAGCATAGGAATCTTCGGGAATCAGAGCCTAATGGATGATCTTATTTTTATTACAAATCAGTTTGAATTGACAGAAAACTTTAATTTTACATATAATTCGAATAAGGTAGACAGTCAATTGTATTAACTTCTGATTAAAAGCGATTTGTCACAAGTAGGTACGGTGCGCGAGCGCCATCTCTTTCGAATGTCCCGCCACAAGATGGCCGCTCCACTGCCATTGACGCGACGCTCGCTAGAGTTACGACGCCCATCAAGTCACTCTTCAATTTATCAAAAAGTTTGTGTTGACGGCGCACTCTCGTCATATATGTATTATACACACACATACATATGTGTATACATAAGTATGATTTTTTAAATATACTTGAAATGTATAGAACCTAAGCATGGCAGCATGAGTGTGAAGTGACGAGTTGGAAGCCTCTCACAATTTGCGGTGTTGTCATTTTGCCGTACATGCATAAAAAATACTTTATGGGTTTTGGTGTTTGAAAACTTATTTTTATGATTGTATAGCCGAATAGTGGCTTTTCTCAGACACATGGCTTGTGCCATTACCCCAGCCTTTTGTGTAATTGTTTAGCTAAGATGGATATCCTATCAGTAATAACTTTAGTTCATCTATACAAATAAATAAATTTGGAGTGTCTGTTTGTAATATTGAAATAACCGCTTTTTAATAAATGCATATGGATGTATACACGGAACATATACCAAAATAACGTTTTTTACAATTTTTGTCTATCTGTCTGTTTGTTCCGGCTAATCTCTGAAACGGGTGGATCAATTTTAACGGGACTATCACTGGCAGATAACTGATGTAACTTAGGCAAAAAAAAAATAACATTACAATAACATTTAAATCAATAATAACATTAAAATATTTGTCGAGGAGAGCTGAGTGAGTTTGAAATAATCAATTTATACCTATTACATAGTATAGTAATAGTACCACGCAATGGTGGCCTACCACCGCAGTACCATCCGAAAAGTTCACACGTTGGCAATCGTCTCACATTCTTTTTCTTTTTATTCCTGGATATTTTGAGCATGGATTTGTTACGGGACGGCTTGATCGTAATCTCCGTCTGGGTGAGATTATTTAATCGGGATTTTATCTACACAAAATAATGAAAATACTTCTACTTAAATACAATATTACTGAGACTGTTGAATGAAAGAAATATTGCACTGAATGGAATGCAATTACAAGCGCGCCTTAGAAAAACTGTTCTCGGATCTTTGAGCGATGTTATTTCAATGTTTTGTTCTAGCTTTTCTTATAACATCTTTGTCTTAGAACGGAATTTAATGGATTTTTGGTGCTGAAAACATTCTGTTAGGAAATATAAAATTGTACATCGTTATTTCATAGAATTATTTCTGTACCTTTAGCAAAATATTCTTAAAAACAAATCATAAATTTATTTTTCTCCAAAATATGTATACATAGTGATGGCCTAAACGTAGGTCTCGAGGTTGAGGCGCGTGGTTGAGAATCTGGGCGGTCGCGGGTTCAAACCCAGGCACACACCTCTGGCTTTTCGAAGATATGTGTGTACTCATGATGAATTATCACTTACTTTAACGGTGAAGGAAAACATGCACACCAAAAAGTTCTTAGGAATTTCTTAAGTGGTCTAGTCCACCAACCCGATTTAGGCCAGCGTGGTGGACTAAAGCCTAACGCCTCTCAGTTGTAGGGGACGCCCGTGCCCAGCAGTGGCACGTATATGGGCTGATGATGATGTATATACATGGAGAAACCAACTCCCTAAGTACGAGTAATTGCACAATTTGAGAAATAACATTCGTTCGTTTATTTCCTCAATATTAATTTACCGCAATTACGTTCTTATGTGTACGAATTAATGAACTCATTAGCGCATGTTATTGTAAGGCATTGATAAGGCATCCAGCTTTCTATTACGTACTATATTATGACGTTTTAATAAGGGATTTATTTTGATTGGTAAACGCTTCATTTTATTTTTATTGACACGATAGTGTAAAAAGATTTCAACAGCACCTGCTTGAAAGGAAATGCCAGTATGCCGAGCGTGCCAAACCTACGATTAGACTATCATATGTTTGACACGGCCGCCTCTTAGTAATTCGGTCTGCGTGTAATATCAAGACTTTTATACGTGTGTGACAACCAATAGCAACCTGTCATATTTGTTTGAAAGTTTTTATCATTGGTCGTGTGATCGTTGGTAATGTAATGGTAACGGATAAGCGGAGACACTCGTCGCCATACAAAATACTGTCTATTTCCCTTCTTATTTTATTCAGCTGTTTTGTGGGATTGCCCAAATAGAGTATTAAGAAACGATGGACGTTCATCTTTCTATTCATCTTGCTAAGATGCCTCATAGCCTTACAATTATAAAAAAATATAGATAATAAGCGCGAACATGTGAGCATGTGGTTTTTAGAGCATTCACTAAGATGCTGATGGCAGAAAACATCAGGAGAAGGATTGTACCAACGCAACATTGGCTATCAGCTTTTATTAATTTACAATGGTAGGTCATTGGTACATTAGCATATTTTACAATGGTAGGTCGCTTACGCCAATCCCAGAAATGGATCACATAGAGGTTATAGAATATTTGCGTTTACCTGGATTTTAAACACTGAAGTAAAGCTTTAATTTCGTTATAGAAAAAAGAAATAACCTCAGTACTAAGTTCATGCAAATCGGTTTAGCGGCTTATGCGTAGAAAATACTTACACTTCCACGTTGATACTAAAGTAAGTAACGCTTTTAATAATTTAAGTTGTCGATAAGTAATTAATTAATACAACAGCCTAATACCATTATTTTGCGATTATTTTATCAATTACTAAATTAACGAGCCCCCGGGGTTGTCACGTGAATGAACCTTAGTCCTTGACCGAATTATTATTGTATTATGTTAGAACATTATATTGATAGTGTTGTAGTTGGTCACATATTTTGCATAAATTGACCTGCTTCTATTGTAACTCTAATTTATTGTCACACAAACGGCAGTAGGTATATGCAACACCAAGTTTTTTTTGTCCATTAGCCCAATAAACTGTCATCAGCTCATATATGTCCCACTGTTGGGTACGGGCCTCCTCTACAACTGATCGGCCTTAGTCTACCACGCTGGGCTAACGCGAGTAGGCGGACTACACACCTAAGAATACATTTTATACAATTTATTTATTGAAAGCTATTTATTAATTAATTTCAAGCAAATTTGGTGAAAAACAAAAAAATCTTTCTGGTTCTCTTGCTTGATTTTATATTATACTAATAGTTGTTAAATCGCATGAATACATATTCTTAAAGTCTTCTGTTAGTTATTAATAAAACAAGTGAATATCCGTAATCCTTAATTATCTCTACTGGTGTGGGATGATCGAAATCGTTTCTAGGCAAGCGACTTTCCTATTGAGCCCCACTGCACTTATCATTAGAGTTGCCCATAAAAAATCATTCATCATCATCATCAGCACATATATGTCCCACTGCTGGGCACGGGCCTCCTCTACAACTGAGAGGCGTTAGGCCTTAGTCCACCACGCTGGCCTTGTGCGGGTTGGCGGACTACACACCTAAGAAATTCCTCAGAACTTTTAGGTGTGCAGGTTTCATCACGATGTTTTCCATCGCCGTTGAAGCAAGTGATATTTCATTGTGAATACACACAACTCCGAAAAGTCAGAGGGGTGTGCCTGGGGTTTGAACCTGACACCGCCGAAATTCTCGACCGCGCGCCTAAGCCTCGAGGCCATCACTATTTCAAAATTCATTAATCTATGCACATATCTATCTTGTTTGTTTTTTGTTGGATCAATAAAAATGCATTTTCTTATCAACAGTTTCCATTGCCATTTTATGAGGTAAAATTGGAATTTAATAGTTCTCGATCTTCATAAACAAACATCAATTTGATAGTGTTAACTATAACGCGGTAATATGTACTAAAAATTTCAATATAGGTATCATAAATAAAAATACCATCTTAGCAATAAAAATAAATTCTCTTATAAAATCGCTGACCTGAATATGTATATAATATAATAGTCGATTAATCGAATGCCCATCACTCGAATGATTGCACCCGATTGTAAACTGAGGATCATATAGTTTTATGATGAATAAAATTGACACAGCATTTATGCTTACGATATTATTAAAGTACCTATTCGCATACAGAAAAATCTAGATAAACATATATTAATATAGTTAGTATTTCCTAATACTATCACGAAATAGTGACTATATTACCTCATTTTACACATAATGCTGTCCAAACTAAGGATCAAAGGGACACATATTTCCACTTCTATGTATACACAAAAACTTAGAGTTCAAAAATACTTTTTAGCAGAACTTTGACCTACGAGTAAGCCTCCGAATACAAGATATGTAAGATTTTGAAGAAGATTGTGTAGAAGTATTCCTGTTAAAAAATTAAAGACTGAATGCATCGTGGATATTTTAAACTATAAGTTAAAAATAATACAATACAATAGTTAAAAAAAAACGCTTTTATAGAAAATCCAATAAATAAATAGAAAATAAATTTTAATTTAAAATATTGTCAAAAAATGTATTTTATTGTACAAAAAACGTGGGGTGCTTTTTAAGATATTATCAAAATGATAATCCTTCTATTCATATCTGTCATCAATCACCCCACGCTTTTTGTACAATAAAATACATATTTTGACAATATTTTAAATTAAAATTTATTTTCTATTTATTTATTGGATTTTCTATAAAAGCGTTTTTTTTTAACTATTGTATTGTATTATTTATTTTTAATTTTTTAGTTCAACTTTCTTTGAAAGCGTATTTTTTAGTTTTTTTAAACTATTATTTATTTTTCATTTTTTAGTGATTATTTAGCAATAGCTTTATGATATTTACATCTCTATTAGCTATTGCATAAAGCTCGCGTGCTTGATGTAAGCGAAGAGTTCTTTCTTCTTCAGGTTGTGAAGCTCGGTATTTGGCATTATGCTGACGCATTTGATGTAAGCGAGCTGGTCTTTTTTCTCCAGATTAAGTGAGGCTTTAACATTTTTCATATATCCTGTTCTTCTTGAAGAGTCATGTTCTATTTCTTCACTAGAGAACTTTAAATATTTGTCTCTTAACTTCCGTTTCTTGTGGTCCAATCTCCTTCTTCTCAGTGTTTTCGTTTCATTTACCATTGTTGTTTCTATATAAATAGGAGCAACGCCCGAACATGAATGCTTAGATTAGAGGTAATAGAATACAATAGTTTAAGCGGGAACGTATTGTTCACTGCCGTTAAGAACTCAAGTTGAATCTATGGACCTGAAAGAGTGCACGCTACTGCCCACAATTGTACATGAATCATTGCGCAAATATGTAATTCTTCGAGCGCATGACATGGAGTGACCGTTGACAATACGTGCTGTCACTTGCGAGTAGTCCTGTGCTTATCTCAAATAATAGAACTTTTTAAAGTGAAACTTCTTTATCGACGTATGGAAGAAATTGGTCTTGACGCAGTCACTAGGGGTGTGCAAATATCGTTCGAATCGAATCTAATCGAATATTACTATTCGATTCTAAATTCGAATCGAATTTACGAATTATTCGAAAAATTCTTTTCTTTTTATAATTATATAATATTCTCAATAAATCGTAAATTTAAAAAAAATAATCGAGGCTTTAAGTGATTTGTGTACTCTATTGTATAAAAAAATATCTGATACTCAAAATATCACTAATATTTTTTTGTTGTAAGACTTTATGTTAATACTTTTTCTCTACTTATGTTAATATCTGAAAAATTGACAAATAGTTCGAAAATTCCAAAATTATTTGTCAATTCGCGAATTATTTGTAAATTTTCTAATTATTCGAAAAATGACGAGTAATTCGAAAATTTTCGAATAATTCGAAAATCGAATATTAACATTCGATTCGGAACGAATAATTCGTAAGTTCGATTTATTCGCACACCCCTAGTAGTCGCTCCTTGACGCCAGTTTTCCCAACTTGGGGGTTTTCCCCCTAAATTTGTGGAGAAAAAATGTGGACTGGGATTTTTTTAGGGGCTTTATATTTTTAGGGGTATTTTTGGGGATTAATCCATCCCCTAAATGCTAAGTTTCTTTAATGTCAACATGTATGAATTGAAATAGTCAGAACCAGAATAAAATGAAATAATATTTGACGTATGAAATAATTTATAAAGACTATTAAACAATATTGCAGAATAATATTGTTTTTTTTTTTTACAAAATGTTATTTAGATAATTATCAGAAAAAATGCAAACAGTCAAAAAATTATGATACGAGTGAGATTCGAACCTACGACCTCGGCTTTACGCGCCACGCTCACATCCAATTTTTTCTAATTCGTAATGCTAATAGCTAATAAATTAGAATTGGAATGCCTAACATGAATGTGTAGTATTTTTTTTTTTTTAGGGGGTTTTCAAATAATTGTGGCGATTTTAGGGGTTTTTGACTTTACATTTAGGGATATTTTTTTTGGGAGTTGGTAACCCTGCTTGACGCAGTCACTCCGGGTCGCAGGTAAACAAAAAATCGCTAATCCTGATTATCCTAGTAAAGATAACGGGTCAAACTATTTGAAATATTGAATTGTCATCGGTCCTTAGTAAGGATGCCAAATTTCGATTTAATCCGATGTCTTGAAGGGGGTCAAAATCATGTTCAAAGATTCCGTTACATACTAACATACAAACATACGTATGAAGCTAATATAAAGCGTATAATTAGAATAGACTATGACCTTTACACTTATCCCAACATATACATATCTGGCCAAATAGCGAGAATAGGCAAATCTCATCTGACGCTTTTGGAAGACTAACTCCATATACATGGATTAAAACTTGCAAAAGTGAACCTCTCTTTGCTCCTTTTTTCTTTCTATAGTCCAAGATTTTCACCGTATACTAACTTGAACAAAAAATTCTTAGGTGTGTAGTCCGCCAACCCGCACTAGTCCAGCGTGGTGGACTAAGGCCTAAACCCTCTCATTTGCAGAGGAGGCCCGTGCCCAGTAGTGGGACGTATATGGGCTGATGATGATGAAAATCAAAATGTAGCTTTACGAAATCAATTTGTATAAATTTTTTCTTCGTTTATCCTTTATAGTACGAGCACTCTGTGCATACCTTTAGGTGTCAGTATAACTTTATTTTGTCAGTGTAAAAAATCCTGAGAAAATTAAATACTTCGCCTTATTGAATATCTGAGCAACATTGTGAACATAATAGAATGAAATTAGAAACCCTTGACAGACATTCGATGCTAGGTATTGAATGAGAAAAAGAGTCAGATTTTTATAATTAAATAGAATTGCCCTCTGTGCGCGCACAAACATTACGTTAAGGGCACGGGTTCAGTTTCTCGATCGCGACACATTGTTGTCCTTTTATTTGTATAAATAGGTACCAGAGGCCCATATATATTTGACAACTTCGTGGCGCAGTTGGCTAAACTCCAGCTTGCGAAACGAGATTCCGCGGATTCGGAGACAAATGTTTGTGTGATCCACAAATATTTGTTTAGGGTCTGGGTGTTTGTGAGGCTGAAAAGTCTCTCGTAGTTTCTGATATCCACGACACAAGACTTGTGCAATGCAAAAATAATTTGCTAAAATATTAAAAAGGAGTTTGTACTTATCACGTAACATGATCAATAAGTGTATCGAATAGGTATGTGAAATAAGGCGTTGTGTCTACAATATTGAGTATTGGCATCAGCTTACGAATGCCAGTAGCGAGGTCGAACGTGGACTCGAATACAAAACGTGGATGTAATTTGGCAAGCTTGCTTTACTTATATATTGCTTCGATTGTGTTAATTTTTGACTTATAAATTAAGGTTTCGACCGTAGGGGAACAGTATATCTATACATCTATCTATACATACTACATACACACATACATACATAAACTCACGCCTGTATTCCCCGAAGGGGTAGGCAGAGGTGCATTTCTGCATAGGGGGCGAGCCTATTGCCGTTTTTCGGGCACATGTCCAGACTCCGTGCTATTACTGAGAATTTCCTAATGGAAAAACCCAATAACACTTCGCCCGATCCGGGAATCGAACCCAGGACCTCTAGATCACACGACACATACTTGTACCGCGAGACCACGAGGCAGTACATACTACATACATATAAATAAAATTGGAGTGTCTGTTTGTAATATTGAAATAACCGTTTTTTACTACATGTATATGAATATATGTATATGCGGTTCATACACCAAAATAACATTTTTTACAATTTTAGTCTGTCTGTCTGTTTGTTCCGGCTAATCTCTGAAATAGCTTTAATTTTGACGGGACTTTTATTAGCAGGTAGCTGATGTAATAAGGAGTAACTTAGGCTACAAAAAAATAAAATAAAAAAATCGACCTTTAGGCGGAGCGAAGTTCGCCAGGTCAGCTAGTTTTTTATAAGTATAAGGTACCTTTAGTAAGTTGTTGTAAAGTGTAACTCACATAGTCACAATAGCGTTCATAATATTAGGGAATCATAATTGACACAGTGAGCGTAGTGGTATAAACCATTGGCGGTACTTCCATAGAAGCCCAAAAGCCCAGCTTGCCTTATAAAATTAATAAAAATTCCGAATAATAATCTTTAAATCTTTATTTAACAAAAGCAATTTGATATATAAATGAGAATATACTGATCTCACCATAAACAATTATAAAATAAACATTACACAATTAACGTGTAACGATTTTGGGCTCCTATGGAAGTACCGCCACTGGTATAAATAAATATATAAATATCTAAATATGTACATAGACAAAACTACAATAGACATTTGTTTTGTTTGATACACATACTCTCAAATATTCTCAAGGATATTATGTAACTTTATCACAATATTATACGGCATCTTTTTATTATTATTATTATCAGATACACGTTCACGCTCACTATTCAGTTTTTTGCATGTGTGTTTCAATGTTGTGTGTTTAAATGGTACTCTTTTGATTGTAACCTGTTTTGTGTAATAGACAGAATAGCACTAGTACTAGTTTGAGTTCCTAAATATTAAGTTCCTTGACTAAAAAAAAAATCTTTTGCTAACAAATGGGGCGGACAAAGAAGTCGTTATTTATAGAAAAGTAAAAAGTAAAGTTGTTTGTATAAAGTATTTTGAACGCTTTAAAATTAACCCCTTTTATATATTATAATCTATTTATTATTTTCTAAAACGGCAATAGGCTCGCCCCCTATTACGTGGGACTGATACATACCTGGCGAAGTGTGGGTGTAGAAATGCACCTCTGCCTACCCCACCGGGGAATACAGGCGGGAGTTTATGTATGTATGTTATTATTTTCTATACAAGTACGACAAACTACACTAGGTGGTAAATGCAGTGCTGTGAAATAGAGAGACTTCCATCTCTCGTCATGCTGGTTGAGATGCTTCTACAAAAAACTACAGATCTCAATTAAAGTTATTCCACAAAAACAATAGGATAAAAATGAATTAATTAATTCAAAACAAGCCTAGCTCGTTCTCGACCCTTTTAAGATAGCGCATTGCGGAAAATCTCCTTAATTTATTCCGCCACGAGAAAAACTGTCAGAGTCTAGTCTCGGGTCGGCTGCGTCGTCGTCGCTGCTTATATTTCGCCTTAAATTTATAAGCTAAGTTAATCTGGAAATTACTCGAATTGCTTCGAAAAGAAACTCGCATAAACTTACTACAATAATATTTTCAGTAAACATATTAGGGAACACACTGCCTCGTTATCCGCCGTGCGATCAAGAGGTCCGGGTTCAATTCCCTTCAATTGGGTTTTTCCATTAGGAAATTCTCAATAACAGCACGGCGTCTGGATGTGTGCCCGAAAACCGGCAATAGATTCGCCCTCTGTTACGTGGGACTGATACACACTTGGCAAAATGTGGGTGCAGAAATGCACCTCTGCCTACCCCTTCGGGGAATACAGGCGTGAGTTTATGTATATATGATGTAATAGTAAACACACCCACCTATTGTTTCAATACTTTTGACATCCCGCTAAAGTATCTCGATTAGCTGCCTCGTTGACTACGCGGCTTATATTAAGAATATGGCTAACGATCCTACTAGATTTAATTCCTAGGGAGCAAAGTTTAATTTGATTTTTATATTCGGAATTTTTGCAGTAATCAAGAAGTCTGAAAATGTTCGCGAAAACAAGTTACAGGCTCGCCTCTTCTTACGTAGAAATAAACTTCTGCCTATCCCTTCCGGTAACAGGCAGATTGTATATATGTATGTCTATATAGTATATTGTCTTCGCACGACGTCAGTACCGTAAAGTTTGAACTCACTGCTTTTGAACTCAAGCCGAGTTCTTTGAGTATAATGAAACTTGTTGCGCCAACTCGTCTTTTCCGGAGAAAAGTTTACTGATGTTCCGCACTCGGAGAGAGGAATGTTCACGCTCCAACTATGCAGATATTTGACTTTTTATCAAGTAATGCTTAGTGGCTTTACGAAGTTTGAAATTGTATAACTAGTGACTTTATACACTATTTATGACAACACGGAGAATAGAAATGTGTGCTAAAAACGGAGAGAGTTAGAGACTACACATACATACATAACCTCACACCTGTATTCCCCGAAGGGGTAGGCAGAGGTGCATTTCTGCAACCACATTTCGCCAGGTATGTATCAGTCCCACGTAATAGGGGGCGAGCCTATTGAGAGTTAGAGACTTAAAATGTTAAATTTATAAAAAAAAAACAACAAGAGTGCAAAAACACACTTCTGTATCTTCCTACAGGTATACATGATGTTGTATATACATATATGTTGATAATGTTGTATATACCTATATATTGTTTTAAAAAAGTGTTCACCTTTATCCTCTGTACGTAGAAAAGTGAAAGACAATTAAAATAGCTCATAGCTTATGGGTCGGTGATGATGATGATATACCTACACCTTTTAGTTTTTAGTCAGTTAAATAGCCTAAACATAGCTCTGTTTTACGGTTAAGGGAGACTCCAATTATTCCATTAGGCCAGTTATGTGCGTGTAATAATTCACGAATACTTTATTATTTATTGCTTTAGTTTAAAACCAAAATCTACTTATTATACACATAATTATTTTATTTCTATTACTTCAAGCGCATATATGTCATTACAAATTACAGTATGAAACTTAAAAAAGCAAATACTATTTTGTGCGAATGCACTCCAAGACGAATCTTCATTCAGGAGATTATTTCCACATTGCGTTCATTAAGTTGAAAATCGCGTAGGACTGTTGGAAAAGCTGAAACGGAAACTTTTTTAATGTATTTAATTATGTTATTATTTTACTTTTTAATATTAATTATTTAGTTTTATTATAACGTGGAATGGAATTAAAAGCAAAAATGTCCGGTCGTGAATAAACAGACTTTATATATATTTTTACATTGAAAACGTAGTAACAAATGAAAATTGCATTTAGCTGTAAATTTACGGACAAATGCGTAATGGATTTTTGGATTCAAACGTTCTACGAGTAAATACAATATACTATAATAAAATACAATGTATATTGATATGGTCTGGAATTAGAATCGAATATACATATACCATAACCAAATGACTGCTTCGTGGTCTCGCGGCACAAGTATGTGCCGTGCGATCTAGAGGTCCTGGGTTCGATTCCCGGGTCGGGCAAAGTGTTATTGGGTTTTTCAATTAGAAAACTCTCAGTAGCAGCACGGAGTCTGGAATTGTGCCCGAAAAACGGCAATAGGCTCGCCCCCTATTACGTGGGACTGATACAAAACCTGGCGAAATGTGGGTGCAGAAATGCACCTCTGCCTACCCTTTCTGGTAATACAGGCGTGAGTTTATGTATGTATGTATGCATAACCAAATGTGAAAGTTTGAGTGATTGTAGCTGAATCACTTCAGAACGGTTGATGGATAAAACTTGGCACCTTAGGCAATACGATAGGAATAGCATCATCATCATCATTATCAGCCCAAGGAAGTCCACTGCTGAAAATAGGCCTCCCCCAATGACTTCCATAGTGACCTGTTGGAGGCAGCCTGCATCCAGCGACGACCAGGTCGTCAGACCACCGTCAGGAATAGCATACAGGATAATTTTTAGGTTGGCAAAACGTACATTTTACAACGTATCAAATACGCGGGTAAAACTAAGGGGTTATTGACCAAATAAGAGGGTATTTATTATTTAAAACGTCGTACATCAGTAAGAGCACCGAGACAGACGGTGCGGAACATGGTGCGAATGGCAATAGGTTGCAGCGCCCGCAGTAGTACCACCAACAGAGTAGAGCGAGAGCTACGGGATGCCGTCGACTCCCATCCACTGCAGTATATGGCTAGCCGGACTTCTTCACCCTGTACACAAAAATCAATTACATAACGATTACTAACACGAGCGGCTTTTTACCAAAGGCTGACATTTATTCCAAAAACAATTACATCAATTCTGAACCATTATGTTTCTACGTCAGCATACATACATACATACATCAGCATAAGACTGGCATAATTGTGTCTACTAATGACGATTAGACGCCCAAACAAGTATATTAACCCATTACTTCACAAGCACCGAAAACAATGGAGTTTTTTGATGAAATGTATAAATTAAGTTCTTAGTACATTGAGAAAAAATAATATGAGAACAAAAAAAAATAGTAAAAAAAATTCGCGATATTTGAAGACGGATCATAATGCTCCTCTTCCTTAGTCGAGAAAAAATTATCAATTTGAAAAAAATACAATAAAATCACTTTAACATTTTTACAGCGAATTTTTTTTTAAATGTGTATTTACGAATTTAATCAGAAACAATAAAAATAAGAGCCCTAATAACAACAAACAAAGTTGAATATAGTGTCCTAAGAATAGGACAGTGGGGAGGAATGGGTTTAATTATAAAGACATCTTACAGTTGCATTCCCACAGAAGGTACAAATCGTGTGTCATCTGTTTGTGAATCACCAATGTTTTTTCGGTGCTGGGATCGAACACGCGGACTATCATTACACAGGTCCTGTCTTAACAAATGCGAAAAGGGGCCGTCTTGGTCTAATACGTACTTACTAGTCCACATACTTTGCAACGATATTTTTTTTATTCACGCATTTCTGCACCCTCGTTAATTTCCAGATTTGTTTTTAATTGTTTTAAAAATAAATATTGTAAAGCTGAAGAGTTTGCTTAAACGTGCATATCTTAACACAGGTGCTGTCTTACTAACTGCGCCAATAAATACTCAGACAAGTATTTATAGTCCACATACTTTGCAACGATTTTTTTTTATTCACGCATTTCTGCAACCTGTTTTTAATTATTTTTAAATTAATATTATGAAGCTCAAGAGTATGTTTGCTTAAACGTGCTAATCTCCGGAAGTACTAGTCCGTCTTGAAAAATTATAGTTTAATCAAATCAAATCAAATCAAATCAAATTATCTTTATTCAAATAGACTTTTACAAGCTCTTTTGAATCGTCAATTTTACACTTCTTATTTTTTTTAAACTATTGCCGCTTCGAAACGTGTTATAGCTGTGGAGAAGAAACGGCAAGAAACTCCCTCAGCAACACGACTTGTCATTTTTTTTCTTAAAAACAGCAATATTATTATTATTTTTTAATTCACATTGTTTCATTTTTACATAATAAATGTCATAACTATACATGTCATAGAGATACATGTCATAGCGATACAAACTGTAGCAACACGATACAACTCCGATCAATTTACTTACTCCCAAGGCTTATCTTCAATAAAATCTGAAATTTTATAGTATGCATTTTTGCAAAGTTTATCTTTAATTGATTCCTTAAACTTATTCAGGGGAAGCTCCCTAATTTAGCGTAGATAGCCCATTTATCGAGGAAAGCTATAGGCTATATATCTTCACGCTAGGAACAATTGGAGCGGAGCGGCAATGGAAAATATGACAAAAAAATTCGGAGAAAGCAAATTCCTTTTGGAGGCTAATGTTTTGCATACGGAGAAATATAGAGTTGCGGGCCACAACTAATCTTTCAATAAAAAAAAAGTTACCTTCTCCATAAGCAGATCACTATAATAACAAGGCGAGCTGCTTATTAACACTCCGCCGAAGATAAATACTAAAAACTCCAGTCGTATTTCGCCTCTGTGGAATGCCTGAAATTCAATATGGATATTTTTATAGCTGTCACGTTTAAATTGTCTGAAATAATTTCCACGATTTTGATTGTAAATTTCTACATTAAAATTTAATTAAATACCCAATAGACGACAGCCCCGTGGCGCAGTTGGCTAGATACCAGCTTGTGAAACGAAAGGCCGCGGGTTCGATCCCCGCACCGAGACAAAAGTTTTTGAGATTCGGGTCTGGGTGTTTGTGAGACCGAAAAGTCTCTCGTAGTTTCTGATACCCACGACACAAGGCTTGTATCTTAATGTGGGGTCAGAACTATGTATGTGACTGTTAGGTGTATTTATTTATTTAATAGTCACATACATATTTAAACACATTAAGATACAAGCCTTGTGTCATGGGTATCAGAAACTACTAGAGATTTATAAAAGCGTGTTTTTTAATTTTTTAACCTATTATTTATTTTCATTTTTTTCGTTGAGTTAACTACAGAAGCGTGATTTAATTTTCTTTTAATCTACTATGTATTCCATGATCACTTTAAGTATCTGTAATTATTTTCCAAATCATTCTTCGTTCCAATGGCCACCTTCCAGCGCCATCATCAGATCAGCACTATGTCATCATAATAACGCATTGTCACGCGATTTACACATGTTTGCAACATTTCAGCTCAATCGATAACCGGGAAGTGGGTCAAAATCAAGTCCAAAGGAGTCGGTTATAAACAAACAAACATACAGGTGAAGCTAATAAAAAGCGTGTAAAATAGGATTAAATTCTACCTACAACATGTTTATGATGTCGAATGGTTACATTATTATATTTTTTTATTTAAAAAAGATTGTGGCCATCTCTCATGACAAATTGGGCCAGTTCGATTTTCCTAAGGAATGTAATCTGTCATTATAATGCAGATACAAAAATCCCACTACAAGAAAATCCATAAAATTCTTACCTCGATAACTTCATAGCACGTTATAGGTAAAATAATGGTGGTTGCTTTCAGAGTAAGCTCGTACACAACTCGAAAACACACCTTAGTTTTTTCCACAAAACTGAAATATTTAATTGAATTTTGTTGACATGCTTAAAACTGACAGAGACTGGCTCGACCAGAAATGTGCTTGGTAAATATGAAATGAAAACACCAACTCCAGTCTGTAAATGAGGTTATATGGCACTTGAAAACCCCTTTTATAATTTTGAGAATTCTGTACTGTAATATTCATTAATAAGGCCTAATTCCTCTCACGCGCTCATATGGCACGTGCTCTTCGCTGATAGCGATACAGGTAAATATCTATCTACTATCTAGTAGTCAGGTCAAAATATTAATAAGAAAGGCATACCTATAAACGTACTGAAGTTGCCGCACAATCTCTTTGAATTTCTCTGTAACCTCCTTTGTATTCTGTGCTACCAACAGACCCTCAATCCTATTCTTTATCAACTCCAATTGTGCACAACTATGCAGCATGAATATAGGACCCAATGGCACAAAAGCTGTATACATTAATGCAGAATACATTCCATAATACAACATAAGTACATACATCACTAAATAAACAACAATATTCTCCCTATTATCCTCAAGTATCTTTGGATACGTCATTTCATAAATTGGTAACAGCTGAAAATCACCCTTGTAGTAATTGTAAGCGTATAGGAAAAAGTTCTTGATAAGGAAAGGGATAAATCCAAGCATTGAGATGATAAGCCATTGCCTGCACACTCGAAGACTCTTTTTGGCATATTCAGAAACGATGGTTTGATCATCTATAGACGATTTCGAGATCTTCAAGTAATCTTTCTTCATAGATTCAATTAAAGATGACAGTAATTCTTGATTAATTAGCATGGTGCTATAATTAAACGTGACGACAAAGTACACGACGCATAAAGTTCCATTCCTACACGTGGATGAGAAGTCATTGTTCTTGAGATCATGTTGTATAATGCAGTTTATTATTGTGTAGAATACTATTGTAAAGGTGCCATGCATCAAGCAGAATTGCCTGACCCATTTCTTGTCCCTTTTGATTGACGGATGGGAACGGTTCAGCTTCATAGCCAAGACGGTTAAGCTGTAAATACGGTCGAAGTTTAACTCCATGATGTACGTTAAACCGTTCGGTTTAATGTGTTGACTGTTGAGAGGTTGTATGCATTATATTGCCAATTTAAGGGGAAGTGCTTGTTAAATTAAAATGTACCTAGGTTTTTCTATTTGTGTGATTAAACTGATAAATACGGATTTACTTTCATGATCCATGTGTTTTGAACTACGAGTAATACGTGGCCATTTGGAAGCGAAATAAGGTATATAACAATAAGGTTTTGTTGGCATATGACTATATGTATACAAGTAGTTGATGATATCAACCTCGCGAGATTGGCAAAGTAGAAAACTCCGAAATAAGCATTTATTCGCTAAAAGGTATATGATTTACATTTAATCTTCCTCAAGCATCCTCTACATTAAGGATATTATAATCAATAAAATTGGAGACATATCTTACTTACTTCTTAGAATTACTCAAACAACGATCATAAGGTTTGGTAATAAAGTTCATAATAGGTTTTAATATGCTATGTGGTGGACTACACGCCTAAGAAATTCCTAAGAGCTTTTAGGTGTGCAAGTTAAGAGCGCTTGCGCTCCGCGCGGCTAGTCCAATTTCGGTAAATATGTCTCACACTAACGCCAGTGTCGATAGTTAATGATGTGAAATGACATTAAAAGAAATAATGTTTATCGAATCTATAAAATGTCAAATACATCACTCAGATCGTCACTGATCATCATTTCGGAAGGCAGCCAAATAACCAAGAAAACATCGACAAAACTAAAAATCGAGGGAGCGCAGAGTGATACGTCCTCTCTCTGGAAGTCCTTGCGGTGGAGTGACTTGCACTGGCCTGTGTGCGGTGTTTTATAGTACATTTTAAAATATTTATAAAAAAATAAACAAGTGAAATTTCTTCACAACAAAACCGCTTAAACGCTCTTAAGGTTATGAAAATATGGCAGGTGGGAAGCAGCCTGCAACCAGCGACGTCCCGCGACTTTTATTAGGTCGTCCGACGTCCCACGCTGCGCTTTCCAGTACGTGGCCTCCACTCGAGAACTTTTTGGCCCATCGGCCATCAGTTCTCCGCGCTATGTGCCCGGCCCATTGCCACTTCAACTTGCTAATCCGCTGGGCTATGTCGGTTACTTTAGTTCGTCTCCTCATTTCTGATTCGATCACGTAGGGAAACCCCGAGCACAGCCCCCGCCATAGCTCGTTGAGTGACTCTGAGCCGTCTTTCCCTTAACAATAATTTTAGCTCATTATTGAAATGTTTAGCGTGCTCTCTCTAATTTGCCTTTAATAAGTCCTGATTATGGTGAAATTGTTTAATGAAAGAGCAATGATTGTTACAAGACTCTCTAATTTACTTCACTTATTTAAATATTTAATATTTGTTACTCTATGGCTTTGTTACTTAGTATAATAAAAATTCAAATTCTTTTTTCTTTAATATTCATGGACATTGGGCCGTTTCTTCAAATATCTTCACTGTCATACTAATTGTCTTTTTTGAACTGGTATCATATTTAAAAGAATTATCTCGGCAATAAGAATAAATTCTCTTATAAAATCACTGACCTGAAAGTATAATAGTCTATCAATCGAAGGTCCAGCACTCGAATGATTGCACACGATTGTAAACTGAGGTATCGATTAGAAGATCGTATATGTATATCGGCGCAAAACCATATACTACGAGCTATGTCTTCACTCCACGCGTTCTTGCTTGCATAAACAAGGATGAATCACAACGGGCGATCGCCCCACTACAGTGTCTATAAAAAGCCGCCCACTGCAGCACATAAGCTTACGACACTGCCTTACATTCAGTAATGTTAATGCAATAGCATGTAATAAATAGAATCGAAGTGCTTTCACCAACGTTTGAGGTCATAATGAAGCTGAAAATTAAATTAAAATGTAGGGATTTTGGAGTGCTAATAGATGCATTGAGAATGATGTAATAAAATGATCGTTCATTTATATAGTGGTATGGCCTAGCATATTGACTGCCTCGTGGTCTCGCGACACAATTATGTGCCGTGCGACCTAGAGGTCCTGGGTTCGATTCCCGGTCGGGCAAAGTGTTATTGGGTTTTTCCTAATGGAAAAATAATTAATATAATTTACTAATGTAAATTATCAGTAGCAGCACGGAGTCTGGAATTGTGCCCGAAAAATAGGCTCGCCCCCCATTACGTGGGACTGATACATACCTTTTTTTTTAACGAGAGGAAAGCGCCTTAAGCTCCCCTTTCGGTACCTCGGGGGAGGGCGGAAAGGGTATGTCGGGGTCTCTGGCCTTCCAACTCGGCGCGCGGAACAATTGTCCGTTTACCTAAATTGGGTCCCTAACCAAAATCCTACGCCAGCATACCGACTACAACCATCAGTGGCCGTCGCCCGCATTTGGGGCGGTCTACGTCATCGCAGGGCAGGAACCCTGCATTACTTTCCGCTGCCGCCCGGCGCTTCGTCCAGTCATGGACTCCTCAAAATTAGGAGGGCTTGAGATGCCCTCCACTCACCCTATTTTGGATGCTCACTTATTAGGAACGTCCGCGACAGTCAAGAGGCAACGCTCTCTGCCGCACATCTTGGGGTTGCTTTTAACCATGACGCACCGCCCCCGCTGTACGCCCAGCAATCCCTGGACCCCTGTTAGTCGCCTCTTACGACAGGCAGGGGATACCTTGGCGGTATTCTTACGCCCCCAATCCACAGGGCGGGGACTGATACATACCTGGCGAAATGTGGGTGCAGAAATGCACCTCTGCCTACCCCTTCGAGGAATACAGGCGTGAGGTTATGTATGTATGTATGGCCTAGCATCTAATATATTCAATTCACATAACTCTGCAATACTATACGTATGCAAAAATATGTTGAGAAATAATTTGTTTCCAATATATATTTTCAACAGACATGCTATAAAATACGCGTATTCTACTCAGTTTCGATGAGATGCAGATAAATGTGAAAAATAAAGATTTTCTAATTTTCTGACTCATAATATTAGAGCGTAGTTCCGATCTTATAGTAAAATCTATTTTTTGTCTTCCACATTATACTTTTAGATTTAACAAACGCCCATAACCGAATCAATTATTTTTAGATCACACACAAATTTTACCCTTCCGTACATCGAACCAGCGGCCACGGTCTGTCCTCTAACCGACAGCACATCAGTGGCTGTTAAATTATTTACAATGATGTTTAAATTTAGACCCAATAATCATATTATGTATGTACATACATACATCCACTTGTATACCCCGAAGTGGTAGGCAAAGGTGCATTTCTACACCCACATTACGCCAGGTATAGTATATATATCCCCATGTATACCCAGGTAACAGCAAACAGAAACCCCTATTACGTGAATAGGGGGCAAGCCTATTGTCGTTTTTTGGGAAAAAATCAAAACATGGTGTTTTCAACTCAACCATTATACCCAATAATCATTTTATAAGAATTTAATTTAAGCTGCTCACTTCAATCACGACAATCTTATCAAACACTTTATAAGATTACACAGGTTTAAAGCCTTCACAAACACAAATAGATTAGTTAGTCGATTATAGATTTGCTTTGGAATTACGTGAACCGCTCTCGGCAATCATTGATGAAGCGCTTCAAATAAAACATTGAATACAGCATTTTGTTGGAAATTTACTGATAGCTTAATTGAAAATGTACTGTACTGAAATATATTAAATCTGACGAGAGTTAGAGTCCAAAATTGACCGTTGAGTCTTAAAAGTCGCGAAAGAAACAACTATGACAATAAGTAGAGGTAGCGATAGCGACCGTACGTGTAGTGTGTAAAGACCCCTACAGTAACCTTTACCTTTACAAATGTGACGCTTCCAATCTTGGACTTAGTACATTCGCTAACGATTAGGCTGCCTTAATTGTGTCAATTATTGTAAGACAATCGTAATCTATTATGTTGGTCAAAACATTAGAAGGCAACACTGATCTTATTATCAGAACTCTGGTTTGCATCTAAAAAGAATGTCGGTTCTTCATAAATCGCGATAAATTCCCTTTTGAACAGGCTATTTGGTTGTATCTAAGATCTATTTGACCCCGGCGTAGTTTTAGCTACGTTGTAGTAACAATTTGACTCCGCCGTAGTGCAGTTTTTATACTTAAACAATGCTGTTTTAGAGAAATTATAAATCGGCGACACAATATCAAAACGAAACTGTAATAGTTTGTCGCAAAAATATCCGCCGGAAATAGTTCAGGTAGACAGCAATATCCGCAAGTTTACAGAGAAAGTTGTAAGAGAAAGTTATTGCGGTGATATGTGCACGAGTATTGGAGTGGATGTACTTGAACGACAAAAGGTTTTATCGTTTGAGATACACTATGTGCTACGCAAACTAACATGTGGATAAAGCTAGACTATATTGGACAATTCTGAAAAGGACTATCTAAATAATTAAAATGATTTTATCGGTATTGGAGTTTGACCTTTGACCACTTCTGTTTTTCCTTTCGGAACTAATTATATGAAAATTCTTTTCCAGTTAAATAGATTACTTAAACTAAGCTAAAACTATAATACACAAACCTAACACATATATTTTAGTATCACTCTTTCATTATATTATAGGACTTTTTTTGATTACATACACGGGTATGTACATTACCTAGATACTTAATTATATTCCTCAAAAACACTAAGATTGTCTCTCTTTTTTTACTGACAAAGCAAAGAATTCGTCGTGATGGCCTCGAGGTTTAAGCACGCGGTCGAGAATCTCGACGGTCGCAGGTTCAAACCCCAGCCGCCGTCCCTACCTTGGCGGCCCCCGAGATGAAGACGCCACACGCGTCAGGTCGGTGTGCCTTTTGGCACCGCGCAGAGGCGGTCCCGGATCAATCCATAGCTCTGGCTTCAGGGTATTCCGGGGCCGTCTCGCTGAATGCGCCGATGGTGGCCGTCGCGGGGTTTTTAGTCGGTATTACGGCGCAATTATTTTGGTAGGGACCCGGCCCAGCGGCCGCCCGCAAACACGGGCGGTAACATCTATGCTGGGTCGGAAGGCGCCGGTGAGTCCGACACACCCTCGCCCCTACGGGGGTGGGATGGTCCGTAAATGGATTTTCCCCGCAGGAAAAAAAAAAAAAAGTTATGCGTGTATTAACAAAGAATTATCACGTACTTTAACGGTAAAGGAAAACATCGTGATGAAACCTGCACACCTAAAAGTTCTAAGGAAATTCTTAGGTATGTAATCCGCCAACCCGCACTAAGCCAGCGTGGTGGCCTAAGGCCTAAACCCTCTCAGTTCTAGAGGAGGCCCGTGTCCAGCAGTGGGACGTATATGGGCTGATAATGATGATGATGATGAAAGCAAAGAATTCGCCCCGATGCCTGATGGTAATTATAGCGGATATTAAATGTGAGATCGACTGCTAAGGAAATATCTCGATTATTCCATCGATTCTATTGGTAGCTCTTCTATGTCTTAAACCAAATCCATTTACCTCACTTTTCGTCTATCAATGTTGAGAAAAATATCCCTGTAAGAACATCAACTCTCGCTTAGTTAATATTAATACTGAAGTGCACTTTATTTCTCCATATCTCCCGAAATCACCTTGTGGGACATTGTGAGAACATTTCTCAGGGATACTTAGACGGTCAGCGAACCTTGCTCGCTACATTAAGCCTGTAATGGAGTCTTGTGAAAATGTGGTTTGGCAAACTTGATTAATATTGATATTGTTTATTGGCAATTAATTGGAGTTTGAGTTATTTATAAGAAGCTTTTAGGCTTAAATTTTCGAAGTTATGTGTGGTATTCGCAATGAATTATCACTTACTTTAACGGCGAAGGAAAACATCATGAGTACATAAACCTGCACACCTAAAGGTTATAAGGAATTTCTTAGGTGTACAGTCCGCCAACCCGCACTAGGCCAGCGTGGTGGACTTAGGCCTAAACCCTCTCAGTTGTAGAAGAGGAGTTGAGTTATTATTAATACCACAAAATATTCCTCATTTATATTACATTACATATAGGTATTAAGTTAAGCGCTCTTTTCCTAGAGTATTCAATTAAGTCTCTGACTTCCTCGTTTTCATGCTCATCGGCATATCTAATCACGTTAGTTAATCTAGTTTACCGCTCGGAAGCGACATTATTTAATAACTTATCGAACTATGGGAGCGAGTTCAGATGTAACTTTGTTACAAGTAATTAAAATAGTAATTCATATCTGCAAATTTCACTGGATTTTTTATATTATATATTAAATGCTACATGTACACACACACAGGAAGGCGCGCACGCATGCACGCACGCACACACTCACATACACACACGCACATAATTATGCCAAAGGATGGTAGAATGTGGTGCATTTCTCCACCGACGTTTTGGTAATTAAGTGACGTATACATGATGAGCCTATTTCCATTTTTCGAGCACATTCGTAATGGAAAACCCAATAACACCTTACCCGGACCTCGACATCGCACGAATAAACTTGTGCCATAAGATAACCAATCGGAAATCACGTAATTTTATTAGGAAATATACTATTATAACCAAAAAAATTGCAACACTTTGCATGAAACGGGATCCAACTTGGATAGATTCGAGTTCTCGCACCACTTCGTTTCAGACACATTAAGCTAGCATCTGTCCACGGAGAAAACAGCGTAAATAAAGCGAATTTTTCGTATTTTGCGCTGCAAAAGGACGATAAACTTTTAGTTGTGTTGCAAAACTTTATGTCACATCAGTTGCCCGCTGCCGAAAATACTGACAAGGGTTATATTTTTTATTGCGCCGCATATTGTGACCCATATGGGCTTTTGTTATATTGTTGTTAAAATCCTATGAAATTTCCAGGATTATTTTTTATTGGTGTACAGTCAAGGCAAACTGAGTCGATGATCATCCTCATCGTCATCATCATCATCCCATATACGTCCCAATAATCACTAAAGTAGATAGGAGTACCGGTAGAAAGCAAAATAGAAATACTAGAACACAAACGGTCGAAATTATTAGCCAATCCCAATTCCTATCTTCGGATAGATCACAGTAATAGATCAATCATCACCATCATCAGCCCATATACGTCCCAATACTGCGCACGGGCCTCATCTACGACTGAGAGGGTTTAGGCCTTTGTCTACCACGCTGGCTTAGTGCGGGTTGGCGGACTACACACCTAAGCAATTGCTAAGAACTTTTAGGTGTGCAGGTTTCCTCACGATGTTTCCCTTCGCTAAATTTAAAGTAAGTGATAATTCATTGTGAATACACGCGTAAATTCGAAGTCAGAGGCTTATGCCTTTTTTTTTTTGTTCTCGAGGGGAAAGCTGTTTATGGCTCTACTTCCCGCCAGCCCCGGGGGAGGGGGGGGGGCGGGAAGCGTATGTCGGGGTCACCGGTCTTCCAGCCCGGCGCGCGGCGACGTCATGTCCGCGCAGATGTTAGTGCCGGGCTGGGTCCCTAACAAAATTCCCTAAACCGGCATACCGACCAAAACCCCCCGGTGGCCATCTCCGCGTCGAGTGGGGCGACCACGGTACGTGAGCGAGAAGCGCCCACCGTAATGCCGCAGCCGCCCGGTGCGCCTCCGAGACGTTGTAGTCTCGGCCGTCTCGGAGTTGTAGGGGGCGCAGTTGCACCCCCACTAGCTTGGTTCGGGCGCCCCGGTTGTGGATGGGCGCCCGCGACGTACACAGGCCACAGTGCCGCCGCCCCTCTCGGGGTCACTTTCAGTGAGGACGCGCCGCCCCCGCAGCGCGCCCAGCGACCCCAAGGGCCCCTTTGAGTCGCCTTTTACGACAGGCAGGGGATACCGTGGTGGGATTCTAACGCCCCCTTGCCACAGGGCAGAGAGGCTTATGCCTGGGCTTTTAAACCTCGAGGCCATCACTATTTTTTGCGTCGACGATACCGTGGTGTAAGTATGCGGCATTGGGTCGAGAGCGATTGATTCTCGGGTCAAAGTACATAATTATGTTGAGTTGGTGTCAGTACCAGCATAGACTAAAAATGTACCCGACAAACAGCATGAGAGCGCCCCCTATTACTTCTTAAAAAATTGCGCGATTACGTTTAGATAAACATTGCCTACCACTTTAAGGATATAGGAATGAGTGGATAAATGTGGATTATGATGGTGTAAGAATTCCAAATTTGAAAGTACAAAATGTTATAAATGTTACGTAATGCAACCGATCCCCATCAACGAGTTTTCTTTCGCTTGTGTAATGGAAATCCGCTTATCATTATTCTATAAAAATGCTACGTCGCAAAACAAACAAAAGAACCTACCTACGTGGAAAATTCACTATAAATAAGTTTAAATCAATATAGATTATTTACGTCGAAATAGAAACAGCTTTGTATTCTAAAGAATAGGTTGACCTTTCACAGGTCTGATTGTGACACGATCACGTGCAGTGTTAGACTTAGAATATGTAGAATACAAATTGTATTTCCTTTTTTACTTACACTTTTATTGCACGGTGAGATAATATCACACCTGAATATACATCGCACTTATAATAAGTAACTCGAAATACGTCGAACGTGAAAAACTTGATTATATATTTTTTTTTATTTGATAAGTAGTCATCATTCCGTTAAATTTACTAATTAGGCAATTAAGTATTGATTTATTTTTAAATCAGTAATAGCAAGTTAATGATCAGTTATTTGTTGATTCTTAAAATATCTCCTATTTTAAATTACAACGCTAATTTAGTAGGAGTGGGACATGTAATAAATCCTAAGGTCCATATGGTATTATTATGATTAATATACTTTTAAGATAAGACAAATTCAAGATTTAATTTAGTTTCTGAAAAAAAAATATCTCTTAACATTTGTAGACTCTGTGCTAATACTTAGAAGTACTAAAAGAAGCGAGTAACTATTCCTAACCTAGGGATCAAATCCGCTACCTCAACTGTCACATACATAGTTCTGATCCCACATTAAGATAAGAGTGTGTCGTGGGTATCAGAAACTACGAGAGAATTTTCGGTCCCACAAACACCGAGACCCACAACAAATATTTGTGGATCACACAAACATTTGTCTCGGTGCGGGGATCGAACCCGCGGTCTAACCTACTGTGATACTAACAGGGCAGTAATAGTTTAAACATAATATACGATGCCGTTACGTCTTGTTTCAGGCTCCTATCTCTGTAATGAGACTTAAATGGGACTCTTAAATAAATACTCTGTGTATTTTAATATCGCTATAATTATTATTATGATCATTCAACGCAGTGCTCGTTGAAGAATTATAATTGTACCACATTAAATTCAGTTCACTTCGTCAATGCAAATAGATTCTATAATGGTCCCTACTGTTTTTTTTTATTATTATTATGCAATTTTTATAGTAATGTTTGAAATTAGATTGGTTATGTGTAATCCGCCAACCTCCACTAGTCCAGCGTGTTGGTATAACCGTATAAGGCTTAACCCCGCTCAGTTGTAGAGAAGGCACCCAGGAATGTAGCTTTTACGGGCTGGTATATAATCAATTTGTACTCAATTAAGTGCTAATAAATCTTTAACAGCGGTCTAAGAACATAACTTCATACAACATGTACATAAACCTATACAAAGACCTCATAATACCTACAATCCAGTTTGCGGGCTGACCGTGAATTTTTAATATTTTATGTGGTTGATCCTGAACTCTGCAGGTAATAACCCTGAAAAAGTCTACCGAAACAGGCAAGTTATGTAATTTCAGCCCATCCTTTTTGCCCTTGAAACGTTTCGCGGTCAAAGCCATCCGCATAATGAGAAAGCTGTCTGAACAAGGAAACGATTCTAATCTAGTCACGTTGGTAGACCGGAGTTATATAATTTCAAAATATTAATTTCATTTTATCCTTATTTAAAAAAAAAGGTTTTTATTTTTCATTTTAAAGTTAACATTGAGTATACGAACACAGAATTCATTGTGAATATACAGTATTGTGTATGAATTGTGTGAAATCACGTACTTTAACGGGGAAGAAAAACATGAAAACGGGCGCACCTAAAAATTCTTAGATGTGTAGTCAGCCAACCCGCTGGCTAGGTGGGGTGACGATGACATCGCCAACGCATTCAACACCATGCCCTGGGCCTGCATCAATGAGGCACTGCGGTACCACGAGGTTCCGCCCTACCTTCGGCGTCTGGTGCAGGCGTACTTGTGCGACAGGTACGTCGTGTATCCGGGCGCCGACGGGTGGCACCGTCGGGCGGTGTCATGCGGTGTTCCACAGGGCTCGGTTCTCGGGCCGCTCCTGTGGAACATCGGATACGACTGGGTGCTTCGTGGTGCCAACCTTCGGGGCGTCGCTGTCGTCTGCTACGCGGACGACACGTTGGTGACAGCGACGGCCAGGACCCCACAGCGGGCCGCCCTGCTCGCCGGGTTCGGGACCGAACTCGTGGTGGGCAGGATTCGGCGACTTGGCCTCCAGGTGGCCCTGCACAAGACTGAGGCTCTGTGTTTTCACGGACCTCGGTCTAGGCCACCGCCGGAGGCCTACTTGATGGTGGAGGGCGTGCGGATTCCCGTCGGCTCCCAGATGAAGTACTTAGGTCTGATTCTGGACAGTCGGTGGAAATTCCGTGCGCACTTCGAGATGCTGTCGCCGAAGTTGGTCCGGGCAGCGGGCGCTCTCGGTCGCCTGCTGCCCAACATTGATGGTCCTGGCTTCCCTTGCCGAAGCCTTTATGCTGGAGTCGTGCGGTCCATGGCCCTGTACGGGTGTCCCGTGTGGGCCAATTCCCTCGGCCTTCGCTGCGTCCGCCTGCTGCGTCGTCCGCAGCGTATGGTGGCGCAGCGAATCGTTAGAGGGTACCGCACGATTTCGCACGAGGCGGCATGTGTTTTGGCGGGTACTCTGCCCTGGGAGCTGGACGCCCAGGCCCTCGCGTCAGTGTTCTTCTGGCGGGAGGAGGCGTTCCGGCAATCCGGACAGAGACCGGCCCCAAGAGAGGTCGAGGCCATGCTGGCCTCCCTCCGCAGCGCCGCCGTGGAGGAGTGGCGTTCCAGGCTGGAGAGTCCAAGTGCTGGCGTGGCGACTGTCGCGGCAGTGCGTCCTGTCCTCCAGCAGTGGATGGACAGGCGCCACGGTGCGCCGACCTTCCGGCTGACGCAGGTGCTCACCGGGCACGGCAGCTTCGGTGCGTACCTGTGTCGCATCGTCGGAGTGGAGGAGACCGCCGTGTGCCACCATTGTGGCAACTGCCGTGAGGACACGGCCCAGCACACGCTTGAGGAGTGCCCAGCCTGGGACGAGGAGCGCAGCGCTCTCGTAGCGGTCGTGGGGAGAGACCTCTCGCTGCCGACTGTGGTCGCCGCCATGGTCGGCAGCCGGAGGTCGTGGAAAGCTATGCTCTCCTTCTGCGAACGTGTCATTTCGCAGAAGGAGAGCGCGGAGCGGGATCGGGAGCAGACCGATCCCGCTCGTCGCAACAGGCGACGTAGGAGGCGCCGGGTCAACACGTAGCCCGGCGCCCAGAGGCCACACGGGGCCGCCGTCCCTACCTTGGCGGCCCCCGAGATGAAGACGCCACACGCGTCAGGTCGGTGTGCCTTTTGGCACCGCGCAGAGGCGGTCCCGGGTCAATCCATAGCTCTGGCTTCAGGGTATTCCGGGGCCGTCTCGCTGAATGCGCCGATGGTGGCCGTCGCGGGGTTTTTAGTCGGTATTACGGCGCAATTATTTTGGTAGGGACCCGGCCCAGCGGCCGCCCGCAAACACGGGCGGTAACATCTATGGCTGGGTCGGAAGGCGCCGGTGAGTCCGACACACCCTCGCCCCTACGGGGGTGGGATGGTCCGTAAATGGATTTTCCCCGCAGGAAAAAAAAAAAAAAAAAAGGTGGGGTGACGATATTCGCAGGGTGGCTGGCAGCGGCTGGATGACGAGGGCCCAAGATCGAGCCCAGTGGCGTGCCATAGGAGAGGCCTATGTCCAGCAGTGGACGTAACGACATGACAGGTATCTCAGCAAGCCGGCATGAGGCCATGAGGGCGCCGAGTGACGCGGTGGGTCTCTCTAGTCACATGCTTTTTTCACAGCGTCTTGCTTACTAAAAGGTACAGTTTGTGAGAATAAAACAATAACAAATTAAAGCCGTTTACTGTATGGTAACTATAAAATATTTACGCAAAATAAATCATTCAAATTCAGTGGAATATTCTAATTTATAAAACAAAAAAAAAACTAAATTAGAAAGTTCTATTGGTTCGGGGAAACGGAATTCCAATTTGTGAATGCGGTATCGTTAATTCCCACTAAGAATATTTCGAGATCGAAATTTTCCTAAGCTACCAAAATTCACGTTCTATTTGTGGAATAATTCCAGAACAAAGTTATTGTTATGTCATTAGATTGTTTCAAGGATTTGTAGTTTTCGATGAAATTTTAATTATAAATGTGTTTGGGAACGTGATTACATTATTAAGTTGTTGTTTACGCGCAGTTATTAAATTATTACAAGTGCTTTATGGATAGTAGTAGGTAATACTGCTTTAATTTAAGAAACATCTTAGATACTCTTTGAAATTTAAAAATTACCAGATGATTTAAAATAAATAAATACACTTAACTGACAGAAACATAGTTTTAGCCTCATACTAAAATACGAGTTTTACATCGTAAATAGAAGAAATTGTGGATCATAAAACGATTGTTCTGGTACTAAGATCAAACTTGAGTCTTCCCGTTTCACTAGTTCGTAGTCAGTCAACTGTGCCACGAAAACTGTCAGAATATTTGGTTGCTTAAATATTTCATTTCATATGAAGTTGAAACCCTTTAAATTGTTAAATTATTATTTCGTTGTATTCACTCATTGTAACCATTAACTTTCAAGAAATATATTTTTTACTACTAGTAAATAACCCTCTCAATGGTAGAGGAGGCCCGTGCCCAGCAGTGGGACGTAAATGGGCTGATGATAATAAATAACGCCAACCCGCACTAGGCCAGCGTGGTGGACTAAGGCCTAAACCCTCTCAATTGTAATTGAGGCCCGTGGCTGGTAGTGGGACGTACTCGTATATGGGCTGATGATGATGATGACGACATATATAACATCGAAAAGTCAGGAGGTGTAAGCCTGAGACTTTAACCTGCCACTGGCAAACTTTGACATACCACGCACCCAACTAGAGGTTATCACACACCTACATATAAATATTTCGTACTAAATAAATACACCTTTAATAAATTATATGAATCATCATCATCATCATTATCAGCCTAAGGAAGTCAACTGCTGAACATAGGCCTCCTCCAATGACTTCCATGGTGACCTGTTGGAGGCAGCCTGCATCCAGCGTTATGCATCATAAACCTACATATTTTAACTCAATATTTAAAAATCGAATCCCAATTTATTCTTTTAAATTTTAATTTTAAAATTCTATCTAAAAATATTTGAAATCTTTTTCGTTCACTATAAAACCGTTTCTAAAGCGTCGTTCCATACTTTATCCTTTGTGGTGCGCTCGAGCCTGTAAACACTACATGCCTTCTCAAACATTTCAAGTATACTGCGGTTACCACACATTCCAGACGAAAAGTTACCACATACTCGTATAATATTTTGTACATCGGTCAATTCGGTTAAATTCAATTGAATGCTGGCAGCACATACGTGATCGAAATTGTAATTTGTGTTATTGAAGTGGGCCATAAAATGGTCCATTATACTTATGTTTATGAATTGGACTACATCCATTTATCATGCAGTTAGTTTTATATACATATGTATTTTACAAATAGGGTACATTTAACATAAGTCGTGATGGCCTCGAGGTTATGGCACACGGTCGGGAATCTCGGCGGTCGCGAGTTCAAACCCCAAGTGCACACCTCTGAATTTTGATGTTACGTATATTCACAATAAATTATCGTGTACTTTAACGGTGAAGGAAAACATCGTTAGGAAACCTGCACACCTAAAAGTTCTTAGGAGTTTCTTAGGTGTGTAACCCGCACTAAGCCGGCCTAGGACGCATATCTGAAAGAAAGAAAGAAAAAAAGTTTTATTGTTGGCTATAGGAAAAACAGATACAAAGAACAAACAACCAAACAATTAGTAAATACAATTTACATAGCCAACAATGATCTCTTCATTTAGCTGTGTGCTGCAATTCCGCTTACACGGTATTGCAGCGCTGGTTTTCAATAAAGGGATCAAGTGACAAAACGGACGCTAGGTAGGCGAACCTACTGATTTTAAACAATAATAAAAGTTAATAATATTACTAGATATATTAAAATATACTATTCTTATATATTGCACTAGTCTAAATTAAATTAATAATAGCAAACGCTACACAACACAACATAAAAACTATATATATAGGTACTTATTAATCGTGAAAAAAAAAAACAAACAATTTCATAGCGCCAATTCAGGCCTGTGAAGCGATAGAAACACACAGAAATATTACATTATTAGAGGAGACCATCTATCTGCTGTCTCTGTCTAGCGCGCATTGAGACGAGGCCGCAAATAAGATGGCCGACACAAGTATACAACACACCACAAGCCGTCCGCGAGTTGGACCAAGCGCTTAACCCTTAACTAGGCGCATTAAAAAAATCACACAATTAGGCGCATGGGGTTTTGAGTGACCCCAAAAGAACATTAGGAAAGGAGTGTCAAAAAGAAATAAAACTTAATGTATTTTGTTGTAATTAATAAAGTTCTTTATTATAATTACCTTTAAGATACAAAAATATAACTGGTACATTATACTTAAAAAAATAAATTAAAAAAATTGTAACCTCTCTTTAAACAATTTTTTTTAGACATGGCCGAGATCAACTTAAAAAGGAAATTAATCAGTCTCATCGGCGGATTCTTCTGTTCTGCATCCGACGCAGTAAGCCCTTGAGTGTTGCTGACAAATAAATTTACGACACTTGAAGCATTTTGTTGGCACTTTTTTGTCGTCCTTTTTAAGACATTATGAACAGCGCCCGCGCTTAGCTATCGTTTGTTGGAACGTGTCGTCCACATCGGGAACTTCACGGATCCGTCTCTTTGTTGTCGTAGGGTGATCATCTACAAGTGCTGCAGCTAATTTCTTCAAAAAAATCCCCCTTGTATGTGTGACACTCTTATTAGAATTCGCTTTGTGTATAACAACATTATAATTGCTTCAAAGTTGGTCAATACAATCCACACCACCTTTGGTGCTATTGTAATAAGTAAGTTCGATGGTGGATGGATGGTGGATGGTACTTTAGACTATTTCACTTTCGGGCCATTTCTCTGAGTATGTCGAGATAAAAAATACTTATCTTCCGATGGTTCTGAGATGTCTCGGATATCTTCGGACACTTCAATTTATCTTTCTGAATCATGGGCACTATCGAAAGCGGTATCGTTTATCATTTCGTCTTCCGAATCCAAACCAGCAACATCTTGCTCTTCATTAGACACTTCCTCCAGCCATTGCATTATCTGTCTGTCGTTAGACATTTCAAATCAGTAAAAAACTGAAAAAAAAGGAAAATATTAAAATAAACTCAAAAATACATAAAGCAATTACGCAGTATAAAAATACACACACATACAAATAGAAATAATAAACAATATACTAATATATACTGAAAGAAAACACAATAGTAAAAACTTACCTCCGCAAAAAAATATAACGTAACTGGTCGCATGGGGTCAGCGCTCTAGAGAGCAGCGATACGAGCGCACGTGTTAATGTTCTGGACTCGACTAATTTGCGTACCCCGCGGGGGACTAGGAAGCTAGAAAGAGCATGAGCGCGCTGTAAACACTGTAAAACATTTTTTTTCCAATTTCAAGTGGCCCTGACCCCATGCGCCTAATTAAGGGTTAAATTATTTGTTACATATGAAATTAAATTCTAAAAAAGTGAGTTAACAATGAAAAATAAATAAATAAATAGTGGCCACTAAGTGTGGTACAACCAGCTCATTGCCTGTTCGATTGGTACAAGTGAGGTACCTATGTAATTTTTTACAAGCAATTATGAATAGTTACGACTGCTTTTGTAGCTTTAATAATATTTGTTTGAATTCACGTTTAAATCCTAATTTACTTTTTTTAGATTGACACCGCGGCGGTGGGATATTGTTCCAGCAATGAGTGGCGGCGTACTTAAAACTGCCTCTGAAAGCCGCAGTAGTGTGGCGGGGTATACATAGCTGCTTGGAACAATAACGATAAGAGTATTTTATGTGATCTTGTCGCCAAACCAGTTTCTCATAGAGGTAACATGGACTTTTAGTCTTAATGACACCAAACAACAAGGTAGCCAGATGTAGTTGTCTACGTTCAGCCATTTTTAGCTAATGATGATGACCTGTATTAGGCAGAGGTGCATATCTGCAACCACATTTCGCCAGGTATCTATTAGCCCCTCGTAATAGGATAGTTAATATTATATGCACAAAGTATTTCTCTTTAAGATATTCTAAGCACGGCGTTACAAAACGATTAATTCTAGTTTGTTAGCACTATGATGACAGTCCTCCCAGTTACTTAAATACGTTTCATTCACAGGATTAACGTCTAAAGAAGCTCGATACATGAGCTGGACATCTAACAGCTCGATAGTGCTATAACACTTTAAAATTTTAAGTATAAATTTTTAAAATTGTTATTAAAATCTGGACCGTAATTTCTGCATGGCGGACAGATGCTGAATTATTTAGATAAATAGGTGTCCTTGAATGTAAATAGTGTTGGAAAAGTTACTCGGGTGGGTAAATTTCGTGTCAAGGTCGATCTTCCTTTCTAAACGAACTAGAAAGCCGAGAGGCTTTTCCATTTTTTAAGGCAAGTAAGGATTTCGATGACACCGTTTTTATGGCAGGCGATATTAGACTCATTAATTTAGTGGCAGCTTAAAAAGTCTATGAATTATTCTGGGGCTAAGATTGAAGTCATGTTTTTTTGTGGTTTATATCTACCAAATTGGCTTAACGCAAGTGGGTGATAAATCCATATTTTTTATTAATGATAAACTTTAGCTTCAGCATTTTATCTCCAACTAAGTTTTCAGAACTGACTTTAGTAAATTGGCTTAAAACGGAAGCATAGCATAAGCATATTTTATTTTATGAGTTTCTTGAAAATCCCACATTTTTCTATATTTATGAATCACCTTTGTGTTAATCCTGGTAATAAATTTTCTATGTGCCGAACATTTTACGTCCTGCTATTTTTTAATCGACTTCAAAAAAGGAGGTTATCAATTCGTCTGTATTTTTTTTTAAGTTTGTTATATGTAATAATCTTGACGCAACTCTAAAGTAAGACCCCATATGGACACATGCCACTAAATGTCTTACAATTATTCCACAATCAAATCATTCGGTTTGCTTCTAGTGCATGCGTTTTTATTTATAATTTACCAGTATACTTGAGAATACTTTACAAATAACTTCGTAGTCATTTGTCAAAATGTATTAAAAGAAATAAGTATCGTGAATTCAAATAGTATTCAAAGATGTAAAATATTGCAAATCAAATACGAACAAACGCTTTAAGGCAAGTTTCCAATGACTGTCTCTTAACACAACGTCTTTATTCAAAGAGTTTTGTAATAGAATATATTCGGGACTCCTTTGTACTTCGAGAAAATTCTGCTCTGAATAGAAAGAAACGTGAAACCCTTTAAAAGAGTTAAAAAATTCAAAGGAGCATTAAATTCGTTTTAACAAATAGGAATGAAAGCCTTAGAATCAGTTTTGTAAATGGTACGCCTCTGTTTATTTTAAAGCCAATTATTAATCTAGTAAGAAATACACATACAAGGTTGAGATTTATTTGATCCATTTTGTTGGAACAATAGTTGGAAGGCTTGTAACCAAACTCCAATTAAGACCCTGTACCATGGGCTGAACGTAACTCATTTCAAAAACCATATTTTTTTTTTTCTTTCATAAATATCAGCAGTTCTGACAATACAATTAAAGCCTCTCGTGTCGCGAAGTACAGTAAAGTAAAAAAATATATTTAGTCTTCCTAAGCAAGAACCGAAGTTGATTCTCATAAACATCTGTCTCGAATATCATATAAAAGATTGAAAGATAGAGAATGAAGATAAATTTTCATGTTATAGTAGTTTTTGATTCTTGCACGCAAATGACAGTACATGTGTGTCAGGTTTGATGTTTGCGGTATGCGGTATGTGTTTTGACCTGGGATATAGAGGTAGGAGAAACTGACGATTACTGCAGCAATGGACCGCTACAGCTTAATAATGACTTTGAGAATAGCGTCTGCCTCGTGGTCTCGCGGTACAAGTATGTGCCGTGCGATCTAGAGGTCCTGGGTTCGATTCCCGGTTCGGGCAAAGTGTTATTGCGTTTTTCCATTAGGAAATTCTCGGTAACAGCACGGAGTCTGGAATTGTGCCCAAAAAACGGCAATAGGCTCGCCCCCTATTACGTAGGACTGATACATACTTGGCGAAATGTGGGTGCAGAAATGCACCTCTGCCTACCCCTTCGGGGAATACAGGCGTGAGTTTATGTTTGTATGTATGTATGAGAATAGCGTCGTGGTGGGTGGTGGTTTCTAATATCCCAAGCTTAACTTGTCCTGTAATGACGACCGATCGAGAAAAACGAAACGTAGGAATAAATAAAATTTGTTTCTAGGCAATAACGTATGACATATCATAATTATTTTAGCAATTAGACCAAAATTATTGTGAGATTCGCTGGATGTCCTTAGTATATTATAATTAACTTTGTTTTTTTTTATTGTCTTAATGATAAAAGAAAATACAAGATGAGAACTACATGCGGCTGTGATATTTTTCCACACTACCGAGTAGCCCCTCATTCAACGTATTCATTCCCCTTAGCATTGGCTTTATCGCAGTGGAGCGATAACCGCACGAAGTTGTCCGTCCGGATCCATTAACTGCGGGAACAGCCCGCTTTGCGCCAACTATCTGTTGATTGCTCTGCTGATAGCTTCCCGCCTGCTCTATTTATACTTCGGTTTCCTGCAGTGTTGCTGACTTATTTCAGTAGTTTGTTTAGTGGGTGACAATTTAGTTGATATTATTTCATTTCGTGGCATATACTGAACAAGCCCTTAAAACTGGTGGCCGCGGCCCAATTCTAGCTCGCGGCGAAATTTCTAAGGAACTGGGTGTTTGTGATAATGAAGACTCGTAGTTTCTTAAGAACGATTCATTTTTTTGCTTTCATGTATGCTTACACGCGTTTCACCAACTACAAATCTATTGACGTTTTTACAAGCACATTTCCAGACTCTATGCTACTACTGAAAATTTCTAATCAAAAGTCTCAAATGTATTTTTCTCGACCCAGAATCGGTTACATCAACTTTTTGAGGACCAACATGGCATTATATTTCTTCTATAGCTAGAATAGTACATTAATTAAGGACACCGATGAAATCACGGGCCCAGGTTGAAATTACTTTGTTCCCTGTTTTCGTTTTCTATTTATAGATGCTTCACACAAAAAACAGTTTGCGACATTGATTTCGTTTTAAAGGTTATCATTTGACATTTAAACTTATTGGCACGCGTTGGGATTTTGTCGATTAACTTCAGCTACTGTAGTTATTTATATATAACACCAGTTGATAGACTGTTACGTTTATTTATAGTTCCAATATAATACTTACGTTTGTAGTTAGGCAAATACTCGTACTTTGTACATTTTTTAATAATGTAAAATAATAGATTGCTTTTTGACAATAGATTGACAGCCCCATAGCGCAGTTGGCTAGATACCAGCTTGCTAAACGAGAGGCCGCGGGTTCAATCCGAGACACATGTTTGTGGGATCCACAAATATTTGTTTCGGGTCTGGGTGTTTGTGAGATCGAAAACTCTCTCGTAGTTTCTGATACCCACGACACAGGACTTGTGTGTGGGGTCAGAACTATGTATGTGACTGTTGGGTTTATTTATTTAATTTTTGACCAAAAAGCCTTTACTTTTTTGCAGCTTCTCTATCCCTAAACCAAAATCGAAGGAAATGTTAAGAATATCCACTACATTAGGTTCAGATAGCCAACATCGTTCCTAAGACATAAAACCCACCTTAGTGACACAAGTGTCATTATCTGCGTTTTGTGATCAACTCTTATCCATTTTGCTCAGGCTGGCATAATTTTATCGAATAGTTATGATAGTGGCAATAGGTTTTTGCAAGTGGACATTTAACGCACTATTGAGTAAGGATACTACCGTATAAAGCATAGTAATAAAGAAAACTTTAGCTAGCGAAGAAGCTATTCGTGTGGATATGAATAGTCCACAAACTATGCTGTCAAAAAAACATTTGTTAAAATATTTGAATGTCTTAAAACACCGGTTATGCTGTTCTTAATGTTCGGAAAATAATTGTTTTAACCCATTCCTCCACACTGTCCTATTTTTAGGACACTTTGATTAATATTTTTTTTGTTAGGGCTCTTATTTTTATTGTTTTTGATGAAATTCGTAATTTTACCCTAATTTTCTAATAAAATTATTTGTTTACGCTGTAAAAAAGATTAAATGATTTTAATGTAATATTTTCAAATTGATATTTTTTGTCAACTTTATATATCGCGAAAAAGAAAACATTTTTTTTCTTATATTATTTTTTCTTGTATGTACAAAGAACTTAATTTATACATTTCATCAAAAAATTCCAATGTTTTCGATGCTTGGGAAGTAATGGGTTAAAGTTTGTTGCATCCAAGTTGATGCAATTCAAGTTTCTTTAGTTTTCAGTTGAAATGAGTTTGTTCGACAACTTTTGAGACGCTGCGATTGGCAGTCGAAATAGTTTTCAGGGAACATAACTCAAATTGTCATATATTATCTTCAGTCATTTCTACATTCTTATAATTTTCGTGGAATCTCTGTTAGGTACTATACATATCGCAGTTTTTTTAATTATCTCCATTCAAATCAATGGCTTAAGAAATTTCATTTAACAGGCCTTTAATAATCTTCCAGGTTTCGCGAAATGTCCTAAGCCAAGTATGTATTTCATTCGTGCCTTCATGATTCCTAACTTAGTAAAGTACTGAAACAATGTATTATAGTTCCACATTAATTTGATTATTGTTACAATCTTGTTCTTAGATCTTGGAAGTTGAAATGTATCCAATATAATAACTAAATTCTAGTTAAGAGCTTGACGTTGCGATTTTGAGAAATTGACTTCTCTAATTGAGTGTTCTTGTTGTCAACAACACAAGTTGGGAGTATAAGTACAAACTAAAACAATCTGCGTTAACAATCTGCTTTACAAACTATAGAAGAGATAGGAAAATAAATCGTTTGAACACGTCTTTTACATGAGCCATATAAAACTCTAACATATAACACTGAAGAGAGGAGTCCTAGAAAAAGGGCATTATGAAATATCAAATAATGCAATTTACAACACCGATCACGCATGCGCACAAATCGAATAGTCCATACAATTGAGTACTGCTAACTGACGCTGACGAATATTTAATTTAGCCGCATTGGAACGGGTTTTCGACTGACCTAATTGGTTTGCGGCGCCAATAGGACAATTAACAGCCATTTACTGCGTTTGCAGCGGCGTGTGTGTTCCGTACTATAAATACATATGAATGCGTGCTCATAATTGTATGATTATAAATTTTGGCTACTATCAAAGTTTAGTCATGTTATTTGTTTTTATTTCAATACAAAAGAATGAAAAAAAATATTTCATTTCATTTCAATTTAATTTAAAAAACTAGCTTTAAAATGTCAGTGAAATTTTTAAATAGTTTTCAGTTATTCAATCCCAGTTGTAAGCTGCAGGTTGGGTAATGGGAAAATTAGGGAACAAAAACGAAGGTCATACCTATATGTATATTGTGTTTATTCGAAAAACATACTTCGGTAATAAATACAAAAAAGCAGTTGTTTTAAATCAGTTTTATGTTAGATATGACTATCTACCGAGACTTAGATCACATTACTATCCATAGCTTAATGAGACCATTTTGCAAAAGTGTTTTTATTTTATGAAATGGAAAAAATAATACGGAAAATTATATGTTACTATACAACGCAAAGCAATGTATACGAATTAAAAAAAACCTAAACTTAAAAATATTCACTGCTTTATCACTTCTAAAATATGAAGAATAATTTTGTGTTAAATTTTGTCGCCATTTATTATGACAAATGAACACTATCGTAATAAGATAAAGTTGTCTCATAATATACTTAAAACTCAGTTAAACGTGTAAAATACGTGAGAAATTTCATCGTGTAATAAAAGTAACAGTCACGTATCAAAGTGATGTGGAATATTGTAATATGTCTCTCATTTGAAACTCAATAAAACTTTTTTACAGTGGCACTTTTTTTACTGCTTGTAAAACATATCGTACGGATTCTAATCAAAAGAAAAGATGCTGTTTTTTATATCAAGATAACAGATTTTTAGTAATTGTATCTCAATGTTTACAAAATTTACTATTTTGTTTAACAAATAAACCAATTTTTAAAATGTCAGTCTCCATATATCATATTTGTTTTGCTTTCCCGTGAATCTTCAAAACCGCTACACAGGTAACTGTTTCTATTCAATTCAATTGGTAAACTTTTATTTTACAAAAAGAATAAGTAAAAAAATAATACGTTACAACTAGATTTAGTATAGACTTAAGACTTAAGATGTCCCCGACTTGGATTTGGTATGAGCGTTCGCGATATTCACGAGTCATCTTCTGTAAGGGCCCACCTCCCCCGTAGCACGCCCGACAATCTCGAAAACCCCCATTAATCGCCTCTTACTAAAATTCGATTAATGGGGGTAAGGGGTACCGTGGCAGAATTCTTACGCCCCCAAACGATAGGGCGGATTTTATGCTGCACAACAGAAATCCCTACAATAATTGTAAGAACTTCTGTAAGCATTTAACAACTTAGGACCTCTTATCATGATCTCATTACATCCACCATCCACATAAATTTACCGAAAATCCACCATATTCTACCCATGGATGAGTTTTCAAACGAAATGCTTATGAAGCAAGTCAAGCGTAACTAATGACTGAACAGATTCTCCGGCTGACGCAGCTCACCCCGAGTGTAATAAATACAAATTGGTTTTCAATACAGTATGATAATGGTCTTCCAGTCATTGTGGTTACGACTTGCGTGCAAACGTTCATTTTGTTAATAGGAGTAAGAGTAGAAAGCAAAATAGGTACAAATACTAGAACACAAACGGTCAAAACTGTTATTTAGTTAATCCCAATCCCTCTTCTCCGGATAGATCGCGGTAACAGACCAATTAAGCGATTATTTAGCGAATAAGTTAGGAAATAACTCTTCGTGAATGGTTTATATTTCATATTGATCTGCAGATATTGATAAGAAATCCTCGTACCTATATTATTAATTTTGGACGTAGGTATATAATTCGCTTCTTCAAGCGTTTTTTTTTTATATTACTTAGCAGTTAGCACAAAATTAACCAGTTCCGCTTCATTTCCATCTTGCCCTGAAATATGACTGCATTTCGTGAAGACTTCTTCGATAGATGGTAGTTTTTTCTACTTGACACTTCACTAATGATTAAACCATAACATATTACGTATATTACTCGAGTAGTTTTAGTATTCGTTCTTTCTCATGTGTCATTACGTCAGCTTACTAGTAATCTCTAAAAGAATAGAAAGGGACGCGCACAATCTCCCCGTGGAACACTTTGATTAATATTCAGATGACCTACATTTTCGTGTGGTTGTTGTGTATGACGTCATCCATTCAGTTCAGCGATATTGTAATATGTGTGTTCATAATCATGTGTTGATCGTATTGAACAAACATTATCTTACACACACTAGCGGTATATACCTACTTGTAGATTAATTAATTTGAAGTGATTTTGATGTTGACGAATACCTACTATTCTAACGTCTGTCAGAACTACGTGTATGACAGAAGTGTACCTATAGATTTTTTTATAAATGTGAAGATATTTTTATTTGTTACGCTTTTTGGCCTAAATCTCTGAAACGATTAATTTTGAGGCAGAGGACTATTTAAACCTAGAGAAAGTGGAAGGGGCATTTAACAAATATTTATTTTACAATTACAGGTACCTAAATTTAGTATTAAAAACACATTTCAACTTTCTCTATAAAGCCAATTCTAAAGTTACGCAACCAAAGTTGGGCCCAAAAGATTCATAATAGATGGAAGTCCATCTTAGTATTAACAGCTAAGCTTAATATAGAAAATTGATGTCATCTCGGTGGCATATCCAGACTTAATATAATAACTTAGTAATAACGATCCATTAATATCGGTGATATAACAATACGCAAGGTGACACATCTCGGTTGTATTCAGAAGTACAAATGGGGGCCACGACCCCCGCCTAGTTCAAAATAAATATTGTTGTCACTTTGTCGTGCTCGTTTAAAAAAAAATACTTCACGAAAAGGTCTACTAGGATAACATTGACATTCATACTTCTATTAAGTGAATAAATATTACACGAACGTCCGCCAACTGCGTCAAGGCTAAAGGGTAAGTTCGTGAAGCGAGAGGCCGCGGGTTCGATCCCCTAACCAAAACAAGTGGTTGTGTTTCATTTTGAATCTGGTTGTTCGTGAGACCGATAAGTCTTTCGTTCATTAGCTAATGATTACTCAAAATAGCTATAACATTAGAGATTTGTCATTCAGTCAGCTCTTGGCCTATTACACCCCCCTTTGGTACGCACAATATTCGGATGGCTACTGACACTTTCTTAGAAGGTTACGACCGTGCAGGGTTGTACACACCTACCGTAGCTTTTGTGAGCCCGCAATCCTTGAGCAAATACAAATTTGTTACTGACGACTTCAATGAATCCTTTGGGGACGGTAATGTCTGACCCGTAACGGAATTAATCCGAGTAAATATAGAAGTAGTAACAAATGTGTGCCTATTGTGTATTAGCAATTTGTTGTTATATATATTTAACTGACCCATATGAGAGATTTCAGTGACGTCAGACGTCAGATTTGTTAAAAATATATTTTATTTACTAAAGAAACGATGTAAACAAAATTTTAAAGTAAAATTAGAACACGCTATTTAAAATAAACACAACTTAAAAAAATAAACTTTTTTATTAAAGAAAAAATACATCCAAAATAAGTTGTTGAAATGACAAGAACATGACCTGATTATAAATTTTTTGATTGATCGTATTATGTCAAAATAGTCTTTACCTTCTAAGAATATTAAGATCGAAAAGCTGCGCTATAAATAATGATTTGGCCCCTTATAAAAATCTTGACTCCGTTCACGGCATTAGCACTTCGGCGTGCGCGCGGCCTAACGTTTCAGGGTAATCTGACGCGTGGGCGGCCTTATTATGCTTCCCTTCTGCGTAGATATAATCTATTTATGGAGTCGAGATTTTATCGAACGCCTTGTGGGCGAGTTGAGAGGTTGCGCGTTGGTCATTTTAATTACGGCGTGATATGAAAAAATTATAGATACGGAGCAAAAAATTTATGACACAGAAAATCTTTTCAATATTATTATTAAACACGGTTAATTAGTAGACATAAAAGAATACTTTTTAATTGTTGGACATATTTTTTTTTATTTTATACAAGTATGGCATGTCATACATACGGTGTGGTACAAGGTAGATGTCGACTGGTAAAAACAATTAAAATGACTATAAGTCGGAATATCTATGATCGGTTTACAACTAAATTTTACTATGAAGCACATACATATACTTCATTAGATTTTTCGTTTTTATAGGCTTTCTATGGTCCTCGGTTTAAATCCTGGGTCGGAAAAAATGTCTTTACGTTTTTCAATTATAAAAGTCACAGTATAAAACAATAGTCACAATTATGATTTTTAATTGGCATAAAAGAGGATACTCTGAACTTTCTAGAACGCCTTTAAATTTTTATTGCAACCGAACATTTTGACTCGTAATTAATTTTAAAAGTGAGTGGGCCGCCTCAAGATGCTTAGAAAGACTTTTTCGTCAAAAATTTTGTTTTTTAAAAGCAAAAAATTCGACCCCCATGCAAAGAAAAAACATATTTTTTTCACTCAACCCCCTAATGTACAAACGTAAAGATGATATAACACGTGATTATATGGATCGCCGCGCTTAATTGCTTCAATTCAGTGATTAAAGCCAGGGATTAGGCCAATTTACTGGCGAATAGGTAACTATTGTAAAACCCTACGACCTTCCTTTACTGTGATGAACGCGGCGATGTAATAGTGCGACGGCTTGATCAAAGCTGAAGCTCGGCGGACCATGACACGACGGCTCGCTGGGAATTGAGCAAACATTGTGTAACATACGCTGTATGAGATTTTATGCCAGTATTGTGTATGGGCCGCGAGCAGTATAGAAAGAAACATATGTGTATCGACCCAATACAGTACATGCAATTATAAACAAAATTAGGTATAAAAAAGGAATGAACTATAGAAACATTTTTGCATGCACCTAGGTCAATTCTACATTAATCTGCGACAAGACGGAAGTCCATTTGAAGTCTAATGCTTTGCATACGGAGTTGCGGGTAACTACTATAATATCATAACAATTATTGTGGCTTTAAACTCATAAATCACTTGTAAGTGTCACTATGGCGAGTTGTACTCCTTCCATATTTCGGTCGCAATCCGGTTGGATACAAACAATTTTTTTTTTTTATTTATTATTTTTTACGAGAGATAATCGCCTTCGGCTCCCCTTTTGGTACCTCGGAGGAGGCCGAAAGGGTATGTCGGGGTCTCTGGCCTTCCAACTCGGCTTTACAAACATCCTAATCATCGAATAAAATATGTAATTTCTTTACAAGTCGATTTTCTATTGTAACACTCTGGTCGAGCCAGGCCATTCGTTCAGTCAGAGCGGAGTACCGCATGGCTGTACCATTTTATACTCCGTCAAGTTATTGCCCACACATATGTATGTACATCCAAATCCTTACTAATATTATAAATGCGAAAGTAACTCTGTCTGTCTGTCTCGCTTTCCTGCTAAAACTACTGAACCGATTTCCATGAAATTTGGTACATAGATAGTTTAGAGCATCAGAAAGGACTTATTGCGAAAAAGGGGTTTCAAAGGGTTGCAAGGGGGGATGAAAGGTTGTATGGAAGTATTGTCATTTTTAAAGCTAGAAGCTTGAAACTTATTTTTTACCGCTGCCGCACACCGGGACTCTGTGGAGTAAAATAGACTACAACTTATTTTCTTTCTGAACCCAACCCTGTAGTCTACGCGGACGGAGTCGCGGGCAAAAGCTAGTAGTTTATATTCATTAATTTATTTCGAACAAATTTAGCAAGTTATATAAAATTACCTCCGTAATGAGTTGTTATAGCAGTTTTAAATACAAATAATTATGTGTTATTGTTTCAGGGCGAGGCGATGGACCCCCGGGCAAGTCGGTAAGTGAGACCTTCGTTGATAAATTATACAAACACCTCATAGCACGTTTTCAATTAGCGCTTTATTAAATTATGAATTTTGATTTATTCTTGAATATTAATTTCATATTGTTGGATTTTTGGCCCTTATAAAATTTAGTTTTGAACTTTAATACCTTTCTGGAAACGAGTATTTTTTATTTATTTATTTACACTTTATACATACATGATGTAAAGGTGGTTCTCTTCCAGTCGAACCTTTTAGTTATTTATTTAAAACCTTATTGTACACATTATAAAAAAAAAACTATGGAGTACATTAGATTACGACGATTACGTTAGATTAGTAAAAGGCAGTCGTATCGCGCAAGGCGATCTCTTACAGACAACAGCTAAGAATGGAGATGTAAGAAAAGAGATGAAGGTAGTCGTAAGTGTGCATGTAGGTATTACAAAGTAGTACAAGTATGTGCCGTGCGATCTAGAGGTCCTGGGTTCGGTTCCCGGGTCGGGCAAAGTATTATTGAGTTTTTCCATTAGGAAAATCTCAATAACAGCACGGAGTCTGGAAATGTGCCCGAAAAACGGCAATAGGCTCGCCCCCAATTACGTGGGACTGATACATACCTGGCGAAATGTGGGTGCAGAAATGCACCTCTGCCTACCCCTAATACAGGCGTGAATTTATGTATGTACAAATATATATATACACGTAAACACACATATATACATACTCACATATACATACAAACATTCTCTTTTTTTGCTATGTTGGACCCAATCGTGATCGATGTACACTCGAGAATTCGAATACCAGGTCAATTTTTCTTGTCACTCTTCCGCTAAATAATTATCATTAGCAGCACTGAGTCTTAAAAGTTGCTCGGCAAACGGCAAAACGCTCGCCCCCTATTACGTGGGGATTAATAGTCAGCAAACATGGGCGTAGAAATGCACTTATACCCACTCCGACAAGTATTGAAGGCCCGAGAAATCATAATTAAATAAGGAATTTCTATTTCTGAAAACTTCTTTAGCGGTGCTGTGCACTTTTTTGGGATGGGTAAAAAATCTTGAACTCGTGTCAGATCACGTGACCCTGATCTGAAATGCGTAAGACGCATTATGTAATAAAGATTGTCATGTTTGTGTACGATAGCGCAATAAATATTGTATTTCACAACGTAAATGATAGTACTTTTTTACTGATAAATAAAGCAATTCGTACGAATTTTTTCCCTAACCATTGCAAAATATTCAAAAATGCACAACTATAATGTTCTCACTTCTGCCGACACTCCCGGAGTGCTATCCGTTTTCTATTATTGCATTTTCAATACCCTAAATACAGTTGTCGTATTGATGAAATATGTAGAACAAAATGAATGTAACGTAACTAGTGTGGAAAAACAATATCATTTTGAAAGTTATCTGTTCATTTCGCAGCAGTAAAATGTCCGCAATATGTCAAAGAGACACGTGACATTCGCAAAGTCCATTACCATAGACAAATACAGCAGTACCGGGAACGCGTCGGAATTCCGCCTCTTCGGTGCGGAATGTTAATAATGCACGACATTATTCCGGAGACAGGGCTGGGAAAATCATGAAAGACCTGCTTTTTTTTAATTTTAATGAGTGGAGCATTTTGTTTAAAACGTTGCATAGGTTTCGGGGGAAATTTGAATACAACAATAAATAATGTTTTAATTTGATTGGAGTTGGCCTTTATAATTAGGTATTATAACCGAAGTATGAAGATGCAGCTTTTTTTTTAATACGAATAGTTTTCAGGTATTACTATATATTTCAATTTTAATAAAATAACAATTCACTTGCGCTTGCTAGAGTTTCTAATGAATAATATCCAATGGAGCAAAATGTTATCATTAAAGTGACATCAATACACTTTCTTATTTCTGACGGTCATCATCATCAGCCCATATACGTCCCACTGCAGGGCACAGGCCTCCTCTATAACTGAGACGGTTTAGGCTTTAGTCCACCACACTGGCCTAGTGCGGGTTGGTAAACTACACACCTAAGAAATTCTTTAGAACTTTTAGGTGTGCAGGATTCCTCATGATGTTTTCCTTCACCGTCAAATTCATTATGGATACGCACATGACTTCGAAAAGTGAGAGGTGTGTGCTTGGGGTTTGAACCTGCGACCGCCGAGATTATTTGACAGTAATAAAACTATAAGAAGTCAACACGTGAGTCTGGGGTGACTGGGATCTTGAAGTATTATTGTTTTCTGTCTGTTGCTAGCCCTATATTTCGTACATCGATATAATGCAGTCGTGACAGCATTCTGTTCTGTCGGCAATAATCCGCGTGATTTATCCCCCAGACACTCCTATTACAGAATTCACATTAAATTCCTCAGAACGTGTAATACCTGCAGTAGATCTTGAAATATCTTGGATGTAAAAGTGATTTATAGAACAAGATAAGCAAGCAGGTGATGTTACCTTACTTTACTAGCATAACCTCGTGTCCTAATGCTTTTGTTGTATAAAACTGGTGTAAACAACTTTGTAATAATTAGTTGCGCGGTATAAAAACGGCATGCGATCCGGACGTCTGCCTTTCGACTTCTAGGTCATCATCATCAACATCATCTTCAGCCCATATATGTCCCACTACTGGTCACGGGACTCCTGTACAATTGAGAGGGTTTAGGCCTTAGTCCACCGCCTAGTGCGAGTGGCGGACTACACACCTAAGAAATTCCTAAGAACTTTTAGGTGTACAGGTTTCATCACGATGTTTTCCTTCACCGTTAAAGTATGTGATAATTATTCATTGTGAATACACACATAAGTACGAAAAGTCAGAGGTGTGTGCCTGGGGTTTGAACCCGCGACCGTCGAGATTCCCGACCGCGTTTCTAAACCTCGAAACTTCTAGGTCAGAAAAAAAATAATTATACATTAAAAATATGCAAAGATGGACTTAATGCCTGAGGCATTTTCTGTGAGTTGAACCTTAGGTGGTGCGGAGATTAAAAACGTAGGTGAGAAAATAAGCTTATGATATACATTACATATAATAGTATAACGTTCGCCAACCCCCACTAGGCCAGCGTGGGTAAGAGCTAAACCCTCTCAGTTGTAGAGAAGGCCCGTGCCCAGCAGTGGGACGTATATGGGCTGATGATGATACATATAATGGTATTCACGCAAATGCATATACGATACCTACAATACATAAAACAAGAACATAAAATGCTATACTTGGGCCATTCGTAGTAGCAGATAGAAGTGTGCCCGTAAAGTCTCTCCCCCTGGAACTCAAAATACATCTGGAAATGTACATCTTTACCTACCCCTTTTTGGGATACAGGCGTTAGTTACACAAAATTGTTGTTTTTGTATCTACGTGCATTAAAATTGGTTTAGATTAATGTAAATGCGTAAAAGAAAAACTATGTATTGTTTTCGCAATAATAATAATAATATTAGTAAATTTTTGACATAAATACGTAAAAAAGGGAAATATCCTGTGCTGTTTAATTAGTTGCTGCAGTTAATAAAATTAAAGCATTGTAATTCATAATGTTGATGAATGTACCTTTAAAATATATTTTTTTAAAACTCATTAATATTGTAATACCTTTTTAATTGATAATACTATCAATTGAAAGCTCAAGGTTCTATATATCATATCAAGACAGCTGTGCACTTGCCTGCCCTACAACTGACAGGGGTTAGTCCTTAGTCCGCCATATTGGCCTTGTAGTTAGTGTAGTGCGTGTTGACGAACTGCACTAACTACGTAATTATTTGTAGAAAACTCTTGAGTGCGCCAGTGTCCCTAGAATATTTTCCTTCACCATTAAATTGCGTCATTATTTATTGTATTGTGCAGACGTCGGTCGTCACGCCCGAAAAAGCTTTAAGCGATATGCCGACAGCAGCGCCACCTACCGGGTTCAATTGTATTTTGAAATCATCCATGACCCATTGGAATATAGGCATGGAAAATTTCATCCCAATCGGTCCAGCCGTTTAAGAGGAGTTCGATGACATACAGACAAACATTTATTTTTCTATAAATGGATACAAGCATAAATTCGTAAAAGTGTGTGCCTGGGATTTACTGTGTGCCTTAATAGACTATGCGCCTTATCTTAAGCCTTTTTGATTATTAGCTATGACTGTTCTGAATACGTAACTTATTCATAAATTAATTGAATTTATTAATTTATAATTTATTTATTTGGATAGTAACATGTTTTCGGCACAAATAAGCATTAGAGCATAACTTACACAGCACATTAATCTTTATCATTATCATAATTAGTCCATATACGTTCCACTGCTGGGCACGGGCCTGCTCTACAACTGAGAAGGTTTAGGACATAGTCCGCCACGCTGGTCTAGTGCGGGTTGGCGGACTACACACGTAAGAAATTCTCAAGAACTTTTATCTGCTTACATTAATAAAAAAATATATATTATGAGCTTCTTTTTAAGTGTTCGAGTCGTTTTCTCGACATTAGTGTGTTGAGCTCAACAACACTCATAAAACCGAACCGCCAAACTGCCTAAGTGATGCCAGTTTAATATTCCGCGCGCGAATTTTGTCATCTCTAAATATGCAAATGGGATTTTATTACTTTGATGTCAGTCTGAACGCAGCGAAGCAGATATTTAGCAGATATTTTCGACGTGTCTGTCTACAATTATCTCGGGTAATGATCGGTATATTTACACTCAACTGAAATGTTGAATTTATTACCCGGGAATCTAATCAGTACTTATCATCGCTGTAAGACATTCGCCACACCGTATAAATGCGTGGAGTTTATTTTATTAAGCAGTTCTTAATCAGTCACACTTAAAACGCAGATAATGGTGGTAAAGGAATATATACCTTTACCAATTATTTCCTCTTCGTATCCCTTCTTCGGGGATATAAACGTTAGTGTATGTATGTACGAGTATTGCCGCTGTAGATATGAATTCAATTACAATATTGAGAACCCTTGTGGAATTAACTATGGGCATAGAAATATATCCAGACCGAATTATATTATACATACAACATATTTTTCTCCCAGGAGTTTCCTAAATACGTTAATTCTATCAAAACGCATCAGTCCAGCAGTGATGGCCTCGAGATTTAGGCGCGCGGTCGAGAATTTCGGCGGTCGCAGGTTCAAACCCCAGGCACCTCTGACTTTTCGAAGTTATGTGTGTATTCACAATGAATTATCACTTGCTTTAACGATGAAGGAAAACATCGTGATAAAACCTGCACACCTAAAAGTTCTTAAGAATTTTTTAGGTGTGTAGTCCGCCAATCCGCACCAGGCCAGCGTGGTGGACTAAGGCCTAAACCCCCTCAGTTGTAGAGGAGACCCGTGCCCAGCAGTGGGACGTATATGGGCTGATGATGATGATGATGCATCAGTCCAGTATACAGGAAAGGAATTTATTATATAGGTACTATATTATTATAGACTAATATGATTGTGTTCAGCGTTGTTTAACACTATGAAACGGTATCTTCAAGATATCGATGACATGAGCACAAAGCAGCGTGGGTCTATATCGTTTATATATACTCAGCCTATCGCCGTCCACTGCTGAACGTAGGCCTCCCCAAGAAAGCGCCAACCATCCCGGTCTTGAGCAGCCCTCATCCATCCGTTACCCGCCACCTTTCTCAAGTCGTCAGATCATCGTGCTGCAGGTCGTCCTACACTACGTTTGCCTAAGCGCGGTCTCCATTCCAACACTTGTCTGCTCCATCGGCCGTCGGACTGTCGGCAGACATGGCCGGCCCACTTCCACTTTAGCGCGCTAATCTTGCGAGCAATGTCAATGACTCATTGACATGCAATGATATCGTTTGACAAGATTTAATACGTACTGTCCCAATAGCTTCCTATGAACTAGTGGCTTTAAATATTTTTACCTAAGTGTATAGCAAATTAATGTATAAGAACGTTAATAGTATGTGATAGATCGATTCGGCTGCTTAGGTTTTTTGATCGGAAACCGGTTTTTCAGTAAAGTTTATATGCGTTCGAGCGCTACGCGCCAGAACTGATGTCCGACGGTTAAAATAAAATCCCTTTTTTTATAAAATTTCCTGCGTGTTGATCTGCTAAGAGAAGTTAGCAGAGCATTATTTCAGTATCGATTTTACAAGTAAAAACGCCAGAACTGTTCCTGAAAAGTATCTGGAACCGTAGAACCCTTCAGCCTGCTAATAGAACTCCAATAAAGATGTGCTCTGCTGGACTTTGCCCTGATAAAGTCAAAGTCTAAATATATTTATATTTGAATAAATATAGACTATAGACTTTTCCAAGTTCTTTTGAATCGTCAATTTTAAACTATAACCAACTTCACACACACACACACACACACACACACACACACACACACACACATACATATGTACGTATAAATCTGTGTTTGTCTTATTTAGGAAATTTTAATATTTTATTATGCGTTTGCAGCGCTGTAGGTACCTATAAGTCATGAGTCCCGGTGACGAGTTTAGACTAGGGTTTACTTTTTTATTATTCTCTTGTAAAAAGAAAAAGCTAGTGTTATATGTGAAAGTTGAAATTACTTCGCAGTCTAACATATGAGATGTATTTTTCGTGCCGGTTTTCGGGATGAATGCCAAATTGTTTTTTAGTTTATTCGTTATGAAAATACAAATCTTTCCTCTGTATGATAGTATGGATAAGGATTCTTGTGAATTCAACTCCAGTGACATTTAATTTCGTCACATCAAATCCTAAAATCTTTCTCTTAAATAAAGCGTCAAGCATAGTTCCTGTCGCTTTGAAACAGTGTCTTGAGAATAAGATTTGGTTACGTGACAAAGGACTTCTATTTTTTATCTTCATACCAAAGGCTTAGTGAAATCCGATAAATTCTTAGCACTACGAATAAATTGGAAGGTGAAAGTAAGGTTCAGGTGCGAATCGATGACCTAAATAAAATGTTTTTTGCCTTTATTTTTCGATAAGGACTGATCTCTGAAGGTACCATATAAAATATAAAACCTTGGGTGCTCTTGAAGAAGGCGAGAGTTACACTGAACTTTTTAGTTACAATAACTCGTACGTTAAAATGCCAAATAAAACCTCTGGAAGCTATTGCTTGGAAGATATTAGCCTCGTGACCTAATTAATTTTTAAAATAAGATAGTAGTTATAAAAGATTTGTAACCTTCTTGGCGTAGTCCAGTGGTCCGCACCCTTTTGGCAGGCAAGGGCTGCAATGTGGCAAAATAAACTAAAGGCGGGCTGAACTTTTGATATTTACCCTAGATTCTACGTAATACCTATGTATAATTGGTCATATCCTAGAGAAAAAATGAAAAATGCTAACATTCACGGGCCGCGCGTTGCCGACCGCCGCGCTGGCGTAGTCGATTAGACACTAATATTTGCATAATATATTTAATTTTCCTTTTATATCTAAAGGCTTATTTGTTACATCAAATTAAATGTTAAGATATACATTTTATTTTTCGTCAACAATTTCTCACATTTCTGTTTCATTTCAGGACGTGCCTGTCGAGCAACTGGAGCAATTGAAAATGGGTGAGTTGAACACTTTATACATTATATAGCTACGGTAAATTCATATCGTAGGTACTTAAATTTCAGGCCTTTTAACATAGCTGGAAAAGAAGTGAAATTTAAAGGGAATAAAGGGTCATTGGGACGGCAATAACCTAACTACTTCAACGAAACACGACAGTAGGCTGTTGCTCTACAGTTTCCTTCGTCGATTTTCTGTAACACTGTTGTATTACCACATTTAGGACAAACAAAAAGTGGTAAATATGGGTTTCGCCATATCAATAAAATAACACTTCTGAGAAGAATATTTAAATGTTTTTAGGATGGCTTTAAATTAAAGGAAATTGATATTTCATTTGTTATTTTCAATAAATATTACTGAGTAATACTCAAGCTACTCATTCTACATAATTGAGTGATGTTTATTAAATTATCATCGGTTCGGCGAGCGTTTGAGAGCACTTATACCAGTACGCTGAATACGTGGAAATGTTCGTGTTTCGAGTAAATTTATTATTTAAATTGAAGTGTCTGTTATTTAAAACTATTTTAAAGCAATAAATATTGTGAAAACCTAAATTTTGAAAAACTATACCTTATATATTTTCTGTGTATAAAAAGTAAAACGCAACACAAAACGCTAAATGGATCGTGAAAAAACTCAATAAGCAGATAATTGTTATATCATACGTATTTAGGTATTAAAAAAAAGTTTTCCGAAACTAGGGTCGAAAGTTTGTTTTCTTAAATTTGTTTTAACGCAACAGAAGCTAAAATTACTTATAATTTATATTTTTGCAATTTAATGATCCACAGCATACAATAGAATAAAATTGTACACAAAAGATGCTGATTAAGCCGTTTAAGATCCGTACACTAATAAGAATGCAGCATACAATAAAAATTAGGCGCCGAAAAATATAATTTATTAACATAATTTATAACAATACTGAAGTAGTAGGTAGATAGTATTTACTTTAACTCAGTATTTGATGTAGATTTCGAGTAGCCAGCGTGTCGCAAACTGCATTCAAGTAGATTAACTCAGCCGAGACGCCTCTTAGTTCTCAAGAGCGTTCAAATTGACTTCTGAACGATCTCTTTGAACGTCGAATACTGGTCTAGATTGGAAACCAATTACTCGCCAATAAAATGACACGTGCAAGCCGAAGTAACTTTGTCAATATCGTCGCTCACACGCCATCGGAGATACAATTAACGTGTAGAATTTTACTTGAGTAATCGGGTTTAATGTAGGTGAATATTGCAGTTTTTATTCAAATTACACAGTTATACTAAGAGCTCTAATGAAATGTTAAGATGCTAAATTTTGTGTCGTGGATATCACAAACAGTTACGAGATTTTTCAATGTTTTTACATATTTTATACCTGATACAAATATTTGTCTCGTTTTGTAGACTGGTGTTATTATAAATTAGGTAAATAATTAATTAGTGAATAAATGTAACATAAATAAGATAGAAAGTAGAGAAATATTATTCCTATATTTATATAGATTTAGTGACTAATGTGAATAAAGTGTGATTTTTTTATTAAGAAATTTTTAACGTTACTCACGGAGTGGATGCGGTCGGTCGGAGTCAGTTTCGATAATTAATTTTAACGTAAACACCAGCCTGATTGAAAATATATTTCTGTAATTTTACGCCATCTATCGAGGCACGCTAAAATTATTTCAACATCGAATTACCGCACATTTTAAGAATGAGTGGTCATATTTTCAGCAAATAACCATAATAATTTTCAGTGCCAAGGATTTCAAAGAAATACGGCGGTTATGTTCACAAACTCGTGTTCCGAGTAAATAGGCAATATCATAAATACTTGAAAAGGATTGCTAGGCGTTGGGGGACACTATTGTGTTATTACAACATAAGTATATTTACAGAAGATCAAATCGGATATTGAGTTCGCTGCGGGTAAAGGCAATAAATATTTAAAGCTTTCGAAAACAAAATGTCTATTTCTATTACGATGCAAACTATTTTTGGAGAATTTAATGTCAAAAAGGCATTTATAAATTGTTGGTCTATTATGAGATATTCTTAAATTATTTATATTGTAGAAACACGCTTAAATTACGTATACGTCTTTCTCTTTATCACTGCACCACCTAAGGTTTGACGGTCACAGTTTAGGCCACCTTTACATATTGTCTATGAAAGGTAAATAAAAAAATAGATTATCTTGGACTAACACTCTTTATAAGATTTTTGACATAGTAACCCGCGCTAGACCAGCGTGGTGGACTCAAGCAAATTCCATTTACTCTCGTACTCACCTGTACCGCTCAGAAATGACGGCATAGCGCTCAGAGTTATTTTATGATATAGTAACAGCCTTCTAAGCGTAATTCACGGTGGTTCATTTCACAGGTTAATTTTTTCCATGGGCTTGTGGTCTATCTCGTTTCACCAAAATGAAATAGACTGCCAAAAATTTAATAAATTTTAATTACTACTGCACAAAACAAGAACATTATTATAAGCGAAAACAAATTAATATTACCAGACGAGATGTTCAAGAGCGCAATTATACATGAAACAACGTTATTACTTTCACATAAGAATCACATCTTGGGAGATGAGTTTCGTAATTGTGTACATCAAATAATAACTCGAGGGATGTCGCCTGTTTTATTAAGAAATATATTGTTTCACATGATACTGCGATCACTGTATTTTGTACACTTTAATAGGTTTATTAGGTAAAGCAGTGATGGCCTCGAGGTTTAGGCGCGCGGTCGAGAATTTCGGCGGTCGCAGGTTCAGACCCTAGGCACACACCTCTGACTTTTCGAAGTTATGTGTGTATTCACAATGAATTTACAACTTGCTTTAACGGTGAAGGAAAACATCGTGATAAAACCTGCACACCTAAAAGTTCTTAGCAATTTCTTAGGTGTATACGCCTGTATTCCCTTAAGGGGTAGGCAGAGGTGCATCTCTGCATCCACATTTCGCCAAGTATGTATCAGTCCCACGTAATAGGTGGCGAGCCTATTGCCGTTTTTCGGGCACATTTCCAGACTCCGTGCTGTTACCGAGAATTTCCCAATGGAAAAACCCAATAACACTTTGCCCGACCCGGGAATCGAACCCAGGACCTCTTAGGATTTCTTAGGTGTGTAGTCCGCCAAGCCGCACTAGGCCAGCGTGGTGGACTAAGGCCTAAACCCTCTCAGTTGTAGAGGAGGCCCGTGCCCAGCAGTGGGACGTATTTGGGCTGATGATGATGATGAATAGGTTTATTGATATTTATGTACCTATAATAAGGGGTTGCTTTGTTAGTCTACTAGTAAAACAGTGATGCGTACGATTGACAGGTGTTGTGTTCGATCCCCAGTTCGGATTCTGTTGTTATTTGAGCTATCTTGTTAGGAAATTTACCCATACATGGATAATAAGCTTACCGGGAGAATTTAGATTTGATTTCCATAATAAAAAAAAATACTTTCTGAGTAATAGTTCAAACATATTTTTTTAATGCACTATAAAATAGGAGACCCTATCCTGAGCTAAGCTGGATTTGCATATGAAGGACAAAGATCCAAAAACCTAGTCAATGTATGAGCGCAATGTCATAAATGTTTATGATCATCGTATAAGACCACTCTTCCGTTTTAAATATTTTGAGTCTATAGGGCTAAACTAGGTTTGTTTGAAAATCAGTGATTTGCATATAAAACGGTACACAACCAAACATACTCATGTATTTACGATATAGACTTTCGAAATTCGAACACGATAAAAATAAATCATGTAAACAGGATCAACCAATCAGGATGCGTAGCGTCACAATATATCCTGTATCGCGTCAGCTAATTGGTCATTTATAAGATTATCCCGGACAAATTGTGGCAAATCCAAACCAGAGGCCAACTAACGAAGTTTATCTGGCGCGTCTTACAAATTGCTTTGGTTGGGTCAGATTACACCCAAACACTGACCTCGTTTCTTCAGCAAGTCATTTAAAATCGCCACAGTTCGTTACTAATACAGATGGATCATGTTGGACTTCCAAGAGAATGGTTTTGCTTAGATTTAAATTAAAAATAAGTAGATTTACTCGATTTTTTTACTCTAGATTATGATTTCTTTGGTTACATCATCATCATGATCGTCATCTGGCCGTATACGTCCCACTGGTCAGTACGGGCCTCTTCTACAACCAAGAGAGAAATATTTTAGTATAGGGAGAGAGTTTTAAAATGATAAAAAAAACTAGAATGACATTCGCTTGACTTAAAATAGCTGACGAAACGTGTGTAAAGAAATTATACCTTTGCCTGTTCTTTTGAGGATATCGGAGTGTTAGTGTGTATTTAGTTATTAAATTACGGTTTGGGGTATTAAATACTTAATTGAATGACAATTTCATCATTCTATATAAATTAATAATCGTAAATTCCAAAGTACCTAGTAATGTATAATTATTTTTTTATAATTTTGAATTTTTGAATGAAATCTACGAAGTGGCTAACTATTATAAAAATAATAAATAAATATAAACAAAATCGTGATGGCCTCGAGGTTAAGGCAACGCGGTCGAGAATCTCGACGGTCAAACCCGTTCTAACCCCAGGCGCACACCTCTGACTTTTCGAAGTTATGTGTGTATTCGCAAAGAATAACACGTAGTTTAACGGCGAAGCAACACATCGTGATAAAATCTGCACACCTAAAAGTTCTTAGGAATTTCTTAGGTGTGTAGTCCGCCAACCCGCACTAGGCCAGCGTAGTGGACTAAAGCCTAAACCGTCTCACTTGTAGAGGAGTCCCGTGCCCAGCAATGGGATGTATATGGGCTGATGTGATGATGAAATATAAACAATAGTTAGTGTGGTTAGAGCACAAATTCAAATTAGGTGCAGGGTAATAATTAATGTGGCATACTAGGATAACGTAAAAACAAATAAAATGAAAACAAATAGGTATGCGGTCTTTAACCACAGAACGTGCCTTTTATAGTATTGAGAGGCTTATGACCAATCACGGTATGAAGTGGTTCATAATGCAAATATGAATATGATAATGTCTTGTTAGTAAGCAAAACGTACATAAAACACTGAAAAACTATTATGTTACCGAAATTCTGGCATTAATGGTAAAGTGGCTTCACCTACATCAGCTGATGTTAGTATATTTATTTACATACATACATACATACATTCACACACTCACGGCCGTATTCCTCGTTGGGATAATATAGGCAGAGCCTCAGAGGTGCTTTTTCAGCCCACATTTCGCCAATTGTCTTTTCGTCACACGTAATGGGGAGCCTATTGCCGTTTTTCGGGTACATTTTCAGACTATATGTTTTTTTTTAAATTTAACTCTACTGCACACTGAGTACATTAATATAATGTATTAAAGTGTTGCTCGCTACAAAACTAATGTGGACTGGCAAGAAACAATTATGATCAAACCGCAGCAGTTGACACAATTGCCGAACTAAAACTAATATATTTGTATACAATTACAAATTTTTCATCCAATTTATATTTCGTTTTAGTAAGTAATAGTAGTTTTTTTTATGGACGTAACGAAAACCAATCATATTTTTTAAAATACCAGCAGTATCAGAATTGCTGTCGCGTTTCGTTTAGTAATATTGTTCAGGAAAAAAATTACTAGATCCCGGTTCTATGTGAATAATTTAAATTATATACAGTCTTCGTGTTTCACCTTAAAAAAATATGGCTAATCACAATTATTTGTTTTGAGGTAAAAATTAATTGAGCAGGTAGTAGTTGTTTTTGGAGGTTCCAAGGAGACTGAAAAGCATTATCTTAACTAAGATGGCGTTTTATGTCGTTTATTGTTCAACAAATGTTTTTTTACAGCGGAAGTTGGCAAGGAAGGCGAAGGAGAGATGAAATCTGAGCACCTTGAATTCCATAGACTTGGTGAGTAAACATAAATCTATTTCCAAACGCAATGGTATGTCGATATGTTTGTTGAACCATATTTTACTTATAAATTACATTTATTAAAAAAAAAAAAAAACAATATTATTACATAAAAATAAATATGTTTCTTTTATCATTTTACTCTAAAACATTTTTGTCAACAAAATCCTATTAATTCACATTTACGACAACAGATAGCGCTGTTCTAGCAGCTAAATCCCTACATTTAAGCCATGTTACATGTTGACAGGCACACAGTTCGTTATCGGTAAGCTGAAAGCTAACAGAGAGCCTATTACCGACCTGTTAGATAACACTCCATTTATTTGCACCGAGCTTTAGTTCGGATAACGCTACACGTGCCAGTTACAAATGAAATACAAAATAGCATTTAGCTGTTCAATTGTTTTTGACAGTTGGTATTGGCATCACTAATGAGAAGTAAATAATTACATCTGAAATTTACGTACGTAAATTAATCAAATAGCAAACAATACGGGTTATAACAGAAATGCTACAATCAATTTAAATTAATGTACTAATGTATCAGAGACATCAGTTTTATGTTTACCTACGACCCTTTCTCACTTTATTTAAATATATGTATAGGCCTCTTACAAACGACAAGCTTGCTCGATGCTCAGATTTAAGCTGTTATATTACAGAAATGTGTAATTGTTTTGCAAACCAAGTCCTAGACATCTTACAATCTGAGCCACAAATAGACGAATTTACATAATTTTTTTGTATCATTGTGAAAAGATTTTCTTAAGAACATGATTCAGTCTATTAGTACGATATTACAGAGCCGCTACACTTAAATTATTTTTGAAATAACAAAATTTGGGAGATTGACTTATGTTTTCATGTAATATCTCTACAAAATGTTTTATTTTATAGACGTTTTCTCTATATGCATAATATTGTACCGAGTGAAGTAAATGAGTTCTAATAGCGCTAATAAACTTAAAGTCAAAGTCAAATTATCTTTATTCAAATAGACTTTTACAGGTTCTTTTGAATCGTCAATTTTACACTTCTTTTTAAACTATTTTAAACTATTGCCGATTCGAAACGTGTTATCACTGTGGAGAAGAAACGGCAAGAAACTGCCTCAGCAACACGAAATGCAATTTTTTTCTTTAAAAAAATAGCAATATAAGTATATGGTTTTTATTTTCATTACATTATTTCAATTTTACATTATAAATGTCATAACGATACAAACTATAGCAACAAAACAAAATTCCGATCAATTTACATTACTCCCAGGGCTTATTATCTTCAATAAAATAAAACCGATTAAACATTATTCAGTTTCATCTATGACGATATCTATGATGATAGTTCACGTCCAATCATCAGTTTAAGCTAATGAGTTATGTTATGTTACAAGTTATGACTTGTAATACAATAAAGAGACTTCAAGTCATTTTTGGACTATCATACAATAATAAATAATAAATACACCCAACAGTCACATACATAGTTCTGATCCCACACTAAGATACAAGTCTTGTGTCGTGGGTATCAGAAACTACGAGAGACTTTTTCGGTCTCACAAACACCCAGACCCGAAACAAATATTTGTAGATCACACAAACATTTGTCTCGGTGCGGGGATCGAACCCACGGCCTCTCGTTTCGCAAGCTGGTGTCTAGCCAACTGCGCCACGGGGCTGTCGCATCACAATCATTCTAGACATATTACTCCGAAAACCTATAATAAGGACCTATAAACAAGACTATAATTTTATAGATAATGATAATACTAAATTTATAACAGATGCTGTAAAAGAAAATGGAGAACTGGTCTCGCGTCTCGAACAACACGCATCAGCTGATGCAGTAGACGGAGAGAAGCCTAGAGTGCATGCGCAAGCGCAACTAGACGTGCCAGCTGAAGGGGTGCATCGCGTCCTGGTGCAAGATGGTGAACATGTCAGTGTGCAGGATGCTACTCCTCCCACCACGCCTGCTCCGGAAGAACAGACAACTAAGGTGAGCAGATTAAGGCGAACAGTTCCTGTGTACTTTAATCAATTAGTCCCACGGCATAAGGATGTGCTTTACGGTCTAGGAATCTGGCGTTAGATTCCCGAGTCAAGTGTTACTGAGTTTGTAAATATATCTGATAAATTTCCCCCCCTTACACGCGAGGAACTTAAAGCACACTTGTCGAAACGCAGTCGCAGAAATGCATATTTGCCTACCTCTTCTATGAGCAATGTTTGTTGTACTTTTTTGTGACACTTTTCTGAAATTTTAGTCTCAGATTTCAACTCATTATTTTCATCAATCGCCGCGCTGCTTAGATATTACACTTAAAAAACTTGTTTAATTAATATTATGCTAGAAACTTTTATATTGAAATCCTTTTAAATGTCTATCGATCGAGGACCTGATAACAAAATCACTGTCAGTATCAGACGAAGCACTATCAGACACTAGCTACCAGTTCAGTTCAAGTAGCCAATATAAACCCAAGCATCAAATCATTTCGTCGATAAAAATACATGAGATGGACATTTTGATATCAGTGTTATTCAGGCATTACTTGTCACATAAAATCATATGAAATGGATACTGTGAAATTGGCAACTCAATTCCATGAGGGTGCAGGTTATTATAAAACATATTTTATATTATATGTAAGTATGAAGACAGTAAGTTTAGTTGAGACAGTACTTGAGTGGTTACACCGTTGTTAAAATTTTCGAGGGAAAAGGTAACGGGTTAGAAATTTTGTATTTAAAAGAAATGGAGAATAAATCAAATAAAATTTTGAAGATACAGTTTTTGCTCTTAAAAATGTAGTATTAAGCTATATTTTTATTTAGTTTTTTTTTTAAGTTTTTCACAATTTAAAGTTACATGAGTATTACATCCTAGGTTCGGTTTTAGTTATAAAAGTCACTTTCTACTTTAACAAGCCTAATGTGAAATTGTAAATAGCATAAATCGAATAACAAAATAGTAGAACGAATAGTAAAAATATTTATGTTAAAAAGTAATATCATAGACTTTTGAATTTAAAATGCGATAGTTGTGTTTTCTTAATGGAATGAAGGCCACTTAAAACTCATTTTTAATGGCTCCGGCGCCTGCTACGTAAACAAAGACACTTACAATATTAAAACTTCGAAAGAACACTTTCTTCTAGGGATGTTATGGATATGATATTTCGGATCTGGATACGGATATCCGGATATAATTAATCCATATGGATATGGGAATAAAATTATATCGGTTTCGGATACGGTTACGGATATGTAATTATTTCGGATTATCCGTAATTTTCGGATAGTTTCGGTTACGGATATTAGATTAAAGTAAAATATAACTGTTTTATAAAGGTGTCAGCTGTTTGGATATTTTTGGTTTTGTTATATATTTTGTTTTAACAATAACTGTTTTTGTACTTATCACAGTGTTTTCATTTAAGATGAAGTTTCAGTGAAGTAGTGCTACTTACCACAAGACTTTCTTAAATTAAGTATCGACTCTTAAATAAGAAACTACTTAGTTATGAAAGAGGTTATGTTATAACTAGAAATAACAAACAAACTGCAAGATTCACGTGGCGCGTGAACGGTGAAACAAAAACCCGTCGAAAGTCGAAACATGACGTTTTTTTTAGACTCCACCCATATACAAAACTATCCGAAACTATTCGAAACTTCTGAAACGGATACGGTTACGGTTACGGATATATTTTTATTTCGGATATCCGATAGTTTCGGTTACGGTTACGGAGCTCCATAACATCCCTGCTTTCTTCGTCCAAAAATAAATGAGAACCTGTATTATCCTAGCTTTACAACGTTGAGATTTATTTTTTACATTTGATATCCTCCGTTGAGTAATTGGTAAAAGACCTACTTATGAAATAACATACAAATAATTACAAACACTCACAATTGTATAGTCAGTACAATATTAATAAGTTTGAGAAATCTATTTTAGTTTTTGATGAAGTATTTGTTCTTTTATAGCAGAGGTTCCCAAACTTTTTTTGTCTAGTACCCACTTTGAAAATAAATTATTTTTTAGCGCCCCAATTTTTTGCCTACACAAAAACCACAATAACTTCAAATTAAATAAATTATTGTGAGCTATATCAGCGGAAATTAAACATTCATTCTAAACGAGACTTTTTTATAACCCGCAAGAGTTAACTTGAGACCTGAGCCCCCCTTTTCTAGATCTCTTACCGCCCCCCTTCAGGCATGCAGCGTCTACAAGGGGGCGTTATCACCCACTTTGAGAAAGACTTTTTTAAACATAGTCTAATATCAAAGAATGCAGACTAACAAACTCGAAAACTTTTTCATAAATAATAGGTTACATTTTAGTTATTTTTAAAGAAATAAAATAACATTGTCCTAAAATTTCAAATTCTCCTCTTCCAAATGGTTGAGACAGGTTAATTACTTAGGGACCTTCAAGAAAAGAGCCTATATTTTCCTCAAAGGCCGGCAACGCGCCGATGATTCCTTTGGTATTGTGGGTGTCCATTGGCGGTGTTGCCCACTTAACATCAGGTGGCTCACCAGCTCGTTTGCCCCCTTTCCCATAAAAAAAATATCATATTAAAAATGTAGTAGGAATTATTTCACGAAATGTCATTTTTTAATTAAAGTATATTGACCCTGCGAAAAAATAATAACAATTGTAACATTCCGTTTAGTCATATCAATTCAACGCTAGACATCTTGATATTGAGTATTTGTTTTGTTCCAGGTGTTCCATGGAGCAGCCCGTCTTGTGCAATCTGGATCTGCGCCCAGCCCTCCTCAGGGCGGTCACACAGCAACCAGACGGTCCTTCAAGCCTGATTTCTCAAAGGAGCTCAAAAACAACGTTAGTATGCTTTATGCCAATGATTATGGAATTGGTTTGTGAAATTGTAACGCTATGCCTATTTATTTATATAAACATCTACAGTTTATAAAAAATAATGGTATGGTACAAAAGCTGAAAAAATAATAAAACAAAGTGGTAAAAAAACAAGAAAATGAAATATTAAATATCTTAGTAGCTGAAGATCATTTACATTTTAATAACTCTCACTATTGAAGCTTGAAAACAAGAAATCCTTGATTAAATTTAACGCCGGATCACAAAAGAAACAATTATATTTTTGTTGTTGTTTTTCTAACAACAATGTAATTAAGTGACCTATAAGCTCCTCGTATTGTTTTTTTCTGTTGTCAGAAAGCCTAATAAAAATGAGTTTTGAAATTCCTGAATGCTTCAGTTTCTTAAATAAAAATACATAAGCAAAGAAGAAACAGCATAAAATAAAACTAGAAATTATTCAGTAACATGAAAGAATCGTGTTCCGCAAAATCCACGAAGCTTTAATAAAAGTAGGTAGAGGAAATAATACTTCGAAGAAAATGTTGTCTAGGTAAATTATTTGAGCCTGCAATATTTCCTACCTAAGTCTGATCCAGATAAGCTAAGGCGTTTATGCGAAAACTTTATTAAGTGTTTTCCTTGACAATAAACGAGTAATAGCTAAAGTTTTAAACGTAAATGCGGCATCCATTTGTTTCCTTGAAATAATGAAGAGTTAATTAGAAGTTTGAAAAGTTTTATATAGAGGAACGTTGTCGAGGTTGTTTTATTTAGTGATGAGGTAACCGACACTGATTACAGCCATCTCACCACATGATTGAAAGATTTTTTTCATCTATCTCGTAGGTTCAGGGTGGACACACAGTATTGACGCCGACTACTAAAGCTCAGCTAATCTATGGGAACTTAATTTGTCATAATCCCGCAACGAATTTAATAACAAAAAAGTTATAAAGGAGGAGTTGGAAAAGAGTTGTCCACTTCCCTCCACAGCAAAGCGGGACACAAAATATTGGACTATGAGGTTTCATCCTCACATAAAAAAGAACATTACAATTAGTGAAATACCCTTAATAGCTATCTTAAGAGGATCTTGAAATATTTCTTCAAATAAAAATAAATTTTGAATTGTGTAGATGGATCACTACGCGCAGTCAGCCTACTCCAGTGTTCAGTACACTCCGATGGACATGGCCGAATACGTGTTCTGGACAGGCGACGAGAGGGGCGTCACCACTGCTATTGAAGACTACCTGCAGGAGGGAATGGTAAGATTTCTCAACATAACCGTTATATGCTTTCTATAACCCAATTTCCAATATAAATTTATATATAGTCGCCACTCTTTGATTGATTCTTATTAAAAAAAAATTCATTTTCTTACATAATTAAAACATTGAATTTTGCTTCAAATACGTTTCGAAGCGGGGAATATTTTTGGGCTACTTCTTCTGAATCTGTTCCTGACGAGTAATGTAGATATGTATTTGAAAATAGATAAAAAGGCGGAAACGAGGCTACATTATGAGGCTCTTAAGTTTAAAACAAAAATCGACAGCAATTTCTCTAAAAATGGTATTATACAGCATGACAACCAATATATACAACCAAGGCTCGACTCTATAAGTTCAATAAACACCGCGAACAAAAAATAAAATCTAAGCATCTAATATATTGGCTCTCGCTTTATCAAAAGCATTTACCTCACATACTAATGGTTTTATATTGCATTTGCGTAAAAGCAAACACTAGTATCGTACACTCTATTTTCCTTTTAACATCTGACACATTTTTCTTTCCCTCTCTCTCAGTGTTAATGGCACTTAATTCCCGACTGTTGAACGTGTTGTGGCATTGTGTCAAAGCCTTTACTAGTGTTTTACTTTTAGCGCAGTGTTGTATAATATGACGTCATCGACCTATTTCACTGTCGGGCTTACTGTTGAGTGGCAGGTTCTTAATAGTTACATATTGTTGTAAATTTAATGTCCGTTGATGGACGAGAGATGGTCATTCGGTAAAGGAATATAATGTAGTTAGATTGATAGCCCCATGGCGTAGTTGGCTAGATACCAATGCTAGTGGCCACGGGTTCAATCTCCGCACCGAGACAAATGTTTGTGTGATCCACAAAAAGTCCCGCGTAGTTTCTGATACCCACAACACAGGGATTGTATCCTAATGTGAGGTCAGAACTATGTATGTGGCTGTTGGGTGTATTCATTTAATTATTTATAATAACGATAGAATACTTAGAGTTGTGTCCGTACTAATTGATATTTGGTAAATTTTGTAGACAGTAAGACTTAAAAACGTTATTTTAGACTAAGACTGGCTACTCAACAAATCAATTCAAAACCTTTCTTTTTAAAAATCATAACATTTTTTTTAACAACGCCCACTTTCAGGACGCTTAACTTAAGTTACTATAGTAGGTATAACAATATTTTCATTTTAGATGACGAAGGAAGAGGCGATTGCGTTCTTGCAAGAGATCAAGTTCAACCTGGACTACCTTCGCGCCCACTACACGCAAAACCTGAAGGCGGCGGAAGAGAGCGCCCAGCAGGAGAAACTCAGGAACATGCTCATGGAACAAGCCAGTGCTAAGGTAAGCTTACCTTATACCATTTCAAAATTTTAAGATATATAACTGGAACAAGCTAATGCTAAGGTATGCTTCATGATCAGCCCATATACCTACATATGTCCTACTGCTGAGCACGGGCCTCCTTTACAACTGAAAAGGTTTAGGCCTTAGTCCCCCACGCTGGCCTAGTGCGGCTTGGCGGACTACACACCTAATAAATTCCTAAGAATTTTTAGGTGTGCAAGTTCTTCACGATGTTCTCCTTCGCCTTATTGGCATTGTACATGATAACTCATTATGATTACACACATAACTTCGAAAAGTCAGAGGTGTGTGCCTGGGTTTGAACCCGCAACCGCTGAGATTTCACTCGACCGCGTGCATAGACCGCAAGGCCATGACTACTATAATATATGCTTACCTATGCCTAAAATGTTGTAGAGCCACGCCATAGTCAGATGAGACTGCATATTTTATGGACTATCTCTATGATAAGTGGCGTGATAATCTAAATACATATTACAAGCCGTTTTCATATGCATTGCCTTTACTATCAGTTGCCAGTGGCATCGCTTTCAGTAATATAAGTAGGTATTAATAATATTTAATAAAAACAGTAAGAGTTGATAGAATTACCGAGTATACCAATTATGTCCTAATAATTTTAGGAACACAAACAGGACACCAAAGATATCAAACTCGTAATGTGCAGTTGAAACTTTAGGTAATAAAAAGAACTATGATCCTATATCAATTTATACTCTTTTTATCCTATCTCATTACTTCTTTATATTTTATTCCAAGATACTTTTACTCTTAAAGGCAATAGAATGAAAGCCAACTGCTGTTTTATTTCTATACCCTTACCCTTGAACTTGCTTGTATGTTAGTAACGTAAAAAGTTATTTAGGGATAAGGAACATCGATTTGTACTTTTGTTTTATTCGGCGTGCTCTTAAGACGTCTTCAGTTGATTGTTATTTTATGGATTCGCTTGCTTCTTTACCTTCGGATTCGTCTGCTTGAAAATCAGAATAGCATGCAGACACAAATAAATATTTTTTCAATGAATATCCTGTACTTCGTGCTATGATAATCTAGGCAATATGCGTTCTATTGTAAAACATTTTGCACGGAAAACGAATTCGGGATTTCTAGATCGCACGCCGTACACTTATATTTTCAGTGGCACTAACGGGACATGAAGATTTCACAGCAATATGCCATAATATTTAAATTGCCTGAATGTGAAACACTCTAAATACCGCATTACTAGTAGCAAAATTTTATACCAATTTAATAAGTAAGATCTGGCAGAAACACGTTCCATTAATAATAAATATCTGGAACGAAAAAACTTGTTCATTCCATTGGGAGTTGTTCCGAAATCCTGAGACGAAGTTTTTAAAGACAACGTGCTCTTCACAAACAATTCTTTCAACGTTCACGTGTCGTTGACAATAGCAATGAAATACGATTGTTTAGATACATTTTCTCGTGTCTTTTCATTTTGCACAAAATAATTACATTTCAATAAAATGCGGTTAATTTTTTTATTTATCTCGTGCTAAAAAAATTATAACGCGCGATTCAAAATTGCGATCCCGCTTAACTATTATATTGACTTCCATTAGAAGTTTCAGCTCTACTTATTCCTGTAATCATGATATTTATCCTATAAAGTAACACTTATTTTTGGTATTAAAATACATTTTCGATATTATTTATGATTCGACATGTCTAGTTTTAGTTTTCTAGTACTCGTACCCCAAAAATTTTCCCTATTTTAGAGCGATCCAAATACATACACCATCATCAGACCATATACATCTCACTGCTGGGCACAGGCCTCCTCTACCATTTAGAGGGTTTAGGCCTTAATCCACCACGCTGGCCTGGTCCGCCATATACATACGTGTTTATATAAATAGTGTTCACTAGACTCTTTTGGGAATTTCATTCTGGGGATTAGCTTCATTCAATTCATAGTATTAGAATATAATAGAAAAGAATTCTTAGTAAATCTGCCGGGCTTGCTTGATAAACTCTAAGGAATTCACCGTACTTAATTAACGCACTTTAATAGATACCACACATCCCCGAAATAACACATACATTGGTTATACATAGACACACAAAGCAATATTGTATGTAAGTGTAAGTACGTTGTTTACCAACAATCAAAAATTAATTTCAGTAATTATGAGAGACGTGTGCTCCCGTCTTATTCCACTAAGACAATCTTTTGTCGTAAAGCATTACAATAGGACCACTAGGCCAACCCGCACTAGGCCAGCGTGGCGGACTTAGGCCTAAACCCTCTCAATTGTAGAGGAGGCCCGTGCCCAGCAGTGGGACGTATTTGGGCTGATGATGATTACAATAGGAACAATTATTTAAATTGCCCACGAAGCCCCAAGATAGTCTAATGTGGGTCAATCATAAGGCTTGTCCGCCCCTTGACCCGCAGTTAATCCGCACTTGTAATAGGTTAGTCGACGTTAATCCCGCGTGCGACATTAATATTTTTATGTGTCGTTAAATAGGTCAATCGGCTGTAATAACATCACTGTGATGTGAGCTCGTCTAATCTCAAATGCGAGGACATAAATGTTAGTGACGTGACCGTAGGTCAATTCGGAGGAATGCTGTCAACTAACACTGGATTATGGAATACTTTGGTTCCGGAATACAGGAAATGTTTTAGGTTGGTGATTCTATATCAGCCCATATGTACCTACCTACATATATTCGGCACGGTTTTGCTCTTTGTCTGATTGTGGGTAGACCTTAGTCTACACGTTGGTCAAATGCGGCAGCAGTCTATGGATATTTTGTAAAGAAACTCTTATGTGTGCAGGTTTTTTAGGACAAATTTTTATTATCGTCTAACGTTCACATAACATTAAAACATTCTTATGAAATTTAATTTTAGTACCTTTTTTTAACTTGTTCTAGCTTTTTATTGTAGAATAAGGTTTTTCAATAATCTGAAACACATTTGCAATGAATAAGGAGAAAAAGAGCTTCTAACTAGAACAGGTATAATCTAATTATGTAAATGGTAAATTCTTGGCCAGCGTTATTTTATGCAGGAATACTGAAACATATTATTATGCTAAGTTGACCGTGCAAGGTTTGCAATAGTTATCACGCAGCTTTAAGTATATGCCTTAGAATTATTCATACACTATTAAATTAATTTATAGCCCATAAAGTTACCGGAAGTAATGGTCAAGTACGACAAGCTAGTAACTTTCTGGATGATGAATAATGTCATCACACTACTAGTATAAAATGTGCTCAGTTTATTGTCTCGGTATTATTCATAGCTTGAGATAATAGGTCGATGACAATTTCATCACAAAACACGATGAAGAAAATCCGAATATAGTTCAGAAGTTATTTCACTGTTAAAACCACGCAAATATTTTTTTCTCAAATTATCATTTAGTAAGACTGAAAAAAAAAACTGTAATCTTGAATCAAACTTCTCATTTAATAGAAACAAAATAAATTTCAAGTAAACATTGTGAAATACAGTTAAAGAACAAAATTCGACATGCTTTACGACACACGACTCAAATGAATAACAACCAAACAAGCTCTAATTTTTATTTAAACTTGTACGGCAAAGTGCCAACACTACAACTGATGGAAAGTACAGTACTTCCCAAATAGAGTAGTAAGATACGTTTCGCTGTCTCCATTAATCTCTCAGTTACTTTTTCACGCTATTGTAGTTTGCCAACTCCTCAACAGATAATAGAATGAGCTTCGCATCAAATTGAAATAAAACTTATCTTATTCTTACGAGGTTTACAAATTCACACTGCGGTGTCCTACCTAAACCTACTAACAACAAGGTTTTTTTTTATTTGATATATGCTTTAACCCAGAGGCACGAATTATTACATGGAGTTTTTTCCTCGGTATATGGCTGGATAGAATTATCTTAATCCAATGTATTGCGTACGATACGGCCATGATCCCCTCGGCGAATGTTAAAATAAAATTATATGCGAGAGTTGCCTTAGCTGCTGCTCGTGCGATATTCCCCGCTTCATTTATTGCTGTGATAACATTTATGTTGTGCTAACATAAAGATGGAACCAGGATAGGAGTCACAACGCCGTTAACTGCTTCTCATTTATTTTCAGCTCGTTTGGCCTTTCCGTTCTAGATTGTTTCCTTTGGTCATTCGTGCATTAAAACTTTTATTTAGCCATCGGTTCTAGAGCATTACTGAAGCATACTCTGTTTTAACATTTATTGGAATAGAAAATGAAGATTGTGAACGGGAACCCACTTCGCTTTGTTTTTTCTATAATTTCTTTCTTTTGGTTTTTGTATTTTCTATTGTATTTTGTATTGCTTTGTTACTTTCTGGAAAACTTATTTTATAACTCATACTTATCCAAATAAATTATGAAGAAGACATATTTTCTTTTGTTGGCTCCAAGTAACTCAAAATAAATAACAGGTCTCCGTATCAAACATCCTAACATGAGAATAACAGATTGAACCCTGAACTCGACAGAGCTACGTACCTACTCTGGATAGTTTTATACCCTATATATTATGTATATAGTTTGCCTTTCAAAATTCCGAATAATAATCTTTTAGCTTTAAATCTTTATTTAACAAAAGCAATTTGAAATATTAATGAGTATGTATATCCTGACCTCACAGTAAACAATTATAAAATAGACATTTCACAATTGCACAATTAACGTGTAACTCTTTTGGGCTTCTGTGGAAGCACTGCCCTTGGATTCCGTGGCTAAATTCGGGTAGATTCGAACAACCGACAATCTTACTCACAAAAACTCAAATTTGTTGTGCTACCGGTACAACCCAAAATTAATTAGCTTATTCGAACCGCAGTCCAAGCTAGCCATGTCGTGGCTCTACTTTTTTTGTCACAAAAAGTTAATACTTTACGATACCAGAGTGTTGTAATTGCCGTCGATTACATTGCATCTCCCATCAGTTTCCAAGTTTGTCTTGACATTATAATTTAATTCCGAAAGACATTCACTGCTGGATATATACTTCATCCAAAGACTTCAGAGTGCTCTGTCAAAATATAATTATAATTTAATCAATTCGTAATATGTTTCCAGGACTACCAATACCGAGCTCCCATGCTCCAGTCGTTCCCGTTCGGCGGCAACCCCGAGGTGGTCCGCAACATTGCTGCAAGGAACTGGGACTTGGGAAGCAACCTTTCTCCCATCTCTGCCCTTTCTGTCAACGACTTCCGACCTGAGCCCGTGAAGAGAAACTACGACCCCATGCTGCAAACCAACATCCTCAGTGAGTTACTGTATTCTCTCAATATTATTTATCTTAGTATAATTTTACTTCTGAAATATGCTTCGTAGTTCATAATATTCTGTTATATAAGAATATGTAAAAAATATAATTTTGCGAGGCCCTTTAGTGGTTTTAAAATAAATGAATACACAAGCGAGAAAAAATCTTATCAACCTTGGTTTTAGTAGTGGATGAAGAAATTTAGGATCTGTCTACTTCAGATGTTTTAACTACAAAAATTCCAATACAACTGACGATCAAATATGTATCATGATCACACATGGAAATAAAAGTTAAGTTAAAACTTAAGCCTTCTCTATTAAGAAGAAAAAATAATATAAAAACTTAACATATTATGAAATTGGTACTTTTCTAATATTATAGGCACGTCTGAATACGACCGCGATGGCCCTATCATCACTGAGGAAGAATACGAAGAGATGATGGACAAGCTGAAGGCTGCTGACACCCTCTACACCGAGTACACTCTCGAAGAAATCATTTACCAGCTCGCTAAGGTATGATAAAAAGAATTACTTTTATATACCTACTGGAGAAATATAACAGCCTTGTCAGTATTACGGAATAAGAGCGCAGCGTGCAATCGACAGTTGTTGGATTCGATTCCCGATAGTATGTTGAAGGTGTCAAAAACTACAAAAGACTTTTTGGTCTCACAAACACCCACACGGAAAACAAGTATTTGAAGATTATACAATTTTTAGTAGAAAAATATTAAGTAGAAAAATAGTAAGTCGTGATGGCCTGTAAGTCGTGATAGCCTCGAGGTTTAGGCACGCGGTCGAGAATCTCGATGGTCGTGGGTTCAAACCCCAGGCACACACCTCTGACTTATCGAAGCTATGTGTGTATTCACAATGAATAATCACGTACTTTAACGGTGAAGGTAAACATCGTGATGAAACCTGCACACCGAAAAATTCTTAGGAATTTCTTAGGTGTGTAGTCCGTCAACCCGCACTAGGCCAGCGTGGTGGACTAAGGCCTAAACCCTCTCAATGATAGAGGAGGCCCGTGCCCAGCTGTGGGACGTATGTATATGGGCTGATGATGCTGATGATGAATATTAAACACATAATTTAACATTTAAAAGATACCTATTTCAACATACGATAAAGTAGCTCAAATTTAAAAAACATTTAGCTTTAGCCTCCGAATCGCAGTTGGCTAGACCAACTTGTGTATTTATTTATGATGTTTGTATTGCAGATGATGTTCTCGCAATCTCTCTCCCGCGACCCTGCATCTGCCCGGGCAGCCACGCAACGTTTTATGGCATTCCTGGAACTAGAAGCCGAGAGAGGACAACTCTCCCGCACCATTGAGAAGAAAGTGCTCGGTGAGTTTTGTTTCGCTATTTGATGTCCGCGGGGACTTCAGCTCTACAATATCTTTCGATATCCTCCGTGGCGTATCTGGGTAAGCACCAGCCTCAGAGATGAAAGGCTGGGGTTCGATCACCGAATTGGGACAAATATTTTTGTGATCTATCGAAAAAAAATCCGGCCTTGGTATATGTGATACCGAATTCTAATAAAATATTTAATAAGCAATATCAGTAAAACACACCCATCTAAGGCAATGGGCAACTACCCACTTTAGCTACCTAAGTCTTTTTTTATATAACAGTCAGAGATACCAGTGGCGGATTTACCAGCAGGCTGAGTAGGCTGGAGCCTAGGGCGGCAGATTTTAGGGGGCGGCAAATTTGCCCCAATTTTTTTTGTCTTACAGAAATAAAAACCGCCTTCAAAAAAAAAACTATTCCAAAACAAATTAATATGCACTAAAGAGTAATTTTTTTTTTCGTATTCTTCAATAACCTAATTACTTTTTCTCTTCATTATTATGTAGTTACGATCTACATATGTGTTTACCTAACCTATCCACTTCAAATCTAATTCAACACATATAGTCTAAGAGGTAGCAACGTTTTTGAGGGAGAATTTCAAGAAGGCCAGTTTTTAGATATGCTATATCTCTCACTCTCCCGCACGTAATACGGGCAGTCTGGCTGGCGGTAGTGTTTGCGTTCATCTGTGCGAATCGTACATGTACAGGTAAAATATTAATTTTTCAAATCATTTTAGTGTGGCTGAAATTTTGATATGATGTTATTTAAGTATCTAAAAACCCAGAATTAATTTGACAGACAATAATTTGCTTGTTAAACTTCAGCCAGACCGATCTAAAAGTGAAAAGTAATTGGACATGTTGAAAGAGGACAGACAATCACGTGTTAGTTGTGCTAAGGGCTATTTTTTTACCTTTATTGCAAAGATAAATAGCCACTTTTTATAAATAAATGCTAAACTTGTTTGTTTTAGCTTTATTGATATTAAAAATGGATAATAAACCTTAAGGTGAGGTTATGCGGGTCATAGTACCGGGGATGTCTTATATACTGGTCGCGCAAATTCCTCTCAGGAATAAGTCAATGAGTGCTGGAATAAGCTTGTTTCGGAAATCGACTATTTGTTGGATGAAGCCGCAGACTCGGACGGGCTTCTGCCCGTCCGGGACTTTGGATCGTTATCCTTGGGGGCGGCCATACCGGTTGGCATTCAGTAAATTGCGTCCACCTGCGCCCCGCTCTCACCCAAAGTCTCCGACCGGAGCTCCTGAGTGAAGTCGTTGTTGCTCTCTTTCCGGCCACCCCGGATTTTACTCCTCCACCGATGCCACCACGTCCGTGGTCGGTGAGGGACGGATCGTTGGTGGGATCATTTAAGTGTTCGGCAGGGGAGACCTCGGAGGTTCCAATTTCAGGCGTTACGCCTGAGGAGCTTCAGGCAGCAGTACTGCGGCTGCGGAGAAAGAACACCGCCCCGGGGCTCGACAGCATCCCAGGACGTGTGTGGATTCAAGTCGTCGAGAACCTGAGTTTCGGAAAGGCCAAGGTAATTCTGCGGGTGAAGACACACGCGGAGGAGGCTGGAGCCCAGGGCAAATGCATGGTGGCGGTGTCACTCGACATCGTCAACACCTACAGGGGTCGGTAGGATCCCTTCTGTGGAACATCGAGTATGATTGGGTGCTCCATGGTGCCAATCTCCGGGGCGTCGGCATAGTTTGTAACGCTGACGACACGTTGGTGACAGCGTGTGCTGGGACCTTTCCAGAGGCCGTCAACCTCGCCGCGCTAGGCACAACCTAGCCACGTGGTGAGGAGAATTCGGCGACTGGGCCACGCAGTGGCCCTTCAGAAATCCAAGGCCATCTGCTTCACGGACCTCGGAACCAGCCACCTGCAGAGGCCTATCTGACGATAGAGGCGTGGATATCCACATCGGCTCCACGACGAAATATCTTGGTGTCGTGTTGGATAGCGGATGGAATGTTTGCGCCCACTTCGGCAGATTAAAGCAGAAATTGATTAGGGCAGCTAGTGCGTTATCTGCTCTGCTGCCCAATCTCGAAGGTCCCGGCATCCCCTGCAAAAGATTGTTCGCGGGAGTCGTGCGATCAATGGCCTTATACGGTTGCCCCGTTTGGGCCGAGTCCCTGGGCAGACGTTGCGTGGCCCTTCTGCGGCAACCGTAGCGGGTAATTGCGCAGCGGATGATCAGGGGCTATCGCACGATTTCCCATGAGGCGGCCTGCGTTTTGGCCGCTTTCCTTCCTTGGGACCCTGACGCCGGGGCCCTCTCGTCAGTCTACCATTGGCGAGAGGAGGCGTCTCGTCTAGGGGAACGACCGGCTACAAGAGAGGTAGAGGCCAAAAGAGCCTCCCTTCGTTTGACCGGCGTCGAGGAGTGTCATTCCAGGATGGATAATCTCTGAGCTGGTCCGTCGCAGCAGTGCGTCCTGTCCTTAGCCAGTGGTGTGATGACGTTCCGCCTGTCACAGGTTCTGTCGGGACATAATTGTTTCAGCTGGTTCCTGTGGCGGGTGGCCAGACTTTGTCGGATTTTCCGGCCTGGGATGAAGACCGAAGCGCAGCGGACCTCGCGCTCTCGGCTGTAATTCCTGCCATGGTCGAGAATCGGAGGTCATTGACGCAAAAGGAGAGCGCGGGGCGGATTCGTGAGCAGAACGATCCCGCCCGCCGCCGCCAGCAGAGAAGAAGGCGCCGGGTAACCGAATACGGCTGATCCGGCATTTCCACCCTGAGGATTGGGGGCCTAAGAATTCCGCCAGGGCATCCCCTGCCTGTCGTAATAGGCGACTAACAGGGGCCCAAGGGTGGCAGGGCATAGGTACTGTGGGGGCAGTGCGCCATGACTAAAAGCAACCCCAAGATGTGCAGTAGAGGGCGTGGCCTCTTGACTGTCGCGGACGTTCACAATAAGTGAGCGTCCAAAATAGGGTGAGTGGAGGGCATCTCGAGCCCTCCCAATTTTGAGGTGTCTAAAATTGGACGGTGCGCTGGGCGGCAAGGGACCATTTAAAGCGCTTCTCGCCCTGAGATGCCGTAAAACCGCCCCAAATGCGCGTGATGGTCACCGAGATGTTTTAGACGGTATGCTGGCGTAGGATTTTGGTTAGGGATCCAACTCAACTAAGCGGACAGCTGCTGCTGAATTCACTACCGCACCACACGCCAGAAATTGAAGTTCCATCCCTACCATCTGGCTGAATAGCGTTCCTCAACAGTGCGGTTCAAACGGTGTTTCTTTCCTCGTACAACACCTTTGTGGAATCAGCTTTCCTCGGCGGTATTTCGTAATGGATACGACTTAGGGACCTTAAAGAAAAAAGCCCATATTTGCCTCAAAGGCCGGCAACGCACCGATAATTCCTCTGGTATTGTGGGTGTTCATGGGCGGTGTTGACCACTTGACACCAGGTGGCGCACTAGCACGTTTGTCTCCTCTATCATTTAAAAAAAAATGACTTTTAATTCTTAAATATTTTTTTCACCTTCGTTTGTCTGTGTAGCCTATCGAAATACAGAGGTCGGAAGGGGCGGCAAAATTTGAATAGCCTACAGGCGGCAAATGTCTTAATCCGCCACTGAGAGATACGCAATTACTTTTCATTGATAAATTGTATTATTATGTTTCAGACGTCATGATTGCGGCTTTGACCGACACCATTGGTGACCACCCAGAACTACTTCAGTCTCACGAGACCGTCGGTGTGAACCCTGCTAACAGGTAAATTTACTTTTGTTACTAGCTACAATTTTTTTTTATCTCGAGTAAAGATAAAACTGCTTAGCAACAACCAAAATAATAAAAAATACTGGCTGTAAGTTTTTGTTCCTTTGCCTAATCTTTATTTCCTCGACAGGCTAATGAGGCAGTTCCTGGAGGCCAGTGCCTCTGAGCCGAGCATGTCTCGGGCCATCCTCGCCGCTTACAAGGACGAGCTACTCAAAGGCCCACCGCTGCACAAACTGGCTTTCCCTGAGAGAAATTAAATCGACTTAATTGATCTTTAGATGACTTCGTAGATACGACATATTACCGTTAATTATTGTTGATTATGAAATGTTGCCAACATTTATAAAAAAATATTTTATGTCCCAAAAAGCTATTTCATGTGACCATTAAAAATGTCATTGGCTTACAAAAATGAAAGCAATTATCGTACAAAAATAATATTTCTTCTCTATATTAATGTATGCTCAAAAATGCCGTATCTGCGTTGTTATTAACTATAAAAAGAGAAAAATTAATGTACGTTAATCAAGAATTGGTTTATTAAAAATACTTCATTAAATGTACTCTTAAAGTACACTTGTAGCTACTGCGTAATTTCGTTCTCTGTTATATCAAAGCAATTATTTGCTGGCTTCAATCTATGCCTTCTTTGTTGTAGTCTGTAGCTTTTTTATTAAATATGTTTTTGATTATTTATCTACAGAAATCACAATAGCAGACCTGAAAGATAATACCCACAACATAAGATATTTCTAATAAAAGTAAACCAAATTTATTTCCTTTAAATTTCCGTCTTAATTATTTATTTACTTTTAAGTAGTTGTATTATAGCGCATATGTTTAATTGACTAATACTAGCACGGCTACTTCGCTGCGACTAAATACATATAGGCTTTTAATGTTATACTAGTCTTAAGTAACTGATATTTAAAAAGATCCATTTTATTTGTACCCACTGTAAATAACGTACATCTCTTCAAATTTCCATATAAAACTCATTAAATACTATGGATTTAAAGTTACAATTCCTGATCAAACTAGCTTGAAAATTAAATTTAAAAAATCCTTTTAGCTTTTGTTATCCAAAATAGATATATATTGTATAAGTATTAAAGTAAGATATACTAAAATATACCTAACATAATTAGCTAGTCAAATATTTCTTCATATTTTTCTACCAGTCTCCATAAAAGTGTGCAGTTGTGTGATGGTAACATTGTCATCCCAGATTTAAGTAATAAATTATTGGCAACAGAAAAAGGATATACTTACTTTTTATATTAAAATGCATATCAGAATAAAAGTAACATATCTTGTAAAATTATATAGGTATGCATGTCAAAATTTTATGTACTATTAATTTGAATATTTTAGTAACATCAGTCACATGTAAAATTCAACACACAACTGCGCGTTTTTGTAACTTCTGACCCTTCATTAACATACCAAGGAATACTAGTATCCCATCTATTTATAAGATATATATTATATATTATAAATGTATAAATTAATAGATTAGAACAATGTCTTTCTATTAGAATCACAAATGTTTCTATCTGTAAGACTTGAAAACATTATAATCAGCATTGTTGGAAATGATGCTATGTTAGTGATCATCAAAATTTATTATATTTATATTATTCTTTGAAATATATTGTGGATTTAATAAAAAATGGTTTAATGTCATTGGCGTTTAATTTAACACAAATTTCCGATATATTTGACAGAGAATACTACACATTAACATGCTTTAATTATTCACTGATACCTGCTATGGTATTATAAATTTTCTATTAAAACTATTGTCTAAAAAACATACTTTATTCCACAACATTTATTCTTACATTAAGTACATAAAACATTCAATACAAACTAGACAATGGCGGAAATGCATTTTGTTTACTTACAACTACTTTTTTGTGCTGATATGAAATATACCCTTTAATTTTACCATCATAAATTAAATTGGCTACAATACATTGAGTCTCATCAGAATCCACATCTTCTTGTCCCATTAACTGCAATGCTGCTTGGAAACATGCTATATCTATCTGATGAGTATTCTCAGCTAAATAAACCTTCCTAAACAAATTCCTGTATGCTGTAATCTTCAATTTCTCAACAATTAAGTATATTCCGGCTCTTATAAAGAATCTCTCATGCTCTTCCATTACTTGGTCTATGCCTCGTAGGTCCCCATTCTTAACAGCTGATACAAGGTCCCAGAATTGTAGTAAATCATACTTTTCTAGTAAATGCCTTCCTGGCATGAAACCTAATAACATTTTCACTGGCACCAAATAGGTAAGAATTAAACGTTTATTTTTGTTACTTTTCCTGTGACAGTTTTGGAAAGCAAAGGACAAATATTCGTCAGCAGATCTGTAATCTGAATCGAACATGGCTTTACGCCCGACAAAATATCTGTACGTAATCTGCTGGGCCAAAGGAAACTGATCCTTGAATGGTGACGAGTCTATAGCCCTGATCAAGGGCTTGCACAAATGTAGTTTGTTTATTCTAAAATAGACTTTAAGTAGTTGATTAACAAGGTTTAACATCCCTAATTTCTTTGTGTCTGCATCTGATGAGCGATTGTCGGCAGCACACACTCGGAAACATGCAAGTAGACTTTCTGCTGCCTTCTCCAAGATTTTGCCATTGCTTTGAGCTGAAATTAACAAAAAAGTTTTATGTTTTTATTATTCACTGCAAATAAACATGAATAGAAAGTATGGTGCCTAAGATGAAAATAAGATGAAATATCAAACAAAACAACCATTCAGCTTTTAAATTCTGCCCAATGCTATTTTAACTTTCTGAACTTTTTTAAATTCATATATTCCAATATCAAGGTAATTTAAACACATACTTGAGATGAGGATGTTCTGCTGACATTGCATATTTAGTACTATTGTTGGTATGAAACTAAGAATGCAATAAATAGACTCAAAGATAAAAGTATAGCAGGTTGAGAATAATGAAATCTGTTAATATTGTCACTGGTAAAAAAAGATATGTATAATTTATTAAATTTATATAATTTATTTAAATAATAAATTTTGGCACAAATACTCCCACATACATTGCAAGTATTTTACATTCAACACATTTTTCAGTAACCTTTTATATTTTATGATAAGGTTTTTTGTTAATAAATGTAACATTGATTTTTTTTTTGTTTAACAAAACATATATTTTACTTACGGCTGTATGCTTCCGCTTTCTGAGCAACAAGTCTGAGATCCAAACAAACAGTGTACATGAGAGGAAGGCTCCAGTTTTCTTCTTTCTGCACCTGCAGAAGTCTAACCACGGCTGCCACACAAGCACTTTGGTGGTTGTATGCTTCTATGTAGTCTCTGGCATACAAAGCCTATAATTATAATAACAAAATTTATATTATGAGCTCAAACTGTGTATGTATGAATTATGACACACTTTAACTATGAAGGGAAACATGGTAAGGAAACCTGGACACCTAAAACTTCTCAGGAAGTTGTGTAGTCCGCCACCTGATACTAGCTCAGAGTGGTGGACTAAGGCCTAATCCTTCTCAGATATAGAGGAGACTTATGTCCAGTAGTAGGACATATATGGGTTGAAGATATTTTTATGATAAGCTCGATATAAAATTAAAAAATTGGAGATAACTATTTATTTATTCTACTGTATCAATTTTACTTTTTAGATATTTTATTTAATTTATTAATTAAACAGTTTAATAGGTACTTATTAGGTTATCCAACGTTATGCTCTGAGCAAAGCTTATATCGCACAAACGGGAATATAAGGCATATACATATAGCATGCAGTTTTGTTTATAACTCTAAATTCATGCATTTCTATAATGTCACATTGCTTAGGATTAGGGGTGGAGTTAACCAAGTCATCATCATAATGATTATCATAATGGTTGAATCCCAGAGACACTTGTGATTTTTCAAATATTGAGTGTGTACTCATAATGTAAGAAAGATGATGATAAGTGATAGTTTCTACATATTTTACAGATCCATAATCAGTACCCATTTAGGACTTTTTTCTGTAATTTGTTATGCAGTGTGTTACATTAACAGTTTGTCATTATTTAGAATGTTCAGCAATTTTTTGTTTATTTAAATGTCTTCATCTATTTATAGATGTTGTAGTTTGAATGATATATTCAAAATTTTGCTATTATAATAGATGCTGATAACTTATGTTATATGGATTTGGGAAGTGGATTCTATGCAAAGAATAAAAGTTCAGTGCAGTTTAAATAGAAGACTACCTTACAAATTACTATTTCAATAGAAAACACAATTTCCAAGACTGTTTTTAAAATAAGCTAGAAGACACACATGCAAGACTCACAACTGTTAGAAAGCCTCTGATATAGTTATTATAATGCCGGCAGATATTTAAAATATGCTAAAGCCAGGAACTAACAATGTGTTGGGCAAGGAATAGTCTAGTTTGTGTGAACTACTGTAAACCAAACTCAATGAAAACAAACCTACATGTCACTAAAAATACTACAGCTCTTGAGTCAGTCTCTTGGCCAACATTTTGTGTACATGCGTATGATAAAAAATATCTATGATCAACGTAACAACATCCCTGTGGCCGGAAATTATGATCAAAGAGCAATAAATGTAAAATTCAAATTACTCACTCTAACGCACAGCAAGTGAGCGATGATAATTTCATCAAGAGGGGCGACGCAGTTTCCCTCCACAAGCGTGGCAATGTCGCTTGACCTGAGATTTCTATTTGCAACATGGTCATCCCTTAAAGACAATAGTCTTGAGAGTATATTCCCTTGAGCCGTTCTAAACACGCGTTCTACAAATTGAATGTATTGATTCAAAGTACCGGTAGCCATAGACATGTTGTCGTGTATTTCGAATAATTTATCTACAAATATTAATTGAACATAGTTTTCGTATACAGAAAGATTGTTTTTATTTATAGTTTTTCAATAACATTAAAAAATTGAGTCCGAATAATAATGAACACAACTGGTGAAAATGAAGTTTAGCGTTTCAAGTATATAAAGTGCATACATTTTGCATAAGCATCTTGATATATTCTTGCATATCAATATCATCCATCCTTGTCATAATGTTACAAATATTACATATCAATTTGTAAGTGTCATTATTGATTGCATAGTAGGTAGGTACAAGAAGAAGAAGAAGCCTAACTGAAGTTAGCCCCCTTTTTTTGAATTTTGAATTTTTTTACTCTCAATCGTTTGTTCGTCGTTTGTTCGTGAATGTTCGATTGTAACATTTGTTTGTTCGTCTTTTATTTGTTTATAATTAATTTAACAAATCCTCACCTTTAAGTTGGCCCCCACTTCTAGATATCTTTAATTTTATCTTTTAAATTAACTAATTTTGATCAATTAATGTTTGTTCGACCATTATTGACGTTTGTTCGATTATAAAAACAATTAAATTCTTATTTATTAATAAAAAATATTAACATTTAAATTTCGCGCCTTTTGTTTTATGTCAAGTTTTACATTATCTGTGCTTCCTTATATATTCCTTATCTTCCTTATATTCCGCCCCGCTCTGTGAACATCACAAGTGAATTAAAAGTTTTTTGATAATTACTAAAACAAAAGTAATTGTTTTATTAAAAACCCATCATTAATTATTTTTTATCTAGTAAGCAAGGCCTCACTAAATATGGCCCCCCTTTTATTGAATTTTGATTTTTTTTTACTTTCAATCGTTTGTTCGTCGTTTGTTTTTTTTAAGTTCGGTTTTTAATAAAACAATTACTTTTGTTTTAGTAATTATCAAAAAACTTTTAATTCACTTGTGATGTTTACAGAGCGGGGCGGAAAAGATAAGGAAGTATATAGATAATGTAAAACTTGACATAAAACAAAAGGCGCGAAATTTAAATGTTAATATTTTTCTCGACCGCTTGCCTAAACCTCGAGGCCTTTACGACAATTTTTCATCAAAATGTCATTATCGATACATTTTTTTTAATTCTTTCGAACCATCCATGCATATTGCTGTGGTATTACCCTTCTCGCTGTCGCATAGACAGCGCTGTTTATGAAAATCGGTAACACCAAATTTATATAATCCATTAATATTACTATCAAAATCGATTATAAAAAACAATAATCGATTTAAGTAAAAAGTAAATTTATTATCCCTAGTTTTTATAATTCAATAATGGTTGTCAAATTCACAGTGAAGTGAACTGTCAACGTGCGTTTTTTATAATTGTAGTTGATTTGTTTAAGAAAACGTAGTGAAAAATAAGAATGGAAGAGAACGTGGCTTTAGATTCTACGAAAAAGAAAAAGTTTCTTAAATCTATCAAAGGAATTAAGAAATTGATACAGGTAAATTATCAGTAATAAACTTTGCGTAAGAATAGCCAAACATCGAATCGCATTCATAGCTTAGATTAATTATTGATATTTTTGTCGTAGAAAAATGAAAAGAAAGAGGAGCCTGAAAAGTCTATTGTCGAGGAAAAGACAGAACAAAAGAAGTCAAAAAAGAAGCCTAGGCCTGAGAGAGGCTTAGTTTATTTATCTCATATTCCACATGGATTTTATGAGGTTAGTTTTGTATATTTACGATGTTTTCATAAATACTATCCTTAACAATGTTTCAGTATACTGGAAAATTAATATTTATTATTATTGAGCAAGTAAATTTGAAATCCCTTGATATTATTACAGAAAATATTGTAGTAGTTATGTCAAGAGGTGAGGTTTTTTTTTCATACAATGGTTTTGTCTTCTATCTATATCACATTTCCTATTTTCTTCTATGTGGCTTTCATGATAACTAAGGAAGATCTTTTATACTACTGTACTTAAAAACCTTTTTTTGTTATTTTAGCATCAAATGACAGAGTACTTCAAACAATTTGGTGGAGTAACAAATGTGAGGGTAATCAGATCTAAACGCACAGGCAGGTCTAAGGGTTTTGCATTTGTCGAATTCCATGAGCCATCAGTTGCGCAGATTGTAGCAGAGACAATGAACAATTATCTCATGGGAAAACGCTTAATTAAAGGTAATATTACTATTTGATTCTTATTTTTCTTGCCTGGTGTTGAATCGGCGGCAGGTACAAAGTTTTGTCATCCTTAACTTTTGAATAGTATTTATTGTTATTATGCTTCAAAAAAACACATTGATTGCATGAACACATATATCAAACACACCACTTTTAATACATAACAATTGTAAAATGTTACTTGAATAAAATATATATGTACATATTTAAACCTCTTTACAGCTGCATATGTCCCACCTGAGAAACAAAGGAAATTTGCAATGAGGAAATTCTGGAGTGAAGTACACAATCCTGGAGCTATAGACAGAATAAAACACAAAAAGGTATGATATTTCTAAGAAAAACCATGATTGCATAAAGAGACAATGGTCCTTTTTATCTCTAATCTCACTTTAGTTTACTGTTGTATATTTTTTTATTATCAATTTCAGGCATTTAATGCAGTGAAGGATGAGAACCAGGAAATGAAACGAGCAAAGAAGCAGCTAGCCAAGTAAATATAATAATAATAAATTACTAAACAGCAGCTTTCACAACAAGAGGCCTGCGGTTTGATTCCTGTACTGAGACATATGTTTGTGTGATCCACAAATATTTGTTTCAGGTACGGATGTTTGCGAGATCAAAAAGTAACTCATAATTTTTGATAACATTTGTATCATAGTGTGGGGTCAGAACTAAGTATGTGGCTGTTAGGTGTATTTATTATATTTATTGCAATACAATATTGATTTCTGCCAACCTGCAGTCAGGCATAAACCCTCTCAGCTGTAGAGGAGGCCTGTGCCCAGCAGTGGGACATATATGGGCTGATGATGAACCTGCAGTAGGCTGGCATGGCCTAAACCACCACAGTTGTAGAGTAGACCCTACTGTGGGATGTATACATAGGCTGATGACAGTTAATTTGTACATGTTATTTCTTTCAGCCTAGAAAAGACTAAAAAGAAGTTGAGGGAAATAGGCATTAATTATGAATTCTTTATGCCGGTGGATGTTCCATTGGATCTAATAAAAGTGAAAGAGGAAAAAGATGATGAGTCAATAGAAGTTAAAGAAAAAACTAAAGTTGAACCACCAAAACAAAAGAAAGGAAAGGTTGAAAAAGTTGATAGTGCCAAAAAAGTTACAAAAGAAACAAAAGTAGTTAAGAAACCTGAGCTTAGATTTAACAAATCTAACAAAGAACAAAAGGTTGAACCTGATGTAAAAAAAGGTAAAAAAGCAAAGAAAGAGACTGGACAAATTGTCCAAATAATGAAGATTGATAAGAAGGAACAAGAACAAAAGCAAAAGAAATTGGATAAGGCTGGTGTTAAGAATGTTCAGAATTTCATTAAAATGCCAGAATCTGACAATGATAGTGACAGTTCTGCAGAATTCGATTCTGATGAATATGAAAAAATGATAGAAGATGAAGATGATGATTTATCATCAAATGAGAGTGATGGTTCTGGTGATGATAATGAAGATGATGAAGATGATGATGACGATGATGATGATGTGAATGATGACTCTGCAAGTGAAGAAAGGTTTGTTGCATTCTTTATTATTATTATTATTTGTTATGTACTTAACAAATCTTAACAAATCCATAAACAAATTACATGAAAATGGTTGAAAATAATTTTGGTGCAAGCTAATCTTTAATGTTAAAAAAGTTCATTGAGCAATAATAATGCTTTTACTAGTGTATGCATTAAATCAGCTATTGTTTTTCTTCCAGTGTGGTGGATTTCCCTCCTCCAAAACCTAAGACTAAGGCAGTGAAACCTATTCCACCTAAAAATATTAAGCAGCAGAAACAACAGCAACCTGTAAATAAATCCGAGCAAGTCAAAAGAAAGGCACCACAAAGTAAGTAGTATTTGTTTTCGTTTATTTCTTTCTATGTCTATATCAACCCATACATGTCCTACTGCTGGGCACGGATCTTTCCAGCAAGTTACAAGGCTGAGAGGTTGACACTGTTGGACTATTGTGGGTCAGTTGTGTAGTCCACATGTCTTTTTTTTTCGAGAACTTTTTGAATTTTTCTTTTTCGTCAAATTGCGACATTATTCATGATCGTTGTGAATAAACACAAAAGTCAGAAATGTATGCCTGGGATTTGTACATTGGCGAGATTTTGTCTCCACTGCGCGCCTAATACTTTGACGTTATGCATCTAGTAATCAATACTTATAATTGCCAATATTTTTACAGAAGCTCCTGTGACACCCAAAAAGCCGAAGTTTGAAAAGCAAAACAAGCCAGTTCCAGTGAAGAAACAATTCAAAAAGAAGAAGTAATTTTAGTTTTAAGACTAATAAAATTTATTCATAAAAAAAAAAAAAAAATATTTTATTTTAAATGTGTTGACTAATTTGTTGTAAATTTGTGAATATTGCCGATAGTGTATTTTGTTAATTTTTTAAAGCTTCTGATTGCTAAAGGCATGACATTAATAATTACAAATAGGCCTCACTGCTCTAGTGTCTCGAAGAAAACATTCACTGTGCTTTACCACGCGAGCATAAAATAATGTTTGTATAAAATTTTTATTTATAAAACACTCATTTTCAGCGAAACCATTATAGATTATTATGTTGGGTTACGTTGACAGAAACCATGTATCATCAATGATGATGATGAATGCATCATCACAGTGGCGGATTAAGACATTCGCCGCCTCTAGGCTATTGAAATTTTGCCGCCCCTTCTGACTTTCTGACCTATGCATTTCGATACTCTACACAGACAAAAAAGGTGAAAAACATATTTTAGAATTTAAAGGTTAAAAAATGTATTTTTTTTAATGAGGAAGGAGGCAAACGTGCTAGTGATCCACCTGAAGTCAAGTGGTCTACACCGCCCACAATACCAGAGGAATTATCGGTGCATTGCCAGCCTTTGAGGCAAATATAGGCTCTTTTCTTGAAAGTTCCTAAGTCGTATCCATTACGAAATACCGCCGAGGAAAGCTGATTCCACAAAGATGTTGTGCGACGAAGGAAACACCGTTTGAACCGAACTGTTGAGAAACGCTATTCATCCAGATGGTAGTGATGGAACTTCAATTTCTGGCGTGTGGTGCGGTTCAGCAGCAGGTATTAAGCCAAAAAGTTTATCAGAGCACTCCCCATGGTAAATGCGATACAGGATACATAGAGACGCAACGTCTCTTCGCAATGCCAGGGGTCAATTTTCTTAGAAAGAATCTGGTTATTGCTGATTCGAGCGGCACGTCGTTGAATGAGGTCAAATGGAAGAAGCTGGTACTGAGGGGCTCCGGTCTAGAGATGAGAACAATATTACAGATGACCACAGAACCGGACGGTACTCGAAACATAGACCCCCAAGGATTCCCATACTAGAGGAGATACCAAGCGAAGCGCCAATGAACCGAGGTGATATACAGAAAAAGGAGTTTCCTTGTGTCTTTGACCGATTAAATTGGACTAAAATACTGCCATATTTTTTAACGAAAGGAAAGCGCCTTAAGCTTCCCTTTCGGAACCTAGGGGGAGGCCCGTCACGGGTATTTCGGGGTCTCAGGCCTTCAAACTCGGCGCGCGGAGCAGTTGTCCGCTTAGCTAAGTTGGGTCCCTAACCAAAATCCTACGCCAGCATACCGTCTAAAACCTCTCGATGATCATCACGCGCATTTGGGGTGGTTTTACGACATCACAGGGCGAGAAGCGCCCTTAATGGTTCGCTGCCGGCCAGCGCACCGTTCAATTATGGACACCTCAATATTGGGAGGGCTTGAGATGCCCTCCACTCAGGCTATTTGGGACGCTCACTTATTGTGAACGTCCGCGACAGTCAAGAGGCCACGCTCTCTGCCGCACATCTCGGGGTTGCTTTAAGTCATGGCGCACTGCCCCCGCAGTACGCCCAGCCAACCTTGAGCCCCTGTTAGTCGCCTCTTACGAAAACAGGGGATGCCTTGGCGGAATTCTTACGCCCCCAATCCACAGGGCCGTATTCGTTTACTCGGCGCCTCCTTCTCTGCTGGCGTAGCCGGGCGGGATCGTTCTGCTCACGAACCCGCCCCGCGCTCTCCTTTTGCGACATTATAATCTCGTGGAAGGAGAGCGTCACCTGCCATGACCTCAGACTCTCGACCATGGAAGTGAATCATCACACCGTGGCGCCTATCGAACCACTGATAAAGGACAGGACGCACCGTTGCGACGGACAAGCTCTGGGACTATCCAGCTTGGAATGCCACTCATCCACGGTGGCCAAGCGTAGGGAGGCCCTTTTGGACTCTACTTCTCTGGGGCCGGTCGATCCCCTCAACGAGACGCCTCCTCTCGCTAATGGTAGACTGACCAGAGGGCCCTAGCGATAGGATCCCAGGGAAGGAAACCAGGGGAGATTGATGGCCTCCGGAAAGGTCCCGGCACACGCTGTCACCACCGTGTCGTCAGAGTAACAAACTACGCCGACGCCCCGGAGATAAGCATTACGGAGCACTCCGTCGTACCAGATGTTCTACAGAAGGGATCCTGCTTCTCACCCTGCGATGCCGTAGTACCGCCCCAAATGCGCGTGACGGCCACCGAGAGGTTAGTCGGTATGCTGGCGTAGGATTTTGGTTATTGACCCAACTCAGGTAAACGGACAATTGTTCCGCGCGCCGAGTTGGAAGGCCAGAGACCCTGACGTACCCCTTTCGGCCTCCCCCGAGGTACCAAAAGGGGAGCTTAAGGCGCTTTCCTCTCGTTAAAAAAAAAGGACCGATCCCTGTAGGACACCGTACGACATTGCTCTACGGTGCCTCCCGTCAGCGCCCGGATACACTATATCCCAGTTGGAAAGGTATGAGTGCACTAGGCGTCGGAGATAGGGCGGTACCAAGTGGTAACGAAGAGCTTCCTCTATGCAGGGCCAGGGCAATGTGTTAAAAGGCGTTGGCGATGTAGAGTGACACCGCCACCATGCATTTGCCCTGGGCGTCTTCACCCCCAGAATTGCGGTGACAGTTGATCGGCCTTTCCGAAACCCATACTGGCACGATGCCAGGTCCAAACCGGCCCTCTCCAGATGCTCGACGAGGCGCGCATGAATGATACGCTCAAAAAACTTGGCAACCTCGTCAAGCAACACTATCATATGGGCCGGTAGGCCGATGGTGACTCTGCGGGACGCTCTTTCTTTCTCAGCAGGACCATCTTCCCAATCTTCCAACGCGACGAGAAGACGCCTTGCTCTAGTCACGCGGAGAAGAGACCGTGGGGCCTCTCACCCAGGTACTCGACGACTTGGACCCACACTCGTCCTGGGATGCGTCGAGCCCCGGGGCGGAGTTCTTTCTCCGCAGCCGCAGTACTGTTGCCTAACACTCCTCAGGCGTAACGCCTGGAATTGGAACCTCCGAGGTCTCCACTGCCGAACACTCCGTCCCTCACCGAACACGGACGTGGTGGCATCGGTGGAGGAGTAAAATCCGGGGTGGCCATAAAGAGAGCAACAACGACTTCACTCAGGAGCTCCGGTCGGAGACTTTACGTGAGAGGGGGGCGCCGGTGGACGCAATTTATTGAATGCGTACGGCCGCTCCGAAGGATCACGATCCAAAGTCCCGGACTAAATTCTGCCCGCCCAAGTTTGCGGCTTGATCCAACAAATAGTCGATTTCTTAAACAAGCTTATTCCGACACTCATTGACTTGTTCCTGAGAGGAATTTGCACGACCAGTATATAAGGCATCCCCGGTACTATGATCTGAATAACTATGGATGTTATTATTAAGTATCAGGTCATTGATATACAGAAGAAACAGTCAGGGATAGCACACAACCTTCAGGTACACCAGCGTTCACAGGCCTAGAGTCCACTTTTAAGAAAACCGACAATTTTCATCGTTTTACTGATAAACTGATCTTGTTCTTCTTTTTTCATTTTGGCGTTTTTCTATACAGAGCTCCACTGAGTCGCTGAGCCAAGGAAACACTACAATATACCTGGCAATAATAATACGGGAATACTTTAAGAAATATTTTTTTTACATGTTAACTTTTATACGAATGACAATATACTGTGACTGAATGCCAATACCTAATTAAACCAAGCACATCTCACCTATAACTTTGTGCATCTGTAGTTACAAGGTAAGATAATGACTGACACCGGCTCGAAAAATAACAATAATGGTAACTACATTATATTATCGTAATAATTCGTTTGACTTTTAAGTAGTCTAATACTTCTCATTTTATTTTACTTAGGAGAACTCTAAATAATTTATGATCATTGTTTATTATTGATGAAGAGAAAAAGTTGATTGTTAAGTTATTGTTTTACTTTTTAGTGCATATTAATTTGTTTTTGAATAGTTTTTTTAAGGCGGTTTTTATTTGTGTAAGACAAAAAAAATTGGGGCAAATTTGCCGCCCCCTAAAATCTGCCGCTCTAGGCTCCAGCCTACTCAGCCTGCTGGTAAATCCGCCACTGCATCATCAACTCATACCTATACGTCCCACTGCTGAGAACAGGCCTCTTCTAGAACTGAGAGGGCTTATGCCTTAGTGCACCACGCTGGCCTAGTGCGGGTTGACGGACTATAGGTACACCTAAGACATTCCTAACAACTTAGGTGTGTAGGATTCCTCACGATGTTTTCCTGCACCTTTAAAGTAAGTGATAATTCATTGTGAATACACACAACTTAGAAAGGAAACCCATGACCGCCAAGATTCACGACCGCATGCCTAAACCTCAAGGCCATCACTACTTGTGTCTTATTATGACTAAAATAATTGTAGTTATCAAATAAACCCACACTATATGTACAGGTACAGTTTATTGACTTCGAGACACTTCTTACAATTACACCAAAAACCGTACTAAAATTACGAATAAAATGATTCAAATTATTTACATAAAATTACACGATCTTTGAAGTCACACCTCACGATCGCCATTATTACTTTAATGCTTATGCATTGAATGGTATGAATAAACAAATACTATAAATTGTGCAGACGTGGGAACTAATTTCTAATAAGTGTCTTCTTTTTTATATCAAGTAATATTTTCAAAGTACTAATCCTCACATTTTTTTTAATAAATCCAAATCTTAATTCTAGCACGCCTGTACCAAACTAAATTTTAAATATATAGGTACTAAGTATTCCTAATAATTTTTGACCCACATCTAAAGTCCAAAAATACATTTACCAGAACCTCTCATAATCAAAAATAGCCTTTTTCTTACACCTTTCAATAAAGTTATCTACATGATATCTACAAATTTTTTAATCTAGCAGCATTGACTGAATGCTTTAGCATATAAATGTAAAATAATAACACATAAACGAATTGTACATTATGCATCTAATTATCTAAATGCACTTACACTTTGATGTGGCAAAGTATAAAATATTATACATGTTCCATTGTGGGGCATCTCTATATCCATTCCTCTTCCTTATAAAATAGCTATCTATGGTGGTTAAATATTATTATTAAATAAAACTTGAAGTGCTCTAACATATTAAAACATGGGAAACAATCAAAATTACAGAATGTCAAAAAAGAATGCTACAGATGTACACAGTACACAACTACGCTATCATCTACCTTGGACAGGTGTGACAGGTCACACAAAATAATCCAAGTTAAATTAAAATCTATATCACACTGTTCATTCAACCTCTTGATTCAATTTCACTATCACGGGCCTCTCATCTTCTTCATCAGCATCCAATCCTGTAAAGTCCCACTGCAGTTTATCCGTCAGATTATCTTTGAACCTCTCAATCATCGTCAGAAGTCGTCCATCAACTTTGCTCACATATGCAGTGCGGAAGAACTCCCTCAGTTTCTTGTACACCAAATTCTTATTCATAACTATATCAGCGAGGAAGCCTTCTGGCATCTCTTCGATCTGAATCTCAATCGTCCTGATGAAATGGAAGAAAACGCTTCGATATTTATGGATGGCGTCATCGCACGAGCACATTAGTATGACGAGGTTCTTCCAGTGCTCAAATGCTTCAAGGGAATGACCAATGAGGAAGCACAAATATGCGAACTGTAGCTCGCCTATTATGTGGAGAGGCCTGGAAAATATAATTTTTATTAGCATGGTTTCTTTCATGGCCCATTTTCAATAATTTTTCTTGTTAATACATCTGAAACTCGAACAAAAACTTACTCAGTGTGTTGAGCAATCATCAGTTCCAATGCATAAGACTGATCCAAATAATGTTTTGTGATTTCTTCTGGTGTTGAACCTGGAGGATATTTGTCTCTTGGTATTTCTGTGAATCTCATTGACATTCCTGAAAAACAAAAGACAAAAATGCTACACAATGTTGATTTTAATCAAAAGAGAATTCACACAGCACATTGAGATATTAAGAGATAAAATTATATTACTACTAGCTGACCCGGCAAACGTTGTTTTGCCATATATATAAAATTCTCGTGTCGCGGTGTTTTTTGGCAAACTCCTCCGAAACGGCTCGACTGATTTTTATGAAATATTGTGTGTATATTGTAGGTAGGTCTGAGAATCGGTCAACATTTAAGGGTTTAACATTTAGGGGTATGTTTTTTTTTCCATTGACTTTATTTTCTTTATTTTTTATGATTCAGCATTGATAAATTATTATAATCATAAATTTTCACCCTTCTACGATCAACCTCTATCTTATACTGACCATTTTAATTTGTTTTTTTTTTATCAAAATGTAAATCAATGATAATAGCACTGAAAAATTATAATGATACGTATAACAGTCATTGCTTTGATAGATATACAAATTTTACAAAAAATATGGTCAAAATTGTATAGAGTGAGATATACATATACATCTATATATATAATATAAAATTCTTGTGTCACAGTTCGAAACAGCCTCCGAAACGGCCCGACCAATTTTGATGAAATTGTATATGTATATTCAGTAAGTCTGAGAATAGGTTATCTATTTTTTTACCCCTAGGGTGGTCCAACCCGAATTTTTATTTTTATTTTGTGGACATTTTTTGTTTTTATTTTTTTATGATTCAGCATTGAAAAATACATATAACTCCAAATTTTCACCCTTCTACGAACAACACCTGTTTTGTAATCGCAATTTTTATATTTTTATAGCTTTTGCCCGCGACTCCGTCCGCGTAGACTTCAGGGTTGGGCGCAGAAAGATAATAAGTGAATCTATAAATCGTCCCTCAAGTGGCACTTACTGAATTTAAAAAAAGGTCAAATCAATAGGGATGTTGACATAAATAGCGATGTATGAAAAGTAATTTTTTTGCCATAGCAGGGAATATTAGAATGCTGAAAATCATATTTTGTAAATGTAAATATGAGTAATAAATTAATTAAAAATAATTAAAAATGTTTAAAATAATTCCAAATATCACGTGACTGCAAACGCCAATCGGAGCGCGTTACGTCACAATGTATGAAGAATCACAGACAAGTTGTCTAACCTAGGGGTGTCCACTGTCCACTTTGAAAAAACATCGATGTTTTTGTCGATTCGATAAATCGGAACTTTACACTTTTTACAAGTACTTTTTACAAGCTTTTATTTAACTTGCAATGTATGTATGTATGTTTGTTTGGATGAAATCTTGCAACTTAATTTTGAAGCAGCAGATATTTTTAACCGATTTGTGTCGTGGGTATAAGAAACTACGAGAGACTTTTCGGTTTCCCAAACAACCCGACCCGAATCAAATATTTGCGAATCACACAAACATTTGTCTCGGTGCGGGGATCGAACCCGCGGCTTCTCGTTTCGCAAGCTGGTGTCTAGCCAACTGCGCCACGGGGCTGAAAATCCTATAATTTTGTACTTATTGATAAAAAATACTATTATATTTTAAGTTTTTTATTCTAAATTCTCCAAAAACGATTTGATACGAGTAAGTATCGATATTTGCCGACCGATACCGAGTAAGTATCGATACTTGACGACCGATACGGTATTGAGTAGAAGTATCGATACCTTAATGGTATTGTTTCATCCCTAGTTTAACAGCAGTTTGTTGTATTTAATACACTGTTACGTCATCAAGCCCAGGTGACAGCTTGGAGCGTTTAGGCGCGAAATTTAAACACTAAACTAATTAAAGTCGTTTTTTTATTTAAAATTTATGAATAAAAAATTTAAGTATATTTTTTCGTAATATTTACGTTCTTATCTATAAAATGAAAACAGTTCCAATTTTTTGTCAACATCCCTATTCAAATGGTTGAGGCGTAAAAGTAAAACTCTGACAGTTATTTTCGTATTTTTAATGTTACTTCACAGGGTCTCATTTATGGTCATACCAAAATTTTTGTTTTTGTGTGAAAGCGTAACAAACATCCCTACATTCACATTTATATAATAGTAAGGATAACCATTCCCACCTATGTTACTTCGATGGGTCCCACCTATCTGCATACCAAGTCATTCAAATCTTTTTTGAATCATTTTTCAATTCTTTTATCCTCCGTATTTTTTTTTAATAAGAAGAATCCTATGTCCTTTTTTATATCTCAAAGACTATGTGTACAAATTTTCATGATAATCGGTTAAGTAGTTTTGGCGTGAAAGCGTAACAAACAAAACATTAACATTTATAATAGCTGACCCGGAAAACTTCGTATCCCCTAACAGTCATTGAATGTTACATATTTAAATATTACCCGAATTTTATTTTTGATTGTCTGGAAATAAATATTAAGTTCAGCACTTTATTGAGATAAAAATACAGAAATAAATAAGTACGAAAATTAAATGCATCAATCGTATCTCTGCAAGTCATAAACATGTACATATGGGATGGGATGCAGTCGGTTTCAATTCTCTTCATTGAAGCATCAGTGTGGTGGACTGAAGCCTAAACCCTCTCAGTTGCAGAGAAGACCTATGCCAAGCAGTGGGACGTACATATATGGGCTGATGATGATGATGCACCTTGTGATATACATTTTTAATATATTTTTTAATTGTATAAAAGATCACAAACATCTTTTGTTAATCGTCATTGCGAAGGCATGACGAATCGGGAACTGAATTCGTTTGAACTCAATGGTCATACCCGTTAGGATCAATGAAATCTTAGATCAATCTAATTGATGAATTCTCAAGCACCAATTCATCTCTAAGTTGTCTTTTCAGTATCATCACGTGAATAACATTACTCAACAATTTTCTTAACACCAAGCTCATTCCATTGCATAGTTGTGGGTGTTTTAGATTTCAAAGCGTAATGTCTACCGAACCTGCTTTCGTTTGTAAATCAGGTACAACCAAGGAGTTTAAAAATACATTTCTGAACGCACGCATAAATATTTGACAACCAATAAATATGTCAATCCCTTTTTATTACTAACATTATTCTACATTTTTAAAATCTAAAATACGCAATTATTCGAATATTCTGGATATATGTTGTCGATTCAAAACCTTTATTTAAATACGTTCTTTAATTTGAGGGGACCATTAACCATATTGACGGGATAAACATAAAATGTTTGACAGAATATTAGGTAGAACAGTTTATATGAGAAAATTAAATTGTTGTTTTTACCATATTCCTCGCAATTTTCTTAACTTTTTCTTTCATAAGAACCTTCTCCTAACAATAGCAAACACAACAAAAAAACAATTAGCGAAATCGGTCCAGGCGTTGTTGAGTTATGCGCTTACCAACACATTTTGCGATTCATTTTTATATATAAGATTCTGGTGGTATTCTCTTTGGACACCACTGCATTTACCACCAGATCCAGAAATTTTTTTTCAAAGTGAAATATAAGATATTTTTTTTGTATCTACAAAAAACAAAAAAAAAGACTACAAATAAAATATATAACACATATTGATACATCAATCATAATAAATTGTATTACTAAAGTGATACATTTTGCATAACATGATTTTAGTTTACTTTACCTGGAGCAGGTTTCAAATCTGGAAGCATAGCATTTTCTCTCTCTTCTCTAGTAACTCTTCTTGCTCTTTTGGCATCTGATTGTCCAGGATTAGCTTCCTCATTGGCACCCTCCTCACTTGTTGGTACTTCTGCATTGTTACCTTCTTCTGATTCCACAGAACCTTCTGTAGATTTCACTCCTCTTGGTCTGTCTGCATCTGACATTGACATGAGGTCTACTGATGCTCTTATTATTCCACTTTCTGGTGATAGTTTAGAAGCTAGCTCCGCTGTATTGAATCAAAAATTATAGGTCAAATTCATATATATATAAATATATACTATTATCTTAAATCTGCTGAACAAAATAGTAGTTTAAGAAGTGCGACAAAAGCACTAATTTATCACATATTTGAGGCTACACTATACTTGAAGACATAAGAAGCCTAAAGCAATATTGGGTCCAATGCTACAAAGGTAATCAACATGTTAATGTTATTTTATGTACTTGTTGATATTTTATCCCTAGAAAGCTAGAAATTCATCATCAACCCATATATGTCCCACTGCATCAGATGGGCCTCCTCTACAACTGAGAGGGTTTAGGCCTTAGACAACTATAATGGCCTAGTGCCTTCCTTCCTAAGAACTTTTAGGTGTGCCGGTTTCCTCACAATGTTTTCCTTCACTGTTAAAGTAAGTGATAATTCATCGTGAATACATACATAACATTGAAAATTCAGAGGTGTGTGCCTGGGGTTTGACTTTCAATATTCTTGAGTGTGCACCCAAACCTTGAGGCTATCACTACTTAATTAATCAAAAGTTAACCAACCTGTTATTTGTGATGATAGTAGTTTCCATTTCTGCCATATATTATATGGATATGGACCAAGATGCCTATCCAAATTAAATAAATTATCCTTCAACCGTTGGATACTCTCCTCACTGACTTCTTCTTTACTTATGTCTTCTGTGTTTTTGTCCCACATCTTCACAAAGAATTCTTTTTTATTAAAGTAATGCATGAAACCTGATCTGTAATATTAAACAATTATTTAATAGGCAATGTTATAAAACCTTAATATTTGAAAGTAAGAATTGAAGAGAATTACTAGTGCAAAAACATGAAAAATACAAAAATGTTTGTTTTTGGTCAGGTTGCAGGCAGTTTCTATTAAATTTATCTTACTTATGGCCAAATACTGAAACGCTACTTAATCTGAGGTCTACTTATATTTATGTGGCTGTTAAAATTTAAGCGGTATATACTTAAAAAATGTCATGTTAAAGAACTTTTTGTGGTAATGTTGCCATTTATGGAAATATTGACATGGTCAACAGAAAACTGCATTAAATTTAAATATGTGGCATGAGAACATGCAGCACACTGGAATCTGAATTAATACGTCCCGGGCGAATAGCAATGCAATTCGTAGAACATATGCAAACAAGACAATTTAGTCCAATTAAGGATGAGTTATAGTATAGATTGCCCTCGTAAGAAATTTTAGGTTGTTTTATAAAAATATGAGAAAATAAATGATGTTTTGTAGACGATCTTACCTTGAAGAAACATCACCGGTTCCATTACTAACAGCAGAGTAATGTATGTAGTGTAGTCCCGGAGGAATCATTTTTATTCCACGGAAATCCTCATCGGTATTCCAGCATTGCATATCTATCCCAAACTGCGTTTCCTGAGGCACCCCAAGGAAAACGAACGTTCCACCTTCAACGAGCAGTTTCTTCGCAGTCTCCTGGTCCATTTTGTAGTTATTGTTTCCAAGATAATCGATAGAATGTGACAAAAATACAACCAATCAATATGTTTACATTTAGAAAATGTCAACTTGTTGACACTCAGTGCGTTCCATAACTAAGAGTATTTAAGAGGTGAATGTTAAACTAATATTTTATTATGTTTCCGTTATCGTCAATATATAACACAATATAATATTATAGTACTAAGATAATCAATGATAATGTTTATCAACATGTAGATATGACTAGGACAACGCCTTCTACGAAATAAAGTAAAAAGCTATAGGTATTAATCTAAGACTGTATCCAACATGTTGAGGATATGATTTATGTAAAACCTTTAGCTATGGAACGCGATCGGCGCTGCAGTAGCAACTAGCAATGTACCCAAAGCGAGAGTCCTTCGTTTTAATAACAAACTACCTTACCTATTATGTTGTAATATATTATATGATAAACAAGTCTCAAATTTAATTTAACACACTGAAATGTGTTTTGAACTAAAGATACGGATAGATGACTGTTAATTACTTTTACCTACTCAAGCAACTCTGAAAATTGTTGGATGTAGGTATGTTATGGACTCGATTTCAAGTTCATCCGTCCAACGTTGACCATTTAGTATGTTAACAAAACAAAAATAAAAACAAGTCAGAACTCAGATCAAGTCGGAGATCCGTTGTCTTTGCCTACCTTTATCGGACACAGACGTGAACGAACATATTATGTATTTAGGTACACAATACACATGTAAATGTATGTACATACGTACCTACCTACATTAGGTGAAGTAGTGACCTCGGTTTAGGCGCGTAGTCGACTTAAAAATCTCGGCAGTTTCCAGTTCAAACCCCAAGCACCAGCTTTGACTTTTGGAAGTTTTGTGTGTATTCACAATTAAGTACATATCACGTACTTTAACGGCGAAGGAAAACATCGTGAGGAAACTTGCACACTTAAAAGTTCTTAGGAATTTATTTGGCGTGCAGTCCGCCAACCCGCACTAGGCCAGCGTGGTGTACCAAGGCCTAAACCTTCTCAGATATATGGGCTGATGATGGAACACCGAAGACCAACGTATAAACAGAAATCTATTTAACGACTACGGTAGGTTAGGACAGGTTTTTCTTGATTCCTTATGTGATGTGATCACTCGATCGTCACCTCGTGGGGTTTGAACTCGCGATCGCCGAGATTTTCGACCGCACGCCTAAATGACGAAGCCATCACTACTTCATCATCAGCTCATATACGTCCCACTGCTGGGCACGGACCTCCTCTAAAACTGAGAGGGTTTAGGCCTTAGACCCCCACGCTGGCCTAGTGCGGGTTGGTGAACTACACACCTAAGAAATTCCCAAGAACTTTTAGGTGTGCAGATTTCATAACGATGTTTTCGTTCACCGTTAAAGTATAATCCTTTGTGCATACACACATAACTTCGAAGTCAGAGGTGTGTGGCTGGGGTTTGAAACTGCGACCGTCGAGATTCTCGACCGCGTCCAAAACCTCGAGGCCATCACTTGTGTCATCATCACTACTTACTTCGGTGATTTATTGTATAAATGTTATTTTAAATGTCAATATAGTGTACATGAAGCGTACAAATAATGTAAGTTTACAAATATGCAGACTGACGAGGCGGTAACAAGCTGCGCCTATGCAATAGGTACCTATATCGCCGATCGAAAGAGGTCTGTTACCCACTCCTGATTTAGTCAGACGGGCGAGCATACTCGTTCGAATTTGTGTTCGTTGAAAATTCCCACCGAATTTTCGTCGGAAATTTTCGAGTTTTGCGCCGTCGAGTGGTTAACACAGAGGCACGCCGAGCCCTACACCTGTATTTTTGTTTTACTACTACTATTTTTTTGCCTAATTATTTTCAACAGGTGACGAATTTCACGTCTCGAGCACCACTAACGGCGAGGCCTCCCGGCAATCAGAAAAGCGCTTTAGTTTAGCTGTCGCTTGCAATTAGTGAGTTTAACAAGTGACGATACTGATACCTGATGTGTCGAGTTCCCGCGATGTTTGCAAATGATGTCTGCTGGCGTTTTGTATGTGTAATTAATGGCTCCCTTTGATATTCAGAGGCTTAGCGTTGCTTAATATCGTCTCAAACTATGAGACATGGTTTTAGTAGGAATTTGATTGACATACTATATTATTTAACTAAGTTTCTGTGGTGGAATTTTGGTTAAATGAACGACATCTTTTTTAGTTACAATATTTATTTGTGTAATATTTAAAGTCGTGATGGCCTCGAGGCTTAGGCACGTGGTCGAGAATCTCGACGGTCGCGAGTTCAAACCCCAGGCACACACCTCTGACTTTTCGAAGTTATGTGTGTATTCACAATGAATTATCACGTACTTTAACGGTGAAGGAAAACATCGTGATGAAACCTGCACACCTAAAAAGTTCTTAGGCATTTCTTAGGTGTGTAGTCCGCCAACCCGCACTAGGCCAGCGTGGTGGACTAAGGCCTAAACCCTCTCAATGGTAGAGGAGGCCCGTGCCCAGCAGTGGGACGTATATGGGCTGATGATGATGATGATGATTATTTATTTGTGAAAATTAAAATTTGTGCGGACAATATAAGACTGCTATTGATTGTTCGATTGGCGCATGAGATCTAGAACATTGTATTCGATTCGAAGATGATTAATTATCGTGATATAAAATAAAATTTAAACCGAGAAAAAGAAGTTGTAGTCATCTTAGACAGTATGGTAAAGCCGGATAGTTCGTGGTATTATTTAATTCACACCTAAAACCGAATAAGTAGTTGACGCAGGAATATTGATAAAGTCTCACAATTTAATATTGACCCGTTCGTTGTACTGTAAACAAATTCGCATAGAAATCTAAATCAAAAGCCTATCGGAAAAAAATAAGCCGGTCGCCGGGAATTCTCTTTACAGAAACCATTTTTCCAGCGTGTATTCCAATAAATTCCATAACAGGAACCGTTACTTCCTGTAAAATGGATTTGAATAAAAAATAAATCCGCTCAACGGTTTAAATATTCATTGCAAGTAGTGTGTGTCGACAATACACAATAGTAACTGAAATAGGGATGCATACGCGAAGGCTTGTTGGCTAGTCTGAAACTTCTACGTAGGCAGTGGTTGCGTTGTAAATAATATTTTTCTTACTCATCATCATCAGCCTATATGTCCCACTGCTGGGCACGGGCCTCCTCTACCATTGAGAGGGTTTAGGCCTTAGTCCACCACGCTGGCCTAGTGCGGGTTGGCGGACTACACACCTAAGAAATTCCTAAGAACTTTTAGGAGTGCAGGTTTCATCACGATGTTTTCCTACACCGTTAAAGTACGTGATTATTCATTGTGAATACACACATAGCTTCGATAAGTCAGAGGTGTGTGCCTGGGGTTTGAACCCACGACCATCGAGATTCTCGACCGCGTGCCTAAACCTCGAGGCTATCACGACTTACAGGCCATCACGACTTACTATTTTTCTACTTAATATTTTTCTTATGAGCTATTAACTTCTATTAAAACTATAATTTTGTGATTTATGCTCGCAGCATGTTTTTGAATGATTTTATTTAGAAATTCTTTCGGAGTTTTGTTTTTCTTTAATCAAAACCAAAGTAATATAAATGCACAAGATTGGATGTATGTATGTTTGCTACACAATCGCGACAGAACGGCATAAATAATATGGATTTTTGTCACATTTAGAGATTTATATATTAGTCTGGAATAGAATCAAGACTACAATTTATCTATAACATAGTTAAAATCATATAGCAATGTCATCAATTTTTGTTGTTTCTACATATCATCATCATCATCATCAGCACACCTATACGTCCCACTGCTAAGCACGGGCTTCCTCTACAACTGAGAGGGTTTAGGCCATAGTCTAGGTTTCTACCAGTGGCGGTACTTCCATAGAATCCCAAAGAGTGACACGTTCATTGTGCAATATCTAGTTTATAATTGTTTATTGTGGGATCAGGATATTCTAATTTTTACGTCAAACTACTTTTGTTAAATAAAGATTTAAAGCTTAAAGGTTATTTTTTGGGATTTTGCAAGGCAAACTGGGCTTTAGGGCTTCTATGGAAGTACCGCCACTGGTTTCTACATATAGTTTTTATTTTATTTTAGAATACTGAGTAACAGTTATTGGTTGGTCGAACTACACTGGCAACTGGCACAAAGATAAATCACACAGACGCGTCGTAATTTTTAGAAATATGAAACCAAATGTGAGAAACAAAAATTGTAATGAAATTACTCATACGAGGAAAGAACGGGGCTCGGCATTCGATTTTTGATATCGCTGACGAATAGAGTATCTCAGTGGAAGCCACCAGGGAAATTAGGATGTAAATTCCATTCGCTCGGTTCCGTGAACCTATATTCAGGGATTCTTTGTTTTCAACGGAAATTTAAGGATACGAGGTCTCGCAGGCCTCCCCTGACGACGGCTGAGGCGCAACTTTCGCGGGTAACTGAAATAAAATAGAAAACGTGTATTAATATTTCCTTTTCAGTTCGGTATCATTGGAAATATCGCCGGAGCAGGTTGGGGATTAAACGAGGTTTCTTATTGAAAATTTTAAATTTAGAATATGACATTTTTATTATCCGTGGCTCCTCGAAGGCTTTTGTTTAAGGTTTTGTCTAAAAAATATTTTTAGATGTACATAATATAATTAGTAAGAATTACTACTACATTTTTATCGTATTTGCCTAGAAATATAGCTAGGAAGGTTCAAAGTCAGCCATAGTGATTTTATACAAGTGCATTGCCTTGTATGAATAGGTTGGCATATTTCTGTCCCCTGGCAAGAGATAAATTTAAAAAATGACAATGTATTGATTGGTATGGACTGGGAAACTAGGACCGCACTTCGTATACCTGCTTTTATTTGATGTAATGGGCAATTCATTACTAAAAAACAAATAGATAAGTATTCAATGGTAGACAGTTAGACACAATAAATAAATTGTAAAAGTAGTTCGGAGAAATATAATCAAGTTGGTTTTCCAGGCCGCTGAATATTTTTGACACAATGAATTACTATAACATGTGTATAATAAATTAATAATGAAGAAATTTTATGTGTTGTAATTAGTTGGACGGGGAAAATATACCTACTTCAATCATATTACATTAATATAATAGGTTTGAGGTAGTTTAAATTGAGGTTTAGGCGCGCGGTCGAGAATCAGGCACACACCTCTGACTTTTCGATGTTATGTGTGTATTCACAATGAATTATCACTTGCTTTAACGGTGAAGGAAAACATAGTGATAAAACCTACACACCTAAAAGTTCTTAGGTGTGTAGCCCGCCAACCCGCACTAGGCCAGCGTGGTGGACTAAGGCCTAAACCCTCTCAATGGTAGAGGAGGCCCGTGCCCAGCAGTGGGACGTATACGGGATGATGATGATACAATTAATATCCGTGGATTTGAGGCTACAGTAAATTTATTTCAATGATGTCTACGTCTAAGTTTTAAAACTATAAAGGATCGTAAAAGAACGACCATCATTAGATGTGTAATATTGCAAATTTTTAGTATTCTTAATTATATAAGATCGTGTTTTATGCAAATTAATCATAAGTTTTTTATCTCAGTAGTCGACACACAATCCGGGCAATGTGGACACCTTAACGTTTGATGGGCTATAGGAAGATAACCAATAGGCATATAAATAAAACAAATGTTCAATGAGGATCAACATTTATTAAAGTTTTTAATGTAATCAACAAAAATGGCTTAATAGCAGTCCTTTAATTTTAATTTTCAATAATACTGCAACATATGCCGGTATCCACTTTGCCCCATAGGTCGGGTAAAGTGGAAAGGACTATAGGGCAAAGTGAACACAAATACTTAAACTAATCAGTGTAGATATAACAAAGAAATAAGCCTATTCCTTCATAAGCCAAGCATTTTCCGTGACTCCTTACATTTATCACATTGGATCCAATCATCAACTGTTTTTTATAGTTCTCCCCCACAATAATAGCATACCCACTGTTATTCCTCGTTTTCCTTAACACTATCCTTACTTTTATCTTCAACAATTATAATTTTGGTCGTTTTAGTATTATTCTTTTTCGCAGTTTTTTGGTTTAACATTTAAATATATATTCATATTTTTCATTTCTTTGGCATTAATTTTTATAAATTTTTAGCGAATACCGTATCCACTTTGCCCGTGATCACTTTGCCTTTCACCTATTCATTTCATTTAAACTAACTTAAAACCAAATTAAGTGACGACAAAGTAACAAAACTCTCAGAATTTATACTTGAAAATATGCACTTAGAGAACATAATCGAACTTAACAATATAGTTAACTTTAATATGAGTTATTAAAGTATTACGTACCTTGAAAAGTAGTAAGAAAATTTCATTATTTGTTTTTTTCGATTTTTCTCTCGAACGTGACGTAAACTTCCGCTAGCTCTGTTTGCCTGCGAATGCGGACGGGCGGGGGAGTGTAATGGCGAGAGGCGCGTGTGTTCCAACGTGTTCTTGACGAGAAATAAAGCGTATTCACTTTGCCTGGCCTATCCACTATGCCCGGACTTCCCCTACATTACAAGTTAGCACAATATCACCTTTACTGCAGCATAATATACCAAATAGGGGGCTTAAACTTTACTACGTACTGCCCAACACGAACAACTAACAAAGCCAAGTGAATACGTCATAAAAACGCTCCAAGTATGTCATTGTCAGCTAAGTACAGAGTGGATATTTGTGTAATAACTTGTACGGTGATGCGCTTCGACGTCTCGTCTCCGGCCACTCCGGGGACGCGAACACTATTAAAAGTTCGCCTAACTCCGTGAGAGCACCGACACAACTAGTTTGCGTTGGGGGACTATCTAAACACCAAATAGTCTTGTTGTAATTCTTCCAACGCCTGAGAAGATGTGTTAGTGCTTTGGCGAAGGTTTTGTTGACTGCCATGAAATATACCTGGCGTTAAAGTATGGAATGAATTGAAAGGGTTTTTATTATTTTGATAAGAATATAGTAGTACTTATAAAAAGCGCTCTACTACAATCGAGGATAATCTAAAAATGGGGCTCTGGTGAACATTAAAAAACTTTTACAAGCATGAAAGATAAACATTGAGAAAGGTCTATACATAATAATAACAATACATGTGCCTAATGAAAAATACTTTCTTTACGATTACGATGTTTTTTTTTATTAACAACACAATAATTCAATTGTACTTCGAAAAGTATTTACATTTGGAGAAGGTTTTGTTGACTGCCGTGAATATACCTGACGTTAACATATGGAATAATTTGATTTTTTTTTATTATTTTGATGAGAATATCTACTATATTCTACTTATAAAAAGCGCTCTAACTGCAATAGAGGATAATCTAAATGAAAAAGACTTTCTTTACTATGTTTTTTTTTATCACCAACACAATAATTCAATTGAACTTCGAAAAGTACCTATTTACATTCCGCTAGTTCAAACTAGGCACTGCATTTATATGTAAAATATTATCCAAAACCATTTGTGTTACCAGATAATCAGTTTAATGCATAAGTATTTAAAGAGCGATTAAAACTCGGGCCAATTGCGCAGTAAACTTATTATCCAATCTTTAAAGCAAAGTCTTCCCGAAATCCGCTTTAAAGCTGAAGATAATTTCCGCTGCAGCGCTTAAAGGTGCGGCGCGGCTCTTAGATTCGTCTGTCGTTAACTACCGGTCTAGAATGCCAACAAAATACTCACCAACTTGTATGGAACTGGTCAGACGGTGCAGCTCTCGAAGCATTTAACATAATTAACGTTAGTTTAAACTTTAGTTAAATTGCTTTATTAATTTATTGCATCAACCTTCACATTGAACGCGTCGGAGGGAGAGGAGGGGATGTTAAGGTTAGTACAAGTATTTTAAGTTGGACATTACGTATAGTATAGTTCAGCTACGCAAGGGGTAGGCACAGATGTATTTCTACCCTCGCATTTGCCAGATCATAACTCTGAATAACACTTTTTTAGACCTGGAAAATAGAAGCCACATGATCGCACGCTAGTACAAGTGACGAGACAAACTAGGCTTATAAAATTGAACAACAATATTTTTCAAATATATATACCTACTCAGTAGGCAAATTTAAGCCGATAAATATTGCTAAACTCAAAATCGAAGTTTGTTAATCATTGCGTTGTTTATCGAAGGAGTCTATAATAAATGTTTCCGACGATCTTAATCCGAGTAAAACCAATAGAGGGAGTTAATTAATTTGAAAGTATTGTCGATATGATCTCGAGTCTCCTGAAATTGTTTTATGGAAAGTTGGACGGACCTTTCGCCCCGTTGTGGGAAATAAAGGCGGCGATGGATAATTTTGTTTCTAATAATAATGAGGTGCGGGCCGGCATCGGTGTCGCCGTCTTCAACTTGTATCTTTGGAGAGAATGGCGACCCCATTGTAGGTAACTGCCCTACCCTATCCGTCACTTTGTGTGTTTTCTTGCTACAATATTGTACCAAGAATATAAGATCCGAGAAAAATATTATAAAATTCACATTTTTTCCTAGCACATTCATTTATTCTTAAAATTGAAGTCACTTACATTCCGTCCAAAGTATAATATTAAAAAAGCCATAAATATGAAACTAGCAAACTATTTATCTTGATGCAAAATTCCAGACTTTTAAATTGAAACAGAATGTTATTGGTCGACTAAATAAAACGAATTACTCAGAATTTAAAATGAGAATGTGAAGATGCCATTGGCAGAGCAAACACAGTCACGTCAGAATACTGTTTACCCTAACGCCGCCGGGAATGGACGCAGACTTTAAAGTAATTAAAACTTACTAAGAGCCCAGCCTGCCGTCCACCGTGTCTATAAAAACGTTTGTTTTATAACCTTTTCGCAGCGTGGTGATAATGGTATTATGTGCGTCAACATGGAATGGTGATTCAAATTTTGGACGTCGTAAAAAAAACGAAATACCATTTTAAATTATTTTCTGTATAATCTACGAATTGTTACACTAAAAACAATTTTGAGGGGAAAATTCAGATTTAAATTCAAATTTTTAGATGTTCTGTAAAAAAAGGTGTGTCCAATTCGATATTTTTGTAAAGTTTTAAATCGCCTTTTTGCATCGTACGATAAAATTTGATCAATCTGTATTAGTGCCGGAGGATAATTTTCTTTCAGAAAATGTCTCCAAAGATGCTAATGCTTCAAATTATTTGATCAGGTCATCATGATTTCTTGATAATATTTCAATTAATTTCGTTTCGTTATTTCTTCTTAGCTAGGGCCGCGACATTCTGGATACATTTATGTCATCCACACTAACAAACTCGTGGATAATAAGTACTAGTTTTTTTTTTAATAAATAAAATACATATAAGGTAATATCACCAGTAGTTGACCACTTAAGGACACAGAAATTTCTTTTTTAATGCCTAACTTTAATCATCATTCGAATTCAATGAGTGTTTTGTTTTGTTAACTCTGTGCAAGTCTTTTAACGAAACGAGCTAGTATTTTTTCTTGTACAATGGTGGCATTCAAGTAAAAAAATGAAAATAAAACTTAATATAAGAGATTTAGTAGTTGACCACCTAAAAACTAGTAGTTGACCATGTTTTGCATCAGTAGTTGACCATTCAGATTTTTTAATTATTTGTTAAATAAGAAGGCAAATTAAGACAACTTTGCGTTTTATTTGAAATATAATAACAATAACATCCCCCGCTCGTTAATAAATGTTCTGGCCATTTCCACAATCGACCATTTGCTTTCATCGATGATATTGTAGCTGGTTTTTTTTATAGCTTTAAGTACTTTTCCGGGATAAAAGTTATTATCGTACTTCATCATCATCAGCCCATATACGTCCCACTGTTGGGCACGGGCCTACTCTACAATTGAGAGAGTTTAGGCCTTAGTCCATCACGCTGGCTTAGTGCGGGTTGGCGGACTACACACCTAAGAAATTCGTAAGAACTTTTAGGTGTGCAGGTTTCATCGCGATGTTTTCCTTCACCGTTAAAGTGCGTGATAATTCTTTATCAATACACACATATGCAACTTCGAAAAGTCAGTCATGTGTGCCTGGGGTTTGAACCTGCGACCGTCGAGATTCTCGACCGCGTGCCTAAGCCTCAAGGCCGTACTTAAATATGACAAATTCACCATTTACTTTTGGCCGAGGCTTTTGTCAGATTCTTAATCAGACAACAGTAGTTGAAAGTTTACGCATATTTTCAAGCATATCGTTAGGACCTATGATGTCAAATTGATCTAGAGTGGTTTCAAATATGTCATCAGCAATGCTAATTGCTGGTGATCCTGGGATCGTCACTAGCACTAGTTCGTCACCAACAGTAATATGTACCGCAGTTGCTGATGGTTCCATTGTGGTTTCCAAAACACCATCATTATTGTAAGAGGATTTTTTTTTCAGCCGTTCTTATGGGTGTTTTATGAAGACGAACGACATTTACTGCTGAGAGCATTGCAGCTTCAGTATAATTTAGGAATGTACCCCTTTTCCCAGACATCTACAAGGTGAAAATTTGGTTTTAGTAACTAATCGTACCTTACAATATAGGTGGTCAACTACTAAATAAAATTAAGTTAGTGTAAAAGTAAATAAAATAGTTAATTCTAATTGATGATGCCCTTCATATATTATTCCGTACAGTACATTTACATGATACAGAAATTCATCAGAAGTTGACCATCCTGGTCAATTACTAGAAAATCATGCTAAAACGGAATCAGTAGTAGACCACCCCCACATCTCAATCTTGTAAACAAATTTTCGTATTTTAAATACCCTGTTACCTCAATTAATCCCTAACGAATAAGAAAAGCAAAACACTTATCATCAACAAGGTGACAAAGTTGATAATATTTAACTTCAAACTTTTTCAATCCTTAAGAAAATTATGACAAAAAAACGAATAATAGATTTACGGTGCGTCAATCAACAAACAACTGGAGGCTATTTTTAATATTTGAAAATAATGGAGTCGTAGTTTGCGCGCTTCGTAGACCACATGACAGCACTGACTACTCAATATGGAATTAGTTTAAAAATATGCCGCGAATTCTTATTTTATCAGTTTATGTGCATTGGTGGTCAACTACAGGTACATGGTCAACTACTAGTGCCATTACCTTAATATGATGTAATGTAAATATAATTCTTATATTATAAATAAAATTATTAATTTTAATGAACGAAGGAACCGTTTATGATCTTTATAATGTAACATGTGTTGAAATTCCCACACTTTCCGTTTTATTCGCAGTAGTTTTTGGTAATTAAAACTTGCTCGCGATAACTTGGCTCGCTTTCAAACACTTGTTCCGTGCTCCGGGTTATATGAGACAAGCAAATCCCTACCTTTACGGGGGAGTTTCACTTGTGCATTCCTGCCGGGTGTATACTTTGTATGAGTTTAAAATACATCCTTATGATCAATCCAACAGTTATTATCCCATTTTCATTCAATTTGTAGCGCTATAGATTGATATAGTAGCTTAATTTCATTCAACATAATCCTGCGTTTGAAAATATTAAGGAATCGTAACATCACAGAGGGCATAGCAAAATTCTCTGCACTATCTTGTTTAAACCTTCACAGGCACTTTTCAATGATAGACTGTTGAAAGCGCGGAATAAGCTTCCATAGGAGACAATATAGGCAGAAAGTATCCAGCAATTCAAAATATCACTAGACCGACAGTCTTACAAGAAAAAACTAGTGGGTGCATTGCACTATACAGGAAAATCATGAGATTACAGTTTCTGGATAACAGGTTATTATTTGGTTATGTACCGGTCCAGATTTCTTTTGCTACCTAGTAGTGGACAATGCTTGGAGTTTCTCTGGTGGACAGAATTCCTAAAGAAGTCATCCGCTAGAGAGTCATTAACATTGTCCGCAGGATTAGCACGCTAAAGCGGACGTGGGCCGGCAATGTATGCCTGCAATACGATGGGCACGATTGTGGCGGATGGATGAGGGCTGCTCAAGACCGGGATAGTTAGCGCATACTTTGAGAGATCTTCGTTCAGCAGGGGACGGCGATAGCCTGAGAAAAAAAAGGCCCAAACATAACTATACTGTGGCTACCTAAACCAGTAAAAAACTGCCAAAAGGCCTGCGTCTAAAGGAACTTGATTAAGTTAATTAGCGTGACTTTACGTGACAAATTTTATTTTAGCCGGTCGCTCTTTTACACGACAAAAGCCGAAGTGGATTGGCTCATTAGCTCTCAAGTAGTCTTTGATACAGCATTTCTGTAATTAGCTGTGTCTCATTGTGTATATTTAAAGGGAGGGATACTTGTCTGTGAATGAAATGAATTCTAGAGAGAATCATTACTAGTTAGAAACGGAGGAACTAAAAATATAATATTCGCTTATAAACGTCGTATAGATGGAACCATACTACTTTGAGCATATTAGACCATATGCTGGACCTTATATATCTAAGTAATTTATTGTAAAATCTTAGTTACGCCACCTTAATCACAATGTTTCTTTCACTACCTCGTAATCTTGGGCCACAAGTGTTTGTCGTGCGATCAATGGGTTCGGGCTTAGGCAAAGTGAAATTCTCAGTCTGGAATTAGGCTGTAAAATCGCCAAAAAGATTAAAATAAAGTAAGCAAAAAGTGGTTGCGACAATGTATCTCTACGCACCTATGATTGTAGAGTTATACGGGGTGTAAAAAGACCGTTATCTAAAACTAAGATAAGCCATAGTTACGGTGATTCCAAACACATTGACGATAAAAAAATCCCGACAAAAAATAAAAACTATGACGTTTTCCTAACAACCATTAGTATGAAATTTGACAGCCCCGTGGCGCAGTTGGCTAGACACCAGCTTGCGAAACGAGAGGCCGCGGGTTCGATCCCCGCACCGAGACAAATGTTTGTGTGATCCACAAATATTTGTTTCGGGTCTGGGTGTATGTAAGACCGAAAAGTCTCTAGTAGTTTCTGATATCCACGACACATCACTTGTATCTTAGTGTGGGATCAGAACTATGTATGTGACTGTTGGGTGTATTTATTTATTTAAGAAATGTATGTGGTGATAAGAAAAACTTCAAATTTTTTATTTTTTCTCGGGATTTTTTTAATCATCATTGTGTTTGTCATCACCGCAACTATGGCTTATCTTAGTTTTAGATAACGGTCTTTTTACACCCTGTATATACGTTCGCCTTGTCTTCGTAAATATTTTTGCTTTAAACAAGTGTTTGCACCATTTGAAACCGTAGTCTTGTTAAAGGCTTTGGTGGATTGTATAATGTATGCGTTAGTTCTCTGCGCGCGTATCAAAGGGGATCAATTCAAATAAATTCTACTCACTGCTCGTCTAGATCTCTAGCAGATAAAATATTTAAACAGCCGCACTGAGAACTGGATATATATACTATTATTTATGTTTACGTCTAAGCTTGTTTATTTTAGCGATAGTGTTTGTTTTGAAGGATCTAATTTGGCTCTTGATATAAGTGATCGTTATTTACAATGTTTTCTTGTTTTATCGTAGACTTCATTCGCTTTTTTTAGTAGTTTTTGAGTCATAGGTATTGCAAATTATGAAAAACTTCACAACTCACATTGAGTGACTCAAATAGACATTTGTATGTTACATAAAAAATAATAGTTTAAAAAACTAAAAAATACGCTTTTAAAGAAAGTTCAACTAAAAAATTAAAAATAAACAATAGTTTAAAAAAAAACATGCTTTTATGAAAAATCCAATAAATAAATAGAAAATAAATTTTAATTTAAAATATTGTAAAAAAATGTATTTTATTGTACAAAAAACGTGGGGTGCTTTTTAAGATTATCAAAATGATAAATATCCTTCTATTCATATCTGTCATCATGCACCCCACGCTTTTTGTACAATAAAATACATTTTTTTACAATTCATCTGCTTTTATTTCTATTGTCCTATAAATTTCTACATTGTTAGGGTTTGGCAAAATAACCTTCATCATAATCAGCCCATATACGTTCCACTGCTGGGCACGAGCCTCCTCTACAATTGAGAGGGTTTAGGCCTTAGTCCACCACGCTGGCCTAGTGCGGGTTGGCGGACTACGCACCTAAGAAATCCCTAAGAACTTTTAGGTGTGCAGGTTTTATCACGATGTTTATCTTCACCGTTAGTACCTACGTGATAATTATTTGTGAATACACACATAACTTCGAAAAGTCAGAGGTGTGTGCCTGGGGTTTGTAACCGCGACCGTCGAGATTCTCGACCGCGTGCCTAAACCTCGAGACCATCACGACCTACCTTACAATAAATAACCTTCACCCAAATGTATTACAAAATGTCTCAACAGATCGGCTAGGAGCCTACTGTTACGATAAGAACAAAAGAGAAGCTACACTGTACACATGACGTCACAGTATTTCTCCACACGAAACATATCACGTGCACCGTGCATAGTGCTGAGTAACGAAGCCGCGTTGGATGAATGTATCGCGACGCGCCTCATTAGGCGCCGTCGATCTTTGCTCGTGAAAAACTAACACTGCTCTTTACTATATATGTACATGTTTGCGAATCGCATATAAGATCAGATAAACATTCCCTTAGTAGTTGAGGTATTGTTGAAAATTAATTGGGAACATCATGACCCCATTTTTAAGTTGACCCCAATGTTTAAGTGCCATAAAAGTTTATCGCTTGGCATAAGAAAATGAGGTGGATGTTTAATGACCCCAGAAGAATTAACTCATATTTTTTAGGTTCTTAAAAAGAAAAATATTGAATTTTAGTGGCTATTCCATATATTTGGTAACTTCAATGATGTTATTAACAATAGTAAGTAAAATATATCTGTATTATTCAAATGCCCAAAAATATTGCAAAAGTACGTCCATAAATGAACGCTCTACTTTTGAAACCTTTATTCGAAGAATTAAATCCTCCCTTAACAAGAGGCTCACAACTGGCCAGTGTACGTTAAAAATCCGGATAAATGCGGTTCAGCTCAAGCGTTTCCGAAGTCTTGCGGAGTGTACACTAGAGGCCGACACTTGACGCACGACCGACGATGATAGGGCACATTCCCTCTGTGACCGCCGCCAGTGGTACTTGAAACCCCCCCTTATTATCCGCTTTTGTCCCTTACCTTTTTGCACCTGACTTAGGATGACGGCGGCGAAAACGTGATATATAGATAATGCTATGTCTGGCTGATGGTTTTGTTTCATATTGTTTTGAAGAAATTATAATAAAAATACCAATTATAATTACTAATTTTATGTAATTTCCGGAAACAATACAGAAATGAAAATATATGTTGACTAGCGATGTCATTGCAGTAGTGCTAAAGTAGCATATAAAAATTGTTTGAAAGTGAAATCACTATGGGACCTGTAACATTTTTAAGTAATTGATCGAAATACTGCATGTCATGTGAGTGTCGAGTACGCCATCACAAGTTCTGTTAGAGTGACAATCTTAGTTTTAGTCTCTGTAAACCATAAAAAGGCTTATGCCAGAATACGCGTCAAAATCACGAGTGACAAGACTTCCACTACTCGACATAGAGACCCAAAGACTTCTAGAAGTAATATATACGGCGTGCATCCAGGTCGTCTGTGCATCTAGATTCTAGTATATAAAACGAACATGGTGTAATATTGTTAGTTAGATTCAGTAAATAGATACCTACTCCGTGCTTACAACGCGCCAAAGCACACTAAACCAAAATAGATTAAAATCAACAAATTCTAAACGAGAGACTATTATTTCAACATTTCGTCAATACGATTTGGAAAACGTATTCTTCAGAGAATATTCGTAAGACAATAAAGTGTCACAAAAGATTCCTTCATGCGAGTGGAAAGCGGGCGAAACAGGTATCCATCTTGAGACTCACAAAGCTTTATAGGTACGTTAATGCCCCTTTCTTATCAGCTCGTTGCACTGGAAAAGTAATTCAGTAAGTCTTAGTGGATTGTGTAGTGGAGTCATTATATTTGCAAGGATTACTAATGTTAGATTGTGTGGATATATCTTTATTAATCCAGCCAGTATTTGTGGTGTGAATTTGAATGCTAGAATACGTAATGATAACGTTTTGGAAATATTTGTTTTTTTTCTGATTGGTTGAGTTGGAGGGATATTAATATTGAAATTGATGGCCATTACTTATTATACTCGTATAACAGTCATTTTAAATACTGAAATGAAATTATGAGACTAATTTGAAAGGTAGCGAAAATGTGTGGCGGCGGGAGGCGTTTTACCGACACCCAATCTTGGCTGTCACGGTTCGAGTCTTAGGCACAAACGTTTTTTAAAAGTTCTGTAAGTGATTTGTTTACTGACACTGACACAAAATCTTGGCGGTCACGGTTCGAATGCTAGGCACACACATTCTTAGAAGTTCTGTATATTATTTTAATAAAATATCCCAATTTAATTGTTAAAGACAACGTCGCGAGGAACCCTGCATATCCGAAGAGTTTTTTTTTTTTTTTTTTTTTTTTTTTTTTCATATTAAATTTCTTAAGTCTAGTAAAGCGCATCAGTCCAGCATGGTTGATTGATTGACCCTATAGCTATTCAATAGTAGAGTAGGCCGGTACCAGCAGGCAGACTTTTAAGTGTTCTTATTTAGATATCTCTAGGCGTAACATTCCGATAACTGCCGACCATTTTCTTGCTTTATTCGACAATTTTATCTCATCGTGAAATATTGAATAAATAAGTAGGTTCGTCCGTTGATAATATAAAAGCTCACGGCGGTTACCGCCGGCCTTATCTGGTTTTATTTTATGACCACGTAAATAAGGGACATTTGGGGGAAATTTTATTCAATTTACAGGAATTTGCGGGTGTGTGCGGTGAATTGGGAATTGTATTAAGTATTTGAGCGAATGATTAAAACGTGTGAGTTTTTGACGCAGTCACAATAGTCATGAATATTATGAATTAGTCCTCCAATATTTTTTGATGGCAGTAAATCTGAATCAAAATATTTTTCGTTTTTAGAAATATAATTAGAGCACAGTAATCGTACTGTGTATTGACACATAGAGATCAGTGGCGGTACTTCTATAGAAGTCCAAAAGCCCAGTTTTCCTTACAAAATTCCGAATAATAATCTTTAAGCTTAAAATCTTTATTTAACAAAGGCAATTTGACATAGGTATATTTACATGAGAATATCCTGACCCCACAATAAATAATTATAAACTAGACATTACGCAATTAATATGTAACGCTTTTGGGCTTCTATGGAAGTACCGCCACTGATAGAGATGATCATTTAGGTATATAGAAGTCTTGTTTCAAGCGAATAGTAACTATGCGAGACTTTACCGTCTCTCAAATAATAGAAAGCAAATATTAATGAAACACAAACGGTAGTTTTGCTGGTAGTGGGACATTCATATTTTATCGACGATAAATCGGCCTTAGCGGTTCATTTAAATCAGAAGTTTTGACTCGAACCAAAATGTTCGTAAATTCGTATCTTTGCAGTATGCTGACGTGGACTAGAAAGATAGTTATGGCCTAAAGTATACGCCCCATTGTTAAGTCTTCTACAATATGGGTTTAGCGTTCTTCCGACCCGCTGTCCTAATGTTCTCATTTAAATACAAATATTTTTATCTCCAGCCAAGTTTATCGATAACACTGCAGTTTCAAGCGAAGTTTGCTCCACAATTTCCAGTTTTAAGTGTGGAACTGGAACGAGTACGACTGTGAGGTGTTTTGCCCCGAATAGCATAGTGGGAGTTTATATTTTGCATATTATTGCGAAACTCTTATACGTACAAGCAAAGTTATCTTACCCACCATCCTGGAACTAATTGGTTCAATTTTAGTACAAGAATATTTGCATTTTAACAAGAATAATTAAATAATTTTTAACAAGAATATTTGCTCGAAATATACGAAGGTATGAATGTTAATAGTTTGTTATTTTAAATTGTATGTTATTTCACCAAATAAATTAAACCTTTTACATACATACATAAACTCACACCTGTATTCCCTGATGTGGTTGGCAGAGGTGCATTTCTACACCCACATTTCGCCAGGTAGGTATGTATCAGTCCCACGAAATAAGGGATGAGCCTATTGCCGTTTTTCGGGCACATTTCCAGACTCCGTGCTGCTATTGAGAGTTTCCTAATGGAAAAACCCAATAACACTGTGCCCAACTCGGGAATCGAACCCAGGACCTCTAGATCGCACGGCACATACCTACATGTACCGCGAAACTACGAGGCAGTCCTTGAAACCTTTTACATACATTATAAATGAGAAATTAACTTTGGCTGTCTGTTACGCTTTAAATTAAAACGCTAAAACAATTAGTAAGTCCGATTTGTACGATTTTCAACAAACAGCCCCGTGGCCCAGTTGGCTAGACTCCAGCTTGCGAAACGAGAGGCCGCGGGTTCGATCCCCGCACCGAGACAAATGTTTGTATAATCCACAAATATTTGTGTCGGGTCTGGGTGTTTGTGAGACCGAAAAGTCTCTAGTAGTTTCTGATACCCACGACACAAGACTCGTATCTTAATGTGGGGTCAGAACTATGTATGTGACTGATGGATGTATTTTTATAAAGTCACCGTCGGCACGTCGATATTAAAGCGAGCAAGCTTACAATCATCATCAGCCCATATACGTCCCACTGCTGGGTATGGGCCTCCCCTACAACTAACACGGTTAAAACCTTAGTCCACCACGCTGGCCTAGTGCGGGTTGGCGGAAGCTTACAATCGATTAATCAAATATCGAAGCATCATACATCATCATCGATTATTACTATACAATCGCCAAGCTGTTAAACGCCTTAAGCAAAATAACAGACATATATTAATTTACAGTTACGTTCTACTTGGTATCTAAGTGGATTTGTACATATACAACCATACAGTATAAATGCAACTTTACTCGACCAGGTTTAGTATTAACCACAAATACTGGTTAAAGTTGAAAGTCAGTGATAAAAGTCGTCTTCGGACATTACCTGGATGCAATGCACTCAGCTCTTTATTGCCTCATGTTAAATGTAGGATATGGCTAAGATACTGATCATAAACTTGCTTGGTATTTTCATACAGTAAATATTTTTGAGGTGGACTTTCGATCTCAAAATGATTACACGGTGTTGGATACAAGCCGCTTCTAGTAGGATCCCTTAAAATCTTAACGGATGGCATTCTAGAAATAGATTCCTTTTGTTGATGATGATGACAATATCCTTAAGGTTTAGATATACGGTCTGTTGAGACACGATCTCGAGAGTCGCGTATAAATCTTAGGCATAAATTTTCTATTTCTCGGAGTTATTTGAATCCTCATCTTTTTTTGGTTGAAGGAAAACAACGCAAAGAAACCTGAACACTAAGTTCCAGCAGTTGGACGTATGTGGGCTTGTATATGTAAGTATGCCTATTGGTAATTTCAGTGGTAGACCCAATCCGTAGACGGATTAGATTGTAGTAAGAAGTGATACCACGAACGAAGTAGTACTAGAATAGGTTCGTAAAACCGCGCAATAAGCGCTTCTTCTATAACATAAACATCGTTAGACATTCGCCTCTGCCTACCTATTTAGAGAGACAGGCGTAAATGTTTGTAAATAGAAAGCAAGCCTGACGTGTTTTTAGTAGTATTAACTGAGCAGCATAGACGGAGAAGCTACCAGCACATTTTTAAAAGCACTCGTAAACTACTCACAAACACTCGTGAATCAGGTCAACCGGATTCCGATAAAATTAATTGGATGCATAAAATCCATACGTGCGGGCCAGTCAGTGACGGTGTGATTTCATTCCCGGGAATAGTTAGGTGGTCCTTTGAAGTTTCTCGGGAAGATCCATCGCCCTTAACGAGGTTACTGGGGTCGTGTGTTGTTAATATGGATGTTGGTGTGAGTAACTTATAGGTCGGGTTGGAGAGTGCACTAAGAAATTTACGGGTCATATTAGATAGAAAAGTAGTGATGGCCTCGAGGTTTAGGCACGCGGTCAAGAATTTCGGCGGTCGCGGGTTCAAACCCCAGGCACACACCTCTGACTTTTCGAGGTTACTTGTGTATTCACAATGAATTATCACTTACTTTAACGGTGAAGGAAAACATCGTAATGAAACCTGCACACCTAAAAGTTCTTTAAATTCTGAGTCTAGAAATTTGTCCGAAAATAGGCTAGACTACTTTTACTGAGTCTGAATAACACAAATGAAAAAATACGCTTTACTTGACAGAAATACTTCAGTTGGGGATACCGATATAATTATTGAATCGATATACATACATATAGTTTCGTGCCAGTCGACATTAATTTCATATTCTACAAAAAGTAAATGCAAGACAAAGTAAAAGAAATAGCCTAAATCTGGGAAATGCATTTTACTCGTTTAAGATGCACCTGCAATATAAAAGCATGAAGTCTGAACGTACAGAACTACCAATCTAAAGGAAATATTAAGTGAAAGAAACAAACGCGCTGTGAGCCAAGGAAGCTAATTTACATACAGCAAGGGGTAAACAAGTGAATAACTAAAAAAACATGTTTAATTCCACGCTGGAGCAAACTGGAGAGATAAACGACGCTGCCATTATTCCAGGAAAGGATTTCGTAAACCTTGTTAAGATAATGAGGTCAATTCCAGACGCACCGACTTGGAATATTCCATAAATTACATAGAAAAATAAAAATTCGCGTCTCTTTTGTGATTATTTTTCTGGAAGTAATCATAATTCACGCTTGATTAATCTGTGAAGTGTTGTTAACATTTTATTAATATACAATACATTTTAAACGTGATTTTGCTTACTTTGATTAAACTACTAAACTTTGTAGGTATAGGTAGATAAAGATTTGTTGTCGACTTTTATCTGATAGTACTCGACATAAAAGTGACTCACCTTTACTAAAGGATTTTTTTCAAGCCAAATAGGTTTAAATACAAAAGTAGTGGCACTTTAGAGCCCTTCTTCGCGTTTATTTAAATTCCATATTCTAGTCTGTAGTCATCTTTTTCTATAACACTGAAATCTCAAAATAACTGATTAATTAAAGTATTCAAATACTAAGAACAGTATAAAGGCTGTCTGAAAATCAGATTCAAGAGCCATTGATATTGAAATTATTTCTCTCGAATTAAATGTTAAATTTATCTATGTCGAAGTCATTATCACTTCTCTTAATCTTAAAAGATCTTTTAATCAATTAAACAATTCTAATTTTAAATAGTGGAATGTTTCGTTAATTTAAATCAGCTTACTAATGGATGTGGGTTTAATTCTTTATTATGGAGGTGTTTGGCACTGGTAATGAGATTAAACACGCCAAATACTAGCGGAAGGGACGGTTGTGTCTCCGAAGCGTCGGCTCCGCGACAGAACAAATTGCGCGTAATCTGCGCGAGGCGCGGGCGGCCGCAAAAAGGTGGGCCTCCTCCATTATGAATAACTTTCCGGCCTTCATCTAATTTAACTTGTAAACATTACAATTTAGCCGCCCATCTCGACTTGATGCCTCCGAAAGTGCTATTCCGCTACCTTTATTACAAGAATTTTTATTTCGTTTTTTCTCTTTTTTGTTCGCTTGTTATTTCTTTATGAGTAACCTCGTTTACGCTTCAGGAGCTCTGGGGAATTAAAATTGTTCGTTGTAAAGCTTAGTTTTTACGGAATTTTGATTTTGACCATTCAAGTTTGATTTATTGCACTGGTTATTTAATATTTTTCTGCGTTTCTTTTTTTGTTTTTTTTGTCACGCAAACGAATACGCAAATGATAACCATCATTATATCTATGTAATTAAATATGCATTGCCGACATTTATAAAGGGTTGAAAAGAAAAAGAAGGAATCAGGAATGGCTTCAATATGGTTTCGAGAAATCTATTAATTGTACACCACAGATTAAAATAAAGCTAAAAAGAATTAACTACAAAAAAGTCAATTAGGTTTTTCTATCAATTGTATTTGTTCAACAAACCAACAAAGGAAATCACTCAAACATTCGTAAACAACTAAAATAGACACGAGTCCACCAATAACATTCGAAATTTAAAAAATATCACGAAGCACGGCAAATTGATCAAATCAACGGGCACTGAATTAATACATTTAAAGCTAAACGTTAAATTGGATCCAGTTGGAAATACCTTTTGTGCAAATTGCCATGTGCTGGTCTTTGACAATGCGAACGGCATTTGTCCAAGCGTTCGTACTGACGGGGGGTAATTGCATCCGCTGCGCCCAGCGACCGTTGCTGAGTTGGGTCAACTTCACCTTGACCTATTATGACCTTTTGCAATTTGCAATAATAATATAAAGCAGTAGATATTACCAAATTCTTCTTCAATCACTGATTTCAATAATATTAATCCTTATATGTGTATTGTGTACAGTGTATCTAGATCGGTCCTAAAAATAAATCATTCAGGTTAAACTTTGTTAGTGACGCTCTTGAGAAAATTTATTTCTATGATTCATTTTTGAATCACTGAAGTAAGAGATTAGTATTATTTATTGAAATTGACCGTAAGTTGTTAATAATGGCTTATTGAATAGTTTGATCTTTCATTAGTACATATGAAATGAAATGAAATGAAATTATTTATTGAATCTGTAAAATGTCAAATACATCACTTAGATTCAGTCATTTCAAAATTTGGTTTACCACCCTGTTCAGAAGGCAGTCATCACTAGAGAAGAACGGGCAAGAAACTCTAGTGTTGCTCTTTTCCAATCAAGAGATAGTTTACAATATTGATACAAAAAATGAATTTCTCAAATTAGAGCAGCTCATTAATACTATCCCAGATTATTGTATTGAATATGAGAATAACATAGTCATCTTGAATGGAGAAACTGACATTTAACTAGGTTAAATTATAAATTTAAGTTTAAGTTAGGATAAGGTTAAGTTCATAAATACAAATAAGCAAAAATAGGCAGACCAGTCCACACAAACAGCACCCGTTCACGAGTATGACGCATGTGCCAGCCATCGGTCTCCTCAACCATTTCATAGGGAAGTGACCGACCCGACACACGACGCCGCCGTAAGCACAGACATTTCAGCGAGCATGACATACCTAATTGCTTACAAAGTACTAAACTAATAAGTAAATATGTATAAACAGCTATGTCCATTGAAGAAGACTCAGTCAGACTTGGGATTACAATAATTATTAATTAAACCCAAGCTTCGTTATCCTCCATATATTCTGAAATTGTATAATAGGCTTTGTTACATAACTGTCTCTTAGTAATTTCTTTAAATTTATTGTAGTTTAAGGCCTTAATATGAATAGGGATTTTATTGTAAAAGTGTATACAGTAACCCTTAAAAGATTTGCTGATCTTGTGGAGCCTGGTCTTATAAATAACTAACTTATTTTTATTGCGTGTATTTCTATCATGTATGTCAGAAACCTTTTTAAATTTATCAATATTCTTATGAACATACATAAGATTTGCGTGTATATATATTGAGATGCCACTGTCATAATATCAATTTCCTTGAACTTTTCTCTTAAAGAATATCTAGAGCCAAGCGAATATATAGATCTGATGGCTCGCTTTTGTAGTAAAAATATGGTATTTATGTCAGCAGCACCACCCCACAGTAGAATTCCATAACTCATCAAACTATGAAAGTAAGCAAAATACACTAACCTAGCTGTATCAATGTTGGTCAGCTGACGTATTTTGCTCACCGCAAAGACTGCTGCACTCAGTTTTTGAGCTAATGTTGTTATGTGAGGACCCCACTGAAGTTTGGGGTCTAATGTAATTCCCAAAAACTTAGTATTATCCACAAGGCTCAGCTTATCCCCATTCATTAAAATGTTAGCATTGGCGTATTTTACATTAGGTGTTATAAACCTAATACATTTAGTTTTTTGACTATTTAATAAAAGGTTATTAATGTTAAACCAATGCACGATTTTAGTGAGAGTGCAGTTTACATCGTCAAGAGTTGGTTGATTACGCTTTACCTTAAATACTAAAGAAGTGTCATCAGCAAACAGCACTACATCACAGTCGTCCCTTATAAAATAAGGCAAGTCATTTATGTATATCAAAAAAAGAAAGGGTCCAAGAATTGAACCCTGTGGAACTCCCATAGTAACAACAGACCCAGGAGATCTTTTTCCATTTACATCAACTACTTGAATTCTATTACTTAAATATGATTTAAATAATTCAAGTGCAATACCTTTAACTCCATAATGGCTTAATTTCCTGATAAGAATATCATGGTGAACACAATCAAATGCCTTGGATAGATCACAAAATACTCCTAAAGCATCCTGTGAAACCTCCCAAGCTTCAAAAATATTATGAATAAGCTCCACGCCGGCATCGGTAGTGGAGCGACCCCGAGTAAAACCAAACTGTTTACTATGAAGCAATTTGTTTTTTAAAAAGTAATTTTCAATTTGTATTAACATAAGTTTTTCAAATATTTTACTTATTGAAGGTAAAACCGATATAGGTCTAAAGTTAGTTGGGTCATCTTTGCTACCTGATTTATAGAGAGGAATTATTTTACTTAATTTCATTCTATCAGGAAATATACCACTATTGACACACGAGTTAAAAATTACAGCAAGCTGGGGTGCTAATACATGTATTACTGAGTGTAATATTTTTGTCGAAATTCCCCAGAGGTCACATGTATTTTTTATGTTTATCAGCCTAAATGTTTTAATAACATCTATACTATTAACACAATGGAATCTAAATGAATCTTCACTCCCAGGGACAATTTTCTGCAATAACTCACTTGCAATAGATGGGGAAGAATTTAAGCTTCTAGTTATAGAGACTGGTATATCAGTAAAAAATGTTTCAAAGGCCCTAGCTACCTCTAAGTTAGATTATAATATTACTTGCGGTTTACCTTCACCCCAACGCAATTAAAAAATATATATATCTGTGAGTAGGTACTCATATTAAAATTCATGACAAATATCAATAACCGGGTAAATAATTGTAACAATTCTTTTTTATGTGTAGTATAATTGGTAAATTATATTGGTTTATTTTTTACCGCATAAAGATGGCTGATTTCGGTTCATTACATATTTTAATGGGTCACTATAGCGGGACCTACACTACTGTATCTAGACGTATAATACTATCCTGCCACTAGTAAATTTGACTAACAAAAAACTCACTCCCTAAAAGAAAAAATTATATTCGGCCCACTCGCACAGCAATCCCATATCCTTTCGGCGCTGCTACATTAAAAATAAACGCATAGGCAAACATAGTTTCTTTCATTTACTTTTCTATTGCAAATCTGTGGTTTAGATAGACCATTTTACATCAAACGCGAAAGAGAATTTACAAGTGACGTCATAAAATGTCTATCGTGGTGTGCCCCGACCAGTATGGATAGCCGTCAGCCGCTGGCCGCTTACGTGATGGCCGCACGGATGGCAATATTGGCCATCTCTGTAATATGGGATACACACTGCCTTCTAGAGTTTCCAATATATGAGAGGACCAGGTAAATCATGTGACGTAGTTTTTACGAACAAAAAAAAAAGGAATTCGTGTTGATCTGTTTTTATGACGACTGCTATCACGAAATTCATTTAGAATTTCAATATGGTATTGATGGCAAAAATAAGGTCAGAGAATAATTGTAGGTGTTTTCTGTTGTAGCTATCACTAATCGTTGAGGATCTAATAACATAATTCCACTAAAATATAATAAAAAATAATAACTAAGTGCAACAAACAAAGCTTAACACTACAGAAATAACAAAATAAAAATAATAGAATAAGTATAATTTCTCCCAAGTCAGATTTTAGATTAGAACTGCGGCATAACAGATTCTTTAGAAGATATTTTAGTACAAATGAAATCGAAACTTACTGGAAGTACACAGCATTACCCTTCTAAATTAGAGTCTCATTATTTCCTCATCAATATGTACAGCGCTCCAGTGATTTTCAACCCATTCCAATTCTACGTCATTCGCCAACAAGCAAGCCGAACTTCCAGCCGCTAAGTGGATGGCGTGAAGGCGAGGTTACATAAATTCAATTTGGGCACCTCAGAGAGCACTGCAAATTGCCTCGTCGACCAGCAAGTGGAGTTAACCCTTTGACGCCGATCACGGTCGTCATTCCGTCAACCGAGTGCGGCGTGACGTCATTCTGATTCGGTGCATCACCCCGCTCAAAGTTAACTGGCTGGGCGTCCGATTCCAAATTTAAAATGCTAATCGGACACTTATCGGGTGGACGGTTATAAGAAATTCAAATGCAGTTCGGTGCTATGAATTTTAACATTAGTATTTTCCTAAACCCTCTCAATGATAGAGGAGGCCCGTGCCCAGCAATGGGACGTATATGGGCTGATAATGATGATGATGATGATTTTCTTAGTCTTTAATGATAATTATCTATACAAATAAATAAAATTGGAGTGTCTGTTTGTAACATTGAAATAACTATATACTTTTTAATAAATGCATATGGATGTATACACGGTACATATACCAAAATAACGTTTTTTACAATTTTTGTCTGTCTGTCTGTTTGTTCCGGCTAATCTCCAAAACGAGTGGACCAATTTTAGCGGGACTTTCACTGGCAGATAGCTGATGTAATAAGGAATAACTTAGGCAAAAAAAATAAGAATCGGTTGTTAGGCGGAACGAAGTTCGCCGGGTCAGCTAGTTTAGATATGAAGTTATATATAAGGTAGTATACGTCGAAATGATCTCATGATTGTATAAACAAAGTGGTAGGCAAAAGTTTAATTTACAACTAAGTGTCGTCACCTGTGGTCCACGTAAAGGGAGCAAATATATTATTGCCATTTATTCATTATTAAACTTTGAATTTCTAGATCGAATAGAATAAGCTTGGAGGGTACAAAGTTGGGTTTGTGTAGGAGCTTCGTTTGCGGTATCTGTCGATGTTTGTACATACAAAAATAATTCTGGTAGTAAATTATGTGTTTTGTCTATATCGCACTAATAATATAATATTGTTGTAACTTCCAATATGTCGAATATGGAATAACTCGATTATACCTTATCTTTTTTACAGTATTACAAGTTTCGCTCAATTGCTTTTTTAAATTGTTTAGTCGTCGTGATGGCCTCGAGGTTTATGCACGCGGTCGAGAATCTCGACGGTCGCGGGTTAAAACCCCAGGCACAAACCTCTGACTTTTCGAAGTTACTCGTATGTGTGTGGAAAACCTCGTGATGAAACCTGCACACCTAAAAGTTCTTAGGAATTTCTTAGGTGTGTGGCCAACCCGCACTAGGCAAGCTTGGTGGACCAAGGCCTAAACCCTCTCAGTTTTAGAGGAGGCCCGTGCCCAGCAGTGGGACGTATATGGGTTGATGATGATGATGATTATCCCTGTTCTCTAATAGTGTATGGTCATAATTCCTTTAAATTAACTATGCAAACATCTGAAGTGTTCATTTATCTTAATTTGTTTTAGGGAGCTAACAATCCGTTCTTTATTAATTCCGAAGAATGATCCATTTTGAAATACATTGTATAATGAGGGCAATATGGTTTGTTTCATTTGTAACAACATATATATAACAATTTAAATAAAATTTTAGCATGTACATACATAATTATGTTCTCGTATATTTTTTTATTTTTATTAATAAGGCATAAACATTTAAATTTTTTTTTTTTTTTTTTTATAGTTTAATGGAATAGGCGTTTGTCTTCCATCTCACCTGATGGAAAGTGTAGATGAAGACTAGGGTGGTACACGCCCATCCAAAAGAAACCTGTTCACTCTACTCTTAAAGGCTCCAGAGTTCAACTTATCAGGAAAAATAGACGCAGGCAAGTCGTTCCAAATCCTGGCGACTCTCACCAAAAACGATCTGTCAAACCGTTTAGTTCGACTTTTGGGTATGTCAACAACATATGGATGAAACTTTTGCCTGCGCCTAGTAGTCCGATAAAGGAATGGAGATGGCTCAATCAGTTCGAAAAGAGCCTTCGAGCACTCTCCAAAGTGCATCCTATAAAAAACCGATAAGCTGGCTACTCGACGACGATGTTCAAGGGTATGTAGTCTGCTATTTGAAAGCTTTTCGTTGTTTATTAACCAATAGCATACATATACTTTGTTGAAAATATAGTATTATAAAACACACTACAAATAGAAATAGGTTTAGAAAATTTATGGAAAGATCCAGTCAATGCACTGCGTAGTCAGCAGCTGCATACATAACTCTCATTGTGTTTGTGTACCCTGACCCTTGTCTCCAGCCAGAGACAATGACCAGAGGATCTCCAACTCTGATGAAGCCTTTATCCATGGCCCATTTGGCACAGAAGTTGATACGTTTATCTAGGTCTATTTGCCAATCTGAATCGGGAACATCTGAAAGTAGTGACAGGTTTTTGTTGCTATGAATGTACATACATACATGTACTCACGCCTGTATTCCCCGAAAGGGTAGGCAGAGGTGCATTACTGCACCCACATTTCGCCAGGTATGTATCAGTCCCACGTAATAGGGGGCGAGCCTATTGCCGTTTTTCGGGCACATTTCCAGACTCCGTGCTGTTACTGAGAATTTCCTAATGGAAAAACCCAATAACACTTTGCCCGACCCGGGAATCGAACCCAGGACCTCTAGATCGCACGGCACATACTTGTACCGCGAGACCACGAGGCCACGACCCTGCTAAGAATGTAAAAAATAATTATTTATTTATTTTAGAATATTTAGAGCCCAGTTTGGTATTGACAATTTTTCTTAACCTACTGCACAGTTCCGTTGGAAATTGAACAATATTGATGACAATATTATAGGAATTAGCAGAAGAGGGACGAGAACATGAATCCTGTCTTTTTCTTTTTACCAAAAAAACAATAAAGCTTAGTAACTGAATTCTCACCTTCATAAACTATAGGCATGATCCCCCTCCACATATGCAACTGCCTTGCTATTGGTGCATAACGCGTTATTGCAATGATTGGGCAGCGTGGTCTGTACTTGGCCACCATTTGTGCTGACTTGCCAGTAGTTGTGACGACAATGATCGCAGCTGCTATGGATCTTTGTGCTGCTAGCACGGCTGCTAATGCTGTTCCGGTGACTTGGTCGCATGGCAACGGCGTCTGGTGGAATAGTGAATAGTCATAGTGATTGCTAATATAATAATACAACAATGTTGCAATTTATGGTCTTCGGACTGTCTTATAACTATCTCTTATTTAAATTCCTACTTTCTAATTATCAAAACAATATACTACTTAGATTTAGTCCCTACCTCATAATCTTTTTTTATTTACAAACTAATGGCCAGTTTCATTAAACAATTTTAATCCCTACGTACGAATTGATCAAAAAATGAATCAATAAAAATAATTTATTTTAGAGTATCTTCTCACAAACTTCAACTATTTGGTCAACAAATTGGATTGCATTTTTTGGATCTGGAGAACAAAAAATTGTTAATAAAACGGTCCTAACATGTAATGTACACATGTAGTACAGAATGATAATTAAAAATTCTCCACCTGATCATTATTATCTATTACCTTATCAATCAGATCATTAAAGATTTGTTTAGTCCAAACACAAGCTTCTGCTTCCTTGCATGCACTGGCCATACAAGCAACAGTATCTATTGGATATTGTCCCACTGAAGTTTCAGCTGCAAGCATTAGCGTATCAGCTCCGTCCAGTATACAATTTGCTATATCAAGCAGTTCTGATCTGAGTGGTATTTTCTTATATCTCATGCTGCTGAGGAGATGCGCACTGACGCACACGGGGACATTCGCCTTAAAATAAAAAAAAAATTGAAAAAATAATTTTATTTTTTTGATTTGTTGTTCATACATCATAAGCCCGAAGTACGAAATCGGAGATCATCGATTTGAAATTAAACATTACGGAATAAAAAGCATCCAGGGAAATCATCGTGAGGAAAGTTGCAAACATAAAAACAAATTCAGCATAAGGATGCACTATTCGTATTTTATGATGCGATATTAAATTAGTGCATTTGTCAAAGGTTCCGATCGGCTTAGTACAAATTTTCTTAAACGTTATAAAACTAAATTACTTAACAAAAAAGATAAAAGTGTAAGTAATATATTTTTAAATCAATTTAAATTTTACTTCATCTTCAGCCCATATAAGACGCACTGCTGGGCACTGGCTTTATCTACAACTGAGAAGGTTTAGGCCTTATTCCACCACGCTGGCCTAGTGCGGGTTGGCGGACTACACACCTTAGGAAATCTCTTTAACACTTTTAGGTGTGCAGGTTTCCTCACAATGGTTTGTTTCACCGTTAAAGAAGATCATAATTCATTATGAGTACACAAATAACTTGAAAAAAATAATAATTTCCAAAGGATTAAGATTTTCCTTAAATTGAATAAAATTGTACTAGAATACTGACCTTGTTAGCACGAGCTATCATATTTTTCTGGGCAATTACTAACTTCTTTGGGGTAATGTCTGAACCAAGTTCTTGCCTTGTTATCATGATACCATTTGTTACCTGCAATAAGTAATAATCTTGAGTCAAAATTAGGGTAATCATCATTTATTTTAAAGTTATAGAAAAATATCGTGAAAAAAACGCAATATCTGTGAAGTCTAAAATAATTTCCAGAAAAAAATATATTAATTTCTATTTTCAATTATCCGTTTTGGTTATTACATAAAATACTAACCGTGTCATTAGTTTCTTTATGTTTATCCGATTTTTACTACAAACTTTCCAAGTATGAACTAAGAATACTGTACCCAAACCAGCTCTAATATGTTGGAGATAATGGTTAACAATGTTTCTCAGCTACTTTTCGCTTTTTTTTTATAATAAAATATTTTAGAACTCACGGCAAGAATGTCATCATAGTTGCGAAATCCTTCAACAGTTTGAATATTGGCAATAATTGCCATTTTTTTTCCTTTCTCGCCAATAATTCCCCGTAGCTCAGTAATACAATTTGGTGAGTCAACAAACGAAGCTACTAAAATATCGATCTAAAATCAATGAAACATAACATTAAAAATCCATTCTTTGTGTTAATTCATATCATCCATCTTCCTTAACGGTCAACGTAAAGTAACAGAAAATATTCCTTGGAAAAATGTCTGTGCTTAATGAAGAACGATGGCCAACCTTAGAATAAATTTTGTCTTTCTATATTTCAGCTTTGTTTTTATTCCAAATACATCACTCGTACAAGAATAGAATATTTCTTGGAAGAATAATGGGATTTAATGTGATATTTTATTTTATTTTATTTATTTAGCACACCAACAAAGTAATTACATAAAGAGCAACTAGTAATAAGGTATTGTTTAAAATGTAAAACAATGTAATCACTTAAATTATAGGCATGCATGACGTTTAAACATTACATTTCGTGACAGGTAATAAAAGGAGAAAAGACAATAAAAAAGCAGAAATACAAATACACTTAAAAATATCAGAACAAATCAAAATAAAAAAAATAAAATCTAGAACTTAAAACTAGGTATATGTTTAACATCACAAAAAAAAAACAAAAAATTATTCAATATTACAACAACACTAAACTACTAAACACTTTAATCAATTATAGGTTTAGAGCACAGGGAACGCTTGTATACACATAAGCTCTGAGAAAATATGTCGACAGTATTGTTTCTGGTACATGATATGTCATTGTATAGTCTAGCCATTCGCGACAAAGGACTATTATATGAACTAATTAGTGTTGAAGTAGGAACAGCAAACACAAGCCAAGATATGGTCTATTGCTGTTTATATATGTGGGTTGTTAAGAATGCTGGGTTTATTTGTTTAAAAAATTGCATAATTTGTAAATGTTTATTAACTTCATATGAAAACTGGAAATTCGTTTTTTAATCGTATTTCCGTGACGGATCCCATTACTTCCAAATATGAAATTTTGTTTGAACAAGATCTCTAGTTATATTTTTAATGCAATCGGGGCTTATAACTTAACAATTTCAAAATGAATAAACTCAATAGCTAGTGGTATGTCAATTAGGAAAACATCATAATTATCTGCAAACTATCTTCAGTTGAATATAGGTCTCAACTAAAGCCTTCAAAGTAAACTTAACAAGCGATTTGTTTCTCGTGATACCCTGCTCGTATAAGGTTTTTAGATTAGTCTACTCGTATTTTGTAAATGAACGCTCTGCTCCGCTCTTGAAAGAACGTGATGTCCTTGACATAGTTATCTATGTTTAGAGATAAGTGCAAATTAAAGATAATTAGAAAATGAAGGTAGCAAACCTATTATACCTGTTGATGAACCAGCATTTCCAGGTCCAACTTGTCTTTCTCGCTAAAATTGGGCATATTGAAGACGACATTGGGCACGAACACATCTTTGTAGGACCCCAAGAGTCCACCACGTTCAATTTTGCACGTAAGCGTTGTTGCCGATATCATTTCAACTTTTAACATCAGCGTCTCATTGTCCAGCATCACGAAGTCTCCTTTCGACATTTGATCAGCAAAATACATGAAATCTACGTATACTGTGTACATAGAACATCTGTCTTTGTATGTTTCGTCTGTTGTTAGCTTTATTGATTCTCCCGTTTTCAACTCAACGAATTCGCCGTAACTCTGCAATCAGGTAAATTGAGAAATGAGTTGCAATGCTCTTTATGAAATAAATTATTTATTTGATCTGAAAATGCAATTAATGATTTATAAATTGAATGTTTAGGTATTTAAAATACTTAAAAAAAAAGGTATGGTTTGTAAGTTTCTGTTTAACTTAATATTTCCGTAACCTTTGATTTAGGCATCATCAACATGCTAGTATAGTCTATATTAAAGTTTATGTCAAGAAATTGTTAGTGCAAACTCAATTATGCACAGTTATTTTCAATCACAAATAGCTTCTAAAAGAGTGAGATGATTGTCTTGAAAACGAAATTCACTGCCATTTCAGTATACGCTTGGCTTGCTTTGATTTAGATCACGCATAATCAGCGCATCACGTATTTCAACTGAAATAAATAAACGGTCCATACTGACATCAGCTAGACGTCCAGTCCTGATCTTCCTGCCAGACAGCCTAGCAGCTATAGCCAGGGGATAGTTTCTGCCCATAGCAACGCTGAAATTCTTCGCAGCCTGCCGGAGAAGCTTAATCATTTCTACGTGTTCATCTCGCGTGCCAAACGACAGGTTCAGTAGAGCTATGTTCATGCCAGCTGTTATCATTTTCTCCAGTATATCGACGTCGAATGTTGCTCGGCCTGTTTTTACAGAGATTTTGGTAAAATTAGTTATGCTGACAATTGTGCGCAGTCAGAGTTGCAGTGAGCAATAGACTCTGCGGCGCAGTCTAGTCGGCAGAGTCTAGCTCGGATGCGAGTGGATGTGGGCTCAATCCTAACGTCGAGGCAATATTCGTATAATCCAAAAAAAATGGTTTGAGTTTGGAAGTTTGTTAAGTATATGTAAAATAAAACATTTAAAAATAATCTTTAAATTACTTAAATTTCCACACGAATCTATTCTATACACCTGTCCAAGCTCTTTTAGTTTGTTCAGTGACTTAATTGGAATGAGGACAACAGAGTGTTCGTTAAATAAAATAAAGAAATGCTGAAAGCGCCTTACCCATCGAGGCCATAATCCCCGTAAGTCTCTGGCACCCTGCAGGTGCTTTAATGTCTAGATTCAGCAAATGGTCTAGAGGTGTGTAAGCATTTGCTGCTTTAAGCTGTTGCCCAGGTAACTCCATTGAATCATACTGAAAAATGTTTAACATAATTTGTACTTTTATGCATCTGACCGTATTAGTCTCGCGGCATAAATCCCGCGTGCTATTGGGAACGGTTGGAATCTCGGTTCGACACGTCTTATTTGGTTTTCTGTTAGTAAATTCACAGTAGAAGGATATAGTCTAGATATGGTCCCGCTAAGAACAATAGATGAATAGACGTATTTATATCGGATTAAAACAAGGTATGGGTAAGAGTGTAAGACTGCATGCTGAACGAGGGCCTCTTCGGAAATATATATCAGGGCAAAGAAACAGGATTTTATACGCCATATCCACACAAAATATCTCGTAAACATTGCACTTGTCATATGAAAATTTAAACCATAAATCAGCTCAGTTCGAATACTGTTTGCGATGACAATATCATATAAATCAATCACTATGTTTGCGTAAACAAGTTTTAGTGGCCGCGATTTGGCAGGCGAAGCGAGGACTGCATTCCGATGGTAGAGTAACGACCCATAAAAGGGGGTAGAAATAATTGGGTGGGGCGGTCGAAGATTAAATAAAGAAGATCAATGTTTTAAAATACAGTGTATTGGAGTGTTCAAGTCAAGTGGACACCAGGCGGTCATATCAATTATACGAGTAATCAGTAGTGAGTAGTGATGGACTGACCTCTGAATTTTCATGTTGTGTATGTATTCACAATGAATTATCACGTACTTTAACGGTAAAGGAAAAAATCGTGAAGAAACCTGCACACCCAAAAGTTCTTAGAAATTTCTTAGGTGTGTAGTCTGTCATCCCGCACTGGGCCAGCGTGGTTGACTAAAGCTTAAACCCTCTCAATGGTAGAGGAGGCCCGTGCCCAGCAGTGGGACGTATATAGGCTGGATGATGGTGATCAAGTATAATAAAGACGAAAATATCTATAAGGACGTGTTTGTGGGAGGCCTATGTCCTAGCGTGGATTTGTTATGAAAATGACTTACTTCGCCAAGCTTCACATCGTTGTCCGTTGGCCAAACCATTATGTACAATAAACGATAAAAACAATAAAATATTCTCAAGGTATAATAATATTTATGACGTTACGTCACTTCAACAAACTTCTGTCTTGTTGATATCAGTATTGACGTTTTTTATTACATTTATATTTGTGGCCTATATTGGAAATTTCTTTATAAATAAAAACAGGCTTGATTTCCATAATTTTTCAAATTATGTGATTTTTAACGCAAATATAATTGCATCTCAACTGCTGCTGCAGTGGTCGCTTTTTTATCGAAATAATATAATCTCAATCTGCGCTATATTATATATAGGTAGGTACTATATTAAGTAATTATAGAATTCTAGAATTTTCTATTCACTTCGTCTGCATAGTCTTCTGAAACGAGCCTGTGACGTATCTGACCTGTAAAGTTGGACGCGCTTATTATTTATTCATGGTAAACCTAAACCTTTGTTTTTTCAGGATAAAAGTAACTAATGGCCGAATTTCTTTCATGTGAATAATAATAGATTTTAGTAGTTTAGGTGTAAAGCATATTATACAAAAAAATGTACTTACTTAGTATTTTTTTTATTATAGTAGAAACTCTATTAACCGGACTAATTTTATTGTTGTCGTTAGACATTCGGATATTCGAATATCCGGGTAATAGAATGAATGGAAAAACGGGTTTTGTGCATATATAGTGCATAATATTATGTGCTTATTAAAACAAATACATATAAACGAAAATCAATATTTATTAATAGACAAAATTTCTGACAAACTTGATTGCATACCTACGAGTAAAATCGACTTATCGGTATTTAAATATTTTTTTAACTGGTCGGTTGGTTGTCCGGATAATCGCGCATCCGTATAACTGAGGGCCGGATAATCGAGTTTCTACTGTATTAGGATAGCGTTAAAGTTCTTTGTAATTTTAAAAATTAGAACAAACAAAAATTAAAATAGAAACACAACAGCAATTAACCTGGCATGAATTCGCGCAACAACGCACCATTATTCAACTTTTTTTTCAGCTAATTAATCCGGCGAGTCGTGATAATCCCTCGTAGTGCAAACGCAGGATCAGCGCTGTTTCCCTTAAACAAAAGTCAGGTGAATTACAAACCCAGAAAAGGAATCCCGATCAGGTTTAGCTGAATGATAAACAAGGCGCAGCTGTCGCTAACAGCGCCGGCAGAAATAAACAAACCGAACGAAAAATAAACAAACCAAGTTTTATTTGTGGGAAAACCATTATGGGATCAGAACGAGGTTGGCGAAAAAGATAAACGGAAAAATAAGGAAAGATTTTGGACAGTCGTAGGGCCTGTAATATTGTTGAGTACCTGGATTGGTTGGTCTCTGGAGATGCTTGCGTGTATTATTTTATTTATACAAGCGTTTGCGGATCACGTTGTGTACATAAATTTTATTTACCGAGTTACGTGGGGACAGTGAGTAAGTATGCAAGAAGATTGTATTAATAATTACATGTAGCTAATTTATAACGTCTAAACTTGATCAATATGGAAAGCCATAGTTTGTAGGCTTTCTGGCATATTACTAAATACATAAATGTGTTTATGAATCACTCTTTGCAATACTATTATAACTTCGCAATCTTCACTTGAGACTACCATTACTTTCTCTTCTCTTCACTCCAAAATGATAACGATATCGATCCTTGACTGCCTCGTAGTCTCGAGGGTCAAGTATGTGCCGAGCGATCTAGAGGTTCCGGGTTCGATTCCCGGGTCGGGCTAGGCGTAACTAGGTTTTTATTTTCTATTTATGAAAAAAATATTTTATTGACTGAAATATCAACACATAGCTCAAACCACCGAATGGATTAAACTAAAATTCTGAACACAGTGTGTGAATGACCAAGGAAGGAATTTTCTAAAATTTATCCTTTAAAGGCTTCGATCAAATATATACTAGATTTCCGATGAGCGCTTCAAAAACGGCCCGAAAAATAAGAGCACAACAAAAAATGTGGTCTTATTTCAAATCAGTATGGTCCAATCGTCGCCAACGCTAACACGTCAACATGCCGCAGTGCGCGTTTAAAAGTTGTGAAAATAATCATCGGAATACAAAAAAATCGGAGGGAATATCTTTTTTTCGGCAAGTTTATGTCAATAAATATTTATTTTTAAAATATAAATAGAGAATTAGACATAAATATGAGCAAATTGACAAATAATATTATTGTTTCACCAATGTTTGGTACAATGCGCCAACATATGTCCAAAATTGGTTATAGTAGAACAAGAATGGAGTTGAGTAGAACTAGCCTTTTTTTAATTTCCCTAGCAATCCATTTCGCTGTGCAGAATGGGTATCAATAGTTGCAAGAGAACGAGGAGAAGAATTTTACAAGCCTTGTAAAAAATCAACAATATGCTCTTTGCATTTTGATAAAATGGATATAACGGGCAATACGCAGAAATGCACCTCTGCCTACTCCTTTGGGGAATACAGGCGTGAGGTTATGTATGTATGTATGTACGCAAAGGCGTAGGTTACTAAAAACAGCGATGCCTAAATTGCAGGTAAATACAACAAAGTATTTAAAATACTATGCAACGTTTATGTCTTCTATATAGGTTTTATATTATTATCGCCTATCATCTCTGCACCACCTAAGGTTCGACTGTCAGAGAATGCCTCAGGCATTAAGTCCACCTTTACATGTATTGTATGAAGGGTAAATAAATAAATTATAAATAAATATTTCGCAATTTGAAATTTCATGAGTTTGCAAATAAAGTGCAAGTACTTACCTGATTGTTCCAACCTGACAAATGAATTATCAAATCAGGTAATATAAAATTTTATATAAAGAATATTTATACGACATTAATTGTATATTTTTTTTATTAAGTTTATCAACCTTCCCATAACTAGTTCGTTTTTACAGGCCACACCCACAAAAACTACTTATGTGGACTCTGCAGGAAAACGCGGTATTCCTCAGAATGATGTAGTTTCTTTCAAAACTCTTGAAGCTTTTGTATCAGATGTGACATCTTTATGTGACACACCAAGAAAAGAATTCGTAAAACAACAATTGACAACGTGCCGCAAAATTATACTCGGGGAATTCGAAAAAAAAACATAATTAACAAAAGTGAATAAGCGTCTTAGAAATTTATTTTACTTTAATTTATTTCATGGTAATTAAAAGGATAACTTAGTGTGTGTGCGTACCTAAATGTCTGAGCATAACGATTTCAATTATAATATTTGACAGCCCCGTGGCGCAGTTGGCTAGACACCAGCTTGCGAAACGAGAGGCCGCGGGTTCGATCCCCGCACCGAGACAAATGTTTGTGTGACCCACAAATATTTGTTTCTGGTCTGGGTGTATGTGAGACCGAAAAGTCTCTCGTAGTTTCTGATACCCACGACAATAGACTTGTATCTTAGTGTGGGATCAGAACTATGTATGTGACTGTTGGGTGTATTAAAAAAAAATCTTTTAAGTTTTTTAATTGCAGTTTTCATTTTAATTATTATTTCTCGATACCAAAACCTGTGGCGTGATCAACAACGATTTCTACTTTTGCTACCAAATATAACCGAATATAATACACTTACGAAGTAAGCCTAAACATAACAAAAAACAGCCACTCTATGTCTTTCTATAATGACTCTGTTCGAAGTGGACGCTTCAAAAACTATTTAGTTCTAAAACAGCGTGAGCGCCGAATGTCAACAAATTATTTTCAATCTTATTGCCTAAAAGTGTCGTTTTATTTTAGAATATTTGTACTCATTTATTAAAGACTTTCTTTTAAAATGGCATTTTTACTTCCTCGTTTTCAATGACATAACGTCTTAAATATAAATATATTATAAGCTTTGTTAAATCTTATTGTAAAGAAATAAGGTTTATTGTTTCCTGGAGTTGTTTATATTTTAATACTTTTTTGTACATATCGTAGTACGAAACACAAATGTGTAAGTATAAGCAACCTCGGCCACTTAAGACAAGTGATTTTGTTCGCGATCCTCAATCTAGTGTATATTAAATAATAATAATAAATACACCCAACAGTCACATACATAGTTCTGACCCCACACTAGGATACAAGTCCTGTGTCGTGGGTATCGGAAACTACGAGAGACTTTTCGGTCTCACAAACACCCAGACCCGAAACAAATATTTGTGGATCACACAAACATTTGTCCCGGTGCGGGGATCGAACCCGCGGCCTCTCGTTTCGCAAGCTGGTGTCTAGCCAACTGCGCCACGGGGCTGTCAAATTTGATCGAAGTTTAAAGGGATGAAACCGTCTTCAAAGCCATAGGGAGTAAGGTTGATAAGATCTATATTACCGCAAGCAAAGCTGCGGTGTTACGTCCGCCTGACGGTGTGAACAAATATGAACACAATTTCAATTTTACAATCGATTTATTAAAAAAATAAAAAATAAAAAAAACTATATTTATGACTACACCCAGGGTGTGGATTCTTGGCACAGGAAAGCCTTTTGGTCTTAATAAACACTGGGGACTTAACTTTGGTCTTTCAATCCCGTGACGCGTGGGGGGGTCGTCGGTGATACTTCGTAAGGCCCTCAGCCGCAGAGGTTAGCTGGAGTCGATGGGCAGAAGCGTTGCCTGTTCTCCCCTACGGTGGTCGTGCAGCTCGTAGTTTTCAATCCGAGCGGTGGACCCCCAGTTTCCTGGAACGCGTCGAAACGACACTTGTAGCGCGAAAGATCCGACAACCAGGCACTAGACGAGACCAGGAATGGGCGTCGGCATCTTTCGCGAAGCAATTAAAAAAATAGCGGAATGGAGTGGCGACATTTAGGTCCAGTTGAAGAAAAAAAAATATAAACGAAATATAGTTATAATTCAAATGCCAATATAATTAATAATTATTATTTAAATTACCCAACCCAGGATCAAACCCCAACTGTTTATATGCCGGACGATCACCATTCCATGACGCGATGAGTACAAAAGAAATAATTGCACTTATACTTCTACAAAAGTGCAGGTAGTTACATATGAATACAACGAGTGAAGCAATGACGTTTGAAATTTAATTCGCCGGTACATCGAGAAATTTCTCTTATCTTAACATCACGCTAATCTAGAAAATAAATCTCACAGCTATGTGTTTGTATTACATTATATGAACTAATAAGAGGAAATATAGTTTATGTATAACATTACAACAATTATAAAAATTAACTGGCTTTAAAATCTAAACAAACTAATACAAATTTTCGGTGGCAATTTTTAATAGAATATAGATTACACAAACTAAAAGCTTATTATTTACAAGTATGTATTTAAATTTAGAATTTATACGAACAAAAAAAATATATTTTAGGATATAAAGTTCTTATTAAGATAACACACAAGCCACCGACATTAACAACATACGCGTGGAATACACAGTGGGAATTAATTATCGCGGCCATATTGATTTGGACTAAATTAATATTAGGTATAATAGAATGTTCAAAAAGAAAAATACCGCGGCGAAACATATTTAAAACTTATCAGAAATATTAAATAGATAAGGTTATATTTTACCAATTTTAAGATACTCGCTGTCACATTTCGTTACGTTGTTATACCACTATTAAGAATTATATATAGCCATAGCAATTTTTACAGTATTAAGAGGTTGAAGAAATCACTTGTTGAATAGTAATCAAATTAATCCAGACACGAAAAATTAGTTAACAGCAACCAAGCCAATATTGGAATTAATTATATTAAACCTACCAAGGGGGTTGAAAATTATGCAATCCGCTTTTAATTTCTTTTTCTTTTTCATTTTAGTATAGAACTGATTTTACTACTGTTTTGAAAAATGCGAACTAATCACAACTCTCTGGCGTCGGCATTTCTTATTCTCTCTCCGCGAATTCGTTCTTATATAGGTACTTGTTCGACCCGATGGTCGGCCTGATTCCTTCCTGAGGCGACAATGCGTACTGCCCGATTCTAGATTGTTCCGTATGACACGAGACAGAGATATGAAAAGAACGGTATAACCGAAGCAAGTCACGCCACAACTACCCTCTATATTTTTGTAAATCCCTGTGGGACTGGGATAGCAATTATAGAAACGAGCGAGATGGAATCATTCGCAGGAAGTTGAACCATCGATCGCTATTGTATTTTTTCTCGAAATTCCTGGCTGTGGCGTTTGCTATGCGATGTTCTAGAAAGAATTTGATTTCCGGCACCATCGAATACCTTATATGGTCGTTATGCTGCTATCGCTAGTTAAAGCGCGCGGTTTCCATTCAATTGTAACAACTGGTTATTTGTTTGTTTGTATGTAGTTATTATTTGTACTTATTTTATGTTTTTAAAACTTGTTACAACGTAACAGCGGGTAATAATTATGTAACGTGAAATAAGAATTTTTTTGTGTTGGATGCCAAAAATTTCAAAAGCCTATGAAAGCCCTACAGTTACCCACAGTCTAATCAAACATTTATTATGGTTTATACAAACATTTCATTAACGTTTGCTGTAGAATAACGATGAAACATAACGAAATATCTATTTTTACTTTTGTTACATAAAAACAAGAAAAGTGATATATAGCATAAGATACAAAATAAAAATCCAAAAAGCAACAACATCTCTGTCCGTATTTGCCGAAACCCGGATTTGAACCGGGGAACACAAGACCTCTGGATCAATTATGCTCTACCACTGAGCTATTTCGGCTGTAGCAGTACTATCAAAATTATTTATCATGTTCAATTACTGAATATATTTTCCCGAGGGTTTCATTATAAACCCAGGCTGCATTCCGCAACATATCCATATTTTACGTGTTCTAAGGTCATCTGCTGTAAGCTAATTTAGTAAATTTATTTTTACAACCTCGTGGTCTCGCGGCTTAAGTATGTGCCATGCGATCTAGAGGCCCCGGGCTCGATCGGTCGGCCAAAGTTTTATTGTTTTTTTTTTCATCAATAAATTCTCAGTAGCAGCACAGAGTCTGGAAATATGCACGAAAAACGGCAATAGGCTCGCCCCCTATTACGTGGGATTGAATCATACCTAGCGATATGTGGGAGCAGAAATGCACCCATGCCTAACCATTAGGGGAATACACGCAGGAGGTTCTGTATGTATTGATGTCTGTATATTCATCCTGTTTGTAAGCATGGAATTTAATAAATAAAAGGCTAAATAAACAAAATTTAATAACATCACTCGTCTACACGTCCAGTTCAATTTGCCACCGTCAAATTTGTAGAACGCATCACAAGCTCCCTAAGGATTCGCAATCTATAAAATCCTCTCTCGGCTGATGCGTAAAACCCTTTGTGTTCTCAAACTTACAGCGAAGTCCCACGGGCGTGTATCAGTCGGTATGTACAATGAAATTCACGAATCGCGATGCGGGAGTACTGAAATATATTCCATTTGATGCTGAATTGTAAAGTGGTGGGGAAAAATGTGCTGACATCTTTGAGACTCGTGTTTGTACAATCACGTATGTGTTTATAATTTTTAGTGTTTGTCAATATTTGTTTCGTTATTTTTGGTGTATTATCTTTAAAATTAACAAAAGATACTATGAATGGATTTTAGTGAAATATTTGATTTTTAATTGGTGAGCACAGAAAGTGTCCAGAATTTCCGATCATATTATGATCGTATGATCCCACGTCATTATACACTATTTATTACGTATATTATTACGTAATTGAAATTGCAGTTGACTCTGATATCTTTCCGGCAATAATAATTTCAATTAATAAGGAAATAGTCTTTTCATTAAAACACCTATGATTTTTGATTAATTATGCCCCACGTATGAGGAGGCGACTACATTGCGGTTTCTCTGGAATATTTCAATTTTTTTTTATTTAGCAACCCAAATCACTTTACCTATGGGAGAATCGCACTCGGAACCACAGGACCAAAAATATGTTATCTTAAACATACCAAGTAAGTAAACATCTATTGCGCTCGAAATCACATTAATAACAGCATTTATACAAATTGGATTAGCAAAAAAGGGAAAGTCAGTCGACTGCGAAATTTGTATCAGATAAGTAAATATTCCATCTCCCTGATATATCCAATTTCATTGATTATGTCATATGTGGCAGGAACTGGAATTGAGGCATATGTATACAGGGTGTATTCAGACCGTGATCAGAAACTAAGGCAGATAATAGCTGCGGTGATTACAAACACCGTGACAATAAAAAAAATCCCGACAAAAAATAAAAATAAATACGTTTTTCTTACAACCACATCCATTTAAAATCTATTATTGTTAGGAAACCGTCAAAATTCTTATTTTATGTCGGGTTTTTTTTTAACGCCAATGGGTTTGTAATCACCGTCGCTATTACTTGCCTTAGTTTCTGATCACGGTCTGAATACACCCAAGATCCATGTTAAACCAGCTGTTAAGATTGATATTGCCATTATTTATCTATAATTGCACCCGCATACACATACGCACACACTCACACAAACACAAGCTCACATACGTATATTCACACACATTTATATTTAATTAGATTAAATTTTAGAAATTACTTTGTTACTAGATTTTTATTTTATCTCTTTTTATTGTTTGCAAACTTAATCTTCTTTGATATTGTTTTTCATTTTTAGTATAACTATTTTATAAACTTTTACCTAAACTCAACCTGTTCAAATGGAAGGTTACTGGTGCTTAATGTTCAGGGTTCCCTTTTTTAAGTACCGGCGCTCAATTTTTAGTCTTTAAGATAGTTCATTGTTTTTGTCAGAAACTTTGCTTAATAAATAAATCATCATCGTTGCATATACGTCCCACTGCTGGGTATGGGCTTTCTCTACAATCGAGATGGTATTTCATTAGTCTACCACATCTTTTAATTGATTGCCAAACATCTTTCCTTGTTTCAATGTGCTCGTGACCTTGGGCTTTGTTCTAGGTTTTTTGGGTCAATATTTTTTGCTGTTAATAATTCATGTTCAACTTGGGAACGAGAAAGCCTCGGCTGCCCTATTTTATTTGAGGAAAACGTTACATTGAGGGTTAATTATAAATTCTTAGAAGCCGAACAAAGGATAATTCTTTATAAAAAATAATATATGTAGTGCTGAAGTACGATATATTTTTATAATGTTTAAAAAATTCTTCGTGGAAAGTTAGAAATTTAAGAGAAAATAAATAAATAAAATGCGTCATGCTTCCCTAGAAGTTGGTTCGATTGTAATGAATATTATTCGAATGTAAATTTAACAGCGATACTAGTAGTCTGCAAACTTGAATTGGCATTGTGGCAACTTGGCATTTGTGGTAGATGATGATGCACCTTGGATCATGTCATGGATATGGGATCGAACTTGCAGCTTTCGGCACAATGCTAACTTCTTCTTGAAACTTTATGTAAGAGACTACAGGACCGGAGGCGCCGATTTTAAACTCTCAGTCATCTTTGTCGTTTTTATAAAAAAAACTGCGCGCACCTTTGGGACGGTGCTCCCTAATACCTTTTTGATGCCTGAGATGGTTGCGTGTCATTAACCATAGTAGTTGCAAAGGGAAATTTGCTCGCCAAGCGTATTCTACAAACTTGATAAACCTTATTCCACTCCTTCTATGGCTATGCGCGTTCATTAAAAAAGCGAGGATTAAGTGGTAAGTGATAACGTAAATTCCAGTAGTAAAGTGAGCCCGCTGAGATTGTTTCGCCGGGTCTTCTCAGTCAGGGTCGCGTTTGGATCCGGTGGTACTATTAAAATAATACGTGACGTTTCGGAAATACACAGGGTCCATCTCGTTATTTACTTTAAAATAATAATAATAAGATATTATGTATTTCCTGATGAAAACTAAAAATAAATTATAAAAAAAAACCGTAAATATTTTTGTACAAATTATATAAAATGAACCATAGTTAAATTATAATGTACCTAATAATAAAAGATTTTTCTTTTCTGTATTGACTTGTCATAAGTGCTATTTGATTGCCTACGTGACCAAATAAAGCAATTTCATTTCATTTCATTTCATAATCATTTAGGTCGTTTTCAAATTGAGGGCCAAAAACATATAATCTGATTTTATTCCCATGTTGTAATTGCTATCAAAATTAACATTACTATTAATAAACAAGTTCTTTGAGGCGCTAATGTGTTCAGTATAACAAATCCCATAACTCTATTCATTACGAAGATCTACCCATAAAACTAACTCAAATCTCAGAAGTGTGCCGTTAGCCAAAGTTTATTTGTTAGTTGCTTCATAAATTAAAAATGTGTGCTAAAACTGCACATTTAATTTTTCCATTGTCTAATATAGTTTTCTAGGAAGAATATTAACCGTTAAAACAATATTAAGTATTTAAAAAAAAAAAAAAAAGATTTTACAGCTAAATAAAACTGATACTTTTAAAATTATCATTCGTGATACATTTTTAAACTCAAAAAAAAAACCAATTGGAACCTCTCTACTACCCCGCCTACCACATTCAAATAAATAAGTGGTATTTTTGTTTAAAATGAGTTTTATTTACAAACAAACGCACCCGTGTAATAAAAAACACAATTTTCTCATTTATATTTTTTCATTAAATTTATGCCTTTTTTGTCCCTCAATTTAAAAACGACCCATTTTATGTATAGAAAATGGCAACATAGCCATCGTTATACATAATGCATGTCACTTTCTTTCTAATGCCTACAAATTTACTTAAAGAAGTCTGTACTATAATTCACGATAAAACTCTATATACGACGCTTCACCAATAGATTTTACATGGTACATTTTGTTTAATGGGAATGGGATGTAAGGGAGTACGACTGACAACTTAGTACGCCAAGCCAACCTCTCCTGCACGTGGTACATCCTGCCGATCAGCGAACGAGGCTCTGGCGACCGACGAACGGCGGTATACCTGTTCCGAAACCCCACAGACCCGTGACGGGCAGCAGCGTCACCGGTGCGAGAAACACTGCGATCGCCAACCCGCCTGCCCAGCGTGGCGATTATGGGCATAACTTTTTATGGTTAAAATTTACCTCGGTACAACGGTACAAGTAGGTAGGAACAACTTCGAGAAGGAGACCCAAAGAAGAATACAGCTGGGTTGGGCAGCATTTAAAAAACTTCGTCGAGTCTTTTCGTCACCCATACCTCAAAGCCTAAAGACAAAAGTCTTTAACGAGTGCGTCCTTCCTGTCATGACATACGGAGCCGAGACGTGGACACTGACGGTGCGACTAATCCACCAATTTAAGGTTGCTCAGCGCGCTATGGAGAGGGCTATGTTGGGGGTTTCTCTGAAAGATAGGATCAGAAATGATGCCATCCGTCAGAGAACCAAAGTCATAGACATAGCCCAAAGGATTAGCGAGCTGAAGTGGCAGTGGGCAGGTCACATTTGTCGCAGAACCGACAACCGTTGGGGGAAACGGGCTCTGGAGTGGAGACCGCGACTCGGCAAACGTAGTGTAGGGCGCCCTCTGGCTAGGTGGGGTGACGATATTCGCAAGGTGGCTGGCAGCGGTTGGATGAGGAGGGCCGAAGATCGAGCCCAGTGGCGTGCCATAGGAAAGGCCTATGTCCAGCAGTGGACGTAATAAAGGCTGCTGATGATGATGATGATGATGATTTTGTTTAATAGGTGAGCCCTTCAATAGCTTACGGTGACGCAACATCACGTAAATCTCATTTTAATGGTAATCCAGGATTTGAACAAAGTCGTTACGGAAAATTGAAATTTCTCTTAACGCGCTAAATAGCAGCCTCGGTTCAAACCTGACATGTTGATTTTTTTCAGAATTACTCACACCTACACACATATACTTATTATAGAACTAGACACATTGGTGGTTGAGGGTCGAACCCTTATCTATGGTAGAAGTAGCCCAGTAGTATTAGCAGCAGGACCAATTTTATTTTATTTATTTAGCACACCAACAAAGTTGCCTCGTAATCTCGCGGTACAAGTATGTGCCGTGCGATCTAGAGGTCCTGGGTTCGATTCCCGGGTCGGGCAAAGTGTTATTGAGGTTTTTCTTAAGGAAATTCTCAGTAGCAGCACGGAGTTTAGAAATGTGCCCGAAAAACGGCAACAGGCTCGCCCCCTATTACGTGGGACTAATACATACCTGGCGAAATGTGGGTGCAGAAATGCACCTCTGCCTATCCCTTCAGGGAATACAGGCGTGAGTTTATGGATGTATGTACCAACAAAGTTATTATATATAACAAACAACAAGTTAAAAGGTATTGTTAAATATATGTATAATACAATGTAATTACTTAATTATAGGCACGCATCACGCTTAAACATTATATTTCGTGAAAGGCAATAAAAGAGAAAATAAAATAATATATGGATTGATATAGGTATAAGTTTTATTATCCTTTATTAATGTAAATAAATAAACAAAAAATACGTACAGTAAGTAAAATTTTATTCTTTTCTGATTAAAAAGCTATCAGATTATATCCCTTTTGCGTATGGATCAAACTCCACGCAATGGATCCTGAAATTTAAAATATTAATTGAAAATTACAGGTCTCACAATCTCTGAATTCTTAGAGTACCTTTAATGGAAAAACTATAGAACAAATTTTTAGAACAAAATTAGTAAATACTTGAAAACATACTTCCTTTTACAAAGGATCTAGAGTCTAGATCATGGGTCATCACCATTGTTGTTATAACAAAGAATAATTACAATAAAAAATAAGCATAAAACACAATAGAACGGATCTGGATAAAATTCTGCACTTATGCATATTAAATAAATAAATACACCCAACAGTCACATACATAGTTCTAATCCCACACTAAGATACAAGCCTTGTGTCGTGGGTATCAGAAATACGAGAGGCTTTTCGGTCTCACCAACACCCATATCCGAAACAAATATTTGTGGATCACACAAACATGTGTCTACCCAACTATGCCACGAGGCTGTCATACTCATATTACTGGAAAAGGATCTCCTTTTCCAGACTATAGATACTTTTTCATACCAAATGAATAAACACTAGAGTTAGTGTGACCAAAATCGTGGAACAAAATTAATTTGTCATGATTGAGACAGATCACACGGTGATCAACCAATCTTGATCCTTTGTGAAGAATTTTAGTACTGAAAACGTCTACGTACTTGTTCCTTTTGTTTGCCTCAGTTACCACTTGCCATATGCTGGTGTTGTCGCAGTACGAGCTCGTTGGAGAAGACTTATGCAGGGCCACATATGTGTGTCCGTACTTCAAGATGTCGTGCTTTAAGCCAAACGATACTGCAAACTCAATTCGGGCGTCCATTTCTGCACGCCAGTTGCTTAAGGACTTTTCTGTAACGTATGATACATAACCTGTGCAATAATTTGGTAATATGTTTAAAAATAATAATCTGGCGTTTCTTACTGAGGCGTAGGTCACCTTTATCGTCAAGAGAGGTAAAAATTATTGGTGGTCCATGTTTAAAACACTTACACATTACAGTTGTGAATTAACACGCGCGTGAAAACGCCAAAAATAACTGCTGTTGTTACTGTATCAAAATATTTATTCTATTCTCGGCCTATCGCCGTCCACTGCTGAACGAAGATCACCCCAAGTAGGCGCCAACCATCACGGTCTTGAGCAGCCCTTATCCATCCGCTACCCGCCACCTTTCTCAAGTCGTCGGACCATCGTGCTGCAGGACGTCCTACACTACGTCTACGTTTATTAAAATATTTCGATATAAATTTTCATGATCTGACCCCAAAAGGAAGTTTTAGAAGTAAAGCCCCGTGGCTGGTAAGCAACAGCTTATTTTAAAGCTAAATAGTATTGCGATCGAGAATAAATTTTTACCTTCGTAAATAATTGGAATCACCCCTCTGTAGAACTGCAGCTGACGGGCGACTAGTGCGTTTGAGCTCACTGTAAGTATGATGCACTGGGGCGCTATCCTAGTCAGCTGTTTAGCGGTTTTGCCAGAGACTGTTGGCAAGATGACCACCAAAGAATTGGACAGTTGGATCATCACACCGCAGGCTAGTATGCACGCCTCCGCCGCGTTTACCGGCATCTTGAACTGTGAGATTTAAGATTTTATCAGAAAGTGATTATAATAGAAAGATGCTTGATATATTTTGCATCATAATACCATCCACAAGATACTACTAATGAAGATTCTTCTACAAAGACAATCAGAGCGACATGTTAGAAGCGGTCAGCTTCTGCGAATAACTATTACGTGTGATTCAAAAACACCTGAAACTTCAGATACTCCTCTGGTACAGGCAGAGAATATGCTCGCGAGTGTGAGTATGTGTTGTAAATTCTTACCTCCATAGCTATCCTCATGAAATCGTTCTCCTTCGCCAAAGGCTCGACCACTCGGCACACAGAATCTAGTATCTTCATAGTTTTAATTAGATTTGAAGGGTGGTTATAACTGCGCAGTACAAAACCAGCTCCTTGTAACACAGCGTTCGTGATGTCGCTCAAATCACATGCAGATATTGTGCCCTCGAGCATTGTCTGTTCTAGTATATTGCCAGATATGTAAAAAGGTTTACCCATCTGTACAACAAATACAAGTTATAATTTTTTATTATTATCGATTGTAAGGTCAACTTTTTATGATTCAGAAATTTTGAGATCTGTTATTGTTTTATGAAGTAAGCGATCCACGAAATCTTAAAAGTTTAGTTGGATTTTTAGCGCATTATTTTAAGCCGGAAACATCTACATATTTTTTCGTGTCATCACCATAGCGCCTCTTAGGCATCTTAAAAGCTTTCTTGTAAAAAAATTGGATCGACTCTTTAAGAAGATGTCATACACTGAATCGCTATGAATGAATGGATGTTTTTTCTAGACTTGTAAAAGAAATAAAGAAGATTGCGGTTCAACGAAATGTATAAAAAAATTACCCACCTTTCGACATTTAGCACTAATTAACAGTTGTACACTAATCATTTGATATTTGTTAGCGATGTTATGAGCTAAAAACTCTCTTGCTAATATTATGCCATCGGACTCCTGAAATTATAATTAATTTAAGGAATATAAAATTCAATCATTGACACCCTGTTGACACGGGAAAAAATGTTACAAATAATTGTAATACAGGGATATATATTTTTAATTGAATTAATCTACTGAACTGAACTAATCTACTGAGGTATAGATTGAGGAGAATACGTAAAACAGTTGGCAAAGTTTGTAATGTGGTCAAAACACGAGTAAAAAATTTATGCACATGAATATGTAGTGGGCTGCAAGGGAATTAGTAGTTGTGTTAGTTGCTCTTTATTATTATTTGCAATTTCAAGATTTTGAAATTATCATGTTATCAAAAAATATTAAAATAACTTTGTGTTAAATGCGCTGTATTGGACAGTGATATATGACTTTAGAAATGCAATTTTTAAATATTACGAAAATTGTTTCAAAACATTAAGGTATTGTGTATCAGAATCAATACTTTTGAATTATAAGATTAATAAATTTTAAATTAGTTATTGTATATTTACACCGTATCTATACAATCACATTCATAGTTCTGACCCCATACTAAGTTAATTCCTGTGTCGTGGGTATCAGAAACTACTAGAGAATTTTCGATCTCATTAACACCCACACCCAAAACAAAAATTTGTCCATCGCACAAACATTTGTCCCGCTGCGGGGATCGAACGCGTGGCCTCTCGTTTCGCGAGCTGGTATGTAGCCAACTGGGCCACGGAGCTGTCAAAAAATGTCAATCTAAATATTTGTTCATTTGGTAACACGTGACAGCAAAGGTGTGGTTGTGGAAAAAGATATGGTTTTTCAAATTTAAATTGAACTGTATACCGGACTGCAAACAGATAAGAAGATATTTCTCAAGAAAATATTTTTATCTAGACAAAGAAAGGTGAACCGGACTGGCTTCTCATTTCAAATACATTACGGACTAAAATTGTCTGAATTTCTATCTTACCTCTAAGATGTCGTCAATGTTGTCCAAACCCTCTTGTTCGCAAATCGTGCTGATTATAAGCGGCAAATAACCTGCATCTTTGAAGAACTCTTTTACTTTCGTTAATGTACACGGTCTGCGCACTGAGTTCATCGTCACGATGTCCAACTAAAATATGGAATTGCTAATACTTTTATACTCGTTTATGATATGCTTGCAACAGGTCCCTGTGGAAGTCATTGGGAGAGGCCTATGTCCAGCAGTGGACTTCCATTGGCTGATGGATTGGATTATGATATTAGTTTTGTTACACACATACATAACCTCACGCCTGTATACCTCGAAGGGGTAGGCAAAGGTGCATTTCTGCATCCACATTTCGCCAGGTATGTATCAGTCCCACGTAATAAGAGGCGAGCCTATTGCCGTGTTTTGGGCACATTTCCAGACTTCGTGCTGCTACTGAGAATTTCCTAATGGGAAAACCCAATAACACTTTGCCCGACCCGGGAATCGAACACAGGACCTCTAGATCGCACGGCACATACTTGTGTCGCGAGACTACGAGGCAGTATTGGCTTTATCGAGTGTAAGTTATTTTTTTCTGGCAAAAAAAGTTATCTATCACTTTTAAATATATTTATGTTCCTTAGTTTTCTTATAAATCTTAACGGCCTCGTCGTTAAGGCGCACGGCGGTGCACGCGCTCTCATTTTTAAAGAGCCATATACATACGAGTATGGTCTGTCATAGATAGGGAATTAGAATTCATCATCCTTTTGCCCTTTATATTTATTTGGGGTCGGCGAGGGAAATTCCTTTTATAGAGGGAGGCATTCTTATTATAAAAGTTAAGTTGAAAACTAGATAAAATCTAACCTTAAATTTTTTAGCAAACGTCAACATTTGCATGTCATTTTTAGTCAACGGCGGCCTTTCGATTTTAAATCCGCGGATGCACACGAATTCGGCATTGCGTAGGATACCGCCTCTTGCAATTTGGCACTTCAATGTTCGTGAATCGACAACCTCCGTGCAAAACATGACTATTTGGCCAAAACGTACGGTGATCTCGGCGCCTGGCTTGAGAGTCTTGATGGTGTACGGATCATCCATGAATATTCTATGTGCGTCGCACTTGTTCCAGAACTTCACGTTGCTAGTCACCTCGACTATTGAATCCTCTTCTAAACTCACGGTGGGCTCAGGTAAGTCCTAAAACAGGCTCTATTGAAGTATATATCCCCGAAATAATAAGAGTAGGCAAAGTTGTATTTCCGCACCCCCGTCACTAGGTGTGTAGTTATTATCATCACCCTATATATGACCCGGGACTGCTGGGCACGGGCCTCATCTAAACCTGAGAGGCCTTAGGCCTTAGTTCATCATACTGGCCTAGCGATGGGTTTCCAGACTGCGTACTTGAGAAATTCGTAAGAATTTTTAAGATGTGCAGATTTCCTCACAATATTTTCCTTCGACGTTTGTGTGTGATAATCCACAAATTTCAAAGTGGTATGTAGGTAAATCTCATGTTAGTATTAAATTGTTATATACCGAACATACTTACAGAATACATTTTTTTTTTCTTTCAAAAAAGCTGCTAGTGTTAATTTCTCAACAAAAAACCATATACATATGTGTGTCACTGTTGGGTGTATTTATTATCTATTACTTTGTTTTAATTGCCAAAAAAAATCATATAACCATGCTTTTGATGGCTGGATAAGCTCTCAATAAAATTTTATCAAAATTTGCCTCCCCAGTCAGCGAGATCAACTAAAAATGGTAGAGGACAATCATCAGTGAAAATGATATAGGAAGATACAGTAAGCTACCTGGTAAAGTTTTCAATTATTTAAAAATACTTACCTCATCAATATAGCCAGTTCTAATACAAGCGTTTGGTATATCAATGGATATGGCTATTGGCCAATTGTTGACCTCATATTTCTGGCAGTACCACGCAGTGGCGTCATGTAACATCGCCATCATATTTATTCTGTCACTCTCCAACATGTGGCTCATCTTGAATCGAACAATTCTTAATCCAAGCTCTATGAGACTTTGGATATCGATTGAGGTTAGCGTACCTTCGCCTGTCAAAAAAGACAGTTTATAGACCGATCCTTAGACAGTCGGTTAGACTGTAGGGAACCGAGGCTTGTTACGAAACGGCGGGCTTAAAATCATACATAAATTTGTGTCGTAGGCGGGAGGAAGGCAGACATCAAAGTTTTGGAAAGATATATTTAGTGTTTTACGTAAAGGCGGCCGCTGATGTTTTATGGTCACATTTTGGATAGAGCTACATGCTGTTTTTTGGTCACATTTTGTAAACATATGTACAATGTGACTGTTGGGTGTATTTTCAGTCTTCTTGCTGACACAAATAAACATAAGCTGACCGGGGAACCTTCGATTTCAGGAAATGCTGCAGAAGCAACGGGATATATTTCTTAATCAATTATAAGATTATAACCTCAGTTCCCTTTTGATTACTTACAAAATGTAACAATAAATGGTGTTAGTCTGTAAGGCTTCTCAATTTTCTTCTTGAGTATAGCGTCAGCGTGTTCTATGTACATTGAATGGCGACCACTGAGAGGTACATTCATATTGGACGTCTGAAACAAATTATTAATGATAAACAGACTAATAATAAAATCTTCATTCGGTTTTTCTATACCTGAATATTTATGCTGGAGCACTCCTTTTAAGTATTGCAGAACTGTGTTGGAAGCCCCTTTTCATATTAAATACATACTTCCAATCAGGTACATTAGTAAAAATCAGTAAAGAAAATTGTGTATAAAAAGTGAAAACTAATTAAAAATATTATACATTGATAGTAACCATATTTTTGTGCTGCTTGACCTATTGGTCAAGCTAACTAATTAGTTGTCTTAACATATATCCATAAGACCACATTAATTGTCCAAAGGCAGAAATACAGCGATAAATAAAAGACTTATAATATATTTTTTAGTACAATATAAAAATTATATCGTTTTTAATATGTTAACAGGCTATCAAAATGACAGAACGTATTATTCTAAAGTAAACACAAAAAAGGTATAGTACTTAAGATTTTTTATAAAAAGGTGGATTTTTAGTATCATATTAGTATAAAATTTTAAAATTACGACTAACTGCCTGTTTAATACAAAATTAGTGGAATGGCCAATACGAATTCTGAACAACCAAATATATATTTGTTTACAGTAGTGTCAGTCAGAAAAATGATTTTAAATTAGTTATTATTCGAACAATTTGTCTATTGTTTTCTATTATTTCCATGGAATATTTGGAATGCCTTTTGTGGTAATGGAAACCACAAAGGAACATTTACAATCTAAGGATTAACATTGAAACTGAATGCTTAGTCGCTGTAGATGCGTGCACGTACAGAATTAAATCAATACTCTGGATCCTTGCCTATCAATCTTAGGACAGAAAAAAGTATTATTTAATTTTTTAATACAGGTAATAAGATATTTAAATAAATCTTATATTTTTTGTGACTGCCTCACAATAAGACTTTGAGACTTATCTCGCAACAAAAGAATAAGGCGTGCGACTTAGATATCCTGGGTTAGAATCTTCGGTCGGACTAAAAGTTTTAACAATTTCACGTAGTTAATATTTTAAGAATAGCTCAAATAAACTATTATTAGTATAAACTACATACCTAGAGATAACAATTGATTATCAAAATTAGAAAGGTCAAAAATGAGCATTATTCTAATTCCATAAAAAAATACAACCTCAATAAATGTATTTTAATCATTGCTATTGAAAAAAAATCGTAGTTTAAAATTATCCACGTTCGTTACGTTGGCAGCACTGTATCAATGTCGTGAAATTAACCAATTAGAAGCGGGGAATTCTTTCCCTCTAATCAGACTAGTGGCGCCAATTTGCCTCACTAGCGCCGCCACAATTTCCAACTTGGTTATTCCGCTGGAATTATTACTTTAATGTTGTGAGATTTTATTTTCATAGTAGCCAGGCATTTATGTGTTGCTTTTAATGATTCATTACATTTTTTTTCTAAAGGTATTCATGGTTCTTTCAACCTATCCGTGCTGATATTATAAAGGGGGAAATAAGTGTTTTCTTAATTAAGTTTTTATGCTTAACGGCTGATTGTTTCTTTGGATTACTAATGATTGACTGATTAAGTTGAAGTTGGTAAGAGACGTTCTTTGACATTGTTCCAGAGATAGAGATCCGGGCAGTTTATTGTAATTGGCCGTTACGTGATTTATCACTTAATAGATTTGATGGATTTTTTGCCTTATGCCTTCATCATCATCATCATCAGCCCATATACGTCCCACTGCTGGGCACGGGCCTCCTCTACAGCTGAGAGTGTTTAGGCCTTAGTCTACCACGCTGGCCTAGTGCGGGTTGGCGGACTACACACCTAAGAAATTCCTAAGAACTTTTAGAGGTGCAGGTGTTATCACGATGTTTTCCTTCACCGTTAAAGTACGTGATAATTCTTTGTTACATATAGAATACACACATAACTTCGAAAAGTCAGAGTTGTGTGCCTGGGGGTTATGACTCAGGACATTTATAACGCGCGGGACATATTTCCTTTCCTTCATACCTTTCAATGATACAGGTCGTTCAATTTGATTTAAAGTTTATCACACAAAAATTATATATATTTTTATGTCAACCCATATACGAGTCCTCTTTGGCCTCCTCTACTATTAAGAGTGGTCATGCTTTAAATCCAACTGTACACCCCAGGCACACACCTCTGGCTTTGCGAAGTTATGTGTATTCACAATTATCACTCACTTAATGGTGAAGGAAAACATCGTGATAAAACCGGCATACCTAAATGTTCTTAAGAATTTCTTCGGTGTTTAGTCCGCCAACCCGCACTAGGCCAGCGTGGTGGACTAAGGCCTAAACCCTCTCAGCTGTAGAGGAGGCCCGTATCCAGCAGTGGGACGTATATGGGCTGATAATGATGTTGCTTTAATCCTCCACGTGTTTGATGTTCTTAAAAATTCCTTTTTACAAGGAAATGCGTCAAAAACCGCAGACATACCGCGAGGTTGATTGAAGCGTCGCCAAAGCCAAGTAACATAACAACGCGAATGTATCTTTGCCGGCCATTCTTTCCCTATATTTGCACAGTTACCGGCTGGCTAATGGACAAACAAGGGTCGTCCGTGCCAATGTTGATTTTCAGTTAGCCCGCGCCCCAAGCAGACGACGTTCTTGTATCTTGCAAGATTTATTTGAGCCCCCGGCGTGGGTACTAAGATTCTTTCTCGCTGTTTCTGAACTCCTAGTACTGTGTATGTTATGTTTGGGGTTATTTTAGCATTTCGGGTTTTAATTACAATACATGGGCAGACACGAACGCATATGTAGGTATCCATTAACTCGTATATTTAAATATAAAATGAGTACCTCTTGGTTTTGTGGTGTGATCTAGACGTCCCGGGTTCGATTCCTGAATCGGGGAAAGTATTATTGGGTTTTTCGATTAGGAAAATGTCAGTAGGAGTACGGAAATTGGAAATGTGCCCGAAAAACGGCTATAGGCTCGCCCATAGGCAAAATGTGGCTGCAGAAATACACATCTACCTATGGTTATGTACATATGTACATATTTTAAAGATAAAATATGTTCCACCACCGCCTTGATATCCTCATTCTGACATCCTAGTGAACTCTAATTAGATATCTTTTTGCAGCTTTTAATGAAATAATTTACTCAAGTATACATAATTTTTTTTTTCTCAGCCTATCGCCGTCCACTGCTGAACGAAGGCCTCCCCAAGTAGGCGCCAACCATCCCGGTCTTGAGCAGCCCTTATCCATCCGCTACCCGCCACCTTTCTCAAGTCGTCGGACCATCGTGCTGCAGGACACATAATATGGTCGTCGTCATATGGTAGTGTGTGTGCTAGTTTTCTCACGTTTTTGTTACTGTTAAAATGCGTGATAATTTATTGTAAATATACAGATAACTTCAAAAGAGCAAAGTATTTGTCTCGTCCGCGCGCCTTCTCCTCGAACTCATTACAAAATTCTACTACATCAATTTCCTTTAGTACAATTTCCGACGTTTATTACTATTTTGTGACCTACATTTATGAAAGATTATTAGTTTGAATATTCCAGTAATTTTAATTTTCCTACGAATCTCGCTCCTGATTCCATTTTATATAAAATTGCCGAGTATAGCCCTCTTCATAACAATAATACAATACGAACACTAATTTGATATCTCCTTTATTCCCTGAACGTAGCTAGTAATAATACGAAACAGCGCGAGCGTTGTTAAATGTAATTCAAAAGATAATAATAAGTTTTCAAATAAACGCGACAACTCTTTGTGTCATTCCCGAGTAGAAATCCCAGCGGTGCGTAACTTTTGCCGGCTATCTCGACGATACCAAACCGTTTATTCCGCAGAGTATCGCCATGAATTATGGGAAAAAAAGGATCGGACTTGCGGCCCGCGACGTCAAACTTCGACACTTCTTTTTTCTTCTAGAGGTACGTTGTTTAAAGCCTGTAACCACGAAAATATAGGTACAAGGCAGAGTTGTATGCTCCACTAAGTAGGCTATGTTGTCGTTTACTAGGGATAACCTAATGGATAACTTTCTTATAAAAAACGATTTGCCCGGATCGGGTATAGCGTCCGAGATCCTTCGATCATTTGCCCTACAGTTACGTATCAGTAAAAGTATGCAAAAAATATATTTACAGCTTGATGATACTAATGGCACGAAATTGTCAATATTTGGGTTCAATATAGGTGTCTTAACAAGAAGTTATAAAATAATGGTTATGTAAGAAACAGTATATAAGATATGTAAGAGCACGGTAATAAGCAGCCTCGCAGTTTAGGTGTGTGGTCGAGTGAAAACCTCGGCGGTCGCAGATTCAAACCCCAGAGGTTATGTACACACATAATGAATACACATTCATAGTGAATTATTACGTACTTCAACGGTGAAGGAAGACATCGTAAGGTTGCCTGCACATCTAAAAATTATTTAATGTTTCTATGGGGTGTAGTCCGTCAATCCGCACTATCGGCAGCGTGGTGGACTAATAATAAGGTCTAGGCTGATATTGATAGATAATGTTAGTTCGAAAGCCTTTATTAAACAAATGAGATAACATATAGAACATACGTAGTAAAACATCATACTAATTGTTTATATGTTTTCTGTAGCTCTGTCTAATTAATTTCCTAATATGAATGAGCGAGCTTCTGTAATTACGCTCACAGACAGAGATGGAATATTTGACGTGTAATATCACTGGAATTTATAGAATTATGAAACAGTTGTGTGCTAAATTAGTGCTTTATAAAGGATGCTTAGATCGTTCTGAAAGTGGAAAGGTTAATAGTTATTTAATATATAATTATTAATTTTTAATTTAATTTCCACGACCACCCCTTTTATATACTTTTTTTTTTCTCTGGGTAGTCTGGAAGAGATCGCAAATAGCGATAAGACCGCCCTTTGTGGCACAATAGTTTATAAGGTAGCTTTAATTTAATTTTTACTTATGTATGTGGTGCAAAATAAAGCATTAAACAAATACATACATACACAACCTCACGCCTGTATTCCCCGAAGGGTTAGGCAGAGATACATTTCTGCACCCACATTTCGCCAGGTATGTGTTAGTCCCACGTAATAGGGGGCGAGCTTATTGCCGTTTCTCGGGCATATTTCCAGACTCCGTGCTGCTACTGAGAATTTCCTAATGGAAAAACCCAATAAAACTTTGCCCGACCTCAGAATCGAACCCAGAACAACTAGATCGCACGGAACATACTTGTGCCGCGAGACCACCAGGCAGTTAATATAAACATTAGTAATATAATGAGGTGAAGGTGACGTAGATTTTTTAAAGTATTTATGCATAAATTTCTAAAAGATTGTTACGATTTTGGGTACAAATATAAATATATAGGAGGAATAGAATGATAGATACGAATATAAAAATAGTTATGTGCCACTTAGTGTTCCTGAGGCATTATCAAAAACAAAAAGTAGCGTTTTTGAAACCACAGCTTCCTTTTTTCTCTGATTCCAATTGTTAAGTCACTGTTACCTGTTAGGCGAATTTACCGGTAAAAGCTAGTTAGTTAATAAAAAAGCAAACGCGTCCCACTTTGACAGGTCTTAATATTATAAAAATGAAACAAGCGTAAGTTACATAATATAAGTTCATACTAAAGACTCTTATGTTATCAAGTAATATGATGCATAAATATTCTCATTTATAAATTTATGTATTAACTCAGAGATTGCAAGGCAAGCATGGCCTTGAGGTTAAGGTGCGCGGTCGAGAATTTCGGCGGTCGCAGGTTCAAACCCCAGGCACACACCTCTGACTTTTCGAAGTTATGTGTGTATTCACAATGAATTATCACTTGCTTTAACGGTGAAGGAAAACATCGTGATAAAACCTGCACACCTAAAAGTTCTTAGGAATTTCTTAGGTGTGTAGTCCGCCAACCCGCACTAGAGTTGTAGAGGTTGATGATGATGATGATGATGATGTATTAACTCGAAAATAAATTAAAAACGAAACACAACAAATAAAGCGAATATATAAATTATCTTACCATCTCATAATTTTATTCACGCTCGAAATTACGCTTCAATATGAAGCCATTCATCAGTCTGTCAACTATTAGTTATGTTCCCCGGGAGCTCGATATTTTTCATATTTCGCCGTTTCAACGGGAAAATTTCTGTTGGTGTACGCGCACTGGCAAATTTCGTGGGGGATTGCTCTTTGGGGTGCAAACAAATTGGCCCGCCATTAACCTGCCCGCAGTGGGATCGTCCAATGTTGCTATCGTAAATAAAGAAAATCGTTGTATTATGCATTCGGAATTGTTTTAATCCGTAGTTATTATAAACAACTGCATCTGGCTTTTTGTCTGTGTCACTTATAACTTTATTGTAATGAAAAATACTATTAATGAAATAAATTGCGTAAGTTTGAATATTGTTTTGTTATTCAATCACGGCACAATTTGGCAATAAGACTACTTGTAATGTGGATTAGAAAATTGAATATTGATTATTTATTTATTTATGCTTTATATACAATGAATATAGGCGCACTTAATGTCTAAGGCATTATCTACCAGTCAACCTTGGATTATTTTTTTCATTTGTGAAAAAACGTACATACCTACTGATATTAAAATTTGACACGGATGAAATAGCAGGGCTCAACTGGTGTGCCATAACAACAAACGCTTTTTTTGCTGCCGCATTCGTTTATATGAAAGAAATACCTTTGCTGTTGCACCATTTTCCGATCAAAGGGTTTTTAATATTTTTTTTGCCAATGTGTTATTATGTTGTGCCAGTAATAAATTCTTTCTTTCTTCTTTCATACTAGTAGTCATTTAAAAATTGAAAGATGATTTTAATATACGGCCGTATTTTAACAAGACACGCGTATTGAACTTGAAACGAGGCGGGTCACGTTACAACATCGGCTAGCGCGCGGACAGCCTTCCAATCAGCTGGTGACAGTTAGATTGAATCCAATATAGGCCGAAACCGACGATATCGCGTTGATTGATGCCCGGTGGATTCTGTCCGTTCGGGTGGTTGTAAAAAAACGATTGGATTTCGCCCGGAAAGAGCAAAAAATCTACAAAAACATTAGTCTAGTTTGAATTTATTGGGTTATAAATTTTAAGTTTTTTTTTGCTGTAGTAACTTTATATATGGTGTGTTGACAACTCATATAGGTTGGGTATGTTATGATTTATATGGCGCGTCAATAAAATATTAAATGAAGAATGTTGACGAGATTACTCACTAAGAACAGATATCTACTGTGCGAACGAATCGACAATTGGCGAGGATGGGGCAGCATAACACACACACACACACATTGTGGTATCAACCAATATTCACATATATTGTCATTGTGTGTATAAAGTAATTCGTTAAGGAATCTCTAGACCAAACTTCCATTAGCAAGTTAACAAGTTGTTCTGCACAACTCATATAAATGATGTAAGTAGGTACTTGTAATTGGGACAGGAAACACTGTAAATGAATGTGACAGCGTCTATATTGACAGAGAAGTTTGTTTTGTGTTATTTCTAGCTCTGCTCTCGACTTCTTGTGCATGTTACCTACATGCACCTATGAGGTACAAACTAATTGTCCATTGAGAAATAAAAAAATAATGGATACAACCTTTAATTCTGTTCTGATGATCCCACCGGACATTACCCCGTTCCGACTTTAAAAGAAATTTGTGTTCTGTGGGTACACGGTTTAATAATATTTTACCTATATTTTGAGATTCTTGGTTTTTATTGTATAAATAAAGAAAAGTATCTTCTTTATGCATCAACTTAAAGAATGTTACAATTTGCATGTTAATATTGGCACAGCAGTGTACCAAATTAACAACTCATTTAACTTTATTCTTAAACAATAGTAACTGTATAAAAATGTCAAACCCTATACTAAAGTTGCATCATTCATTCCATCGCGAGCTGTCCTGAACAGAAGAACGTATTTTTAGCGTCGGAATTAAGTAAGTAAGAAATTATAATAAGTTAAGTACAATTCAGTACATAGCATACTGAATGAATATATACTTAGCATAAGCAACAGTATCCCCATTTAATTGAATTAATGCAAATTAGTTCTATACACAATGTCACACTTACCACGGGGGAATAGCCTAAACAGCGTTTGAATACTATCCATTCAATAAAACTTTATTCTAATGTCCAGTTCTACGAGTACAAATGAAACAATAGCAAACTGCATAGCTGCGGAGTTGGTGCGACATTGCTAACTTGCTAACAACGTGGCGCCAATCTAACGTTCCACAACTTTCGTCGTTCGTGTTTTGAATTATATAATCACTAATGTCTTTTTAAGTGTCGTAAGTGCGCCGTGGCCTACGGAGGTTATGACTCCCAGAAATTATTGCAAGGATTTTATTTTGCACATTTTTGGACTTGACTTAGGATGACGGCGGCGAAACGCGATATATAGATTATGCTATGTCTGCTTGTTGGTTTTATTTCATATTAGGTATATTGAATTTTGAAGAAATTATATAGGCCAGTCATTTTAGTCATTTTAAACTCTAATCTGCGGAATAATTCCTAGTGAGCTGAATTTTTGTATACACCTTTATTACGGTGTTATAATGAAGATGTGAAAAATCGACATCGATATCGTGCCGGCTAACAAAAGTTATAGAGGTCAAAGGGTTCGGAAAATCAGTTTTTCGCAAATATCTCGCGACCTATAGCTCGGCGGTCAAAGAGCTCATTATAAGAATTGTTTGTCGTGAAAATATCTACAAAAATGTCTCATGCATTTCTTCATCATGCGTGATTCTCTGTCGAGAATCTCGACAGTCGCGGGTTCAAACCACAGGCACGCACCTCTGACTTTTCGAAGTTATGTCTGTATTCACAAAGAATTATCACGTACTTTAACGGTTAAGGAAAACATTGTGAGGAGACATGCACACCTAAAATTTCTTAGGAATGTCTAAGGTTGATAGACTAAGGCCTAAACCCTCTCAATTGTAGAGGAGACCCGTGCCCGGCAGTGGGACGTATATGGGTTGATGATGATGAATTACGTATGCTGGAATGTATAATTACGTATTCGCAAAGTGATAAAAAGATGTGCATCCCAAACCCATTGCTCGCTATATGTTTTCGTGCCACGTAATAGACGAATCTATTGGCAGTTTTTCGGGTACTTTTTCAAACTCTGTACTGATAACTTTTAAATAGAAAGGCCCAATAAAATTTTGCTTAATGCATGATCTTACACATATTGCACAGATTAGATTAGATTGCACAGTACACACTTTTCTTCCAGGACAAACTGAGCTGTCTATATGTACAGATTAATGAAAAATTGCGCCCCTTAACGGCAAAGAAAATCATTTTGGGGAAACATACCTGATCACCAAAAGGTTTACTAAATCGCACTAGGCCAGCGTGGTCTACAATAGTCAAATTCGTTTCCACTTGGGAGATCATCAATCATTACACAAAATTCATAATACTCTAAGAAAGATACACCAAAAACTTTTTTACCAAACATCTATTAGTATATGGAAGATAGCAATTACATCTAACACATTCCCTACTGAGCTAAGATAATCAAATTCCCTTTTAGCTTAGATAGCATAGATGCTTCAAGCGAATAGCTGTGAGCATCAGGACGGTGTCAATAATCGGGTGGTGTTATCTAGGTCGTCACTTGTTTCATTAGGAGGAGCCGTCGCCCGCCGCCTCCGAGCGACGAAATTGCTATTAGGTAGATTCACGCGCTAATGGACGTGTAATTGGCTGTCTTGCAAACTAATGGACAATTATAACCGACGTACATTTTACCTAAATTATGATGCTATGTGTAATTCGCTTATGGATGCTGTGTTTTCAGCATGATATGATGACATTATTTGAATGTTTATTTAATTTAACTGGTTAAGGAAACAAGGCTTTTACCTCTTCTAGCACCTGGGTTTAAGATAAATACATAAATAAATATATACACCCAAAAAATGTTTGTGTGATCCACAAGTATTTGTTTCGGGTCTGGGTGTTTGTGAGACCGAAAAGTCTCTCGTAGTTTCTGATATCAACGACATAAGATCTTAATGTGGGTTCAGAACTAAGTATGCGACTGTTGGATGTATTTATTATTATTTATTTATTTATTATCATCTCCAAAAGTAAAAATAAAAAATAACGCCAATATTAATACAAGGGATATCATACACGGAAGAGCATTTGTAAATTACTCGAGTTCCGTAATAAGGAGAGGCACGTGCGTGGAATTACGTGGCCCATTGCCGCGTTACTGCGGCATGTGTCTGTTATCTATACTTAAAGCTTTTGCGTGCCTTAACATTAGATATTTCATTATTACATGACTCTGGAGAACGGTCGGAAACTTCCGCATAAGTTGTATGTAGTAGATTCAGTATCGCCTTTGCACTATGTATTAGATGGCAATTAAGAAATATTATTTTAAGTGCATTTATCAACTGCGCGGTAGGAGGCCATTACATTATTGAGAAACGAGTGGTAGTGAAATCTGTTATTGAAATTAGCATTGTTTTTTGTTCTTTCCGTGGTTTTGGTAAATCATCGTCTTCAGGCTGTGCCCTTGATAACGTTTGCCTAAGGATTCTAGTTGGAGAAAATACGTACATAGCCAGTCCTTTGAAAACTCTGTGAAGTTATGTTATTATATATTGTTATTATATTAGACACTATAATAACAGTATTGGTGATAAATAAATAAATACACCCAACAGTCACATACATAGTTCTTACCCCTCACTAGGATACAAGTCCTGTGTCGTGAGTATCAGAAACTACGAGAGACTTTTCGGTCTCACAAACACCCAGACCCGAAACAAATATATGTGGATCACACAAACATTTGTCTCGGTGTGGGGATCGAACCCGCGGCCCCTCGTTTCACAAACTGGTGTCTAGCCAACTGCATCACGGGGCTGTCAATGCTACAAATTCAGTTTTCACTATAATCATGATGTTACTGCGAGAAACGTTCCTTTTACAAAACTCGTATCTCATGTCTTTATTTGACAGGATATATCAAACCGTCGCTCTATTGCACCCTCTCTTAAAAACAATATTATTAATTCCACTTAACAAAAAGGAATCCATTATAAATGCTTGGCTGGAGATAAAATTCGAAAATGGAAACCACGAACCCAAAACAAATGAAAGCTTTGATTCCAATGAGACCACAGTTAGAGTTTGCAATTCCGCGTTCCCGCATTCCCGCATTTTTTTGACTCGGCAAGGTAATTCAGCTTTTACTGAAGGCCTATTAGCTCCATCACAACAGCGCGGGCGCGTCAGTCAGATCGATCAACCGATCGAGCGAAGTAAAGGATTAAAATTGGTTTATTTGTTTGTTTAGGTAAGATAAGTCCATATTAACACGCAGGAAACCCTATTGATTGCAAACCCCCTACCTAACCTCATAAGAACTATTAAAAAGTACTTTTTCTATTAGATTTTGTATGAATGTTTCTATTATTATAATTTTTTGATATAGTGTAACTAAACTACAGGTAATAAAGCATTATTATATGCATATTTTTGCATTTTTAAATTTTACGGCGGGAAAAAATTACTGCGGGATTGCAAACCCTAACCACAGTCCACTTGAAATACCTCGCTTAGCAAAACTCTGAAGTGAAGTGAACTCACAATCAGAGCCTAACAAATGAGCGCGTAGAAATGTGCATTGGATAAATCAAATATGACGGATGATCGGCTCAAGCGAGATTAGCAAACATTCGTGGAGCGTTCGTGTGGACCGAGCACTTGAGTTCTTCTATACACCGTCCGCAGAGTCGCGCCGGAGTGTCGGAGGTAATATTGGCACTCGTTCGAGCACCATCTCATGTGATTTTCCTGCTCGGATTTGAAAGATTTACTGTTTGAGTCGTGTTTAAAATAACCTTCACGTGAAAGTTATACTCGCGTGGTATTAAATAAAAAAAGGACATTTTTTATCCAATAGTTGTTCGACAGTCTCTGTTGCAGTTGGCTAGACTTTTACCTGTGAAACAAAAGGATACAAATATTTGTCTGATCCGCAAATATTAGAATGTACGACACAAGACATTCATGTTAGTACGGGGAAGGAAATCAGAACTATACATAATAAATACACCCAACAGTCACATACATAGTTCTGACCCCAGTCTTGTGTCGTGGGTATCAGAAACTACGAGAGACTTTTCGGTCTCACAAATACCCAGACCCGAAACAAATACTTGTGGATCACACAAACATTTGTCTCGGTGCGGGGATCGAACCCGCGGCCTCTCGTTTCGCAAGCTGGTGTCTAGCCAACTTCGCCACGGGGCTGTCAAACATACATAAATACATACAAAAAATACATACATACATAACATGCAAGATGTTTTGATCAAGTAATTCTTGAAATATTTAAAGGCTTAGATCTACAATATATTCCCAGCAATTTCACCGCTGGTTAGTGTATGAGAACCATTATAGCTCAAGTTAGCTATAGCTCAAATGAAATTGATTCGCTTTATCCGATCAGTGAGATAGAGATTTTTGTTATAATCCACACCTATAACCTGGTTTAAACTTTGAATTAGTGAGTAAACAATAAATAACAATAATAGCAAACAAAAACAATATATAACGTTTAGACACGCGGTCGAGAACCTCGAACGTCGCGGGTTCAAACCCCAGGCACACACCTCTGACTTTTCGAAGTTATGTGTGTATTTACAATGAATTATCACGTACTTTAACGGTGAAGGAAAACATCGAGATGAAACCTACACACCTAAAAGATCTTAGGAATTTCTTAGGTGTATAGTCCGCCAACCCGCACTAGGCCAGCGTGGTGGACTAAGGCCTAAACCCTCTCAGTTGTAGAGTAGGCCCGTGCCCAGCAGTGGGACGTATATGGGCTGAAGATGATGATGAACAATAACCGCGTAAACAATATCTATATTATGTAGTATGATATCATAGGGTTATAAACTGCTTCGATAAGAACAACACTAAAGTTTGTTGTGTGAAATAAGCTTTCCGAAGCGGGCTACTACAACAAAAAAAAGTCAGAAACTAAATATTTTGGTAAATATTTCAAAAATTTAATAAATGATTTTCATTTATTATGTGAATGTAATGACAGAGCACTTTGGTAGTCTTCAGGGGAGGCCTATGTCCAGCAGTGGACGTCTTTCGGCTGATGCTGATTATGATGATGATGTGAATGTAAATAAGATGTATTTAAACGAGAAAGTGGTCTCGCGGTACAAGTATGTGCCGTGTGATCTAGGGGTCCTGCGTTCGATTCCCGGGTCGGGCAAAGTGTTATTGGGTTTTTCCATGAGGAAATTCTCAGTAGCAGCACGGAGTCTGAAAATGTGCCCGAAAAACGGCAATAGGCTCGCCCCCTATTACGTGGGACCGATACATACCTGGCGAAATGTTGGTGCAGAAATGCACCACTGCCTACCCCTTCGGGGAATACAGGCGTGAGTTTATGTATGAGTTTTATGTTAAACGAGAAAATACTATTTGGCAAAAAAATATCTGCCAGTAATTTATATTAAACAATTCATAATTGGCAACATAATAAGGTTGTTATAATACCCTTAATCGTTTGTCGGTGAAATTGGTTTCATAATGAAATTAACATTGTGATTAATAAATTTAATTACAAATTTCATATTTCAGTAATAAGTTGGTCAAGTATTGCGGGTCGAACGAATCATAGTACCACTTTGAATTGTTTATCATATTGGGTACAAATCCCGTTTACGGTTAGCAGGTCTTAAGACTTATGGCCGAATACTGAAACGCTACTTAATCTGAAGGCGACTTATATTTAAGTGGCTGTTATAATTTAAGCGGTATACTGAAACATGATTTATCGGTTTTAAGACTGTGATTAACTAATGCCCACTTAAATTTCCATAAATGGCAACATTACCACAAAAAGTTATTTTACATGACATTTATTAAGTGTATATACTTAATTATAACGCTTAAATTATAACAGCCACTTAAATATAAGTCGCCCTGAGATTAAGTAGCGTTTCAGTATTCGGCCGTAAGTCTTTAAAACTGGCGTTTAATGGGTAAATGAAAAGAAAATGAAATGTCTTAGACTACCTTGTGTTCTAGCGGTATATGTGTATAACGTCCGATCTAGCGGTCCTTGGTTCAATACCCTAGTTGGGCAATGTGTTATTTAAATACTCAGTAGCATCATGGCATTTGGAAATAAACCTATACCAATACCTTCAATATTAACCCGCACTATGCCAGCGTGGTGGACTAAGGCTTGAACCCTTTCAGTTGAAGAAGAGGCCCGTGCTCAGCAGTGGGACGTATATGGGCTGATGATGATGAATACCTTCGGGCGTAAAACATGTAAGAAAAAAAATCCTATCAACAACCAAAGTCAACGAATTCCAACAATAGCCAAACTAACTCCACATCACAAAAACCAAGAAATAATATTTACAAGAAATCAGCGAGGCATTAAAGAAAATATATGAAAATGTAAATAACTCGCCGGCGCCCCACTCAGCGGTTCTCCAAGTATTTTGTATTAAGCAACTCGCGTCGGGTTAAATACCAAACGAAAATTTCATTTAAAGTTTCACAAGAAACCGGTCTTCGGTGAAGTGGTGTACGGTTTGCTGCTCGGTCGGGATACTGGAATAATCCAATAATTAACTATAGTAGGGGATGTAAAATCGCAGTTTAAGTACCTGCTTTTGTTTTATGTTAAGTCACTTAACCTCCGCTATACAAACCACGCTTAGTGCAAAAGTATACTTATTTGTATTTGCTTAGGAATATGTTTGATGATGGCTTCGAGGTTTAGGCACGCGGTCGAGAATCTCGACGGTCGCGGGTTCAAGCCCAAGCACACACCTCTGACTTTTCAAAGTTATGCGTGTGTTCACAAACAATCATCACGTGCTTTAACGGTCAAGGAAAACATCGTGATGAAATCGTGCAGGTAAAAGTTCTTATGAATTTCTTAGTTATGTAGTCCACCAACCCACAATAGGCCAGCGTGATTGACTAAGGTAACCCGTCTCCGCTCTCAGAGAAGGCCCGTGCCCAACAGTGGGTTGTATATGGGTTGATGATGATTACTTATACGCGAAAATTTCATACGTACATTAATATTAACAAAAATATGAATAAATTATGTGTGTATTCACAATGAATTATCACTCGCTATAACGGCGAAGGAAAACATCGTGATAAAACCTACACACCTAAAAGTTCTTAAGAATTTCTAAAGTGTGTAGTCCGCCAACCCGCACTAGGCCAGCGTGGTGGACTAAGGCCTAAACCCTCTCAGTTGTAGAGGAGGCCCGTGCCCAGCAGTGGGACGTATTTGGGCTGATGATGATGATGAATAAATTAACAAACCCTAGATCTGGACTGTAGCGCAGCCTCATAGTCTATAATTCAGCTCATAGGAATATAAGAAATAGAATTTAGACTACAATAATATTAAGTACAAGAAGTAAAAGTTTGTTTGCGACTTGAACGATATACGAGTATCATAAATTTGACACCAAAGCTATCGCCAAAATAGCTCAGTGGTAGAGCATAAGATCCTGAGGTCTTGTGGTCCCCGGTTCAAATCCGGGTTTTGGCAATGTGATAAATAATAAAATGTGATATTTTTTTCACGTATTTTTTGTATTATTGTTTTGTATATTTCAGCAACATAATATTATATGATGTTCTGCGAACGAAAAGTGATGTCAAATTCGATATTTTTGTAAAAATCACTTTTTTTGTATATTTCATTTAAAATGACTAGAGCAATGTAAATATTATATAAGATTTTTTATCTTTGTTCTATAATATGTAAATCCTTTATTCGTCCTAGAAATTTACTCATTATTATTTCATAGTTTCGTCATCCATACAAATGTCGATAAAAGTGGCGTTTATATTATGACATATACGATTAAAAATTAAATAAATTATTAAAAAATCATAAAGCCCATTACAAAAATGTTTTTTTTTTAAGTAATGCCATAACAACACCGAAATAAGATTGAGGATAGAAAGCAATAATAAAAAAAACTGCATAGAGTTGAATTTGCTTTAATAGGCTATATTATGAGCGGAAAGTCTACTTTAAATAACCGCTTTCAGTTTAGTAGCAAGCGGAATCAATAAATATTAATTTTAAACTCACATGGGGCTGATATATACCTGGCAAAATTTGGGTGCAGAAATACACCTGTGCATATCCCTTCAATACAAGCGTACAGGTATACAGGCGTGAGATTATGTATGTATATCAAATAAAATAGAACTTAAAAATACTCAAGTCAGATTAATTACATACTTCTGTTATCGAAGCCAATTCCGCGTATCGCATCACACGAAAAAAAAATGGCTCATTTGGTCGAAGCGTAATGGTTAGAAACTGAATTATCCACCGGGGAGTGGGGGCAAATGAGCTCACCCCAAATAAATAGGGCTAACAATGTACACGTAGGCAATCATTTCGTTAAGAAAGTACGAGCCAAGTTATTTCTCCTGGGTGTTTGTGGAGGAAGTCCGGGAAACTTGCTCCACAAATCACTATTATGTCAACTTGTAGTGGACTTGCGAAAAACCCGCGCCAGTTGGGAGTGCATAGATTACTTTTAGTTTTAACGTTATATTTTGTTCGGAGTTCAACTATTGTACGAGTATGTTTGTTTGGCGTTTTTTATTTGTTTATTTTTGGATAGGATTGAAAAACTTATGTAATAAATGTTAGGCTACTTTTTAATCAAATCAAATCAAATCAAATCAAATTATCTTTATTCAAATAGACTTTTACAAGCTCTTTTGAATCGTCAATTTTACACTTCTTATTTTTTTTTTAACTATTGCCGCTTCGAAACGTGTTATAGCTGTGGAGAAGAAACGGCAAGAAACTCCCTCAGCAACACGACTTGTCATTTTTTTTCTTAAAAACAGCAATATTATTATTATTTTTTAATTCACATTGTTTCATTTTTACATAATAAATGTCATAACTATACATGTCATAGAGATACATGTCATAGCGATACAAACTGTAGCAACACGATACAACTCCGATCAATTTACTTACTCCCAAGGCTTATCTTCAATAAAATCTGAAATTTTATAGTATGCATTTTTGCAAAGTTTATCTTTAATTGATTCCTTAAACTTATTCAGAGGAAGCTCCCTAATAGCCTTCGGAAGTTTGTTATAGAAGCGTATACATTGCCCCATAAAAGAGTTACTAACTTTCCGGAGACGAGTTACGTGTTGTACAAGATTACATTTGTTCCTAGTATTTTTATTGTGTACATTACAAATTTTATTAAATTTATCAAGATTCTTTTGGACGTACATTAAGTTTTCGTATATAAACTGACAAGTGACGGTAAGAATATTTATTTCCTTAAATTTTTCTCTAAGTGAAGCCCTGGGACCTAAATTATAAATAGCCCTAATGGCTCTTTTTTGCAAAACAAAAATAGTGTTAATATCCGCAGCAGCTCCCCACAAAAGAATACCATACGACATAAGGCTATGGAAATAGCTAAAATAAACCATTCTTGCCGTTTCCTCGTCAGTCAGACGTCTGATCTTTTTAACTGCATATGCCGCTGAACTTAATTTGCTTGCCAATCGTAGAATGTGCGGTCCCCATTGGAGTTTTGCGTCTACCGTAATGCCCAGAAATGTAGTAGACGCAACAGGATCCAGTTCTTCACCGTTAATTTGTACAGTGGTTTTTAATTGCTTAACATTGGGCATTGTGAATTTTACACATTTAGTTTTATTTGCATTTAAAAGTAAATTATTATTATCAAACCACTGAACAACTTTACGAAGTGCATTGTTTACTTCGTCAAAATTATCGAGACGTCTTTTTACATTAAATATAAGAGATGTATCATCCGCAAACAGCACTATATCGTTTTTATCCCCTACGTAGTAAGGCAAGTCATTAATGTACACGAGAAACAGAAACGGCCCAAGAATTGAACCCTGTGGGACTCCCATGGTAACCGACGATCCTGGAGAAAGTTTTCCATTAACGTCAACCCTCTGGACTCTATTATTCAAATACGAAGTCAGAAGATTGAGAGCTCCGTTTCTAATGCCATAATGATGAAGCTTCCTGACAAGAATGTCATGTTTGACGCAGTCAAAGGCTTTGGACAAGTCGCAGAAAATGCCAATAGCATCCCGCGACTCTTCCCATGCCCTGAACACAGTTTTTAAAAGTTCAACTCCTGCATCGATAGTTGATCTACCCTTAGTAAATCCGAACTGTTTCCGATGAAGTAAGTTATTTTTATTGAAAAAGTTCAGTAATTGATTAAGTATAATTTTTTCAAATAACTTACTAAGAGTTGGTAAAACAGAAACAGGTCGAAAATTTGAAGGGTCTGAGGTATCACCAGATTTAAAAAGTGGTATTACCTTACTAAGCTTCATCAGGTCAGGAAATACTCCAGATGCGACGCAACGATTGAACACAGCTGCCATGTGAGGTGCTATAATATTGATAATAGAGGATATAGTAACTACTGATATTCCCCACAAGTCTTTAGTCTTTTTTTTACTAATTTCTTTAAAGGCTTTTAAAATATCATAATGACTAATTGCTGTAAATTCAAACGATGCATCACATTGAGGAACATTATCTTCAAGAAGTAACACAGCAGACCTAGAAGACGACTGAAGATGTTGAGTAGTTACTATGGGAATATTTGTAAAAAATCTTTCAAATTCAGAGGCCACTTCAGTGTCTTTTGAAACAATATTATTATTAACTTGAATCCTAAATTCATTGTGGTGTGCTATGTGCCTTCCCGATTCAGAATTGATAATGTTCCAAGTGGCTTGTATTATATTTGGGGCTGATTTTATTTTATTTTTAAGGTACATTGATTTGGCAGCGGAACAAACTCGTTTAAAAACCTTAGAATATAATTTTACATAGGCAATAAATTCCGGATTTTGGTTATACATTCTTTCATTATATAAATCATACAATTTATTTCGGCTTTTAAATATACCAGTAGTTGCCCACTCACTAAATGTCAAACTGTTCTTCAAATTAATAGTTTTTGATTTAAAAACCTTATTGTGTTCCATATTTATATGACCAAATAAGGATGCATACATTTTGTTGGGATCTTGATGAGAGGACAACTTGGGTATATTTTGTTCCATATTTGTTTTAAAATTATTTAAGCGGTTAGCAGTAATAGGAACAAATGTAATACTTTTGCTTGTTACTTTACATGTATGCAAAGGTAAAGACACCAACTGGCCACAGTGATCAGAATCAAAATTATTAATAAAAACTTGAAATTACTTTAACATTTGTAAAAATATTATCAAGACATGTTGCACTTGTGGCAGTGATTCTTGTTGGTTCAAAGAAAACATTATTCATATTATATGATTTAAAAAGATTTATTATGTTACTGGTTGCCTGAGAGTTTTCTAGAATATTTATATTAAAGTCTCCGCAAATAATCACCCCTTTATTTGAATTACATATTTTGTGCAAAGCATCTTCCATGATTTCCATGAATGATAAAAGCAATGCACATGGTGGCCTGTATACACTTAGAACAATAAACTGATCAGATTCAATACAAGCTATTTCTGTAACACGTTCAACAGAAAGTCTCACTATATCAATTCTTTCTTTATACTTTATTAATTTATTCATAATTATTAAGGAGCCCCCATGTATCATATTTGTTCTGTTGAATGTGCTAACAACATGATGGTTATTAAAGTTAAACATCAACTGATGGGACTTCAGCCAATGTTCAGTTAAGCACAAAATATCAATATTATTTGAATTTAGAAAAAGTTCTACTTCCAATTCTTTATTGTTTAAACCTTGTATATTTTGATGAACCAAGTTAATAGCCTGCTTATTTTTGCTACAATTTATATCTAATTCACTAACATAGCCAGAGTTTGTCTCTATTGTCTTATAACCTAATTTAAATGCAATGTCTTAATGTTCAGATTGCTATAATCTGAATTTATATCAATCTGCTCAATAGAGCATAGTCTATTAGCCAAGTTATTGGCTGATACCCTAATATAATATGATAGCACATCTGCTATCTGTCTCTTAATAAACAAAGGGAGATAAAAATTATCTCTTGTCCTAGAATAAAATTTACTAACATACTTGTTAGTGTCAATAACATGGAATGATTTATTGTTATTGCACAACATGTGCATTGTTAAATTTAATCTTAATAAAAGCCATGAATTATTAATTTCTTAATTTTAATAGCCTCTGAATCTAATTCAATATCTTCTCTCTCCGACATTTTCTTATTAATACTAAAAAAAAGATTTGGATTTATTATGTAGCGAACTTGAAATTTATTTATTGTACTCAGGATATTTAGAGATAATAGAACTATTGTTTTTGATAAGTTTTTGGTAGTAATTAATTATTTTTACTCATATTGATGGTAAAGACATCGTAAGACAACGCCTAAGATTTATTTTGTATCTTAGAATGACTATCCAGCAGCGGAATTAAATAAGTTCGTTGCAGGAAGAGTTGACCATTTTTCTCCACAACAAAACAGGGGACAAAATATTGGGCGTATAAAATTTCTATGACGTAAATACCTTCAAGAATAAAACTATTGGATAAGCCAGGCTTAAAAATACAGATATAACACTACTCCTATAATTATCATGTAGGAGTTGTAGTATTAAATACTAATTGATTCATACTCACGGTTTTGTTTGCAAGGATGTAGGAATATATTATGTATGTATATTATGGTGACAACTACAACCCGCCCTAGGCCAGCGTGGTGGACTAACGCCTAAACCCTCTCAGTTGTAGAGGAGGCCCGTTCTCAGCAGTGGGATATATTTGGGCTTATGACGACGACGACGATATTAGGGTGGAGTGGAAAAAAACTTTTTTTTTGCTTAGCCTGGGGGTCGAATTTGTAGCTTATAAAAACAAACCATTTTTGTGAAAAGAAACTTACTCAAATTTTTTAAGTGGCCCACAACCAAACATTTCAACGTCTCAAGATGTTGAATAATTATTTTTTTTCAAAAATGTTTAGTTAAGAAAAACAAAACGTTTTTTTATTTTACTGTAATGTCCATTATATCTACCACCACAAGTCACCAGATAGTAAGTTCTACGTATTAGAACGTATTGCCATTCACTGATCCGAGAATCGAATCCATTATTGGATCCCAAGCACTCAATGTCGACGTCTTAAAACTAAAGAAGTCAAACGATTTATCGCTAATTAACTATTATTCCGACATGTACCTACTAGGAGTGCGCAATAATTAGATCTTAAATATACCTGACTTGTAGTAGAACACGTTAAGCCTAACTATAACTAATTACCCTGCGACGCTCCCGTGAGACTACATTCTAGCCTTGAACAGGAACTAAGAAACAAGCCCAATAACTGAATGTTAAGTATTTCAGTAGTACTGTCAGACAACATTTTTGTGACAGATCTATATAATGTTTCTAAACTAACTTATTTCTATCTTTTGATTAATGTCCTTGCGAGAAAAATATTTAATAAAAATATACAATACATATTTAAGCAACGTCAACGGGGTTTAAACTAAGTGATAACGAAAGTCGCTTATCAATTTATGTTACCTGTTCGAATAGCGGGTGATGAATCTATACGTAAAATGACAAATAGAATTGATTAACTGTGACCCCCAATTTCGCTCGCATCAAATATGACTACCTTTTTTTGGCATTTTAACTATCCTTCTATTCCAGACTGTTGTCTAGGCACCGAGTTTTTGTCAGTTCTGTTCAATTTTACTGGCATGTTTGAGTTTGAAACTTTCACTTTTATAATAGTAAGATTAGTCAGATCATCTTAACCAAACGATTTTAAAAAGGAAGAACCGTTGAAAGGATGAATTATTGCAGAATTACGAAAGAGATTTAATGTGCAGAAGTGAGTGGTGAAGTTGGTCGAGGACGACCTAGGCGCACGTATAAAAATCTAATAGCTGATTTATTTAAAAAGTGTAATATAAAGAGTCCTCGAAACCGAAGTGCATGCATGAAGAGAATATTGGAAGTTGAGGAAGCGAAATAAGTGAGTTTGGACCGTAGCATTTGGCTCTCTATAGTTTCTTCTGTATGTATGTATGTGTCAGATAATCTTAAAGTAAACGCCACATCCACGTGATATAGGCTCATGGTCCGTCAGTTTCCTAAGTGACACAAATAGAGTGCCATCTCTGGGCGCATGCAGGCAATATAAAACGTGCTCTCGACTTATTACTACCAGATATTGGCTCACAATGCACCCGCGGTGTGTGAGTTTTGACTTCAATTTGTTTCACAGATATTATTTACATAATATCTACTACTAAATGAAGTGGCTTAGGCTATATTTCCCTTCAAACTATGCTTTTATCATTTGTTTTGGTATAATTTTAAAAATGGCATAGCCATTTTTATGAGTGCGCTTTTTGCATATTGTTCTTAAGTGATTTTAACATTAATATTAAATTATAATTGACGGTTTTGTTGGTTCCGCATCTCTAGTATACTGTGTGATAAGGTGTACCCGGTACGTTTTTAGGTTTGGGAAAAGTGTTACTTGGTTTTTTCACTAGGAAAATCTCAGTGGTAGCGATGATTCTGGAAAAACAATAAAAGGATCGTCTCCTATTAATTTGATCTAGAAATATATCTTTGCTTACCCCTTTAGGGAGTGCCTGTTACGGTTATGGATTTGATTTCCGGTTTGGGCAAAGCAGAATAAAATTATATTTTAGAAAATTCTTATAAGCAAAGCGGGACTTAAAAATGTATTTTTTCGTAAGAACTAAAACATAGAAACGTGAATATGGTAATACACCTCTGGCAGTCCCTTCGCGTATGCAGGCGTGATGATGTATTTCATTGGGCGTATTAATAGCTCATCGAATAGTGGTCTCTATTTTCAACTCATTTACCGTTCCGTTTCACTTGACAGGACATATCAGTATTTGCTTTTATTATCCCGGTAAATAACAAGTTACCTTACAAGGTTTATTTCCAGCTTACATTTTCAACATTTTTAGACCAAACGATCGATTTCACTTCGTCCAATGAAAAATAGGACGTATGACGTATCAAAATAAAGAGCATAATCCTTGTTTGCGTACATCATCCAAGGAATATACTCTTATGTGTTTAACTATGCAAAACAAGAGCGTGTTCTTCTCAAACCAATGTTCCTGGAACGGGTGGAAGAAGCTTGAACGTGTAACTATCTGTTTATGTATTTAAGTGCAATGACCACACTATTTAGCTGTAAATCTAAATCTGATGAAATGTTGTGGAGTCTCATCTTATAGAGAGCATACAATGTATTTTACGGGATTATCTATGTATTTCTGCTTTGATCGATATAATCAATATAAGATTCTAATATAATTCTTCTGTGTTTAATGATTATAGTAATAGTTTATTTCAAGGGATAATTTTGTTGTTAATGGACACGAACATGAAATTACGTATTAGATGATACAAAAGAACATAAAAGACTGAATGCATTAATTGCTCTATAAGCTAGAACAAGTAATATTGTACTAGGATTTTCTTTGTGAAGTTTTAACTTTTTTGTTTTTGTTTTTCCTCACTTAACGATATTCACTATCATATACTATTATATTCACATCTTTTATTATACAGTTTTTTTATTACACTGCTCTCATGAGTGGCAATAGTCTTATAATAAGAGTTTTATCAATCATTCTCCATATGGGATGGGACCCTTTCGCGACTCGATGCTGTATTTGGACAGCATTAGTAGTAAAATAAAAAAGTGTCCATCTAGGGCTAAAACGGTTGTTACATTCATCATCATCATCATCATCAGCCCAAAGACGTCCACTGCTGAACATAGGCCTCCTTCAATAATCTCCACAGTGGCCCGTTGGAGGCAGCCTGCATCAAGCGACGACCCGCGACCTTTACCAGGTCATCGGACCATCTCGTTGGTGGACGCCCTACGTTGCGCTTCCCGCTACATGGCCTCCATTCGAGAACTTTTTGACTCCATCGGCCATCAGTTCTCCGCACTATGTGCCCGGCCCATTGCCACTTCAACATAACCGACATAAAAAAACATCCCTTCCCTTTCACGCTATGAGCTCGATATCCCGACTAGAACAAAGACGTAGTCCCATTATTCTAATGCTGCTGCAAGTACATTAAAGTTAGCTGGACTCTGGCTTCCCAGACATAACGTCAGTCGAGTTGGAAGCCACAAATTACTCAAGAAACTTACCTTCACAGTGAGTGACGTGAACTTCGTGTCGTTGGGCTTAATGAATAGCCGTGTTTTCTTAACTTCGCCACCGCTTTGAATATCGACAATGGCTCTTTGGAAGCAATTATGTTCAAGACTTAAGTGGCGACTATGCAGTTTTTATAAAGCCGAATAAGTATGCCTTTGCTTTTGATTTTTTATTTATTAAAATGATTTTATTTAAAAAAGATTATTAAAATATATATTACTATTTTATACATTGGTTTTTTACCCTTCCATACGATGAGGTAAAACCATTATCTGCGGGCTAAAGAACCAAGCAAGACATGACTAAACTATTATTATCAGATTAAAAGACTATTATAGATTTTATATATATATATATATATATATATATATATACAAGTATACAAACACGTTTGTATTCCCTTATGGGTGGGCAGAAGTGAATGCCAAAACGCATAAAATTGAACTATCGCCGGATTTTTAATCGCATACTGCAAATACCTTTGTTATATTTAGGATGAGAAAAAAGCAAATGGATCGATAAAATTCAAGCTACGTTGATAGAAAATATGTCAAATAACTATATAGTTATTTTTTATAGCTTTTTTTATACTAATATAAGATAATAGCTTGGTATGATCGTCATAAACAGCTCATATCATATCATCATAACCCACTGTTGGGCACGGACCTCCTTAACAACTCAGAGGCTTAGTTAGTTAGTTAGTTACACCGATGTATTATGGATAGGCAGACTACTCGCCTAAAAAACAACCACAAGAATTTTAGGTGTGCTTATTACGTCACGATGTTTTCACTTCACTTCTAAAAGTCAGAGGTATATATTTGCTGCCTTTGGTTTGGTTTTAACCCGCGAGACTTGCCTAAAACACACGTTTTAACCTAGGCGCCATAATGACTTCATCAGCTTGATATGACAAAATGTATTAAATATTTATTATATAGAAAAATACACGAACTTTGAAAACACAACCTAAAAACATTAGTTGGCCGATCAAAATCGGGTCATGCTGCTACTAAATATATTGTTCTCGAATCTTTCATCCTATGACCGTTGCATAATCTCCCGGACAAGCAAAACCCAAGCAGCAAAGATAATAAACTTTGTTTCTAAAAGCAAAAAGGGTCCACAAAAGCATGTTTTAAAAATACAACCAAATCATTGTCAACTCGAGTTAAAATAATTAACCACATAAACATCGTTAAGCTTTTAAAACTGTTTTGTGTAACTTCATTAAAGGGAATTTAACTTTGGCAACTCACGAGATTAGAGAAATTAGGGCTTTGATGGCATCAAAGGGTTGCACATAGTTTACATAGCTAATCAAATTTGAACAGCATTAAACAAAAGCCCCTTAATCTTTTATCTTTGAAGCATTTGTCGTGTGTTTACGAGTTTCGTCTACGCGTATTATTGTTTAAAGTTTATAACAAGTTTTAAATAAAGAGGAATTATTTTATGAAATAATAGTTGAATAAAATGAGCGGTGGATAATTACATATGACTTCATTTTAAGCATAAATAAAATTTCTTCTTTTTTAAATGTTACTTATATGATTTTGTTAATGACAATATTTATATGAGAACCAGTGGCCCATCCCAGCTTCGAATCGGCCCAGTGTTTTTCTCTACTTTATTCCACTCGTCTTCTATTAACACCCAATACAACGCCATCTGTTATAATGTTATGGAACTTACAAATAATTATAAGTGTCAGAGGAGTTCATAGCGGACAAACAACGTGACACGAAATCTTTATACAAATGTATAGATTTAAAAAATACAAACGTGGAAAAAACTTCTCTGTTATAAAATCATATTATTATTTAACAAATGAAGTAGAAGAATAAAAGTTTGAATTTTTTATCTTTTGATTTGTATTTGATGGTTTCCGCGTATTGAATATATTTAAGGTCGTTAGCTAAAAGCAATAATATTTGACATGGGACAGAAAAATTGTGAGAACTGTTTAACAAGGAAAAATACCTGTTTTTTCACATCTGGTTAGGACTTAATCCATCAAATCCTTTAAAACGCTTTCATAAATTGTTGTAATGCAATAATAATGAAACTGCTTCGTGATGTCCTTGCTCCGTGTGATCTAGAGGTCCCTAGTTCGTTACCTGGGTCGAGCAAAGTTTTATTGTTATTTTTTTTCATTAGAAAAATCTTAGTAGCAGTATGGAGTCTGGAAAACCCGAGCCTGAAAAGTGACTCTTATAACGTGTAACTGATACATACCTGGCGAAAGGTGGGTGCAGAAATGCACCTCTGCTGTTATTTATATGTATGATATGATAATCTTACAGCGAATTAATTATCTCTCATATTCTTACTCGGCACGTGTGTGCATAGTGTTCTCTGTGTAAACACCGTCCGTAATCAAAGCGACTCGGAGCAAATATGAACTTGCTACGTTGGATGCGGGCGCGTGTTTATTTAATTAATTCACTATTGTACACTCTACTTACAATTAGCATTGTTTTTGTTCGTTAAAAGTGCGGAGACTTGGATTGCTTCGGAACTTTCTCTTTGGCTACTAATTAAGAGATAAATACTCCTATATTCCTGGATAGTTGTAAGAAACAAATACACACATATATATATATATATATATATATATATATATATATATATATATATATATATATTTCTACGTTCACGCTTCAAAGAACATTATCTTTTACAAGGATTTATTATACTGCCTCGTGGTCTCGCGGTACAAGTATGTGCCGTGCGATCTAGAGGTCCTGGGTTCGATTCCCGAGTCGGACAAAGTGTTATTGGGTTTTTCCATTAGGAAATTCCCAATAGCAGCACGGAGTCTGGAAATGTTCCCGAAAAATGGCAATAGGCTCGCCCCCTGTTACGTGGGACTGATACATACTTGGCGAAATGTGGGTGTAGATATGCACCTCTGCCTACCCCATCAAGGCATACAGGCGTTAGTTTATGTATGTATGTTATTATAGTATATTGGACATTTCTAGACACAGTACTGATATTGAAATTGCTTTAAGAAAATGCCCAAAAACATTTCATTACTGTTTTTGTTTTTGATTTATTTATGACTAAATCTCTCATAACATTTGGATCATCATCATCATCTTCAGCCCAGTCCCAATGCTAGGCATGGTCCTTCTCAACAACTGAGAGAGTTTAGGCCTCTGGATTTAGTTAGGATTCTGGAATCTTACAATTGGACGTCTTACAATTTTTTATCGACTGCGTAAACGGTCTTTGTTGTTGACTCATAAGGTTCAACACGTTGCGCAGTATCTATGGGACAGCAACTTATAAATCAACATAATCAAAGCCTCATCCCTTTAATCACACGGAGACTGAGGCCTTTAAAGCCGGCACTCGGGCGTCTTAGTAATACGATGAATGTCGTAAGATTGGCTGATTTAATATGCACCCGAGGTGTCCGAGAGATTCAGCGTTTTAAATTAAGTTACACCCCTGAATACTAACTCCAATTTAATTATTGTCCGCTTTCTGTTCGAACAGTCGATCAGGAGAAATTTGCTCAGAAACTATTATTCGAACGAGGATTTGTGCAGTATTCATTACTTTGTTGATTATCGGATAAGGTTTTCTCTGGAGATTATAGTTATAAAAAAGAGTATTGTGAAAGAGCGCGTGAATCAACTTTAAGTTGAATGTCTGTCGTAACATTTTCTATCGCTGCTACTGATATTTGTCTAACGGAGAAATCTAATGACACATTGCTCGATTAAGTTATTAAAGATAACGTATCTAAATGATAAGCGACAAAGATAAATTGATTTAAGTTATTAAAAAAATGTAATGCGTAAATTCCAGTAGGAAAGTGAGCCCGCTGAGTTTGTTTCGCCGGGTCTTCTCAGTCAGGGTCGCGTTTGGATCCGGTGGTAGCATTAAAATAATACGTGGCGTTTCGGAAATACACAAGGTCCATCTCGTTATTTACTTTAAAATAATAATAATAAGATATTATGTATTTCCTGATGAAAACTAAAAATAAATTATAAAAAAACCGTAAATATTTGTATACAAATTATATAAAATGAACTATAGTTCAATTATAATGTAATGATAAAAGATTTTTCTTTTCTGTATTGACTTGTCATAAGTGATATTTGATTGCCTACGTGGCCAAATAAAGCAATTTCATTTCATTTCATTTCAATGAAATTACTCATGAATGGTTATTTCTAAAACAGGAAAAAAGAATATCCAACCTCATTTGTTTAAATTAGTTTAAATATTATCTTTCAGGAAAATAAAATCCTCCATAATCTTAATAATCTTTTCTTTTCTGGTGATGTAATCTGAACGACTCTAACAAATCAAATTTTTCCACAACGATTTTTCACGGCTAAAATATCTTGTAATGTTTATAAAAGCGAGAATTTTTCACTCTAACAGCAGTAGATTCGCTCAATCAAATAACAGTTTCAATAGTGCTACGGACGTAGCGATAAATTCACCCGCTACGTATTCTCGTAGCGCGTAGCACTTGTTCTACGTCGCTACTTTTGTCTGAAATTGGAAGTTTATTTCGACACTATATCTAGTTAACATCCTTTTGGATTAAATGAAGCTTACTTTCCTGGGAAATAAACGAGGTGTTTTTATTAGCACTTATGAGTAACAAATCTTGAAGTTAGAAGTAAGGTGGCTTATTAAGTGGAACCCTTATTTATGACCGTCTACTTAGTTAGTTTTTATAAAGCGGTGTAGTTAGTTAATGGACGGTGGTGAAACTTATCCAAAAATATAGAGGTAATAGTCGTAAAAGGTTTTTGCTATAAGCAAGTTTTATAAAATATTTTTTGCTTGGTTTTGTAAAAAAATAATTCCCTGCTGAAAATAATGCAGAATACTAAACAATAGAAGTTCAAATCAGAAGTATATTGAAATGTTCGACTCACAAATTTATATTTAATTTCTGATCTTATTGATGGGGGATCATTTTATGATAAATTGTCGTAAGAGTTCCACGCATGGAAAATTCAAAAGTTTTTGAACGATTCCAAACTTTAAGAACTCAACAGACTCAATGGAATCTTTCTTGTTACTGCTACTCTCCTTTAACTGCCCTTGCTTTCCCGAGTTTTCATCAACTTAATAATTACATAAATTCGAAATTCAATTTTATATAATATTAGTGTAAATACGATGTACCACAAATAAAATACCCCAAACCAATCCCCTAGTTTCCCAAAGCACTAATAATGTATTCTTTACAATAACACATAGTGGCCGCCATAACCAAAAGTTTATACCCTCATAGCGCCAAAGCAGCGAACACACGGCCGCGGCGGGCCGTCGTCAACTTTATGTGTAAAGCGGCGCGCACACGAGTGATCATTAATTCAGCCGTGCAGTGTGTACCGCGCCTTACTCTGCCGCGTCTAATCCGTATTTATTTCCCCAAAACAGCGGAACAGCTGGCTTCAGTTTGCGTCCGGGAATTTATGTTCCTACTCCTTAGGTCCGGGCAACTCACGTACGGAGCGCCGATTGTGGCTACCGTCCGACATTATGCTAATGAAGTGGCATCTCGAACGATTTATTTTATTCTATAAAATTTCATTTGTGTCACAAATATTTTTTAGAATTATCGCAGCTATAAACCGTAAACAACATGAATTATTCTGTGTAAAAGACTATGTATGGCTCTTGATGGTGTAAAGTAATCTAAATGACGTGTCAACAACCAAGAAATGACAGATGAGCATCAGAAAAGTACGCAACCGTATTCTTCACATCAAGCCGGCTCATTCGTTTCGCAATCTATGCTATCTACTATGTGGATGAACCACAAACTTTAAAAAATACTTTTGTGTCTAAAAGATAGATCCATTACTAGAATGAAGATAGCACATCAGCACAAACTTAAGTCACAGAGGGTATCGAAAGATAAATAACATCACAAAGTCACTGAAATCCGTTTAAGTTTAATAAAGTTTCAATATTGATATTCAGTTTGAATATTTCAATACACAATGAATAATTTATATCGTTTAATATTTATACAGGAGCAACAAACAAGAATATTAGAATATATTTTAGTCTATGTAACTTTGATCTGTTAACATTCAAATTTCATTAATGAAATAATAATTTTTCAAAGAGTTTGTGCTCTTTTTATAAAAGAAAAGTACTTAAAGGTGGTTTAGAGGTTATACTATTCTTACCAGCCTTTTAGTAAGGCGTGAAGTAAGTTTTTTTTATTATTTAATTTTTGATTACCCTGTTACCTTTTTACACGACCCTTTTTTACATTAGTTGTCTGAAAGAGATCGCAGTTACTGATAAGTCCACTTATTATCACACTTAGTCTTAAGCGTATTTAAATTTTTAATATTCATTTCGTATCATCCAATATAGTGTACAATAAAGTATAAATTAATAAAATAAATTATTAAGTCAGTAAAGCACTAACTACTACTATCTTATACTAATAGTTGATAGTCAATAATAAATATTTCGGCTATATTTAAAATCAGAAACATCCATCTAATGAACTTAAACAAAATGCCAACAGCCAAATAAACATAATGTCTATAGGTGCAAGAATATACCCCACGAGTCAGAGTGCGGTTCTGTGTTTAGCTCGCGTTGTAACTGTCGAGTCATCTGCCGTGACAAGGTTCAAATAATGCGTGGAGTTATAAGTTGCGTAACTAGATAATCACCCTGACAGATAAACATGTCACATTTAATCATTCCAAAGTTTTCTCTCCTTTTTGGTTAGATTTTAAATCCTCTTTAAAGGTTTCTCAAGTTACTCGATGGTCCCGCATACGTATACTGCGTGCAATCGGTTTCGTTCGATTCCCGGGTTGGGCAATGCATTTCGATCACGAAATTTTCATAATAACACGTAGTCTGTAAATATGTCAATTGGCTTACGTGGGATCTTAAAAACAGCTTGCAAAACATGGGAACAACGGCAATACGCTTGGATCCAATAAAATAAGTCTTCAAACAAAAATGACAAAACCTACCCCTTATGGTATACAGGCGTCAGTTTGTTTATCAAAATAAACAAATAAAACAATTTTCAATTTTTCATAATGTCTCCATTCACCCCATAACTCAATAGATAAATAGATCGCGAGCTGCACTATCGCCGAGAAACCGGTCTCATTTAAATAGTTTCCACGGGAGCCGGTACCGTCCAATAAATCACTAGAGATCGCGAACCTTCCACCATTTAAAAAGTTAAGCTGAGATGTTCCGCCTTTATTCGTTTTATAAACTTCGCCTGCAATGGAGTTATCTTACCCAGTTAAGTTTGATTATTGCGTTCATAAATTGAACGTAATTGACTTGGTTTATTTTAGTCTGCTTGGAATTATTTAAATTGTTAGAATGTTTTTAATTGCTATTGAATAGTTATTTTTGTCTTTCGATGTGCGTGATGTATTTAATTTTTTTATACAAAAATTGCAGATAGGTATATCAAAGTATCGCTTCCCTTACGTAAAAATATATAAGTCAATTGTGCGGTAAAAATTATATTATTTCTATGTTTTTGATCATTCAAGAAAAGGTCTATAATATTTGTTTTCTACAAAAAAATTGCCATAAATGCTCAAATTCCGGTTTTTTGTAGTAAATACACTATTCAAGTGCAATTAAATATCAATCTAAGATTTACGTCAACTTATACCAATATTATAACATGGATAGATCAACATATTATACATTAATATATTATATAATCTTATGTGACCCACTCCATGAAAGAAAAACTATATACCCAAGAACCTTTTAACACAACAATGAAAACAAAGTGTACAATATCTGCGATGCGCTGAGAGGGGCTGCTAAGTAATTCGATCGTAGTACGAGTAAACTAAACAGTGTTGCCATTGATTCGGTGTTGCAACGTTAAACTCCAATATTTCTGCAGCTATCCTTTTCTTATTAGTTTCTCCAGTGCAATTAGGAGGGCTTCGTAACAGACATTTTCTTATTTACTCACAGACTTAAGTAAAGCTTTTGTTACAATGAGATATAGACTATTTTATATTTAAGCAATAAACTATTAGACTATTGCGTTATTAGCTAGACAGTTTGTGAAATGAGGGACCACGCATCCCATAAAAATGGTGGCTTAACTCACTAATAATTCTTTTGATCTGTGTATGAGATTGAAAAATCTCTTCGATTCTGATACCGACACGACACAAGGCTTTTATCAATGTGGGATCAAAGTTATGTATGCGACTGGTGAGTGTATTATTTAAATTATTATTTAAGCGCTCTGAAACCTGATGGTATATAGATTATAGAGTGGTCAAAAACAGTATCAGTTGAGGAGATAGGATAAAGATTATATCTAGTGTACTCAAAATTACTGTCTGGTCGAAATATAACATACACACATTAATTTCCTGGAATAGGTAAAGAGGGGCGCATTTCTCTCCAACATAATAGGAGGTAAGCCCTTTACAATAGTTAAGTATTAAATAGCTTAAAATTGACGATTCAAAAGAACTTGTAAAAGTCTATTTGAATAAAGATAATTTGACTTTGACTTTGACTTTGACTGTTTTTCGGTCTCATTTCCATACTCCGTGTTGCTCCTGAGAATTTGCTAATAGAAGGACCAACTCGGAACATCTCGATAGTATGACTTATACTTGTGCCGTGAGACCACGAAGCAGACAAATTAAATTTAGTTAGCGTATAAATCTTCGATAGATAGGTGTGCGGCTGCCTTTAGAATTGCCTTTCGTTGCTGAAACTGTCGGTGCAATCGATTCTGCACTAGAAGCATTGTGTGTTATTGAGGTGTTTCCCTTTTATCTAATGGATCTTCAACTGTTTCGCCACTCTCCCTGCGTTTACTATTTGTGTTAGATATATTTGTTGTGTAGAACCCGCTTATAAATGTCTTGTTAATTTTTCTTATAAGTTACTGGTAATGATTTCTTCGTAGTCGTGACTACAAGCAACCAATCAACTTTTGATTTTTTTTTACGTGTTTTGCCTGTGAAATATAGAAATACATACATACAAACATAACCTCACGCCTATATTCCCCGAAGGGGTAGGCAGATGTGCATTTATGCACCCATATTTCACCAGGTATGTGTCAGTCCCACGTAATAGGGGGCGAGCCTATAGTTGTTTTTTCGCACATTTCCAGACTCCATGCTGGTACTGAGAATTTCCTAATGGAAAAACCCAATAACACTTTGCCCGACCTGGAAATCGAACCCAGGACCTCTAGATCGCACGGCACATACTTGTGTCGCGAGACCACGTGGCATACTTAAGAAGGCTCAAAATGTTTAAGCTTGTGAGCTGCGTTACTGAGGTAAATACTACATTCAGAAAAAAAATCTTTTAGATAAATACTGCCCAGAAGTGTAAGAAAATCTGCCCCTTAAACTTTCCGCATTTGTTTAGCTGCGTAAATTATAGTATTAAATAATTATTTAACATGAAATCGTGCCTTGGTTCCTCATGGATAACTACATACATACATGCATAACTACTTGCTATATATAAATCTTAAATATCATAATGTTTAATACCAAAACGACACAAGTGCACCATTACTGCAGCAAACTTACGTCTCTTTGTATATTTAACAATATATCTTTGTTTTCAACTTGGTCGCGCAAGATGGGAACAACGAAACGGGTCCCAAGCGGCCCTACGTTTCCTAACTTATTGACCGAAAGCTTGTAAACCGGCAAATGTATGGCCCTTGTTCGCCAGAATAAGGAATAGAATATTTCAATAATTTACAATGCATTGTGCACTGTAGCTGCATCGGCTGTTAGATGTCTCTAAAGTCTGTGTTTACTCGGAATTTATTTTATTTTCAGACTATTCTTCGCACGCAATATAACTTTCTCAGAAGAATTAATAACAAGAGATTTACTTTCTATGCAGCTTTTGTCGTATATTACTGACAGCGAAAATCCTACGCCAGACTAGACTAGACTCGTCGTCATAGCCTTGAGGTTAAGGCGCGCGGTCGAGATTCTCGGCGGTAGCGGGTTCAAACCTCAGGCACTCATCTCTGACTTTTAGAAGTTATGTGTGTATTCACAATTAACTATCACGGATTTTGACGGCGAAGGAAAACATCGTGAGAAAACCTGCACTACGTCAGTATGGTGGTTTAAGGCCTCACCCTTCTCAGTTGTAAAGGAGGCCCGTGCCCACCAGTGGTACGTTTTGACTAATAATGTGATATGAAGACGAGTTTATTAGCTGATTCCGGATACTGTTTTACAACGACTTTATACAGTAGAAGGCATTCATTACAGATAGATATTGCACGTGACATCAAAAGTTATACATCAGACATCAGGTACAGTGGAGTCACTTTGCCGTGCCAGTATATATAAAAAAAAGTCTAGAGTCTATTTCTGAGTTTGTAGATTCAGGTTATCAATATATGACTGAGCATGCATGTTTTTTAATCCACTTCTGAAGTGAGATTCGCCAATTTCTTTCAAGTACGACGAGACAGAATCAAGCCTATTACTGTTTTTTAAAAATCTTTAAAAACCAATATCACCAACAACAAAATGCAATAGCACTTTGCTTGACCTCGAGAATCGATCCCGGAATCTTTAGATACAACGACACATATTTGTGCCATCAGAGCAGGTGGCAGTTTCTAAAATTATCTATTAAACCTTAATATTTATTTATTATTATTTTTTACTGATCTGTAGCTATAAGTGAAGACTTGTTATTGGCTTTATGTTAATTGTTATGTTTTTTTTAACCTAGTTGTATTGTAGCTGTTAGTCTTCCATAAATAAATAAAAAAATAAATAAATAAATAAGTATCTAAAAACCTTATGCATTTTAATTAATAAACCCCCAGAGTATAATAGAAGGAGGATAATCAAAATTAAACACAGACAGAGCAAGAACGAAAATGAGCACAGCCAATGGAAACGAAACACTGAGGGCATCATAGATTTATATAAAACGCCTGAGCAAACAATCCGTAGAATATTATCAGCGAAGAATTTGTAAGAACAAAAAGTTATTTAATTAATGTTAAGATATTCTAAAACAACATCCAATCCTATTAAGGCGCGGTATCAGAAATCTTGTAACTTTTCGCCTTTAAAACTTGCGAAGAAAAACGCTCTTGGTAAATTCGACCGAGAATGGAGTCCCGAGGTCTCGAGGATATTACCATAAAACTTGTTTAAATGGTAATATTAGGAGTCACCCGACGGAACGCTCCCACGCCAAATCTATCGCAGGATGAATTAATGTCTTCTTTAGTTTTTGCCTGCTGGGGCTGTAGGGTCTCAATTATATGACAGTTCGTAGTCTGTGGCGAAAATGATTTTTACTCTCAGCTTTCAATTTTGATATATTTGATGTCTTAATTTTTGATTGGGGTAATGTTAGATTTACAACTTTTTGTTGTTATGTAATAAATTTTTGTGTTTGGAAAATATATTATTATCTAAATCATCATCATCATCATCAGCCCATATACGTCCCACTGCTGGGCACGACCCTCCTCTATCATTGAGAGTGTTTAGGCCTTAGTCCAAAACGCTGGCCTAGTGCGGGTTGGCGGACTACACAGCTAAGAAATTCCTAAATAACTTTTAGGTATGCAGGTTTCATCACAATGTTTTCCTTCACCGTTAAAGTATGTGACAATTCATTGTCAACAAACACATAACTTCAAAGTCAAAGTCAAAGTCAAAATCACCTTTATTCAAATAGACTTTTACAAGTGCTTTTGAATCGTCAAGTAAGTTTTTAAACTATTGCTGCTTCGAAAAGTCAGATATTTATGTGCCTAGGGTTTAACCGGGGCTAGACCGCCGAGAATCTCGACCGCGCGTCTAAACTGAGACAATACCTATAGTCTTGAGATCATAGACTCTGAACCAAATACATCTATAAAGCATTTTGTTTTGTTCCTTTCTGTCACAGATCCATAAAAGTAATACATCAAGCCGCTTTATGTACCAACTTGCAACAGTACATCCCGAGTCCCAGAAACTCGCAAGCATTTCGCGCAAAAAGTATGAAAATACAATATAATAGACAATAATTAAACGGATAACATCCGGGGGGTGCAATGAGTAACAAGCTAGAATCGTGACTTGGGTGCGAGAATCCGTAGTTGATAGGTGTATACGTGACTACCGGAGCTGTATTTTTAAGAAAAATGATCGCTTCGATGTACACAACAGATGTGCAATACTGAGCGCGCAATTGATAATTTATTGAAGATATTATTTGTGTCTTTTGTGTGCAATGAAACGGAATCGCTTTTAATTGCAGCTGGAGAATTATTGTTGGGTATATTTGCAGTTATTTTATTTTATATTAAGGAAGTCTATGTACATATTCTACCCAGTGGAGGTACTTTCATAGAAGCCCAAAAGCATTACACGTTAATTGTGTAATGTCTATATTATTATTCGGTCTTTTGTAAGGTAAGGTGGGCTTTTGGGCTTCTATGGAAGTACCGCCACTGGTTCTACCTATATGTTGTTCTATACTCGTGATAGTCTCGGGAAATTTTTACTTTTATCAGGAGTTAGAAGGCCTTAAAAGTTTCTATACCCAAAGTGCATATTTCAATATAAATGCATACAGTATTTGCAAAAGTTTGGTGACTCCTTTAATGTCTCGTCAGATCGTACACCTTATTAGCTCCTTAGTTGTTTCAAATGCTGCGTCAAAATATGAGCGTTGAAAATCAACTCTGCCTAACTCTCCAGAGATGTCTTCTAAGTACATGAATATATAATTTTTAATACCATTATTAAGCCCCTCCCATAGATAACAAGAATTAAATCTGCGCACATAATACAATAAACAAGCGGCGCGAGCATTAAGTAAACAAAATCTAGACTAAAACGCGACTAATTCTCATGGAAATGCGAACAACGAGAGCAGTTCGTTCGGTGAATTAACGATTTCAGCGGATTGCTGCTTTCCGCATAGTAAGACGCAAAGAAATTTAATTAGCGTTCATTGAGATAATTCACTGCTTCCACAATAGGCCCACGTAAAGACAACTTTCCCTAAGTATTTGATACACACGGGTCTTAGGAAAGAGTTATATCATGATTCTCTGGTTTTTAGTAGTAAGAGGTCCAGTGACTGATGTCATGAAATAAAAATCTTGCAATAATTTTCATGCTTCATCTATGACATGCATTCTAGAACCACTGGGAACAAAATATATGTTGTTATTATTGGGAGGAGAGGTTAATAAGAGTTATACCTACATAAAGTTCTTGGCAATTTCTTAGGTGTGTAGTCCGCCAACCCGCACTAGGCCAGCGTGGTGGACTAAGGCCTAAACCCTCTCAGTTGTAGAGGAGGCCCGTGCCCAGCAGTGGCACGTATATGGGCTGATGATGATGATGATGATGTTATATCTGAACAATGTTTGTTACTTTATGGACTTTTTTTAAGGATGACAAACTAATATATAAAAATAAAAAGTTAGTAGGCTATAAAAAGTTAGTATCGAAATCGCAATATCTGTACCTTATCAATTTCACTTGTAAGATATCTCTATCTTTAAGAGAACATCAATATGTATATTGAATTCTTTAAGTCATCAATTATGAACGTCGGAATGCATGAAAAAACCTTTTCGCCTTATAATATGTTACCCCAACAATACTATCATAGTAGAATTCACATGTCTCCAAAATCCATGGATCAAAGTGAGAACGCAGGTTTGGAGGTTACTACTCGATTTATCCGCGCTGTTAAAACGAGCGATAACGTAAATATGAATTACCTATATATTTGTTAGCCTTTTTAAAACAATTTCCCTATTAATAAAATGCTAACCAAATACGAGTTTTATTTATTTTAAAACAATCGTATTAATTTTAATAAATTTGACCCACTTTAAAAAAAATGAGACATCATAACATAACATTTAACATTTAATCAAATAACAGTAAAAGTAAAAAAGTTCATTGAACTCACCGTCAATGTGTCGCGCACTTCTAAACAACAGATCCTGATCCAATTATTTAACTGTAAGAACAGATAAATAACAAAGCGCGGAGACGAAACAGCCGGAATGCCTGTTGTGTATCAATTATTCAGTGGCTATTTATTATTGTTGTGCGTTTGGTAAAACACTAACGAGATTCCTTGTTTCAGCCCATATACGTCCCACTGTTGGGCACGGGCCTCCTCTACGACTGAGAGGGTTTAGGCCTTAGTCCACCACGCTGGCCTAGTGCGGGTTGGCGGACTACACACCTAAGAACTTTTAGGTGTGCAGGTTTTATCACGATGTTTTCCTTCACCGTTAAAGCAAGTGATAATTGATTGTGAATACACACATAACTTCAAAAGTCAGAGGTGTGTGCACAAGCAGTGATGGCCCCGAGCTTGATTTTTGCGCGCGGTCGAGAATTTCGGCGGTCGCAGGTTCAAACCCCAGGATTAATATGCATCATGCCCATGTTTTAAACCATCACGCACTTTCCACTCGGAAAACCTTGTGGGAAAGCTTGCACGCCATAAAGTTTTCCAAAAAAAAAATCTCATGCATGTTTAGTTTACCAACCTGTACTAGACCGGCATGTTAGACTTAGACTTAACTTCTTTCAGATGTATAGAGGGCTCGTGTCAAACAATAGGTAGTATACGAACTGAAATAGAATAGTTTATTATACTCTGTCTCATGAAAGCTATTAATTTTCACGACGCTTTGTCGTAAGCGTTTTACATACAACCATTACATAGTAATAAGAGATGCATCAACTAACTCATACTGCCACAATATGACTACACCGCAATGCACTCCAATTTTACATGTTGGCAAGGATATAAGAATGGAGGGATGGAGGTGGTATGTGCTCACTGCTTAAAGACTTCATTTTACGCCTTTTTGCCTATAGGGGTAGTGATGGCCTTGAGGTTTAAACATGCGGTCGAGAATCTCGGCGGTCGCGGGTTCAAACCCAAGGCGCACACCTCTGACTTTTCGAAGTTATGTGTGTATTCACAATGAATTATCACGTACTTTGACGGTGAAGGAAAACATTGCGAGGAATTTCTTAGGTGTGTACCCGCACTAGGTAAGCGTGGTGAACGTATATGGGCTGATGATGAAATATAGATCTTAATCCCTATCCGTAGATAGATCCCCGTAACAATCCAATCAGGTGAATGTTTGCCGGACTCGCTTATAGATCAATCGTTGTAATTTGTTAATTTTTTCGATCAAATAATAGATAGAAATCAGTCAGTCTAAAACCCCAGCTTGCCTTATAAAATTCCGAATAATATTCTTTAAGCTTTAAATCTTTGTTTAACAAATGCAATTTGACATTTAAATGAGAATATCCTGAGCCCACAATAAACAATTAAATTATTTACTAGACATTACACAATTAACGTGTAAAGCTTTTGGACATCTATGGAAGTACCGCCATTGATTGAAATAAGGAACTTTTAATTGTTAATTGTAGAAGTTGTGAATATCTATAAAAGCAGATCCAAATATTAGTAACTCCGTGCGTCGGTAACACTGTTAGTTATTCCATGAGAGCACACCACAGGTCGCAACTTGGTGTCGCCGACGTAATGCAAAATGTTCCCTTATTATTATTTAACTTAAACTTTGTTGCTGAGAACAAACGTCGCGTGTGGTCGCGGACGACAGCCCGAATAAAGTTTGCAATTGTGAAATTGCTTTTTTGTGTAACCCATACTGTGACGTCATTGTTTTGATTGCGTTCAGTTTGGCAGTACATGATACTTACGTATTTTTTTCAATGTATTTTATTTGAGTACGCCATTGGTCATTACAGTTTGGTGTTTGGTATCGACAGTTCGATACCAATGCTGGACGGTGAGTTATGTATATGAACGATTAGTTTTATGAACGACTAGCTGACCCGACGAACTTCGCGAACTCCGCCTAACAGTGTTCTTTTTTTTGCCTAAGTTATTCCTTATTACATCAGCTATCTGCCACTGAAAGTCCCGTTAAAATTGGTCCACCCGTTTCAGAGATTAGCTGTTACAGACAGACAGACAACATTTTTATAAAACGTTATTTTGGTATATGTACCGTCTATACATCCATATTATGCATTTATTAAAAAGCGGTTATTTCAATATTACAAACAGACACTCGAATTTTATTTATTTGTGTATGTATAGATCTATAAATATGAAGTGAACGGAGTTTTATGAACATTTTTTAAGTCCCACGTAGTAGGGGCGAGCCTATATTAGGCACATTGCCAGACTTTATACTACTCAAGACTATTGAGAACTTAATCCTGAGTACTGCCAACTAGGGAATCGAACTCGGGCTATCTAGATACACACATACTTGCGCCGGGAGAGCATGACGCAGTGTGGCATAATTAATCTCTATGAACTTCTTAAGCCAATACAAAAGAAGTCTCGAATTAAAATTTAATAACTAAATCATTTATACTCATACAAATAAACATTTTTCATCCTACCAGTCAAAAATGTATAAACAATCAAAAGGCGGTCGACATTAAACTAAAGAATATCACGAAGTAAAATAAAACTTATGCAAGCGTCCCTTCGTTATGGTACAAAACAAGGGTTATTTAAAATTAATTAAAGTTCGTGCCGATAGAAGGAAGTATCGTTGGGATGAAGTTAAAACAGACTTCTTTAATACTCTATTCTATTGTGGAAGGTCGAGTGCCCTACAGTATGTAGACGGTGCTTAATAGTAGAGGGATGACCTGATGCACGTTAACATTATGGCAATCAATTTCAGTGTTTTAATATACATATAAGTTATTGAAATAAATCTTCATGAGTATACAGATTCTAATAATGTATGTAGCTCATTAGATTTACGTAACTTTTATGATTATTTGTGCAAGCTGTGTTTGCCTGAAAATAATTGTAACATTTATCCGAATCTTTAACACAAGTATGTATGGTCTTTTACCATTCATGCTGCTCGCCTATGGAATGACTTGCCAGTCACGATAAGAGAAGCCAAATCACTTTTCATTTTCAAAAAACTCATCAAGGAACATTTTTTATCACTGACTATATAAAGTTTATTATTCTTCTTTCTTCCGTTCATATATTTATTTACTTATTTCCTACTTATTGATTAATATACTAAATACACATATCATATTATATTATATGTATATCCCATATGTATGTTTATATTTACTGAATTAGTATTTAGTACTTACTAATTCATATATTTGTATTAATTAATGTTATCTATATTTAAACATTTTGCGTACATCATATTATTATTATTATTTTTAATTTCAAGCATTTACGTAAGTTGTGACCACCCACTCTATGCTTCCAATCTCTCCAGTCCATCTAACGGTTGCCTGGAAGAAATCGCCGATAGCGATAAGGCCGCCATTTGTAACACTACCTTATTTAGAGTTGCTTATACCTATGTTGTTTTCTTATTATATGGTGTACAATAAAGAATAAATAAATAAATAAATAAATGTAACTATAAGAAAGTAGCAAAGTAAAGTACACAATTATTGGTAATACAAATAATAATAATAAATACAAATCAATATTTACCCAAATACTCAGAGTGTGTAGGAAATATTATATAAATAAAAATGATTTTTAACAGTGCTGACTTCCTTATTTTCTCCACAACTATATATACCCAGAATATAACTTTATATTAAGATTATGATTTATGTTTTTACGTTATTTGCTTTTGCAGCTTTTAACCTCCTGAGTACTTATGTCCTTAATTTAGAACATCTAACAAAAAAAATCTGTGACAGATAATAAGAGATCAATCCAATCAATCCATTTTTTTTCTCCATAAAACAAAACATACCTATATAAGGGTTTTAAAAAAAACTCCTCAATTGTGTATCATATCTAGAAGTACTTAGCAAAAGAAAATCCAGAAAAATTGTACTCTGGAACTCAGGAGGTTAAAGATACGCGAGGTTTCATTGTCCTATACATACATACGAGTGCATATAGTTAAAGGTTAAAGAATGCATCTTTTATGAACTGAAGTTTTTAGTATAATTGTGAGCTAATTTTACATGAAATTGAGATAAAAAATTCTAAAAATTGTTATCACCGTAAAACAGATTTTATTTCTTTAGAAAATACTTCCATAATTATTAGGGATGTTATGGATATGATATTTCGGATCTGGATACGGATATGGATATTGGAATAAAATTATATCGGTTTCGGATACGGTTACGGATATGTAATTATTTCGGATTATCCGTAATTTTCGGATAGTTTCGGTTACGGATATTAGATTAAAGTAAAATATAACTGTTTTACAAAAGTGTCAGCTGTTTGGATGTTTTTGGTTTTGTTGTATATTTTGTTTCAACAATAACTGTTTTTTGTACTTATCACAGTGTTTTCATTTAAGATGAATTTTCAGTGAAGTAGTGCTACTTTACTCAAGACTTTCTTAAATTAAGTATCGACTCTTAAATAAGAAACTAATTAGTTATGAAAGAGGTTATGTTATGACTAGAAATAACAAACAAACTGCAAGATTCACGTGGCGTGTGAACGGTGAAACAAAAACCTGTCGGAAGTCAAAACATGCCGTTTTTTTAGACTCCACCCTTATATAAAACTATCCGAAACTATTCGAAACTTCTGAAACGGATACGGTTACGGTTACGGATATATTTTCATTTCGGATATCCGATAGTTTCGGTTACGGTTACGGAGCTCCATAACATCCCTGATAATTATGGTAGTAATAATGCATAAGCATAACTCTTCATTTTTCAAGTCATTACTAAAAACACTTTTCCATGCACCTACCATGCATCGGCTACGTAATCAAAAAATCCAAATGTGAACGATCACAAAGCCGGCTGATGAAGGCCTCTTGCCAAACTCGACGGTCGAGTACCGGATGTCTCGGCTTTGTCAAACTTCACGTGAACAAAGACCTGATTATGAGTACAGTATAGATTCACACAGCCATAATAATACGGGGCCAGTTTGTGTGGACGCCCGAGACTTTTGTCATTAGTGCATAAGAATAGTTTAGTAGTGGCTGAGCTATGAGAGAAAGTGATTTTGACACAAAATTCGGGGAAGCTGTGTCATGTATACGTCATTTTATTATTTCTTTTGGTTGATGGAAAAAGATAAGAAATGGAAGAAATTAAGAAAAATCTTTTGGTGTTAAAGAAATCAGAGATTGCATTGAAAATGTCCCTCAGCAACTATTTCTATTAAAATACACATATAATATGTATGTAAATAGTGGGCGACGTACTCTTAATAATTTTATGAGGAACCAATACAATTTAAGCAGTGATGGCCTCGAGGTTCAGGCGCGCGGTCGAGAATTTCGGCGGTAGCAGGTACAAACCACAGGCACACACCTCTGACTTTTCGAATTTATGTGTGTATTCACAATGAATTATCATATTTTGCTTTAACGGTGAAGGAAAACATCGTGATAAAACCTGCACACCTAAAAGTTCTTAGGAATTTCTTACGTGTGTAGTCCGCCAACCCGCACTAGGCCAGCGTGGTGGACTAAGACCTAAACCCTCTCAGTTGTAGAGGAGTGGGACGTGATGATGATGATGAATATAATGTTTGGGAACAATAATAAATTGAAGAAATAGTAATAAGTAATAGTAAACCCGCACTAGGCCAGCGTGGCTAGCCTTACTTCACTCAGGCCTAAACCCTCTTAGTTGTAGAGGAAGCTAATGCCCAGCAGTAAACCAGTACAAAAAAAAACTTTTAAATTTTCGTGCAAAATGTGTCTGCTTATTTGATATGGGTTCGAGTAATCTCAAAGCATATTGTCAGATGTCGAATGCATAATTTTTTTATGGAATCAAATAAAGGGTGCTTCGAATTGTCAAGTGAGGACGTTGGTTCTAGTGCGTTCGATATTTGCGTTGTTTTAAACAAAGCCTTTTAAATGGTTGCTTTTAACCCATTACAGCATAAAGTTTGTTATAGCAATTAAATTGATTTACTTATGATATAATGTTTAATTAGGGTCCAATTTATAGTTTAGTAAGAAAAACAAAACTATTTATAAAATGATTTTGATTTTATAGCCCGTCCGATATATCGGACGCTATGCACTGTGGCCCCTTACACTACCTTAGGATGGTATAAACAGAAATCAAGAAAACTGTTAATTGAAATATATTATTAGTTTAAAAATAATAATAAATGAAGACCTACATGCTATGGTAACGAACCCATCACATGATAGTTCATAAAAAAATAGGGTGTGGCCTACACAGCATTTTAGACATTTGAATTTAGCTTTTTCTCCACATTGATTTGCCCAGCGGCGTTCTGCGTTTATATGTAGGTACAATTCAATGCTTTTTACTATCATATCTTGTGCTAAACAACGGTTTAGCTGACCTTTGTACTTAATGTCTTTACATTACATGTGTGGCTAGCAAGGTCAGAACTATAGTCTATATATCTTCTAAATACAAATTAAGATTGTGTCTCTTTATTGCAATCATTTTTGCAGGGAGCCAACTGTTCACCACCGATACAGATGTATAAGTGGTGAACAGTCTAGTCTATCTATAAAGTAGCAAACATTTGTCACCATCATTTTCTAATACGCATTCTTTTAGGTAGATTCGAAACAGCTTGATCGCACTTATCCACACCGCACATCTGCTTGTTATAGCTAGCAATCAGTGGGGGTTGGGGTATTGATACAGCCTTTTTTCATTAGACCAGCGGTGGTCAAAGCCCAGTTTTCAAAGTTGGTTGCTACCGTAACCACATTGTTGTCCTACCAGCGACAGACCTATATAATCGCTGTAGCCCCTTTCTTCTCGTTTAAATTTCTGAACATCTTTTAGCGGATAAATTTCTACACGATTGGCCCGTATTGTGACAGTTGCATAATTTACCAACCCTCGGAGATGCTGCATCAATGACAACGATGTGAAAAGTTATTAAAATATATCTTTATAATGACTTTCAGCAGCAAGCTTCGTCTCCGATGGTTTTGATTGGCATCATGTTCATCATCATACTTACTGCCCTAATCCGCTACCTGGCCTCTCTGTTCAATAGGTGGGTCAACGTAAATAAGGTTTTCGAATATGTCATTCACATCCTCGCTTTCCAAAAGTTCTAAAATCTCATTTACCCTCAAGCTGTACAAACAAAAAAACACACACCTTAGAGGCCGCCATGCATAGCGTCCGATAAAACGGACGTCAACAAAAACACATACCTACATAAATAGCAATGTAACAATTGTCACATAAAAATACTATTTTGTTTGCATAGATATAAAATATTAAAACCATAAAACATATATTCCAATCAATTATCATAAATAATAATAAAAATAAGCAAAATAATAGTTACGGTTTTTTCGAAACAGTCTGGCCGCGAGCCGACATTTTTGAAAATGACAAATAACTGTCGATATTTAATTCCTTCCTTAAAAACAATTTTACTAGTATAAAAACATATTATCCAAGTTTCGTTTCAAAACAAAAACTATCGAATAAATTACTTTTAATACCACTAGTATGCAATTTAGTGACGTCCGATTTATCGGACGTTATTCTGTAATGGGTTAATTGGGCGGAATTTCACGCGTATTTTTAGCACTAATAGCTTAGTTTTTTATATCTTTTTAAAACTTTGAAAGAGGCAATGGTTTAAGAGATGGTATTTCGTAACTCTTCTGTAGTTTTTAATATAATAATAATACGTTCAACTGCTGAGCATGGAAAACTAAAAGGGGCTAACCATTGCTCTGTCAAATCTGTTATTTTTCAAAGTGAGGAGGAATTATTTGTAATTTATTATAAATCACTTGAACACATCTGCTGTTACGCCTACTTTGATAGCATCATGATCATCATCATCAGCCCAAATACGTCCTACTGCTGGGCACGGGCCTCTTCTACAACTGAGAGAGTTTAGGCCTTAGTCCACCACGCTGGCCTAGTGCGGGTTGGCGGACTACACACCTAAGAAATTCCTAAGAACTTTTAGGTGTGCAGGTTTTATCACGATGTTTTCCTTCACCGTTAAAGCAAGTGATAATTCATTGTGAATACACACATAACTTCGAAAAGTCAGAGGTGTGTGCCTGGGGTTTGAACTTTTTTTTTTTTTTGCTATCTAATAAAATCTATATAGGTGATAGAGCTATTGTACATATATTTTTGTGACGCATAATTTTGCATAAACAATTCTCCCTAGAATGCTTTCCTGGAGCTTCGAGTGAAGATCGTAACTCCTTAAGTACCGCCTTAATGACGATGCTCACTGTTAACTACGAGTAATTAAGGTACACGTAAAATGTATCGCTCCGAACGTTAGGCAAGTAATAATGTCTCGTAGTTTTGCACTTACAAAGTGGATCGGTCGGAACACGTTTTCTTAAGACGATAAAAGGAAATTGGGTTAATGAATCCTTTTTTTTAAGATTTGTTAAGTTATTTGTGTGTTTAGTTACATTGTTATGTTTTCTTCTTATTATTTTTTACGGATTTTGCTTTGCAGTTGATTTCGTACCTACATGCCAATATACAAAACGGTACAAATTCATACATACATACATACGAGTACTGACCCGCATTACAACAGCCAAAATAGCTCAGTGGCAGAGCATAAGATCCAGAGGTTTTGTGGTCCCCGGTTCAAATCCGGGTTTTGGCAAAAAAAAATTAGTGTCACGGCCCAATTTTTTTAATTTTTAATGTATTTTCCTTTATATTATTTTTCTTGATTTTATGTAATGAAATCCCTACGAGATCGAATCAAAAATGAGGAGATCCGTAGGAGAACTAAAGTAACCGACATCGCCCAGAGGATTAGCAAGTTGAAGTGGCAATGGGCCGGGCACATAGCGCGGAGCACCGATGGCCGATGGGGCCAGATAGTTCTCGAGTGGAGGCCATGTACCGGAAAGCGCAGCATTCCTTAGGCTGATAATGATGATGATGATATAATGAAAGTGATGTAAAAATACATATTTTTTAATGTTTCATAGATAGAAACTAAGAAGTACTAGTAAGTTTGTGACTGTTGGGTACAAACATTTATTATCATCATTTTTAGCTGTTGGCAAAATAATATGTGGAAACTACGGTATTTTAAATAAAAATTCGAAAAAAGCATTTTGTTTTTAAATTTAGATAAGGATATTTTAAGAAACGGTAAAATGGGCGCTGCTGTTTCTTTTTCTCAGCGCATTCATTTTTCAAGTGGATTCTGCCATTGTTCACACACACAATAACGTCAAAAGAAGTAGATAGAAATAACAGAAGGAGATGAGACAGATAACGATACGAAAATGTTCACAATAATCAGCTGTTAAGCGCGGACGATATAAGGCGGCGAGGTAGCAGGTGACACGGGCTTCGCGAGCGAGAGAGGTGTACCGACTGGCCGCGTCCGTCGGCGCGGCCGGCGCGTGAGTTGAAGCGGTGACGCGCATCGCTCGTCGCCGCGCTGTTACCATGCGATACCGGTTAGCGTCCGCGCGGCGGTATCGAGCGCCTCCAATGCACTCCACGTATATACCTAAATAATATTATAATAAATGTGTTGGGTTCTGTAAGTGTAATGTATGTGTATTAGTACGAATATGTGTGGAGTGTAATTGTTAGTGTAATATTATATATAAAATATGTATATAATAAATTAAAATAAATATATTTTATAAATAAATTACACAAAATATAATATTATGTACGCCACAAGGTCTTAAAACCACGTGACAAATATATGGACTCAATGTATTTCTAAACTAAAAATGCATGCAGATAACGAGCCTTTCAATGAAAAAAAAAACTTATTCAGGATCCTTGCACGCTTATTAAGGGGATGATACATGCAGAGTTGAGAGCGAGTCAAGGGCATAAAATGTAAAAGAAAAAATCACGGAGGATGCTTGAGCGTCTGGCAAAGGCTTGCATGCATACAGATGCTTTCAGACGCTGCTAGACGACTTGAAAAATGTTAAGACGCATGTAATTTTAAAAAGAAGTTAACATTTTTATAAAAAGAGTAACAAAACGTTTTGTCACAATGGGGGCCGTTTTTGACAGCTGTCACGTTGAACGCGCTCATCCGCGGCCCTATGACGTTAAGGGCGACCCATTCCATTGTTTTCGTGTCGATTGTTTATCACAGATGGCGCTGTGATGAATGGATTGCGGGTCAATCGACGTCGACCTTTATGTGGAGATTAGTGAAGAGGCGGATAACGAGTCCTTGACAGCGTTTGATAGGGTTTGTGCGGTTTTTTTTTGTGGCATAAATAAATACCCGTTTCGTTCTTCTATTTTTATTCGCCGATCAGGTAAATGGATATTTCTGGTTTGTTCTCTTTTCTTAATTCTAGGAAAAACATAACCAAAACTGAAAAGGAACGAATTTAAATCTTACATTTGTCACGATTTCAGTGGACTCAATGCATATGAAAAATCATATAATAGATTAAAATTACTATTACCAGTCGTTGGGTGTCTATTGATGCATACAGGCTTCTTTTGACGATTTCCAATGAGAGAGTAACCTATAAAAAATCTCCAACCAAAAATGTAACGAATATAGATAAGGAAAGTTAGTTTTTTATCAGCGGAAAACATATAAATAGTCTTAAAAAGTTTATACAAGTTGTGGTCTACATTTAATTGCAAATAGAAAGAAAAGTTTGTAGAACACATAAGAGAATGCTTTGTACATTGTAATTATAGTTAATAACACAGCCACGTAATTAATTTCTTGTGGCATACGAGTTAACACAAGCGAAATTTAAGCACGCAAAACTTACGTCGTTATGATGAAATTTGGTTAGTATATATATTATGTATCTGGAACTTTTGATTATAAAATATATCTACATATACTGCCTCGTGGTCTCGCGGTACAAGTATGTGCCGTGCGATCTAGAGGTCCTGGGTTCGATTCCCGGGTCGCGCAAAGTGTTATTGGGTTTTTCCATTAGGAAATTCTCGGTAACAGCACGGAGTCTGGAAATGTGCCCAAAAAACGGCAATAGGCTCGCCACCTATTACGTGGGACTGATACATACTTGGCGAAATGTGGGTGCAGAAATGCACCTCTGCCTACCCCTTCGGGGAATACAGGCGTGAGTTTATGTATGTATGGATGTATGATATATATTTTTAATTTATTTTCAGGCAGATAGTTTAGTTGGTAGAGTAAGGTGTACGGAAGGCACCGGATTCTCATAATACATGATCGCAGAAAGAGAGAAAGACAAAAACAATCTTGCCGCATTTAGGTAAACTTGATACCCACAGGCGGATTTCGAGCGCGACATTTGCGTGTGTTACCATGGTGGGTTTTACACCTTTTGTAAGGTGGTCGTTACCTCGGTTGATACCAATATATATCAAAAGAAAGTTGTTTTTACTAAGAAAATGGGCCTCCTGAAATCTCATTCAGTCCCGTAAGACTGTGGTACTACGCCGGTCGAGCTGCGTCATTCATACCGCAGAGCAAAGGAGTTACCTTATTATTGTTTAACATAAAAAGTAATTGACATGTATTTATATTTTGTACTTTAAAGCTTTTTAAATCAATTTACCGTAGAAACACTTAGTTCCACAACATCCAAGCACAAGTGTATAACAATTCCGAGATAGCTTTAAAGGTTCGTGGTCTCGTGGTCTCGCGGTACAAGTATGTGCCGTGCGATCTAGAGGTCCTGGGTTCGATTCCCGGGTCGGGCAAAGTGTTATTGGGTTTTTCCATTAGGAAATTCTCGGTAACAGCACGGAGTCTGGAAATGTGCCCAAGAAACGGCAATAGGCTCGCCACCTATTACGTGGGACTGATACATACTTGGCGAAATGTGGGTGCAGAAATGCACCTCTGCCTACCCCTTCGGGGAATACAGGCGTGAGTTTATGTATGTATGGATGTATGATATATATTTTTAATTTATTTTCAGGCAGATAGTTTAGTTGGTAGAGTAAGGTGTACGGAAGGCACCGGATTCTCATAATACATGATCGCAAAAAGAGAGAAAGACAAAAACAATCTTGCCGCATTTAGGTAAACTTGATATCCACAGGCGGATTTCGAGCGCGACATTTGCGTGTGTTACTATGGTGGGTTTTACACCTTTTGTAAGGTGGTCGTTACCTCGGTTGATACCAATATATATCAAAAGAAAGTTGATTTTACTAAGAAAATGGGCCTCCTGAAATCTCATTCAGTCCCGTAAGACTGTGGTACTACCCCGGTCGAGCTGCGTCATTCATACCGCAGAGCAAAGAAGTTACCTTATTATTGTTTAACATAAAAAGTAATTGACATGTATTTACACTACCGACAAAAAGTTTGGAAGCACTTTTAATACTCTCAGTTACTTTAAGAATAATTAAAGATATAGTATTATTTAATTAGGAATGATTAGGAACTTAATTAAAACAACAATTAAACTATGAAACAAAACCATATTCTTATTACTAAAATAATATCATATTTTATTACAACATCGATAAAATTTGTTATTATCAATTTGCTATTTGTTTTTACAAAAATTATAAGTGCTTCCAAACTTTTTGTCGGTAGTGTATATTTTGTACTTTAAAACTTTTTAAATCAATTTACCGTAGAAACACTTAGTTCCACAATATCCGAGCACAAGTGTATAACAATTCCGAGATAGCTATAAAGGTTCCTACAGGATTACTTATTAAGTAGATTACCAGGAGAGCAGAGAAGTCAGGCGGCTGTCTACGCCGAAACCTATTCAACGCTCGTAGACGGCGATGAATTTTTGAGAGGCCTCCACGACGTGTGTGAGGCGACTGAAAGGTTTTTTTTACAGAAAAGGAATCGGCTCCTCAGATAATGAATGAGAGACGGCATGTATGAATGCGACCCGTGTAATGGATGTTTTTAGCGCTTACACGATTATGTTGATGAGAGTTTTTTGTTGTGTAGTCTATTGTTTTGTTTTGATTATTGTTTGAGTTGGGTGTGATGTGATTTATTTTCAGTGGGAATTTTTTGTTGTGACTTGTTTTAAAAATTCGGCGACTTTTAGATGACTCATTAAAAAATCACATATTTTTTTATACAAACGTCTAGCTAGAATCACACGAATATGTATGTGGAGGCTATAATAATATTAGACTTTGTGGGGATTGATACTTCTTTTTGTCAATTTATTCATTTTATTTATTTAAAGTTTTTTTATTCTACCTTAACTTTTAAAATATTTGATAAAAGTGGGCATATAGAACTAAAACGTAGGAACGTTCACGTAGAATCACGTAATTTATATTGTGTGTTGACCACCTTGTTGCTCCCGTAGCATAAATGTCTAGTGTGATTGAGAGGTCCTACATTCGATTCCTGGGTCGGGATGTTATTCAATTTTGACTTAGGGAAATCCTCAGATGCTGTACGGAGTCAATTTAATTTAAAAATGTATATCAATTTTATTAGAAACGTGAGCGTAAAAATGTATATGTATTGGTTGAATACGTGGCTATGTCATATATTTACCAAAAATCCCATAAAAACAAATTTCACAGTATGTTTTGATACAAAGTATGCATCACATACACGCAATAAACTTGCTTTTTAAAACTTCCAAGTGTTTATACGTGATACAATTATTATTCCACTCAGACGGGCCGAGTACATCCATCCAACGAGATAACGTAAGAGATTAAAAAATTATTACAAGTAGGCACAACGGAGAAGTTACCTTCATATTATTTTAATGTGTTTTTGTTCTTGATTTTGACTACGTGCACTTCGGAATTGGGTATACTGAGAAATTCAATATTTATCTCTAGAAATATGATAATTGCGAAAGTAACTACATATGTATGTTTGTCTGTTAAACTTTCAACTTGTTGAAGTATGTTGATGAGAAAATAAATAAATTTATCTGCTATTTTTTTATAACAAGCGAATTGGCCACTCGTCACCCTAACATAATTTCATTAAAAATGGAACCAATGTCAGTACTATAAATAATAAAATCGTTGTAGCAGTTTTTTGACGAAAAACAAAAATACTTTTATTTCTCTCCATATCAGTACATTTTAAAATACATGATCATATCCGAAGTTGTGTCGAAACACATTGTGTATCTACAAAACGATATGTCATAATAAAAACCTCCATGTCACATTATTTTCATGACTATCTGAAGGTAAATGAGCTTCTTTTTTTACACGACAGGACCGCAGACTTCCATCCGAAATATGCACCTCACACGGGCCCTCAAAAATTCAACGACGCGCGACTCCGCCGGCTTATTCTGTACACTTATTATGTGGAGGTATTCTGCTTAGATTTTTATTTAGTAAGGTTTTTTAAGAATCTTTTTTGTTAGGAATTTCTTATTAACTTATTAACACTTGTAGTCTGCCAAGCCACAATGGGCCAGTATGGTAGACTAGCCTAGCCCTTCTCATTTGTTGAAGAGTCCTGGAAGTACTCGTATACGTACATGCATTAATATGGATAAATGTAAATGACGCCAAAGTTTGATCCTGATTTTTTCTAATTAACTACTGACACACCATACCACAGAACCATGAACATGTTACAATAACAAGTAGGTACATGTTAAAAATATAAATTTAATGGTCAATCGAACAAGTTTAGCTAACATTAATTTTGTCAATAGGCCAGCGTGGACTAAGGCCTAAACTCTCTCAATTTTAGAGGAGGCCCGTGCCCAGCAGTGGGACGTATATGGGCTGACGATGATGATGGATTTTGCCACATGATTGCCACAAACAGACGATTTAATTGAAAATATTGCGTTTTCTTAACAAAAATAGAGTACAGGAATGCGCGACGTCTCGTACAGAATACGCGCGTGGCACGGAGTACGTTTTCGGGAGGTAGCCACGGTCTCCAGACGGCGTCTGATGAATATTTCACTTCATTATAACAGTCTAGCGTACATAGTGTAATATTAAAAGCGTTGACGAGCCCAAAGAACAGCGCCAATCGTTGCTTAGTAAATTAAGGGTGCTTGTAATCTCGCCTGTTTTGTATCTCAGTGCAAATGTGGATTAATGTTTGCGGATTTTTATAATGACTCCATTTGTGTAATGTGGATGGAGTAGCCATTAGAATGGCATATTCCAGTGGTAGTTAATTTTTTTTGTTATAATTTACCTTGTGAATTTAAGCCTCTGGTCTCGTCTGCCTCGTGGTCTCTTCGGGGAATAAAGGCGTGAGGTTATGTATGTATGAATGAATTTAAGCCTTAAGGGCTTAAGGCCTCCTTAAGACCATTACATAGACCTACTACGACTTAGTAAATTTAGTATAATCTCGAAATACGAATCATTCTATCAATCAATCAATCAGCCAATGGACGTCCACTGCTGGACATAGGCCTCCCCCAAAGACTTCCAGAGCGCTCTATCAGAAGCGGTCTGCATCCAGTGGCTTCCCGCGATCTTGATGAGATCGTCGGACCAACTTGTGGGTGGACGTCCATAGCTGCGCTTGCGGTGCGTTGCCTCCACTCAAAAACCTTTCTTTCTCCATCGGCCGTCATTTTTACGAGTTAAATGTTATACTGTTGTAAATCAGTACACTATCGTACCCTTACACTTTAAATTATAAAGCTCTTACCTAGCAAGTAATTATGTAAAATTAAAATTACATCGTCTATTACTTTACTTCAAGGCACTTTAGAGTATAAAGCCGTGGCAAGACTAAATACATGTAGGGTTAATAAGGTCAAGCTTGCGAGCTAAATAAAGCATCCCCGAGGATTCCGTGTATGCTTACACCTACCTAATGACCTTTAGCGAGAATAATGACCGCGAAAGGGCATTTTTGAAATTATATTTTTGCTACTTTGCCATATTTAAAATTATGTTTGTTTCGTAGTATTTTAAACATGTTTACTCACGTTTCAAATTATGTTGAATAAAATGTTAGTAAAAATACAACTAATGCACTTGCAAACAGTTGAGATAATTCCGTTCACTGATCGACATGTTGTATGATGATGAGGCTTGGCGAATTACTTATCAAGAAAATTATTTGTGAATACATACATACATATAGAACACTAACCATGGGCTTCATAAGAAAACTCCAGGTCACTTAACGAGATATGAAGAGGGCTATTCTCGGTATTTCCTTTTGAGAAAGATACTATAGCTGAAAAAAGCAACAGGCTCGTCCTTCTATACCTAAAACACAGGCGAAAATATGTGGAGTTAAATATACACATTTGTCACCCAGAATACACTATTTTTGCAGCTTCACAATGTCTCTCACAGAAAATGAAAACAATTCTGCCCTGAGGTCCACGCATCTTTATTTTACTAGATTGAATATCAAGTGCCACTAAATGTAACACATAAAAAAAACTGGCAACTTATCCGTCGTTATTATCTATAAAAAATATTATATTTCGGTCACCGCGTCGGACTTAGATAAAACCTCTTAAAAGAAAATAGAGAAATAAATCTAAATCTCAAAACGTAATAAAGTTCGAGCCGATAAATCTCGGAGAGCGTAACACATTTTTGTCTGTACAAAAAGAGTTTGTGAGTACAAAATTGAATAAAACAAAACACAGTTTGAAGTCAATGTGAGCCAACGACATTTTTGATACGAGATTTTTTTGGCAAACTAAAGATTATTAATGTAATTGAGCTCAGTCAGCGTCTTCTTGGGCACCCTTTTCTCTTACCTTTCGAGACTAAAAGCTCAGCGTGTCCAAGTATATAGGGGAAGCGATTTACCGCATTGCTTGAATTCCATTACTAATAAATGCTTATTAGCAAAATACCATTATTCACATAATATGGGAGGCAGAGGTGTGTTTCTAAATCCAAGTGTCACCATCTCTTTTTTAAGACTCACGTAATACGGGGGGAGCCTTTTAATGTTTTCCGGGCATGTTTTAAGCCTTCTTGCAGTTATTAAATATTTAATAATTAAAAAAACCTATAAAAACCTTTCTGTTTTGACTGTGAATTAAATCGAGGACCTGACTTTCGCACGTTGTTTAAAGAAAACAATTTATTCATAACTTCGCTCTCTAACGTTACAACTTCAATGAATTGAGTCTTGCCTTATAATATTTCTTTCTTGATACAATTCTAAAGTTTCGTAGACGGACAACAACAATTGACAACTGACAACAGAAGTGTACCTATAATTTAGAAAATCGCTGCGCGCCTTAGTGCGCCGTATATCACATATAATACTTTGTTTTACATTACGTCACGTAATTTTGCGTTTTGCTATACAAAAAAATAGCGAATACGCGAATTAGTTGAGAGACACTCTTCTTCCTATTATATTTACTCCTAACTCTTTTGAACGAAAGCCTACGTTGACACAAGCCATTTGATCGATTTTTATTTCCGAGGGAAAATACTAGTAACTACTTGTCTTCTCTAAAAATACTTCTTTAGCCTCTGACGCTTATGATTCTCACCACATTCTCAAGATACGTTCGAAAGGTACGTAAATTTCATTTACCGCTGGAAAGTGCCGAGCGGCGGGCCCCAACGCAAACTCCACTTAATTACGCACATAAATTGAAGTGCTCTTGCACGATGGATGTTGCCACATTTTGACTCATAAAATACCATTTCTTAACACATTATTTAGTATCATGTATAGGAAGTAACATAGTCCAAAATCTGGGTCAATAATTCATAAGCTCAAGCCTGTTGTGGTACTCATAAAAATGGTTGGTAAGAAGCATCTTGTTCTTATGAACATATGTTAATCCACTATACGCTAGACTGGTATTTTTACTGTTAGTCAGTTACACTATGACATTTTAACACGACAAAGAAATCACAATTAGTAGCATTGTATAATTGTAAAACTTTTCTAAAATATGTGTTGTTAAATCGGGATAATTACTCATCAAATGCGTGCTAACGAATAGCTCGCTTCACCATTTTAGAACCGCGGAAAAGTAGTCTTTAATGCCTAAGCAACTGCTTTTTGGAGTACTCCTCGGAAAGTAGATTTATTAACCTTGTTAAAAATACATAGAAATTGTGTATTCATAATGAATTATCACTTACTTTAACGGCGAAGGAAAACATCGTGATAAATCTGCACACCTAAAAGTTCATAGGTGAATAATCCACCAACCAGCATTAGGCAAGCGCGGTTGACTAAAGCCTTAACCCCTCTCAGTGGTAGAGGAGGCCCGTGCCCAGCAGTGGGACGTATAAGGGCTGATGATGATGATATAGAAAACCTTCAAAAATACTATATATTTTTGCCCTAAAAATTTCAACATCCAAGCGTCAAGAGCCACCACAGCATAATTTTTTTATGACGGAATGTGACACACTTGCATGAACCTCTAATTGTTTAACATTTAATACACTCATAACCTCACCCTTGTATTCCCCGAAGAGGTAGACAGAGGTGCATTTCTGCACCCACATTTCGCCAGGTGTGTACCAGTCCCACGTAATAGGGGGCGAGCCTATTGCCGATTTTCGGGCAAAAATCTAGACTCCTTTTTGCTACTGAGAATTTCCTAATGGAAAAACCCTATAACACTGCCCGACCCAGGAATCGAACCCAGACCTCTAGATCGCTCGGCACATACTTGTACCGCGAGACCCCGCGGCAGGCACGAGGCATTTAATACCATCAACAATTTATATACGAGAAGAAATATGAACTAAAATTCACGAGGGCTATGAAGTGACATTTGTTAGTTTCTTAATGCAAGTTAAAAGAGGACGCCAAAAGTTAAAAATACATATTTTATCATTAATTAAAGCGGTGCTATAATTATATCACAGAATAAAAATGGTTTGGTGTATACAAAACTATCGAACACGTTGTTGCAGACGGGAGGTAGTGTATTTCAGATTCTATTTTCCCTTTACATAGTCGTGAGGTTCAAAGACAGTTTCGTCTAACGACATACTACTTCACTCAGAATGTATCACAATCTGGGTATCGCTGTGTGCCGCTATTCGGGTGCATACGAGTACTCTACCAGAGTGCTAATATTACTAACAAAAAAAACTGCTTTTTATCACTACTTTTCATCACTGCTTTTTGCGAAATAATAGTACTACCCTGACGAAGCTATGTGGATACTATTATAATAAAAATATTTAATAACTGCCTCGTGGTCTCGCGGTACAAGTAAGTGACGTGCGATCTAGAGGTCCTGGTTTCGATTCCCGGGTCGGGCAAAGTGTTACTGGGTTTTTCCATTAGGAAATTCTCAGTAACAGCACGGAGTCTGGAAATGTGCCCGAAAAACGGCAATAGGCTCGCCTCCTATTACGTGGGACTGATACATACCTGGCGAACTGTGGGTGCAGAAATGCTCCTCTGCCTACCCCTTCGGGGAATACAGGCGTGAGTTTATGTATGTAAAAATATTTAAAATGTTTAAGCAAAGTTGACATATTTGTGCTTTATTTCATCTCCATTATACGCATGTTATAGGCATTCCTTATTACACACACAGTCATAATATTTTTACAGGCTCATTTCAGCTTAGATGCTGGAGTCGATAGGATTTTTCAAACAACCAATGTTATGTTGGATTTACGTAAGTATCAATGGTTATCTTAACAATCTCAGATACTAACATTTCTGTAATGAAAATTTTCTTACTTCAGTAATGCTGTGTATTGACGATGAAGCAGATTAAAATAATTATAATTAAATTCTGATAAATATACACATAATTTGACAGCCCTGTGGCGCAGTTGCCTAGACACCAGCTTGCGAAACGAAAGGCCGCGGGTTCGATCCCCGCACCGAGACAAATGTTTGTGTGATCCACAAATATTTGTTTCGGGTCTGGGTGTATGTGAGACCGAAAAGTCTCTCTTAGTTTCTGATACCCACGACACAGGACTTGTATCCTAGTGTGGGATCAGAACTATGTATGTGACTGTTGAGTGTATTTATTTATTTCAGATAACGATTCATACGACGTGTATGACATAAAGACACTTATTGAAACAGGCGTCCATATATTTAATGTTGATCTGTCTGTTCATGACAGTAATTTCTTTGAACGAATTAAAGCTGTGATTAGAGATACCAGCGATATGTTGGAAAGTTATCCATCAGAATACTATAGACCAATCGGGTTGTCTGTTACGACGTCTATATTGTCACCATTGAACATTGATGACAAGGTAAATTAACATATTCTTATAAAGAACAGTCTAGATCATCGCGGTGTGTAGGGATGAAGGGCAAGTGAAGTTTAGTAAATTTTTGAACTTGGGACTGATATAAAATTTCATAATAAAATACTTAATAAAATTTTCCCGACTCGAGAACTTCCAATCGCACACCGCACACACAGCGGTAGCAACAAAACAGTGTTAGTCTGTATGCTAAACGTTATTTATTTATTTTTATACTAAATAATCCATAAAATGCCAAGTGAATTGTCTACTAATTTTCAAGTTTCATGTCCACAAACGCAGGATCGCTGATTTTCCTTGCATAAATATTTTAGTATACCTCGTAACCAAGGTAAATATTTCAATAGAAAATTGCTCCGATTCTTTAATTAAAAGAAAATTCAAATTGAACGACTGTAATTAAAGTCGTCTTGCAGGTTGACATTTTAATTCTAAAAGACATTACGCAGAAAGAGCAGTTCCTTGAATTCAAAAAGCGAAATAAGAATTCCGCATCGATGGCAATTTTGCTTCGGCTCGCGGCATTCAAGATGGACGACGCTAATGAATTAATTAAGGTTAATAAGCTACGAGAGTTAATATAATAAAATTACTTTTGGCAATATAATTTTTATTAGATTTCAGATGGCGTCATTATAGATTTGGATAATCTAAATATATTTGATAGAGAATGCGATGGTATTACGCAGATGTGTCGAAAGGTAAATCTTATATTTTTAATCTCATAGCTTTAAGATTACGTAACTGTTTACATAGTAATTGAATAATTACTTTGTAATGATGACCATAAACGCGACATACGCGTACGCACACTTGGTCAGCCCTGTGACTATATCATAAATTTGATAGTCAGTCATCCCTGTGACTGTGACGTAACTCATAGGCACTCACGCAAAGTCAACCCTGTGACTTGTATTAAATGATAGTCATCCCTGTGACTAACAATATGACAGTCATCCCTGTGACTGTAACCTAACTCATAGGCACTCACACAAAATCAACCCTGTGACTTGTACATTACTTTGGAATCAAAGCAGTAGTTAAATCTCACATTTTTCAGCGATGCCTGGTTCATACATAGTTATAAAGTTTGTTTGTGGCAAGAATCAAAACGAAACAAACCACTTGAGAATCTATTTATTATTATTATTATACTTTAAAATCAAAGCAACGGCAATAATTATTTTTAATAACATTTCCAGGCTGGTAAACCATTTACATATTTGATACCAGAGCTAGCAGAAGACTATTATGAACGGGTAACAAATGATAGAAAATTGTTAACGATAGCATCACACTTAGTAAATAAACGTGCGGATGGGGTGATGCTAGTAGCTAGTAATAAACTAAATAAACCACCAAAGGAAGCTATTCTGTCTTTTATAAAAGCTATTAAGGTCGCCGAAGACGATGTTCAAGCCGAAAATGTTTACCGCAAATTAAGTTTTGAGGTAAGATACATAGTTTATTACATAACTTTTATTCCAGATTAGACTGGTTTCCGGCATTTATGCAAATAAAAAGTCAATAACTTCAACTTTTCATAAGTAATATAGAAAGAGAGAATAATATCATACCAATAATGAAAGATTCAAACTTGCGATGTCGGCGTTGAAAATATAAGAAAATAGGGATAAGCCATGTAATTATCTGTGCTCTAGAAATTCTTAAAATATAGGTTTATGTTAATATTTGTGTCTAATTACAAGGATTAAGGAATTTAATGTAACTAGAGTTTCTAGTATTAATACCAAAAAACCTTTCACATAAAAAAAAACGGTGAAGGAAAACATCGTGATGAAACCTGCACACCTAAAAATTCTTAGGAATTTCTTAGGTGTGTAGTCCGCCAACCCGCACTAGTCCAGCGTGGTGGACTAAGGCCTAAACACTCTCAGTTGTAGAGGAGGCCCGTGCCCAGCAGTGGGACATATATGGGCTGATGATGATGATGATTAAAAAAGCATAATAATATATTTATACTATCATATTGATGATCGAATGTTTGATCATCATAATTTAATAGTTTATTTTAAAATGACTACATTCTACAACACGGGAAATAATAAAAACACGATTTTTTTTATTTTAAGACGGATATACCAATCCTACCGCCACTGGCAACCGCAATGGCCGCGTCTTTAGGAGCTCTAAAAATTGGAGCAAAAGCTATAATTATAATAACTAAGACCGGAAGATCAGGTCAAGTGATGTCATCAGCCGCTCCACCATGTATTATATTGGCCGTAACAACTAGAAAGGAGACTGCTAAAAGACTACACTTGTATAGGAAAGTTGTTCCTTTATTTTATGATAGTAAGTGTATAACTTTTTTTTGGATTATGTATAAAGAGAAGGGTGGTACATACATACATAAACTCACGCCTGTTTTCCCTGATGGGGTAGGCAGAGGTGCATTTCTACACCCACATTTCGCCAGGTATATATCAGTTCCACGTAAATCGGCGAGTCTATTGCCGTTTTTCGGGTACATTTCCAGACTCCGTGCTGCTACTGAGAATTTCCTAATGGAAAAACCCAATAATACTTTGCCTGACCCGGGAATCGAACCCAGGACCTCTAGATCGCACGGCACATACTTGTACCGCGAGACCACGAGGCATGCTTTTTGAGACCGTAAAATACGTACGATACGATCTCTAACTATACCTACCTATATTTCCAGTTTCCCAATGTGTAAATACAATGATTTTTATTCTCTGCTTAGACGCTGCAAGGTTATTCAATCTATACGTTATCATCCTACAAAAATCTGAGAGTACTATAATTAAAATCAATCGACTTGTGTGGACTTAGGCCTAAGCAACAAAGAGAAGTTCGTTCATTCCCTGATATTGGAAATTTTGTTTAGATGGCTAATATTTATTTTGTTTATGTAACGGCTCAATTAAGTTTCTATAGCAGTAATAGAACTTTAATTGAACAACCGAACAGTTCGTAAACACTGTTCGAAACGTTATTAACATCCATAGTTAATATTCATTTGATTATTCCGAGAACTTACGTAATTAAACTGAACTTGCCAAAATGGCTATATTTGCACGCTATAAATTATTATTGCTGTTCATTCGATAGTGATCGTTTTAAAACCCAATTCATGTTAATTAAATTATTATATTCATTATGACTGCCTCGTGGTCTCACGGCACTGGTGGCACTGATACATCATCATCATCATCAGCCCAAATACGTCCCACTGCTGGGCACGGGACTCCTCTACAACTGAGAGGGTTTAGGCCTTAGTCCACCACGCTGGCCTAGTGCGGGTTGGCGGAATACACACCTAAGAAATTCCTAAGAACTTTTTAGGTGTGCAGGTTTTATCACGATGTTTTCATTCACCGTTAAAGCAAGTGATAATTCATTGTGAATACACACATAACTTCGAAAAGTCAGAGGTGTGTGCCTGGGGTTTGAACCTGCGACCGCCGAAATTCTCGACCGCGCGCCTAAACCTCGAGGCCATCACTGCTTCATAACTGATACATAACTGGCAAAATGTGGGTGGTGGTGGAAAGAAACCTTTGCCGTCTTTGACTAATATAATACGGACAAACATAGCTTGGATTAAAGACTAAGGCACGCGACCTTTTTTTCCACAACCCTGCATCTAAATACGCAACGGAGTCTGTCCAACAAAATATATTCTTTCTCGATGGGGGCTGTATGAAACGACCTCCATTACCGAAAAGTATTCTTCAGCATCGGCTCCAACTGTATAGACATTTGCAAATGCAAAACATATTAGCATAATGTGTTGCAATTACAGAGCCTCGCGCGCAGAACTGGCGTCAAGAGTGGAGGAATCGCGTGAGTTTTGGCACTGATTTCGGCCTGAAGATCGGCCTTTTCTGTACTGGAGCCAAATTAGTGGTGCTCGCGCCATCGGAAGAAGGCACCGGGTATTGTGACGGCTTCCAAATCGTCGCCGTGCCGTTTGTATGCCATGAATAGTTTTAATGTTGTATATCAATTGTTTTAGGAAAATAAAATAATTATGACATTTTTTTTATTATGACACCCTCATTCCGCAGTGTTACTTTATCCTGTTATGTCATTCATAATGAAACATTAAATTTTGTTGATATTCTTTACCGATCGAAACATTGTTATGAACTTTTTATATGCCTTCCAATCAGTGTGTCAAATAGTGCAAATTATTAGCAACAATCATCTATTATGTTGGCATATTCATAATCTACATAGATTGACCCCTAAACACTATATGCTCAGGGTTATGTAGTAGACATAAACTACGATTCTTGATCACAAAATAATTATTAGTTTCAAATTAGTTTTAGCGAACTTTGTTATTCTTACTCAATTACATTTTGTAAATAACACCAAACTTGAAAATTTCAAGGCTTGAATAGAATGAAAGTGATTTGCAAATTTCGATATCCAGGTCACTGGTTCACGTAACTAGTTACCGAAATGTATATATAATATATAAAATCTAATTGGGTTAATCAAAAATGTATTCAAAACAAACGCAAATAACCTGCAATGTGGTAATGGAATTAACATAAACTAATAATTTATTAACAACGCCCGGTACTAAACAAGATTACCATGTTTGTGATATTAATAATGCATTTTGTTTGTTCTGTAAATGTATGCTAAACTGCTGAGCACACATTTAATTTGACAGTTTTCGGAAGTGTTGCCCGCACAACTAAAACAAAGGTTCGCCTAATTGCCAGATTGTGGTCGCGCAACTTCGTAAACTAGAAATTGTCTATTAAATTCCCTTCGTTCTTGTCTGTGATTTGTTTGCTACCTTGTGATTGTGGCTTTGCTCGTGTTGATATGAAATTTGTCTGCCATTGTTATGATTATCATAAATTAGACTACAATCACTACAGGTGGGGAACCTATGAAAGCTGCAATCGCTTGTTAGAGTCAATCCGCTTATAAATGATGATGCCGTAAATCTGAGCAAAATCTTATACCAACAGCTCGAGCTATCAGTAATACCGTAACAAATCAAATATACAAAATATGCTATAAAAAAATACGAAAAGCAAACGCGAGTTAATGAATTAAAACAAAAATGGAAGTATTCGAAAAATAGGCAATCGGCTCGAACCCTCTTACTTAGAAAAAGAAAAAATACGCTAAACATGATATACCTCTGATTACACTTTCAGTAAAAAACGTGAGTGTACCAAGTTAGCAGAAAGCTTAAAGAGAATAATTACAAAAAAGACAAAAATAAGTCACACGAAATTCCGAAACGGCTGTTATTATAATGAGCAGCTACACAGTCACAGCGACAAACTGAGTGACACAGTGTGGGGTCAAAATCCTCGTAAGTTTTTTGCGATGCAGGAAAGTCTGTGCATTTCGTTCTTGCATTCACAAAAAGTAATTCACGTCACAAGGATGCTTCGCTTACATATGCGCTCCGCCTAAATCCGAGGGGCTATTCTACACGTCCTTTTAAAAGGGGTAGATGACCTTTCTGAATTTTTACTGTTGTTACGAATGTTGGATGTTTATTATGCATATGATGGGAAGTCATAATTCTGAAAGTTTGTGGCTTCTTCACGCTCAAATCAATTTTAATTAAGTGTAGCCAGGGTTTCGAATGATAACTTGGATTAACACATAACATAACAAACATCGTCAAGAAATGAGGAGTAGCCAAAGGTACATTTCTGCACCCACAATTCACCAGGTATATATCAATCCCACGTGATAGGGTGCGAGCCTAACAAACTTGAGGGTTGATAAAAAGCAACAAAAAATCGACTCAAATTATAAAACAAACAGCCAAAATTCCATTAAACGGTAAACTTAAAATCTTGCAAATCAAGATGCGAGCAAAAATTTTGCAAAGCAAATAACATTAATAAAGTATATCAGAACAGCCCACGGCTTTGTTCTCTCGAGGGCCCGCTAATGTTACGTGAAATGAGACCAAAACAGAGATATTAAGATGAGAGCTGCCTTTGAAGGATCGCGCCAGCCCGAAAGAGTGGCAGACGATAGCACTTCGTCGCGTGACTGTAGGCAGATACTATTGTTACATTTACTACTACGGAAATAAGTCGGGGTAGAATGGCTTGGATCACTTTTTTGCTTAGATGTAGTTGCACTTTTGACAGGTAAATGATTTTAAAAGTACTTAATCGTAAAAAAAATTATTAATTGTTTAGGGTTCTGTATCTAAAAAGGAAGAAACGGAATCCTCATAGGATAATTCACTCGTTTGTATGTTTACCTGTCTATCACCCCTAAATCCACTTGATCAATTGATTTATTGTTATGTTTACTATATACGAAATTTGTATACCGGGATATTATGATTATGAATTCATGAACATATGTATTTTGGAACACCTGTTGTTGTTTTTATTATGTTCTTATTGTTACATTTACTACTACTGAAATATATCTAGGCCAAGCGCCGGGGAGTTTTTTTTTGCAACGTACGGGACCTGAATTTTTTTTTGGAATATGTTCAAGGGTGTCTCCTGAATGTAAATCCAAGGTGGGGGGGGGGGGTTCACTTCAGCCGCCATCTTGGAAAACACGTTTTATCGAATATCTCGCGAACCGCGCATCGTACGACAAAAATTGTAGAAATCATTATTGTAGATAATAATATTTGCCATCTTTTTTATTTGAATTTTTTTTTTGTATAACGCATAGGTTTTTAATTATAGCGCTCCAAACACAACTGACGCGTCTACGAAAATTTCAATACACATACAGGCGAGGGAACGACCCTAGCGTCACAAGGGGACAAAAATGTTTAGGATTTATACCTGAATACTGTTGGAATGTTAAGAGGGGCAAATTCGAACGACCCGAAATATATACTGCAACTTATAGGCGCATAATTGAATATACAGCATTATAATCTCATTATAATGTCATTTACAGCGTTATAGCTCCTAAACTATAAATGCTACGGGAAAAAGTTTCTGATAAAATTTATAGGTAATTTTATGCTCTACAATTCAGTTACCATTATTTTTATATTTTTCATTTTTTTAACCATTAACTAAATATTTAGTAAAAACCATATTGTAAAAAGCTTGATAATTAAAAACCTATGCGTTATACAAAAAAAAGTTTCAAATAAAAAAGATGGCAAATATTATTATCTACAATAATGGTTTCTACAATTTTTGTCGTAAGATGCGCGGTTCGCGAGATATTCGATAAAACGTGTTTTCCAAGATGGCGGCTGAAGTGAACCCCCCCCCCCCCCCACCTTGGATTTACATTCAGGGGACACCCTTGAACTTATTCCAAAAAAAAAAATACCAGGTCCCGAACGATGCTTAACTTACCTACTTTTTTTGCTCCGGCGCTTGGCCTAATCAGCATAAAAAAGTTATGGTCACATTTTTGCTTAGATATTTGCGTATAACATTTTTACATAAGTGATTCGAAAAGATACCTAACTTGTTTTTTGTTGTTTATTTTTATTATAACCATTTTTAGTCGGATTTTTCACGGCTGTATCGATTACTTGGCTTTCCTGATTCGACATGTTTCTTTGTTTACTAACATTGGGTTCATCATCATCATCAGCCCATATACGTCCCACTGCTGGGCACGGGGGTCTCCTCTACAATTGAGAGGGTTTAGGCCTTAGTCCACCACGCTGGCCTAGTGCGGGTTGGCGGACTACACACCTAAGAAATTCCTAAGAACTTTGCAGGTGTGCAGGTTTCATCACGATGTTTACCTTCACCGTTAAAGTACATGATAATTCATTATGAATACACACATAACTTAGAAAAGTCAGGGGTGTGGGCTTGGGGTTTGAACCCGCGACCGTCGATATTATCGACCGCATGCCTAAACATCGAGGCCATCACGACTTTGGGTTAACGATGTGAAAAATGGAGTTTTTAATGATTTTAATAATTCTGTTTCCAACTCCTTTGTCTTTAGACATGTTTATGTCTTTTTTGAATATTTAAATGCTTCCGACTTTGAAGCGAGACTTGAGAACCGTGGGAATTTGAAATATTGTTTGCAATAGTTTTTTTACTCTGGAGTGATGTGATATCTATGTGGTCTGTTCTATCAGTGGCGGTACTTCCATAGAAGCCCAAAAACGTTTGACTTTTATTTGTGATGTCTAGTTTATACTTTTTTATTGAGGGGTCATAATATACTCATTTATACGTCAAATTGCTTTTGTTAAATAAATATTTAAAGCTTAAACATTGTTATTCGGAATTTTGTAAGGCAACCTGGGCTTTTGGGCTTCTATGGAAGTACCGCCACTGTGTTCTATGTAAATCAAAATATAGTATTCTTGGAAAATAAATATACATACATACACTCGCGCCTATTTTTCTTAAAGGAGTAGGCAGAACAAAAAAACGGCAATAGGCTCGCCCCCTATTACGTGGGACTGATACATACCTGGCGAAATGTGGGTGCAGTAATGCACCTCTGCCTACCCCTTCGGGGAATACAGGCGTGAGTTTATGTATGTATGAGTAGGCAGAAGTGCATTACGGCACCCATATTTCACCAATTGTTTTCTATGGGGGTTTGTAGGTTCGCCAATAGGGGGAAGCCTATTGCAGGTTTTTGGGCACAATTCGAGACTCCATGCTGCTACTGAGAATTTCGTAATGGCAAAACCAAATAACATTTTACCCGACACGAGAATCGAACCGAGAACCGCGAGACCACGGGGCAGTCTAAAATAAATATCTTTATTACTTGTATCTAAAATTGTCTGTATCTGAATATAATATCTTTATATTATCAATTTAGTAAAAAAACAAATTATTAAAATTCAATCTGTAAAATTCTAGGACTGTCATTATTATTCATCAGTCCATCTCAGTTCAAAAGAAATATTGACACATAGAGACGACACCAACAGTTTATTAATATAAATATGCGATTTCAAAAAAACCCAGAATAGTTTAAAAAATCTGCTATAGTACAAAAAAACCCAGATAAACGAATCAAAAGTAGGGCAAAATCATCGAATGATAGGAAACAGCGAAAGCCCAAACGGTTACTGTGACAGTAGTGTGTACCCATCCATTGTTTCTTTAAGCGTTCTCAATAAAAATGCAAATTGGATGTCTCGCCCCGTGTGCCGTCCACGAATCGACTCCGAAACTAGTTTATTTAGTTTTAACCCCGCTGTTCGTTTTATTTACCTCTTCAATGTGTTCTGTTATGTCCATTTTGTTTTTGTTATATGATATTTTTTCCGTTCCTCCGCCTGGTCCTTGTATATTATGCTGGCGCATGTTCGAACCCACTTTCCTTGGTAAAAAAACGTGGAAGCGTGTTCAGGAGCGCGTTTTGTTGGCGATATGGTAATGAGGTAGAATGCATTGACAAGCCTCTGTATAGGGCACGAAGTGGTGCAATTTTCCGGGAACTAATTCTTGTGCACTTTATTTTATGCGTTGTTAGCTTGATGTTTGTTTTATGAAAACTTTTCTATATTACCGCAATCTCGTTAATATTACTTATTGTTATTTTCTAAGCTGCACTATAAATTTTTCCATAAAAAAACATCAACAACTCAAAGTGTCGAGTTTATGCTGTAAATACTCAAGAACATTTTCCCCTAAAGGCAAAATAGAACGAAAATAATAAAAGTGTTGAAACTCAAATTGCTTACAAAGTATATGATTGATTCTGCAAGATATCCCCGTTAATAGGAACGCATACCTAACAACTTTATAGGGAATAGTTCTCTGCCAACGAAGGGGGCTGACTCCACATAAAACAGAAATCTTATTTAATGTTGGGATGCTGCTAAGCGAGACGATCTTAAGCTCACGATAACAGAGTATGGAGAATGCGTTCATATTAATAATTAGAGATTGGAGATTATTACTCTATATCTCTATGTCTTACAGACATCAGTAGAAGCATTTTCTTTTTTAAGTATTCTTTTACTTTTCTAAGCAATTACCAAATCTTTAAGTTACCCTTACTTGCCTTGCTTTAGTCACTGCTTGCCGTTGGCACCACGTGTTTCATTCCGGAAATACAACATTATGTACGGTAATGTATTTTTTGTAGCCAAGTTAATGCAAATTGAAAACAGCTTAGCAAATTTTATCTGATATGCATTGTTTAATGAAAAAATATAGCAATTGATGGAAATACCGGGTGTAAACAGACCGTTTTCGAAAACTAAGATAGACTAATGTTTATGATGATTAGGGAATCGTCAAATTTTTAATTCTTTTTTGAGTCAATGTGTTTGTAATCATCGTAACCATTACCTGTCTAAGTTTTCGATCACGGTCTGTTTACACCTTGTATAAAGCTGTAACTGATACTGGGCAAATAGAGATATGACGTCAATTTGACGACAAATTGGAAATCAACTTAAAAAATCTGTCTCCACATAATACAAAGAGTCAAAGCAACAGAAGGATTGGAAGGAGTTTATAAGAAGGCGGCCGCCGCATGTTGCGGTTTGCGCGGGCGGATCGGCTGAGGGGCGGATCAAATTAAATTGAAGACTAAGCGGTTGCCGCGGGAAGTGACCGCTCCGCATTACCTATACCTATATGCCACCGGTGAACTATCGATATCAGTTGTTTTACAAATGTCGAGATTTGAACACTACCGCGCGCTTAAATCTCAAGGCTGTTACGACTTTTCATTGAATAAGTTTATTAGTTATTTCATTATATTATATCAGGACGCGTAACCCATTATTTTTGTCTAATGGCTGTCTATAAAGTTCTTTAAAGCTATTATGTCGGACTGAGTTGGCATTCACCTGATAAAAATAGCGAAGACACTATTCTGTGATGTGAGTTATCTTTTTATGCTCCTGCATGATGGTATGTGTAGTGCGGGTCTTTGAATTCAAATTATAACCGCCAAAAAAAATACTCCTTTCCTCAACAGTCAAGACAATTTTTTTTAACCTGTTCATAGGTGGATGAATCACGGAACGATCCCAAAGCGGGATACACTTACAAGGATCAATCGCATATACTTTCATCTTACTAAACGTGAAAAAACTTCAATAACTTAAGTTACACCGCGATATTATAGTTTCCGCATAGTTAAAGGACAGTTGTAAATTTTGGTAGAAAGTTGTCAACTTCGGCAATTTTGCAGTTTGCCTCGTTACAGATATTGCAAGTAACCTACATTTCGTACTTTTTGAGGGTAATACTTTTTACAGCGGATTGGACGATTCTCCAGTGTTTGAAATATATCCGAAGGCGAATTTAGACGGATGACTGAAATTCTCATTTCGGAAAATAGGTTAAGAATATTTTGTATTACTAAGACTTTGGTCTTAAAACTTTACGTACTTTCAGTTTGTCCATAAAGCGAGCGTGTTATTACATAATTTAATCACTCATAGTTTTGATATGAACAGTTGGAAATAAAAATCTAACCTTACTAAAACACACAACCAAACGATCTTAGAACAAAAGTAAATAATAATGACATTGGGAGTGTTTTTGCTTACATAAATAAAAAAAAAGCGAAAAGTACAATATTATGTTTTTTTACTCATCTTAAGTACGATCTTATAGGTACGAAATTGTGTGTGTTCCTTTCGTGTAAACGCCAAACGCTTTTGATAAATTCCTTTACTGAAATTTTTAAATGGACGCCATTTCCACATACACTATGAAAACAAGAAACATCTGACAAACACATCACTGTGTAAGGATCCAACCACCTTACTACTACGAGAAGTCCAATATTGACATCCTGCGACAATTCTGACTACATCCATAAAATTACCACTGATAGGTACACAAAATCAGTCGGTGGAGGTAACTGTCTCTGGGAACGAGCATTCATTCTACAGCTGAGAACATAGTTCCTTTGAATGTAGTGATATTGACGAGATCAATATTTGTAACATACCTAGAATGTTGAAGTCAGGTAAAGAGAGGGAGAGATGCAAGATTTTAAGGATCTCCAATCAGGAGTTATTAGAGGGATCTGATTTAATTAAAGAAAGGGGGTTTGACTTATAATTTAATAATTCAAATTAATTTTATAGACTGCAACTTAATCGCCTTGAATTTGAATTGAAGTCAGGCCAACACCATTATGGCTCATAGCTATTCAATGGCAAATAAATAGGATAGAAGAAACTCTACAATAGCTAGTATCTATTTATAACTCTATAGTATTAGGTACTGAATGTAAAACATTTACCTATATCCGTCCGTATACATATGTCCCACTGCTTGTTATACAAGTAGCTATAGGGTCTACAACTATAGAGACCGTTAAGAAGGCCTTAGCCAAACTTTTGCTCGTTTTGGAGAACTTAGACAAAAATAGCTGTCCTATTTTCATCATCATCATCATCATCATCATCATCATCATCAGCCCAAATACGTCCCACTGCTGAGCTAACCCTCTACAACTAAGAGGGTTTTTAGGCCTTAGTCCACCACGCTGGCCTAGTGCGGGTTGGCGGACTACACACCTAAGAAATTTCTAAGAACTTTTTAGGTGTGCAGGTTTTATCACGATGTTTTCCTTCACCGTTAAAGCAAGTGATAATTCATTGTGAATACACACATAACTTCGAAAAGTCAGAGGTGTGTGCCTGGAGTTTGAACCTGCGACCGCCGAAATTCACGACCGCGCGCCTAGACCTCGAGGCCATCACTGCTTGTCCTATTTTAGTAGTATGCAAATTTTAATATTGAATTGTGTGATTTTTCGTTAAGAATACACACATAACTTCGATAATACATTGATAATATTTTATATAATTTGATAAAAAGCACTTAATGTTCCATAAAATATGTGCCAACGTTGGATAAAAATTAAACTTCCGAGTACAACAATAAAAATCTCAATTCACATCCACTCACAAGAATGTCTGAATTGTTTGATTTACACTCCACGCATATCCGTATTCTAATCAATCAAAACCCAAAACATCAAAAAGTAGTTTGTTGATAATATTAAATAAACTCAAACAAGTTAAATTGTGTAATGAATATTAATGGGCGAAGCTGGAATCGGGTGTGACATGGGCTCGCGCTGCCGCCAGCCTAATATAAATCACGGCTACAACCTAAGATACTTTCCGCTGTGCACCACTCCATTGTGTTCTGATAAAGAAACCGCGAGGGGTAATCGAATGGATAATGTCGGCGCAAATATATCTTTAACTGTATTAGATCGTTTGTGAGAATTTCAACGTTGTTATTTGTTTATTGAGATTTGTAATTGGATTAGAATTTTGTATAGAAGAAATTTAGTTGATGTGTTTAGAAGATTAGCTGAGGAATTAGTAGACCTCCGCGGTGCAGTCGGATAGATCTTTTGTTTACCTGAGAAACGAGAGGTTCGGACCCCTAATTGAGATAATTTTGTATGTTCCAAGAACATTTTTTTCATGTCAGGATACATTAGAATCCGATATGTCACTTTTTGTATCTGATATACACAGTATAAGAAATTTAAATTATCGGATTATGCATGTTTGACGTTGTTGCAATGTTTGCTGGTGGTAGGATATTCGTATCCGCCCGGATGGCGACCACCGTACACAGGGCGTAAAACCCGCCATAGTGGCACATGCAAGTGTGCCGCGTTCCGGGATCAGCCAGTGTATATCCGGTTTTCGGGGGGGCTTCAATCATGGTGAAAGGATGACCGTGCCGGCAATTTTTTTGGCCGGTTTGTCGCGGTCGGTCCTTTGATCGCCATGATTGATAGTCCCCCAAACTTCTTCACAATAAGGTGAAGAGGTATTCGGTCGGCATGATTGTGTCGACCAACGGGAGACCATCATCTCTCGCTGGTCGGCACTTTTTCTGGACTCCATTGCGCTTACCATCAGGTGCAATGGGGTCACTTTGCCGTGCCAGAATAAAATAAAAAAAAAAAAAAAAAAAAAAAAAAAGCGGGGCCGTAACGTTATTTCATTTATGTTACAAATGTAAATCAACTTTATTATGTTACTTTTAAAACAGAAATTTCGTTGACTTCATTCAACTGCCTGTTGCAATCCATGTTTTTCGGAGATAGTACTATTTCATCATCAGCCCATATACGTTCCACTTCTGGACACGGGCCTCCTCTACAAGGTTTAGGCCTTAGTCCACCACGCTGGCCTAGTGCGGGATGGCGGACATAGTAGTAGTGCCATTTATAGTTTCATTATTTTTAGTATCAATACAAAGTTGTATTCATAGTCAAGGCGGGGTGATAAAGTGAATCATCTCGTGCTAATGTTTATGCAAATGAGTGATTCGACGGTGTCAGAGGACAATGTCTCATAAACTGCAAAGTTGCTTTTATTAATGCTAAAATATCTTTACCGTTGTCGAAATGGTCGTAAAACGGGAATGAAACTTTATTAAGGTCGTGTAAGTAATATAACCAAATTGCTAAGTTATGTTCGTAGGTATATTTAATTATATATTCCTGAGTGTCGAATCTCAAACAACATACAATATAATGTAGAAATACATACATAGGCTCACATCTGTATCCATTAAAGGAAAAACAAGATATTACTAATACGTTTCGCTAAATCCCACGTAATTAAAAACAAATTTATTAGTTTTTCGACCACATTTTCAGAATATTTATTACCGGAATATGAATTTATGTCTTTAATTATAATAATACCAACCAGTTTGGTCATTATCTTTCTGCTTATTTTTACGACTTAAATATTTTCTTAGTAATACTCGTAGTAGCTTATTAATCTAATTCATATAATTAAATCGATCAAGATATGGTCTTGGATTATATGTTTATAATCCAAGACCTTGATAGTTTAAATCTAATCAACATACCTGTACTCATGCCTGTATTCCCTGAATTGGAAGGCAGAGGTGCATTTCTGGACCCACATTTCGCCAATGTGTTCTCATCCCACGTAATATGGGGAGCCTGTAGTCGTTTCCAATAAAAATACCATTAAATCACATTATTTTTACTAAAGAATGAATAATGAAATAAAGAAAGCGTTCAATAATTTTATACGCCACAATTCCCAAGTGGAATACAGCAGGTAACTTTTGCATAGTGAAGACGTAATTTTATGTACCTCGTGTCTAATGAAGACTAAGCGATCGGGCCCTTGGGCATAATTTTTCTACTTCAGACTTTTTACTTATATATATTGTATGCTGGATATTGGTTGCGATAACAAGAATATTACAATCTAGAATAATATGATTTAAATTTCGTATAACAATTGTCACATTACTGCTATTTGGATATGCATTTTAATCACATAAAATATTCATAATGTTCTGGTTCTACAATCTACATTCCTTTGAATGTAGAAATAATGCCAACTAGCACTGGGCCAGCGTGGCTAAAGCCTTACCCCAATCAATTGTAGAGGAGCCCCGTGCTCAGCAATGGTACATTTAAGGGCTGATAATAATGATGATGATGCGACACAGTTTTCAACTATCGCAGTTTTCAGAGCATTATTATTTAAAAATAATAACATTTCGCCAAGTATGTATCAGTCTCACGTAATAGGGGGCGAGCCTATTGCCGTTTTTCGGGCACATTTCCAGACTCCGTGCTGTTACCGAGAATTGGTTTACTTAATTTAATTGTGTTAGCTTAATTTATAAGTAGTAGTGTGATTGTTATTATGTTTTGTTTTATTTTGTATAAATTAGTGTTATAGTCTCGCCAGTTCGAATTAGGTACCTAAACCTGTAATGACTGTGTGTGTTGAATTAATACATAAATAAATAAATAAATAAAAAATTCCTAATGGAAAAACCCAATAACACTTTGCCCGACCCGGGAATCGAGCCCAGGACCTCTAGATCGCACGGCACGTACTTGTACCGCGAGACCACGAGGCAGTTATTTAAAAATATGATTGTGAAATGAAGCTTTATTATTATTACCTGACAAGTCAATAACAGTGGAAGTAGCGTCCCAAACGCCCAAAGTCTATTCATTGAGTGCTAAAGCCAAAGCGTGAGAAATAGCCATTCGTCAGCCATTCTGAATGCTACATTTGAAGTAACGAAGAGATAAATTAGCTTTTTAAAGAGACAATTGTCTTTTTACGACTGACAATGACTCGCCTCGTAAATCTTTTACATTTCCTTATAAGTGCTCTTAGTTTATTTTGGACCTATTTTCATTCGAAGTCAGTTATGCTGAATTTCAGTAATTATCTTAAACAATTTTCCTTTTAGACCGCAAAGTGACCGTGCCTTTGTCATGGACTACAGTTCAAATTAAACAATACTTAACACATTTTTATATTACGATTATATATGTATACCGACTCACCCCGTGAAACATTTGAGTTTGGTGCGAAAGGTAATCTTCAACACTTGTAAATTGAGAACAACATTAGTATATCTCAGACATATCACCGATTTTAAATGTCATCATCTTCAAACTGTATTTAATCACTATTCAGACGAGATGTGCGAGAGTGCTGGTGGTAGGATATTCGTATCCGCCCGGATGGCGACCACCGTACACAGGGCGTAAAACCCGCCATAGTGGCACATGCAAGTGTGCCGCGTTCCGGGATCAGCCAGTGTATATCCGGTTTTCGGGGGGGCTTCAGTCATGGTGAAAGGATGACCGTGCCGGCATTTTTTGGCCGGTTTGTCGCGGTCGGTCCTTTGATCACCATGGCATTAGTCCCCCAAACTTCTTCACAAGGTGAAGAAGTATTCGGCCGGCATGATTGTGTCGACCAACGGGAGATCATCTCTCGCTGGTCGGCATTTTTTCTGGACCCCATTACGCTTACCATCAGGTGCAATGGGGTCACTTTGCCGTGCCAGTAAAAAAAAAAAAAAAAAAAAAAAAAAAAAGAGATAAAGCTAACAAATCTATAAAATCAAATCATCGAATGGTTCCTTCTTCCCGACACAATTTTATGTTGATGTTTTTTACGAATCATTTAATTCTATAACATTGCTGAAGCTATCGTTACATCAATTCACAGTTCTTTTCATATCTATAGCAGCCAGGTTATAATCCCCAACTTTGCCCCGAACATCTCTAAATCATTTAACCCTAAAATTTCCAACTTTAATCCAATGATTAACGACATTATGATTTGGAAGCTTGTACACTCGCGATACTTCCTTAAGTTCGTTATAATGTCTCGCCAGTTGTTAAGTAATATCTTTCAACAGTGCTTGATATATATCGGTCATTAGCAGTTAATGAATAATTTAGCTAGCGAGTGAAATTCCCGCACCTCTCCTATTGGCTGAATTATTTGTACCTTTTCTACGTTGTTGCAAGGTGCGTACTCGAGGTGCATTGTTGTAAAAGTATTTTTTTGTGACTTATTAAAATGATAAAAGTTGGTAAATGCATAGTATTAGGATATTGATAAATGTGTGATGCGATCATATGGGAACGTGAAGAAGATAAAGGCAATGCTTGTATACATTTGTATCACATATAGACCGTATTCAGTCCGTTGTGATCATTAAGTTCAGATAAAAAAGAAATATTCCGTATGAAAATTCAACAAGCAACAACAAACTATTTATAAGCGTGGTGTTGGAAAAAAAGCGAAGTATTTAAGTAATGAAAGCAAATTTAATTTTAATACGTGTGGAATAAAATATACAGAAAAAAATTGATCGCGAGTTTGCAGATGATCTTTGTGAGGCTCCCCCCCCCCCCCCCCAAGTTTTAGAACGAAATCCGGCCCTGTCCCAAATAGCATTTCTCGTTAATTGCTGTCTGACTTGGGCTCACTAATTGCTTAAGTTCTGGGATCTCTTTGCTCTCTACTCAAGTGGTGGACTACTATTAAAGTAAAAATTTCCCAAGACTGTTTTTGAAGTTCCGACTGTACATAAATTCACGAAGACTGCAACGATGGAGTTTGCAGACGCTGGAACAACGTTTGTAAGTTTATATTATTAAAACATGTAAAATTTTAACTTGAGAATATTTTTAAGAATTATAAACTTTGACTGCGGAAGCCATGTGATCTTAAAAGAGGCTAAAATAATGTTCAGGGTAATTTTATATTCATAGAGTCATGTAGTATATTTTACAAAAAGAAGGTTCATTTCCGCTCGCTTGGCGACTAATATGAAATATTTATCTCCCGAAACCATATACAAAATATAAGAAGATGACATTTAACTGGAAAAATATGATCATTATTTAGAACGAACAGTACAAAGAATCTTTGATAACGTGCATGATAGTTCCGATCTTATATAAAAATGTGTCATTTGTTTGATCACTCAATGACATGTCTATTTGCGTCGATGGTTTAATAAGATTATTTATATTATTAAAAGTTGAGGAGTGGTGATTACAGGAAAAATATTATTTAATTTACCATTACTTTAATCTCTTTGGTGGCTCAAGGTTTGCGGTCGATGGACACCTCAATGCCCCCACTACGTGTGACATCAAACGTATCTGACAAAATGTGCGTGTCAAATGTGTTTATTCATTTATTTATTAACTCATTATTGCACATAAATAGTTTAATATACTAAAATTATAACAAAAAAAAGAATGAAAAACGAAGTCAATTTGGCAAACTTATTGCGCAATATCTTGTAGACAATCTTAAAGTTGTGTCTCTGCCTATTCGTTCAAGGACACGTGGATGAATGTTCCATGAACGACAGTTGATCTTATTACTTTTTAATTCCATAAATTATTTGTAAGATAAGAATCTTAAGTTCCTACCCCATATTCACGATTTTAAAGGTCTTTCACACACCCAGACATTTCAACTTGAGAAAACCCATTCGCAAACTCAAACAAAACTCAAAGCAAACAAAAATAGTATGTGGTCAACCTAGATTGCGAATATACATGAAATAGGAATGGCGGAAGGAGAGCTCGAATGAATGGGCCGGGTGTCCTAGAAGCCGGTCGCGTCGTCCACATGTTTAACATTTTATGCTGGCTCCTTAGACCCCGGTATCAACGTTGCTAGACACGAGCTCGCTGGTATGTTTTGAATGCGATGCAGATTGAATTTAAGGATTCCTCTTCTGTTGTTATTATACAGGGATTTTGTGTGTAGCAAGGGGTTCATTACAGGAGTGTGTGAACTATCTTAAATTTCCGGAAGTTAGGGGATTCTAAAGAACTGCAGATTTTATCTAATCGATAGCGGTTTAATAGGTAATAATAGATTTAAAGTCATACAATCTTTTAATCAGCGCCGCTATTAATTTTGAAAAATACCTAAGTAGCCATTAGATTCCGGGTTCGATTATCAGGTTGGGCAGTGCTTTAGTAAACGGTAATAGATTTGCCGTAAATTAGGTGGGGCTTAAAACACAACTGACGAAAGTTATATAAGGGTTAGGCCTTAGTCCACCACGCTGGCAACCACGTTGGCGGACTACACACCTAAGAAATTCCTTAGTACTTTTTTTTTAGGTGTACAGGTTTCCTCACGATATATGAAAGATATACATGTATATATAAGTTCTTGTATTTCTATGTCATACATAGATACAAGAAAGTAATTAAACATAAATTTAAACGTGCTTCCAAGAGAATGTACGAGGTGCACAGCTGTTCAAATGTTATGATTAAAAGTTTCATGCGTGCTCATTTGGCTTCAGGCGAAATGGAATGGAAGGAAAATATTAGAAAACCTCATTATATAGTGCCACAACATTGTTCGCAGATGTATTCTTTTTTGAACTCGTTAAAACAAATTATTGAAGTGATATCTGGGGATTTTAAGAGGCTTTGTATGTATTTGTAAAAATGAAAAAAGCAACAAGAGAAGAAAAAATTAGACCAGAAGATTGGATCGTTAAAAATTTATGTATGTATCCCCTTTCCATTGTAAAAGGTGACTTTATGGAGTCATAAGGCTCGCTGTAGGTACGGCTAAAGTTCTAGTGCCTAGTTCTGACCCAGTTAGGTATTGTTTCCTCAGTATCAGAAACTAAACTGACAGCCCCGTGGCGCAGTTGGCTAGACACAATTTGCGAAACGAGAGGCTGCGGGTTCGATCCCGCACCGAGACAGGTATTTGTGTGATCCACAAATACTTGTTTCGGGTCTGGGTGTTTGTGAGACCGAAGAGTCTCTCGTGGTTTCTGATACTCACGACACAGGACTTGTATCCTAGTGTGGGGTCAGAACTATGTATGTGACTGTTGGGTGTACTACTACAAAAGAAATTTGGTCTCAGATAAAGTAAAATATCGCAATACCTCGACCAGTGCATTTTATCTGTGACCGATTTATAGTCTTTAAACAAACTGTTAACAAAATATGCTAAGTAGACTGCCATTACTATAAATGGATGGACAAGAATAGATTTGATAAAATCAACATACGAACTACCTTAGAATCGTCAATAAGGCGATGTAGCAAATCAACAACTGACGTTAGGTATCTTTATTACAACAGCTAGAGCTAGCTATGATGTGCACCCTCATCACTCAATATCCTTCAGCATGTTAAGTAATATTAATACTACCAGCCTTGTCGTCTAGCCCGAGTTTCAAGTTACACATCAAATCTCGCTCTAAACACCGCTTGTGTAAACAAAAGTTGTTAGTCCATTTCGAAACCACAACATTGTTCCTAAGCCCAGTTTCTAGGTGTATTATATTTGCTTTATTAACTGGTTTATAGCGTCAGTGTTTGTAGCTATGTTAGATGTTTAACTTATATATTGTTATATACTTGTTAGCTTATCGGTTGGGCCATGTGTGCAGTGGAGACCGCACTTAGGCAAAATTAGTGTCAAAATTCCAGCACAACGAAAGAACAGTTACTTGAAAATGAATGCGGGCTGTTGAAGGCCAGGAGGGTTGGCGCTTTTTGGCCCTATCCCACCACACAGCCGCCACTGTAACTCCTGTGCTCCAGGATCAACAGCGGCACGCACAGTATTGACGCCGAGCAATGAAGCTCAGCGAATCTAAATTTGTCATAATCCCGCAACGAAGTTAATCGGAAAGACAAATAACGCAGGAGTTGGAAAACAAAGAATTGTCTATTTGCGCACACACTTGGTTTGCGCTTATTGGGAAAAGCCTATGGGCCTTATAACAAAGTTCTTATTTGTTTTTTTGTTTCAGCAATGGATAGCGAAAGGCTGAGCATTTAACAGGATTGTTACAGTGACCGTTCTAGTACCTTGTTCTGATAATTATCTCTCTAATATGTAGTTCTCACAATTTTGACTAATTCAACAATTAGTACTAAACCAACAGTACTTATAGATACCCACGACAACGCTTTACTACGCGTGAAATATAGTTTTGGAATTTTATTTCTTTCTGGAAATCCTATATTCGATTTCTAAAATAATTATGACAGTCGTTGTAAAATCGGCAATCTGTCAGTATATTTACCATCAAAATAAAAATCTTCTGGAATAAATTCAAAAATTCTAAATTCTCTCATCTTCATAAACTTAAGGTTCTTTTTTATTAGAATTAATCGCATCGATATTATAAATTGAATGAAAATGTATGATTCGAAATATGACACAGATAATAACTCAGTAGTCAAGATTGAGACTAGGAAAGGGCTAGCTGAAGACGACCGCCGCCGACTCGCAAAACGGTTTCATAAAAATGCAAATGGGCAGCAACGTATTGCCGGCCGAGACGTCGCAGCGTAACTTCAAAAACTTCTTTTATCGAATTAAAATACTTTTTAAGTAGACAATGTCGTTTGGTGGAGTTTAACGAAGTTGTTACTCCGTCGCTATTAGTGTTCTTTTGGCATGTTGCTAGTTTGTTGTTTTTGTACCGTTGTGTTTTTGAAGTCAGCAAATGAGTTGAAATATTTATTGTAATAAGCAATGATTGCATATTTTAGAACATTTATTATTTCTTTTCTTGCATAAAGACTCTAGCGTATATTGAGTTCTCCCTAAGCTATGGCGACAGTAATATACGAGTGTATATGTACATATTAAGAAAAAGTTTATTAATACACCCAACAGTCACATACATAGTTCTGACCCCACACTAGGTATAAGTCCTGTGTCGTGAGTATCAGAAACTACGAGAGACTTTTCGGTCTCACAAACACCCAGACCCGAAACAAATATTTGTGGATCACACAAACATTTGTCTCGGTGCGGGGATCGAACCCGCAGCCTCTCGTTTCGCAAGCTGGTGTCTAGCCAACTGCGCCACGGGGCTGTCAAATCAAAGTAGATATATATATTTTATATCTAAGAGTACTCTTTATCAATGAGTAGAGACATAATCTAAATATAAAACTGCTTTGGTAGCAACACCAAAAATAATTACACACGCAACAAGCTTTGAACTAGTTCTGGTCTCCTTGTCCATGACGGCAACTAATCCACTCCAAAAAGTTCTAAACAAAAGTACGTCTGTAATTCTGACTGAGATTAGTCTCAAATCAATTTGCACATTACCAGCGATCTCGTGTTGAGCCAATCTAGATATAAAACTGGGTTGGCAAGGATGCAGCCAGCACAGCTGTTCTCACATTCGTTGCCTAATTGTGGAAAAATATAGTAAAAACTTCCTGCACCATGCACAGCGTTAACGGACATTATTTCATTTTAATGTTTCCACTGCGTTCTGGGTATTAAGAAGGTTATATTTCATGCGATAAGATAATTTCAGCTTGGTGAACTTTAGCGCCATTATAGCAGTACTGCATACAACAGTACACACAGCTCGCACGGTCTGTTCAACTGCTAATTTTCGTTTAAAAAGTAAACATTTATTTATGTAAAAATACGTTTGATTTAGGTTTGCTTCTTCTTCTTATTTTAATTACATATGTACATACATAACCTCACGCCTGTATTCCCCGAAGGAGTAGGCAGAAGTGCAGTTTTGCACCCACGTTTCGCCAGGTATGTATCAGACCCACGTAATAGGGGGCGAGCCTATTGCCGTTTTTCGGGCACAATTCCGGCTTCCGTGCTGCTACTGAGAATTTTTTAATGGAAAAACACAATAACACTTTGCCCGGCCCGGGAATCGAACCCAGGACCTCTAGATTGCACCATGCACGGTACATATCTGTGCCGCGAGACAGTGCAGTTATTGGGATTTTCCATCTGGAAATTCTCAGTAGCAGCACGGAGTCTGGAAATGTGCCCTATAAACGGCAATAGGCTCGCCCCCTATTACGTGGGATTGTTACATACTTGGCGAAATGTGTGTGTAGAAATGCACCTCTGTCTACCCCATCAGGGAATATAGGCGTGAGTTTATGTATGTATGTTTATGTATTTACTAAGCCATTTAGGCCAATCATACTGCAGTCCAAGCTGACTTCCCCGTTTAACAGTATTTCCAGTTTAATTTTAATTAAAATTTACTTTAAATCAAATATTCTTTCATTAACAGCTACCAAACTTTTATTAGACAATGAAGTCGCAATAATCTCGAGGCGCTAACAACACATACATAATCCGTTTAATTTCGGGAGGTGTTCGTTTCGCAGTTAATTAACTTTACGAGCTCGTATCCTCAAATTGACGCAATAAAATCTAAGAAGTGGGCAAACAAGCCCGAGATATCTCTATGATTGCCCGTTTAATAACCGTATAATTGTGTATTTAATATTTGTTTTTACAAAATCTGGCTATAACATTCTAATTAACACAAGCTTTTTTTTTTGTTATCTTTTTATTTTAAACATTTTAGCTATATTGTTTCACATATTGATTCGTGTTTTGTAATATATCTTCAATTATTTCCAAATGACTATACTTCAAATGTATTGTCGAGAACTCTCTGAAATTCCACTCGCACACCTTTGACTTTTTAAACTTATGGGCGTATTCACAATGATATATAATTCATTATACTTTATTAGTGAAAGAAAATTACAAGAGAAATCCTGCACACCTAAAATCTTGTGAATTTCTTAGGTGTGTAGTCCACCAACGCGCACTAGTCTAGCGTAAAAAATGCTACTTTAATCTTAACAAATTGATTGAATATTTTTTGAGGAAAGTAAACAATACTATGCGTTAAAACGGACCAATCTTGATTCTCGGCATCTAAATGGAAAAGCGACAGAACAAGCAGTAATGGAGCAGGTTGAAATAATAGCTAAAGGTGCCTTTCAACTTGGAACCAAACTTTCAAATATTGTAACAATTCGCAATAACAAATGGGTTCTAAAAGTTTTTGTAGTTTGATTTTGTAACAGAAATTAACGAGTGGGTGGAGAGCACGTTCTTTCAACTGCAGAGTAACAGTTTAAGTTTTAACAAAGTTCTTAGTTGTTTTTTTGTTTCTTTTTATTGACGTAACGTATTTTGCTTTTCAGTACCTAAGTGATTTTGACTGCCTTGTTGACCCTGCAATATAACTGCACCGTCGTCATCAGCCCAAATACGTCCCACTGCTGGGCACGGGCCTCCTCTACAACTGAGAGGGTTTAGGCCTTAGTCCACCACGCTGGCCTAGTGCGGGTTGGCGGACTACACACCTAAGAAATTCCTAAGAACTTTTAGGTGTGCAGGTTTTATCACGATGTTTTCCTTCACCGTTAAAGCAAGTGATAATTCAATGTGAATACACACATAACTTCGAAAAGTCAGAGGTGTGTGCCTGGGGTTTGAACCTGCGACCGCCGAAATTCTCGACCGCGCGCCTAAACCTCGAGGCCATCACTGCTTTTTTGCTGCACCGTGCTATCTTACAATACAGGTTTGGTTTCTAGGTCGGGCAAAGTATCATCGCATTTTTTAATGTCTAGACTGAAAATGTTCATGAAAAGGGACAACATGTTGGCAACGATGAATATTGATTAAAAATAAATGATGATCTACGCAAGTAAAAAAAAAAATACAGAGGGGACTATGTTCAAGTCGCTCTGAACCGCTTACCACTAAACTTGACACATGCTACCTCAAAATGTAAACGTTTGCAATTTTTATACGCATTTTTTATTCTACACAGAATAACAGAATCCCAGATAAAATACGGCTGTAGGTAAACGGGAGGCTGCGACGTGCTGTTACCCAAGACAGCTCCTTTATTTATAACCTCAATATTTTACAAACCATAAAATTTCGCCTTGAAAATAAGGAATGCTTTATGTTAATAGGTTTTTGGATTTCCCCACACCGACTCTTTATTGATTAAAAAAATTAAAATTGTTTTTCGTTTGTTTACATTTCACGGTTTGATAAAACTGTCCTAGATGAAATCTTTGGTAAATGCAGCTTGCATAATACATGATATTTTTTTAGGAAGATGTTTGTCCATTTTATAATTGCATTAGATGATGAATTTGATTTTTTATTATTATTTTAAAAAGGGAATATCTATATCAGTGGAGATACATCATCAGAATAAAGCTTTCTCTATTAGTCATACGATTGAACTGTTCACTTACCACACATTACACCCTTAAAAACCATATGCAGAATACAAATATATCGAGGTTTACTCGCGATGTTTTTCTTCACCATTTAATTACCTAATAAGTCTCTATGAATACACAATTAGATATGAAAATTTTGAAGTATGTACCCTTGGTCCGTCGACTGTGTCTAGGCACTGTTTGCTCCACCAACGAAGCTTTCGCGCCCAATTAGATCAGATTAATTAAACCGTTTAAATAATGAAGCAATTGGTTTGAAAATCTTCAGCTCGTGTGCCAAAATTCGGTATTCCCTGGCCTGAAAGAGTTCGACAATGAAATTCGTATTCCGCCGCAAAACTGGACGGCGTGTGAAAATTAGGGGCTCTCGGGTTTTCAAAGTGGCTGCATGATTTTACTAATGAATATGCACGAACCACAAAATTCTAGCACTATTTACCTACGTATGAAATTGAAAATTATATTTTTTGGGCGGAAATGCACGGATGAAATGTGCTTTTAATTTTAATTATTAAATGTTGGCGCTGCGGATGTTAATATTGTGTAACTTTTACGGATTTTCTGATTCCGATTTAATTATGCTGTTAAAACTACCTGAAAAGTTTGTCATTAAGATTTAAGCGAACTGCTGCTTCGATCAAAAAGTAGCTTTAAATCCACACAATCATTTTATGTATTAAGCGACGCAAAAACAAAGCCACGTGAATTTATTTATTTGACATCACATACAAATAAGAAATAGTCTTATTTTTTTTAAATTAATTTACTAAAAAAAAACAAGTTAAGTATAAATTATTCGCCATCTTAGGCATGACAGGAGACGAGAGCTTATACACGCATTCGATACTAAAATGAGTTGGTCTCTAATTGTTTGTCACAACGAGGTAGTTTTATCATAAACATTTCGTATTTTACCTTAGGTGTGAGCCTGGTTTAATATATTCAATAAATTTAGAATTATAATTTGTTTCGGAGTAAAGTAAACCATGTATTGCTTATATTAACATATTGATATAGGCAAAATAGTTAATACCCCGTACAGTCACTAGCTTTACTATATATATGTTTCGTAAATTTTGTTATATTTTAATTTTAAAGTTCTAAATGTTTCATGTATAACTATGAATTTGTATGGATATAGAGTTGTAAGTCACCCACTCTCGAGGTCGTATTTACTTGTTTTAAAAAGTTATTTTTTAAAGCGAATCGTGAGTTCCACTGACTATACTTGACTTATGACGGTGCTTTAGTTTGGCTCTTACTTAAGTCTACAAGTTGTACTAAGCCTGATTATGTTTTCTAAAACCTTTTTATCAAATCAAAGTCTGAAGGTCAGACTCTAAAGCGTCTAGCTAACGTCCTCAACAATAGCTCTTAATTCAACCAACTATATTGAAAAGCCAAATAATAAAACCAAGCAATTCCATTACGGCACCTCTTTATTGTGAAATATGATGTGAATAATAGACCTTTTCAATATGGGACGCGTTCTGTCGGCACCCCTTAAAATAGATACATCTACCCTTTAGCAAGATTAAATTATGGACTATATTTTTCGGGTCCACTTCCATATGGCCTTGGCTCTTTCGGCGTTAAGTAATACCATTTACCTGTGCGAGATTTGTCGAACCTTTTCCCTTTAGATAAGAAAAAAGTGGCGCTCTCAAATCCTATGTGATTAAGTGGGAAATTGAAAGGTGATTGAACAAAGCTTTTGGGACGGAAAACATGATATTCTTTGCGGGAAAATGATATTCTACAGAATTATAAATACATTTACGTTAAGGGATAAGTTGTAACTAATGTTGATTGGTTACTTGATTATTATGAAAAGAAAAACTTAATCACATACACACATACATAAACTCACGCCTGTATTCCTCGAAGAGGTTAGCAGAGGTGCATTTCTGCACCCACATTTCGCCAAGTATGTATCAGTCCCACGTAATAGGGGGCGAGCCTATTGCCGTTTTTCGGGCACATTTCCAGACTCCGTGCTGTTACCGAGAATTTCCTAATGGAAAAACCCAATAACACTTTGCCCGACGCGGAAATCGAACCCAGGACCTCTAGATCGCACGGCACATATTTGTACCGCGAGACCACGAGGCAGTCTAAAAAAACTAATCAATAACTGGGTAAGTGTATAATATAACATAAGGTTGGTTTAGAGCTTAGATCATTTCTACCTTTTTATCGCTAGTCAAAAACATTTTAACGGAATTCACAGTTCTACAATTCTCAAAAGAAATCTTAGTATTTCCACACACTGTTTTGAGTGACTAAATAAACATACGAGTACATACAATTGCGAAAAGTCTGAGTGTCGTAGGTTTGCTTGTATTCTTGGTAGGTGTTATTTACTTAAAAACCGGCCAAGTGCGAGTCGGACTCGCGTGAAGAGGGTTCCGTACACACAAAGTTAACATTGCAGTTAAAAAATATTTTAATACACAAACTTAACATTGGAGTTGAAAATTTTTATGGTACGCACAATATTGAGTGATTTAACATGTTATTTTAACTTTACTTTAACTAACTTTACTTCTTATAGGTTTTCCTATAATCTATAAGTAGGTAAATAATTTTTGTATTTTTTTAAACATTCGGATATAGGGGGGGGGGGGGATGGTCAATTTTCGTCTATTTTCTTGAATAACTTGGAAACTATTTATTTTAAAATCACAAAAAAATACATTTTAGATCTTCACAACAAGGCTTTTCATTTGATACGACACACGATGCCGTTTTCAAATATACTTTTTTTAATTTTCCACCTTCCAAAAATGACCTCCCGCGTTTGGGTCATACAAATTGATGTGCGTACCAAATTTCAACTTAATCGGTTGAGTAGATTTGGAAATAATTGACTCTGAGCGACGGACAGACGGACACACGAGTAATCCTATAAGGGTTCCGTTTTTTTATTCGGACGAACGGAACCCTAAAAAGGAGCCACCAACATCTTAAAATAGATAAACGATATGAGAAATAAAGTTGTAGATACGAAACTAAAATTTCCTGTAGCAAGAACGCATGAAATTGTATAAGAAATGGAAGATAAGGCGGAGCTTACGTAGACTTGTTCATTTCCTACCAAGAATTTCAATGTACGTACATTGAAACTGGAGTTTGCAAAAGTACACATTCACTTTACAATGTTAGTTAAGTGGTAAATGACTCGCGTGTTTAACTTGCGAATAAACTTCATTTTATTTGCTTTCTACTAAAAGTCAGTGAAATAAATGGAAAAGATTTTCTCATTGCATTACTGAATGGAAAGAGTTCATTTTAATATTCTTTAAGTAAATTTATACATTATTGTAATTATTGTATTACTTGAAGGTTCATTTTGCTTTTTATTTCTTGTTCATAATTTAAGCGCATATTTTATATATTTTTTTCTAAATATTTTATAAGTCAGATTGCTTATATTTTTTTCATTAATAAAGAAAAACAAGAGCTTAAGTAGCTTACTTTAAAAAAGAAACTCCCAACAACTATGGACACACTATACCCAAAGAATCTTTATTTGAGAAAGGAGTATGCAAATCTTAAATTTTAAAGATCATAATTGGACCTGTAGAAATCTATGCTATAAATAATGAAAATTCTTAATTTATTGTATACATTATTAAGTACTTTAGTTATTCATTATTAAAGTATTATTTTTAGTCCAGGGCTAAGTATTTGAATTGAAAACTAAATCTTTTATAACTTACATAAAAAAATATTTTTTGAAGTATTGTGAAAACAGTTGTTTCAAGTTTCACAGTGAGAAGAAACCGTAGTGTCCAATATTGTACGTGCTCTTACGTGCCGGAGTTTTCGATTAGCATGCGGGAAATAAAAACGGAACCATAGTCGTGAGATCTTTCATCGTGTGGTAATAGTTTTCTGAGAATGTCTGATATCCTAGTAGCTATATTCTTTTGAACATGTTCGAAAAATTTATTTGTTCGTTTGCTTTAAAATGTGCTTTGAAATGATGTGTGAGTATGCGTATGGACATGGTAAGAAGTAAGGAGTAAATATAAATTATGTGAGGTATTTTTTTCTTGGGATTTTGGTGGTTTAATTAGACTTAATTTATGTGAATGTTTTTGATATTACAAAAAAAACTTTATTCAATACTTAGGTGATTGGCCAAGCCATAGCGTAAGTAAAGTCTACGTCTCTAAAGTTTACGTCCATTATTAAATTATGGCAACCTTTTTTAATTAGCTAATTTATTTCATTAATTACTAAATGTCTTCTCACTACATACAATTTAAGCCTTAAATGAATATGTGTTAATGTTTTTTTTTCTTTCATTTTAAATTTCATTTTTTACCGTATATTTTTAATTTACAAATGTAATGCTCACTCATTGAAATGAGTCGACAATTAGAAGAAAACCAAAGCCTGGAGAAAAAAAAAATACTGAGAAGAAAAAAGGTATTCTATTGAATATACCATAAAATCCATGCTTGTATGTATATAGAAAATAATAAGAAACAGATTTCGTTTCCGTGTTATAACTAATAGCTTAATAACTCTGCGAATGCAACCTGCTAGATTTGCCAATTTCCATTTAGTTTAAATCCAAACTAGATAACGAATTCAAAACATCTGCGCGTTGTACAATTCCCCATTATTAACAAACATGACACTCATTTGCATAAATAATTTGGAAACTCTATTAAAATAACATTTCAAAGCGTTTAGTATCAGTTACTATTCAAATAAAATGCTATCGTAAAATTTTGCTCTTGAGATAAATCTTGCTTATTTTTTAATATGTATCAACATAATAAATAATTAAATGTATAGAATATTAATTTAAACAAAGAAAAAAACAATTAAAAAGTTGGAAATTTCATTATACGGGTTGCCGAAACCCGGATTTGAACCGGGGACCACAAGACCTCTGGATCTTATGCTCTACCACTGAGCTATTTCGGCTGTAGTAGTACTGTCAAAATTATTTATCTGGTTCAATCTGATGCTGTACTTGTAAATCGTTGTATTTTATATTGGTTGGCGTATTTACTGTTTATTTTTGTAAGTGGGTGAGGAGGGCGGAAGTACGAGCCCAGTGGCGGGCCATAGGAGAAGCCTATGTCCAGCAGTGGACGTGAAAAAGGCTGTTGATGATGATGATGGTAATGTTATATGTGGAGTTATGTAGAATTGAATGAGGTTATGTAGAATATGATACACATTTCTTGGCATAGGTTTCTATTTTCTTATAAATTACGTGGTAGAGTCATGCCAAATGTTGGCCTGTAGTCTAGTCAACAAGTTCAAAAACGTGTTAAATAGAAATAAAGCTCCTAAAAATATGTGCCATACCTCATTCGATTCGGAATGACGTCTAGAAAAATGTTTTTTAAGGGCATATTAAGCACATAAAAAATTGCAATTGTTAGGCCAATTTTTTTTTTAAATCATCATTTTACCTTTGCAATAAGATAGTAAAAAAAAAATTTTTTTAATCGCAAAATAGTCTATTTGTTTATAAACAATTTCTTAAAAAATGACGTAACATTTTTTTTTCCAATGTTAATTACTACCTATATTAGATGCAAAAACAGCAATAATAAGATATTACCAAAAAAAATTTTTTTGATAACATTTTTTAGATATTTCATTTTTAGTCTATTTAAAAAAATTATATTAACAAAATAATAAACTTTAATATTTTTTTTCTGCATAACTTTATTAAGTACCTAATTAAGAAGAGCTCCACGAAGCGAAATATTTTTAGACTAATTTTTTAAACTTTTATGCCGTAATTTATAAAAACAGATTGGAAAAACATTAGTTAATTAACAATGGTGTAACTTTTTGAAAAGTTGTCAAAAAAAATATTTTTCACCGAGGTTATTTTCGTTCAAGTGTCTAGATTACACCATAATTTATTCAAATTTTTAAATTGTTATTTAATATTAGAAAAAAATATTTCAGGTGATATACCGGCTTTTTAGACGACGCGCCTATGCCGTAACGCCTTCGCGGAGCGCTATTTCCAGCGTTAAATAAAAATTATAAATAATATAGATAGAGTTCCGGGAGTAAGGACTTTTTTATTGGAAATTTCCTCCTCTTTCAGGATCTTTTTTCATAATTCCTTAAATATCATTATTTTAAAAGTTATTAACGAAAAACTAAATACCTTAATTTTTTTTCTTATTTTGTTAATAACAATTGCAATTTTTTATGTGCTAATATGCCCTTAAAAAACATTTTTCTAGACGTCATTCCGAATCGAATGAGGTATGGCACATATTTTTAGGAGCTTTATTTCTATTTAACACGTTTTTGAACTTGTTGACTAGACTACTGATTTACTGGCGTCAATATATTATATTCGTCATTTGTGCAACCCGCTATAGTGACTGAGTTGAAAGTAGACTGAAAGTAAATAAACAAGTAAAACCCACACAAAGATTGTGCGTCAAATATATCGTTTTATATATTATTATTACGTACCCATCCGCTCTATCATCATCATCATCATTGGCCCATATACGTCTCACTGCTGGGCACGGGCCTCCTCTACAACTGAGAGAGTTTAGGTCTTAGTCCACTACGCTAGCCTATTGCAGATTGGCGGACTACACACAAAAAAAATCTTAAAACTTTTTAGTGTGTAGATTTTCTCGACCTATCGATGTTTTCCTTCACCGTTAGTTAAAGTATGTGATAATTCATTGTGAATACACACATAACTTTGAAAAGGTGTGGTTTGAGCTCGCGACCACTGATATTAAACGTGACCATCACTACTTTATATTTGGTTTTATTAAAAAAAAAACCTACGAAATGTAAAATGATTGGATTATCTATGTACTTACAGTCAAAACCGGATATAACGCCATCGAAGGAATTATATATTTCGGAAGTTATGTACATGTAGTTGTTTTCACAAGTAGTTATTAGTTTGTCCGGGACCTTGTCATTCGGTTGTTATATCCGATCCGTCGTTATAAACTAATAGGTCGTAATAATAGGTTTTGACGGATATATAATAAACTTCACTTCATAATTTGTTTACTACCTTGTGTAATACCTCGAGTATTTGAAAAAGGAACAAACTTTTTTTAAATTAACTTAGATTTATTAGCCGACTTCGTAGTAACTTTAGGCCAGCTTAGCTGCAAGACATCGAAGTTCTTTGAGCGAGCACACATCCGTTGCGCAAGTGAGGCACGTTTCAGTTTCACAAATGTAATTTTTCTCTCTTCGGAGAATTCCTTTTTGAAAACTATCGGGAGCGCTGCGCTTCGAACGCCGTTCGCTGCGGAACTTTTTGTTCGGTATGACGTCAGACGCGATGACGTCAGATCATCAGCTTGATTAAGCGAAGTCCATTTCATCTGTTCCTTGCAATTACCTATAGTGACTGTGAGAGCGCGGTGAGTATCATTTACAGTTTCTAAGTTGGTAGTAAGACTATACATACATACATATATGTACATATATAGTCTATCACGCTTAGTCATAGCCGGTCTATTTCCGATTAGTTTAGCAAAGATTTATGTACACCTATATTTTGCTACGTATTCAAAGTCAAATTATCTTTATTCAAATAGACTTTTACAAGTTCTTTTGAATCGTCAATTTTACACTTTTTAATATTTTTTTAAACTATTAAACTATTGCCGCTTCGAAACGTGTTATAGCTGTGGAGAAGAAACGGCAAGAAACTCCCTCAGCAACACGAAATGTCAAAATTCCACTAATAGAAAGTGGATTTATTGCCGTTTACCGCGCACATACCAGGTTGCATGTTGCTTTGGTGTACATTCCCCCGCCTGGGAATCATCCTTCTGATCTCCTTACGAACGTGAAACGTATTGCGCGGGACCCACGGGAATTAGAAATAAATTTACAGATGATTTTTGTGTTTATTTATCTTATACCTATGGCATAATTTGGACCAGATATTTAATTTTCTTAACTTACAGATATTATCTACGCAATACTATCAGTAAATCAAGTTACCTTGAATCCTAGCAAAAATATATATTGTCTAAATATTTCACCAAAAAATAAGACAATATTTCATTTTTGTTTTATTTTATCATTACTTTTCGCGCCATACTGCGATAATAAGTTTACGGCGTGCATAAATTCTCCAAAATAAGCTCGCTAGACGCAAATCCTGTCGGCCCCTCGCAATAACTGTATACCGTAGCAGAGACGATCCCAGCAAAAAGAGAAGAACCGCCAAAAACTCAATTTCGCCGCTTTGAAACAAGGAAAACGGGGAATCAAGTTAACACACGCTAAGACGGCTGCAAATACAATGTTTTGTACGATTGGGTTTTAGTTTATTTGTATTGGTGTTTACAGTGCAAGGTTTTTGGAGATTAGGCGGTTTTTCCTGTATATGGTTTATGCTTTCAGCAATAAAACCATTTATTTTTTATTATCTTTCATTATTCGGCGCTACCAAGTCGAACTATCTTCATGTTTTTTTTTTATAATTTAGTAAGCTTGTTTCGCATGTTCTTACTGATAAATGAGATCGAAAATGTAATGTAAATAGCATGCAGCAATGAGAAAAATGAAGCAATGAGCCAAAATGTAATTACCAAAAATCAAGTCCCAGAAATAAGCTCACACATGTGTCTTCGAGGATAAAAGTAGATGTGTATTTTCACAACGTTTATTAACGCTTAACCGACCGTAAATTTTGTTATTTGTGGAAACTGTTATGGAATATGAATCTATTTAAAAATTCAAAATGTAAGAAAAATGATGTAAAATGTATACCAAAGAGATTTAAATACAATAAAAAATAACAATGATTCTACCGCTGTTTATATAACACATTTTTAGTCTTCGTTCAGCTGCGACAAAGTAGCATGAACCCAATAATACTTATCCTTTCCAAAAGGTAACACGAATCTATTTATCACACGCGCCAAATTATGCCTTCTAGAAATATACTACAAAAAAAATATTTTTATCCTATATTCAATTACATATCGGTGTAAAAACGTCCATTGGCTGTTCGTGTAAGAAAAATGTTTTCAGCCCATAGACGGTGCCGAAGTAAGTCGTTAATGCAAACTAAGCCTCGGAAAGAGGATATCGGACGTTCTGATTAAAAAGGTCCCCTGCAACTGTTGTACAAATTGGATCCGCCGAAAACAACGCGTACCGCCAACGGTAAATCGTTTTATGATTCGGTTTCGACACCAATTCCGCCGGCTTTCTTAGCTTCAATACAACTCGTCATTTATTTTTTCGCGTATCGTCTTTGTTATACGATTGTGGAACTTTTTATCCGGATTTTTGTTCGTATTAAAGAAGACTTAACGTATAATCTTTACCCGGTGGTCCGTGGCGTAAGGGTGCGGCCTGCGACCGAGAAACCAAAAGTTTTATTACCGAGTCGGGTGAAGTATTATATGGATTTTTCATTAAGAAATTCTAGTATTACTGGACTTAAAATAGTTGTATTTGTTTGAACAAACATAATATGAAAACAGAAAAATCTATACAAAAACGAAACAGACTTGTAATCATAGTTTAGTTTATTGTTTGTTTTTTTTCATTTAGAAATATTCAGTAGCTGCACGGAGTCTGGAATTGAGTTCGAATAGCGGTAATAGGCTCGCTTCCTATTCCGTGGGACGATAATATAATTGACGAAATGTGAGTGTAGAAATACACCTCTGTCTAACACTTCAGGGAATATACTCGTAGACGTGAGTGTATATATATATATATATATATATATTTATTTCCTAATGAAAGTGTCCCAGTGTCCCCAGTGTCTTAAAATACCTCATCCTAAAATAAAAACAATTTATAAAGACTTACATCAACAGAAAGCTAATAGCAAATTACAGCCACTCAATTGAGTTTCAACACACTTTTCAATTTGGATGCTGATGAAAGATTTACCGAGGCTATTACCGAAATAAGCTACAAAAACTCCCCGAACGTTAATTTTGAGATAGCTCATCGATGTTTAAAAATAAAAAGTTCTGTTCAAATTAAATCAGAAATTACTCCGGGCAATGTAAATTCACCTTTTGAGAAGTATAATGGAAATTTTGAGCAACCACTTGGAAAGTCTTTTGATCTTGAAAATTTTACTGGAACATTTGGTGGAAGGCTTTTAAGCACCGTAGTTACGAGTAGGTCCAAAGTTTCATAAGTGTTGCCTAAGTTTGATGGTACATTAACTTATGGTTGGTGTGAGCGAGAGAAATACTCTATCCTGCTTTAACCGAGACATGATATGGACATTACTAAGAAACGTGTCGTCGAAATAAGTAATTTTACAATTTATACTTTTTTCTTCTACTTCGTTTGTCAATTGTAAACAAGAATCATTCAGTAATCTAAAATAAACTAGGTTTAGGTCTTATCTGGCTGTATACCAAAATTCACCAAAATTGGTCCAACGATTTAGCCCCAAAGTATAACTAATTATGTATTTCTCGCATTTATATGCAAGTAAGGATTCAATTTCACAATGGCTTGACTGTCCTCACTTAGGTATTTTTCAAGTATATCCAAAACCATGTGGATTTAATAAACAACAATTATAATACTGATGCTGGGATTAAACGCGCGGCTTTTCGTTTTATAGCCAGCATTAAAAGGAATCATTTTTTTCTTTTAAGAAAAAACTACGTTTCAAATATTTCTAAAAGAATATTTCACGATAATATAAAATATTCACAACAAATGCACGCAAAGTTAACTCAAACATATTTGTTAGAAACGGCGAGCAGAACGATTCAAAAATTTTCTGTTACAACAAACAATGCGCCATTCATTTTGTTTCATAAAATGCAGTCTCAAAAATCTGTTTTAAGTACAAATATTCATAATGAATCTAAAAACTTACGTCTCAAAGACTCCATTTTAACGTCACACAAAAAAGTTCGCATCGTGTCTGATTGTCGAAAAAAACCACGAATACCATCAAAGTGAGTTGCATTCGTAAAGTGCTGAGAATACGCGGTTGCAGTGCTCAGAATTTCCACCAGCCCTGAATGGGTATTCACTAAATGCAAGCTCTTTCTTTACCTTTTATAGCTTGGAAAGACGCGGAGCTCATTCCTTCTAAGATTCCCATTTTTTTTCTACCTTTTCGCAATCATTAATTTTTTTTCGGCTGTGCTCGCGGCCGTCTGTGAATGTTTATCGAGCTGGCTACGCTACTTTTTATAATGATACGATTTTAAAAACATCTTTAAATAGTTCGCGAATGCGAGAGATTGCACTCTCTGAGTGAAGAAATAGGTTTCATTCAGCTGGATTATGTGGTCATGTTTTATTTGCGTCATCAACATTTGTATCCAATATCAAGTTATTTCCTCCTGAAGATTGCTTGAACGACTTATTTAATTGCGAATTTATAATTTTAATTTGTGTTATTATATTTTCCATCACATATCCTGTTTGTTCGATAATAATACAAACAAAGTTCTAACTGCTAAATGAGGGTCGTCTTAAATGACTTGTGAATCCAGTACAAAATACGATTTCGATTCTTCTTACTGTAGAAGATTTTTTCTAATATTTATTAAGAAAAAATTAATAAAAAAAAACGTCCTACTGCTGGGCACGGCTCTACCACTGAGAGGGTTTAGGCTTTAGTCCACCACGCTAATGGCCTTGTGCAGGTTGGCGGATTAAAAATTCCTAAGAAAATTTAGGTGTGCTGGTTTCTCCATGATGTAAAGTATGTGATAATTCATAGTGAATACACACATAACTTCGAAAAGTTAGACTTATATTTATTAAAGAAAGCAATTAAGTAAAAAGACAGATAACATCTGTCTCGCGGTACAAGTATGTGCCGTGCGATCTAGAGGTCCTGGGTTCGATTCCCGGGTCGGGCAAAGTGTTATTGGGTTTTTCCAATAGGAAATTCTCGGTAACAGCACGGAGTCTGGAAATGTGCCCGAAAAACGGCAATAGGCTCGCCCCCTATTACGTGGGACAGATACATACTTGGCGAAATGTGGGTGCAGTAATGCACCTCTGCCTACCCCTTCGGGGAATACAGGCGTGAGTTTATGTATGTATGTACAGATAACATAATACACAAACAAAGTTACATGAAAAGATGTCAAACTTTTGGAAATTACTTTTGTTCCGTGACAAGACAGCTGGCAAAACGTGTATGTAAATCTGTTCACCCTTTCGAGAATATCGGCGTAAATATGCGTTATTAATATTTCTTGCTAGCGCAGCCTTTATAGCTTCACGCAAAATAAATAATAAAATATTGCAAAATTGAAGGAATCCCGCAGTTTCTAGGTCAACACAATACGGCCAAGTAAGTTTTTTCTCTCGAAATTGGTACGAAGAAAATTGTGAATGTGTGCTTATATTTCCTGCCCTACTTCGCGTACTTTCAGTGAGGGCGCCAGAAGTACAATAAAGTATTGATTGGTCCATTTACGGATCCACTCTCTATTAAACTTTTACAATAAAAGCTGCGAATGGTATTGTAAACTTGTTTTTATTGAGAGCCCTTCGTACAAATGTCGACCGATGGTGTACATGGCGATAACTGCATTTTATTCGCAGTTTCAGATGAAGTTTTTATAGCACTGACTATTGAACCGATCGGCTTACCTGTTGGTGTCTGATCATTCCACACTTGAATACAGATAGCTTGGATAAGGGTAATTTAATTAATTACGTTATCATGGAGCAATATTTACTTCTTTTTTTTAATACGATCTCTTAGTTGAATTTAATACCGCGTTGCTCCTGCGCCATAAATATGAAAAGTGCGGTAGAAAGCTCCTTAGCTTGTTTCCCGGCTTGAACAAGTGTTGTTTTTCAATTAAGAAATTTTTTGTAGCTATGAGGGTGCTGAAAGTATGTATAAACCAGCTCGTGAATAACATGCGGCATAGCTGATGGAAAGAGAAAGAGGAGGCCCGTGCCCAGCAGTGGGACGTATATGAGCTGATGATGATGATGTCAACAGGCGAAAAGTAGATACATAGGCACAGTTTTGCTTACTACTAAAGGGATAGGGACGGTTGGACGGCTGGTAGAGCTGACAAGTGTTGGAGTGGAGACCGCACTTCGGCAGACGTAGTGTGGGACGTCCTGCAGCACGATGGTCCGACGACGTGAAAAAGGTGGCGGGAAGCGGTTGGCTGAGGGCTGCTCAAGACCGGGATGGTTGGCGGTTTCTTGGGAAGGCCTACGTTCAGCAGTGGACGGTGATAGGCTGAGTATATAAAGGGATACAGGTATGGTGAATGAATGGACGATGAATATACATAATATGATGTCGTTATATGCATAGTTCATTTTTAATTCGGAACTGACCTGAATGGTCTCACTAAAAAATATTTTTTCCATTCAGCTGTTTTTATTATTTGAGTTCTTTTTAACTGCGAATCGACCTCGCGAACTAGGTCGTTGCAGTAATCTAAGGATTCATCTAGAGAAGCAAAAACTTTTAACTTTTATATGTTATGTGTCTATTCACAATTAACTACTTATTACGTAATTTACGGGGAAGGAAAACATCGGGAGAAAACCAGCGCACCTAAAATTTATTTTCAATTTCTTGGTTGTGTAGTTCGCCAACCGACATTAGGCCAGCGTGAAGAACTAAGGCCTAAACCCTCTTAGATAGAGAGGAGGCACGTAACTAGCATAGCGTGTATGGGCTGATGATGATAATTTATATTTTATAGTATTTTTATGATATGAATTAACATTTCAAATAAAACGTTATATTGTTAAATTTGTTTTCTATCTTCTCTGCATTACCGAGGTTGATTATTGGAGAATGCCAATGGCATTAAATCCGCCTATGTATAATATGTATTTGAAGTTTAGTAATTAAATAAATAAAATAAAATCACACGAAAAAGAATCATTTTTGAAAAAAAAACAAGGATTTATTTCTTAAAGTTGTATTAGCATGAAGCTCATTTCAAGCTATTTTCGTTTGAAAATAATGCAAGATCGTGTATTGGGATATTTTATAGTGACCCTTTCTACGCTAAGTCCATAAAATTCTTGCATTTTAGGGAGAGTGTGAGTGTAATAAAAAAGTTATGACATCGAAAGTGCAATCTTTTTGCACTACTGAAAAATAGTGTAAATTTTATCACCATTTGCTTAAAACAGATTCACTAGATAAGCATATTATTCTAGCTCAATGTAATTTGACAGCCCCGTGGCGCAGTTGGCTAGACACCAGCTTGCGAAACGAGAGGCCGCGGGTTCGATCCCCGCACCGAGACAAATGTTTGTGTGACCCACAAATATTTGTTTCGGGTCTGGGTGTGTGTGAGACCGAAAAGTCTCTCGTAGTTTCTGATACCCACGACACAAGACTTGTATCTTAGTGTGGGATCAGAACTATGTATGTGACTGTTGGGTGTATTAATTTATTTAATGTTATCGGGGGTACAAAAGCTATAATTTTTATGCATGTTTTTTTATCATGGTAATTTTTGCAGTATAGTAACAACAGCGCATTGGATGTCAATTAGGGTGCTGACGCTACTCGACACAGTTATGCCAAACTGTTGAAATATTTCTTCACGATACGCTTAAAAAATAAAAGAAATAAAGAAAACACGTGGTCCGGCAAACTATTCCACAACTTAGGACTGCGACTTAGATAGGAATTAGCGAATAGGTTGGTTTACTATTTAATTAAATTAACTGTCATTTATTAAGACGCGTTTTATTTTTCGTTCTTATACGGTGCCCTTTGAATAAACATGCATTCTACTAGTGTTGTGCTTGTTTGGTTAGCTTGCTCATGAACAGCCGAAATCTTGCAAGTTGTAACTAACTATTTTATTAACCGTACAATAAAAAATGTACCTTATAAAGATAACATTGGTATTCTGAAGGTGTAAGCAGAGGTGCATTTCTGCCCCCTCATTTCGCCAGGTATGTATCAGTCCCACGTAATAGGTGGCGAGCCTATTGCCGTTTTTCAGGCACAATTCCAGACGCCGTGCTGCTACTGAGAATTTCATAATGGAAAAACCCAATAACACTTTGCCCGACCCGGGAATCGAACCCAGGACCTCTAGATCGCTCGGCACATACTTGTACCGCGAGACCACGAGGCAAACTACACATAACAGACAAAATCATACATCTACTTATGACGAATCAAAAGTGGGTATACAACATTGCCATACTCTTGGCCTACGTTCCTAAATATGTAAACACGTACAAACAAACTTGTACTAAATAACGCACGCGTCGCAATAATAATTTATATCCCCCTCGTTTATGATGAGCACGACAAATGGAAACCGCGCTGGCGGTGCGAGATAAAGAAATTATACCACAGCGTGCGGACATGTTTTATTGCACGCAGTTACGTACCGTCTTATTTCTTGAAGAATTCCCGGCAAAAAACAAAATGATAGCTTAGTTTCGCGTTGGCTTCTCTAGGCTTTTCTATTGCCTTCGGGCTTATTTTTCTTGAAACAGCGATGTTTATTGGCGGTTAGATCCATCGGATTGTATGTGTTTGATGGTTTTGTTGGACTTGTTCATTTCTTGGGCAACGTTGCGTGATTTGGAGCTAGAAGAATAATATATATAGATATATAATATATAATATATATAGATAAATATTTATATTTTAAATAGAATAAATATGATGAAAGTCACACAAACATTCATTTTACCCTGTGCCTCTAAAGGGTAGTCGGAGTTTTCGCCAGCTGTAATTTGAGGCCCACGTTGTAGGGGGCGAAATTTTTGCTTTTTTTCTAGCATATTTTTAGACTCCCTCCTACTGAGTCCTTTTAAGTTTTTCTTATTAAATAAACTCAATAAATCGCCTGATCTCACGGTAACCAAAATATAATAATAGGATATGCATGGTAAACAGAAAATGCTCTTGTAAATGTAAAAACATGGATATATCATGACTACGGTAGTCATGATTTAATTATTTATGAAATTACATAAGTCCTATAGTGCCCTTTACCCCTCTTCAAACAAGCGAGGCGGGAGTCATCAATCTTCTCTCAAAATAAAGGTCTAGATGAACGGTATTAAAGTTTCAAACTACATGTTACACTGCGCATTCTCGGGGGTGGAGCTTTCTACATTGATATGAAAACAATTTTTCTTCCATTACCTATAAAAATTAAAAAATATTTTGAAAAGAAAGTGTTGTTTAAAAAAAATACATTTTAATATGAGTGATAATGTTCGTCTAATGAAGGTTGAATACTGATGAGCATAAACCCAATAAAAAAAAAAACAGCAATAAATAAGATGAGAAAATGAATAAACAAGGAAAAGGAATTGATAATATAAATATAAAGCTTGAGTTTTTAAAAGAAACAGATACATTAATTACAATCAATAAATCGATTATGATATCTACCAGTTCGAATTGAAATAATGCAGTTTTTGAAATGTGAGTACGTGTTATGTATATTCCTAGTCATTAATTCTGGTTTAACGGTGAAGGAAAACATCATCATAAGTCTTTTACATCTCTTTTACGTACGGCTATATTAAACTAGACGGGTTTAATTAAGTACATTATTTTTTAATATAATACATATAAATAATATATTATTATAATAGTATATTATTCATTATGTATTCTTAAAATTCACGACGTACTCTTAGACTAATTTTAGGGAGCAGCAAACTAAGCAGCTATTAAATTTATATAGCGTAAAAGTATTAAACTCCACAACAAGTTGGTCATATAATACTGTACTTAAAATGCAGCTCTAAAGGATGCGCTTGATGTGTACGAAACGTCAAAGCAAATAGTAAGTATTATGCAAAAATATTCCTCGAGTGGATAGTTGCGAACTGCCAAAACTTACGTTTCATGTTCAAAAATGCTTAATTTACGGGATGTAACTGGACTGAAAGTTTGCGAGTTAACCATGTTTTTGCCAAGGTTTTTAACAAAGTTGACTACATTTGCGTTGCAAAAAGCGTGATGTTTTAGTTCGTGAAATAGTTTGGACACATGCTTTGTGGACGCTAGTTAGTCTTTCGCATTATTAAATATTTACAGCGCTGTTTCTTCAATGTTATTTTATTATTCATTTATATGCAAACTGTTGTAAAGGTTTTTGACACTTGAGACAACTTTGTGGTACGTAACAATAATGGAATCGGAAATTTATTTGAAATTATCTTACACTACCTACGTTTATGTAATAAAGAATCACGGTACGAAATTACAACGACACTATACTCGATACAGATATTATTACCCATATAAAACTGTTATTGGGTATTTCCATAGAGAAATTCTCAGTAGCAGCACTGAGTCTAGAAACGTGCCCTAAAGACGGCAATAGGCTCGCCCCCTACTACGTGGGACTAATATGGCAATATGTGGAAGCAGAAATTCACACTTCATCATTACAGGCGTGAGATATGTATGCATAAAACTGAAATCGAGTTGATTGCGTGTAATATTTGAGGTTGAAATTTCGTAAGTCGAATTTAAGTAAAGACTTGTTTCCAAACATAAAATATTAAGCGTAGTAATGGCAAAAGATTATAATTAAACGAAGAAATTAACACCATAAAAAAATAATAAATTATTAAACATGGAATAAAGAAACTTTGCGTATTTTCTTACCTGCATTTCTTTGGGCATCCAAGTCTTTTCAACAAAGAAGAAAAAAGTTCGCTTTATAAACACGGCTACTCAGCTAAAGACTCCGCTAATGATTATTCTACAAGCAATTTAATAAAAAGAGGTATAAACAACTTGCATTGTATTGGCTAGACTTCATGGAGCAGCGTCTCTTAGTTAACTTAATTAGAGATTCCATCCCACGCGCACTCGGGGCGCCTAGAATGTTCTCGAATAAACTATTATCGCAACAGCCGAAGAGCATTTGGAATATCCAAGTTTTAAGTCTACGATCTTTTGTAATTATATCGTTTCCTCGTTGTATGCTTCAGTTTGTAGTATTTGGAACAGATCTTACCACGATCTTAATTTAATTTCGGAATTTCAAACCGAAATTCGTGGTGTAATATTTCGTGGAACATCGCAAGATCCTTTCGTTTTCAATTTAATGCCATTGACTAAATTGAAGATTTTGATACGAAATAAATATTTAGAGATAAAATATCATAATAATTATTCCATAAAGTATGATGAGTTGCTTGATTTTTTATACATGAAAGGTCCAAATAAAAGACAGATGTTCCAACCGGTTCGGACCTAATATTTTACATTAGTTTAGCGACTAAAACCTCTCAGTGATTTCCTGACACATTGAGGGCGGTTTGGGATATTACATACATAACATACATACATAAACTCACGCCTGTATTCTCTGAAGGGGTAGGCAGAGGTGCATTTCGGCACCCACATTTCGCCAGGTATGTATCAGTCCCACGTAATAGGGGGCGAGCCTATTGCCGTTTTTCGGGCACATATCCAGACTCCGTGCTGCTACTGAGAATTTCCTAATGGAAAAACCCAATAACACTTTGCCCGACCCGGGAATCGAACCCAGGACCTCTAGATCACACGGCACATATAAATCTACCTACCCCATGAGCATCATCCAGACACAGAGAAAGTAATACCAAGAACGACAACAAGAAAAAATTAAACCTAAAATTTCTTTTAATTCCACTACGAATATCTGTGAGTGCTAGTAAAGTGGGTAGTGGGTACGCAAAATATGAGAGATATGATGATCACAATAACATGTCGTATAAAGCGACACACGCCTTAGTGGGAAACTTGGCAGATTAAAAATTCCTTTGCCTCACATATACGGCTGACGCCGGGCGAATTTATAATGTACCTTCCTGTTTCATTTATCTGTGTCTATGCAGTATGAACGCATATACTACTCACATCTGAGTACATAATCCTACATATTTATGAAAGAGCTGAGACTTAAAATGCGACTTCTGAAACGCGCCTTTTTTAATTGTAAGACGGCTATTTTTTGAATGATTTTTTGTATTTTAACAATATTTTTTTTCAATTTTAAGTAGTGTACAATAAAAATGTGATTAATTTTTTAAATAAATTATAATATTTGTATTATTTAAGCTTCTTGGTGAGAATTGATTGGTGTTAAGTAGTTAAAGGCAATGAAAGTTAGCTATTAATTGAAATAAAATGTTGACATAAGAATAGATGTATTAGCTAAACATGTTATTAAAGGATATTAGTATAATTTATTTGACATCCATTTTTTGTATGTACATATGTGTGGAAACTGAGTGTGTATTTCGCACATCATACAAAGCAAATATTTTCTAAGCAACCAGAAAAGAACCAGAGATAGACCTTTGTAGCAGAGAGATCAGAATTTTTATTACACGTTCTTCAACGTTTCAATCATGCGAAATTAACTAAATGCGCGACTGCAATCGGTGGAATTATTTCGTTCGAGCGCCCATCGACGCGTCCCGTACCTATCCCGTCACGTCGACGTTTTCACCCGTCATTTCGGACCCTCTTCAATCGTCACCTCGCAAATTGAATTTGATCCGAAACAGCGTCACTCGGTCGTTTGTCTCTGCATTCATGGAATGTGTTTTTTTCCGATGACATGACTGACGAATACAATCTAAAAAAATCGAAATGTCGACGGTCTTGTTGGTCCCACGGTAAACGTGTGTATGGTGCGAACACAAGTTCACGGTTTCGATAACCGGCTCATGCAGTATTGGGTTTTACTATTTGAAAATTCTCTGCCTAACCTTCTGGGATACAAGTGTGAATGTGTATGTATGTAGGTATATGTTGAGTATGCTTTTTAAAAAATATCTTGTTAGTGAATGTCAACGTTACAAGAATAAAACACTGTTAAAAAAAACTAGAATCAGTTTCAGTTTTTTCTCTATGTGCGTCGATGATTTAGTTACTCAACTCATATATATTGAGTTCCCATTGTTTTAATCCAAATATTATCGTATACCTTGGCTACCATTTACCTCTCTCCATATAGTTTCTGCCAAGTCATGTCAGGGTGTTTTTAGTTTTCCATTTTTCCCCTTTTTCGACACTTATCACCCTTTGCCTCGCCGTAGATTCAATGGTGCCCTCGGATAGGATCTAAATTACTGTGTAGCAATACTTTACAGATTAAAAGGGTGTCTGGAGCCCGAAGGGTGCACTTCAACCGAGTAAAAGATGGGATGGAGCGCGGCTTCGCGGAAATATCATAGGTGAACATTTTTAATTTCTCCTTCATATTTCTGCATACGGTGGTGATTTTCAGATGGGTGTTCAATTTGCTCGGAATAACTTCATGGAAGATTAGTTTGATGAGGATTTGTGGTTCGAGATCTCAAATTGAAATGACAGACATTATTGCTATTGCAAAGAGTAATGGGGTTGAGATTTTGTTACTTTCTCAGCTTTCGGCTTAATAATTCATACTATAGTGTGAGGAACATTTATATTTTAGTTTTAGATTTTTAATTACGCGTTATCCAATATCAAATAGTAGTTGTAATATGTTACGGTACTTGAATGTATTTGAAGAAAATATCAAACATGAAACAATAATTATTTAACTGATTGGCTGCCTCGTGTTCATGCAGTATAAGCATGTGTCATGTGATCTAGAGGTCCCTGGTTCAATTCCCGGATCGGGCAAAGTGTTATTGGCTTTTTCCTTTAGGACATTCTCAGTAGTAGCGCGTTATCTGGAATTGTGTCCAAAAAAAGGCAAGATGATCGCCCCTTTTTACGTGAGACGAAAACACAATTAGGAAAATGTGGGTGGAGAAATGCGCCTATGCCTACTCCTTCAGGGAATACAGGCATGAGTGAATGTATATATGTACTCGTATGTACGAATGTTATTCCATTGTCATACTTATAACAAACAAGGAGTAAACGCAAATTCATTCATGTATAATACTGCTGATAAGTCTATCAATTCATATAATACTCGCATACATCTGGATTGCTATTAAAACGATTTCCATCTGAAAATACCATTGCCCTCCTAATTAATACAATAACCACTCGAAACACAAACTTAACGAGTATGAAAACAAATTTGAAAGAAGCCCGAAGCTATATGTTGCTGAATGTAATTGCAACGAGTAGTTGCAGTTAACAGTTCAAGAGTCCATGAGAAGTTCTACACTGGCAACTTGTAGAACCAACAGCACAATACGAGAATAGGGTACAGAAGGGATATCGAGCACTTTTGAAATGAAAAATATTTTCATCGCACAGCGTGAATATTTTCACCAGAATTTACTTAGCAGTTTTAGTGACGATAATTACGTTTTGGAAGATGCGGAGAAGAGGTGAATTTCTGCACCTAAATTTCGCCAGGTATCAGTCCCACATAATAAGGGCGAGCCTATTGTTGTTTTATGGCCACATTTCCAGACTCCGTGTTGCTACTGAGAATTTCCTCATGACAAAACCTAATAACAATTTGCCCGACCCGATCGAACCCGAGAGCTCTAGACCGCGCAACACATGCTTGAGCCGTGAAACCACAAGGCAGAGTGTAAAATTATTGAAAAGGAAAGAAATATGTGCATTTTGAAATACGAGTAGGTACATTTGGCTGCCTCGTTATAACTACGCCATAAAAATGCGCGTGCTCTAGGGGTCCTGGGGTCGATTCTTAAGTCTAGTAAATTATTATTGGGATAGTCTATTAGATTGTTTGTAGCAATAAAGCGCAATCTAGAAACATTAATCAGTAATAGGATTGCTGTCAATTATGTCACAATAAATGGCCAAATATAGGTTTTACACGTAAAACCTGCCTTTGGGATATTCGAACTCAAATATAAATATTTGTTTATTTTTGACTTAAAGTTTTATGAATTTTACGAAATATATTCTTTGCAATATTTTCCTACGATTCTGTGTCACTTGCGCCTTCTGTACCCATTTAGCGTTGCCCATAAAGACGAAAGTTGACTTATTATAGTCAAACATACAAGTTTGAGAGTGGAGTTGAAGCTCGCTTACTGAACTGACACTGCTGAATTTAGATAGCACTATCCTCGACCTGCATTACAGTTATGACCTCATATTATTTAATTGTGCTGTTGAGAACGTTGAATGTAATAATGTCTTTTGATGAAAACTATAGAAACTTGGACTGGTTAAATGTTGCTATAATCTTTGGAATGTAATATCGACTGCCTAGTGTTATCGCAGTGCAAGTATGTGCCGTGTGATCGGTCCCGGGTTCAATTTCCGGGTCGGTAAAAGTGTTTTGAGATTATTCATTAGGAAATTCACAGTAGCAGCACAGTCTGTAATTTTACCCGAAAAACGGCAATAGGCTCGCCCGTTATTACGTGGAACTAAAACACAATTGTAGAAAATTGCACATTCGGGGAATACAGGCATGAGTGTAGGTATGTATGTAGAATGAATTATTTTGTCATTATGAAATAAATAATTTCATAAATAAATAATTTCATAATGTACTTTTAGTATTTATTGACCGCTTACATCTAAGTGACTGCGTTCGTAATTCATCATCATTAGCCCATACCTATACGTCCCACTGCTGGGCACGGGCCTCCTCTGCAACTGAGAGGGTTCGTGATTATTGTACTTTTAATGATGATCTAATTTCCAATTATTTTGCATTCACAAAAGGTAGCAAAATTCTAATCTGAATATTTCATTCCATAATAATACCCATATTGTAAAAAAAACTCTTATTTTTATTACTAAGCTTACGAGAAAAAAATAATAGAAATTTTTAATTATATAATTCTATGTTAGAAAAAAAATCTTTTCTACGAAAAAATATATCAAAAAGATGGAAACTTGTATTTAAGAATGAGCTTAGCGCATATGAAAAACATTAATTAAACTCAACTGCTACGATCCTTACTTTCCTACGTTTTACTTCAACTTTAAAAGACTTATCCAGTGCACAAGTTTTACTACCGGACATTTTTAGCTTCTATACAAAAACCGCTTGAATAATTGAATTTACTTAAGAAAAAAAAACTGCCATTTTGAACGTGATCCCGGATCCTTTGTTACACCGAAAAGTTTAATTCCACATTGTTAATGTTCATTGAACAAAATAAATTGGGCAAAGTTTCAGGGCGAAGATAAAAGGGATTCACTTGTAAAGTAACATCAAATACACTCATTACATATCAGAGGATCGTTGCTCGCCTTCTGCTTGTTATAATGTTAATGGATCATTTTCGGTGCGGTTCTTGAGTTATATGGGATGTATGATAAAGATTTAATTCTCTTTTAACTTTATTCAGCATATGGACATTGCTTTAATGTGTATTGATGTTAAAAATTGTTCATTTTTTATACATATGAAGCTTTGTCTATATAAAGTTACTATCATCATCATCATCATCAGCCCATATACGTCCCCCTGCTGGGCACGGGCCTCCTCTACCATTGAGAGGGTTTAGGCCTTAGTCCACCACGCTGGCCTAGTGCGGGTTGGCGGACTACACACCTAAGAAATTCCTAAGAACTTTTTAGGTGTGCAGGTTTCATCACGATGTTTTCCTTCACCGTTAAAGTACGTGATAATTCATTGTGAATACACACTTAACTTCGAAAAGTCAGAGGTGTGTGCCTGGGGTTTGAACCCGCGACCGTCGAAATTCTCGACCGCGTACCTAAACCTCAAGGCCATCACGACTTTACTAAAGTTACTATGCTGGGCACGATCTTTCTATACTATTACTTATTTTCAGTACGCCTTAGTCTTCCACGCTGACCTAGTTCGATTACCTTACGACGATTTATTACAACATTAAAACGAGTAAGCATTATGAAAAATGAAAATAATAATTTGAATGCAGAAGTTATTGGTTGAGAATTGAGCGCAAGAAGAGATAGGCGTCAAATGCTGGAGACCGTTATTTTTTAAGTCTATATTGGGTTCAAGAATATTTACATAAACTTCTGAAAAACAGTAGTACTATCTTTAAAATAAAAGAAAGGCGTATTATTCTTGTTTTTACTGGATATTTGTCACTTATGGCTTATGGTTGGCTTTAGAGCCTAAACTTTGTAAATTATCATGGAATTTTATCTTAGAAAATTGGTTAATAATTTATTGGTTTAAAAAAGTTGTAAAAATCATTATAATGTCAGATTTGTTTTTTAATCTATGATGCCTATAGTGTGTTAATTTTCATGAGATTTTAATCTAGAAAAATGGTAAATAATATGTTTTTCTATTTTTTTTTAATTATTAAATGGTTAATAATTTTCTTAAAATTTGATAATGAAAATCTTCAGCCTGGCGATACCATGGACGAAACCTACTATTCTATACAACTAAGTACCGTAACATCGGGGTACATTGTCCCAAAATTATGATGTTTTTTACTTCTCGTTTGAGTACTTCCATCCAAATGGCATTAAGAAGCTTTTTTAGTCATATGTGTTTAGTTGTGGATATAATCTACCCACGCAGATACAAAAAAATAAAAAAGACAACCCCTAAGTATTTTTTTTATTTTTGCGAAATTTGGGCCAAAGTTGCGCTTCAAGCGCGTTTCTTTGGCCCTGGGTTTTTATTTAATAAAACGTAACTGTTGGCAATGAAAGCACAAATCACCTGGTTAGTTTGTTTGCATAATTATATCAAATAAGTACATAGTATCTTGATTAATTTGTTTTTATTGAACAAAAAAACTCCAAAATAATCAACTCAAAGTAATAAATCCGTCAAACATAGTTTTTTTTAATAATACTTTGCTGAAACAAACAGAAAAAAAACTTTTTACTTATTTATGTAATCATTAGAAGTAGTTAACATTTGTAACTATATTTAACATATAATTAACTAACTAAACATAATCAATTTCAGGTAGGTACAGTAAATAAGGCTTCCCAATGGTATAACTGTTCATCTTTTATCGCATGCCATTTCCAAAATTTTCCTCTCTTCATGCAACTTACTAGCTCTGCTTCTTTGGACATGGATATAATTTTTCCTGGGTAAACTTATGATTCCCATTTAACCAAAACATGGTCACCGACACAATAGTTCTCATTTCCATCCAACCTGGATAATATTCCTCCTCGATAACAGCTTCTCCAACGTTATAGCTCTGAGAATTTGCTTGCACATTCTTCAGCAAAGATATGTTCAGCAAAGTATACTCGTATTTAGCTGATAGAAAGAATTTGGAAACCGTAAAAAATATTTGGCCCATGGGCCAAAGATACCCGAAAACGATGGTCAAAGAATACTGTGATTTTAATAATCATATACTTCTCAAATAGATGTCTTAAACTCTTTGATTTATATCACATTCGAATCCCAGATACATATCTGTTACAATTGACAATAGTCAAACACATTTAACTTACCTCATTCATTTGTTTCGTCATTCATCGTGATGTTGGGCTAAAAATTATTACTCATGGTTTTTTTTTAATGTAACTAGCCAAGTTTTAGTTAAAATAGCTGATAAATCTGTCAAAAGTCTATTGGTCTATATTTTAGTAATATTTTTGTTTGAAACAAAATATTTTTAGTAGACATCAAAGATGTTTCTATGTTATCGTTTGACATTTTCAGCGTGACAGTAATATTAATGAGCGTTTTATTTCTTTCATATCATTTCTAACATTGATTAGTCTCCTTAGTTAAAGTTTTTTGGTCCATTTTCTCGATTTGTTCCTTCTTGCGCAGTATTGACAGCCCCGTGGCGCAGTTGGCTAGATACCAGCTTGCGAAACGAGAGGCCGCGGGTTCGATCCCCGCACCGAGACAAATGTTTGTGTGATCCACAAATATTTGTTTCGGGTCTGGGTGTTTGTGAGACCGAAAAGTCTCTCGTAGTTTCTGATACCCACGACACAAGACTTGTATCTTAGTGTGGGGTCAGAACTATGTATGTGACTGTTGGGTGTATTTATATTTATATTTTTTATATTTATATTCTTAAAAATAAGAATTGTCATCTCACTCGTATTTGACTTCGGGTTCGATTCTCGAATTAACTAGCTTTTGATAGAATGATATATTAATTACAGTAAAATGGAATCTAGAAAAATGCCCAGTCGGAGGAATGTGGTAAAAATACAATTCTGCCTTATTGAACAGACAGACAATGCACGTAATTTCTTTCCAACTATATCAAAAGCAAATTATTAAGCGTAACTGCATCATAAGAGCATTAAAAGTATCCAAAGAAAACATGTCGGGAACACTTGTTTTCACAAATCAAAATATAATGAAAGAGGGGGTTCCCATAAAGAAAACAACGAGATGGCCCGCGGCAAATGAGATTCGTATACATTAGACTTGCTAACGGACACAAAATTAATGTATACCGACTATATTTCCTTCAAGCGTAAGAAAATTGAAATTTTATGTAACAGAAAGGTGATACGAGAGTATAATTCGATGCTCGAGGCCGTTTGCTTTATCTTATTGATGACGTAATAGGGAACTTGCTATTTTCTTTAAAGTATAAAAATATCTAGTCAAATGAAATCTTTGATATGGGCTGAAAAATAAGGCATTTTTTTTTGCTTAGTAATGTGTCTTACGATTTAGCGGTCTTGGGTTCAGTTCTCGGGTCGACGAGTGTTATTGGGTGTTTCCGTTAGGAAATTCTCTGAAGCAGTACGGAGTCTTGAAATGTCAGGGAAAAACATCAATAGACTCTTCATTTTTCGCGAGATAACAAGACAACTATGAAACGTGGGTGTAGTAAGCGCCACCTGTATGCCCAAAGAGGTAGGTACTTCGGGATCCAGGCGTGGTGGGTGTTTATGCGGTTTTATAACGTGAAAATATAAAAAAGTGATAATAAATCGCTATTGTAAACATAGCATTATTTTTTCTAGATTCACGTTTCAAATAGCAAGCGAATATAACACCAAAAAAATAATCTTTTCGAATTCTATTTTCGTTTTATTTTCAGCGTTCCAAGTTCTTTTCATGGTTGGCGGCCGCGACTAGACTGAAAGTAGACGAGTTGAAAAGTTCTTTAATGAGTTCACGTCGCCGAAACCTAAGACAATACAATGAGGTAGTGTTTATTTGTTGCTCCGCCACTAAATGTACTTAGCATTTATTTTAACCCGTGGCTTTGCGAAAATTGTTGAACGAAGAATTTGAAAATGTAATTTCAACTTTATTTTCTGTCACCAGACTGAAAAAATAACGATTTCCTCGGCGCGACAAGTGAGTAGACTCGACGGAGACAGACAAGTATTAATTTGTTGCAGTATTTGAAACAGTGTATGTATATTCAGTCAAATTTCATTAATTTTCATCACCATCACCAGCCCATATACGTCCCTCTGCTGGGCACGGGCCTCATCTACAACTGAGAGTGTTTAGGCCTTAGGCCACCACGCTGGCCTATTGCGGGTTGGCAAATTTCATTTACAATCGCTAGTAATAGAATTGTTTTCAACATAATGTGTTTTCACTTGGTTAGCAACATCAAAGAAATAAATGACCGTATTTGGCGTAGGATCAAGAGGTCCTATGTTATATTCTCCTATGTTACTGCTCAGACAGTGTTATTAAATTTTTCCATTAAGAAATTCTCTGTAGCAGCGAGAAGTCTGGAAATGTGCCCGGCGACTGGTACAAGTCGCGCCCTCTATTACAATACCAATATAAAATGAATGTTACACCTCCCCCTGCTTCTTCAGGTACACAAATCTGAGAGAATATCAATGTAAGTATTTTAAATGATTCCTCTAACGCCTGACACGCAGGGGCGGTACTTCAATAGAAGCCTAAAGCCCAGCTTGCCTTACAAATTTCCGAATAATAATTTTTAGCTTTAAATCTTTAAAACAAAAGCAATTTGACATATAAATGAGAATACCCTGACCTCACAATAAACAATTATAAACTATTCTATGGAAGTACTGCCACTGCTAACGCGTATCATTATTAAATAATAAGCCTGCTCCACCATATGGCTACGGCGCTACTGTATTCTATACAGCAATTTCGAAAGCAGTCTCACGGTTTTACGGTAAGACTACGCTCTAAGGTACAGACGTTAAAACGCGGCGAGGAACATTTAGACGCCACATACGTGTGTCTCTGAATAACAATGACCTAAAGTAAATACGCTCCAAGCTTTTATAACGGCGAAAGTATCCATTTTTATGGACATACCTCTTGCGTCACTGAAATATTCTCAACGTTTACGTTTTAAAACGAGCGTTTATTCGACAGAGGCGTCCCACGGGGCAGTTCATACAATATTCATTCACCTATATGTAAAGGGGATTGCATACGCGCGCGACTTATTAAATAATCATCTCGGGACGTCTTCAAGTGACATTCAAGTCGCGTATGTATTAAGGGGTTGGATACGCCTAATGCTTGCTCAAAGAGAATTAATTAGGCGTGAATTAAAAATGATTTTGAAAGTTTAATTTTCTTATAAGAGAACATTAGAAAGATTAAAAGACAGACATGCTTACGTTTAATAATGTTATTAAGATGTGTACAAATGTTTGAATTACGGCATCCCAACAAAATATATGAAACAAATTCGACAAGTTGAAACAATTTTCTACCCACGGAATACCTCCAGCCTACTGATTATATAAGTAAATATTTGTATGTTTCAATGTCCGTGTATGTGTTTTCCGAAACCAGCCTTTGTATGAAATTATGAGTATGTATGAAGTTATAATTATTTTGACTGGACTGAAACACAATCACTATATAGCTGGATTTACCATCACTTCTCTTTGCCACCATAAAAATGACAATAAAAACCCTCCGTCTATTTATAAATCTTTTTTCCCATGACCCCCGGGGCACGGATATTCGTTCGGATATCTCTAATGAAAGTAGTCGTTTCTTTATGTGGAGTGTTGACACCGTCATGAGAGGACATAACAGCTGTAGCCAGAGGCGAAGAAAGAGAGGGATTGGGGTGTGAGACCCCTTCTCATGCTAATTGGGGTGACGTTAAATGTGATAATATTTGCAGCACGTCAAGTCTGTGCCCTTCTAAATGGTTACCCCATTCCACCGACATTATTTTCTTGCTTTTGTACTGTACAACGGATCTTCTCTATAAGCTCGATGCTAAATGACCTTGCTGGACTTCAGGGTAAGTACAGTGTAGTACACGTGAAATGTATACTGTCGAAATATGATTATATATCATTGATCAATTTTGCTTAATTTTTATTTTTTGTAATACATCGATGTCCAAAAATATTTAACAATCGAGACCCTGGTTTCGGGTGCCTTTGGACTTTCGAATTATCACGGTACTCAAAATCATGTCATCATCATCATCAGCCCATATACATACCTACGTCCCACTACTCTACAACTATTTGTTTACTATTCTACGTACATTTCTGAGAGTGTATACTATACGTATTATATTTTTCATAGATTTGTGTTAATCTTATATTACCCTTACCTTACCTTAACCCTTTTTACTGTCAATCGTAAAACGAAGCCCATTCTCATGAGCGCCACAAAAAAATTTGATTTAAAATTTATATTATTAAAATCGAAGTTCGATAGTGTGAAAACGTCTCTACGAAGTAGCTCGCGTCGTCGTCCCATTCGGAAACGCCGTGTGCTTGCGACAAATATCCCTGTTATGTTTCCTTTTGCATGTCGAAAAGCGCTCACATTTCATACGAATCGAATCTGTCACATATAAACTCGCACAATGCGTGAAAGGCTGTTCAATCCGCGATTGTTGTCAAGTTTATTTTCACTCTTTCTGTTCATTGTTAAGTTGTTGTCGGCTATTGTTGTGAGCGCGTGGGCGACACGGAATTTTAACTTTTTATTTCATCGATATATTTTTAAATTTCAATTCATTGCGATTTTTTATGTAATTTATGTATGTCTTCTTAGAATATTGGGGGTATGAAGCAGTTTAAAAATTGGCAGAGTTATATTCTGAAAATTGCACGTACATGAGTAAAAAAATATTGTAATAAGTAATACAAATAGCCTTAAATAAATTAAATATCCAATGTTCACATTAATTAACATAATATAAATATAAAAAATAAATACACCCAACAGTCACATACATAGTTCTGACCCCACACTAGGATACAAGTCCTGTGTCGTGGGTATCAGACACTACGAGAGACTTTTCGGTCTCACAAACACCCAGACCCGAAACAAATATTTGTGGATCACACAAACATTTGTCTCGGTGCGGGAATCGAACCCGCAGCCTCTCGTTTCGCTGGTGTCTAGCCAACTGCGCCACGGGGCTGTCAATATTTTTTTAACATTTCCAAAAATTCTAAAACCTTAATAGCATTATTTATTTTTGTGATTTTAATTAAGACTATTAATAAATAAAGCGTCAAAGCATAAATCGAATAGGTAAACATTTTATTTAATTATTGTTAAGGACACACGGCTATATGTGGATGGAACCAAACTTGCTTGGTTAGCCTTTGACCTACCTTAAATTTATGACTATAAACTAAGATCTACCGTCTGCAATTAATTATTTACATATAACTAATATTCTTTAGTCACGAGTGCGCGGTTGTCTACTTAGACATGAACACACACAGATAAATAAACCCACAAAATTAAGTAAATTCAACCATAAGTTAAAGTACGAGAACCAAAAATCTTTTATTGTTTTTGTATAATTCACGATAAACAATAAGTGAAAGTTTTACGTTGAACAATTCCGTCTTTTTACCAATAATACGAGGGCCGCGTATCATCAATCATAAGCACACGAGGTGCGGAACATGTTTGAAAAACGTGACTGAAACGATTTATCATGGCTGCTAATTATCCCGACTGCTGTAGGTATTTTCAGTAGTGGAGCCGCGGCCCCACTGTCAGCGGGGAGAAATCCAGTATATTAAAAACTCATAATTCATTTTTTTTACGTACATACATAACCTCACGCCTGTATTTCCCCAAGGGGTAGGCAGATGTGCATTTCTGCACCCACATTTTGACAGGTATGTATTAGTCCCTCGTAATACATGGCGAGCCTATTTCTGCTTTTCGAGCACATTTCCAGACTCCGTGTTCTTACTAAGAATTTCCTCATGGAAAACCCAATAACACTTTGCCCAACCCGGGAATCCAACCCAGGACCTCTAGATCGCACTCTCGAGGCAATCTCTTTTTTTTATTAAATATAAAAGTCGTGATGGCCTCAATGGATAGGCCCGCGGTCGAGACATAATGCCAGTGTTCGCGAGTTCAAATCCCACACACATAAAACTCTGACGTCTTTCAAAGTAGTGTATGATTTTTAATGAATTATCACGTATTTAAAAGGCGAGTGAGAAACATGCACTCCTAAAAAAAATTATAAAGGTCATTCTTAGGTGAGTTGTCTATGCGAGGCTAAGCTTAACCGTTCTCGTCTGTAGAGTACGCCTGATCCCGGCTGCGGGACGTGTATGGTCATTTAAAAAAATCAGACTCCAGCAATATCCAGAATATTTTGAGTCTTAATCCATTCCTAGCTGAACTATAGTACGTCTACGGTTTAAAACAATATTATATTTTTTTATTCTAAGGTAGTTTAAATATGAAGTACATATAATGTAGTTCTTTGGCATGTTGACATTGTGACTTCACAAAGGCTTAAAAGGAATTTAAATATCTAAAAATTTTAAAGATCCGAGTTCTTCAAATACATGATTTATTCGTTTACATAATCGTTTCGTCACAATCATCGCTTTCAGTACAACCACACCCAACTTTACACGTTTTTAGTGATGTTTCTGTAAACCAACGGTGGCTAGGCCTTTGAAGTTTATTCTCAGTTTCCTACTAGATTTGCTAGTGTAATTTATATTAAAGTTAATTTTGGTTTATACATCCTGCGAGCAAAAAGAACCCACTTTCCTACTAAGAGCGTTGTACTCAATGACGCTTGAACTGTTGCAAGCGCAAACTAAAAACTTTATGTAACGTCTGTATTCTTGAACCACACTGCAATGCGGCTAATTTCAGAATAACTTCGCTCCGAACTGTGGGCTTAAACGGACTTTGGAGGCTCGTCGATTTACGTGACCACCTTAATTAGTCGGATAGACCCTTGCACCTGCGTAGGCCCGGGATTTACGGCTTAAGGAGTGGCCTCGAGTCTTAGGCTTTTCCCAGCTGGGCGATACGGCTAAGTTGAATGCCTGTGCCTCGACCGCTCGCTGAGGAAACTGCTTATGGTCCGTCGTTTCGGGTTATTTTGCGTTAGGTGAATGAATTCCATTGAAGCATCTATGTTATTGTACATTTTATATAGGTACATTATTTTTTCAGACTTGTTTTAAATAATTATGATGTAGAGCTAACGTATAAAGTGCAATTGTGGTTGTTATATCGATCGCTTTTGTTATTTTGTTTTAATTATCTTTTAATTATTGTTTTTATTTTTAGTTTTTATTGTTTTGTATCATTAGTTTTTTAAGTTTACTGTTTCAATTATTGTTACTCCGACTAAACGCCCGTACGTCGCGTCGCTTGGGCCTCCCATCGAAAATCAGCGTTGCAGTATCGTTCACGCGTTACTGCAGCACGTAGCTGAATGGGAGGTGCCATTGCTGGTGCAATTATTATTATTTGTTTTTCTTTGTTTTCTGTTAAAATAATAAATATAATAATTTTACATGTAAATTTTGCTAGCAATAAATACTTATTTCTTTCTTTCAATTATCATCATTGTTAACACCAGTGGCGGTGGGTACTTCAACAGACGCCCAAAAGCGTTACACGTTAATTGTATAATATCTAAATTATATCGTTTATTGTGGGGTCAGGATATTCTCATTTATACGTCAAATTGCTTTTGTTAAATAAAAATTAAAAGCTTAAAGATTATTATTCGGAATTTTGTAAGGCAAGCTGGGCTGGGCTTTTGGGCTTCTATGGAAGTATCCTCACTGGTTAACACGTAAGTGGTAAGGGGGAGTTTTAAAAGTATAATGTAGCAGTCTTTTTTAAAACAAAAAAAAATCATAATAGTCTTGCAGTATATAAATTATATTCTTTGCTATAAAATATTTTCAATTATCCAGCAAAATTCTTATTGAATTTAAATTTAAAATTAAAGAGTATTTTAATTATTAGTTGAAACCTTTGGTACCATTTTATCTGGCTGTCTGTTAGGAAAGACTTGAGCGTCTCGTTAAATTTCAGGAGACACTATTCGTTAATTAAGACAAGTATTCAAAGTTTGTTTTTGATTATTAAGACAGTTTTGTTCAGAAATGATCAAAATTCTATAATATAACATTTAATTCGTGATGTATTTGCAGATAAGGCTTGGTATATTGACTAGCTCGGTGGTCACGGGTTCAAATCCGTGATACAATTACTTTTTGATATTATGAATGTATTCTTAATGCGTTATCAAGTTCTTTTACAATTAATAAAAATGATGCATACCTGAGGATATCGGCAGGGATTTTTTTAAGTATGACAAGTCCATCAATCTATCCTGAGTCAGTGTGATGGAATAAGCTTTATCTCGTCCCTGCTATAAAAGAGGCCTGTGTCGAGCAGTAAAACGGATTAGAACTAATATATTGTTAATAAATAATATATTTTTAAGGAATACGAGTATATTATAATTAAACTCAATATGGAGTTCGGTCAACCAAAGTAGCACAAAAACGATAGAAAGCAGCTCTACCTATTGTCACGATATTTGCCACGAGAGAGACTAATAAAACCCTAAGAACTACTTTAACTTTTTTTTATTATTTTAATCTCGTGTGCTAACAACACGCATACATAAGCCCAAACAAATAGAAGAAGAAAAAATATCAATTCAAAAAGAAAAAAAAACATTAATTGAAGAAGTACCCTTAATAATAATAAAACTCCAGAATTTAATTACTTCTTAATGTAAATTCAAAATATCCCGTCTAACAAAACACGATAGCGCGAAAGCAATTTACATTAAAAATAACAAGTGTCATTTGATTATGCCTTCCATGAAGAAGGGACGGAATAATAGATAAGCCCGAACAGAGGGGAGATACAATTAACGTATCGGCTATTCGCGACTTAATATCCAGAGTTATGGAATTAAAAAGAAACGTGATTAAGAAAGAAGCAAAGACTGCTTACTTTACGTATCTTCCACAATGCAGGAGAATTCATCAAGACGCGAGCTTGTGAGTGGCCGTCTGCGACACAGCACAGAAATTGTGGCGTCTTAATATAGTAGAATAAATATGCTCTATACACGTGGTTTCGCGGTACAAGTGTGTGCCGTGATTTCAAGGTGTGTCAAAAGTGTTTTGCGTTTTTTGTTTAAAAAAATATACAATAGTCGAAAAGTGGGTGGAGGATGTGGATTAATTGTAAGTCCTTGTAGTATGTGTGCTATTTTATTGATTGTTTCAAACTTGTAGTAGTGATGGCCTCGAGGTTTAGGCACGCGGTCGAGAATTTCGACGGTCGCGGGTTGAAGCCCCAGGCACACACCTGTGACTTTTCGAAGTTATTAGTGTATTAATAATGAATTATCACGTACTTTGACAGTGAAGGAAAATATTGTGAGGAAACCTGCACTCCTAAAAAGTTTAAAGAATTTCTTAGGTGCGTAGTCCACCAACCCGCACTGCCAACGTGGTGGACTAAGGCCTAAAACCCTCTCAGTTGTAGAGGAGGCTCGTGCCTAGCAAAAGGACGTATGTATGTAAATGGGTGGATGATGATGTTTCAAACTTGAGCATTGTTTAGTTTTTTCATAAGCAATCTAATTATATATACTTTTCTAGTTATTGCATACAATTACTTATATTGTAATAAATAAGATAGAGACAAGTAGCACGTTCTCTTACAACGGATACAATATAGTCAATATGTAATCCGTGGAAAATGTAGTGGACAGTATATAAATACATAAATACACCCAACAGTCACATACATAGTTCTGATCCCACACTAAGATACAAGTCTTGTGTCGTGGGTATCAGAAACTAAGAGAGACTTTTCGGTCTCATATACACCCAGACCCGAAACAAATATTTGTGGATCACACAAACATTTGTCTCGGTGCGGGGATCGAACCCGCGGCCTCTCGTTTCGCAAGCTGGTATCTAGCCGACTGCGCCACGGGGCTGTCACTGCGCCACGGGGCTGTCAACAACATAATATGTACGTAATGTTGTTTGTTTTCTTTTGTGTTGTAGAATAAAAAACATCGAATATGACAAAATTAAATGACGTTGAGGAAGAAAGTACTCTTATTTACAATAACGCTTAGCTCAAGTAATAAAAACATCAGGAGAGAATCCAATGAGGGCAGACTCAAAAGATATCCTCACAATATTATATTTTCATTGAAACCTATGAATAAGAATCTACTCCTTATGTGGATTAGTAGTCTATAATATGTAATATCTACCAAAACATAGCGTAGTGTTTTTGTATGAAAATCAAATCACAATAAAGTTTCCTCTAACAGGTACGTCACTTTTGCTTTTTTAATTTAATTATTTAAAATGTTTGATGTAAATAGAAACCAATACTTTCGTACCGTGTTCTCCCTCTTGTGATTTCATCGTGTTATGAGAAAAGCTGCTCGTGGCTAATGAGAATGAATTGCGCCGGGGTGAGCACATCCGCACCGCACCAGCGTTACTTTAGAATTACTGCATTTTTCACTTGCTCACTTGCCCGGTGCAGCCGTAACGCGATTCATCTTAGTTTAAACTTGGATTTATTAGCGCCTTAAATTGATTTAACTTTTTAAATTCGCCCTCACATTTATTTCGCTAGTTTGTTTCAATGATTGTAAAATATTGAGTGCGATTTAAGTTAATTGCTTTGAGTAGTGGAGAACTGAAAGAACACTAACATGAATCGCGGTGATCTGAAATGTCGGTATTGGACAATCTTTTAATATTGTATTATACTGTTTTTTTTTTTATACTAGCACGGCAAAGTGACTCCACTGTACTTATATTTAGTTTAAAAGTAATGGGGAAGTTTCGATTGTTTTTATAAATGAACTAGGACGAGGCGAATACTGATTAAATTCTTAAAGATTCCTGTTGTTGCCGCTCATAGCTAATATCAAACAATAACTTATTATTATCATAGTAATAAGATGTATGAAATATGGGTAAAAATGATTTAGTTTCAGTCGAAGGTTAAGTGATATAGCATGATATATACAATTCTCAGATTTTGAAACAAAAAACACATTAGAGGCTCTTAGATACTCTAAGTATTTTATTTAGACATTTCCTGGTAACACTTTATTGCAATGATGCAATTATAAACATTTGTGATAAAATAACCATTAACGAAATTTTGTATTTAGAATCGAGCCATTAACAACAATAAGCGCTATCTTTGCTATTACCATAAGGTGTGTTCATTGGAGGAGTCACGCGGAAGAACAAAACAGGACGTGTTTTCACATCGCGCCGGCTGCCCCATTTGAATAATCACATACGGGTGAAATTGCGACCTCGTCTCGCCAGCTGGATTCTAACAGTCTAAGAATTTATTTAGTAGTATAGAAGAATATAATAGTAGTAATGGCTTCGAGGTTTAGGCGCGCGGTCGAGAATCTCGGCGGTCGCAGGATCAAACTCCAGGCACACACCTCTGACATTTCAAAGTTATGTGTGTATTCAAAATTAATTATCACTTACTTTAACGGTGAAGGAAAACATGGTGATAAAACTTGCACACCTAAAATTTCTTAGGAATTTATTAGGTGTGTAGTCCACCAACCAGCATTAGGCCAAGGAGGTGGACTAAGGCCTAACCCCTTTCAGTTGTAGAGGAGGCCCGTGCCCAGCAGTGGGACGTATATGGGCTGATGATGAATACTTTATTACTAGACAATCAAGTGATTGCATAATAAACTTGTGGAAATGAAGCTAATACGATAAGAAAATATTTGAGTATATCTTATTGGCATAATAGACGAATTATCCAAATTACATAGAGCCTTTGCAAATCGAATTTAATAATTAATAAAAACTTTATTAATATTTTAAAGGTGGACTTAATGTCTAAGGCATTCTTTCACAGTCGAACCTAAGGTGATGCAAAGATGAGATGTGGCAAGTTTTTTGTTTTAATTTATGTTTCAGCTAAAAAAGTAAAGTGCCAGTTACTAATGAAACTACTCGTCCTGATTAGCGACGTCACAGTTACACTATCACCTCAGCTCGAACCAAAAGGTTTGAAAAGTACCATGAACTAGCGGCGGTACTTCCATTGAATCCTAAAAGCCTAGTTTGCCTTACAAAATCCCGAGTAATAATATTTAGGCTTTAAATCTTTATTTAACAAAAGCAATTTGACATCTAAATGAGAATATCTTGACCCCACAATTAACAATTATAAACTAGACATTACACAATTAACGTGTAAGACTTTTGGGCTTCTCTAAAAGTAGCGCCTCTGCCATGACCCTGTAGTTTGCCTGTCACCTTAGTCCTTTTATCATCCAAGGTCATTTAAGCAGGATAATTATTATTTAACTACCAGTTACAGCATCTTTCGAAAACGCTTGGAATATTGCGTTTGTGACCCCATTTCGCATCTGTAAGTACACCAGCCTCCGTACGTGGCGCATGTTTATCCAATTTGGCGGAGTCTGCAAAGTTGCGAGCTGGCAACACGTGTGACGCTCAAATTAGAGATTCATATTAATTTAGGGCTCAGTGTGACAGCGCTTTGCGGCACGCTAAGATGGAGTTTCTTGGATTAGCGTCTTAAATAGTGTGTTTATGTTGAGGCTTCGGGTGTTGGGCGGTTTCTGTCTCCAATCAGAGCGCGATTAGTAGCTTCTTAGGGCTGTCACGTGGTTTTCTTGCGGTTGTAACTTATATGTAACTTTAGTACATCGCAGTTCTAAAACAAAGCATTGATGAATTTTGCTATGTCAGGTCAAATTCGCAGATGTGAGGTTAGAACTGAATTGAGCCTAGAGTTGATACCAGATTCTTGGTATAGGTAATTAATAAGTAAGTCTGCCTCGCGGTCTCGCGGCACAAGTATGTGCCGTGCGATCTAGAGGTCCTGGGTTAGTGTTAATGGGTTTTTCCATTGGAATATTCCCAGTAGCCGCACGGAGTCCGGCTCGCTGCCCAAAAAACGGCAATAGGCTCGCCCCTTTTACGTACTAATACATACCTGGCGAAATGTGAGTACAGAAATGCACCTCTGCCTACCCCTTCGGGGAATACAGGCGTGAGGTTATGTATGTTAATTAATAAGTTTTGAAATTGAAGACAAAGGCGTTCAAAGTCCTGGGCAAAAACTATTATTTATAAATACTTTGACCGGGATGGTTGGCGCCTACTTGGGGAGGCCTACGTTCAGCAGTGGACGGCGATAGGCTGAGAATAAATATAAATACTTTACCTGATTGAATAGTATTTAATCTAAATCAAAATGTCACCCCTTCGGGGCACACACGCGTGAGGTTATGTATGCCCCCAGAAAAATCAACGCTTAGTTTTTAGTGCTGTTTACATATTAAAATCTTTGTGGGTAGGTGTTTTTAATCATAATTTTTTGTACACCAAAATAATTATAGGTGCTTATATTTTAAATTATATTTTGCTAAGCACGAGAGATTTTGCGTCTTATATAAATAAAAACCGTTATCCCACACGTCACTGTTAGCAAATTACATTAAATTAAAATCCATTTTACGCGCCCGGCCATAATTTAATAGATGCGAAATCACGTTGTGGTCTTGTGTGAAAATATATTCTGAAGGATTCTTGACGAGCACTACACCAGCTCAATATTTTAACACGTGATTAATTAATACGCGGCGACACGCCATTCGTCGGAATTACGCTGGCGGTGAAATTTTATTAAATGTAGCATGCGTTTAGTGGTCTGACAAAAATCATATTAGTGATGCTGGCTTGATATTCGGGTGCTGGATACGACTTGTTGTTTCATGCAGTGGCGGTACTTCCATGGAAGCCCAAAAGCGTTACACGTTAATTTGTAATATCTAGTTTCCATCCATCCATCAGCCAATGGAAATCCACTGCTGGACATAGGCCTCTCCTAATGACTTTCACAGGGACCTGTTGGAAGCAGCTTGCTTCCAGCGACGTCCCGCGACCTTTACCAGGTCGTTCGACCATCTTGTCGGAGGACGTCCCACGCTGCGCTTTCCGGTACGTGGCCTCCACTCGAGAACTGTTTTGGCCCCATCGGCCATCAGTTCTCCGCGCTATGTGCCCGGCCCATTGCCACTTCAACTTGCTAATCCGCTGGGCTATGTCGGTTACTTTAGTTCTCCTACGGATCTCCTCATTTCTACATAGGTAATGCCTATCTAGTTTATAATTGTTTATTGTGGGCTCAGGATATTCTCATTTATGTCAAATTGCTTTTGTTAAATAAACATTTAAAGCTCAAAGATTACTATTCGGCATTTATGGAATTTTGGGGTTTTAGAAAGGCAAACTGGGCTTTTGGGCTTTTATGGAATTATCGCCACTGGGTTCATGATGGCGGAGTAACTTGAATATGGATATGCTGTTTTACAAATGCTATGAAAAAAATATGTGAATTTTTTTATGATCAAATCTCCGAAAAAAAAAATTTATGCAGCAGTCAGAGATCAGGACATAACTTAGCTACATATGTGTATGTGACTGTTGGTGTATTTATTATTTTTTATTTATTGGCATATTTGAATATTTACATTTATAATGTTGGCACCACCTGCCTTTTATGATTTCTCATCTTAAATCCTTACACAGTTCTCTGGAAGTGATTACCTTATGCAACCTTTGTCAATATTTTTTGTAATAGTTTAACTGAATGACAATCACTAAACCGACACAGGGTTACAAACATATTCTCAGTTTAGGCTATTTTAGAAGTCGCGGGTTTGATGCACGGTTCAGGCAACTTATTATATTTATATTCTATGTGGTTAATTCTAAAAAACAAAGAGTCTAGGAATCTACCTGAAAAATGGTAAACGACTCACTGCCTATTATGTGGGACTTGACTTGGTTGGTTACTTGACGCTGAACTCTGCCACATTGGTTTAGCGGTTAGTGTGGCAGTGTTAATTAAACGTTGCATAAATTTTGGAACTTCATATATTTAACACATTATAAATTTCTTACCCCCTTTAGAGTTGTTTATAAATTGCTTTTCTTATTTCAGAATCATGAAAGTGCGAGAATATCTAAGACATTTATCTCAAAATAGTAGTATACAAACGAGTATAAATACAGGAAAGAGTTGACTAAGTTCATAATAGTACCTACGTACTCATAAAATAAATAAAAATGGTTAACTACAATACAGAACATTTATTATTCTAAAAAGAAAGATAAATAATCTAGTTAACGGTAGGCTATATATATATATATATATATATATATATATATATATGTATATATATATATATATATATATATATATATACGAAACCGACAAAAATATATTTTTTTTATTTGCAAAAACACTTAAAGTTATCAATGCGCTTATTATTTGTAGCAATGTGCTTACAAATATAATGCTTTATGTTCGGTTCTTGTTTATATTTCCGATGAAAAAATATTCGAATATTTCGTTATATTTTAATATTCATTGTATATTTATTCTTATGCCATTAATATTTTTTTAAATGTATATTTAACAAACGGGAACAAATAACCTTTTATTCATTCCTACTTATTTTCACGCAGACACACATCATACCCCATCCAGTTATATTATGACATCGTGTGAGGAAGGCATAAAGGGGTAAGGGACGGGGGGTAGGTAGTCTCGAGGGCCGTCTGCCGTAAAGTATCGCTTAATGACGTGTAACAAGCACGGTCTCCATGGCAGTTGCATGTACGTGAAAAAAACCAGACGACGATAGACCACGATGAAAGGACTGTGGCACGATTTGTTCGCTTAATGCTCCGTCGGACTGCATTTTTGAGGATTAGACGGGCCAAAACGCAAATGTAATTGCATGTGTGATACTAGACAGTTCACGTTATGTATGCTTCAGGTTTGGTGTTTTGCTTATCCTTTAAGAGACGGATCAGACAGACTAAGACGTGGAATTTGCAGACAATTAAAACGATTTATGCTCGCCTTGCATTTATTATGAGCGATAAGTAGTCTGTTATATCTTAAGTATTGTAAAATGAAGTACGTACCTAATAATATATGAATTTAATATCATCATCATCAGGCCAAATACGTCCCACTGCTGGGCACGGGCCTCCTCTACAACTGAGAGGGTTTAGGCCTTAGTCCACCACGCTGGCCTAATGCGGGTTGGCGGATTACACACCTAAGAAATTCCTAAGAACTTTTTAGGTGTGCAGGTTTTATAACGATGTTTTCCTACACCGTTAAAGCAAGTGATAATACATTGTGAATACACATAATATACACACACTTCGAAAAGTCAGAGGTGTGTGCCTGGGGTTTGAACCTGCGACCTCCGAAATTCTCGACCGCGCGCCTAAACCTCGAGGCCATCACTGCTTTCATTACCTTTTTATCAATCTCATATATTATATGGTCAAAAACTATTCATTTATCACTTTAGCTGTGAATGGTTATATTAGGGATATCCTCAGAATATTGAGGCAATCGATCTTGTCTGTTACAGTCTAGTCTACCAAAGCTACATATACCACTGACTAGGCAATCAGAATTGTTATAAATAGACATAAGAACATGTAAATACAAAGATATCATCATATAAATTTAAACGCTTTAATTCTCAGCTATGTGAACAGAAACCACAAAAAAAAAAACAGAAAAATCATCCACCAGTTTGAATCTAAAAATATGTCAAAAACTGATAAATCCTATTCTGATCCCCGAATAAAAGCGATTCAAAAATATGTTGCTCCCACACCGAATGGCTTCGTAATACAAAATGATCGTGGTTATGCGAAATGGTTATTTGCGGGCCAACGTACCCGGACCGTGAAAATGTAAATGTACCACTTTCCACGAAAACGTCCACTTTATTGATATGCAATATGTCGTTACTCGGATGCTAATAGCCGCGTGTTTAACTACCTCATTTGTATTGATTAAATAATTTACTGTCCGTTAATTTTTGGCAATTGCTCGTCTAATTTAATTTTATTGGTTAAAATATATTCGTGATTTGAAACTGATTGGTATGGTGTATTGTAAATAAACATTTTACATTTGAATTGAAATTCAAATCCGGTTAAATGTTTGCAGGCCGAATACATATTGGCTGGCATAGGAATCTAATCTGAAACTATTGAAGTATTGCAAACAGACACATTACCTTTCAAGTCAATAATATCGGGTCTGCACACATTCTTCATAAGAATCGAAATATGAAAAAAATATATTTTGTATTAAAAATACTTTTATTAAATAAGTAAAATAATTTCATTTTTTCTTATATTAATGGGGATAGACAACTAAATTAATGAATTTCACATAAATTTTGTGTAAGGTTCTAAGAAGCGTACGAATTTTTTTCACTGTTCAAAATACGAAAATTATAGACTGTTGCATTTCTACCAATATCAATAATATAGGTGTGCCGTGCGATCTAGAAGTTTCTGGTCCAATTCTCGGGTCGGGCCAAGTATTATTCTAATAAAAAATTCTCTGGAATAACACGAAGTCTGAAAAAACATCTGTTTGGGTAGGTTGATGATATTTTGCTCACACAATTATGTGTTTCGATTCAAGTAAAGCATATTTAGGAATTTTATTAGGATATTCTCAATAGGAGCACGGAGTCTAAAATGAGTTCTGGATAAGGTAACTCTTATACGTTGGACTTAAAACACAGTATGTAAAATGTGGGTGCAAAAGTGCTTTCCTCACTATTTTCTGTAATTCTAAGTCCTTTTGAACAATATCTAACAGAATTTTCGCTATTGAAATGGCCAGGCCATTTGAACTACTTAGTCAGCTAACGAGAAGGATCTTATGTTCAGAAATTTTCTTTGTCGTGTACAGTTGCAGTGAAAACATTTCTTACATATGAATTCGCATGCGTCCTCGTTAAAGGACTTTCATCAACAATGCTCGTGTCGGCAACATGACGTGGTTGTAACAACTTCCTGGCGTCTTCATAACAATTGTTAGATCCAGCGTTTTTTCAACATAATGATTTAATCACGAGACTGTACATGCCTGTCGCAATCTCATTACCTCGTTTCGCGGAGTACGCTCTCGCTACGACTGTTTCGTCAATTTGCATACGTAATTAATTAACTTTTTTTTCACAATGTTTCTCTTTTTTCGTCTACACCAGGTGGACTGCGATAACAGTGTTCTGCCTGCGAATACGGGTTTTGTGATCTCTAAGTGTAAAATCCGATGTTATTCCATTTACGACTATACTACAGCTGGACAAGGTTGATATTGCCTTGTTCGCAAATAATAGTATATAGTTTTAATTTAACTGAAGTACCGAGATATTTTACTTAAATTAAGTATATGTATTAAAATACTAGTCGTTATTAAAATTAGGGGATGTTATTGAAATTAATATTGCAGCAGATAAAAGTTAAGAACAATTAGTTATATCTATTGCGTGTTTAGATAATTAAAAAAAAACACTTTAATAATATGTTTTTTTTTTAAACATCTCATTGTCTGCTTCGTTGGTCTTATGGCATGCAACCGAGAGGTCCCAGGTTTAATTCTTAATATATTTTGCTATGTCCGTTAGTTCCTAAATTCTTAATTGCATAAAGTGATCGGTATAAACCTGATATAAAGCACTTATACACTCACACCTTTAGTTAGAAGTGTATTTTTATGCCTTTGGCACAGGTATGTGCCGTGTGATCATGAGGTCCTGGTTTCGATTCCCGGGTCGGGTAGTGTTATTGAATTTTTCTATTAGGAAATTCTTAGTAGCAGCACGGAGTCTGGAAATGTGCCCGAAAAACGGCAATAGGCTCGCCGCCCATTACGTGGGACTGATACATACCTGGCGAAATGTGGGTGCAGTAATGCACCTTTACCTATCCCTTCGGGGAATGCAGGCGTGAGGTTATGTACTCTATGTATCTATTTTTACACCCACTTTTCGCAAAGAGTGCTTAGAGCCCATGTAATAGAAAGCGAATCTTTTGGACCCTTTTTGGTCCCATTTCAAGACTTCGGGCTGCTACTCAGAATTTCCTGATCGAAAATCTAATAACCCTACTCGGAATCTCGCTTAATTATGCCGAAGTACCTACAAGAATTAAGCTAGTTTCAATAATATATATTCTTTAAAAGCATTGAGAATACTACATTTAAATCCCTTTCGTGTTACAGTTGATTAAATTAAAGCTTAAGGTGCCTTTGAGACGTATGTGAGGATTCTAGTTTTGTAATAAAATCTTCAATTTTACTTTATCTCGTGCTGTACTAATTAATTAACGCCAGACTTGACAAGGTATTTAACATATGTAAATGTTAAAGGGGTATATATAATTGAATCGTAAAAGGTTGTTGTTATTAAAAATTAAACTTTGTACCTTTTATTTTTCTGAGGTTTAAGAGTTGAATAAACAGTTACCAGTGTTCAGATTTTAGGTTTTATAAACAAATGCAAACATTGTTAGTAAGGTACTATCCGAGCGGATACAAATATCCTTAAGGTCAAGGTCAAGTCAAGGTCCTTAAGGTTAACGAAAACTTTACTAAGTGAGACAACGCCACAGTATTGCTTCATGTAGGTTTTCTGGGTACGGGTCTCCTCTTCAAATGAGAGGGTTTAGGCCTTAGTCTACCACGTTGGTCTCGTGCGGGTTGGCAGACTACACACTTAAGAAATTCCTAACAACTTCTAGGTGTGCAGGTTTCATCACGATGTTTTCGTTCACCGTTAAAGCACATGATAATTTATTGCGAATACATACATAACCTCGAAAAATCAGAGATGTGTGCCTAGGGTTTGAACCTGCGACCGCCGAGATTCTAAACCGTGTTTCTAAACCTCTAAAAAAATCTAAAGTTACCGTCGTAACATTACGCCCCATACTTGTTAGAGGGGAAGTGTGATGTGCGACAAGGGGACCTGGTTTCGATTCCAAAACTATCAAACAGGCACTTTTATTGTTTTTTTTCTTCTATTAACTTATTATTTAATTGGTTTGAACGACCGGCACTCACAAACAGCCACCAATGGGTTACTTTGCCCGTCCCATATATAACCTCGCGTCTGTATTCCCCGAAGAGGTAGGCAGAGGCGCATTTCTGCACGGTCCCACGTAATAGGTGGCGAGAATATTGCCTTTTGTCGGAAATATTTGCAGATTCCGTGCTGCTACTGTGAATTTTCTAATGTAAAAACCCAATAACACGGTGCCCTGTCCCTTTATAAAAAAGTTATCTTCTTTTAGCAGTTTGTGTAACCATCTCAGCTAACTTGGCCAGGTCTTTCATCCAACTAACAAGAGGTATCTCAACTTATCGTACTCCCTTAGGTTTGAACTAAGTTAACCTCTAGTGTATTGTAACTTAGTTCTTAGTTGGAAACTCTGCAAATAATGAATTAATGCTCTCAGAAACTTTTTACATAGAAGTATTTTATTGGCTATGTAAAATGCAAGTACAAGACTACATAATTGTATTTATTTATTCGTCTATAAAATATGAAATTTCTAGTCAATGTTAAGTTGCTTTAATCTTTTTCTGTTATTATATCAGTGTTTTTGGTGCAGCTAGAGGTCAGCTTGTGAAACGGGAGATCGTGCCTTCGATAGCTGGAAAGGTTAACGTTTGTGTGACCTATTTTGAAAGCCTTTCGCAAATTTTTACGCATATAATTTGTAATAAAATCGAGGAACAGCTATCTTTCTATAAAGTATGACATTTTATTTACATACTTAGTAGCGACAAAACTTGTTTTTCCTTGATATAATGTAAAAAAAAACTATAACCTTGTACAGGGTCCTGTATATCAATGTACCAAAATCTTTAAAATCTGTGTTACGTTTTACGAGAACGTGACGAATGAAAAAACCTTTTAAATTAATAAATTTAGTAAGTAATGTTTCGTTACATGAAACTTTTTATAATAAACAATTTGACATTTTGACAGCCCCGTGGCGCAGTTGGCTAGATACCAGCCTGCGAAACGATAGGCCGCGGGTTCGATCCCCGCACTGAGACAAATGTTTGTTTGATCCACAAATATTTGTTCCGGGTCTGGGTGTTTGTGAGACCGAAAAGTCTCTCGTAGTTTCTGATACCCACGACACAAGAATTGTATCTTAATGTGGGGTCAGAACTATGTATGTGACTGTTGGGTCTATTTATATTTTATTTATAATTATTCCATCCTAACTTACAGTGTGAGTTTCTCTTGCATGCTTTATCTACAAGTTTGTTAATAATATTTATATTGCGTCTAATTTCACTAATTGTAATTGTATTTTTTCTATGTGAGGGTGAAACGTCATAGTTCAATGTTTGTCACCCGCTTTGATATGGAGGGAAGTAGACAACTCTTTTTTTTCGAAGTCCTTCTTTATATTGTCTTTCTGATTAACTCCGTTGCTGGATTTTGACAAATTAGGTCCCCTTAGATACGCTGAGCTTCATTGCTCGGCGTCAATACTGTGCGTGCCGCTGTTGATCCTGGAGCACAGGAGTGTATGGTGGAATAGGGACAAATAATAATATTTATATGAAACTGTAATGTGTTACAGTTCCCATGCTAATTGAAAACTTGCAACGCTATTAAATATATAATAAATCAATGAACGTGGGCGGTTAACCGTTGAATCTTACGCTACAATAATGTTTGAGCCAGCGGCACTTGCTCTCTAGGGTGATGTTAAATAATTTAATGAATTGCTACTCAAGGTAAGTTTAAGGGCGTTTCTGACCACACACCCTTTCAGCGGCGGAAGCCTCTAAGAAGCTCGGTATGTAACCTCCTTAGGGACGGGCTATGTGAAGTTAGTTCTGTTAATGATATTATAGTAAACCCATATTTTCATATTTAAAATTTATAGATAGATAGATAGCTTTTTATTGTTTTATCCCCACATTAAAAAAAAATTAACATAAAAGGAATGATTAATAAAAAAGTGGAACAATAGGCGGTTTCTTCGCTGAAAGCGATCTCTTCCTGACAACTTTTGCATGGAATATAAGAAGACAAAGTATGTACATAGGTGTAAACGTAAGAGTATAAGAGAGAAAAAGAAAAAAAATCTGAGTAGATGAATAAAATAAATAAATACACCCAACAGTCACATACATAGTTCTGACCCCACATTAAGATACGAGTCTTGTGTCGTGGGTATCAGAAACTACGAGGGACTTTTCGGTCTCACAAACACCCACACCCGAAACAAATATTTGTGGATCACACAAACATTTGTCTCGGTGCGGGGATTGAACCCGCGGCTGTCAAATGATATGAATATATCGGGTAATTTGGCCAACGGCTGTTTCATCCAATAATAAACCGCAATATTATTGCTTAAAGGAGATTTTCTATAAGGTATAAATAGGTACTAACCTAGTCGAGCCGACCCATTTAGAGTGTGTTCCAAACTGCTCCATGGTTTAATCCTTAAAGGTAAGAAAATTTAAAGGTTTTTTTAATAGGATATGGCCTAAACCCCCTCAGTTGTAGAGGAGGCCCGTACCCAGCAGTGAGACGTATTTGGGCTGATGATGATGAATATTATTCGTGTCGAATGAAGTAGTCTTCCAGGGGTGTGTCGTAATACAGTGTTGTTAAAACAAAATAGAGTGTTTTTGTTTTATAATACACTAGTCGGGAACTCGGGACTATGTTGCATAATGGATAACATGACTTTCACTTATTGGTGTAAATAAACTATTGAATAAATGTATGAAAATGGAAAGGACGAGAATCTACCCTTATTTTGTTAAAGATGGGACCCGAATTTGTAAGAAATTTATGTGCATTGTATTTAAATAAAACATGTTCTTGTTACGAAGATGAGACAAGTTATTCTTTCTGTAGTAAGCGTCATACACGAAAGATCTACTCGTACGTCAAGTTATGACACTGATAAGTAAAGTGGACTGTGTTTAGGAAACGGAGATTTCTCGTTCAACGCATTACAACGACTATGGTGGTCTGAAAGTAATGTGGTGAAATTTTTATATTGCAGATCAATAGTTTCAAACAGTCTTCGCTAGATTGGATAGATAGGTACATATGTGGATGCTGATGTGGTAATAATAAGATATTTTCTTATTTGTAACATTTTTTTTAGAAAATATGACACCAGCGAAATAATAAATTATTGGACACAACTAGCGTGTTAAATGTTTGGCGATTATAACATCCTGTTCTTTAAACTCATTTTTAGAAGTGACAGTCATTATTTTTACTTTGCATTTCTATTTTTGTACAGAAATAGCCCAAAGCATGCCGTATTCATAGACAAAAATATAAAAATTGAGACGAATTCTCGGTTAAAAAAACAAACTGCAACATTAATTACACAAAGGCTTGAAACGTATAAAGATGTAGTAATTTCAAAGAGCGGCTGTATTTAATTAAAGCAATTTAAAAGACACGAATAACAAAAGAAAACAGGAAGTTAAAGTAAAAAGACTATTGCGAGCGACGGAGCACGCTCTAATTAGTGCAAGTCGATGTACGGGACCTAAGTGTATTATATGGAAAAAAGGATAGAACTTGGCGTCATTAGCGAGAGTCACAAATTTGGCCGAAGTGTACTTATGTGCGGTTTTCAAGCAAAATTACATCGAAATTAATGAATTGTTAAATAGTTTTTGTTATTTAGAATCAGTTTTGGAGTTTCGAGTGTTTATGTTGTTATATGGGGTTTAAGTTACCCACTTATACATACTTTTACTACCTAATATTAGACTATACCGAAGGCTGTTGACCAATCATACTATAGTCGGGTGATATATGGATTGGTGACAATTGATACATACAAATGAAACATAAACATACGCCATCGTTATATCGACGAATAGACAATTAACTAGCATCATGTTAATCGTCTTAAAAATACTATGAATATACTTAATTGGTTATAAGTCTTGACATGTTATTTTGGATTTTATCGAAAACATTTTTTTATTTTATCTTGTAAAGAAACGCAAAACATACTATGTAGGTTCGACGTGCTAATAATCTTGTAATACCAACTTTATCGTATATATATGTATAGGTATGTAAAAGTGTACACGTTGGCAATAATGTGTGAAAGACGAATCTGCCTGGACAGGGGCTACTTTTCACACGATGTAAAACCCACCTTAGTGACGCACTCAAGAGCGTCGCGATCTCGGAGTAGTATTCACTGATCAGTAACTATAGTTTTGATAAAATAAAATAGTAGAAGCATAGGGGAGATATAAGGGTCATAAATATGCCCAGAAACAAAATAAAGAGCGAGAAAATTATACGTGCAACAACTCGTATTGTTTCCACGTGCAATTTCCCACAAGGGTGAAGAGACATATACCTATACCAAGACATATTATAAATGAGAGTAAGAGTTTTTTTGTTACGATTTTCTCGAATAATTGTTGACTCAAGTCTGATTGGGTAGTAGTAGGCGATGTAGATAGTAATCTAGATATAGCCATATGCTTTTTATCCTGGAATAAGATTTAGGAACCTTACTAACTTTTTTAACATTATTTGTTAACAAAAACTATGTTTCATGAAATAAATAAAAATCATCATCATCATCAGTCGAAACACGTCCACGTCCACTGCTGAACATAGGCCGCCCCCAAAGACTACCAGAGAGCTCTATCGAAGCGACCTTCAACGGCCTCTTGCGATTCAGATGATATCATCAGTCCATCTTGTAGGTAAATAAAATAATAAACACTTATAGCCATGTAGCGTGTTGCTGGTGTATCCTCATAAACACTTAGACCTAGAATATCAAGTCTATCCAGCTACGGAAACTGTAAATATTGTTCCGTTTGTATCACAATTGAAATAAAAATCACACGGCTGAATGGCAGATTAACATTGAAAGAAAAATAACTCACAATGCTTTACGATTCCGAACTTCTACAACGTTTATAGATTACACAAATATTTTCCAAGAGGCAAACTCTTTCACAGGATAGTCTCCAACCACAAGCGTTACGGAATAACTACAGTACGTTTTGAAACTGCACATCCTTAGCGAAGGCTAGTAAAAACACGTATGTAGATATGGAAAACATAGGGTCGAATAACGGTACACGGTCACCTATCTAAGAGGCCATAAAATTCTTTCTTTTTCCACGTTGCCAAAGCAGGAGGCATCATAAATATGTATAGTGAGAATCAAGCATGCGTCGCGTATAAAACGACGCCGAAAATGCGATCTCGTGGGAGACGAAGGCGGCCTACAACGATGTGTAATGTTTCTGGAAGGGGAGGTGCATAATTATTGTTTCTATTGTTGTAAACCTGTTGAATTAAATAAAATATTGTACATACATATAAGTATAGTAATAGAATATCTCGTACAAAATCATTACAAAATTCTGTTATTACAAATTTAATAAATCATTACAAATTTCAGATTTTATACTGTTACATCCTAGTGCCACGGCATACGCAATGCCTTTGACAAGTCAATGGTGCTTATATACAGTATGGACTGATGCATAATGCAACCGTTAATACTACACATATAATGCTGGCTTGTTCTAAACGTTATATTAACGGAGTAATCAACCAATACATATTGATCACCACGCCATTTTCAGTTTTCCTTCATAATCATCATCATCATCGTCAGCCGATATACGTCCCACTGCTGGGCACGGGCCTCCTCTACAACTAAGAGGCTTGGCGGACTGCACACCTAAGAAATTCCTAAGAACTTTTATGTGTGCAGGTTTCCTCACGATGTTTTCCTTCATCGTTAAAGTAAGTGATAATTTATTGTGAAGGTGTGCGCCTGGGGTTTGAACCCGCAACCGCCGAGATTCTCGACCGCGCGCCTAAACCTCGAGACCAAAACAATCAAGTAAAAAGATCTATGCGTATATTGGCTATCCTGGAAGTATCGAGCTATATCTATTAATATTAGTGGTACCTGTTTAAAAAAATGGAGATCCTTATAAGGATTACGAGCAATATAATTAGTATACTGAATGTAACACAAGTTTAATATAGCGACATCTAGCGGTATGTACTCGCACTACTTTGTTCTAAACTAAATCTCACACCGAATGAACAAACCGCATCTAGTAATTCTTTAGCATTTCCACGAGCGACTTCCTCGCACCCGGTTTATTTGCCCCTATTTGCATAGAAACGTTTTTTGTGGGCGTCCTTGTTTGTATAGTGGATAGGTGGAAAAAGCTTGGAGCTCACTAGGAAACTTGAGCGCACTACGTCTCCAGCAGATTTGTTTGAATTGAATGTAGTGTGTATATATCCTTATTTTTATTTTTTTAAGCACGTGCTCGTGGCGGCGCCGGTATCTCGGTATTTTGGATTTTATGTTTGTGTTGCTACATAGTTTTACATTTGCATTATATTGTAGTCTTATAGTGATTTAAACTCATTCTAGGTTCATCAAATGATAAAATTAGACTGTAAATGTATAAGTTAGTTCCATGCATGTTGTACCATTACCAGAAACTAACGCATAACAGTTATTTAAGTGCAAATGGCGTAGGATTCCTTATATATAATTTTATCAATATGTACCACATAACATCAATTTACATGTTTAATAAGTATAAATTTCAATTACGCTGGGCATTTTATTGTATATGGTAAAATTATCATAGGTTAACTATAATGGGTTATAAGGTGTAAACGAAATTGAGGCTAAAGGAAACAGCTACCTGGAAATCGTAGCTGTGACCTCTAAACCGCATGTACATACTTTTTTTACTTCGCGGGACTAATAAAGTAGTCGCTTATAACATTCTTACTTTAAAATATTACTTACTATTATTTAGTACAACTAAGATAAAAAATATAATATTTTAAATTTTCTACTAACAATTTCAATAAAAACTCGATATAGAAAACCCGACATCATTACCAACAGCGTTCTACCGTCAGAGATTTAATAAGGAACATTCGGGGTATTCTTACTTTATTTACATTGTTTAATTCAACATTCTGAGACGGTCAGACCCTTTCTTTATCCCTGGGTATTTGTACAGTAATCCTTTGAAAATTAATTACCTACAAGCTACGTAGGTATGCTCCTTAAATTGTTCAAGCTCCGACCAGCTTAAGGCGTTATTACATTGAACTTATTGAAAATTAAATTGAATTTTCCATTTGAGTTTATTTACATTTATAAAATCGTTTGCTTTTTATTTTGTGGTGTTTTTACATTTGTAATGAAAGGTTTAGTAAATAATTCTTGTTAAATTTTAAATAAATAAAATGTTTGACAGCCCCGTGGCGCAGTTGGCTAGACACCAGCTTGCAAAATGAGAGGCCGCGGGTTCGATCCCCGCAATGAGACAATTTTTTGTGTGATATACAAATATTTTTATCGGTCGGGTCTGGGTGTTTGTGACACAAGACTTGTATCTTAATGTGGAGTCAGAACCTTGTCTGTGACTAATTGTGTGTTTCTTTTTTGTGTATGTCGTACTAAGTTTAGGCGGTCTCTATCCGGACGGATACAAATATTCTTCTATGACAAAGTCGATAGGTTTTCTTCGATTTTCGAAACATAGGTACAATACCAGGTGTGCCTTCTTTCTGTTTTTGCTTTACTGAATGAATTGAATTATATTTTTTTATAAATTTATTAATTTTGACGTATTTTTTATTTTATTATGACTTAATGTATCAGTATTACATTTTTTCCCGTTAAAATCAGACATTATAATGTCTCTTTTTATCTTGTTATGGTCTTAAAAGCTGTTTGAACCTGGCATTAAAATTAATTACTATCTAGTATAATTCCTGATGTTACTAAATCTCGACATGTTGATAATAATGAAATTCCACCATTTCTGATGGATCCAAATCGGATATTCGGATACGGCGAGCAAACATTTCCAAGTTAGTAAGACGGTTGTAAGACAGATAGTTGGGTTGGTAGGTCGGAGTCAGGAGTTTGTTCAATCAATCGCTATCGACGCGATGGATAGTACTTTGAACTTTGGAACATTCTGTTACGTGATTTGTTTGATGGCAGCTATGGATGTGATTGCGTCATTGCTATTGCTATTCAAAATTCGACGCTTGGATCCAAATTTAATTGGCATAAACTGGTCTTGATTGTTCCTATTGCCATCGCTTATAGAGATTTTAATAGGATCACTTCTGCTCCTAGTTGATAAAACATACCAAGGCAGCAAATTACATTCCTTGTGTTAAGACTATTTTATGATGCAGCGTATACATTTTTTTTAACTAGAGGAAAGCGCCTTAAGCTCCCTGTTCGGTACCTCGGGGGAGGCCGAAATGGGTAAGTTGGGGTCACATGCCTTCCAACTCAATGCGTGGAACTATTGTTCGCTTGGCTGAGTTGGGTCCCTAACCAAAATCCTACACCGGCATACCGACTAAAACCTCTCAATGGCCGTCTTGCGCATTTTGGGCGCTACGGTAAATCCAGGGCGAGCGCCTTTAATTGTTCCCCGTTGCCGCCCAGCGCTCTGTCCAAAAGTGAACTCATCTGTGATAGAGGGATGTGTCCCCCACTTGGCTCTATTTTGGACGCTCATTGATGTGAGCGTCCGCGGCATTCACGTAGCCATGTGCTCTGCCGCACATCTCGGGTTCGTACATCTCAAGATTAAGAACGTATTTAGATTAAGTATTTCATCAGAAAACGTTATTACAGACTTTGAAATAAAAAAAATACAACTACACAAGTCAAGCATTTATTCCATTTAAAGGCAGCGGCAGACCGTAGCCACAATTTCAGCATTTGCGAAGCGGCACCTTTCGCGGCACGTAGGTACCAGTCGTCGAAACGTAAACAATGTAGGGATCACTAATTTACCAGGCAGAGGCCACAGCAAAAACACGCTACAGAGCAGGGACGAACGCTGGGATGAGAATAGGAACAGAACCATCAGGCTTTTTGATGATATGATTCAACATGATAGTATGATAAATCATTATAAATCTGCTGTTAGGTGTATTTACACCTAACGGCCACATACATAGTTCTGACCCAATACTAGGGTACAAGACCTGTGTCGTGGGTATCAGAAACTATGAGAGACTTTTCGGTCTCACAAACACCCAGACCCGAAACAAATATTTGTGGATCACAAAAACATTTGATATAATGAAACAAAAACAATAAGTTGCATTCATATAAAATATATGAAAACTTCCACCTAAATTAATTTAACAGCATATGATTTTTAAATTATTTTGGGAATTTCAATAATCACAATTTTACGTTTACGTTTTTCAAACGAACTTACTTAAAGAAGCAAAAATATTTGTATCATATTACTTTGCAGTGTTTTAGTTTACTTTTAGGAAAAGAAATTAAGAGGCTCTTGAATACGCTCCCGGTCAGGATAAATACAGGCATTCTGCGCCGAACTAGCCTCATGTGTTGTTTCAGGGTGGGAATTCTCATGAATTTTCCCGTAAGTTTCCCTAAACGTGCGACTTTTATACAAAACGATATGTGGCAAACTACACGAATGTTTGTTAACAAAATCTAGTTATTCCATTTTTGAATATATGTTTTTGTTCAACCAACACAGGGTACAGATGAAAAACACTAGTCTAGCTTCAAAAGAAAGTCTGTTACAATTTTATTGCACTAGACATCAATTTATTTAAAAATATTAGTAGAAGTGCTGCTGTGGCACCGATTTATTTTGTTGATCTGCTGCAAGGAACAAGGCTGTTCGATTTATTCAATTCTGTTAATATTTTACATCAAAATTATTGTAATTTTCATTATGCTCTTCAATGAATCGATTAAATTTTTTCAAGTTATCATTTTGAGTATATTTCAAGACAATTGATTTGTCCTGTAAATATTCCACTTTGTTGAAGGGGATTTTGCTCCTACAATTTTTGTACAGGTCCCGTGGCTTGACCGCATCAGCACTCAATGGTATGTGAGGGCAAAGAGAGCATTTAATGGCGGAAAATGATCGCCAATAACTTATATCAATAGACTTAATAATACCGACCTGTTTGTATTGGGATACACACTTCGTCACACACGTGCTTTGTATCATTTGCATTATTGTAAACTATCTCTTGATCGGAAAAGAGCAATACTAGAGCTTCTTGTCCGTTCTTCTCTAGTGATAACTACCTTCCGAACAGGGTGGTACAAAAATGTGGTAAATTTTGAAATGACTGAATCTAAGTGATGTAATTCAATAAATATTATTTCATTACATTTCACAGACTGACCCCGGCTCGGTTAACACTTATATGGTCGCTATACGGCCAAATACGCTACTACCAGCATTTTCATTAACGACTATAACCTTATATTAACCCTTACAAGAAGTTCTACTCCTTTGACGAACTATTTCAGAACTGTAAATAAATTGAAAAGTTCTTTATTGGATTTTATGCAAATTCCATTCACGAAGATATTTCGAGTGGACTGGCTGGAATTTTTATCAAACCTATTGGAAATTCGTTTAGTGTAATAATTTGTACCTGGCTTTTAAATGTTTGAATCGGATTTCCTTTGACCGGCTCCGATGGAATTGCTTGTACAGAGCGTGTTGTAACTGACTAGAAATTTTCATTAAATTTTATTTGAACTATTTTTGATGAATTCATATTTATTTTAGACTACCGTTGGCGTCATCTTGGCTTTCTATACTTAATCTTTTACGTCATAATATTTCATGATGGAAGAAATCACTGCATTAATATCGGGAATGAATTGTTAAGTTTAAGTAATAATTTTTAAATTAATAAATTATAATCGACTACCTCGTAGTCTCGCGGTACAAGTATGTGCCGTGCGATCTAGAGGGGTTCGATTCCTGGGTCGGGCAAAGTGTAATTGGGTTTTTTCATTAGGAAATTCTCGGTAACAGCACGGAGTCTGGAAATGTGCCCGAAAAACGGCAAAAGGCTCGCCCCCTATTACGTGGGACTGATACATACTTGGCGAAATGTGGGTGCAGAAATGCACCTCTGCCTACCCCTTCGGGGAATACAGGCGAGAGTTTATGTATGTATGTATAAATTATAATACAAAATAAACACGTATTCTTTATAAAAGTACAGGAAACCTTTTTAATCGTATGATTATAAATTACTGAAAGGTATATTTTACTGGAACACTACAAAAAAGTAAAAAATACCCCAACATCTTAACCAAACTCCTTGGATTGTGGAAAATCATTCGCGACTAAACAATGAACAGCTTGAGGTAAATTAACTTCTCCAGCTATAAATGTAAAAGACAGAGAGCGTTCAGTATAATTACCGTGCGGTTAACAGTAGTCTGGCATTACGAACAATGCGCCGCTACTCGCGCCGTTTATGCTGAGTAATTCACTGTATAATACGGAATTTTGGTATGTAAAAATTGCATTTGGACTGTTCTTAACTATCTTGTTATTATGATTTTATTGAGAAATTATTAAATAAGGAACTATTGAAAATTGTGGCCTCGAGGTTTTGGCGCGCGGTCGTAGGTTCAAATACCAGACACAAACCTTTGACTTTTCGAAAAAATGACTGTATTCGTAATGAATTATCATCTAATTTAACGATGAAGGAAAACATCATTACAAAACCTGGACACTTAAAAGTTCTTAGGAATTTTTGAGGCCAGTGTGGTCGACTAAAGCCTAATGCACATTGCGGTGCATATATGCTGGCCTAATTTTTGTTGATAATATATATATATAAATATGTTGTATGTTGATAGTAAATAGGATGCTTCCGAAAAATGAGACACTTGCGTATTACTATGACGGATTTACACCGGATAGCGACAGTACCTAAGGTAGGGCCGATGGCGGCACGGGCGGATACGAACATCCTACCATTAATAAATTTATCACCGAAAGAAAAGCAACAATATAACTTTAGGACAGAGAAGCAATACCCGTGCTGACAGTAGTACCATATTAAGCAGCGTATTTGTATGACGTCACCAGATAATTAGAGTAAATAAACTCCTGAAAAACATATGAAAATCGTGAACTTCCAAGAAGACATAAATAAACAATTTAACAATGCTTATAAACCTCGTGTATATTCAGTATGTTTGTGCAGGACTGGGCTTTAAGTCTGCAGATATTCAAACAAAAAAATAACAAAGAATAATGGGGTGGCCACAGACATCCCGTAAATATGCGCTATACTGCGAATAATTTAACAAGGGACGAGCCTAAGTAAACAGCGTGTGTGGAGCAACCCTAACCTGTAAGTTATCGCACATGGCCATATTTAACTCGCTTTGTGTTCACTGAAGTTTAATAGTTCTATACAAATTGACAAATTCGAAATTACATATATTGACTTTACCCTGGTATTATCGGAATGATTTACTTTGAATTTCGGGAGTGTGGACATTTTGAACGCTTTGGAAATTGTGTCATCATCATCATCAGCCCATAACCGTCCCACTGCTGGGCACGGGCCTCCTCTACAACTGAGAGGGTTTAGGCCTTAGTCCACCACGCTGGCCTAGTGCGGGTTGGCGGACTACACACCTAAGAAATTCCTACGAACTTTAGGTGTGCAGGTTTCATCACGATGTTTTCCTTCACCGTTAAAGCAAGTGATAATTCTTTGTGAATACACACATAACCTCGAAAAGTCATAGGTGTGTGCCTGGGGTTTGAACCTGCGACCGTCGAAATTCTCGACCACGCGCCTAAACCTCGAGGCCATCACTGCTTTGATTGTGTGCTTACCTGTGTGTGTGTGCTTAACTTAGTTTAGATCCTTAAAAGAAATTCCGATACAAAAGTTCGGTTACGTCTTTTTCAAATATTGGACTCAAAATACTGGTTACTTATACGCATATTTGGACTTAACTGAGGACACGCCTGATGTCTCTGTGCAGCTACTAGAAATTTTCTAACGGAAAAATAGTAACACTTAAATGAACAATTTATGTTACAGGACCAGGAACGGGAAACAAAGAGGAAGAAATGGTGCATACAATGTTGGTCATCATCATCATCATTTCACAGGTACATTTGCTCTTTAATTACGCTCACATTAGTAAATTTATTGTGCATCCTTTTTGTTTTTATTTCTTAGTAAATTCATTAAATTCTACTAAAGTCAACACTACTATTCTTTCTAATAATTCTGCCAACTGAATGAAATAATAGAAAAACATATCAATATATAAAAGCTAACAAGACACTTACAAATCATCTTACCTTTAACGTAAGGTGGAATATCGTAAATATTACTGCGAAATATGGCAAGAAAAGTCAAAGCCCAGCTCCGATGTGATATATGTGGGTCGATACGAGAATAACAATAAATATGAAATGTACTAGACGTGGAGATGTGTCTTTTGTATTTATTTGTAGTATTTGTGTATTTATTTACTATTTATTTAGATAATCATATAAAAATAGTGTAAAGGTACAATTAAAAACCAGTTTAAGAAGTTAAAATTTATTTAATCGAGCGAACCACGGGTACGCTTTTTGGTCTGTGATAAATTGTTGTAAACATATATATAGAGTGATATAGAGTTCCCGGGTTCGATTCCCGGGTCGGGCAAAGTGAAATTAGGTTTTCCCATTAGAAAACTCACATTAGCAGAAATGAGTCTTGAAATGTGCCCGAATAATTGCTAAAGACTCGCCCCTTATTACGTGGGACCGATACAGACCGGCGAAATGTGGGTGCAGAAATGCTATGTTTTATCATTAGTCGAATTTATGTTGTGATAGCTTTAAGTCATCTATGAACTAAATATACAACGGATATACATTTGTATCTATTTTGTCTTAGTTAAACCCAGTATTCCGTGGCGAAATCACATTTAGAAAACAAAAAGCGGCAATATTTAAATTCAAGAGAAGTGATCGCGAAAGGGTTCCAGCAAAATGTTTTGTCCACAAGATTGTACGCATTTAGGAGGGTGGAATTGGTGAAAAGTATTGTAGCTGGGGTCAAAGAGCACCTCTGGGTCCTAGTTTCAGTTCAAAAACAATAAAATTTACATTCTTATAAGAGGGTTGTGCTCGAATAACTACTCTTTGCAATTTTAGCAAGGGCTCAGATAGTTTGACCTCGTATAAAAACTATTCGAAAAAAGCTTGTCGTTGCTTAAGGGGTGGAAAGTGGATCGGTGCTTTGAATTCAAATTTTGTCTCTAGGGTAATTACTCGGTACGCACCCTTTCAGTCTTGTCCCCTTACTGGTACTCCACTTTATAATCACAATACGACAAGTCAGGTAGTATTTCGAATAATTTTATTCACTAAAAAAACCTTGGTGAGAAGAAATGTAGAATACAAGAAATAAATGTCAGTGTTTGGGAACGAGATTTTTAGGTGGATGATAATTTCTTTATTATTATCAATTTCAGGATCAAGCAAATTGATATTGAGTTTTCATAAAATCTCATAAGTAGTTTGTAATGCTACTGTTAGCAATATTGCAGTACGGTAGCAATAGAGTCGCCCCCTATCATGCAGGACTTTAAATAAAGCTCGTCAATTTATTCTAAAAGTGGGTGTAGAAACATAACTCATCCTACCCCTGTACGATATGCACCAGTGTGTTTATCTGAATTCATTACCACTTTTACAGCTCTATGCAAAATTGAAAAAAAGTAGCTAAATTTAAAATTCTAAAACTCGATGTTAAAATTAGCAATGGAAAAGCAACGGAATTCGCAACAATAAAAACAAACTAGTCCCTGAATATACGATTCAGCCGTAGCGCCCGCGCTTAATACGGTTTGCGTCTGTTGATTTCGGATTTTCAATTATCTTTTGCGAAATGTCGTGTTTTGTTATGCATTAAAGTAGCATTCCCACTCGAGGGCGTGAAATACTTACGCGATACTGCAATTGCGTTTAAATTTTTGGGTTATATCTTGAGACAAGGCATAAAATCACGAAGACGACTTTGCTTAAAAGTTACTTGGTACAATGTAATATTAAATTGTTGAGACGTAATTTCTCCGAAACTGTTTACCAACGCATTGGAGGATGCTTTAAGACGCTCGACTGGAAAGGACGGAGCATCAACATTAACGGCCAGTACATCTCTCATCTGCGATTCGCGGATGGCATCGTCGTGATGGCGGAATCTCTGCAGGATTTGGAGGAAATGCTCAACAGCCTTGACAGATTGGTCAAGGCTATAAGGGCTAAGGGATAAGGGCTGCTCAAGCCCGGGATGGTTGGCGCCTTTTTGGGGAGGCCTTCGTTCAGCAGTAGACGGCGATAGGCTGAGAAAAAATATATTTCAGATAGAGCGCCCTGAAAGTCTTTGGGGAATGCCTATGTCTAGCAGTGGAAGTGTTTCGGCTGATGATGATGATGATGAATTATGTTGCTATCTGTAGCTTATAGAAATAGAACAACTTACAAGGAGTCAGCTCTTTTAAGCCATGTGTATCTTTCATAGGTCATCATGTGAGTCAATGTGTATACCCGGTTTACATCAAGCCGGTATATTGTGACAAGGTGACAATCTCTTGGTGGAGAACTACCGTCTTTTCTTGCTAGTTGCACTGCAAAAAATAAATAAAGTTGGGTGTAGTGGTCGCTTTCTGCCTGTGTTAAAAAAAAAACTCATTCAATTCTAAAACCGACACACCTGATCTTTTGAAGGTTTTTGTCTTATCAACAGACAGCCATTGGCTACTAAAGGAAGGTATCATTGTCTCCATACTCCCATCCATTTAAACATTACATACATACATACATACATAAACTCACGCCTGTATTCCCCGAAGGGGTAGGCAGAGGTGCATTTCTGCACCCACATTTCGCCAGGTATGTATCAGTCCCACGTAATAGGGGGCGAGCCTATTGCCGTTTTTCGGGCACAATTCCAGACTCCGTGCTGCTACTGAGAATTTCCTAATGGAAAAACCCAATAACACTTTGCCCGACCCGGGAATCGAACCCAGGACCTCTAGATCGCTCGGCACATACTTGTACCGCGAGACCACGAGGCAGGCAGGAACATTAATTCTATCTAATTCCGCTTGATTTAGGAATAGTTCCCGCGATCTCTCAATCGCACGTTGCAATTGACGTCACGGTCCCAACGAAGCAGGTTATTATCTTTAATTTTCTCTATTTTCCAACCTTAATTCCGTTGAAGCAAAAATTTAATTGCTAAAGCTATTCTCTGGTTATGGTCCATTTAGCTAAACCGTTACTTTTATTCAAAGAGTTTTAGAACAACAAAGGGTTTTTGAGATAAAACAAATAAATTGGTTCACGGACGCTTATTGCAGAAACGTTAGTTGTCTATTATAGAAGTAAATGCCTAGGCTCGTAGGCTCGTGTTTAGATTACTTAAAACAGTAACTCTTCTTACATGGAATCATGGTATGATTTGTCATGTCATCGATCTCACGCGAGCATATGATTTTAGGCAAAATTCCTTAGAGATCAGCAAAAAAAACTTTACTCCACTGACCATCTACTTACTGCATTGATAAGCAAAACTATTCAAAATTATGGTGACGTGCCATTTTGATTGATTTGATTTTTACTCAGCAAAGGTTTATGATTCTATAGTAAACCAACATATATTTATTTATAGACTTATCACCGAGCTGCATAACTCGAACAATACTATCAAAACGAGAAATACTAAAGGTATTTTCGGCAGCAAAAGCGATGAAAACATAAATCAAGCATTCTATCGGGCGAAAGTAACGTTCAATAAACAATAGACTGGAAATAAAGTCTCATCTCGACTTAGAGAGCTAAAACAATAAATGTTATCCCATAAAGCAGCGTTTACTGCCTGATGCTTGTCCGACGCTCTTCATACAATATTTATGCTCGCCGGTAAGGCTTACGGAGACTGTATTTTTTACTATATTCGCTTCCACTGAATAATATTTCGTTTAGTCGGGGGACTTTATCTGGAAAATATTGTCTTATTTTTTAAGTACATTTGATAGGGCTATCTTTATTGTAAGTGAGACTGCTTTTGTTTTTTGTAGGTGATGTATTGTCAAAAGTTCGAAGTTTTATTAACGAAATAAATATTATACAGGGTTTAAACAGACCGTGATGAAAAACGAAGGCAGGTAATAGTTTCCTAATCACCATGTACAATTAAATACTTATTATGGTTAGAAAAATGTTTTTTAATTTTTTGTCAAGATTTTTTTGCATTTATAATCACCGTAACTATGACCTATCCTAGTTGTCGATCACGGTCTATTTTCAACATGTATATATAACATACGATACAATGCGCGTGAAATAATTTAAGTAAAAATATGGAGGAATATATCCGTCTTTCACTGAATTAATCTTAGCCCCGATCTTTAAACAAATCCTAGTAAAATATCAAAGGAGTTATTTTTGCAGAACTTCTCATACTGCGTAATACTTATTATATTTTATACCAAAAATTGCACAATCAAGATTGATTTGATTTTGGAACTGTTAAAAGTGCCTTCGGCGTCATCGCTCACGTCACTATAAGTGTACATCTATACAAAAGTAAAAAACCACCATTCATCAAATCATATTGAACTGTTGGCAGTTTGAAGTTGTGTAATAAATACATACATAAACTTACGCCTGTATTCCCCGATGGGGTAGGCAGAGGTGCATTTCTGCACCCACATTTCGCCAGGTATGTATCAGTCCCACGTAATAGGGGGCGAGCCTATTGCCGTTTTTCGGACACATTTCCAGACTCCGTGCTGTTACTGAGAATTTCCTAATGGAAAACCCCAATAACACTTTGCCCGACCCGGAATTCGAACCCAGGACCTTTAGATCGCACGGCACATACTTGTACCGCGAGACCACAAGGCAGTCTGTTGTATCATAATAAACTTTATTGTCTTATATCCAATAAACCAACTAGGACGGATAAAAAAATATTGTCACCTCTTTTCTATTTGAGTTCAGACTTTGCATAAGCGGCGTTTAAATCAAACTTTATGACTTTCGGATTGCATTATACTGTGAGATGAGCGAAATTGGATTATAAAATAAAAGGCGGAGAGAATATTCTGTATTACATCGGAATTCAACTATTTACTGCTGATTTTATAGCATTTCTTAATCAACTTTCATTATTTGGGTCGGTCGTAAAGTTGTATCACCTTTTTGGAAGCTAAATCTGAACAATATTCCGTGCATTAACACTTGTCCTTGAATATGGTTACTATAAGCGCTGTTACTTCAATCGATGGAAGCTATCGTATAAATTCTAGAAAGTAGCTAACAATAAATAGCAGAATAAAGTGGCAGAGTTATATGAAACCAATTTCATGTGATATATCGAATTTCGTAGGTGTATTTTCCGTCATACCCCATTAGGCCAACGTGGTATACTTAAGCTTAAACCTTCTCAGTAGTAAAGGAGTCCCGTACCCAGCCGTGGGATGCATATGGGCTGATGATGATGATGAAATTTTATTAAGTATCACTTTAAAACATCATGAGAAAAATGGAAATTTTATTTGGCTTCAGCAGCCAAGAAAATGATAATCACAACGTTAGGTAAATATAATTCGGTTTTTAGAGAAGAATAAGAAATAAAAGAGTTGAAGCCAAACTAACAATGTCAGACAAAATAGCAACTAACAACACTTTCATTTACAAAATTCGTCCTCAAATTTAAAAGCAGCGATACAAAAAAGGGCTTGATTTGTGAAACATTCCACTACCCCGAATCGTAGCACTTAAAATGGAAGATGTAGGTCTCGACATTCAATGAATCTCGAATTCAGTTAATATTCCGAATTTCCGGCACATCGGCGTATTTATTTGGCAGCCGCTCGTCAAAATCGGACACGCGCCGTGACGAGAGACATTGCGAAATACTCTCGTCACGCAGACCGAAATTACTGGAAAGGTTCAAGCATAGGCTATTGATAAACCAGTATCATTTTATGTATGGTGTGCACCTCTGATTTTACCAGTCTTATGAAAGCAGGTGAGACTTTATTTTTGCAAATATTTATACCGGTCCTTTTTTTTTGCACGGTGAATGATTAGGGTATGTGGGTAAGAGTCTGCAGTCTAAGTAGAATGTAGACCGGAAATAATCCAGGCCTCCTCTACGAAAAAGGTTACATATTTATTGGTTAGTACTTAGCTAACCCCGCTGGTCTACTGTGTATTGGCGAACTTTTCATGTGTTTCTAGGTTTGCTCACGATGTTTTCCTATCATGTAATATGTCTTATGAAATAAATTTCATTTCATTTCATTTCATTTCATAAAATGCATCGAACATGTTATACTCCTGGATTTTGTACTATGACAACCCAATGTCATGATGAAGTCGAACCCGGTACCTTTCGATCGCACGCGCAAATTTATCACAATATATGATTAGCCTGTAGACCAGTATATAAAACTTTAAGAATGCCCAATAAATCAAGAATACTTCCAGTACAGATAATTCTTTGTTTCCTTTTTCGTTTTATCTTTCGTTTTTTCGTCCAACGACACTTTCAATGACTTAGGCGCGTTCACGGCGCTCCATAATCATTTCGTGCGACGCCTAAAATTATCACGAGTCCACGTTTTCCGTTTTTAATTAAAACTCGGATGTAAGATTAAATGAAAACTAATTTTGTTCGAAGCGAACACCTAGTGCCCGTTTCGCCTTGATGAAAAAGTGTTGAATGCTCAGATTTATTAAAGTTCAGCATGTCTTAATTATGTTTTTTTTTTTATATTTCGAATGTTTTCATGTCGACTTTTAATGAATGTACTGTGATGAAACCGGATAAATATTTCAATTTAAATTAGTTTTTTTCGGGGCATCGTAGGAAATTGGGTTCTTTGGTGTGTGAAATAGTGACTATTATCGGACGAATAAAGTGTGAATAAGAAGTTTTTATTATAATGATACATTTTAATTTGGCATAGCAACGGTGCGAACTAATATTGTCATTTCATAATTATGACATTCGTCGGATATTTTATTTACGCATGAACAGATGGTGAACACATTTTAGCTTTTTCAAAATAAGACCATTGAAGTTCTTCATTTCAATGAACAGTGAATAGGGACGGTTATTGAAGAATCCGTACACTTGATAATAATGTTATATTTGAAGTAGGTTTATTTCTTTTTACTGTCGCAGTAAAGTAGACTAACTCCACCTAAAGAATGATTTTATTACTCTTTCAAGGAAATGTAGATAAGTTATGGTCAATGCACTGCTGTGTATTTATTTTAATCTGTATTCGAACAGGCCGTCATGACTTTGTCGTCTCACCAATCGATATTTAAAAAAAAACCGCGAAAGTGCAAGTTAAACTTGCGTAGAAAGGGTTCTGTCGCTACAAAAAATGTCTTAATAAATGTTACCCAAAGTCGTGTGTGGTAATTAAAAAATTACGAATATGTATGTAGTTGATTATCTTAATATTTGTATATGCGCAGTCTAAATTCGTAAAATTAATTTTAATAAATTACTTATTTTTATAGTTAAAAAAAATATATAAATATTAATTTATAATATTTATTTTGCGAGGCAAGTGACAGATTAGGAATGGTAAATTTCGATCTATAAATTAAAAAGTATTTATTGAAAAACTTAAAAATACACTTGGGGTTAATCGGTCTATTGATTTGGGGCAAATTGGTGGTGACTATTATTTGGATATGAGTTTTACCTATTCAGTTTTTCCTTATGACCTACGGAACCCTAAAACTGGATTTAAATCAAGCTAATTGAGATTACGGAGAAAGATTGTTAGGTAACTTTAGTAGAAACTCGGATCTGGCACGAACTGCAATAGCTGCAGGTTGAACGTAGTTACGTTCAGTTATTCATTCATTCGGCTATTTTTGGAATACGAAATGTATGAAATGACGATTCGAGCTTAAACTAATTGGATTACTAGGGAATACAGCGAATAAACTCCATTGTATTGTATGTTACTCCATAGTCATTTATCCTTATTGGAATTACACTTTGGCCACGTTGGGTTTGATTCCCGGTACGGGTAAAGTGATTTTAGGTACCTATACGAAGAAGTTATCAACAACAGCATGGACTCTAGAAATATTCCTTATTGAGTATAACAACTGCCTCGTGGACTCGCAGCACAAGTATGTGCCGTGCGATCTAGAGGTCCTGGGTTCGATTCCCGGGTCGGGCAAAGTGTTATTGGGTTTTTCCGTTAGGAAATTCTCAGTGCTACTGAGAAGCACGGAGTCTGGAATTACGTCCAAAAAACGGCAATAGGCTCGCCCCCTATTACGTGGGACACATACAAACCTGGCGAAATGTGGGTGCAGAAATGCACCTCTGCCTACCCCTTCGGGGAATACAGGTGTGAGGTTATGTATGTATGTATGTGGAGTATAACAAGTAGTTCGCCAGCTTGTAAGATCCCTTATAACGTGGAAATTACAAAGCCGACGAAATGTATAAGAAGCAGAATAATTGAAAAAAAAATTATTTTTTGATATATTACGTATATATAATTACTTAGGTGTGTAGTCCGTCAACCAGTACTAGGCCAGCGTGTTGGACTATGTTTTAAACCCTTTCAGTTGTAGAGAACGCCCGTGCCCAGCAGTGGGAAGTATATTTATTTATTTATTATTAATTAATTAATGCAAGTTTACAGATTTCTCCAAAACACTTACATTGTAACTAAAATTAACTTAAAATTAATAATATAATATAAAAACGCAAGCACATGGGCTTATGATAATGATGATGTCCTGTCATATGCGCTGATAAATTATTACGCATTGAATCCCATCCCAACGAACCAAAATTATAAAAGTACTACCTATCAAACACGTCTAACTCTGTCATATTTTTCTATAACTGTAAAATTATTTTTTATTAATTTATAATATGTTTTATGACTGCTCCTTCACTGTCCAAGCTGTTCGCCTGTGGAATGCGCTGCCGGTGTCTATCAGAAAAGCTCCATCACCTTACATTTTCAAGCAAAAAGTTAAGGATTATTATTGGTCGAATACTAATTAATAAATACTTTATGTACTAGTACATTATGTATGTCTCTGTGTGTGTGTGTGTATGTGTGTACATGTATATTTATAAACATATAGTATCTTATTATTATCTTGCTGTTTTATTATTATTTTATTTATTATTTCTTTCTCTTTTTTTTTCTTTATATTCTTATGTATACCCCTTAACATACTTTGCCTTCTTACATTCCATCCAAAGGTTGTCTGGAAGAGATCGCTCTCAGCGATAAGACCGCCTATTGTTCCACTTTTATTTTTTATTTGTAAAATCTATGTAAATTACTGTATAAATGTGGGTGTCAATAAAGAGTTATCTATCTATCTATAATTTTCCAGCCTGTACGAGGACGTAAAGGATCTTTTTTTTTTCACTCACGCTGCCGCATTTTATCACAAGCAGCAATTTGATTGCGTTTCAACCGTTTACACTAGCAGTCGCGGGTGCATGGTGGTGACACGCGATGTTGGTACTCTCGGCCAACCGTTATTTTTACACCGTCTGTGCTCAGTATTACCACGACTACAAGTTTCATAGATTCTGTTAATAAGCTTAACTTTTCTTCTTCTGTACATTCAATTAAAGCGCATTTTAAAATTAAATAGTAAATACACACATTACATCACCCCTGTATTGTCTGTAAGCAGAGATGCATTTCTGCACCATAACTTGTCCTATTGTGTTTTGGTCCCACGTAGTAGCGGGCGAGCCTATTGCCGTTTTTCGGCACAATTCTAGTCTCCGTGCTGCCACTAGGAATTTACTAACGGAAAAGCTCAATAACACTTTGCCCGACCCGTGAATCGAACCCGGAACCTCTTAATCGCACGGCACATGCTTGTGCCACAAGGCAATAAATATAAAATATAAACAAAGTAGTTTCTTTCTACCATAAAATATTCATGAATGGGTATGAGTAGACAGAGCTGTATTGTTACACCAAAACTTCACAAACTGTTTATAGTCATTTAATTTAAACATAGTTTGTCTCGTTTCCTCTAACGTCACAGGTCAATCAATAGAGCAGGCCAAATCATGATTAAATAGTAGTTAAATGAACTAACGTTTATAAGTAAGGCCCTTAATTGCTTAATTACACGTATCATATTTTTTCAAAAGCATTTATTTATTTAATTTCTTTTTTGTTATGTTTAGTGTAAAAGGTATGCAAATTGGCGTAACATTTCAACGGTAGGTCAGTAGGTATTCCGTACGCAATAGTCATATTTTTATAACAAACTATTGGTAAAATTCAACTCTTGTATAGTTGATTGTTATGCTGAGCGTCCATTAGAGAGTTGATAGTCGTCACAGTGCCGCGCATTTGTTTTACAGCCGATCGCATCCGATGAGTCTCCGGATAAAATAAATAGAATATTGAATTTTATTTTATCTCGCTTGACCTGGTAGCCTGTTGGTATGATTTTGTTCGATTACTATTTTATAGTGGCATGAATGACATTGAGCCACATTTATACGTATACCATTGTTGTTTTTTACGTTAACTTACCGTGTTAACAACGAGTTCTCGAATAGAGACTGCCTAGTGATTAAGCGGCTCATGTATGTGCTATGCGATTTAGTACTCCCGGGTTTAATTGCCGGCTTGGGAAAAGTGTTATTAGGTTAAGAAATTATCAGTAGCAGCACGGAGTCTGGAAATACGCCCTTAAAACATCAACACCTACGAACATACCTGACAAAATGTAGGGTGCAGAAATGCACCTCTGCCTACCCCTTTGGGAAATACAGGCGTAAGGTTATGTATGTATGAATAAGGATCATGTAATATCAAGAATAAGAATTTAATTATTATAATGAATACAAATATTTTTTATCATTATACCTACTCGTATGACAACGAAAATAACAAAAATGTATGTGTTGAGGAAATATATTCAGACTTATAAAAGATACATTACATAAGTCAAAGTCGAAGTCAAACTATCTTTATTCAAATAGACTTACAAGTTCTTTTGAATCGTCAATTTTAAGCTATTTTAAACTAAACTATTGTACATATTAAAGTCTATTAAAATGTACATTTACAAACGTAACTCCTTTTTTGGTCTCTATTCCACCACAAACTCGCCACTGTAAATCTTGTGCTCTAGCATCAACAGCGGCACGAGCAATATTGGCGCTGAGCACTGAAGCTCACTGAGTCTAAGGGATCCAATTTGTCATGATTCCGCAACGAAATTAATAAGAAATAATATACTGAAATAATCAGAATTAAACGTAAAATTAACATTGCCAATGTGAGTTACAATCGCGGTGTACCTACAAGCGAATAACATTAAATTAAAACGCGTAACCGAAGCTTTTCAATTTTAAAACCGGTTATTTTACGGTCCAAATCTGGATATCGCGCTACGAGCTGTAATGTTTCGCTTTTCGACTCTATGTAAATGGAGTTATCCATTATTTTCATGGTGACAATTTGGTATAATTATTTAGGTGCGGTTGATGTTTCCACGCTCGTCTGAATACTTAATTCGGGATTTTTATGTCGAAAAATATGGTGTGAATGGTCTTTTTAAATTATCATGAGAAGATTAATTGCTATGGCAACTTTTAGATTCGTCGTGTTCGTCCGTCCGTCCGTCCGTCCTTGGCTTACCTTTCGAACGGTCAGTACTAGAAAGATGAAACTATGCGACGATATGGCATACCATGTGGACAAAGTGCTAAAATAAAATCACGAAAATATATTTTTTTTCGGTACCTCCCCTACAGTGAAGTGGGTGATTTTTTTGTCACGTCTACCCCATAGCTTGGTTTAAACTATAACGGCTTCTTAAAATTTATTTTAGTTTCCTAAGCTCACTTTCTAGAATCCAGAAACTTCAAGAAGGAAATGCCTGAATGAGAAATGTCGGGCTCTTTTAGTGTTCAGCTCACACACTTTATGAGAAAAATTTTAATAGCATAACAGTATACTGCCAGGTTTTTGTCTTACAAGGAAGAAAAACCTTGACAATTATTCTTGTTCTTCCTAACTTATGGTCTCCCAGTAGACTCATTAACCTTTAGCTACATTTTCCTTATCACGCAATTTATTAACGCGTAAGAATGGATCAGGTAAATAATATTAATACACTGACGCCCGTCACTAAAGGAGTAGGCATAGAGGTATTTCTCCAGTTTCGGAAATTTCTGTGTCAGAAGTATAAAATGTAGAACTGTGAATAGTGAGTTCGGAGAATCTAACAGTATATTTTTCATCCCGGGAATGTAACCTGGGACCTCAATTGCACGATTCAAAAACATGCCACGAGACAACTAGGAAATAAAATCAGGCGATGTTTTATGATATTTCTATAATACGTGTTATTTTGTTATTATCTATCGCTACTTCTGTATCATAATACTATTTTAAAAGTACGAGTATATAGGTAAGTACAATAATTTATGATTGGTTTAATAGTATAATAAAGAGAAACCCAATCTTCAGTGCTAGGACATGTTAACATAAAAACTCGTGATATACATAACTGAAGACAATATTTAAATTTAAGAAAAATTTTACATTAATAAATAGACAAGCCTACAGGATAATATGAACCTAAAAATATTCGCTTCTCGTAAACTACCTAACTTTCTAATAAGTATGTTACTTCGTAGTAAATAACTAAAAGCTTCAGATAATACTTGGCACCTATAAAATTGTAGACGAGAATTTCTGAGCAAAAAATTACTATAAAACTCCGAAACCGTGGCATTAGGCTCAGCTGTGCAATAAAGGGGGTGCTGTGTTAAGACTGAATCTTCTGGAAACTGGTCCCGTGGGCTTTAGATTGATGACCCCGATGCCTTCAGGTGATCCACGGATAAATTGCCGCTGGAACATTATAGTGCTGGGGTATGCACGGGAAATTCATCGATTACAATCGATTGCAATCTATTGACATTCAGTTGTTATTTTTATCGGTTGACTGTACTTGTAAAATGACTCATTCAAGGTGTCCTGTTTTGGTATGAGCCTGTTTATATTTGCAAAGAAGTGGCCAGCATAGTTGCTGTGACTTGTGAGATCTGTAGTTAAAGACAATTTTTACTACTAGATACTATTAAAAATTTTTGCTTCTTAAATTCACATTCAATTATATTTATCCGAAAGAAAATAAATTAAATGAATAGAAACTGCCAGTTTGCACCGGGCTTTATTTTAAAGTATGCGCGTGCCAACAGATGTAATATAGAACAGTTTCGAAGCGTCATTACATAATTACCAAAGTTTAGAACGGCTACATCCCAACACTAGATTTGGTCTGCATTAATCTCTGTACTACAACTAGCATTCTTTTTTTGAAAAAATACTAGCCTTTTAAAAGTTAGATCCAAAGTCAGTAAAACATTTACGACTTTTATCAAGATGTCTATTAAGGAAATTATTTTTATTTTGAGTATGGAATCGAAACAATCGACATTCAAATAGTGTTACTGTCAAACAATAGGCCCATCCCTAAAATTATTCTGCGGAAAGCGACTGGCGCTTTTTGCTTTATGACTGGCTGTTTGGGGTAATATTATCGCCAGGTCAGCGTATTTATGTTGTCCAAAATAGTGAAGGGGCAAAATTGTTATGACTGTATGGCATTACTTCGGGCCCGCCGGTTGTTATCCGTCTTCAAGAGAATGGTAGTAAATGGTTAGTGTTTTTCTAGGTGTAATTTATTAAACAGGAGTTTCTGAGGTATTATTAAATTCATATTTTGCTATACACATTATGCGATTTTTGTATATATATTAGAAGTTAGCAGTGAAATTCAAAGTGTAGTTATTTCACGAAAACTTTACAAGTAGACTAGGTATAATGAGCCTACAAATATTATAAATATACAATGCTAAAATACAGTTTACTATTCAAAAATCTCCAGTCCGCATAATATATTATTATTCTTGTTCCTTTATTATTGATCTCAACTTCAGAAACACTGTCCCTTAGGAACGTCTGCATAGTTCGTCGCACGTACCTGGGTAAAATCCTAGGTATTGGCCAACAGACAATCATTAAGGTATCTAGTATGCAATTTTCTATTTAGTAACATGTTTGAGCACTTAGATCAGTGTGGTGGTGTGAGGTGTAAGTAGTCTTATATTTTAACTTACTGAATAGTGATTAAATAAACAAATAATGATATGATGATGATAATAAGCAGTGATGGCCTCGAGGTTTAGGTGCGCGGTCGAGAATTTCGGCGGTCGCAGGTTCAAACCCCAGGCACACACCTCTGACTTTTCGAAGTTATGTGTCTATTCACAATGAATTATCACTTGCTTTAACGGTGAAGGAAAACATCGTGATAAAACCTGCACACCTAAAAGTTCGTAGGAATTTCTTAGGTGTGTAGTCCGCCAACCCGCACTAGGCCAGCGTGGTGGACTAAGGCCTAAACCCTCTCAGTTGTAGAGGAGGCCCGTGCCCAGCAGTGGGACGTATATGGGCTGATGATGATGATGATGAAACAAATAATATAAATAAATACACCCAACAGTCACGTGCATAGATCTGATCCCACAGTAGGATACAAGTCCTGTTTCGTGGGTATCCGAAACTACGAGAGACTTTTTCGGTCTCACGAACACCCACAATTTAAACAAATATTTGTGGACCACACAAACACAGTCTAGATAACATAGTCTTAATCCTAACTTAAGATAAAAAATCTTGTGTAATAGGCATCAAAATCTTCATCTAAAGACCTTTGTGGGCCACAAACTCAAACCTGAATCCAATTGTATTTTATATTTAAGATATCGGTATAACAAACAACGCGCTCAATTGTAAGATGTATTCAACCGTTGTCTTGTGCAAAAAACTAGAATTCTCTCAACCGAATCAACATATAATAAGACATGATTAAAAAAAGTACACTAAGGGCATTGAAGTAAATGTAGATGCTCGTTAAATTTGTTAAAATACCGTAAAATATCACGATGCGCGGCCACTCAAGGAGCCCGGGGAATAACTCCGTCTTATCGTGTTCTTTATATTTTTCTAATACTTTCCCGGGGCCCCGCGATCCAGAGGCACGCTTGAGCGAATTTCCTTGCAAATATTATATTAGTAATCTCATGGGCACGAGATTTCTGGAATGTATACTTGTATAAGATTAAGTCTTATATACAATGTAATATTAAGACTGCCTCGTGGTCTCGCGGTACAAGTATGTGCCGTGCGATCTAGAGGTCCTGGGTTCGATTCCCGGGTCGGGCCACGTGTTATTGCGTTTTTCCATTAGGAAATTGTCAATAGCAGCACGGAGTCTGGAATTGTGCCACAAAAATGGCAATAGGCTCGCCCGCTATTACGTGGGACTGATACAAAACCTGGCGAAATGTGGGTGCAGAAATGCACCTCTGCCTACCCCTTCGGGGAATACAGGCGTGAGGTTATGTATGTATGTATTAAGCCTGCCGTGAATGACTACGAACTGAAACGTTAAGTAAACTAATCGTAAAGAGAGTTGGAGTGCATATTCTGGAGTGGAAGGATAAGATTTAAGATGAACAGCTTCGTGGCGCAGTTGGTTAGACACCAGCTGGCGAAACGAGAGGCCACGAGTTCGATCCCCGCATCGAGATAAATGTTTGTGTAATCCACAAATATTTATTTCCGGACTGGATGTTTGTGAGAACGAAAATTCTCTCGTAGTTTCTGATACCCACGACACAAGACTTGTATATTAGTGTGGGGTCAGAACTATGTATGTACTGTTGGGTGTATTCAATTTATTTTTATTTAAAATGGCTGGATAAGAGAAAAATGCTTTGAAATGAGATGGAGCAATAATTTTGAGTAATGTACGCCACAGAATGATATTACGCAGGAATGATTGAAGGTTGTACTTATGTTGGGGACATGACTATCAATACGGATATGTGTCTGTTGATCAGGTCATAAATTGTTAAGAAACGGGTAATGAAGTGCAATATTGGTATCTGGACAAGGTCCATTAATCCTACCATTTTCATTTTTTAATTATTATTACCAAACCTATCGAACATTATTTTACGGCTCGTGATGCCTGCGACACAATAGTACGACATTGCTTATCTATTGTAGATTGGCAGACAAACCTAACCAAGCAAGACTTTATCAAGAATTCATAATTGTTTATTTATTAAATCTTTACTGTATAGCAGGACTACATACATTAAAAATAATTGAAAACAATACAGAAGAGTAGAAAGTAGAAATCGCGGCCTAATCGTACGAGGTAATCTATATACATTATACATATTATATCGATTGTTGTTTATTTCTTCGTGATGATACATAAATAAATGATGAAGACACACACTTTGACTACAAAGTACATCATTAGTTTCGTAGAAGTATTCGTATTAGCAAATTCAGAAAAAGTAAACTTAGAACTTCGTAAAGTAAGTCACGCGATCTCGCAATTTTCTTCTTTTTATTCAGCAATAAACCTGACAAAGAAAGGAATCTTCTCCGTAAGATATTCGTAATATTCTAGGTGGCCTAAATCGAATAGCTTCAAGCGCCTTAACCAAGTCATTGGTTCAGATAAAGAGGTCGACTTTAATGCCTCAACCGAGAAATCAACTTACATTATAAAAAGTATATGATTGCGTCTGCGAAAATGTTGCAATGACTCATATTTATATGGTATAATTTATTGTGATTTTTATTTTAATACAAGAATCGTTTGACTGTTGCAGTATTTGCCTACTGATTAAATAAGAAACACCAAAAGACTCAGTCCTTAGTAGGTTTGAATAACAAACGAATAGAAAAAAATACACGATCATATAAAAATAAAGGCGAATAATTCAATGAAAATAAACTTATATCTAGTTTTTTTTTTATCTGTCTTATTAAAAATCAACGGTAATAATAAATTTTAGTGATATCAATTGGAACTAAAATCTTGCTACAAAAGCTATTTACACGGTCCAATTGAAGAAAATAAACATGAATTTTACGACTATGTTTTATATTTCAATCTGCAGACTTTAATAAATAAATTAGAGTGGGAGCGACGAGTACGTAATTTTAATGAGATCTTGGGCATCCTACCTGAAGGGCACCGAGAAAGTACTTTCAAAGGATGAAAGAAGGTGCCAAACAAAGTACGGACGTGTGCAGAATTCGCGTATGCCCGTTTTACAATTTGTTACATCGCTTAAATTGTAATAAAGCTCTAGAGTAACATATACATTTGCCGAACAATTCCGCATAAGTGCATTGAGATTTCAAAGGAGTATCACCTCTATATCCATCAGCGAAGATTGAAATTCAAGAGTATTCAAATTTATTTAAGGCTTTTCTGGAGCTATGTAAACTTGTGTGAGGTTTATAGAAAGAGGTGTACTGTGAATCCCGGATGGATACAGTTCGTATTCTATTTACCTTAACAGATGCCGTCATTATTCCTTGAGCATTCCTTACGGGACCGCGCCGTGCGGAGCGAAATTGACAAATTCAGATGGAACCTGCGTTCCATGGATTTCAAGCGAGATTTCCCTTATGTCAAAAATTTACATATGTAGATACCTTTTTCTATTATGTGAATCATAAAAATAATCACTTACACAAATAGGCCGGTGGTGCAGTTGGCTAGACACCAGCTTGTGAAACGAGAGTTCGATGGTTCGATCCCTGCATCGAGACAAATGTTTGATCCAAAAATATTTGTTTTGGGTCTGGATGTTGTTGAGACCGAAAAATCACGCTTAGTTTCTGATACCCCACACAAGACTTAGTGTGGAGACAGAACTATGTACCTACCTGTGTGACTGTTAAGTGTATTTATTTATTTAAAATTATTTTATTTTACGAGACTGGCCGATTGTCTTCTACTTAATAGATAGTCCATTGACGCTTATTAATATATTTTGTAGATATATCATCAGCTTCTCTGGAACCGATTACTGAATAATGATGATGGAAAATGTTGATTTCATGTTGATGTTTGCGGATGAAAAACTGAAGGTAAAAATTTAAAAAAGAGAGGAGAAAATTAAAAAAATACTAAAAATAATTCCAATTTCGATTATATTGCGATAACAACACTTAGTAACGGAAAGAACGCGTGAAGCAATTACTCGTGAATACCTTGGACCAATTT